>OX352312.1:6670000-9182500 GCA_947086415.1 Pammene aurita
TGACTGACTGACTGACTGACTGACTGACTGACTGACATATCAATGCACAGCCCAAACCGCTGGTTCTAGAGATTCAAATTTGGCACGTAGGTTCCTTATAAGGTCTAGGGATGCACTAAGAAAGGATTTTTCAAAATTCACGCCCTGAGGGGGTAAAATGGGGGTCCAAAGTTTGTATGGCGAATCAAGATTTATTAGACTATTTTATTCGAAACTTCACGGGAGTATTCCTAACGATAAATGAGTAAACACATGTTTCACGTTTTTTGAAAATTCAACTCCTAAAAGGGGCAAATGTGGTCACAAAGTCTGAAAATCAACATAGGTATCGTATCCTTTTTGAGTACTTATAGTACGCGGGACGCGGGCGAAGCCGCGGGAAAAGGCTAGTATACCATAAAACATGGTATCTAATTAGGTACTTCGCAATAGATAAACTTACAATACGATACAATATTCTATTATTGCACCACACAAAGAAAAAGAAGTACAGAAACAGATTTAACAAAGTAAATAATAGTAACAACAGGCGGTCTTATCGCTATTAAGCGATCTCTACCAGACAACCTTAGGGTAGCAGGAGATGGAGAACAGAGTTTCAGAACAGGTTAGTTTCGTCGCATTCGTAAAATCAAAATTTCAAAAATAAACGGGAAAATCCAGGTGTAACATGTGTTTGCGCTTTAAATGATTTTATAATGGTTTAAACGTTTATAAAGGAGATGTAGTTATCATATAGTAGTGTGACATCACAATATTAGTCTCCCATACAAACTCCATAATAACAAATCGTTTTGACGTTTACTAAAGAGTAGCTGATTTGACTCCGTAGGAAAGTAACCTATTTGTAGCCTTCGAAGAAACATATGTTTGAATAATACTGTTCTCCATCGATTGCAGTAGGACGAGGAATGCTTTGCTTGGCACTGATACACCAACTTTACTAGACGCTTTTATTGATCCAAAACAACACTAGATACGAACTCGTAATTAACTGATAGGTACAGTCACTGGCAATAATATCTTCTTACAGGACGGCCGCAAAAATATGTGACACGCCCTTATTTGTAGGACCATAAGAGCGTGTCACATATTTTTGCGGCCTTCGCGTAGGAAGATATTATTGCCAGTGACTGTACCATATGCTAAATATATACCTCTAGTTTTAAGATGAGAACAATTCAATTGAGTAAACACGGTCTCAGACCGATCCGAGCCGGCCGAGTGTCCGGCGTTGCGTCGAGCATACAAGGGATTCAAAGTATTCAAACATCGTTGATTTATACGTTTGCATTTACGTGCCATGGACACAGGGCGAACACGTCATACTTCAAAACTCGTTTGAGTGCACGGTACATCTGTACACGCTTCAATCTGTGCGTCTTACGGCGCTGTTTCCGCTGTCGTAAATGACGTTCGGCAATACACCGATATTTAGCTTTTTATCGATGCGCTGCCAACCTGACGGATTAACCTACTATTTACCTACCAATCTGCCGCCGCGGGGTGAGGTCATTCCGTTCGGGGCGGGGCGTAGCGTGGCCATTCTGTATGAAATACTATTATCTGTTCTATGCCATGGCTGCGATTTTCCCCGGAACAGCCTAGGATTTACCCCGGCTACCATCCCACCAAACAGTCCGCTCGCTTTACCGCGCCAGAAGCATGAAGCCTAAGTCTGGTTGAAAAAAAAAAGCGCGCCTCGTGAGTTTGTACCCCAACTCGCTTATTATGCAGCCGCGATGAGAATGGGATTAGACTTGACAGATTTGCCACACACTTACATCAAAATGAATATGGATTGACAGCCTACTCAATCCCATTCTAATCGCGGTTTAGTAATACCTGCACTGGGAGCGGCAGCCGGCGACGCACGCCACACGCGGCCCGTTCGACAGAAAGTCGCGCGACTGCTGCGGCCAGCGACGCCTGGCCTTTTGCTCCCCACTCTCCCACGCTCCGCCTGTGATCTGAAAACATGTTTTTTTTCGAAATTTCATTTTCGAGACAAGCTTTTATTGCTAACTGTAATGTTTTTCGTACAATCCAAAAACCGCTACCGTAATCAGCCCAAACCTAACCGATACGACCTGCAAACCTTCAAGAAAAGAGCGTACTCCCATCTTAAAGGCCGGCAACGCGCTTGTGACCCCTGGTGTTGCGGGCGGCGGTAATTGCTTACTATCAGGCGATTCGTCTGCTCGTTTGCCTCCTATGTCATTAAAAAACGGCGGGAAAGTGTCGAGTAGTTGAGAAGTTCCTATGGCCACCTTCCAGCTCCATCATCAGATCAGCTCCATACACAATAATATTGCATTGTCATCCGATTTACACACGCATGCAAAATTTTTGCTCTATTCGAAAACTATAAGTGGGTCAAATTTTATATATTTTTTTAATTTAATTTTGAATGGTTAAAATTTGCAAGACAACAGGATACGTCAAAGTAAATAAGAGATTGTAAAGAATGTTTCCATTTTATTTTCGTTGCCTCAAGCCTTTTGACTTTGACACAGAAAAAAATGTTTGGAGAACAGACTCATAAGAAACACGGAAAAATAATATCTTTCGGACATACATAGTTCCCATAGTCAGACTAATATGCAATTTAGAATTTAGTATCATACTGGTCTGACGTTGGAGACTGAAGAACACATTCATCTTAATGAGTAAGTATTCCTGTTACCCTAGTAAAGTAAAAAGGGGAGGATTAGTGAAAAAGGGCATAAGTCCTATAAAATGTATGGCACTTTTCCTCTTTTTCGCTGAGCCAATTTGACTTTTATACCCCGTTTCTCTAGAAACACAGAGTTGCAGCTTGTGTAAAGAATCCGCAGCCGCTAGCGGTACCCTGTCTGAGAGTATCATAGACAGGACCCTGTAAGAAGGCGCAAAACAGAGAGCGCGTAGCGTACGAGCGCCTCCATAAAAATATAAAAATCCCCTACATTTCAAAACTTACGTGTATTTCAACCGGACGCCGCTTCTCATCCACTTCCACTTCTACCGGAGCTGGGTTACCGGTACCAGTATTACCGGTACCGGTAACGCTTGCGGTGTCGGTACCGGCATCGTCGACGCTCACGACCGGTGACGCAGTCCGAGGCGGCGACTGGGACTCGCGTATCGCCTGGCTTCTGACTAGTTGTTTTGACTTGAAACTCTGAAATAGTTATAAATGATTCAGAGTAATTTGGTGAATCAGATTTCTAATTATCGGTTCAATCATTATGTTTTCAGGGGACGAATTTAAAATTTCGTACTAGCGCATACGCATACAGTATCAATATCAACTTTAGATACATTCCGTCTGCATCAATTGTAATGACCGCGTGAAGTGCGAATATCACGAATATTCCTCTACAACATAAAGGAGGATGGGCATATTTGTATGGACTCTGGCCTAGAAACCAATAATGACAAGCCATATATCATTGGAAAGGTTTTTTCATATTCTACAACTTTTTGTATGGCGGAAAATCTCGAATCGCTGTGTGATAAATGACCCAGAATGACACAAAAAAACATGAAAACGCATAAAAAACAAAAACATGACACATAATCATCGACAGTTATAAAACCTTCATAATCTATAGAGCGATACAAGAAGTTAGTATCAAAAAAACTAACTTGTTACGTTTCATTTCAAACTACTTTTATGCCTCGTTAACTTTTTTTACACAAAGGTTTGGGGCTACCTGTCATAGTAAAAGTTTTAGAACTTATAATAAGCTATCCAGTGACATATCGCTTGACCTTGTTGGTCATATAGGCCAATTTAACCACCATCCTATAGTGATACTCGCTACGGCGGCGTGCTACGCGCTGGCAGGACCTCAAATGCCTTAACACTTTCCGTACTGCAGTTCACTACGCGCTACGCTCGTAATCGATTCCAACGTTTTCCCGCTTTGTAGCGGTAATCCGCTACACATAGAGAGCTTGCCTAGCGGATTACTGGTACGAAAACTGTAAATTGGGTACTTTCAAATAGTTAAACTTAATTGTTTCGTTGCATTCATGAAATCAAAATATTAAAAATACACAGGAAAATCCAGGGGTAACATGTGCTTGCCCTTCAAATGATTGTATAATGGTTTAAACTTTTATAAAGGAGATGTATTTATCATATGGTATTGTGACGTCACAATATTGGTCTTACGTATAAAGTTCATAGTAACAAATCGTTTTGACGTTTCCTAAACAGTGGCAGATTTGACTTCATATGAAAGAAGCCTATTTCATCACCTTTACATCCCATACACTGAACTTTCAATCCCACAACAAATAAAACTACGGAATGAAAACCGGTAAAAAATGTTTAGACGTTACAGGTAAAACATAAGTAGTTACTTAAATATATAAACTCAACTTACTCTATTTCTATTCAACGAGCTGCTCTCCTCTGGAGGGGAACTCGTTTCAGATTCAAGATTCTCCATGTTTTGGTACCTGAAACCGGTACAAGATATAATGGATACCGGTTCCCAAAAAATAGCACTATAATGAGACTAGGTATATTTTCTTACATTTAAAGTGTCATAATACTACCAAGAAATTTTAACGGCCTCCTAGCCCAGTTGATAGTGACCCTGCCTACGAAGCAGGAGGTCCCGGGTTCGAATCCTGGTCAGGGCATTTGTTTGTGTGTTTATCACAGATATTTGTGCCTGAGTTATGAATGTTTTCTATGTATTTAAGTATTTATCCATATTTATCTATTATATATATCGTCGTCTAGTACCCATAACACAAGCCTTATTGAGCTTACCGTGGGCCTAGGCTAGGTCGATTTGTGTAAGATTGTCCTATAATATCTATTTATCTATCTAAGAAATGAGATAGGTACCTTTTGTTGGTATGGAATTATGTCATTGGCCAAACGGCAGAATTAGGTTTTTTTTAATTATCACTTTCCGTACCACAGTTCGCTACGCGCTACACTCGTAGCAGAGTGCAGCGGTTTCCCGCTTTGTAGAGAAAATCTGCTACACACAGAGAGCCCGCCTAGCAGGTTCCTGGTGCGGAAAGTGTCAAACAGGTATATAAAATGGACTGTATAGTAAGTTTACTATACTATGTAAAATAAGCAGTTTAATGAATAAATAACCTAATTTTAGAGATTACATAAGAATAAAAGAGGTGAATAGCTTTAGGATTAAGGAATTGATAACTTTCAGCCAAGTGATCTCTAATCTTGACCATAGTTAAATTATAGCTAAGATTAATCAAAAAGTTACTATTAAACACTTGAACTCAAGATAAAATAAATACTTAATAAATAGAAGTTTAATGAATACATTAATACCCATCTTGGGTCAGTTGTGCTTACTTACTAGTTTAAAATAAGGATTAGGTACTAAGGTCATAGGATACGAAAACTTGGTACAGAAACTGGAAGTGAGTGTTACCATCGCTGATAAACTTTAATGTTTGGCGAAATTAATATTTTTGTTAATTGTAATTTATTAAAAATATTTATAACTGGCTACTCACGTAATTTAAGTTGATTTTTGTCGCAGCCGAGGTGATGCCGTCGCGGAAGGCCGCTTGTGAGAATGAACTTCGTAAATTGATCGAAACATGTCGAGCAAAAACCGACTTTACGTGAGTAAGTTGAGTAACCAGTTATAAAATATTTGTAATATTAGTCTCACGAAAGTTTTATAGTTAAACTTGCTGTACCATACTTTTATTCGAATTAATTAAAAAACAATAGAAATGGCAAATAATGTAAACAAATATCGCTGACCGCATATGCATAAACAAAAAGGAAGATGAGTGACGTTCATAGTAAATAAAACTGAAATGTGTTCCAGCACCTACACACTTGTAAAATGCTACACACCGCTATAATGTATGTGCATCATGGGCAAAAGAGATAAACCTATATAGTTAACACGGGTATGCAAGGGAGACCTCAAAATTTTGCGTATTGCACAAAGTGTGACTGAGAGACTCTGCCACACGACTAATTCAATATAGGTCCCGGACCTATATTTGATGGCACACAATCGAGCGCCTGGTACCATATCTCCCTTTTTGTATAAATCAATCATCGACATATAATATCATTCTTCCAAGAAATCAATGGCTGACCGGCAAAGTATTTGACACATAACCAAATTTTATTAAGTAATTATTTTTTACTAAAAATCCATTGAAATACAATTTTCATGTGTAAATATAAATTTTCATGTGTAAGTATAAATTAATGATAGGTATCAACAGTTGTTCTTTAAAAGTGCGTGATTTCGAAACAATGACGGTGAATTGGTTTGTTTACATTCTTTGCCATTTCTATTGACATTAGCAATAAATTAAACTTACCTATTTGATTTCCGAACGAAAATCAGCCAACCACACTCATACAACTACGGATTATTCAATACAATATACAAGAAATTGGACCAATCACAGATCTACTAACTAAGAAGGCAACTATCTGAATGGGAATTTTAGAAATTTTTTTAAAGCTTCCTTTTTCAAAATAAATCGAAAATCCTAGAATGCGAGTCCGTTAACGGTTTATTTAAATTTGGAACACACGTTGGGTTTCTTGTCCGTAAGCTCGATGTGTTTCTTTTTAATTTTTAGGTGGTTTAAGGTGTGGCGTGGACGGCGGTTGACGGAGTGCATTTTTTTTAAATTTCTCTATTGCTGGGTCAAAGTTGGTGATTTTATGCGATGCTTCTTGACTATATTGGACGCCATTAAACTGGAACAAAGAGAGAAGGAACATTAATTACCTGTACAGGACAAAATATATATGTATAATAAAAAAATATAAATATTTATTGTTAGTCAGTAAACAAAAACATAAGTGAAATATCTGTCGGATCCCAAACTAGGCTGGGCCTGTATCTTGGGACCCTAGAGTGCTATAAATGTGACACAACATGTATGAAAGGATACATCAGGTGAGATAATACGTGAGAAAAAGAAATATGTACAAATAACAGGACTTAACTGAACATTAAGCTGACGAAACATGAAATGTGTGGGCATGTGTGTACGCGCGTGTGTGTGTGTGTGTGTGTGTGTGTGTGTGTGTGTGTGTGTGTGTGTGTGTGTGTGTATATGAGTGTGATATTAATCAATTAATTTACTTAGTATTTTTGACTCTCTATGAATGCAGTTTTGTTTCTTTTTAAAACATAATGTTTCCTTTCCATAATAGTACTTTTCGATACAAGTGCGAGAAGTATGTCATTCTACACGAGTACCGAGGTTACTTGACCCGAGCCGAGAGGCGAGGGTCAAGACTCGGGACGAGTGAAAATGACACTTCCGCACGTGTGTCGAACAACGTTTTTTAATACAATTGCGTTTATATTTTGTCAGTGTACGAAAGACAGCTTCATTCAATCGCGCATTGTTCAAGTAATACTATTGGGTCTCGCATAATACTCCTTTATGCCCAATCGCGCGTAGTTCAGGTGGGTCATTTATAAGCGGGTCTCGCATAATGATCATTTAATTAAAATTCTGATCTGCAAATCGTGCGTAAAATCAAATTTTACGCACGATTTGCAGATCAGATTACTTTTTAGCACTAGTGCATATAATCAAACTATACGCACGATTTGCAGCTACATAAACAAAGTTTAGTTTATGTAGCTGCAATTTATTAATTTATGTTGAGCAATTGTATTAAAAAATAATTTAAAACAAAAAAGAACCGACTTCACTTAGACTCCACATTTCCAAAAGCAAATGCACGAGCTAGCGTAAAACGTTGCCTATATAATATATAATAGTTGAATAGTTCCCTCGATTTCTCCAGGTGACAATGGGACCAACTATAACCCTTTCAAACAAAAAAAAAACTTAATCGGTCCAGCCGTCTTCGAATAAATCGGTGAACATACATAAAAAAATAGCAAATTCGAAATCTTGAGGTTGGTTGATAAGCTATTTTAAAGATTTAAAGACTATTTCTGCTGGATGCGGGTGGCGCAGGACCAGCCATTGTGGCACTCTTTGGGGGAGCCTATGTTCAGCAGTGGACGTCTTTCGGCTGATATGATGATGATGATATTATTTCCAACCTGTATGTATACAGGATGTAGAAATACTGGTGATCTGTTTAAGGGCATAATTGAATTGCGAGTAAGAGAAAAATGTTTTTCACGCGAAATTTTTTTTTGTATGGGACACGTCCCAGCCGACCAACCCTCCATACAACCCAATTTCGCAAGAAAATTTTTTTTTCTTACTTTTCACAATAAGAGATACCAATGATGGCCTTAAAATAATCACTAGCATTTTTGTTATAGACGGAGAGCACGTCAGATATGACACAATAATGAAAGCGACGAAACCCCTCTCGTTAGTTTGCTATACTCGTACTATGCAGCTATCAAGGATGATTAAGACATGGATTGACAATGCCTATACAAAATCGCGTTCCCTTATTTCAGGCTAAAGCACTAGCGTCATCTATCGGTCACACTGAGAGAAATTTGCTTTGTGAATTTAACGAATTCGATTTGTTGCGTGTTTATCCGTTTGAAACTAAAGTATTTTAGTAAACGGAATCGATCACAATATTGATAATACAAGTCGAATTTGTACGAAGAACAAGGTTAAACTTGTTAAAAGATATTGGATTGAATCAGCCAAATATATGTTTAAAACAATATGTGCCATGTTGGTTTTATATAATCGAGTTGTTGATTTAAATAACACTTAAACTTGTAACATTTACAAGCTGGTGTCATGTTCAACTAAAAATATTGTTTGATAATTTCAACAGTATATGTTGCTGAAAATACATTACTTAACTTGTTATATGCTATCTTGTTAAAAAAATATTACTGGTTGTTAAAATAAACAGTATATGTATGTTGCTGAAAATACATTACCTAACTTGTTAAATGCTATCTTGTTAAAACAATATTACTGGTTGTTAAAATAAACAGTATATGTTGCTGAAAATACATTACCTAACTTGTTAAATGCTATCTTGTTAAAACAATATTACTGGTTGTTAAAATAAACAGTATATGTTGCTGAAAATACATTACCTAACTTGTTAAATGCTATCTTGTTAAAACAATATTACTGGTTATTAAAATAAACAGTATATGTTGCTGAAAATACATTACTTAACTTGTTAAATGCTATCTTGTTTAAACAATATTACTGGTTGTTAAAATAAACAGTATATGTTGCTGATAATACATTACTTAACTTGTAAAATACTTTCTGGATGAAAATTTGTTACAAGTTGTTACTTTTAAGATTGTGGAACCTATGTGGTTATATAAAAATCATATATATATAAAAATTGCTAGCAGGAGCATTAAATTGTACAGTGAACTGTTCCTCAGAAACTGTAAATTCACAATCAAGAATAAGCAGCGTTTATTACAAATTCAAAGGCACCACATAGGTTAGCAAACAGGCCGGCTACCGCGAAAATCGTAAATTTCGAATTTTCTATCTGCATTCCTTTCTTTCAAATATGTAAGTGCGATAGAGAGATTTCTCGAAATTTACGATTTTCGATGTTTGTGGTCGCAGTTCTTTTTCTTAGTGAATGGAGTAAGTAGGAGGGAAGAAGTTAAAAAATGAACGGATAATTTTTCTGATGGAAAATATGAAAGAAAAACATTTTTATGTCCAAATTCCTATCATAAGTTTTTTTTTTCAAAAATAGTAATCTATATTCTCCATAAGACACTTAACCACACTGTAAATAAAAGGTTTTTTTACTGAGGAATTAGTCCGAGGTCCTCCTCTTTATTGCTCGATCTATACGGTGTTTATTGATACCTACTACATGACGGCAGGTAGGCAAACATCCATCATCATTATGTCTCTCTATAACTCTTGCATATTCAAGCGACAAAGAGGCAAACACGACGTTTTTCAAATTTTGATTTTCGCGGTAGCCTTTCGGATCTTGTAGACTGAATAAGCTAAGCGTTACAAACAAACTAGTTGATGGTACATGATACCGGTCACGTGACGACGCTTCACAAACCTACCTACATCTTATCTTGTTGTTTGAACATTATTAATGTTAAAATTTTGCAGAGACGCTACAGTATTGCCGTATTAAAATAAAAAAAGAATAACAGGGTAGTTTAAAGCAACAGTCAGTAAATGATAAAAATAATGTTCAAAAATACGATCCGACATTGTAAACAAAGAGCGCCTAATTACACTAATTGTATAATTAATTACGAGACAATGCATGTGATATTTGGATCAAATCAATCATAAATTCAACGTACACGAGAAGAGAGACGCGGTACCACGAACATCGAAAATCGGAAATTATGGGCATCGGGCTCTGTCACTCTAATGCTGCCGCCTTAATCGGAGTGAGTGACAGAGATAAATTCTCGAAATTTTGATGTTCGCCGTACCAGTCATGTTATCAAAGTTTTCTTATCTGAGAAAGTCTACAACAATTTGGTTTTTAGAATAAACTCAAGTAGTTACATAGTTAGATGCTAAACACTCACTGGCTACCTACCTACCTACTTCACGTTTTTAACCGTCTTAAATAAAGATAGGAGTTTCTCCAAATTGTTGTACCAACTTGGTACTGGTATGATGTGTACCTCATTCTGTATATTATATTTTTCATAATTTTGTAATATTTTTATATCAAAAATTATAATTTAGCAAAAGCCATTTCAAGCAAAAATCATTAAATAGTCAACTTCGATTTCTATGTGTATAAAAGCCGAATTTCAGACAGCAGTACGCCGAAGGTCCGTTGCGACGTTTACACACATTCATTGTATAATTACGTTTAGTATGGATCTTGTCTTAAAGTATTTTATGATTTAGACTTTGGGAACAAACTAACAAAGTCCAGGGATTTAATTTTCTGAGAGCTGGTAACACTACCGCCGTCCGCCAGTTTAGTTGCGTCAAACGTGACCCGTGCCGAGCGGTGCGTGAGTGACTTACAACTATTGCAAGAATCGAACAAAGCAAACTTAACAACTAACAGGAATAAGGTGAGTTTCAGATATAAGTTTCCATTTGAGTGCACACGCAACTGCATATTTATCATACTTATTTATTTATTTCATCATAAACTTACATCTGCCAATACAGTTTAAAAACCAATGCCACAATACTATAGAGGAAATAGTACTTGATTTCAGTTTAGATTTAAACTGAAATCAAGTACCTAATTATCTATCAGGATGTTGACATTAACATAACAAATAGGGTTGCGCGCGTGCGTTAGTTGTGGCTGCAGACAAAACTATTACTTAGTCTGTAAGCCTATACCGAGTATACCTACGTAACATGACATCACTTTAAAATGCATGGCAATATAATGAAAAAGTTGTGCTGAGTCAGGATCAGTAGATAATTGCATACAAAATTCAACTAGGTCTTTTTTGTCCACAGGTACCTTATGTGATATGCCTAATTTTTATGAAAAAATAATTAAATACTTATTGCATTTTTTTTACTTTTTAGAAAAAAACAGGAATCGCTGCCGATCGCCGATCGTTGATCGCCAAAACGACGAGACTCAACGTGATGATACCTTATCGCCGTCTATATTGAGACGCCGCCGTTTTTATGAAAAGAAATATGAGCAAAAACCTCAAAAAGTTGCACAAACCAAACAGGAAAAAAGAGTATGTTCTGACTGTGATAAATATTACCAAAATGAAGATAAAAGAAGCGAACTGTTTGGGCAACTAGTAGCTGAACAATTCAAATATGTACATCCATGTATTCCATCAAAGGGTTACTGTTCTGACTGTGATAAATATTACCAAAATGAAGATAAAAGAAACGAACTGTTTGGGCAACTAGTAGCTGAACAATTCAAATATGTACATCCATGTATTCCAACAAAGGGTTACGTTCAAATCATGAAATTTCTCCAGTACATGGTAGGAAGCCACATCAATGACTTAACATTTCAAGACAGTGAAAATGCAGTGTAGTGCTTTGAGCAGTGATTGTTTTTTAAATTAAAGTTTTCTATAAATAATAGAGTGCGGGGTATGGGGGGGATAGATTTGCCGGCCACGGAGCTCACGTGCGGACTGGACCTAACTACTAACTACCTGGACGTTTTGTAAATAATTAAGTAATTCAACATTTTAAAATCAAATAAAATCTCTCATGAAGTTACGTCGTTTGTTCTAGACTTTGTGCAGAAAGAATATGGTCGCGGCGGAAAGAAAAGGGAGAATGTTATGGTCCATAATACTGATTAGAAAACTTTCAATCTACTTACAAAATCTATCAATTTGTACAGAGGGGCCCACTTTTCGCCCACGACCAGTCTCTTATCGCGCCGGTTTTTAGTTTTTACCCTATACCTCCATTGTCAGTTAAGTTTGTATTTGTTCTATCTTTTCTGGTTTTTTTCTATTCATAGTCGACTTGTAGCTATGTATATCTTATTATTGCTACATTACTTGCTTTGCTTTCGTTAATATTTTAATTGTTGCAAGATCTTGTTCATTTTGCGGCTGTACTTCGCGTAATCTCATGTTTTATTCTACTTTTAGATGGAAACCTAACACCAAGAAGAAACATTTTTTCTTGTTGTTAAAGTTTCCATCTGAAAGTAGAACGAAACTGGAATATGTTAAGAAGTATAACCGCAAATTCAACAAGATCTTTCAACAATCAAAATGTGAATACAGCATGCAAGTAATGTAACAATAATAAGATAACACTACAAGTTGACTGTAAATAGAACAAATCAATAATGCAAATTCAACAAGTTAACTTAACCAGCAGCATGTTGATAGAACAAGCACTTACTGTAACTACAATCGAATAAAACAACAAGCTGATTATAGATTCAACAAGCAAGTCATGTCTCAATGACATGACGAGCGTGTTAGAACAACCAGGCGGGCATGTTGAAACTATATGCTTGAAATATAAAAATAATTAGATAACATAACAAGCAAATTGTTGACTCAACAAGCTAGTCATGTCACGACAACATTTCAAGCAAATTAAAATAACAAAGCGAGCATGTTGCAACTTTATGCCAGCCATGTAAAAATGACAAGATAATCTAACAAGCTATTTTTTGACTCAACAAGCTTATCATTTTGCTTTAACAAGTCAAGCACGTCAAAACTACATGCTTAACTTATAAAAACAATCTGAATATTTAACATAAATTCAACCTGACCAAATAGCATATAAATTCAACAAGTTACGCTTAACGTGGAACCAACGTGATAAGTAGCTTGTAAAATCTACAAGTCACACTTAACGTAGAAACAACATGATAAGTAGCTTATGGAATCTACTAGTTACTTTTAACGTAGAAATAAAATGACAAGTAACTTGTAGATTGAACTAATTACACTTAACAAAATCGAACTTGTAGTTTTAACCAAAGAGCTTGTAGGCGCTATTTTAAAATGAGAGTTTGGTTGAACGAACGTGAATTCTGGTTGTTATTTCTCTCAGTGCACCACAAACACTAAATTCCTACTTAACCTTTCTGTTAAGCCCATTGGTTGACTGATAGAGAATGCCTTATGGCATTAAGTCCGCCATTTGTACCATCTTATTTTGTGCAGTTAAGATTAAATAAATAAATTCTAGTTTCTAATATTTTGTTCGGCGATTAACGCTGACAGAATAACTCGACTCCAGACTCAACAGATGGCGCTGTGGCACTCAGTACCGAAAACAGACGTATAGCCTGAAGGTTCGAGGAACGCGATTTTGTATAGGCATTGTCCATCCATGTCTTAATCATCCTTGGCAGCTATAAAGTGGTGGAGGTCAAAGAATGCAAACCACTTTAAGAATACAAATCCTAGAGTTCTGGTTTTGATGCAGTATTATGAAAAAATATATAAATAATTAGATCATGTCATTGCCAAAAGTTTCTGATGGGGGAAAGTAGTCCAAAACGACGTATAATGTAATTCATAGTTTGTCGCCTACTGTTTCTGTTTCCGAAATATTACGCAATGTTTTTTTGTTCTAATGTTAAAATATAGGCCCGGTCCTCTATAAATAAGATAACTTCGGCCGTGTTTACCTATTTTGGTATTGCTTTTTTCCAATTCAATCACTTTGCTAGCTTGTCACTCTGACATCCACGGCATCCACCCATTAAAAGCTGCCAGATGCCCGGATCTAGCAATAAAGATAGTATTGCAATCTTACTAGATGGGTTTCATTGCTCTCATTATTGTGTCATATCTGACGTGGCCAGCTCTTAGACCATTACACTTTGTATGCGATAAATCTATACTTTCGAGGTCAACCCAAAAAGGCACAAGTCCGACCTTATCTTCCAACCTCGATCTACAGCCCTTACGGCATTAAATCTACCCCACTGACCCCCAAACCCTAGGGCTACGTCACCGGCCATTACCGGCTATCTACACTCAACAATATTGAAAAGGGGACTTTTTAGGCATAGTTTTTCTATAAAACCTGACCAATGTTCATTAATCCCTTGGACGAATAAAATGAAGACTGAAGATATCTACTTATACATTATACCGTCCGAGTTCTCTAATATACACGGTGCTCGTGAGCATTGCGAGAGATTTTAACCACGAATTCCTGAGGTCATAAGGAGTAATAAATGTTATATGAATTTAGGTCAATTTCGCCAAAAAAAAAATTTTTTTTTTGTTTTTTTTTCTATTTTTAAAATGCTTTTGAACATGAAAACATAAATGTTATTGGTAAAACTGTCAATTAAAATAAATTAGTACATTTTTTTCGTAAAAAATAGTTTACGTAAAGTATTCCTTGGCACTTTGATATCTGTCAATAAGAATGTCTAGCCTAAAGGGTGAAATCGCCATCAAAAAAGCGTTTTGCACTGAGTCACAATAAAATATGTTTTTGGGTTCCGTAGCCAAATGGCAAAAAACGGAACCCTTATGGATTCGTCATGTCTGTCTGTCTGTCTGTCCGTCCGTATGTCACAGGCATTTTACTCGGAAACTATACGACATATCTGAATAAAATTTACACATAAGGTGTATTTTGTATGCAGCTACTTAGTTATGTAGTTAAATGTGAAAAAAAAAATATTTTTAGGGGGGCGCTCCATACAGGTAACTAAATTTAAAAAAAAATTTTTTACCAAATATCAACGTGACACATCAATCGATAGGTCTTTCAAAATAACATTGAGGTTTTTATGACTATTTTGTGATTAAGTGAATATTTTCTGAAATAATCGCTTCGAAAGTCAGAAAAATTGTGTAGCCCCCCCCGTAACTTTTGAACCGTAAATTCAAAAAATATGAAAAAATTTGAAGATATGCGCCTTATCATATACTTTCAACGAAAATTGTTTTGAACATTATCGGTTCAGCCATTTTTGAGTTATCTCCAAAAAACTTCTTCCATAGGTATCAGATACGACCTTTTGGTATTAGTTTGGTTCTTATTCCATTGAAGGTACGGAACCCTCCTATGCGTGGTCCGACACTCACTTGGCCGGTTTTTTTTTATTTAATTGGTAGTATCTCTGAAACTAGGCGAATTCCAGAAAAGTTTATACGACATTTTAGTCTCCAATTATGATCAGGAATACACTGTTAAAATCTCTCGCAATCCTCACGAGCACCGTGTATGTACAAACATCAACACTCTTCACTGTACATCGGTGGACCTTATTAGTCTTATTACATAAGATATAAGGTCCACCGAAGGGCA
Organism: Pammene aurita; assembly: GCA_947086415.1. Classification (NCBI taxonomy): domain Eukaryota; kingdom Metazoa; phylum Arthropoda; class Insecta; order Lepidoptera; family Tortricidae; genus Pammene; species Pammene aurita. The sequence goes on from OX352312.1 coordinate 6,685,661, forward strand.
GTTAAGAGGCTGACAACACCCGATGACCTTCAAATTGACTTAAATAGTTATTTAGCTATAACTACTTGTTTTGAGAAACTAAAAAAAATATATGTCATTATTCGTTATATTTGGAAGAACTTCGTTAATTCCGATACACGATTGGACGAAATCGGCTCGATAGGAAATAAAGTCACATCTTAAAATTGGCTTTGAACAGTCGTAGGTCTTTAGTTTCTTGACTTATACGTCTGTAACTAAAGACAAAATTCCACCGCCCTAATACTAAAAACGTTGTTTTATATTTCTCAATTAATGCGTAGTTTTTTTTTATTCATCATTTTGCAAAATTTGCAATGAGCTCCCATACTAATCGTAACACAGCGTTTCTCTTTCACTCGCGCGCAAAAAGATAGGGAGGGAATTTAGAATTTTAACGGCCTCCTAGCCTAGTCGGTAGTGACCCTGCCTATGAAGCAGGTCTCGGGTTCGAATCCTGGTCAGGGCAAGGATTGCACAACCGGTTTTATTAAATACCTGTAAACAAACTGTCAAACTAATAGCGGTTTAAATTGTATACCTGTATTCAAATGAGAGGTATTATTTTAATATTGCTAATATCATTATGACAATTCAAGTCCTAATTTCAGTATTCTTTACCGGTATTCAATACCTATCTTCAATAAATGACAATTTTATTACTAGTACGAGTGAGACATCTGTATCTAAGTTACGGTCTCTATCGGGCCGAATCTATACCTAACCGACTAGTTCAACGACAGACGACAGACCTGCTAGTCTAATATGGTCGGATTTTTATCACCTGTCACCATAGCTGTCACGTTCTAACAAGTATGTAAGTGCGAAAGTGACGCATGACGAGATAGGCGATAACATGACAACCATAATACGCATTCTGCTAAGGCGTTACTATTTCAAATTTTCTACAAATAAACCAACTAAATAAAGTAGTAGTACAAAGTGTCGTATTTCACAAATTAATTTCTGACTTTTCGAGTCTTATGCCTTTTAGGTGCTTGTCTTTTGACTTCTTATACCGCTAATAAAATCGATTACAGGTTACAGGTGAACATGTCATTTGCAAACACCGATAATGCTTTTGAATACCGGTAATACTTTACCGCTATCCATGGTTTTAGCAATATAAATAGTGAAATTCAAGTATAACCGGTTAAACCCAAATTACAACCGGTTTTGAGAATACCGGTAACGATCCCTGGGTCGGGGCATTTATTTGTGCGTTCATCACGGATATTTGTTCCTGAGTTATGGATGTTTTCTATGTATTTAAGTATTTATATATATCTATCTATTATATAATATCGTCGACTAGTACCCACAACACAAGCCTTATTGAGCTTACTGCGGGACTAGGTTGATTTGTGTAAGCTTGTCCCATAATATTTATTTATTTATTAGCTGATGTCAGACCCTTAACAGTGTGGACGATGGTACACACGGACGTTCAGATATGCATAAACGACCTTAAACTTATACAAATAAGGTTTTGTTCATATTTTTTTGACCGTGTGTATAAATATTGGAGAACCCTATACCATGAAGGAATACAGGATGTAATAAAATTACTGGTGATCCGTTTAAGGGCATAATAGAGAACATGCATGAAAAATATTTAATTGAATTTGTTCCATAAACACGTTCAACAACCCCAAATTAATATAAATAATTGGAAATCCGTAATAATTTTTAACAGTTTTTTAAATATATTGCTGTTTAAAAACTTAAAATTTTAGGCATTTTTTTAAATACCTCAAATGTAATTTCGAAACTTCAGTTCGATTACTTATGTTCTAACAAGAAAAAAAATGTATGACAACTATATAGCTAAACGCATTTTTTCGTGCCTAAAATTACAAAAATCTTCCAAACAGTTTTCTGCAACTTTGTGGTCGGTGACGTCACAAACCTCACACTTTTTGTATGGGGCGTTTTGACGCGCGGCGCAGACGCCTAACGTATTTTCACATTTTTGACGTTTCATATCATATCATAGATAGTAGGTTTATTAGAGACATTTGAATCTACAGGGAAATAGAATCGAATGACGTCTTCCAAAAAAATCATGCATGTTCCTAATTGGTATCGTATTGCGACTATGAAAAAGTAGACGAAACAGATTTGAACGCGAAAGAAATTTTTTTTTTGTATGGGACACGTCGTCCCAGCCCTCCATACAAAAACATTTTTTTCTTAGCTTTTAGGGTTCCGTAGCCAAAATGGCAGAAACGGAACCCTTATAGTTTCGTCATGTCCGTCTGTCCGTCCGTCCGTATGTCATGTTGGGTCACCAGCATTTTCATTACATCTTGTTTATGAAAAACTTTTGTTTCAGCCGAAAAGTGCCATAGTCAAATAGAGCTAATTTACAGTCTTTTTCCTCGTGACCTGTAGGACCACCTGTACAACCACTGATATAGTCAGCTATTATAGTTAGCAGCAAAAGTAGCTAAGCAGCTCAGGTGTTCAAAATGACCTTCACACGCTCTTATTCTCTTAACAATAAAGTAGTGTCCAGTTCATTATGAACACTTGAGCTGCTTAGCTACTTTTGCTGCTCATTTTATATAGACGTTGGTTCGTAGAATCGCGTGACTTGCTCGAATTCCGCGATTTCACGGTTTCTGTGTCGCAGTGCATAAAAAACAGTACACTAGAGTAGGCAGAGAAGACAAGCTTGTCTACATACAAATTCACTTATGAAAAATAGTATTTATTCTACTCGTCGACTGTAATCCTTGAATTGAGATTGTGTAGACCGACCTACTAGCACATACTTTTCGATAGAGCTTTTATGGTCGCATTTTGTAGCATCGCCGACGATGGTACAAAGGATGTTCATACAATATTGTAACACTGTTGTCCACCTCTCCGACCGCGTGTCCTCCTCCCCGACCGCCGGCACAATCCACCGGGAGATAGAACTTACTCAATTGTATAGAGGCAGCAAGTCTTTCGTCGAACTCTATACTTACCGGCTTGCCTATATTGAGCACTCGTAGAAAAAGTATTGTATACAATAGTGACATAATCAAACTTTTCAGTGTCGTACCTTACTTAGGCCATTGTCACGATTGTATAAAATACTATTATACAATAGTGACATAATAAAGAGCTTTTCACTTCTCATGCTCAAAAAGTGTGTCATATTATGCTTACTAAGGCGGACTAAAGTAGTACATTTAGCCTCTAGGGCTACAATGTATACATATTTATGATTTACAAAACATTTTGAATTGACCAATCGGAACACTTCACCATATTAAATCCACCAATCACAACACATATCGAAGTTAATCGGAACGCTAGATACTTTTTTGGTTCGTATACTGTGTAAATAATTAAAGTCCTTAAAAAAACATTGTATTTAATATTAACCAATCAGAATACAGCAATGTTAAAATCGACCAATCAGGAAACGCAATCTATTTCTCAAAACATGAGGCGTTTTTTAGTCCCTACTTCACTATCAATAAAAATATTTTTATTTATTTTATGGAAGCGCTTTAAAGCGTGTTTTTAAACACGCTTTAAAGCGCTTCCATAAAAAACTGTTTAAAGAGTCTGGCCAGCCAACGAACGCAGTAGCAACAGCCGCAGTAGTAAGTAGCAGCAATACAGCGAACAAAAGTATGACAACACTAAGAATCAGTGAAAAAAGCAGCAATGATCATCAAATTTTATGTTTTTAATTGTAGTTCGTATTTCCGCCCCTTTCATTTGGTGACATTTACGGTGTGTAAAAAGGAGACGGTATATATTTCGTCTGATATGTCATCAACTGCAACAGATAATCTGGTTGAGGCAATTGACATATGCTTTAAAAGTTAATTTAAATTTAATTGGGAACGTTGCAGGAGTTCTATCTCACTCGCGCTTAAGACGAGAGAGTGAAATGCACTAGAAACAAATTCAATGTGAATTACGAGGGTTGCTACTTATATATCCGGAAACAAAAAAACAAACAAACGTACACGGCTGAAAATGGTTTTATTGTTTTTCAAAGTATTCCCCTTGATGATCTATGCACTTTTGCATTCGCGTGAACCAATTTTTAAAGCACTTCTGCCACTCCGCCTGAGGTACCTCCATAACGTGTTGTTTGAAAGCGTCGACAGCATCTTCAGCGGTCGAAAATCGTTGACCGCGTAATTTATTTTTTATATTTGGAAATAAATAAAAATCGTTGGGTGCCAAGTCAGGGCTGTACGGCGGATGACCCGTTAATTCCACATTTTGACCCTCCAAAAATAGAGTTGTTTCGCGTGACGTATGACAGCTGGCATTGTCATGATGAAGAATGATTCTTCGTCGCTGGTTAGTTTTACGAATTTGTTCAAATACTTCCGGTAAGCAAATGGTCGTGTACCACTCTGAATTAACCGTTCTACGGTTTTCTAGTGGCACTGTAGCTACATGGCCATTAATACCGAAGAAGCAGGCCACCATTTGTTTCAATGTACTTTTTGCACGAGTAACTTTCGTAGGGTTCGGCTCATTTTGAAACACCCATACCGTTGATTGTTGCTTCGTTTCGGGATCGTATGCATAGATCCAGGATTCGTCACCTGTATAGATGTTATAAACGGCTTTTGAGTCACCACGGTTATATTTTTTTAACATTTTATTGCACCATTCGACGCGAGCATCTTTTTGCTCTTTTGTTAAGTTGTGGGGTATCCAACGCGAACAAATTTTTTTTACAGCCAAATAATTATGTAATATGCTATTAATGCTGGTCATAGAAATACCCAGAGTCGCCTCTATCTCGCAGTACGTAACATGTCGGTCGTCCATTATAAGTTTTCGCACAGCCTCGATATTTTGTTGTACAACGACCGATTTCGGGCGACCTGTCTTAACTTCGTCCGTAAGCATACTACGTCCACGATTGAACTCACTAAACCAGTGATACACAGTAGTTTTAGATGGGGCTTCATCACCAAAAGTTGAAGTTAGTTGATCTATGCACTGTTGTTGCGTTAAACCACGCCGAAAATCATAATAAATCATAGCACGAATATTTTCACGAGTGAGTTCCATTCTTGCTGCGAGATGACATTTAAAACCCGTCAAAAACAAAACACGAGCGTTAATAAGAAAGAAAAAATATACCGGCCAGTACTTAAAAAAGTTCAAATTTTACCATGGAGGTCAAATATGCTATTTAAGAAGATTGTAATCCCGGTTTCCGGATATATAAATAGCAGCCTATGTAAATGTTCGTCATGAAATACGGTGTCTCATCACAAAGGGTTGCCACATGTACGTATTTTGAATTTGCCGCGCGTTTCTACTGACATAAATGGTTTGCCAGACTATAATTATACCGTAGTCTGTGGCATTTTTTTGCGGTGTATATATTTGTATCTATGTCAAAGAAGTTAAAAAATTAAAAGACCGTCAAGTTAAACCATAATTTCACCTTAGTTTAGTTATTGTGCGTAAATAATAAGTATTTTTATCTTATTTTCTCGCAATCGAAGTGAAAAATAGTATGCATTACTCTTGTCTAAAAGCCATATTACCACTCGAACAATTTTCCCTCACTTCGTTCGGGAAAATAACCACCTCGTGCTAATATGGCCTACTTTAGACCCTTGTCAAACAATCTACTATTTCACTCGAGTACCGTGTTTGGACTGTTTTGGCCTAAGGTACGAGATTGAAAAGCTGAATTAAACACTTTCCGTACCGCAGTTCGCTACGCGCTACGCTCGTAGCCGATCCCAGCTTTTCCCGTATTCCTGTTGCTCAATGTGTTAAGAGTCCTAATTCCCTAAAATGTCGAAGAACTCTATTAATGAAAAAAACCTACCTAAAATGTTATTTATAATGTTGTTTGAAGTATTTGTAATGCAAAAAAATACTTTTGATACATATTTATTATTATTAAGTATATTGAAAATTTTGAATAGAAATTAATGAATAGAAAATGTTGATTGGTTAGAAATGTTAGAATCACATTTTAGACGTCAAATGCGCGGAATGTAGGCATGCCCCATTGTATGCCCCGACTCCGATATCATAGTTTTAGTAGGGTCACAGAATAAGAAATAGTATAAGTACAAAAGGTTCTCCTTCCTGAATTTGACATTTAGCTACAGAGATGAAAATGTCAGCTGTCAAGCGCTCTTAAAAAATAGGGTTTTCAACGTGCTTCACATATTCATGCAGGTTTGAGACATGTAATAAACACTTAATAATATGTGACGTTTTTAATCAAATCACTATAGTATAAAACAAAGTGGCTTTCCGCTGTCTGTCCCTATGTATGCTTAGATCTTTAAAACTACGCAACGGATTTCGATGCGGTTTTTTAAAAATAGATAGTGATTCAAGAGGAAGGTTTGTATGTATAATACATGCATAATATAGTAGAGAAAAACTGATAATTTTAGAGGTTTCTAATGTGATGTCGTAAACAAACACATTTTTTTGCGCTTACATTGCAAACGCTGGCTGAACCCTACGAGATAGATCAAAATAATGTACTACAGTATTGTACACCTTAAAAAGGTCGACAAAAACCATTTTTTATGCGAAGCCGGGGCGGGTCGCCAGTAAAAATAATTTAGAAATTAACTCTGACTTGAAAACGTCACATATTCTCGAACGCACTCATAAGGTGATAAGCGATGTGCCAACCCTTCCATCATTAGCCCTCATATGCGGTAAGAGCATTGGGAAAAACGGGTACAATGGAGAGACATAGTGAAACCCCCCTGGTGGGTCATCAACTCATCATTTAGAGTTAATAAGATTTATAGTTTTATATATCCTTCGTTACCCGCGCTGACCTACTGTAGCCATTGACTTTATGGAGGTAGACTTAGGTGGGAGGGGGGTTGGCGAGACCAAGTAACTTGAGAATGGCTTTGAACTTCGATTTTACCGTGAACAACATTCTACGTAAAAATATGTAGGTGTTACTGTGGGTATAGTTGTCAATGTTGTCGTCATACATTTTTACGACTCTAGAAAAACACTCAGAAAATCCAAAAATGTTACTTTTTTCCCTAAAGTGTACTTCTTATGTAAGACCTAAATGGACGCTCGAAGCGGAGCGTTCGGCGGGGCGTGCAGCATGGCGGGCGAGCGTGCATTCACTTTGCGCAGCGTCGACTCAGGACACCAGTATGAGTTTCATTTGTTCAACATGCACGCCGCACGCCCCGCCCCGCTGCACGCCCAACTCAAGCGTCCACTCAGGCCTTACACTAAGGCCTGAGTGGACGCTCAAAGCGGAGCGTTCGGCGGGGCGTACAGCGTGGCGGGCGAGCGTGCATTCGCTTTGTGCAGCGTCGACTCAGGACACCAGTATGAGTTTCATTTGTTTAACATGTACGCCGCACGCCCTGCCCCGCTGCACGCCCAACTCGAGCGTCAACTCTGGCCTTACACTTAAAGGCGATTTAGTCAAGATACTTTAATTTACTACTAAACCGTATCAATCACAAATATAACATTATGAATGCGAAAGTATTTAATGAGTATACACATTTAGCTTTTAACTGGCACTTTTCTATGCTGACTGTACAGTCAAGTCAGCAGAAGAAGTAACTAAGCGGGTGGGGTATTCAAAATGAGCTTGACACGGCTTTATTATTAAAATAATAAGAGCGTGTGCAGGTCATTTTGGACACCTCGCCCGCTTAGCTACTTCTGCTGCCGACTGTACGGGCTTTTTTCTATCAATGAAATTATAAATAAATATTATGGGACAATCTTACACAAACCGACCTAGTCCCACAGTAAGCTCAATAAGGTTGGTGTTTTCGGTACTTAGACGACGATATATATATCATAGATAGGTAAATACTTAATACTCAGGTACAAATATCGGTGATAAACACACAAATGCTTTTACCAGGATTCGAACCCGGGACCCCCTGCCTCGTAGGTAGTGCCACTACCGACTGGGCTAGAAGGCCCTTAAATTTAATGCAAGTGTAGCAAGCTTCAACCACACCTTTTTCCATTAATTTAACCCTCCTGCAAACAACAATTCACCTATAACTAATAGTAAATACATTCGTGCATCCTCGTATGTTTCCGGAACCATTCGGAACGCATCTCATGACCGGGTCATTGGGACACCCGGCCGGGTCTCGAGATAACCCCATTTTAAAACCAACCTTACGCAGCTTAAACTACGGTTGTATTTCAAATGTGTGGAGCTCGTGTGAGTATTGACAAGCTGATATGAAACGTGTGAAGAGGGAGGAAGGTAGAGTTTTGAATGGAAAGGGAAAATGTAGGGCGGGGAGGTTTACGTGTTTCAGGATGGTTATTTCTATAGTCGCGCGTTAAATGAACCAATGCAAGCTTAGGCGCTGTATACATATAGATGTTATTAAACCAGAGGTCAGAATTAAACTGGTTTGCCTAATAGCTTGGACAATGAAAATAAAGCAGAGAAAAGCCGGTCGTTCAGTCGGTATGGGACGGTAGATAACTTAAATAGTTTATTATCCCGACTAAGAAGTACAGTAAAGAGGTATTTATGCTAATTTAGCTTTAAATGAGTAATTTGGCTTATGACTGATTTTATGAAAGTATTACCTCAAAATTAGAAGGTGAAAGATAAATAAGTCTACAGTCACCGGCAATAGTATCTTCCTACATGAAGGCCGCAAATCTGTGACACGCTCTTATGGCCCTACAAATAAGAGCGTGTCACATTTTTTTGCGACTTTCGTGTAGGAAGATACTATTGCCGGTGACTGTAGCAGGCATGCTCGTAGCCTTGCGATACCATGGATTTATATGAAGTGGATCTAATTAGGAACATGCATAATTTTTTTGGAAGACGGCATTCGATTCTATTTCCCTGTAGATTCAAATGTCTCTAATAAACCTACTATCTATGATAGCCCTGAAACGTCAAAAATGTGAAAATACGTTAGGCGTCTGCGCCGCGCGTCAAAACGCTCCATACAAAAAGTGTGAGGTTTGTGACGTCACCGACCACAAAGTCGCAGAAAACTGCTTGGAAGGAACAAGTTTTTGGAAGATTTTTGTAATTTTAGGCACGAAAAAATGCGTTTAGCTATATAGTTGTCATACATTTTTTTTCTTGTTAGAACATAAGTAATGGAACTGAAGTTTCGAAAATGCATTTGAGGTATAAAAAAAATGCCTACAATTTTACGTTTTTAAACAGCAATATCTATTGTCTCCCTTGCTTTTTAACATATACACGGAGTATATCATGCGGATAGTTCTCGATGATTGGAACAAGGGAATATCCGTGGGAGGCCGGAGAATCTCAAACCTAAGGTATGCAGACGATACGACCCTCCTTGCATCAACCGAAGGCGAAATCGAGACACTACTACGTCTCCTAGAGACCACAGCGCTAGATTTTGGACTGGCAATTAATCGCGAAAAAACCAAAATGTTGATCATAGACCGCGCCAATAACAACCAACCAGACGTCCAAAATATAGCAGGATGCGAAGTTGTCAGTAGTTATGTGTACCTAGGTTCAACGATCACCAACACCGGAGGTTGTGAAGACGAAATCCGGAGACGCTGCGCTGTGACTAGAGCGTCAGTCGAAAAGCTCACTAAGATTTGGAAGGACCGCAGAATAACCAGAAACACAAAGGTTCGACTCATGAGATGCCTGGTTTTTCCAATCTTTCTGTATGGGGCTGAGACGTGGACGCTGAGGATGCAAGACCGTCGCAACATTGACGCGCTGGAAATGTGGTGTTGGAGACGCATGCTCAGAATCCCATGGACTGCGCGCCGTACCAACGTTTCGATTTTGAAAGAACTGAACATCAAAGAGAGATTATCGTCGACCGTGCAACTGCGAATCCTCAAATTCTTTGGACACATCACTCGTAACGAGGACTCCATGGAACGTTTGGTGGTCCAAGGGAAAGTCGAGGGCAAAAGATCTCGTGGCCGCTCCCCAACACGATGGACTGACCTCATTAAGTCCATCACAGGAACGACAATCAATGACTGCTCCCACTCCACCAAAAACAGAGCCACATGGCGACGGATCGCACGGGATGCCGTGGCGGATAAATCGACCGGGACATGACCACGACCACTCTGTCAAGAATGTACGACTAAGAAGAGAGATCTTTAAAAAACTGTTAATAATTATTACGGATTTCCACTTATTTATATTAATTTGGGGTTGTTGAACATGTTTATGGAACAAATTCAAATAAATATTTTTCACGCATGTTCTCTATTCTTCGGTCACAAAGTGAGGCTGAAAGAGAAGGTTATCTAGGGTACCGGACTGTGTCTCGTTTTGACTAAGGAGGTAATGACGTCATCATGCAGACAATCAAAATGTCAATATGTGTCAAATGTGACAATTTTGTAACGAGTGCGAGTGAGACACCGCCCCCTACATTATGCTCTCCATCGGACCGTTTTTACTACTTTTTACTAGTCACCTATGAACGACTGTTTTACTCGGTCATAAGGTTCAACTGTGGTTTAGGGAAAAAGTGAAAGAATTAGAACTTCGTGTAGGAAGATACTATGGCCGGTGACTGTACATTAAATATGTTTTGAGTTATAGGGTGTTCGAAATTGGCCCGAAATGGTTCGTGTAATATAACCCACGGCCGGTGTGTCGCTTTTTTTTGCCGAACTTGGCGGACACAATGCCGTGTGTCTAGATATACACCCCAAATTAAATTTAATAGCAGCCAAACATCCGTTTCATCATTCCATTGAACCTTACCCATGCAAAATGATATTATCATTCAAATAATGGGATTCAAAACCTACGCCCTTCGATTTGCAGCGTTTAGCTCTTTAGGGTTAGAGGGTCATTGTATTATCGACACAGTATATGCAATAACAAACCTTATTCAAACGAGATACGGTGTACAAATGGTCAATTGAATTAGCATTTAGTATTTGTCAGACAAAGGTAATAAGGTATATATTCAAGGGCTACTCTGGACTCTGGATTAGATTGGTCACGCACGTTGCTTTCTTACAGGGATTAGTTTTTAAACCGAACCACTTAAAATGTGGCCTTCCATACGTTAAGGGCCCTTCTGCTCGAATTTGAGTTAAGCATGAATCCTAAATCTACGTTAAATACGCTACCTAACGCAACAAAAAATACTTCAACCAAAAACGAGCATAAGGGCAAGTGCCCTAGGGACGAAACGCCACAAATTACTTTAAATTTGTTCATATTCGAAATGAAAAGTACAGTGTGCAACTAGTTCGATTCGATCGGCGCTCTGACGCCGTTGGAACACTAAAATACATATGAATACATACATAAGGGATGACCCTTAGCTAACATCTACTGTTACAGTCGAACTTTTATAGGGACGTAGCGTAGTGTACGAGTATTACGACATTTACGACTGCACTGCAAGAGTGACGGTGCCCCTTAAGCTAGGTCCGGATTAAGTCTTGAATAGTCTGAACCGGTTGGTCGACCGTTAACGGTCTTCGGGCACGATTTGATTGTTATCAGTCCCCATTTCACCCCAAACGGTTACTAGGGTTCATGGAATTACTGAAATAAAAACACTTTTTTATACAATTACTAGCAACCCGCCCCGACTTCGCACGGGATAAACAATGGTTATTGTGGGTTATCCCTAAGAGACATATGCCATCATAGACTTTTTTGTAGATCTTTTTAAGGTGTGCAATACTGTAGTACATTATTTTGATCTATCTCCTATGGTTCTGCCAGCGTTTGCAGCGTTTGCAGCGTCTGCAAGCGCAAAAAAATGTGTTTATTTACGACATCACATTAGAAACCTCTAAAATTATCAGTGTTTCGCTACTATATTATGTACGTACATAAAACCTTCCTCTTGAATCACTCTATATATTTAAAAAAAACCGCATCAAAATCCGTTGCGTAGTTATAAAGATCTAAGCATACATAGGGACAGACATCGGAAAGCGACTTTGTTTTATACTATGAAGTGATTCTAGTTACTCGTAGTAGGTACTTAGGTTCAGGCAAGTAACTCATAGAAATGGTGCATTTTGCAAGGTACGGCGAGTTTTCTATGTGACGCATAGCAACAACAACCCTTAGGCTGCGTTTCCACCAGAGATGAGCGAGGATGCGTTGCGAGGCATATTTGTTAAGGAGGTGCGCTGTGCGAGAATAGATAAAAGCAGTGATTCTATTCGTTCTTAACAAACACATTCCTCGCAACGCATCATCGCCCATCTCTGGTGGAAACACATTATAATACATATATTAAAGGTCATATTTTACGTATCTTATGCACTTGATAATAATGTTAGTGTTGTTCCAATATCTGAATCGATTTAAGATTTTGAGCGGATTCGAGACCAACATAAATTGCTCTCCGATTATTAATGGAATAACTCGCAATAGGAAAACTACATAATAATGGGTGTCATTTAATCGATCTGCAGAATATTCCTATTTTGGTAAGCAAAAATATATATTTGGTCAGCAAAATTGGACACCTAGTTAGCAACTTACGGTCAGCAAGTATTTCTAAACCAGTTCGCAATTAATGTCATACTGAGCTGCTCTAAAATGATTTGGTAGGCAATTTAATTATTTGAGCGGCAGTAAGCTATCCGCCTTAAATCAGATTTCTTTAAGCAATCAGTGGGGAAGCGAATTATTTAATTTTGGATTACAATTGAACTGATCCGCAAAAATTGGTTCGCTAAAAAATCTGTTGATCAGCAAATGTCTTACCAACCTAACCTCTACCTTTTGCTAATCAGCTCATTTTTTTAAACAAAAATATTACTAGGCATCATTTAATTACTCTCCTTTCATTTTGTCCTTCAAAATACTAACTGCCCATTCATAAAATGGGCGCAAGAAAGTCTTTGCTGGAGATGATTTATTTTGGAGATGAATTAAACAACAAATTGATTCATTTTTTTAACTTATGAGATCAAAATTAAAATATTAGATCCATTGAAGTAACATACAAACAAACAATCAAACAAACAAAAAAAAACTGTTATTGTGTCAAAGAACACAAGAACAATGTATGAAAATAAACCAAGGGTCAGAGTATAACAAAGGGGCCCGATCCCAGGACTTAATTTTTTTTTTCCCAGTTTTGGTGAGAACTTTAAAGAATACAATAAAATAAGCATCTTTTATTGATTACAATTTTTCTGGATCATATAGAACATGCTAAAATAAGCATCTTTTTAGGGTTCCGTAGCCAAATGGCAAAAAACGGAACCCTTATGGATTCGTTACGTCTGTCTGTCTGTCCGTATGGCACAGGCATTTTACTCGGAAACTATACGACGTATCTGAATAAAATTAAAACATAAGGTGTATTTTGTATGCAGCTACTTAGTTATGTAGTTAAATTTGAAAAAAAAATATATTTTTAGGGGGGCGCTCCACAGGTAACTAAATAAAAAAAAAATTAACCAAATATCAACATGTGACACATCAATCGATAGGCCTTTCAAAATAACATTGAGGTTTCCTTGACTATTTTGTGATTAAGTGAATATTTTCTGAAATAATCGCTTCGAAAGTCAGAAAAGTTGTGTAGCCCCCCCCCGTAACTTTTGAACCGTAAGTTCAAAAAATATGACAAAAATTGAAGAGATGCTCCTTATCATATACTTTCTACGAAAATTGTTTTGAACATTATCGGTTCAGCCATTTTTGAGTTATCTCCAAAAAAACTTCTTCCATAGGCATCAGATACGACCTTTTGGTATTAGTTTGGTTCTTATTCCATTGAAGGTACGGAACCCTCCTATGCGTGGTCCGACACGCACTTGGCCGGTTTTTTTTATTGAAGTTAAAAGTTAACTAACGAACCTAACCAAGTAAAAATAGGGATCGTAACATTTTTCTTTGTTTTCTCATGCCTTCGTTCCCCCGTTTTCCTGTCTTTGTCTGGTGTGTTGAGGATCACAGTTCTAACCTAACCTAACCCACATTTTTTGTAGCCGTTCGGGTCGGTTGAGGGTCACAGTTTTAACCTAACCTAACCCACTTTATTTGTAGCCACTCGGGTCGGTTGAGGGTCACAGGTATAACCGAACCTAACCCACTTTATTTGTAGCCGTTCGGGTCGGTTGAGGGTCACAGTTCTAACCTAACCCACTTTATTTGTAGCCGTTCGGGTCGGTTGAGGGTCACAGTTCTAACCTAACCTAACCCACTTTATTTGTAGAAAAATTTAATTAAAATATTTTTTTAAGTCCCTGGCTCCGTCCGTAGTAATTCTATGGCCGAATTCGCAACTTTAGACCGCTTTAGTTCTTAAACGGGCCAGTTAATCCAAAAATTGTAAACAATAAAATATAACAAAAATACGTAAAAGACATTTGCTAATAACCTTAGAATAAAATGCACGCACACGATTGGCTGCTCGTGTCACGTGGACTAATTTCACTCCGGTTACAACTCTGGCGATTTTTCAAATCAAACGCCACCAACTTTATTATACCAGATTACCATTGCTTTAATATGCATACCTTTAAATTAAACCGCTTACAGCCATGTTTTTTCTACCCACCATTTTTTAAATCTTGCTGACCAAGTAATTACACTCGCGTGCAAATAATTCGGGTCAGTACGAAAAACTATAATATCTCCTAAAATAATAAAGCTAGGAGCCTGAATTAAATTGTATATTATAGATAAATGCATAGTTAATAAAACAACGTCAAGAGTTAGAGATGATATTCACTTGTTTATTTAATTAACATAGTAAACACGATATCAATTAATTATAGGTAAAAAGCAACCGTGGTACCTCACACTCAAAACTAAAAACAAAAATAAAGTAAAACATATCAATACTTCGTATTGCCTCCTCGGGCTCTTCTTACAGCTTCTAAACGATTGGGCATACTGTTTATTAAGTTTCTTATGCGTTCTTGCGGGATATTAGCCCATTCTTCCACTAACGCCTGTTTCAGGTCTCTAAGTGTAGCTGGGGCGGGGTTTCGATTTCTTACACGCCTTCAGAGCTAGTCCCATACGTGCTCAATCGGATTTAGGTCCGGGCTTCTCGAGGGCCAGTTCATAGTGTTGATGCCAACCTCCTCAAAATAATCTTCCACAATCTGTGCGGTGTGTGGCCTGGCGTTGTCATGCATGAACATTGAGTTTTCACCCATATTAATTACATATGGGCCTACATGCTCATTAAGAATCTCTTCCACATACCTGGCACTAGTTAACGTTCCATTTTCTATCAAAACTAATTGCGTGCGACTCTCTGAAGAGATTCCAGCCCAAACATAACAGACCCACCGCCGAAAGCAACTTTTTCTTCAAAACAGGCTGGAATAAAACGTTCACCTGGCCGTCTGTAAACTCTTCGCCGCCCGTCATGTGCATAGAGCATAAATCTGGATTCGTCAGAAAACATAATTCTTGCCCATTCTTCGGCACCCCATCGCCTGTATTCGCGTGCGTAAAGTTTCCTTGCAGTTCGATGCCCTCTGTCAAGTTTTGGGCCATTTGCCGGTCTATGTGGGGTCAAATTAGCTTCACGAAGCCGCCGCCTTACAGTCCACTCGCTGATGTCATCTCTTCGGGTCTCCCGAAGTTGGTTTTTGACTTCAACTGCAGTGAGATGCCGATTTCGGAGCATTGTTGTTACAATAAATCGATCTTCTCTAGCCGTAGTACATCTCGGCCTGCCGGTTCCTGGTCTTCGAAGGTTCCTGCCAGTTTGTAGGAAACGTTGGAGGACCCTCTGCACCGTAGATAGTGACACGCCTGTTCTTCTTGCTGTATATCTCTGACTTCTGCCTTCTTGTAACAAAGTGACGATACGTGTACATTCATCTTGTGTTAGCGACATGATAGTAATTCAATAATGACCATCAAAGTCAACAAAAACTGCCTTTTATCATTTTGCTTTGACAGATTGAAAACAAAAGTGAGAAAACAATCAAAAGTGAAATAAGCTCAATTTGAATTTGGTACCAAATTCGACTTTTTTTAAATAAAACTTTTTCCAGAATTCTTGTAGAACATTAAAGGTTCAATTTAATTCGATATTAAATTCTCTTTAATACACAGTTAGTTTCCTGCACATACCGCTATTAATTTGCAAAATATAAGGGTTTTTGTCACTGACCCGTATTATTTGCTCGCGAGTGTATTTTGCTGCTCAAAAATGTATTGAGCAGATATATTATAACAAAAGCAGATCAATATTGGTTATAGTAAGTAAGTTTTATTAGATCAGAAAGAATTACAACTATGTATACAAAATTTCTTAACTATAATACATATTTAGGATGCGTTGTCCGAATATTTTTCGCTGATACTTAAAATAGGATAAACCTGTGCTATAAGTACCAGCTACCTTCCATTTCACTAAGCTTTAGACATGAATATTTATACAAAAAGTATTACTTATACATACTGAGCAAGTTTTGAAATTTTTAACTATTGAACTAAGAAGAATTGTTAATATTAATTAGGGAAGATTATTACTACAATCTATAAAATTATGAAACTCCAGAGTGTGTGTGTGAGTGTGTGTGAGTGTGTGCGAGTGTGTGAAAGCGTGAGTGTGCATGTGCGTGTATGAATTAAAGTACACTATTATTATAAATGATATGGGTTAAGATATAGGGTGCAAAAGATTTTCAGTTTCAATATAATTTTTCCTTAGTAACCATTTTGTCAATGTTTGTTTGCATGAATATTTACCAAGGTGAAAAATATTTAGTAAAGGATTTAACTTATTATACAAGAAACTACCAAGAAAGCAATAAAATCTCTTACTGAAAGCAGTCTTACAAGCAGCATCTCGTGGAACCATTATTTTTCGTCTGCCCCGATGAGTTCGATGGATGTTTGTCAGTGTAGAGAAAAAACACTCAGAATGTTTCTTTAGTACTATATGTAGCATAAATAATTGTCGGACAGTAAGAACTTCACACGTTTTATAAAGATCTTCGGTGGGGTGGCGAAATGGTTTACAGTATGCTACCTTTAACAGGGCTCTTTGGGCACGCTCCAATTTGATAAGATGGCTCTTAGCAGCACCTCCCCACGAGAGTATACAGTATCCCATCAATGATTGCGCTAAAGAAAAATAAGCCATTTTTATTATTTTCACGCTAGCAACATGTCTAAGGTGCTTAAAGATGAATATTAGTTTACGTACTCTACCAGACAGCACATCTATGTGGGGTCGAAAATTAAGCCTATCGTCTAAAGTTATGCCAAGGTACTTCACAGTTTCAGTTCGGCTTAGCGTAGGACAGTTGCAGTTCTGATCAATGTATATTTGGTGATTATGGGCGATAATAGAATAATCATTAAGAAATTGGGCACCACTAGCCGTGATAGAAAAGGCCAGGTATTTTGTTTTGTCTACGTTCAAGGATAACAAATTACTTACAAGCCATGAGTTTATTTTATCGAAGCCTAACTGAGCTTTGTTAAAAGTTTCTTCCCATGAATGACTTGAAAATAAGAGTGCCGTGTCGTCTGCAAATGCAATCAATTTACCGTTGGATATATCCATACTGCACATGTCATTAACATAAAGCAAAAAGAGTGTCGGTCCCAGAATACTCCCTTGAGGCACGCCGTATTCAACAGCCAGCTCACTACTTGTGTGTTCACCTATCTTAACGCATTGTTTGCGGTTTGTCAAATAGCTCTGGAATAGCTTAAGTTGGGAACCTCGTACTCCTATTGTTTCAAGCTTATGTAAAAGTCTAGGAATCGATACTGTGTCGAATGCCTTAGCTAGGTCTATAAAAATGGCTACACACTTATTACCGGCATCCAATTCACCCACTACGTAGTTAGTGAGGTCGTGCACGGCGTCATTTGTAGACTTAGAATTACGAAATCCATACTGCCTGTTAGACAGTATATTATTATGTTCTAGGAAGGTTTTAAGACGCTTGTTCATAATTTTCTCCAGTATCTTAGACAATGACGACAGTATTGAGATTGGACGGTAGTTATTTACAAGTTTCCGACTTCCAGACTTGTGAATTGGCTGAATTAGTGCCTTTTTAAGTATTTCCGGAAATACACCGCTAGTTATGCATAAATTAAAAATATGAGTTAGGGGTTGTAACAGGGTAGTTTTATATCGTTTTAGGAAGTATGTCGAAATACCATCATGACCTGTTGCACAGTTTGAACGAAGTGAGTTTATAATTTGTTCTACCTCTAGTTCATCCGTTTCGAGAAGTACAAACGAGTTTTTCCTGTTACCGGAGGGTGTATCAAAACTATATCCACTATGCGATATGTTTTCAGCTATCTGTTTACCAACATTAACAAAGAAGCTATTAATATGAGACAGAGAGCTGGCCGGAGATTTATCTACAGTAAGAAGCTCCTCAGCTGTGGAATTATGTTTTGTAGTATGAGTTATTTCCTTTATAGTACTCCAAAGCTTTTTAGAATTATTACCTGCTTTTTGTAACTGGTCGCTTTCGTATTGATTTTTAATTTTTTTAAGTAAATTATTGCAAAAGTTACGATACCGTTTAAATGTCTTGATAAGCACTTCATTATGTGGCGAGGAACCAGCCGCTTTGCTCATTCTGTCTCTGTTCCGCATGCATCGCAGTAGGCCAGGTGTTATCCAGGGCTTAAGAATACGCAAGCGGTGGGGTACCAAGCAAATTTTCGTATTAGCTGATATTTCTCTCTTTAAGGAGTTTACAAAGTAATTAATTGCTAGGTTGGCATCTGGTTCATTATACACATATGAATAGTCGATTTTTTTTTTGATCGCAGAATCTAGATCATGGTAATTTACCGTCGTTTTATATTTATTGGCCATATTTAATTTTTTTTTGTCTATTGAAAGTATTACAGATTTATGATCTTATCCGTTATCCGTTTGTGAGTTTTTTGCTGAACAGGAGTTGTAGCTCCATTTTTATTTATTGCCAGCAATATTTTTGTGTGCTGACCAAATGATTTCATGGCTCTTTTTTTTGCGAATCAGTTTTAAAAACGGCTGATCATTTAATTACTTCCCCATAATAATCCACCAGTTATGTCAAATAAAGTTAAGGGTAGCTGGAAAGTAATCCAAACTCAATGGAACTTTCACGGGTAATTTGGGGGTATGCCACGAAGACTCTCATAAGTTTTCGACCTCGAGGACCTAGTGGAATTTGGAGGGGGGACAAAACCTATTTTTTTTCGCTTATAAATATCTCATAAACTAAGCACTATTTTGTGTACACCTTGTATGGCAAAGTTAAAGAGCAATACATTTCCTAAAAGTTAGCTGTCATACCAGAGTTTTGGCCAAATATTAACGAAGATACAGTCGAAAAAAAGTTATTAAAATTTAAAAAGTAGATTATCCATTTTTTATCATTGCTATGTTAATTATGTCGATAAATGACCAATATTAACGTATTTGAAAATCTATAACATCGGAACTTTGTGGATATATTATTTTTCGTTGTGCTGTCAAATGTCATTATACATTAATACCAATTAATTGAAGAAAAAAAAAACGGTTTTTGTCCCCCCTCCAAATTCCACAAGGTCCTCGAGATCGAAAACTTATGAGAGTCTTCGTGGCATGCTCCCAAACTACCCGTTAAAGTTTCAATGAGTTTGGATTACTTTCCAGGTGAAATGTACATTATGTACATAACTGCTGGACTATAAGTATATAGATATATTGTTTTCTTTAGAAATGAATATCCATTACCTAGCTTTTACAATTAAGTTTTGATTCAGGTTTTCCCAGAGGTTCTTAAAGGGTACGCAACGCGCATGTGAATCCTCAACGGTAACTGCTTACCATCAGGCGGGCCGTATGCTTGTTTGCCACCGTCATGGTATAAAACATTTAAAATAAGCTCAGGTGTGGGAATTGTAGGTTGTATACATCTAAGCTAAAATAGTATTATTAATTGAGTATAGTAATCTCATAGCTGTCATACAAACAGGTTTAACTTTGAATGGCAGGAGCTGTCAGATTAACTCACGTAATTAAACCTACTACTTTAGAAATGATTATTAGATATAATTATAATGATTATACATAATACATTTCATACTTACATTTTTACGTTTATCGAATAAAGGTACCGTAACACTTCAATAACCACGTGAAGCCTTCGCACACACTTGACTTACAAAATTCAACCCTAACCCGATCAAATTAGAGTTTAGTTTGCATTATCATACCGCATGACTACTTTCCCCGTAACCCTGAGTCTATGCAGCCTTGGAGGGTGAATCATTTACATTACTTAAATCTAAAATAAATCTTAGTCTTATTAGAATAAGGTTGAATTTTGATTGAAGTTGTCGTGGTCAAATGGGTTGCGTATCCTAAAGCGACCTTTGATGTGAAAGAGATAAGGAATATAATAGCGCTTAGGGCAGGTCATATAGTCTAGCTTTTTAGGTAGTCGATATTGGCTAGGTTTTCAGGCAAAGGCGAAACAATAGTTTTTTTTTAGGTTTTTTTTGTATACTTCGACGGTGGCAAACAAGCATACGGCCCGCCTGATGGTAAGCAGCTACCGTAACCTATGGACGCCTGCAACTCCAAAGGAGTCCCATACGTGTTGCCGACCTTTTACAAATTCACTGTGTTGACGGTTAAAGGAACAAGAAGGTCCCTCATCGTCAACACACTTAGTTCCTCATTGAGCTCTTTGGCAACCTTACTCACCAGCAGGAACACAACACTATGAGTAGGGTCTAGTGCTATTTGGCTGTGTTTTTCTGTAAAGTGGAGGAACTTCCCCAGTCCAGGGACCGGAACCGGTAACCATTAAAGGGGTATTAGATAGGGTATTTGATAGGGTTGTTTTTAAAAACCCTAACAATTCGGTAAGCGTATCGTTGACTTACCCGAACGAAAGGCTAACCATAGGCTAACCAATTACCCAGCATATGGTTTCCCTATCGATAGGGTTTTTCAAATGCGATTAAGCTATTTTAAACTCTGTGACCAATACATTTGGCTTATTTATTATTCGAGCACCCTACGAGCGTATAGCTGCCGGTGTGGTGGCACGATCGAGCCTGCACACAAACAAGAAACTTTATGCATATGTTTTCGTACTTACGCCTTTGACCTAGACGCTATTATTGCTTGTTAGTGCGCTAAAAGATCGTTGTGTGGTGCCGGTGTTTTTGTTTTTGCCATTCGAACGTGTCGGCTCGTGTCGATTGAATCTTAGACCGAGACTTATAGGTACCAAAATCAAATGCATATTTTGTGTTATTCCAGTTATATTTTATAGGTAGTACTTTGTTTGATTCTGGCTGGTTGTTTAAATGGCACCAGCAAAATGTGATGCCGTTCACCGGTGGTACTTCTAGTATAATGAAACGATCAACATATAGTCAGTGTTGGGCACTCAAAGATGTTGATTTTATTCCAGTTAAAATTATTCAAAACAGTCCTAATTATTAGACGGGACTAATTCATATGCGGCAAAAATTATTTAACGGAATTATTTATTCATGATTTTTATTTTAAATAATGTTCCTCGTATAAGAATATAGTCTGGGTTTTTTAGCGTAAGAAAACAGCGTGAGGAAACTCGACCTAATCCCAATAAGGCGTAGTTTCCCTTATGCCTAGCAAAAGTTGTTCTTTTTACTGAGAAATCATATTGGTAGTCATTTTGAATAATTAGGGGGTGTATATGTCAAACATTTTGTACGTTAAAAATAAAATAAAAATAGAAACAAAATAAAAATAAAATAAAAATAAAATAAAAATAAAATAAAAATAAAATAAAAATAAAATAAAAATAAAATAAAAATAAAATAAAAATAAAATAAAAATAAAATAAAAATAAAATAAAAATAAAATAAAAATAAAATAAAAATAAAATAAAAATAAAATAAAAATAAAATAAAAATAAAATAAAAATAAAATAAAAATAAAATAAAAATAAAATAAAAATAAAATAAAAATAAAATAAAAATAAAATAAAAATAAAATAAAAATAAAATAAAAATAAAATAAAAATAAAATAAAAATAAAATGAAAATAAAATGAAAATAAAATAAAAATAAAATGAAAATAAAATGAAAATAAAATAAAAATAAAATGAAAATAAAATGAAAATAAAATGAAAATAAAATGAAAATAAAATGAAAAAAAAATAAAAAAAAAATAAAAAAAAAATAAAAAAAAAATAAAAAAAAAATAAAAAAATAAAAAAAAAATAAAAAAAAAATAAAAAAAAAATAAAAAAAAAATAAAAATATAATAAAAAAAAATAAAAAAAAAATAAAAAAAAAATAAAAATAACAAAAATAAAATAAAAATAAAATAAAAATAAAATAAAAATAAAATAAAAATAAAATAAAAATAAAATAAAAATAAAATAAAAATAAAATAAAAATAAAATAAAAATAAAATAAAAATAAAATAAAAATAAAATAAAAATAAAATAAAAATAAAACAAAAATAAAACAAAAATAAAACAAAAATAAAACAAAAATAAAACAAAAATAAAACAAAAATAAAATAAAAATAAAATAAAAATAAAATAAAAATAAAATAAAAATAAAATAAAAATAAAATAAAAATAAAATAAAAATAAAATAAAAATAAAATAAAAATAAAATAAAAATAAAATAAAAATAAAATAAAAATAAAATAAAAATAAAATAAAAATAAAATAAAAATAAAATAAAAATAAAATAAAAATAAAATAAAAATAAAATAAAAATAAAATAAAAATAAAATAAAAATAAAATAAAAATAAAATAAAAATAAAATAAAAATAAAATAAAAATAAAATAAAAATAAAATAAAAATAAAATAAAAATAAAATAAAAATAAAATAAAAATAAAATAAAAATAAAATAAAAATAAAATAAAAATAAAATTAAAATAAAATAAAAATAAAATAAAAAAAAAATAAAAATAAAATAAAAATAAAATAAAAATAAAATAAAAATAAAATAAAAATAAAATAAAAATAAAATAAAAATAAAATAAAAATAAAATAAAAATAAAATAAAAAAAAAATAAAAATAAAATAAAAATAAAAAAAAAATAAAAATAAAATAAAAAAAAAATAAAAAAAAAATAAAAAAAAAATAAAAAAAAAATAAAAAAAAAAAAAAAAATAAAATAAAAAAAAAAAAAAAAAAAAAATAATAATAATAATAATAATAAAAAAAATTAATAATAATAATAATAATAATAAAAAAAAAATAATAATAAATAAATAAAAAAAATAATAAAAAATAAAAAAATATAATAATAAAAAAAAATATACAATAACAATGAAAAAAAAATAGAAATAAAATAAAAATATATAAAAAAAAAAATTTAAAAAAAACATTGTAATAATAATAATGGTTTTATAATGTTTTTATTGTTTTTGTATCTTTTAGATGTATTTTTATATTTTACTTTTATAAAAATTGTAAAAACCCTTGACTAAGAAGAAAAATAAATAAAGAGAATAATAATAATAAAATTAAAAAAAAAAAAATTACGCCAATTCTTGGGATTAGGTTGCCAAGCGGGCCCCAGGCTCAACTAAGCTGTGGCAAAAGCCGGGACAAACGCTACAATAGATGTAGTGGTATGTGTCAAATCTTTAAAATTAATCTTAAGTTGTGTACGCGAGCAGGTAACTGGACTGTGAGTGTGACTAAAATTCCTGAATGAATACACAACAGCGAATCTTATATTAACTCAATTTGCTCCGCCGCCACCTCTCCCGTTCCATTTCAAATGAGAAGAATAGAACCGCCTGCCTGCGCGGAAAAGAGACAGGAATAGAGTAGCCATATTAAACAGTAAGCGGTAAATATTTACCCCATTGGACTTGGAAACCACTTGAATAGGGTTAAGCCTATTCAAAATGGTTTCCATATCGATAGGGTAACCCAATGATAGGGTAACCTTAACGTTAGGGTAAGACTTTGATAGGGTTACCCTATCGAAATGATTAATCAAATGAAGGGGTTTTCCGGTCCCTGCCCCAGTCGGTGTCTGCTCCAGATTTGAGCGATATAACATTCGCTGTGCTGTGCCCTACCACACTTAGCGAGATGCCATTCGGAGTGACAATACCTCTTTTTGACGTAGTTTAAGGACATACCCAAGTCCGGACGTAGTTTAAGGACATACCCCGGGTCCAAATAAAACCTTTATTTAACTTTTGTGTGAAGTGTATGACAGTTTTCTATAGGATGTCAGCTGAGCTGCCATATTTCACGTAGAGATCAGTTCAATTAATTTTGTATTAAGCAGAACGACTGCTAACGATACCACACTGTTTTTTTGTACTTTTCTTTTATCTCTAAACCATTGTAGATCAGTTCATTTGGTGCGTGGTTCAACCGGCCCCATGATGCATTTTTTTTAATAACACGTCAGTGGCAAACAAGCACACAGCCCGCTTCATGATAAGCGATCAGATCACATTCGCAGTGCCGATCTTTTAAATACTTGAACATCCCTTTTTTTAAAACCAGGTTCAATGCTCCAGTTCAATATCACATTAAAATTAAACCAATGACCAAATAGCACTAGTAC
Organism: Pammene aurita; assembly: GCA_947086415.1. NCBI lineage: Eukaryota > Metazoa > Arthropoda > Insecta > Lepidoptera > Tortricidae > Pammene > Pammene aurita. The sequence continues at coordinate 6,710,167 of OX352312.1, forward strand.
CTACTCATAGTGTTCTGTTCTTGCTGGTGAGTGGTGAGTAAGGTTTCCAGAGAGCTCAAACTTAAAGATGACGCAGCGTATTGTCCGTCTTACCCGTAGCCCTCAACACAGTCTTCTTCCTCCAAGCATTTGTCCCGGCTTGGGGTCCGCTTGGTAAACTAATCCCATGAATTGGCGTAGACATTTTTTACGAAAGCGACTGCCATCTGACCTTCCAACCCAGAGGGGAAACTAGGCCTTATCGGGATTAGGTCCGGTTTCCTTACGATGTTTTCCTTCACCGAAAAGCGACTGGCAAATATCAAATGATATTCCGTACATAAGTTCCGAAAAACTCAGTGGTGCGAGCCGGGGTTTGAACCCGAGACCTATGGATTGAAAGTCGGACGTCTTACCGCAAGGCTACCAGCGCTTCTCAGCCGTCAACACAGTGAATCCTCCTTTATATTAAAAGGTCAGCAACGCGCATGTGGCACATCTATAGGCTGTGGCACATTTATAGGGTAAGCACTATCAGGCCACCCGTATGCACCATCATGGTATTAAAATATTGTGTTCTTCGAATAGGCCGCGTAGGCGTATCCTCGTAGCGGAACGCTACGCATGCTACGAACGACGTAGCTCGTAGCAACGTTACCCAATAGTTCCTTAAAAAGGCCCGCGATTCGAAAAACAAACACACACACGGGACAGACACAGCTCCAACCCTGGGCCGCGATTCGAAAAATAAACACACACTGGACAGACACAGCTCCAACCCAACTCAACTCAACGCTATAACGACATTGACATATTTTGCTATTCGAACAGATTTTCATTCAACATTTGTCTCACATTGGTCTCACATTGGTCACACATTGTACCAATGTTGTACCAATGTTGTACCAATGTGAGATCAATGTGTGACCAATGTGAGACCAATGTTGAATGAAAATCTGTTCGAATAGCAAATGTCAATGTCGTTATAGCGTTGAGTTGAGTTGGGTTGAGTTGGGTTGGAGCTATGTCTGTCCAGTGTGTGTGTTTATTTTTCGAATCGCGCCCCTGGTCACACATTGGACCAATGTGAGACCAATGTCTGACTAATGTGAGACCAATGTGAGACCAATGTGAGACCAATGTTGAATGAAAATCTGTTCGAATAGCAAATGTCAATGTCGGTATAGCGTTGAGTTGAGTTGGGTTGGAGCTGTGTCTGTCCTGTGTGTGTGTTTATTTTTCGATTCGCGGCCATGGTCCGACCTAGGGCTGGCAACTCCGGAAATGTTTGTATGGCCAATTCTGGAATTCCTGAGTTAGCCCATACAAACAATTCCAGAGTTGCAAGCCCTAGTCCGATCGAGATCTCTGTCTCGGTTTCCGCATTCTAGGCCGACACCGGCATCGTACCGAGAATTCTGGTTTCGGGTTTTGAGTTTTGACCAAAATGGGCCGAGATTCTCCGTCGCGACTATAACTGAGTAACGAGTGTAACGAATCAAGATTGGTTTATTTTATTCGTTTTTTTTTTGTTTAACGGCTGGTAGTGACCCCGACTAAGAAGCAAGAGGTACCGCGTTCGAATCCTGGTGAGGGCATTTATTTGTGTGTTTATGACAGATACTTGTACCTGAGTTATGAATGTTTTCTATGTATTTAAGTATTTATCTATATCTATCTTTTATATATATCGTCGTCTAGTAGCCACAACACAAGCCGTATTGAGCTTACTGAGGGACTTAATTAAACTATAATATTTTATTTATTTATTTGTTAGCCTTTAATTTTTGTCGGTATGAAAATTAATTGAGACAATGTTACAATTACGAGCAAAACTATAATATAAATCCGACCTGTAAAGGAGAACAACAGAGACAGATATTTAGACGGATATTTAAAAAAAATACCCAAGCTGAAACGTAGACGCTGCGTTCGTTTCACTCGCTCGGTCACTAAATCGCTAGTAATCTCTATCGGTCACAAACTACACAGACACCTCTTCATTAAGCTTTTACAAGGGGGTCATCACACATAAGCTAAATTTTATTCGTAAATATCTACGATTCGAACAGTACATCTCAATAGTATAGGTATATACTATACCATTTTGTAGTATAACAATCCAGGTTCACCCCTCTAACTTGATTTTAGTGGATATTTTTAATTCACATGAGTAATAATCAAAAACGTTAACTCAAATGTAATAAGCGGTCGCGCTCTCATACTAAATTAGTACGGGAGCGCTGATGTGTGGAGACCTCGAGTTGTACTTATGATCTATACACGGTGCTCGTGAGCATTGCGAGAGATTTTAACCACGAATTCCTGAGGTCATAAGGAGTAATAAATGTTACATGAATTTAGGTCAATTTCGCCAAAAAAAAATTTTTTTTTTGCATTTTTTCGATATTTTAAATGCTTTTGAACATAAAAACATAAATTTTATTGGTAAAACTGGCGATTAAAATAAATTAGTACATTTTATTTCGTAAAAAATAGTTTACGTAAAGTATTCCTTGGCAATAAGAATGTCTAGACTAGACCCCATAAAGGGTGAAATCGCCATTAAAATAGCGTTTTGCACTGAGGAGCTACAATAAAAAATGTTTTTTTGATTTAATTGGTAGTAACTCTGAAACTAGGCGAATTCCAGAAAAGTTTATACGACATTTAAGTCTCCAATTATGATCAGGAATACACTGTTAAAATCTCTCGCAATGCTCACGAGCACCGTATAGTGGTTGAGGTTATCTGTGCTATCGGTATATTTGCCTGTGATTCACCCTGCAGTATAAGGTGACTCACTGCCCTTGACCTTGTACCGTCTATCTTGCCTTGTACGTTATGGGGGTTGATCGCTGTTGTTACACGGTTACACGCCGTTGTTACACGCCGGCACCGCAACCGGACCGGATGCGGTGCCGGCGTGCTAGTGAGTCGGCGTTATACAAGGTGTAACAAGAATGCTGGTGACCCGTTTAAGGGCGTATTTATCAACCGACTTCAAGATTTCGAAGGAGGAGGTTATCAATTCGTCGGGATCTTTGTTTTTGCTATTTTTATTTTTTATTTTTTTTATGTATGTTCACCGATTATTCGAAGGCGGCTGGACCGATTTGGAAAATTCTTTTTTTGTTTGAAAAATTATACTTCACAGTTGGTCCCATTGTAACCAGGTCAGGATCTGATGATGGGATCCTGGAGAAATCGAGGGAACTCTTCAACTATTATAGGCTCACCTATAGCGATTTGAGTATTTTTTACAGCAGCTCGAGCATTTGCTTTTGGAGAGGTGGATGCTAAGTGAAGTCGGTTCTTTTTTGTTTAAAATTATTTGGTATCGTATTTGGTAATTCTGAAAAACTTAGAAAATATTTTTATTCACGCGAAAAAAACGGATTTGTATGAAGGGTTGGCCGACTGGCGCGAGGTGCCTCATAATTTTTTTTTTTTTGGCGTTCAAAAAATTTTTCTCCTACTTTTTCCTAGTCGCAATACGATACCGATTATGCCCTTAAACGGATCACTAGTATTTTTGTAACAGCCTGTAGATATGCATATTGCTTTCTCAGTCGCACCCCGACACCGCATGCGGAAACCGTTGCAGTGTTTTGAAAATGATAACCGCCTTATAGGTAGCAGGTACTTAGTTTTAGGAAGGCTGAGATTTTCTTCAAAAGTATCTTTTTTTACTTTTGGTCTTCTAACGTTTGACTGAAGCGATACTAAAGAAATCGTATTAAAGCAGCTGTCAGAGCGACAGCGACCGACTGAACAATTAGGTATTTTCTACCAAGAATTACGTGTAGCTGTATCATATACAAGATATCTCTATACTCCGCTGTGCGGGTTTTTTAATTGAAACCTAAGCTGCCAAAAAGAAGGGGCTCACCCCTTCTTTTTGGAAGCTGGGGAACAGCTGGGGCAGGAGGGGAACGCAATGCTAGACAGGGAACGCGCGATTGTCCCGTGGGGCGTAAGAGAGACAGACATTAATGGGTGCCATGGAGATGGTACTAAGTTTACTGTCACTTCCAATAATTAGTATCTCACTATAGAGTGAAATTACTTCGAGGGTGGCAGCGTGGGTCGCCCGGCTATGCGGGGTCTTGGGTTAATTAGTGTATGAGCTGTATACATAAGATTTAATAAAGTCCTACCACGTTAACTTTGCTGAAACTTCAAAGTGTGGAGAGCCAGAACAAACATACGAAAATATGACGCTCCACATTTTCAATTCATAATCCAATAGTTAACGCGATCGGATCGACTCTACATAAATTAATATGGGAGTATTTCACCGCCGGCGAGTAAGAAAAAAAACACTCGCAAACTGAGTTGTCACTTATGTAGGTATATTATTTCAATTTATTAACGCAATACGATGAAATAAATAAATATTAGTTGCTCATCTCTCGCTTGTCGTCGCCGGTCTGACCGTAGCCTACATCGTTCCGTTTAAGTGCGGTATCACAGCGGAAACTGCGACAGTGGGAACCTTGACATTCTAACCGCCGCCGTTTTTCTCGCTTCCGAGCGTTCCGCGATAGCTTAGCGGATTTTGGCGACACGCAAGCCAGGATAAGGGTCATGTTCATGGTATAAAGGCGAAAGGGCAATAGAGACTACAGTACAGTACAAGTACACTTGCACTTACGGTTGAGGAAAGGAAAGCTCTCCAAGTCTGCCAAAATAGTATGGAAAGGAGCATGTTGAACATAAGACTGAGAGACAGAATAAAACTGAAAGACATTAGAAAGAGGACAAAAACAATAGATATTATTTACATAATGAAAAAACTCAAGTGGCAATTGACTGGTCACATGCTTCGGGACAACAAAGAGAAATGGCCTAAAGATTTATTTAAACTTTATTGCACATAAATAAAAGTACAAGTGGCGGACTTAATGCCTTAAGGCATTCTCTAATAAAAAATTATATATACATAATCTCTAATAATGAAATTATAATGATCACTTACTAATTACCAATCAATATCTATATATATATATATATATATATATATATATATATATATATATAGTTATACTTACATATATACTTTATATGATATACTCACATACATATTATTATACGTACCTATTATGAAATATAATGCAGACAACTAATCACGTAACTTGTCAAATAAGTGCTTGCGTACCATGCGCTTAGGCTGCGGGAGGTACGGAGAACGCGTCCTGGGCGAGCAATTACGAATTTAAATTTGGATTTGAGGATCTGGTGTGGATGGATCAAGATAAGATAGATCTTTATGATCTACATAGTAGCCAAGAGATAGTAAAAGAAAGGAAGGAGGTCAGAGGATGAGATGGGAAGATAATTTCAGACACGTAGCCGGAGGATTGTGGAGGAGAGAGGCTCTGGATAGACGTAAATGGAGAATTTTGGGAGAGGCCTATGCCAAAAGCAACCACAGACAAAACTTCAGAGGGAAAAGGCTATCAGTAATCAGAGACTACAGTGGTCTAAAACAAAACGTCTGAGCGAAAAAGCTATCAGTAATCAATGATTACAGTGGTCTAAAACAAAACTTCAGAGGGAAAAGGTTATCAGTAATCAGAGACTACTGTGGTCTAAAATAAAACGTCTGAGCGAAAAGGCTATCAGTAATCAGAGATTACAGTGGTCTAAAACAAAACGTCTGAGCGAAAAGGCTATCAGTAATCAGTAATCAGAGACTACAGTGGTCTAAAACAAAACGTCTGAGCGAAAAGGCTATCAGTAATAAGTAAACAGAGACTACAGTGGTCTAAACGACATACATGATGGATGGAACTGAGATCCACTGTGTTAGTGAAGCCCCATATGGCGTTAAAGCAATCAGGGTGTCCAGAATTCCAGGTAGCGGCACTGTGACGTGACGAGAGATCTTTGACAGCAGCTGTCAAAATCCACCAATCAAAAAAAATATGATTAATCATGATTAGTGGATTATGACAGCTAGTTCTCTCGCCACGGTACTGACACCTGGTGGAAAAAATCAGGAAACCCTTCATTATACACCGTGGGCCCATAAAACTAGACAGATTTTAACAGTGTATTCCTGATCATATTTAGATACTAAAATGTCCTATAAACTTTTCTGGAATACGCCTAGTTTCACAGTTAATACCAATTTAAAAAAATACACTTTTTATTATAACTCATCACAAAACGCCCTTCTAATGGCGTTGTTGCCACTATTGGACATAGTTTACACGTCCTAATTGACAGATATCACAGTGACAAGGAAAACTTTGCAGTAACTACATTTTTTCAAAAAAAAAATGTACCAATTTGTTTTAGGCGATAATTTTATTAATAACATTTGCTTTTCATGTGCAATAAACATTCAAAAAATGAAAAAAAAAAATTTTTTTTTGGCGAAATTGACCTAAAGTCACATAATATTTTTTCCTTCTTTTGGTCTTAAAAATTCGTGGTTAAGATCTGTCGGGTTATTCCAGCCCACGGTGTATAGTCAGTATTAAGGAGAAGCGCAATTTTGTAATAGACAACGCAACGTGAGTCCCCCCCCCCTCGTTTTTACCCAACGCAAAAAAGGGTTGTTATAAGTTTCACCGATTTGTGTGTCTGTCTGTGGCAACGACGTAGCTCTTCAAAGAGTTTGCCGATTTTAAAGCGGTTTTTATTATTATTTAAAGGCAGGTTTAACGACGACGGTTGTTAGATAATGTTGTATCAAAAGGCGTTTCTGCGTTGGGGTTTATATATTTTTAATACCTAGTTACATATATCATTTCATGGTCCATACCAACCAAATACTGCTTAGGCTTTAAAAAATAAAAATATAGATAACGGGTTACTCATCACGTAATTTAAGTCGATTTTTGCTCGACACGGCCGCTCGTGATAATGACCATCAAAAACATAAATGTGAAAGGCTGCCAAGTTCGATACTATGGGAATGCTTCGCCTATAAAAGAAGTGAGATCTGAATAAGTACCAAGTTCCATAAAAATACCTCAAATCATAAATAGTTATAGGAATGCACACTTGATTTCCAGCAGTTTTTAAGGTACATTTTGAATAAGTATCACGTTACATAGAAATACCTAAAATTATAATAGTCAGAAAAACGCACACCGGTTTTTTTAGCAGTTTCCTGATAACATTTATTATTTTCAGTACTTTTTAATGATGTTACTTGGCAAGTTTTCACACACCACACACCTTTTCAATGCAATGAATCGACACCTTTGGACTGCAATGTGTCAAGTATATAATTTTCTATTAAAACTTGCCAAGTCAGAGTCAGTGAGTGAGTGTATAGTAAAAATAGCGATTTTCTGACGTCAATATCTCAAGAACTGCTATAGGTAGAATAATGAAATTTTGTATTCTAGACAATTAAGGGGATGTCAACAGACACTCGAAATTTCATATGCGTAGATAAAATATGTTTTGAGTTATAGGGTGGTCGAAATTGGCCCGAAATGGTTCGTGTAATTATAACCCACGGCCGGTGTGTCGCTTTTTTTTGCTCGAACTTGGCGGACACACTGCCGTGTGTCTAGATCATAGTAGATTGATCGAAACATAAATAAATAATAAATATTATAGGACAATCTTACACAAATTGACCTAGTCCCATAGTAAGCTCAATAAGGCTTTTGTTGTGGGTATTAGACAACGATATATATAATAGATAGATATTGATAAATACTTAAATACATAGAAAACATCCATAACTCAGGTACAAATATCTGTGATAAACACACAAATAAATGCTCGTACCAGGATTCGAACCCGGGACCTCCTGCTTCGTAGGCAGTGTCACTACAGACTGGGCTAGGAGGCCGTTCGACTCGTTCGTTCGTTTAAACATGTCGAGCAATAATCGACTTAAAGTACCTACGTGAGTAACCCGTTATAAATATTCTTAATATGTTAAGAGTCTCATGAAAATTTATAGTTTAAAATATAAAACCTAAACCCGCCCGTGTTTAATTTAAAAACCTTTTTACGAACCATTGAAAATAACTCGCGCAAATGCGTCATAGGACGTACACGTCAGAACTACGTAGTTTTTTGACGTTAGGTCACGTGCAACGTGCACTATAATAGTATGGCTAAAATCAACGTACCGATTGAGTCGAAACTATTATGACTCGTTCACGATAACGCCCCGAGCGTTTTTACGCCTCGTTAAGAGGCTGACAACACCCGATGACCTTTAAAATGGCTTTACTCAAACAGTATTTTAGCTATAACTACTTGTTTTGAGAAACTGAAAAAAATATATGTTAATCGTTATATTTGGAAGAACTTCGTTAATTCCGATACACGATTGGACGAAGTCGGCTCGATAGAAAATAATTCCAAGGCTACATCTTAAAATTTGCTTTAAACAGTTGTATGTCTTTAGTTTCTTGACTTATACGTCTGTAACTAAGGACAAAATTCCACCACACTAATACTAAAAACTTCGTTGGTTTATATTTCTCAATTAATACATAGTTTTATTTTTAATCCACTACTACCAATCCAAACCTTAAGGTTAGGTGCGTAATTAGTATATGTTAGGTATAAAAAGTTAGGTAACAATTTAAGGATAAGTAACAATTTAGAATCGTGTAATGAAAAATGTGCGGGTACAGCTAGCTGGATTTAAACCCGCCCTTGGTCAGCTAATTGGATAGCTATTAAGTTACATTACAACTTGTATTGTTAAAATGAAATAAAAACCATTAAAAATAACAATAACTAGTAGTACAGTCACGTCTGGAAATATGGATACATTTAATGTGACAAAAATATGTAGCCGCGACTCTATTACCAAGGCGTTAGGTCTTGGATACATGTTTTTGTCACATTAAATGTATCTATATTTTCAGACCTGGCCGTACCTAACTAACTAACTAGTAGTTAGCACCTGGACGTCGCTTACGGCTGCTGTAAAGCCGATGTAGATCAAAATAAATGCAAAAAGATGATAGAAGGCATTGAGAATTTCGTCAACTTAGTAACTTGACCCATAGCTTAATTGGTAAAGCGATCGAGCCCCGGCAAGGCATATCGATGCAGGTTCAAATCCTGCTGGGTTGACAATTTTTTGTATGTATATGTTTGTATTTCAATGTTTGTATTTGATTGAATAATTTTTTCAATGTTTTTAATGTTTGTATTTGATTTAATAACAATATATTGTATATGTTTTAAACTACGTTATAGTTTTGACGTGGAATAACGTGCCCAGTGGCTAGCCACTGGGCTATGTATACCGACATCGATAAGTAAAATTTATAAATAAAATATCGATGACGACTAATGGTGTTGTGGAATGGAGAACTTAATGGACATTTTAAAATAGGTTTCGAGACTTTCAAGGGTAACGATGGAGAAATCATTGTGCAACAAGACGGGTACAGTCTGTCCGGAATGAGAAGTGGCGTAGAATGTATGACCTCCCATATAAACCACGACACTTCTCTTTCCGGACAAACTCTAAAAGAAATATTACAATTGTGTATATTGCGAAAAAAAGAGAATTCGTCGTTGCACTTGCAGTTAAATTTCGATATGTATGCAGTGTAAACACAAAATGTAGAAAGTTATAAGGTTACCATTAGACAATTGCATGCTACACCACCCTCCACCCACTGTCTGTGTTCCATGCAATTACTTTACAAGAAACTTTGTAGCATGGAATTTAAATGGATATGTCTTAGTGGAACAATGACAGACTGCAGTGTTAAATACTAAGGTAAATGTACGTTTCCACGAACGCTTAAGACCTGGATGTACGTTTCATTTTTTAATAAGGTCTGGCATTTTCATACGGTTATTGTCAATACTATACTGGTAACTTAAATACATTTGCAATAATTTTATTGCACTTAGAAATTATTTGTAAGTTAGACATATTTAAACAATATTTTTAAAGTTTTTTAGACCGCCTTACTTGATTTGTACCATTAAGCGAACTAAGAAACATGATTTGCATATATTACCGAATCCGGTGACCACCTTACCGAACTAGAATAAAAATGTATGGGAATATGGTGTTGAGCGATTCTCAAACTTAAACTGTCTCACTGTTTAGATAATGTCATCTAATTGCGCTAAATTTGCGTCTCCATATATTACTGAATTACTTCATACAAATCATAAGTATTTTTTTTGTATTTATTCAAAATACCTAACCATTATTTTTATATATTATATAAACATCGTTATCGTTTTTTGGGGTGTTTACGTAATAGAAGTTTTTACAATATTAATTTAAACGTTAAATTTTATCTAAAAATATAAAAAACATAATTTAATATGTTTAGAAGCGCTGGCCTTTATAAAAAGGCAGAAAAAATAATACATTTTAATGTCGACCTAGCTGTGAGAGAAATAAGGATGATATTTTAATGTCTATCGAATACAAACGAGGCTGAGGCAGATACGAATTCGGTAGCAGAGACTATGGGCACGATTTACCGAACGCGCGTTCGGTAAATAAACCATGCAAAATATGTGGAACCTAATACGCGAACGAATTTTGAAAATAGTACCTAAATTGCAACAATTGTGACATAACCACATATTTAACATTGAAACTAATAATTAAAAGGATTACGAATCCGTTCATGTATTTAGTCTTCACTAATATTGCTGTAAAATAACTATAAAAAAATATTAAAGATAGCTTTGTCGAAAGGCTTATTTTTAACTCAAAAAGTCGTAAAACTATAAGATTTCAAACGCGGATTTACCATAGTCTTTAGTGTCTACAGATGTTCGGTAAGAGAATATAACTGCACTAAATTCACTTAAAATACTAAAATACATGAACATATTAAATAACACCACTCTAAATCCACAATTTGGAACCCACATATAGTTTTAAACGATTCTATGATCTTAAGAAGTGCACGCGATTTCTTAACGATTTTGTTAAGGGCGCCCATACAAAGTGGCACTCGACCGACTAGATCAGTTGTCATGTCGCAACTGAGCCCCAACATGGCCGTCTCTGACGCGTATTCGTAGGGGTAGGTATGTAGCTCACAGAAAAAAATATCACATCGTAGTATCTGCTGTAAGTAATCGACTTATAGCTTAAAATGGAATATATTCGGCGATACGGCACGTTCGCTGAAGCGTACATTTACCTTACTAGACGTGTGCGCCGCCGCCATAAAAATCCGCGGCGGCGGCGGAATCTTATTAATAAGGCCATCGACTTCATATTTGTTAGGTGAGCGGTTAAATTATACTCATTTATTAATCTCCCGAAAGAGAAGGAATTGACCAAACCCAAACTATTTCAATGTGTAGATGTTTTCATGGTTTAATTCGTCAATATACGTTGATAAATTTACAACTGACTTTCCTTCATCGGTATTTGTCATTGGCTAATTCTTGCCGAATTCTGAAATTTTGGCCAACGGCGTGGATTTTGAAATCCGTGGCGGCGTGGGTCCCACGGCGCGGCGCACACGTCTTAATACTACCTACCTTCAGGTAGAAGTATTTAGGACTAAACACTTAGGATCCCCAGGCACCTTGAGCGAGGCAGCAGGCAACCTGAAAGCTCTGCTGGGCTTCGTGGAGGAGCTAGGTTGGATAGAATAGGGCTACCCCGTTATCACGCAAAATAAGCACACTGGATGTCGACTTGCGAAAAAACGCCCAGGATAACTAACTAACTACCTACCTTTTAATATCTGCCTTACTGGTAGGTATTACCTAAACCATGAACGAAAAAACTAAATAATTAACAAAAAGCTATATAAGGATAAACATGACCAAAGGGTCGACACCGCGCATGTGACACCTCTGGAGTAGCAGGCGTCCATAGGCTACGGTAGCTTACCATTGGGCGGGCCGTACGCTTGTATGCCACCGTCGTGGTATAAAAAAGACAATGTAAACATTTATTTATACAATATTTAATATCGCAATTTCTCACTAAATTCCTCTCCTGTGATCTACAGACATCTAACAAGGCTAACAGGTCAGTGGCAACCTCATCCCAAGAATTCGTGTAGGCATTAGTTTCACGAAAGCCACTGCCATCTGAAATTATACATACATACTAGGCGTTTTCAACCGACTTCAAGATTTCGAAGGAGGAGGTTATCAATTCGTCGGGATCTTTGTTTTTTTTTGCTATTTTTCTTTTTTTATGTATGTTCACCGATTATTGGAACACGGCTGGACCGATTTGCAAAAATCTTTTTTTGTTTGAAAGAGTATACTTCACAGTGGGTTCCATTGCAACCAGCTCAGGATATGATGATGGCATCTTGGAGAAATCGAGGGAACTCTTCAACTATTATAGGCACACCTATAGTGATTTGAGTATTTTTTACAGCAGCTCGAGCATTTGCTTTTGGAAATGTGGAGGCTAAGTGAAGTCGGTTCTTTTTTGTTTAAAATTATAGTGTAAACGTATCTAACGTAAGAACTGGGCACTGGGCGATGCAACTTCTTCCGGCATAAATAAGCGGGGAGGGTTGGACAGATTCCGCGCTCTGTGACTGCGGAATCGAGGACCAGACTATGGAGCACATCATCCAGCGGTGTCCACTCCGCGCTTACCCAGGAAGCCCAGAAGACCTGATGGAAGTTACACCCGACAGTGTGCAATGTTGCTAAATTTGGATGTCGCCTTATAAAATTCTGTTTTTAATTTTATTGCCTATTTGACTATATCGAGATACGATTAAATAAATAAATAAATTAATTAAGATACTGACGTTATTTATAAACGTTCACGTTATTTTGTTTTCTTTGTTACTAACACTCTTATGGATACCTTTTAGTCCGAAATAAATAAATTTTATTTATAAACTTAGTAATTTAACGGCCTCCTAGCCTAGTCGGTAGTGACCCTGCCTATGAAGCAGGAGATTCCGGGTTCGAATCCTGGTCAGGGCATTTATTTGTGTGTTAGTCACGCATTTATTTGTGTGTTTATGACAGATATTTGTACCTGAGTTATGGATGTTTTCTATGCATTTAAGTATTTATAAGTATGTATCTATTATATAAAATAAATATTTTTCATTTCATTTCATATATATCGTCGCCTAGTACCCACAACACAAGCCTTATTGAGCTTACTTTGGAACTTGGTTGATTTGTTTAAGATCTCGGTTTACTTATGCTCTCGGAGTCGGACACGTCTTATCTACGGCCGGCTAATACAATGCATAACAATGTTGCATCGAGCAAAACAAACTCATTAGTGACGGTTCACCTAAATATGAGTATTACCAGGGGGGTTTCACTACGCAGTTTAGGTATATTTGGCCGGCGCGCCTCCCGGGTAGGCGTTGGCAGTGGGCTGCCGCTCGACTCGCACGATAGTCGTCTCACGTGGCGCTCGCGCAAAATTGAAAAATACACAATGGCTTCGAAACCTAAACCTCGATCTAATCCGTATAAAAGATGTCTTTACGGATGTCTGAAAAAACGGAAGAACAAGGAAGCAGAAATAACATTTTAAATTCCGGCCGATATTGAAAGGTCCCGAAGTCCTTACTTAGTAATAGTTAAAATAAACATCCTTAATTTATTGAATATTGGTTGCCCAGAAACAATATTAGGAACTGACCGACATATTTTCAAAGGAATACGGCTGTGGTATACATACTTCCGTGAGAATCAGATATAATCTCTCCTATTTTAATTGAACGGCCTCCTAGCCCAGTCGGTAGTGACCCTGCCTACGAAGCAGGAGGTCCCGGGTTCGAATCCTGGTCAGGGCATTTATTTGTGTGTTTATCACAGATATTTGTACCCGAGTTATGGATGTTTTCTATGTATTTATCTATATCTATCTATTATATACATCGTCGTCTAGTACCCACAACTCAAGCCTTATTGAGCTTACTGTGGGACTAGGTCGGTTTGTGTAAGATTGTCCTATAATATTTATTTATTTATTATTTATTTATTTTATCTCTAAAAAATTTCTATCTCCGGATAAAAATTTCATGTTTACAGCATCAACGTTTGTAATTCCTACATATTTATCTTAAAAATAATAAATCAGGAGGTATAGGTACAAAAACTTGTCAGGTGACAACCCTCACAGCTCGGTCATAAAACTGCGGCGCGCAAAGAAGATTCACGGTTCGTGCGCGGTTATAAGTTTCAATTTTGCTTGCAGGCGGTGAGTATAGGTATAATTTTATACCTAAATCTGACTTTTGTGAAGGAGTGAATTTTCTGTACGGTAGTACTATTAGTTATTCTGTGGTATTACCCACGTATGGTTTACGAGTATATTGTTATATTTATGTTTTTAAGTGAAAATAAAAATGCTTTTAAATAAGCATAAGTGTGCACGCTTCAAAAATTTTGTATTAAGTATTATAAATGGGAAAGTGTGTGTGTTTGTTTGTTTGTTTGTCCGTCTTTCACGGCAAAACGGGGCGACGAATTGACGTGATTTTTTAAGTGGAGATCGTTGAAGGGATGGAGAGTGACATAGGCTACTTTTTGTCTCTTTCTAACCCCCCACTTCCCTAAAATGGGGGGTGGAAGTTTGTATGGAGCATTACGGGGGGGCAAAGGGGAACCGTGTTACCCCGAATTTAACGCGAGCGAAGCCGCGGGCAAAAGTTAGTATTATAATATTCTTATGTAAGTGAATATCTATAATTCTTATAAGAATAAAGTTCTTTAAACCGAAGATTGTCCCATAATATTTATTTATATATCTAAGGAAAAACCGGCCAAGTGCGTGTCGGACCACGCATAGGAGGGTTCCGTACCTTCAATGGAATAAGAACCAAACTAATACCAAAAGGTCGTATCTGATGCCTATGGAAGAAGTTTTTTGGAGATAACTCAAAAATGGCTGAACCGAGAATGTTCAAAACAATTTTCGTAGAAAGTATATGTTAAGGCGCATCTCTTCAAATCTTTTCATATTTTTTGAACTTACGGTTCAAAAGTTACGGGGGGGGCTACACAACTTTTCTGACTTTCGAAGCGATTATTTCAGAAAATATTCACTTAATCACAAAATAGTCAAAGAAACCTCAATGTTATTTTGAAAGACCTATCGATTGATGTGTCACGTGTTGATATTTGGTTAATTTTTTTTTTAAATTTAGTTACCTGTATGGAGCGCCCCCCTAAAATTTTTTTTTTTTTCAAATTTAACTACATAAATAAGTAGCTGCATACAAAATACACCTTATGTGTAAATTTTATTCAGATACGTCGTATAGTTTCCGAGTAAAATGCCTGTGACATACGGACGGACGGACAGACAGACAGACAGACAGACAGACATGACAAATCCATAAGGGTTCCGTTTTTTTGCCATTTGGCTACGGAACCCTAAAAATCACCTTTTTTCTCATCCTACGAATAGAGGTCAGAATAGACTTCACCCGCGCGCGATGTCCCGACACTCCCGACCTCCTTTCCGGTCACTGACCCCGCCCAGGACGACCTACTGGAACGGTGACCTCATCCCGATTATTGACCAATTTCATTGTAACATATTAAGTAAGATGAGACTTACTTAATATGCAACGTTTGCATTAAAACGCCTAGTTTGAACCCGGGTACGTCCTTAAACTACGTTTATCTACACTCATATTGTAAGTTCTCTAAAACGTGTTCGAAAACGGTAGGCAATGGCTAGCCGATTTTACTATGATAAGCTTTTTATCTGTGGCAGTAACGTAATTTTAACTTTACATGCTCAACTATTGATGTGTTATGAGTTTTGATAACACAATGTATACCTGCACGCTCCCGCGCGGCCGCCGACAGCCCGACACGCGCCCGCGCGACCGCCGGCACAATCGAGTTGGCCATGGCGGTGCAATGGCGGCCATTCTATGGTGTCCGAATACGGCATTTAGAATAAATAATATGAGTGTAGATAAAGCAGTGTATGCAACTGTACGTAATTAGGCCTTAAAACACTCGTGTGATCTTATACTTATACTCATGTTTTAAGGACCCTTATTACGTAACAGTTACATAAACTACTATTTTCTACTCCCGTACTTTTATCTGTCATTTACACATTCGACATCACCTATATAAGAACATAGATAATATACTCGAAGAAAAGTCTATCTATTCTATTCCCCCAAAAAGGCACTTGTTCTATAAAGGAGCCAAAATAGAATCGCATAAAAAAAAGAAAAATAGAAAAGAACCACAAGCGTACTTTGTAGTTTTTACGTTTCCCGTTCGTTTGTGGTGGCAAACTGCAAACTTTGAAAATAATATATTTTTACAAATCTCTGTCGACATAAAGAAAGAAAGAAAAAACATTTATTGCGAATAAACTATAGTTCAAAATCTGTAAGAATGAACTTTTGACACATCGCAATGCCCGTAAAACGTAAACGCGCAAGACACTTTGAAATTATAAACAAAATTCCATAACGATTTTACAGCTTGTCATGTACGTAAACACAATATTTCACTTTTAATAAACATAACTTAATTAATGTTACATTTTTTCATATCTTAGTTATTGAATAGTTTACGATAACAATTTAGCATGGAAACAATTACGGTCTACGCCTCCTTTTTTTTAAATTTAGTGTTGTGACCATATCTGCTGTTCCGATTCATATAACATTTCCGTAAGTCGATAAAATCGATGATGTTATCAATAGACAATATATAATAATAAAAACTAAAACAAAACGAAAATAAAATGAAGTACGAACCGAAGAAAACCGGCCAAGTGCGTGTCGGACCACGCATAATGGAGGGTTCCGTAGCTTCAATGGAATAAGAACCAGACTAATGCCAAAAGGTCATATCTGATGCCTATGGAAGAAGTTTTTTAGAAATAACTCAAAAATAGCTAAACTTAATTTAAAAAAAAAAAACAAATATCAACATGTTGCACATCAATCGATAGGTCTTTAAAAATAACATCGAGGTTTATTTGAACATTTTGTGATTAAGTAAATATTTTCAGAAATAATCGCTTCGAAAATCAGAAAAATTGTGTGTCACCCCGTGTAACTTTTGAATCGTAAGTCCAAAAAATATGAAAAAAATCGGTTTAGCCATTTTTATTGAACTGTACTTTCTCCCAAAATTTTGTAAATGCAGTTAAGATTTGTGATACAAAATATGTAGGCATATAATATAACAAGAAAAGATCGGTTCTAGTAAAATCGATTCGAACAATTCATAAATAATCGCTAAATTTGACAAACGATACATCTTAGCCCCATCACTAATGACGTCAATGCTGAAGTGTCAAAAGTTCATTCTTACAGATTTTGAACTATACAAACAGCACCACATCAATTTAAGCTTAAACGCTTAGTACTTAAATCTAACATTTTTTATGACACAAGAAAAGAGAATACACTAACATAGAGAAATCAAACATACATTAAAATAGGTGACATATTGATGCTGTTGTTGTGTTGTCGCTCTTTGATAATTGATTAAATAACGAGAGTAGCGATCATTTCCCGGAAATCTTATTTTACTAGTAGCGATTTTTCCATTCGCTAAATTTCCCAATCTTAGCTTTTGCACATACTGTTTTTCCCCGTGGTTGTTTTTTCTTAGAAGTTATTTATCCTTTCGTCAAATTTCACAGTTCTGTTTCTTCGCAGTTAACCTAGCACACTCCTCCTCGCTTCGCTCGTCGTCGCACCTATCTTGACTTTTTTTTAAAGACGCTTGTGTTTGAAAGGTGAAACTTTACTGTTGATTTTAAAAGGTGAAACTTAAATTATTGTTGATTATGTTGACAAAATAACTACAATATCCCTGAAGTGTTCAATTTCGCATTTTATGTAAAACTAAGTGTAGTCGTAGAAAAAGTATTGTATGCAACGTCCTATTTATAAGTAGGTCAAAAAATGTTCCTGGCGTCTTACCCACGCCACTCACCTTTTTTGACCCCTCTTATAAATAAAATACTCTTAAAAGAGAGGTATGGGTGCTGCGAATGTCATCTGGCTATGTGTGGTAGGGCACAGCAGTTTTATAAAGGAAGAAGCTAAGCGATAATGTTTTTTCTACAGCAATAAACGATAACTGTGAGCCACGTGTCAAAATCAATATTAACAGGCACAATGTTACACAACTGACATCATTATAATATTATCAGTGTGATATAATTAAACAAATTAGAAAAACTCAGTGGTACGAGCCGGGGTTTCAACCAGAGACTTCGGATTGAAAGTCTGACGACCGCCAGGCCACCAGCGCTTCATTTGAATTTCCTCATTCCATTTCAGAAATGTAAACGTTTAGTAACACCAGTTCCGCGGAGATATTTCAGTGTGTGACGTCACGATAGTAGATATATATGTAAACAAGGTCGCCGTCTGTACGTCACGATGGATGAATGAAACTGACTGGGAGTTACAAAGATTCATATTTCTCTTGTTTGAGCAAAACATTAAGCGAAGATATTACTAATGTTGAAGTATAAAACAAAAATAAAAATAAATTATCCGACTTCAAGATTTCGAAGGAGTTTCTCAATTCGACGGGATCTTTTTTGTTTTCGCTATTTTTGTATGTATGTTCACCGATTATTTGGAGACTCAGGTCAGGATTTGATGATGGGACAAATTGTTATGTTTTGTGCTGTACAAGTGATTTTATCGTCATCTACAGCCTTGGCCAGAAGTGTTGAGCATAGCTCTTTTTTGTTTACAATTTTGATGTTAAGTATTAATTCCCTATCATAACAATGTACGATGATGACGTAAAATGTTATATTTTATTGATATACATATATCTAGAAAACTTCACTTAATAACACTTTCAAGGTACCTATAAAATATGAAAAGTGGAGGTCCCAAAAATGCGAATTTAAGACGGTACGAAAAATTGCAAATATTCTATGCAGTTACTGCTAACTTCAACAAAACATGCCTGTTCAGTTTGAATTAATTGATAAAATAACTTCAAAAAAAAATAGAAACGCCGGTCTAAACTTTCGAGTTTTGTATGAAAATCGCAAGGGTGCCCAACACTTCTGGCCAAGGCTGTATGTCTGTCCCTTACGCGTTACGGTAGTACGCGTGTGCGGTCTCTAGTTAAATTCTTGCTTTTAGCAACGAGCACTATTTGCCGCTGCATTCGAAACTCTTAATGGTGACTAGTGAGTAGTGACTAAAAACACTAGCTGTAGTTTTAGAATCATTTAGTTTTTCTCATAGTTGACGATATAAGTTGGCAATGTATCTACACACACACTCATAATATTTGTTTATGCCGACACAAATTTATTTTTACATCAACATTAACCGGTCACTGCGCGTGACGTTTCGTACATGTGTACGTACTATTCATTCCAGTTCCTGACTATGTATGCAATCAAACCAGTATAATAAATAAATATTAGAGAGACGATCTGACACAAATCAGTCCCACGGTAAGCTCAATAAGGCTTGTGTTGTGGGTACTAGGAGACGATATATACGGCCGCATGCGGCTCTTTGAAGGGTTGTGGCTCTTCAAGATCCCCAAAATTAAAAAAAAATCAAATATTACAGTGAAAAGCAGAAAACTGCGGCTCTATGAGCTTCTAAAGATAAAAAAAAATAAAAGATATTTAAAAAAAAAACTATCTCCGGTTCTAACCCTACACCTCTGACCCGAGAAGTTATTAATGTTATTATGTATGACCGGCAAGAAACTCGGCGGGACTTATTTTTTCAAAACAGTAATACAGTAATATTATATCTTAAAGATACACAATAATGCGTAGTTCTATAAGAATGCATATCAAAACAACTTGAGAGACATACAATGTACGTATTGTTTAATTAAAATAAAATAATAATAATAAAATCCAAATCTCATTGCTTCACAAAACGTTTGATATGCTTTCCTGTTTGATTTTGATGTTAAATTCCATATTTTCCGCCATCAGGCTCTTTATCGAAAAAGTTTGCCGACCCACAGTGTTTTATGGAAGCCAAAAAAGTGACATCCCCATTTTATTACAAATTACTATAGTTTAGAGCATTACGAATGCGAGACTAAAACTCCCATGTTTCTAATATGTGTAGTTTTTGAGACATAAATTTTTGAAAATCTTGTTTCTGACGCTCGGAAATTACGAAAAATAGAAATAATTTAAAAGATATTGCATGGACTGTTTGTTTCGCCAATGTGTTCGACAAAACATTCAAAGACAAACATTTAAGAGCAATCACTACCTTCCTAGATACATTTGTCTCAAAGATATTAATTGTTTTATTAATTTTGGTTTTTATTTTTTTCCTTCCATGTCCCGCCGTAGTAGGTCACAATATTGGTATGAGAGCGTCATTATTATGTTTTCTATCTATTCTATTTTTTACAAGACCTAATTCCGTGGAACATTGAAGTAATCACCTAAACACTTTATATCCGGGTTACCCGGCCTCTAGGGTTGACACTTCGGTATTTTTAATTTTATACGCCGTTGTTTCCGGGATATCTATAATTCTTGGTTTTGATAATAGTTTTGAGTACATATGCAAAGAACTAGCCAAAAAATATGTTAAAAATTTCGAATGGTGTCTTACGGCAGTGACTATACATAAACTTTTGGTCCATGGAACTGCGATAATACGAAACTCGTCTGTTCCAATTGGAATGCTCTCCGAGCAATCATCAGAATCTCGTAATAAATATTGGCGTCACGATAGAGAACACCATACCCGCAAATCAGATCGAACGAAAACCATGTCTGATTTGTTTCATAGAGCGTTAGTCTCATCAGACCCAATAATTTCGGAACAACGGATGTCGCAACGACAAAAAATATTAAAAAACGTCTCCTACCATCTGCCGCAATAGCATTATTGAAAGCACAATAGGATGCTTTTATATCGCCATCGGATGAAAACATAACACCATCATCAGAGTTACAATGCTTAGAAAAAATTGAAAAGTAGAAAAATCCACTGCCTCAGCCGGTTGAGAAGTGTAAGAATTCTTCGGCAGATGTCGCTAGGCGTCCCCCTAAGACGCATATGGGATATAGTGGAGAAATTCGCAGCGATCAGGTGTGTCTCAGTAGCTCAGTTGGTCAGAGCGATGGGCATGTATCACTGAGTCGAGTTCGAGTCTCGCCTGAGGCAGTGGATTTTTCTACTTTTCCATTTTTAGGGTTCCGTACCTCGAAAGGAAAAAACGGAACCCTTATAGGATCACTTTGTTGTCCGTCTGTCTGTCTGTCTGTCTGTCAATACCATTTTTCTCGGGAACGCGTGGAGGTATCAAGCTGAAATTTATATCAAATACTCAGGTCTATTGTCCCTTGGAGCTGTGAAAAAATCAAACTTAAAAGCCAACGCAATCAAAAGATACATTCGTTTATGCTGCAAATTTTAGTTTTTCGGCACTCGCAAAACCTACGGGGTACTTCCCGTGAACTCAGAAACTTGAAATTTGGCATGAAGCAACGTTTTATAGCACAGATAAAGGAAAAATTGCGAAAACCGTAAATTTTTTGTTACATCATATTAAAAAAAATATTTTTAATAATTTTAAAGTTACTACCCCTATATACCTACAGGTTTGTACGGAACCTTCGGTGCGCGAGTCCGACTCGCACTTGGCCGGTTTTTTTCTAAGCATTGTGGTATCGTTAGCAGACGTTCTGCTTAATACAAAATTAATCATCAGAGTTATGTCTAGACGACAGCTATTCTGAGGTGCAAGATGGGGAGAGAGCCTGGAAGTAGAATATTGTTGCCTGGAAGTTGATAATTTTGTAGTATTTAATGTTTTAGAAAAAATATTTGCGAAATTGGCGATGCATAATAGATATTTAAAAAACACATAATTGTAGTATACGGCTTTAACCGGTTATTTTTCGACCATAACCGATCGAATACCCGGCTTTGAAAATTTACCTGTTATTGCATTCCCTATAGAGGCTGTAACAAAAATACTGGTGATTCGTTTAAGGGCATAATGGTATCGTATTACGCCTAAGAAAAAATAGTACAATTTTTTTTACACAAACAAAAATGTTTTTTTTTGTATGGGACACGTAGTCCCAGCCGGCCAACCCTCCATACAAAAGGTTTTTTTTTTCACGCGAATTTTTCTTTTTTAAGTTTTTCATAATTAGAATACGATACCAATTATGTCCTTAAAAGAATCACCAGTATTTTTGTTACATCCTGTATATTGTGTTTATTTCATATCCAGGTAAATCCGGATACTGGTAGTGGCAGCCCTGACTGCAAATTTTAATCGACTGTAGATTAAATCTTCCAGGGAATTAGATCTTGTAAAAAATAGGGTAGATAGAAGACATAACAATGAAGGTGTTTTACAAATATCGCGATCGACTACGGTGGAATATGGAAGAAAAAAAATAAAAACCAAAATCATTAAAATAATTAATATCATTGTAACAAATGTACCTAGAAAGGTTATAATTACATATAAATGTACTTTTTTGAAAGGTTTATCCAACACTTTAGTCAACAGAAAAGTTTGTTACTTAATTTGCAATACATAATTATTTTTCGTAATATCCGGGTGTCAGAATCAAGATTTTCAAAAATTTATTTCTCAAAAACTACACATATTAGAAACGCGGGAGTTTTAGTCTCGCATTCGTAATGCTCTAAACTACAGTAATTTGTAATAAAATGGGGATGTCACTTTTTTGGCTTCCATAAAACACTGTGCGACCCCTGTACTAGTAGTCCGCCTCGAACTCAGAACTCGCTTGCAAACGATATGACCAATGTAACAAGACCCTTATGATGATTTTTTCGCGCCTCCTAGCTCCATGCCCCCTAGGTTGATCCTGCTCATATACGAACTCTCAAATTATATGTATCTCTGCAACAACCCCAACAAATTTCATGAAGATCAGAAAAGCGTTACTATAGTCTCAAAAAACTCTCAAAATCAAAAAGCTATCGAAATGCCGAGACGTCCCAGTAGCCAGAAGTTGTTTGTAAGAACTTGCTTCGCTTACGCTCCGCTCGTTCTAAGACTGCTCTCCGCCATCATGGCCTGGTGTGAGAGACGCAGCTATACATGGGGTAACAAAATTCAAAAAGTGACCTCGATTTAATTGTTCCTCAGTCACTGTATATATCCTACTAAGATTCCTTGATTCGGAAAGGCGATAAGCAAGTCAAATGCAGACGTACAAATATAATTTTAAACAAAAAGAACCGACTTCACTTAGCATCCACCTTTCCAACAGCAAATGCTCGTGCTGCTGTAAAAAATACTCAAATCACTATAGGTGTGCCTATAATAGTTGAGGACTTCCCTCTATTTCTCCAGGATCCCATCATCAGATCCTGACCTGGTTACAATGGGACCAACTGTATTATGTTTCAGACCAACTGTATTAGTATACTGTTTCAAACAAAAAAAGAATTTTCCAAATCGGTCCATCCGTCTTCGAATAATCGGTGAACATACATAATAAAAAAATAGAAAAAAAAAATATCGACGAATTGATAACCTCCTCCTTCGAAATCTTGAAGTCGGTTGAAAAAGGTGGATTTAAGCGCAATAAATTACTTCGCTTTGCTAAGATCTCGATGATGCTAAGTGATGTCGGTTCTTTTTTGTTTAAAATTATATAAAATTATATTTTAATATATACCCTATGATAGTTCCACAGCCATGACGACTCTAATGAAACCTCACACGCCGCGTCGTAATACGTCGAAAGTTGTGGGCAGTAAGTGCGTGCCAAAGAAATTGACAAACATACATACATACATCTTGAAACACAGCCCTCCTTCGGCGGTCGGGTGAAATGTTAGACGCAAAACACATAAATGTGGCGCGTGTAACATGGTTGGACAGAACAACAAATTTAACGCATTTTGCATACGTACATTATGGGCGTCCATAAAAATATTTACAGCGCAAAATATGCGATTTTTCAACACTCGGAATGTTAATTACGAGGTCAGTAACATGCGAATGTTATTGAACATATGTACGTCAGTTACACGTTGTTTTGTTTTGGAGGCAACAATTGCATTTCTTCTTTTCTTTTTTTTCAACCCTTTTTCACCGACTTAATAAGAATAATAAGGCTCGTTATATTGCAAATATAGTCTACTATAAAGTACCTTTGGGAACTTTTGCCGTAATATTCGTCCTTTGTTAGAAAAAATGTTACAAAACAAAAAATATCCCAAAAATTTTAGTGGTTTTTAGACCGAACCAATGTCATATAATAATAATTATTTGACATTGGTTCGGTGTGATTCTGAGGTCGGAAACTCTTGCCTAACATAGGTATTTAATCACTATTAAATGAACATATAAAAAAATCTGCCATACCGGATTTGATGTATGGCCTTAACAACTACCATATCCATGAGCTACACCTCGCACAAAAATCAAGTACATATGTATATTTCATGACTTTGTATCCATTCTAAAAGCTCACATTTAAACTTCGCGTTATCCTTTTTCCGCCATTCGTTCGGTATTTCCCTGGAGCGCCATTTTTCGAGATAAAAACTAACCCATATCCGTTTCTGTATAGTTTTTAAATCTTTTATGATGTTTTTGTTTTTTTGCATTTTTTTCGAACTTGTGCTTCTCAGCTTTTTAATTTTGTTAGGATTTATTTGACAGCTTTTAAAAAAGATAAACACTCACCGACTAAAAATTCAGTTTCGAATAAAATCTACCTAGAAGAAAAAGCAACTGTGCCCTGCCTAAAAAGCTACTGGTCTTTTTTGAATTCCGGTAAGGGCATTTTATTAGTATTATGAGAACGGAACGAAAAAAAATGTTTATCGCGTTATATATTATCAGAGCTCGGATTTTTCACGGCAAAACAAAACACTAGCGTAATTTAGCCAGTGCTTGAAATATTATTTTATCGACACCTATCGAGTCTTACTAGAGTATATGACAGGTATTGCCTCAGTACATTTTTTCTTTTTTTATTCGATGGTACACCTATCAGTGTGAATGTCAAAATTTAAAAACTAACAAACGTGCGAAAATTTCGAAAAACAGGAGACTTACTAGAGCTCAAAATCAATATTTTTGACCAGTCTAAGGTGACCTACTGGGGGTTAGAAGGTTGTGCATTAATTACCGGACATCCTGTATAAGTAATAAAATAACTTTTCATTTTAGCTTTGCCATAGTCGAGCAACAAAGAGGTAGGTCTGCATGTACAACTTAGAACGAAGTAACTATACCACCTCATTTAAAATGATAGAAACGACTGCAAATTTCATCCCACATGACATATGACATTCACACTTTAACTGTCATTTCATTACGTATAAAACGTAAATTGCATCTAGGTATTATTTATTTCGCAACGCATTGAATCCGACGTGTTGGATATACGTATAATAACTTAATATTGCAAGGTATCAATTAATACAAAAATGAGTAATGTACAAGATCGGATCAAAACGTGGATTGATAATCACCCTGTGTTAGTCTATAATGAAGTGACCTCCACTATATACTGCTCTATGTGCGATATGCATCTAAAACTGAAGAAATGCAATATTGAGAATCATGTGAAAAGCAACCGCCACAATTACCGTTCGGGGCAACCAAATAGGAAACATCAATTTTATTTCGATTTAATTATTTTTCTTATTTCATGCAACATACCATGGGCAACAGTCAACAACAATAATTTTCGTCATTTTTTTAACAAGTATTTATGTTGCGACTGCTCTATGACTTTTTTACCGGACGAATCGACCCTGCGAAAAATTTATTTAAATCTCGTGTACAAAAAAACTATACAGGGTATAAGAGAGGTAAACAAAACCAATTATTTGTGGATATCTATAGACGAAACACCAGATTTCATGGGAAAATGTGTGACAAACGTGGTGATTCGGTCTTTGCAAAAAAATTGTTCTAAGCAATTTTATCTTTTGGGGTCGAAGGTTTTAGAGAAGGTAAATGGGGAAACAATAGCAAACCTAATAATAAACCAATTAAAATTTTTGTTTCAAAATTCTTTCAATGATAACGTAAACAATTTGCTTTTACTTTGCACAGATAGTGCCGCATATATGCTTAAAGCCGGTCGTATTTTAAAAGCAACGTTTCCTCGTATGAAACACATTACGTGTTTAGCTCATGGTCTGCACCGGGTTGCCGAAGAAGTGCGAGATAATTTCAAAGGTGTGGATGGGTTGATATCGAATGTCAAAAAGATATTCCTAAAATCTCCAGAGCGTGTACGCCTTTTTAAGGCAAAATATCCGTCCATTCCCCTACCTCCCGAGCCAATTATCACCAGATGGGGAACTTGGATATCTGCTGCGGTATATTACGCTCAATACTATGAGCAAATACGTGATGTCGTCTCCATACTTGCTAATGACTCGGCAGCTATAAGAGCTGCAAAAAAATGTTTTCAAACACGCAAACTACGACCGGAGTTAAATTTCATTCGCGACAACTACGAAGTAATAGCCTCTTCAATAGAACAATTGCAATGTTCGACTTTATCCATTGCGGAATCCTTCCTCATTCTGGATACTGTTCGTTGCTACGTAAACTGGAGTAAACTTTTACCAGTGATACGTAAATTTGAAGCCGTGCTCGAACGAAATCCTGATTACGAAATTTTAAGAGACATATCTGAAAATATTACCCGAACTGATAATGAATTCTATAAATTTGCTCCCTTGACGTCAACTGAAGTTGAACGTACATTTAGTGTACATAAATGGATTTATAGTGATAAACGCAACTGTTTACTCCCAGAGAATGTTGAAAAGATAATGATCATCTACTCCTATCACTATTACCCAAATAAAATGTCTTGTGCTGCTGTGTGTACTGACGTAGATTTTGAAGAAGAAATTGCGTCTGTTTCTAATATATAGTAACTTTGTACAAATGTTTTTATTAGTTTTATTACATATAAATTTTATTTGGTGACTTTTATTTCTTCTAGTTCTGAATTATCGATATCGATAAAATAATATTTCAAGCACTGGCTAAATTACGCTAGTGTTTTGTTTTGCCGTGAAAAATCCGAGCTCTGTATATTATGTATGCCGTATGACAGCCCGAAAGACGGACATTCGTCGAAGCCATCAGTCGAATTTAAATTGGAGTTATCACCCTCAACGTCACTATAATAAAACACAAAAATATGTGTATTATACACAAAAAGGATCCAACTTCAAACTCTTATCATTAAAATGAATGTCTTTAGTTTATGATAGTCGAACGAGCGCAGCGTAAGCGAAGTGAAATTCTTACAAACAACGTCGGCACGTCTCGGCATTTCGATGGCTTTTTGATTTTGAGGGTTTGTTCCGGATAACTTTAGTAAAGCTTTTCTGATCTTTATGAAATTTGTTGGGGTTGTACTTGTAGCAGAGATACGTATAATTTGAGAGTTCTTATATGAGCAGGATCGATCAAGCCGTTGTGGAGCTAGAAGGCGAAAAAAATCTTCAGAAGGGTCTTGTTATATTGGATATCTCGTTTGCAAGTAACTCGCGAGTTCAGTTCGAGACGGACTACTAGTTTAAATTGTTTTAACAGATTTTTGTCCTTTTCCCTAAATAATGACAAAAATATTATTGTGTTGTTTGAATAATTGAAAGTGCAGTTGGTAGTTGTTTAGAAAGTGAGTCAATCGGTAACCTTTCCTTCGATCAATCGTTCGCGAAACCGGTAAAAAGCTTGGCACGCGCGCGCGCATATAAATAGCGCAGAATGCGGCTCGGCGTCACCGGCTTCCCTTCGGGAAAGCGGGCGGGAAATTCTGCGAGTCAAATGATTCGGGATGTTTGTCCAGCGGTCTTGAAAAGGATGTGAATCTCATTTATTATCAGTTTGAGACTGTACGGCATGGCCTTATATGTCAATGTCGTGTAGTAACACACCCGCAAAGTAGAGGGCGCTGAACGCAGGCGGGAGAGTGGCTGCGTTCAGTTTTTACAGTACGGCCGTGTCGTACAGCTGTGATCATGGTCCACAAATGGTCTCGCCGGAAGATCAGCGCTGGCTTTCGGGGCAGCATTATGCTGAGGCGGGCCCATTTCGGAGTAAACTCTTTTTAGGGTTCCGTACCTCGAAAGGAAAAAACGGAACCCTTATAGGATCACTTTGTTGTCCGTCTGTCTGTCTGTCTGTCAAGACCATTTTTCTCAGGAACGCGTGTAGGTATCAAGCTTAAATTTATATCAAATACTCAGGTCTATTGTCCCTTGAAGCTGGGAAAAAATCAAACTTAAAAGTCAACGCAATCAAAAGATACAGTCGTTTATGCTGCAAATTTTAGAGTTTTTCGGCACTTGCAAAACCTACGGGGTACTTCCCGTGAACTCAGAAACTTGAAATTTGGCACGAAGCAACGTCATATAGCATAGACAATGGAAAAATTACAAAAAGTAGACATTTTTAGTAAAATCATACAAAAAATATTTTTTGAAATTTTAAACTTACTACCTTTTTCCTCGTAAACGCGTAGAGGTAATAAATTGAAATAATAAGTAATAAACATACTACAACTTTTGCTTGTTATAGGTTTGTACGGAACCCTCGGTGCGCGAGTCCGACTCGCACTTGGCCGGTTTTTTTATGTTTAAAATGTTTTGTTCTTGTTATTTATATTTCAGTTTACTTCGAATACAATTTATGATTGATTGAATGATTAGATGACGGGCGAGACAAGACTAAGCGAATGGAAGAGGACAAGGATAAGCGAATGGTTTGCTCCCGGTACTCGTTTTCTATACAAATCCAGTACCGGAACCGGGAATTCCCGGTTCTCGCCATACAAAATCAGAACCGGGAGCATTCCCTAGAATGATCGTATCCAGCGGTCTTCCATAAGGTCTGCGATGGTTTTATCTTATCTTCTATAGTATTTCCATGTGTTTGATAATGGAGCTCAAGGGCTGCGCTTTTATTTCCGAAAGGTCAGAGTAGCCACCCAAGTTGATTTCAGGAAAATATCTCTTTGAGTGTCATATCATTTACTTTAGTGGACGTAGAAAGATTCGGAACTTTTCAATCTACAAGCCAGGAAAAATAATAGAAAAACGATTCCTTAGATCCTTACATATTGAACCCGCGCCAATTTTGACTAGGTCATTTTAGATTTCCAGTCCCCAGCTGGATTAGCCGTCTAGATATTATGATGTTCAAAAACTAAATTTCAACAAGTCAATTCTGTTGAACTTTAACGCATTTTGGCACAACTGTTACTATTATGTCATGTTTATAGTTTCCTCTAATATTCCCACCATTACAACCAGTACTACTTTGATCAGTGATCGAGCATAGTTATTATGGATCTACAGATCACATTTATGCTAGTTAGTTCGAGGTATCATTGGGTATGGTGCCAAGATGTGGGCTCACTTTCGTTTCAAATCATTGTGTAAATATTTCAGTAATAGTCCTGCTTCCGGTGATTTCAGTTTAATGGTTATTAGTATTACATATTAGTTTTGGAGCAACACATGGAGATGGAGGCCAGAGCCCTACACGGCGCATTATTAAAAAAAATTAATAAAGTTACGTTGCATTGCTACCATTTGTTTTAAATTAAAATACCCTCTTCTGGGTCTGGGATACGAACCCGGGCCCATCAGCTTTGAAGACAGCAGGCACTAAAGCCTAGGATGCCTAAGCACCAGCATTCCCACGCACAGCAACTAAAAGTTGTCCAAGATTAGGTCATGGGGATAGACTATGAATGAAGAAGCATTCTATTTTACTCAACAGTGAGTAGTACAGAGTTCGACGTTTATTGTCAATATTTTGTACCTACAGTCAGACAAGCTCTAGAATCTAATGAATGAATAGCGAGGCAACTTTAGTTTTACACTGACGTCACAAGAACGGAATGCCAATTTATGGCCGTATCAATGGCATTGGCGTTCCGCTTCCGCTAATTTCATACTATCTCTATCTAAATATATAAAAGAAGAAACTGACTGACTGACATATCAACGCACAGCCCAAACCGCTGGTTCTAGAGATTCCAAATTTGGCACGTAGGTTCCTTATAAGGTCTAGGGGTGCACTAAGAAAGGATTTTTCAAAATTCACCCCCTAAGGGGGTAAAATGGGGGTCCAAAGCTTGTATGGCGAATCAATATTTGTAAGATTATTTTATTCGAAACTTCACAGGAGTATTCCTAACGATGAATGAGTAAACACGTGTTTCAGGTTTTTTGAAAATTCAACCCCTGAAAGGGGAAAATGTGGTCACAAAGTCTGAAGATCAACATGGGTATCGTAATCCTCTTTGAGTACTTATAGTACGCGGGCGAAGCCGCGGGAAAAGGCTAGTTTAATATAATTTGTGTTGTTATAACGGGTACAGACTTAACACTAACTGACACAGTCAGGGATCAGGATCTGTTGGGGATCAATGTTACTCTGCGTCCGTAGGAAACACCTTATATCTACCCTACACGTGATCCCTGGGTGGTGCTAAAAGAGTAACAAACTTGGCAGCTGCCCTGTCCCATCTGGACCTCGCAGCACTCACTGGATTTTCTTTAACATCTGCTTTCCCACTACTACTACCCCTGGGAAGAAATGCTTATCTGTATCCAGTGACATGTAGCCATACGATAAATAAATAGCTAACTGACAAACTAAGACTTTACGATACTGGATATACCCGCTGAAGGCGTATCGAAGTATTGCTAAGCCTGACTTGCGTTGTCGTGCGAGACAGCTTCAGCCTTAGAGAATTCAACCAACCGGAGTCGCCATTGACAGGCGTTCCGCCGAAAATACATGACCGGCGGCCATACACATGTATGGACTGACGTTTATCTGTCGTGGCTATTTGTACGTTACGTACGAATAGCCAAACATTTGGTGTTCCCCTCGCCGCAAAAATTGGAGGAGTTTTTTTATAGAAAATGCCAGACATTGCTACTCCAGGTTGAATTCTCTAAGGCTGCCGTTTGGGTTTGAATTTGCACGACGAATCTGAAATGTATGGGAATTGGGAAGATCCGTGGGTCCGGATAATTTCATACATTGCGGATCCAGATGACCCTAGCTGCGGTCGTGCACTTAAGTTGTGGTAAGACGGCACAGATAGCCACAGATTCTGCCACGTGACCTTGGTTGGAGCGAGCGGCTACATGGCTGACAACCAACCGACCGCTTCTGCCAATGGTTGGCAGAGCACACCTAGCCACCAAGGGCGTTTAAAGGTCATGTAGAATTCTGCACCAACCATTGGCTACATGGTTTAAAATCTCTGTTTTCTGCCAAGGTCTCATGGCAGAGGGCTGTGGTTGTATGCCGTCTGGCCGCAACTTTAAGCTCGTTTGTGGTGAGCTTGTTGCGGTCGCTGCAGCGGACAATCGAAAGAGGCAAAGTTGCTAAATTCGGCAAACAAGTTGCCAATTGTTACATTCTTAGCTGTCCCGCTGACGTCACGGGAGCAGACCGCCCGATTTATGACTGCCTGAATGGCGTTGCGCTGCGTTATTTTTGGCTAATTTCGCAACACTATATAACTGCTGGAGACATTAACGTTGGAATTTGTTTCCGTTGAGATTTGAGATCAAAGACTAGGTTTTTATTAATCGTTACTTTTTCATAATTTGTGCAATTACTGCTCTATTAAAACGTGCAATGGAAAATAATAAAAAAATCCTTAGGAATAAAATCACTATCATCAGTCGTTTCTGAAGGATCGTGATGAGGATGTCCTTCTGGTAAACCAGGCGTCAGTTGAGGACAAAACTAAGCTCCGAAAGAAAGGTTGCTGACATAACCTTAATAGCGCCCAAGATAAAAATAGGACTACCGTTCACCGTAAGATTTCAGGGTTAAGCTAAAATAATGAGGGCGCATTGAACGTTTAAAAAACATCTCTAAGGAAATGTCAAATTCATATCAAGTCAAGATCAGATCAGATTCAGATTTTTATACTAACTATAGGTATTTGTTTGGTTCGAACTACTTCGAACATTTAGGCAATTATGCATCCTCTTTGGGTTTTTCAAACTGATTTTAATGAACAAGTGGGTCTCATTAAGACTCCAGTCTCTAAAGTCTTTCTGGCAGCACCGAAGACCTCAAAAAGGTGGAGAGACTAGCTCGATGACCTATCATGTTGACTCTTGGGTCCTAGATGGCGGGACAAGTACCAGAAAGAGACCTTTAACAAGCGTCTTTAAAAATCATCATCCTCCTAGCGTTTGTCCCGGCTTTTCGCCAGGGCTCAGTTTAAACTTGGTCCACTACGCAATCTAATCCTATGAATTGGAGTAGGTACTCAACGGTGTTCAGTAGAGGCCTTGCTGATTGTAAGGTGATAGCCTCCCTACAAACTAATACGTGGTGGCCGAGACCCCGGATAACCGTTTGTTCAATTTAAAGGTGGTTACGCGCGTTTTGAAACTAATTTTTCATTAGCTGCACACTTGTTCGTTAGATCACCGCACAATAAGCTATCAATATACACACTGAACTACTTAAATAAACAAAAAAACTATTCTCAAGACGTCGTCGCCATCTTCAGCTCAAACGATTATACAACGTTATTTGTCGTTAACATTTTCTTGAATGAAATGTTGACAGTTTTCTATGGGGTTGGGGTTTGGAGTGCCAGATCAGCTTTCATATTTAACGTTAACATATTTAGCTTTGAAAAACTCGTTCCAAGTTCAAAGAAACCAGAGGCCGAGTTTTACTGGTTTAACAATGAATACGGTACTCTGTTAATGAGGTAGGAGTTTGTTTAAAATTCGCCAGTTAACCAGAATATATTTTATGTCGAACACTGTTTGTGCTGTTGTGAAATTACATTCGTGTGTAGTTAAAGTAAAATTGGTATGTACATAGTTTGTATATTTAAAATTGGTGTGGGTTGCACAATTAAAGCACTAATCAGCGTTAAATAGTATAGCATCGGGTTGTTTAGGGCTTGCAATTATCCGGATAAAGGTGCGACCACACCGCTGCTTAATATACGGTGACGCTACGGAATCGCAGTGACACATCGTATCCGTACCGTTTTTATCGCATGCCCTCCACACCGCTGCTCAAAATACGGTGACGCTACGGAATCGCAGTGACGCATCGTATCCGTACCGTTTTTATCGCATGCCCTCCACACCGCTGCTCAAAATACGGTTTGGAAGGTTCGCGTCAAAAATATTTCGTATGGGGCACGTCACTGCGTACACGTAGCGTCTGCGTATTTTGGGCAGCAGTGTGGAGAGCATGCGTTAAAGTCGTGACATTTACGGCACTTCATTGCGGTATCATCATTGTTTCATGCGATAAAAACGGTGCGGATACGATGCGTCACTGCGATTCCGTAACGTCGCCGTTTTTTAAGCAGCGGTGTGGTCGCACCTTAATTCCATACAAATTACTATTCGAAATATCCGGATTGCAAGCCCTTCAGTAAACAAAGGCGATATTGAATATGTATAAAACTCGTTTCATTGCTTTTTTCCAAACTGTTGAATTTGCCAACTGTGTCATTTGGCATACTGCATTTTTTTCTGAAACTAGATGAATTTCAGGATTGTTATAAAACAAACCTATATGGTTCTAAACGATGATTATAAAACAAACCCAGAAAAGTTTACAGTTTAAAAAAAAATGCAGTATGCCAAATGAAACAGTTTGCCCTGCCGAGGTTTTCCTAGCGGGCTACAGTATGAGGTACTTCAAAAAAGGAGTGAATAGATTCCTAAAGGGTCGGCAAAGCGCATGTGAATCATCTGGGTTGCAGGCGTCCATAGGCTACGGTAACTGCTTACCATCAGGCGGGCCGTATGCTTGCTTGCCACCGTCGTGGTATTTAAAAAAAAAGTTTGGGAAACGTTATTCGGCGACATAGACTAATTAACCCAAGACCCCGCATAGCTGGGCGACCCCCGCTGCCAGGCTTGAGGTAATTTCACTCTACAGTGAGACACTAATTATTGGAAGTGACAGTAAACTTAGTATGTCTCCATGGCAACCACTCTCTCGTACGCCCCACGTAACAATCGCGCGTTCCCTGTCTAGCATTGCGTGTTCTTCTCCCGCACCCATTCTTTTTGGCAGCTTAGGTTTCAAAGAAATAACGAGCTAAGCGGAGTATAGAGATATCTTGTATATGTTTGGCGAAAAGGCAGGATCCCATAAAATTCAGTTACCAAAAAAATGTAGATGGTCTTTTTCCGTATGATGACGGCAGGGTAACGCGAAATATGTGTCATTATTTTGCTAAAGTAACCTACCATTTGGAGACCGCCATATACAAGATATCTCTATACTCCGCTTAGCGCGTTATTTCTTTGAAACTAAAGCTGCCAAAAAGAAGGGGTGCGGGAGGGGAACAAGCAATGCTAGACAGGGAACGCGCCATTGTTTCGTGGGGCGTAAGAGAGAGTCAGACATTAATGGTTGCCATGGAGACGTACTAAGTTTACTGTCACTTACAATAAATTAGTGTCTCACTATAGGGTGAAATTACTTCGAGCGTGGCAGCGGGGGTCGCCCGGCTATGCGGGGTCTTGGGTTATTAGTCTATGGAGACCGCTTACGTCATTAGTACGTTGCCACTACAAAATTATCTATCATTTATTAGAGGATACAGTTCAGGTAGGAAAGCATATCAAACGTCTTCTGATAGTCAGATTTTATTTTTTGTTTAATTACTCCATTGTGTACATTGCCTGTCTCTTAAGCTGTTTTGATATGTCTTATTGAAGAACTACGCATTGTGTTATTTAAGATCTAATAAATATGTAATTACTGTTTTGAAAAAATAAGTCCCGCCGAGTTTCTTACCCGTCATAATACTTCTCGGTCATGCAGAGGTGTAGGGCGAACCGGTGGTAGTTTTTAGGGTTCCGTTTCCATATTTAACGCGCTTAAGGATTGCTGTCTTCTATATTTTGTTTGAAAATACAATCAAAAATGATCCTTGGCTTTTTTGTTTGACATTTGCAAAGACTGCATCCAATAATTAAACATATGTTAACATTTTTACAGTCGACTATCTATTGCTCCATTTAGTGTTATGAAGTATAAAAAGAATATGTCAAATATGTTTGGTGTTTTCAAGTCAAAGGTACATCTTTGTCGTTTGTCAATAAAGCGTTGCTGCCATAAAAAATCATTTAGAAATAAACTGTATTAATAACCCACAATGATGTACTTTTGACTTGAAAACATCACATACGTGCTACCTCGCCCCCCTCAGATTTTGGCAGACTTTTTTGTTTGGTAAGATGAGGCGAAGGGTTACTCCATTTATAGAGCTTTATGAGTTAAATGTATGGAGCGCCCTCACAAAAAAAAATCTGCATTTTTCTACATAAATAAATGCATACAAAATACACCTTATGTCTAAATTTTATTAAGATAGGTCTTATAGCAAAATGGCTGTGAAAGACGGACGAACGGACGGACAGACGGACATGACGAAATTATAAGGGTTCCGTTTTTGCCATTTTGGGTACGGAACCCTAAAAACGTAGTGACAGAACTTATGGGCAGATTAAGTACAATGTTGAAAGTTTCGGCGCGGCCGAAAAGTTCGGCCGTTTTTTGGCCGAAACACGTTTTTTTGGTTGAAACTGGCTGAAACCGAAAGCGAACCTTCGGTCGGACACTAGTTACCGACTAGCTGTCAACTGTCAGTTACATCGGTTTATTACACGGCTAAATTACAAACAATGGCAAGTGGCTCAACAATCCGGGTTCGTGACTGTACTTTTAAGTATGCTATTTTATACTTATTTACATCTTATTATGCTATATTTGTGATATTGTGTGATGTTTGCGGGTAAAGGGTGTTATTGCCGTTTCGACAAAGTAAATAAAATAAAAACATTTAATTCAAGCTTCAAGGCTCATAACGTCATAACATTATTTTTTTTATTGCTCAGTAATAAAAATACTTAAAACTACGCTAAACTGCGAAACAGTTTGTTGGCGAATGGAATACACCCATTCTTAATATATTTCCTTACATTATCTAACTTAACTACTACTTACATCCAAGCACTATGAAAACGGGACATATTTAGCTTACAAGTCATTGTCATTCAGTAGGTACATAATTCATAAAATTTTAAGTGTAAAGAATTAAAAATGTAATAACAAATAAAATGAAATATGTACCTAAATTAGAATAAGTAAAAATAAATTAATGTTGATAAATAACGTCCACAGGTAAACGGTGTTGGTAGGTTGTCTAAAAACGCAACAAATTAAAAACTACGAAACAAACCGTAATTACGAAAGACTTTCATCACTAATAAATACCTCACAAATCCACTTCAAAATTCTTTCAAAATCGTTATTCATATCTTAAAAATAGCGATACCATACAAAAATCGAAACTCGATGTTGCCAAATTGAGAAAGAGTAGACATAATTCACTTTTGTTATAGGATGAAACTTTTTAAAAGTTTTCGTAAGATTGCTTGAGAAATATCATAGAGAACGTATAAATAGAGGCGAACAGTTTAAAAATGTTTGTGCTCCAAGTTTGATACACCCTCTTTAGAAATATCAACCTGTGTCAAGGCGCTACCGGGGTTTCCCAAGGGGCTACAGTAGGAGATTCTTCTAAAAACCGGCCAAGTGTGTGTCGGACCACGCATAGGAGGATTCCGTACCTTCAATGGAATAAGAACCAAACTAATACCAAAAGGTCGTATCTGATGCCTATGGAAGAAGTTTTTTGGAGATAACTCAAAAATGGCTGAATCGATAATGTTCAAAACAATGTTTGTAGAAAGTATATGATAAGGCGCATCACAATTTTTTTCATATTTTTTGGACTTACGGTTCAAAAGTTACAGGGGGGACACACAAATTTTCTGACTTTCGAAGCGATTATTTCAGAAAATATTCACTTAATCACAAAATGGTCAAAGACACCTCAATATTATTTTTAAAGACCTATCGATTGATGTGTCACATGTTGATATTTGGTTAATTTTTTTTTTTCTAATTTAACTACATAACTAAGTAGCGGCATACAAAATACACCTTATGTGTAAATTTTATTCAGATGCGTCGTATAGTTATCGAATAAAATGACTGTGACATACGGACGGACAGATAGACAGACAGACATGACGAATCCATAAGGGTTCCGTTTTTTGCCATTTGGCTACGGAACCCTAAAAAGTAGTGTATAGGTTCCTAAAGGGTCAGTACCGCGCATGTGAATCCTCTGGCTGGAGTTACAGGCGTCTATAGGCTATGGTAACTGTTTACTATCAGGCGGGCCGTATGCTTGTATGTCACTGTCGTGGTATAAAAAAGCGCTGCTGGAGACTTGTTTGAAATAATGTGATACTCTAGTCTTACCACCGGACGGCACCTTCGATTTAATTTAAAGGCAATATAGTACACCCTAGGCAAGGATGATTAAGACATGGATAGACAATGCCTATACAAAATCGCGTTTCTCGAACCTTCAGGCTATAAGTCTGTTTACTGTACCGAGTGCCACAGCGCCATCTGTTGAGTCTGGAGTCGAGTTATTCTCTCAGCGTTAATCGCCGAACAAAATATTAGAAACTAGAATTTATTTATTTAATCTTGATTGCACAAAATAAGATGGTATAGATAAATTAACGAGAGCATGGAATTGCATATGTAGTAGTATTGTATGTTTACAGGCATTCTATATTTGAATTTTCTATTTTCTCGTACTATCAGCATAAAAAGAGGTTTGTTATATATTGAAGAAGTAAATACCAAAATAATGTCAGTGTCAAATTGTGAATATTATTTACGTTGTGCATATATTTTTACGTCTGATTTTATTGTATTCTCACAATTATCAGAATAATTTTGTGTCAGCCCGTACGACTAAGTGTAAGTTACATAATTTTCAAAAAATATGGCAGTGAGTAATTTTGGTCCGATTGAGAGTCAAAGTAAGCAAATTATTTTTAACTGTTATAAATATTTTGAACTTGAACTGAAGAAAAATTTAAATTCCCCTTTACACCGCTGCCCAGTTAGTTGAAAAAGCTACAGGTGTTTGTCTCTCTACTGTTTATAACATTGTGTCTGAGAGCAATAGTGAGAAATTCGCAACAATAAAGAAATTCACCTCCCCGAGAAATAAAAAGTTACGTACTTGTTCGTCATCAGCAGTAGACGATTTTGATCAGGAAGTCATCCGGAGAACTATATACAATTTTCATCTGTCCCATAAGCAATTTCCAACCTTAAAGGCACTCCACTCTGTGTTAAAATCCGATATAGATTACAAATTTAGCATTTCCACCTTACGAAAACAAATACAAAAATTAGGATTTAAATGGAAAAAGACCGAGGACAACCGAAAAATATTAATGGAAAGACACCACATACGACTGCTAAGAATAAATTACCTTACCAAAATTGCGGAATATCGGTCTGAAGATAGACCACTAGTTTATACTGATGAAACCTACATCCACAATTCATATGTGTCCGGAGAGGCTTGGACCGATGGAACAGAATTTGGTGTAAAAAACAAATCAGTACAGGCCAGCGGTTAATAATAGTGCACGCAGGAGGAAAAGATGGTTTTATTCCCAACGCTTTGTTAATGTTTAAGGCAAACCAAAAAACGAGAGATTACCATGACCAGATGAACTTTGTCAACTACGAAAAATGGTTAAAAGAAAAATTAATACCGAACCTTAAACCGAATAGCGTACTTATCGTAGATAATGCGTCCTATCACAACAAACTTTTGAATCGTGCTCCAACGTCAAATTCTCATAAACAAGAAATGATGGATTGGTTGA
Source organism: Pammene aurita (assembly GCA_947086415.1). Lineage (NCBI taxonomy): Eukaryota > Metazoa > Arthropoda > Insecta > Lepidoptera > Tortricidae > Pammene > Pammene aurita. Next base: position 6,748,833 of record OX352312.1, read on the forward strand.
CAGAACACAACATTTCGTATAGCCCGTTGATGTACAAAACCAGCTTGTATGATTTAATTAAACAAAATAAAGAGCGGTTTCGTGAGTACCACAGAGATGCAATTTTAAAAGAACATGGCCACTCCGTTTTACGATTGCCACCGTATCACCCGACATTCAATCCGATCGAAAATATTTGGTCCATGGTAAAAGGATATGTAGCGAAAAGAAACGTTTCATTAAACATGCAAGGCATTATGAGTTTAGCAACTGAACGAATGAATACTATTACTGCTGAGGACTGGCAAAATATTTGTCACCATGTCGAAAGTGAAGAAAATAAATATCGATGTCAGGAAGGGGAAATGGATCGAATTTCAAACAATCTTATTATCAATAGTTGTGACAGCTCAGATGAAGAACATAATAGCGACTAAAAGCAAAAAACAGAGGACTACTACTTGTTCCATTTCTTAAGGGTATGTAATTTTATTAAATTAAGAGAAAATTATTCTCCTTTTGTTTCAAACGGTACAACCACTACAAATGCAATTCCATGATCTCGATAATTCATCTATACAAATGGCGGACTGTACAACCACTACAAATGCAATTCCATGATCTCGATAATTCATCCATACAAATGGCGGACTTAATGCCATAAGGCATTCTCTACCAGTCAACCAATGGGCTTAACAAAAAGGTTAAGTAGGAATTTAGTGTTTGTGGTGACCGACAGATGACGCTAGTGCTTTAGCCTGAAATAAGGGAACGCGATTTTGTATAGGCATGTCAATCCATGTCTTAATCATCCTTGACCCTAGGTGACCGTAGGTTTAGACCAAGTCCTAGGACTAGAAGAAATTAGGACCTTGGCGTTCTCTGGTCTTGGAAGCCAACATGTTGTTTGATTTAGGCGTTTTGTAGAAAATAAGCTACTCTATTATTCATTACCAAGTTCCTATGGCCACCTTCCAGCTCCATCATCAGTCCATGTCATCATAATATTGCATTGTCACGCGATATACATATGCGTGCAAAATTTCAGCTCAATCGATAACCGGGAAGTGTACTCAGATAGAATTAGCGGAAAAATCATAAAAAGTACAGTCAATTCCTATTGGACGGGAAATTTTTTTTTTGTATAGATCAAAGTGTCAGCGCTTAGGTGCCAAAAAAAATGGTAAAAATGGTAAAAACCAGTTTTTGCTTCTAGAGGAAAAACTACAGCTCAGACAAAAAAAAGTTAAAGGTAACAAATGTGCACAATAAAAAACCAAAGAGAATGAGCGCCAATAGAGCAAAATCAGTCCAGAGGATCGTCCGCAATTCGCAAAAAAACGTTTTTTTTGCAAATCTCGTAAATTCAATAACTCGCGTTACAGAAGTGATGGAGAGCTGAAATTTAAATATGATGTCAGTTTTGTGGTCCTCTAACTACAGTTAAATTTTCAGATGAAAATGTTTTAAACTTTTTGCAAACAGTCGACTTTTGCAAAAAGTGACCTTTTTTTAAATCGACTGGGAGGGTATTTTATTTTTCGACAAACGTTATAATTTCGAATAAATAATTAAACTTGAACTATAATGAAGCATTTTATTTCTGCTTTTCTTATTTTTTTAGGTGCCATTTGCAATAATGCTCCATTTCTCTTAAAATTATCAACCAAGTTTAGCTGACCTCTTCTGCCCTAGTAATTCTTCTTATACAAATGTCAACTTACACTGGTTATTATTTTTTCACATTAATTATAGCAAAATAATAATAAAAATAGTAAATTTGAGCCTATGAGTGTAAAATAATTTTGTCCAGCTAGATCGGGCGTTTGGGCCATAGTATAGTGTGCCGCCGCCGAGCGCGCAAAAAGTGCCTGAACTTCATAGATTATTTATACAACTTTATTCTTTGTCAAATGATCTGTAAATTTGTAGTTCAACTCCTCCTTAATGCACAGGAACCGAAATTATAACGTTTTTCGAAAATTAAAATACCCTCCCAGTCGATTTAAAAAAAAGGTCACTTTTTACAAAAGTCGACGGTTTGCAAAAAGTTTACAACATTTTCATTTGATCATTTAACTGTAGTTAGAGGACCAGAAAACTGACATCATATTCAAATTTCAGCTCTCCATCACTTCCGGAACGCGAGTTATTGAACTTACAATATTTGCAAAAAAACGTGTTTTTTTGCGAATTGCGGACGATCCTCTGGACCGATTTTGCTCTATTCGGGCTCATTCTCTTTGTTTTTTTATTGTGCACATTTGTTACATTTAACTTTTTTTTTGTCCGAGCTGTAGTTTTTCCTCTAGAAGCGAAAAACTGGTTTTTACCATTTTTACCATTTTTTTTGGCACCGTAACGCCCAATATTCACTTATAAATTTTATTGGTATCAATTCCTGACACTTTGATCTATACAAAAAAAAAAAATCCCGTCCAATAGGAATTGCCTGGGCCAGAAAGCTTATTCTATCTGAGTAGTGGGTCTAATTTAACTTGCAAGATTTGATTACAACTAACGGGACAGGTGAATCTAAATATAGGTTTTTATAAGCTTGTAAAATGCGGAATATACAAACTATATGTTATTTTAAAATAGCTATGAGTTTGTCAACGTTGCTTGCATCACTCGGTGACGGTCAATGCCAGCACAAATAGGATAGGGAAAGTCTATATTTGTTTTTGTTAACTGTATGGGGAAAACCGCTGAAGTATTTGTTTGGAAAAACCAGTAAAACAACAAACAACAATGACGACACATGTTGAATTATGAAAGAAAATTTAGTTGACAGGATGCTAAATCTAAAAATTAAAAATTAAAAAATCTATTAAAATGCATAATTATTTTACATTTTTTTTGTAAAGTGGGTATTCCACTCATACATTAGTATGTTATTCCATCAAATACAAACATTGAAAACATTGAAAAAAATAATCAACCCAGTTGGACTTGAACCAACATCGATACGCCTTACCGGGGCTCGATATCGCTTTACCAATTAACCTATGGGTTCAGTTACCGAGCTGACGAAATTCTCAATGCCTTCAATCATCTTTTTGCATTTATTTTTACATCGACTTTATAGCAGCCGTAAGCGACATCTAGGTGCCAACTACTAGAGTTAGATACCCTTCCCGCCGACCCTTTTACAAGTGTCACAACGGAAATAACAGATGGCGCCTGCTATCAACTCATAATTATTTTACATTTTTTTATAAAGTGGGTATTCCACTCATACATTAGTATGTTATTCAATCAAATACAAACATTGAAAACATTTAAAAAATAATCAACCCAGTTGGACTTGAACCAACATCGATACGCCTTACCGGGGCTCGATATCGCTTTACCAATTAAGCTATGGGTTCAGTTACCGAGCTGACGAAATTCTCAATGCCTTCAATCATCTTTTTGCATTTATTTTTACATCGACTTTATAGCAGCCGTAAGCGACTATGCTATAGTAGACTAATAAATGCTTATTTTTTCAATGTTTTCAATGTTTGTATTTGATTGAATAACATACTAATGTATGAGTGGAATACCCACTTTATAAAAAAATGTAAAATAATTATGAGTTGATAGCAGGCGCCATCTGTTATTTCCGTTGTGACACTTGTAAAAGGGTCGGCGGGAAGGGTATCTAACTCTAGTGGTTGGCACCTAGATGTCGCTTACGGCTGCTATAAAGTCGATGTAAAAATAAATGCAAAAAGATGATTGAAGGCATTGAGAATTTCGTCAGCTCGGTAACTGAACCCATAGCTTAATTGGTAAAGCGATATCGAGCCCCGGTAAGGCGTATCGATGTTGGTTCAAGTCCAACTGGGTTGATTATTTTTTCAATGTTTTCAATGTTTGTATTTGATTGAATAACATACTAATGTATGAGTGGAATACCCACTTTATAAAAAAATGTAAAATAATTATGAGTTGATAGCAGGCGCCATCTGTTATTTCCGTTGTGACACTTGTAAAAGGGTCGGCGGGAAGGGTATCTAACTCTAGTGGTTGGCACCTAGATGTCGCTTACGGCTGCTATAAAGTCGATGTAAAAATAAATGCAAAAAGATGATTGAAGGCATTGAGAATTTCGTCAGCTCGGTAACTGAACCCATAGCTTAATTGGTAAAGCGATATCGAGCCCCGGTAAGGCGTATCGATGTTGGTTCAAGTCCAACTGGGTTGATTATTTTTTCAATGTTTTCAATGTTTGTATTTGATTGAATAACATACTAATGTATGAGTGGAATACCCACTTTATAAAAAAATGTAAAATAATTATGAGTTGATAGCAGGCGCCATCTGTTATTTCCGTTGTGACACTTGTAAAAGGGTCGGCGGGAAGGGTATCTAACTCTAGTGGTTGGCACCTAGATGTCGCTTACGGCTGCTATAAAGTCGATGTAAAAATAAATGCAAAAAGATGATTGAAGGCATTGAGAATTTCGTCAGCTCGGTAACTGAACCCATAGCTTAATTGGTAAAGCGATATCGAGCCCCGGTAAGGCGTATCGATGTTGGTTCAAGTCCAACTGGGTTGATTATTTTTTCAATGTTTTCAATGTTTGTATTTGATTGAATAACATTCTATTAAAATGGTTCAAAGATATCAGACTTCAAAATTTCAAAATTACAGACAATTTTTTAAAGTACGATATTTAAAAAAACAATGAGACCATTAGATTTTTTACGGTTTACTGTAAAATAAATTGTATGGCAAACATATACATAAACGCAACATTTCACTGTAAAAATAGCAATTCCATAACTTTTCCATACTATAGGCACTGGTCCCACCAAGAGCGAGTGAGCGAGTAAAGTTAAGCGAGTAGCTTTACATTGCGGTTTGTCGAGGTATAGAGTGATCGATCGACCTTTCAAGGCCCGCGATGTAATGCTACTCGCTTAAGTTTACTCGCTTACTCGCCGCCGGTGGGACCAGTGCCTTAAACAGGGCGACCATGTAATCGTGACGTCACTTTTACACATCATTTTGTTAGGGGCTTTTGAGAAACAAATGCAAATCTCAGACTTTAAGTGTCATTCCTGACTTTTGTGTTGCTTGAACGCAATTGGTACGATATAGACATTTGATCCTCACAACAAAACAAATCGATTGATACCATACATGAAAAAGTTCATCATGCGTATTGTTGAAGATCATGATCGTGAACATAAATGTAAAGGTGTTATTCCTATTTTGAGTCCCAATAAGTCTTTGGGTTGTCCCTTCTGGGTTGGAAGGTCAGATCAGATGGCAATCGCTGCTTATATATTATTTTATTCGATAAAAATGTGTAAAACGTCGTCTTTGGCCAAATTCGCATATTCGCGCATTGCTGTGTACAAAGGGAGAAAGCCATTTTATAAAAAAAAATATAGGGATAGGGAATGCAAACCGGTTATAAATATTCGTTTATAACCGGTTCTTTTGTTAAAATGAAATAACCTATTATTTAAAATTCAAATAACAGGATTCGGTTATTTTCAGGGTTCGAAATTATCAAGATAATTACGCTTCTTGATAATTATCGGATAATTATTGGATAATTGCAACAAGAATAAAATGTTTATGAAACACTACCTGAAATAACTACCCAAAAATGCATATTAAATGAAATAAATAAAAAATGTTTATAATAATTGTATTATATATTATAAATTAATTACATTGACATAATTGAATTGAATATTGTGACATCAGAGGCCATAGCGAATTAAACTCAATACGTAATTGAACCCCGCAAATGGATCTCTGCATGTATGTTGTCGCCAACCACTGGGCGAGCGCGGCGGACCGGTCTAACACTCAGAGTAACCAGTATAGGCGCGCATATCCACTACGCTTAGTTTGTTATATATCTCGGTCACTTTACGCTGGACTTTGCGATATTTTGTGCCGCCCGCGCTCGCGCGGTGACAACTCTGTGCTGACGTATTGGCCGTGTGCACTATATACCTACTTGTACGTAGAAATAAGAATTGCATTGTGTTTAAATTTAAGTTACTATTCGTACACTGTCAATTTCTGTATAACTAATATTATGTTTTAAATTTCTCTAGATAAGTGAATAATAATGTTCTTTTAGAGAAATAAATTCTTAAACCATAAACCATAATTATCACCAGTATAAGAAATTCATTTGTTATATTATATTGTTTCATGAGAAATTCCGATGTTATATTGTTTCATAACAAATTCTAACAAAAAATAAATAAAAACAAATACATTTTATATTTTTTATTTATAATAATTTTTGTAGAATAAAGTTTACTTTCACGAGCGAAATTTTTTGTTATTATCAATCTATAATTATCGATCTGTTATTATCACGATAATTATCCTTTCGAACCCTGGTTATTTTCGGTTATTTATTTTGATGCTATTTTTACCTAAAGTTGCATCAAAAGGTTGATAAAAAGTTGAGATATAATCATAGTTTTTCGTCTGGAACTATGATTCCTACTCTATTTTAGAGATGCAACGGATATCCGGCCTATCCGGGTACCTTTTTATCCTGCCGGTACCGGATAGTAAAATGACACATAGTCAAGTTTAAAAACGGGATGAGTTCATAGTAAACCGCCAAATAATATACCTATCAATTATTTATATTAATTTATTACGTCACGTGTTCTTCCATTCAATAAAGGGCATAACTTTAGATCACGAAGTGCCAACCGCGAGCTCGATTTAGCGGAACTGTAGATAAACCTTTCGGCCGAATATCCGGCACGCGACATGAACTCCCTGCCGAGGTTTTCCCGGAGGGCTACAGTATGAGGTTCTTCAAAAAGGAGTGTATAGGTTCTTAAAGGGTAGTCAACGCGCATGTGAATCCTCTGGCGTTACAGGCGTTCATGGGCTACGGTAACAGCTTACCATCTGGAGGGCCGTATGCTTGTTTGCCACCGTCGTGGTATAAAAAAAAGGTATCCTCTCCGCTTCAATGAAAAGGCAGCCTAATTATTTGACTGCAGTACAATGACTGGTTAGGTACTTGGTTAGCTGTGTGAATAATGCTGTTTTTACAAACAAACGTGTTACGACGAATGGAAACGAGCCAGGGTATCAATAAAGCCTGTATTCGTCATGCACTAAAGTCACATAACTGGCTTAATAACATCCAACCCATAAACCGTAATCGATCGTAAGCCACGAACAAATTTCATGACCAATCGCGTCCAGCCGATAACTAGTGAAGTGGCAAAGGGCGATGTAAAGCAAAAACTCGTGAAGGTCGGCTGCCGCTCCGTTGGTGGGTTGAGGAGCAGCCATTAAATCACTTTAAAAAATGGTCATCGCGTTCGGATTGAAATTTAGTTTTTCCTACTAAAAATAACCGGTTTGCAAATATAGTTTAGTTATGTTTTTGTTGGGATTTAGTTTTTTGGTTAAAACCCGGTTATTCTCCTACAAAAAATAACCGGTTTGCAAATATAGTTTAGTAATATTTTTGATGGGATTGTTTTTCTGTTAATTATTATCCGACTAAAAATAACTAGTTTGGAAATATAGTTTTGCGCCTTAGTGTGATAGTTTTAATTTAGTATATTTTAATATTACGAGACGTGGGATAAGTCATTACCAAACTTAAATGGAGTTCAGGAGATGTTGCCAGGCAGAGCGATGGCAGGTGGACTAAAATGTTGACGGAGTGGTGGCTGCTTTCAGATGAAAGAAGCCCCTGGCGTCCGTTGGCTCGTTGGGTAGATGACATTCGGAAGGTCGCGGATCACTTCTGGGTGAAATTAGCTCATGACCGGGACCAGTGGCGTACACGAAGAGAGGTCTAAGGTCTACAATATTGTAGTACATTAATTTGATCTATCTCGTAGGGTTCAGCCAGCGTTTGCAATGTAAGCGCAAAAAAATGTGTTTATTTACGACATCACATTAGAAACCTCTAAAATTATCAGTGTTTCTCTATATTTTACATGTATTATACACAGAGTAGGGCACATTTGATTAAAATTGGTGATTGATTACTAATCATCGCTGATTGAATAACCGCTGATTAAATCATAACACAGACCAATCAACTGATTTCGCCATGAGTAAATCATTAACGACGGGCGCTGATTGAAACTAAAGTAACGCTAATCAACTAAGGCTAATCATGATTTGTTCAATGTGATTGACGAATATATGATTAGAATGTTCTTAAGCTGATTTATGTTATTACTAGAACAAGGCGTCTGTTCTGAATTTCACATTAGATACCTATAAATAAATAAAAATAAAGTGAAACCAAAATAAAAATCTAAATAAACATTAAAATATAGCAATTTATCCAAAAAGTATGTACCCGTACTCACTAAGTACCTAGGTACCGCCTCTGTTCCGTCAGGTTCCGAAAAAAGTGATGGAGCTAGTAGCTACGCAAAATCTAATCAAAATGTAATCATCTAATCAACTAAATAGTTAGTTTAACTAAGCATTATGTCTTACTAATGTAATCACTTCAGCTAATCATGAGTGAAACTAAAAATCGACATGATTTACTCATGTCGGTGCTCAATCAAGTTGAAAAGCACATGATTGCATTCGTAATCATGTTCAAGTGATTATGAGTAACGTTCACATTTTTAACTTTGGTTTCAATCACGTTCATTTTTGCCCAACTCTGATTATACATATAAACCTTCCTCTTGAATCACTCTATCTATTATAAAAAACCGCATGAAAATCCGTTGCGTTTTAAAGATCTAAGCATACATAGGGACAGACAGCGGAAAGCGACTTTGTGTTATACTATGTATATTTTTGTTCAGTGTTCATTAAAGCACTGAAGCACTGTAATGTGAAGTGAACCCATCTTTGAAAGTACGTGTCCCTTACAGACTATGGTGATGTCAGAACTCCAGATTCTTATTTATTCTAAGCTAGTCTGAAAGGTCAAAGGTTCGGGAATGTCACGGTCGAATGTGTCAGAGAGGGTTGCTATCGGCCTACATAATAGGCGGTTATCACACGCCATCGTATTTAGCGTTGCACGTTGGTGTGAAAACGCGTTAGGAGTAGGGCTTACAATCCGGATATTTCGAATAGTAATTTGTATAGAAACTATTGGAATCATCCGGATAATTGCAGACCAAGACTTAAAGAATAGAGATGATGACACATGTTGAATTATGCAATAAAATTTAGTTGATAGGATGATTAGGATGCAGAATTACCAGTATATCCAAATAAAGTAAAATTAAAAAAATATTTTGAATTGAATGGTTCAAAGATATCATGCTTCAAAAATTTTCAATTTTTTAAAGTACGAAAAAAAAAACAATGATACCATTCGATTTTTAACATTTTACTGTTAAATAATTTGTATGGTAACCATATACATAAACGCAACATTTCACTATATAAATAGCAATTTCATAATTTTTCCATACTTTGAACAGGGCGACTATATCATTTTGATAGGAGCGTTTCGAGAAACAAATGCAAATCTCAGACTTTAAGTCTAATTTCTGACTTTTGTGTTTCTTTAACGCAATTGGCCGCATATAGACATTTGATCCTCACAACAAAACGAATCGATTGATACCATACATGAAAAAAAATCACCTTGCCTATTCAACCAACCGGAGCGGCCATTGACAGGCGATCCCCTCTGCCGAAAACATATGACCAGTGGTCATATTTATTGTATGGACTGACGTTTATCTGACGTGGCTATTCGGGAGACTTTTTCTGTATAGAAAATGACAGACATGGCCGCTTGGGTGAATTCTTTAAGACCAGAGACGAACCCGACCGAACCAAGGATTTTCGTGAGGAAACCGAACCGATGGACGATCAGACGGCAGCCACTTTCGTCAAAATTGGTGCTTACGCCAATTCCTGGGATTAGGGTGCCGAGGAGACCTTAGCCGTGGCAAACAAAACAAAATCGGGACAAACGCTAGGTGGATGATGAAACTCCGTATTCCTCTTTACGTGATCCGACACGCACTTGGCCGGGTTTTTTTCTGAAATGGCGAGGGTTCAGTCATGTTACGGCCAAATGAGTCAGTGGGAGGGTTGATTACATGATAACAGCTAGCGCTGCGTTTTGGGTATCAGGCTTAATTAACCCTTTAACCGCCAAGTAAAAAAAAAGTTTCAATTTGAACTCGTGACACGTTATCAATAGAGTTGAAAATTATAACATTTATAACAGACATATTAACGAGTTAGGCTCGTGATTGGCTTCTAAAGGGTTAAACATTAGAAGTACAGTCAGCTGCAGAAATTGCTGGGTAGACGAAGTGCTTCTAATAATCTTGACAGACTCTTGTCTTAATAATTTTCAACAAAAAAGAACCGACTTCACTTTGCCTCCACCTTTCCAAAAGCTGATGAAAAATACTGAAATCACTATAGGCGTGCCTATAATATTTGAAGAGTTCTCACGATTTCTCCAGGTCCCTTCATCAGATCCTGACCTGGTGACAATGGGACTAACTATGGGACTATGTGAAGTATACTTTTAAAACAAAAAAAGTGTTTTCCAAATCGGTCGAGCCGTTCGAATAATCCGTGAACATACATTTAAAAAAAAAAGATCCCTACGAATTGAGAAGCTAGCTCCTCCTTCGAAATCTTGAAGTCGGTATTAAATAGGGTTGTTCCAGGCCAAGATAATTTTGGACATCTTACCCGCTTGGCTACTAGTTTTTTTTTTAAATACCAATACGGTGGCAAACAAGCATACGGCCCGACTGATGGTAAGCAGCTACGATAGCCTATTGACGCCAGCTACTCGAGAGATGTCGCATCCGTGATCTTTATTTGGTTGTAACCATTGTAACCCTATCGTATGGGAAATCGTTGAATCTTTCAAAAAATTTGGAAAAATTAGTGGAAGTGAGGCCTGACAAGTACTTTCAATGAAAACTATATTGAATCAACTCAAAAACGCATAGTAAAAGGACGTCATTCCCGCATAGTAAAATGACGTAATTGCCGCAAAATATCCCTTAATACACGACCTTTTGAACAGATGTATTGTAACAGGCCGGCAACTACGGAGTCCTACAGTGAGCATGGTCCGACATGCTCTTGGCCGGTTTTTAGGGTTCCGTAGCCAAATGGCAAAAAACGGATCCCTTATGGATTCGTCATGTCTGTCTGTCTGTCCGTCCGTATGTCACAGCCATTTTACTCGGAAACTATACGACGTATCTGAATAAAATTTATACATAAGGTGTATTTTGTATGCCGCTACTTAGTTATGTAGTTAAATTTAAAAAATATATATTTTAGGGGGGGCGCTCCATACATGTAACTAAATGCAAATTTTTTTTTTAACCAAATATCAACATGTGACACGTCAATCGATAGGTCTTTAAAAATAACATTGAGGTTTCCTTGACCATTTTGTGATTCAGTGAATATTTTTTGAAATAATCGCTTCGAAAGACAGAAAAATTGTGTCCCCCCCTGTAACCTTTGAACCGTAAGTCCAAAAAATATGAAATAATTTGAGGAGATGCGCCTTATCATATACTTTCTACGAAAATTGTTTTGTACATTATCGGTTTAGCCATTTTTGAGTTATCTCCAAAAAACTTCTTCTATAGGCATCAGATACCCTTTTGGTATTAGTTTGGTTCTTATTCCATTGAAGGTACGGAGCCCTCCTATGCGTGGCCTGACACGCACTTGGCCGGTTTTTTATTCTACTGTTAAAGCGTACTGAAAGAGAAGCGAGAAGCATAGAGAACCTCTTTTTCCGCAGGTATATTCTAATAGCAAAATTTACATCCCAGACAATAGGTATTTTGTTATTATTAATTTCAAAATTAAAATGTTGAGTTGTAAGTTTAAGAAGCGCTGGTAGCCTGGCGGTAAGACCTCTGACTTACAATCCAAAGGTCTCTGGTTCAAACCACGGCTCATACAACTCACTGAGTTCTTTGGAACTTAGGTATATATGAAATATGTTTTGGTATTTACCAGTCGCTTTTCGGTGAAGGAAAACATTGTGAGAAAACCTAATCCGAAAAAGACTAGTTTCCCCTCTGGGTTGGAAGGTTAGATGGTTTGGCAGTTGCTTTCGTAAAAACTAGAGCCTACGCCAATTCATGGGATTAGGTTGCTGAGCGGACCCCAGGCCCACAAAATAGGCCCTGGCAAGTCCGGGACGAATGCTTTAAATTGTAGAGGGAAAGCGCAGCCAAAGTCAATGTTTGTCTAGCTGATTCTATAGGTGGAAGGAAGTTGAGGTGCATCAGTATATAGGTAAATAGGGTAATACAAATCGATATAAATCTAAATATATAAAAGAAGAAACTGACTGACTGACTGACATATCAACGCACAGCCCAAACCGCTGGTTCTAGAGATTCCAAATTTGGCACGTAGGTTCCTTATAAGGTCTAGGGGTGCACTAAGAAAGGATTTTTCAAAATTCACCCCCTAAGGGGGTAAAATGGGGGTCCAAAGTTTGTATGGCGAAACAAGATTTGTTAGACTATTTTATTCGAAACTTCACAGGAGTATTCCTAACGATAAATGAGTAAACACGAGTTTCAGGTTTTTTGAAAATTCAGCCCCTAAAAGGGGAAAATGTGGTACATACAAACATAGCAGTCTAACTGAGAACCTCCTTTTTGAGTACTTATAGTACGCGGGCGAAGCCGCGGGAAAAAGCTAGCCAAATATGGTAATCAATTGGGGATCAATGTTACTCTGCGTCCGTAGGAAACACCTTAGACCCTACCTACATGTGATCCCTGGGTAGTGCTAAAAGAGAACTAACTTGGCAGCTCCACTGTCCCATCTGGACCTCGCAGCACTCACTGGATTTTCTTCATCATCTATTTTCCTACTACTACTACCCCAGGGAAGAAATGCATATCTATATCCAGTGACATGTAGCCATACAAATAATAATATGGTAATAAACCAGGAAAATAAACAATCTACACTATTTCAGCTTAGGCTTAATGTAAACCTTTAAACACTACATTTTTAATCATGATTTACAATCATACCAGTACATTTAAACCGATACAATGGCACAAAAAATCCATTGATTGTTTATGCAAACCTATTATTAAAATCTTTAAATGATATGATTTGAGTTATTTTTCAACAGACTTCAAGATTTTGAAGGAGGAGCTTTTCAATTCGTCAGGATCTTTGTTTCAGCGATATACATATAAATATTTTTTATGTATGGTCACTGATTATTAAAAGACGGCTGGACCGATTTGGAAAATTCTTTTTTTGTTTGAAACAGTTATTTCACAGTTGGTCCCATTGTAACCAGGTCAGGATCTGATGATGGGATCCTGGAGAAATCGAGGGAACTCTTCAAATATTAAAATAGTTTAGTAAACTAAACTAGTTTATTTATTGGTAAAAATATTTTTACAAGTCTTATAGTTTTATAACTAAGCTACAATTAGGTAAATAATTTACATTAGTCAGTTTAAAAAACCCATATTAAGATTTAGTTTTTATTTGATTTAAATTTAATAAGTATGTGACTGTTTGTTTACTAAATAAAAAAGTTAAAAAAAATATAAAATATAGAATATATACAGGGTGATTCATGAGACGTGAGCAGGAACAACCCTACACACTTAGTTAACGATAATGAATCGGCCGCCATCATGTTTATATGAAACAATAACGCCTTTCAATTTTTTTTTACCTTTTTGTGTCGTAGAAATTTTGTTCCCTGTAATCATGGTCACCCTACATAAACAAATCCATAAAGATCTAAACCTCTTTAACAATCATGACAGCACTTTGATTATGAAAAATAATTGTCAAATTAAGTAAGATACGATGTTTCCAAAGTAACCAGACATCAATTTGACAGAATATTCTCTTGTTTTACTGTGATATGTGTAACATCAGTACGCGACGGAGTATTCTAATTGAAGAGTGACCATGCGTGTCGTAACTAATTTTAAACTTTTTATTTTTACTTAAAATTTTTTTTTTGCTCTTATCACACTAATACTGATATCAAACAATAGCTTATTATTAACTGAATCCGTAGTGTTAAGCCTGCTCACGTCTCACGAATCATCCTGTATACAATAGCGATTTGAGTATTTTTTACAGTAGCTCGAGCATTTGCTTTTGGAAAGGTAGAGTATTGAAGTAGTATATATAGTTTTTCATATGTATTGTCTATGGTTTTAAATGATTATATTTTTGTATTTAAATTTCCTTGTCATATATTTTTAAGTATGTTTTCCTTACTCATGTCAACTACTTGTTTTCTTCTTCATTCTCTCATTTTATAAAACCCCTTAACCCTTTAACGGGCAAGACTGAAAAAAATTCTCAATTCAAGCCTCATCACCAATCTGTAGTTGTAAAAATTCTGTACAAGAAAAAAATACAAAAAGATGATGTTATAGGTGGTTTTTTTAAGACCATTGCCCTATAAATGGTTAAGCTATCGAAGCTTCTATATGGAGGCTAAGTGAAGTCGGCTGTTTTGATTTTATAATTATATTATAATACACATAGTTGACATACCATAATGTAAAAACCAACAAGTTTTAATGTTGTATTTTTTATATTCAATAACTAACAATTTGCCAAAACATGTGGTTACATGGTGAAGATGTTTGTCAGCATATGGCAAAGCGCCAAAGGCCAAGGGCCAAGGGGGGCCAAGATGGGGCTACTGCCCTCACTGTGTAGGCAACACAATGGCATATTTTATTTATGTATAACCCTACATTTTAAATAATATTTTTTGGAGGCAACTAGTTATCAGCATCAAAATAAAGAAATACAAAGAATAAAAATTGGTGTTTAACTGTTTTTTTTCTAATAAGAATCTTGTTAGAACAAAAAAAATTAAGCTGGCTAATTTGCAAATCCAATCTGCATGAAAACAAATGTGTTGAGTCCCTGTTTTTTTCTTTTTTTTTGAAATAGCTATGAAAAATAAATATGTTTTGTTTACTTCCTGCAAATGTTGTTTTTGGCGGATAACAAGAAATATTGTCGTTTTTTCCTTATGCGAGGTTATGGAGAAAAATACTTACAAAATTTGGACGCCTTCTGTTGGTAGTAATTCATCAAAACAAGAACACCAGGATATATTTAGCACTATATGCAGTCCAAAATAGAACTAACCACTGAACACTTTTTTGTTTAATCGAGTCCACATCGTCTGATCGTAAATAAAAAACACTAACACACAATAGATGATAATGAGATGAAAATTCGTCGAAAAATCTAAATCTAAGTTTTTTTTTGCGTTGAGAAACGGCGAACTTTTTGCTATTATCACTGATGAATAATCCTTAACCGCTTTCCAGGGATTTGGTTGGTTTTTTGGAGGGGCATGCCCGCAGCCACCTTATTCGAGTATTTTTCACAAACCAAATCAACTCGCGTTTCAGCCAACACAAAATAAAATGAATTGAATGACAGATTGTTTTTGACATGCGCACCCCATTGCAAAAAAACTGTGGCGCCCTCTGCACGTGGGCCTAATACTGCAAAGATAGATATGATGCACGCCAAGTCGTTTTGCTACTCGCTCATAGATGGCACTGTCATTCAGTAGTCTCATTTACTACAAAACTGTAACGGTAGATGGCGTTATTGTTAATTTTTGGATCAAAAAGAATATTATAAATAGAGTAGACTTGAATAAACTTTTTGAAGCTCCAAGTTTGATAGCTTTACTCGATGGCGCTGTACAGCCCCATACATTATGCGGTAGCTCTGGTTCAGATGGCACTTCACCTCTTCCTCTTTGGTGCTCTTTGGCCAAAATCAAAAGGTACACATTTGTAGGTATAACCCTATAAGTACATATGCGAACTTAACTTCCGTCGGAAAAAAAGATCGAATGAGTGCACTTAACCAATGAGCTTCAGCTCACGAGAGTCACGAGTCTCACGACTTCGCCGAATTTTATTAACGTGCTTGTAGAAATTTGACTGATTTTAAAGCAATTCATAGTTTCATACTATTCATCTTTTTAATCAGGAGTGTGTTGATCATTTGACTGATTTCAAATAAGAGTAGGTAGGTACAGGTAGCCTAGTATCTCTATGTTAAAAATCCACAAACCAATATTGCCCGTTAAATTATATGGGGTGACAATTAATAGTTACAATGGCATATTTAGGATGGGTTGCAACTAACGAACTCATCAACGTCAAATATGGCGACGGAGCTGTCATCCCATAGAAAGCAGTGAAACTTTTCATATAAGATTTTATTAATGATGACATTGACGTTAACAGACGGTTTGGTGCAATGCAACCGGCCCTTAGTATACTTGCTACAAAATCAGTCTTATCTAACCTTTGATTCCATAATATTATCGCTAACCTCGTGGTCATGTTACTACACATCAGAGAGTATCTATTTTATGGACACACACAGTCTAAGAACTTTTTTGCTCCGTTTGAAGCGCCTGAACGAGAAAAACCCAAAGTTACCAAAAATATTGGGTGAACCGTAGTAACGCTACTCGTCACTAGATGGCGCTACAAGTTTCTTTAAATATGTTTACATTATTTGCAATGACGCGTAGTTTCAGTGACCGCGAGTGAGGCTTGCAATTATTCGAATAATACGAATATTTCGAATAATTTCCATACAAATTACTATTAGAAATATTCCGATTGCAAGCCCTAACCGCGAGGCAACCGGATGGCTCGCGGTATTTAAGCTCCTGAAGTGATGAGGAACCGCCCAATGCAACCCGAACTGACCCAACTTGGACTGGAACAGAAATACGTTGGGGGGAGGGGGGGGGGGGGGTTGTATTAAAAAAAAATCGCGAGGCAAAACATTGAAACAGCGGTTGCCTGTAAGAATGTACCCTGGTTATATGAAAAATTGTCAAGGAACCGCTTGAAAATTTGCATGTTGGTTCTTCATCACATACAGACACCGGAAACAAATTTTCATCCACCCAGGCCTTGCAGTTATCGAACCATCAAAGTTGGAAGCCGGACGCAAGGTGAATTTTTCTATCGGTGGAGGAGAACTTAGGGAAAACGCAATTACGAGTACAATAATAGAAATCGGATGGCATTTGTTGTTTGAATTTTGTATGATGTGGCAAACAATCATCCCTCTCCTATGAAATGTCATCCCTCTGTGTCCCCCCCCATCCCTACAAACGAGAAATTCGTCAAATTTGAATACGCGCAATAAAATGTTTTGCAATCAATTGCCACAAAGGATTGATTGATTGTAAAAATTCTCCTTGCGGCTTTCAACTCTAATGGTTCGATAACTTTTTTAATTGGCCAATTGCCTCCTGATGTATAGTCTCTGATCTCTACCTATATATATAATAGATACTACTCTCTCTTTTAAAGAGCAGCTGATCTCATGAATAATGTATACAGCCACCCGGATGTCTGTCTGTCTAGCTGCTGACTTTACAATAGCGACTAAGCTTGTTCTAGGTAGTTCGTTATCGTTACCTTACAACTGCCTACTTATAGGATCTAGAAATTTGTTTTACTTGTGACAGAGACGCCGCTAATATTTGTGTGATAGAGTGAGAGATACAGTCGTGCCTTGTGCTATCATGTCAGTTGTAAACTTTATAAACTATAGAACAAGAGAGACAAAAAAAGTGGCGGCGTATATTTTTTTTTGCATTGCAGCATCGGCATTTCGTGTTCCCCCATTAAAGACGTGACTAACTATATATATCGCATCTAGGAGACTTATCGAACTAGGTTCAGTGTTCTGTTGTCGTGGGCTCTTAGGCACTGGTCCCACCAAGAGCGAGAAAAGTTAAGCGAGTAGCATTACATTGCGGTTTGTCGAGGTATAGAGTGATCGATCGACCTTTCAAGGCCCGCGATGTAATGCTACTCGCTTAACTTTACTAGCTTACTCGCCGCCGGTGGGACCAGTGCCTTATACTACTAGACCTACGGTCATTCGAACATACTACCTGATAATACTTACTGGAATCGTTCAACAGCAGCGCCATCTGTAAGTAATAATGTGCAATAATTCGCATCAAAACACTCAAAACCACAACCCTTTCCGAGCCGCAGTTTGCTATGCTCCTATCCTCAGGCAAAATAAGAAGACGTACTTAACGCCGTGAAGACAAAACTGTGATTCCATATAAGCCGATTTCCTCGTGTTTACCCGCGACACGCAAAGATATACAAGTCTTGGACGAGCGGTGATTGGTTCAAACGTCAAAAGTGAGTGTATGCGCGGCTTATAAATCTTATTATGGTCTCCTAATTTTATATGTTTAAGTGCTCTACCAATTCCCAATCAACCACTCAGTGTTTTAATTAAATACTTACCTATATCTTCAACAACACTACCCAACACATATTACATACAAACATTGCAACAAAACATCTCGAATCATAAAAACCCAGCACCCATTCACCCAAAAATACGACCACTTAAAAATCAGCTGTTATGTTATGTTACAAGCCCGCCATCTTGCATTTGTTTTTTTTTTTCTAAATGTCGGAATGCAAGGTTACTTAAGACACGTCTTACAGACGTACTTACTATAGAGTAGGGGGAGTCCGGGAGACTTGACCCTCAATGGAAGGCAACTGTTAAAGTGACATCTCCAACATTGGTCCTTAGAAAAGCTAAATTTGTACGGCGGGAAGTACTTTTTATTTATTTTCGCGAAAATGACTCAATGTTTTGTCTTGAATTGCTCCGAAATATAAATCCACTGGTTTTTGAAAATACTCTTAGATTAAAATACCGTAGATTAACACCATAGGAAAGGTTTTTGGCTAAGAAAAACTTTTTGACTGTATAGGTAAACGCACCAGTAGTCAGCCTAATAACGACTTTTTTGAGTTTGAACATTCGGCATTTCTACAGGATTATTCTGAAATTACGCGAATTACATGGTTAAATCAATTGCTTATTATAGTTTTAAAACTAAATATGTCAAAAAATAACAATCCTCTTTAAAATAGCTATATTTAAGTTAAAATAAAAATGTCACTTTTTTCCAGTAGTCAGCCTCAAAAATCCAGTTATCAGCCTTTTTGTACCCAGTACTCAGTCGTCTTAACTATTAATAAGAAGATATTTAAGTCAAAATCAACAGGATTATTATAATAGTAACATATTGTTCATATATCCCCATACAAATATCTCCCGGCATCCATTTTAAGTCCATATCATTTATTTGGTGGATATTGCATTAGTGGATAAGCAAAAATTTATCGATTGATTTGGTTCAAGTCTCCCACATGGGCAATTCTCTCGGACTCCCCCTATAGATTACGTTGCAAAGTTATAGGTACAAACACGGCCAAACGCTTGTCGGACTTTGCACAATGGAGGGTACCGTCCGTTGAACATGAAAAGGAAAACACTAATCGTACGTATATTACGAGCCATTAGACCGGGAAACAGTAAGGCTTTTTTGTAGGAATTCATTCTAAAGCTTACACTTTGCTTAAAATTGAAGTGGATAGGTAATTCCAAAGAACAAACGCAAAATCGAAGTGTTGCGTCGATTTGTAAACATTATTTACTTATAGTATTAACAGAGACAGCAGCGCCATCTCGTAACAAGTAGGGTACCGTAGTAACGCTAGATGCGCAATGTCATTTCCCCGTACTATTTTTGTATCTTTGGATTGCTCTCATCCAGATGGCGCTTCAGACTTTGGCTTTAAAAAATTCATAGACTGTGGCTGTCTATATTATTTATAGTCTCTGGTATTAACCATCTTTCGTCCTTATAAGCAGGCCAATACCGTGAGTAGGCCAATGATGGATTTATCTTTAATGATCGCTTCGGTACGTGACAATGGCCTCTGTCCATTACTTAGGACAATTTTGCCAGCGTCAAGTATTAGTATGACAAAGTACGGCTAATAAGTATCTTTGTCCCGAAAGGATTCGACTTTTAAGAAACTCAGTGACGCATCATTTTAGGTGCACACACATTGCGGAATTCAGCGGTGAATTCAGCTATTCATAAACAAAATCAGACGGAAATGCGTATATTTATCTAGGGTAACGGATTTTTTTAATACTATGACGGTGGCAAGCAAGCATACGACCCGCCTGATGGTAAGTAGTTACCGTAGCCTATGGACGCCTGTAACCCCAGAGGATTCACATGCGCGTTGTCCACCCTTTAAGAACCTATACCTATACACTCCATTTTTGAAGAACCTCATACTAGTCATACTGTAGCCCGATGGGAAAACCTCGGCAGGGAGTTCATTCCACAGTCGCAGCGTTCGTGGGAGAAATTTGTCTACGGTGGCTGATTTTTTTATGGAGGCAAGTAGGATTAAGCGCTGAATTCCGCTGTATGTGGAGCGCTTTATCATTCAGTAAAGTATAAGTAAAAAGTTTAACAGCCTAAGGGCTTGTTTCACAATGTCCAAGTAAAATCCTGAATAAACTGCTTGCCACTTATCTAACGAATAAAGTCATCGTTTGCGTTTCACAATCTTCAAATAAGCTTTAGATAAAGTGCTAAGTTTTACAGGTAGTTTTATCTGACAGTTAATTTATTTGTTAATTAGCTATCTAATACTTTACTTGGACATTGTGAAACAGGCCCTAAGCCAAGGATGATTAAGACAATGCCTATACAAAATCGTGCTCCTCGAACCTTCAGGCTATACGTCTGTTTTCGGTACTGAGTGCCACAGCGCCATCTGTTGAGTCTGGAGTCGAGTTATTCTGTCAGCGTTAATCGCCGAACAAAATATTAGAAACTAGAATGTATTTATTTAATCTTAATTGCACAAAAGAAGATGGTACAAATGGCGGACTTAATGCCATAAGGCATTCTCTACCAGTCAAACAATGGGCTTAACAGAAAGGTTAAGTAGGAATTTAGTGTTTGTGGTGACCGATAGATGACGCTAATGCTTCAGCCTGAAATAAGGGAACGCGATTTTGTATAGGTATTGTCAATCCATGTCTTAATCATTCTTGCCCTAAGCTAAGTTGTTGGTAGTTCCTACGAAATTGCAGGTCCTGGTTTCTAATCCCAGTAAGGGTATTTATTTGTGTGCTTATCATGAATATTTATGTCTAAGATATGTTAATATAACACCAATATAAAAAGCCTACTTGGTGGAGAAAACTTCAAAGACTATCTGAAAAAATTCCAGCAAACCCTTGTGACAGAGCCGATTGGCGGAAAAATATTCGGAAGGCCGACCCCAATTGAAATGGGAAGAGGCACGGAGAAAGAAGAAGATTTAATATAATAACCTTTGCAACTATAAAACTAGTAGTCCACCTCGACAAATAATGACCTGAAGAAAGCCCAAGTTAATAATTCGACGACTCAGAACCGACGAGAATGGCGAAGGTTGACGAGGAAAGCGGACCCCAAATGAAAAATAAATAAATATTTGGGGACAATCTTACACAAACACAAGTCAATCTAGTCCCAAACTAAGCAAAGCTTGTACTATGGGTACTAGGCGACGATATTTATACTCCTACTTATATAGATAAATATATACTTAGATAAGTACAGCCTTGGCCAGAAGTGTTAAGCACCTTTGCGATTTGCATACAAAACTCGAAAGTTTAGACCGACTTTTCTATGTTTTTTGAAGTTATTTTATCAATTAATTCAAACTGAACAGGCATGTTTTGTTGAAGTGAGTAGTAACTGCATAGAATATTTGCAATTTGTCGCACCGACCTAAATTCGCATTTTTGGGACCTCCACTTTTCATATTTTATACCTTTACCATAATTTTGTACCTTGAAAGTGTTATTAAGTGAAGTTTTCTAGATATATCAATAAAATATAATATTTTACGTCATCGTACATTGTTATGATAGGACATTAATACTTAACATCAAAACTGTAAACAAAAAAGAGCTATGCTCAACACTTCTGACCAAGGCTGTACATAGAAAACACCCATAACTCACAGGAACAAATATTCGTGATAAACACACCGTGATTTGAACCCGGGACCTCCTGCTTCGTAGGCAGACAGACAGGGGTGTTCGGAGAAAAGACATGGGATATAGCTAGGCAAAGAGAGAGAGAGAAAGTGTAGACAGAGTAGTCCGCCTGGAACTGAGAATTCGCGATTTCCTTGCAAACGAACTGACCAATATAACAAGACCCTTCTTTTGATTGTTTCACGCCTTCTAACTCCTCGATCCCCTCGATCAATCTTGCTCATATAAGACTCTCAAATTGTATAGATCTCTGCCACAACCCCAACAAATTTTATAAAGATAATAAAAACGTTACCTACTAAAGTTATCGCGAAACAACTATTCAAAATCAAAAAGCCATCGAAATGCAGAGTCGGCTAGCTAGAGCTGTCAGCCGGCTGACAGTTCCGATGTGTCCGAAGTTGTCTGTAAGAACTCACTTCGCTTACGCTCCGCTCGTTCGATAAATACATACACATACCTACATGATGATTACATGATTCTGTCGTCCAAACCAGAACGCAGTACTAAATCTAAGTATTTACAAACTCGTTTCGCGCAGACCTAAGGTCATCCGGTCTAGGTCACAGCCGGCGTGGGCAGACTCATAAAAAATAACTCCTTTTTTTGTATCCCAAAATATTCGATGTTAAAGAAAAATCGTTTGAAGGATCCATTTGTGTTGTGGGGTTTTAAAGTGACTTAAAAAAAAGAACATTTGAAATTCCACTGAAGGTGTATAAATATGGGTGATTGCATGCCTCAGTTTTTAGGGTTCCGTAGCCAAAATGGCAAAAATGGAACCCTTGTAGTTTTGTCATGTCCTTCTGTCCGCCCGTCCATCCGTCCGTCCGTCCGTATGTCACAGCCATTTTACTCGGAAACTATAAGATTTATCTTAATAAAATTTAGCCATAAGGTGTATTTTGTATGCCGCTATTTAGTTATGTAGTTACATTGCAGGTAACAATATTTTTAGGGGGGGGGGGGAGCGCTCCATACATGTAACATTAAAAATAACTTCGAGGTTTGTTTGAACATTTTGTGATTAAGTTAATATTTTCAGAAATAATCGCTTCGTAAGTCAGAAAAATTGTGTCCGTCCCCCCTGTAACTTTTGAACCGTAAACCCAAAAAATATGGAAGGACATACTTTCCACGAATATTGTTTTCAACATTATCGGTTCCGCCATTTTTGAGTTATTTCGTTCTTATTCCATTAAAGGTACGGAACCCTCCATTATTTTATTCTGGTAGTTTTGCCTGTAAAGCACGACTGTGACAACCGCTATAGCCTTTCAAAGTGTGATTGTGTCACTTATGTTTCTCATATTAAGAAAAGAGATGCAACGTGGTTTAGGCAAATCCCGCCCTTATCTGTGCAATACAAGAAGTGTAATGGCGCCGTCAGACTGACATAATATAACTTAAAAGTCTTGAGACTCTGTTTACAGAATGTCACAAAAATAGTGGTGATCCGTTTAAGGGTATTAGTTGGTATCGTATTGCGGGTAAGAAAAGTAGGAGAAATAGTACATTATTGTCGAGGCAGTGAAGTAGCACATTGATGGCTGAGTATTATGTTTAAACGGACGACTTTAGGAGTCCGTTTAATTTAATACGAAGCCAGCAATGGCCCTTCGCGCCGAGTCCAATATAGTGCTTTGTTCAAAAATAATGCAAAACGGCCAACGTTGATGAACAACAAACAATATTGACATAAATAATATATTCAGGATAACTTCTAGGTTAAAAGAATGACCACTACCGCGAGCATCGAGTTTCGATTCGAATCCTATAATTATCTCTATCTCCATCGCTTCTCATTATGAGTGAGAGAGACAGATTTATTCGAAACTACAATTTTCTATGTTCGCGGTACACGCTCAGCTTTGCCGCCATTATATATTTTTATTAAAAAGTTTGAAGTGTATTTTTCTTCTGAATTTACCGTAAGCCGTTTGAGATAACTAAAAAGTCGCGGTACCAACATTATAAATAACAAATACCGATGTTGTGTTTTGGCTGTTTAGGACCTTTGCCTTTCTTTTTGTATGGCTGTTGAACATTTTTAAAAGTTTGTACCTCAACAAAAATGGAATTTGTATGCAACATTTATGTCGCGAAATCGAGCCTGCAATTTCCGTAACTTTTTAATTTTTATTTGACCATAAACTAGGCACTTCGCCGCCTAGTTTTTAACCGTAAAAGTCAACCTTGCCGGACATTTTTGAATAAAAAATATTTAAACCCGAAAAAAAATTTTTTGGAAGAGTCACGTCGTCCCAGCCGTTAAACGTCCATACAAATATATTTTTTTTAGGTTTTCTTAATTAGAATATGATGCCAATTATGCCCTTAAACGGATCACTAGCATTTTTGTTACACCCTGTATGTTTCACGCATGCGCAAGCGCATACGCATTGTTTCACAAAAGTAGTTAGAAAAACGAACTTTGCTTTCTTTGCGACCAAAAAACCGCCCATAACCACCAATAACGGCTTACTGTGTAAAGTTAAGATGTTTGTCACGTTGGCATATATTATACAGTGTGGAAAAATAAGTCGGGCCTTGGAGGGAAACCACCTTAAAACGTTGAGATAGCTCAATTCGCTGAAAGGGAACATTCTTTTATTTTTCCTAAAAACTAAAAGTGCATTCACAGTTTATTTCTTAATTTTCACTTTTTTCCATACTAATCGTATAATTTTTTATTTATTTGGGTTCTCTTGTGCCCCAAACTTGGTTGGTATTAAGAAGTTTTTATCCTTGTTGGAAATAGGATCGATTGGCATTAAATGTCATCAAAAATATCTATGGTAAAAATAAGAAATTAAATAGTTTTTTTGTAAACTGTACTTTTTTCAAAAAGTTGTAAATGCAGTTATGTCCCTTTAAAAAAAATAAAGATTGTTTCCTTTCAGTGAATTGAGCTATCTCAACGATTTAAGGTAGTTTCCCTCCAGGGCCCGACTTATTTTTCCACACTGTTTAACCGTGTGTCCAAAAAATTCATGGCGGTGAGGCCTGATAAGTGCTTTCAATGAAAACTATCTAAATATATAAAAGAAGAAACTGACTGACTGACTGACTGATTGACTGATTGACTGACTGACTGACTGACTGACTGACTGACTGACTGACTGATTGACTGACTGACTGATTGACATATCAACGCACAGCCCAAACCGCTGGGTCTAGAGATTCCAAATTTGGCACGTAGGTTCCTTATAAGGTCTAGGGATGCACTAAGAAAGGATTTTTCAAAATTCACCCCCTAAGGGGGTAAAATGGGGGTCCAAAGTTTGTATGGCGAATCAAGATTTGTTAGACTATTTTATTCGAAACTTCACAGGAGTATTCCTAACAATAAATGAATAAACACGTGTTTCAGGTTTTTGAAAATTCAACCCCTAAAAGGAGAAAATGTGGTCACAAAGTCTGAAAATCAACATGGGTATCGTATCCTTTTTGAGTACTTATAGTACGCGGGAGAAGCCGCGGGAAAAGGCTAGTATTGAATAAAATCGGTTCAGTCGTTTTTGATTTATCACTCAAAAACGCTTAGTGAAAGGACGTAAGTGCCGGATATTAAAATGACGTATGCGCCACCAGATATCTCTTAATAACCTTTAGAACGGATATATTGCAACAGGCCGGCAACTACGGAACCCTACACTGAGCATGGCCCGACATGCTCTTGGCCGGGTTTTTTAAAATCATCGCTATTGAGATTACCTCTAAATCTGTGCACCTCCCACTAGTATTGTTTTTGTCTGTTTTTATGTGCATCATGTATTTCCTATTGTGTTGTTTCTGGGGTGTTTAATGGACAGCCTTCATTCATTTGTTCATTTCATTAATTATTCTTATTTAGATTTTAATTCTCTATTATAATTTTGCAAAGGTTTCTTTCAACCCTTTCCTCTTTCCCTTCTTTCCAAGACACTAATCAGTCGCTAAAATACGTATGTATGTATGTATGTTCGTTCGAATATCGTAACTCATTCAGTTTTAGCACAACGCGTTTTATTTGCACGTTTAGATCATTAAAATGCCAAGTTTGTTGGCGTCGGCAAAAAATGGTCAAGCACGAATCGTCGTTAAAGGCAGGGTTCAGCCAACGCGCGATATTAACTCTTTCTGTAGAGCGTAGCGCCGCTTTGACGGTTGTAAAGCTCATAAAAAATCTGACAGTTGACGTTTGTTACAAACTTACCTAGTATGAATCTAGTAATTTTTTTTTAAATCTAGAAACCAAACAATTGCATTTAAATAGTGCTATTTAAAGCCTGACCAGAAATATATGATTATTGTCAAGAGGGCGCTATTACTCTCATTTATATGGCAACAGTTCAGTTCTCTATGGTATGGTGACATCTTGATTTGTTTACCTGTCAGCTCTGATGTCAATTTGAAAATGTTTCACAGCGAAATAGTTTCATTTCCCGTGCGTATTATTTACAGCAGTTTATTATATACACTATTTACAATGTTTCGCTCTTGACTATGGACAATTTTGGGATTTTTTGTCGTTTATTATTTAATTTTCAACACTTTATTATTATTCAAGTAAACTGCCACAATGAAAGTGACAGCATGTCATGCACTCACACATGCATAATCATTCTGTCATTAAAATTATTGCTAGTGTAAGAAATTAGTTCCAATGAAACTCCGCAACATGGCGCGTGATCATATGTTTCTGGTCAGGCTTTAGTGAAATAAGTCTAAAACAAGCCAAAAACATATGACGCGATTAATGTAGCCCCCTTATTACATTTTCTCACGCCGTGTTGTCGTCGTCGCTGCTATTCTAATATGGTTGGATTTTTATCGCCTGTCACCATAGCTGCCACGTTCTAACAAGTAAGTATGTAAGTGTGAAAGTGATGTATGACGCGATATGCGATAAAATTACAACCATGATACGCGTTCTGGCATTTTATATTCCCATGTGATCGTTTCATTTCTGAGACGTAGGTATGGATGTATAAAAATTATATTGGGTTACTTTGAAGTATGGATGGTATAGGAAGGATGGAACTCTCTTATAGGAAAACGGTCGAAAAAGTGTCCAGCGGTAAGCACTAAACAATAGTTCCAAATATCTCCGGGTGGCGCTAGGTATAGTTCAGCACTTGAAATGAATCACCGATATTTAATACTTATATGACTTTCTAAATAAAATTAATATTCAGAGTGTTTTTCATCTCCGCAAATAATTATTTTGGATTTAACTTTTTTTAATTTCAAAATTAATTCAATCAAATTTAATATAATTGTGGCGCCATTAGTTTATCGCCTTTTGACGG
This sequence comes from Pammene aurita, assembly GCA_947086415.1. Classification (NCBI taxonomy): domain Eukaryota; kingdom Metazoa; phylum Arthropoda; class Insecta; order Lepidoptera; family Tortricidae; genus Pammene; species Pammene aurita. The sequence continues at coordinate 6,776,019 of OX352312.1, forward strand.
ACACTTTTGTAACAGAGATTTATATCCTTCTTGTACCATCCATACTTTGAAGGATAACCCAATTGACGGATCTGGAATGTGCTGCGTTACTGACGCGATAGTGCATTTGCCTAAAGAGGATAAACTCGAAAAGCTTTGCGCAGATGGCACGCCTATCGCAAAAAATAGTCTCTAGACCTCCAGTAAAATGGTTCTTAAAAAAAGAACAATTTAAAATCTGCTGGTTTTTATATTTTTTATTCTCATTACGGGAACTCAATTATTAGTATCGTATGGCTTTATTTTTGTCAATTCAAAAAATACAGAATAATATTATAGCAAAAATAAACTAGAACTCTATTTTGTTTAGACATTGTCAATTTGTCAGTCGTGTTCATAAAAGCCCTGTTACAGTCTACTTTTTTTAGTGTCCTAACTAGCATCCTAAGTAAATTTACTAGCTAAAATTGCGGTTACACGGTACTTGACTAAATTTAGTGCCCAAATCATTTAGGAAGCTATTAACTAGGACAAATGTAACGGGGCTTTAAGGTGTGTATTGTAAGGATGCGTTTTTTTACGACGGAACCCTAAACGACACATTCCATAGCATCCAACGCAGGCGCGGCGATTTTTGAATATCGAATCCGTTAAAATCCGTCTGTGTGACTGTGTAGTTGTAACTGTGTGTGTGGTCGCCAAAGGTGTCGTGGCAGGTTTTTATGTTGTACAGTCGCCACCACATATATCGGAGCGGCCAAGGTGGTCACAAATATCTGAACAACGCCTCTATTTAATTGTCAAGGCGATAAAGTGCATGTTCAGATATTTTTGAGTACCCTGGCCGCTACGATACATTTGATGGCGACTGTACCTTAGGACGGTCACATCTGAAAATATGGATTAATTTAAACATGTAACCAAGACTTTACGCCTTGGTAATAGAGTCGTGTCTACATATTTTTGTCACATTAAATGTATCCATATTTTCAGACGTGACTGTATTAGGTATACCCGATTGAAATACGGAAAACGCCTGTGATATATGTGTCTGGTATATTTTGTGACAATCTAATTGGTCAAGCAAGAGGTTTTTCTTTTTTTTTTGTACCACGATGGTGGCAAATAAACTTACGGCCTGCCTGATGATAAGCAGCTATCGTAGCCTAATTTCGCCTACAACTCCGCCGATCCATCAAATGACGTATTTTTATACAGTTGCGAGAAAATTACAATAATTATTATATAATTATTAATAATGAGTGAACATCGTGTAAGTTTAAATCAGTAAATTACAATAAATCAAATACTACGTAATACTACGTATTACATTGGTACTACAGCTAGCTACAATTATATATTTTTTTATGAACTTCACCGTCCAACTGAAGAACAAATCAAACCTAGCCTACCTAGCTTACCTAGGCCTAAGTCACTTTTTCCTTTGTATATGACATCTAGGTATATAAGTTTAGAACTTCACCGTCTTTACTAAATTGCAAATTAAGGCCATTCAGTTTAGCCTACTACCTACCTACTTCTGCCGCTGATCATACGTTACTTTTCCATAGAACATGCGGTTGTACAACTTGTTATGCGTTCTAAACTGCGACTAAATAATAGTAGATTGTACACCAAGGGGATAAAGCACTGTTTTATGTCACGGGCGCAATATTGAATCCTGAATGTAACGAAGGACTCCAGATTTTACTCCCGAGCGCAGCGAGGGGGTTATGAGTTAATTCCCGAGCGAAGCGAGGGAATTAAGACTGAGTCCGGAGTGTAGTGAGGGGTTCAAGCGCGCCCGTGGCAAAAACAGCTTTATCCCCGAGGAGTATACTCTACTTTTCTCACCTCTTGCGAGACAATAAAATAGCTAAGGCTACTAGAAACGGATTTTTATTAAAGTAAATCAAAAGTAAAAACCGGCCAAGTGCGTGTCGGACCACACATAGGAGGGTTCCGTACCTTCAATGGAATAAGAACCAAACTAATACCAAAAGGTCGTATCTGGTGCCTTTGGTTTTTTTGGAGATAACTCAAAAATGGCTAAACCGATAATGTTCAAAACAATTTGCGTAGAAAGTATATGATCTCGCATCTCCTCAAATTTTTTCATATGTTTTGGACTTACGGTTCAAAAGTTACAGGGGGGGGCACAATTTTTCTGACTTTCGAAGCGATTATTTCAGAAAATATTCACTTAATCATAAAATGGTCAAAGAAACCTCAATGTTATTTTTAAAGACCTATCATTGATGTGTCACATGTTGATGTTTAGTCAAAACAAAATAGTTACATGTATGGAGCGCCCACCCCCCCCCCCTAAGATTTTTTTTTTCAAATCTACATAACTATGTAGCGGCATACAAAATACACCTTATGTGTAAATTTTATTCAGATACGTCGTATAGTTTCCGAGTAAAATGGCTGTGACATACGGATGGACAAACATGACGAATCCATAAGGGTTCCGTTTTTGCCATTTGGCTACGGAACCCTAAAAATTGATTCTTGATACATTAGTCCATTTTATTCGAATTTTAACTTTTATTTTTATGGAACCTGCAGTTTTACTCCGTATACTGCAGCGTCTTATGACACTCGCGGCATTTGTTTTAGGTATTAAAATTGAGGGGGCCAGCACGATTTTCCGAATAAATTCGATTTTCAACTCAGTTCGACGCGGCGGCGCGGGCCCCGACTGGCGTCGCGGGTAGGGTTGCCAACTGTGATTCACAGATTCGCGGTACATTTACGATCACATTGCGGGACCAGGCTTAAAACCGCGGGACACCTACACACGCGGCTTCACTGAATGCACCCCCCCCCCCCCCCCCCGCCCCTAGAGAGAAATGTAAGAACAATATTAAAAGTGTGATATATAATACGATACGAGGCATGAAATTCCTGTCCTATCCTATTATAAGAAAGTAGGTAAGTACTTATAGTTAACAGACTTTTATTTACTCACATCTAAATTCATTGAGATCATTGCCATTCCTTTCAATTATTTATTTAAAATCAATATTTTTCTATAGACTTTGGACATTTAAGTATGTTTTTGGCTCTTTAGCAAGTTATCGTAAAACTCTAGAAACATAAAAACTAATTAAACACCACAATCACATCTTAACCTGAGAATTTGAGGTTGTCTTAGGTATTTTTTTTTTATCTACCGCCGCCGCGGTAGTGAATAGAAAGGGACAGGGAGTGTCGAGCGAGCGAGTGAGCGTAGGCGCTAGCGCGCGTTACTCGCGGTATATTCAAGTAAAATTACACGCTTTAAAATTATTGTAACATGCAAATCAACGCTTGTTTTGGTGCTGATAATCTAGTCTAGTCTGAAAGCGGGACAATCGGCGTCCCGCGTGGACCCCTTGCGGGACGCATGCTCTAGGGCCCCAGAAACGGGACGTCCCGCATATAGCGGGACGGTTGGCAACCCTAGTCGCGGGGCTGTGCACCGTGCGGACTTTACCAAATTAGACTTTAAGCACATAACAATAAGAACTATGGGAAGTACCACGCAATCCTTTTTTGGGGTCCCCCAAGGGAGTATACTGGGCCCTATCCTATTCTTACTTTATGTTGCAAACGTCTCATCTAGACGCGTTATAATGTTCGCAGATGATGTTTGTGTACTGTATAAGTTTGAAAGAAACGCAGTGGAAAACCTGAATGCTAAAATTAAAGAATCTTTGGCAATAATTATTGACTGGTTTAATTCTATCAATTTATCTACAAACATAGATAAGACGAAAATAGTGCATTTTAGAAATACAAGAACTGATCCGGTAAACCTGGATATTCGTTTGAACAACACAGCTGTTTCCGTTGTTCATGAAACTAAATTTTTAGGAGTTTGGGTAGATGAAAATTTAAATTGGAGAATGCATGTGGATAGTCTGTGTAAAAAGCTTAGCAGTTTTATTTATGCGCTTCGAGGATTGCGAAGAATTTCTACAAAAAATGCTGCTTTACAATCATATTACGCTTTTTTCAGTCCAACATTATTTTCGGATTGGCAATATGGGGTAGTTGTGTGGACATAAAAAAATTATTTATTTTACAGAAAGATTTTTAAATGGGATTAAGTCTAGACGGGGCTCGTGCAGAGAATCATTCAAACAGTTGAGGTTACCTACTTTGTCAGCACTGTACATAATGGAGCTTTGCAAGATTGTACGGCGATATCCAGATCGATTTCCGAAAAAAAAAAATTTCTAGTGCAAGGCTTAATGATTTGTTTGCTCATGACGTTGAGGCTGCTGCTTGGCATACAGCAATGTTTTTCAAATGCCATAGGCATATTGCGGCAATAGTTTATAACGCCTTATTGCCCATAGAAATTAAGTCTCTATCGTCTACAAAATTTATTAGCAGCCTAAAAAAATTTCTTATTGAATTGTGTCCTTATAGCCTCAATGAGTATTATAGTAAGACCCAAAATAGTCAAATGTAATTGCATGCTCTAGTTTAATAGTTATTGTAAATACATATATATTACGACTGTAATAATGCTACACCGATCTGGTAAAATTGTATTGAGACAAATCAACATATACTTCACCTCTTATGTATACATACAATTTATGGCAATAAAGAAAATGAAATGAAATGAAATGAAAGTGAAATCACATTATTAACCAGCGGGTAATAATGAGATTTAGTACAACATTATAATCCGGCTAAAGCCAAGGGCTATAATGATTTGCTTTCGGTGAGGTTTGCATGATATATAATTTGGCATTGTCGAACAGGTGGTGTGAAAAGATATGGACTTATGGACGAAGTCTTCAGTACAAAAATGGCTCCCAAACGTTCCCGATATTCTTTGACAGTGATCCTTACCCCATTCCCTGGATTTAAATATGACCCAATAATTTCCCGCTATTTAAAAAATGTTGTGATTCTTCCCCTTTGCCAAAACATATGACCGGCGGGACATATTACGTAGGTATATTACGTCATTTATTGTATGGACTGACGTTTATCTGAAGTGGCTATTTGTACGTTACGTACGAATAAAATAGCCATACATTTGACGTTCCCCTCCCCCGCAAAAATCGTCAGACTTTTTTTTAATAGAAAATGACGGACATGGCTATTCTAGATTGAATGCTCTAAGGATGGGGTAATTTTCAGAACCAGTACGATTACCATGCTTATTACCGTTCACCGGTTCTAAGGCAATATTAATAAACTAAGGCTAATTTAAAAAAGTTGTGGCTTTCGAACGAATCCAAACAGTAAGATATATGCGGTAATAAGTTTCATGTTATTTTATTTTATATGTACGGAAAAGTTCTAAAAAATTTTTTTCTAAAAAAACTGTTTCTTATTGCACAAGAACAACGGTAACTAACCAAAATTTTACATTTTATTTTATGTATGTACTATATATTTATAGTATGTATGTATGTATCTATGGTATCTTTTTAGGGTTCCGTAGTCAACTAGGAACCCTTACCTATAGTTTCGCCATGTCTGTCCGTCCGTCCGTCCGTCCGCGGATAATCTCAGTGACCGTTAGCACTAGAAAGCTGAAATTTGGTACTAATATGTATATCAATCACTCCGACAAAGTGGTAAAATAAAAAGTGGAAAAAAATAATCCCCTATAAGTAACGTGTGATATATTGTTGGATAGGTATTTAAAAATGAATAGGGTAGGGGTTTAGTAAAATCATTTTTTGATAATGTAAATATTATCGGAAATAATCGCTTCGAAAGTCGGAAAAATAGCGTCCCCCCCCCCCTGTAAGTTTTGAACCGTAAGTCCAAAAAATATGAAAACAATTGAGAAGATGCGCATTATGATATAATTTTTGGGAAAATTATTTTGAACATTTTTGAGTTATTTCCAAAAAACTTTTTCCATAGGCATCAGATACGACCTTTTGGCATTAGTCTGGTTCTTATTCCATTGAAGCTACGGAACCCTCCATTATGCGTGGTCCGACACGCACTTGGCCGGTTTTTGTATTTATGTAAGAAGTTTAATGATATGTATGATACCGAACGATGGTACAAAGGATTTTCATACAATATTGTAACACTGTTGCACGAGCCCGCGCGGCCACGCCGCCGTCGCCGCGGGGGGACGGGCACGATCTGCCGGGAGATTGAAGTTACTCTATTGTATAGAGGCAGCAGGTCTTTCGTCGAACTCTATTCTTACCGACTTGCCTAGATTGAGCACTCGTAGAAAAAATATTGTATACAATAGTGACATAATCAAGCTTTTCAATCTCGTACCTTACTTAGGCCACTCAGCAAGCTTCGTGGCCTAAACACGGTACTCGACTGAAAAGCTCTTAATTATGTCACGATTGTATAAAATACTATTACTATCACTACTAAGTTTCAGTGAATTGAACCGCTGCTGTTACTGTAGATAGATTTATTACTTATTCAGAAAAGTGTACATTATAGGCAGAGAGTTCTAAACCTTTATGATTATAGGTTATGCACATGCAGTTCCCTACAAAACTGCGGTTCTACCGCGAAATCGAAAATCGAAATTCCTCTCTATCGCTCTTGCATATTCAGAAGATAGTGATGTAAAGACGATCGAACGAACGAAGTGGTTCGCGCATAGACATATAAATTAAGAAGACGTAATCCCACGAAGATTTTTTTTTTTAAATTTATTTAAATAAGAAAAACAGATACATAGTACCTTAAATTAAGTTTTCGCCAAACTGTGAGACAGTTAGTTGGCGTATAAAACTGTGATTTCATAATGAGCCGCGGTCTCGTGCACACACTCACTTTTGACGTTTGAACCAATCACCGCTCGTCCACGAATTGTAGATGTGTGCGTGTCGCGCGTAAACACAAAGAAATCGGCTTATTATGGAATCACAGTTTTGTCTTCACGGCGTTACGTCTTCTTATTTTATACGTCTATGGGTTCGCGGTTATTTCTACAGTTTGTCTGCAGGTGCATGGGATAGTTAAAAAAATATTATACTTGTAATGCTAATATGCTAACATTCATTGATTCACTTAAGCGACATCCTGTTTCTAATACAGGTCACTCAGGATGTCACCTATAAGTGTATCCAGTAGGTATTTATTTAGCTGTTTTTAAATTTCGATTTGTAAGGATATAAGACACCAGGTCTTATATCTTATACGGCAATGTAACCTCTACGTTTCTACAACGTTTTTCCTCAACTCTAGTCTTTCAGATAGATTACAACATGATCTCTAGGCTCTAGGTCACGCGAAGGCAATTATAAATCTTCCTATAAAGGTCAGTTGCGAAATAAAGTGCACCGCGGTAGACGACTGTGGCTTGGTTCCGCGGTTACGGAAAATAATGTCTGAGTTTCTACAAAGACCTGTCGAAGAGACTCAGAGATGCCGCAGGAGATCGAAGAGCTGGCAGGTAACTTTCTCAACGAATAAGTTTAGCAATTCAGAGAGGAAATGCTGCCAGCATCTTCGGTACCACTCAGGGGCCTCTTTTAGATATATTTTAGTTTTAGTTTAATTTTATTCTTAGAGTTAATTATTTAGATTTATTTTAGTTTTAATTAAAAATATTGACTATATTTAGAGTTTAATGATCGAAACTCACACGATTTTCATTCATTATTTTGACAAAAAACGGGACTTAATCGCGTACACTTTTATTATTTTCGTGACGTTTCGAGCGTCGCTCGTGGTCGCAGGCAGACTGGCAGTCGTAATATTAACTTTACTGTTATTTTTATCCCGGTCTTGGTTTTTGCCATGGGAAAACAACATGTCCTACTTCAATCCAACCAGACTAACTTTGCGTCTCTCCGATAATTGGGTCTGACTAAGCTTCTTGCTTGAGTCTTCTCAGTTAGGTATAGCAACCCAATCTGTTCAGCCAGGAAGCAGGGCCATTACTATAAGATAATATGGAAGAAGAATAAGTAGTCCAGTCTTGATGGTCACATTTTAAATTAAAGTACGTAAAGAGAATTCACATGATAAGGCCGATAGAGAGGCTTGCTAAGATGGGGGGGTCACTATGAAGTTTTGGGGGGGGTCACTAATGCACAAATTATTTTTGAGAGTTTCAGTAATTAATCTTTCCATTGGACGTGTACGATTTGGGGGGGGGGGGGGGCTTTTCCCCTGTGACCCCCCCCCCTCGGATCGCGCCTGTGACTAGGAATGAACAATGAATGGTCAATCACTTATTTTGGAGTTGCCAACACAATCCTGGGCGTTTGGGTCGTATTGGGAATAAATCCGGTTTCCTCACGATGTTTCCTTCAGCCTTACGTAATCTTCTTCCTCCCAGCGTGTGTCCCGGATTGGGATCCGCTTGACAACCTGTTGGAACTGGCCATCAGGCTGATGTTTGTATTGACTTTTATTTGAAATGTAATTCTGACATTAGACAGATTTTGATAAACTATGTTAAAGGAATGTTTGTTTCAATAGGTTATGGGCCCAGCACGCTTCCACTGCGTCTATGAGCAGAAGAATGAGAGAAGACTCGACTTGTTGTATTGTCAGTTGTTTACCTATGCAAAAGATGAAGCTGGTGACATTGCTACGCACGTCTCTAAGCTACATACATTATGGCAACAACTAAACGACGAGCTAAAGGAAGAAGGAGCGCTCCCTCAGTCATTACTTATGAACAGGATCTGGAATACCTTCCCTTCAACATACCTTGAGTTCAGAAATGCTTGGGAGTCCGTACCTAAAGAAAACAGAAGTATCTCCACTCTTATGGAGCGCCTGCGTCTTCACGAGCAGCGACTTAGTGATCTCAGTACTGATCCTTCCACCTTCACATCTGACGAAGCTCTCATATCAAATGAACACGTCCTGAAGTGCACCCACTGCCTTAGAAATGGGCATACGCGCTCACAATGTTTCTTGCTTAAGAAAGCTTGAGACACAAAGTCACAAAGAAACACCATGTAATAAGTGCAACCTACATGTTGAACGCGTCACCTAAATCAACTTATGAATATAATTTTAATGAGCTTTCCGGCGTTTTAAATGACCCAAAAACAGAAAGTTATTTCCTCCTAGGAGACTATAACATACCCTCTGCAAACTGGACACGGACTGACAATCATACTGACTTACGCCTAACTGCAGTGCTGAGTAATTTTATGATCGTCCATGAAGCCTCTCAATTTAATTATATCACAAATAATAACGACAGAATACTTGACCTCCTCTTATCTATACATATAATAAAGCTGAAGAGGGTCGAAAGTCTGTACATGGAAGATAATCGAAAAAAAGTCGTCTGGGGATACTTAGAATCGATAACAGAACACGTTCCAACAATTTTTAGAATTTTTGTCTGTTTATCTGTTTGTCTGTTTATCTGTTTATCTGTTTGTCTGTTTATTTGACCGCGCATCACGTGAAAACGGCTGAACGGATTTTGATGAAATTTTGGATAGATATAGTTTGAGTCCTGGGAAAAGATAATATATAGTTTTAATCTCGAAAATCAACCCTGGTGGGGGTGAAAATGGGGTTGAAAGTTTGTATGGAGAATTTTTAACCGCTGAAACGATTTAGATAGAAATGAGTATGGAGATAATTTGAGTCTCGAGAAACGTCATAGGATAGTTTTCAAACCCTTGTGGGGGTGAAAAGGGGGTTGGAAGGTGGTATGAGGATTTTTTTACCGCTGAACTGATTTAGATGACAAAGGATAGTTTCTTCTTCAACCCCCCCCCCCCCCCCATCTTACTTTAGAACCGTAGGTCCAAAAAATTTGAAATAAATAATGGAAGTGACGCCTGAAAGGTGCTTTCAATAAAAACTATCTATACATATAATAAAGCTGAAGAGGGTCGAAAGTCTGTTCATGGAATATATTCGAAAAAAAGTTGGCTGGAAATACTTAGAATCGATAACAGAACACGTTCCAAGAATTTTTAATTAGTTAACGGCTGAACGGATAATGATGAAATTTTGTGTAGAGATAGTTTGAGTCCCGGGAAAGGACAATGAACAGTTTTCATCCCGAAAATCAACCCTGGAAGGGGTGAAAAGGGGGTTGAAAGTTTGTATGTTGAAAGTTGGTATTGAAATAATTTGTAATTTTTTGGTCAAGGTGTTCATATTTATAACATGTTACCCGTCGATGCTTTAAATTTACCTTTACCCGCTCTTAAGAAATATTTGAAAATGTCATGAATGTCAAAGGGTTATTGCAGCAAACCAAAAAACTACTACAAAATCATCTAACATTTATAGGACACCGTTTAGGTAGGAAAACATATCAAACGTTTTGTGAAGCAGTCAGATTAGGATTTATTTTTCTTTATAATTAAACAATAGGTACATTATCTGTCTCTCAAGCAGTTTTGATATGTCTTCTTGAAGAACTACGCATTATTTTGTATCTTTAAGATCTAATAATGTATTACTGTTTTGAAAAAAATAAGGCCCGTCGAATTTCTTTTCGGTCATAATACTTCTTGGGCCAGAGGTACACCTACAGGGTTAGTAGAACCGGTGGAGTTTTGGAACGAAGTTCCTTATCGGACGGTTCGCGGATGGGGGCCTAGGCGAAAAAAAGTCACGTGACCGTTACGAAAAAGCGTCACGTCACGAAAACGCGACACCCATACGATTGAGAAACATGTAAAATGGAATGAAATGAAAAATATATAAAATAGAATAAAGTGAAGTGAAGTGTAGTGAAACTGAGAAGTGGCAAAGTGATAAAAGTGAAAAAAGTCGAGAACCTCAAAAGTCGAGAATTTTAAAAATGTCGAAAATGTCAAAAATATCAAAAATTTCAAAAATGTCAAAAATTTAAAATTTCTAAATTTCCAAGATTTCCAAAATCTCCAAAATTTCCAAATTTTCCAAAATTTCCAAAATTTACAAAATTTACAAAATTTACAAAATTTTCAAAATTTACAAAATTTCCAATATCTCCAATATCTCCAAAATCTCCAAAATCTCCAAAATTTCCAAAATTTCCAATATTTCCAAAATTTTACAAAATTTACAAAACTTTCAAAATTTCCAAAATTTCCAAATTTTCCACTATTTCCAAAATTTCCACTATTTCCAAAATTTTTAAAAACTGCAAAAAAAATTAACGCCCAAAAATTTACGAAAAAGTAAAAAATGAAATAAAATTAAATAACATAACTTCGTTCCAATCGCACTTGATTCACACACTTTCCACGACACTCACGTATTTTATTTTTCGCTGACGTTCATTAGTGCATTGTAATGTGCTTACATTGACGAATAAATATCTTGATCTACACCAATATCATAAATCCTCTATTACGCGTTCGGAACCGTATGTAATTAATTACCAACATTATTGCAACCAATAACGTAACACCAGTGTATTATCTTTGACAGTGTGGTAAAAACGTATGAAAATTCATTACCTACGGTAACGTAATGAAAATTCGCCCCCTCGACCGCCGGCGCAATAATGTTGGTCATGGCGGTGTAATGGTGGTCATTCTAATGGTTTCAATGGATTTTTAATATGTGTGTAGGTAAAGCAGTGTATGCTGCTGTACATAATTTGGCCTTATTACGTACCTAACAGTTACATCGCCATGTCCGTCCGTCTGTCCGCGGTCTAGCTCAGTTACCGTTCGCACTAGAAGCTGAAATTTGGTGAGGCCTGATAAGAACTTTCAATAAAAACTATATTGAATAAAATCGGTTCAGCCGTTTTTGAATTATTAGTCAAAAACGCATAGTGAAAGGAAGTGCCGAATAGTAAACTGACGTAAGCGCCGCCAAATAAACGACCTTTAGAACGGATGTTTTGTAACACGGCAGCATCTACGAAACTCTACACTGAGCATCGCCCGACATGCTCTTGGCCGGTTTTTTTTTTTTAATTGTTATCCCGGAAATCACCCAATTAAGGATTACTAATTCCAATTCTAGAAAATCCGCAGCCAGGTTATACGTAGCCTATAAAAATTCAACAACTAAAAGGGGGGGGGGGTAGCCACTACACTCGATTGAGTTAAATTTGCATGTCATGGACCCCCCCCCCCCTCCAAGTGCACCTAAAATAGAAAAAAATCATTTCTGCATTTGTGACACTCCCCCCCAATACAAAAGTGGTCCTGTATCGTCCGATATACACCTACTACTCTCTATGTCGTTTAAATCATGCCAAAAACAAATATAATAAAAAAAAAGTATACATTTATGAGTGTAGTTTCATTAAGTGGTAATTGTAGAATATTTTATTAGGACTACTGTCCTCTAGCGTATCCATCTGTCAACTTTACTTCAAGTTCCGCCTCCAGGGTAGCGGGAGAGAAATTAGGGGTGAATTAGCCGCTTACTGACACAGACCGAATTCCACGCGGGCGGAGCCGCGGGCACAGCTAGTCAGGAGATACGGTAAACAATAAGTGTACCGTATCTCCTGTAAGTATCCCACTATTACCAATTGACCAGCATCACCCACCGTTTTGTGCCGTAGTTCCTATTGAAATAAGACCAACTTCGCCCCTGAGATCTAATGTCATGACTAAATACAACTATTACAAAGCAGACTATGATCTTGTTAATACTGAAATTAATGAAATAAATTGGGACACCAGACTTCAAGGCACATCAGCTGAATTAGCAACAGAAATTTTCTACGAGAACATATACAGCGTAATAAAAAAACATGTCCTACGATCAAAACCTAAAACAAAACACTCACTTCCCAGTATGGTTTTCTAAATCTCTGATACACATATATAAAAATAAAAACAAAGCTTGGCTAAAATGGAAAGTTTATGGAAATACTTCAGATTACCAAATATTTTCTATTTACAGAGATAGGTTTAGAACGGAATGCAGTAAGTGTTTTTCAAAATATAAAGAGAACCTAGAGAATAATATGCAAAAGAATATAAAATATTTCTGGACATACATAAAAAATCGAAAAGGTAAAGAAGGAATACCATCAGATATCTTTTATAAAGACCACCGGTCAAACAACCCAGAGGTGATATGTAATTTGTTCTCGTCTTTCTTCAACTCAGTATATGAACCTCTCTTGATTGTAATACCTGGTCTCCACCAGCAGCATATTCTGATAGCTGTACTGTTATCTCAGATCTGTACTTTACAGTCACACAAGTGAAGCGGACACTTAAATCCTTGGACCCCACCAAAGGACCTGGTCCTGACGGTCTGCCTTCTGTTTTTCTGAAATATACTGCCGAGTCACTATCAAAGCCTGTACATATAATATTTCTAAAATGTTTGCATGAAGGCACCTTTCCTCCAATTTGGAAATCAGCTAATATTATCCCGGTATTTAAAAAAAGGATCAAAACAAGATGTCGAAAACTATCGACCTATTTCCATATTATGCGCATTGGCTAAAGCTTTCGAAAAATTGGTCCATAATACTGTGAGCACCATCATAACTCCTCAAATTATACCCGAACAACATGGTTTTACTAGAAATAGGTCTACCGTCACCAACCTGATGGCATATACGGAGTTCTTATTTGTCCATATGGACCGCGCCATCCAGATAGACGCTGTATACACAGATTTCCGCAAAGCATTTGACAGGGTTGATCATAGACTCCTACTAGAAAAAATTGCCTATAACGGCATTAGAGGGAATCTGCTGGCGATGGTTCCTGTCCTATGTTACCAAGAGAACCCAAAGAGTAGTAGTTAATGGTTATCGATCAGACGTGTCAGAGATCACCGCAGGAGTCCCGCAGGGCTCAATTCTAGGTCCCTTGCTCTTCATCATCTTCATTAACGATATAAAAATATGTTTTCATAATACACACTTTCTGTTATACGCAGATGATTTGAAAATCTTTAACAAAATCACAAGTCCAACTGACTGCGGGCTCCTCCAAGGTGACCTCGATCGTCTAACTGATTATTGCAATATAAATAAATTACAATTAAGCATCCCAAAGTGTAACGTAATTAGTTTTACTAAAAATAAAAATAAATTTGAACATACCTCCATGTTGTGTAATCAACAGCTACTGAGAGTACACCTAATAAGCGATCTCGGATTACTCCTAGACTCTAAACTGCTTCTAGATCAACACATTAATATGATTATATCCAAGGGTTACAAAATGTACCATTTTGTCCGACGGGCAGCAGCAGATTTAAAAAAAACCGGCATTCTATTATACTTATTTAAAAGTTTGGTCCGCCCCCAGCTTGAATATGCAAGCCAAGTTTGGGACCCCTTATATAATAAGTATATTGATGCCATAGAAAAATTACAATACAAATTCTTAAAGTATGTGAATTTCAAACATAACAGAAATAAAACACCTTTATACAATAATTTACTAAATAAATATGGATTGTTAGCGCTAAGCAAAAGACGTGTTTTCCTGCAAGCGATGTTTCTTCATGGACTTTGCCACAATAAATTTGACTGTATGCAACTTGTTAATAAAATAAGTTATGTAATTCCTAGACGCCCAAACCGGCGGGAGACTCGCGTCGCGTCTACCGGCTGTTCGCGACGGCACAGTGCCGTACAAACGCTGGCGAACGCGCACCTCTGCGCTTTGGTACTTATAACAAATATTTTACCCAGGTTGACATTTTCCACCTGCCCACAGCTTGTTATAGAAAAGTCATTTTAGATACCTGTAAACAGTTAAGTACTTTATAACTAATTATGATCTACTTTCTTAATTTAACCTATGAATATAAAGCAAGTTGAAAAAAAAATTATATATATATATATGTGCATGCTAATAAATGCATCAATTAATAGTATGTAATACCTAAACTTTAGCTTAAGTAAAGTTCCTACTATATTACGTACCTAATTTAATTTAGATTAATGTACAACAGTCTGATGTTTGACAACCTTTAACACCAATTGTAACACTTCTTGTAATATTTTCTGTACAGTTTGTTATCCCTAAAATAAAAATAAAATAAAAAAATAAATAAAAAAACATAAAAAAAGTTAAGAAGCGAACCAACAAACAGAAGCTTACGAGTACCTAGTTCACCCAGGGTGATGGTGATGCTTTCCTATCTTGTCTTAACGATTCTAACTCAGACTGGATAACCATCCAGAACCGACCAACCAACCGATCAACCGATTCCGGCTCATCTCATCATGTCACTTCAAGCGCCAATTGGTTTAGAAGCTACACACCTTTCGATAACCCAAGAGCCTTGCGCCTCGGAGATGATCCGGTCATGTACATACGCTTACGGAGAAGGAGTAATTGACGTTGAAATGTCTGTACATGGCAAATGGAATCGTGCTCATCTGAATAATGTCTGGTATGTTCCGCAATCAGGACAAAATTTATTCTCAGCTGGTTCAGCCTTAGACCTTGGCTATACTGAGTGGGCCGACAAGAACAAGCGCGTATTTAAAGACAGGGGTGGCCAAATAAAAGCTGTCAGTATAAGAGATGGTAATTTATATAAACTTCTTATGCGAGTAATAACCGCAAATGCTTGTGTCGTCAAAGAAGAAACAAGTCTACAAATTTGGCATGAAAGGCTTTGCCACCAAAACAAAAGGCGTGTAAAGGATATCCTGACACGCAACAGGGTACAATTTTCACCAGAGGATACTGACTGTGATGGTTGTATATATGGAAAAATGACTAGTCCTATCTGCAGACAAGACTTGTATGGAAGAGTTCCTGAACGCCCTGACCACAGAATTTCAAGTTCGAACTTCCGAATTTGGCTGTTATCTTGGTCTAGAAATAAATCGCCTTAACGACGGATTTATATATGTTAACCAAAAAGCATACATAAAAACTATTTTAAAATATTATGACATGTGCGATGCGAACTCAGTGCAGTGACAAAAGTCAAATAACAGAAAATTTAAACTTGGACGGTGAAAGCAGTGTCAATAATTTTCTTTACAGAGAATTAGGTCGGAAAATTGTTATATTTATTAGACCGGACATAAGTTTTGCTGTAAATGTGTTATCAAAACATGTGGGAAAAACCTGACAAACACCATTATGCAATCGGTAAACGAGTCTTAAGATACTTAAAGGGAACGAAATGCCTTGGTATTTTATACAAGTATTCGACAGCCGCCGAAGAAAATTCGTAGCATACATATATAGCGATGCAGACTACGCCGGCGACAAAGACACAAGAAGGTTGACTTCTGGCTACGTATGTCTGGCCGCAGGGGGAGCAGTGTCGTGGTCTTCTAAAACACATGTGTGAGCCTTTCGACAACCGAAAGCGAATTTGTTGCAGCCAGCCTGGCAGCTCAGACGGTGATATGGCTCAACCACCTGTATAAAGAAGTACGAGGATATGACGTTATACCAACGATGTTTGTGGATAACCAAAGTGCTATCAAGCTTGTTAAGAACCCTGTGTTTCATTTTAAGACAAAGCTGATAGACACACGGTATAAGTTCGTACAAGAATTGTATCATGAGAAGAAGGTCAATGTCCTCTACGTACCATCAAAGGAACAGGTAGCGGATACGTTAACTAAAGCCTTGCCCAAGGAAAGCTTTCTCAAAGCACGAACCTTGTTGGGTATGGTGTCTAAGCCTGCCCTGATGTAGGGGGAGTGTTGGAACTGGCCATCAGGGTGATGTTTGTATTGACTTTTATTTGAAATGTAATTCTGACATTAGACAGATTTTAATAAACTATGTTAAAGGAATGTTTGTTTCAATACAACCTAATCCCATGAACTGGCGTAGGCACAGTTTTTACGTAAGCGACTGCCATCTAACCTTCCAACCCAGAGGGGAAACTAGGCCTTATCGGGATTAGGTCCGGTGTCCTTACGATGTTTTCCTTCACCGAAAAGCTACTGGTAAATATCAAATGATATTCCGTATATAAGTTCCGAAAAACTCAGTGGTACTAGCCGGGTTTTGAACCCGAGACCTCCAGATTGCAAGTCGAACATCTTACCGCCAGGCTACCAGCGCTCTTAAGCCTTTCAGCATTAGCCTTTGTCTTTCAGCCTTACATAATCTTCTTCTTTGTAAAATAGTTTGCATGTTGATTGATGTTGTGTCGACTGAATACTGTTCCTTAAAATATGTTAATAACACCTTTTGTACGTATTCTGGCAAATAAATATTTCTATTCTATTCTATTCTATTCTTCTTATTTATAATAGAATAGAATTTATCCCAGCTATTGCCAGGATCCGCTTTCCTGCTCGCTTTCCTCCACTTTGCGCGGTCCTGGGCGTCTTCTTTTCAGCCTTACATAATATATTTATTAATTAGTATAAAAATATACAAGATATAAGTACAGAAGGATGTACATATTACGTTAATGTCATTAGATTGTTGTCGTAAAGTAGTCGGCCGCGGTTTTAACCCTGAACGATGACATTTTTGGCGAGTGGAGTCACATCTGTAGTCACACATGTAATAAATACACACATGTTTATGTTTGTCTCGTTTAGGTTTAGTTCATAGTAAGATGCGATGACGTAAGACCAAACGATTTTACAACTACAGAACCCTATAGTTACTTTAATGTTTTAGAAATAAAGGAAAGGTAGAAAAATCCACTGCCTCCGGCGAGACTTGAACTCACTCCGGCGAGACTCTGGGATACATGCTCATCGCTCTGGGCCTCGATTCGACATGCCAAACTGTGAAACGTGGATGTCACACTTGTATCGCTAGTGGATAGAGTGATACCCATCCTGTCCACACGTGTCCACACCTAACTGTCAATCTGTCAGTAGGTCTCGCTAGAGCGTTTTGTCTATGGCCACCATTTTAGATATCACTCTTGAGTGATTCCACCCCAAATTTCAATTGTCACAAAAGTGAGGTCCCGTAAAACAGTCCCACATAATACGCCATTTTACATCAGTCGCTGCAACTTGAGGTCCCGTAAAACAGTCCCAGATAATACACCATTCTACATCAGTCGCTGCGACTTGAGGTCCCGTAAAACAGTCCCACATAATACGCCATTTTACATCAGTCGCTGCAACTTGAGGTCCCGTAAAACAGTCCCACATAATTAGCCATTTTAAATCAGTCGCTGCAACTTGAGGTCCCGTAAAACAGTCCCAGATAATACGCCATTTTACATCAGTCGCTACAACTTGAGGTCCCGTAAAACAGTCCCAGATAATAAGCCATTCTACATCAGTCGCTGCAACTTGAGGTCCCGTAAAACAGTCCCACATAATACGCCATTTTACATCAGTCGCCGCAACTTGGGGTCCCGTAAAACAGTCCTACATAATTCACCATTTTACATCAGTCGCTGCAATTTGAGGTCCCATAAAACAGTCCCGTATAATACGCCATTTTACATTATTCGCTGTAACTTGAGGTCCCATATAATGTGCTATTTTACATCAGTCGCTGCAACTTGAGGTCCCGTAAAACAGTCCCACATAATACGCCATTCTACATCAGTCGCTGCAACTTGAGGTCCTGTAAAACAGTCCCGCATAATAAGCTTTCCCGCTGATGCGTTTTAAACTGGATCCCTACAAAATCGTCTTAAGCGAGTGTTACTGTAGTTGGTAAAAGATAAGATATTTCAATCTTTAAATACATATGCGTGCAAAATTTCAGCTCAAACGGAAGCCGGGAAGCGAGTGAAATATAACTTGCAAGATTTAATTACAGACAGAGGGACAGGTGAAACTAAATAAAGGCTTATAAAAATCATACTATATCAGGGGACGTAACATATAGCTACAGTTAAGAGTCCGGTAAGGTTTTTTTTTTCGATTTTGCTCAACTTATCGATACCATTTTGCAGTAGCTAACGAGATTTCTATTAGTTTTCGTTAGTAATTTGTATACATATCTTTAAAGATCGTTTCATTTTAAACTGCATAATTGAAACACTTTTTTTTTATTATATGTTTCATTTATAAATAATGCGCCCTAATCTAACAGCTGTTTCGCGTTTTTTGGTGGGAGAGGTGAAAAAGTATGATTTTTAATGAACAAAATTATAAATATGTAAAATATAAAAAATCTCCATCGAAAAGTATGCGCTAGTAGTTCGGTCTACACTACAAAGTCTCAATTCAAGCATTATAGTCGACGAGTAGAAAAAGTATTTTTATGGAATAACAAGATTCTAACTATAAATGCAATTCATGTGCGTTATTTAATTATCAGCGATTTTCGTTTTAAAATCGTTACCGGACTCTTAAACGTTTTTCGTAATTCTCCAAATCAAATCAAAACGTAACCGACCGTTTTTTTCGCAACTTTTTAAAAATCCTCGCGCGCCAATCTGAATAAATTATAACGATTATAACCAGTTTCCAGCCAGCACTATCTGCTGCTCTGTCACGTGCCAGTGTGCCAGTGTGGGTTCTGTGCTTGTGCTGTCGCGACGTGTGTGTTGCCTTTATTTTTCGCGTTCAGGTATTTGAAGTTTTTTTTTTACTGTTTGTCTGGTACAGGTTATCGATTGATTTTATTTTATTGATTTGTTACTTTAGCATATCTTTATTTGTTTTAACTGTCTGAAAATAATATTTCGATAGGTATAAATAGTAAAAAATATCATTTACACTAAATAGTTTTATTTTGGAGTTTATCATTTTTGAGCGCAAATGAAATAATATTAGTCGTTAATAAGTGTGAACTTACATTTTAAGATTAAGGTTAAACATATTTACTTACGATGATCCAAAAGATACATAAGTAGTTAAGTACATAGGGTCAAAGTCTAAATATTTGAAGATCTTCTGTTAAATGCTTACTTTTTCTTCTTCAAGTTTTTCCCAAATAAAAGCTTAAAATTAAAAAATCTACTAAAGAATAAACTATAAATATGAACTTTGTTGACCTTAAAAAGTTTTTCCCATTTATTTACAGCAGTTTAATCAAGTGGACGGTAAACTGGATCTGGACGGGAAACTAGC
This sequence comes from Pammene aurita, assembly GCA_947086415.1. Taxonomy (NCBI): domain Eukaryota; kingdom Metazoa; phylum Arthropoda; class Insecta; order Lepidoptera; family Tortricidae; genus Pammene; species Pammene aurita. Next base: position 6,795,844 of record OX352312.1, read on the forward strand.
ACAATTGTGCTAGGGTAATTACCCTATGTAGTTTGATATCAAAAATAGATTGCTTAATATCATTTCTATAGGTTCTACGCCAAATGTTTTTGTGACACTAGGTTTTAGAATCACAATTGATATGTCATTTTGATGGCAAAAGACAATAATTTTGAAAACAAATACGTAACAATTCAAATCATGATTTCAAATTGAGAATACGACTCCTAGTGTCGACCGTTAAAAATCACGTCATAGACGTCGACTCTATGCTTTGTTTTTTTAGGGTTCCGTAGCCAAAATTGCAAAAACAGATCCCTTATGGTTTCGTCATATCCGTCTGTCCATTCGTTCGTCCGTATGTCACAGCCATTTAACTCGGAAACTATAAGACATATTTTATTAAATTTGACTATAATGTGTATTTTGTATGCCGCTACTTAGTTTTGTAGTAAAATTGCTACTAATTGTGAAAAAAAATGTAACAAATATCACCATGTTGCACATCAATCGATAAGTCTTTAAAAATAACATTGAGGTTTGTTTCTTTTTTTAATTTAGTGAATAGTTTCAGAGTTAATCACCTCGAAAGTTTAAAAAGCTTAAGCGTATCAATTCACTAATATAATATAATTTATATAATAATGGAAACAAGTTGTCTTTTTTAATTTTTTTCCTGATGTGGCTGAAAAAAAAGATATAAAGGTAAATCGACCGTTATTTTTTTATGTTAATCCTGAAAAACTTAGATATAGTTTTAGTTTTGACCGTTAAAAATGACGTCATATGACGTCGGCGTCGACTCAGTAAATCAGTTCCGGGACTACAATACATTATGATATCATATTAGACAAATATTTGATTAACATCATCCTCTTTTTTGCTGCCACAGTTGCGTAAAAACCATCAATATTATAATCAGCTGTTTTAGTTTTTGTCCGTCTGTCTGCTGTCTGGTTCATTTTAGACAAACAGTCCAAGAACTTTTTGAGGCTCCAAGTCTGAATCGCCATCTGAACGAGAGCACCCCAAAAGCAGCGAAAATGTACGGGGAACCGTAGTAACGCTACTGGTTACTAGATGTCGCTGCAAATTTCTTTACATTATTTGGTAACTTTTTGATGGCACTTCAGACTTGGAGCTTCAAAAAGTTGTTAGACTGTGCTGTGCGTCTCTACAAAATAGATACTCTCTGATTTTACTAATTACTTTTTTGTTGTACCCACGAATGTTAAAGATTATAGGCTGTTAACCTTTTAACTGCCGTACGTCAAAAATTGAACTGTAAATTTTGAACTCTGTCATAATTTATGAAAGTGTCAAAATTACGTTGTCATTTTATCTGATATGTCAGACTCAGACTATGGCGGTTAAAGGGTTAATGTTATAATACAAGGTGTAAAAAATACTAGTGTTCCGTTTAAGGGTATAATTGGTATCGTATTCAAATTATGAAAAACTAGCTTTTGCCCGCGGCTTCACTCGCGTTAAATTCTCCATACAAACTTCCACCCCCCATTTTAGGGAAGTGGGGGGTTATAAAGAGACAAAAAGTAGCCTATGTCACCCTCCATCCCTTCAACTATCTCCACTTAAAAAATCACGTCAATTCGTCGCCCCGTTTTGCCGTGAAAGACGGACAAACAAACAAACAAACAAACACACACATACACATACACTTTCCCATTTATAATATTAGTATGGATTAAGAAAAATATTTTTTCACGCAAAAACAAAACGGTTTTATTTATTTATTTATTTAAACTTTATTGCACAACAAGTAATAATGTACAAATGGCGGACTTATTGCCAAATGGCATTCTCTACCAGTCAACCATTGGGCCAAACAGAGACTTGTAAGGTGGTGTTGGTGGTTTTGTATGGAGTGTTGGCCGACCGGAACGACGTCCATAAAAAAATGTTTTCGTGTCAAATATAAAAATTCTCCTACTTTTTCTTAATTAGATACCAATTATGCCCTTAAACGGAACACCAGTATTTTCGTTACACTCTGTATAAACAAGTTGTATCAAAAACAGCACTCGTTGAAGTCTTTTACTTTGAATGTAAAAACGTAAGGTAGTATTAATTCAGTGGCGGAATTTAACAGCTCTGGCAACAAAGCCGTTAGCTGTTGCTGTTAGCAAGTATATATATATATATATTTTTAATAATAAAACTTAAGTATCGGTATACATCTTTTTTTTCGCCAAGCTGAGGACAGTTTGTTGGCGAATAGTGCGCTCTTAAATAAAAATTACAATTTTGTGTTATACCTACTTCGACATTACACAGACTATTTGTAACTCAGTTAATTTGTATACAAAGTGCTGACAAATTACTCCATTGAATTATGAACCTTACCTTAGTAATCTGTATCAAGTTTAGGCAGCACGGTTAGCACAAGTGTGCAGCGACAGTATCTCGCGTGCGAAATAGACGTGTCACTTTCTGATGAATACAGTTAGAACCTGGCAGATGTCAATCTCACCCCCACACATTTGTTTTAACCGTGCAGAGAATATAGAGCGTTAAATACTATCAGTAAATCTTTGATTGAGGCAGAGACTATAAATAATATAGAGAGCCACAGTCTATTTTTGAAGCCCAAGTCTGAAGCGCCATCAGAACATGAGCAACCCAAAGATCTAGCGTTACTAAGGTACACTACTCGTTACGAGGCGGCGCTGCAGCGCAATGTCAAAAATGAGCAAAATAAAATTAAAATAATATAAATTATTTATAGTCTTTGATTAAGATATTTATACAAGTATATATACCTACATATATGTATAGTGCCATGCCAGTATACCTTACTTTTACTCTTATGTAGAATCTTTCGTGCAGATTGGGACAAAAGCCAGTCCATTATTTTTGATGTAATACTCAAAACGTTAGAACATCACTCTTTCAATTAACCGATCAAATAATACTTGGGCTACACAATCAGTCCAAATGGCCCACAATAGTACCGCCAGAACGACTCGTGCGGTACTTTCTCTGACAGTCTTATTACGGTATAAGACTGGCCGGTTACAAAATTTCACGAGCCATATTTTCAGTAAATCTTGTTTGAATCTGTATCTCCTTTACATTGTTACTCGAAGTTTCAATTATATATGTATTTTGAAGTTTATTTAAAAAATATTTAGTTTTTTGTATATGTGACATTTTATTCCATAGAATCGCTACTTATTCATTAGGTAGTCTTTATTCTTCTCAAATCTCAGCAAAAAAAAAAAAATATGACCATGGATTAAAAACTTGTGAATCTCAACATCAGATCCTACACTAGCATTCGACATTGTCACAGAGGTCGTCGGTCCGCGATCCGACTCTAAATGTGCAGATTAGCATACTTAATATTAACCAGTGTAGTTTGAGCCCCGACGTCTAGCCGCAAGCTTGTGTTTTACTGCTGAGAATGTTGCTAAGGCTTGATTGCCTGAATGCGCTGATGGCCATGGCGGTAAGACGTCAGACTTTCAAGTCGCGGGTTCAAACCCCGGCTCGTACCTACCACTGAGTTTTTCAAAAGTTATGTACGAAATATCATTTGATATTTACCAGTCGCAAAACATCGTGAGGAAACCGGATCTAATCCCAACAAGGCCTTTCCCCTCTGGGTTGAAAGGTCAGATGGCAGTCGCTTTCGTAAAAACTAGCGCCTACACCAATTCCTGGGATTAGGTTGCCGAGCAGACCCCTCAATAGAGAAAAAAGCTGGGACAAATGATAGGAAGAAGAATAGACATAATATAAAAGACCAACAGAGTCAAATAAAGTTTACCCATAACTACTTATATACCTCCTTTAACGGCTTTAATAGCCTCCTAGCCTGATCGGTAAGTAGGTCCCTGTTTCGAATCCTGGTCAGGTCATTTATTTGCGTGTTTATCACGGATATTTGTTCCTAACTAATATAAGACATGTAATTTTAGTGTAGTTTTAGTAGTTGACGTAGTGTAATGCGTAATTTAATGCCATATCTCTCACATTTGCATGCTGTATTACAGTAAGACATGACGACCTTGTAAATATATATATATAAGACCACATAAAATATTACGTATTACGCATGATCTGCAATGCAATAAATTTTCATTTTAATTTTTTTTTCATAACTTATAGGTATTTTCTATGTATTTAAGTACTTATCTATATGTTCCTCTTATATACGAGTACAGTACCTTATTGAGCTTACTGTGGGACTAGGTTGATGTGTAAGATTGTAGCATGTAATTTATTTGTTATATCTTTATCTGACTAATATACTTAAATAAAAAAAATAGGATAACCCCTAAACAACTAAACCAATTTTGATAAAATATGTCTAAGATCTCTCGCTAGAAAACCTGCTTGCAAATAAAAAAACCGCATTTAAATCAGTTCTACTGTTTTAGCGCTACGGTGCCACAGACAGATACAGAGATAGACAAATTTAATGTAACCCCTCTTTTTGTGTCAAGGGTAAAAATGTGGCATGTGAACATTTGTTACGGTTGTATTCAAGACTTAGCGAAAAACCTACTTATAAAAAATAATTATAAACCAAAAAAAAACCGTCTTCACTTAGCCTGTACCTTTCCACAAGCGAATGCCCGAGCTACTCTAATATTTTTAAACAAAAAAGAACCGACTTCACTTAGCCTCCACCTTTCCACAAGCAAATGCCCGAGTTACTCTAACAATAGTTAAATCACTATACACGTGCCTATAATATTTGGAGAATTCCCTCGATTTCTACTGGATCCCATCATCAGATCGTGACCTGATGATAATGGGACCAACTGTCAAACAAAAAAATAATTTTCCAAATCGGTCCAGCCGTCTTCGAATAATCGGTGAACATACATTTAAAAAAATGCTAAATCTGATGAAATGAAAATGAACCTCCTCCTTCGCCATCTTGAAGTTGGTTGAAATCTACCCTATCTCAACTACAACCAGGTTCAATTTGGTATTCATAAGAACCTGAAGTTGTCACTTCGCTGTGTTCTGGTTCAGATGGGGGTCTAAGTTACCGCATAATGTATGGGGCCGTACAGCGCCATCTAGCAAAGCTATCTAACTTGAAGCCTTAAAAAGTTCTCAGACTGTGCTCGTCTATTTATATATTCTCTTTGGTACTTTGAAGATAAATTGAATATAGGCCAAGCAAATAAGATCTATAAAAAGTGTTTTGAGGAATTAATTCCTGAATCTTTCATCTTTCATCAGTCTTTCAAAATGACTGAATTTGAAAATTTAAATATCTATATTACGTGAAATTATATTGTCTTCAACTTTTATTCTATAGGTTTTTCACCAGGAGTCATCTGTTTCAAAGATATGTCGTATGGAAGTCAAAATGTGAGTTTTTCAATTAAATGAGATATTTTCCCGGTTATAACTTTTGATTTCGGCTGTACCGCTGAACCGAATTAGAAGTAAAGATACTCATTAAAGGTAGAATTTAACCCTCTTTAATATTGATAAATATGACATTTTCCGTCGGACGTACCGTTTTCGAGCTACAAGCAAAAACCTGACAAAGAGCAAAATTTTCGCCAAAAAGTTATGCACACCTCTTGGGATTGGGCAAACTCGGATTACATGCATTTAGGACCACATGAAGGTATTAAAACAATTTCCAGCCTGCTGGGAATTAATTCTTCAAAAAAATCTTATTTTCTTGGCCTAATAATGAATAGTATTTGTTTGCGAGGCAACTTTGGGTTAAAAACGTGAGAGGTCTCCACTATTTAGACATGACGTGGGTAACAATCAAGGTTTTGTGTTTTTTTCATTGAATTTCAATTCTTATGAATTAGAGATTATTTTTATTACAAGAAATATACATATTGGCTGCTTGGTACATACCGCATGGTCACTGGCAATTGTATCTTCCTACACGAAGGCCGCGAAAATATGTAACACACTCTTACTTGTAGGGTCATAAGAGCGTGCCACATATTTTTGCGGCCTTCGTGTAGGATACTATTGCCGGTGACTGTACTTCATTTTATAAAATAAAATAAAAAACCGGCCAAGTGCATGTTGGACCACGCATAATGGAGGGTTCCGTAGCTTCAATGGAATAAGAACCAAACTAATGCCGAAAGGTCATATCTGATGCCTATGGAAGAAGTTTTTTGGAAATAACTCAAAAATTGCTAGACCGATAATGTTCAAAACAATTTTCGTAGAAAGTATATGATGACGCGCATTTTCTTATTTTTTTAGATATTTTTTGGACTTACGGTTCAAAAGTTACAGGGGGCACGCTATTTTTGCAACTGTAGGAGCCGTGGTTTGAACCTGAGATGAGACCTCCGAATTGAAAGTTGGATGTCTCACAGCCAGACTATGAGCGTTTCTTTTCAACCGACTTCAAGCTTTCGAAGGAGGAGGTTATCAATTCGTCGGGATCTTTGTTTTTTAGGGTTCCGTAGTCAACTAGGAACCCTTATAGTTTCGCCATGTCTGCCCGTCCGTCCGTCCGTCCGTGGATAATCTCAGTGACCGTTAACACTAGAAAGCTGAAATTTGGTACTAATATGTATATCAATCACGCCGACAAAGTGGTGAAATAAAAAGTGGAAAATAATGTTTTATTAGGGTACCTCCCCTATACGTAAAGTGGGGAGTGATTTTTTTTTTCATTTCAACCCTAACGTGTGATATATTGTTGGATAGGTATTTAAAAATGAATGGGGGTTTACTAAAATCATTTTTTGATAATGTAAATATTTTCGGAAATAATCGTTTCGAAAGTCGGAAAATTAGCGTCCCCCCCCCCCTGTAACTTTTGAACCGTAAGTCCAAAAAATATGAAAAAATTTGAGAAGATGCGTGAATATTATTTTTTAGTTTGAAATAGTATACTTCACAGATGGTCCCATTGCAATCAGGTCAGGATCTGATGATGGGATCCTGGAGAAATCGAGGGAACTCTTCAAATATTATAGGCACACCTATAGTCATTTTAATATTTTTCACAGTAGCTTGAGCATTTGCTTTTGGAAAGGTGGAGACCAAGGGCCGGTTGCACCAAAACCATCTGTTGACCAACGCCATCGTTAAAAAAATTTTGTATGAAAAATTTGACAGTTTCCTATGGGATGACAGCTCCGTCGCCATATTTAACGTTGATGAGTCCGTTAATTAAAAATAAAAATTAAAGAAAAAGTATACATGTTAAGATATACTGCACACGATTCCACTTTCGATTCTGAACAAACCGTTTTCAGGTTTTTAATCTTGGGTGTAACACGTTGTATATAATTTAATCGCGCAGCACAGTCTGCGAACTTTTTGAGGCCCAAGTCTGAATCGATATCTGAACGAGAACAACCCAAGATACAAAAATAGTAGAATATACTTTAATTGGAGCTTCAAAAAGTTCTTAGACTGTGGCGGTCTATATTATTTATAGTCTCTGCTATTGAAAGTTATATACAAATTGTTAGGTACTAGTAGTCCGCCTTGAATTGAGAACTCGTGATTCACCATAGCTGGGCACCGTTAATCAAATAGTTAACTTCGTTAATCGTTAATCCGCTACAAAAAAGTTAGCTTCGTTAAACGTTAAAGCGTTACATTTCGGAAGAATTAACGCAAGTTAACGTTAATCGTTAATCCGTTAATATGTGTAAAATTGCATTTTTATATCTTTTCATTAGTGAAGTTATAAAACCTGTTGGTTAAGGTTCTGTAATTTATAATAACAACAAACAAAACAGTCGTCACTCTAAGCACCGGCGCTAAGTAATGAAATGATCAAACGAAACAAATCTCTTCACAGTTTTCTCACTCGCACGCGCCGGCAAAATATACCTAGTTTTGTTTTTGTTTCACTCGCTGCCACGCGCCGCCCGGCACTTGTCGTTCGTTTCATACTTGTCTGAACCTGTTTTTCGCGCCGCGCCGCGGTGCCGTGCGGTAAATAGTAGGCATTGGATAAACGATTAACGGACTTCTGCATATTAACGGAAGTTAACGTGTCCGTTAACATTTTTAAAAGTTAACTTATAAGTTAATCCGTTAATCAAAATGTTAACTTCGTTAATTAACGGATTAACGAGTTAATGCCCAGCTATGTGATTCACCAATAGGCCCTTATGAAGATCACTTTTGTGCCTTCTAGCTACATATCCCCTTGAACGATCCTGCTCATTTATTAACTCTCAAATTATATTTATCTTTGTTATAACCCCAGCGAATTTCATAAAGCTCAGAAAACGTTACTTAAGTTATCGAGGAACAACCATTTAAAATCATAAAGCCATCGTAATGCAGCTGCAGGGACATTCCAGTAACCAGCTGACCGTTCTGTTGTGTCCGAAGATGTCTGTACGGACTTCGCTTGGCTGCTCTCGCTCGTTCGATAATTCGCAATTGTAGATGTTATAATGACACTTTTAACGCTTACGTGATGCCTGGTTTATATTAGTATTTGGTGGTCAACCCTTTGTCCACCACGCGGGACGGAAAAACCGTGCCCTCAGTGCCAGAACCGGTTATATTTTGGACGTGATATCACGTGCTGGCGTTGAGGGCACAACTATCCGTGCGCGTGATTTGACGTCTGTGGCGGACAAAGGAAAACGCATTAAAATCTTTATCTCGAAGAACCTGCTTTTCATCTCACGTATGAGAATTTGACGCATTAAAATTAGATTGGAAATATCGATGCACACGTATTTGTCTGTGCTAAAGACAATATTTAGTTTTTATAATAAGTACATATAGCGCAATAATTGGAGCATTTGCCTTACAAAAGGTGGAGTAGAAAATGTTTTAATGGTTATTGGTAGGCTATAGGGTGGTTATTAAAATACTAGATTTGAGACCTTGAGCGGGGGGTGCGTTGGCCGCCATCTTGGTTTAAACGTGCCATAAGTCCGTTTTTGAACCTTGGCGCTTAAACGGTTATCAGTATGCCTAAAATGTCTATGCAACGTATGAAGAACATAAAATTGTCTACAATATTTCCATACACAATACATCTGTAAGTCTTACAGATATAAAGATACAGGGGGTGAAAAAATGTATATTTTCTTATATCATAAGAATTTTATTTATTAGCTTCAAAGTTTTGTGCTTCGAGATAAGGAAATGAAGTCTCTATCATAGTTTTGTCATCTTCTAATGATTCTTTTAAAAGATATTCAAAAGTTGAATTCACCCCTAGAGCGCTTATAGAGGGGGTGAAAGTAGTAAGTCTCACAAACAAAATCAGTGTTCTATTACTCATCATAAAAAACTACTAGGCGTTGTCAGGTATAGCTATGGATCAATTAGGGTATAAATAATTTAGATTTGACAAAAAACATATATGCTTTCATACAAAAAAAAAATTTTAAAGAAAGGGCTTGAAAATATTTTGATTTTTTTAAAGTTCATATAACTGACAAGTTATTATTAAAATATCGTATAGGCTATAGCATTTTTTACATAATGCTTGAATAGTTGACTTTATGACAAAAATGTCTACGAGAAGTATAAAGACAATGAGTATGAGTATTTTTTTCCTTCCTGTAACTTTGTATCTATAAGACGTACAGAATAAATACAAATACAAAAAAAATAGAGTCTTTATAATTTTCGTAGACATTTTTGTCATAAAGAGAGCTGTTCAGGCATCATGTAAAAAATGCTAAAGCCTATACGATATTTTAATAATAAGTTGACAGTTATATGAAGTTTAAAAAAAAAATAAAAAAATTAAAGCACTTTCTTAAAAAAAAAAATTTTCTATGAAAGCGTATATGTTTTTTATCAAATCTAAATTCATTATACCCGAATTGATCGATTGCTATACTTGACAACGCCTAGTAGTATTTTATAATGAGTAATACATAGAACATTGATTTTGTGCGTGAGACTTACTACTTTCACCCCCTCTATAAGCGCTCCAGGGGTGAATTCAACTTTTGAATATCTTTTAAAAGAATCATTAGAATATGACAAAACTGTGGTAGAGACTTCATTTCCTTATCTCGAAGCACAAAACTTTGAAGCTAATAAATAAAATTCTTATGATATAAGAAAATATACACTTTTTCACCCCCTGTATCTTTATATCTGTAAGACTTACAGATGTATTGTGCATGGAAATATTGTAGACAATTTTATCTTCTTCATACGTTCCATAGAAATTTTAGGCATACTGATAACCGTTTAAGCGCCAAGGTTCAAAAACGGACTTTTGGCACCTTTAAACCAAGATGGCGGCCGCGCCCCCCCCCCCCCTCAAGGTCTCAAATATAGTATTTTAATTACCACCCTATAGCCTACCAATAACCATTAAAATATTTTCTACTGCACCTTTTGTAAGGCAATGTATGGAGATGATTCCCCAAATGATTGGATTAATATTACCTACTACTTTTTGATTGAGTTCGGTATCGGCAAAAACTACCCCTCACGGTAGTTAACCCTGTATGGCATGTAGTATCAAAATTGTTAACGTTAATGGGTCAATTGTACCATTATTTCAAATGTTTTGAACCACTATCTTATCTTTTTGGCAAGTGGAAATGAAGAAAACCTTAATCTAACTTTCTCTTTATTTTCTCATTTTCTTTACCAGAATTAACTAGCTAAATATATTGCTAATTTTCATAACAAAACTGTGAAAACTAAGAAAAGATTAGGTGAATGTACAAAAAAAATGCATTTCCCCAATGTACCTAAATAGTTTAAAAAAAACCACTTTGGTGAATATAGATTTTAAAACTGAAACTGCCACTTCACAACCGTATGAGCCATTTAGAATATGGAAATTGTTTTTTCAAAAATACGGTAACTTTTGAATGAGTTTTCCAATATCTGATTTAGATTTATTGCAGTGGGGCAGGAATTCTGTAGATTCTGCAACAGAATATGTGTGGCCAATGTGGCAATTCTAGATTTTGATTGAAATTATATTATTTGTAGCTCAAAGCCAGCCCTGAGCAGGTATAATATGGACCGTAATTGATCAAAAATGCAGCGTGGGCGCAGGACAGGCCTGATCGGTCAAATGGTGAATCACAATGACTTATGCTAATGCCAAAATAACCTTTGCTAATGGTATTGGGACGAGATTTTAGTATAATATAGGATACCAACTAAGCCTGCTTGCCTGCTTGCAAATACCTACCTGTTATTGCAAATGGGCCGCGATTCGAAAAATAAACACACACACTGGACAGACACAGCTCCAACCCAACTCAACTCAACGCTATAACGACATTGACATTTGCTATTCGAACAGATTTTCATTCAACATTGGTCTCACATTGGTCTCACATTGGTCACACATTGATCACACATTGATCTCACATTGGTACAACATTGGTACAATGTGTGACCAATGTGTGACCAATGTGAGACCAACGTTGAATGAAATTCTGTTCGAATAGCAAATGTCAATGTCGTTGTAGCGTTGAGTTGAGTTGGGTTGAGTTGGGTTGGAGCTGTGTCTGTCCAGTGTGTGTTTATTTTTCGAATCGTGGCCATGGAGTAAGCAGACACTCCCAGAGCCTAAGTACGTACCTAAATGATTAGTACAATGGTGGAGGGTAAAATAAGTTTTCTGCCAACAAACTGCTATGCAGTTTGGCAGATAGGTGAAATTTATTAATTGTATCTCTATTTTTCTCAAAAAAAAGCGAAGAATAAGGAAGTTTCAGACTAAGTTTCCCCAATTTTCATGCCTTGGATTTATTTTATTTTCAAACATAAACAAAATAAGATAAAGGCGGTATAAAGGTGCCTTCTTAATCTAAACGAGCATTGAGTAAAATTGTTACTGAAAAATACCTTTTAACCCAAGTAGTATGTAAATTCTTTATACTTAAATTAATATAGGTCATATTATTGCATGTCTTAGTGTATCGTTGTTTTAAATAATTGTACATACATATCTATAATTTATTTAGTATTTAAGTTTTTATTTTCAAATTTTTCTAACATAGTACTAAGTTAATTTTGTTTCTAATTAACCAACTATGGATCATTGTTGTCTGCAATAAAGTCATAAATATAAAAGAAATTATTAAAACATAAAAACTACTTAAAAATATCCTCAAAATTATGTCTAAATCGCTGACAAAGCATTGGATAACCCTCCAGCATAGTTGGTTATACAGCAGATAAATAGCCAGAAATTGAGATTCTAAGTTGCAGGAAAAAATGGTGGCTGCGTGGAATCAATAATCCAGGAATGGACTAGACAAGGGTCTGCGTATTTTACCTGAGGGCCACGGTACAGCCGCAGCTTTCGTTTTCTTTTCGCGAGCCATATTGTATTGGGGTTTTCTTTTTTCAAAGACCCACAGATAACCTCAACCACTACATAGATCATAAGTACAACTCGTGGTCACCACACATAGGCGCTCCCGTACTAATTTAGTATGAGAGCGCGACCGCTTATTTCAGTTGAGTTAACGTTTTTGATCATTACTCGTGTGAATTAGATATATCCACAAAAATCAAGTTATAGGGGTGAACCTGGATTGTTATACTACAAAATGGTTAATAATACTATTGAGATATGCTGTTCGAATCGTAGAAATTTACAAATAAAATTGAGCTTATGTGTGGTGACCTCGATTCATTTATTCATTTTAAAGATAACAGTGATCTCATTTTTGTTAGTAGCACTTAAAACTATGTTAAAACTTAAAACTATATCAGACTTAACTAATTTAATCATAATAGGACAACATACATGGTCCGCGATCATCCTAAGAATGCTGTTTGTGCTCTCCCGGGTTCTATGCAGCAGAGACGCCGCTTTTTTGCGCATAATCGCTGCAAAGCCGTCGGTTCGTGCCTCCGCGAACATGAGGGAAGCGCTGCAGAACCTGATGAAGTGTCTGTGTAGTCTGTGCAAAGGACAGAAGAAATACAGGCAATTGCGATGCGAAGCTTGACTTATTGAAGTTCCAACAGAACACATCAACGGAGCAACTTAATCACGAATGGGAGTCTGACCTAGCCTCTCCTTGGCTTTGTCTGTGTTTAAGCTTCAGACATAGCCTGATAGAGGTTACGTTTACGACCGTTCTAACTTCAGGAAAAAGATGTAAGAAGAGAAGATAAACAAAAATACAACGGGTATTTCCAGTTTTGTATGAACTTGTGATTATTTTTTAACCTGTTTCTTGGCAATGTATCATATAGGATACAAATTTATTTTTTGAATGCTGTTTTTCGATTTTTCTTGCAGATGCCAGATACTAACTTAAATTTGCAGTAAGTAGTTTGGACGATAACTTTAATAAATTGACAAGAAATGGGTTAGAGATTATGCTTCTGATTTTAATCATATTATTTCTATATTAATGTCTCCGACCTTTCAAATTAATATTTTAGTTTTTTGCAATGTTGTATCCATGATGGAAGCAACGTATACTCGTAGTATAGAAGTCATGTAATATAAAATTAGTTTTCATATCACACCGAATTATGATCATATATCATCAGATTTTAATTTTCATATTTATTTTATACATTTATGTTTATTATAGTTTAATGCCGCATAAAAGTGAATTTATAGATCTGTTATTACAATACAAGCTGTTCCTGATCAAGTTTTTGTTTAATTTATATACAAGCTTCCTTTGTACAACCGTCTATTATATCAGAAACAAGTCTCACCTAGCCAGGCCTTGTATGTTGTACATATTAGGTATATTACGGAATCACGACGTTTCTCGGAACGCGGAGGAACGGTTGATGACGTCAACAGTCGTCGCCCTTGGGTGTCGCGAGTTTAACATTGCTTCTACTTCTATTAATTATTTTCTGATAGTTTAAGCCATCTTCTAATACACATTTGCAAATTTGGTACAGTTATGTCGATGCAAGTGATGCAACTAGTTTGGCTACTGAAGTTATAATTAGCATTCATTATTTGATTACGAAAATCGTACCCGATTTCTATAAAATTCACTGATTTTGTAACTGTGTTGATATAGATTATATGTAATTTTATAACAGAATCAGTGTACGATAAGTATATACCGACCAAACAGTGACAATGACAATATATGGAAGAGGGGAATATACCTTGGTCTTGGTCGTGGTTGGTTTTGGCGGTTTGGTTGGTAGGTTATTTGGAAGAGATCGCTCTCTAGCGATAAGACATTTTGACTGCCTCTACTTTTAATCTGTGTACTGTACTGTTCTATTTTATTGAGGTGTGCAATAAAGAGTATTTGTATTGTATTGTATACTTGACGTAGATAGCACTCTGGGAGTGGGACACTAATTTACTAATAAGAGTAAAAATATATTGCAAGATATTAATTTTATGTTAAGGAGAATGAAAATGGGTTTCCCTATATGGAAATTTCCATAAAATGTCACCCGCTTTCATTGATTTTTAATATATTTAGTCTTAAATCACATGGGAGAAGAGCAATTACGCTGACATTTATCTGTACCTAATACCAGTCTCATTAGAAGAATAATCTTGAATTTAATTACATTAATAATTTACAAAAACCCGTCGCATTTAACTAATATTCAGTATGCTCGTAAAATCCATAATCTTGGCAATGCTTGACATTCATTGACATTAGGTAACCGGACGCCAACCAACCTGTTTACCTGGTTGCCGCACCGAGCGCCAAAAATAGATAGCTGGGGCCCTATTCGACACGTGCATGCTGGGTGATGTCACCGGAGAGGTCAACTCTAAGCTCTGGTACCTATTCGAATGGATTCTGGAATTTATGTAGTTATGTATTGTTATATATACTATGTAAAAGGTGGTACGGGTTGGCGGTAAGAGTCCGACTTAAAACTATGCGGAAGTCTCGGGTTCAAATTCAAACCCCGGCTCGTAGTTTTTCCGAACGTCTGTACGAAATATCAGTCGCTTTTCGGTTACACTTTTTTTGTCCTTCTGAGTTGAAATTACATATTTTTTTTCAAGTTAAAAAAAAGGTGGAGTATACAACTTTAAATAAAATGGCCCTAATACCTCTATTATATTGAAATGTTATCTTTTTCTTGTCTTTAATTTTAAGTATACAATCAGTTTTAGTGTAAAAGAAGACCTGACTTAGAGAAATAGTTCTATCGAGGAAATTATATTCAATCGAATTTTCCTCTTACAAAAAACTTCGTCAAATAGTCATTAATCATTCTTCAAGGTATCAAACATGTATTTCAAATATTTTTTGAGAAATTTGAAATCTGCTAAGCGCAAAACCAGTCATCCTCCTCTTGAGCAAGCCTGCGGGAATGTAGTTCTTTGGATGTCCCTTTGTAAAACGCTAAAATTACTAATATTACTCCTGACTCCAGTGCTGAATATAGACCCGTCTGACCACTGACATTCCTGCACTCGACTAGTTCTATTCTAAAACTAATTCTGCCTAGTTACCACGACCATAAGAAAAATATTATTTCAACATAAATTGGAATATATCGTATAATTTTGCAGTTAACGACCAGCAGAAGATATTAAAAGGACATGTATATCATTAATTCTAGTGTTACTTAAGTCTTTACGGAAAGGTGAACCAACGATATTTTACCCAAGGGCGACCGGTGTCTGACGTCATTGAATACATACATGTAAACTAATGCAAAATAGATAGATTTCATCTGAAGGCAGATTTGCTTTGATGCCATTTAAAAACATCTACCGATTCAGGTAGGTATTTTGTAACATTTTAGATCTTTTAGTTGGCTTATAAGTGAGGAGGGCATTATATACCTATAGGTAAGTAGCTCTTGTTACTAATATGTAGCCTACTTGCCGTATTAAGGGGCTCCCTGGTGCCAATGATTTTCGATCTGAATCCCTAGTTTTCTAATGATTTTTATAGCTAATCGTATTATAAGTAACTGCCTTAAACAATATAGTATCCTATATTTACTTCAATATTCATTGTCTTCGAGATATTTGACATCAAAGTCAAAAAAGTGGTTTTCTGGTCATAACTTTTGTGTTAATTAGTTTAAAATTAAAATCGCTCATTAGTTGTTAGAGACGTCAAAGAGGAACCCTAATATGTAGATTTCGTATATGTAAGATTCTTTACAGCATTCTAATATCGATAAAAGTGTGTTTTTAGACCTTATTTAAAAAAAAACATAAAAAATAAGGGCTCATTTATTTCAAAATCCGGCTCTAAAGAAAGATAAAAGATTCAAGAACCGATAGCCGTTTGCCTTATAATTCTATATGTAGTGCAAATGTTAGTATATCGACTCAAAACTGGTTAAAATCGATAAAAAGACGTGTAGAGCCCATACATATTTAAAAAGTTGTTGTCAAAAATTTATTTTTTTAATACAAGCTTTTAACGCCGACTGTACTTTCCTAACAAACGTCATCTACTGCTCGGCGAGATGACTTCCAATGTTTAATCACATCTTATGGCCACCTTCGTTCTCCATAATCAGATCAGACCGGTGGTAGATTTTTTCTCTGACGTTCATAAGTGCATTGTGATGTGCCTAAATTGAAGAATAAATATATTTTATCTTTTTATCTTTTACACCTACCGATCTACCCGTCTGGCGTATCCGCCAGACAGATCCAGTGGGCAGATTGTGCTTGTATCCCTAGCTAATATGATATAGAGTTCCGCTAAGAAAGGAATTATTGAAATTCAATCTCTAAGGGGGTGAACAAGGGGTTGAAAGCTTTTTAAACGTTAAAATACGCGGATGGTGTCTTATGAAATACGTATAATATTCATGAAACAAGAAGACCCAAGAGTTGTAATTTCTCAATGCCCAACAATGAGGCGTAGGTAAATATTCGAACGATGTTTGTATTCATGTCTTTCACGATTAATTGTTTTTTTTTATCATTGTACCGATGAGGATAAAATCCACAGAAAAACCACCATTTATAAATGGTAGTTTTTTTTAAGAACCATTTATAGAGGTCTACAGTCTCTGTTGTACTCTGTACTATACAGAGTGTAACAAAAATGCTGGTGGACCGTTTTAGGGCATAATTAGTATCGTATTACGACCAAATAAAAGTACCAAAAAGGATTTTCGACGCAAAAAAATTGTTTTGTATGGAGCACGTCGCGCGTCGTCCCGGCCGGCCAACCCTCTGTACAAAACTATTTTTTTTCGCCCAAAAATTGTTTTGTCTTGGTTTTTCATAAATAGAATACGTTACCAATTAGTAACATGCATTATTTTTTGGAAGACGTCATTCGATTATATTTCCCTGTAGATTCAAATGTCTCTAATAAACCTACTATCTATGATAGCCCTGAAACGTCAAAAATGTGAAAATACGTTAGGCGTCTGCGCCGCGCGTCAAAACGCCCCATACAAAAAGTGTGAGGTTTGTAACGTCACCGACCACAAAGTTGCAGAAAACTGTTTGGAAGGAACAAGTTTTTGGGAGATTTTTGTAATTTTAGGCACGAAAAAATGCGTTTAGCTATATAGTTGTCGTACATTTTTTTCTTGTTAGAACATAAGTAATCGAACTGAAGTTTCGAAAATACATTTGAGGTATTTAAAAAAATGCCTAAAATTTTAAGTTTTTAAACCGCAATATCTTTAAAAAACGGTTACAAATTATTACGGATTTCCACTTATTTATATTAATTTGGGGTTGTTGAACGTGTTTATGGAACAAATTCAATTAAATTTTTTTCATGCATGTTCTCTATTATGCCCTTAAACGACCACCAGCAAGCAGTTTTGTTACACCGTTTTACAAGCCATAACCCACAAGAGGTTTTTGCAATCGTGGCGCCATCTACGGAAAGTTTTGCCCGTTTATCCTCATTATTGCAGTAGTATCAAACACTGGTATAACCACCTTTTTATTCTTATGCTCACAGTGAATTGTGAGATTTCTACAAAAATGTCTAAGTTACGTGTTGCGAAGGTTAAAATGCGTAGGCACATTTAAAGCACTTTGGCATTTCGCTCACGTCAGAAGATGGCGTCACCGTTGGCGTTTCCAGTATTTCGAAATGCTTAGATACGATTAGTGTTAGAGTCCGGCCAAGCTAACTCTGCACAGACTTTGAAACAAAGAAATAAAATACATTTCGTAACTACTTTGAACTACTTTGTCAATAATAACAATATTCGTGAAGTAATTGATCGCAATACAGACCCATGTACCTTCGTAGGTAGTATTTCAAGGATTTTAAAAAATTGGTTGTTTGTAAAGTAGGTTTACGATCGAGATGTTTACGTGATAACGTCTAACCGCTCGTGAGGATTCCGCGTGACTAGTTTCACGGAATGACTGGCAGCGCTCGAGATGAGACGGGAGATCGGTCCGTCTCTCTCTCGTTATACCTGCGATCGCGCTCGTGAGGTTTTGGTGTGACACAAGTTTCTGAACATGTCACCCGACTAAAACGATTTTAAAGACGTTATCACGTCAAAAGTATTTATTTATTTAAACATTTAGTGCACAAAATAAAACCTACAAAAGGGTAACTTAATGCCAAAATGGCTCTACCAGTCAACCTTAAGGCAAAGCAGAGAGTAAGTGGTGCTATAAACGATCTACAAGTTTCTTAAGCTACAAAATTACTTTACAATCTTAAACATTATTTACTAATAAGAAACCTTCGAATAAAAGAGTAAAATAATGCTATGCAAAAGAAGGAGAAAAAGGGTAAAAACCATATAAGTCAGTAGGTATCTTATAAGATACATCGCCAAGAAAAGGGATAAAATACGATTCATACAAAAGATCCCTTAATTTCGAAACCCCTTTCTTGAATGTTTTCATCTTCAAATCTTACCTACATAGTTACATTTTTAACTGTTTATAATTATCAACAGTAGGTATTGGTACCTATTCGCTATGTGCGAAGTGCATGGTGGGGGTAACGTGAAGGATCGCAGTGCACAATGTGACAAGAAATTAAACTGCAAAGGGCTCTTGTCAAAATCTAATTTCAAAATATTTGACATCACCTAATTCACCTCAACTCGGTCAACTGTCAAATGTGAATCAGCCAGATACATTTCATATCAGCAAGGAGTCCGCTGTCCAAGCCATTTATAAAAAACCGGCCAAGAGCGTGTTCGGGCCACGCTCAGTGTAGGGTTCCGTAGTTTTCCGTCCGTCACAGTAAGTGTTAAGAGTTAAAATAACACCGCCATGTAGGATATGATATGAGCGTTCCACGTACAGCGAAATCTATCGGCAAATTAAGTAAACTATTGCACGCGAGCTTAAAGTATGGAAGATGATTTTATGGGATAATTCTTTATTGCGGGAACCGATTTTCACCATTTTTACTTTATTTGAAAGCACGTCATTTCATTGTGATTTTGTAGTGATTACAGGTTCAATAAACACCTGCTTATACGGTTAAATTACAAACTTAGTTCAGAAATTATTTTGTAATTTTTTTTTTCAAAAACTATCCAACCTATCAAGTTCAAAATAATTTTTGCGATAAAGTTTTTATAAAGTTCTACTTTTGAGATTTTTTTCATATTTTTAAAACTTATGGTTCAACAGTTAGAGGGGGGGGACACATTTTTTTAAGTTCTGGAGCGATTATTTCCGAAAGTATTTACATTATCAAAAAATGATTTCAGTAAACCCCTATTCATTTTTAAATACCTATCCAAAAATATATCACACGTTAGGGTTGAAATGAAAAAAAAATCACTCTCCACTTTACGTATAGGGGAGGTACCCTAATAAAACATTTTTTTCCACTTTTTATTTTACCACTTTGTTGGCGTGATTGATATACATATTAGTACCAAATTTCAGCTTTCTAGTGCTAACGGTCACTGAGATTATCCGCGGACGGACGGACGGACGGGCAGACATGGCGAAACTATAAGGGTTCCTAGTATACTACGGAACCCTAAAAAAGAAAAAAAAAGATTTAAACCCTACCCAAGAGATGGCACCACAATCATGCACACAGCGAATTGCTAGCCATTAGTAGTAAATTTTGAAATATACGTCCATTTTGTGCTAAATACTTCAATTTCCGATACAAAATGGCTCGTCTAGAAATGGACTTCAGCTGCGCACAACATTATACAATTCTAATTACCAATATCCTTCAATCATACCTTCAGTGTCACCAGCGACCTTATAACTCAATCAATACAATTCCTTCGTGGGATTTCTAGTTTTTGTCGTCATTACTGAGAACTAGGTTATAATTACTATAATGCACGTACTCTCCTCGTTCAGCCAGTATAAATAGAAATGTGAAGTTTAGGGATAAATATCGATTTTGTTCAGAAATTCGCATAATATTGACAAAAAATCAAAACTTGATTGGGACCTTAAATGATAATGATTAACCTTGTATGATTTTTTATTTAATAATTTTAAACAAATAGAACCGACTGTACTTAGCCTCCACCTATGCAAAAGCAAATGCCCGAGCTACTCTGAAAAATACTCAAATCATTTGAAGATTTCCCTCGATTTCTCCAGAATCCCATCATCAGATCCTGACCTGATGACAATGGGACCAACTGTGAAATAATATACTATTTCAAGCAAAAAAATAAGTTTACAAATCGGTCTAGCCGTCTTGGAATAATCGGTGAACATACAATAAAAATAGAAAAAACAAAGATCCCGACGAATTGAGATTGAGAACCTCCTCTTTCGAAATCTTTCGAAAATACCATTTTCTAGTCGGTAGTGAGCCTGCCTGCTAAACCGGGGCTCGGGTTCAAATCCTGGTGTGAACATTTAGTGTATTTCAGAAAATCAGGGTCCCTTTTTTCATTTTTTACGTAGCTATATTTATTTATTTTTGTCATTGTAAGATTTTACAAAAGTATTCTGTGTAATTTGAGGCCAATTAAAAGAATACTAATTCTGCAGTTGAAATTATCATTCTGTTCTTTTTTACGATTTTTCGATTCTCCCAAGTTTAACATTAGCATTTTAGAACAGGATATTAAAAATAAAAAGTACATTGCCGAGGGACGGAAAGTCATGGATTCCTGAAGAAATAGCTGGGGAAGTAGCCGGGGAGAGACTTGTCGGTTTCCGTTGAAGTAATCCTTTGTAATGCATGGAAATACAATCAAAAACATTACAAACAACATGCTGTATGCATTTTCCAAAATTAGATAATAACTGCAATAACATTTTCTCAATTAAGAATGAGTTCTATTAGTGTCATTGAGAGGAACACATTATGTATCTATATTTTGAATCTAATGGGTTACATTGAAACAAATGTAGTAATTGAAATAATAATTCGAATTACTAAGAAAATGCGGCCATCAAGTGATTCTCGATATAAGGGATGATAATGTCATGAAAATAAAATAACGATTATTTTACACGATTTATTAATTGATAGGTACCTAAGAGAAATAATTTAACAATAAAATATATTCTAATGAAGTTTTGATTTACATTAATCTGATCTTTATTATAATCAGCCACTATGAGCATATTAAGTAACTTTTGACTTTTGCAGTTGGATCGCATTTACAGTAGTTGTGATCGAAATGCCTCTCCATGTGTTGAATTGCTGAAATGACAATAATAGGGATTATTAACTACTAATATAACTAGCGGTACCCGCAGCTTCACCCGTGTGTGTTTCAGTAGGCTCTATCATATTCCAAAACTTAATACGCTTTCTACAAGTCAAATTTCATAACATCAAATCGTTAAGACCTGCGAATCTGGGACCGGAACCGGTTACCAATAAAGGGTTATTGTTATTACCAGGACCTGTCATGGTAATAACAATACCAAGATCGAATTGGATAGTCTTATTACACTTTCCATAGGTACGACAGAGAAGGTGCTGTTATCGTTGGTCCTTGTCATATACCTTTTTACATGTTTATAATTTAAAAAAAAAACCGACTTCAATGGGGGTAGCCGGTGAAGGATTATTGTAGATGGTGCACTTAGATTCCATACAATGAAATAACTTGCTTAAAAAACGCAGCGGAGAGGACAAATCGCCAAACGTGAACTATGCGTCGTTGAAGAGTTCCGTTGTGATTATCATCAGCAGTTCCACTTCATCAAATGTCACTCTTTTGAATGAAAATGCTTGATTTGTTGATAAAAACACAAAAGTCACTATGTGTAAGCCCTTAAGATTTGAGGAGTTCCCTCGATTCTTCATGGATCCCATCATCAGAACTTGAGCTTGACGAACATTTGTTCTGACAATTAAACTTGCTAAACAAACACAGCGAAGAGGACGAATCGCCAAACGTGAACTATGCGTCGTTGAAGAGTTCCGTTCTGACCATCATCAGCAGTTCTACTTCATCAAATGTCACTGTTTTGAATGAAAATGATGGTTTTTGGATGGAAAATGATGATTTGAGGAGTTCCCTCGATTCCTCATGGATCCCATCATCAGAACTGCGTTTTGACAAAAACGGGACCAATCTGTATATATATACTTACAATCAAAAAAAGAATTTTCAAAATCGGTTCAGACATGACGGAGTTATGGAGTAACAAACATAAAAAAAAAAAAACAAAAAAAAAAAAAACACATACACGCCGAATTGAGAACCTCCTATTTTCAAATCTTGAAGTCGGTTAAAAATAAGAGCTACCGACGTAAGTAAATAAATTATTGTTTATTGTAATATGATTGTAATCAATTATTTAACATTATTGTATAATTAATAAATTAAAATAGAAGACTCCTTAACTCAAAAAATCTTTATAATTTAAGATTATTAGTTAAGTTCTTTATGAATGTACCTAACTTTGTATGAAATAGACAGATTAAATTTAAATTTAATTTAATTTTTACCCTCCACCCATTACTTATAGCTGTGGTGGGTCACAAACATATAATTCGCGATTTCTTCAAGAATTTCTATGTTTACTACGAGAAAACCTGATATTTTTCTTAGAAAGTTGTGTCGGCTAAGGAAACTATGGTAAATTGTTTTGTTTTGTCCTGTAGAAGTGTTTTTATCGTCATCTATGTCTATCCCTTACGGTAGTACGCGTGTGCGGTCTCTAGTTAAATTCTTGCTTTGAGGTTTATTATGAAAATTCTGCTCCAGAGATCATGATTAAGCTGGTTTGAACTAATTAGGAAGCAATAAAGTAATAGGACTGAGAACTAGCGCTAATGTTGACTGGTCGATTGTGACGCGAATGTGTTTTAATTCATTATAAGACAACGACAGTTATTCAAATTATGTAATAAAATAATGTAGGGTAGGTAATAAGGTCCGTTTTTGTAGAAAATTATACAAATATTTGTTGTAAAGCGTTTTTATTTTTCTTGTGTTTTATTTGTATTCCCTAATTCCTAACATAAAGTTAAAAAATCGCCTCCTCCACTGTTCTATTATTTATCATAAGATACGTAAATAAGAATGTGGTAGAGATACCTAAATGTTTCTAAGTTGACTTATTATGTGATTTTTAAATGCTTAAATTTAAGTTAGTTTCAAGTTGACATTTTTAATAAAATATGTAATGACTTGGTTTCTAATAAAAAAATTATGTGTGTATTATATTAAGTACCTATATAATGTTATTGTACTTACCTCAAGTTACCTAAGAAAGAGCGGTGTCTCTCAACACAGGCATTTATTTTGCTTACAGGGAGGGTCCATCCCTTGGATCATGTTTTACGTGTTTTTGTTAAATAAATATCTGTATTAGCTTAGATTACGTCCCAGAAAATCCTTTATAAGGAGTGGAACTTCTTTGCGGGCCTGCCACTGCTCCACCAATGAACAGCTGCCAGACGTAAGGTAAAGTAAAGAGTAAGTAAAGTAAGTAATACAGGGGTTTCGTTGCTTTATAAATTATAGAATTGCTTTCCTGCGGTAGTTCTTCATCTAATATTGGCCTTGCTTGGACATAACCGTGTCGAGCACTAATTAAATTACATATAAATAAATAATTTTAAACAAAAAAGAACCGACTTCACTTAGACTCCACCTTTCCAAACGCAAATGCTCGAGCTGCTGTAAAAAATACTCAAATCACTATAGGTGTGCCTATCAAATTCAAATTCAAATTCAAATTCAAAAATATTTATTTCAGACAAAATGGTCCATTTTGTTAGTATATATTCTAAGCTGCCTATAATAGTTGAAGAGTTCCCTCTATTTCTCCAGGATCCCATCATCAGATCTTAACCTGATGACAATGGGACCAACTGTGAAGTATATTTCCAAATCGGTCCAGCCGTCTTCCACTAATCGGTGAACATACATAAAAAAACCGGGCAAGTGCAAGGCGGACTCACGCACCGAGGGTTCCGTACAAACCTGTAGATATATAGGGGTAGTAACTTTAAAAATATTAAAAATATTTTTATTATATGATGTAATGAAAAATTTACGGTTTTCGCAATTTTTCCTTATCTGTGCTATAAGACGTTGCTTCGCACCAAATTTTAAGATTCTGAGTTCACGGGAAGGACCCTGTAGGTTTTGATTCCCTTTCGTGTTTTCGAAAATTTGCGGCATTAACGGCTGTATCTTTTGATTGCGTTGGCTTAGAAGGTTGATTTTTTCACAGCTCCGAGGGACAGTAGACCTGAGTATTTGATATAAATTTCAGCTTGATACCTCCACTCGTTCCTGAGAAAAAGGGTCTTGACAGACGGACGGACGGACAATAAAGTGATCCTATAAGGGTTCCGTTTTTTCTCTTCGAGGTACGGAACACTAAAATAAAAATAACAAAAAAGATCCAGACTAATTGAGAACCTCCTAACTCCTCCTTTAAAGTCATGAAGTAGGTTGATAAATATTATGGAACAATCATACAACAAATCAGCCTAGTTCCTCAGTAAGCCTATTGTTCTGACTATTAATAGGTAGTAGTAGCCAATAGGTATATCCCACCAAAAACATAAATGTAAAAAAGGAGAGCCAAGTTCAATACAAAAATTATGCTTGGCTGTGGGCTTCGCCGCAAAAAGAATGGAGATCTAAATGAGTGCCAAGTTCTATGCAAAATCCAAATATGTGGGTATTTATAGGAACAAAATAACATTATGAACAAGTATTAAACTCTATTTCTTTGCTTTATTGGATACCTATAACAATTACCTATATTATAATTATGTCCTCTGCTAAATATCGAAGTGCCTATGTCGAGAAGAGCGCTGTCCAGACTAAGTCCTTAGCGCGTATTACAAGTTTTTTGTATTGGGACACCACTTATTTTTTGACTTAACTTTATTTTTATATTTCTGTTATATTATATCAAATTTAATAAAACATATATTGGGATAGTTTCAAATATCTGCTTGTAACGGTTCCAACGATACAATTAAAAAAAAATTGTATGGGGACCCCCCTATTTTTTAACTTACTAGATTTTTTCCTACGCTTACACACAATTACCGAGCTGGATTCCAAATTTCATCCTTCTAGGTCATCTGGAAGTAGGTTAGATTTAGGTACTATATGTCAGTCAGTCAGTCAGTGCTAAAATTTACGACTTTTTGACCTTCATATCTTTATAACCGTTTGAGCTAGCTTCATGAAATTTGGGCTTCTAGATGTCCTTATGCATATAATTAAACACACGTAGTTTTATGTGTTTACGTTATAGAAGGGTCAAAAGTGGCACCAAGTGGTTCGTGTAATTTACACTCGGCGCTGGCTAGCCAGTTCCTTTGCTTGAACTTGGCTTGACACGCTACCGCGTGTCTAGATATACTTAAATACATAGAAACATACACAAATCAGGATTTCTTCCGTGCTAAGCACTCAAATAAATGCCCTGACCAGGATTTAAATCCGGGACCTCATTCTTCATAGGCAGAATCCCTACCGACTCTGCTATGAGGCCGTTTATATAAGTTAATAGCAATGTGTTAATAGTCGGATCGGACCTCGGTCGCCGGGCGGCCTTGACATAGCGTCTATGCGCAGGCGCCGCCGATTACAACGACTAAACAAAGAAATACTAGCTAACTATAGTAACTATTGAACCTTAAAGAGGTATTACACAATAACAAAGAGAATGTATTAATAGTACCACAAAGCAAAGTAAAGCAAAGTTTTACTAGATGGCGCTGTACATTATATTTAGGGACCGCACACGCGTACTACCGTAAGGGATAGATATATATGACCATAAAATCACTTCTGCAGCACAAAACAAAACAATTTACTATAGTTTTCCTTAGCCGACACAACTTTCTAAGAAAAATATCAGGTTTTCTCGTAGTAAACACAGAAATTCTTGAAGAAATCGCGAATTATATCCGTTTGTGACCCTCCACTGCTATAAGTAATGGCGTGGAGGGTAACAAAAAAAGGTGAGTCTATGACAAGGACCAACGATAATAGCATCTTCTCTGTCGTACCTACTGAAAGTGTAATAAGACCATCCCGTTCGATCTTGGTATTGTTATTACCATGACAGGTCTATGGCTAGTATGTCTATGTTATACGATAACTCTGGTTTGCTCTGGTTCAGATGGCGCTTCAGAGTTACTGTCGTATGGGGCTGTACAGCGCCATCTTGTAAAGCTACCAAACTTGGAGCCTCAAAAATTTCTTAGACTGTTTTCCTCTATTTATACTCTTTGGATTTAGGTTCTGGTTGCCCTGAAAACCAAATAACCGCGAATTTATAGGTTCCCAGTACAGTCGCCATCAAATATATTGGAGTGGCCAAGCTACTCAAAAATATCGGAACATGCACTTTATAGCCTTGACAATACAGGCGCTGTGCCGATATTTATGACTACCTTGGCCGCTCCGATACATCTGATGGCGACTGTACACCCTCAGCTACCGCGTCATGGCACCATTTTAGTGTTAATCGTATTTTGTTGTTTTTGTTTTGTATTTTTTTTGCATCAAATTTATTTATTTAATCGTATGGCATGCATAGTTAGGCAATCAGAGAAATGCTTTGAGGTTGTTAAGCCAAGAAACTACGTCGGGTGTCAGAGCATCCAAATCCTCGGCTGGATTTGCACCCAGCCGAGGATTTGCACCAAATAAACGTTTCCGTTCGTTCATTTCATAGATGGCAATTGTGTTTGCCTGAAATACAGATATTTAATAAAGGTTTCCGCGATCGAGATTTCCACTAGATGCACCGTGACGAGAGGTCCTTTTGACAGCAGCTGTCAAAATCAACCAATCAAAAATAGTATGATTCAACATGATTGGCTCAAAGCAAGTATCTCTATTGTATATTCTTTCATCAAAAATATTTTGAACATTATCGGTTAAGGCGTCTTCGAGTTATCGCCAAAAATCTCCATAACATAGGCAGATTCGACCTTTTCATACTAATTTTTTGATAGTAGGTACGGAACCCTCCATTATGCGTGGTCCGACACGCACTTGGCCGGTTTTGTATGTTCATATATTATTCGAAGACGGCTAGACCAATTTGGAAGATTCGTTTTTGTTTGAAAAAAAGTGGATTCGATTATGGTAATAAAAATGTTTCTTTTTTCTTTAAAAATATTTTATATCTTCGTGGTTGAATAAAGTGGTGGTTCTTTCAGTACGAAGGCGACATAAATAAAAACAGGCTAAGTATTATCAGACTATAAATAATGTTATCTAGATGTTTATTATAAACAAACATTAAATTAATAACTTAATAAATATGAGTGACCTACGTAACGTGTTTCAATAAATAAGTAACAATATATTTACACAATCTAGTATAGAAGTAGGTATAAAATAAATGTAAAATCATAATACAATTGGTAACAAATTTGACAATTACATGGTTTGGGCAATAAATCGTCTTTCTTTATAGTCTGAGCGCTCGTTAGATAAAGGTGGTTATGTTAAAATAGACTGAAAAACTAATGTTACATGTCCTTCATCAGAGAATACGTGTCTGAATCCGACTGCATAATGTTGCGTTGCACAGTTCCCCAGCATTATAGCATCACATAAACCACAATTTTTTCAGTCTACTTTAACGTAATTTCCATATGGCGTCCTTATAGTCTGAGGGCCAGCTAGATAAAAGTACGGGTTGTAAGCTTCTGCCTTCGAAGATATGCTGGCGGGAGAACTGACGGCAGTGTCACGTGACCACGAGGCTACGGACAAAATAAAAGGTTAACAAAATCGATGTACACTTACTACACATAAGAACAAATAAAACCAGTCACCATGTATGAATTTTTTAAAGCTATATGACCCATTTTTTTGTGCGAGAAAAAATCGGATTTAACGCCTCGCCGAATATTTTATTTAAGGGGCTCCACACGTTTTTTAACGATTTTTGACCAGATTTGAGTCGATATTCCAACATTTGCACTACAGATTATAAGGCAAACGGTTATCGGTTCTTGAATCTTTTATCTCCATTCTGTAGAGCCGGATTTTGATATAAATGAACCCTTATTTTTTATATTTTTTTCAAATGGTCTAAAAACACTTTTATCGATATTCGAATGCTGTAAGAATCTTACATCTACATATTAGGGTTCCTCTTTGACGTCTCTAAATAAATACTGACGAGAGATTTTAATTCTAAACTTATTAACACAAAAGTTATGACCAGAAAAACACTTTATTGGCCTAAAATTGTTCGACTTTGATGTCAAATATCTCGAAGACAGTGACTACTGAAGTAAATATAGGATACTATATTGTATAAGGCCGTTACTGATAATATGATAAGCTAATAAAATCATTAGAAAACTAAGGGATTTAGATCGAAGGTCATTGGCGCCAGGGGGCCCCTTAAGTACAAACCGCAAAAGTTAGGATGAAAATACATTTAAATACGAGTAAAAAAAACAATTCAAAATCAAATATAATAATTTACTAATAAATACTGTGTGATCAAAGAGAATGTAGAACTTTGAAGCGCCATCTTAATTCTGAACCAGAGCAAACCAGAGTTATCGCATAATTTATGTTACAATATCAAACTTGGAGTACAAAAAAATCTTAGAATATGCCCCTCTTTATACATTCTCTTTGGTAATAAATACAACGTATTCTTGAAAATAACACACTGTTTTAATGTAATAATTTTAACCTGCTGCGCGCTACAAATATAAAATCACTAGTCAAGGTTGCTACAACTATAGACACCTAGCGGTGAATTGCGTAGACCTGTAACATTACTCGATGACGGCTCGATGTTATTCTAGTTCTGCTACTTGACGCTAGGTGGCTAAGGAAACAGGACTACTTTAGATCCTCTTAATTAAGTTTGCTACTGATTACTAGATGGCGTAAAATTAAAGTTGTTTTGCTTTACTTTTTACCCAACTGCCGAAAGGAAGGAGGGTTATGTTTTTCGAGAGTTTGTATATATGTATGTATGTCCATTTCTTTGTCACGCACTACAGTCTACAGCGCTTGACGGATTTCAACGCATGACATGTCTTAATATTTGTCTGAATGTGACAAATGATTTGTAACATGGAATACATTGTTTTTAGGAATTCCCACGGGAACGGGATTTTTTTGGGTAATACTGATTTCGAATACTACTTACTGACTACCACGTCAGATATGACACAATAATGAGAGCAATGAAACCTGTCTAGTTACATTGCTATACTATCCTTATTGCAAGATCTGGGCATCTGGCAGCATTTAATGGGTGGAGGTCAGAGTGACATACCAACAAAGTTTTCAGGTTGGAAAAAGTAATACCAAAATAGTTAAAAACTACTAAAGTTGTGTAAATTATAGGGGACATATTTTAACATTAGAACAAAAACCATTGTCTATTATTGCGGAAACACAGACAGTAGGCGACTAACTAAAAATTGCATTATACATCTTTTTGCACTACTGTCCCCCAACAGACTCTTCTGGCCATGATAAAATCTAATTAATTACATAATTTTCCATAATATTGCATCAAACCCAGAGCTCTAGGATTTGTTTTCTTCAAGTTATTTGCATTATTTGACCTCCACTACTTTACAGCTGCCAGATGTCCGGATCTAGAAATAAGCATAGTATAGCAAACTAACTAGAGGGGTTTCGTTGATCTGATTATTGTGTCATATCTGACGTGGCCAGCTCTCCGTCTATTATTGGCATCCGTGGTTTCTGATTTGATTTTTTTGTTTCATTATTAAATTCGTACCGTACTGCTTAAGACACTTATAAGTGTCTTATAACAGTCCAGTTTAGCTTACTCAAGTTAGGAACGATTTCCTCCTCATGCTCATGATGTCCATGTTGCCCGTTGTGTATATGGAGATGGATCTCCTTGCTCGGAGGTGGACCGTAGTGAGGCTGCGGCTGCGGCTGATGATGCAGCTTGGAGCCGAGGAGGCTGCCGAACTGGAAAACGATTGTCTTATTAATGGCAGAACTGATTTTAGGGAGATGAAGTTGGAAGAGCGTGGTTAAATAGGATTTGAAAGAGGATTAGGTGCCGTAAAACGGAGGTTTTAAAATTGTGGAGCGACTTTAAAAAATCAATAATATTACGCCTAACATTTTTTTCGCCTGACTTCTAGTAACATGCAAGAGTTTATGTGTTTTATATACTATTTAGCCCAGTCGGTAGTGACCCTGCCTACAAAGCAGGAGGTCCCGGGTTCGAATCCTGGTCAGGGCATTTATTTGTGTGTTTATCACGGATATTTGTTCCTAAGTTATGGATGTTTTATATGTATTGAAGTATTTATCCATACTTATCTATTATATATATCGTCGCCTAGTAACCCATAACACAAGCCTTATTAAGTTTACTGTGTACGTTTATTTTTTTTGCCATTAGTGAATTTTGGTTGTCACCTGATTATATTATGATTCTAGCATTTTACGAAAAGAGATTCAAGCTATAAAAATCAGTGAGTTGTCAAAACAATAAATAAATAAAATATGGCTGTCTGTAAAGTCGGTTTAAGGACTATCGTATCGTCCGTAAACCGACTTTACAGACAAATATTTTTTTTAATGAATAGTAACAGTCACTACTTAAGAGGCCTTATTCCCAAAACGCGCGAATTTGCATTTCCATTCTACCCTCTCCCATTTAGCTTTAAGATAAATATTGTTTTCTCAGTAAGTGATTTATGTAATTTGAGAAATAAATGTCTTAAACCGTAAACCGTAATTTCACGAAATGCTTCATTTTCTTCGAAGGCTATGGCGAAAATACTAAGTTTTTTTAAATCAACTATTGATGCACATAATAGTTCATTTCTTTATCTAGACGGCCATCGGAGCAAATATTACATTTTAACGAGTGAAATATGAAAAAAATTGGTTGTCTTGGAAGGCCTTTCCGGATTTTCCAGTTAGGTGTACCGTTCATTTTCAGATTACGCAAAAAAGGGTAAAAATTCTTATTCAATTTGAATTGAATTCAATTGAGTATATCATGTATGAGACGGCCATGGAAATTAAAATCGAAGATTCATCTTGGATAATCGACAAAATACCTTCTGATTATATGCCAGTTTTTTGATGAAAACACGGTTACATTTCATTTTTTCCACGAAAACCCTATGAATATTTTGACCTAAAAATATTACCAGTGCAAAGTTAAACTATATTTCTATCACGATAAAAAAAAAACATTACTATAGCAGTAAATTTCAAATTACTATGAATTTTTAAAAATGACACTTAAATCACACTTCACAGGACACTTTTTGTAAGAATCGTATTTTTGGGTACTTAATAATAATAAACATGGTTGAAAATTATTTTATCTACACTCATACTGTAAGTACTCTAAAATGCGTTCAAAAACCGTAGACAATGACAAGCATTACAACAAACGATTTAACTATGATAAGTTTCTTATCTGCGGCAGTAACGTAATATTAACTATGCATGCTCAAATATTGTTAAGCAATGAGTTTCAAATTTGGAACATCGAATTTGATAACATAATGTTACCGCCATGGCCAACTCGATTGGTCCCGCGCGAGCGCCGGCACAATCGAGTAGGCCATGACGGTAAAATGGCGGTCATTCTATGGTTTCCGAACAATTAATATAATATTTATAATATGAGTGTAGATAAAGCAGTGTATGCAACTGTACGTAATTAGGCCTTAAAACACTCGTGTGATCTTATTATGAAATTCGCCTGCGGCTCATTTCATAAAACCACACTCATGTTTTGAGGACCCTTATTACGTAACAGTTACATAAACTACTATTTTTGTATTACTAATACTTCAAACTATCTTATAAATAGCATTTTATGCGGCTTTTTTCATTAATAGAGTTTTTCGACCTTTTAGGGAATAAGGAGCCTTAAGGGTAGGTTGCACCAAACCGTCTGTCACCGTTGGAACGTTCGCAAAATTTTATTGAATTGGTTGGTGCAACTGGCCCTAAGTAAATATTCGCGATGTTTACAATGCGCCGTATTCTAATTTTTAAAAGACATAAACTATACATTAAAAACACAATTTCAAACATAACTCCAACATACAACAAATAATCAACCAATCTTCAACCAAATTGAAGTTTTATAAATTGAAAGGAAAATGGAAAAATTCACCGAGTCGAGTAAGGTTCGAACTTGCGACCTTTCGGAAATTTTCGCTTGCAAACGTTTCTATTAATTCAATATTGAAGTTGTATTGAAGTTACGTCGAAATAATTTTCAAGAAATATAAGAATTTATATTTCTGATTCAGACGTTTAGGTGCTAGCTGAATTGCGTAGTTAATGCATTTGAGTTGTATTGAAGTTGGATCGTGTATATACGTGTTTTAAAGTTAGAATACGGCCCAATATGTGTGACATATACCATTCACCACTATTAAAGTACAACAATAAACTTAAAACATTCAGAGGTTTGCATGAAACGTTGTGCACAACACCTATAATGCCCGCTGAAATGGATAACAGAAAAGTACCTAAACCCTTTTAGCTCGAAATACAAGAGGAATGTAGACGGGTAGGGTAAAAATAGGTAAGAAATGATGCGCTTTTTGTGTCAGGTTAACGAAATGGCACGAAATAATCTGCATCAAGCTGTATAAAACTATGCAGTTTTAAGAGTTCTTTAACGTATTTGCTACCAATTTGTTTTTTATTCCTTTTTATGTCAACAACTAACCGGCAATCATATCTAATATTATACCCATATACCCTCTTTCTTACAATCTCAAATGTAAGTCTTTAAGAAAAGGTGCCGTTTGGCGAACACGTTCACATTTTTCGTTAATATACAAATTCAATTAAGGATGTAGTTTAAGTCAATGAAATGTATTCTTTACTAGCTTTTGCCCGCGGCTTCGCTCGCGTTAAATTCGGGGTAACACCCTAAATAAAATTTCACCCCCTCTTTTAAGGGGTTGGGTGCCGATATCCAAATAATTTTAAAAATGATGCAGGATTTTTTTGTTACTCACAAATAGTCCGCATACCAATTTTTAGCTTTCTACCTTGAAAATTGCGGAATGCTCCATACAAACTTCCACCCCCCATTTTAGTGAAGTGGGGGGTTAGAAAGAGACAAAAAGTAACCTATGTCACTCTCCATCCCTTCAACTACCTCCACTTAAAAAATCAGGTCAATTCGTCGCCCCGTTTTGCCGTGAAAGACGGACAAACAAACAAACAAACACACACACATACGTATGGATGTCAATACCGTAAGTCATTCATTTCAATGACAAATTTTTGAGGATGGATCCTTTTCGCTAAACTACGTCCTTGTATTTGACTAATAAAAGGTTAAGCACGCGCGCGACCGCCAAACGGTACCTTTTGATATAGGCTCTCACAAATCAAGACTTTGTAAAGCCGATGTCCATAATCTACCTCATGTAGAGTCAAGTACCTAGAACAGCACCCTGTGGCACCCAAAACACGCTTCCGTCTCGCTCTGTCCCAGTGCCCGTATTGCGTCATCCCGCTCACGCATGACTTAGAAAGCCACTTTCACTTGTCGCTCGAAATGTGTCAATAATGATTCAATAGCAAAAAATGTTACGAGTGATAAGGGCCATTCTACTTTACATCGCAATCGTCAACTGTCTTGATGCTTATATATAGTATTATTTATACTCGTCGACTGTAATGCTTGAATTGTGATTGTGTAGACCAAACTACTAGCGCATACTTTTCGATAGAGCTTTTATGGTCGCATTTTGTAGCATCACCAACGATGGTACAAAAGATTTTCATACAATATTGTAACACTGTTGTCCTTCCCGACCGCCCGTGTCCTCCTTCCCGACCGCCGGCACAATCCACCGGGAAATAGAACTTACTCAATTGTATAGAGGCAGCAGGTCTTTCATCGAACTCTATTCTTACCGGCTTGCCTATATTGAGCACTCGTAGAAAATTATTGTATACAATAGTCACATAATCAAGCTTTTCAATTTCGTACCTTACTTAGGCCACTATGTAAGCTTCGTGGCCTAAACACGGTACTCGACTGAAAAGCTTGCTAAAGTTGCCTAAGTAAGGTACGAGATTGAAAAGCTTGATTATGTTACTATTGTACAAGGTGTAACGAAAATGAAGGTGATTCGTTCGAGGGCATAATTGTTATCGAATTACAAAAAAAAAGGATAAAAAAATTTTCACGCGAAAAAAAAATTAAAAAAACATTTTTTTTTCGAGTCCAATTTTTTTTTTCCAATTTTTTCTTAGTCGCAATAATATACCAATTATACCTTCAAAGGGATCACCAGTATTTTTGTTAAATCCTGTATACAACACTTTTTCTACGAGTACCCAAAATAGGCAAGCCGGTAAGAATTAAGTTCGACGAATGCCTTACAATACAACCTGTTTTCTCTATACAATTTAGTAACTTCGATCTCCCGCTGGATCGTACTGGCGGTTGGGGAGGAGGACAATGTTGTGCGACCATCATAGGTATAGGATAAAAGGTATAGAAAGGGCATGGCAATAACAATACCAAGATCGAACGGTATGGCCTTATTACACTTTCAATAAGTACGATAGAGAAGATGCTTATTATCGTTGGTCCTTGTCATAGACTCACATTTTTAGGGTCCGTACCTCAAAAGGAAAAAACGTAACCCTTATAGGATCATTTGTTGTCCGTCCGTCCGTCCGTCCGTCTGTCAAGACCCTTTTTCTCAGGAACGCGTGGAGGTATCAAGCTGAAATGTATATCAAATACTCAGGTCTACTGCCCCTTGAAGTTGTGAAAAAATCAAACTTCTAAGCCAACGCAATCAAAAGATACAGCCGTTTATGCCGCAAAGTTCCGCAAATTTCGAAACTCGCAAGGGAATCAAAACCTACAGGGTACTTCCCGTGAACTCAGAATCTTGAAATTTGGTACGAAGCAACGTCTTATAGCACAGATAAAGGAACAATTGCGAAAACCGTAAATTTTTAGTTACATCATATAATAAAAATATTTTTATTAATTTTAAAGTTACTACCCCTATATACCTACAGGTTTGTACGGAACCCTCGGTGCGCGAGTCTGACTCGCACTTGGCCGGTTTTTTTTATTACCCCTCACGCCATTACTTATAGCAGTGGAGGGTCACAGACAGATATAATTCGCGATTTCTTAAAGAATTTCAGTGTTTACTACGAGAAAACCTGATATTTTTCTTAGAAAGTTGTGTCGGCTAAGGAAAACAAAGGTAAATTGTTCTGTTTTGTGCTGTAGAAGTGATTTTATCGTCATCTATGTCTATCCCTTACGATAGTACGCGTGGGGGGTCTTTGAGCCATCAAAGCTCCATCGAAGCGTGACGAAACGATTTACCATCAAATAGACTAAAATATAAAAAAGTACTTTACATTTTGAGAGCACGATGAGACCCCTTTAACACTGACTGCTCAATCCATACAAGGCTACCTATACTTTTTTTATTACCACGACGGTGGCAAACAAGCATACGGCCCTGATGGTAAAATAATAAAAAAATAATAATAAAAAAATAACTTTATTAAACCAACAACAAATGGTACATAAGTACTTTACTTACTAATTATTTAAGTTGAAAGTTACTATTATTTGAGTGTGACAATGCTCATCACTCCCCGTACTAGTTAAAAACTGTATTACGGTGGAGTGAGATTAATCATCCACTATCATAACATAAGGAACAACTTTATATATGTAGGTAACAACTTTATATGTGTATAGGTTCTTAAGAGTTAGACTATAAGCAGAATACAATTACATTAACACCAAAAAGCACTAATGCGTAAATTTAAGTTTAGCGATTAATTAAAACTAATAAAACATAACAGAGGGTATTTAGAAATAAAGCGCATTACGAGTGCAGCTCCAAGAGTACCCAGGTAACTAAGTGCTAAGTTCACGTAAACAAGTAGTAAACGCAAAAATGCAGATGCATCTTCACTTTACTTAAGGAAACAAAATATTAACAATAATACTTCAGTATAATATATTAAGTGTAAGTATTTGAGTGTATATATGTGCAGTAGCGTGAGTTGTGTGTGTGTGTTAGAAATGTAAATGTACCCTCTTTTTTTCTGAAGTTTTTCAGTGTCTTCATAACTAAGCGAATTAAGAAATACTGCTAATGCCTTTTTACATTGATAGAAGCTGAGATTACGTATACAGTTTAGTATGTGTACTAATACGATTATATATTACGGGTCCTAGAATTTTATGAAATTTACGACAATACGCTGTTCTAAAAGAAGGGATGGAATAAACTAAATCCAGTCTACGTCGTGTTAGGGAAAAATCAGGCTGCCTTCGATGCTGAATCATTATTAAGTTATTTATAAATAGCTGCCTTATTGTTAGCATGGAGGAGTTGGATATCTGAACTTTTTAAATGTCATAACTTTAAGGACAGCACGTTGGGCACGTTCAAGTTGAATTAATATAGTTTTAGCAGCGCCTCCCCATGCGGTGATACAATAAGTTGAAACAGATTGACAGAGTGCATAGTATATTGTGGTTAACAACTTATTGTCACACCCGTGTCTAAGGTTTTTAAATATGTAGATCAGTTTTCTTACTCTACTAGTTAAACCCATAATGTGTTTATTCCAATTAAGGTTTTTGTCAACTTCCACACGTATCTAATGCACTTAATATTTTCAATTAAGCAGCATGTGCAGTTGTGTAGCCCAGAGCAGGAATGAGTCCTAATACTCCTAATCGATATCAGGTCCGGACTAGGTTGAGTGTTATTGCGAATGCTAAATGTGATGTACTTAGTTTTTAAGGAATTCAAGGTAAGGAGATTAAAGTCAAGCCATTGAGTAACATCATTGAATCCTTTTTGTGCAGCCTTAGCCACGTGAGCCCAACTATTGTCTTGAAAAAGAAGGACTGTATCATCCGCATAAGTAATTATTTGTGCATTTGTAAGTTTAATGAGACACAGATAATTGATATAAATAAAAAAAAGGGTCGGGCCAAGTACACTGCCCTGCGGAACTCCATAATGGATCTCTTCCTCAGAACTAAGATGTTCACCCACTCTCACTGACTGTTTCCTGTTCATTAGGTAATCACTAAGAAGTAGAAGTGGCAAGCCACGAATGCCAACATTTTCTAACCTTTTGACTAATATGGGGACAGAGACTGTATCAAAAGCTTTTTTTAAATCTAAAAATATACCGAGTAATTTTTTGTTATCATCTAAATTGTCGACAATGAATTCAGTTAAATGTTTAACAGCATCTGCAGTAGATTTCCGTTCTCTGAAACCATACTGATTAGTAGTAGCTAGGATGTGATATTTTTCTAAATAAGATTTAAGTCTATTGTTAATTAATTTTTCAATTACTTTGGACAGGTACGTTAGAAGTGATATTGGTCTATAATTAGTTATACAGTCTCTGTCCCCTGATTTGTATACTGGAATGACGATAGATTTTTTTAAGGCATCTGGGAACTTTCCTTCTTGAAAACAAAGGTTGGTAATAATAGCAATAGGATTACTCAGGACCTCATTAGTCATTTTTAAGAAAGTAGATGACATTCCGTCGCAACCACTTGTTGCATTTGATTTTAAATTACTAATAATTCTTTGAACTTCTAATTCATTCGTTGGCATTAGAAACATGCAATTTGGAGAGGAAATCGACAAATTCATTGTTTCGATTCGCTGATGGTCCATGAATTGAGTTCTATCAATAACCTCTGATGCTAATTCTTTGCCAATATTTGTGAAATATTTATTGGCATAATTAACAGATTTTTGCGGGCTAGATTTCAAGTTAAGAAGATGCGTATTGTTATTGGGTTTATCATCAAAGTTGCATATACTCTTAATAAGTTGCCATTGTTTTTTTATGTTATTTGTATTTGCTTTAATTTGTGCTCTTTGATAGGCCCGTTTCAATCTACTAAGAATGTTATTGCAGGTATTGCGATATCTACGATAGGTGATTTTAATTGTGGCATTATCCGGATCTCTTTTTAATTTACGATGTAGATTGTCACGATTTCTCATACAACGGATCAAACCTACTGTGATCCACGGTTTAATGTTGCGTTTTCTACGAGAAATTGTAATATATTTAGCGTATTTATTCAAGATTTGAGTTACTTGGGCAATAAATATATTTGTTGCTTCATTAGCATCCTTGCCACTTAACAGTTCTGTCCAATTAATTTGTTCTAGATCTTTTGTAACTGCAATGTAATCTGTTTGTTTTATTTTGTGCAGAGGTGAAAAATTTGGAGCCCGAAGATTTGTGAGTGATGTCATCAGTTCATCACACAAGAGTGGTCGGTAGTAGTTGTGTCACACACAATTGTTGTTACTGAGAATTTAGTTTTAACGAAGCAGTGATCAAGACAGTTATTAAATCTAGTGGGCAGGATATGGGCTGGTAAGCAGCTACCATAACCTATGGACGCCTGCAACTCGAGGAGTCACATGCGCGTGGCCGGCCCTTTACAAAAAGGAGGATTCACTGTGTTGATGGCTAAAGGAACAAGAAGGTTCCTCATCGTCAATACACTGGGTCCTCTTTGAGCTCTTTGGCAACCTTACTCACCATGAGTAGGGTCTAGTGCTATTTGGCTGTTGTATACCGATGAATACTTATTAAAATGAAATGTTATAGTACCTATTATGAAGTCATGTATGGAGTACTCGGATCTCATTTCCACGAGCTATTCCATACAAACGCGTGTTTATCTCTGCTTTGGGTTGCGCTCGTTCAGATGGCGCTTCAGACTTGGATCCTCAAAAAGTTCTTAGACTGTGCGTCTCTATAATATAGATACTCTCTGTCATTAATTTAGGCACCTTACCTACTTGTTTATTAAAATAGTTACGTGTAGTTCATTAATAATAAAAGATGTCTAAAGTTGTAGACCAAGGAGGAACCTGGGGCCGGTAGTTCAAGATACAAAAATAGTCTGAAGCATTAATTTGAAAGGAGGGGATGTTTTACCTCGATTCTATGGTAACGGAGTGTTATTATCTATACAATGAGCAGTCGATGCGTGTAACACAGTGGTAATTTTAGCACAATGAGGTAAAAAACTCAGATATTACAAATGATTCCTAGTCTTATTTTTGGGATATTTTTTACGCTTAAGGCCCAGTCACACCGGCTGCGTGTGAGCAGACGTGCATGCTTCACTGCATTGTAAAATAAGAATTCTTATAAGACAAGTCACACCGCTTGCGTGACGTGCTTGATGTGCACGTGCGCGTGCGGTGTGACATGTCTTATGAGAATTATTATATTACAACGCAGTGGAACGTGCACGTCTTCGCACACGCCGGTGTGGGTCGGCCTTTAGTGATTTTTTACCTTACAGTATGCATGTTTATCTTCAGTTTTTTTACCTACCTACAAACAAATAATTTGGCATATTAATAAAAAAACTTGACTTGACCCCCTCATAATTATTCAGAAACATCATTAAAAAATGTCAACTGTCAGCTACTTAATTAATTTTTTTTTGCGAAAATGACAAAGCTAGTGCCAAACAGTAATAGCGGTGTCTTGGAAGATCATTAAGCAATAACTAAAGGTGGGATTCCACCAAAATTTTGTGCGGCACATTTGTTTATGAACATTTTGTGCAGAGCTCAAATAGTGCACGCATTGAGTTGCACATCTGACTCCACCTACGAAGCTGTATGTAACTTTTGTGAACGTACAGTGGAGCACATCTGTACACGAACAAGTTCGCCTTGAAACTTCTCTGCCCGAAGGTTTTGAACCAGCTACCTTCTTCTTCTCCCTTCGATATTGAGCCAAAATAATCTTCCATTTTCTTATGACTCGAGTCACATGAAAACATTTGAACCAGTTCTTGAGATGATGCATCTCACGCTTTTTATTCCTATTTGTATAATCAGAATGACTCGTATCCCACAATATAGGATGAGTTTCTACAGCTTGAATAAGTTCTATGATCTTAGAATTAGTCCACTCCATAACGAAACAATTTAAAATCAATTAATGTTCGCGAACAAATAAATGTTTTCGCTCCGGCCGCGGAAGCAACACTGAGTGCGTGAACACTAGTGAACAGCGTGGATATGTGCGCCGCAGCGAGTCCATCGCTAGAATGAGTGCGTGAACAGTTGTGCGCGAACACTGCCCTAAAATGCGCGCACATTTTGTTCATGTTTACGCGGGTGAGTCCACCAAATGTGCCATACAATGTGCAGCATAGTGCCGCACAGTGCCGCACTCCGGTGGAATCCCGCCTTTACAATAACAAAATTAAAGCCGAAATGGATTCTCGTAGTGCTTTAGGTATTAAAGATATACCTAGATTTCTAAATAGTCTAGCTACTTACATCTTAGCAACACTTTTATGGGGACTATTAACAGTTTCCTCGTAAGTTGCAGTTAAGATGCAGTTGGTCTATTTAGACGTGCATCAAGTGCGTATAGTAATAGATGTAAGATTTCAGTGCCTATTCCTCATTTTTACCGGATATATTTTTTGCACATTTTTTGTTTAAGTAGGATTGTTAGTGTACTACGAATAACCAGGGCCGCGATTCGAAAAATAAACACACACTCTGGACAGACTCAGCTCCAACCCAACTCAACCCAACTCAACTCAACGCTATAACGACATTGACATTTGCTATTCGAACAGATTTTCATTCAACATTGGACTCACATTGGTCTCACATTGGTCACACATTGGTCTCACATTGGTACAACATTGGTACAATGTGTGACCAATGTGAGACCAATGTGAGACCAGAGGTTTGAGCTGTGTCTGTCCAGTGTGTGTGTTTATTTTTCGAATCGCGGCCCAGTGGTACCAACATCGTGGTAACCTGCAATTTTAAACACGACTTAAATTCCAAGAACTGCCCCTTGTTGATGGCGAGGCTTTGGCATTAGCTCCAGCATTTTCTAAATAGTGTCTAAACATATTAATAAAGTTAACGTTTAATAAAACCCCTGTTACAATTAAACCCTGACCCCCCTATTCTTTATGTTTTGAAATACCAACAATAAATGCGTTTAAAATATATCACTGAATAATGAAGTAAAGTATATGTAGGTAAGAAAGAGGAAGTAACAAAAATATTAACAAACAAATACCATTACAGATGGTACCACTGCTTTTGGTATGGGCACCGTGGCTTTCTGGTATGGGTCGAATGGTTGAGTATGGTGATCAGAGTTGTAATTGCTGTTATTCGCTTGTCTGTTCTTAAATCCTGCTTCTACTAGTTCCACGGCCTGTGTAAATAATTGTTTATGTAAAAAATAACAAATGGGCTTAGTCTAGTAGGTCATATAGTCTGGCAAACCATTTCTGTCAGTAGAAAAGCGCGGCAAAATTCAAAATACCTACATGTGGCAACACTTTATGATGAGACACCGTATTTCATGACTAACATTTCAATTCACATTGAATTTGTTTATTGTGCATTTCACTCTCTCATCTTAAGTGCGAGTG
Organism: Pammene aurita; assembly: GCA_947086415.1. Lineage (NCBI taxonomy): Eukaryota > Metazoa > Arthropoda > Insecta > Lepidoptera > Tortricidae > Pammene > Pammene aurita. Next base: position 6,837,545 of record OX352312.1, read on the forward strand.
AGATAGAACTCCTGCAACATTCTCAATTGAATTTCAATTCGTTTTTAATGCATATGTCAATTGCCTCAACCAGATTATCTGTTGCATTTGATGACAGATTAGACAAAATATATCCGTCTCCTTTTTACACGTCGTAAATGTCTCCTATTGAAAGGGGCGGTCATACCAAATAAAATTAAAAACGTAGAATTTAATGATCTTTGCTGCTTTTTTCACTGATTCTTAGTGTTGTCATACTTTTGTTCGCTGTACATTGCTACTGCGTTCGTTGGCTGACCAGACTATAGCCGAGTAGAAGTGTCTAAAATCTACAGGATGTTACGAAAATACAGGTGATCCGTTCAAGGGCATAGGTGGTATCGTTTTGCGACTAAGAGAAAGCAGGAGAAAAATTGTAAGGATGCAATTTTTTTTTGTATTGGTCACGTCATTCTAGCCGGCAGACCCTCCATACAAAACCGATGTTATCTTTTTGTGTGATTTTTTTTTTCGTTGTACATAATTAAAATACGATACTAATTATGCCCTTAAACGGATCATCATTTTCTTCAGCACTTCACTTCGAATGGCGACCCTGCCAGATCAGAACCACGTATACTTATCTTTCACAATATAGGTTGTATTTACCTTAGCAGCTCCAGCCATGAGGATTAGTTTTAGTTAGTATAACAGTGTGACCACCGCCCACATCCCAGTATAGTCAACTCTACGGAGATCTAAACCTTATAGTGTATAAAATAAGGTCGTATTTACCTGCAGCAGCGCCCGCCATAAGCAACAGTATCTATATAATACATATAAGAGTGACCACCAAAGTCTTGGCTCCGATTAGGGCGGCGACCACCGCCCAGATCCCGGCAGACCCTATAACCGTATCTACAGAGATCTAAACCCTATCTTTTATCACATAAGGTGGTATTTACCTGGCAGCTTCCGCCATAAATAATAGCTTCAATATAATAAGTGTGAGCACCAAAGTCGTGGCTCGATTAGGGCCGCGAGTACCGCCCACGGCCCACCATAGCCATCTCTACGGATATCTAAACCTTATCTTAATATAATATTAGGTTGCATTTACTTTAGCAGCTCCCACAATGAGGAGTAGTTTCAGTATAAGGAGCTTGAGCACCAAAGTCTTGGCTCCGATTAAAGCCGCGACCACTACCCAGTTCCCGGCATAACAGTCTCTAAATATGTCTAAACCGTATAGTCTTCTATAAAAGTCGTATTTACCTTAGCAGCTCCCGCCATGAGGAGTAATTTCAGTATAATAAGCATGACCACCAAAGTGTGGCTCCGATTAAGGCTGCGACCACTACCCAGTTCCCAGCATAACAGTCTCTAAATATGTCTAAACCGTATAGTCTTCTATTAAAGTCGTATTTACCTTAGCAGCTCCCGCCATGAGGAGTACCTAATTTCAGTATAATAAGCATGACCACCAAAGTCTGGCTCCGATTAAGGCTGCGACCACTACCCAGTTCCCAGCATAACAGTCTCTAAATATGTCTAAACCGTATAGTCTTCTATTAAAGTCGTATTTACCTTAGCAGCTCCCGCCATGAGGAGTAGTTTCAGTATAATAAGCATGACCACCAAAGTCTTGCTCCGATTAAGGCTGCGACCACTACCCAGTTCCCAGCATAACAGTCTCTAAATATGTCTAAACTGTATAGTCTTCTATTAAGGTCGTATTTACCTTAGCAGCTCCCGCCATGAGGAGTAGTTTTAGTATAATAAGCGTGACCACCAAAGTCTTGGCTCCGATTAGGGCCGCGACCACCGCCCAGGTCCCGGCGGACCCGACGGCCATCGCGAGAGGGATTAACGCTTGCATCATCTTCTTCATTGGGCGACCGAATGTTCGACCTGTAATTGAATATACACATCTTTAAATAACATATACATCGGTAACAAAGGTATTTGACTAATTAAATGAAATTTATTTAAACTTTATTGCACATTAAAAATAATAGTACCTACGAATAGCGAGTTTAATGCCAAAAAGCATTACTGTCGGGCTAAACAGAAATAAAGAAGGTAATAGATAGATGCGGGAAATGATTACAAACATAGGAAATTTTAACTTAACATAGTTGCTAATTCTAAATATATAATGTATATGATTTATATAGGAATGTTAAAGCTAGCACTATAATTTTGATGCCAATTTTTAGCGGATTAACTGTACTATCTGCTAAAAATAACAAAAGTACAGGTCAACGTCCCCGTTTTTGAAAAAAAAGATTAATGTAAAAAAAAGGAGTATAAAAAAAGAGTACAATTAGATTTCGAGTAATTGTGAAATTTTTCTGCAACATTTTTGACCGATAGTTATGCCCTAGTCGTAAGCTCCCGAAAGACGCCTCTTTTGTACATATATATTTTAACAAATAATGGTTAATTTACCGAGGGTGGTAATGTGTGGTGCCATAGAACCTTAAAGGGGTGCAGTTTAAAAATAGTTGAGAAAAAAATGGAATAAAATCATCATACTATACGTTGCTAACGGCTCCAACATAGGTAGCCAAACACATTGTATACGGTTTTTACATTACACTGAAAAAAAAAGGACAAAGGAACTACTTCGGCTATTTTATTAATAACTACAATTCGGTAAGGAGTTAATAAAGTTTACTTGCTTATAACCATAAAGCTCTATTTATAACTCAAAGTTTACGTATAAAGAACAAAACATATTGATAAGTAATAAGCCTTAGTTTTGAAGTCCCAAAACTTAAGTTACATAGTAGACGAAGTTTGGTTGCTGGTAACATTTTTTTTTCAGTGTAAGTTTCCATTCATAGAAACTATAATCGGGAAAGAAAACAGATTATTTGGAAATTTTCTAATCATATATGATTTAAGAACATGTTACGAAGAAATTACGTGATCCGTTTTAATTTTCCGATTTCATTTGATTTTCCAAATCCATACCAAGCTTTCTCTATACTTAGGTACCATAAACACAGCTGTTATCCAAGTTCATGTAATATTACGTTTAATTACAGTTGTATTATGACTAAAGAGCGGATTTGAAGTAGCGATCTCAATATTAATATGGATATGACTAGTGCAATTTGTTAAATACATGTCATGTTGTTTATATAAGGTCTTACAGTCTATTATTATTACACCGCACACCGCAATCTTAGCTAAATAATTAGATTAAATGAATGTTATTTTTGCAACAAACTACATTCAAAGAAAAGTATTTTATTCTAAATAAAGGAGTTTTTATACAAGGTTTTTACTTTTTTATTCCGATAAGTTACATTATTTTTGTGTGTAGAAAAAATAATAAAATATACCAGTCATAACCATATTAATATTGAGATCGCTACTTCAAATCCGCTCTCTAATTATGACATCCATTTTTAATTTGGAATCAGCGAAGCGTAGTGTTCTAAATGTTCTAATAGCAGAGCTTAAAATTGAAAAAATTGTGCGCATCGAGAAAAAGTTGTGAATTTTTGACCATAGATAGAGTGCCCCTCCGAGGAGGTCCGTAGAGGTCCGTAATTTTTTTTTACTTTCACGTCAAAATCAGGGGTCACTTGCATGTTAGTAGTCTCTGGTTAAGGCTGCTAGGCCGCTGCTCTACTTTTTATGTTATGAGATAAGTTACAACTAGATTTCTTCAACGATTCTCTATCCGGTGAGACCATATCCTGAGAAACTGGTCTGTTATATGTAGATATAACAGGCGCTCTGAGGACATAATGTTCAAATAGCCGTAAGGACAGTAAAAATAAACACGGATAAGTACGGTCAACCAATTTGATTCCTAGGCCACTGTAGAACCTTGTCGTAATCACAGTTGCCCGTGGATACGTATAAACGTAACCTATTCGCTACCAAACTAGCTATTGTGACAAGGTTCTACAGTGGCCTAGGAATCAAATTGGTTGACTGTACATAAAAGGTAACATTTTATGAAAATGTATAGAAAATCTACGAATTAGATAGATAGATATAAGTTTTATTCAATAAAGCACTCACTAAGTACAGAAGATAAACTCTCTACCTACCCACATGTCTTTTTGAAAAAAAAGGTTAAATTGGTTGCTCGATAAATGTTTTAATTCTGTAGCAGAATTTATTAAAATGATAATTACTATATTGTTAATTTTATGCTGACTCCTCATGTAAATATTTCTACGCCGCTGCATGCCGGCAGATTATGCTGACCTAAAACTTTTTACTAACCAACTTTGTACCATATTCTTAGAAATAAATGATTGATTGATTGATAAAAAACAGAGGTTGAAAAATGCATAGGTACCTAAAGGTAAACACTAGTCGAGTATGTAACTACAGAAGTTAACAATGTGTTTAGCAATGTGCGCGATAAAGAAAAGGCTCAGACGCAGAATAATGTTGCGAAATTGCAAGTTGACCCCACAATTTGCAACCCTGTAAACGTATCTGTCCTGTATTGTAATCTGTAACGAAGTAATCCATTTTGATCGTTCCTAAGTAGCTAATAATTTATCCCAAAAGATGCCAGTTTAGATGCAGAACGTTTAAGAATAAGAATAGAATAAGAATAAAAACATTTATTTGTAACGCTTACATGAACATTGAGAGACAATAACAATGAAAACTAACAATAAACGTGCATCACAAAATGGACCCAACTCAGCATAATGGCAGCTTAAAAACCGGCGCTGGTCTTCCGTAGGGCCCATTCGGTGGATTTCGGCGGTTTACGCGCGGAGATAAAAGTACAGTAGATACTTATTAATAATGATTTGAAATGGTAAATATAACGCTATTATGTCCTTGCCAAAAATGTGTTTTTTATCATTGTAAGTCTAAGGAATGCAACCGGTTTTATTTTGTATGAAAAATAACCGGTTAACCGGTTAATAACCGGTTTCCTCAAACGAACCTATAGTATCTACCTTTCTCCTACCTTGTTGTACATGTTGCCGCATTTGTCTACCTCTTTTCACTTCTCTCATCTACTCAAAGGTTAACTGGAAGAGATCCCTTAAAGGGATAAGTTCGCCTTATAATTTGCGTTTTCCTATTATTATATTGTTTTTGACTGTTTTTTGTACAATAAAGAGTTTTTACATTACATTACATTTACATTACAAAATAAAAACCGGTTGCATTCCTTAATTGGAACATCACATCAGTGTAGCTACCTACATGAAGAAATTAATTTAATAGCACATTTACATTACATTTTATGACACTTGAAAATACCTAGGTTTTTATAGTTGTGTATACAAAAATGACATTTATATTTTTATTTTTTTTATTTCATTGTATTTTTATTTGTATCGTGACATTGTTTTATAGATTTGTATTCTAAATAGTTCTTAGATGACGATCTTTTTAGTGAAAGCATTTTGTTTTCAAGTGTAAAATACTATGTCTTTTTCTTTAAGAAATAAATAAATCTAATCTAATCTAATCTACACGAAGCCAATAACTAGGTAGTTTAATAAAATGAATCCACTGAGACTAGTCAAGAAAATTTGCTGTAAGGAAAATAAGTGTTTGGGAAAATCATCTAACGAATCTCAAAAATGGCTTCATAACTATATTAATAATAGTAGTCCGCCTCGAACTGAGAACTCGCGATTTTCTTGCAAACGAGTGACCAATATAACAAGACCCTAATGATGATTTTTTCGAGCCTGCTAGCTCCAGAACCCCTTGATCGATCATGCTCATGAACGAACTCTCAAATTGTCTTGAGCTCTACTACAACCCCAACAAATTTCATATAAATCAGAAAAACTTTACTAAAGTTATCGCGCGACAACTATTCAACATCAAAAATCCATCGAAAATACTCTAGGTAGCCGAAATTGTTTGAAAGAACTTCACTTCGCTTACGCTCTGCTCGTTCAATTATTATTCTACCGAGTTATTGGCTTCGTGTAAATGTGCTATTAAATTAATTTCTTCATGTAGGCTCACATGTAGGTATAGGTATCCCTCTTTTGCACACGAAGGGGTGGAATGTTGAGGTTGTATATAGTTTTTGATGTATATTGTCTATGTTTTTATATGATTCTCTTTATGTATTTTATATTTGAAGGTTGTTTTTTGGTGTGATTCTATATCTATTTAAACAGATAGTTGGGTCTGATATAACAATAGGCATTTGCTGTATTTCAGTAAAATGATCACGTTAATAAGCCTCTTATGTTATTATTGCTGCTTTATTGCCATTTTAAATTGTTTTAATCCAATTTAGTGCACAATTACACATAGTCCCTATTAATATTAAATAACTTGTAGTAACCGATGGTTAAGGAAGTCCAATCCCTATTACTATTAAATAACGTGCGGTAAAACCATTCAGACCATATTTCCTGGTAACCTTCACCCATTCACTCATTTACTCACCCAGAAGAACCGGTTCCAATTGGCGCAGTGAACTTTCTCGCTATCGCTTGTGACAGTCAATAGACAGTCATCTTTGATTTATATACTCTAAGTTTGTAGTCATGCGCGAAATATTGATATACGAGTAGTATACCAATGATACCACGAGTAAAATTCAAAGTGGAAGTACCCAAGAACATTTATTTAACATTTAACGGCCTCTTAGCCCAGTCGGTAGTGACACTGCCTACGAAGCAGGAGGTCCCGGGTTCGAATCCTGGTCAGGGCATTTATTTGTGTGTTTATCACAGATATTTGTACCTGAATTACGGATGTTTTCTATGTATTTAAGTATTTAACCAAGTCTGAACGGTAGATGAATGAATGGAACGTGCTTTAAATTAAATAAAAATAAATAAATAATTAAATAAATATAATATTGTCCTATAATATTTATTTAATTATTTATTTATTTTTATTTAATTTAAAGCACGTTCCATTCATTCATCTACCGTTTCATTCTACTCTTTTTAAATCAGAGACCCATCGCACCTCAAGCGGAACTGTGATGTGCAAAATAAAGGAGCACTTCTCTGTGTCGAAGACGTTAAAATAAACCCCCTCTCGTGTCATCTTTCTGGCTCTGTCTAACCAGACACTCTCGTACTTTTAACCTTTTTTTTTTCACTTCTTATATTACTTCCTTGATAAAAAGTATCCCATGCTCCTTTCTAGATTGCAATATACCTTCATACTTTTGGTCCAAATACAATCAGCCGTTTTTAAAAGAAGGATTTAATGAAAGAGGAACAAATGTATCCTAATCATGTCTTTGCAGCGGTTCGATGAAACGCAGTGCACCGCCCCTGACTGGACCTAATGAGTTTGATGGCATACTTACGAGTATAGTGGCCAATAACAGAGCTTCCGTTGAAAAGATAAAATATCTACAGATCTGACGTGTGGCGGGAATTCGGCACAGAATTTCTGCGGACCTTGTAGATCTCCAGTAGATTAGTGTCTAATTACCGACGGATTTAGGTATCCATTGGACACATCCGCCAGACTGGCAGTTTTGTGCTATTACCTATCCCAAGCTATAGAAGATACTCGTACCTGTTATCGATGCCAACTATAACTACCTTCTATCTCTAGAATTCTTAACTGTGAATTACGGGTGAATGTACCGTTTAGTGCAAAAGGCTGTACTGTACCAAACGTAAACTGTCTTACGCCATTTCGGTATAGTTATATTATATTATCAGCAGCGCTGCGCTTATGCATTTCTTTATTACACTTTCTGGTGAGAGCACAGAATAAATAATAGTATTTCATACTGGATGGCCACACTCCGCTCCGCCCTGAACTGAATTACCTCACCCCCTGCGTTCGATTAGTAGGGAACAATGGCTGGACAATGCCTATACAAAATCGCGTTCCTCAAACCTTCAGGCTATACGTCTGTTTTCGGTACTGAGTGCCACAGCGCCATCTGTTGAGTCTGGAGTCGAGTTATTCTGTCAGCGTTAATCGCCGAACAAAATATTAGAAACTAGAATTTATTTATTTAATCTTAATTGCACAAAATAAGATGGTACAAATGGCGCACATAATGCCATAAGGCATTCTCTACCAGTCAACCAATGGGCTAGAATAGAATAGAATAGAATAGAAATATTTATTTGCCAGAATACGTACAAAAGGTGTTATTAACATCTTTAGGAGCAGTATTCAGTCGACACAACATCAACATGCAAACTATTTTACAAATATGTACACAATGGTACTAATCAGCTAAATTAACATTCATCAATGATACAATTAAAATTATACAAAATTAAATAATGAATTAAGATGTAAAATAATAATTTAATACATTAAATGAAATTAAAATAATAAACTACATATGTCATATTCAGGTCAGCTACTATACCTAATCAATTAATCATCCCATTTAAAATATTCCTTGATGCTGTAAAAACGATGGTCATGTAGCCATTAGGTTAATTCTGTCTTAAACATTTTGCCTTGTAACATTCTAAGCTCTTTTGGGAGTTTATTAAAAATTACAACACACATATTTACTGCATTCCTCTTGTATATGTCAGAATTACAAGGAGGATAGTACAGTAGGTATTGATACTGACTTCGGAGCTCTCTTGCAGACATGACTTCGCGTTTTATGAAATACTCCGGATGGTTACTTGTAAAAAGACAAACTTTTAAAATATACATACATGCTAATGGAAGAATGTTATATTTTTTGAAAAGAGGTCTACAGGTTTCGTCAAAACTAACAGCTAATGCTCGTACGCAACCTTTCTGGACAATAAAAGCCCTCTGGATGTCAATAGAATTACCCCAAAGTAGAAGCCCGTAATTAAGGGTGGATGCCACATATCCGTGGTAGGCTGCTAACGCGGCCTGAGTGGAAATCGTGTTCTTTAAATTTCTCAAGGCAAAAACAAATCGCGATAGTTTGGAACATACTATGTCAACGTGATATTTCCAGTTTAAATGTTTATCAATAACCAAACCTAGGAATGTGGCACTATGAGATTCTACAATTTGAGTGTTATTAATATTAATGGTAAGATTAGAAAATAATGTTGAATTGGGATGATAGAATTGAGTGAATAATGTCTTATTTAGATTTATATTAAGGCTGTTATATTGTATCCATGTACTTACATCTACAAGTGATTTATTTATGTTCGATTCATATGAATTAATGTCAGTTCCCTTTACTATTAAGGTCGTATCGTCCGCGAAGAGTATACACCTTTGTGATGTTGATTGGGGCAGGTCGTTAATAAATAATAAAAACAATAATGGACCTAAATTACTCCCTTGTGGTACTCCCGTCTCATTGGCACGATATGGCGACCTAAACTTTTTCTTTAAAAGATGATTACCCTCTGTGACCATTCTTGATATTTCAGTGCACTGCGTTCGGTCACTCAGATAACTTTCCATCCAATCGAGAACATTGCCTCTGAGTCCATAGTCTTCAAGCTTAGAGAGGAGTTTCAAGTGATTTACATAGTCAAAGGCCTTGCTCATGTCAAGAAAAATAGATGTCACTGGTAATTCGTCATTATTAGCCTCTGATATGTCCTTAATAAATTCAAAGCAGGCCAATTCTGTTGAGCGCTCCTAAACAGAAAGGTTAAGTAGGAATTTAGTGTTTGTGGTGACCGATAGATGACGCTAGTGCTTTAGCCTGAAATAAGGGAACGCGATTTTGTAAAGGCATTGTCAATCCATGTCTTAATCATCCTTGGTAGGGAACTAGTAGGCTAATCCGTCAGGTTGGCACCGCATCGATAAAAAGCAAAATGGCGGTATATTGTCAAACGTCATTTACGACGCACGCACACATTGAAGCGTGTACAGATGTGCGGTGTATACAAAGGCGCTCAAACGAGTTTTGTAGTATGACGTGTCCGCCAATAACACACATCATACCTTTCTCTGTATTTGTGACTAAAAAGTGTCAGACGAAAAATATAGACGTAATAGATCATTTACATGTCCTATGTCAAGGCCTGTTTACTCATTGATTAGTAGTGGCCGTGGCAGCATCAGGTTAATGTAATGGGGCAATGCCATACCTTAATATTCCAATGCCCCACCATGAAATGCCATCGACTACGAGTATATAACAATAAAGTATAAAGGCGACTATGACAAATAAGTATAAAATCTACGATCCTGATGCCAGTTCATAAAATGCTACTAAACACAAGTAGCAACTGTAGCAAGTATATCAACTTGCACTAAGCACAATATTCTGAGCAATGACGCGTAGGTTCGCGAGGTAACCGGATTGTTCGCGGTATAAAGCTCCCTACGTGTTGTGGAACCATCCTGTGCAACCCGAACTGACCTACATTGGACTTTGTTTTTCAGCCTCCCCCCCTCAATTTTCGGTATCTGTATGTGATGAAGAACGAATGATTTACTTAATTTTACTTGAAAAATAAGAAAAATTAAACCAAGTCTGAGTAAATAATACTACCATACAATAATGTTGATCAGTTACCGAGTCAGGAAAAGTGATTCCGAATCACGAATTCACGACCCAGAAACCCCTTATCATTGTTATGGAATTGTGGATGCCGCTATTTAATATGTATGTTACACTTATACCTAGGTGTATTTTGTTCTTTGGACCTTTGAGATTTACACAGAATGGAATAACACCGCAAAATTTAACTAATTTTTAAGACTGATTGGCGAACCTAGAAGGTACGAGTATACTTGAAGAAACACAGTGTATATTTGCCATACGTTAAATAAAAAAATCAGGTGTATATTGTCCGGCGGCATAAGAATAAATACTTTAAGTATGGAGCATTTGTCCTTGAGCCGCTAGCCGTCGGACAAACTATACCTACTCCCACTTAACAAATTATTATTCTACGCATCGCATGTTGCTTGATGTTAAAGATCAACGAATTTCTCTGAATGTTCACGTCAATCAAACACGTGTTCTTAGTGAAAGTTTCAAAACGGTACAAATCTCACAGGCCTACGCATTATGCAATAACATTTCAATTTTAATATACCTAAAACAGGTCTATTTTAAATTGCTAATTAAATGACAAGTTACGGAAATTATGTAATTTAACGACGTCATTTATAATGACAGAATTAGTATGTTAAAGTAAGAGAGGCTAGAAGCATTAAAATTTAAATATAAGTACTTTAACTGTCCGTTATAACGTTTGAAATTGACAATGTACATTATTATGATTATGACATACATTAGGATGATGATGTATAATATATGTTAATTAGAGCGTATGAAACATCGAAGTCGTGCAATTTCTCTAAAACACGAGAAACTTGTATCACGTAAACGGGTCATTATCGGGCCTCTACTGTCCTCGCAACTAATCACCTGCAAGTTTCAATACCCACAATGTGTTTAAATCGGGGGGGTAGGAGGGGTGTAGGCACGCTCAGGTGTGCGACGCTGAGCTACAGGCTTACCCTCTCAAGCTCATCACACGCGTCCCCGTCCACTCTGGCACTGCCGACGCAGGCCAGGGAGGAACCCACTTCACTTGTGAGGTGGGTCGCACCCCCTGGAAATACTGGTGGTCGGAAACGGGCGTCGCACATTCTATCCACCCCGGACCACCAGTAGCTAAGTGTGAGAGCAATGTCGTAACCCGCAAGGACCTAAAAACCCGAGCGGGGTACGACCCACTTTGGAGTAGCCTGAACAACATAGTTAGCAATGTGGTTTCGACCAGATTGCTAGCCATGTATTTTCAGGTCTCCCGGTTCTGCTGTTGGTGTAGGTGACTACAGCAGACTACACTCACCTACCTGCGCTTGTCCTGCGCAGTTGATCGCCGTCAGCGGGGATGCAGGAGTCCTGGGAGCGACGATCCACAGGGGGTCGGGGTTAGTTACCCCCTCTGGTGGTGAGTTCCTTAGGTCCGAATTTCTGGCGAAACGGTAGCCCTGCAACTGAGCCACTGCAGGGTAATGGACACGCGTCCCGTACGGTCGAGGTGGTACGGTCCGCAGGCAAGGTGTGGGGAGGGGCGTCCTCCGGGAGGATGCCTGGGGCTCGGCCATGCTGACGGGGCAAGGGCGTGTGGAACCACTGGGAGGGATAGGATCGTCTCTACCAGCCATACGTCTGCAGCTCCCGATGTCGCGCATGAGTCCCAACTCAATGCACCTATACCTCTTGGGTATTTCTGGTGTCCTGAAGGACATCCCCAAAGGTGCGGGCTCCATGGCGGGTGGGAAGCTCGAGAGGTGAATTAAAAAACATATAGATCATGGATACAACCAGATCCCAAACCCCGTTGGAGGGTACGGCACCTGCCGGACCCTCAACACCAAACGCTACAAGGGTAGACGCCAACAGGCTCCCCTCAAAGACGCGCGCCTCCAGGGAAGCAAATGCGACCCAACCAAAGGTTGCGCCGTCCTATTCGACGAAGAAGTCCGTGTGGTGCAAGAAGGCCGCTGGTAACCCAGTAGCCCGAAAGCCAAACGCGTCGACGTCGCCTGCTAACCAGGTACAGGTGCAATGCCGGACCCGGGAGGCAACCCCGACCGTTCCGGAGGTGGGAACTCCCATCTTACCGGGGCAGGTTGAGGAGGCGCTTCGTCTATACGACGACTACCAGTCGGACCCTGGACTGGCTGGCTGGGACATCGCCATGCCACGGAAGAAGAAGGGGAAGATGGCGAGGCGCGACAAATCCGCCCCACCACCTCCATCTGCTTCCTCTTGTGCTGCTCCGAAGAAGCAGCACAAGAAAAACAGCAAGCAGCGTCGCAAGGAGAGGGAGAGGCGACTGGCTGCTCAAAATAACGCGGCCCTGGCCACACCCTCTCAGCAGCAGCGGCAGCAGCAACAACAACCGCAGCAGCCGCAGCAGCAGCAACGGCAGCAGCAGCCGCAGCAGCGGCAGCTGCAGACGCAGCAGCCGCAGCAGAGGCAGCAGCAGCCGCAGGGTGCAGGCCCCAAAAGGGTTCGCCATCGACGTCGTCTACCCCCCAGGGGAGAGGCGACATCTACACTCCCTGGTGGAAGTACCCAGGGTGCCCCGTCCTCCGCCAAACGGACACGTCCCGAGGAGAAAATCTCTCCAAGGGGCGAGCAGAAGAGGCGGAGAACTGGGCCACCTGGGGAAAACACCCAGATTGATTACGTGGGCGCGGTCAAGACGGACCTGCTGGTGGGTGTAACTACCGCCACCACGGAACATCTCAGCCTGCAACAATCTGAGGAGGTACAGCGCCAGATTGAGCGACTCCTCGTTGAGGAGGCACTCAAGCCTGGTAGTAGCCAAGCTGAGGAGTTGGCGTTTCGTGGGAGACCCGTTTTTACCAACGGCTCCCTGAGGCTCTGGTGCGACAACCAGCACACCCTCAGCTGGCTGCAGCGCAGCGTGGCCACCATCACCCTCTCAACAGGTGGGAAGCTGGTGGTAAAGCGCCAGAGCGAGCTGCCAAGGCGAGTCCGCTGCGGCATCTTGCTCCCTGGGGTCCACAAGGACCACAAGATGGTTGCGCACATGCTGCGCTTCCAAAACAAGTGGGCAGCCATCAACAGGTGGCTCCTACATAAGATGGACAGGCAGGCGGCTGACACTTTTGTCATCGTCAGCGTCCCGGAGACGTTGGTGCAAACCCTGGTAGACCACGGACGCCGGCTCAGCTTTATGTTGGGCACGGTGTACGTGAAGTTCCAGGAGGGGCGCGGCAAGTTTGGGGAAAACCCACCTGCCATCAACGTCTCCGAAAATACGGAGGATGTAAATCCCCCCCAGCCGATGGACACTGCAGAGGGGGCACAGGTGGCCGATGACTTGGTCGTGGCCCCTGGGCCCCAGGCTCCAGAGCAGAACATCCCCGCCTCCGAGATGGATGAAGAAGACCTTCTTCTTGGTGACCACTTGGAAAGCGGGGGGGAATGCGCGGACGAGCTAGGCAGGCTGACCATCCGAAAGGGGGGGAACAGCGAGGCTGACAACATGTCGGTCGGGGACTCTGACTCCGATGGCGGTGTCCCCTTCGCTGAGTAGCCACATCCTCCAAGCCAACCTCCACCACAGTATAACCGCAACGGCTCAGACCCGGAAGTGGTTGGAGGTACACAATACGGCCATCATCCTGATCCAGGAGCCGTGGGTCAGGGGAGGCGTTGTCTGCGGACTCCGCAACATGGGAGGTAAGTTAACAGTATATGCGGGGCCTGAAAACCCTCGCACGTGCATTTACACTACTAGCAACATACATATGCAACCTCTAACAGGTTTCTGTTCCAGAGACCTGTGCGCCATAAAGGTGCAGGGGGCGCTGGACACCAGCCTTGCGGAGGTGGTCATGGCATCAGCCTACATGCCCGAGGCGGACGATCCACCACCGCACGACCTAACCAGGCTGGTCAGATACTGTGAAGAGGCGGGGCTGGAGCTCATTGTGGGCACCGACTCCAATGCGCATCACGCCCTCTGGGGCATGCCCACAGGAAACGATAGAGGTAACAAACTTGTTGAGTACCTATTCACAACAAACCTTAACATAATTAACATAGGTTCTGAACCCACCTTCGTTAACCGGCGAAGTAAAACGATCATTGACTTGACCCTAGCAACAGGAGGAGTATCGGAGCACATCTCGAACTGGCATGTATCCATGGAACTGTCATGTTCGGATCATAGATGGATACGCTTCGACCTTCAGGTAAGCAGACACACGGAGCCACTGAGGCGGAATCCAAGGAAAACAGACCGAGCCCAATACGCCTTACGTATTGGCCAAGCCTTACAACAGGCAAGGATTCCACCCAGGATCTTGGGCACCGATGAGATTGAAAAACAGGTAAGCGTCCTCACCGACACAATGCTAGAATGCTACCAACAAACATGTCCCATATCTGCCCCAGCAGGCCGTAGTAACAAAAGCAACTGGTGGGGGCCGGAGTTGGAGAGACTCAGGTGCGAGATGAGGAGGCAACTGAACAGAGCAATGAACACAGGAACTAACCAGGACTGGGATAACTACAAGGCCACCAAGTCCAGGTACAAAAAACGACTAAGGTACAGAAGCACCAACTCGTGGAGGAACTTCTGTACTAACATAGAGTCAACAGCGCAGGCCAACAGGGTAAGAAAAGTTCTCTCCAACAATTCTGCCATATCCCTGGGGTCCCTACGGAGGCCAGACGGCTCATTCACCACCTCACCGGAGGAGGCGGAATGTGTTCTGGTACAAACGCACTTCCCAGGCTGCGAGATATCTAGCCCAGCTGGGTGGCCACTTGAAGCAGTCATTCCGACGGAAGAGGAATGGCAACTGGCCAACAAGGTAATCAGCCCACAACGAACACAATGGGCAATTAACAGCTTTGACTCATTCAAATCACCAGGACCGGATGGAATCTTCCCAGCCCTATTGAAATGGGGCGGGGAGACACTCACTCAAGGGCTATCCTCCGTCCTAGACGCCTGTCTGGCGCACAAGTATGTGCCAACACGGTGGAGAGATGTCAAAGTGATCTTCATACCAAAACCAGGTAAAAGTGACTACACGGATCCTAAGTCCTTCAGGCCAATAAGTCTAACCTCCTTCCTACTTAAGACCCTGGAGAGGTTATGCGAAAGACACCTGAGGGAGACGGTACTAACCCACGTACCTCTGCATCCGAATCAACATGCCTACAGCCCAGGCAAGTCTACAGACTCTGCACTTCATGCGGTCACGACCAAAATTGAAGTAGCAATCAAGAACAAGACTATGTGCCTAGGCACCTTCATTGACATCGAGGGAGCCTTCGACAAGACTAAATTCACAAGTATAACTGCAGCGCTGGAAAGACATGGAGTCCACGCAGTTATAATCGAATGGATAAACAAGATGCTGAGCCAGCGGACCATTAAACTCGGCACGGATGAGACCAAACAAGCATTAGTAGCTAAGGGCTGCCCCCAAGGGGGCGTCCTATCGCCACTGCTATGGAACCTGGTGGTGAACGACCTGATCACCAAACTAAACAACAATCACTACTACACAATCGGATATGCTGATGACATAGTGATACTGACAAGCGGTATTCACGCAGGTACAGTATGCGAGGTTACACGCTCGGCACTGGCGATAGTGGAACGCTGGTGCTGCGACAACGAACTATCGGTCAACCCAAGGAAGACAGAGATGGTAATGTTCACCAACAAACGGACTTTGGGAAACTACCGCCTCCCAAAACTGTTCAATACTGAGCTCCAATTGTCATCTGAGGTAAAGTATCTAGGGGTAATACTCGACAGCAGACTAAACTGGAGCACTCATCTCAACAACAAAATTGAAAAAGCAACGGTCGCCTTCTGGCAATGTCGTAGAATGGTAGGTAGGACTTGGGGGTTGAATCCCAAGATCACTCTATGGCTATATCAGGCAGTAATCCGACCAATCATATGCTACGGCGCGATAGTATGGTGGCCACGCACCAAACTATCCACGGTCGAAGCCAAACTACAACGACTACAGAGATTGGCCTGCATGGCAACTACGGGCTGCATGAGAACTACACCAACTGCAGCCCTGGAAGCTATGTTGGGCCTACCGCCGCTGCATCTCTTCGTGAAACAAGAGGCCATGGCTGCGGCGGTGCGGCTAAAGAAGCTGAATCTCTGGAAGGCGCCTAGGACACCACACACTGAAATCCTTCACGAGGCCGTAAGTAAGGAACCGCTCATAGATGCGGTAACTGATGCGATACCTAGGCAATTCGTTTTCGACAAAAAGTACAAGATTCAACTGTACGAGGACCCACACGAAGGTCTCAACCCAAGGGAGCTGAGAATCTTCACAGACGGGTCCAAAACAAGGTCTGGCACTGGCTCGGGAGTTTTCTCAGAGGACCTAAACATACATATTTCAACACCATTAGGAGCCCACAACACAGTCTTCCAGGCAGAGTGCATGGGCATAATAATGGCCGCTCACGCAATCGCCTCTAGGAAGGTAACGGAATACCCCATCCGCATACTCTCCGACAGTCGACCGGTTCTACAAGCCCTGAAAAATCACAAAATAACCTCAGGTCTTATATACGAATGCCACAGAATCCTAACGGAGGTATGTAGCACCAATAGCATAACCCTGCAGTGGATCAAAGGGCACAGCAACTCACGTGGCAACGACGCAGCTGATGCTTTAGCAAGAGGCGGCTCAGAGGCAAGAGTGGTAGGTCCCGAGCCCATCATACCTCTACCTGTTGCATGGCTGCGGAGAACACTACGACATAACACCAAGGTAGAACACCAACAATTTTGGACTAACCTAGGTACATGCAGGCAAGCCAAGGAGGCCCTCCCGACGATCAACCCCGGATTGTCTCGGAAGCTGAAACAGCTCAAGAGGCCGCAGCTCAGACTGATAAGCGGAGCACTAACTGGTCATGCCCTTCTAAACAAACATCTTTTCACTATAGGTGTTACGGACAGTCCCCTCTGCAGGGCCTGCATGGAGGAGGACGAGACAGCCGCCCACGTCATCATCACATGTCCGGGGGTGGCAGAATACCGGGCGAAACATCTTGGTTCGCCGAGGGCACTCCCGGAAGTCGTCGGCAACATAAAGGGTCTGCTAGGCTTCCTGGAGGAACTGGGTTGGCATGAATAAGGCCACCCGGCACGCAAAATAGGCGCAAAATATAGACGTCGAGTTGCGGAAAAACAGCCCGCGTTAACCTTAACCTTAACCTTATGTGTTTAAATCTATCGATTAAATTCGTTGCACCTACCGAGATGGATACCTGCGTATTGTAATCGTAATAGCATATGCGATTTGCGTTGAAAATGCACCGTGTAAAGACACCATTTTTTTATCGTATGGCCCGGCCTATGAATCATGCCCGCGCGAGCGAGTTATATACCTACGTTTTGCGCCTCCGTCGAGGGAGCTAAAGTCAGTGGGCTACCAACGCGCTCACTGAACGCACGTCGTACCGCGCGCGACGTTACTCGGAACTCGGAACAATGTAATCACGAAAAAAAAAATTATTGCGTTGTGGTTGGATGTAAAAATAGCAAAGCTAATAAAAACTTATCGTTTTTCGCTCTGCCGACGGATAGGGAAAGGTAAGTAGGCATGCAAACTTTTTTTAATACCACGTTGGTGGCAAACAAGCACACGGCCCGCCTGATGGTAAGCAGCTACCATAACCTATGGTCGCCTGCAACTCCAAAAGAGTCACATGCGCGTTGCCGACGCTTTACAAAAAAGGAGGATTCACTTATGTTATAATATTAATAATAGACATGTTATCTTTATTAATCTCTCAAATAACTATGATGATATTGCTAAAAGACGATTAGAATAAGATTGAGATAGCTGTCAATCCATATTCATTTTGACAGTGTGTGGCAAATCTGTCAATATCAATCGCTCTCTCATCGCGGCAACAAAATATCAATCAATATTACTCACAAAACTATAATTGTTATGCACCATGCGAACCACTTAAACACTGAATCAATGCAAAATACCTATTTCCTTAACTATAAAACATTTCCAAACATAGGCGACCCTAGCGATTGTGCGGGTGCGCGGGAGGTGCGGGGTGCCACGCGTTGGAGGCCGCTCCATTGTATTATTGCGTAGGTACGTAAACCGTAGGTATTTACTTTTTCTATGAGTGATTCATATCTGTTCGTAAGAACTATTATATAATCTGTGGTATGGCTACATGTCACTGGATATAGATAGGCATTTCTTATCGGGGGTAGTAGTAGTGCGAAAGCAGATGATGAAGAAAATTCAGTGAGTGCTGCGAGGTCCAGATGGGACAGTGCAGCTGCACCACCCAGGGATCACGTGTAGGATTGTCTAAGGTGTTTCCTACGGACGCAGAGTAACATTGATCCCATTAGAAGTGTCAACAACTAAAGAAGGAAAATTATTGGCAAAAACTCTAAATAAGTTGATTTATGCAGTAGGGACCGTGCGCGTTACATGGCATGCCATATTTTGGTCTAAATCGAAAACTGAAACTATTCCACGCCAATAGACATTGCTGCCTCTAACATTTGGCTCACATACCCTCGCGCATTGTAGATCCTGCCATCTAGTAGACTGATTAGTAAACAACTTTAATCTGTCATTTGCACTTCGCGTGAATAGACAAGGCGTCCAGTGCTGCCACGTTCTCTATAGTCTTAAAAAGTATTAGAACCCTGTATGGACTTTTCAATTCCAAAATGACTGAATACAAAAAACGTCATATTTTCATATTTTGACGTTTATGCATGACGCATTGCGGTTAGAAAGTTGTTACCGAATTAAGAGGCTGACAACACCCGATGACCTTCAAATTTACTTTACTTAAACAGTTTTTAAGCTATAACTACTTGTTTTGAGAAAGTAAAATAAAAGTTATTATTCGTTATATTTGGAAGAACTTCGTTAATTCCGATACCCAATTGGACGAAATCGGCTCGATAGAAAATAATTCCAAAGTTACATCTTAAATTTTGTTTTAAACAGTCGTATGTCTTTAGTTTCTTGACTTATACGTCTGTAATTAAGGACAAAATTCCACCACACTGATACTAAAAACTTCGTTGTTTTATATTTGTCAATTAATGCGTAGTTTTTTTTTATTCATCATTTTGCAAAATTTGCAATGAGCTCCCATACTAACCGTAACACAGTGTTTCTCTTTCACTCGCGCTGAAAAATATAGGGAGGGAGTTTAGCTGTTGTCAGCCCCTCAACGTGGTCAGATTCTACTATTGTAAGTAATTTTTTTTGTGTTTTCTTAAGTTCAAAGGTAACAAGGACTCAAAATAAAATAAACGATTCGATAGAGAGTATAAGTAGCATAACATAAGGGACAGTGTCTCACTCGCATATTGATTGACATATTGCATGGCAATATAAACCTTCATCTAAAGTGCCACCGGATGTTACAATACATATGTTGTCAACAGAAGTAACCTCCAGCTCGACCAATCACCAAATATTGACTTTGCAATTATATCGACCGAACCTTGGCTGTGTTCGTTTGTCTTATTAATATAAGTAACAATGTGGTGGTATAAGATATACCACCACATTGTTACTTATTATTCTATCTGGTTTTCCCTCAGGGTTGGAAAGAAATAAAGTCGCTTAGTAAAAACTAGTGTCTACGCCAATTCTTAGGACTAAATTGCCGAACGAACCCCAGGCTTCATTGAGCCGTGGCAAAAAAGTGTGATTGTTGTATTTTGAGATAGCTACCCGAAGTACTTCTTAACAAACAAATTGGTGGGCAGATGCTGGTGTGGAAGTGGAAATATGTAATGAAACAAATTGGTGGGCAGATGCTGGTGTGGAAGTGGAAATATGTAATTAAACAAATTGGTGGGCAGATGCTGGTGTGGAAGTGGAAATATGTAATGAAACAAATTGGTGGGCAGATGCTGGTGTGGAAGTGGAAATATGTAATGAAACAAATTGGTGGGCAGATGCTGGTGTGGAAGTGGAAATATGTAATGAAACAAATTGGTGGGCAGATGCTGGTGTGGAAGTGGAAATATGTAATGAAACAAATTGGTGGGCAGATGCTGGTGTGGAAGTGGAAATATGTAATGTAAATGCGAAATGCATATGCGATGATAAATTGATAATAATAAAATAATTACTTTAAGATGTATTGCATGACATAATAAGTAGAAGATTTTATTTTTCTTACATACAGGGTGTAACCATAATAGTGGTGATGAATTTTACGTCTCCACCTTTTTTTTTTTTTTTTTTTAATACCACGACGGTGGCAAACAAGCATACGGCCCGCCTGGTGGTAAGCAGTTACCGTAGCCTATGGACGCCTGCAACCCCAGAGGATTTACATGCGCGTTGCCTACCCTTTAGGAACCTATACACTCCTTTTTTGAAGAACCTCATACTGTAGCCCACTGGGAAAACCTCGGCAGGGAGTTCATTCCATCTGGCCATAATGCGAGTTTTACCGTACGCGTAGCGTGCGGTTTTTAACATTATGGCCAGGTGTGACGTAAATGTTATATACAGGTAGTATCAAAATACTGGTGATCTGTTTAAGGGCTTAATTGGTATTGTATAGCGACTAAGAACAAGTAGGAGAAAAAAAAATTGACGCGAATTTTTTTTGTATGGGACACGTCATTCCAGCCGGCCGCGAGCCGACCTTCCATACAAAACCACTTTTTTTCTCGCGTGAAAAATTGTTTTCTTAGTTTTTCATATTTATAATGCGATACTAATTATGGAAAACCCTTAAACGGATCACCAGCATTCTTTTTACACCTCGTATACTTAAACGTAAATCTAAATATATAAAAGAAGAAACTGACTGACTGACTGACTGACTGACTGACTGACTGACTGACATATCAACGCACAGCCCGAACCGCTGGTTCTAGAGATTCCAAATTTGGCACGTAGGTTCCTTATAAGGTCTAGGGGTGCACTAAGAAAGGATTTTTCAAAATTCACCCCCTAAGGGGGTAAAATGGGGTCCAAAGTTTGTATCGCGAATCAAGATTTGTTAGACTATTTTATTCGAAACTTCACAGGAGTATTTCTAACGATAAATGAGTAAATACGTGTTTCAGGTTTTTTGAAAATTCAATTCCTAAAAGGGGCAAATGTGGTCACAAAATCTGAAAATCAACCTGGGTATCGTATCCTTTTTGAGTACTTATAGTACGCGGGCGAAGCCGCGGGAATAGGCTAATTAAGGATAAAATTGATGTCATGTCGCACCAAACTATTAAGAAGGTTGCATAACTTGCATAAGATCGCATAAAATGCAGGAATTACTTTGAGCTACTGACAAGGGCACAGCTCATAACTAAGAAAAAATAATTTTAAACAAAAAAGAACCGACTTCACTTAGCATCCACCTTTCCAACAGCAAATGCTCGAGCTGCTGTAAAAAATACTCAAATCACTATAGGTGTATAATAGTTGAAGAGGTCCCTCGATTTCTCCAGGATCCCATAATCAGATCCTGACCTAGTTACAATGGGACCAACTGCTTGTCTTTCAAACAAAAAGAGAATTTTCCAAATCGGTAAAGCCTTCTTCGAATAATCGGTGAACATACATTTAAAAAAATAGCAAAAATAGAAAAAAGAAAAACAAAGATCCCGACGAATTGATAACCTCCTTCGAAATCTTGAAGTCGGTTGAAAACGTAAAATGTAAAGTATGTACGGTATTCGGCAAGTACTACCTAAACACTACACGATATATAGGTTATTTTTATTTATCGTATGGCATTACGAGTCACTGGATTATTTTTATATATATTAAAAGTACATGGTTTAAGCTATAGATTGAGATTAGCCTTCTTCAGATACTCAATGGCCTCTTTGCTAAGTCTCGCGAGGTCCTCAACCCGTCCGTTGAATTTGGTGACCGAGCATTCAAAGATCATGTGTTCCACTGTTTGGTCGGAAGCACCGCATACGCATTGGGGGGAGTCACGCCAGCCCCACTTGTACCAGTGGTGGGCGCAGTTTCCAACGCCTGTTCGAATGCGATTTATCTGGCTCCAGACCTTGCGTGGCTGGTCAAAGCCAGGTGGGCGCGCCTTTGGGTCGTGTGTAAAAAGTAGTTCGCCCTTTAGTTGATGGTCGTTCCACTCGGTCATCCATGAGTCGTGTATGTTCCACTCGTTGTCAGAGTCCATCATACCGAGAGCAGGTGGGTTACGGGACTTGAGCCTTTTGTCTCCGAAGGCAGTGAGATCTTCATGGATGGCATTTTATTTTTATTGCCTCTTCCGAGAGGCATTGAGTTGACATTTTTTTCGGCGCACATGAGCTGGCTCTATGGCAGAGCTGGGAGCCAAAATGTTGGAGTGGGATATATAGGTATGATTTTGGCATTAAACTCATGTACTTAATACCTACAGAGAATTAAAGCCAGCTCGCAAAAGTGACATAAAAGAGGGGTCCTCATACGGGGATCCTGCCTTTTCGCCGAATAACAATTCCCAAACTGTTTCATTTGCCAACTGTGTCATTTTCATTTGGCATACTGTATTTTATTCTGAAACTGTAAACTTTTCTGGGTTTGTTTTATAATCGTGTAGAACCATATAGGTTAGGTTAAATTAGGTTTGTTTTATAACAATCCTGAAATTCTTATGGTTTCAGAAAAAATTGCAAAATGCCAAATGACACAGTTAGCAAATTAGCAGCTTGGGAAATGTTATATGGCGAAAAGGCAGATAGAATACGACCCCCATTGCCGAAAACAGCCGAGTGAATGCCGATTTTAATTCTCTTGATATTATCCTAAAATCGGGCAAGTGATTAGCACAGCTCGGACATTTCATAGCAAAAACGTTGCAAAACAAATATAACACCGAAATAAAACAAGATGTATTAAATTCGTATTATATACAGTATTTTAATAATATATTTCTATATTACATTCATAATCACAACCCAAAAAGTTTCAAAAGGTGTGCATCTTGTTCAATAGAATATTTACTTTTGCTATGAAATGTCCGAGCTATGGTAATTAGCCACTAATTTCATGTAAATGAGCCTTTGCATGGCCACCTGGTTGGATCGTACAACAACAACAAAGTCTTAGCTTTTAATTTTATTTTAGTTGTCGTAAAATAATGAAGTAAAAAACCCACTGAATAAGTTGTTTCAACTGTCCTTTGTTTTAGAATTTGGAATCCTAACTAAACACCTATTATAAGTAGACCCCGGACTTTTGTCGCAATGACGTCTGAATAGGGTGATTTGGGGAGTAAACGGGACGGCGTTATGAAATACGGTTAAAAACTCGGTTGTTAACCGAATACATTTTAATTAGACAGTTTCAACAAAATTATCTAGTAAGTTGATCAATATTATCTTTTAGTGCAAACCATACATTTGTACGTTAAGCTGCTTGGTGACAGTTGTGACGAACAAAGAGTGAGTGACCGACAAAACCATTGCCAGTATAACGTACAAATGCATGGTTTGCAAGTAATATAGCAAACGATAATATTGATCAACTTACTAAGTAATATTATAGGACATTCAAACTGGGTGAATTGCAGTTTTTTTGTAACCCAAATGAAGGCCTTAATCTAATCTTTTGTTAATTGATTCATTTGTGTTACCAAAATTACCCGTATAAATATATGACTAATTTTCTTAACACCTCTGGTATCACTAATGAATCGATTAAGAAAAGATTAGGTTAAAACCTTAATTAGGTAATGATGGATTACACGCATAATGACATAGACATAAATTAGGTAGACACAGAAATTCACACCTCACCCAAAACTCTTTCTTAAAAATTGGTTTTGATGTAATAATAACTATTATTACTACATATTCATTTTCATCCACACATTTGAGCAGAATTTAGATATCCATGAACATCCTAGAAAAAAGTAGGAAATTTGTCTATCATAACTGAATTTTTAGGGTTTCGTAGTCAAAATGGCAAAAACGGAACCCTTATAGTTTCGTCATGCCCGTCTGTCCGTCCGTCCGCCCGTATGTCACAGCCATTTTACTCGGAAACTTTAAGACGTATCTTAATTAAATTTAGACATAAGATGTATTTTGTATGCCGCTATTTAGTTATTGAGTGAAATTTCAGAAAAAAATATTTTCAGGTGGGGCGTTCCATACATGTAACTAAATTTCAAAAATTTTTTTTTAACCAAATATCAACATGTTGCACATCAATCGATAGATCTTTAAAAATTACATTGAGGTTTTTTTGAACATTTTGTATTTTGTGATTAAGTCAATATTTTCAGAAATAATCGCTTCGTAAGTTGGAAAAAATAGCGTCCCCCTGTAACTTTTGAACCGTAAGTCCAAAAAAATATGAATTAATTGAGAAGATGCGCGTTATCATAAACATTCTACGAAAATAGTTTTGAGCATTATAGGTTTATCCATTTTTGAGTTATTTCCAGTAAACTTTCCATAGGCATCAGATACGACCTTTTGGCATTAGTTTTGGCATTGGCATGGAATTGCAAACAATTTTCAGCCGGATATCCGTCTTCCGGCTAATATGTTAGCTGATTCCCCTAAGTGTATGGAGCGCCTTAGTGGCTATACTACTCTACATAATAGCATTTTTCCTACCACGTCCAATGATATTTACTATGTATGGGGTATATACAAAATAAACACAAAAAATACTTCTAAAGTTATTTCGTAACCTAACAATGATTCTGTCATGTTTATCTATTTTGAC
Source organism: Pammene aurita (assembly GCA_947086415.1). Classification (NCBI taxonomy): domain Eukaryota; kingdom Metazoa; phylum Arthropoda; class Insecta; order Lepidoptera; family Tortricidae; genus Pammene; species Pammene aurita. Next base: position 6,862,640 of record OX352312.1, read on the forward strand.
AATCTTTGTCACTCTCGTTGTTAGAAAATTTAAGTTTGTCTCTTTCTCACGCTGGTGACGTGAACTCATTGTCACGTCCGCATCTCTCGATTGTCGATGCGCGACTAGAGACAATTGTTTGAATTCACTCTATTTAAGAGCTTCACTTTTTGAGCGTGCCTGTCATTATTATATATCATAAACTTATCATAGATCACGTCAAGCATATTAATCTCGTTAGTGTTATCCGTACGTATTTCATAAAAACAACGCTTATAAATCTTATAATCCTTTTGTGTTGTCGACATCAATTATAGAATACTTATTTGTTTTTTTATTGCTTAGCGCTAACGGCAATGACCACCGTTTTTCCTCATCTGAGTCTATGACCGAACGAAACATCACCTTGGTCAATAACACGAAAAAAATGAAAGCGCTCGTCTATGATTCTCATCACGCTATCTTACCTTACAATGTAAATCGAACTTAATTACTTCAATAATAACGTTCAAATTTGTAATAGCTATTTTCGCGTTTTTAACGCAAGATGTGCGAGTGACTATAATTACGTATTTTCGCTTTCCATTTTACTTAAGTAATTTGATTATTTACTTTGGAATTATTTATGTAATAGGCAGTTTTCTATTTGATAGGATTATACGCATTGTGATTTGATTTCAAAACAAGCTAATAAACAACACGAAAAGGCTAATCGGTTTTTTTAAGCCCAAATAATAAAGAATAATCTAAATTACACAAGGTGGTTAATTTGACATTTTTTTATGAGATCATTTTTCAAAATTTATTCATTAGGTTTAGCAGGTTTTTACTGTTCTAATATTATGTTTTTTACAATATTCACGTTTTGAGTGCGAAAAATGAAGGCACCTCGTAAAGAATTTAAGAAGTAGGATGTTTTCGTGGTATTGTTTTCTGTACTATGAGTTTTGAGACCTTACCATCACAGCCCGGAATTTTCGCGGCAAAACAAAAGACTGTCGCAATCTACCTATAGTGTTAGAAACATTTTTTGATCGATATCGAGTATTATTATGTAGGGTGCATTGGGGTAATTGCGATAGGAAAAAAGTGGCGGGTAATTCCGAAAGTTGACTCTTATTATTGATATTTGAAAGATTTTCGGAATTACACGCTTTTCGAAATTACCCTTATGCACCCTATACATAAAAAAGTCATGCAATATATCATTTACATTATTTTATAATCATTCGCGACAGTTAATTTAAAATATGCAAAAGAAGTAGTCAATTAAGGGATTGTTTTGTATGTGTTATCCATCTAAATCTTAACTATACTTTATCATATTAAGTAATAAAATAACCCTTCCTTTTGGCTTTGCCGTAGTCGAGTAACAAAGAGGTAAAACTGTGAATGACTTGACTATAACACCTTGATGCCACCTCAATGAGTACCTACTCCGCAAGACATTGAATGTTTCATTACGTATGACAACTATCGATATCGATAAAAAAATGTTTTTAACTCTAGCTAGATTGCGACAGTCTTTTGTTTTGCCGCGAAAATTCCGGGCTATGCTTATCACACTTAATTCGGGGGCCCTTAGAATACAGTTGAACCTAAGGCGATATTTACGTAATTGCCTGTAATTCACTTACTAAAGAGCTTGCTCAACTATTTGCCTGTGTTGGATACTGGAGCTCAAGGGTAGTGCTAGCTCTAGCTAGTGAAATACACACATTAAGTGTTCATTTGACACAAAAACTGTAACCAAAACTGAGAAATCTAAACAAAATCGGTACCAGTCCAGTGGAAACGCTCCGTGATAATTAAGGAATTGCTAGCCTTGTGGTGCTGTACTCAGACAGAAATTTCCTAGGTCTCGGTCTTTGCAGATATTTCTTAGGTACCTAGTACCTACCTAGCTGCTGGTACTATAGCCAACGACCTAAGGTAGGTACTTATTTTATTTTAATTTTGCAAAACGCCTTTCGATTGCGATTTACCCGCTTTGTGTTGGTTTACTTTAGATTAGAGAGTCTGAGACGCTCTAAAAGTCTGGACTGTTTTTTTTTAACTAGTCATACAATATTTTTTACCTTTTCGATCTTAGGAGTAGTCTTGGAGCCTTCAATCTTTCGTCTTTAATTTAATACTTAAGTACGTTAAGTTTTATTCCAAAGTATTTGTTCTTTAATATAGCTTCTACTATTCAGAAACAAAATATACATAAGGAAACCTAATTAAAATTAAAATTACCCATGTATTTTATATTGAATCCCGTTTTCCTTATTTTGACAGTATTACCAATACCATGCCAATACCATTATCTTATCAAGAACGCCATATGCAAAGTCAGTGCTAAAATATAATTAAGTTTTATGAAATTGGAAGTGTCAAAACACTAAATCAAATATGAAAGTACTTACCGACTGAAATGTCCTCAGTGTTTAAATCCTCAGGGACCAGTGATTTATTCCCATAAACTACACTTTGGTTGAACTTAAAATTATTTTCAATACTAACTACATTTTTGGTGTTATTTAATCGACTACTTTCCTCTAATTCACTAACACTAGCCATACCCGAACGTAAATTACAAAACAATAACAACCAAATTAAAGTCATTCTGGCGTCCAATTTTAGCAAAATATGAAAACACGGGATGAACCACTTAATAATCTCTCTTAAATCCATTTTGTTATTTAATTTTACGGATACACTCTACTTAAACACGCGCATGTATTTTTTTTAAGTACGCGGTCGTCGTTTCCCGCCAAAAGTTGCTGTCGGACTGACAGTGAATTGAAAATGGCGTTCCATTTCTTCTTTCGCCGGCCGCTACACAAGGCATAGACGATCGGAGACTCGACTTTCGCTTTTTTCTTCGGCATGTCCGGTCTAGTACGCTTTTGTTTAAAAGCGCAAGAAATACAATAACATTATAATGCGTTGTGTACTTAACATAAATGAAGAAAGTTTGACTTGGTTTCGGCGGAATATTCAAAACTATTGTTTAAGAAAGTATTTCGTCATGTTAACATTAACATTTATGTATGCGAGTGGCCTACTTGTGTTAACGATTTGGTAATTGGCTTATTTATACATGAGGTTATTTTGAAATAGATTATCTTATAATTGCATTTTTTTTTAACTTTAAGACTGAAAAATAAAGAATGTCCACTCCACCCTGACGTCATTTGACTCGATAGTATACTGCAATGCAACTCTCACATTCTGCCATTTCCCAATTTGAAAACCCCATTTAGTTAATTAGTTTAATGTGCGTTTTTTTCCGCAATTCGACACAGGCGCGGATCCAGGATTTCGTTCAGGGGGGGGGCCTTTCCTTCACAAAAAACCTCGCGGTCCGCACCTGTTGACCCGCCCCTGTATCTGTTCTGAAGCCAGGGCCAAGAAAATGATCAAATCGGTTTATAAATGACTATCTTCTGAGGTGACAAAAATACAGACGTACTCAACCCCCTACTCTTTCTGAAGACAATTAAAAAGGGCATAAAGCAAGGCAAGGTAAGTAAACTAAAAATCACTTTCCAAGACAATTTAATAATATCTACGACTTTACGAGTTGAGGGTTTCCCCACTAGCATTAATGCTCAAATAACAGTCATTTGTGGTTGTATCATTATTTTTTCTTCTCGTTTTTAGCTTGTGGTAAACCGATTATATATTCAGGTCAAGATAATTTTCCACGAAAGAAGAATTTTTGCATAAAGAGTGGAAAAATTCATCTGTCTTGTGCATTGTGGACTATATGTACCTTACAATATTCCGAATTATGTACCTACATGTCATTTATTATATTCATATGTGCGCCGTTTATCCTAATTGTAAATCCTTATAGAAATTGGGCTTATGACCTTTTAGTTGAGCGATGTCTACAGGAAAGACGCAAACCTAAACCTGTATAACCATAAAACAAACGTAAAAAAATACTTAAGAATATAACTTTGTGATCACAGCTTTTACAAGGAGCACGGGGTCACCACACATAAGCGCAATTTTATTCGTTAATTTCTCCGATTCGAACAACACATCTCAATAGTATTCTACATCATCTTGTAGTATAACAATCCAAGTTAGTCCCTATAACTTGATTTTTGTTGATATATTTTTAATTCACATGATCAAAAACGTCAAAATGAAAAAAGCGGTCGCGCTCTCATAATAAATTAGTACGGGAGCGCTAATGTGTGGTGACCTCGAGTTGTACTTATGATCTATCTAGTAGTTAAACCGATATTAGACATTGCATTTGTAGGGTCCAACCTGTCAGGTTGGGAGGTGTAATAAGAGTTAGGGCCCTTAGGGAGCTGAAGGAGGGATAGGGAGAGGCAAGGTACATAACAGATTGGGCCCTACAAATTGCTATGTCTAATACCAGTTTTAAGGTTATCTTATCTGTGTTAAAATTAAACCGCAGCGTTATAGCAAATGTTGGAAATTGTACATTTAAATTAATAGATTAAAATAAAATAATGCATAAACTTTAAAGTCGATGGCCATAATAAATAAATAAATAAAAAGCCTTTTATTTCTCGCAATTAGAGATGGGTAGGGTGAGTAAATACTGAGTATTTACTCAGTATTTATCCAAAGCACCCCGTAAATACTCGTATTTACTCATTTCGGTGGATAAAAACTATTACTAATAAAATATATAAAAAAGTGAGATTAAAGCACTAAATTGTTTTGTATTGAATATTTCTAGCGTGTATAAATAATATTTTTGTTATAAGAAGCATATTGGATGAAAAAAAGGTAATTATCAGTGAGAAGAAATTTGGAATTTAGGGAATGTAGACGTGATAAAAACATAGTCACCTATTTTGTTTCAAATACGAAGGTATTTACTTTGAAAACATGGGACTTAAGTCATTTCTGTATTCTAGATAAGTGCATTTCGCAAGCCGATTCGAATATTATACAGATGTTAACAAAATGTTTACAAAAAAAAACTGCCACGAAAATACTTCACAATGTTATAGGCATTATAGCTCTTATCAGATAGCGCGGCGATTGTTAGCTAGTGCTAATGAACAAAGAATATAGAAATAATGACCATAAAGGGTCAAACTCAAAAGTATGCACAGTTTTCAACCGACTTCAAGATTTCGAAGGAGGAGGTTATCAATTCGTCGGGATCTTTGTTTTTGCTATTTTTTTTTTATGTATGTTCACCGATTATTCGAAGACGGCTGGACCGATTTCTAAAATTCTTTTTTTGTTTGAAAGAGTATACTTCACAGTTGGTCCCATTGTAACCAGGTCAGGATCTAATGATGGGATCCTGGAGAAATCGAGGGAACTCTTCAACTATTATAGGCACACCTATAGTAATTTGAGTATTTTTTACAGCATCTCGAGCATTTGCTTTTGGAAAGGTGGATGCTAAGTGAAGTCGGTTCTTTTTTGTTTAAAATTATAACATTAATAAACATCGTTTTCATAAGGGATATATAGTGTCGCAGAGTGAACAAAAGGTGGCTCGGCTCGCTGAATGTGCTTTAAATCCTTATCTTGCAAAATGCGCGTTTCGCTTCCCTTATGTTGATTGGGTGATTAGCGGAAACTAACAAGTGTAGTACGACTAGTATCCAATGAAAATACAGTTAGGCACGCTGGCGCGCCTGGCGCGTTTGGCACGCTCAGTTACTGTTTGTCAGTCAACCTGTTCGGAAGACTACCTACTTGCTCATTTTACGTAAAGTGCCTCGTGTGATTTTCCTTGGACCCTTGCTTTGTATATGGACTGTGATGGTGTTTTCTTTGTGATTAAAGTTAACGTTTCTGGACTTTTGATTTTCGTTAGTACTTTTAATCTTTGGATAATGGATATTTTTGGTAGCGTTCCAGTCTCACGCTAAAATGTGTGGCTCTGAGGACCGCGACAGAAATCACATGCTCGCTATTGGATTACAGCACGGTTAGCACAAGAGTGAAGCGATAGTATCTCGCGTATAGTACCCGTCTCTTTTTAAATGATACAGTCAGAAAAAGATGGATAGACTATCTCGCGCGCGAGATACTGTCGCGTCACACTTGTGCTAACCGTGCTGGGATATCCAAGTTGTCGGTAAGTCGATCTTGTGGAGCGTGTATCGCCATTAGCAAACCTGACCCCGTTCAAAGCAAAGGTGAGTGTTTACGTGGCACTTACGTCATTTTATTAAGAGTTTTTTTAAAGAAAACTCAAAAACGGCTCAACCGATCATGTTGAAAGTAATTTTGTTTTAAAGTATTTTCTAGTCCCTATTCATCCCATAATATTCATATTTTTGTACTTTGGTTTAAATGTTATAGAGCGGTAAACATAATTTTAGTCTTCAGAAATGTTTTTTTTCTTCACAAATATATTCAATATATAAAAAAATATATTTAGAATCATCCAAGTTATTTTAATGCCTTATTTAATCATGTAGACACGTTGATGGTTTCTGATTTTTGGTGTGACAATTAGTTACATGTATGGAGCGCCCCTCTTAAAAAAATGTTTTTTGCGACTTTGACTAGTTAATTTAGTAGCGGGTTACAAAATACACCTACATTTCAAAATGTTATATCCCTTGCAGCACTCGAAATAGTTTATACTCACCAATTTGGGTATAAACGAGTAAATACGGGTATTTTGAGTAAATACTGAGTATTTACTCGGTATTTAACCTGGAGTATTTACTCACTACCCATCTCTACTCGCAATTAAAATATAAGGTATTACTACAAATCGATTAATATCTTCAGATGTGTGCAGCAGGCATCGTATTATGTGCACCGTCGCGAGTACAGTTACTTTGTTTACATTATATTGACCAACACGGATTAAAACAGCTAATCCACTTTGAAATTAACGGCCAGACGAATACCTACAAAACGATCGATTCTTATGGGAGTGGCGATTACGTAATTGGCGATTGCCATTATGCAGCTGCCAACCCAATCGTGAGTAAGTATATTTTAAAAGCCGGCCAAGTGCGTGTCGGACCACGCATAATGGAGGGTTCCGTACCCTGAATTGAATAAGAACCAAACAAATACCAAAAGGTCGTATCTGATGCCTATGGAAGATGTTTTTTTTAAATAACTCAAAAATTAGTGAACCAATAATGTTCAATACAATTTTCGTAGAAAGTATGTGATAAGGCGCATCTTCTTAAATTGTTTCATATTTTTTGGACCTACGGTTCAAAAGTTACAGGACAGACAATTTTTCTGATTTTTGAGGCGATTATTTCTGAAAATATTAACTTAATCAATAAATGTTCAAAGAAACCTAGATGTTATTTTTAAAGACCTATCGATTGATGTGCAACATGTTGATATTTGGTAAAAAAAGTTTTTTGGAAATATATTTAGGTACCATCAGGTTCAAAATTGCATGGTCAATTTATCAATGAATTCATTCATAAAATGGCCATGCAATTCTGAACCCGATAGTACATGTATGGAGCGCTCCCCCCCTAAAATATTTTTTTCTGTAATTTAACTACATAACTAAAATTTATTATTATTACAAAATACACCTTATGTCTAAATTTCATTATGATACGTCTTAAAGTTTCGGAGGACAGACGGACGGACATGACGAAACTATGAGGGTTCCGTTTTTGCCATTTTGGCTACGGAAGCCTAAAAAAGGGTTTAAATAAATAGGGTTTAAGTTGTTCAAGAAAAAAACCTTAAGAAGTTAAAAATGATGCTAGATTTTTTACTGAAGCTACAGCTTTACATCTGTGTCCAAGCAATAATATTTACTATGGATGGGTTATACTCTAACAAAATGAGCAGAAAAAATACTTCCAGAGTTATTTCATAACTTAGCAACGATTCTGTTATGTTTATCTATTTTGACAATCATTACATCTTTGTCACTTCACTCTCATAGTTAGAAAATCACAGTGGGTCTCTTTCTCACGCGGGTGACGGGAGCTCATTCGCACGTCCGCATCTCACGCTGGCCGGTGCGCGACTAGCGACAGTTGTTTGAATTCACTCATATTAAGTTGGACCCGGGGTATGTCCTTAAACTACGTCCGGACTTGGGTATGTCCTTAAACTACGCCAAAAAGAGAGGTATGGGCACTGCGAATGGCATCTCGCTAAGTGTGGTAGGGCACGTTCAGCGAATGTCATCGCTCAAATCTGGAGCAGAGCCCGACTGGGGAAGTACCTCCACCTTACAGAAAACCACAGCCAAATAGCACTATACCCTACTCATAGTGTTGTGTTTCTGCTGGTGAGTAAGGTTGCCAAAGAGCTCAAAGAGGACCCAGTGTGTTGACGATGAGGGACCTTCTTGTTCCTTTAGCCGTCAACACAGTGAATCCTCCTTTTTGTAAAGGGTCGGCAACGCGCATGTGACTCCTTTGGAGATGCAGGCGTCCATAGGTTACGGTAGCTGCTTACCATCAGGCGGGCCGTATGCTTGTTTGCCACCGTCGTAGTATAAAAAAAAAAAAAAAGTGCTTCACTTTTGGAGCGTACATAACCCATCTGTCATTATTATATATCATGGTGTCCAAGCTGATATATTCTGTGAAGAAGATCGCTAAGTAGTTAAGAAGACAAAATGCGATGCGTTTTCTCGAAGATATAGGAATAACAAAATAACGACATTAGGTTTCGTCACGTAGTCAATAATTATGCTCAAATCTCGTTCTAATTCGAGCTATATTCAAATGTGGCGTTTTAGCACTTTTTACACTTTATTACTGGTTGTTGGTGTAAATTATGTTTTCAACCGACCTCAAGATTTCGAAGGAGGAGGTTATCAATTCGTCGGGATCTTTGTTTTTTTTACTATTTTTTTTATTTCACCGATTATTCGAAGACGGCTGGACCGATTTGGAAAATTATTTTTTTGTTTGAAAGAGTATACTTCATAGTTGGTCCCATTGTAACCAGGTCAGGATCTGATAATGGGATCCTGGAGAAATCGAGGGAACTCTTCAACTATTTATAGGCAGTGTCTATATGATTTGAGTATTTTTTACAGCATCTCGAGCATTTGCTGTTGGAAAGGCGGATGCTAAGTGAAGTCGGTTCTTTTTTGTTTAAAACTATTTTTTATTTATTTTCTGTTTCCAAACCATATATGAGAGTTACTACATGACAACGAGAGGGGTGGGGGGATCTTGGCAATTACTATTATGGGGGGGGGCAAAGATTGAAAGGAATGGCTGGTCACGTAGTATGGGTACGTTCCCTAATAGTTTCGTCATGTCCGTCTGTCCGTCCGTATGTCACAGCCATTTTATTCGGGAAGTATGAGACTTATCTTGATACAATTTTAACATAAGGTAGTAGTAGTAGTAGTAGTATAACACTTTATTTCACAAAACAAGTACATGACCAACAAAAATATAGCAAGTGTGTACAAAGGCGAACTTATCCCTTTAAGGGATCTCTTCCAGCTAACCTAAGGTGTATGCCGTTACTTAGTTTTGTAGTAAAATTGCTGAAACAAAACCCTCCATTACGCGTGGGGTCTAGATTCTCTACATAGACTTTACGCATTTGACATTTCCACACCTACCAACAAGATATCTTTTTTACGATTGCAGCAACATCTGCGGATTTCACGTTAAATTTATCCTCATTAAATAAGTTTTCCATCTTGCAGGCGTGGACAAGTAACCAAGTAACTGTAGGTAACGGTCCTGTGGCCTACTTGGTGGTCATCGCGCAATGAAACCTGTTTGTGACATAACGCAGACAGACAGTCCACCTTACAGAAAACCAGTCGAAGCACTAGACCCTAAGTGTTGTGTTCCTGCCGGTGAGATCTATCGACGCGGATTCGGCAAAATCCGGTGGAAAAGAGCTTTATGTCCATTTTCCACGCAATAAGATCTAACAAGGCACGGTTCGGCTCGGATCGGCTCGGCCGATGCCTGCCGACGCGTCGACGTCTTTTTCGCTCGTATTGCGTAGACAAAGCTTTTTTCTATCGGCTATTGCCGATTCCGCGACGATAGGTGTAGGGAAACCTTAAGGTTGCCAAAACCTCAAAGAGGATGCAGTGTATTGACGAACGGGGATCCATTTATCCGTTTAGCCGTCATCACTGTGAATCCTCGTTTATAAAGGGTCGGCAACTCTTGAGTTTTAGGCTTCCATAGGCTACGGTAACTGTTTACCATCAGGCAGGTCATAAGCTTGTTTGCCACTCTAGTCTGGTGCAGAACCGTCTTGAAGTTTCTTCCCCCGGCTACCTTTCCTCCCTTCCTCTACGCAGTTTGATAGCCCTATCGCTTCAAAGCATAGAGCCCAAAGAAGAAAATCAATAATTTTAAACAAAAAAGAACCGACTTCACTGTAAAAAATACTCAAATCACTATAAATAGGTGTGCCTATAATAGTTGAACAGTTCCCGCGATTTCTCCAGGATCCCATCATCAGAGCCTGACCTGGTTACAATGGGACCAACTGCATGTGAAGTATACTCTCTCAAACTCTCACTCTTTCAAACAAAAAAGAATTTTCCAAATCGGTTCAGCCCTCTTCGAACATTTGATGAACTTACATTTAAAAAAATCCGACGAGTTGAGAACCTTAAACCGGTAACGTGAACGATCGCAGTGCACAATGTGACGTGAAATGAACCTGCAAAGGGACATCACCTATGTCACCTCAACTCGGTCAACTGTCAAAATAGTGAAATCAGACAGATACATTTCATATTAGACGGAGAGCTGGCCACGTCAGATAGGACACAATAATGAGAGCAACGAAACCCCTTTAGTTAGTTTGCTATACCAAGCTTGTTTCTAGATCAGGACATCTGGCAGCTGTAAAGTGGTGGAGGTCAAAGAATGCAAACAACTTGAAGAAATCAAATCCTAGAGTTCTGGGTTTGATGCAATATTATGGGAAATTAAGTAATTAATTAGATTATATCATGCTCAGACGTTTCTGTTAGGGGAAGTAGTGCCAAATGATGTATAATGCATATTTTAGTTAGTCGCCTAACGTTTTTGTTTCCGCAATAATAGAGAATGGTTTGTAATCTAATATTCAAATAGGCCCTATCCTCTATAAATAACACAACGTTGGCAGTTTTTACCTATTGTGGTATTACTTTTTACTGATTTAAACTTACACGATGTTCACTCATTATTATGATAAAAACGGGACTTAATCGCGTACACTTACTTTTATTATTTTCCTGACGTTTCGAGCGTGCCGTAACGCTCGTGGTCGCAGGCAGACTGGCGAGGAATTGTATCAGCATCTCCTAGCTGCGCGGGTTTTTCGAACTACCCGTACTTGGTCTCGATTATGCACATTCACGCTAGGGTTGTCACTTTGCCTACACACAACACTCACGACATCTGGTGGTTTGGAAATGCAAGTATTTTCACGCTTACATTTGCTGATCACTGGATTCCACGAAGACGAGATCCCCTGTCCCTCGTTCTGGTTGAAATTCTTATGCTTCCTAATTTCAATAGCCTCTCGTAGTTTCCTGCTATAACGAAGACGTTCTGTAGAGAGGACTTTTGGATTATGGAGCTCAATCCAGTGGTTTGGTCCAGATTCTAACAAATGTTCGGCCACAGCAGACTTGTTTATTTGCCGATTTTTGACTGCTGTGATATGTTCCCTGACCCTTTCCGCTATTTTGCGTTTGGTTTCCCCAATATAGGAACTACCACAGCTACAATCAATCTTATAAACACCCGGTGTTTGATAAGGGATAACATCCTTAGCCGACCTTAAATGCCCCGACACCCTGGATAACGGCATGTATACGGTTTGTATAGAGTACTTCCTTAGTACTGTGCCTACTTTGTCCGTCACTCCTTTGACATAAGGCAAAAATGCCGGTCGTCTAGCAACATCCGGATGCTTCCTTCCCGGTTTCCGTCTGGGTTGCCTACTGTCCACCCTGTACCCATTCCTCCTAAGGACCTCCTGAATATGTGACATCTCACTCTCTAAAAATTCAGGGTCACAAAGATCATGTGCTCTGTTCCTTAGGGAATTCACTACTGACAGTAGATGGCGAGGGTGATGGTGAGACAGAGCGTTAAGATACCTGTCTGTGTGTGTGGGCTTCCTGTAGACAGTGTGCGCCAGGGATCCATCCATTCGACCTATCACTTTCACGTCCAGAAAAGGCAAACTACGTTCCGATTCCAATTCATAGGTAAACTTTACCTTGGGATGAATGGAATTAAGATACTGGAGCAACTGTTCAACTTCCTGTTTGCCACCCTTTATAATGCAAAACACATCATCGACATATCGCTTCCACAATTTCACTGCCCATGGTTGCAGATCTAAGCTGGCCTCAAAATGCTCCATCCAGATATTTGCTAAAACCGTGGCGACAGGGCTACCCATAGCAACTCCGTCGATCTGGAGGTAATGCGTTCCTCTATACAAAAAGTAGCTTCCTTCCAAACAGTTCCTTAATAACACCATGACTGATCCCAGTATCTCGCAAGCCTTCCCCGAACTCAAGACATTCTTTTACTGGTACATTGGTAAAGAGTGACTCGACATCAAAACTCACCATTATGTCATCTGGTTCCAGCGTTATGTTCTTAAGAATGTCTATAAAGTGACGGGAATCCTTCACAAAGGACGTTGTCTTACCCACAAGCGGCTGCAACACCGATGCAACGTGCTTGGCCAGATCGTAAGTAGGTGAGGCGATCTGACTTACAATCGGTCGCAATGGCACGTTTGACTTGTGCACCTTCGGTAATCCATACAACTTCGGGGGTTGCACTATTTTAGGCTTGTATAAGCGGTCATAAACGTCCTCCTGAAATAACTCCTTATAATCCCTAATGACAGCCCTAATTCGGCGCGTAACTCTGGCAGTAGGGTCATATGAGACAGGCGTGTACACATTCGTGTCATTTAATAAAAGCCGAATTTTCGCGTCGTAATCCGACGAGTCCATGACCACAGTGGCGTTTCCCTTGTCCGCCTTTAGAATATAGTATTACTTTTTTCCAACTTAAAAACTTTGTTGGTCTGTCACTCTGACCTCCACCCGTTAAAAGCTGCCAGATGCCCGGATCTAGCAATAAGGATGGTAAAGCAATCTAACTAGACAGGTTTCATTGCTCTCATTATTATGTCATATCTGACGAGGCCAGCTCTTAGACCATATAAGCAAGGAGTACAAGTCATGCATAAAACAAGAATAAAAACCGGCCAAGAGCGTGTCGGGCCACGCTCACTGTAGGGTTCCGTAGTTTTCCGTCCGTCACAGTAAGTGTCCCCACTTAAGAGTTAATAACACCGCCATGTAGGATATGATATGAGAGTTCCACGTACAGCGACATCTATCGGCAAATTAAGTAAACTATTGCGCGCGAGCATAAAGTATGGAAGATGAATTTTATGGGATAATTCTTTAATGCGTGAACCGATTTTCACCGTTTTTACTTTATTTGAAAGCACGTCATTTCATTGTAATTTTGTAGAAATTACAGGTACAATAAACACCTGCTTATACGGTTAAATTACAAACTTATTTCAGAAATTATTTTGTATTTTTTTTTCAAAAACTATTCATCCTATCAAGTTCAAAATAATTTTCCTAGAAAGTTTTTATAAAGTTCTACTTTTGAGATTTTTTTCATATTTTTAAAACTTATGGTTCAAAAGTTAGAGGGGGGGACGCATATTTTTTTACTTCTGGAGCGATTATTTCCGAAAATATTTACATTTTCGAAAAATGATTTTAGGAAACCCCTATTCATTTTTAAATACCTATCCAATAATATATCACACGTTGGGGTTGAAATGAAAAAAAAAATCACTCCCCACTTTACGTATAGGGGAGGTACCCTAATAAAAAAAAAATCCACTTTTTATTTTACCACTTTGTCGGCGTGATTGATATACATATTAGTACCAAATTTCAGCTTTCTAGTGCTAACGGTCACTGAGATTATCCGCGGACGGACGGACGGACGGACGGGCAGACATGGCGAAACTATAAGGGTTCCTAGTTGACTACGGAACCCTAAAAAGATTGAGCCCTGACACTATCACTATAAAATACGGTTACACTCACGTCTCTTTAGTCACTTCGCGCGACATGTTTCGGACAGCCCACAAAGCACGGTAGCAGCGCCGGCGCAAGATCACCCTCAACAAGCTTTGTCAGAGCGGGCGACACGAGCTGCGCGGCGAGCGGGACGCAGGCCAGTAGTCGGCAACGCGTCGTGCAACAGCGCGCTACGGGCCGATTCAAAATAGCACTCTTAGTGCTTGAAGATGGAGACCTAAGCTCTCCGAAACATGCCGCGCGAAGTGATTAAAGAGACGTGAGTGTAACCGCATTTTATAGTGATAGTATGTCTCACGAAAGTTTAAATTTAATAGATTGAGCCCTGGCCCGAAAGATGGCCTAAACAATCATGCGAAGCTATGGATCTAGAAAATATATACTTAAACATAATCCGCGCAAAGATAAAACTGATGCAATGATAATATTGATAAGTCGCGGTGCCTCGCGGTCTCATTCATACACACGCGCTCACTTTTCGGATTGAACTTGAAACCATATGCTCGTCCAGCTCACAGCTGTAGGATAGGTATGCAGGGGCGTAGGGCGTAGTGATGTAAAACTGCGCCCTTTTTACAAGCTTTTATTTAACTTGCACTGTTCGTATGTATGTAAGTATATAAGTAAATAAATATGTAAGTTGTCCGTCAAAATTTGCAATCCATTTTTCAGTCACTTCCCGTTATCCGATTGAGCTGAAATTTGGAATAATTATGTATGTTAGGTGACAATGCCAATACTTTGTCATCAATTAGCTGGTCTGATGCTGCAGCTGGAAGATGGCCACTGGAACTCTATGACGGAAAGTGCTATGACAGTCGAGTTTGGGATCGTTAGTTTTGTTATGGTCAGCACTTACCATTGCACATGATGGCAGGGTCTCATGATGGAGCCTGAAGTTGGCCACTGGAACTCTATGACGGAAAGTGCTATTATAGTCGAGTTTGGGCTCGTTTGTTTTGTTATGGTCAGCACTTACCATTGCACATGATGGCAGGGTCTCATGATGGAGCCTGAAGTTGGCCACTGGAACTCTATGACGGAAAGTGCTATTATAGTCGAGTTTGGGCTCGTTTGTTTTGTTATGGTCAGCACTTACCATTGCACATGATGGCGAGGGTCTCATGATGGAGCCTGAAGATGGCCACTGGAACTCTATGACGGAAAGTGCTATGATAGTCGAGTTTGGGCTCGTTTGTTTTGTTATGGTCAGCACGTACCATTGCACATGATGGCGAGGGTCTCATGATGGAGTTGAAAGATGGCCACTGGAACTCTATGACGGAAAGTGCTATTATAGTCGAGTTTGGGCTCGTTTGTTTTGTTATGGTCAGCACTTACCATTGCACATGATGGCGAGGGTCTCATGATGGAGCCTGAACATGGCCACTGGAACTCTATGATGGAAAGTGCTATGATAGTCGAGTTTGGGCTCGTTTATTTTGTAATCTAGAGTACTTACCATTGCACCTGATGACGAGGGCCTCATGATGGAGCCGGAAGATGGCCACTGGAACTCTATGAAGGAAAGTGCTATGATAGTCGAGTTTAGCCTCGTTTGTTTTGTTATCTTCAGTACTTACCTTGCACCTGGTGGCGAGGGTCTCATGATGTAGCCGGAAGATGGCCACTGGAACTCTATGAAAGAAAGTGCTATGATAGTCGAGTTTGGCCTCGTATGTTTTATAATCTTCAGAACTCTATGACGGAAAGTGCTATGATAGTCGAGTTTGGGCTCGTTTGTTTTGTTATCTTCAGTACTTACCATTGCACATGATGGAGCCGGAAGATGACCACTGGAACTCTATGACGGAAAGTGCTATGATAGTCGAGTTTGGGCTCGTTTGTTTTGTTATCTTCAGTACTTACCATTGCACATGATGGAGCCGGAAGATGACCACTGGAACTCTATGACGGAAAGTGCTATGATAGTCGAGTTTAGCCTCGTTTGTTTTGTTATCTTCAGTACTTACCTTGCACCTGGTGGCGAGGGTCTCATGATGTAGCCGGAAGATGGCCACTGGAACTCTATGAAAGAAAGTGCTATGATAGTCGAGTTTGGCCTCGTATGTTTTATAATCTTCAGAACTCTATGACGGAAAGTGCTATGATAGTCGAGTTTGGGCTCGTTTGTTTTGTTATCTTCAGTACTTACCATTGCACATGATGGAGCCGGAAGATGACCACTGGAACTCTATGACGGAAAGTGCTATGATAGTCGAGTTTGGCCTCGTATGTTTTGTAATCTTCAGAACTCTATGACGGAAAGTGCTATGATAGTCGAGTTTGGGCTCGTTTGTTTTGTTATCTTCAGTACTTACCATTGCACATGATGGAGCCGGAAGATGACCACTGGAACTCTATGACGGAAAGTGCTATGATAGTCGAGTTTGGGCTCGTTTGTTTTGTTATCTTCAGTACTTACCATTGCACATGATGGAGCCGGAAGATGACCACTGGAACTCTATGACGGAAAGTGCTATGATAGTCGAGTTTGGGCTCGTTTGTTTTGTTACCTTCAGTACTTACTATTGTACATGATGGCGAGGGTCTCACGATGGAGCCGGAACTCCCTAACCTAGAAAGTGCTAAGACAGTCAAATGTTGCTCGTTTTTACAGGCTTTTTGCAACGGTTCGTATGTAAATATATGTGAGTTGCCTGTCAAAATTTACAATCCAGTTTTCAACAACTTAGCAGTAACCGATTGTTTTAGCATTATAAATTATAATATTAAGAGGGAATCAACTATCTATAGAAACAAGTGTCCCCAGTAGGTACCCTACCAGGATCTGCTGTGTCTGTACACAGCGGGCCTGTGCCTGGCCTGCAAACCACATGCGTAGCGCTGGGATGTAAAGGTTCCATATAAACATCTTTCTGGAGCCTAGCCAACCTTACGTGCTCGTGGTGCATCCTGCCGATCAATGAACAAGGCTCTGGCGAAATTTACCTAAGCTTAAGGTGGGGTACGTGCTGAGGAGCTGAATGGCAGGGGGTATACTGTAGCTAATGTACCAACTTCGGGGTACCAGGCGCACCCCGTCAAATTAAATGCCTTACCCTTCTATTCCGGAATCTCTGGGAGGGTGGACCATTTTTTCTTCCAGTCTCGTGGGAATAACATGGATAATCAAAATGTTAATAAAAAAAAACATATGAAAAATCAACACAACGAAAACGGCGTCTTGAAAAAACTCGAGAAAGAAGAGTCAGTAATTGAATGTCCAGTAAATGCGAAGCGGCGAAAGGAAAAAAATCGCATTCAAAAAGCTCAGACAAGACGAAAAGAATCGGCTGATCAACGTAAATTGAGGCTTGTAAATTGTGTAAATAAATTCAACGGTATAAATAATTTTAATGTTGTATGTATGTCAATGGTATTATAAATAATAATTCCAAAGATTTAAGACTAAAAAGTAAAAAATAAAATAGTAAAAAAATATTTTTAAAAAACAAGCTTTTATTCAAAAAGTGAACTAAAAAGTAAATAGTAGATTGTTTGACAAGGGTCTAAAGTAGGCCATATTACCACGAGGTGGTTATTTTCCCCGTGCGTTACCCGTGTTACTACCAGTCTTACTACCGTTGTAACACGGGTAATGTTTTTTCACCGTTGTTACAACTAGCTGCTCTGGTAGTAACAAGGGAAAATATTTTAGTCCCCATGTAACCACCTTGACAAACCTCGGTTTACTGAATCTTATATAGCTTTATGAATAGACCAAAACGTAACCCTCCTTTTTATATAAATATTGACAGGCCAAAAACATGCTAATCATTCTTAAAAAGAAATCATTCATTAGCAGTCAATGATACATCATTGTACCTACTCGTAGTGCTAGAAGCCTAGAAGTATTATGAAAATGGATATTTTACAAAACAATCGTCTATTAACTAGGACGCCGGAAGACAGAAACGCCTGCGTCTTTGGTGGATGTAATTTACCATTGATAGCAATCCCAGATAATGTAAAAGCGTCATTGTTAATAAAATGGAACCTGTACGTTTCCCCGGGAACGCGTGCCTGTTCTTACCATCTGCGGCCGACCCAAAGTTGGGAGGAAATAATAGAGGCGGATGACAATTTAACGGACTTCAACAGAAGTCATTGCGAAGATATCATCAAATTGATGAAGATTGGTATTTTATTACCAATTATAAATGTCCTGCGGGAATGTGTGTAACATTTAGTTTATAATAATAACATTGTAAATATTTTAATAAATAGTTTTATTTCGCTTATACATATGTGTAATATGTATGGCCACACTTAACCTAGTTCCTTAAACCTCCTAGTTTTTTAGGAACAAAATATTTTTTTTTTAAAACTGAAACGCTAGTAACACACTACCTAGAAATCATAAAAGTTAACATCAATAAAAGTAGTTTTAACAGAATATCAGCGAAGTTTTTCTAGTGCGTAACCAATTGAAATTTCTGCATTCAATAGCTGCATTTGTATGTGGCGTATATTGTCATCATTTAAAATGTCACGTTTCCTTCTCTTATTTATTTCTCTGATGGGAGTCATAAAACTCTTCTTATATATAGCATTTAAGAGTCGCATTACTGAAGTATTGTTTTTATTTAATACTTTATTTAATTTTGAATGGAACCCTTCTAATATGTTATTAGTTCGGTGTCTCTTGCCGAAAACGCTAAGTAGGCGTAGATACTTTTCTTTAATCCATGTACTCTGCACGTAGGTTATTGTAAAGGATTCCATAGAAAGATGCCCACTTTCTTCAATTATGTATTGCCAAGCATTTATCAGCATTTCCTGCGGTAGCAGCGGCAATGCAGCACACAGTGACACAATGCGTCTTTCAGCTTTGCTTTTATTCATTCTTAACGATTTCGCTTTTCTCCACATACATTTGTGCCAGTGATAATAACACCCAATAATTTGAACGTCAGGATAAACCAATAATAATGCATTTATAGCTGCTACCTCGAAGTCACAGTGAAATAATTTTGGACGATATTTTGGTAGTTGTGACCTAATTATTCGGAACATAAGTTCATACGTTGATTGCATTTTATTGCTTAGAAGAGCAAAAATTAGTGGTTTTGTTTTTGTTGTCTCCGTTGTACTTCCCTGGTCTCCGTGAATGCTATAAAGCTGTTTAAAAGGTGGTGGACATGAATCAAACGTTGCATCACCAAAAAATTCAGTTATTTTTTTTTATATCTTTTCTTGCTTGTCCGGTGCAAAACAGCAAAATACGAACTCCCTCATAATAATAATCTGCCAAGATTATATCATAAAACTGTGCCGGCACTTGAACTTCTTCGACTTTTGTGTAAATTGTTTTGTTTACATTGGCAAATTTGTTACGCATATCATAAAGCGAATGCTGTACACTAGAAAACGCTGGTAAATTTGTTACTAGATTCATACCATCATCCTCTAGTTTTTTCATTGCTTTTTTAAAAAGCTGTGGTATAGGCTTATCATTTCTGGTGATTTTTTGCTTCAAGCTAAATATACTAGCAGCAATTTTATTCACTGCAAAATCTGCTTTACATACATGCGTCTTTTTCTTAGATACTTTGCCATTCTAAAAAAAATACATTTAATGAAGGGAGTAGGGATTCTTTATTTAGCAAGTAATAGAAAAAAATAGACAGTAAAACAATCTAAATCTAATCTTGGCCCAGATAGCTGCCAGCGGGGAGGGTGCCCAGAAGGCTGGCTATATTTCCTCGCTGGATAGCGATCGCTGATTGCTGAGCGAAATAGTATGTAGTTAACTAATCAAAATTTGGGCAGTTGATAACTACGAAAATGAATGAGAAGTAGACAGTCTCGAGGCTATGCTATAACATTAACGCATTCGGCATTTTTTACAACCTTTCGCCAGGTGCGGAACTTGCTCAGGAATGTTTTGGGAATATAATGTACACTTGTGCGTTGAGGGCACTCAGACAGTGTACGACTATGAAATCACATTAGCGACCAAGGCACTGGAATCAACAAAACATATGTATATGTATGCGTTGTCGACAGTAATTGCGTTAATGTATAGATATTTATAAACATAAAACTTACCATTACTGTAATACTGCCCGAGCACTTAGTTTTGGAAAAATAAGACCTGCATCGCCAGATTACAGAACCACATTTGTACTCCTTTAATTTGTAATATTGGTAGCCTTCGGCTAACATGACTGTACCACCTTTTCTATGAATATAATTTATTTCAGGTTCTTCTTCAGCCATAATTGAAGAAAATGTAATCAATTATAAATTGCACCAGAGCAAATAAACTCAAGTTGACCTTATCTGGGATTTATAATGCTAGTACAATAAATAAAACTAGTAATTTATAAACGTCATTAATTATTATTTGCTTTTCTTTAATATGTCATAATTGACACTAATTTGTAAAAAGGACGAGCATTCAACCAAAATAATTGCCAATGGTTACATGGGGACTAAAATAATTTCCCTTGTTACTACCAGAGCGGCTAGTTGTAACAACGGTGAAAAAACATTACCCGTGTTACAACGGTAGTAAGACTGGTAGTAACACGGGTAACGCACGATTTTCCCGAACGAAGTGAGGGAAAATTGTTCGAGTGGTAATATGGCTTTTAGACCAGAGTAATGCATACTATTTTTCACTTCGATTGCGAGAAAATAAGATAAAAATACTTATTATTTACGCACAATAACTAAACTAAGGTTAAATTATGATTTAACTTGACGGTCTTTTAATTTTTTTAACTTCTTTGACATAGATACAAAATATAAACACCACGAATAAATGCCACAGACGACGGTATAATTAGCTCTTTAAAGTAGCTATTAGACATTGCAATTTGTAGGGTGCAACCTGTCGGGTTGGTAGGTGTAATGGTACTTAGGGAGTAGGAGTCCCGATCTAGGGCGATCGGCAGTGCCCCGACATCCGCAGCTGTTTATGGAGGTCGTTAGAGTTATTTTACCTTTTTTATTTATAATGTTAGCCATTTTCTACACATTCCGTCTGGTTTTTTATTTAAAATAAAAGTTAAATTGTGTAGATTCGCTGGTAATTAATATATTTATCTAGTTTTGTATTTAAATAATAGAAGGGTTGGGCAGATGAATTCAGGCAGCTCGAGCGGTCATTTAAATATCTATAATAAAAAAAACAGTTTCCGATTTTATTTAATGTGTACTGTTATGACTGTTATGAGTACTATCACCGTGCTTCACCAAATACATTTTTTAGATGTTTTGAAGGCATCTCTGTAAACGTTGAGCTAGGGTCGGTAGGGACGATTTGTTGGTGAGGTAGGGTCGGTAGGGGCGATTTGTAGGGAAAGTGTAATAAAGTGCGTTGGGGCCGCCAGGAGTTGGACACAACCGATTGGGCCCTACAAATCGCCATGTCTAATAGCGTTTAAACAGTTTAAACACGCTTTAAAGCGCTTCCAAAAAATTACAATCTTTTTTAATGATTGTGAAGTAGGAACTAAAAAACACCTCACGTTTTGAGAAATAAATTGCGTTTCCTCATTGGTCGATTTTAACATTGCTGTATTCTGATTGGTTGATATTAAATACAATGTTTTTTTAAGGACTTTAATTATTTACACAGTATACGCACCAAAAAAGTATCTAGCGTTCCGATTAACTTCGATATGTGTGTTGTGATTGGTGGATTTAATATGGTGAAGTGTTCCGATTGGTCAATTTAAAATGTTTTGTAAATCATAAATATGTATACATTTTAGCCCTAGAGGCTAAATGTACTACTTTAATCCGCCTTGGTAAGCATAATATGACACACTTTTTGAGCATGAGAAGTGAAAAATAATTTATATTTTAGTGGCATTACTCATACTCTTACTATTTTATTTTAATTATTTTATAGGATATTCTACATACTGACTGTATGTAATGGACCGTATTAAGCCAGGAACAAATTTCATAACCAATCGCGTCCCCGTCCTAGGCGATAACTTGTGAAGTGTTTAAAAAGTTTTTCAAAATATACCGTGTAATATATCAGATGAAAGCACTTATTGCCAGAATTACAAAAATATTTATTATCTCGGAAACTTCTGGGTCAAAAAAATTGTTCCATATTTATAGATTACAGGAAACATTACATGAAGTCTACTATGGTAATTCATAAAAAAAAATGTTTTGTGGGGCACCCTATTATTATGTTATTTGGCATTAAAGATGCTGGCAGATTTTTTTTTCCAATATTTTATACAAGTTTTAGAAGTCGACCGCTTAGAAAAAAATAAGATTAAAATGTATTTCTCTTATTAAGAGTTTCGAAAATTTGTTTTTAGTTTTATTTAGCGCTAGTACATGTAATAGCCTCTGCCTTAAAAGATGATAAAAAGTATGTCATTATCGTAGATTTTTATTCGGATTTGATGTGGCACGTTCCCAAGGAATTTCTGCAATTCAGTTTTCCTCAGAAACGTTCAAAATTACTAATATCTTTTATTGACATATGTCAAAAGCAGACGCTAGTAAAACAAAAGTTAACACAAACAATTTTTTAAAATCCTAATTAATGAATTACAAATTTTCCGCAAGCGGTAGTGACCTCTAAAACTTGTTTTATAATTCTGAAAAAGTACATCCATCATCTTTAATCACAAATAATCATGACATTACCAACACTACGACAGTCGCGGATGAATTGTAATTAAGAATATTGAAATCATGGAATTCATGGATGAACAATCATTCATCATTTCACTGTTTCTTTCACGAATAGGCGTTTAACAATACCTAATTCATGTCAAAAGTCGAAATCTACAATAACTCTTTCAAAGTTGTTACGTATATAAATACATTATAGTTAAATATAAAATAAAAATATAGACAAAATTTACTCATTTTAAATTTTATTAGGCTCCTGTGTGTTCTAACTCCAAAAAAAAGTTTATTCATACTTTAACACATTTTTTCATGCCTCAAATAACATAAATGCCCCAAAAACATATTTCTTCCATAAAGTTTTTCACGGCTACGTTGCCGGTGAAGTCCGCGCTTTTTGTAAAGCGGTCCAGACACTATCAGTAATAATGTCATTATTTCTGTACCCGTCCTTTTCTAGCATATGTAGAATGATAAGGATAGGTAGAGAAATAATGTCATTATTACTGACAGTGTCTGGTCAGCTTAAGAGCCGTTTCAACTCGCGGAGCAAGACGCCTGACTATTTTCACATTTTAGACGTTTCTGTGGTAGATACTAGATTACTCAGAGATATTGAAAATTTGAATGTCACGGGAAATATAATCGATTGATGTCTTAAAAAATATATGTAGGTACCTATGTAAAAATATATACGTTGCCAATTTTAATAGATATCATTTTAAACCCAACTAACATTACTCACGAAATTAATCGCATGAGTTTTAGTTTCATTTCACAAAATAATAAGAATCAAAATTTTACGTCTAAATATTTAGGTTTCCAAATTTGGAAGTGTGTAATGTAGTGTAATGCAAAGTAGTCATCATACATTACTTCCCAGTATATTCAAGCAGAAATTTATTTATTAGAATGAAATCGAAATTATTAAAAAACAAAACTTCTTTGCCTTGTTTGCCGATTTGGATTTCATTATTTTTAAAAGGTAGTTAGCAAACTTGGTTTTTTGCGCCCCCCTCTTGATTTGCGCCCAGGGCACGTGCCCTGGCTGCCCCACCACTCACTACGCCACTGTTAAGGTATGTGTACATGTCGCATGTAAATGCGAGAAAATCGACTTATGATGTAATCACAGTTTTGTATAGATGGTAAGCATCTACCGTAGCCTATTGACGCATGCAACTCCAGAGGTCGAACGCGCGCGTTGCCGATTTTTTTTTTTCTCTTTTAATTAATGGCTTTTACTCCTAGCCTATTTAGCGAGGTGAATTCTGCCAATGTCAAGGTACACTTATATTATGATTTTATTCATTTTTGTAAAATAAAATAAAAGCAACGTTGTTCGGTTAAGGCCTTGTTGATTGTAAAGTGATAGCCTCCTTACAAACACGTGGGTGGCCGGGACCCCGGATAATATAACCGTTTGTTCAACTAAAGGATGGTTACTCGCGTTTTGAGACTAATTTTTCATTAGCTGCACACTTGTTCGTTAGGTCACCGCACAATAAGCTATCAATATTACATACTGAACTACGTAAATGAGCAAAAAACAAACAATTCCAAACACGATGCAGCCATCTTGGAGCTCAAACGATTATTAACGATTAGCCGATTAATATAAAGATGGATTCACTGTGTTGACGGCAACGATTAGCCGATTAATATAAAGATGGATTCACTGTGTTGACGGCAACGATTAGCCGATTAATATAAAGATGGATTCACTGTGTTGACGGACAAAAGAGACGAATTGCAGTCAAACCTGTGCAATCGTGATCAAGTAACAAAAACCGGTATTAGACATTGCAATTTGTAGAGCCCAATCAGTCGTGTACCCTGTGTGTGTGCCCTAACTTTTATTACACCTCCCAATCTGACAGATTGGGCCCTACAAATTGCAATGTCTAATACCGGCTAAACCAAACATGTATATTTTACATAGACATACTAGCTATAAATAGACCTAGCTGTCATGGTAATAACAATACCAAGATCGAGCGGGATGGTCTTATTACACTTTCAATAGGTACGACAGAGAAGGTGCTATTATCGTTGGTTCTTGTCAGACTCACCTTTTTTTTGTTACCCTCCACGCCATTACTTATAGCAGTGGAGGGTCACAAACAGATATAATTCGCGATTTCTTTAAGAATTACTGTGTTTACTACGAGAAAACCTGTTATTTTTCTGAGAAAGTTATGTAGGCTAAGGAAAACGATGGTAAATTGTTCTGTTTTGTGCTGTTGAAGTGATTTTATCGTCATCTAAATATGTCTATCCCTTACGGTAGTACGCGTGTGAGGTCTCTAGTTAAATTCTTGCTTTAAGGATATTTAATTTGCTAAAAATCGTTCTAATAGAATCCACTAGGTATTTAATAGGTACTACGTTTCTCTCTTACAAAGCTAATAGCGAAAGTAGTCAAATGAATTAACCATCAGGAAATTACGTGTCCGTTGTTTAGGAAAAACTAACTTCCATCCGGAATTCCGGAAATCAATGAATATTTCAACTCCAGTCTACGGTGACCTAATTGGTCAATCAATAATGCAATACATACTGATAAGCATGATTATAATCATAATCATTTATTCCTTTGTAAAAACACAGGTATTTGAAATAGAACTAGAGCCCACGACACTGAACCTAGTTCGAAAAGTCTCCTAGATGAGATATGTATAATTAGTCACTTCTTTAATGGGGGAATACGAAATGACGATGCTGCAATGCAAAAAAGTGGCGGCGTGTTTTAATTTTTTTTTTATAAAAAAATCCGGTTTCTAGTATGATAGGTCAATCCTAGATTTCCTTTGTTCCTCGAAGCAGGGGAGGGGTAGGGCTATAGGCTACACGATAATGCGGTGCTGCAAGCCCCCGTGCGTGGCCTTGTCAGTGGCAGCAGCATCAAACGATTGTAGATGTATGCCAAAACAATACGTTTAAAATAATTGTAATATAATAGGTATAAAATATTAATAATTATAATAGGTTTAAAATATTATTTGTTAGTTTTAAGAGTTTATTTCTTGTGTCGGGGGGTTTTTTTAATTTTAAAATTTACTTTTATTTTGTCCTTTTTAAAGTAGGTATTACCTACATCTTGAGAGACGAGTTGACCTTACCATATTTTTAACTTTCAATATCATTGAAGTAACACGGTACCAAATTTTGAATCGATAGGACATATGATTGAAAGAAGGATGAGAAGGTAGTCAGATCCCCTCATCAACTATTAAAGAGCTGATGATCTTCAAACGGCTGATCAGGTCATGGTTACCTTACCATATACTTTACTCCAATCGATCGGACATAAGGAAGTTAGTCAATCCCCTCATCAACTAAAAAAGAGCTGATGATCTTCAAACGGCTGAACAGATTTTCATGAAACATGGCTAAGAACACTCGTTTGGGAGCTACGATACCACAGACAGATACACAGACATACACGTTAAACTTATACCTAACACCCCTCTCTTTTTGCGTCGGGGGTTAAAAATAGGATAAATAAACGCACAAATCTCTGCGCAGATGGCACACACAATCGCAAATAAAAAAACTCTCTGGTTATAGTTTTGAATGTCAAATCCATTGGTTACTGAGTTTCAAGATGGTGCTTAAAATAATTTTAAACAAAAAAAAACTGATTTCACTTAGACTCCACGATTCCAAAAGCTACGTAAATAATTTTAAACAAAAAACAACGGACTTCACTTCATCATCATTATTATAGTCGTTTCCTCAGATCTGAGGATCGTGACATCATGTCCTTCTGTTCAAGACCAGGTTCCTCCATAGGCTTCTATCCCTCGCTAAGCGCATGGCTTCTTGCAGTTTTACTTGCATGGGTGCAGTGATTTTGGCACACCATCTTGCAGGGGGAGGGCCTCTTAGTCTTGTGCCTTCAACTTTTACCGTCATAATAATTCACTCCAAGCTATCCGAGGAGCGTCGAGAGAGGTGTCCGAAGTATGTCAGTATGTGGTCCTGGGACGTCGTCGAGACTTCACTTAGCCTCCACCTTTCCAAAAGCAAATGCTTGAGCTTCTGTAAAGAATAATCAAATCACTATAGGTGTGCCTTAAACATTTGAGGAGTTCCCTATACAGTCATTTTAGTATTTTCATCAACTTATCAAGCATTTACATTTATAGAAGTGATATTTGACGAAGTAGAACTGCTGATTGAAGATCAGAACGGAACTCTTCAACAACGCATAGTTTACGTTTGGTGATTTGTCCTCTTCGCTGTGCTTGTTAAGCAAGTTAAATTTCAAGACAATAGTTTTTCATTTCATTGCACGTAATCTATAAGAGTGCACCATCTAGTCGGTAGAGACCCGGGTAGTCGGGTTCGAAGGTCAGGACATTTAGTAATTAAACGAACTTACCTTAAGTGAAGTTCCATTACAATTATACGAGCTTTGTGATTCCGAATATTATAATAACTTGTAGTAGCTCGTCGCTTACGCCCTTTTTGTCACGATATGTTTAGAGCTGAAAAGACTCCTAAAAAAATAACACTTAGAAATACAACTCCAATACGTCAAGTGACACACGTCACTGTCAACTCCTACGCGCCAAACTCTCATTTAGTTCAGAGCACCGCTGAGATGTATAAAGAAATGTTTACCTCTCAATAGTCACTTGATTATTTTACAACATAGTACTGTAGTCTAGTATGGTACAGTACACTTATACTGGGTTTAGCTTATTGTAATCATTAAGCACGGGTGGGAGGGTTACTAATATTCGGAATCACAAAGCTCGTATAATTGTAATGGAACTTCACTTAAGGTAAGTTCGTTTAATTACTAATTATACTTCGCTTTGTGATTCCTTCATATTATAATAACTTGTAGATGTTCAGAGACTCGTAAAATAATCAGAACTAGATCCGCATATAAAACAGTATAGTTAACTAGAGAACATCAGAGAGAGAGAGATCTATCTGGTCCAAGGTATGAAACAATGCCAGGTTTAGTTTTTTATTTCTGGTCAATCAACGTAAGTTAGCTTTGTAGCATTAAAGTGAATTATAATAATTATTTACATATGGATTAACACTACACAACCGTGATAGCGATTGGGTTAAATTACATAATTATATGTTTGGTTTCAAAACAAATGAAATTAATACAATAATCTGTGGATCTTGACCTGATTGTGGACAAGAAAGTTTATAAATATTATTTATGTATGTTCAATCACAAAAGAAAATGTGATTTGTAATATTTAAACAACGAAAATAATCATATATTATTAGTATCATGACTTTTACATCTGATGAAAGTATACCTGCTCGGCACATGGTATCACTACAGAACCAAACAACCCAATACCTGTGACTGTGAAGATCCAATAATTAAAATATAAAATATTTTTAATAATATCGTATTTTAATAAGAATGATCTGTAGAATTCTAAGTAATGAAACAAGAAAAAAAAAAATCAAGTAGTTTCATTACGTTTTAAGGAATTATTTTTGAAGAGGACCACACCTGTTAAGTCAATTTAGAGAAACCCCCTAAATAATTAAATCGTCCAGGAACAGAAAGTTGAATTCCTAAAATGTTGAAATCCCGAAATGTTGACTTTCCCAGAATGTTGATTTTTTTTAGTTTCGCAAAATGTTGAATTCTTATAATGTTGAAATATTAAAAAGTTGATTTCTCAAAATGTATACTTTCCCGCAAAGCTGATTTCTTTTAGTTTCGCAATATGTTGAATTCTTCGTGTTTTAACCGTGGTACCACGGCTTTTGTACCACAGGGGACCACGGGTAATTTTTATTCCCCGTAGACCCACTGCACCAAAATGGGTTTATCTTTACGTTAGCGATGTTCGTTCGTGTTACGTTAGCGGGGCTCCTATTTCTGTGCAGTTTGGCCTTCGGCCATTAGAAGATAACTAACGAAGCTAACCTACCTATGAGCAAAATCAACTTTATTCAAATTCAACATGCTGGAAATTCAACTTTATGCAATTTGGACTTTTAGAGAATTCAACTTTATGCAAATTCAACATTTTAACATTCAACATGCTGCAAATTCTACTTTTTGCAAATCCAACATTTTAGGAATTCAACTTTCTGATCCTGGACGAATTAATATATCTGTTTATGTGTCATGAAAGTATTGACAGTATATAACGGGTGATAACAAAAAAATGAGAATTCTTTCAGAGGCGAAAAAAAAAATCTTCTCCACCTTTTTTTGAGTTTTGGATGTTCTTAGGCAATTCACACATAATATTTATTTACAAAACCATCAATGGACATAAGAATAGGGCCCGTGGTCAGCTGTTCGTCAAAGTTCAGACACAATGTCCGAACAAGATCGTTGGACGGCATGTTTTTCCCTTTTGTGCACATATGACCTTGATCCCTTTTATCAACTGGGTAAAATTTTCAGCTCTCCTATTGTTTAAATACTAAATTACGACATGACTAAAAATATTTTGCATCCAGCCACATTGTGAAAAAAAATTGAGGTATCGGATTTTCACTCGACGTCTAAAATTAATGATTTTCATGTGTGATTTCGAATCGTCCAGCGACACTGTGATATAAAATTTATTTTTGCTGATCTATGTATTCTAGTAATCTTATCTGCTAGCGGCATTCTAGACCTATCTTTTTAAACATCAACAAATGTAGGTACCGTTAGAAAACTTGAAATTGTTCGTGGCAACTTGTTGGCTGGTGGAATCATCATCATTAAAGATGCAATTCTGTTTGTTCAGTCTTCCCTTGGTCATTATGTTTGCTAATCTCCCGCTACCATTTCTGTAAACTACAGTCAGGGATGTAAGAATTCTACAAATAGTAGATACGGGTACATTTTCCTTTACTGAAATGACAATTTGTCCATGTTTAAGTTTGAAATATAAAAAAGTACAAGGGATTTTCGCATAGCTTCTTGTTTCGACACCATTTTTTACAAATACAAGTGCTTGAAAAAATAAAATAAACAAAATAAAAGAACCTCTAAGACATCGCCACAACTTCATGAACAAACTATTTTGTTTACGTAAATTGTTTAATTTTTATGTCTAAAGAAAATGAGTCTCATTTTTTTGTTATCACCCGTTAATCATTATAATGAACCAAATCTTAATAGGACACAATCTTATACGAGTAGATGTAATATGACAAATAACAAATATATTTATTTTTGTGACTATTACTATTATTATATTATGTTATACAAACATAGTCAACATAGGTGTAAATAGGCATGCCTTTATACAATGCAGCCCAATGTAGCAACCCAATGCGGAATGACCGCCAAGGGTTCAAAGCACTTCCTTGATAAGTATTCTACCAATATATATAAAACACCGGTTCACAATATTAATTAAAATTACAAAATTCATTGCATAACTCTGCTACCAGACCAGAGATATTTTGGCTACCACTATAGGTACCTATATGCTGACATAGTATTATTTCAGGTAGTGCTTGAAGCATTTTGCTTTAACGTGCTTATATAAATTATTGAATCAATAAAAGCATAAAATACAGCATTATTACATCATTAAAAAATCGTTTCTATGGCACGTCAGCTAGGAGGCTCAGAGAATCCCAACTGTTTAGAGTCCATTCATTTACTTCCATATCTTTTGATACCAAATGGTGACAATGAGCTAAGTATGTCAAGTACCATCTTTCTTGAAACATCATGACAATAGATGTCAAAAATAGGTAAGATAAAGTAGGCATGTACACAAAATTTGTAATAGGTGGCATAGCCTTCAAGTAAAATATTAATGATTTGTTAACTGCATTATGTTATATTAATGATAATAAAATCAATAAGATGAGCAGGGAACTTATCTTACTGAGCAAAAATTTTGCTGTATAATTATACCTTTAATAATTATTAAAGGTTATAACTAGGTTTATAGACAATTAGACACCAAGTGCATCAATTTTGTGATAACCTTACTCATATAAAAGTGTGTGTTGAGTACACACAGAGTATATCAGGATCGAGCATTAATTTACGCTAGGTATATAAACAAGAAACATATTTTTCTCACAACGGTATGCACTGCTTTTTACATTTCAAATAAGCATTTGACACATCAGTTTGCAATTTACTAGAACAAAGGTAATCCTTTACCTAAAGAAAAGGTTTTTATCTTTAACAGTCTACATATACTTAAACCTTTAAAAGCGGGCCTAGTCCGCCTAGTGGTTACGATTAGGTTTAATATTTATTTCAGTTAAAGAGTTTAATTGACAAATAGTTTAAACTAATAAGCGGTAAGCGTAATTTCCACTGAGTGTCATAATCCGTCAAAGATGTGCCACAACTGCCACAAGGGCATAGGCATATTAAACAAAACAAAAAATATATCATTGTAGTCGGGTATATAATGTTTCAAATTAAGCATGGCAATATTTTATTTTTCCCCCTTAGCTGATATGGCGTTCTGTGTGAAGCTGAAACTAGCAGACTCTCCAGCGGCGGGATAGACGTAGTACGTAAAATTTGTGAACGCAATTTCTTGCTCGTATGAAAAAAAGTATTTTCCCAGAAATTTCGATATTTCTTCCAAATTTTGATTATTATTAAGGTAAATAAAGTATTAAACAGGTGCCAGACAATATTTTCAAGTAGGTAGGGTAATCGGTAGGGTAAACGGTGTCTTCGAATTTCACTCACAAAAACTTTTCTCTTAGCTTTCGAAACGGAATTTCTTCGAATATTTCGACTGTTTTTACTAAGTTATAAACATATGCGAGAAAGAAAAGTAAAATTGGAAGGGTACCCATCATCGTATCAAAGAAAGGGGGTCGTCAAATTCACATATTAAGACGTCGTGACTACTCGTACAAAAACTTTCTTCCTAGCTTTCGAAACAAAATTTCTCTGTAAGTTTCGGCTGTTTTCACTATGTTATAACAACATGCGAGTAAGGAAAGTAAAATTGAAAGGGTACCCATAATCATATCAAAGAAAGGGGGTCGTCAAATTCACATATTAAGACGTTTTTCGCGACTACTCATACAAAAACTTTCTTCCTAGCTTTCGAAACGAAATTTCTCCGTAAGTTTCGGCTGTTTTCACTATGTTATAACAACATGCGAGTAAGGAAAGTAAAATTGAAAGGGTACCCATAATCATATCAAAGAAAGGGGGTCGTAAAATTCACATATTAAGACGTTTTTCGCGTCTACTCGTACAAAAACTTTCTTACTAGCTTTCGAAACGAAATTTCTCCGTAAGTTTCGGCTGTTTTCACTATGTTATAACAACATGCGAGTAAGGAAAGTACAATTGAAAGGGTACCCATAATTATATCAAAGAAAGGGGGTCGTCAAATTCACATATTAAGACGTTTTTCGCGTCTACTCGTACAAAAACTTTCTTACTAGCTTTCGAAACGAAATTTCTCCGTAAGTTTCGGCTGTTTTCACTATGATATAAAAACATGCGAGTAAGGAAAGTAAAATTGGAAGGGTACCCATCATCATATCAAAGAAAGAGTGTCGTCAAATTCACATATTAAGACGTTTTTCGCAACTACTCGTACAAAAACTTTCTTCCTAGCTTTCGAAACGAAATTTCTCTGTAAGTTTCGGCTGTTTTCACTAAGATATTACTGCATGCGAGTAATAAAAAAAGAATTGAAAGGGTACCCATCATCATATCAAAGAAACGGTGTCGTCGAATTAACATATTAAGACGTTTTTCGCGACTACTCCTACAATAACTTTCTTCCAAGCTTTCGAAACGAAATTTCTCCGTAAGTTTCGATTGTTTTCAGTAAGTTATAACAACATGCGAGTAAGGAAAGTAAAATTGGAAGGGTACCAAACATTATCTTAAAGATTCGATAAGGGAAAGTTGATGAGTAAGATCGACTTTTAAGTAACTCAAGAAAACTTGATTCTTTGCTTTCGAAACGGAATTTCTCCGAATGTTTCGACTGTTGTCACTAATTTATAAACACATGCGAGGAAGAAAAGCAAAATTGAAAGGGTACCCATCGTCATATCAAAGAAAGGGTGTCGTCAAATTCACATATTAAGACGTTTTTCGCGACTACTCCTACAATAACTTTCTTCCAAGCTTTCGAAACGAAATTTCTCCGTAAGTTTCGATTGTTTTCAGTAAGTTATAACAACATGCGAGTAAGGAAAGTAAAATTGGAAGGGTACCAAACATTATCTTAAAGATTCGATAAGGGAAAGTTGATGAGTAAGATCGACTTTTAAGTAACTCAAGAAAACTTGATTCTTTGCTTTCGAAACGGAATTTCTCCGAATGTTTCGACTGTTGTCACTAATTTATAAACACATGCGAGGAAAAAAAGCAAAACTGAAAGGGTACCCATCGTCATATCAAAGAAAGGGTGTCGTCAAATTCACATATTAAGACGTTTTTCGCGACTACTCCTACGAAGAGAGTTATTACTTTCTTCCTAGCTTTCGAAACGAAATTTCTCCGTAAGTTTCGGCTGTTTTTACTAAGATATTATTGCATGCGAGTAATAAAAATAGAATTGGAAGGGTACCCATCATCATATCAAAGAAAGGGTGTCGTCAAATTCACATATTAAGACGTTTTTCGCGACTACTCGTACAAAAACTTTCTTCCTAGCTTTCGAAACGAAATTTCTCTGTAAGTTTCGGCTGTTTTCACTAAGATATTACTGCATGCGAGTAATAAAAAAAGAATTGAAAGGGTACCCATCATCATATCAAAGAAACGGTGTCGTCGAATTAACATATTAAGACGTTTTTCGCGACTACTCCTACAATAACTTTCTTCCAAGCTTTCGAAACGAAATTTCTCCGTAAGTTTCGATTGTTTTCAGTAAGTTATAACAACATGCGAGTAAGGAACGTAAAATTGGAAGGGTACCAAACATTATCTTAAAGATTCAATAACGGAAAGTTGATGAGTAAGATCGACTTTTAAGTAACTCAAGAAAACTTGATTCTTTGCTTTCCAAACGGAATTTCTCCGAATGTTTCGACTGTTGTCACTAATTTATAAACACATGCGAGGAAGAAAAGCAAAATTGAAAGGGTACCCATCGTCATATCAAAGAAAGGGTGTCGTCAAATTCACATATTAAGACGTTTTTCGCGACTACTCGTACAAAAACTTTCTTCCTAGCTTTCGAAACGAAATTTCTCCGTAAGTTTCGGCTGTTTTTACTAAGATATTACTGCATGCGAGTAATAAAAATAGAATTGGAAGGGTACCCATCATCATATCAAAGAAACGGTGTCGTCGAATTAACATATTAAGACGTTTTTCGCGACTACTCCTACAATAACTTTCTTCCTAGCTTTCGAAACGAAATTTCTCCGTAAGTTTCGGCTGTTTTTACTAAGATATTACTGCATGCGAGTATTAAAAATAGAATTGGAAGGGTACCTATCATCATATCAAAGATACGGTGTCGTCAAATTCACATATTAAGACGTTTTTCGCGACTACTCGTACAAAAACTTTCTTCCTAGCTTTCGAAACGAAATTTCTCTGTTAGTTTCGGCTGTTTTCACTAAGATATTACTGCATGCGAGTAATAAAAAAAGAATTGACAGGGTACCCATCATCATATCAAAGAAACGGTGTCGTCGAATTAACATATTAAGACGTTTTTCGCGACTACTCCTACAATAACTTTCTTTCAAGCTTTCGAAACGAAATTTCTCCGTAAGTTTCGATTGTTTTCAGTAAGTTATAACAACATGCGAGTAAGGAAAGTAAAATTGGAAGGGTACCAAACATTATCTTAAAGATTCGATAAGGGAAAGTTGATGAGTAAGATCGACTTTTAAGTAACTCAAGAAAACTTGATTCTTTGCTTTCCAAACGGAATTTCTCCGAATGTTTCGACTGTTGTCACTAATTTATAAACACATGCGAGGAAGAAAAGCAAAATTGAAAGGGTACCCATCGTCATATCAAAGAAAGGGTGTCGTCAAATTCACATATTAAGACGTTTTTCGCGACTACTCTTACAAAGACTTTCTTCCTAGCTTTCGAAACGAAATTTCTCCGTAAGTTTCGGCTGTTTTTACTAAGATATTACTGCATGTGAGTAGGAAAAATAAACTTGGAAGGGTACCCATCATCATATCAAAAAAACGGTGTCGTCGAATTAACATATTAAGACGTTTTTCGCGATTACTCCTACAATATCTTTCTTCTTAGCTTTCGAAACGAAATTTCTCTGTATATTTCGGCTGTTTTCACTAAGATATTACTGCATGCAAGTAATAAAAAAAGAATTGAAAGGGTACCCATCATCATATCAAAGAAACGGTGTCGTCGAATTAACATATTAAGACGTTTTTCGCGACTACTCCTACAATAACTTTCTTCCAAGCTTTCGAAACGAAATTTCTCCGTAAGTTTCGGCTGTTTTCAGTAAGTTATAATAACATGCGAGTAAGGAAAGTAAAATTGGAAGGGTACCTAACATTATCTTAAAGATTCGATAAGGGAAAGTTGATGAGTAAGATCGACTTTTAAGTAACTCAAGAAAACTTGATTCCTTGCTTTCCAAACGGAATTTCTCCGAATGTTTCGACTGTTTTTAGTAAGTTTTAAACACATGCGAGGAAGAAAAGCAAAATTGAAAGGGTACCCATCATCATATCAAAGAAAGGGTGTCGTCAAATTCACATATTAAGACGTTTTTCGCGTCTACTCGTTCAATAACTTGTTTCCTAGCTTTCGAAACGAAATTTCTCCGAATGTTTCGACTATTTTCACTAAGATATTACTGCATGCGAGTAATAAAAATAGAATTGGAAGGGTACCCATCATCATATCAAAGAAACGGTGTCGTCGAATTAACATTTTAAGACGTTTTTCGCGACTACTCCTACAAAAACTTTCTTCCTAGCTTTCGAAACGAAATTTCTCCGAATGTTTCGACTTATCCTTAAGCCGCCGGACAAACTATACTAGCAAATATCCCTTTCATTTGATATCTGATTGAGGGGGTTGTTAAGAAATATGTAATACGCGGCATTCTGTAGCGGCAGCCATGTTGGATTTACAATGATACTGAATCTATTAAATTGTAATTGTTATCGGAACTTAAGGTGTGCACCAGATATCGGATGAATTTATCAACAGGACGAGGGTACAGTTTCAATCACAAAATTATGAAGATGTGGAATACAGCAGGTAGCTGTAGATATGCAGACTTGCATTTAGTTATGTGAATATTAGTTATAATAAATTAACTAATTATCAAATAAATTTGTGTAATGTCTATATAGGTATAACACAAAATTGATATTTTTATTTTAGAGCGCACTATTCGCCAACACGCTGTCCTCAGTTGAAGATGTATACCTACCAATTAAATTAATTTTTCTCTCTGAAAAAATTAACGGGCCCTTATTGACAACCCGCAATGATGTACCTTTCACTTGAAAACGTCACTAGATAACAGGGACCGGAAAACTCCTCTATTTGATTACTCTATTTCGATAGGGTAACCCTATTATTTGGTTACAAAATGGTATGGTTACCCTATATTCAATACGAAGTCCTTGACTAATGTCAATAGAGATGCAATCAGCTTGATAGGGAAACGTAAATTTGTATTTTCATTTCGGTAAGCGCTACATTATCATTATCAGCATCAGCAGCAGCCATTATAAGTCCACTGCTGGACATAGGCCTCTCCCATGGCACGCCACTGTGCTCGATCTTCTGCTCTACTCCTCCAATCCGTACCCGACAAGCGCTTACCTTTGGGTAACGCAATATTGCGCTAGCTAAATTGATAGTTTTA
This sequence comes from Pammene aurita, assembly GCA_947086415.1. NCBI lineage: Eukaryota > Metazoa > Arthropoda > Insecta > Lepidoptera > Tortricidae > Pammene > Pammene aurita. The sequence continues at coordinate 6,899,045 of OX352312.1, forward strand.
AACAACCCTAACAAATACTTACTCGCTCTTACCCCTTAAATGGTAACCGGTTCCGGTATCTCCTAAACGAACTCTTTATTTCACTTACGGACTATAATCATAGGTAAGCGTGTTCCACCGTAGACCGCATCATCACTTACCATCAGGTGAGATCGCGGTCAAACGTCTGCCTATTCTGCATAAAAAAAAAAAAAAAAAGAAACATGTATTTTAATTTCTTACTTTTCGAAATGAAAAGTACATTTTTTAATTCATCTGAATGAAAGAGATTTTGTTGGAAATGGGTGCCTTTCGTCCCTTAATTAACGAGTTCAGATACCATTTTAGGTGTTTTCTGAAATGTCTTGCTGCCGGACAAAGATTTAAAGACCGATTCATTAATATGAATTTCTGCAGTGTCCTGTATTTAAGTTGACTTTGTTGCTTCAACAGTGAATCATCTTTTATTAAGTTAATCCTCGCTTGCGCAAACTTGGTCCGTATACTACTGTTAAATGTTACTTGTAAGCAAGCTTGTATTAGAGTTGATACCTACCGCTTTGCACTTGCTAACTAACTTGAAAGAAAGCATATTGCTACTGCAGCGATTCATCGGGGCATTTTATACTGCGAAATTTTCAGTAACTAGTAAAATATAATCAAATCCCGGACGGGTCAAAAAAGAAATGGGCAGAATAGCTTAGTAGCCGAGGTGTTTAAAAATATCTGCATACGACTTTAATTTCAAAAATCTCTTTTCTCTCAGAACAAAAGAGCATGTGAAGATCATTTTGAACGTTTGGCCTGGTTAGCTATTCTGCTGCTGACCGCTCATCGTGGATTTAAGCTCGCCACATAAAAAAACACCCTCCTGCTGAATTTGTTCCTTTCATATTTGGCAGTATTATAGGTAGTTATTTATTTATTTATTTATTTAACCTTTATTGCACGAAAGGAAATCTTAAAGTACAAAAGGCGGACTTAATGCTATACGACATTCTCTACCAAGCAGAGATTGTGGGCGGTGCTACTAATAATAAATAAAAGACAAATACATAAATACATACATGTGGAATGGATATACATACATATACAATTTACATATCTTTATTTTTAGTTATCTTGGATATAATATGTTTAAGTTATAATGGTTTATGTTGTTTGGCTTAAATATTTCTATTTGGTTAAAATTATTAGCCATGCAGGGCATCTCTTTAATTAAATAGTCCTATTTTGCTAAATTAAATGATCAATTTATCACCATTAACTTGTATCGACACTATATGCAAGTATTAAAATCAATTATATCGATTGAATCTTGTTTAAACGTCAATATTTTACTACAATTCATTCTATAACAAGCATACAAAGGCAAGGTAAATAATAGCGTTTAAAATGGTTGACGTCCATTAGTTGTGAAAAATATTTTTAGTCAGCATTAGAGCTGAACCCACATCGTTTTTCCTACATACTAAGGTTGTGGTTGAAAACGGGTTTATAAATTTTTTTTTTTCGTTAAAGATATTATAACCAATATGGGATTTGTATACTTTTTATAAAGGGGAATAACAGGGCTTTATCGTAAAAATATTGTTTTCATGTTACGACCCTAAATAAGAAAAATATAGGCATTCATTCAAAAAAATATTAATCATTTTTTATGCTTTCTTAGTTTTCTTATATGGAAAGGTATAAATAAAATACCAAAAATGAATTCGGCATCCTTGCTTTCCAAGAAAATGATATCAAACTAGAAACATCATCATATGTGAATTTAAAGACACCGATTCTTAAATATGGCGATGGGCTCCCTTCTAATTTTACTTTCCTTACTTGCATGTTAAATAACTTAGTGAAAACAGTCAAACCATTCGGAGAAATGTCGTTTCGAAAGCTTAGAGAAAAGTTTTTCTGAGTGAAATAGTCAACTACATCATTATATGCGAATTGATAGACACGGATTCTTAAATATGGCGATGGGTACCCTTCCAATTTTACTTTACTCACTTGCATAATGTAATAACTCAGTGAAAACCGTCAAAACATTTGGAGTAATTTCGTTTCGAAAGCTAAGAGAAAAGTTTTACTGAGTGAAATAGTCAACTTCATCATTATATGTGAATATAAAGACACCAATTCTTAAATATGGCGATGGGTACCCTTCTAATTTTACTATATGTACTCGCATGTTGTTATAATTTAGTGGAAACAGTCAAAACATTCGGAGAAATTTCGTTTCGCAATCTAGAAAAACAGTTTTTGTAGGTGTAACAGCGAAAAACTTCTTTATATGTGAATTCGACGAACCGTTTCTTCAATATAATGCTGGGTACCCTTCCAAGTTTATTTTTCTTACTCGCATGTTGTTATAACTTAGTGAAAACAGATGAAACTTACGAAGAAATTTCGTTTCGAAAGCTATGAAGAAAGTGTTTGTAGGAAAAGTCAATTCGACGACACCGTTTCTTTGATATGATGATGAGTACCCTTTCAATTCTTTTTTTATTACTCGCATGCAGTAATATCTTACTGAAAAAAGTCGAAACATTCGGAGAAATTTCATTTCGAAAGCTAGGAAGAAAGTTATTGTAGGAGTAGTCGCGAAAAACGTCTTAATATGTTAATTCGACGACACAGTTTCTTTGATATGATGATGGGTGCCCTTTCAATTCCTTTTTTATTACTCGCATGCAGTAATATCTTAGTGAACAGTCGAAACATTCGGAGAAATTTAGTTTCGAAAGCAAGAAAGAAAGTTATTGTATGAGTAGTCGCGAAAAACGTCTTAATATGTTAATTCGACAACACCGTTTCTTTGATATGATGATGGGTACCCTTTCAATTCTTTTTTTTTACTCGCAAGCAGTAATATCTTAGTGAAAACAGTCAAAACATTCGGAGAAATTTCGTTTCGAAAGCTAGGAAAAAAGTTATTGTACGAGTAGACGCGAAAAACGTTTTAATATGTGAATTTGACGACACCCTTTCTTTGATATGATGATGGGTACCCTTTCAATTTTGCTTTTCTTCCTCGCATGTGTTTAACACTGACTAAAAACAGTCGAAACATTCGGAGAAATTCCGTTTGGAAAGCAAGGAATCAAGTTTTCTTGAGTTACTTAAAAGTCGATTTTACTCATCAACTTTCCCTTATCGAATCTTTAAGATAATGTTAGGTACCCTTCCAATTTTACTTTCCTTACTCGCATGTTATTATAACTTACTGAAAACAGCCGAAACTTATGGAGAAATTTCGTTTCGAAAGCTTGGAACAAAGTTATTGTAGGAGTAGTCGCGAAAAACGTCTTAATATGTGAATTTGACGACACCCTATCTTTGATATGATGATGGGTACCCTTCCAATTCTATTTTTATTACTCGCATGCAGTAATATCTTAGTGAAAACAGCCGAAACATACAGAGAAATTTCGTTTCGAAAGCTAGGAAGAAAGTTTTTGTACGAGTAGTCGCGAAAAACGTCTTAATATGTGAATTTGACGACACCCTATCTTTGATATGATGATGGGTACCATTCCAATTCTATTTTTATTACTCGCATGCAGTAATATCTTAGTGAACAGTCGAAACATTCGGAGAAATTTAGTTTCGAAAGCAAGGAAGAAAGTTATTGTATGAGTAGTCGCGAAAAACGTCTTAATATGTTAATTCGACAACACCGTTTCTTTGATATGATGATGGGTACCCTTTCAATTCTTTTTTTTTACTCGCATGCAGTAATATCTTAGTGAAAACAGTCAAAACATTCGGAGAAATTTCGTTTCGAAAGCTAGGAAAAAAGTTATTGTACGAGTAGACGCGAAAAACGTCTTAATATATGAATTTGACGACACCCTTTCTTTGATATGATGATGGGAACCCTTTCAATTTTGCTTTTCTTCCTCGCATGTGTTTAAAACTGACTAAAAACAGTCGACCCATTCGGAGAAATTCCGTTTGGAAAGCAAGGAATCAAGTTTTCTTGAGTTACTTAAAAGTCAATCTTACTCATCAACTTTCCCTTATCGAATCTTTAAGATAATGTTAGGTACCCTACCAATTTTACTTTCCTTACTCGCATGTTATTATAACTTACTGAAAACAGCCGAAACTTATGGAGAAATTTCGTTTCGAAAGCTTGGAACAAAGTTATTGTAGGAGTAGTCGCGAAAAACGTCTTAATATGTGAATTTGACGACACCCTATCTTTGATATGATGATGGGTACCCTTCCAATTCTATTTTTATTACTCGCATGCAGTAATATCTTAGTGAAAACAGCCGAAGCATACCGAGAAATTTCGTTTCGAAAGCTAGGAAGAAAGTTTTTGTACGAGTAGTCGCGAAAAACGTCTTAATATGTGAATTTGACGACACCCTTTCTTTGATATGATGATGGGTACCCTTTCAATTCTTTTTTTTTACTCGCATGCAGTAATATCTTAGTGAAAACAGTCAAAACATTCGGAGAAATTTCGTTCCGAAAGCTAGGAAAAAAGTTATTGTACGAGTAGACGCGAAAAACGTCTTAATATGTGAATTTGACGACACCCTTTCTTTGATATGATGATGGGTACCCTTTCAATTTTGCTTTTCTTCCTCGCATGTGTTTAAAACTGACTAAAAACAGTCGAAATATTCGGAGAAATTCCGTTTGGAAAGCAAGGAATCAAGTTTTCTTGAGTTACTTAAAAGTCGATCTTACTCATCAACTTTCCCTTATCGAATCTTTAAGATAATGTTAGGTACCCTTCCAATTTTACTTTCCTTACTCGCATGTTATTATAACTTACTGAAAACAGCCGAAACTTATGGAGAAATTTCGTTTCGAAAGCTTGGAACAAAGTTATTGTAGGAGTAGTCGCGAAAAACGTCTTAATATGTGAATTTGACGACACCCTATCTTTGATATGATGATGGGTACCCTTCCAATTGAATTTTTATTACTCGCATGCAGTAATATTATAGTGAAAACAGCCGAAACATACCGAGAAATTTCGTTTCGAAAGCTAGGAAGAAAGTTTTTGTACGAGTAGTCGCGAAAAACGTCTTAATATGTGAATTAGACGACATCCTATCTTTGATATGATGATGGGTACCCTTCCAATTCTATTTTTATTACTCGCATGCAGTAATATCTTAGTGAAAACAGTCAAAACATTCGGAGAAATTTCGTTTCGAAAGCTAGGAAAAAAGTTATTGTACGAGTAGACGCGAAAAACGTTTTAATATGTGAATTTGACGACACCCTTTCTTTGATATGATGATGGGTACCCTTTCAATTTTGCTTTTCTTCCTCGCATGTGTTTAAAACTTACTAAAAACAGTCGCAACATTCGGAGAAATTCCGTTTGGAAAGCAAGGAATCAAGTTTTCTTGAGTTACTTAAAAGTCGATCTTACTCATCAACTTTCCCTTATCGAATCTTTAAGATAATGTTAGGTACCCTTCCAATTTTACTTTCCTTACTCGCATGTTATAATAACTTACTGAAAACAGCCGAAACTTACGGAGAAATTTCGTTTCGAAAGCTTGGAACAAAGTTATTGTAGGAGTAGTCGCGAAAAACGTCTTAATATTTGAATTTGACGACACCCTATCTTTGATATGATGATGGGTACCCTTCCAATTCTATTTTTATTACTCGCATGCAGTAATATCTTAGTGAAAACAGCCGAAACATACAGAGAAATTTCGTTTCGAAAGCTAGGAAGATAGTTTTTGTACGAGAAGTCGCGAAAAACGTCTTAATATGTGAATTTGACGACACCCTTTCTTTGATATGACGATGGGTACCCTTTCAATTCTTTTTTTATTACTCGCATGCAGTAATATCTTAGTGAAAACAGCCGAAACTTACGGAGAAATTTCGTTTCGAAAGCTAGGAAGAAAGGTTTTGTACGAGTAGTCGCGAAAAACGTCTTAATATGTGAATTTGACGACACCCTATCTTTGATATGATGATGGGTACCCTTCCAATTCTATTTTTATTACTCGCATGCAGTAATATCTTAGTAAAAACAGCCGAAACTTACGGAAAAATTTCGTTTCGAAAGCTAGGAAGAGAGTTTTTGTACGAGTAGTCGCGAAAAACGTCTTAATATGTGAATTTGACGACACTGTTTCTTTGATATGATGATGGGTACCCTTTCAATTCTTTTTTAATTACTCGCATGCAGTAATATCTTAGTGAAAACAGCCGAAACTTACAGAGAAATTTCGTTTCGAAAGCTAGGAAGAAAGTTTTTGTACGAGTAGTCGCGAAAAACGTCTTAATATGTGAATTTGACGACACCCTTTCTTTGATATGATGATGGGTACCCTTCCAATTTTACTTTCCTTACTCGCCTGTTTTTATATCATAGTGAAAACAGCCGAAACTTACGGAGAAATTTCGTTTCGAAAGCTAGTAAGAAAGTTTTTGTACGAGTAGACGCGAAAAACGTCATAATATGTGAATATGACGACCCCCTTTTTTTGATATGATTATGGGTACCCTTTCAATTTTACTTTCCTTACTCGCATGTTGTTATAACATAGTGAAAACAGCCGAAACTTACGGAGAAATTTCGTTTCGAAAGCTAGGAAGAAAGTTTTTGTACGAGTAGTCGCGAAAAACGTCTTAATATGTGAATTTGACGACCCCCTTTCTTTGATATGATTATGGGTACCCACCCTTTCAATTTTACTTTCCTTACTTGCATGTTGTTATAACATAGTGAAAACAGCCGAAACTTACGGAGAAATTTTGTTTCGAAAGCTAGGAAGAAAGTTTTTGTACGAGTAGTCGCGAAAAACGTCTTAATATGTGAATTTGACGACCCCCTTTCTTTGATACGATGATGGGTACCCTTCCAGTTTTACTTTTCTTTCTCGCATATGTTTATAACTTAGTAAAAACAGTCGAAATATTCGAAGAAATTCCGTTTCGAAAGCTAAGAGAAAAGTTTTTGTGAGCGAAATTCGAAGACACCGTTTACCCTACCGATTACCCTACCTACTTGAAAATATTGTCTGGCACCTGTTTAATACTTTATTTACCTTAATAATAATCAAAATTTGTAAAAAAAGAAATATCAAAATTGCTGGGAAAATACTTTTTTTCATACGAGCAAGAAATTGCGTTCACAAATTTTACGTACTACGTCTGTCCCGCCGCTGGAGAGTCTGCTAGTTTCAGCTTCACGCGTTCTGTTACATATCAAAATTTTAGCAAACAATGCCAAGTAGTTCAAGAACAACAAAAAAAAAAAAAAAACCATAAGCAGATTTAACAGAGAGTAACCATATGGTTACCTAATGATCATAGAGGGATTAAGTAACAGTTGCTTTTATCAAGCAGTTGTTATGGCTTGTGCCAGTAGGCACAGTTTGTCTTTATAAGACAAAAAAATCGTTTTAAATGACTTTATATATTGTCAAATTTGATCCAATGTAAAATTATATTAAGTAGCTATGACCCACAAATACAGTGGTGTGGGCTCCATTACATATCAGCATGGTAAGGGAACCGAATAGTTATGCAATATACTTGCTAATATATGCAGCGCAGAATACTTTTATATTAGATCCATTTAATTTAAGTATTGTTGTAGACTTTCTTAACACTGGTAGTTGTGTCTATATCGAGTCCGACACACCAAACATTAATCAGGCTTTCTGCTGTTGTTGATAGGTACTGAAAATGATACAATTGTAATAACATAATATTAGAGTAGTAGATAATAAATGCATCATGTTCTGTTTATTTTAACACAATTGCTGGATGTTGCTTTGAGTACTATCCAAATACGTGAACCAAGTTCTAACGTAACTCTAACAGTGATACATTTTTCTCTGTTAATTAGGCTAAAACATAATAATAGCCAGCAGTGCAACAATTGGTAAAATTTAACAACAGCTGGAATAAAACCGAATGAATGTAATAATTATACAGCCTGGATTTTAAGTATGCCTGGAAATTAAGTAGTTGCAATAAACTCAAGTTTTTAGCATCATATAGAGCCAAAAATAGAGAATACATGGTCGCATACAGTCAAATTATTACATCAGTAGAGCCTAGGAAAGCAGAACCACGCATGTTCCACTGCAATGCCATCATTGTTAATTTTTTTGCTTTGAGTAGAGCCTAGAATAGCAATACCACAGAAGCATACAGTCTGAGTCTGACTCATAATCGATGGCAGCAATGTTTTCACTGTTAAATTTTTGCTTCGAGTAAAGCCTAGGAAAGCAGAACCACGCATATTCTACTGCAATACCATCATTGTTAATTTTTTGCTTTGAGTAGAGCCTAGAATAGCAATACCACAGAAGCATACAGTCTGAGTCTGACTCATAATCCAGGGCAGCAACATCCTCACTGTTAAATTTTTGCTTCGAGTAGAGCCTAGGATAGCAATACCACAGAAGCATACAGTCTGACTCATAATCCAGGGCAGCAACATCCTAACTGTTAAATTTTTGCTTCGAGTAGAGCCTAGGATAGCAATACCACAGAAGCATACAGTCTGACTCATAATCCAGGGCAGCAACGTCCTCACTGTTAAATTTTTGCTTTGAGTAGAGCCTAGGATAGCAATACCACAGAAGCATACAGTCATAATCCAGGGCAGCACGGCATAGCATGTACTGCCTTTATTTAAATTTTTTGACTGGTTTATAAACACAGATATAGACAATAATGCCATCATTGTAGATTTGTTTCAAGGGATAGGCTTAGCATAAATAAAAGTGCCATAAACTTTGTTGTTATGTTGTGCTTAATACAGCAGGATGCAAAAAATTTTGCTAAGTGATTTGGTTAATATTGTGAGTACCGCCTTGTTCAAATAAATATCCAGCAAGACCACAGCTGTCATAGGTTACATCAAGCATTGCTTTGATCAGTATACCGTGGATGTAAAACTGAATTATGAATAATCAGCCCAGTAGGGTCTTGATATGCATCATGACGGTTCATGCTATAATGATTCCATGCATCTTCATCACAATGACAATTATATCTGTATTTCGTATCCCAAGTATGTAAATTTTGTCAATATAAATCTCAAGACGCTTCTTCTTAAATATGTACATATTTCTTGTATTTTCATCAAGTGAGACTTAATGATTTACATCATTTTATTAAATAAATTTCTAATTTGGTTGCTCAGTTACATCATAGTATGCCATTGTACACTATGTATATGTGTTAAGAAAATTAAATAATGTAATTGTGTAATACTTGTTCATGAATATAATATATTCTTACTGATTTATTGGACATTGATTTGGTTATTATTATCATTTAAAGTTCCAATTCTATCAGTTTAGTACAATATGGGACTTCTTATGCGTATTCTACATGCATGCCATTATTATTTTATTTTGCATTACTTACAAGAGACTAATCTAGGACTATTTAAGGGTTTATTACTCATTGAGCCTTTTAATGTTTTATTTGTACTTTTATATTATGTGACGGATATATGTACTACACGAAGATGTTGATGTTAACTCTTATAGAAAGTCACTTTCGTTTACGGTTCAACCAACATAACCTTAAAGTATAATCGACAAGAGAAGGTTACCTCTTTGACGTAATTTGTTTTACATAGTCCACCGTCTTGACATCATTTAAACCTTTAATAGTACATTCACAGTCGAAATTGCAGCTACTTTTGCTTATTTCGGCGTTTTCTTTCGTCGGCGTCGGCGTCCTTTGTCGGCATCTCCAATGTTTTCGTAATGCATTTTTCTTGCAATAAGTTAATTAGAAACCTGAAATACACTTTCCACCACTTCATATGCTATATTTAAGCAGCAATGCATTTTGATTTTCAACTTTCAATCGGAAATTCATTTAAAATATGAATAAAAGAAAGAACTATAGCGCGTGACGTTAGGGTGATAGCACGAAGATGAGAGTTTGGCGCGTAGGAGTTGACAGTGACGTGTCACTTGACGTATTGGAGTTGTATTTCTAAGTGTTATTTTTTTAGGAGTCTTTTCAGCTCTAAACATATCGTGACAAAAAGGGCGTAAGCGACGAGCTACTACAAGTTATTATAATATGAAGGAATCACAAAGCGAAGTATAATTATTTGTGTGTTTATCACAGATATTTGTTCCTGAGTTGTGGATGTTTTCTATGTATTAAGTATTTATCTATATCTATCGATCATAAGGAGTGGTCCTGAAATAAAGTAGCCGTGTACAATCTTGTGTATTTTTTAATTTAGTGCTAATTTTGAAGCAGTATATTTATTTTATGAATCCGTAGATACAATACTAATAAATAAATATACAATCATAATAAAATATGTGAGCATATATAAGTTTTCGCGTTTTTATTTCAACATACTTTGTAACTTTTTGAACAACATAATTTGACAATCTTCAATCGACATCTGCTACAATGCCACAATTGTATTTCCATTTTCACAACCCTTTATATGCTTTTCAGAATTTCATCTTACCAAGAAGCTACATTAATTAACTGTATTTTAGCTAGGATAGGGAAGGACTGTACAATATGTGACATCGAGTTCAGGTTTCATATTTTTTTTGTAGCTTCTACTCGCCAAAAGACAACTCTTCACCAAATTTTAAGTTGCGGAAACGCTTGGTTTGCGAGATAAAAAATAATCAAAGTTCCATATAAAATCCCGATTTTACACCGCCATGACACAATATTTTGCAGACGAGAGGGGGGGAGTGTGATAGTGTTAGGTTCTGGCGCTTCGCCGGCCGCTGCCGCGGCACGCTCGCTTCGCTCGCTCGGCTCGCGCGCTGTAGGGTCGCAGTTCTACCTAACACTCCTCCTCGCTACGCTCGTCGTCGTACCTACACCGACCTGCCTTAGAGTCTGTCTGAAACTACTTTGAACTAACCTAAAAAGTTCCTACAAAGTGTCATGTCGTATCCCCCGCCCACAGACCCCGCCAATTCTATTTGCGTTTTGTTTTACGCGTTTTAATAAAATCGTACCATTTTTGATAATTATTAATCAACAATTTTCCACAAAATAATGCTTATAAATTAAAAGAATCATTGAATAAATATCATGTAACTATTATTGTACACAAATAAGTCGAAAAAACTGTATTTATGTAAAAACTGAACATAAAACAAATCATCACGTTTTAGTTTTTCTCAACACGTTTAACGAAACGCAAAATATTGTGTCATGGCGGTGTAAAATCAGGATTTTATATGGAACTTCGATTATTTTTTTATCTCGCAAACCAAGCGTTTCCGCAACTTAAAATTTGGTGAAGAGTTGTCTTTTGGCGAGTAGAAGCTACAAAAAAAATATGAAGCCTGAACTCGATGTCACATATTGTACAGTTGAGCCCTAGGATAGTCAGGAAGACTCTCTAATCTAACCTCTGACAAAGAATTTTCTATGGGAGACAATTTTCTATAAAAAAAGGCAAATACATTTAATTAAAAATTACTGTAACTACCTTAAAATGAAGCCAGATAAAAAAGTTTACTATTGAAGAAAGACAATTTACTAAGGTATAAAATAGCTCATCAAATCAAACTATAAGAAAAAACATGTCTTTGAGAAACACCTCAAAAATTCTGTCAGAAGACGCTGTTCAAAAAAACATGTGTATGATGGAATACAAAAGGCGAAAACTTCCAAACGCTGTTTCATTTTAATATGATTGTATTTATGTTTTGTACGATTGTATCTACAGATTATTTAAATATAAACACTGCTTCTAAATCGGCACAAAATAAAAAGCTAAATCAGAAAAGGCACGGCTACATTTTTCCCGGACCACTCCTTATATATCGTCGTCTAGTACCCAAAACATAAGTCTTAATTGAACTTACTGAGGAGCAAGATTGTCCCACAATATTTATTAATTTTTATTTAATGTCAGGATTAAATCTATCAATATTCGAGTGATTGGGATTTTTCAGATCATCATTTTCTTTCATCGGCCTCCCCATTGAAGTAGGTTTTTTTCTTAAAAAGTATTGTTTTAAAATTTCAAATTTGCCCCAATGGGGAAGGCCGGTGAAAACTTTTTGTAGAAGGCGCTGTTCCAGATTCCATACAATAAGAGAAAGTGAAACATACAAAAAGAGAAAGAGACAGAAGATGAATGGTCCTTAAATGGTCTAAAAACTTTTCTTAGGCAAAAACCTTCCCTATGGCGTTAATCATTTTACAGCATTTTAATTTTAGTGTATTTTAGAAATCGGTGGATTTTAATTTCGGAGCAATTCGGGAAAAAACATTAAGTCATTTTCGCGAAAATGAATAAAAACTTCTTCTAAAAGCCCTGTTACATTTGTCCTAGTTAGCTTCCTAAATGATTTACTTTCTAAATTTAGTCAAGTTTAACCGCATTTAGCCAGTAAATTTACTATGAAAAAAAGTTAGGATCAGAGAGTTCTAAACCAGGAGAGGCCCTGAGTATAATTTCCCCTCTGTCAAAAGTATTGGCGGAAAATCTAGTACATCTATAAAAACTATTTCTATAATCGATGTCACGCATTTTCGTCATCGCTGTCAATCTCAGAGAAATAAACCAATGGAGTGGTAATTGTCAGGCGTCCCCCTCTGCCAAAAGTACAAGACCACTGGTCGTAGCGGTTATATAAAACTAGTTGTCGCGCGTCAAATGCCATTCAATGAATGTCAGTCAGCGCGGAACGATCTGAGATAAAAATGCCGAATTGCTGCGTGTTCTCATGTAAGAAAAGATCTGAATTATCTAGTTTACAGAAGGATAACGTTTCTTTTCATCTGTAAGTATAATTACGTCTAAATATTATCAAATAGTGCACGAAATTAGCAAAAAACTAAAAAATATTGTCATTCAAAAAGTGTTGCCACTTCATGGTACTACATCTGCTTTAGGGTAATTTTTAAACTTGACTCTTCATAGTACATTGTACCATCGGGTTCATAATTGCATACCCAATTTATCAATGAATTCATTCATAAATTGGGTATGCAATTATGAACACGATTACATCGAGGGAGGTAAGTTAAATATTGCAAACAAGAGTAATCGACTCCAGTGCGGCAGAAATACGTCCGCCATTATGTCATTCATTGTCATTGTTATGACAGGTTAGGCAATACACTTAAAAGATACTCCGTGGGTTATGCAGAGACCCATTCGGCATACAGCCATAATTGTAAAGCATTTTCCGAATAGCCAATGAATCACTGATTACGTAAAATAATAAAAAAAGTACAAAACATATCAAAATTTTGCAAATAAAAGCATCTGAAGTCAGAAGTTTTTTTTTTTTTTTTAATCTTGTTACATTTTAAGGCATAACTAAAAAAAAAGTAATAACACTTCGCGTACAAATTACAGAATTTATTTTCTCAGTTCATAAGCTTTCTAAAAAGGTACAATTTATGACATTTTATGCTCATTTTTTACAATTAATAATAATAATACCAGAGCAGGTACAGGACTTAGCGTACTTGACTTTACTTGTTTGTGTCGTTTTAAACTCGCCGAAGGCATACTTTGTCTCCAGTTTCTTATCTTCTGAGACTTTAAGTTGCCCGGGGTGATACTTTGGTAAGTAAATAAGGAGGGGAATAAGAAAAATAGGAAAAATACAGTTTCATTATTAAATAAAATTTAATCTTAAAAAGGAAAAATTATAAATCTTGCTCGAACTGTTTGCCCTGCCTGCGTATGCAAGAACGAAGCCTTCTTCGTACTTCAGTGATTGTCACTCGCCTCGAAAGCCCGTCTTTCATCGTCTGTGCAGCTGCTAGGATTTTTTGCCGTAGGTCTTCCTACGTCACGTATCGGTCTGTCGTAGACCAACGCCTTCATGTGACCCCAGATGTAGAAATCACACGGAGTTAAATCTGGGCTCCTGGCTGGCCAAGGGGTTGGGCTACCTCGACCAATCCATCTTCTTGGGTAGTTTTCATCCATCCACTGCCGCACACCCCGGTAAAAGTGAGCAGGGCAGCCATCGTGCTGATAAATCATGTTAATTCTTGTCGCAAGCGGCACATCTTCCAGTAGCGTCGGTAGCTCATCCCTCAAAAAAGTTTCATACGCGATACCGGTTAATCGAGCTGGCAGAAAAAAAGGTCCGATTAAATTATCGTGCACGATTCCCATCCACACGTTCAAAGAAAATCTTTGTTGGTGAGCTCCTTCGTTTGATTTCTTTGGGTTTTGACCTTTGGGAGCCCAAAAGTGCAGATTGTGGTAATTTGTTATCCCGTCACGGTCGAAATTAGATTCGTCCGTCCACAAAATTCTCTTTAGGTATTCGGGATCTTCGATATCAGCATTAATTAAAAATCTGCAGAAATCCATCCTTCTTGCTGGGTCTCCCTCTTCAATAGCGTGTACTGGAGTGTAATGATACGGATACTGTCTAGCTGAGTGCAGGGTAAACCACACCTTCCACTGAGACATACCGAGCCGGTTAGCCATAATTCTCGTCGAAGTAGTACCGTCTGCCCGGAAAAAGTGCAAGATTTCTTCTTCTTCAGCAGGATCGTATTGTTGAGGTCTTCCAGCATCAGCTTGACGGCGTTTAACTGATCCTGTTTCCCGAATAAGACGGTACGATGAACCAAACACGCTTACGTGAGGTAAACGGCGGTTAGGGTAACGAAGTTGGTACTCCCTTCTAGCTGCAGCGGCGTCACCATCACAGAGTCCGTAACAATAAATGATATCTGCGTATTCTTCAAATTCGTAAGTAGCCATTTGAGGAAAAACTTAGTTATCAATCGTCCGAATTGGAAAGAAAGTTGAAAGTAACTAACTGATTAATTACTACATGACCTATTTAAACCTGGTTAGTCTCACCCCCACCCCATAAGAAGCATCGCCACCCAATAAAATTAAGATAAGATAAGGAACAGAAGGCGAAAATCCCGCCGTAAGAATTAAAGTGACACAAACAAACTAATTAAAGAAATTTAACTTCATTAGCTCATTAGCTAATGACCCAGAATCAGTTTGTTTGTTTCACCAAAGGCAATCTGCAGTGCCTACTACCTCAAGGAATAAGATAAGATAAGAAACTGGAGACAAAGTATGCCTTCGGCGAGTTTAAAACGACACAAACAAGTAAAGTCAAGTACGCTAAGTCCTGTACCTGCTCTGGTATTATTATTATTAAGGCGCTAGGCACTGATTGTGGCCGAAAACTGTTACTTTCTAAGGGATATATCTCAATAACGGGTCATTCAAAAATTTTGAAAAAAATATATGTTATTTACCATTTCATGTACAACATTGTCAACGTTTGAATAACTCGTGTAACGTATAGTTTCTCCGTTATGTAAATGTAACCAAATGTCGTTTTACGGTTAATTTTCCTTATATCTACTGAACGGCTCATTCGATTTAACATATTGTTGAACTAAAAAATATGTACTACAGAACACTACAAACTCAACGTAGGATATTTAAATTGATTAAATTTTCTTAAACAACTTGATCATAATTCCACATTTCGTGCGTTATTAGCTCGAAAACGGCGTTGCTGGCAGTCGTGAGCTAGCTTTGAGACGAGGAGGCTGTCGGCCGCTCGTCGCTCCGTGCTTCCCTTGTACTACATATATAGGTACTTGTGCTTGGCCCGTGAGCAATAATATCGGACTTACTGTGCTTAAAGACTAAATAACTGCAGAGGGTTCATGCGGTGCGGATATAACGTGTCTTCCCGGAATCAATAATGTATAGACGTTTTATCTTTTAAGATAATGTACTCATATGCATGTTTATGTACGTTCGTATAATAAGTGTATATTATTTAGATTATAATACAAGTAAAAAACAAATGAAATAAAAATGGAGAAAAAAAAATCATGAATCTCACATTGCTCTGAAAACAAATTTGGTCATGTAAGTAAACTAAAATTATTATGTTTTAGTAGACGCATGCATCACGCAAAATAGGCATTAGTCGTCGAGTGGCGGAAATCTGCTAGTACTGCAATACAATAGACTAATAATTAATTTAATAAAAAACTCCAAAGAACCGAATTTATTTAAACATATTTATTTAAGAATACCGTGTTCTAAACGAATGTAATATGCGTTTTATTTAAGATTAAACACAATCTTTAATGTTATACTTTATACTAATTTCTCAAATCTAGAAATTGCGAAGTAAACTGCAAAGGATTGCAGATAAACCGGCCAAGAGAATATCGGGCTATGCTCAGTGTAGGGATCCGTAGTTGCCGGCCTGTTACAATTCAAAAGGTAGTCTATAAAGACATATTTTGTGGCACTTACGTTATTTTACTATAGGCATAACTCAAAAACGGCTCAACCGATTTTATTCCATATAGTTTTTATTGAAAATACGTGATAAGTATTTCAATGGCCTCACTTCCAGGAATTTTCCCAATTTTTTTGGACCCACGGTTCAAAAATCAAAGAGCATTTTAACTTTCGAAGCTATTATTTACGAAAGTATTCGTTTTATCCAAAAGTTGTTTAAGGCATATTCTTCTTGAAAGACCTATGTCTTTCAAGAAGAATATGAGTTAGTTGGATAGCCAACAATGGGTTTCAGATACTTATTGTTTTACCACTTTGTAGGCGTAATTAAAACACATAATTACTCATACCAAATATCAGTCTACTAACTATCACTGAGCAAAGCCTGATTGAGAATCTAATAAAAAATTGCTGATATTTAAGAGTTCAATGTATGTAAGAATCAAGGAAAAAAAGCTTTTTTTTATACCACGACGCTGGCAAACAAGCATACGACCCACCTGATTGAAAGCCGTTATAAAGCCTATGGACGCCTGCAACCCCAGAAGATTCACATGCGCGTTTACTACCCTAAAAAAACTTTACTATGTCGGTGAAATGCACATAAATACAAATTTTATATTAATTACCGACACAAGTGAATAAATAAATTACTACTAAGGGTTAATACTACCTATCAAATATCTTTAAAAGACCGGCCAAGTTTGTATCAGACCATGTGTAATGTAGGGTTCCGTAGAAAGTAGTTTCTTGGAGATAACTCAAAAACGGATGAACCGATAATATGTGAAATAATTTCCGTAGAAAATTAAGTACTAAGCCTTCTTGGTATTTTTTCATATTTTTTAGACTTACGGATTAAAAGTTAGATGGGGCTATTATATTTAGACTTTCGAAGCAATTATTTCTGAAAATATTGACTTAATAAAAAAGTTTTAAAAATACTCTATATATACATATATATATATATATATATATATATATATATATATAAGATATTTTTAAAGCCACATCGTACAACATGTTCATATTAACAAAAAAAATATTTTTGACATTTAGTTTGGCATATGTATGTATGGAGTGCCTCACCTAAAAGATTTTTTAGCAATTTAGCCAGAAAACTAAGTAGCGGCACATGAAACACACCTCTAGATAAAATTTCAGTAATATATTTTTTTTATACTACGACGGTGGCAAACAAGCATACGGCCCACCTGATGGTAAGCAGTTACCGTAGCCTATGGACGCCAGCAACCCCAGAGGATTCACATGCGCGTTGCCTACCCTTTAGGTACCTATTCACTCCTTTTTTGAAGAACCTCATACTGTAGCCCGCTGGGAAAACCTCGGCAGGGAGTTCATTCCACAGCCGCAGCGTTCGTGGGAGGAAATTCCTCTTGAACCGTACCATGCGCGACCCTTTGGGCTCCAGGGAGTGAGGATGAACACCCTGCCGGCGGCGAGCGGTGCGGTGATATAAAGCTGCCGTGGGCATCATATCAAACAGTTCTTCGGAACACAACCCATTGTACAAGCGATAGAACACACATAAGGAGGCAAAGTCTCTCCTTAGACTCAAAGGTTCAATAAATATCACTCGTGAGTTTGGGATCGTCGACGATTCGCACAGCGCGCCTTTGTACCGAGTCAAAGGGCCCAAGCTGGTATCCAGGTGCTCCCGCCCAAAGGTGACAACAGTACTCTAAAGCTTGTCTCAGTAAAGAATGTCGTTAGTTTACGCAACGTTTGTATATCAGGTTTCAATCAAAATGGTTGCAACTGGCTGGTTATACGTTAAATGCATCTCGTTTCTTTATTTAATGTTAGAAAAAATCTGTCACAGTGACATTTTCAAAGATATCGTCTCCACAAGAAAAACTTCATGAGAAAATATTGTACAAATATGTCCAATATCAAGGGATTTCCACGAAAAAAGTGGCGATGGAGCTAAACACGTCTGTTAAAACTGACCAAAGAGTCCTAAAACAATTCAGAGAGACTGGCGGTATTCGACGGCGTCCTGGATGTGGTCGGAAGACCGGGTTTGTTAAGAAAAATATTGAGAAGAGTATCATAGCTGCTTTGCTGAAAAAATCTACATTATCTGTAAGATATTTAGCTAAAAAGGATAAACGTGTAAATCAACTGTGCACCGAGTAAAGAATTATTTTTCTTTACTCGGTGCACAGTTGATTTACACGTTTATCCTAACAATTTTACGTCTGCAACTGGCCATAATGCGAGTTTTACCGTACGCGTGGCGTGCGGTAAAACTCACATTATAGCCAGGTGTGACGTAAAAATAATTCTATAAAGACGTTCAAACAAACTTAAGTGCCTAATAGAAATTCGAAACAAGAAACTGACGCTAAAACAAGATCAAGAAAACTGTATTCAAAATTAACGACAAAAAAGTACTGTACTGTGAATGACGACGAAACATATTGCAAGCTTGATTTTAAATCACTGCCGAGACATCATTTTTATTCGGGGACCGATAGAAAAACTGTCAATGACGAGTACAAGGTAATAAAAACGGATAAATTTGCGAAGGAGGTTCTTGTATGGCAAGCGATTTGTTCATGCGGCAAACGCAGCACCCCATACTTTGCTAAAGGAAATATGAAAGGCGATATATACCTTAAAGAGTGCATGGAAAAGCGATTATTGCCGTTTATTAAGCGACACAAGAAGCCAGTTCTGTTTTGGCCTGATCTGGCCACGTGCCACTATTCTAAAAATGTGATAAAATGGAACAAAGCCAATAATGTCGAATTTGTGGAAAAATACCAAAATCCTCCTAGCTGCCCTGAATTACGACCTATAGAAAATTATTGGGCTCGTATGAAGCAGAAACTCTTAAAACATAAAACTAACGCCACATCAGTTGAAAACTTCAAGCGAAAATGGAATACAGCTTCAAAACTAATCACAGACACAGATGTACAAAACCTGATGGCAGGTATCAAAAGAAAATTACGAAGTTTCTGGATGAATAAACAATAGAACAAAAACATAACAAAAATATATTTTGTTTACTACATTTCTAATAAAATGTTGTCAAAAATTTGGTAATTTTGTGTTGTTTATGTTTTTCCATAGGTACGAACTAATAAACGACATTTTTTTCTGGAACAAGCTTTATGTGGGGTCTGACTTGCGACTTGTATAGAAGCAGTCTCTGCCCCGGAGTGAAGTATCTCCTCGCTCTGTTGAGCACACCGAGCTTTTTGGATGCCAGCTTGGCCTTCCCTTCAAGGTGACTACGGAATTGGACGTCACTGGAAATGTCGACTCCGAGGATCCCAATACTCCCTGACATTGTAAGGGTTGTACCTTGAAACTGAGGGGCCACAGTAAATGGGGTTTTCTTAGCGGTAAACGCGCAAACTTGTGTCTTTGTGGGGTTGAATTGGACTAAGTTGTCCTGACCCCACACCGAGACTCCAGAAAGAGTATTCTCGATATCGATACAGATATATATATATGTTTTATAATGAAAATGGCTGTGACATACGGACGGACAGACGGACATGTTTCAAAAAACTTTTAAGGGTTCCGTTTTTACCATTTTGGCTATGGAACCCTAAGAAGTGTTTACGCTGTGTTATATTTTAAATATCTAAATTTAATGGGCTTACAGATCTCATTTGTATGACGATTTCGTGCACAAATACCGCTCCTTAAATGTGCATTTTTACTATTCGCAACTCGCAACAGGCTTAGTTTTGTTAATTTATCGTAATTAAGTGAATTTTTACGGTTTATATTTAAAATCGCAACAAAAAAATAACCATCTATTAAGCTCACTTGCACAGCAAAACAAATCCAAATTCACATGAAAACACCGCTTTGATGTGCATTCAGTTTTTTTTGCTGTACTAGTCAGTATTTTTTTTTTTCTGATATGCGGAATATTTTAACCATATTTCGTAAATTCATAAATATTTTGCCACTCACTGTACTTCAAATTCAAAATCTAGGTTTTCATTTTTTTACATAAAAATCTACTAATCGAGATCGTTATTACTTATCTTATTTAGTAGCATTCCTTAAAAAATGTCACCGTAGTACTTAATCACAGTATTCAAATCACAAAACATCCACAAAAGGATTAGGTATGATTATTATAAATCTGCCCGCGCGCCTCTGGGTAAAGTCATATTCTTTGAACATTATTGCGATGCATCGCGTCGGATTTACGCACGATCGCAATGAAGAAGAAGGGTACGCGGGTGGCGCGGGTAGAGAGCGCCCAAACGCTCAAGGACACTCCGGCGACAATCGTCTTAATTGTAAAAAATGAGCATAAAATGTCATAAATTGTACCTTTTTAGAAAGCTTATGAACTGAGGAAATAAATTCTGTAATTTGTACGCGAAGTGTTATTACTTTTTTTTTAGTTATGCCTTAAAATGTAACAAGATTTGAAAAAAAAATACATAAACATCTGACTTCAGATGCTTTTATTTGCAAAATTTTGATATGTTTTGTACTTTTTTTATTATTTTACGTAATCAGTGGTTCATTGGCTATTCGGAAAATCTTTTTTTTTATTTGAAAAATACGTAGTTTAAAACAAAATACTAGTTTTAGGTCAAAAAGCGGGTATTTATTAAAAAATCTAAAATCTTGAATAACTTGAAAACCAATGAGTTTTGACCCCTGCTTGACTGGACTTAAATCACTCCAAATAAGCTGTAGAATAACCCCCTTGAAGGAATACGACGAATTACCAGTCACCCTGTATGTTAACATTTGTACAGTCGACTATCTATTGCTCCATTTAGTGTTATGAAGTATAAAAAGAATATGTCAAATATGTTTGGTGATTTCAAGTCAAAGGTACATCTTTGTCGGTTGTCCATAAAGCGTTGCTGCCATAAAAATTCATTTAGAAATAAACTGTATTAACAACCGACAATAATGTACCTTTGACTTGAAAACTTCACATGCGTGCTACCTCGCCCCCCTCAGATTTTGGCAGACTTTTTTGTTTGGAAAGATGAGGCGAAGCGTACTCCATTTATAGAGCTTTATGGTTAGGATCTTAGTTAGGACACTAAAATAAGAAAGTGTAACAGGGCTTGCAGGGTCAATGTTGGGATGTCACTTTGACAGTTGCCTTCCCCATTGGTAGCTATATAATATATCCGAACGCACAAACGAAAGGGACAGCTGTCACAATGGATCAGACAATAATTTAATTCCTTCCTTCATGTTGGCTAGACTAACACTCTGTCATCATCCAATTCCAGCTAACTATTGTAAACGTCATGTATTTGTCTGTGATGTCCATAATATTGTTTGTTTTAGGTATCCCAGCCTCATCCTACCTGTAGGGGATTTTAAATTTTTTTCGTATTACCGAACACTCTCCTCACGTGTGAAAGTCTTAACACACAGACATTGGTAAATTCACCTTGCTTCCATCGGCAAGGAGTAAAAGCCAGGGTGGGAGAAAAAAAAAATTGACATTTGACATTCGATGAATTCATCGCAGAATTTTGCAAATAATCAATAAATAAAGTGAAATAAACAAATTTGTTTTGGGCCGATACTGTTTTGTTTTGTTATTTTTTCTATAAAATCATGGATTTCCGGTATAACGTAAGTTAATTACTTTAACTACTTGTTATTACGATCTTAATTAATTACAATGAGAAAGCTGGTTTTATTGATTTCTTTAACACCTACGTAACGAAATTACTGGATCAATAATTTATTTATTTTGCTGTTTATTCATAAGCTATGCAGCTATATTTTATATTTTGTCTATACGTATAGGTGTCTTATGATTTTTATTTAGCAATTTAACAATGTATATCTACATACTCAGTATGTTAAAGATTTAGCATGTAAGTAATTTGGTGTAGCTTACGTGTTATTTGAATAATTGATTACATATTTGAATAGGAGCTTTAGCCTTAACACATTCAATGCTGGAAACCTGACTATCGGGTATTTTACCTGCCCAGGCCGCACTACCCGATAGTCGGGATCGTGGTACTATAGCTATCCATGGCTAAAGGCCACACAGGAGGACCTGATATCGGGTACTGTTTTTGACGAACAGGGTTGTCGTTAATATGTTAGTGGTAACAGACATGCTCGGAAAAATCACGATTTTTTCACAGGTTTTTTTGATGATTTTGGTCTGGCGTGGGATCGCGAAGTCATAACGAAAATAGTTAGAGAATCCCAGTCACGCGTTCAATTTTCAACTTGAATCGTTTCTAATAATTAGATATTGATGTGTATTATCTATCAGATTCCGGAGATAAACGTTGGCCTAACTTTCCGGTATAACGTAATAAGTGAACAAACCAACATAACAACAAATGTTTTTTTAGCGCAACCCTCTCGTGCACCCAACTGTCGGGTTCTTGGCGTGTAGTGTCGATCCGTTTGATAAGTGTGCAACTGTGCCCGAGTATCGGGTCGTATCGGGTTGTATTTTTTGCGGCCTGGCGCGGTTGTTTTTTTGGCTGGGTGTCAATGAATGTGAGAAATAAACATCTAAAATAACATACTTCTTTACTCATATAAGAGAAAAGTTTGATATTACTTTTCTCTTTATCAAGGAAAAAGATTAATATGAGTAAAAAGATTAGAATTGAAATAAGGAATAAATCTATGTTACAGGATGATCCCGAAGATCTTATACGGGGAATACAGGACCCGGATAGAAGGGCGAGTTTGCGAAAGCTGCTTTTTGAGTTGCTACTCGCACGCCAGTGTCTGAAGCGTTATCGGTGGGGAGAGTGTTCCTGTTCGCCGAAACACTGTGTAACTGCAAAGAACATTATCGTCCATGTGTTCCATTGTCCAGTAAGTAAATAATCTGAATTTGTCTGAATAAATTGACTGTCAACTTATATACACGGTGCCCGTGAGCATTGCGAGAGATTTTAACCTCGCATTTCTGAGGTCAAAAGGAGGAAAAAATTTATGTGATGTTAGTTGCCAAATGCCAAAGAAAATCTTCTTTTTTTTCACTTTTTTATGGTGCTTCTAACGATACAGAAAACAAATTAAATGACCGAAGGAACGTTTAAAATATCTGTATTAATTATTGGATAGTACCAACATGCTCCAAAACAGACTAAAGAAAAAAGTTTCAGTGGGTACAGTCAAGTGTAAAAATATGGGTGTACTCATCTTACTCAAAAATATGTCCCATAGTATCTTATTCCGTTGTAATAAGTGCGTAGTACCATATTTATGAGGCGATTTTTTCGATACGTATTTTTGCACTTGACTGTACATACCTGTACCTACTAATTCCAAGCTGACATAACAAAATAATTAATAATTCAAATTTTATGTTTAATGTTAATATAATTAATTAATGATTCTAATTTTTTGTTTCATGTTATATAATTGTAATTTAAATGTATGCCATGCTACGTTGACATCGCTAACGTAAAGATAAAACACGAAAATGATGTAGACATTTTGCGTTCTAGACAGTTCGCGATGTAGACTAAAAGCGATATTGGCAAAATATTACACTAGTCATATTGCGTTGGAGACCATCCGCGAATAACCCATAAAATCTTTTGACTTGTAATAAATATTTAAAATATTTTAAAATATTATGAACTAGCGACCCGCCCCGGCATCGCCCGGGATAAAAAATGGTTAATGTGGGTTATCCCTGAGAGATAGACATATACCATCGCGGACTTTTTTGTGCTTAGAAAAAATGGAAAAGTAGAAAAATCCACTGCCTCATGCGAGACTGGAACTCGCGACTCTGGGATACATGCCCATCGCTCTGACCAACTGAGCTACTGAGACACACCTGATGGGCATGTATCCCAGAGTCGCGAGTTCGAGTCTCGCCTGAGGCAGTGGATTTTTCTACTTTTCCATTTTTTCTAAGCATTGTGGTATCGTTAGCAGACGTTCTGCTTAATACAATATTAACTGTAGTACATTGTTTTGATCTATCTCTTAGGACTCAGCCAGCGTTTGGAATGTAAGCCCAATAAATGGGCTTTGTTTTATAATATGTAGTGATAGTGATTAATGAGTATGAGTATACTTTACTGAGTGTGAGTACTTATAATAGTTTTTTTTTCAGGGAGATGGATTTTGTGATGATCCTGTGTGTATTTCGGCAAAACAGTTAATAAGTCATTTGGACATGTGTAATAATGACTATTGTCAACTCTGTTTACCAATTAGACGGTCAAGTGAGCCAATAATCTCTATACCAGACGCTCAAAGAAGCCATGCTGTGGAACTTCTGTAAGTTACCTCGTCAACTTTATAGAATAAAATAGAATAAAGGTTTATTGTCACTTACAACATACCATACAAGAAGCAACAAAATAAAATAATAATTTTAAGCAAAAAAGAACCGACTTCACTTAGCCTCCAAAGCAAATGCGAGCTGCTGTAAAAAATACTCAAATCACTATAGGTGTATAGGCCTATAATAGTTGAAGAGTTCCCTCGATTTCTCCAGGATGCCATCATCATAACCTAACCAAGTTACAATGGGACCAAGTGAAGGTGAAGTACCCTTTCAAACAAAAAAATAATTTTCCAAATCGGTCCAGCCGTCTTCGAACCTGTCGCACCTCTTACCATAAGGCTACCAACTTTTGTCTTCCGTAAATTAATATAATACTTATAGCAGGCGCGGTCGCAGCCTGAAATCTAGGGGGGGTCACTAATGCAGAAATAATTTTTTAACACATTCAACGCCGAGAACCCGACTATCGGGTATTTGATGATTTCGTTCCCAGGCCGGACGACCCGATAGTCGGGATCGTGGTACTACAGCTTTATATGACGAATTTTATGTGGCCTGGCGCGGATGTCTTGTTTGGCTGGGCGGCAATAAATGTGTTAAGGGGGTCAGTAATGAATTTTTCTATTTGACGTGTACGATTTACGACATGACCCCGCCATGTCATGTAAGTTATTTTATCTTTAAGCAGATTTCTGCAAATCTAGAATGTATTTTTTAAATTTAATTTTATAAGAATAAACAGATACAGTTTCGTATGGGTGGTGGTATGTTGTTCCAGCAATTCGTGGCGGAATATCTAAAACTGCCACGAAATGCAGCCGTGCTGTGCCGTGGAAAGATAAGACATAAGACAAAATAATGTTTTTTATTTTATTAACCGTTTCGACGCCACGAGAGCAACCCAAAGTTAAAAAATAGTGTAAAGAAACTTGCAGCTCCATCTAGTAACGAGTAGCGTTACTACGGTTCCCGCTACATTTTCGGTAACTTTGGCTTGCTCTCGTTCAAATCGCGCTTCAGACTTGGAGCGTCTAAAAGTTCTTAGGCTGTGCGTCTCTATAAAATAGATACTTTCAATTTTATAATTGAAAGAAAAATGGAACAATTCACCGCGTCGAGCAAGATTCGAACTTGCGACCTTTCGGAACACCGGTCCGACCGCTCTGACCAACTGAGCCATCGACGCTTGAATTTTTCCATCGGTTCCAGTTTTTCTTTCAATTATAAAATTGAAATTATCGCTTGCAGACGTTTCTGCTTAATACAAAACTAAAATAGATACTGTTTATACCTTATACATATTATTGCAGGTTCGAAACTCTCTCATCATACGATGTGGCAGGATTGGAGAACAAAATATATGAAACGGTAGACACACTAGAGGACTACTATCGTGTAATGGCTGCAAATAGATTGGACTTGGAAACATCCGATTTGCTGAGTCAAGACCTACATGGTTAATAGTATTTATATTTATCATACTCGCCCTTAGAGAATTCAACCAACCGGAGTCGCCATTGACAGGCGTTCCCATGTGCTGAAAACATATGACCAGTGGTCATACACATCTATGGACTGACGTTTATCTGACGTAGCTATTTGTACGTTACGCACGAATAGCCATACATTTGACGTTCCCCTCCCCCGCAAAAATCGGCAGACTATTTTTGTAAAGAAAATGACAGACGTGGCTACTCTGGGTTTAATTCTCTTAGTACTCACCGATATATAAAGCCTGACCAGAAATATATGATCATGCGCCATGTTGCGGAATTTCATTGGAACTAATTTCTTACACAGACAATAATTTAAATCATGGGTTGTCATTATTGTCACTGTCATTGTGGCGGTTTACTTGAATAATAGTAAAGTGTTGAATATTAAAAAATAAATGTCAAGAAATGCCCAAAACTTTTCATAGTCAAGAGCAAAACATTGTAAATAATGTATGTAATAAACTGCTGGAAATAAAACGCCCGGGGAAATTAAACTTTCGCTACGAAATAGTTACAAGTTAACATCAGAGCTGACAGGTAAACAAATCAAGATGACATTATACCATAGAGAATAATGTACTTTTTGACTATACTTAACTGTTGCCATATAAATGAGAATAATAGCGCCCTCTCATGATTATATATTTCTGGGTCAGGCTTTAATAAAGAACGGGATACGTAATCAACCCAAAAAAATTGCCCCACAATAGTGCTGTAAGAACGACTCGTATCGTACAGCAGTTTCTCTGACAGTCTTATTACGGTATAACACTTGCCGGTTACGGTATAATACGAGCCATACTTTCGGTAAATCTTGTTTGAGACACTAGATATCCTAACTCAATGATCGTACTGTAAGCTTTGTAAGCTTTATTTGGACTGAAGAATTGATGCGAGGTCAACCGCCATGTTTCTTGGCCTATAAGTCTGCTTGGAAATCCAGGGTTGGGCGGGCAACAGGGGGAATTGTCCTACAGGTGTACCTATAATAGTTAAAGAGTCCCCTTTTTTCCAAATCGCTCCAGCCGTCTTCGAATAATCGGTGAACATAAATAAAATTAAAATAACAAAAATTAAAACCTCCTCCTTCGAAATCTTGAAGGCGGTTGAAATACATGAAGCTCTCTCTACCTCTGTCTTTCACAAAGCTACATCATCCACTTCTCATTGTACCTACATTGTTTTATAGCATATAAACGCTGGTAGCCTGGCGGTAATACGTTTAACTTTCAATCCGGAGGTCTCGGGTTCAAATACCGGCTCGTACCATTGAGTTTTTCATGCACGAAATATTTGATACTAGCTTTTGCCCGCGGCTTCGCTCGCGTTAAATTCGGGATAACACGGTTCCCCTTTCCTGATTGCCCCCCGGAACGCTCCATACAAACTTCCACCCCCCATTTTAGGGAAGTGGGGGGTTAGAAAGAGACAAAAAGTAGCCTATGTCACTCTCCATCCCTTCAACTATCTCCACTTAAAAAATCACGTCAATTCGTCGCCCCGTTTTGCCGTGAAAGACGGACAAACAAACAAACAAACACACACATACACTTTCCCATTTATAATATTAGTATGGATTTACCAGTCGCTTTTCGGTAAAGGAAAATATCGTGAGGAAACCGGACCTAATCCCAATAGGCCGTTTCTCCTCTAGGTTGGAAGGTCAGATGGCAGTCGCTTTGGTAACAAATGTAAGAACTGGTGCGTCCGCCAATTCATGGGATTAGGTTGTCAAGCGGACCGGACTAGTTTTTTCAAAAGCTACTGCCATCTGATATTCAAACCCACAGCGGAAACTGGGCCTTATTAATGTCGAACAAATTATATCAACTGAGTTACCAAGTGAGTGAGTGAGTGGTGAGTGAGGGGTGAGTGAGTGAGTATTGGTATTTTTGTATTTTGTTGTATATCGTGTTTACTTATAAGTTATAAGTTATAATAATACTGGTAACTATAGGTCTAAATCTAAGAAAATATGTTTTAATGAAATTGTAACCCTTGTATGACTGTTTGTTTCATATTAAATAAAAAATTAAAAAATACTTTGTATGTAAAAAAATTAAATAAATAATATTCTTGCTTAAGATAGTTTATTACTAAATTATGAATGTTTAGTAAGTACTTATGTAACATAGTCTACAATCAGAAAATCTGGAATGTACCTACACAAACTTGATTAAGTAATGAGGTATTTTATTTTAATAAAATCAATTTAATCCATAATTGTTTAGTTGTTTTATTTCAACAAACGTTTTTTTTGTTGACCACCCAGTTGTCCCAGTTAAGGGTCAGGGGTGGTGATGTGGCACTCCTGGACAAGCTAGACTATACACGGTGCTCGTGAGCATTGCGAGAGATTTTAACCACGAATTTCTGAGGTCATAAGGAGTAATAAATGTTATATAAATTTAGGTCAATTTCGCCAAAAAAAAATTTTTTTTTTTGTTTTTTTTTTCGATTTTTCAATGATTTTGAACATGAAAACATAAATGCTATTGGTAAAACTGTCGATTAAAATAAGTTAGTACATTTTTTTTCGTAAAAAATAGTTTACGTAAAGTATTCCTTGGCACTTTGATATCTGTCAATAAGAATGTGTAGACTAGACCCCATAAAGGGTGAAATCGCCATCAAAAAAGCGTTTTGCACTGAGTCACAATAAAAAATATTTTTTTATTTAATTGATAGTAACTCTGAAACTAGGCGAATTCCAGAAAAGTTTATACGACATTTTAGTCTCCAATTATGATCAGGTATGCACTGTTAAAGTCTCTCGCAATCCTCACGAGCACCGTGTATAATAGGTATACCCACTAAAACCAGCGGTTTACCCTCAACGACTTTATGACACGTTGCTGGATTCGCTTGCGCATACAACTGCTGGGAGTGTCGTCGGTTGCTCGCTTAGACGCGAGCCGATTCAGGTATAGGGTGCCCGGGGTAAACGAAGTCAGTCCCGCCATCAAGTGAACCGAGCTGCTGTAAGGTGACCGTTAGGTCCCCCGACCCCTGCCACGGTTCACTACGGCGGGAGATTGAGGTGCGCATATAGTCGCCTTCTCTTACCCATCCGTCGTCTTCGGAGCGGATTTGCAAGGGGATCGTCTTCTCGTGCACGCTCCGATGCCTCCTTCTGTGATTTATTTATCGAATGGCTACATGTCACTGGATATAGTGAGGCATTTCTTATCTGGGGTAGTGGTAGTGGGAAAGCAGAAATCCAGTGAGTGCTGCGAGGTCCAGATGGGACAGTGCAGCTGCCAAGTTTGTTACTCTTTTAGCACCACCCAGGGATCACGTGTAGGGTTGTCTAAGGTGTTTCCTACGGACGCAGAGTAACATTGATCCCCTTCTGTCATATGAACGTCTTTACAAAAGGTGGCCGTTCCTTCGCAGCATCTTTGACTGTCGAGTATTGCATTAATAATGTTCGACAGCGAGAACAAACCTGCTACAAAATGATATTGTATATTGAGTTCTTAATGGAAATATTGCATCCATTTTACAATTTTTTGTTGGCTGAAATCATACTCTGGACCCATTGAGTAACAGGAGGTGACATCCCTAAGAATGTTTTTGTCCCAAATACTCGTATGGCGCACAAAATTTGTTCTAGATGTCACATAATAAATCATTGTCTGGACCCACATATGGCAACATAAGTACCTACATATTTATAGTTATATTTTTATAAAGTTACATACATAGTATAACACTAAATGCCAAAAAACCGGTATTAGACATTGCAATTTCTAGGGCCCCATATGTAAAGATTGAGAGGTGTAATAATAGTTAGGCGGGGGGGTGTAACATTACGCACACTTATACTCTGAAGAAAGAGATGTGCGCATACGCAATCGTACGCGTTCAATCTGTCAGACTGGGAGATATAATAAAAGTTATAGACGGAGAGCTGGCCACGTCAGATATGACACAATAATGAGAGCAAAGAAACCCCTCTAGTTAGTTTGCTATACTATGCTTCTTTCTAGATCCGGATATCTGGCAGCTGTAAAGTGGTGGAGGTCAAAGAATGCAAATAACTTGAAGAAAACAAATCCTAAAGTTCTGGGTTTGATGCAATATTATGGGAAATTATGTTATTAATTAGATAATATCATATCCAGAAGTTTATGTTGGGGAAAGTAGTGCCAAATGATGTTTAATGCAATTTTTAGTTAGTTGCCTACTGTTTTTGTTTCCGCAATAAAAGACAATGGTTTTGAATCTCATGTTAAAATATAGACCCTGTCCGCTATAATTGACACAACTTTGGCAGTTTTTATCAATTTTGGTATTACTTTTTTCCAACTTAAAAACTTTGTTGGTCTGTCACTCCGTCCTCCACCCATTAAAAGCTGCCAGATTGTAATAGGTACATAATCACAGCAGCTGACTCAACCAACTTCACACTCTTCAAAGCCCACCCACGGCGAATAGAAAATTAAATAAAAAACAACGTTCATTTTCCTAATGTAATATGATACGCTACCACCATATATGGAATATTATAATAAATCATTTTCTATTTGCTATGACCTCGGCCTTGATCAGTGTATTAACCTAAACCGAGAACAAAGGATTGTGTACCTATATAAAGCGATCTATTTTCCAACATTAAACAGTGATTATCCACACGTTGAGCGTTTCACTTTCCTAACTCTCGTCCCATTACCATATGGCGACCCGTCCAGTCGGGCTGCTCAAGGCAGCCTCGGTTTAAATACCAGCCACCTCAGCGAGCTCCACGAACCAGCTCAGCCAGCTCCATGAACCAGCCTAGCCCGGACCTGCGCAGCACAGCTCAGCTCACAATGGACCAGCCCCGCTCGACCCTTCAAACCCCCGAAGCCCCGCCCAGCCGAACTTAGACACCGCCGCCGCAGCAAGCTCATCAGCCATCCCAGCCGTTCAGCAATTAAGAAAGAACAGAGACACGACACAATGGCTCAGCCCCGCTCCACTGCGACAACCAACAAAGGCACCAACGCACCAGTCAGCCGGCCAGAGTTAGCTAAAACCAAGGCCATGATTACCATAACAATAACGTTCACGGAACAGAGGACCCCAACCAGAACAGTCCGATGGACCAAAAGATGGACACCACGTCACCACCATCAGCCCCAACAACCCGCACCAACGAGTAACCCAAGCCAAATCACCATCGCCACCAGCAACCAGCGAAGCAGAGCAGAGCGTCTAGAACCAGCACGTCAAGCACAGCAGAACGTGTAGCAGCCACCAGCCGTCACAAGCCCCGCCGCATCCAAGTCACCAACCCCGCCACACCCCATCGCCAGCGCCCAGCACCGATTATCGATCGCAAGTACAATTCTAAAACAGTTTAATCATAATTACTTAAATTCAGTGATAAATATAAGCCCACAATTCTAAATGTAACTATAACAATAATTCACATTACGCGTATAGAATGACCCAAATTATAAAAATAAGTTAGAAGCATTACAAACAAACAAATATTCAAAAATTAGTTCAAAAACACCGTAAACAGACAATCGATCAAAATAAATTCAAATTAGTCCAGTCACCAAAAACAGCCCAAAATAAAATAAAATAAAACAACAAATATCCGTAGGACAGAGCGAAATATTTCAATCTCACCTCACAAAAATAGAAGACGTGTACAGTAAAATCTTATCAAAATACAACCAAGACAAAAAAAACGGACAAAACCTTAATTAATTAACCAAAAAACGGCAGTAGCATTGCTACCAGCCATGGACGGATCCGAAACCGTTATCAAACAGTTTATAGAATTATACGCGATAATGATTAAAGTCAATGACATAAAATTGCTAATAAATTTCGTAATTAAAAAACCCATTTTAAAAAAAAAAAAAACGCCAAACTTAAAATATCCAGCAAACACATCAGTAAAATCAGCGACCGCGATCCAAAACAAACTATTCAACATAAAACAGGGAAATCGGCCTACCAAACGGCACAAGCAAAAAACTAGAAAATTTATTCACGACGGCACAGGCTAACGGCAACAACACATATAACAAAAAATAAATAAATAAAACATCATTTATTAACGTCAATTATTACCAGAAAAGTTACACGCATAAGATGCACACTTTTAAAAATATAAAAATAAGACATATTTTACATAATACGTCGAAAATAAAGTAGCTACACTATACCAATAAAATAAAGAAATAAATTCAACCGTACGCACGTATTACACTCAAAACATTTAATAACGCATTATAGTGTATTGACGTATACCCACACCGACAAATTAAAAGTAAAAAAAAAAAAAAATTTAATAATATCTACACAGACATTACTTCAGTGTTTTTATAGATTAATAAAATAAAAAAAAAACTACATGATGATAGTATACGCAACAAAATTTAACTATGGCAAAATACAATTAAACAAGTTAATATATTTGACAGGCACTAAATCCTTGATACATAATGATAGTGTTGAAATACCAATTCGTGAAGGTCCTTGGACACAATACGTTTATTGAAATAAACTAGTGTTAAAAGAACTGCCTCAAAAGTATAATAACTACATAATAAACTATCACAATGGCAAAAATAAAACAACACACTAATCTCATGCAGCTAAAATTCACAAAAATCACCATCGTCAAAGTAAAAAAAAAAATCCAAAAAATTTCAAAGGCCAGATCAACCGCCTGCGCCAGCCAAACCAAAAGTACACTAAAACTAATAGACACATAAACACAGTTCAATTCACAATAAACGCCACAACGTACTTATATCTTATTAACACCAGAGCCAGCCAAGGTACAATAACACGCGACGCGACATTGAAAACCCAAGGTCGCATACAAGCTGACCTACATACACGGAATAGGAGGAACGATTGCGTCATACCATACAATTACGCGACGCTTAGAGAGTGATAGCCACGATTTCCAGAATAAATTGACAAATAAATAAATAAATTGATAAATTGACATCACTAGATACCACAATAGTTATACAAATTTTTTTTAAAACTTATTATGACTGCTTCAAGACACGACATAAATAGAGATATTATTACGTTAACAATAATAAGAAACATACGTAATATCTTAAATATTACAAATGACTGACTATGACTGACTATGACCGTGACTATATAGCTTTGACTGTAACTGTGACTATAGCGTGCAGAAAGCTAAAACAGATAAGTGTCGCAACCAACAATTAGCCTGATCACCTAAAAGTTGTTGTGACCCTTATATGCTTTAAGTTTACAAAGTAAAGGGTTTCCTTGCATTCCTCTTTACTTCACGCAATACCAAGTAGCCCATAAGAAAATTAAAAGTAAGCTGAGTACACCAGGATACAAAGCAGACGCTAACCCTTGGAACCAAACAAATTCGAGCGAGTTCTCAATTGACCAGGTCCTTGGGCGCACGGGATGTTCTAAGTCTTCCGATGCGTTATAACACTGTCTGATAGTACATAATAATAATATGTACCAGCGCGCAATAATAAATATTTCCCTGTATCCTTAAATCGAAAAACTAAAACTAAAATAGTATGCAATACGGTCGGCCGACCCGATTCGCTAAAAAGCGCCATGTACTCATAAAAAAAAAAAAAGTGACAAGTATCACAAACAAGCTTACATAAGGACAAAATGCAGACATTGCAAAATAGCTCATTTATTGTTCAACACTGTGTGTCGAACCAAGTACTCCATCGTGTCCGAAACGAGCTTTCCTCGCGAGAGAACTAGGTTAAAATGAAAGACACAACAGATACAAGAAGAATACATACAAAAAAAAAACAACCAAAGAAGGAAAGAGCTACCAAAGTGTATAAAACACACATGACAGACGATACGTACCACGACTAATTATTATAGAAAAAGTCAAGAAAATCACAGACAAAGATGACAGACGTGTCACATATAACTTATTACCCACTAGCGGACACAGTCATAAGAATAATGACCAATAACGTTAAAAGTTATTACTACTGACCAGGAATAGATAACGACATTATAAAATTCATAACAGCAGAAAACAGTCATAAATAAATAAAAGCAGACAGAGACAGCAAATTCATCTCCACACCTATGAGAGAGATTTGTAAAATATTAGGTATAAAACAATTACAGTCAACCACTTACCACCATGAAAAGCCTAGGATCCTTAGAAAAATCGCATAAAGCACTAGAATCATATTTAGGGATACATACACCCAACCACCAAAACAGACAACCAGACTCACCAGTGATCTGATTAGTTACAATATTAGTATTTTCGTATAACACAATGGTTTATTCGGCAGCTAAATACACGCCATACGAGCTAACACACCCACAAACATTACTCATCAAACATACCCATTATATATATATATATACAAACCGATTCCTATCCCATATAATTCAAACATATGTCACAAAAATCCCAAGCAGACGCTAAAAATAATTTGACTAAAACAAACACAAACAAAAAACATAAACACATCAACACATTTCATAAAACAAAAAAAAAATAAAAAAATTACGATTTAAAAATTAAACCCATAAGTAATAAAATTGAAGATTTAGTATTAATCAAAAAAAATTTTTTATTAGACACAATATATCAAAGACCATTTACCGTCATAGAGGATCAGGATCCAAAAGTAAAAATATTAGTATCAGGAAAAGAATGCGCAATCCACAAAAATAGAACTAAACCATACTATAATTAAAACAACCACACAAATAAAATAAAAATAAAATAAATATTTTTTTTTTAAATAAAAATAAAGTAAATATAAAAACACAAACAAAACACATAAAACAACACATCAACACCTTTCATAAAACAAAAAAAAACTACTTACAATTTAAAAATGTAAATCCATACGCTATATATCTATCTATATATATATAAACCGGAGATCCACTATAAATCAGAAAATAAGACAGAAATAAAATAAATATAGTATATCAGAGACTATTTATCATCATAAAGAATCAAAATTCAGAACGTAAAAAAAAAATAAAAAAATAAAAAAAATTTAGTTTCAGACAAAGAGGACATTCTCCATACAAAAAAAAACCCACAATAAATAAAAACAGCAAACATATACAAATATATATATATATATTTATATACACAAATTTAATACACAACACAAACCCATCAAAACAAAAACAAAAAACACGCTCACACTCGACACTACACTAAAACAGCAAACTAAACGTTTCCATGTCAATGATCACATCTCATTCCAAATACGAAAGTACTATCTCCACACTGTAATGATATCAAGTAACAAATAAACATCAGGTCAGTAATTTACAAAACACAAACACCTAGCCATACAAGGATCGAGACAAATAAACAAACCGCAGCATATAACTTAGCAACAAACTCACCGCTATTTTAAACAAAGCACAACTTAGACAGAAACCAACACCTGTATAACCATAAACTTTGATCATTTTTCCATGTATAAACATAGCCATAAGATTAACCTAACAATCGAAATGTAACCCATCCATAGTCCTTATATAACCATACAATTTAATATTTTTCTTTTATGTACCATAAACATAAGTTACCCTAAGAACCAACATGTAACCCATAGACATGAGCCAAATTTAATGTGAAAACAAAAAAAAGGGGTTCAATCTATCTTTTTGGCAAAAAAAAAAAAAATTTTCCGCACGAATTTCATGTTTTTCAAAAATTACCATTACAAGTTCAATGTATCATGGACTATGAAAAAGGGACAATCACGTTAAACAATCGCAACAAAACAGTAACAAAACCATTAAATTTAGAACATTATAATCTCCGAATGTAATCACATTTATAAGTACATCAACAAAAAACAAAAAAAACCAAAAAAAAAACCAACAAAAATGTAATCATATTTTCAAGTGCATCAACAAAAAAAAACCAACAAAAATGTAATCATATTTTCAAATGCATCAACAAAAAAAAAACCAAAAAATATGTAATCATACTTTTAAAACCCTAGCCGTAAGATAAAAATATATATATATTTTTTTATATATTAATTAGTCAACAAACAAAATGTAAACAATAGAATTAAGCAGCCAAGTATTTCTTAATAGAGCCAAGATTTATTTTACATTCAAAATTACCTTTTAACAAACAAATTCATACTTATTAATGTAAAGACAAAAAAACAGTTTACACCTGTTTTTCTGTCTCAAAAAAACCGACGGACGTGTAATAGGTACATAATCACAGCAGCTGACTCAACCAACTTCACACTCTTCAAAGCCCACCCACGGCGAATAGAAAATTAAATAAAAAACAACGTTCATTTTCCTAATGTAATATGATACGCTACCACCATATATGGAATATTATAATAAATCATTTTCTATTTGCTATGACCTCGGCCTTGATCAGTGTATTAACCTAAACCGAGAACAAAGGATTGTGTACCTATATAAAGCGATCTATTTTCCAACATTAAACAGTGATTATCCACACGTTGAGCGTTTCACTTTCCTAACTCTCGTCCCATTACCATAAGATGCCCGAATCTAGCAATAAGGATGGTAAAGCAGTCTAACTAGACTGGTTTCATTGCTCTCATTATTGTGTCATATCTGACGTGGCCAGCTCTTGGACCATTAGGGTACCTAGGGAGCTGAGGGAGGGTAGGAAGAGGCAGGGTCCACGATTGATTGGGCCCTACAAATTGCAATGTCTAATACCAATTTTAGTCAGATTGCCCAGATTGAGTTAAATAATAATAATATGTAAACTACATTAATGGTAAAATAATGGGGGATTTTCTTTACATGTGTAATTCCTAATCTTAGCTGTCAAAATATATCTGTCCCTGTCGGGTATAGACATGCTGACCCTCTGTCAAGAGTATATTCCATCTACGCAATTAGGGAGCGAAGGAATGGGGAAGGGACAGGCAGGGTACACGACAGTTTTGGCCCTAGAAAATGCAATGTAGTTTTCATATTATTATTTTTTTTCTCCAGATACTGAAATGTCAGCTCAAGCTGACTAAAACTGCAATTTGTAGGGCCCGATCTGTTGTTTACCCTACCTCTCTCTACCCCTCCTTTAGCTCCCTAAGGGCCCTAATTACACCTCCCAACCTGACAGATTGGGCCCTGCAAATTGCAATGTGTAATCCCGTTTTAAAACTGACATTTTTCTACTGAATATTTCAGATTCCATCTGGCAACATCCGGGTTTCCCCATTGTGACATTCATTCATATTGGATGATGATCATTTGATGATCATAGTATTTCTTATTAGTTTGTGGCTGAATTTAGCAAATAATAAAGTGAAATAAACGGACTTGTTTTAGGCCGATTGTGTTTTGTTTATCTTTCTATTTAATCATGGATTTACCTGACGTAAGTGTAATAAACTATTTATTATTACGTTCATAACAGTAATTACAATGAGAAAGCCGGTTTTATAGATTTTCTCAGCTACGTAAAAAACTAATTAAATATAATTTTAAACAAAAAAGAACCGACTTCACTAAGCATCCACCTTTCCAACACGAAATGCTCGAGCTGCTGTAAAAAATACTCAAATCACCATAGGTGTGCCTATAATAGTTGAAGAGTTCCCTCGATTTCTCCAGGATCCCATCATCAGATCCTGACATGGTTACAATGGGACCAACTGTGAAGTATACGCTTTCAAACAAAAAAAGAATTTTCCAAATCGGTCCAGCCGTCTTGGAATAATCGGTGAACATTCATAAAAAAAAAAAAATTGCAAAAACAAAGATCCCGACGAATTGATAACCTCCTCCTTCGAAATCTTGAAGTCGGTTGAAAATAGTATAAGTAAACTTCTAATTATTCTTTGCTGATTTTTTATAAGTTATTCAGACCCATCTCCATTATGCTGGCATATTTTGCTCAGAAAATAAATCATTGTGTAATAATATTTTGCATACATATATTTAGAAACCTTAGCGTTTTGGAACTCTACAGTAGGACTAGATAACGCATCAAATTATGTTTAATAAATTAATAAGTATTTTGATTTGTTTATTTTAAGTAGACTACACTACTTTGTAATTTATTAAACTTAAATAGACTTCAATGTCATGTACGATGGGAAAAAAGCCTTGGTCAGTTTTTCCTTTGTAATTGACATCTATTTAAGTTAACATTTTTTTTGAGTATTTAACTTTAATGTAGGACTTAAAGTGAAAGAAAGACATAATTAAATTATAATAAAGAATTGGATACAGACATTTCAGTTGTCATAACTGCCTGCCTGTTAATTAAATAATAAAGAATTTAATTACGTCACAGGTTGATCCTGATGACCCTAGGGAGGGAGTACAGAATCCAGACGATAGGGCGCAGATGCGGCATCAGCTGGTTCTCTTGTTGCACGCACACAAGTGCCTGAGGCGCTATCATGAGGTAGAGTGTACACTGCAACACTGTGCAACTATGAAGCGGATCCTCATCCATATGGAGTCTTGCCGGGTGAGTATTTAAGTATTTCTACTGTTATTTAATAAGTGTAGAAATGTATGTTTTAGACAAAAAAAAATTAATCATTAGTCATTCAATCATAAATGTAATCTAGGCGACTCCATTGCCCTCTCTGCTCAATAATGCCACCACCTGTCCGAACGCTAGTGATAATCTCCTTAGGCCTCAATTAGTTGATTTACGTTTTGTCCTTATCAGTCGCTTTGACAGTTGTGTTTGTTAGAAACAGACAAAACATAAATTAACTAATTGAGGGCTGAGAGACGCTTATGAATAGGAAAGTAAGTATGTATCTAATTATGTTCTTTATAATGGCCTCTAAATAGATTTATTATCATCTTTGACTGAGTTTGACCTATGAAGCTGGTTGTCAAGTTTGTTAACAATAAGACCATTTTGTGTCAGTAATTTGGTAAAGGTACCATTCGGCGGATGGGGCTTACGTTATAAGTTGTAAGCACCGGCCGCCAAACGGTACCTTTTCCGTAAAAGTATTACATTTTTTAAGACAGCGAAATCTTAGAAATACTTTTTAAGTACCCATAGACGTATAAAATAAGAAGACGTAACGCCGTGAACACAAAACTGTGATTCCATAATAAGCCGATTTCTTCGTGTTTACGCGCGACACGCACACATCTACAACTCGTGAACGAGCGGTGATTGGTTCGAACGTCAAAAGTGAGTGTGTGTGCACGGGATCGCGGCTCATTATAGAATAACAGTTTTATCTTCGTGGGATTACGTCTTCTTAATTTATATGTCTATGTAAGTACCATTATAATTTCTTACTAATTTCTTAAAATTAATTTTTACTGTGTTATTTACAACGTAAATTTTTCAGAAAGTCGCAATTTGTACTGAACCTCATTGTTCTTCATCAAGACAAATATTAAACCATTGGAAACACTGTAATAGTGATAACTGTCAATTCTGTTTACCACTGAAGATGTCAAGAATTAAAGAATGGCAACAATCTATGACAAAAGCTCAAAGAGGCCATCTTATGGACCTTCTGTAAGTACTCATCATCTTCATCTGTGTTCTCCCACGGGATTTCTAAATGGGCAGACACGGGCATGTGACACCTCTGGAGTTACGGTAGCTTCTTACCATCAGGCGGGCCGTATGCTTGTTTGCCACCGTCGTGGAATTAAATCAATAATATCAAAGTGTTAGGTACAGTCGACCTCAAAGATAGGTATGTGAGGTAGGTTTTTTTTTAAATACCACTAC
Source organism: Pammene aurita (assembly GCA_947086415.1). Taxonomy (NCBI): domain Eukaryota; kingdom Metazoa; phylum Arthropoda; class Insecta; order Lepidoptera; family Tortricidae; genus Pammene; species Pammene aurita. Next base: position 6,938,725 of record OX352312.1, read on the forward strand.
GGTGGCAAACAAGCACACGGCCCGCCTGATGGTAAGCAGTTACCGTAGCCTATGGACGCCTGCAACCCCAGAGGATTCACATGCGCGTTGCCTACCCTTTAAGAAGATACGCACTCCTTTTTTGAAAACCTCATACTGTAGCCCGCTGGGAAAACCCGCTGGGTTTTCAAGCCAAAGGTCCATACTGCCATAAAATTTTATTTAGAAATAAACTATATTAACAACCGACAACTTTGACTTGAAAACATTACACTTTTGCACTTAATGTGCAATACTATAAACATGTATTTGACGTCGACTGTGTGAACTGGGAATCGACCCTGCAATTCTCGGATTGAAATTCGCACGCCTTACCGTAAGGCCTTAATTGCTCCTGTATTCTCTAAATTAAAAATAATGATAGACATATAAAATAGGAAGACGCGGTGCCGTGAAGACAAAATTGTGATCCCAAAATAAGCCGATTTCCATGTGTTTACGCGCGACAGGCGCACATATACAACTCGTGGATGAGCGGTGATTGGTTCAAACGGCAAAAGTGAGTGTGTGTGCACGAGACCGCGGCTTAATATGGAATCACAGTTCTATCTTCGTGGGACCACGTCTTCCTATTATATATGTCTTATGAAAACAATGTTTTCTTTCAGCAAGTTATCTCAAACTTGAAGGCCCAAAATTTATTGCATTCTGTATATGATTCCTGACGATAACTTTTTTCATATTACAGGTTGGAAAATCCCTCATTATGTATGTCAGTGTCATTGTCAAGATTTGAAAACAAAATATATGACGAAGCTGACAGTCTAGAAGACTACTATCGAGTAGACGTGTGCGCCGCCATAAAAATCCGCGGCGGCGGCGCGCCGGGAATTTTTGGCGGCGTGGCTGCGCCACGCCGGCGTCAAGGTCACTTTTGGCTACGCTCGCAAGGCTCACGTTTCGCATTGAAAATATGTTAAATATCAAAAACTTTTCAGGAACAAGGAACATAAAACGATTTATAATGCCGTTTGCTTCAGTCCTGCCTATTTTTCGGAAATCGCATTTATGTTGATGTTTTTCATAATTGTGATAAATTAAGATCCTTTTAAAGCCAACTCCATCTAATCTAAAGCGTGTACCAAGGCCAGCTACCAAGAAATGTGACAAGCTAGACGGTCTGTCTTGCGGGAGCTCGCCAGAAGTTTGCCTCTCGAGATAAAGGATGTTTTAAGGCATCCTTTTGAAGATACAGAGACAACATGGAATGGCTTCAAGGCGGTTGTGTCCGAAACAGTGAAAGAAGTCATCCTCACTCCTGGGAGCCAAGCAAGACGGAAACCCTGGATTTCTGATACTACCTGGGAACTTATTGAGCGACAGAGGACTCTCAAAGAACAAGGCCTTAACACAGACATAGCAAGAAAGGAGTATTCCAGGCATACACACTTGCGTGAAAAGGGCATGCAGCAGACGCGATAAGAATAATTCAATCCATGCTTTGTGTGACGAAATTGAAAACCATGCTGCAACTGTCCATTCTAAAGACTTGTTCCAGAATGTCAAACTTCTCACCCGCGACTACAAACCTAGGAGCTGGCAGATAGCGGATACTGATGGAAACACTTTATCAGACCTGGGCAAAGTGTTGGCTAAATGGAGAGACTATTCGGAACAACTCCATCGAGAAGTTCCGGAACATCTTTTAGTGCGGAATGACGCTATACATCCACTCCAGCCGGACATACTTATTTCCGAAGTGGAAGACGCTATCAGACTTCTGAAAGTTAATGCCGTGGGTACTGATGGTATATGCGCTAATCTCCTAAAGAATCTAGGTGGCGAAGGTACACAGTTCTTACACCAGATTTGCTGCAAAGTGTGGAGAACTGGCCAGTGGCCGAGAGACTGGACTGAATCCATGGTTATAACTCTCCATAACAAAGGCTCGACGCTAAAATGTGAAGACGATAGAACTTTGTCAATTATATCGCATGCCAGTAAAGTATTTCTTTACATCATGAATTCGCGAATGACAAAGTTCCTGGAGCGGCAAATACCTGCAGAGCATGCTGGCTCTGTGTCTGGGCGAGGGATACGGGAGCAGATTTTCATCGTGGGTCAGATCATCGAGAGATGTCGTGACTGGAACATCATGTAGCTCACCTTATTGAGAACTTGTACGCCGAAAGTACTGCTAGAGTGCGCATCGAGAACACCTTATCAGTCCAGTTCAAGCCGGAAATAGGAGTAAGACAGGGCTGTATATTGTCTCCGAAGCTCTTTAATACGGCGAAAACATCTTACGTAAGATCACCGAGAACTGAGACGGTGGCATATCAATTGGCAGCAAAACGATCTGCAACCTAAGCTATGTTGACGACACAACGCTCTTGGCTTCCATTGAGGAGGAGATGTGTCTTTTGTTCCGGCGTATAGAAGCGGAGAGCATCGAATTAGGACTTCACGTCAACCATGCGAAAACCAAGTTAATGTTCACACACCGGAAACAGTCTCCCACACGAAGGCTATAACTGAAAGACCTAGAATGCGTCAGCGCCTTCACCTACCTCGGCTCACTTATATCTAGCGATGGTAGCTGTGAACGTGAAATCATCCGGAGGATTCAAATAGCGAAGGGTGCTATAACTCGGTTAGATAGAATCTGGAGAGATCGCGGCATACAGAGGCAGACTAAGGTTAGACTTATGCGTTCCCTGGTGTTCCCAATTTTCCTATACGGCTCTGAAACTTGGACTATCAAGGCAGATCTGAAAAGCCGTATCGACGCGTGTAAGATGTGGTGTTGGCGACGGCTTTTACGGGTACCTTGGACTGCGATGCGCACTAATCAGTCCATACTAGAGGAGCTACGCATAAAACGCCGGTTGTCTACGACGTGCCAGGACCACATACTCACATACTTCGGACACCTCTCTCGACGCTCCTCGGATAGCCTGGAGAGGATCATCATGACGGGAAAAGTTGGAGGCACAAGACAAACAGGCCCTCCCCCTGCAAGATCGTGTGCCCAAATCACTGCACCCACGCAATTAAAACTGCAAGGAGCCATGCGCTTAGCGAGGGATAGAAGCCTATGGAGGAACCTGGTCTTCAACAGAAGGATATGATCCTCAGCTCTGAGGGAACGATTAGTGATGATGAAGATCCTTTTTTGACTCGCAGTAGGTCCTAACATACCGTTCAGTATTAATGATGAATCCTGCCACCGAAAACACTTCTGTTCTCAGGATAATTTCGTTGGTGGTACAATTCTGATGGCTGAGAGGTGGTATTATTTTCGTTTCCAATCTTATTAATTAGGCCATCGACTTCATATTTGTTAGGTGAACGGTTAATCATACTCATTTATTAATCTACCGAAAGAGAAAAAATTGACCAAACCCTAAATATTTAAATGTGTAGATGTTTTCATGGTTTAATTCGTCAATATAGTACGTTCTAAAATTTTCAACTGACTTTCCTTCATCGGTAATTGTTATTAGCAAATTTTTGCCGAATTCTGAAATTTTGGCCAACGGCGTGGATTTTGAAATCCGCGGCGGCGGCGGCGGCGTGGGTCCCACGGCGCGGCTACGCCACGCCGGCGCGGCGCACACGTCTACTATCGAGTAATGGCTGCAAAACTACGTAGAAATTACAACTTAGCCCAGACCTAGATGGATGAGTCTGAATGGAAATTTCTGATTAACATTGATATTAGTTTTTCAATGAGTATGATTTATGATATACCTAATTGGCATAGCTGGGCACCGTTAACACAGGGCGGACACGCCATTCTTCAAAACTCTTTTGAGAGCCTATGTGTGCACGGCACGTCTGTACACGCTTCAATGTGTGCGTATATTCTCAGGGCTGTCATTCTATTATTTTTCTAGTTTCCGCTGTCGATGTCGTAAACTCGTAACGTCTAAAACTACGGAACGGAATTTGATGCGGTTTTTTTATTAAATAGAGTGATTCCAGAGGAACGTTTATATGTATAATATACACATGCATAATATAGTAGAGAAACACTGATAATTTTAGAGATTTCTAATGTGATGTCGTAAATAAACAGTTTTTCGATCTTACATTGCAAACGCTGGCTGAACCCTACGAGATAGATCAAAATAATATACTACAGTATTGTACACCTTAAAAAGATATACAAAAACGTCCGCGATGGTATATGTCTATCTCTTAGGGATAACCAACAATAACTATTTTTTATTATTATTAATATGATATTTTTGGTAAATCAGTAATATAGATAAAAATAACTGCCAAATTTATTACTTTTCATCAATGACACATCTTTTTTATTTTGAACAACAAAAATATGCTTAATTTCATGTACAGTCGACTACAAAGAGATGTATCCACTTTTGAACCTTATTACAACGCAATAAGGTGAAAAAGTGGATACATCTCTTTGTAGTCGACTGTACCTAATTATATCCTCATGAATTAATGTGCGACTTACGATAAAGCGTACTAGTTCGACCGAAAAAAACTTATTTACAAAAGGAAATAATGTAATACAATAATGTACAATTACAATAATGTAATTACTTTCTAAATACCCATTAACATGACAGTACACCTTATACGGCGACATTTTGCGTTGTTTCTGCCGACTAGTGCCGACCAGACTGACGGCCTACCTACGGCCTACCAAAACGGCCGCTGCGGAGTGAGGTAATTCCGATCGGGGCGGGGCGGAGCGTGGCCATTCTGTATGAAATACTATTATCTCTTCTGTGCCGTTAATCAAAAAGTTAACTTCGTCAATCGGATTATAAAAAGTAATCGCTAAAGCGCTACTTTTCTATAGTAGTTTATGTAACTGTTACGTAATAAGGCCTATTATATATTATATAAGACATATTATAAATCCTAAATGAAGTGTTCGGAAACCATTAGAATGACCGCCATTGCACCGCCATGACCAACTCGATTGTGCCGGCGGTCACGCGGGCGCGTGCCGGCAGGCTGAGAGGAGGACATTACCGTAGGTAATGAATTTTCATACGTTTTAACCACAGTCACTGATATTACGTTACTGGTTGCAGTAATGATGTTAATTAAATACATGCGGTTTCCGAACACGGAATAGAGGACTTATGATATTGGTGTAGATAAAAGAGTTAACGGAAGTTAAAGTTAATCGTTAACTCTAAATTTGAAAGTCCATCGTCAACACTGTTAACTGACCATTTGTAATCCCTATTGCAATGACATAAGGTCTATCGATGGTCAGTTAAGTGTGTTGCTATTTGTGTACACAAAAGCACAGATTATATAATAGTTCTTACGAACAGATATGAATCACTCATTACGCAATAATACAATGGAGCTACCTTCAACGCGCGGCACCCCGCACCTCCCGCGCACCCGCACAATCGCTAGGGTCGCCTAGCCTATGTTTGGAAATGTTTTATTGTTAAGGAAATAGGTATTTTGTATTGATTCAGTGTTTAAGTGGTTCGCATGGTGCATAACAATTACTCGTATAGTTACATGAGTAATATTGATTGATATTTTGTTGCCGCGATGAGAGTATGATTAATCTTGACAGATTTGCCACACACTGTCAAAATTAATATGGATTGACAGCTATATCAATCTTATTCTAATCGCCTTTTAGCAATATCATCAACATCTAGTTATTTGAGAGATTAATAAAGATGACATGTCTATTATTATTATAACATAAGTGAATCCTCCTTTTTTGTAAAGCGTCGGCAACGCGCATGTGACTCCTTTGGAGTTGCAGGCGACCATAGGTTACGGTAGCTGCTTACCATCAGGCGGGCCGTATGCTTGTTTGCCACCAACGTGGTATAAAAAAAATTTGTACCTTTCCCCATCCGTCGGCAGAGCGAAAAACGATAAGTTTTTATTAGCTTTACTATTTTTACATCCAACCACATCGCAATAAATTATTTTTTTCGTGATGACATTGTTCCGAGTTCCGAGTAGCGTCGCGCGCGGTACGACGTGCGTTCAGTGAGCGCGTTGGTAGCCCACTGTCTTTAGCTCCCTCGAAGGAGGCGCAAAACGTAGGTATATAACTCGCTCGCGCGAGCATGATTCATAGGCCTGACAAAAGGTTAAGAACACGTGGAAAATTGATCAGCAAGAAATAGATGTTTTGGTCAGCAGAGAAATCTTTTTTGTTTATGGAACCTTTGTCAATATGATATGTCGGCTCCGTTAGGCCTCTACGTTACAAAGTTTGTATTAGGGAAATCAGTTGCTCAGCAATAGCAAAGAGTATATACAGTGTGGAAAGATAAGTCGGGCCCTGGAGGGAAACCACCTTAAAACGTTGAGACAGTTCACTGAAAGGAAACATTCTTTAATTTTTTTAAAGGGACAACTGCCTTTACAAATTTTTGGAAGAGTACGGTTTACAAAAAACTGTTTATTTTGTAATTTTTGCCATAAATATTTTTTATGACAATTGATGCCAATCGATCCTATTTCCAACAAGGATAAAAAGTTCTTAATACCAACCAAGTTTAGGGCACAAGAGAACCCATAAATAATAATAAAAATATTTTTCATACAATAAGTATGGAATAAAGTGAAAATTAAGAAAAAAACTGTGAATGCAGTTTTAGTTTTTAGGAATACTAAAAAAATGTTTCGTTTGAGCGAATTGACCTATATCAACGTTTTAAGGTAGTTTCCCTCCAGGGCCCGACTTATCTTTCCACACTATTAAAAAAAAATTAGAGGAGTTTATGAAATTTTTATGCTCCAAGTTTGATGGCTTTTCTAGATGCCACAACGTATGGGGTCGTACAGCGCCATCTAGTAATGCTATCAAACTTGGAGCACAAACAATTCTTAGACTATGTCGCTCTTAATACACATTCTTTTTGGCAAGTCAATTTTTTTAATTTGATTTTTCTGGCTGACCTGGTCAGAGTAATTACTTCTCTTTTTCAAGTGTCAGCATGTTGAAACAGGGGCAAAGTGGGATGTTGTGAGACCTGTGGCGCTACCTGAACCTCAAAAGGGGTTTGGGTAAAGTTGGCGTCGTTTTGAAAGTTGGCGGCCACTCATGAAAGTAGTAAATTTTGAAAGAGCAATTCAAAAGAAACTTGTCTTATTATGTAGTACATATAGCTAAATAATATCGGGCCCGAGACATCACACTTTACAGTTTCATAGTAAAAACTCTCATAAGTAATTCTTGTTTAAATGTATTGGAATGAGTAAAAACTACTACATTCTTTGTTATTACTATATGTGTGTTCTTTAACCTTTTCCACGCCAATGACTCATATATCGGCACCGCAGGTCCAACGCCAACGACTTATTTATAGGTCATAGACCACAGAGTAAAATAGACCTACTTGCGCATGCATAAAGTTCAATTTCAGTATTGACATTTCGGTGACGTGGCGTCAGGATGACAATTTTTACGTTTGACATGGCGTCGAAAAGGTTAACCCTTTGACCGCCAAACACGTCAACGAAAAGTCGTGCCCTCAGCGCCATGACGTGTTAAAACGTCCAAAATGAGAGATCAAAATACTCCTTAATAAACAACCTTTTTAGAAATATTTTTGTATATTTATTATAGCTCTACCATTCACATATCTTTTTAACTAAAATTACATTCAAAATAACCCGTAACTCAAAAAAAAAATAGAAAATACCGCAAAGCTATTTAAAAGAACAAAAAGGCACTGCCCTCCTCGCCGTTGACGAGTAATCACGTCAAGCGGCGTGACGTCACTTCGAAATAGTGTTGTTCGTTTGAAAGCAAGTAGTCGATGTTGATTATTGTATGAACATAAACCAAACACTGTAATTATTATTATAAATGGGAAAGTGTATGTGTGTGTTTGTTTGTCCGTCTTTCACGGCAAAACGGGGCGACGAATTGACGTGATTTTTTAAGTGGAGATAGTTGAAGGGATGGAGAGTGACATAGGCTACTTTTTGTCTCTTTCTAACCCCCCACTTCCCTAAAGCGGTGGAAGTTTGTATGGAGCATTCCGAAATTTTCAAGGTAGAAAGCTAAAAATTGGTATGCGAACTATTTGTGACTAACAAAAAAATCGTGCATCATTTTTTTTTGGAAATTTGCACCTAACCCCTTAAAAGAGGGGGTGAAATTTTAATAATATTCTGTTCCGAGTTCTCTTCTGTGTTTTAAATCAGGAAAGGGGAACCGTGTTACCCCGAATTTAACGCGAACCAAGCCGCAGGCAAAAGCTAGCTATATGATAATAGTACATTATGATACAAGTGTGCTAAGTTGATCATTACATACGAAGCAATATTGTGCGCACGAACGCATGTGAGTGGGCATAAGGAAGCTGAGCTTATGTAATGATCAAGCACACGCGTTTCATACGACGTTTTTCAACACACTTGCGAGGAAATAACAGAATAGTATAATTAATAACTTTTGATAAATACATTAATTGTCAGAATGTTTACAGGAGAGAGGTACTTACGAACCTAAGATAATTAAATTTAACTAACCTTTTTTGTGATGTTATTGAGTATCTGGAACTCTTTTTCAAATAATTTCATAAAATTAAAGACTTCACATTTATTGTGCAATAAATTATAGTATTTTTTTCTTACGTATTGCTCACTAGATTTTTATGATGACATTTTACTAGTATGTATCACAATTTTCAAATATATCCAGAGGTTAAATTAACGCTAAAGTTGTCTTCTTATTCATTGAAAATATAATTTGTTTAAATTAATAAAACACGACGAGAAAAATCTAACAAATTAACAATGATTTGAGGTTAACTTATAAATGGCGCGCAATTTTCTTTTTTGGATGTGCGTGCAGCTTGAGGCAAAGGCGCGGACGTATAATGCCAAACGGCCAATATTAAAACAGACAATTCGTGTTTAAAACGTAATTTATTGTGTATTACGAGTAATATAATAAGTTGAAATGATTCTTATTCACAATCAGGATTGTATAATTTGTATTCTATCGTAAATGTGTATATTTTTAATATATTTACTTTTTTAAATGTAAACTCATAAAGAGTTAAAAAAAGTAAAGGTAATACCCGACTAAATTACAACGATTCGTCTGCGTACGTACAACTTGGTACTAGAGTACAAACGTCACTTGATCGGCTTATTAAATTATTCCACTAGTTGGATAATTATTGTAAAATGCACGAGTGTTTAATATCTAGGATTATGAGCATAAAAGCGGTGGAATAAGAACCTCGTTACGAGCAGGTGTGTTGAAAAACTAATTATTAAACTGTGATTCGTGTAGAAGATTAGTTTTAGGAACTACATATCGTAATGTTAAAAAAGGTATATTTTAATTTTTTTTTACTATATATGCATTATTATAAAAGAAAGAGTTTTATTTAAGTCGCAATGGAATAAATACAATGCGTGTTATAAGGGCCGTATTTAAAACCTAACAATGTGTATGTCGTTTCTTTTAATCTTATTGCTTCGCCGCATTCTTGTTAATCCTTAAACAATGATAAATACCACGACACGTGGGCTTTCGGTCCATTTCATTCATACCAAATAAGTAAAAATAATGAAATGTTATTTTAGATAAAATGTCAACCAATATGAATGTTATCGGTGAGGGACCGAGTTTAAGTGAACAAAGAATATGTCATTATTAGGGATATACCAAGTTTCTTTAGGTACAGTCACGTCTGAAAATATGGATACATTGAATGTGACAATAATATGTATCCACGACTCTATTACCAAGGAGTAAAGACGTGGATACATGTTTTTGTCACATTAAATGTATCCATATTTTCAGACGTGACCGTACAAAATAATGAAATGTGCGCGAGGTGTTTTTTTACCTACACACCCGTTCTGTCCGATGTTCATTAGTTTTTATCAAAAAAGTTATTTATTTGATGGTATTGTTAAACATTTTTTTACTCAACTAAACACTTAAAAAACCTAACGTATTTTCCTTCATACAGTTACACCACGGAAATATCGATACAGAAATGAATGAATATCTCTCACCCCCAACTCTAACATTCATAATAAGTTACGGTGCCACCAGCGCCAAAGCCGTCATAACACGTCAGCGCGTGACGTTATCACATAAGTAGTGCTGTGGCTATATTGACAAAATAAAATAAAATTGTGTATTAATTTTCATATTTTTGTAGTTGATTTTAGGTGTATAAGAAAAATACGAAATGAATATTCTTTACTATTATGATTTCTAAATATCTAAAGTGATTTTGCCTAACTAAATCCACTATTAGGCGGAAAGAAATGTTTCGTCGATATGTTGTTTTCCAATCACTACGGTATCTGAGTGCGCTCGTGCAAATTTCGCTCTGGCGCTGGTGGCACGATTTTTCTGTCCGATGCGTGGCGTTCAAAAGGTTAAGGTATTTAAATAAAGGTAAAAAAACAATTCGTACATTTTCGGGTAGTCATAACATTGTTGATTATCCAACCAAATACAAAACCGCTTGGATCTGTCATTGAACGAACTGACTCTAACCTACATTATTTGGTCTCGCGTTGTTCGCGTATGTGTTATTTTTTATGTGTCGCGCTGCCCTCTCGACTTTTTCTGGGTCCGGGAGCTCACCCCTTGCTCCCGAGCCTCAGCCCTCACCCTCTACCTCTCCGCCAGCACCTGATCATCCAGCTCCCACGGCGGGGTACCGGCAAGGAGGCACACCGCGGCAAAAGCTGTGGTGCAGTAGGCCCTTGCTGCCCGCTGCGCCACTATCCTTTGGGGCCGACGGAGCAAAGGTTTTGTTCTCTCCGTCAGCCGGTCCACCCATATTGGTGCACCATTCAGAGCCATGCTCCTAAGCACACCTGCAAGATGTTTCCTGCAGGAGCTGTTGGGTCCACCTACGTTGGGCAGCAAGCGCCGCAGAGCCGATGCAGCTCCCTCTAGCCGAGGGGCGAGCCTCGCGAAGTGCTCATGAAATTGCCGACCTCTGTCCAGGATAAGGCCGATATTTAATGTGGGGCTTAACCCGGAAAGCTTCCCCTCCGACGGTAATGGTTGTGTCAGGGCCCAACCGCCATTTGCCGAAGACGATCGCCTCCGTTTTTGGGAGGGACACCTTCAACCCGAGGAGCTCTATGCGACCGACAGTCATTGCCGTCGCTACGGCCGCTCTCCGAAGAGTTTCTTCGGGCCGCTTTCCCCTCACGGCCACCATCGTGTCATTGGCGTAACAGATGATGACTATGCGTGGCAGTTGTGTCCCTCTGATGGCCCAGTCAAACCCAATGTTCCCTAAAAGGGGCCCTAACACAGACCCCTGTGGAACTCCGCATGCCATGCCGTGTGCGCGCCGCCCTAGTTTTGTTTCATAGAGCACTACCCGCCCAGTTAAGTAGTGCTCTATCGCCCGCCTTAGGTACAAGGGTACCCCGTGGTACCGAAGGGCCTCTCCTATCACCGGGTATGGGAGGGTGCCAAACGCGTTAGCGATGTCCAAGGACACCGCCACCACTCCCTCCCCTTGTCTCTCCGCGTGCTCCACGTGCCTCCTCAAAGCACTCACTGCGTCAATAGTTGAGAGCCCCCCTCGGAATCCAAACTGCCGATCGGAAAGGTTTGGTCCATACGTAGCCATGTGCTGCTGGATACGAGAGGACAAAATCCTCTCATACATTTTGGCCGTTTCGTCCAGCAGCACTAGGGGACGGTATCCCGACAGTGAGTCCGCCGGTCGGCCCTCTTTCCTCAGCAGCCACAATTTACCCTCCTCCCAGCACCTCGGGAAGCGCCCCGCCCTCAAACAGTCCTCAAAGAGGGTCTTAAGGCGAACCCCGAGGTGCTTCAGTGCTAGGAATAGCACCTTGCCGGGCACTCCGTCTGGTCCTGGGGCCTTCCAGCAGGCTCTCAGCCGATCAACGGCGCGGTCCCACTCGGCCTCCGTGACTGCAGGCGCGTCAAATGGGGGTCCTTCTGGTCCATCACGCTCCGGGGCTGCCATGTGTGGGGGAGTGAATGATGGGTCCTCCGGTGGGAACAGGCCCCCGATAACTCTGCCAAGGAGCTCCGGGTCCATGGCCTCCGTAGAGGGGGCTACCTTCATCTTGTTTCGGACCATTGTATAAGGTCGCCCCCATGGGTTCCTGTCCAGTGTGTCCAGGAGCTCCTTCCACGCTTCGTCCTTCCTGTGGGCTATATTGACCTTAAGGGCCTCCCTTGCCTCCTTGAGGGCCACGCGAAGCGTTTCCTCCTCCTGCGCGGTATGCCTCCTCCTTCGACAGCGGCTGTAGGCGCGGCGGGCTCTGTTACTGGCGGTACGAAGCGCAGCAACCTCCTCCGACCACCAATAATACACTTGGCGCTTACCCGCAAACCGCCTAGCCCGGGGCATTGCCGCATCGCACACCGCCGTCAGGGTTGCTCTGAATCTTTCGGCCTTATCCTCTACATCGGCTCTGTCCACCGGAGGGGCACACCAAGCTTCGATCATTGCCGCCTCATCTACCATTTCCCGATCAAGGGCGGATAGCGCCCACCTTGGGAAACCACCGGCCCTAGCACCTGCACCAGCACCAGTTGGAGCAGTGGCTAACGCTGGGGAGACCCTCATCCGGATGTAGAGATGATCGGAGAGGGTCTCTACCTCCTCGAGGACACGCCAATCAGAAACACGTGCCGCAATGGCGGGGGTCGCAAAGGAGACGTCCACAATAGAACCCCCATTCCAGCGCACGCACGTGTTTATCCGTCCCCGGTTTAGCGTGTCCAGCCCCATCGCTACCACCCAGTCATGGAGCTTGCCCCCCTCGGATTCGTAGCGACACCACCCCATGCTTGGTTCTTGGCATTGAGGTCACCAATCACCATCACCTGCGTTGGGGCAGCCCTACGGATGACGCCCTCAAGCGAGCCAAGAAATGTCTCAAATTCTCGCAGCGGCCGATTGGGTGAGAAATACACCCCAATAACCAGGATTTGTCCCCATTTAACCGCCGCGAAACCTTGTCCTCTCTCGACTCCTGTTAGGGGAGCCAGGCTGCCCGCCGCAGGTACCACTAACGCCGCCGTCATATCCAACGACCCGTACCAATGCGGCCTCGGAGGGACCGCATACGGCTCCGCCACCACAACCAAGTCAATGTGCCACTCTGCCATATGCTGCATGATCAAGTCCTGGGCTCTGACAGCGTGGTTGGCATTGCACTGAAGAATTTCTAATTGGTGTGGCGGCATCAGCTCTCCATATCATTCTCTCCCTCGTCCGCCTGACTGGCACTTTCTTGGCTGCGCCCCGGGGTCCGTTCGGGGTTTAGCCTGCCTCTGGTCTGAGGTGGATTGCATGCCAGCCCACCCATTAAATGTCCGGCTTGCCTGGTGGCACGCAGCACAGAACGCAAGTTCCGCCGTGCACTCAGCTATTTTATGCCCCGGCTTACTACACCGGAAACACAGATTGCCGCGGTCTACCGGTGACGGACACGTTGTTCTCGTGTGCCCCGTAGCGTACCCATACACCTGTAGCAGCGGAGCGGTGCCGCATCCAGGGCCTGCACTACCGCGCTTGACCATCCCACTGATGATCTTCCCCCAGCGTCCATCACCCTTTTGGCCACCGTCGCAGGGCACTTGACGAGTGTCGACCCTGAGCCATTGAAGGAAGCGCGGATTGTGCCCACCTTCACTTCCGCCACACTGCACCCGCCCTTGGCCGCTATAGCCGCTGCCACGGCGTCTGGCGTTGCCGCCTCGTTCAGGTTTGCCACCCGCGGACGAGCCATTTTCACAGGCCTGTACACCCGTGCATCAGCCCACAAGGGCCTCCAATCTCTCCCGTAGACTGTCAGCTGCTCTCCCGTTATCAGCGTTGGGCACCTCTATTAACCGGGCCCCGTCGGCAGTTTTGCGAAAATTAGTCTCCTACTGTCTCTTTAACCTGTCGGAGTTAGGTATATTCACTTGTCCAATAACATTGTTTCAAGGGCTATATCTTAGCTCCGATATTACTTACGGCAAAACTTATTTTTCAGATATGCTAGTCTAAGGTAGTGCTACAAAATAGTAGTAATAAAACCGGCCAAGAGCGTGTCGGGCCACGCCTTAAAACGTTGAGACAGTTCACTGAAAGGAAACATTCTTTAATTTTTTTAAAGGGACAACTGCCTTTACAAATTTTTGGAAGAGTACGGTTTACAAAAAACTGTTTATTTTGTAATTTTTGCCATAAATATTTTTTATGACAATTGATGCCAATCGATCCTATTTCCAACAAGGATAAAAAGTTCTTAATACCAACCAAGTTTAGGGCACAAGAGAACCCATAAATAATAATAAAAATATTTTTCATACAATTAGTATGGAAAAAAGTGAAAATTAAGAAAAAAACTGTGAATGCAGTTTTAGTTTTTAGGAATACTAAAAAAATGTTTCGTTTGAGCGAATTGACCTATATCAACGTTTTAAGGTAGTTTCCCTCCAGGGCCCGACTTATCTTTCCACACTATTAAAAAAAAATTAGAGGAGTTTATGAAATTTTTATGCTCCAAGTTTGATGGCTTTTCTAGATGCCACAACGTATGGGGTCGTACAGCGCCATCTAGTAATGCTATCAAACTTGGAGCACAAACAATTCTTAGACTATGTCGCTCTTAATACACATTCTTTTTGGCAAGTCAATTTTTTTAATTTGATTTTTCTGGCTGACCTGGTCAGAGTAATTACTTCTCTTTTTCAAGTGTCAGCATGTTGAAACAGGGGCAAAGTGGGATGTTGTGAGACCTGTGGCGCTACCTGAACCTCAAAAGGGGTTTGGGTAAAGTTGGCGTCGTTTTGAAAGTTGGCGGCCACTCATGAAAGTAGTAAATTTTGAAAGAGCAATTCAAAAGAAACTTGTTTTATTATGTAGTACATATAGCTAAATAATATCGGGCCCGAGACATCACACTTTACAGTTTCATAGTAAAAACTCTCATAAGTAATTCTTGTTTAAATGTATTGGAATGAGTAAAAACTACTACATTCTTTGTTATTACTATATGTGTGTTCTTTAACGTTTTCCACGCCAATGACTCATATATCGGCACCGCAGGTCCAACGCCAACGACTTATTTATAGGTCATAGACCACAGAGTAAAATAAACCTACTTGCGCATGCATAAAGTTCAATTTCAGTATTGACATTTCGGTGACGTGGCGTCAGGATGACAATTTTTACGTTTGACATGGCGTCGAAAAGGTTAACCCTTTGACCGCCAAACACGTCAACGAAAAGTCGTGCCCTCAGCGCCATGACGTGTTAAAACGTCCAAAATGAGAGATCAAAATACTCCTTAATAAACAACCTTTTTAGAAATATTTTTGTATATTTATTATAGCTCTACCATTCACATATCTTTTTAACTAAAATTACATTCAAAATAACCCGTAACTCAAAAAAAAAATAGAAAATACCGCAAAGCTATTTAAAAGAACAAAAAGGCACTGCCCTCCTCGCCGTTGACGAGTAATCACGTCAAGCGGCGTGACGTCACTTCGAAATAGTGTTGTTCGTTTGAAAGCAAGTAGTCGATGTTGATTATTGTATGAACATAAACCAAACACTGTAATTATTATTATAAATGGGAAAGTGTATGTGTGTGTTTGTTTGTCCGTCTTTCACGGCAAAACGGGGCGACGAATTGACGTGATTTTTTAAGTGGAGATAGTTGAAGGGATGGAGAGTGACATAGGCTACTTTTTGTCTCTTTCTAACCCCCCACTTCCCTAAAGCGGTGGAAGTTTGTATGGAGCATTCCGAAATTTTCAAGGTAGAAAGCTAAAAATTGGTATGCGAACTATTTGTGACTAACAAAAAAATCGTGCATCATTTTTTTTTGGAAATTTGCACCTAACCCCTTAAAAGAGGGGGTGCAATTTTAATAATATTCTGTTCCGAGTTCTCTTCTGTGTTTTAAATCAGGAAAGGGGAACCGTGTTACCCCGAATTTAACGCGAACGAAGCCGCAGGCAAAAGCTAGCTATATGATAATAGTACATTATGATACAAGTGTGCTAAGTTGATCATTACATACGAAGCAATATTGTGCGCACGAACGCATGTGAGTGGGCATAAGGAAGCTGAGCTTATGTAATGATCAAGCACACGCGTTTCATACGACGATTTTCAACACACTTGCGAGGAAATAACAGAATAGTATAATTAATAACTTTTGATAAATACATTAATTGTCAGAATGTTTACAGGAGAGAGGTACTTACGAACCTAAGATAATTAAATTTAACTAACCTTTTTTGTGATGTTATTGAGTATCTGGAACTCTTTTTCAAATAATTTCATAAAATTAAAGACTTCACATTTATTGTGCAATAAATTATAGTATTTTTTTCTTACGTATTGCTCACTAGATTTTTATGATGACATTTTACTAGTATGTATCACAATTTTCAAATATATCCAGAGGTTAAATTAACGCTAAAGTTGTCTTCTTATTCATTGAAAATATAATTTGTTTAAATTAATAAAACACGACGAGAAAAATCTAACAAATTAACAATGATTTGAGGTTAACTTATAAATGGCGCGCAATTTTCTTTTTTGGATGTGCGTGCAGCTTGAGGCAAAGGCGCGGACGTATAATGCCAAACGGCCAATATTAAAACAGACAATTCGTGTTTAAAACGTAATTTATTGTGTATTACGAGTAATATAATAAGTTGAAATGATTCTTATTCACAATCAGGATTGTATAATTTGTATTCTATCGTAAATGTGTATATTTTTAATATATTTACTTTTTTAAATGTAAACTCATAAAGAGTTAAAAAAAGTAAAGGTAATACCCGACTAAATTACAACGATTCGTCTGCGTACGTACAACTTGGTACTAGAGTACAAACGTCACTTGATCGGGTTATTAAATTATTCCACTAGTTGGATAATTATTGTAAAATGCACGACTGTTTAATATCTAGGATTATGAGCATAAAAGCGGTGGAATAAGAACCTCGTTACGAGCAGGTGTGTTGAAAAACTAATTATTAAACTGTGATTCGTGTAGAAGATTAGTTTTAGGAACTACATATCGTAATGTTAAAAAAGGTATATTTTAATTTTTTTTATGCATTATTATAAAAGAAAGAGTTTTATTTAAGTCGCAATGGAATAAATACAATGCGTGTTATAAGGGCCGTATTTAAAACCTAACAATGTGTATGTCGTTTCTTTTAATCTTATTGCTTCGCCGCATTCTTGTTAATCCTTAAACAATGATAAATACCACGACACGTGGGCTTTCGGTCCATTTCATTCATACCAAATAAGTAAAAATAATGAAATGTTATTTTAGATAAAATGTCAACCAATATGAATGTTATCGGTGAGGGACCGAGTTTAAGTGAACAAAGAATATGTCATTATTAGGGATATACCAAGTTTCTTTAGGTACAGTCACGTCTGAAAATATGGATACATTGAATGTGACAATAATATGTATCCACGACTCTATTACCAAGGAGTAAAGACGTGGATACATGTTTTTGTCACATTAAATGTATCCATATTTTCAGACGTGACCGTACAAAATAATGAAATGTGCGCGAGGTGTTTTTTTACCTACACACCCGTTCTGTCCGATGTTCATTAGTTTTTATCAAAAAAGTTATTTATTTGATGGTATTGTTAAACATTTTTTTACTCAACTAAACACTTAAAAAACCTAACGTATTTTCCTTCATACAGTTACACCACGGAAATATCGATACAGAAATGAATGAATATCTCTCACCCCCAACTCTAACATTCATAATAAGTTACGGTGCCACCAGCGCCAAAGCCGTCATAACACGTCAGCGCGTGACGTTATCACATAAGTAGTGCTGTGGCTATATTGACAAAATAAAATAAAATTGTGTATTAATTTTCATATTTTTGTAGTTGATTTTAGGTGTATAAGAAAAATACGAAATGAATATTCTTTACTATTATGATTTCTAAATATCTAAAGTGATTTTGCCTAACTAAATCCACTATTAGGCGCAAAGAAATGTTTCGTCGATATGTTGTTTTCCAATCACTACGGTATCTGAGTGCGCTCGTGCAAATTTCGCTCTGGCGCTGGTGGCACGATTTTTCTGTCCGATGCGTGGCGTTCAAAAGGTTAAGGTATTTAAATAAAGGTAAAAAAACAATTCGTACATTTTCGGGTAGTCATAACATTGTTGATTATCCAACCAAATACAAAACCGCTTGGATCTGTCATTGAACGAACTGACTCTAACCTACATTATTTGGTCTCGCGTTGTTCGCGTATGTGTTATTTTTTATGTGTCGCGCTGCCCTCTCGACTTTTTCTGGGTCCGGGAGCTCACCCCTTGCTCCCGAGCCTCAGCCCTCACCCTGTACCTCTCCGCCAGCACCTGATCATCCAGCTCCCACGGCGGGGTACCGGCAAGGAGGCACACCGCGGCAAAAGCTGTGGTGCAGTAGGCCCTTGCTGCCCGCTGCGCCACTATCCTTTGGGGCCGACGGAGCAAAGGTTTTGTTCTCTCCGTCAGCCGGTCCACCCATATTGGTGCACCATTCAGAGCCATGCTCCTAAGCACACCTGCAAGATGTTTCCTGCAGGAGCTGTTGGGTCCACCTACGTTGGGCAGCAAGCGCCGCAGAGCCGATGCAGCTCCCACTAGCCGAGGGGCGAGCCTCGCGAAGTGCTCACGAAATTGCCGACCTCTGTCCAGGATAAGGCCGATATTTAATGTGGGGCTTAACCCGGAAAGCTTCCCCTCCGACGGTAATGGTTGTGTCAGGGCCCAACCGCCATTTGCCGAAGACGATCGCCTCCGTTTTTGGGAGGGACACCTTCAACCCGAGGAGCTCTATGCGACCGACAGTCATTGCCGTCGCTACGGCCGCTCTCCGAAGAGTTTCTTCGGGCCGCTTTCCCCTCACGGCCACCATCGTGTCATTGGCGTAACAGATGGTGACTATGCGTGGCAGTTGTGTCCCTCTGATGGCCCAGTCAAACCCAATGTTCCCTAAAAGGGGCCCTAACACAGACCCCTGTGGAACCCCGCATGCCATGCCGTGTGCGCGCCGCCCTAGTTTTGTTTCATAGAGCACTACCCGCCCAGTTAAGTAGTGCTCTATCGCCCGCCTTAGGTACAAGGGTACCCCGTGGTACCGAAGGGCCTCTCCTATCACCGGATATGGGAGGGTGCCAAACGCGTTAGCGATGTCCAAGGACACCGCCACCACTCCCTCCCCTTGTCTCTCCGCGTGCTCCACGTGCCACCTCAAAGCACTCACTGCGTCAATAGTTGAGAGCCCCCCTCGGAATCCAAACTGCCGATCGGAAAGGTTTGGTCCATACGTAGCCATGTGCTGCTGGATACGAGAGGACAAAATCCTCTCATACATTTTGGCCGTTTCGTCCAGCAGCACTAGGGGACGGTATCCCGACAGTGAGTCCGCCGGTCGGCCCTCTTTCCTCAGCAGCCACAATTTACCCTCCTCCCAGCACCTGGGGAAGTACCTCCACCTTACAGAAAACCACAGCCAAATAGCACTAGACCCTACTCATAGTGTTGTGTTCCTGCTGGTGAGTAAGGTTGCCAAAGAGCTCAAAGAGGACCCAGTGTGTTGACGATGAGGGACCTTCTTGTTCCTTTAGTCGTCAACACAGTGAATCCTCCGTTTTGTAAAGGGTCGGCAACGCGCATGTGACGCCTTTGGAGTTGCAGGCGTCCATAGGTTACGGTAGCTGCTTACCATCAGGCGGGCCGTATGCTTGTTTGCCACCGAAAAAAAAAAAAAAAAACAAAAAAAAAAAACCTCGGGAAGCGCCCCGCCCTCAAACAGTCCTCAAAGAGGGTCTTAAGGCGAACCCCGAGGTGCTTCAGTGCTAGGAATAGCACCTTGCCGGGCACTCCGTCTGGTCCTGGGGCCTTCCAGCAGGCTCTCAGCCGATCAACGGCGCGGTCCCACTCGGCCTCCGTGACTGCAGGCGCGTCAAATGGGGGTCCTTCTGGTCCATCACGCTCCGGGGCTGCCATGTGTGGGGGAGTGAATGATGGGTCCTCCGGTGGGAACAGGCCCCCGATAACTCTGCCAAGGAGCTCCGGGTCCATGGCCTCCGTAGAGGGGGCTACCTTCATCTTGTTTCGGACCATTGTATAAGGTCGCCCCCATGGGTTCCTGTCCAGTGTGTCCAGGAGCTCCTTCCACGCTTCGTCCTTCCTGTGGGCTATATTGACCTTAAGGGCCTCCCTTGCCTCCTTGAGGGCCACGCGAAGCGTTTCCTCCTCCTGCGCGGTATGCCTCCTCCTTCGACAGCGGCTGTAGGCGCGGCGGGCTCTGTTACTGGCGGTACGAAGCGCAGCAACCTCCTCCGACCACCAATAATACACTTGGCGCTTACCCGCAAACCGCCTAGCCCGGGGCATTGCCGCATCGCACACCGCCGTCAGGGTTGCTCTGAATCTTTCGGCCTTATCCTCTACATCGGCTCTGTCCACCGGAGGGGCACACCAAGCTTCGATCATTGCCGCCTCATCTACCATTTCCCGATCAAGGGCGGATAGCGCCCACCTTGGGAAACCACCGGCCCTAGCACCTGCACCAGCACCAGTTGGAGCAGTGGCTAACGCTGGGGAGACCCTCATCCGGATGTAGAGATGATCGGAGAGGGTCTCTACCTCCTCGAGGACACGCCAATCAGAAACACGTGCCGCAATGGCGGGGGTCGCAAAGGAGACGTCCACAATAGAACCCCCATTCCAGCGCACGCACGTGTTTATCCGTCCCCGGTTTAGCGTGTCCAGCCCCATCGCTACCACCCAGTCATGGAGCTTGCCCCCCTCGGATTCGTAGCGACACCACCCCATGCTTGGTTCTTGGCATTGAGGTCACCAATCACCATCACCTGCGTTGGGGCAGCCCTACGGATGACGCCCTCAAGCGAGCCAAGAAATGTCTCAAATTCTCGCAGCGGCCGATTGGGTGAGAAATACACCCCAATAACCAGGATTTGTCCCCATTTAACCGCCGCGAAACCTTGTCCTCTCTCGACTCCTGTTAGGGGAGCCAGGCTGCCCGCCGCAGGTACCACTAACGCCGCCGTCATATCCAACGACCCGTACCAATGCGGCCTCGGAGGGACCGCATACGGCTCCGCCACCACAACCAAGTCAATGTGCCACTCTGCCATATGCTGCATGATCAAGTCCTGGGCTCTGACAGCGTGGTTGGCATTGCACTGAAGAATTTCTAATTGGTGTGGCGGCATCAGCTCTCCATATCATTCTCTCCCTCGTCCGCCTGACTGGCACTTTCTTGGCTGCGCCCCGGGGTCCGTTCGGGGTTTAGCCTGCCTCTGGTCTGAGGTGGATTGCATGCCAGCCCACCCATTAAATGTCCGGCTTGCCTGGTGGCACGCAGCACAGAACGCAAGTTCCGCCGTGCACTCAGCTATTTTATGCCCCGGCTTACTACACCGGAAACACAGATTGCCGCGGTCTACCGGTGACGGACACGTTGTTCTCGTGTGCCCCGTAGCGTACCCATAGACCTGTAGCAGCGGAGCGGTGCCGCATCCAGGGCCTGCACTACCGCGCTTGACCATCCCACTGATGATCTTCCCCCAGCGTCCATCACCCTTTTGGCCACCGTCGCAGGGCACTTGACGAGTGTCGACCCTGAGCCATTGAAGGAAGCGCGGATTGTGCCCACCTTCACTTCCGCCACACTGCACCCGCCCTTGGCCGCTATAGCCGCTGCCACGGCGTCTGGCGTTGCCGCCTCGTTCAGGTTTGCCACCCTCGGACGAGCCATTTTCACAGGCCTGTACACCCGTGCATCAGCCCACAAGGGCCTCCAATCTCTCCCGTAGACTGTCAGCTGCTCTCCCGTTATCAGCGTTGGGCACCTCTATTAACCGGGCCCCGTCGGCAGTTTTGCGAAAATTAGTCTCCTACTGTCTCTTTAACCTGTCGGAGTTAGGTATATTCACTTGTTCAATAACATTGTTTCAAGGGCTATATCTTAGCTCCGATATTACTTACGGCAAAACTTATTTTTCAGATATGCTAGTCTAAGGTAGTGCTACAAAATAGTAGTAATAAAACCGGCCAAGAGCGTGTCGGGCCACGCTCACTGTAGGGTTCCGTAGTTTTCCGTCCGTCACAGTAAGTGTCCCCACTTAAGAGTTAATAACACCGCCATGTAGGATATGATATGAGAGTTCCACGTACAGCGACATCTATCGGCAAATTAAGTAAACTATTGCGCGCGAGCATAAAGTATGGAAGATGATTTTTATGGGATAATTCTTTATTGCGTGAACCGATTTTCACCGTTTTTACTTTATTTGAAAGCACGTCATTTCATTGTAATTTTGTAGAAATTACAGGTACAATAAACACCTGCTTATACGGTTAAATTACAAACTTAGTTCAGAAATTATTTTGTATTTTTTTTTCAAAAACTATTCATCCTATCAAGTTCAAAATAATTTTCCTAGAAAGTTTTTATAAAGTTCTACTTTTGAGATTTTTTTCATATTTTTAAAACTTATGGTTCAAAAGTTAGAGGGGGGGGACGCATATTTTTTTACTTCTGGAGCGATTATTTCCGAAAATATTTACATTATCGAAAAATGATTTTAGGAAACCCCTATTCATTTTTAAATACCTATCCAATAATATATCACACGTTAGGGTTGAAATGAAAAAAAAAATCACTCCCCACTTTACGTATAGGGGAGGTACCCTAATAAAAAAAAAATTCCACTTTTTATTTTACCACTTTGTCGGCGTGATTGATATACATATTAGTACCAAATTTCAGCTTTCTAGTGCTAACGGTCACTGAGATTATCCGCGGACGGACGGACGGACGGACGGGCAGACATGGCGAAACTATAAGGGTTCCTAGTTGACTACGGAACCCTAAAAAACGATGGCCGCTAAAAAAAAAATGACGCCACTAGTCCATACAGTTAACCAAACCCCTTTTGCTGTCTCCCTCTCTGTCGCACTTGCTTACACAAGCAAAAGAGACGCAGATAACGAAATTTCGATTTTCGCGGTAGGGCTGGAGCTCCTCACAGGAGGGGACTCACATGCAATTTTTAAAATGAGATTTTTTTATAAAATTATTACTTTTACATTTGATTTGTTGAGAAATGTCATATTGTTTTACAAGACCGAAATTACCCTTTGGATGTAGCATTTTTAGCAAGATCTTTGGAATTACTTTTCTTTGTAAACATAAATTTGACTGTAGGTGCTTTTAAGAGATCAGCATGAAAAAAAAGACTATTCCCAACAATATTCAGCAAAATAAAGCTTCATCCAAAGGTTATAATAAAATAAGTGTGTAGGGGATTTTATACTTTGTATGCAATAAGATCAAACTAAATAAATAATATTTTTACTTAAGATAGTTTATTTTCAATATTACCCATAATATTATAAATTATAATATTTAGTAGGTACTTACGTCAATAATCAAATCACAGTGCATCTATAATGTAAACATATACTTGGTTAAGTATGTAAATAGGTGTTTTATCAATTATCATTGTATTTCTTTATTATTGTAAATCTATTTTAATTAAATGAATTTGTTTCATCATAGGTAAGTTATTTCAACAGATGTTACAGCTACTCAATGATATTATTTAGACAAGGCCCGAGGTTTACACTTTTAATTTATTTATTTAGAAAACATACAGCCATATACAAAAAGAGTCTCACAAAAATAGACATAAATTAGGTCTAAAGTTTCCTATATTACTACGTAAACATTTAGAAATTAATGTAGAATTTTACAACTAATGTTACTTATTTAATTGTGTACTACACACTACACGCAAATAAAATATCAAAATCTTATTTTATACGTCTATGATCAAAACATACAAAAGATAATTGCTACTAACAAACAATATGACATAAACCCATATAAAAGTAAATATCTATGTAATTTATAGTGTCCGACCGAAACATGTTTTATTTGACGAAACTTTGGTGGACATATTTAAATCGTACAAATTTCAGTTACATGTTGATATTAAGTAAAAAAAAAAATTTAAATTTATTTACATATGGATATTATTTCTTAATTTTTTCTGCAATTTAACTAAATACGGCATACAATATACACCTTATGCCTTAATTTTATTAAGATACATTTGATAGTTTCTGAGTAAAATGGCTGTGACATACGGACGGACAGACGGACATGACGAAACTAGAAGGGTTCCGTTTTTGCCATTTTGGCAGATTAAGTACAATGATGAAAGTTGCGGCGCGGCCGAAAGGTTCAGCCGTTTTTTGGCCGAAACCGAACCTTGGGCCGAAACAAGTCTTTTTGGCCGAAACTGGCCGAAATCGAAACTGAACCTTCAGTCGGACACTAGTAATTTTGTTAACTAATTAATTAAACTAAGTGTGGCCTGTGTATACATGGACATACATTACATTTAAATGACAAGTTAAAACTAGATAACAACAGGCAGTCAAATAAAATGTTATTTGTTTTTCCTGACTCAAAAAATGTTACAGTAAACCAAGGTAACTTCTTAAAGTTTCAGTCTAAATGTCTCAGTGTACACTCAAAGGTGTTGAAAAGTGTTAGTGATCTGTGTTTACACCTGATGCACCGCCTAGCGAGGTTATTGCCGCGCGAGGCAGCTCGGCTAATGTGGACGTGCCTCGGCCGAGGCAAACGCACGTGCGGCCGCCATGCCTCGGGCGAGGCACATCCACATTAGCCGAGCTGCCTCGCGCGGCAATTTCCTCGCGAGGAGGGCCGTCAGGTGTGGACACTATTTTCTCAATATCTCTTGTTAATTTGATTCCCATAATGTGTCAGTTTTTTGTTATACAAACATTACTTAATTTTAATATTTTACAGTAAATGTTTATTCACTCAAATGACTGAAATATGTTGGTCACTACTTTATTTCTCAGCCCACCTCCTCTTGTCAGGTCTCCAATTGCCTCGGCAATGGATCTGTTCTATTTAGCATTACACAATTATCATGTAAACCTCCATGGACCATCAACACTTTCCCAACCCAGATCTGTCCGAACCTTTATGAAGTCCACTTGGACCCGTTGAAACTATTCTAGAACCTAACCGAGGCTCGGCATTCAATTTCCACTTTACTGAATCTAACCAAACCTTTTCTATTTCCATCTTAGCCTTAACTCTGTTCAGTAAATCCTGTTCGGAGCACAGTTCTTTTATAGGATGAGTCTCCAAATTGTCTGACAAAGTGCCTATTTGCTTCACACATATAGTCGTAACTGGTACAGGTCCTTTATCTTTTCGTTTCATGTTCTTGGCAGATACCATGATATTTTTCTTGGTTGTTAAACAACTGTTCTCTTCTTTTTGTGTTATTATAGCTTCCATGGTATTTACTTTAGGTGGTGAACCATGATCCTTATCTTTTATTTCTATTTGTCGTTCTTGCCGCCTCGACGAACGACTTTGCCATTCTACATAGGGTTTCAATGGTTCATCAACCCTTATATGCCGTAACCAAGCGTATTGGCTAGCTTTTTTTTCTAAATATTTTAGTCGTTCCCTTTCCCGAATTACGGCGAGTCGTTCAGATCTTTCTTCGTCAGTTTCTCGAGCCCGTCTCTTTCGGGCACGCCTAGCATCTTTCGTAACATCAGAAAGATTACTCTTTATTCTTTTTATTTTACGATTTCTACGAGGCATTTTACGCGATCCTGTTAGTTAGCTAACCTAACATAAACCTTGGAATTTTAAGACGAAATACTTTTAAATTGTCCATATGAATTAGTAAGAAAACAATAATTAATACACGTGTGGTGTGGTAGTGGTAAATATTATCGATAAGTTCCATAATATAACAATATTACTAAATTGTAACAATCTTTCACTGTCATTAAAATTAAATGTCGTTAAAATAGAATGCGTTCGGATATATACCGCACATGCCTCACCAGTCACCACAGATAGTTCAAGTAAGCTTTATACAGGGTGAAATCGGGATTGTGTATGATACAGAATCGAAACATGAACCTATATTGTTTTTCCTCCATCAATTCTTTAATCACTTGTTTATACAATATTTTAATACAATTACAACTAAACTTGTTTAAAATAAAACTAACTAGAAATAAACTAAAGACTAATTAAAAATATAATAAACTTATCTATAAAAAGAAAAAACACAAAGAAAAACACCCCATCAGTCCAGTTGGCCTGCGGCATTGCCCCTATAATGCTGGCGGCGTTACCTCTCTGTACCGCTAGGGCTATACGTTGGGAGAGGTAAGCGCCAGCCAGGTCACCCGTAGTGTCGACCAACCGCGCCGACAGGGCCCTCATGAACGCCTTCATGTCGGCCGACCAGGGACCCAGGGTCTCTACAGCGAGCGCCGCCTAATGATGCCATCATAACTTATTTGTCAACAATATTGATCATTATTTTTCAAGTACAATTTGGTCACTCTACTCAATGTGACGTCCTGTCGTTTTCCATGCAGCATATGTCAAAACTAATAGGGTGACCATGAGTTACTCAGTTTAAGACGAATTATACTTGAAAAATAAAAATAATTAAATTAAATTCATCCGGTAATCAGCTACAGAGTCAAAAAAAGTGGTTCAGGATCACGACCCAGATTTCACCATGTATTGACTCGCTTGCGTCCGTGATCTTGGCGTGTGAGTGACGTTTTTGTATTTGCTATGTGCGAAGTGCATGGTGCCTGAAGCTAGTATTCGAGTCTAAGTGGGTTCTGTGAGAGCCTAGCTCATGGATCTCTATAAAGTGCTTAGAAACTCACTGCTATGCTCTGATGGTGAAGCATTTAAAAAAGCAGATACTAGCCAGTCCGATATGTCCACGTCCCCGTCGTACCCCCTGGGACCTTCTGCGACCGTGCTAACCAGCACGTACACCATCCAAGTTCAGATCGCAGATGCTAAGGACTAAGGGCGAAAAGCGAGCTCCCGGCGCTTTAAAACCGGTACTAACTTGGCAGGGACGATAACCGCATAAAACGGAGCCTGGCCTCAATGCTCGAAGGTGGCAGCCCCACCAAAGGCTTATGGTGCTGGGAGCTAATCACTCACTCACCTGAAACCCAACCGATTAAGAAAGGAAGAGTAAATTTTACGGACTGGAATAAAACTAAAAGACCCGGCTACACATAACGGACAAACGAATTTGCTTTATGTACATGGAATCTGCGAACACTGAATAGACCTGCAGGCCTCCAGCTTCTATGCCAACAGCTTACCCAGCACACTGATATTACTGCCGTACAAGAGCTAAGGTGGATTGGACAGGGTGTCACCAAAAAATTTGGCTACTCAACATATTACAGCTGTCATAAAAGGTTACACATCTTTGGGACGAGCTTCGTTGTGAGCGAACGACTAAATAACTTGGTTATCGACTTCCAGCTTATAAGTGAACGCATCTGCAAATTAAGACTTAGAGGTCGGTTCCAAAACTACACCATAATAAATGTGCACGCTCCAACAGAAGGAACAGACACAGGAGAAATGGTATTTTGATGTGGAAAATGCGTACTCAAAATCTCCCAAAGGTGACATAAAAATCATTATAGGAGACCTCAATGCCAAAATTGGCAAGGAGGAAATTTATCCACCGACAATAGGGCTTCACAGCCTGCACAAAGTAACAAATGATAACGGGTCGCGTGTAATAGATCTGGCAACGTCGCTCGATATGACAATCGGCAGCACATGTTTTCCACATAAAGATATTCATAAAATGACATGGTGCTCAGCAGACGGAGTCACGCGTAACCAAATAGACCACGTCTTGATTGACAGAAGACACTTTACTAATCTCCTGGATGTCAGATGCCGCCGAGGTGCCAACATTGATTCGGATCACTTCCTAGTAGTCTGCAAAATAGGGCTCGTATATCCCGAGTGAAGTACTCAAAAACCGTCAGAATGAAGAAATTTAACACCGAAAGGCTGAAGAGAGAACAGGACTTAAAGCATAAGTATGTGGACACTGTGTGCCCATGTAATACCTGGGGATTTCTGAAAAATACACTACTTGTGGCTGCGAATGAGGTTTTGGAAAAAGAAACACCAACCATAAATAAGTGGTTTGACCAAGAGTGCCAGAAAATCACTGATTATAAAAATGAAGCGTATATGATGCTACAGCAAAGCAACACTCGCAGACGCAAGGAAGAATACAGGAAGAGAAGAAGGCAGGAAAAACAACTACACAAAGTAAAGAAAAAGAAACACGAGGAAAACCAACTAAATGAGATAGCTAATAAGTACTCCAGAAACGAAGCGAGGAAATTTTACAACCAAATCAACAGAGGGCGTAAAGGATTCAAACCGAGGACGTCTGCTTGTTTTTACAGAAGATGGCGAACTAATCAACGACAAGAATGAGATTGTTAAGAGGTGGTCTCAGTATTTTCAGAAATTACTAAACGGCGCGGAGCCGGCTAGAATACCTGACGTCCAAGGAAGCGTGCCTAGTCTACCAGTGATGATGGCACAGCACTACCATCGATAGAAGAAGTGAAGCTAGTAATACAGAAGCTAAAAAACAATAAAGCACCTGGTGCTGACAATGTCTCTGGGGAGCTCATAAAGTATGCAGGGCCACAGTTTGAGAGGGAATTCCATAAACTGATTGTCAATATATAGAACACCGAAAAGATGGCGGAGGAATGGAATACTGCTATTATTTGCCCTCTCCATAAAAAGGGTGATATATTGGAATGCCACAATTACCGTGGTATTTCACTACTCAACACAGCATACAAAACCCTTGCAGGTCTTCTTTTTAGAAGATTTGTCGCCCTATGTTGAGCCTAACCTGGGTGAATACCAGTGCGGGTTTCGTCCCAACCGGTCCACAATTGACCAGATTTTCTCTCTGAGGCAGATCCTTGAAAAGACGTTAGAATTTAATATTACAACTCACGACCTATTCATTGATTTCAAGGCTGCCTACGATACTGTCAGACGAGAGTTTCTGTACGGAGCAATGGCTGAATTTGGTATACCACCGAAACTTATCTCCCTCACTAAAATGACAATGCAAAACTCACAGAGCATGATCAGGGTTCAGACAGACTTTTCAGAACCATTTAGCACTCATGAAGGACTAAGACAAGGCGACGCCCTCTCATGTCTCCTCTTTAACATAGTACTGGACAAATGCATCCGCGATGCTAAAATAGAAACGGCGGGTACTATATTCTATAAGTCCGTTCAAATTTTGGGGTATGCAGACGACCTGGACTTGGTCGGGAGAACAATACCAGCAATGGAGAGTGCGTTCCTTGCTCTAGAAAAATCAGCCAGGTCAGCCGGCCTGCTAATTCTTCATGGTCTTCTCCATGAAGACCAAATACCTCAGAGCCTCGAAGGACTCCCACGAACTTCAACCAGACACCATAGGCAACTACACATTGGCGACAGTTAAAGAGTTTACATACCTTGGGGCCATTATTACACAAACAAATGATGTGTCTACCGAAATCAGCAAGAGAATAATAGCCGCCAATACAAGTTATTTTGGAATGTCAAAATACTTTCAGTCCAAATTAGTGTCAAGAGTGTTGAAACTCACTTTATATAAGACCTTAAGTCTTGGAAGAATAATAAGTAAGGAAGCGTAATCAACGCTCAAAATTTGCTCCACTTTCCTGGTGCCAAAGTGGGCGGAGCTTGTGACAGCGGTGCCCTAATGTCATGTCAAACATTTTGAAATTGTCATGTCGTCAAAATATTAGTTTTTTCGGTCCATGAAATTTCGGTAATATATCGGTATTAAAATGCCGGCTTGTGCCGTGCATTGGTGCAGGAGCCACACAGGCGCCAAAGATGGTGAAATTTATTTTCATCGGTAAGTAAATCACGCATAGATATTCTCATACATTACGGACTTGGTCGATGTTATGCAATATAAGTTTTGGAAAAGTAAACAACTCATTTGAGGAAAAGTATAATGAATGTTCATTTATAAGTATTACCTAGTAGTAATAGTAGTTAGGTTTCCGTTGTTAACAAAGAATCTTTTCAGTTTGTTTTTTTCTATATACAGTATGGGTCCTTGGAATAAATCTTTATCAATATTATACTACTTTGATAATATCGAAATGTCTCCCTTGTACTCATATATTGGGAATATGAGATACGTACTTAATAAACAATCTGAAAGTGACACCTCAGTCGGTTTTACTTACCTACTAAATATAATTTAAATTCTGTTATAATGATGACTTCAACAGTATGTGTATGTTTAAAGTTTTTTTTTGTAAATCACTAATATTAAGTAAAGTGAACGAAATCGAGAAAACAAAACCAATCGAATTAGTACCTACTATACTTACTCTGGTAAAATCATACCATTGTGGCCGTGCCATTTCTAAAACAACTGACTAATAGGTATGAATCTTATTTTTCATTACTAATGAATGCTATAACTTCATAGCATAGTCTTTAATTATCAAATCTAGAGCAGAGCCCGACTGGGGAACTACCTCTACCTTACAGAAAACCACAGCCAATTAGCACTAGACCCTACTCATAGTGTTGTGTTCCTGCCGGTGAGTAAGGTTGCCAGAGAGCTCAGAGGATGCAGTGTGTTGACGACGGGGGATCCTCTTGTCCCTTTAGCTGTCAACATAGTGAATCCTCTTTTATATGAAAGCGTCGGCAACGCACATGAGACACCTCTGGAGTTACAGGCGTCCATAGGCTATGGTAGCTGCTTACCATCAGGTGAGCCGTATGCCTGTTTGCTACCGTTGTAGTATAAAAAAATGGATACAAAATGTAAATTTATCTTTGTATTTCCCTAAGCCTGCTAAAATAAATAGTACACATAAACGAACTCATCCGTTATTTTTTTAGTTCTAAAAAACGAGGAAGCAAAGAGAATTTTAACCATTTATATTGAAGGTATGCTATTATTTTCTAGTCTGGTCATAAATAAAGTTAAAAAATAATCGTTTTATTTGCCATAATCAGCCTTATTGCTTAACATTATGTTGCTCGAGACCAAGAGGGTCTCCCTAATGTAACATATTTATAAAATTGTAAAAAAGTTCAAAATCTTTACTATTTTATGTTAATTGCTTATATTGTAATTAAGCACTTTTATTAAATAAATGAGAGATGAATAGAAGGCTTTCTTATTATTCCTTATTCCAAGAACGATTTACGTATATTACATAAGTAATGAAAATGGACTAAAAAATAAATTGTTAATTGATTGCATTATTATTTATAGTCTGGCAAACCATTTCTGTCAGCAGAAACGCGCAGCAAATTCAAAATACGTACATGTGGCAACCCTTTGTGATGAGACACCGTATTTCATGACGAACATTTCAATTCACATTGAATTTGTTTCTAGTGCATTTCACTCTCTCATCTTAAGCGCGAGTGAGATAGAACTCCTGCAACGTTCCCAATTAAAGGAGGACCGGACAAAATGGTCCAAGAACCAATAGCGACGTGACATATGTCATTAGAAAGGTGTTTCAATATACTACAATATTTACTATGGGAGCTCATTTCAAATCACTGTGTGAAAAAAGTTATGGCGATATAATAAACTTATTTTCATAGACGATTTTAAGCAATAAAAATGAATTATTTCGTATTCCATGACGTTACAGTGCTAGTTAAAACGTGTTTATGAGTAGTTCTGGAGGGTGCAGATTGCCTGTAGGTGCCCTGAAGGGCTGATGACGGCCAAAACCTAAATACCACACTACCGATGTTATGTGTGCACAAGTGCCAACTGTGCGTCGCCCAGATAAACAATTGCAATAATATCTGGGGAGTGCGGAGTGCAGGATTTATCATATATGTGAATATTATTGCAGTTGTTTATCTGGGCGACGCACAGTTGGCACTTGTGCACACATAACATCTGTAGTGTGGTATTTAGGTTTTGGTCGTCATCAGCCCTTCAGGGCACCTGCAGGCAATCTTCTTGATGTGATTATAGACGACAATGTGTAAAATAGAACAATAAACTATCATAACTTTTTTATTTTACATTCTGGTAGAGAGTGGCCCTCACCCTCTGCACCCCCCAGACCTACGCACAAACACGTTAACTAGCACTGCAATGTCATGGAATACGAAACAATTCATTTTTATTACTTCAAATCGTCTATGGAAATAAGTTTTTTATATCGCCGTAACTTTTTTCACACAGTGATTTTAAATGAGCTCCCATAGTAACTATAGTAGTATATTGAAATACCTTTCTAATGATATATGTCACGTCGCTATTGGTTCTTGGACCAGCCTCCATACATTTTTGCCGGTCCTCCTTTAAATTCATTTTTAAACCACATGTCAATTGCCTCAACCAGATTATCTGTTGCAGTTGATGACATATCAGACGAAATATATCCGTCTCCTTTTTACACACCGTAAATGTCACCTATAAGTTCAAAATCTGTAAGAATGAACTTTTGACACATCGCAACGCCCGTAGAACGTAAACGCGCAAGACCCTTTGAAATTATAAACAAAATCCCATAACGATTTTACAGCTTGTCATGTACGTAAACACAATATTTCACTTTTTATAAACATAACTTAATTAATGTTAATTTTTTTCATATCTTAGTTATTGAATATTTTACGATAACAATTTAGCATGCAAACAGTTACGGTCTACGCCTCCTTTTTTTAAAGTTAGTGTTGTGACCATGTCTGCTGTTCCGATTCATATAACATTTCCGTGAGTCGATAAAATCGATTATGTAATCAATAGACAATATAAGACTTTCTTATCATATTGTATTAATTATGGAATTATTATAATGCCATACATAATTAGTAGATAACAATTATTAAATGATCGTTTCCTAAATAATTTTATTTTCTGCTTTGTTATAGTTAAGTTTTCCTTTTTTAATTTATTTTTGTATATTAGGAATAACTGCATACAACTCATCTCAACTCATATTCTTGGTGGAATCACTGACTTTCGAGTCACAGGCATCCGCCTAGTTCGGGAGACAGAGGCTCAGTTCCGGTGAAACTGTTTCAAACCTAATACATAAGTCTCTCTTAAGCTATTAGCGTACTGTGCAAATATTACTTACACTTGTATTAGGTTTAAGTTAATAAACATTATTCTTATTCTCTTATTCTTATTGTTATAATTTGAGAAGATTTGTGATACAAAATATATAGGCATATAACAAGAAAAAATCGGTCGTAGTAGAATCGATTCGAACAATTCATAAATTATCGCTAAATTTGACAAACGATACGTCTTAGCCCCATCACTAATGACGTCAATACTGAAGTGTCAAATGTTCATTCTTACAGATTTTGAACTATAATGAAAGGGGCGAAAATACCACCTGAAATTAAAAACATAAAATTTGATGATCATTGCTGCGTTTTTCACTGATTCTTAGTGTTGTCATACTTTTGTTCGATGTACATTGCTACTGCGTTCGTTGGCTGGCCAGGCTATATTACGTCAATGAGTAAATAAAAAATAAGGAGAGGCTAGGGCCTCTACTATACATACTTCGTGTTATACAAATATATATAAAATCGTCACAGAAATCAAAAAACATAATCTATTTCTTTCTTTCCGATAGCCGAGAGCGTGAGATAAAAGAGATGACAGCACATTTCGTTGTTTTCACTTCCTAACTGTCAAAATTGATATCACACGTTTGTTTCCGGCTGCCGCTCGGAGGCCGGTCGCCATTTTACCTGGCAAAAGTTTGTAGTACATCAGCTGTCAAGTGGTGAACAACGTTTTGGTTTAATGGCGATTTTCCTTATTAAAAGCAACTTTAGCATTTGGTTTTCCAGTGTGGACATTAAGTGATGGAATCGTAACATGTCTGTGTGGTTAATGAAACAGTGTAGTACACAGTAATCGAAAACCGGCCAAGAGCGTGTCGGGCCACGCTCAGTGTAGGGTTCCGTAGTTTTCCATCCGTCACAGTAAGTGTCCCCACTTAAGGGTTAAAATAACACCGCCACGTAGGATATGATATGAGCGTTCCACGTACAGCGACATCTATCGGCAAATTAAGTAAACTATTGCGCGCGAACTTAAAGTATGGAAGATGATTTTTATGGGATAATTCTTTATTGCGTGAACCGATTTTCACCGTTTTTACTTTATTTGAAAGCACGTCATTTCATTGTGATTTTGTAGAAATTATAGGTACAATAAACACCTGCTTATATGGTTAAATTACAAACTTAGTTCAGAAATTATTTTGTAATTTTTTTTCAAAAACTATTCAACCTATCGAGTTCAAAATAATTTTCCTAGAAAGTTTTTATAAAGTTCTACTTTTGAGATTTTTTTCATATTTTTAAAACTTATGGTTCAAAAGTTAGAGGGGGGGGGGGGACACATTTTTTTTACTTCTGGAGCGATTATTTCCGAAAATATTTACATTATCAAAAAATGATTGTAGTAAACCCCTATTCATTTTTAAATACCTATCCAACAATATATCACACGTTAGGTTTGAAATGAAAAAAAAAAATCACTCCCCACTTTACGTATAGGGGAGGTACCCTAATAAAACATTTTTTTCCACTTTTTATTTTACCACTTTGTCGGCGTGATTGATATACATATTAGTACCAAATTTCAGCTTTCTAGTGCTAACGGTCACTGAGATTATCCGCGGACGGACGGACGGACGGAACGGGCAGACATGGCGAAACTATAAGGGTTCCTAGTTGACTACGGAACTGAATTTGTGTCATCACAGGTTAGTAGCCGTATTTCATCAAAAAAGTACCATTTAGTTGTAAATTTTGCATATTTATTGTAAGTTTTATGACGAATTTATCGTCCTTAATGAAAAAATATACATATTTGTTTGTTGGCAATTGTATTTACGTGATTTAAATAATACTCATTTGACAGTTATTTTGGTAATGAAGCAGAGTGTTGTACCGATGTCGATTGCCGACATCGAAAGTTACCTTAAATCTTATAGTCTGTTACAACTTTACAGCGTTGCAAAACAACACCGAGGAAACGTCTTCGGGTTACACGGCGAACAACCAT
Source organism: Pammene aurita (assembly GCA_947086415.1). Taxonomy (NCBI): domain Eukaryota; kingdom Metazoa; phylum Arthropoda; class Insecta; order Lepidoptera; family Tortricidae; genus Pammene; species Pammene aurita. Next base: position 6,973,759 of record OX352312.1, read on the forward strand.
TTAAAAGAAGTAGAAGAAGCCAAGCGTTCTTTTAAAAGAAGAATAAAGCTGCACACTAAACTAAGACTGCTCTTATTGAAAGTATTGGTTTAACTATTCAATAAAGGGAGAAAAGCACGTGATCACAAAGTATGGAAGTATGTAGGGGAGACCTATGCTTAAAAGCAAGACCATCTGATATAAATAATTTTAAATAAAATAAAATGAATAAAAATGTTACTATCATAATTTAGAAACAATCGTAGAATATTTACGACGAAGCAATGTAACATTTTATAAGATGGTTAAATAAAGGATTATTATTATTGCCCAAATTAAAGTACGAAATTATGTAGAAGTTTTATTTAATTCCCTTTTTTCCTCAGAAGTGGGATGAAAAACTTTGTGCCACGGGCGGTACAAGAATTACAAATTCGTCAATTAAGCCCTTGCCTTAGGATTCGGCCTTCGTTTCACACTCGTTCGTGAATTCTTGTTTACCGCTCCTAATACACAATGTACTAATATAGTACTAATGTGTCATGCCACTATACGCGCAGGAAAAATTCGACTACGTTTCTACAGAGATATGGCCGAACACTTTTCTATGACGAGAAAAGTGCAGAATAACAGTATAAAATAATTAAATTTAACAACATTTAATAAGATCAAAATCACTCTATGCTAAAACAAAACTATTTAACCTAAAACAGCTATACACATACTGTACTTGCATGCTTATATAAATAAGTTATTAACAAATAATATACACTCTCAGCTAATACTAACTAAAAGAAAATTTAGACATAACTTAAGAAATACTAACAAAATTAAATTGTTTAGACATAGAACTGGATATGGGAAAAAAAATATCATATCTGAAGGTGCACAAATGTTTAACAATCTACCGAAAGATGTTAAAGACTCTCAAGGAAAAACTATATTCAAAACTAAGCTATATTTATGATAAAATTTACCAAGATGTGTTGGAAGAAGCCACATAATGTTATAATTTTTTTGTTGTAATCTTATATAAGTGAACTGTTGTGTTCTTATAAGAAATAAATATCTTTAAACCGAAATGTCTGCGTTGGTTGATTGTGTGAGCAATTAAGTGCGAACTAAGTAAAAGCTTGTTAGATTTATGAAAAGCTGACATCGATATTTTTAAGCTTTTGAACAGAACAACACTACCGGAAGGACGCCATTTTACCTGGCAAAACACTTTAGGTATGCACGCTCCTTTCGTAGGTACTTCTAGTCCATATACTATAGGTCAGTGTATTACGTGAACCCATCCACGTCAAACTTAGGCGTATTTATTATGCGTTAACTTGACATTTCAGTTATTTCATTTGAGTATCTCCTATCCAATTAAACTTCACTGTCAAATTTATTTTGACCACTTACAACACGGCAACTTTTCTTATTGGTGAAATGGCATGAAACCTTTGCGGAATTAAGGTTAACACAAAAAAAATGAGTAATTGATTGGTTAATAAGACATTTTAGTTTTGTAAACGTGAAAATGGGTCGTGTTTTCACATGAACTTTGCTTGCCTTTACTCGTCTTGATATTATATGTCGATGCCTTAAGTACGACCAATCCTAACTTATGGCTCAGAGAGCTGGATATTGAGTCAAGAGAACGAAAATCAAATCGCCTTTTGGTGTTTGAGAGAAAGATACTTAGGAGGATTTTTGGCGGTGTATTGGAGGATGGATTTTGGCGATCGCGGTACAACCACGAGCTCTATGACCTATTCGGTGAGCCGAACATCATCAAGACCATAAAGATAGGCCGTTTATGCTGGGCTGGACACGTCATCACGCGGATGGATGAACATAGAGCCCCCCAAAAACTACTGCATGGTAAACCAGACGGACGCCGCGGTAAAGGCAGGCCTAAGCTCCAGTGGTTGGACGGCGTTCAGAAAGACCTCAAAACGTTAGGAGTTGGATGTTGGAGAAAACAAGCCATGAACCGACCGGAACGGAAAAAGCTGCTCGACCAGGCCAAGGCCCACCCCGGGCTGTAGAGCCTTAGATGATGATGATGATGATGATGAAGTGCATGGTGGGGGTAACGTGAACGATCGCCGTGCACAATGTGACAAGGAAATGAAATTGCGAGGAGCTCTTGTCAATATCAAGTTTCAAAATATTTGACATCACCTAAGTCACCTCAACTCAGACAAGCGCCATTTTATATCTATGCCTCAACTCGGTCAACTGCAGTGTTGTTCCGGATACGGTAATTGCCGTAATATACGGCAATTCAGGGGCATTACAGTCAAAAATACGGCACACGGCAGCGGTCCCATTGCCGTATCTCCATACATTTTTTAGACACGTTTTCGCCAATTTTCTGGATACGGCAATTCAGCGGCAATTATTTTAAGAATTTGTATAGGGATACGGCAAAATACGCCACGGAATACGGCAACCCCGAAATTCAACAAGAACAACACTGGTCAACTGTCATAAATTCATAATAGTGAATCAGCCAGATACATTTCTTATGTATGAGCAAGGACACAGATTAAATAATATGATTTCATACAGAATGGCCACGTTGCGCCCCACCCCAATCGGAATTTCCTCACCCTGCGGGAGCCGACTGGTAGGGAACTAGTAGGCTGATCCGTCAGGTTGGCAACGCATTGATAAAAGCAAAATAGCGGTGTATTGTCAAACGTCATTTACGAGAGCGGAAACAGCGCCCTAAGACGCACCCACACATTGAAGCGTGTGCAGATGTGCCGTGCAGACAAAGGCGCTCAAACGAGTTTTATCTACACTTATACTGTAAGTACTCTAAAATGCGTTCAAAAACCGTAGACAATGACAAGCATTACAACAAACGATTTAACTATGATAAGTTTCTTATCTGCGGCAGTAACGTAATTTTAACTATGCATGCTCAAATATTGTTAAGCAATGAGTTTCAAATTTGGAACATCGAATTTGATAACATAATGTTACCGCCATGGCCAACTCGATTGGTCCCGCGCGAGCGCCGGCACAATCGAGTAGGCCATGACGGTACAATGGCGGTCATTCTATGGTTTCCGAACAATTAATTTAATATATATAATATGAGTGTAGATAAAGTAGTGTATGCAACTGTACGTAATTAGGCCTTAACTAGTGTTTTAAGGCCTAATTACGTACAGTTGCATACACTGCTTTATCTACACTCGCCTGCGGCTCATTTCATAAAACCACACTCATGTTTTAAGGACCCTTATATTACGCAACAGTTACATAAACTACTATTGTAGTATGTGTCCGCCCTGTGGCAAGGAGTCAAGCCATTCATAAAAAACCGGCCAAGAGCGTGTCGGCCACGCTCAGTGTAGGGTTCCGTAGTTTTCCGTCCGTCACAGTAAGTGTCCCCACTTAAGAGTTAATAACACCGCCATGTAGGATATGATATGAGAGTTCCACGTACAGCAACATCTATCGGCAAATTAAGTAAACTATTGCGCGCGAGCTTAAAGTATGGGAGATGATTTTTATGGAATAATTCTTTATTGCGTGAACCGATTTTCACCGTTTTTACTTTATTTGAAAGCACGTCATTTCATTGTAATTTTGTAGAAATCACAGGTACAATAAACACCTGCTTATACGGTTAAATTACAAACTTAATTCAGAAATTATTTTGTAATTTTTTTTCAAAAACTATTCATCCTATCAAGTTCAAAATAATTTTCCTAAGTTTTTATAAACTTCTACTTTTGAGATTTTTTTCATATTTTTAAAACTTATGGTTCAAAAGTTAGAGGGGGGGGACGCATATTTTTTTACTTCTGGAGCGATTATTTCCGAAAATATTTACATTATCGAAAAATGATTTTAGTAAACCCCTATTCATTTTTAAATACCTATCCAACAATATATCACACGTTAGGGTTGAAATGAAAAAAAAAATCACTCCCCACTTTACGTATAGGGGAGGTACCCTAATAAAAAAAAAATTCCACTTTTTATTTTACCACTTTGTCGGTGTGATTGATATACATATTAGTACCAAATTTCAGCTTTCTAGTGCTAACGGTCACTGAGATTATCCGCGGACGGACGGACGGACGGACGGGCAGACATGGCGAAACTATAAGGGTTCCTAGTTGACTACGGAACCCTAAAAAGAAAAAAAAAAGATTTAACACCTGCCCAAGAGATGGCGCCACAATCATGCCCACAGCGAATATGACGTATGGCGTTCAAAGGGTTTAACTGATCATAAGGTTTTGTGGTAAGTACATAAATTAAAAAATCTGAAATAAAATTCATCAAAACAGAAAATAAATTCTTTATTAATTTAATTTCAATAATATCGAATTGTCAGATAGTTAAAATCAACTAGAACATTACGAAAGAATTTCAATACTTGCAATTAACACTGAAATTGATTATGTCGTCAAAAGTTACTTATATCCTTATTTATTTCATATTAACCATATAATTTTTGATATTTTTCTGACACTTTAAAAACCAAAACTATTGTATTATTGGACAGATAACATACTATCTTTCCGTTAAATTAAATTTCATATTCAACATGAGTATTTAGACAGACAAATAAAAAACATTCACAATACTTATGTTTTCAATTAAAAAGACATTTGTTTATTGTTTGGAATATAATGGTAACTTTTGTCGACATTGTATAATATTTACTGTACTGAGATCTTACTTAATAGCATCACATAGTTACTGATGCCAAATTATTGCTATGAAACGTTCTAATACATTTTAAAGGGTTGCCAAGGTATATACTTATTGAGCAACAAATTATTATCTATGGTATTAAATAAGTAAGACAATTTTATATTTGCAGATAAAAAACTGTTACTTAAGCAATAATGCCCAAAACCTCAAATATAAAATTGTATTGATGAAAAAAAAGTTAGTTCATTATTACGATGCAGAATATGGCAACCCTGACACACAACACTGTTAAAAAAATATAACTGAAAAATGGTAGGTGTAGGTCGCCCCCATCAAAAATGGATCTAAAATTTCTTTTTTTTTTACAACTATTCAACTATTTTTATCATTACAATACACTGTTAACATGAGGTATCTTTTTTATTGAAAATTACTTTTTGTACTGTAAATTTATTTCGACCTAACTTTAATAGTAACTACAAAAAATAATATCATACTGTACAATACTTAATACATTTTTATCTACGTTATTACGTATTTTTCTTCTATAATAAAATCGTTCACATTTGTGAAACGGGAGGTCTTTTGGGGTCGAATCCAACACTGTCATATATACGTGACAAATTTTTTTATACTTTTAAAGCGTTGGTTACCTACAAAAAGACCCACAACGTGCTTATTTATGTAATAACTACTTTCTTATATATCAACAATTGTCTGTGTATTGGCACATTTTCTGAGTGCACCGTTCAGCCCAAGAAACACAACCAAAAAATTATATTAAAAGGCTGATTGGTGCTAGTTATTTGAAGTAGTTAAAATCGCTTCAACTATTGCGTTACGAATAGCTATATCTATGGATATATAAATCAAACGCATTTCTTAACTTTTGAGGACCAAAAACGCCAATATAGTCAGACCATGCGAACTCTTCGTGGACTTTGCAGTGGCAAAGTGTAGCCACCAACATTTTTTCATATAAATTTGACTTTCATGCCGGTTCTTTGCAATATTCATTTAATGATCAAAGTATATCGATCAACTTCTAAAATATCTTTGTATGATTTATTTATACTTAAATTATTCTTTGACCCTTAAAATTAGATTTTCAATTTTGAATCGAATACCCAAATCAAAACATTAATTTTATAGACGCTTGGCACTCAAAAGATTACCTAAAAACAAGAAAACTCTGCTCTACCCTTCGATGTCAATAAAATGGCAGTTTATGCAATTACCACAAATTTTCCTAACTTTACAGTACTTATTTATAATAAATACTTTCTTATAATAACTACTTCACATAACTATGCTCGGACTAGGTTCGTTCACGTTGTTCACTATTTCAAAAGTACAAAGACCCATTTTTAAACATCAACAGATTAAAACTTTTTAGTGGGTTTTAAACCGGTATATTCATAAGTAAACATCGGTATCATCGTTCGAAACTCATGGCACTCGGTAAGGGTTGCAGAAAAAGAAATACATTTGAATATTTTATTAATAATATTGTTTTTTTATTTTCTCAATTATACTGCGGTAAACTGTACATATGTGACATTTTCAACTCAAAGGCACATCATTGTCAGGTGTTAATAGAGTTTATTTCTAAATATTTTTGTATGGCAGTAACGCCTTATTGACAACCGACAATGATGTACCCTTGAATTGAAAACGTCACATATACATATATAAATACGTCATAGAACCTTAATACTCAGTTTAGGTACATTCGAAAAATAATACATGCCAAATAGGTAACGATTGTCAATTTAATTGTCACGCAAAATAATATGTGCTGAATCTACAACGTCAAATAATAGTTTATCGAAACACTCACAACTGGAAATTAGCATTAATAAAATTAACAAGTCCCAACCCAACTCCGTATTAGACTGAGATAATGGACTTAACGCAATATCCTGATTTTATATTTATGGATGAAGGTGCGTGCTGTATTATTTGCAAGATTAATATTAAGAAAAAAAATACAACATAGATCAACACATACAATCAAAGTCTCACCAAACTAAACTATATGAGTCATCCTGCCATTTACAGGATATAACACGAGGCAACGCTGATTTCGAAATTAAAGACGATATGTTATATTGCAAATTGTGTCATTCGACATTATTCCCATCTAAATCTAGTATCGACCGCCATCTGTAAACTGATTTACACAACAGATCCCACAATAATAATGCACAAAAACAGTTCAATAAAGATTTAACAGAATTCATGGTTTCTTCGAATGTAACTTGCTCAAAACTAGACAACCCTAAATTTAGAAATTTTATAGAAAACCTTCTAAATAATAAATATGGAAACGATATTAGTGTGCCGAGTGAAACAAAAATGCGAGTACATTGCTTACCTGAACTGTATGACAAAAATAAAAATGAAATCAGAGAAGAACTGCAAAATAAAATGATTTATCTCAGTGTTGATGAAACGTCGGATTCCGTAGGAAAAAAAGTGGCAAATGTTGTAATCGGAGCTCTAGATGGAACTAGTACCCAGTCACATCTATTTGCATCTAAAGTATTACAGGCGACCAACCATTCGACAATAACTGAACTCGTCAACGAAACTCTTGAAGATCTTTGGGGAAACCAATACAATGAACACTTGGATAAATTATTATTTTTTATAACTGATGCCGGATCGTACATAGTAAAAGCAGCTAAAAATCTTATTCGGCGATATGAAAATATTACTCATGTAACTTGCATTGCACATGGATTTAATTGAGTCGCAGAAATAATTCGAAATCTTTACCCTGCCACAAACAGTTTCATTGACTATAAAAAAAAATTTCGCAACGCTCCTTCAAGGACAAAATTATTTCGAGAAATGTATGGAAGTATTCCTCTTCCACCCCGACCGGTGATAACCAAGTGGGGCACATGGTTAAATGCTGCCTCATATTATCACAAACATTATGATAAAGTAAAATCTGTCATCGACGCCTTAAATCCGCGTGAAGCAAGTGCAATTGCTAAAGCGAAGAAAATATTCCGCAACCGGAATTTAAAAGCTGAGTTACTTTTCGTTACTTTTCTTTAAATATCGGTTTGCATGGTTTGCAAAAAAAAATTTCAACGTTAAGATTACATCAAAAGGGCAGAAAAGTTTATCTTAAACTAAACATTATGTTAAAGAAAAACCCTGGTTATAAGACTATACAAATTATAAACCAACTATCTAAAAACAAAGAGGTTTAAATCCCAGCAAGTGTAAATATTATATAATGCGTGCAATATTTTCAATACTTGCCACACCTTCCTATAACCTCAGTCAGTGTGGAAAGGTCTTTTAGTCATTTAAAATGGATATATTCTTACAGACGTCAAGGATTGATAGCAAAATCCATGGAATAAATTTTAGTAATCTATTCTAACCTTTAAAACATTTATACTTAGCGTCTTTTTTATTTATATAAAATAAAGGTTAAAAATACTAAGTGTATTTATTTGTATTTGTTTTTCTGCCAACCGTACATTGCCATGAAATTCGAACGCTGATACCGATGTTTATTCATAAGATATTTTGAGGTTATAACTTCTTACGTTCATAGGTTCATAAATATAGTCCATATTGTTACAGTAATAAGAAAATGGTTCGTGCTGTTTCGATGCTTCAACATGGTTTTATAGCTGTCGATATTTAAAATCTCGACGGGCTCTATAATGTATTGAAAACTTAACATTTCTAAGTACTAAAAGTAACAAATCCGTTATTTTATTTGGCAGTTTCACATTTTAAAAATATACGGTTTCATCGAAGCTGCCTTCAAAAACATATAAAATATAATACTATCAAAATCAACATATTGGCGGAAAAAATAGTTGCTTAAGCACTTTATATGTCTATGCTAAAAAGTAAAAACGATACAAAATAGAACGCTATGCGAAAATATATTAGAAAAAATAATAACGTAATTTTTGATCACATTTTTTTTACCATTCGGTGCGAATTTGTATAGCACAGTCTGCTTAAGTTTTAAATCGATAAAAGACGTCAGATAATTTGCAAAACGCACTTTGAACAAGACGTTTGTAGAGTATCACTTCCGTCCATTTGACTGTACTTACATTTTTACTTTCTGCTGTCATCTATACGTGACAGCCAAAAATAATAAGTGAAATACCGCTTAAAAATAATACTTTCAGCGCCAAACTCGCAATCCTAAATAAAATTAAGGCTGGCAAGTTTTTGACCATGAAAACGTTAAATTATTGATATTTTTTGTAAGTTTTCATACAATCCGCACCGAATAATACCATCCCATAAACCTAACTATCCTCCAGACAAATTATACAATATTATTGCTGTCAATAGTAAAATTATTGCACATTAAGTTAAAAAAACGTAGTTATTAAACAATATCACTTTAGAATGGCTGAAGCGAAGAGTGAAACATTATCGCTTCAGACATTTTATGCCTTTTTCATATAATAAGGAAACTTATGAGAAGATGGCACTTTATAACTAGATTGCATTGCTATAATAATGAAAAAAAATATCGCCTTAACGCCATATATGTGGTAGCTGCTGAAGATCGGCGTCTTACGTATGTACGTTAAGTTTTTTTAAAGGTAACTTTTTCGATTTGAAGTCTTTCAAACCTGTTGACATTTCACTTCTACGCCGAGTTATGAAGAACCGATGGATTATCAACTTATAAACCCTTGCAAGTCTTCACGTATGTTTGACACCTGTCAAATGAGAAAATAAGTTTTTAACCACCTATGTCAACTTAGTTCTTGCCTTGTCATCTATAGAAGACAATTGCGTAAAAAAAAATATTCATGAATTACAGGGTGAAATCAAAACGTGATATAATTTATTTGTTGGGGTTGTAGCAGAGATACATATCATTTGAAAGTTCGTATATGAGCAGGATTGATCAAGGGGTTGTGGAGCTAGAAGGCGAAATTTTTTTTCAGAAGGGTCTGGTTATACTGGTAATTTAGTTTGCAAGTAAATTGCGAGTTCTTGACCCATAACTTAATTGGTAAAGCGATCGAGCCCTGGAAAGGCATATCGATGCAGGTTCAAGTCCTGCTGGGTTGATTATTTTTTCAATGTTTTCAATGTTTGTATTTGATTTAATAACAATCTATCTTGTATTTTATTTTTGATTTCATTATGTATTTCAATAGGTTGTAGTGAAATAATGGTCTATTTACCACTGGCCTTTTCGAGGAAATCCATTTTGAGCCTTAGCTCTATGAGAAAGAGCTGTTTTTGCAGTGAGAAGATTTCCTCCTTCTGTTTGAGCTCCATGTTCAGGATTTTCATTTTGGCTTCGTGCTCCCATATGGCGTGTTGGCGTTTCGCGGTGAAATATAATCTGTGGAAAAAAAAATAGGTAAAGCACTATAGAAAATCACTGAAATGTTTTTTTTAATACAATTGCTCAAAAAGTTTAGTTTATCTAGCTGCAAATCGTGCGTAAAGTTTGATTTTATGCACGATTTGCAGATCAGAATCTATACTAATATTATAAATGGGAAAGTGTATGTGTTTGTTTGTTTGTTTGTCCGTCTTTCACGGCAAAACGGGGTGACTAATTGACGTGATTTTTTAAGTGGAGATAGTTGAAGGGATGGACAGTGACATAGGCTACTTTTTGTCTCTAAGCCCCCACTTCCCTAAAATGGGGGGTGGAAGTTTGTATGGAGCATTCCGGGGGGCAATCAGGAAAGGGGAACCGTGTTATCCCGAATTTAACGCGAGCGAAGCCGCGGGAAAAAGCTAGTTTTAAATAAATGAGTATTATGCGAGACCCAATAGTATTACTTGAACAACGAGCGATTGAATGAAGCTGTCTTTCATTGTACTTTTTTCGCAATTGTATTAAAAAACGTTGTTCGACACACGTGCGAAAGTGTCATTTTCACTCGTCCTCGTGCAAAATGACATACTTCTCGCACTTGTATCTAAAATTACTATTTTTGTATTATGTAAAGTCATAGTAGTATAATAATTTGTTGTACAACACAGAAAAAGACAACAGAAAGAATACATAATATTTGTACAAAGGCGGACTTATCCCTTAAGGGAGTCATTCCGCCGATTCAGTTTAGTGTGTGGATTTAGAGTGCAACGAATTGAGCTATGGTCATGTATGGCAATTGGAATTATACCTTTAAAACACACAATTGTAAAAAAAATAGTTATCGAACGAGCGGAGCGTAAGCGAAGCAAGTTCTTACAAACAACTTCTGGCTACTGGGACGTCTGGGCATTGCGATGGCTTTTTGATTTTGAGAGTTTGTTCCGCGATAACTTTAGTAACGTTTTTATGATCTTTATATTTTTTTTGGCGCTGTAGCAGAGATACATATAATTTGAGAGTTCGTATATGAGCAGGATCGACCAAGGGGTCATGGAGCTAGAAGGCGCGAAAAAATTCATCGTAAGTATCTTGTTATATTGGTCATTTCGTTTGCAAGGAAATCGCGAGTTTCGAGTTCGAGGCGGAATGACCAATATAACAAGACCCATCTGAAGATTTTTTCGCCCTCTAGCTCTACAACCCCTTGATCGATCCTGCTCATATACGAACTCTCAAATTATATGTATCTCTGCTACAACTCCAGCAAATTTCATAACGATCAGAAAAACATTAGATAGATAATTTCTTTATTAATTCCCACAACATACATGGCATAAACATCAACACAAAGTAAAATTACAAAAAAAAAAACCGGCCAAGTGCGTGTCGGACCACGCATAGGAGGGTTCCGTACCTTCAATGGAATAAGAACCAAACTAATACCAAAAGGTCGTATCTGATGCCTATGGAAGAAGTTTTTTGGAGATAACTCAAAAATGGCTGAACCGATAATGTTCAAAACAATTTTCGTTGAAAGTATATGATAAGGCGCATCTCTTCAAATTTTTTCATAGTTTTTGAATGTACGGTTCAAAAGTTACGGGGGGGGCTGCACAACTTTTCTGACTTTCGAAGCGATTATTTCAGAAAATAGTCAAAAAAACCTCAATGTTATTTTGAAAGACCTATCGATTGATGTGTCACATGTTGATATTTAGTAAAAAAAATTTTTTTTAATTTAGTTACCTGTATGGAGCGCCCCCCTAAAAATATTTTTTTTTTTCAAATTTAACTACATAACTAAGTAGCTGCATACAAAATACACTTTATGTGTAAATTTTATTCAGATACGTCGTATAGTTTCCGAGTAAAATGCCTGTGACATACGGACGGACAGACAGACAGACAGACATGACGAATCCATAAGGGTTCCGTTTTTTGCCATTTGGCTACGGAACCCTAAAAAGGCATGCAACTTAATATCTTTTACGTCACACCTGGCCATAATGTGAGTATTACCGCACGCTACGGGTACGGTAAAACTCGCATTATGGCCAGGTGGAGACGTAAAATTGTTTACTCACCACGGGCAGTAAAAAAGAAAGCTCTCTATCGCATATTTATAACCCTCGCCTGCGGCTCGGGTCACAAATACCTGCGATTTCGGGCTTTCTTTCTTTTACAGTCCTTGGTAAGTAATGTACTATTATGCACGTCAACAGGAACCTATGTGTCATGGCAGAGAAACGGCGCTGGCTCAGCATGGTGATGCAGCAAGCCACATCACTGGTATTCTGCCAGTACCTTACTTACAAAATGGTCGTGCAATGCTTTAAAAAAAGAAATTATAGACTAGACTATAAAAAATAACAATAATATGCTAAATTGTGCGTGCAGCGAGCGTACCCATTATAGTGTGTCTGTGCGTATGTAGGTATGTTTGAGTGTACCTATGTGTGCGCGGATGCCAGTTTTTTTTTCCTTTTTTTTCGTTACTAAAGTTATCGCGGAACAAACTCTCAAAATCAAAAAGCCGTCGAAATGCCGAGTCGTCCCTGTAGCCGAAGTTGTTTGTAAGAACTCACTTCGCTCACGCTCCGCTCTTTCGATAATAACTGCACTGCAAATGGGCTTACAACATAATTTAGAAGATAATTAAGTTTTCTTACCTCTCTTCCTCCGTAGCGTTCCCCCCCTCTTTCTCCTCCTTATCCTGAACATCACCATTCCTCCCCTCCAAATGGCTCAAATTCAGCGGCGTGTTCGACAATTCATTCAATTTCAGCAAGAAATCCTGCTGCAACCGCGCCTGTTCCATAGCGATGGGGTTCAGAAGTGGGATGGTTAGGGGAAGTGGTAGCTTGGGGGAGGGGGAGTGGGGGATGATGGTGACGTGGGGCTCGAGGGGGTTTGGGGTCGTGTCGTCGCTGTCGTTCGTGCTGGATAGTCGGCCGTTGGTCATCTGGGAATGAGAAACGGCTTGAGAAAACCTTTTGCTATAGGTATATGAAACAAAGGACATTTTATGGTTTATGATATTTATTTTCTCAAAAGATTTACATATAAATCACTTACAGAGAAAAACATAATTTAATAATTTGCTTAAAACTAGGAAAGAGAGGGTAGCATGCAAAACAGTGCAGTAAACAACTAGAGGCCAGTTAAACATAGCTTTAAACGTTAGTTAACTATCGGTGGTAAGTGAGGGTTTAATTTGTGACTGTAGGTTGTTAACAACTATAAGTACCTATATTATAAATTAATGTTCTAATATAATGTGCATGTTTATACGCATATACTATGTTCATTACATTTTCATGTATTGAGAAAGCCTTGGAAAGTATGTTTTGATGATTAATTACAGTGCTAGTGATTCAGACATGTAATATTTTGATGTTGTGGTATTTTATTATTTTTATATTCTGTTATTTATCTTATTCAATTTATGAAGCAAATGCTGAAATAAAAATTGAGTAAAACCTATATCCCAATGTTTATAAATAAAGGAAAAGTAGAACAATCTACTGCCTCAAAAAAACAAACAATCATAAACTTATATAGATGTCATATACAAAGGAAAAAGTGACCTAGGCCTCCGGTGCCCAGGGCTGGGGTGAACTCCTAAGAGTTCGGATTGGAGGTACGGACTCATAATGTTCTACCTGAGATGATTGGCTGAAATGCGCCTTAGCGTTTACAAATATTGCATATACACGGGAAAATTCGACCGGTGCTGCTGTGACCCGGGTGGCCAAGTGGTAAAGGCGTCTGCCGCGAATGCAGAAGACGCTGGTTCGATCCCAGCCCTGGGCACCGGAGGCCTAGGTAACTTTTTCCTTTGTATATAACATCTATATAAGTTTATAATTTATATAGTAGTGTGTCTACTTAAAATAAACAAATTAAAATATTTATTAAAAATAATTTGATTTGAACAATCAATTTCTAAACATTATGGTATCGTTAGCAGACGTTCTGCTAATACATTTTAAACCTATATCTGCCCAATACTATGTTGGGACTGGTTATTTTTTAAAGTTCGGGTACATAAATGTAACATAATACACAACTTCTGGTTACCTGGTTAAAGAAGGTAATCAAAAACTCTTAGGGGATATACTATAACTCCCGCTACGCCTGCATGGAATGCCACGCTTTTTGAGCGAGTGTGTTGAAATAGGTATACTTACATTAACGGGTAAGCAGTCATCGTCCTTCACGCTGTGCGCGCCCTGCTCACTGGTGGCTGCCTCGTCGTCATCTGACCATAAACAAGGTACAAGTTAATAAAACCTATTCAGTGCCTGTCAAAAAAGTTTCGTACTTTCATCATGGATTTATACAATGTGTAACAAAAATGCTGGTGAACCGTTTAACCTTTTGAACGCTTTCTCTCTCGCGTCAAGACGTGGCCTACACGCCAATATCTCGACTAGTGAATAACGAATATAAACCTTATCTGTCAGCAGGACAATTGCTTTGACAGCGTCAGCCACAGCCACTTTAGTGGTCGTTGGCGTGGCAGGCACGAAAGCACACGACCGATTTAGTGGCTCTTGGCGTTCAAAAGGTTAAGGGCGTAATTGGTGTCCTATTCTAAATATGAATACCTAAGAAAAAAAATTATTCGACGCGAAAAAAAATTGTTTTGTATGGAGGTTTGACCGGCTGGGACGACGTGCCATATACGAAAAAAAAATCTACGTTTTCTTAGTCACAATATAAGAACAATTATGCCCTTAAACGGATCACTAGTATTTTGTTACACTCTGTATGAAGTAGATCTAATTCTTACACTGTTTCTTTAACTACAGTTGAACCTTATTACCGAGCAAAACAGTCGTTTATGTGAGACTATTAAAAGTTGCTCAAAGTAAAAGTATCTAAATAAGATTTTTCTAAAATTTTTAATCTAATATGATGAGATTATCATAACAGTTTTGTTATACTGGGCCACGATTCGACATGCCAAACTGTGAGACGTGGATGTCACACTTGTATCGCTAGTGGATAGAGTGATATCCATCTGTCCACATGTGGCCACACCTAACTGTCAATCTGTCAGTAGGTCTCGATTCGACATGCCAAACTGTGAGACGTGGATGTCACACTTGTATCGCTAGTGGATAGAGTGATATCCATCTGTCCACACGTGTCCACACCTAACTGTCAATCTGTCAGTAGGTCTCGATTCGACATGCCAAACTGTGAGACGTGGATGTCACACTTGTATCGCTAGTGGATAGTGATATCCATCTGTCCACACGTGTCCACACCTAACTGTCAATCTGTCAGTAGGTCTCGCTAGAGCGTCGATTCGACATGCCAAACTGTGAGACGTGGATGTCACACTTGTATCGCTAGTGGATAGTGATATCCATCTGTCCACACGTGTCCACACCTAACTGTCAATCTGTCAGTAGGTCTCGCTAGAGCGTCGATTTGACATGCCAAACTGTGAGACGTGGATGTCACACTTGTATCGCTAGTGGATAGAGTGATATCCATCTGTCCACACGTGTCCACACCTAACTGTCAATCTGTCAGTAGGTCTCGCTAGAGCGTTTTGTCTATGGCTATGGCCACCATTGTCACAAAAGTGTGATATCATAGTTGTCTCGCAAGCGACTGTCAGTTATGCCATGTCGAATCGTGACCCTGATCATTCTGGTCAACTTGTTTGCAGAAAGTATGGCCATATTTTTTTATTCATCGCGAGTTATCAGTTCAAAGTACTAACCTTTAACTTCTAACGGATAATTGTTCTGCCATAGCATGCCGTCCAGTAAGCTAGGCGCTTCGGGTTGAGGTGGCTGAAACAATGGAATATTTTATTTATTAAATGAGAATTGAGAAGACGTCTTATTAAACACCCTAGGTGGTAGGTCGCCGCCGCAGCGCTTGATTTCCTCAAATATTGACCATAGTCCTGCCACCTGAATGGCCACGCTACGGCCCGAACGGAATTACCTCACCCCGCGGCGGCAGATTGGTAGGGAACTAGTAGGCTAATCCGTCAGGTTGGCAGCGCATCGATAAAAAGAAAAATGGCGGTGTATTGTCCAACGTCATTACGACAGCGGAAACAGCGCCCTCAGACGCACGCACACATTGAGGCGTGTACATGTGCCGTGCACACAAAGGCGCTCATACGAGTTTTGTAGTATGACGTGTCCGCCCTGTCGTCCGTCTGTCAATACGTCTGTCTGTCTGTCAGCATTATACCCACAATACATGAACCTAGAACCAACACTTTCAGGATGGCCGTGTCGGAGAAAAAAAAATGGGTACGTTGTTTTGACAAAAACGGGACTAAACACGTACAATTACTTTTATTATATTCCTGACGGTTCAAGCGTGTCGTAACGCTCGTGGTTACAGGCGTGGTCATGAGTGAATATCGTGAGTTTAAATCAGTATATTTGAGGTGTGCAATAATAGTATTTTATACAATCGTGACATAATTGAGAGCTTTTCAGCTGAGTACCGTGTTTAGGCCACGAAGCTTGCTGAGTAAAAAAGCTTACTAAGGTACGAGATTGAAAAGCTTGATTATGTCACTATTGTATACAATACTTTTTCTACTAGTGCTCAATATAGGCAAGCCGGTAAGAATTGAGTTCGACGAAAGACCTGCTGCCTCTATACAATTGAGTAACTTCAATCTTGTCAGATTGTGCCGGTCCCCCCCGGCTGGGCGGGCTCGGGCAACAGTGTATGAAAATCCTTTGTACCATCATTGGCGATGCTACAATATGCGACCATAAAAGCTCTATCGAAAAGTATGCGCTAGTAGTTCGGTCTACACAATCTCAATTCAAGCATTACAGTCGACGAGTAGAAAAAGAGTATTTATGTTATGTTATGTTATATTATATTTGGGGACAGACAGTCGAGGAGCTGTATGGCATCTACTTAACAGCACGGCTAGCGCGTCTTACGCGCGACAATAGACATATCCGCGCGACTTCATGTGTTATCGCTAGTTGGCAGCACAACTTGCGCGTGAAAGGAGCGACAGACTGGCGATCAAATGCCACTGTCATAAAATGACAGTGACTCGCGACTTTGAACTAAAATCCTTAGCACAACTTTGAGTTCTCTTCGCGTCAGTTGCAGCCGCGGGCGCATGTTATGCTACCGGAAAGCGAGATTTTTGACAGGCGCGGGAAGGTTTTCCCTACTCGCGGCTAAAGTCGCTCTTGCAAGACGTGCTAGCCGTGCAGAATGTACCTGCGAGTCATGCGCGCGCATCTTGCACTTCTTCTTATAGTTTTCGTACCACATCTTGACCTGCGCGGGAGTGCGCGGTCGCTCGCCACCGCAGCGCTTGTTTACCTCCTCGCATATCGTCGACCACACCAGCTGGAATAGATATATTACGTTAGACATATTTTGTAAAAATAATAGTTAAAATATTTAATTTTGATCATAAAACATACGTAACTGTTTTAACTACAATTTTATAATCCGCAACGATAGAAGTGTGGATGGTACAAGGAGGATCGATCTCTCTTATAGGAAAACGGTCGAAAAAGTGTCCAGCGGTAAGCACTAAACAATAGTTCCAAATATCTCCGGGTGGCGCTCGGTATAGTTCAGCATTTGAAACGAATTACCGATATTTAATACTTATATGACATTCTAAATAAAATTAATATTCAGAGTGTTTTTCTTCTCCGCAAATAATTATTTTGTAAATATGTATGGATTAGATTTTTTAATATCAAAATTTAATCAAATTTAATATCACTGTGGCGCCATCAGTTTATCGCCTTTTGACGGACATTTTTGTAACATAGAGATTTATATCCTTCTTGTACCATCCATAGATAGAAGGTCCAGATTCTTGATTAAATATTGTGCCGAGATCTCGGTCTCCCCTGCCGGCAAATATAGGCAGATTCTCGGTCGCGACCGAGGCTATGTAATGAGTAATGACTCAAAATTACAATACAATATGCTTTATTCTTCACCAACAGCAGAAAATACAAATGACAAGAAAAACTTATGCTTATAATAAGATAAATTACTGTAAATAAGAAATTAGTTGTAATGCTGGAATAGAAAAAATTAAAAAGGTCACCTATTTTTATACTAGTAGTCCGCTTCGAACTGAGAACTCGCGATTTTCTTGAAAATGAGTGACCAATATAACAAGACCCTAATGATGATTTTTTCGAGCCTTCTAGCTCCATAACCCGTTGATCGATCCTGCTCATATACGAACTCTCAAATTATATCTATCTCTACTACAACTCCAACGAATTTCATAAAGATCAGTAAACCATAATATTGTCTTCGGTTGCCGCGATAGTTATTCATGAAATAAAACAATTAAAAACGGATTTTATCGCGTGTATTGAGTTTAAATTACATCCCGACGTTTCAAACACTTTACAGTGTTCGTGGTCAACGGGTCGACCCAATACACGCGATAAAATCCGTTTTTAATTGTTTTATTTCATGATCAGTAAACCGTTACTAAAGCTACCGCGGAACAAACCCTCAAAATCAAAAAGCTATCGAAATGCCGAGTCGTCCCAGTAGCCGACGTTGTTTGTAAGAACTTGCTTCGCTTACGCTCCGCTCGTTCTATAACTGTTTTTTTTACAATTGTATTTTTTAAGGTATAATTCCAATTACCATACATGACCATAGCTCAATTCGTTGCACTCTAAATCCACACACTTTAAATTGAATCGGCGGAATGACTCCCTTAAGGGATAAGTCCGCCTTTGTACAAATATTATGTATTCTTTCTGTTGTATTTTTCTTCGTTGTACAACAAATACTACTACTATGACTTTACATAATACAAAAAAAAACATTACGCTCCGCTCGTTCGATAAGAGAAATTAGTATAAATGAAAAATTAGTTGTAATGCTTTAATTGAAAAATATATTTGTACACGACCTTAAACCCAAACAAATTAGGCTGTGTTAATACATTTGTGTATAACTCGACCGTAATGTCTACGAATATGTAGAAATAAGACACCTATTCTAAAACATACCACACACATAACATAGGTAGGTATCACATGTCAAATACCAATGCTTATATCTTAATCAAAAGTATCAAAACATGATCGTTAGTTACATGCCACTTGTAGACAGAGAGATAGCACGTCAGATATGACAAAATAAGAGCGACCAAACCCCTCTAGTCAGTTTGCTATACTATGCTTATTTCTAGATCCGGACATCTGGCAGCTGTAAAGTGGTGGAGGTCAAAGAATGCAAACTAGTTTAAGAATACGAATCCTAGAGTTCTGGTTTTGATGCAGTATTATGAGAAATTATATAAATAATTAGATTTTTTTTTAAATTTATTTACCTACCTACTTTTTTTTTAGTTTGAATTAATTAGATTATATCATGGCCAAAACTTTCTGATGGGGAAAGTAGTCCGAAACGACGTATAATGTAATTCAAAGTTTGTCGCTAACTGTTCCTGTTTCCGAAATAATACGCAATGTTTTTTGTTCTAATGTTAAAATATAGGCCCCTTCCTCTATAAATAAGATAACTTCAGCAGGTTTTACCTATTTTGGTATTACTTTTTCCAACTGAAAATTTTTACTAGTATGTCACTCTGACCTACACCCATTAAAAGCTGCCAGATGCCCGGACCTAGCAATAAGGATAGTATTGCAATCTTACTAGACGGGTTTCGTTGCTCTCATTATTGTGTCATATCTGACGTTGCCAGCTCTTAGTCCATTAGTTCTGGAATCATTGACAGTACAAACTAATACAGTTTTGGTTACCACTTCGTGTCTGTCTTTCTGATAATTTCTGTTTGGTGTTTTAGTTGAATGGTAGATAATGTCTTGAGGCATTAAGTCCGCCATTTGTACTTTTGATTGTGCTACCAGAAACTACTACAAAATCATCTAACATTTAGAGGACCAGTTCAGATAGGAAAGCATATCAAACGTTTTGTGAAGCAGTCAGATTTCGATTTTATTATTTATTTATTTATTCTTTTTAATTTAACAATAGGTACATTGTCTGTCCCACAAGCTGTTTTTATATGTCTTCTTATAGAACTACGAATTATTGTGTATCTTTAAGATCTGTATTACTGTTTTGAAAAATAAGTCCCGCCTGCCGACCGGCAAGAAACTGCCGGTCATAATACTTCTAGGGTCAGAGGTGTAGGGTTAGAACCGGTGGTAGTTTTTCTTCGCTGACGTTCATAAGTGCATTGTAATGTGCCTAAATTGAAGAATAAATATCTTTTTACTTTTTACCAGAAAGTAAAAATGAATAACTGTTGCTAGTATCATCCCAACGTACAGAATTTCAAATGTTTGACAACGAACGGTGAAGAATAACGTTGTCTCTCCCTAACACAAGACGCCTTCTCTGTCTCGCACAATTTCCTTGCGCCATTAACTATTCGGAGCAGTAGGTCTACCGCGAAGTCGAAAATGGAATTTTCGGTATCTGCGTCCCTTTCTTTCATTTGCCAGTGCGGAAGAGAGGGAGATAACAAATATTCGCCTTTCAACAGACAGCGTTTGAACAGTAGAGTGACATACCATACCACATGAACGGACTCGAAACGTGAAGGAAATAAAATCAATACAGTTTAAAATGATTTCGAAATTAAAAGTGTATTATTCCTATTAATAATCCATACTAATATTATAAATGGGAAAGTGTGTGTGTGTGTGTGTGTGTTTGTTTGTCCGTCTTTCACGGCAAAACGGGGCGACGAATTGACGTGATTTTTTAAGTGGAGATAGTTGAAGGGATGGAGAGTGACATAGGCTACTTTTTGTCTCTTTCTAACCCCCCCACTTCCCTAAAATGGGGGGTGGAAGTTTGTATGGAGCATTCCGGGGGGCAAAGTGGAACCGCGTTACCCCGAATTTAACGCGAGCGAAGCCGCGGGCAAAAGCTAGTAATAAATAAAAATAAACCTAAGAAAGAAAATGAATAAAGAGAATAAAAATAATAAATATTATAGGACAATCTTACACAAACCGACCTAGTCCCACAGTAAGCTCAATAAGGCTTGTGTTATGACGACGATATATATAATAGATAGATGTAGATAAATACATAGAAAACATCCAATAAATCAGGTACAAATATCTGTGATAAACACAAATAAATGCCCTTACCAGGATTCGAACCCGGGACCTCCTGCTTATTAGGCTATTAAGTATTAAAATTATAACATTAACTCACTAAGTCATAGAGCTGGCTTCTCTCGTTCATCGCTCGGCACAAACTAATCATTGTAAATTGTAACTCAATCATCGTATATTAGTTAGTTAAATGGTAAGGTGTGGAATAAGTGAGAACATGTAGCGGGCACTAAACTACCAATCAATAATAATACTCGAGCCCTGGGGTCTAAATTTGTCAAACTTCCTACTGATTGGCTTACGGTCAACCAATTTGATTCCTAGGCCACTGTAGAACCTTGTCGTAATGACACTTACCCGTGTATAGGTATAAACGTAACCTATTCGCTACCAAACTAGCTATTGTGGCATGGTTCTAGAGTGGCCTAGGAATCAAATTGGTTGACTGTACATTGTTGTAGATCTTTGAATCCATCTTTTTGGTCCTTCCTTCATCTATTTTATCTATCTACTATATAGTTAGTTTAGGACCTCTCAATAATCACATTTTTTTTTGCAATCTGTACATGTTACGGCTAGGACCTTGAATACCACGTTTTTATGATATCTCAAAGAGCTCAAAGAGGACCCAGTGTGTTGACGATGAGGGACCCTCTTGTTCCTTTAGCCGCCAACACAGTGAATCCTCCTTTTTGTAAAGGGTCGGCAACGCGCATGTGACTCCTCTGGAGTTGCAGGCGTCCATAGGTTACGGTAGCTGCTTACCATCAGGCGGGCCGTATGCTTATTTGCCACCGTCATGGTATAAAAAAAATCTCTGAGACCTGCTTTTCAACACTGTATGGAAGTCATTCGGAAGGATATTTAACAAATTATTCGTTCTTTACTTCAATTATTAACACATTCATTGCCATCCAGCCAAACAAGACATCCGCGCCAGGCCACCAAAATTTCGTCATATAAAGCTGTAGTACCACGATCCCGACTATCGCGTCGTCCGGCCTGGGAACGAAATCATAAAGTACCCGATAGTCGGGTTTTCGGCACTGAATGTGTTAAAGAAAATATTATTAGAAATCATATTTTTCAGTGGATAATTCATTGAATTCAATACTTTTTGAGAGTCTTCAAGTGTTTAACAACATTATAAGTGATAGATAATCCCAGCGAAAAGTGTGATACTGTCTTAGAGAAGTGTTTGTTTAAACCATAGACATAAAATAAGAAGACGCGGTGCCGTGAAGACCACAGTGAAGATAAAATTGTGATTCATAATAAGCCGAATTCCTCGTGTTTACGTGTGACACGCACACATATACAACTCGTGGACAAGCGGTGATCGGTTCAAACGTCAAAAGTGAGTGTGTATGCACGAAACCGCGGCTTATTATGGAATCACAGTTCTATCTTCGTGGGACCACGTCTTCTTATTTTATATGTCTATAGTTTAAACAAGTTCATACAAGTAAGGATGAGTTCTGAATAAAGTCGTAAGTTAACAGATTGCTAATAAAAAATATAATTTACGTTACACCTGGCCATAATGCGAGTTTTACCGTACGCGTAGCAAAACTCGCATTATGGCCAGGTGAAAACGTAAAATTGTGTACCCACCACGGGCAGTAAAAAAGAAAGCCCTCTATCGCATATTTACAATCCTCGCTTGCGGCTCGGGTCACAAATACCTCCGATTTCGGGTTTTCTTTCTTTTACAGTCCTTGGTAAGTCATGTACTATTTATTATTGTAGGTACACTTATACCAAATCCGCTGTGATGTTATGACTTACGCCACGCCATACACGAGGCATTATTTTGCCAAACCAGCAGAAATATACGATATCTCAGGTTTTAAGTTACAAAAACTGAGCATCTAGGTCGTCTAAAGTCTACTGCAAATATCAAAACCTAAATAATTATATGTGACGTATTGAAGTCAAAGGTACATCATTGTCAGTGGTCAATAGGGGTTTCTGCCATAAAAAATCATTTAGAAATAAACTCCATTTACAACACAATGATCTCTTTGATTTGAAAATGTCACATATATTTGTGATAGACTAGAAAAAAAGGTACCATTGGCGGCCGGCGCTTACCTACGCTTTTATTGCTCGAACACAATAATGAATCTGTACAACTTGCAACGTAAGCGCCTTCCGCAAAAATGGTACCTTTTCGCAAAAAATGGTACCTTTTATTGTCACATTTCTTTACCATACGTACTCTCTTCCTCCTAGCGTTTGTCCCGGCTCGGGGTCCACTTGACAACCTAATCCCATGAATTGGCGTAGGCACTAGATATTACGAAACCGACCTCCGGATTGAAAGTCGGACGTCTTACCGCCAGGCTACCAGCGCTCTGTATGGTTAAATATATAGTATTTCATTCCCAGAAGACTGAATGAAGAGATGTTTTATCTTAACACATACATAGCCTAATAACCCAAGACCCTGCATAGCCGGGCGACCCCCGCTGCCACGCTCGAAGTAATTTCACCCTATAGTGAGACACTAATTTATTGTAAGTGACAGTAAACTTAATACGTCTCCATGGCAACCATCAAATGTCTGACTCTCTCTTACGCCCCACGGAACAATGGTGCGTTCCCTGTCTAGCATTGCGTGTTCCCCTTCGCACCCCTTTTTTTGGCAGCTTAGGTTTCAAAGAAATAATGCGCTAAGCGGAGTATAGAGATATCTTGTATATGTCTTAATACAAAAGGGTTCCGACTTCGCTTTTGGTAACCTAATCCGAGGAATTGGCGCAGGCACTAGTATTTACCAGATACGACACCTAAGGTGGTTATTACACTGCTTTGCGCATGCGGTGACGGTGTGGGAGCAAGATAGCGCTCTACACGTGTATAGCGCTGTCTCGTTTACCCATCCGGTTGCGGCGCCAGTGTGATAATAGACGGAGAGCTGGCTACGTCAGATATGACACAATAATGAGAGCAACGAAACCCCTCTAGTCAGCTTGCTATACTTTGGGGATCAATGTTACTCAGCGTCCGTAGGAAACACCTTAGACAACCCTTCACGTGATCCCTGGGTGGTGCTAAAAGAGTAACAAACTTGGCAGCTGCACTGTCCCATCTGGACCTCGCAGCACTCACTGGATTTTCTTCATCATCTGCTTTCCCACTACTACGAGTATTACCTCAGAGAAGAAATGCCTATATATATCCAGTGACATGTAGGCATACGATAAAAAAAAAGCTTGCTATACTATGCTTATTTCTAGATCTGGACATCTGGCTGCTGTTAAGTAGTGGAGGTCAAAGAATGCAAACCACTTCAAGAAAACAAATCCTTAGGAGTTCTGGGTTTGATGCAATATTATTAGAAATTATGTAAATAATTAGATTATATCATTGTCTGTTAGTGGAAAATAGTTCTAAACGACGTATAATGTAATTCATGGTTTGTCGCCTACTGTTTTGGTTTCTGCAATAATACGCAATATTTTTTGTTGTTATGTTAAAATTATAAGCCCTGTTATCTAGAACTGAGACATTTCCAGCAGTTTCTACCTATTATTGTGTAACTATTTTCTAATTCAAATTTTTTGCCAGTCTGTCACTCTGACCTCCACCCATTAAAAGCTGCCAGAGGCCCGGATCTAGCAATAAGGATATCATAGCAATCTAACCAGGACAGCGCAGGTTTTGTTGCTCTCATTGTTGTGTCATATGATATGACACTCTATCTGACGTGGCCAGCTCAGTCCATAACCGCGTTAGGACGATTTATTGTTAGAAATTCGACCTCAGGAACGTGTTCATATTCAAGTTTATTTGTGCATATATTAGATAAATAGATTATGACGATGTTAATCGAACAATCAAATGATTAACTATACAGCTGTATACCTATTTAGTTAAATTCCGCCTGATAACGATAGTGTAACTGAACGATAACTTGAAGATTTAGATACCGATAGGGTATCTAAATATAAGTAATTGTTTACGTAAGGTTAACTTTATGAAGCATGGACTACCTATACACTATGGGATTGCAAGGCATATAAGGCAGCATTAAGCAATTGCAAAGGGATCAATGTTACTCTGCGTCCGTAGGAAACACCTTAGACAACCCTACACGTGAACCCTGGGTGGTGCTAAAAGAGTAACAAACTTGGCAGCTGCACTGTCCCATCTGGACCTCGCAGCACTCACTGGATTTTCTTCATCATCTGCTTTCCCACTACTACTGCCCCAGAGAAGAAATGCCTATCTATAACCAGTGACATGTAGCCATACGATACAAAAATTTTCAAAGGGCTAGCTTTATTTCTTTCTTGGTAAGTTTTCGGTAAGGGCGTAATGGACTATAAGCCGGCCACGTCATATATGACACAATAATGAGAACAACAAAACCCGTCTGGTTAGATTGCTATATTATCCTTATTGCAAGATCCGGGCATCTGGCAGCTTTTAATCGGTGGAGGTTAGAGTGACAGACTAGCAAAGTTTTTTAATTAGAAAACAGTAATACCAAAATAGGTAATGAGAACAACAAAACTCGTCTGGTTAGAATGCTATATTATCCTTATTGCAATATATCATTCTAACCAGACGGGTTTTGTCTGAAGCTGTCTCAGTTATAAAGGACAGGGCCTATATTTCAACATTAGAACATAGAAGATTGCGTATTGTTAGGGAAACAAAAACAGTAGGCGACAAGCTATGTATTACCGAGGTAAGTACGAACACTTGTCGTCTCCACCTATACAGGTGAGTGTCCTCACGAATCCATCGTGGAATTTTAGTAAGGCTGATTTTAGTACACTGTACTCTTGCATAGCAAATATTGACTGGACTGAGGTACTGAACGTACAATGTGTGGATACAGCTACTGAAATGTTTTATGCAAAATTAAATGAATGTATCAGTAACAGTGTTCCGTTGAAAAAGCAGTCAGCTTGTAAACGGTATGTTTACCCATCTTGGTACACGTCGGAAATCATTCGTAATATAAAAGACAAATACTTCCATTTTAAGAAGTTTAAAGAGACTGGGCTAGACTTCAACCGAGAGCTGTACCGCTATTATAGGGGACGTGTCAAATTCCTTATAGACCAAGCTCACCGGAACTACCTCCAGAAGCTTGAGAAAAGCATAACTGATGACCCTTCGAGTTTCTGGGATTATGTAAAAAGCAAGCGGAAGAATACAAGGCAGCCCGCCGAATTTACATATAAAGGTGAGACTGTGTCGGGGCAACGTGCCGGAAATGCCTTTGCTGAATACTTCAGCTCGGTGTTCCAAAATGAAGAGCCGCGACTGGATGTAGAGGATGCGATGCATGTGGGTAGTAGTACAGGGTCTCAGGCAACACTCGTCACTATAGATAGTGTGGACGCGGCAGAGCTACGTAGAGCTGCTAAGCGGCTAAAATCACGCAGTTCGGCAGGTCTAGATGCCATTACTCCATATTTAGCTAAAGATTGCATAGCCGCCTTAGATGATCCACTTTTACACATTTACAATCTAGCATTGAAATATGCAGTTTATCCTGCCCAATGGAAAAAGTCCAGAGTCACTCCTGTACCTAAGAGTGAGTTGGGTCCGGAAGTTGAAACATAGACCGATAGCGGTCCTATCTGTCTTTGGAAAGCTTTTTGAGTCGATGATAGATTATCGAATTAGATATCAAATTGCCTCCCAGCTTGCTGATGAACAGCACGGGTTCCGTCGGGGACGCTCGACTTCCACCAACCATACAGTTTTCGTGGATTATACCACAAGGGAAATGGACGCTGGTCGTCAGGTTGACTCAGCGTTTTTTGATTTTAAAAAGGCCTTTGACCTCGTTGATAATGACATCCTATTAAAAAAGTGTGCCTTTATGGGGTTCTCTCCAAAACTGCTGAGATTATTCGCAAGTTATTTAAAAGATCGTTGTCAGGTTGTAAAAATAGCGGGATGTCAATCAGAGCCGTTTTACACCCGGTCCGGTGTGAGCCAAGGGAGCACTCTTGGCCCAACACAATTTATATTAATGGTAAATGACCTGCCGAAGTTTGTTAGCAAGGCGAAGTGTTTGCTGTTTGCAGATGACCTCAAACTTTTTCTGGGAGTTGGCGAAATAAGTGACTGTGAGTCGCTGCAGCGGGATATAGATGCGGTGGCTGAATGGAGTATCGCAAATAAATTACAGTTTAATCTCTCAAAATGCAAAACAATCACTTTAAATAGAATCCGCAAACCGATATGTGCGTCTTACACATTGCATGGTATCCCATTGGAGCGCGTCACTGAGATGCGCGACCTAGGACTAACGCTCGATAGACAACTAAACTTCCGGCAACATCAGTCAGTAGTAAATCCACTGTCACGAATTTATTGTCCTTTAATGATTTTGTCTCTCATAATATGGGTAAAGGTAACCAAATTGATGTAATATACACCGATTACAGCAAATGTTTTGATCGAATAGATCATAACATATTATTATTCAAATTACAGACCCTGGGTATCCGTGGTGACCTGTTTAGGTGGTTTTCAGCCTACGTGTTAAATAGGACTCAGGCTGTTGTCCTTAATGGTTTCAAATCTTCTTGGGTAAGGGTACCCTCCGGAGTTCCTCGGGGATCTTTGTTAGGACCACTCTTATTTGTAATCTTTATCAACGACATTGGTTCTACTTTTATTAATAGTGAATTTCTGCTTTATGCGGATGATATGAAAATCTTCAAAATAGTTAATAATGAATTTGAAGCCAATTTGTTGCAGGAGGACTTGGATAGACTAGATTTGTATTGTAAAAACAACAATTTAGATTTAAACGTATCAAAATGCTTTAGTATGAGTTTTACTAGGAAAAGAAATGCTTATAAAAGTGTGTACAAAATCAAATCACAAAACCTTATAAATCAAAAGTCCTCCCGAGATCTAGGTGTCATTTATGATGATAAGCTTACTTTTAATGAGCATGTGGAATGTATTACTGACAAAGCTTACAAAGCCCTTGGCTTTCTGATTCGTTCCGCTGGTGACTTTAAAAAAATGAAAACAATTAAAATCATATACTGTGCCTATGTAAGATCTCAACTTGAATATGCTTCTCAAATATGGAACCCGTTCTATAAATTGTATGCAGACAATATTGAAAAAGTTCAAAAAAAAATTATTAGGTTCCTCTCTTTTAAATTTAAGCTGAATATTGACAACTATTTTGTGTCATGCCAAAAATTACACCTTGTCCCTCTATTTAAAAGACGATCGGCAAATGACATAAGTCTATTAATGAAAATCGCCCAAGGTAAAATCGATTCTCCGGATCTAGTAAGTAAGGTACAATTCTATATACCTGCCTCGCAATTGCGCAGAAGACCTTTGCTTCGCATCCCTCATTCTTGCAATAACATTCGTAAAAAATGTTTCTTTCCGCGAACAGCTAGGATATTTAATGAATTGAATGATATCTCTGATGTAGACTTGTTTCATAGCAAGATTATTAATGTTAAAAATATTATTGTTAATAGATAGTTAAAGATACCCGACATAATTTTGCGTTCATAGATTCTGACCTGAATATTTCATAGTGTAATATCTTGCTATTTAGAGACTATATATTCATGTTATTTAGCATTATATATGTGGAAGCTTGTAATTTGCATCTAGTTGATAAGTGTATTAACATATGTATATTAGGCAGTAAGCATCCCAAATAAAATAAAATAAAATAAAATAAAACATGTTACTGAAATTTGTCTGAAGTCGAGCAAAACGCTGGGGTTTATCATGAGAATGGCATACCAGTTTCCTAATCCCAATGTCGCCATAATGTTGTACAATGCATACGTACGTAGTACACTTGAATTCGACGCTTTAGTTTGGGATCCTCACGAGGCGAAATACGTCCTAAATATAGAAAAAATACAGCGAAAATTCGCTAGGTCCATATACAAACGGAAATACGGGTACTACCCGTATATGTATCCCTCTCTGTTTGTCTCAGGGATGGTAGGACTGGACACACTTGAATTCAGAAGAAAATTACTTCTTATGGTGCACTACTATCAGATTCTTAATCACAGAGTTGATAATCCGTGTGTGCTAGAGCAGTTAGGATTGCACGTTCCAGTGCCGGGGCGCGGAGGCGGCGGTGCGGTTGCGCAGCGGCGACGTCCGCGCCCGTTCGCGGGAGGCGAGGCATGTTCACGCCGGGGTGAAAATGCTCCGACTAACAGAGCACTGCAACTATTCAACAATATATACGCACTGGATCCAGATGCAGACGTATTCCATGACAGTATAGGTATTTTTGTGGGGCGTGTTAGGCTGTGTCTTGGCAATTGCAGTTGAGGTTCAATTGAAATGAATGTTTTATTTTTACTTTATTTTATGACTTAAGATTAGTACTTAAATTGGCAAATATATGATACTCAATGCTTTTCTCTAATTTCGACATCTGTGATAATTGATAATATAATAAATATGGGATATTGTATTGTAAATGTATAACTCTATGTATAATGTAATGTAACCTATTGTAATGTAATGTGTAAGTGTTTTGGTTCCGTACTGTAAACTTACATATGATGGAATAAATAAATACAAAAAAAAAAATTAAATTACATTATACGTCGTTTGGCACTACTTTTCCCCAACAGAAACTTTTGGCAAGGATAAAGTCTAATTATTTACATAATTTGTCATAATATTGCATCAAACTCAGAACTCCATGGTTTGTTTTCTTCAAGTTATTAGCATTCTTTGACCTCCACCACTTTACAGCTACCAGATGTCCGGATCCAGAAACAAGCATAACTAGTACAGCAAACTAACAAGAGGGGTTTCGTTGCTCTCATTATTGTGTCATATATGACGTGGCAGCGCTCCGTCTGTAAGGGGTAGTCGAATGAATGGGCTAGCAGTTCAAACTGGAAAGTCTTTCATTGGGTTAGCCGTGTTTAAGGGACGCCCATTGAAAGGCTTTTGTCACGGAAAGGGTTGTCCTGTCCCTGCTATACAGTGTTTAAACCCAATACGAACAAAGGATTAAACCAGTTATAGTATATAATAGCGTTATTATTAGTTCAGAGGTTTTTAAGTTACACTTAATAATGATCCCGTAATTTTTTTTTTGAAAATTGACCGAGCAGCAATGCAATACAACCATGAAGTTATCATTTTAAGCTGGAGTATACTTTTCGGTCACAAAGTGAGGCCGAAAGAGAGGGTTATCTAGAGGACTGTGTCTCGTTTTGACTAAGGAGGTAATGACGTCATCGGACACAAAATGTGTCAAATCTGACAATTTTGTAACGAGTGCGAGTGAGACACCGCCCCCTGCATTATGCTCTCTATCGGACCGTTTTTACTACTTTTTACTAGTCACCTATGTGCGACTGTTTTGCTCGGTAATAAGGTTCAACTGTGGTCAGGGAAATAGAGTAAGGGTAATGTCCGGTTTCTTTCTAGGTCCGTGAATGCAACATGATTGAATTAAGTAGCTGTCTGTCAATTGTCAACGAGCGTTTAACACTTGAGTGTGTTGCAGTACATTGTCGGCTGAATTATTTTGTATGGTTAAAAATAGACCAGCGTAAGTGAGACAGTTGAGTAAACGTGAATGCTACGAATATGGAGGTCAAGTTATAATAGTACTAGCACTCGTGGTAGAAATCATGTCTCGTGAATATAACCGGATTTGCCAAGCCATATTTTCGGTGATTTTGTTTAAGTGTGTCGATTTATTATCTTCTAAGTCCAAGCATTACCCGTAATAAGTTGACTGTATGGCTATAAGGAACAATGGTGGTACAGTGTTTATATTAAATGTTATGATAAATAGTAGTTTATGTAACTGTTACGTATATAATAAGGCCTAATTACGTACAGTTGCATACACTGCTTTATCTTACATACTATAAATCCTAAATGACGTGTTCGGAAACCATTAGAATGACCGCCATTGCACCGCCATGGCCAACTCGATTGTGCGAACGGTCGGGGAGGAGGGCTGGAATTTCATTACGTTACCAAAATCGATGTGGTTATGAATTTTCGAACATTATTACGACACTGGCATAGTTAATACACCGATGTTACATTACTGGTTGCAATAATGGTGGTAATTACATCGGTTTCCGAACGCAGAATAGAGGATTTATGATATGGACGTAGATAAAATACGTAACATACAGAAAAAGCTGGTTATTACAAAATGTTATAGTCTTATCTTCTTAAAAGTATTTCTTGGCCGTGACTGTGGTTAGTTAAGCTTAACGATAATATTTAATGTAAAAGATTAACTATCTACGTATCCATGTTAGATTACGAAGCACTGCTTCCCATAAGTTAGTAGTAGAAGTAGTAGTAGTAGTAGTAGTAGTTAGTAGTAGTAGTGGTTAGTAGATTATTGCAAACGAGTTGACCAGTTAACAAGACCTCTTAACAAAACTCTTTTAGGCCAAATAAGAAATACAGCTCATATAAGAAATCTCTAATTGTATTTATCTCTGCTAAAACCCCAACAAATTTCATGAAGATCAGAAAAACGTTAACTATAGTCATAGCGGAACGAACATTAAAAAAAAAAGTCAAATACACGGACGACCCAGTAGCCAGCTGTGTTGAGTCCAAAGTTGTCTGTAAGAATTTCGCTGCGCTCGTTCGTTAAGTTACCTGTTTGCTCCGATTGGTGGCGTTGTTGGAGCGGCCCTGGCGCAGCACGTCGCGGTGCCACGCGATCAGCTCGAGGACCATCCGCTTCTCCAGCTCGGTGAAGTTCTTGGAGCGCTCCTTGTGTGTCGCTCCTACACAAGTTACCTGTTTGCTCCGGTTGGTGGCGGTGTTGGAGCGGCCCTAGCGCAACACGTCGCGGTGCCGCGCGATCAGCTCCAGGACCGTCCGCTTCTCCAGCTCGGTGAAGTTCTTGGAGCGCTCCTTGTGTGTCGCTCCTACACAAGTTACCTGTTTGCTCCGGTTGGTGGCGTTGTTGGAGCGGCCCTGGCGCAGCACGTCGCGGTGCCGCGCGATCAGCTCGAGGACCGTCCGCTTCTCCAGTTCGGTGAAGTTCTTGGAGCGCTCCTTGTGGCCCCGACGGGCGCGGATAGCGTTCACGGCGCTTCTTGTTGTGGACATATCAGTCTGGAAAGACGGTTGCATTTAAGAGGCAGGCAACAGCTAAATTCGGTCCCTTTCTTTTTGAACGTGAGTGAAAGGGAAACATTGTGTAACGATTAGTACATACTCAAATTACTACAGGTGTGCCTATAATAGTTGAAGAGTTCCCTCGATTTCTCCAGGATCCCATCATCAGATCCTGACCTGCTGACAATGGGACCAACTGTGAAGTATAAGTGATGATCATGATGATATCCGATGTACGACTAGCATGTAGGTACCTACTTATTTTTGCATGTTTTTAAAGTGGGGCATTCCACTCATACAATAGATTGTTATTAAATCAAATACAAAAAGATGATTGAAGGCAATAAAAATTTCGTCAACTTAGTAACTTGATCCATAGCTTAATTGGTAAAGCGATCGAGCCCCGGCAAGGCGTATCGATGCAGGTTCAAGTCCTGCTGGGTTGATTATTTTTTCAATGTTTGTATTTGATTTAATAACAATCTATAGCATGTAGGTAGATACACATGCACTGGAAATAAAAAGTAAAACATAGCTGTTTTAAGGTGAATAAGAGATAACTTCGGAATTATTTTCTATCGAGTCGATGTCGGCCAATAATGTATTAAACACAGGATCTTGAAAATTGTGACAATTCATATTGAAAGGGTGCCTATGGCGGGCGACGCTTACGTTGTAGTTGTTGTACAGAAGAAATAAAGCACAGCGAATGTCATCTCGCTCAAATCTCGAGCAGAGCCAGCCTGGGGGTGGGGAAGTACCTCCACTCTACAGAAAATCACAACCAAATAGCACTAGACCCTACTCATAGTGTTGTGTTCCTGCTGGTGAGTAAGG
The DNA here is from genome assembly GCA_947086415.1 of Pammene aurita. Taxonomy (NCBI): domain Eukaryota; kingdom Metazoa; phylum Arthropoda; class Insecta; order Lepidoptera; family Tortricidae; genus Pammene; species Pammene aurita. Next base: position 7,006,807 of record OX352312.1, read on the forward strand.
TCGCCAAAGAGCTCAAAGAGGAACCAGTGTGTTGACGACGAGGGACCTTCTTGTTCCTTTAGCCGTGAACACAGTGAGTCAGTGAATCCTCCTTTTTGTAAAGGGTCGGTAACGGGCATATGACACCTCTGGTGTTGCAGGCGACCATAGGTTACGGTAGTTACCATCAGGCGAGCTGTATACTTGTTTGCCACCGTCGTGGTATAAAAAAAAATAAAGGCTTAAGGCGCCATAAGGATTGTCACGTATCTCTTTCTTCACTAAAACAAATACAAAGTACCTACTAATAGTTAATGTTAAAACTGTTTAAGCAAAGGTCATCGGGCGGGAGTTTAACACCGCTTTAATTCTGTAGATAAAGCCCTCAGTCATGCTTTCGGAAGTCAAATAAAGTGTATAAAGGACAAAATGGCTTTGTTCAAATAATTAGAAACTGGACCGAAGAGTTCACCAGATAACATTTCACGGTGAAGTTTGACATCAAAACATAGTTCATTTAAGCGGTCCATCAGTGATAGCGGTTCGATAAGTGACAGAAAAAAATTACGTAATAGTGACAATTGTTGTCTTCAATATATTGTAGGGTTTTGTGTGACAACAAGCAGTTATCCGTGTTAATTTATAAAAACCTAACAACGTCATATGTATATACCGGGTGTGATCAATCCAAATGGTTCAGTAGCATTATTTCATGAAGCTGCAAGTTCGCTTGTGTGTTTCTTTCTTGCAACCATAAGTTGTTAGAAAGATGGCTATTGGTTAAAATGAGTACCTAGAGTTTTTCAAGAACCGAAATATCTAGAAAGTGCGTTGACCTCGAATGCAGCCTACTTATTAACTATGAACACTCATTTTAAAATATGTAATTTCTAAACCCATTGGCTTTAATGATTAAAAAAAAACTCAATATTCACTTTTAAAAGCGCATATTGACAGTCAAACTTGACAGTGCTCGTGACATCGTGATGTATAAAAGTGAACACACGCTTGCTATGTCACAATATACCGTTAAACAAGTCAAACACCGCCCCAGTTAGAAAAATGAAACTATTTTTCTATTAAAAATAACTCGTATATCTAGACAGCATTGAATACGAATTAAATTTAACTAGACTTGAGGCCTTGACCAAACCAGTCTAGCTGTCTAGCGAGACATTTAAATGACAGAGTTAGCCGTTATACAAATATAGGTACATATTATTGGGTTATTTGGAACTATTTATTTAGCTTGCTTTCGTATGTAAGTAAGTGTACTTTTTTTTCGAAATAATTTTAAACAAAAAAGAACCGTCTTTACTTAGTCTCCACCTTTTCAAAGGGAAATGAATCAATTTATATATACAAGGTGCTCGCGAGGAAACCGCATAATTTTAACAGCGTACTCCTGAGGCCAAAACAAGTAAAAAATAAGATATGACTTTTGGACAATTCCGCCAAAAAAAAAAATTTTAGTCTCTCGAGCACCGTGTATATTATCTATGGTTTATACAAGTTTATTTTATATTTTTCTTTTACATGTGGAAGTAAGCAGGGTTCGAAATATTCAAGATAATTATGATCTCTGATATTTATCGCAATATTTATCAGATATCCCCTCTATGTTTTTTGTTCAACTACCTACCAAAGTTGATTATCACGCTCGATATTTTTTTTGTGCTCCCTTACACATTTTGAGTTATTATCAAATCGATAATTATCACACATAAAAATCACGATAATTATCAAGATAACTATGTAAGTTTATTTACGAATGTTTAGTTGATTTGCATTTGAAACACCTACATATTTTCTGATTAATTTCAATGTTCAAGTTCAAGTTCATTTATGTGGCCAAGTTTTTTTTATTTTTATTTATTAAAGATCAAAATAATTAATTAAATCGAAGAGTTTCATGGGTACTTAACTGCTCAAGCCATTTATTTTTTTACAGCAAGGGTTCAGACTAACTTATCTAGCTATGATATTTTTTCTAACAGTGCATTTCCAGTTTTACAGAGCGTAGTCGTGATCATTAGAAGACAAAAAAATAATTTCTAACATCCTTAATTGACTTTGAGTTGTATAGGTATAGATCTTGTATGTGTTTTGGAAGGCTATTTATGATTTTTGTAACAAACTACGTTTAGTAAGTCATAACTCATCATAATACATGCAATATCTATCGAGTAAGATTATAGAATAACAAAAATACCTTAGCAACCATAAGAACGTCAATAAGTCATAATCATCAATGGTTTCCGCCTCCCAAAGGTTGTCTGGAAGAGATCGCTTTTTAGCGATAAGACCGCCAATTATTTTACCTCTACTGTTATTGTTTGAAACTTGTATTTTGTGTGCTTTTTTTTATTTTGAGCTGAGCAATAAAGAGTATTTATGTTTATAAGTTTACCTAGTTTTGTTTTAAAAAATACACAAATGTATTCCTACCTCGTATTCGAAATGAAAAGCAGAGTGTTTAACCCGAGTGAAAGACACAGACACTCGAACTATTGGCGCACTCACTTCATTGCCCAAATATCTCTTCAGAAAACGGTTCCTTTCATCCCTGGTTAACAATCTACTTTGATTGTACTAATCATATTTTTTGTTAGATCGCCAATTTTTATTTAACAGTTGCAAAAAAAGCATTAAGACTACAGTTAGGCATTATTTATGTTTCCGCTGCCAACACTACATGAGGATCAACTTAAACAAGACCAATAAACAATATAGACTGCCATGTTGTACTCAAAGTTACGTTACTCATTAACCCTTGACCGCCAAGCATCAGATAAAGAAATCGTACCACTGACACCCCAACAAAATATGCGCGAGCGTACTCTTTTATTTTTTGAACGTGATATCACGCAATGGCGCTGAGGGCACGACTTTCCGTGCGCGTGATTTGACGTCTTAAGTTAAAAAAAAACGTTTTTTTTTTAAATAAGTAGGCAATAATTGTAGCTTTAGTAAGGGTCCAAAGTAATGAGTAAAGTAAAGTTTATTATCAGTTTTTTTCTCCTGATGCTAAATTTGCTAAAACGACAGCTCGATCTACCCCAATCTGACCTAACCTGACCAATCTAACTACCATTTTAGTACAAAACTAGATGTCTGTTTATTACTAATACTGTTATTTTAGTACAAAACCAGATAGAATGGGTTGAAGTTGTGCAGTATCGAGCTGTCATGTATCGGAAGAACAAAACAAACTAGAGGTCGTCGTCATACGTCAATGGGGTTGGCCAATGGAAGGTTTTTACAGTAGACTGCAGCATAGGTTGTACCTGTCAGTCCTACCCATAATGTCAAAAACCTATTTATTTACTTAACCTTTATTGCACTAATACAAGAAACAATGGCGGAATTAACGCCTTAAGGCATCCATTGGGCCAAACAGAAACGAATGATACATGAAACTTGTTCTTGTTTTGGAATTTCCTGGCATGGATTCTAGCCTTCAGGTCAAATCCTGTAGAACAAATCTAGTGACACAGTGGTGACAGGTACAATCTGTGCTGGCGCCATTCGGCTAAACTTTTGACAGCCTCCCCCATTGTAGATAAGTGTCGCAGAATGTATAACCTCCCATATAAACCACGACACTTCTTTACACGTCAGTTACAATTACAATTAAGTACTTGTGCATTATATTTACATCATATTTTCATGCTTATTTTATAGCAAGTTTGGTTATTTTTCATTTACAAATTTACATGTAGGTAAGTACATTATTTTTAAATACGTTTTTACAGGTATAAGTATGTCCATTATTATTCAATATTTAAGTACATTCATTTTGTTAGTCGTCGTTGCAATTGTGTTATTTATTAGCATGTCCTTGAAATAAATTCATTGATATTGTAACAGCACAGGTCAATTAGCATTTTTTTAAGTTTGGCTTCACTCGCCGAATCAACAATTTCACTAGGAAGAGTATTGTATATCCTAACGCCAAGGACAGGGAGTGACTTCCGAGCTTTATCGTGTCTACGATACGGGATTAGTAGCAGGTGCGCACCGCGGGTGTTCCTGCTGTTTATATAAATATTTTGATTTAGGTTATTGATAGTCGTTATTACACATTGATCTCTGATTCTAGTTTTATCGGAATGTAAAACGGGTGAGTTTTTTTGCAAACAGTAAGTATAAGAGACAAATGTTAATTTTATACGACTTTGGAAACCTGTTGGTTCAAATGTTGAAAAGGCCAGCCGGTTATAAATATTGCATATAAGTGTATGTACAGTCGCCATCAAATATATCGGAGCGGCCAAGGTACTCAAAAATATCTGAACATACACTTTATCGCCTTGACAATAGAGGCGTTGTACAGATATTTGTGGCCACTTTGGCCGCTCCGATATATCTGATGGCGACTGTATGCCTCTACGTATGTATGAATCAATGTACCTATATCTAAGTCGCTTTGGGTCGAGTTTGTCATTTAATTAAGGGTTTAATTTAACACTACAGTGGCCGGGGACATGAACGGTGCTATTTTAGACGGTTATCATAATCACACTGGTGACGGTGTGATCTAGACACACGGCAGTGTGTCCGCCAAGTTCGAGCAAAAAAAAGCGACACACCGGCCGTGGGTTATATTACACGAACCATTTCGGGCCAATTTCGACCACCCTATAACTCAAAACATATGTTATCTACGCATATGAAATTTCGAGTGTCTGTTGACATCCCCTTAATTGTCTAGAATACAAAATTTCATTATTCTACCTATAGCAGTTCTTGAGATATTGACGTCAGAAAATCGCTATTTTTACTATACACTCACTGACTCACTGACTATCAAAAACCTAGACCACTTCCAATGGTCGTACTGACTTGAAATTTGGCATGGAGATAGGTCTTAAGGTCAAAGTAAAGGGAAAAATCTGAAAACGGCCAAGTGTGAGTCAGTTTTAAAAATAGCGAAGGTGTAACTTTGTTCTACTATGAAGTCATAATGAACTAAATGGGTCTATCTTCCAATGGTCGTACCGACCTGAAATTTGGCTCGAAGGTTTGTCTTTAGGTCGAAATAAAGTAAAAATCTGAAAACGGCCAAGTGTGAGTCAGTTTCGAAAACAACGAATGTGTAATTTTGTTCTACTATAGGTAGGTATAGAGTGGAAATGAGATAAGAATTCTTTAAATTTAGATACATACCAATTTAAGACAATACATGTTTGTCTTAAAGACAAGAACAATAAAATTGTTCACCACTCTGTGTGTGTCTGTTGCGGGAACCGAACCCACGATTAACGAAGTGCAAAGCAGGTCACTAGGTACACTAGGTGCGCTAAATCAGTCAAACAAAAATGAAAAGACTATTTTTTCTCGCATAGTCTAAATAATTTCTAATTTTACAACTAATAAAATCGCAGATTCAAGAACATGGAAATCATATATACTCTAAGATGGAATTATATATACTACTGTCCATCTCACCCTCCGATACGCCACGGGATGAGATGGGATGGTGCACTTCTAGGGCTACATAATAGGCCACCAATTATAATACCTACTGGTAGGTAGGTATTTATTACCAAGTTATTAATTATCTATGTAGGTAGCGTACTTACAAACAGAATAAAGTACGTTATTGATGTATGTAATTATATGTAAGTAGGTACATTTTATAGGTGTAGGTAGCCAGTTTATTTGTAAAAATCACCTATAAATAAATAGTAAAATAGAATTAGACGCTTAGTATAAAGGGTATAGTATAAAGTACATACCTAAGTGGAATGAGACATTTCCTAAAGCAAAAGTGATAAAAAAATAATAAAGAACCTACACCTAACAAAAATAAATGAAATCCCATCAAAAACATAAATGTGAAAGGCTGCCAAGTTCGATACTATGGGAATGCTTCCCCTATAAAAGAAGTGAGATCTGAATAAGTACCAAGTTCCATAAAAATACCTCAAATCATAAATAGTTATAGGAATGCACACTTGATTTCCAGCAGTTTTAAAGGTACATTTTGAATAAGTATCACGTTACATAGAAATACCTAAAATTATAATAGTCAGAGAAACGCACACCGGTTTTTTTAGCAGTTTCCTGATAACATTTATTATTTTCAGTACTTTTTAATGATGTAACTTGGCAAGTTTTAATAGAAAATTATATACTTGACACATTGCAGTCCAAAGGTGTCGATTCATTGCATTGAAAAGGTGTGTGGTGTGTGAAAACTTGCCAAGTAACATCATTAAAAAGTACTGAAAATAATAAATGTTATCAGGAAACTGCTAAAAAACCGGTGTGCGTTTCTCTGACTATTATAATTTTAGGTATTTCTATGTAACGTGATACTTATTCAAAATGTACCTTAAAAACTGCTGGAAATCAAGTGTGCATTCCTATAACTATTTATGATTTGAGGTATTTTTGTGGAACTTGGTACTTATTCAGATCTCACTTCTTTTATAGGCGAAGCATTCCCATAGTATCGAACTTGGCAGCCTTTCACATTTATGTTTTTGATGGGTAATGATAACTACCGAATTCCTTCGCGGTAGCATCCTAAAAGAGACCGGGATCATAGAGAAAAAAGTAAACATAGACAAGGTTCGAAAGAATAATTATGAATGATAAGTATCTTGATAATTATCGTGATTTTTATGTCTGATAATTATCGATTTGATAATAATCCAAAAATTGTTTTTGTATGGGACACGTCATCTCAGCCGGCCGACCCTCCATATAAAACAATTTTTTTCGCGTTAAAAATGTTTTTTCTTATTTTTTTGTAATTAGAAAAAGACACCAATTATACCTATAAACGGATTTTTGTAACACGTTGTATAACCAACGTAAATACTAAATAGTAGTAGGTACTTAAAACAATACCGTCCCTACCATGTGCAGTCGAGTAAACAACTATACCCGATTCCATACACGACAAAACTCAATCCAATTAAATGCAAATCACTCGGACGCTGATTTTATAACTTATCAGACCATTATGTCATCATTTAAAACTATTCGCAAACTAGTAGTTAATATCAAGGTTTTCGGTGCAATTTTAAAATAGGTGCCAACTGGCGTATAATGCTCAACGTATTTATGCGATTATATCTTTTCTCATAGAAATAAGGTATGTAACCGAGTGATGGATAGTGATCAGAGCGAATTATAATTTGTTGTCATTGTCATGGCGCGGAGAACTGGGCAGTTAATTTTGATTTTATTATAAGACTAGCTTTGCCCGCGTCTTTGTTCGCGTAGACGGGGGAATCAACTTTTTGACCGACACAAATCTGTCCTCAAGCTTTAAATTTTATTGTGAAATTTCACCTTTAAATAATGTTTTTTCTGTGTTTCAGTTTATGGTGTATGTTAAAACATTCGAGGCTCCAAGTGTAAACCTTAATAACCAGAAACTATGTATATTAGAAGGCCGATTTCTTGGTAACTCCGGAGACATTTTGAGTAACGCAAGATACACTCAAAACTGTGGGTCAAAAAGTTCTGATCAGTTCTCTCTCTGCCAGGAGTCGTTCTCAGATGGCAGTCGCTTTTGTAAAAACTAGTGCCTACGCCAATTTCTGGGATTAGGTTTCCAAACGGACCCCAGGCTCAATAAAGCAAAAAGCTGGGACAAACGAGGAAGAAAGAAAGAAGAATTAGGTACCTAAATAAATCTATACATATGTATAGGCATCCACAAATTGGGGTCATAAAGTGCAATGAATTATAGACGGAGAGCTGGCCACGTCAGATATGACACAATAATGAGAGCAATGAAAGCCCTCTAGTTAGTTTGCTATACTATGCTTACTTCTTGATCCGGACATCTGGCAGCTGTAAAGTGGTGGAGGTCAAAGTATGCAAATAACTTGAAGAAAACAAATCCTAGAGTTCTGGGTTTGATGCAATATTATGTAATTAATTAGAGTTTATCATCGCCAGACGTTTCTGTTGGGGGAAAGTGGAAAGTGCCAAATGATGTATAATGCAATTGTTCTAATATTAAAATATAGGCCCTGTCCTCTATAAATGACACAACTTCGGCAGTTTTTACCTATTTTGGTGTGTTGTTCCAACTGAAAAAGTTTCTTGGTTTGTCACTCTGACCTCCACCCATTAAAAGCTGCCAGACGCCCGGATCTAGCAATAAGGATGGTAAAGAACTAGACAGGTTTCATTGCTCTCATTTTAGTGTCATGTCATATCTGACGTGGCCAGCTCTTAGTCCATTACAAATGTTAATTATAATTATCATATCATATTACACTTTCTTTTCAAAATTATAGCCTACATATATAGCTCTTCTTGCATAAAATAATGCATAGTCAGTTTTTGCAAAACATAGAAGTGTCATATTACATACTTTTAATTTAATAGTGTTCTAAAGTAATTTGATGTATAGATTTTTTTTAATACAATGACGGTGGCAAACAAGCATACAGCCCGCCAGATAGTAAGCTTCTACCATAGCCTTGCAACTCCAGTGTCACATGCGCGTTGCCGACCATTTACAAAAAGGAGGATTCACTGTGTTGACGGCTAAAGGAACAAGAGGGTCCTTCAGCGTCAACACACTGGGTCCTCTTTGAGCTCTTGGCAACCTTACTCGCCAGCAAGAACACAACACTATGAGCAGGGTCTATTGCTATTTGGCTGTGGTTTTTTGCAAGGTGGAGGTACTTCCCCAGTCGGGCCTGCTCCATAATTGAGTGAGATGACATTTGCAGTACCCATACATCACTTTTGGACGTAGTTTAAGGACATACCCGGGTTCAAAACATATTTAATGGACATTAGGGAAATAGGGACATTTACCCTATAATCCAATTGATAATCAATGGTATCTTGTATTTACTTTACAAGCAGATTTAATTTTAATATATCATTGTGACTCATTATTTGATAAAATATCAATTGTTAAACCGATTGATAAGCTTAAAAGTAGATGTAATGATTACACGAACATGACATTTTCAAACAAAAGGTAAGTTGTTTTTGTTTGTCATTAATAGTCCATTTAAATTTAGCCAATTATCAAGACACTCCACTGAGCCAATCATTGGTTGCTTCAATACTCATAATAATAAAACATACAGTCGCCATCAGATATATTGGAGCGGCCAAGGTTGTCACAAATGTCTGAACAATGCCTCTATTGTCAAGATGATCAAGTGCATGATCAGATATTTTTGAGTACCTTGACCGCTCTGATATATTTGATGCTGACTGAAAGAAAAAAGCTATTAGTAGGTAAGCTATTAAAATGTTAGGTATATGTTATTTAAATTGTCTTTACATAAATTAGCCTTTTATTTACAATGTACACACAGGGCCATAGCCAGAATTGCAGTTTTTAAGGTAGGGCATAAGTATTTTAAGGTAAGGTTTTAGTATTTTAAGGTACAGCATTAGTATTTTAAGGAGGGCATAAGTATTTTAAGGTAGGGTATTAGTATTTTAAGGTAAGGCATTAGTATTTTAAGGTAGGGCATTAGTATTTTAAGGTAAGGCATTAGTATTTTAAGGTAAGGCATTAGTATTTTAAGGTAAGGCATTAGTATTTTAAGGTAAGGCATTAGTATTTAAAGGTAGGGCATTAGTATTTTAAGGTAAGGCATTAGTATTTTAAGGTAAGGGATTAGTATTTTAAGGTAGGGCATTAGTATTTTAAGGTAAGGCATTAGTATTTTAAGGTAGGGCATTAGTATTTTAAGGTAGGGCATTAGTATTTTAAGGTAAGGCATTAGTATTTTAAGGTAGGGCATTAGTATTTTAAGGTAAGGCATTAGTATTTTAAGGTAGGGCATTAGTATTTTAAGGTAAGGCATTAGTATTTTAAGGTAAGGCATTAGTATTTTAAGGTAAGGCATTAGTATTTTAAGGTAAGGCATTAGTGTTTTAAGGTAGGGCATTAGTATTTTAAGGTAAGGCATTAGTATTTTAAGGTAGGGCATTAGTATTTTAAGGTAAGGCATTAGTATTTTAAGGTAGGGCATTAGTATTTTAAGGTAAGGCATTAGTATTTTAAGGTAAGGCATTAGTATTTTAAGGTAGGGCATTAGTATTTTAAGGTAAGGTATTAGTATTTTAAGGTAGCGCATTAGTATTTTAAGGTATGGTATTAGTATTTTAAGGTAGGGCATTAGTATTTTAAGGTAAGGTATTAGAATTTTAAGGTAGGGCCTTAGTATTTTAAGCCCCCATTGCCTCCCTTCACCCCTCTAGCTACGGTCCTGATGTGTAAGGTGATATGCCCGATGCTACTCCTTTATCCAATTGACAAAGTGGGTAGGTAGCTTAAGGCAAAACCTTAAGATATCCAAATTTTTTAAAGACATCTTTTAATTGACACCTCAATCAAATTACCAAACCCATAATTATTTATACAATACAGGTAAAATTAAAATACCTACTATTAATTAAAGTGAAAATTACAAAAAAATGAAATAATTTTTTTTACTAGTCAGAGGTAAATTAAAAGGAAGTAAAAAGTAACTTTGAGTTTAACACAATATCTAAACAGTAAACATGAAATCAATAAAATAATTGAACATGCAAACTTGGACATGCATAAGACAATAAAGAAAAAAAATGCACACAAAAATAAATAATAAAAACCAACCTTTGAATGTTTTTAAATACATAAAGGAAAAGCGCGGTATTTACACTATCCAACCAACCACTTATTAAAAAGAAAATCATTTAATAACATACCTGATAATTTTTTAACAGATAAAACAATCCAGTTAACGTTTTATCGAATAGTTTAACAGCCAATCAACGGTTTAAATATGATTTAACATGTCTAACTAGATAACGATACAATTGTAAGAGATAACGTAAACGATTACAGTTTAAATAATAAACGCCGAAAAAACATAGCACTGTCCGACATATAATGTATGCGGCGACAGACCGATTCGTAATAAAATTATAGTGCACGGACATAGCGTCAAATTACGCATCTCTCGCTTTTAGTTAAAAGGTTAACAGGCAATTGACTACAGTTTTTTTAATCAGTTAAAAATAAGGACATTACGTTCGTTTTGTGTATGTTAAAACACTTACTTGAGCTAGCGGGTCGCATTCCACCGTTCTCGAATTGCGTGGGCCCTTATTTTCATCTTGTTCACGTAATACCACTTCGCGAATAAATAAATATTTTGTATCAAAATGCAAGGAGGTAAAAAATATAAGATGACCACTATTACAACTGTCAAAACTGAACTTCACTCGGGCACTTGTGCCAAGTGCCATAGACAAGGAGAAAAAATTATAAGGTTACCCTTTATTAATAGAACCATATGCCGCTACTCAGCAACAGATGGCGCTAGTAGTCCATAAAATTGTGTTCAATTCAATCAAATTCAATGCAGCCATTAATTGCATTGCAGCCTATCCAATATTAAAAAAACCATTATTTGTAATTTAAATGCATATTTTATGTTTTCTATCTAAAACAAACTTTCTTCCCGAACATTAAATATTTTCAATACTCAAAATGCGAACTATTTATTTCCGACTCGTGTACTGATAAGGACCGAATAATACAAAGTTTCGAAAATGTAGCGCCCGGAATAAAAATAATCAGTGAAAACCAGCTTCACCTCCTTGGCTGCCCTATTTTGGACCAATCTTTCGACAAATACATCAACGATAAAATTCAAAATTTTAAGTCTGTTTCCGACCGTCTTTTAAAGATCAACATGCATACCGCTTACACAATCATTCGATACTGTCTTTTTGTTCCTAAATTTACATATGTTCTTCGTGGCAGCCATCTCTGGAAGCACCCGACCCTACTTCTAAAACTAGATTCCCTGATTCAAGAAACCCTATCATCAGTTCTCAACATATCTTTTGACGAGAGGTCCTGGACCCAGGCTACTTTACCTATTCGGCACGGTGGCCTGGGGATACGCAAAATTACCAGTGTATCGCTGCCTGCCTTCTTGTCCTCAGTGCATAGCGCCCAGAACTTAGTTGAAAGCATTTTAACCCCTTCTCTCGGGGCCATGGAGGCTGCTCATTGCACTGAGGCTAAGAATGTATGGTCAGTGACCTGTCCCAATGCTGACCCGCCTGCCAATCCTTGTTCCCAGAGGCAATGGGACGAGCCGCTCTGCCGACTAGTACGGAACAATCTAGTTGACACGTCAACTGGTCCGGCAGATCGAGCTCGTCTCCTTGCCACTGCGGAGTGGGAGTCGGGTCTGTGGCTACAGACTCTGCCTTCACCAACTATAGGCACGCTTTTAGATAACTGTACCTTTAGACTGGCGACTAGTTTGCGGATAGGGGCAGCAACAAACGCTCCACATCGATGCCAATGCGGTGCGATGGTGGATAACCTCGGTCACCATGGCCTCTCCTGCGGCAGAAGCTCTGGGCGTATACCACGTCACGCCAGCATAAATGATGTCATCCGAAGGGCCCTTGTCAGCGTCAAAGTTCCTGCCATCTTAGAACCCGTTGGTTTGGCAAGGGACGACGGCAAGAGGCCCGACGGCATGACGCTGGTGCCTTGGAGGATGGGACGGCCTCTGGTATGGGACGCTACATGTGTAGATACTCTAGCCCCGTTCCATCTTCCAGGTACCAGCAAAGATGCTGGCAATGCCGCATCCGCAGCAGAAGACCTCAAACGCCGCAAATACGCCACCCTCGGTAGTGGTTATATATTTGAGGCGTTTGGGGTCGAAACGTTGGGGCCATGGGGGCCGAGCGCGCGCCGCATCTATAAAGATTTAGCGGCGTGTTTAATCGAAACGACGGGTGACCAGAGGGCTGGCCAATACTTTGCACAACGTGTAAGCATCGCTATACAACGTTCGGCCAGCCTTCTGGGTACCCTGCCCATTGGCAGCGATTTGGAGGACATTTTTTATTTGTAGGTAGTCTCTAGTTTATAGTTATTTATAATATTTTTTATAGTATAATATTTACTGTCACGTGTAATTTCCTTCCTGTTTTAAAATAAATGCCGTTAATACTCACTTGTGCAATGCAATGTATCACTGGAACCATTAAGTCTACCCCCACATACTAGCTGCCAACTCTGTGCCACATCGCCCCCCCGCACCTGCGTAGAAAGCATGCACTGAGGAGGGAAACAGAGAAGATCATCTCAACTGGCTCCATACCTCTTCATAGAGATTTTTGTAACCCACCACACCAGCGTCTGAAGTCCCGAAAACCCGCAAATACCCAGAACCTTTCAAGTTTTAATTTAATAATCCAGAAGCTTGGAAAAATTAATGGGCCGCAACCAAAGCAGACTCGGGAATTGTAAACCCTACATGTCGACTCCCAGGGTTTGACCTCCCGAGAAAACAATGGTGTCGCCTTAGCAGGCTCAGAAGGGGTCAGGCCGATGTACCTACTTCTTACACAAGTGGGGGTGAAAGAATTCGCCTCTGAGTGAGTGCGGCGAAGAGGCCCAGACCATGGAACATATTATCCAGCGCTGCCCTCTGTATACACCAGGGACCACCAGAAGATCTACTGCATTTCACACCCGACGCATCAGCTGCTTGGCTCAGCACCCTGAATGTAGACGTTTAAAATACCAGTCCTGAATGCTATTAACATAATTATTTGCCTTACACTACAAACATTAAAACATTACCTAAAAAAAAATAACTTAAGAATAAACTATAAGTAGAAAATTTGACCCAAAATCGCCGTCTATTGGCAGCGTGCCCAAGGATGGCAGCATTACCCCTTTGTATTTTTTGCCTATTTGAGTATTTATGCCATACGACTAAATAAATACTCACTTAACAGAGAGTATGTATTAAGTAAATAAAGGAACACAGTCTAGTTTTTGAGGATCTAAGTCTGAAGCGCCATCTGACTGATAGCAAACCAAAATTACCACAAAATGTAGGGGAACTATAGTAACGCTACTCGTTACTTGATGGCGCTGCACGGTTTTCCTACATTAAGCGGTAACTTTGGTTTGCTCTCGTTCAGATGGCGCTTCAGAAAAAAGCTTCAAATAGTTTTTAGACTGTTTGCCTCTATTTAATACATACTCTCTGCACTTAGTTACCACAGTTTTATTACTCCAATGAAATAATGTTGACTCCTAAATGCTACATAGAGGCACATTCGAACGTACTAATGCATAACAAAATGATCTCATTTTGATATCAATTATCTAATTCTATTTTATTTCTTCACTGGATCGGGTAGTTTATTTTTTTATTACAAGGATTCTAAGTAAAATCAAATATGACCACGTAAAACTTTTACACGAAATACTACCCTATTTTTTTGATACCGAATTGAGCTGAGTGAAGTTTAGCTTTTTTCTACTCGTCGACTATAATGCTTGAATTGAAACTTTGTAGACCGAACTACTAACGCATACTTTTCGATGGAGCTTTTATGGTCGCAAATTTTAGCATCGTTGCGTATAGTTTTATGGAATTTCATACAATATTGTAGATACTCGTAGCACACTCCCTGCGTTGTCCGCCCGGCGCCGCCGCCGCCGCTGAGCGGGCACCGGCACAATCCACCGGGACCGGGAGATACTACATTTTATAGAGACAGCAGGCTGTAAGGCATTCGTCGAACTCGACTCTTATCGGCTTGTCTATTTTGAGCACTCGCAACAAGTATTGTATTCAATACTGACATAGTTAAGCTTTTCAATCTCGTACCTTACTTAGGCCACTCACTCAGCCAGCTTCGTGGCCTAATGTCACGATTGTATACATTGAGTAACAGGAGAAGACATCCCTAAGAAATTATTTGTACCATGAGTTTTTGTGAAAATCACTACAAGTCTGACAGTGGCTGTTGGACCACAGACATGATTACACGCTAAGTGTCAAAAAAATTTAAAAATCAAATTCTAAACGTAAAGGCTTCTTGCGTGATAATAAACTGTAAAAATAATTCTAAAAATAGTAATAAAACCCGCGGAATTACATTCCATAGGTAAGTAAGTGCAAAGTTTGGTGTTACATTAATTTAAAATATTAATGTTGGCGGTGCGACGCCATATTCCTTGGCGCACAGATTAATGTCGCAGAAGTAACACAGCATAAGTATGTGCCTACACTTGATATACCTTGACATTGTTACACTTGATATGATAATAATACATAGAAACGGTTTTTATGATTTGAATTTAAAACTTAAATATCGAAATGTCACCCGTGTAATACGTACTTACACAATATTTTTTCATTCGTGCGATGAAATCAATGTAATTTTAAGTATATATCAAGGATCATTAACCCCCAAAGTTCGTATTGAAAGGTGCTTGTCGGCGAAAATAGTATTTTACTCCATTCGTTCCTAAAACTCTAGGGTAAGGAGCAAAATAAACATTAAGTATACATAAAACAATAATTTAGTTAATTACGTTTCCTCACAAAATTTCTTTAGGCAGAAAATGCATTTTGTCAAAACAGTGCTACGTCAGTTCTGTTAAAGCTACTCTTTGATTCAGTGACAGCTGTCAACCGCCAAACATGGGGCACAAAATTTGTTCTAGATAGCTCATCTAGTAGAATACATAATACATCAATGATTGTATAAAATAATATTGTAACGGTCACGTTTATTTCTGAAAAAGGTACCTACATGTGTCAAGTTTTACTTACACGTAGCTTGTAGCTAACTATAAGGCAATGTCTCTCCCGTGAAGGAGAAAATGTTTAGATTACTTACATAAAATAGACACTAAACGTGAATAAATATGTGCGTATAATTTTTTTCTATTGTTTAATATACACTTATCGATAATCACACTTTCATGCTTATTATATTTATAATAACTTTTAAATAAATTATAAAAAGAAAACCTGACCCCAAACAGCGCGTGACGTAACGTTCCTCTGACTGAGCAACATTTTGACATAGTCATTTGCTAGACATATACATAGAATGATGTCGTAACGTTGTTGTTTAGAGAATCGTGACGTCATAGCGACGCCTTGACAGAAGTTAGTGTTTAGCGGCAAATTTTATAAATGAAATTTATTTTAATGCATTTTAATTAATATACGTGTGCGATATTTTTTAAATATATGTTTAGATGCATTATAAGTACCTATATATCTATAAAATAAAAAGTAATAAAATATTGTCTATATGAACGTATGTATTGTAAGTATGAACTCTTACTACAGTACGC
Source organism: Pammene aurita (assembly GCA_947086415.1). Lineage (NCBI taxonomy): Eukaryota > Metazoa > Arthropoda > Insecta > Lepidoptera > Tortricidae > Pammene > Pammene aurita. Next base: position 7,022,921 of record OX352312.1, read on the forward strand.
GAACAGTTTTGAGCTTCGATAACTGACAAGTGCAATTTTCTTTTTTAGTTAGAGAATATAATATGATTAGTGATTACTTATAGTAAAAAATATTTAAGTACTTACAGGTTTTGACGTCGCGCTAGGTATTGTATAGTTATTTGTTAAACACCAAGAAAAGATTATACAAGATATATTTTTCTTTACCATACTAATGCATTCAACTATTTCAACATCATGTGTCATTTTATAACAGTTTCGTCAATAGATTATGCGAGCATAATCGAAAACAATTTGTCAAAATATAAGTGACCTTGAATTCTAAATGAATTACAAATGGCTAAGACGACATATGCTCTTGACAAAACCGTTAAAAAATGTGAAGTTATGTTGCAATAATAAAAAGCGATAGCCTGGTGGAGATAAATAAAACTTACATAATATTTTCTTTGTGTAGCAAACAAATACATGTATTATGCCTAGCGCAATGCTAACAATTGTTAGAAATTAGTTTTCATTATTAGTAGGTACTTAGCGTATTCTAACAGGTCATCAAATAAAAGCGGACTTGTGATTTATGTCATTTTTAAAGGGCGTTCCAGTACTATCTTTAAAAAATCTTACTTTACCTTCGTAGGTACTTGGTCGTTCAAACTGTGAAAAACAAAGTGATTGAATTTATAATACATACCCAAACAGCCAAGTTGGCTGTCGACTGGTTTCCATTGCCAAACTGGTCTTGTTCTATGCTAAACGGCTAACGATACCATCATTATTGTCTATGGCGAGCGCCGTTCCAATTTCAAAATGCAGATCGACTAGTGAAAGTTGTGGAGTCGCAGTCTTTTTTCGTCTTCATTTATTTTTTTGCTGATGATTGTTTTTAGAAGATATAGAATTCAACGTTTGACCAGTCTTTATTACCTGTAGTTGTGTAGTTTATTTTGAGGTACCTATCTTAAACTAAATACATAGACAAACAAAAAAATACGTTTTCCGCCTTTTAAAGTTTACTTTCTTCATTCACCTATTTTCTTTTTTAAGAAATCAATGTATTAAAAAATCTGACTTATTCATTATTTAATTTATTGAATAAACACAATGCTGAACTTAAATCTAGTACATTGACCCACAAAACTGTAATAACAATTTGACTGTGGGGTCCGCAGTCTCATTTAAAACATTTATTTTTGTGTTATAATTACAAATATGTATATAAAGCTAGATCTAGGTAATGTCTTACTTAATTGATGTTTACCGGACATCATGGATTTAGCGTTATAGGACTTATAGGTATGATCGGGAGGTTTTAATGAAAAATAGTCCGAATTATGATCATGGCAGCCATGGTGGGCAAGTACATATTTATGTTTTAAGCTTACAGTTAATATTTTATAAAATTTAAATATTTGTCTACACTTTTTTTTTATTTGTGTTTAATTTTTTTGTTAACTAAGTTATTTTAAAAATCTAAGTTGCATATTTTCTAGTCTATCAATATCAATTGCAATTTACAGTTACCTTTTTACTATCAAGCAACACTGCCACACCATGTACAGCATTGTAAAATTCAAATTGTTTATCTTATATACTCACGTCATGAAGTCCAAATTAATATTAGACCCGTACCGATAAATTATGAAGTTTCGATAATATTAAAGATGCTTATTATTCGCATACAGAGTTCAGACCATCCGACTGAGCTAATAATAATAATTTGTGTCATCCTAGGTTGTTGCGTAGGTAGGAACTTAGACATTTCTTTTTTTGAACATTATTCGTTAAATAGAAAATTAGAGATCAAAATGGTTTTTTCACTGTAACAGCAAAGTTGTTACTGACGCACGGACGCGTTTTGTGTCACTTTCGTCAATGGGAATACTGACGTTCAATCAGCACATATATGTGGACTTTTACAAGCCTATATAAAATTAGAGTTGATCGATTAGGTACTGTGCTTTCTAATATATCGGTATCTATTATTTGAATAAATTTGTGCCATATTAATCAATGATATTTATGTACTTTAATTTTTTTTCTTGTATGACCCCTGTTAACAGTACAATAAAATATTAAAGTTATTAAAGTTTGCATCAATATTTTTATAAAAGCGTATCGAAACAATGTTTGAAATTTGTGTCATTATAATCAATGGATATTTTTATTTTTCAGAATGAAAACTTGTTTTGCGTAAAGGGCATGCGCGGGGAACGGTAAGGCGCGGGCGGGGTTCATGTGCCGACCAGGCTGCCTAGCGGCTTGTTTGTTTTCTATTATTACTCTATGCATACAATATAGTAATAGTAGTAATAAGTGCGACGAAGACAAACAGCGATTTTTCAGTCGCTCTTCTTTATTTTTCATAGTAAAGAAAGCAATAATATAAAACTTAAGTAAGTTAAGGATAATTAATGTAAACGTAGTCCATAAGGGACTGCAACGGCGGATCTGTGTGCCACGGTAAACCTAGTTTACCATTTAAACAGTATTTTGGCAAATTGTCACAGATAATTTGTAACTAATAAATATGTAATTTATGCATCAAGGCGGTTTGTTTACAGAGTGGCTATCGTGAAACGCGAAAATCGAAATATCGTTATCTGCCTCTCGGTTGGACTAGCAAAGGGCCGGGCTGGACTTAATAAATTTTTCATCAGTGTGATGTCATAATAAGGCTATGTTTTTATTAACTTATCGTATATAACACATAAAAAAAGCAACTTTTCTTTAACACATTTTTTTTAACTCAATAATTTCGAAGTTATGGGGCCCTGAAGGTTAAGTACAATTTAGACTATTTTGGTTGGAAAGGTGTCATTATGACACATACTTTATTTAGTAGAATGTGTTAAAATAAGCAAATTTATAAGAAACATTTTTTTTACCCAAAAACATCGAAGTTACCGGACTTTGAAGATTGACTACATGGACTAATTTGGACTTAAAAAATAAAATGGCGACGGGGTATCATTATAACGTGTACTTTTAATGATGTTTTCCGTATATAATACGCTAAAATAAACGTATTTTATTTGAAAAACTTTTCCCTAAAATCAAAAATGGCCGAGATAATGGACTTTGAATTTGTACATAATTTGGACCTCGAAAAAAAATCATCGACGGGACGTCATTATAATGTGTACATTTTATGATTTTGCCGTATAGAATACACTAAAATAAGCGTGTTTTACTTGAAAAACTTTTCTCTAAAATCAAAAATGGCCGAGACAATGGACTCTGAACTTTTATATAATTTGGACTTCGAAAAAAAACCATCGACGGAACTTCATTACATCGTGTACTTTTAATGAATATTCCGTATAGAATATGCTAAAATAAGCGTGTTTTATTTGAAAAACTTTTCTTTATAATAAAAAATGGCCAAGATCATTATCTTGGCCATTATCTTGACTTTGAACTTATATATCCCGATATACGTCATTATAACGTGTATTTTTTATGATTTTTCCATATAGAATAAGCTAAAATAAGCGTGTCTTATTTCAGAAGCTTTTCTCTAAAATCAAAAATGGCCGAGATAATGGACTTTGAACTTGTATATAATTTGTACTTCAAAAAGAATACCATTGACGGGACGTTATTATAACAAGTATTTTTTATGATTATTCTGTATAGAATACGCTAAAATAAGCGAGTTTTATTTGAAAAACTATTCTCTAAAATCAAAATTGCCGAGATAATGGACTTTGAACTTGTATATCGGGACGCCATTTTTCCGTATAGAATACGCTAAAAAAAGCGTGTTTTACTCAAGTAACTTTTCTCTAAAATCAAAAATGGCCGAGATAATGGACTCTGAACTTGTATATAATTTTGACTTCGAAAAAACAACCAGCGATGGGGTATCATTATATAGCATATTTTTTATGATTTTACCGTATAGAATACGCTAAAATAAGCATGTTTATTTGAAAAACTTTTCTCCAAAATAAAAAATGGCCGATTGGACTTGAAACTTGTATATCATTTGGACTTCGAAAAAAAACCATCGACGGGACGTCATTATTATAACGTGTACTTTTTACGATATATCATGAACATGTATATAATTAGGATTTCGAAAAAAATTCATCGACGGGACGTCATTATAAAATGCACTTTTTATGATTCTTCCATATAGAATACGCTAAAATAAGCGTGTTTTACTTAAGAAACTTTTCTCTAAAATCAAAAATGGCCGAGATAATGGTCTCTGAACTTGTATACTCGTATAATTTGGACTTCGAAAAAAAACCATCGACGGAACTACATAAAAACGTGTACTTTTTATGATTATTCCGTATAAAGTATGCTAAAATAAGTGTGTTTTATTTGAAAAACTTTTCTTTACAATCATAAATGGCCGAGATAATGGACTTTGAACTTGTATATCGAGACGTCATTATAACGTGTACTTTTTATTATTTTTCCGTTATGAATACGCTAAAATAAGCGTGTTTTACTTAAGAAACTTTTCTCTTAAATCAAAAATGGCCGAGATAATGTACTTTGAACTTGTATATTATTTGGATTTCGAAAAAAACCATCGACGGGACGTCATTATAACTTTTCTCTCAAATCAAAAATGGCCGAGATAATGGACTTTGAACTTATATATTATTTGGATTTCGAAAAAAAACCATCGACGGGACGTCATTATAACATGTCCTTTTTATGATTTTTCCATATAGAATACGCCAAAATAAGCATGTTTTATTCAAAAAACTTTGCTCTAAAATAAAAAACCGTACAAGTGCGAGTCGGACTCGCGCACCGAGGGTTCCGTACAAATCTATAACAAGCAAAAGTTGTAGTATGTTTATAACCAATTTCAATTTAATACCCCTACGCGTTTACAAGGAAAAAGGTAGTAAGTTAAAAATGAAAAAAAAAATTTTTGGTATGATTTTACTAAAAATGTCTACTTTTCGTAATTTTTCCTCTATCTGTGCAATATGAAGTTTCTTCGTGCCAAGTTTCAAGTTTCTGAGTTTACGCGAAGTACCCTTTAGGTTTTGAGTTTCTTGCGAGTACTCAGTTTCAAAATATGCGACTTAAATTGCTATTTCTTTTGATTGGGATGACATAAAAGTTTGGTTTTGCTACATCTGAAAGGTCCTATAGCCCTGAGTATTTGACATGAATTTCAATTTAATACCTCTACGCGTTTACGAGGAAAATATAAGTGACCTTGAATTCTAAATGAATTACAAATGGCTAAGACGACATATGCTCTTGACAAAACCGTTAAAAAATGTGAAGTTATGTTGCAATAATAAAAAGCGATAGCCTGGTGGAGATAAATAAAACTTACATAATATTTTCTTTGTGTAGCAAACAAATACATGTATTATGCCTAGCGCAATGCTAACAATTGTTAGAAATTAGTTTTCATTATTAGTAGGTACTTAGCGTATTCTAACAGGTCATCAAATAAAAGCGGACTTGTGATTTATGTCATTTTTAAAGGGCGTTCCAGTACTATCTTTAAAAAATCTTACTTTACCTTCGTAGGTACTTGGTCGTTCAAACTGTGAAAAACAAAGTGATTGAATTTATAATACATACCCAAACAGCCAAGTTGGCTGTCGACTGGTTTCCATTGCCAAACTGGTCTTGTTCTATGCTAAACGGCTAACGATACCATCATTATTGTCTATGGCGAGCGCCGTTCCAATTTCAAAATGCAGATCGACTAGTGAAAGTTGTGGAGTCGCAGTCTTTTTTCGTCTTCATTTATTTTTTTGCTGATGATTGTTTTTAGAAGATATAGAATTCAACGTTTGACCAGTCTTTATTACCTGTAGTTGTGTAGTTTATTTTGAGGTACCTATCTTAAACTAAATACATAGACAAACAAAAAAATACGTTTTCCGCCTTTTAAAGTTTACTTTCTTCATTCACCTATTTTCTTTTTTAAGAAATCAATGTATTAAAAAATCTGACTTATTCATTATTTAATTTATTGAATAAACACAATGCTGAACTTAAATCTAGTACATTGACCCACAAAACTGTAATAACAATTTGACTGTGGGGTCCGCAGTCTCATTTAAAACATTTATTTTTGTGTTATAATTACAAATATGTATATAAAGCTAGATCTAGGTAATGTCTTACTTAATTGATGTTTACCGGACATCATGGATTTAGCGTTATAGGACTTATAGGTATGATCGGGAGGTTTTAATGAAAAATAGTCCGAATTATGATCATGGCAGCCATGGTGGGCAAGTACATATTTATGTTTTAAGCTTACAGTTAATATTTTATAAAATTTAAATATTTGTCTACACTTTTTTTTTATTTGTGTTTAATTTTTTTGTTAACTAAGTTATTTTAAAAATCTAAGTTGCATATTTTCTAGTCTATCAATATCAATTGCAATTTACAGTTACCTTTTTACTATCAAGCAACACTGCCACACCATGTACAGCATTGTAAAATTCAAATTGTTTATCTTATATACTCACGTCATGAAGTCCAAATTAATATTAGACCCGTACCGATAAATTATGAAGTTTCGATAATATTAAAGATGCTTATTATTCGCATACAGAGTTCAGACCATCCGACTGAGCTAATAATAATAATTTGTGTCATCCTAGGTTGTTGCGTAGGTAGGAACTTAGACATTTCTTTTTTTGAACATTATTCGTTAAATAGAAAATTAGAGATCAAAATGGTTTTTTCACTGTAACAGCAAAGTTGTTACTGACGCACGGACGCGTTTTGTGTCACTTTCGTCAATGGGAATACTGACGTTCAATCAGCACATATATGTGGACTTTTACAAGCCTATATAAAATTAGAGTTGATCGATTAGGTACTGTGCTTTCTAATATATCGGTATCTATTATTTGAATAAATTTGTGCCATATTAATCAATGATATTTATGTACTTTAATTTTTTTTCTTGTATGACCCCTGTTAACAGTACAATAAAATATTAAAGTTATTAAAGTTTGCATCAATATTTTTATAAAAGCGTATCGAAACAATGTTTGAAATTTGTGTCATTATAATCAATGGATATTTTTATTTTTCAGAATGAAAACTTGTTTTGCGTAAAGGGCATGCGCGGGGAACGGTAAGGCGCGGGCGGGGTTCATGTGCCGACCAGGCTGCCTAGCGGCTTGTTTGTTTTCTATTATTACTCTATGCATACAATATAGTAATAGTAGTAATAAGTGCGACGAAGACAAACAGCGATTTTTCAGTCGCTCTTCTTTATTTTTCATAGTAAAGAAAGCAATAATATAAAACTTAAGTAAGTTAAGGATAATTAATGTAAACGTAGTCCATAAGGGACTGCAACGGCGGATCTGTGTGCCACGGTAAACCTAGTTTACCATTTAAACAGTATTTTGGCAAATTGTCACAGATAATTTGTAACTAATAAATATGTAATTTATGCATCAAGGCGGTTTGTTTACAGAGTGGCTATCGTGAAACGCGAAAATCGAAATATCGTTATCTGCCTCTCGGTTGGACTAGCAAAGGGCCGGGCTGGACTTAATAAATTTTTCATCAGTGTGATGTCATAATAAGGCTATGTTTTTATTAACTTATCGTATATAACACATAAAAAAAGCAACTTTTCTTTAACACATTTTTTTTAACTCAATAATTTCGAAGTTATGGGGCCCTGAAGGTTAAGTACAATTTAGACTATTTTGGTTGGAAAGGTGTCATTATGACACATACTTTATTTAGTAGAATGTGTTAAAATAAGCAAATTTATAAGAAACATTTTTTTTACCCAAAAACATCGAAGTTACCGGACTTTGAAGATTGACTACATGGACTAATTTGGACTTAAAAAATAAAATGGCGACGGGGTATCATTATAACGTGTACTTTTAATGATGTTTTCCGTATATAATACGCTAAAATAAACGTATTTTATTTGAAAAACTTTTCCCTAAAATCAAAAATGGCCGAGATAATGGACTTTGAATTTGTACATAATTTGGACCTCGAAAAAAAATCATCGACGGGACGTCATTATAATGTGTACATTTTATGATTTTGCCGTATAGAATACACTAAAATAAGCGTGTTTTACTTGAAAAACTTTTCTCTAAAATCAAAAATGGCCGAGACAATGGACTCTGAACTTTTATATAATTTGGACTTCGAAAAAAAACCATCGACGGAACTTCATTACATCGTGTACTTTTAATGAATATTCCGTATAGAATATGCTAAAATAAGCGTGTTTTATTTGAAAAACTTTTCTTTATAATAAAAAATGGCCAAGATCATTATCTTGGCCATTATCTTGACTTTGAACTTATATATCCCGATATACGTCATTATAACGTGTATTTTTTATGATTTTTCCATATAGAATAAGCTAAAATAAGCGTGTCTTATTTCAGAAGCTTTTCTCTAAAATCAAAAATGGCCGAGATAATGGACTTTGAACTTGTATATAATTTGTACTTCAAAAAGAATACCATTGACGGGACGTTATTATAACAAGTATTTTTTATGATTATTCTGTATAGAATACGCTAAAATAAGCGAGTTTTATTTGAAAAACTATTCTCTAAAATCAAAATTGCCGAGATAATGGACTTTGAACTTGTATATCGGGACGCCATTTTTCCGTATAGAATACGCTAAAAAAAGCGTGTTTTACTCAAGTAACTTTTCTCTAAAATCAAAAATGGCCGAGATAATGGACTCTGAACTTGTATATAATTTTGACTTCGAAAAAACAACCAGCGATGGGGTATCATTATATAGCATATTTTTTATGATTTTACCGTATAGAATACGCTAAAATAAGCATGTTTATTTGAAAAACTTTTCTCCAAAATAAAAAATGGCCGATTGGACTTGAAACTTGTATATCATTTGGACTTCGAAAAAAAACCATCGACGGGACGTCATTATTATAACGTGTACTTTTTACGATATTTCGTATAGAATACGCTAAAATAAGCTTGTTTTACTTGAGAAACTTTTGTCTAAAATAAAAAATGGCCGAGATAATGGACTTTGAACTTGTATATAATTTTGATTTGAAAAAAAAATTATCGACAGGACGTCATTATAACCTGAACTTTTTATGATTTTTCCGTATAGAATACGCTAAAATAAGCGTGTTTTATTTTAAAAACATTTTTTTCTAAAATCGAAAATGGCCGATTGGACATGGAACTTGTATATCATTTGGACTTCGAAAAAAAACCGTCGACAAGACGTCATTATAACGTATACTTTTTATGATTTTTTTCGTATACAATACGCTAAAATAAGCTTGTTTAATTTGAGAAACTTTTCTCTAAAATAAAAAATGGCCGTGATAATGGACTTTGAACTTGTATATACTCGTATGTAAAAGCGTGTTTCATTCGACAAACTTTTCTCTAAAATCAAAAATGGCTGAGATAAATGGACTTTGAACTTGTATATATTTTGGACTTCAAAATAAAACCATCGACGGGACGTCATTATAACGTGTACTTTTTATGATTATTCTGTACAGAATACGCTAAAATAAGCGTGTTTTATTTCAGAAAATTTTCTCTATAATCAAAAATGGCCGAGATAATAGACGTTGAACATGTATATAATTAGGATTTCGAAAAAAATTCATCGACGGGACGTCATTATAAAATGCACTTTTTATGATTCTTCCATATAGAATACGCTAAAATAAGCGTGTTTTACTTAAGAAACTTTTCTCTAAAATCAAAAATGGCCGAGATAATGGTCTCTGAACTTGTATACTCGTATAATTTGGACTTCGAAAAAAAACCATCGACGGAACTACATAAAAACGTGTACTTTTTATGATTATTCCGTATAAAGTATGCTAAAATAAGTGTGTTTTATTTGAAAAACTTTTCTTTACAATCATAAATGGCCGAGATAATGGACTTTGAACTTGTATATCGAGACGTCATTATAACGTGTACTTTTTATTATTTTTCCGTTATGAATACGCTAAAATAAGCGTGTTTTACTTAAGAAACTTTTCTCTTAAATCAAAAATGGCCGAGATAATGTACTTTGAACTTGTATATTATTTGGATTTCGAAAAAAACCATCGACGGGACGTCATTATAACTTTTCTCTCAAATCAAAAATGGCCGAGATAATGGACTTTGAACTTATATATTATTTGGATTTCGAAAAAAAACCATCGACGGGACGTCATTATAACATGTCCTTTTTATGATTTTTCCATATAGAATACGCCAAAATAAGCATGTTTTATTCAAAAAACTTTGCTCTAAAATAAAAAACCGTACAAGTGCGAGTCGGACTCGCGCACCGAGGGTTCCGTACAAATCTATAACAAGCAAAAGTTGTAGTATGTTTATAACCAATTTCAATTTAATACCCCTACGCGTTTACAAGGAAAAAGGTAGTAAGTTAAAAATGAAAAAAAAAATTTTTGGTATGATTTTACTAAAAATGTCTACTTTTCGTAATTTTTCCTCTATCTGTGCAATATGAAGTTTCTTCGTGCCAAGTTTCAAGTTTCTGAGTTTACGCGAAGTACCCTTTAGGTTTTGAGTTTCTTGCGAGTACTCAGTTTCAAAATATGCGACTTAAATTGCTATTTCTTTTGATTGGGATGACATAAAAGTTTGGTTTTGCTACATCTGAAAGGTCCTATAGCCCTGAGTATTTGACATGAATTTCAATTTAATACCTCTACGCGTTTACGAGGAAAAAGGTAGTAAGTTTAAAATTAAAAAAAATATGTTTTTGTATGATTTTACTAAAAATGACTACTTTTTGTAATTTTTTCAGTGTCTATGCTATATGACGTTGCTTTGTGCCAAATTTTAAGTTTCTGAGTTCACGGGAAGTACCCCGTAGGTTTTGCGAGTGCCGAAAAACTATAAAATTTGCAGCATAAACGACTGTATCTTTTGATTGCGTTGGCTTATAAGTTTGATTTTTTTCACAGCTCCAAAGGACAATAGACCTGAATATTTGATATAAATTTCAGCTTGATACCTCCACGCGTACCTGAGAAAAATGGTCTTGACAGACAGACAGACAGACGGACAACAAAGTGATCCTATAAGGGTTCTGTTTTTTCCTTTCGAGGTACGAAACCCCAAAAATGGCCGAGGTAATGAACTCTGAACTTATTCCTCCTTTTTGTAAAGGGTCGGCAACGCGCATGTGACACCTCTGGTGTTCCAGGCATCCATATGCTACTGCTTACCATCTGGCGGGCCGTATGCTTGTTTGCCACGTTGTGGTATAAAAAAAAAGAGTAAAATAAGAATACAATTAAACAAAATAAACGGAATAAAAACAGAATCAATACAAAATGACAAAATAAAAACAAAATACAGACGAAAAGAAAAAAAATAAATAAAACAAAAGTAAAAAAAAAATACGTTAGTGTCGTGGAACACTCGGTTAGAACGAAGTAATATTATTTAATTTTTGACTTTTTCGTAATTTTTGTCGTTTTTGAATTTTTTGAAATTTTTGAGATTTATGAGATTTTTGAGATTTTTGAGATTTTTGAGATTTTTGAGATTTTTGAGATATTTGAGATTTTTGAGATTATTGAGATTTTTGAGATTTTTGAGATTTTTGAGATTTTTGAGATTTTTGAAATTTTTGAGATTTTTGAGCTTTTGAGATTTTTGAGATTTTTGAGATTTTTGAAATTTTTGAGATTTTTGAGCTTTTGAGATTTTTGAGATTTTTGAAATTATAGAAATTTTTTAACTTGACTTTTTTCACTTTGTCACTTCTCACTTTCAATTTCACTTCACTTTATTCTATTTTTCATTTTTTTTATTCCATTCCATTTCACATGTTTCTCAATGCTTTTTCGTGACGGTCACGTGACTTTTTTTCGCCTAGCCCCCCATCCGCGAACCGTCCGATAAGGAACTTCGTTCCAATAAAACAGAACTAAATAAAAATATTACGTTGCGTTTTCTACCCATAATTCACGATGCTTGAAATCTTCGAAAATGTACTCAACAGTCTAGTCAAAACACAAACAAAGCGGCTACCGCTCAAAAAGGTACGTATTGGCGAGACACGCACGAGTTCATTGCCCTACTCGCCGGCTTCCCACGACTCGCTCCTCCGCTCAGTTTCTTTGTCGAGTATGTCAGCTTTATCACCCCGCGCGCGCCTCCGTGAGCAAGTACCTACATCGTAACAGCTAAGATGCCAGCGCCTGGTTGACCCATGGATTAGCTTGTTAAGAAGCGAGCCGGGGGTCTACTTCTAGTGGTCATTACAGAAGTAAGCCGAACAGGCGTACCATCAAGGTCACGCGCTATAGTTAAGAAGATTTCCTCTGAACGCAAATATTGTTTCTGTTTAATTTTAGACGAAATATCATTGATGAAAGTGACACAAATTGAAATATCTACTTTAAAATCCCTTTTTGATTATTAGAATGTGAACTCTGATGACTTTAATAATTTATTAAAACGATAACAGCCTAAAAATACGAAATTACCCAGAAACTTAAATTTTCATTGCTTAATTTGACACATATTGATTTTATTGACATATTTTGAGGTGATGATATAGTTAATCCTTATTTTATGAACTCTAATTTTTTATACGTAGTTTTTTAGCGTTGTCATACTATATAAAATTGCACTCGACGTAAATGACACAAACTAGTTTTGTACAACAATAAAACTGTTCTAAATACAAAACAGTTATATTTTCTAACTCTAATATTCTTTTACTCAAGTTATGGCAAGCTAAAAAAGTTAACCTCAAATTATTGAATTACAAAAAAAGCACCAATTGAATATGACACAAAACGCACTGAAAGATTCTCATGTACACACTGTATTTCCAACTTCAATAATAAGTGACTTTAGAATTTTCGAAACTTAACCCTCAAAATATTGGCAACGAGACGGGACTAATGGACATGGCTGTTAAGAACGGTTGGTGGGGCAGAACACGACTCTACGGATTCACTGTCCGAAACAATCAATAGGGTGTGAGGCGGCACGGGGCCCAAACAACAAATTACTTCGATGACTCGCGGGAACTAAATAATGTTATTTACATATTGTTTTGTCACTTTCCACTTGGAGTTGTACTTGAGGATCACCCGGCGTTGCCTGCAGGAAGTTCTTTAAGGATACTTTAAACTTTCAATATAGTTTAACTAATTAGGTAGTTAAACTAATAAAGTATAGGAATATCTGACAAAGACTGAAACGCAAACTTCGTATACTACGGGGCCCATAGGTGCGGACCGCGAGATTTTTTGTGAAGGAAAGTGCCCCCCCTAAACGAAATCCTGGATCCGCGCCTGAGTACATATTATTGAATTTTAATTATCAGACATCTGTGTTTTTACTAATGTATTTATTAATATTATTTATTTATTTATTTATATATTCTTACAGACAAACTAGCAAACACCACTTAACCCTATTAAAAATTAACACCGTCATTGTTTTTTACCACAGATAATATCGTGGTCGTATCTGTGGCGTTTGTTTGGAAATTGGCGCGATTGTCTCTGGTGCCATTGTTTTTTTTCTGCCAGTCACGCAGTCTCATAAACCTCATTCAGGGTTGTGCCGGCAGGTGGCATACATCCGGTCTGTATGTAAATTAAAAAATTTGCCATTTATTATTTTTAATCTGATGTTTATTTGCGAGAGTTTTTGATTGTTTAGATAACCATTAAAATAGTATATTAGATTATTGTGCCTTTATATGCCGTACATATTTTTTCAATAACTAGTCATATAGTGCGAGACTGCGAGGGGTTAACACCAAGCCAGTGCTGGGTGTTGGCTGCGAGGATGACCAACTCTATAAAAAAGGATAATGAGGGGGTGGAAAGGGGAAGGTGGTGTTACTGTATACATTATCAAATGAGGGGTAAAAAATATGAATTTTCATTCCCATAATCTCGAAGTCAGTTGAAAATTGCACCTATGTTTGATGACCTGTCAGGGAGCCTCACTTGGGGATAAAAATGAAATGCGGGAACCAGGGTCGATAATGGTATTATTTATTGAAGATAAAAGGCACCTGCAACAAGTCAGGTATGAGGTTAGCCCTCAGCTATAAATAACATAATCACTTCTTTATATACATATATAAATACATTAAGAAACTTACAATTTATGTGCCTTTTGTAGTCAGGAGGAAATAAGATGTGGAAAGGAATTGTAGTGATAGACGTGCACTGCACTTAAACTGCACTAACTTGTACTAAATGTTACCGTCGGTCACAAATCACAATATTTGAATGATGGATTACAAAAATAAGCTGTAGGATTAAGAATTAATAAAAGAAAACAAATCGAGCTGAGAAATTGAAAAGGCTGCCAAATCGTTCGAAAATCGATTTTGAATTTAAAATATGGATCGGGAATATGCCAGAAGTAAAAAGGTTGATAGTGTAACGTTCCGATACACGCATCGTTACGTCGGTTTAGGACACAAATCACGTGCGCCACCTTATTTCTAATGAATCGGTTGTAAATCATCACGGTGACGTCATGTTGCGAATGGACAGACAGACAAAGGTGGAAACGTGGCTGAGGACACGAACAGTTGCTTGGGAGTATTAAAACGTGGTCAAAACTTCATTAGATGTAGTAGACGGAGAGCTAGTCACGTCAGATATGACACCATAATGAGAGCAACGAAACCCCTCAGTCAGTTTGCTATACTATGCTTATTTCTAGATCTGGACATCCGGCAGCTGTAAAGTGGTGGAGGTCAAAGAACGAAAACCACTTCAAGAAAACATATACTAGAGTTCTGGGTTTGATGCATTATTATGATAAATTATATAAATAATTATGTTATTTATATAACTTCAAAATGTATGGCTGTTCGTACGTAACGAATAGCCACGTAGGATAAACGTCAGTCCATACATACATGTGTATGACCACGGGTTTATGTTTTCGGCAGAGGGGAACGCCTGTCAATGGCGACTCCGGTTAGTTGAATTCTCTAAGATAAAAATCCATCTCTCTGTTCTTTGGCATAATACTCTCCGGTACACAGTTGTATTTTATTCTCAGAATCGTAAAGGATATTTGTCACATAATAATATATATTAAACGGAATCATTATTTAAACTGCGTTTAGCATTCAAATCAGACTTGAATCGGAAGCAATAATCGATTTTATATCTTCTGCTTCCAACACCTGTTGTCATGAGTCAGTGGATATAAATAAACAAATGTATAAATCAAAGGGTATCTAGAGTCCGACAATGCTAACTCTGCGTGGAAATAGCAGTGATTTAATTTTAAACAAAAAAGAACCGACTTCACTTAGCCTCCACCTTTTCAAAAGCAAATGACCGAGGTACTGTAAAAAATACACAAATCACTATAGGGCTCGATTTCTCCAGGATCTCATAATCAGATCCTGACGTGATTACAATGGGACCAACTTTCAAGTATACTGTTTCAAATAAAAAAGAATGCAATCTAACTTATTGTCTCTCCATATGGCTCTCCATACATGTAATGTAACTAATTGTCAAAAAATATTTTTTTTACCAAAGATCAACATGTTGCACATCAATCAATAGGTATTTAAAAATAACATTAAGGTTTGGTTAAACATTTTTTGATTTAGTAAATATTTTCAGAAATATTTCCCCGAAATTTAAAATTTTAACATTATCGGTTAAGGCGTTTTTGAGTTACCTCCAAAAAACTTATTTCATAGGCAGATACGACCTTTTCATATATTTTTTTCGACATTACGGAGCTCTCCTTTATGCGTGGTCCGACACGCACTTGGCTGGGTTTTATCATATACTTAAAGGCGACCACACACCATCAATACCTGATAATGACATTTTTCCTCTGCCCTCTATCCTTTTCTATGTTATATGGAGGATGATGAGGAGATAAATAATATCATTATGACTGACAGTGTCTGATGGCCTAAAGACGTTTAAATGCTGGCTCTGGCCCTCCTCACAATGTCACTTGCAAAGTGCGGATTAAGTGGTACTTACGCGAACCATTGAGTAACAGGAGATGACATCCCTAAGAAATTCTTTATCCCAAAAGTTGTAGTGAAAATCACTACAAGTCTACTCTTTGATTCTGTCATAGCTGTCAACCGCCAAACATGGCGCACAAAATTTGTTCTAGATGTCACATCTAGTAGAATACATAATAAATCAATGAACGCGAACATTTAAAATCTAAATTTCGTTTATTGCGTCCCTTTAACTCGAATTTAGCAAGTGCCATAGAGAGGGAATTTAGATGTGTGCGCCGCCATAAAATTCCGCGGCGGCGGCGCGCCGGGGATTTTTGGCGGAGTGGCTGCGCCACGCCGGCGTCAAAGTCACTTTGGACTACGCTCGCAAGGCTCACGTTTCGCATTAAAAATATGTTAAATATCAAAAACTTTTTAGGAATATAAAACGATATATAATGCCGTTTGCTTCAGTCCTGCCTATTTTTCGGAAATCGCTTTTATGTTTATGTTTTTCATAATTGTGATAAATTAAGATCCTTTTAAAGCCAACTCCATCTAAAGCGTGTACCAAGGCCAGCTACCACGAAATGTGACAAGCTAGACGGTCCTGTCTTGCGGGAGCTCGCCAGAAGTTTGCCTCTCAAGATAAAGGACGTTATAAGGGATCCTTTTGAAGATACAGAGACAACATGGAATGGCTTCAAGGCGGTTGTGTCCGAAACAGCGAAAGAAGTCAACCCCACTCCTGGGGATTTCTGATGCTACCTGGGAACTAATTGAGCGACAGAGGACTCTCAAAGAACAAGGCCCCAACACAGACATACCAAGAAAGGAGTATTCCAGGCTACACACTTGCATGAAAAGGCCATGCAGACGTGATAAAAATAATTCAATCCACGCTTTGTGTGACGAAATCGAAAACCATGCTACAACTGCCCATTTTAAAGACTTGTTCCAGAAAGTCAAACTTCTCACCCGCGACTACAAACCTAGAAGCTGGCAGATAGCGGTTACTGATGGAAACACTTTATCAGACCTGGGCAAAGTGTTGGCTAGATGGAGAGACTATTCGGAACAACTCCATCGAGAAGTTCCGGAACATCTTTTAGTGCGGAATGACGCTGTGCATCCACTAGAGCCGGACATACTTATTTCTGAAGTGGAAGACCCTATTAGACGTCTGAAAGTTAATGCTGTGGGTACTGATGGTATATGCGCTGTCTCCTAAAGAATCTAGGTGGCGAAGGTACACAGTTCTTACACCAGATTTGCGGCAAAGTGTGGAGAACTGGCCAGTAGCCGAGAGACTGGACTGAATCCATGGTCATAACTCTGCATAAAAATGCTAAAATGTGACAACGATAGAACTTTGCCTATTATATCGCATGCCAGTAAAGTATTTCTTTACATCATGAATTCGCGATTGACAACGTTCCCAGGAACTTAAACATAACGGCAAATAACTGCAGAGCAGGCTGGCTTTGTGTCTGGGCGAAGGATACGGGAGTAGATTTTCATCGTGCGCCAGATCATCGAAAGATGTCGTGAATAGAACAAGCCATTAGTCCTATGCTTCATAGATTACGCCAAAGAATTCGACTGTGTTAGATGGAAAAACAAGTGCTCCTGGAGATGGGTGTCCCTGCTCATTTAGCTCACCTTATTTAGAACTTGTACGCCGAAAGTACTGCCAGAGTGCGCATCGAGAACACCTTGTCGGACCAGTTCACGCCGGAAATAGGAGTAAGACAGGGCTGTATATTGTCTCCGAGGCCCTTAAATATCTAAGGCTAACATCTTACGTAAGGTCTCCGAGAACAGGACGGTGGCATATCAATTGGCGGCAAAACGATCTGCAACCTTACGCTATGTTGACGACACAACGCTCTTGGCTTCCAATGAGGAGATGTGTCTTTTGTTCCGGCGGATAGAAGCGGTGAGCATCGAATTAGGACTTCACGTCAACCATGCGAAAGCAAAGTTGAAGGCACAAGACTAAGAGTCCCCCTGCAAGATCGTGTGCCCAAATCACTGCACTCATGCAATTAAAACTGGAAGAACCCATGCGCTTAGCGAGGGATAGAAGCCTATGGAGGAACCTGGTCTTCAACAGAAGGACATGATCCTCAGCTCTGAGGGAACGACTAGTGATGATGAAGATCCTTTTTTGTCTCGCAGTAGGTCCAAACATACCGTTCAGTATTAAGGATCAATCCTGCCACCGAAAACACTTCTTTTCTCAGGATAATTTAGTTGGTGGTACAATTTTGATGGCAGATTTATTATTTTCGTTACCAATCTTATTAATTAGGCCATCGATTTCATATTTGTTAGGTGAGCGGTTAATCATACTCATTTATTAATCTCCCGAAAGAGAAGGAATTGACCAAAACCTAAATATTTCAATGTGTAGATGTTTTCATGGTTTAATTCGTCAATATACGTTGTAAAATTTTCAACTGACTTTCCTTCATCGATAATTGTCATTGGCTAATTTTTGCCGAATTCTGAAATTTTGGCCAACGGCGTGGATTTTGAAATCCGCGGCGGCGGCGGCGGCGTGGGTCCCACGGCGCGGCTACGCCACGCCGGCGCGGCGCAAACGTCTAAGAGGGATATAACGAAATTCCGATTTCCGGTGTTTGCGGAAGGCAGAGACGGTCAAATTTCGAATTTCCATGTGTCAGGTACACGGATCAGAAGACAATCTTTAACTTCATGGTCAGGTAGCCTCTCACTGACTTAAAATGACAGAATATTGTTTTGGCTGTGACAATATACATAGATGACATTTTAAAAAGGCACAATTTATTTAAGGTTTAGAGACTTTAACATTGAGCTATTACGCAATTATGTGCGTGTATATTCTCATCCTATCAGAATTTCCAATAAGTATCTCTACGTGGTTCCAAACCTCGTCACAGAATAAGTAATAGCACAAGTACAGAATATTCTCCTTCCCCAATTTGACATTTAGCTATAGAGATGAAAAAGCTAGCTGTCATGCGCTCTTAAAAAAATAAAATAGGGTTTTCAACGTGCTTCATATAATCGTGCGGGCTTGAGGCATGCCATAAACACTGGCTGAAATGATAATATGTGACGTTTTCAACAACAAGTACACATCATTGTCCGTTGTCATTAATAAGACGTTAAAGTTCCATAAAAATAATTTAGAAATAAACTATTAACAACCGACAATGATGTACCTATGACTTGAAAACGTCACATATTCTCTAACGCACCCATAAGGTGATAAGCTATGTGCCAACCCTTCCCTCATCTCATTAGCCGTCGCGGTGCGGTTATTGATAATAGCATAGACATGTAAATTAAGAAGACGTAATCCCACGAAGATAAAACTGTGATTCCATAATGAGCCGCGATCTCATGCACACACACTCACTTTTGACGTTTGGACCAATCACCGCTCGTCCACGAGTTGTAGATGTGTGCGTGTCGCGCGTAAACACGAAGAGATAGGCTTATTATGGAATCACAGTTTTGTCTTCACGGCGTTACGTCTTCTTTTGGACCAATCACCGCTCGTCCACGAGTTGTAGATGTGTGCGTGTCGCGCGTAAACACGAAGAGATCGGCTTATTATGGAATCACAGTTTTGTCTTCACGGCGTTACGTCTTCTTATTTTTTAAGTCTATGGATAATAGTATCTACTTATACTCGCGGTGCGGTAAGCGCATCGGGAAAAACGTGGGAAAAACCATAAGGAAAAACGGGCACAATGGAGAGAGACATAGTGAAACTCCCCTGACCTCGCGTTTATTTGATCACTAGTCTTTTCCCGCGGCTTACTCAAATAGGATACGATACCCATGTTGATTTTCAGACTTTGTGACCACATTTGCCCCTTTTAGGGGTTTAATTTTCAAAAAACCTGAAATACGTGTTTACTCATTTATCGTTAGGAATACTCCTGTGAAGTTTTGGATAAAATAGTCTGACAAATCTTGATTCGCCATACAAACTTTGGACCCCCATTTTACCCCCTTAGGGGGTGAATTTTGAAAAATCCTTTCTTAGTACATCCCTAGACCTTATAAGGAACCTACGTGCCAAATTTGGAATCTCTAGAACCAGTGGTTTGGGCTGTGCGTTGATATGTCAGTCAGTCAGTCAGTCAGTCAGTCAGTCAGTCAGTCAGTCAATCAGTCAGTCAGTTTCTTCTTTTATATATTTAAGATAAAACTGAGTTTCACATAATGAAACAAACTGAGACTACTGCCATATTAATTATGAATCCCTGCCAATTAAATATTAATCACCAATTACTATCCAAACAGGCGCTGGCATTGTAGTCTTAATTAGTCCAACAATGTTCCCAAAATGGCGATCGCGCCAAAAAATTCAAGATGGCGGGCAAATTAGCAGGCGATTATGTCGGTAATGCGACGCGATTGTATGCAAAAATACGACATGAGGCTAGAGTAGGTGGTGATAGAGGTGACTGTGGGTTTTAAGGGGTAAATGCCTAAGCCGTTGAAGCCTCTGTGCGAATCAATAGATCTGATAAACCAATTTTGTCAGGAACAATGGAATAAATAAAAACCTTTACTCATTCTATGTTTTGGATGGTAATAATAGCGTAAGAAATATAATGATTACCGAATTATTAAATAGTAGTAGTGGAGTCATCCGGTGCTCCTCTTCAATGGGAAGGGGCTGGAGCGTCGCGTCGGCATATCTCCGCTCTATGACACAAAGACGGAGGTAAAACGTAAATTAATGAGTTGTAAACGTGAAGGTAATTTTTATAAAAAAAAATATTGACTGATTATATTGTGGAGCATATTAAATGAAGGACTAAATGTTAAGATCGAATATGTTTTATTTTAAATTATAAGCCAATTGTTTGGCCTCTGCTTTATTGTTTGTGACTTGTGTATACTTTGTGTCTATTATTTGAGGTGTGCAATAAAGAGTATATATGTTATGTTATGTTATTTTTGGTTATTTAAGAATTAAAATACAATTTTTAAAAAATATTGTTAAAATTATAGGATTTACTCGCTATTAGCCAGATTTTACTGTCCCTTATTTTTCTGTTTCAGTCTACGATTAATGAATAGGTAAATAATACGCGTATATAATTTTGGCGCTGTGTCGCGCCTATCCTCAAATAATCTTTGCACATCTCGTATTAGTTGATTGGTGCCGCGATGCCCCGGAATACAAATGACAGAATAAGTAGGCAATATTATATTAGTTATCAATTTCCAGGAATTATTTTACGGTTAACGGATATCGGTTTTGCTGCGGGGCAAATGGATACTATATTCTTCAATCTGGAATAGACTTGAAGTTAAATGTTTTTAAATAAATACAGTCACCAGCGACAGTACCTACATATGTACACAATTATTATGACTTTCGGGTTAATTAAGTAATTACTTCTGAAAATATTCACTAAATTAAAAATAAAACTAACAAACTTCAATGTTATTTTTAAAGATCGATTGATGTGCAACAATTTTATATTTGTTATAAAGTTTTTTTTACATTTAGTTACAGGTATGGAGTGGGTGCCTACACAAATATTTTTTAATCAATTTTACTACAAAACGAAGTAGCAGGGGCGCGATTCGAAAAATAAACACACACACTGGACAGACATAGCTCCAACCCAACTCAACCCAACTCAACTCAACGCTATAACGACATTGACATTTGCTATTCGAACAGATTTTCATTCAACATTGGTCTCACATTGGTCACACATTGATCTCACATTGGTACAACATTGGTACAATGTGTGACCAATGTGAGACCAATGTGAGACAAATGTTGAATGAAAATCTGTTCGAATAGCAAAATATGTCAATGCCGTTATAGCGTTGAGTTGAGTTGGGTTGAGTTGGGTTGGAGCTGTGTCTGTCCAGTGTGTGTTTATTTTTCGAATCGCGGCCCTGGATACACCTAAAAATACACCTTATGTTTAAATTTTATTAAGATGGATGTCTCATAGTTTCCGAGTAAAATGGCTGTGACGCCTGTGACATACCGACGGACGGACGGACGGACAGACGGACATAACAAAGCTATAAGGGTTCCGCGTCTGCCATTTTGGCTACGGAACCCTAAAACAATCAATTTTTAACCAGCATCGGTTTTTAAGCATTATGCCCTGGGTTTCAAATTCAGCCAACACTTAAAAAATCAATTACTTTTTTAATTTCCAAAAACAAGCGCCGTCTTCATAGACAATAGAGTGGGCCATAGACCATTAACATAATAAAGAGATTTGTTCGCCGAGACGGTCGGACGCTGTCGGATTAATGTAGCGTCTGCAAAAACACAACTTAGAATGTTACGATAGTAAGTACAGCATTTTTCAATCGACTTCAAGACTTCTCAATTCGTCGGGATCTTTGTTTTGGATTTTTTTTAAATGTATGTTCTGTTCATCGATTATTCGAAGACGGCTGGACCGATTTGGATTTTTTTTTGTTTCAAACAGTATCCCCACACACAGTATCACACAGTATCACAGTTGGTCCCATTGTATGTAACCAGGTGAGGATTTGATGATGGGATCCTGGAGAAATCTAGGAACTCTTCAACTATTATAGGTACACGTATAGTGATTTGAGTATTTTTACAGCAGCTTGAGCATTTGCTTGTGGAAAGGTGGAGGCTAAGTGAAGGCGGTTCTTTTTTGTGTAAAAACCTAAAAAAAAACGCATGGAAAATAAACATAGTGTAACACAAATGCGAGTTTTATTTTAACGGAAATCATTTTTTACATAAATTTATTATACCAGAAATGTAAATAAAATACAAACATTGAAAACATTGAAAAAATAATCAACCCAGCAGGACTTGAACCTGCATCGATACGCCTTGCCGGGGCTCGATTGCTTTACCAATTAAGTTGACGAAATTTTCAATGCCTCCAATCATCGGCTTTACAGCAGCCATAAGCTCTAGGCATGAAAACATTGAAAATTTCGTTTGTATGTTTGTTTTTCCTTTGTATATGACATCTATACATATAAGTTTATGATTTTTATAGTAGTGTGTCTACTTAAAAAATAAACAAATCAAAATATTTATTAAAAATAATTTGATTTGTTCTTCAGTTAGATTTAACATTCCTGAGCTGGCTACTTTTAACCAAGTAGGGGCCAGCGAAATCCGTCGCCACGCCGGAAAATGGACGCATCGCCGTGACGCGATCCACAGGCAGATCAGCCATGAAAGGCGCCTGATCTGTCGCGTTGAATCTGAAACACGACATACAACCCCTGATGACACGGGACACCTGACGCCGTGCTGACGGAATCCAGTATCGTTGTTGTGTGCAGACCGGATTACCACGTTGAACCAAGCAGCGCTGACCCGCTGTACCATTTATCAGGTCATGTAGGGAGATGAATAAAAACACTTATTTAGCTTTGTAACATTTGAGCAGTGTAGTTGCAGGTGTTTCCCCGCTGGGAGTAGTTGTAGAAGTGAGCGGTGAGAAGTGAGTGAGCAACGAGTACGAGTGCTGGCCTCTTTTTATGGGTTTTCTAGCGTACTCGTACTAGTGGCTGGTATGTAGGGATTGCAAATCCGCATATACTTAAACAAATCCGGATTTTCGGATAATATATAAGCCAAAATCCGGAGTTCGGATAAAATCCGGATTTAGGAGCATTTTTTACTTAATACTAGGAATAGTAGAAATAACAGAAAAAAAACAACCTTATAAGAAGTAATTAGTCTTTTTAATCAATGTAAAGTTTTTATAATCATTTTATACGTCAACTTCTACGCAAATTTTAAACAAAAATTTAATTGTTTTCCGTTTACAAGAACTTATTGCTAATAAGTTCTTGTAAACGGAACACAAAATAGACGGAAAATCTCGGTATTACTATGTTGACAGACTGAGAGGGGTTTTATACATCTTAACGGATGTATAAAAATAAAATGGTCATGTACTTATTACCTACGATATTTTGATTATTTATGGAGTGAGACCTCTTTGCTAACTATTATTCTCTTTGATAATACCTACCAAATGAGCTAAAATTGTATATCAAACGTTTAGTTTGGATGGAAATGCTACAACCCGTAATGTTAGGGCTCGTCAGCACGGCAAACGTATGACCATTTGTAACAAGTAATAACCATCCAATATTAATGGCACTAGTTTAAATATAATAAGCGATAAAATGGATGAGTAAAGTAGTTTTTTCCTTTCTTCATAAATCGTTCTCTTTCTTACTTTATACCTGGGGTCCGTGTCCTTAAACATTTACCTACATTTGCAGTACTAATCGTCTGAGCATCGGAAAAAGCTATAACTTAAGCACCTAAAATCTATAATTATTCGTGGCAACATGTTCAATATTTTAGACATAAACCCTAATCAGTAAATTATTAAATATTTTTATAACAATCTTTTATAACCAACCAAATTCCTTTGAAAATCGCCATTTACGCGTTCAGAGGACATCAACGAGTCCGAACTCTAGTGTATGTATTATTATAGTCACCTGCCGGGTCTAGCACCAGATCAGCTCGATGGTGCCATAACATTAAACTTTATTTTGAAATGGTTGAATGACAACCATTTCAAATTAAACGTGTATACATAATTTTAGCTCAATCGGTTGAAAATATCTGCTTCAAAATAAGTTGCAAGATTGCACCCTAACTAACATAGTTACAACCTTACAACATACAAGTACCTATACAAGGTACATACTTACTCCTAGTTACATATTGCAAGTTATGTAGGAGTATATTGCAACTTAAATAAAAAATGCAAAAACGAGTGACTATCGAGTTTTAATATAGATTTAACCGTGTAATTTAGTCTATTGAAACTAAAACTAATTTATCAATTGTTAGTCGAACATTCTCCTAACTAATTTAATTGCAACTAAATTAGTCACAGTTAAAAATATAAGATTGATATTTTTAATCGATTGATTAGTTAACTAAAAAAATAATCGATTAATGCCCATCTCTGGGCGCGGCGCGGTGCAGGGCAAGGGCAAGAGTCAAGCGAGCCAGCGCACGGCAAGAAATCTCCTTTCTTTCCCCCTCCGAGCGCTTTTCAGGTAATAGACGTAATATGTGCGTTCAACGCTAGTGAAAGATAAAATTTTAAACAATTAAAACGTAATAAAAGCAGTTGTTGCATAGTTAAACAAAAAATCCGAAAATTCGGATTTCGACTGAAAAATCCGGATTTAGAAACTGATTGCAAAATCGGCGAAAAATCCGGATTTTCGAACTCCGGATAAACCGGATTGCAATCCCTACTGGTATGTGCAGAGTATGTCGTTCTTTTATTAGCCAATAATCTTACACTATTACACGATTGTAGGAGGGTGTAAATTGATATTATTATGGGACATTTCTTCATAGATTAATACAAAATTCTTATAATCTAGACATTTTGGGTATTACGACATTATTTCAATAAAATTAGACACAGATTAGTACTTAGGAACTAGACATAGAGACACAATATTTATACACGTTATTAAATTACAAAAATAAACAAATTAGTATAAATCGAGGAAATGATTAACTTAGATCTAGTTACACAAAAACAACAGTAATTTTAAGGTATTTGCGACAGTTCTCCCCCACGTGCGTCAGCACCGTCTATTGGTGTGGAGCAGATGAGACTGAGTCTGGAAGCCGGGCGGCGGACATCTTCTACGTGAGATCTTCTTCTGGATCAGGCGCCGTTCTGTCATGGGATATTTGAGTCTATCGGGCAGAGAGTTAATTGCCTCGGATAGCTCCCGTTCTATGCCAAAAAGGTTCGTGGCATCGTCTAAATTTAGAACGGTAGGCGCACGGCTCTGAGATATCATTTTACGTAGCGGTAGGGATGTAGAGGGCGCCGATAAGGAGGCGGCGGGCTCTAGGTACATCGCTCGTGTGATGAGACGTGTGTACAGTACGTTCCCTCGCTTTTCTCTGCGGTGGCCGTCATTTTCAGCTGCGGCGGTAAGCGGCGGTTGATTCGCTATGAGCCTCTCTTGCGGTAAGTCGCCTACAGGAACCGTGAGGTTGGCCCCGTTACAGGTCCGACACCTTTGGCACTTATTCGTCAGATAACGAATGCTACCGCGCAGTCTGACAATGCAGTAATTTTGCTTCAACTCGTCGAAAATGGTCGCGTGATCGTCATGGTTGGACACTTCGTGGAAATGGCGGATCAATAATTTCGTGAATCCATCTTCCGCATGCAGGACGGGTATACGTGTTCCGTCTCTGTCTCTCACTATCACGCCATCTCTGTCCAATTTCACGTCGACTCGATGTAGTGAAGACTTCTCAGGCAGCGCGCGCCCGACTTCTAGCAGTCGTATTTCTTCGGCATACGACTCATTCTGGCTCCGTTTGATCAATAGAGTTTCTGCCAAAACTGTGTGATTGTCGTTCATTTCTGTATCTGGATTTCTAACAGACAATCTGGCTTTGAAAACGTCGGCGGTAACCAAAACTCGGGCCGTAGCGCGGACTAACCTTGTTGTGTGCAGACCGGATTACCACGTCGAACCAAGCAGCGCTGACCCGCTGTACCATTTACCAGGTCATGTAAGGAGATGAATAAAAACACTTATTTAGAATTGTAAAACATTTGAGCAGTGTAGTTGCAGGTGTTTCCCCGCTGGGAGTAGTTGTAGAAGTGAGCGGTGAGAAGTGAATGAGCAACGAGTACGAGTGCTGACCTCTTTTATGGGTTTTCTAGCGTGCTCGTACTAGTGGCTGGTATGTGCCGTGTAAGTCAGATATTTATTGGCGAATAAGCTTACAGTATTACATGTTTATAGGAGGGTTAAAATTGATATCTATATGGGACATTTCTTCATAAATTAGTACAAAATTCTTATAATCTAGACATTTTGCGTATTATGACTAGATATCAATAAAATTAGGACATAAATCAGTACTTAAGAACTAGACATGTAGACACGATATTTATACACTTTATTAAATTACAAATCATAAACAAATGGGTATAAATAGAGAAATTGATTGACTTAGATCTAGTTACACAAAAACAACAGTAATTTTAAGCTATCTGCGACAATTCTCCCCCACGTGCGTCAGCACCGTCGATTGGTGTGGAGCAGATGAGAATGAGTTTGGAAGCCGGGCGGCGGACATCTTCTACGTGAGTTTATATATGTACAATGGCTACTCTTATTGGTCATCGGGACCGGGAAAGAGTTGTGCGATTTCGCCTCTAGACCATGTAACTCGTGGCGTAGTACCGGCGGCTATGTCGCCTACGCGTAGCTTCGTATACCTTTGTTGAGCACTGGATCGCTGCATCAAGTTGAGGCGATATTCTCGTATCCAGCGCTTCCATACGTGGTCGTCAGGCGGGATCTTCTTCTGGATCAGGCGCCGTTCTGTCATTGGATGTGTGAGACTATCGGGCAGAGAGTTAATTGCCTCGGATAGCTCCCGTTCTGTGCCAAAAAGGTTCGTGGCATCGTCTGAATTTAGAACGGTAGTAGGCGCACGGCTCTGAGATATCATTTTACGTAGCGGTAGGGAGGTAGAGGGCGCCGATAAGGAGGCGGCGGGCTCTAGGTACATCGCTCGTGTGATGAGACGTGTGTACAGTACGTTCCCTCGCTTTTCTCTGCGGTGGCCGTCATTTTCAGCTGCGGCGGTAAGCGGCGGTTGATTCGCTATGAGCCTCTCTTGCGGTAAGTCGCCTACGGGAACCGTGAGGTTGGCCCAGTTACAGGTCCGACACCTTTGGCACTTATTCGTCAGATAACGAATGCTACCGCGCAGTCTGACAATGCAGTATTTTTGCTTCAACTCGTCGAAAATGGTCGCGTGATCGTCATGGTTGGACACTTCGTGGAAATGGCGGATCAATCATTTTGTGAATCCATCTTCAGCATGCAGGACGGGTATATGTGTTCCATCTCTGTCTGTCACTATCACGCCCTCTCTGTCCAATTTCACGTCGACTCGATGTAGTGAAGACTTCTCAGGCAGCGCGCGCCCGACTTCTAGCAGTCGTATTTCTTCGGCGTACGATTCATTCTGGCTCCGTTTGATCAATGAAGTTTCTGCCAAACTTATGTGATTGTCGTTCATTTCTGTATCTGGATTTCTAACAGACAATCTGGCTTTGAAACCTCGGCGGCAACCAAAACTCGGGCCGTAGCGCGGACTAACCTCGTATATTTCGAAAACCAACTTACGTCGGGTAGGTATTCCGACCTTTTTTGCACGTTATATACGGAACAAACCGGTTTGTTGACGCGTTCTGTGCCCGTTTTCGTGACGAGTTCTACAGACTCTACTGGCGGCAAACCTATTGTGCGTTCGCTTTCGCCTCCCCCGCTGAGGGACGTACCCTCTTTGCTCAGGACTACGTCCGAGATTATATACGTTCGGGTTGTCGGCGGCGAATCCGTTTCTAACTACGTCTGATTTTATATCCTGCTCATTTACGGGAGCTAGGACTTCGTCGTCCGTCGTTCGCGGCACCATGTAGCCTACGAACGCTACAGTCGGATCCGACGATTGATGTGGTGTATCTAGCGGCCGTGTCGCATCTATGGACACTTCCCCCAAATACGTAGGCGGGATGGCAATTGTGTTAATATTGCTAGTAATATTTTCCACGGGCGCAGTTGCGTTCAAACCGTGTAGCAATTTATGGTGCCCAGCTTCGCATCCCTTGACGCCACAAGCTACGTATTTGCACTTGAAGCGACCATAGTGCGACGCGTCCAGGCACTTATAACACAACTTTTCATTTTTAACCCAATCCCAACGTTCGACTACCGAAGCATTCAAAAATTTAGTACACGCTTCTATTTTATGTTCGTGATTATGACATATTAAACACTTATTGCGAGACATAAACCGTGCTGGCACCGAATGTTGTTTGGGCTTCGTTCCCGTATAATTTTTTTTTTTTTTATGAAATAGGAGGCAAACGAGCAGACGAATGGCCTGATGGTAAGCAATTAACGCCGCCCATAGACGCCCGCAACACCAGAGGGGTCACAAGCACGTTGCCGGCCTTTAAGATGGGAATACGCTCTTTTCTTGAAGGTTTGAAGGTCGTATCGGTCCGGAAATACCGCAGACGACAGTTCATTCCACAGTTTTGTTGTGCGAGGCAGGAAGTTTCTCGAGAAACGCACAGTTGAGGACTGCCAACCATCTAAGTGGTGATGATGGTAATGCTGTCGCGTAGGACGATGGCGGAAAGAAGCGGCAGGGATTAATCCGAACAATTCCTCGGAGTACTCTCCATGATAGAGGCGGTAGAAGATGCAGAGCGAGGCTACATCTCTACGCAGCGCCAAGGAGTCAAGCCGATCCGTAAAATCCTGGCAGCCGACAATTAGAGTCGCTCTCCGTTGGATGCGGTCCAGAGGGAGAAGTTGGTACTGGTCCGCTCCCGCCAACAGATGAGAACAGTATTCCATATGTGGGCGTACCTGTGCCTTGTAAAGCTGGAGGCGGTGGGCCGGAGTGAAATACTGTCTCGATCTGTTGAGCACACCGAGCTTTTTTGAGGCCAACTTGGCCTTACCCTCTAAATGGCCGCGGAACTGGACTTCACTCGAAATGTCGACGCCAAGGATCTGGACACTGGCAGTGGCAGTTAAGGAAGTGCTCTCAAAATGAGGTAAAGCGACAAACGCAAGCTTTTTTGCGGTAAACGCGCAAACCTGTGTCTTGGTAAGGTTAAAATGGACTAAATTTAGTCGACCCCATTCTGAAACTTCTTTAAGGGAAGTCTCAACTTCAGACACAAGTTTGTCCCGGCTCTCAATGACATTCTCCCGAGAAATGTTGGTTCGGCCGGTGTAGTAGGCTCTTTAGCCTCGCGGGGCTTTGTTTGAGCTACCGTCGGCGACCTATACTCCGATATGCGAGCTTCGACTTCATCGCTTCGCGGGCGAGTGCTCTGGTAGCTATAATTTTAGTCCGAATCGCTCGAAGAATCGCGGGAAAACACGGGAGCGGGAGCGTGGGCGGGGGCGTCACGACGCCCTGACCTGCTTTCCGGCTCAAAGGATATCGAGTTTACGCGCGACTTCGTATATCTACTTCGATTCGTTCTTTTAACCGCGGAACTGATTTCTAACAGAAATTCTGAGATCGCGACTAAATCGGGCGAGTCCAAATTAGCTTGTTTGAACTTGCCCCATTCGTACCTAACAATAAGGCTCAATTTATCGACGATCTTGTTGACTAGCTCTGGCGCATACAAATATTTTTCTTGTTTTAATGATTTTATCGTCGCTACTGCATTTGCGACGTGCGCAGCAAAAGACACAATATTGCTGTTATCTTCAGCTAGGCGCGGCATGCGTTTAACATTATGTAGCTCAGTCAACACGATCTCTTCAGGATCCCCGAACTGCCTTTCTAAGGCTTCCGTTATTTCGTACGGATCCTTGACGGTATACACGATGGATTTTACCGCGGTACGCGCTTCGCCTTTTAACGCGCGCCTAAGCCTACTGACGTTATTCACGTGACTAAACATCGGCGCGGTATCTTCAAATTCGGCACGGAATGCGATCCACTCGGTGATATTACCGTCGAAAGTGGGTAATTCTGGGGGCCTATGCAAAATGGGAGCGTAATGAGTTGGAACTTCCAGCCGCTCGGGCGGCAGACGTGTGCTTATATGCGACTCGCGGGGCGCGAAATTACGCGTAGCGTGTGCGGCGGACGCTTCAATTTTAGTTATATAATTGCTTTGATCTAGCTGGGACTGTCGTTCTACCCAATTTCTCACACGTTGCTCGTCTTTATCGACTACAGATTCGGTCTTACCGCTAACAGATTGCGCCTCCTTCTGGGCAATCTGTAGCCTTAACTTGGCAGTTTCCGACTGTTTATTAGCAACGGCGAGAGCGGCTTTATGAACCTCGAGTTCCGCTAGTAACAAAGCTAACTTTTGACGCACTTTACACTACTCGCACTACGATTTTCGCGCACTTCACTATTAACGCGGTCGCGGCACTGAGAAACGCGGTCCTTTTCACGGACGGACGTGTTAATTTTACACAATGTCCCCGGAGGACTCCTATCTGGCGTTTTTCCTACTTCGTCTCCCGATATATCTGAATACGCGGGCGCCGGCGCCTGTGCCGGCGGCGGCTCGACGATATGGTCGTCGTTATGGTTGCCGCTGGTGCCTATGTCCCATGTATTAGTTTCGTCGGAGGTTGTTTTACCAGACGGCGGGGTAATGGCTCTGGCAGGTTGTCCCTTGTGTGAGCGAAGAGACATCTTGATTGTATGGTCGGACATCTTCTTCTTTCTTCTTGACGCACGTGGGGTTCCCTAACCTTACCTACCTAAAACCTAATGGCTGACACTGCCTAGTGCAGTGAAAGCGGCCCTACGTTCACTTTACTTACTCGTGGGCGTTAATCCCTGATGCACTGAATCTCGCGCAAAGGCTAAGTGCAAGTGCCAGAGCGTCCGAAAGCAGTGTGAAGACGTCAACCATGTGACGTTGCAACGAAAGTTGCCAGGACACGAACGTGGAGTATGGCCTCTACACGAGCGGTCCGTCCAGCAAGCTGGTAAATAGCACAGGGTTCTTCCGCGAAAGCGGGCAGGTGTATCAGCGGTTAAGCCGGACACCGTATGGAGATTCTGAGCGAAATTAATCCAGCTCAGCGCGTACTTGTTTCTTTCTTCAATTGGCCGCAGTTTTCTGATATCCGGAGCTCGAAGGACCAGCTGTTGTGTGCAGACCGGATTACCACGTCGAACCAAGCAGCGCTGACCCGCTGTACCATTTACCAGGTCATGTAGGAAGATGAATATAAACACTTATTTAGAATTGTAAAACATTTGAGCAGTGTAGTTGCAGGTGTTTCCCCGCTGGGAGTAGTTGTAGAAGTGAGCGGTGAGAAGTGAATGAGCAACGAGTACGAGTGCTGACCTCTTTTATGGATTTTCTAGCGTGCTCGTACTAGTGGCTGGTATGTGCCGTGTAAGTCAGATATTTATTGGCGAATAAGCTTACAGTATTACATGTTTGTAGGAGGGTTAAAATTGATATTTATATGGGACATTTCTTCATAAATTAGTACAAAATTCTTATAATCTAGACATTTTGCGTATTATGACATGATATCAATAAAATTAGGACATAAATCAGTACTTAAGAACTAGACATGTAGACACGATATTTATACACTTTATTAAATTACAAATGGGTATAAATAGAGAAAATGATTGACTTAGATCTAGTTACACAAAAACAACAGTAATTTTAAGCTATCTGCGACAAACCTCGTATATTTCGAAAACCTACTTACGTCGGGTAGGTATTCCGACCTTTTTTGCACGTTATATACGGAACAAACCGGTTTGTTGACGCGTTCTGTGCCCGTTTTCGTGACGGGTTCTACAGATTCTACTGGCAGCAAACCTATTGTGCGTTCGCTTTCGTCTCCCCCGCTGAGGGACGTACCCTCTTTACACTGGACTAAACTTACGTCCGAGATTACGTTCGGGTTGTCGGAGGCGAATCCTTTTCTAACTATGTCTGATTTTATATCCTGCTCGTTTACGGGAGCTAGGAACTCGTCGTCCGTCGTTCGCGGTACCATGTAGCCTACGAACGCTACAGTCGGATCCGACGATTGATGTGGTGTATCTAGCGGCCGTGTCGCATCTATGGACACTTCCCCCAAATACGTAGGCGGGATGGCAATTGTGTTAATATTGCTAGTAATATTTTCCACGGGCGCAGTTGCGTTTAAACCGTGTAGCAATTTATGGTGCCCAGCTTCGCATCCCTTGACGCCACAAGCTACGTATTTGCACTTGAAGCGACCATAGTGCGACGCGTCCAGACACTTATAACACAACTTTACATTTTTAACCCAATCCCAACGTTCGGCTACCGATGCATTCAAAAATTTAGTACACGCTTCTACTTTGTGTTCGTGATTATGACATATTAAACACTTATTGCGAGACGTAAACCGTGCTGGCACCGAATGTTGTTTGGGCTTCGTTCCCATATACGCGGGCTCTTTAGCCTCGCGGGGCTTTGTTTGAGCTACCGTCGGCGACCTATACTCCGACGCGCGAGCTTCGACTTCATCGCTTCGCGGGCGAGTGCTCTGGTAGCTATAATTTGAGTCCGAATCGCTCGAAGAATCGCGGGAAAACACGGGAGCGGGAGCGTGGGCGGGGGCGTCACGACGCCCTGACCTGCTTTCCGGCTCAAAGGATATCGAGTTTACGCGCGACTTCGTATATCTACTTCGATTCGTTCTTTTAACCGCGGAACTGATTTCTAACAGAAATTCTGAGATCGCGACTAAATCCGGCGAGTCCAAATTAGCTTGTTTGAACTTGCCCCATTCGTACCTAACAATAAGGTTCAATTTATCGACGATCTTGTTGACTAGCTCTGGCGCATACAAATATTTTTCTTGTTTTAACGATTTTATCGTCGCTACTGCATTTGCGACGTGCGCGGCAAAAGACACAATATTGCTGTTATCTTCGGCTAGGCGCGGCATGCGTTTAACATTATGTAGCTCAGTCAACACGATCTCTTCAGGATCCCCGAACTGCCTTTCTAAGGCTTCCATTATTTCGTACGGATCCTTGACGGTATACACGATGGATTTTACCGCGGTACGCGCCTCGCCTTTTAACGCGCGCCTAAGCCTACTGACGTTATTCACGTGACTAAACATCGGCGCGGTATCTTCAAATTCGGCACGGAATGCGATCCATTCGATGATATTACCGTCGAAAGTGGGTAATTCTGGGGGCCTATGCAAAATGGGAGCGTATTGAGTCGGAACTTCCAGCCGCTCGGGCGGCAGACGTGTGCTTATATGCGACTCGCGGGGCGCGAAATTACGCGTAGCGCGTGCGGCGGACACTTCATTTTTAGTTACATAATTGCTTTGATCTAGCTGGGACTGTCGTTCTACCCATTTTCTCACACGTTGCTCGTCTTTATCGACTACAGATTCGGTCTTACCGCTAACAGATTGCGCCTTCTGCTGGGCAATCTGTAGCCTTAACTTGGCAGTTTCCGACTGTTTATTAGCAACGGCGAGAGCGGCTTTATGAACCTCGAGTTCCGCTAGTAACAAAGCTAACTTTTCGTCGCACTTTACACTACTCGCACTACGATTTTCGCGCACTTCACTATTAACGCGGTCGCGGCACTGAGAAACGCAGTCCTTTTCACGGACGGACGTGTTAATTTTACACAATGTCCCCGGAGGACTCCTATCTGGCGTTTTTCCTACTTCGTCTCCCGATATATCCGAATACGCGGGCGCCGGCGCCTGTGCCGGCGGCGGCTCGACGATATGGCCGTCGTTATGGTTGCCGCTGGTGCCTATGTCCCTTGTATTAGTTTCGCCGGAGGTTGTTTTACCAGCAGGCAGGCAGGCAGGTTGTCCCTTGTGTGAGCGAAGAGACATCTTGATTGTATGGTCGGACATCTTCTTCTTTCTTCTTGACGCACGTGGGGTTCCCTAACCTTACCTACCTAATACCTAATGGCTGACACTGCCTAGTGCAGTGAAAGCGGCCCTACGTTCACTTTACTTACTCTTGGGCGTTAATCCCTGATGCACTGAATCTCGCGCAAAGGCTAAGTGCAAGTGCCAGAGCGTCCGAAAGCAGTGTGAAGACGTCAACCATGTGACGTTGCAACGAAAGTTGCCAGGACACGAACGTGGAGTATGGCCTCTACACGAGCGGTCCGTTCAGTAAGCTGGTAAATAGCACAGGGCTCTTCCGCGAAAGCGGGCAGGCGTATCAGCGGTTAAGCCGGACACCGTATGAAGATTCTGAGCGAAATTAATCCAGCTCAGCGCGTACTTGTTTCTTTCTTGAATTGGCAGCAGATTTCTTCCATCCGGAGCTCGAAGGACCAGCTGTTGTGTGCAGACCGGATTCCCACGTTGAACCAAGCAGCGCTGACTCGCTGTACCATTTACCAGGTCATGTAGGGAGATGAATAAAAACACTTATTTAGCTTTGTAACATTTGAGCAGTGTAGTTGCAGGTGTTTCCCCGCTGGGAGTAGTTGTAGAAGTGAGCGGTGAGAAGTGAGTGAGCAACGATTACGAGTGCTGGCCTCTTTTTATGGGTTTTCTAGCGTACTCGTACTAGTGGCTGGTATGTGCAGAGTATGTCGTTCTTTTATTAGCCAATAATCTTAAACTATTACACGATTGTAGGAGGGTGTAAATTGATATTATTATGGGACATTATTATTATGGGATATTACGACATTATTTCAATAAAATTAGACACAGATTAGTACTTAGGAACTAGACATAGATACACAATATTTATACACGTTATTAAATTACAAAAATAAACAAATTAGTATAAATCGAGGAAATGATTAACTTAGATCTAGTTACACAAAAACAACAGTAATTTTAAGCCTTTTGCGACAATCGTTGTCGAAGTATATTAATCAGGGCTAGACGTGTGCGCCGCCATAAAAATCCGCGGCGGCGGCGCGCCGGGAATTTTTCGCGGCGTGGCTGCGCCACGCCGGCGTCAAGGCCACTTTTGGCTGCGCTCGCAAGGCTCACGTTTCGCATTAAAAATATGTTAAATATCAAAAACTTTGTAAGAACAAGGTACATAAAACGATTTATAATGCCGTTTGCTTCAGCCCTGCCTATTTTTCGGAAATCGCTTTTATGTTGATATTTTTCATAATTGTGATAAATTAAGATCATTTTAAAGCCAACTCCATCTAAAGCGTGTACCAAGGCCAGCTACCAAGAAATGTGACAAGCTAGACGGTCTGTCTAGCGGGAGCTCGCCAGAAGGTTGCCTCTCAAGATAAAGGACGTCATAAGGGATCCTTTTGAAGATACAGATACAACATGGAATGGCTTCAAGGCGGTTGTGTCCGAAACAGCGAAAGAAGTCATCCCCACTCCTGGGAGCCAAGCAAGACGGAAACCCTGGATTTCTGATACTACCTGGGAACTTATTGAGCGACAGAGGACTCTCAAAGAACAGGGCCTTAACACAGACATAGCAAGAAAGGAATATTCCAGGCTACATACTACTTGCGTGAAAAGGGCATGCAGAAGCGATAAGAATAATTCAATCCATGCTTTGTGTGACGAAATCGAAAACCATGCTGCAACTGCCCATTCTAAAGACTTATTCCAGAAAGTCAAACTTCTCACACTACAAACCTAGGAGCTGGCAGATAGCGGATACTGATGGAAACACTTTATCAAACCTGAGCAAAGTGTTGGCTAGATGGAGAAACTATTCGGAACAACTCCATCTAGAAGTTCCGGAACATCTTTTAGTGCGGAATGACGCTATACACCCACTCGAGCCGGACATACTTATTTCCGAAGTGGAAGACGCTATCAGACGTCTGAAAATTAATGCCGTGGGTACTGATGTATATGCGCTAGTCTCGTAAAGAATCTAGGTGGCGAAGGTACACAGTTCTTACACCAGATTTGCGGCAAAATGTGGAGAACTGGCCAGTGGCCGAGAGACTGGACTGAATCCATGGTTATACCTCTCCATAAAAAAAAGGTTCGACACTTAAATGTGACAACGAAAGAACTTTGTCTATTATATCGCATGCCAGTAAAGTATTTCTTTACATCATGAATTCGCGATTGACAAAGTTTCTTGAGCGGCAAATACCTGCAGAGCAGGCTGGCTTTGTGTCTGGGCGAGGGATACGGGAGCAGATTTTCATCGTGGGCCAGATCATCGAGAGATGTCGTGAATGGAACAAGCCATTAATCCTATGCTTCATAGATCCAAAGCATTCGACTGTGTTAGATGGAAAAACATGCTGTACGTGCTCCTGGAGATGGGTATCCCTGCTAATTTAGCTCACCTTATTGAGAATTTGTACGTTGAAAGTACTGCCAGAGTGCGCATCGAGAAAACCTTGTCGGTCCAGTTCAAGCCGGAAAGAGGAGTAAGACAGGGCTGTATATTGTCTCCGAAGCTCTTTATTATATACGGCGAATACATCTTACGTAAGGTCACCGAGAACTGGGACGGTGGCATATCAATTGGTGGCAAACCGATCTGCAACCTACGCTATGTTGACGACACAACGCTCTCGGCTTCCAATTAGGAGGAGATGTGTCTTTTGTT
The DNA here is from genome assembly GCA_947086415.1 of Pammene aurita. Classification (NCBI taxonomy): domain Eukaryota; kingdom Metazoa; phylum Arthropoda; class Insecta; order Lepidoptera; family Tortricidae; genus Pammene; species Pammene aurita. Next base: position 7,059,996 of record OX352312.1, read on the forward strand.
CCGGCGTATAGAAGCGGAGAGCATCGAATTAGGACTTCACGTCAACCATGGCAAAACCAAGTTAATGTTCGTACACCGGAAACAGTGTCCTCCACGAAGCCTTTAACTGAAAGACCTAGAATGCGTCAGCGCCTTCACCTACCTCGGCCCACTTATATCTAGCTATGGTAGCTGTGAACGTAAAATCATCCGGAGGATTCAAATAGCGAAGGGTGCTATGACTCGGTTAGATAGGATCTGGACAGATCGCGGCATACAGAGGCAGACTAAGGTTAGACTTATGCGTTCCCTGGTGTTTCCAATTTATCTATACGGTTCTGAAACTTGGACTATCAAGGCAGATCTGAAAAGCCCGACGCGTTGGACTGCGATGCGCACTAATCAGTCCATACTAGAGGAGCTACGTGCCAGAACCACATACTCACATACTTCGGACACCTCTCTCGACACTCCTCGGATAGCCTGGAGAGGATCATCATGACGGGAAAAGTTGGAGGCACATTACTAAGAGGCCGTCCCCCTGGAAGATCGTGTGCCCAAATCACTGCACCCATGCAATTAAAACTGCAAGAAGCCATGCGCTTAGGGAGGGATAGAAGCCTATGGAGGAACCTAGTCTTCAACAGAATGACATGATCCTCAGCTCTGAGGTAACGACTAGTGATGATGAAGATCCTTTTTTGACTCTCAGTAGGTCCAAACATACCGTTCAGTATTAATGATCAATCCGGCCACCGAAACACTTCTGTTCTCAGGATAATTTAGTTGGTGGTACAATTTTGATGGCACAGAGGTGGTATTATTTTCGTTACCAATCATATTAATTAGGCCATCGACTTCATATTTGTTAGGTGAGCGGTTAATCATACTCATTTATTAATAATCTCCCGAAAGAGAAAGAATTGACCAAACCCTAAATATTTCAATGTGTAGATGTTTTCATGGTTTAATTCGTCAATATATGTACGTTGTAAAATTTTCAACTGACTTTCCTTCATCGGTAATTGTCATTGGCTAATTTTTGCGGAATTCTGAAATTTTGGCCAACGGCGTGGATTTTGAAATTCGCGGCGGCGGCGGCGGCGTGGGTCCCACGGCGCGGCTACGCCACGCCGGCGCGGCGCACATGTCTAATCAGGGCACTTGTCGAAGCATGACAATAGATCCGGTGATAGTGCTCCATCAATAATTGTGACCATCGGTGGTCCTTAGGTATAAGCATTGGGTGCTTTGCGTCATAACGTAAGCTTGAATTACGTAGTCTGCCTCCGACTCGAATAAAATGATTGTCGTCCACGAAGACGCTCAACTTCTGAAGTGATTTGCATACCAGCTTTCCTTTTTTTCAGTAAGATGACTTCATCTTGGTAGGCATCCAACTGAACCTTCTTGATCCAGTGATCCGTTGCTGCACGATTTTCCTCGATAGTAAGGTTCGGTTTCAGATTTCGTTGCTGCTTCGGCAAGCGAATATTCCGGCAAAATCTCAAAACGTACGACGTCACGTTTATGAGTTTACTATACGAGCTGACTCTCGACAGTAATAAGTCTTCCCATGTCTGCTCTTCATTGGCGATATGAACCAGCTGCTTGAACCCTGGCAGTTCCGGTGACATGGTGACAGACATCGTTGGCCACTGTGACTCCTCCTTGAGTAGCCATTCCGGCGACCACCACAACATGCATTTGATGAGCCCCTTCGCTGTAGCACCTCGAGACGCGACGTCGGCCGGGTTGGACTCACCTCGAACATAGCGCCATGTCATTGGTCGCTTTGACTGTTGAATATCCTGTACTCTGTTACATTCAAATGTCTGGAGCAGATGTGGTTTCGTGTTAAGCCAACACAACGTGATTTTGCTATCAGACCACGCATTTATGCTATCAATCTCGATTTCGTCTTCATAGGCCGCTGCGACATGATTTAAGAGTTTACAAACCATATGAGCTGCGTTCAACTCATTCTTCGGAATGGTTTGTTTGACTTTCTTCGAAGCCACTCGTGTCTTAGCTAGGACTAACCGTACCATGACGTTTCCAGACGTGTCCTCTGTCCGAAGGTACACGCACGCCCCATAACCCTGCTCCGAGGCATCCCCAAACCCGTGGAGTGAATAAAAGGCAGATCCTGGTAACGCGACGCAACGAGGGATCTGTAATTGAGACAAATGGTTTAAATCCTGAACCAACTCGTTCCACTGAACCTCCTGAGTATCCAGGAGCGGTTCATCCCACGTCATTCCATCGGTAAATAATGACTGCATGAACAGCTTGAATCTGTAGACAATCGGTGCGCAGTACCCGCACGGATCATAAAGCCTAGCTATAGTACTTAAAACGCTTCGCTTCGTTACCGCCTGCCCCAACGGTACATTGACCTGAAACGACATGGTGTCGTGCACCGGGTTCCACTGTATTCCCAATACCTTTATGAGGCTCCTGTCTTCAGCGTCGAATTGACGAGGCATCTCACAATATTCCTGTGGTAGGTCCCGGAGTAACTCGTGACAGTTAGACGACCATTTCCTGAGCTCGTAGCCGGCACTGCTCATGAGTTCTATGAGCTCCGATTGGAGCTGCCGAGCCTCTGTAATTGAGTTTGCTCCAACCAGAAGGTCGTCGACGTAGCTCTGACGTCGTATGACGTCCGCAGCTGGAGACCCTGGATGCTGAGCTTGCCAATCCGCGGCTAACTGCAACAGCGTCCGTATTGCGACAAAGGGGGTTGACCGTAGTCCGTAGGTATTAGTATTCAACTCGTATACCTGTATGTCCTGCGACGGGTCCTCACGCCACAGGATCAGCTGATAGCGCCTATCACTGGGGTGTATCCACGTCTGCCGGAACATCATGCGAATGTCGGCCGTGAACACGAACTGGTGCCGTCTAAAATTCAACAATATCTTTGTAATATCATTCTGAAGAGGCTTGCCTGAGTGCAGGCATTGATTAAGAGCTATTCCATTGCTACTCTTCGATGCTCCGCTAAAAACGACACGAAGCTTATCTGAATCTTTTTTGAAAATTCCGTGATGAATAATAACGTAGTGCTCAGAGTCAAACTGGTAACTGGATTTAGACATGTGTCCTAGCGACTCATATTCTCGCATGAAATCCTTATATTTCTCAGCAAAGACTGGATTCTTGGCTAGCTTCGCCTCTAACGAATGAAGCCTGCGTACAGCAATGGCTCTGGTCTCGCCTAGCTTGGGTCTGTCTGATAAGAAGGGCAGCCGCACCATGTATTTGCCGTCAGGCATACGTTTAGTAGAGGAAGTATACAACCTTTCACATTCCAAATGTTCCGGGTGATCCGGTGGGTCTTCTGGAGGCTGCTCCACCTTCCAGAACTTCTCCAGCACCTCTTCAAGCTTGGTAGCGTGCACGCTGTAGTCTTCCACGGACGTCCCTCTCGACTGCTGCGCCGAGGTGTCAGCAGGGTGTGTCCAGATGGCTCCCATGAGGACATCACCAAACCAGGTACCGTAGGCCTCCACTTCTGTAATGTTCGTGAGCATCTTTGAACCAGTGAATTAAGCACATCCAGGCCGAAAATGATGTCTACATCTTGAGATTTGTCAAAATCTGGATCGGCCAGACTGAGTTTAGAAGCATCTAAGTGGGCCTTTAGGTAATGGTTACAGGCCGGAATATTTCCTGTAACTGTATACATGACGGTTGCAACAACGCTAATTATATGGACTAATTTTCCTACTGCCTTAAATACTAATTTAGCAATGGTACCGGGTACCTTGACCTGTTGGTTTCCAATTCCAACAATATTATTTCCTACATACTGTTGATGCAAGCCTATTTTATCTGCAAATGATTTTTTAACTATAGAGCAGCCTGCTCCGGTGTCTAAGAGTGATCTGGCCATAATATAATTGCCATAACAATAGCAGTAGGGCTGATCCGGATCGATAGCATAATCATCCGGGGCTCCGGCGTTACATCAACAGCTTTATTTCATTGTTGATGCTCAGGGCTGCCTCGAGTGCCGAAACGTAGGCTGTGGAACGTCTCCTGCGCCTGGCGAGCTCTTGCTCCCACTGGTGGGCGCAGGATGTGACCAGCAGCAACCAAGTGAGCTGGCTGGGCCGGCCGTGGAGGAGGGGACCGGGTCTCTTCTCTCCACTGTAGTGGGGAACTCGAACGAGGTTGGTGGACCGGTTGCGGCCGGAACCCTTGTGGCGGGGTTGGAGCCCTGCGTGGTGGTGTACTCACCCTCGAAGTGGATGGGACCGGTGGTCGTTCGTGCACCCTGTGCACCTGATCAGCTGCTTCCGCGGCAGGCTGCTCCGTGGACACGGCCCCTTCCTCCCGGCATAACAATGGGTTATGCGACCCCGACTGACAGGTATCGCACCAGTTGCGCGCCATACACTGTCGAGCGTAGTGGGCGCGAAGACACTTAAAACACGCCCCAGTCTTCCTGGCCCAGGTTTTCCGCTCTGAAATAGCTAGGCGCAGGAAGGATGGGCATGCTTTTATAGCATGTGCAGTGCTCGTGCAATAATTGCACGCCTCTTTAGTCCGATTCACCTGGTCAGGATCTTCAAGTTCCGCTGCCAGGACACGGGGGGCACCTTTTCCTCTGGGTGGGGAGTGCCTCGCTGCAGACGCCCTTCCTACTGCCGCAGTAGGAACCGCCTGCTGCACCCGACACTGCTCATCCAGCAGCTCCATAAGCTGGGTGATTGTGGGGAGTACTTGAGGGTCCGTGCCACACCGCTCCTCAAACAGAATCCTGATGCGTATGGGCAGCTTCTGTAATGTTAAATGAACTAACAAGTAAGACCATTCACTGATCGGCTGCTTCAGCTTCTGAAGCGCTTGAATGGCCTCTCTCAATGGATCCTAAAACTGGGTCCTAAGGTTGGTATTTGGACTGACTACATTGGGCAGATTCAAAATCCGCTCATTGAAGGTGTCCACAAGTTGACGGGTATTGTGGTACCTTTTTTTTAGTAGCTCCAGTGCTACCGAATAGTTACTACCGTCCATAGGCAGGTGTTGAATGAGCGACAAAGCCTCACCCTGCAAAGATGTCCGAAGGTAATAGTGCTTCTCTGCATCAGAGAGCGGTCCCGATTCAACCAGTGCCATAAAAAGGTCGTAGAAGGACAGCCATCCCAACATATTGCCGCTGTATGTTGGGAGTTGTACTAGGGGGAGTTTTACCTTACCTTGGTGTCTTGTAGGCATCGCTTTTTTGTCCAGACTCCTCTGCCGATGCCTCATCTAGTTGGATAAGGAGCCGGTTTATCTCGCTAAACTGCTCATGGAAGAGAAGCCGCTCCTCCTCTGACAGTTCAGCCTCGTGCACCAGCAACGCCTCATAGGCCGCGACATAAGCTTGGTACACTTTGTCAAAGTGTCGCTTAGCTACCGCGACCACGGAAGCCCCTGACCTGACTGCTACCGTCCCTGCATAATCTAAGAGCATCTGGTGCTTGGTCCGGAGTTGGACTTTTGCCGTTTTGAGTGACATTATTGCTATTAATACTCACTTACTTGGTAAAACACGAATATGTATCAGCGCCGCGCTAACTTTATACCAATATCACTTACTTTACGTTAATTTTGTGAATATGCGGCGCGTGTAAATTACTGGGCGGGGTACGACCTCGAGCGTCGACCGCCGTTAACAGAGAGAGAGAGCCGGAACCGACCCGGCAAGCTATGACTGAATGAATGAATGAATGATCGACCTGATGGCGCTACATAGACAAAGTGAACTTCGCCCGCTTACCGGTGCGAAGTTCGTTCCTCCAGGTTGCACTGCAAATTGCATGAACACTATTTATACTTATAGCTATTATGGCGAAAAAACGGGTAACGTATTTAGACATAGTTTCAGTTATAAATAAGTGTTAATATGCAAATAATAACGTAAATGTACCCTATTATTTGCGTAACTTCTTTGTGTACTATATAGTGGTGGTTTTATTTGGCGATACGATGACCAAACTATTGTCAGAGTTCACTCTGGAACATGGAAATGGAATGGAAATGGGAACAATAATTCCTAGTAAATCTCAAACCAAAAAAATTGTAAATCTCTATACAAACTATCAACCCCTTTTTAGCCCCGTTCTAGGTTGAATTTTGAAAAACGCTGAAATTGCGTTTAATATTTTATGATTATTAGCAAACGTACGAAGTTTCAAATCTCTGACTGTAAATTTTAAACCCCACCGATACAAACGTTTAACCCCCATTTTATCCCCCCTTAGGGGTTGAATTTTTCTAAATCGCTTCTTATTAGTTGTACAGATTGTAAATGTAACCCGTCCTGCAAATTACAACTTTCTAGCTTCAGTAGTAGGCCTTCCTTTCATACAAAAATTTCAAGCCCGTTTCTATTCCTCTGAGGTGGAATTTTGAAAAACGCTGAAATTAGTTTTTTTGCTTTAAAGTTAGTAGCTTACAAACGAACTTTCAAGTCTGTCACAAAAAAAAATTAATCTCTATACAAACTTTCAACCCCTTTTTACCCTGTTAGAGGTTAAATTATGAAAAACGCTGAAATTACTTTGATTGTTTTTTAATTATTAGTAAACGTACGAAGTTTCAAATCTCTAACTCAAAATTTTAAACCCCATCAATACAAATTTTCAACCCCCTTTTTACTCCCTTAGGGGATGAATTTTAAAAAACCCCTTCTTAGTGGATACTAACGTTATAAAAACTACCTACTGTGAAAAATTCAGCTCTGTAGGTCCAACGGTTTGGGCTGGGCGTTGATTTAAGTGAGTCAGTCAGTCAGTCAGGACTTTTACGTTTATATACACCGTGGGCCCATAAAACTAGACAGATTTTAACATTGTATTCCTGATCATATTTAGATACTAAAATGTCCTATAAACTTTTCTGGAATACGCCTAGTTTCAGAGTTAATACCAAGTAAAAAAAAATATACTTTTTATTATAACTCATCACAAAACGCCTTTCTAATGGCGTTGTTGCCACTATTGGACATAGTTTACACGTCCTTATTGACAGATATAACAGTGACAAGGAAAACTTTGCAGTAACTAAATTTTTTCCAAAAAAAATGTACCAATTTGTTTTAGGCGATAATTTTATTAATAATATTTGCTTTTCATGTGCAATAAACATTCAAAAAATGAAAAAAAAAACGAATAAAAAATTTTTTTTTGGCGAAATTGACCTAAAGTCACATAATATTTTTTTCTTCTTTTGGTCTTAGGAATTCGTGGTTAAGATCTGTCGGGTTATTCCAGCCCACGGTGTATATAGATAACACACTATTGTATGAGTGTAATGCCCCACTTTAAAAACATGCAAAAATAATTATGAATATAATATTACACTTATTTCATTGTTATCAAGTAGGTAATGCCCGTTTGTTTTGCTGCCCATACAAGCGTGAAGGCACGCGACAGTCACCGAAATAAACTATTAGTTGCCGATCGTCGAGTTCCAATACATTCACAACAGAAGCCTACGTGGTGGCCAGAATCATTAAGACGTTCGAGTGTTCGTCACTATCCCGGTACATGACATCTTTATCCTGTTACATATATAGGACAGGTAGTAAAGTGTCAACTATTGGCAAATTAGCAGCGCGCGTAGAATTTTTAATGTGTAGTGAAGCAATCTGACAGCTAACAAAGAGCTTGCCTATATTTGATTTAAATAAATAAAACCGGCCAAGTGCGTGTCGGGCCACGCATAATGGAGGGTTCCGTACCTTCAAAATGGAATAAGAACCAAACCAAAAGGTCATATCTGATGCCTATGGATTGGAAGAAGTTTTCTGAAGATGACTCAAAAATGGCTGAACCGATAATGATTAAAATAATTTTTGTAGAAACTATGTGATATGGCGCATCTTCTAAAAAAATCATATTTTTTGGACTTACGGTTCAAAAGTTACAGGGGGGACACAATTTTTCTGACTTTCGAAGCGATTATTTCTGAAAATATTTACTTAATCACAAAATGTTGCAAAAACCTCGATGTTATTTTTAAATACCCATCGATTGATGTGCAACATGTTGACATTTGGTAATGTTTATCAACCGACTTCAAGATTTCGAAGGAGGAGGTTATCATTTCGTCGGGATCTTTGTTTTTGCTATTTTTTTTATGTATGTTCACCGATTATTCGAAGACGGCTGGACCGATTTGGAAAATTCTTTTTTGTTTGAAAGCGTATACTTCACAGTTGGTCCCATTGTAACCATGTCAGGATCTGATGATGGGATCTTGGAGAAATCGAGGGAACTCTTCAACTATTATAGGCACACCTATGGTGATTTTAGTATTTTTTACAGCATCTCGAGCATTTGGTGTTGGAAAGGATGCTTAGTGAAGTCGGTTCTTTTATGTTTAAAATTATTTTATTTATTTAGTTAGATACTCGTATATGGAGCGCCCCACTAAAAGATTTTTTTCTATAATTTAACTACGCAACTAAATAGCGGCACAAACAATACACCTTATGTCTAAATTTTATTAGGATACGTTTTAATAGTTTCCGAGTAAAATGTTTGTGACATACGGACGGACGGACGGACGGACGGCCGTTTTGGCTACAGAACTCTAAAAAGTGTGGTTAACGTCGTCATTGGTAAAATTCCAATAGCTGGCGTACAAACGGAGAAAGCCATTTAAAATTGATAACCTCCTCCTTCGAAATCTTGAAGTCGGTTGAAAACTGACAGCTTACAAATTGGTTGCTAAATGTATGTAAAGTCCTATCCAATTACTCCACCTAATTAAAAATATCTACTTTAAAAGGGCATTCTACTTTAAAGGGGAAATTTCGAAATAACTCTGCGGCCCTGGTGAAAAGGGGGTACAAGTCAAATTGCCTCATCGAAAAAGGGTACAACGGGTACTCAAAAATATCAAGAACATGCACTTTATCGCCTTGACATAAAGGCGTTGTTCAGATATTTGTGACCACCTTGGCCGCTCCGATATATCTGATGGCGACTGTACCATGTGCCAAATATTTTCATCTTTCGTTCTCATTAAAAATAAGTTTATCGTAGGTAAAGCCTACGATATATAGTCTGGCAAACCATTTCTGTCAGTAGAAACGCGCGGCAAATTCAAAATACGTACATGTGGCAACACTTTGTGATGAGACACATTCATGTGTCATGTTTCATGACGAACATTTAAATTCACATTGAATTTGTTTCTAGTGCATTTCACTCTCTCATCTTAAGCGCGAGTGAGATGGAACTCCTGCAACGTTCCCAATCAAATTTAAATTAATTTTTAAGCCATATGTCAATTGCTTCAACCAGATTATCTGTTGCAGTTGATGACATATCAGACGAAATATATCCGTCTCCTTTTTACACACGGTAAATGTCACCCAATGAAAGGGGCGGAAATACCACCTAAAATTAAAAACATAAAATTTGATGATCATTGCTGCTTTTTTCACTGATTCTTAGTGTTGTCATACTTTTGTTCGCTGTACATTGCTACTGCGTTAGTTGGCTGGCCAGACTATATCTGATGGCAACTTTACAAGTGCCGTACATTTTATAGGACTTTTGCCATTTTTCGCTGAGCTATTTTGACTTGTACCCCTTTTTAGGGTTCCGTAGTCAACTAGGAACCCTTATAGTTTCGCCATGTCTGTCCGTCCGTCCGTCCGCGGATAATCTCAGTGACCGTTAGCACTAGAAAGCTGAAATTGGTACTAATATGTATATCAATCACGCCGACAAAGTGGTAAAATAAAAAGTGGAAAAAAATGTTTTATTAGGGTACCTCCCCTATACGTAAAGTGGGGAGTGATTTTTTTTTTCATTTCAACCCTAACGTGTGATATATTGTTGGATAGGTATTTAAAAATGAATAGGGGTTTACTAAAATCATTTTTTGATAATGTAAATATCGGATATAATCGCTCCAGAAGTAAAAAAAAATGTGCCCCCCCCCCCCCTAACTTTTGAACCATCAGTTTTAAAAATATAAAAAAAATCTCAAACGTAAAACTTTATAAAAACTTTCTAGGACAATTATTTTGAACTTGATAGGTTAAATAGTTTTTGAAAAAAAATTACAAAACAATTTCTGAACTAAGTTTGTAATTTAACCGTATAAGCAGGTGTTTATTGTACTTGTAATTTCTACTAAATCACAATGAAATGATGTGCTTTCAAATAAAGTAAAAACGGTGAAAATCGGTTCACGCAATAAAGAATTATCCCATAAAAATCATCTTCCATACTTTAAGCTCGCGCGCAATAGTTTACTTAATTTGCCGATAGATGTCGCTGTACGTGGAACGCTCATATCATACCCTACATGGCGGTGTTATTTTAACTCTTAAGTGCGGACACTTACTGTGACGGACGGAAAACTACGGAACCCTACACTGAGCGTGGCCCGACACGCTCTTGGCCGGTTTTTTACTAGATTTACAGAACTGTATCGTCAGCCATGACTATCTTACTTATGGGCCGACGCAAACTTACCAAACTTGAGGAATTATTCCCATTCTTGAGGAATTATATTTCTTGTGAAAATTCTTGGAAAATTCCGTGAACATTTCCAACTTTTTTGAATTTTTCCGTAACTTGCAACATCAGTAGTCATAACTTTTTTACACTAGGCTATTTATATGTCCTTACCAGAAGGGTAGGATAGTAATATTGATATGTAATATAAACTTATTGGAACAAAAAAAATACAATTAATTAAACTACACATTAGAGCAATGAAAATGGGTAAAACTCCAGATTGTTCCTATAGGCATTGCCCTTTCCATAAAAAAAAATTAAATACGTTTGTTTTAGCAAAAAATACACAAAAAAAATACAGACAGGTAGAACATACTGTTGTGTGCAGACCGGATTACCACGTCGAACCAAGCAGCGCTGACCCGCTGTACCATTTACCAGGTCATGTAGGGAGATGAATAAAAATACTTATTAAGAATTGTAAAACATTTGAGCAGTGTAGTTGCAGGTGTTTCCCCGCTGGGAGTAGTTGTAGAAGTGAGCAACGAGTTTTTTTTTTTTTTTTGGGATAGTCGGGACTTAGAGATGGGCCTCTAGCTGCCCGAGGTGGGGACGCCGGGGGGACCCGAAGGGTCTCCCCGGGGAGATTTAGATTTTGCCTGGAGCCTGAGGGGTTCGCAGGTCTTTTTACCACATAGGGTGTAGTTTGTCAGTTGGTATGTTATGTAATGTTGAAGTTAAGGTCTAAGTCTAGAAGTAGTCAGTTGGTTTGTTTAGTCTACGGGGAGGGCGAGAAGCCATCATGGATTTGGTGATTAGCTGCGTTGTGTGGAGGCTGATTCAGGTGGCGTCGATCGCCGCCGTCACCGCCGCCATCGTCGCGTCATCTGTTATTCCTGCGGGTTGCAGGAGCGGGGGGTGGGGGTCCCCCCGTTGTTGTAAAGTTGCACCTGCTCGTTGGTGCATATTATTATTGTGTCTTAGTCTGTTGATTATGTCAGTTACGTCTGTCAGGTTTGAAACGTCTGTGAGGGTGTTAGGGTTTGCAGGATAGGAATCTTTGGGGCTTGGGTCTGTTTTTTGTCTGGTTGTTATTTCGTCGTCGGCGTCTGTCAGTACGTGCTTGGGTCTACGGTGGCCCCTTTTGGGGTTAGGGCGGGGGACGTAGTTGGAAGCAGAGTTGATTAGTGGGTTAGAGTGATGGGGTGTGCCATCAAAGAACCGCCTCGATGCCATCTGGAAGAAGTTGTTTATACTTTGGAGGCCGAGTTCTCTATGGAGGTCGACGTTCCGCATATACCACGGAGCGCCGACCGCCATCCTCGTAAATCTGTTTTGTAAGGTTTGAAGGCAAGCGAGGCGGTGCTTCGGTGAGTGAGCGAACACCACCGAAGCGTACGAGAGGACAGGTCTAACACACGTTTTGTACAGCGTAATTTTGCCCTGTAGGGAGAGTTTGCTGTTCTTATTTAGTAGCGGATTGAGTCTACCCATGATGTAAGCCGCCCTGTCACGGACGATTTTGATGTGGTTACGAAAGTAGAGTTTGCTATCTAGCGTGACCCCGAGGTATTTTGCCGTGTGGCTCCAGCCTATTGGTTTGCCTAGCATTTGGATGTGACGCATGCCCTGTCCAGGTGTGGCGTTATTGTGTCTCGTGAAAAGCACGGCAACACTCTTATCAGGGTTCACCTCGATCCTCCAGCGGTCGAACCATTCTCCTAGGGAGGTTGCCGCTCGCTGGAGGAGCGAGGCAAGCTTGTCTGGTGAGCGCGAGGAGACGTAAAAAGCTGTGTCGTCCGCGAACAACGCATAGTTGACCCCGTCAACTTTAGGGAGATCGTTCACATAGATGGCGAACAGGGTCGGGGACAGGACCGAGCCCTGCGGCACCCCTGCCTTGACCGGATGTAGAGTCGAAAGAGACCCTTCCACTCTGTAGCTGAAGGTCCTGTTGACAAGGAAGTCTCCTATGATGTGCAGGAGACGGATTGGCACGTTGGCTCTAGACAGCTTGCAGAGCAAGCCGTTGTGCCAAACCTTGTCAAAGGCCTTCGCCACATCGAGGAATATGACTCCCGTGGGGGTCGGCCTCCTATGGCTCGTCATCCGGTCAATGATGTGCTCCGTGATACGGTGCACTTGGTGTACACATGAGTGACCGGCCCTGAACCCAAACTGCTCATCCATAATTGTTTTGTTGGATGTGACGACCTCCATAAGTCGCGTGAGGATGACACGCTCGAGAAGTTTGCCCAGGATGTTAAGTAGGCTAATGGGGCGATAGCTATTAGGAGTGTTGCTGGGCTTTCCCGGTTTGTGAATCCCGATTACCGACGCTACCTTCCAGGCTGCCGGGAAGTGTGAGTTTGTTAGCGCTGCGTTGTATATGTTTGTTAGGATGGTGATTATGTCATCTGGAAGGAGTTTTAGCAACCTGTTTGTGATCCCGTCCGGACCCGGGGCCTTTCGTGGTTTGAGTTTCTTTATGAGAGATTTGATTTCTATAAAGGAGACTTGTCTGAGAGGAGGGCCTGTAGGGACCCCATTCAGGATGGCCTCAACCTCGGCGTCGATTTGCGGGATGTGGTTTGCGTCTTGAGGTGCTTTGCCCGGTGAGCATTGTTCCTCTAGAGCTGTCGCTAGACAATCTGCCTTTTCAACGTCGGTGAAGGCGAGAGTGGGGGAGTCCGGCCTGACAAGTGGGGGCATGGACACTTGCGTGTCTGCCTTCAGAGACTTTGCCAGGCGCCAGTAAGCCTGGTGGCCTGGCCTGATCTCTTCTAGCAACCCGTCCCACCTGTCCTGCCGGTGTTCCTTCACCCTTTCCCCCACCTGACGCTGAAGTCTGTTTACTATATTTTTGTTTTCGCGGCTTGGATGCGCGTCATATGCCTTAAGGGCTCTGTTTTTCATATTTATTAGGGTTAGGATATCTTTGGGTAGGGACCAGCGTCGATCATCGCCCACGGGGACCTCTTTGGAGCATTTTTGGATGACTTGCTGGAGTGCAGTCGTGAGGACAGTTACAGCGGTGTCTGTTTCCGCTCTTGATGAGAGCGGGAGGGCTGAGACCTGACGGACTGGACAGTCGTCATTGGCCAGCTCCTTCCCCACGTTAACCCAGTTGGTCACCTTTTGGGTGGCCTCTGGATCCGTTGGGGGGGGGGGGCGAGTCCAATAACCACCGGCCTGTGGTCCGAGTCCAGGACGTGGGCCACCTCAATGGATCGCATTGTCAGTGCGACCCCTTTGAGGAGGGCCACGTCCAGGATGTCAGGTAAGTGGTTTTCTTGTACCGGGTAATGGGTCGGCTCTCGGGGGGCAAGGACATCGATTGGGGTGTCGTGGGTTTGAATGAAGTTGAGGAGTGTGTTGCCATTGGGATTATTAACACGGCAGTTCCAAAAGATGTGTTTGGCATTGAGGTCCCCGGCGATGATGACTGCTTCGTCCATGCCGAGGACCGTCTCTAAGTCTGCTCGTAATAGGGATTTAGTTGCTGGTTGATACGCGGAGACTATTGTGACCGGTTTATGACCAGTGAGCGCTAATCTGCATGCTGAAATTTCCATATTAACAAGAGCTGGTGGTGTGACAGGAGAGCAGTGGAGGGTCTTTTTATAGTAGATAAGTGTGCCTCCTTTTAGGTTCCCCACTCTGTCGTCGCGGATTATTTTGTAATTCGCGACGTTGGGGCTGCGATGGGGGGGTTTGAGAAAAGTCTCCTGGACCATGAGGATATCCAGTTGGAGATCCTTCATGGTACAGGAGAGTTCATCCCTTTTTCCCTTAATACCATTTATGTTATAGCATGCTAGCTTGAGTGACCTGGGTTTGAGTCTGTTGTTAGGCGTATAATCCATTATCGTTTTTGCAGAGTTTTTTAATTGAAGTTAAAAGGCTCGCGTGCTGGGCCATAGCCAGCAGTTGGCCTGCGATGGAACGGGCGCTGCGGATTTTTGCAGCTAATTGGCAGATCTCATCGATGTCTACGGTGTTGGCGAGTTCTAAAACCAGTCTAGTGTCCTCTTCGGGGTCGCCGAAGTTAGGAGGGGGGTGCGGATGATGATGATGAGAATTGGGGTGGGCTGGAGGAGGTCGGGCTGCATATTGCATGGAGTGGGTTTGGTTTTGGAGTTGGTAAAATGGATTTGAATTTGCCTGGGGGCCTTGGGAGAAGGTGTATGGGTTGGGGAAGGGGGGGGGTTGCCTTGGCGGGGGGGGGGGGGGGGGCTGTGGGGGCTCGGCTAGTGGCGTTGCTTTGAATGGTTGGCTGATTCGGGGTGGGATTTCCCCAAGCTCCTCTTTTTGGGTTGGAGGGGTGTGACAGTTTACCCCGGTCTCCCCTATCGTGGGGTAGGGGATTTTGTTGGGAGTTGGGAAAGGCTTGGCGAGGGGGTTTGAGTGACGGAAATTCGTAGTTTGAGTTTAATTGGGTAGGTTCTAGCGGGAGGTCAGGTAGAGCTGGCTGGGCGGTGAGGCGATTTGCACTGGTGGGTGCGGAATTATTATTGGTTTGTGATTGGTTTCTGTTTTGTTGGGTGTGATTTCGGGAGCGAGGGTTGATGTTTTTTGGCGGGGGGTACGCGGGGCATATTGACGCGTTCGCCGGGTGATCACCGCCGCATAGTACGCACTTTGTTGAAAGTTTGCCTTGCTCGTCAGGTACTCTGTCGCATCCGGTTGATGGGTGATTCCCGCCGCATTTAACACACCTGTATGGGAGAGTACAATAGCGGGCTGTGTGCCCCGGGCGTTGGCACCGGTGGCATTGTGCCACTCTTTGGTTGCGGTGGGGGGGCTCAACTCTGAGGCCGCTTAGTCCACACACGGCTTGGATATTGTAAATCTTTTTTCCTGCATTTGTATAGTCAAGAATGGCGCGAACCGCGTTAAATGGTTCACGCTTTTCTCTAGGGCCCCTCTCCATCCTAGTGACCTCTTGCACTGGGAGGCCCTGGTGGAGGAGGTCCTCTTTTATCTCGTCGGTGTCGATGGCAACGGGGAGGCCGAGTATGACTACTCTCAGCTTTCTCTGTTTGCCCGTGGGGCGGGTGGTGAAACCATCGACCAGTAGTTTTCGCCAGCCCCTAAACTGGTCGATGGTTTGTGTGTGTAGAAATAGTCTGACTTCTTTGGTGTATCTTTCCTCACCTACGTAGGCTTTTAAGAAGCCCAGGTTCCTGGCATGGGCTCGTTTTGATAGAGTGGCCCATCTGTTTGGGTCAAAAACTGTAATGATTGGGGGAGGTCTGGTTTTGGGTCTAGTAGTGCTTGGGTCATTATCGTCGGCGGTGGCAGTGGCGTCGTTGTCAGAGTAGTCCGAGAGGCCGTCACTGTCGTCGTCGGACGCCTCGGCGTAGTCCATATCAGTTTGTGAGGGCGGTTCCTCTCGCGGGAGGTACGCGAACGAATTTTGGGTCGAGGGGAGCGGAGAGTGAACATGTTGTGTGGGTTGTTTCGGGGGGGGGGGGAGGTCTTTCCTTTCCCGTTACGTTTGCGTTTGTTTTTGCCCACTACGGTGGTGAAACTGTCGTCGGATTTCTCGGATAAACCCTCGGCTTCCGAGGTCTCCGATTGGTTGTTTGAATTTGAGTAGTTATTGTTATTTTTGTACGCCAGTGAGTTTGCGCTAAAGTTTGTGTTTGGGAGCATTCTACTGTCATGACTCGTAATGATTTTGAAAATCTCCTCGGTCTGCGGGGAGCGTGATCTTGAGCGTGAGAAAGAACGCTGGGGGTTGGGGGGGGAGGTGAATTTATTATAGGGGTGTGAGCGGGAGGACGCGCCTCCGCGGTTCGACGCTACTGAGCGGGAACGTGCTCTCGGTTCGGCGCGATGGCGCGCCTCGGCTTCACTTTGGCGGTTTTGTAAGTCTTTTTTAGATTTCAAGGGGGGGTGAGTCTGAGAGGTTACGTCATATTCATGTGAGCGAGCAGGTGCAACCTTACCTTTGTCAATTTCCGGGTATAAAGCTGGCGGTGGCTTTGTGGCGGTGGCGGCGGCAGCGGCGGCGGCAGCGGCGGCGGTGCATTCTTTTTTGTCGTTTGCCGTGGCTGTAGCTTGGAAGCTGAGCCAGGAGGGTCCCAGATGGGGGTGGTAGGTTTTTATAAAAACATCCATGATGGTAGCACTATCCATGATTGCTTCTCGGCTGTCCCCGCTGTGGGGGGAGGCGGAGAGGTTGGAGGAGCGGGGGGGAGTGGCGATTTGATCTTTTATCGCATTATCAATTTTTTCTTTTTTTCTGCTTCCCATTTGCACGTACTCGTGAAGCGCACACACTTAAACTAAGAGTCACTGTCTCGGCACATAGAGTCACTGTCTCGGGCACATAGGCACTAATTATCACAATCCTTAGCTCGCGGAGCAGGGCTCAATCGCGGAGTAAGCACTCGACGCGAAAAGCGCGGGAAAAACGAGGCGCGAGGCACGATTATTGCGGAGCGCAGCGGCACGTGCGCTCGGCGCGGCGGTAGCGGGCGATCTCTGAGCAACGAGTACGAGTGCTGGCCTCTTTTATGGGTTTTTTAGCGTGCTCGTACTAGTGGCTGGTATGTGCCGTGTAAATTAGATATTTATTCACGAATAAGCTTACAGTATTACATGTTGGTAGGAGGGTTAAAATTGATATTTATATGGGACATTTCTTCATAAATTAGTACAAAATTCTTATAATCTAGACATATTGCGTATTATGACATGATATCAATAAAATTAAGACATAAATCAGTACTTAAGAACTAGACATGTAAACACGAATTTATACACTTTATTAAATTACAAAAATAAACAAATTGGTATAAATCGAGAAAATGATTAACTTAGATCTAGTTACACAAAAACAACAGTAATTTTAAGCTATCTGCGACAATTCTCCCCCACGTGCGTCAGCACCGTCGATTGGTGTGGAGCAGATGAGAATGAGTCTGGAAACCGGGCGGCGGACTTCTCCTGCGCGAGTACGTACAATGGCTACTCTTATGTGGCCATCAGGACCTGGAAAGAGCTGTGCGATCACGCCTCTAGGCCAAGTACCTCGTGGCATCGTACCGTCGGCTATAATTACTACATCTCCTACGTGTAGTTTCGTCCCGTTCTGGTGTGCACTGGATCGTGGCATCAGGTTTGGACGATATTCTTTCAGCCAGCGTTTCCAGAAGTTGTCAACTAGTGCTTGAGCTGTTTTCCAGGACGAAAGGCTCATATTTTCGTCGGAGAAGACTCCCAGTGGGGACATAGCGTTCGATCGGCCGATGAGAAAGTGGTTCGGCGTGAGTGCTTCAGCCTCTAAGTCAGGATTCACTGGGGTCAGCGGTCTGGAGTTTACCAGGTGTTCAGCTTCCAGCAGTAGCGTATGGATAACTTCTTCATGGGGTGCTCTGTCTTTTAGCGTGACTTTCAGAGCTGTTTTCACGCTTCCGACTAGACGCTCCCAAGCCCCGCCGGCGGAGGGGTTGCCAGGCGGGATCTTCTTCCAGATCATGCGTCGTTCGGTCATAAATTGTTTGAGACTATCGGGCAGAGAGTTTTTGGCCTCTGATAGCTCGCGTTCTGCGCCGTAAAAGTTTGTGGCGTTATCTGAGTACAGAACGGTGGGTGCGCCGCGTCGAGACATCATTCTTCGTAGCGATAGGATCATAGAGGCTGCCGATAGGGAGGCGGCTAGCTCTAGGTGCACGGCTCTAGTGGTGAGGCACGTGTAAAAGACGCCCCATCGCTTTTCTCGGCGGCGGCCTATGACAATTTGCATAGGACCGAACAAATCTACGGCCGCTGCTGTAAATGGCGGTTGATTCGCCTTGAGCCTCTCTGGCGGTAGGTCGCCTACAGGAACCTTGAGGGTAGCTCCTTTATAGGTCCGACACCATTGGCACTTATTCGTCAGATAACGAATTGTACCGCGCAGTCCGACTATGTAATATCTTTGCTTCAATTCGTTGATCACCGTCGCATGATTTCCGTGGTTGAAAAGTGCGTGGAAATGATGGATCAACAGCTTGGTAAATGCCTCCTTAGCGTGCAAGACAGGTATATGGGCTTCGTCTCTGTCTATTCGGGCATCTAGCACAATTATTCCGTTCTTATCAAGCTTCATAGCAACTCGATGTAATGCAGACTTCCTCGGCAGCGCGCGCCCGGCTTCCATTAGTCGTATCTCTTCGGCATACGACTCATTTTGGCTCCGTTTAATCAGCAGTATCTCCGCTAGACTTATGTGTCTGTTATTCATTTCTGTTTCTGGATTTCTATTGACAGACAATCTGGCTTTGAATACCTCGGCAGCAATCAAAACTCTGGCCGTAGTGCGAACCAGCCTAGTGAACTTCGAGAATCTACATGTCTCGGGCAAGTATGCGAACTTGTTTTGAACGGTATTTACAGAGCAAACCGGTTTTATGACGCGCTCTTCGCACGTTTCTACGACGGGCTTTACTGTTTTCTCGCGCGGCCAATGCTCCTCGGCTTGCCGTATAAAATCAGGCCCTATAAACCACCGGTGGTTAGCTCCGAACTGGGCCGGGACGCCCTTAGTAGCGTCGTCGGCGACGTTTAACGCGCTAGGTACCCAACGCCAATCGGTAGGTTTAGTTGTGTTTTCTATTTCGGCTACTCTATGTGCGACAAAGCTTTTGTACCGACGTGGATCCGACCTTATCCAGGATAACGCTGTCCGAGCGTCGCTCCAGAAATACCTATGTTTAATGACATAATCGGACTCCTTTACTACTGTGTCGGCTAGCCGTGTCGCTAGCACACAACCTTGCAATTCTAACCTAGGAATGCTGATAATACGCAACGGTGCGACTCGCGCCTTGGCGGCTACTAAGGCTGCGGACTTTTGTCCGTCCGGGCCTTCGCTAACTAAGTATATCGCGGCGGCGTATATCTTTTCGCTAGCGTCGCAAAAAACGTGCATGTCGGCCTCTCTATTTCTCGCGGGTACGTATCGCGGTATTTCTAACTCCCTAAGTTGCTGAATATTACTCACGAATGAATTCCACGCGGGTGCGAGCGAGGTGGGTATAACGGTATCCCAGCCTATCCCTGTACGCCAGACTTCCTGCATCAATGCCTTCCCTAAGACAGAGATCGGGCTTACGTAGCCTATGGGATCGAATATCGACATCGCGCTACTCGTCACCTGTCGTTTAGTGGGTAATTTCGTACCGTTGAGCACGTCTTCGGGCGTGTTGCGTAAATTTACGTTAAACCCTAACGTGTCGCGTCTATGGTTCCATTTTAAGCCTAATGTGCGCTCGCTTTCGCCTCCCCCGATGAGGGACGTATCCTCTTTGCTAGGAACTACGTCAGAAATTACGTTTGGGTTGTTAGAGGCGAACCCGCGGAGCTCGAACGACGCGCGTAAATTAAGCGCGTAAATTTCGTTTACTATGCGCCTAACGTCGCTCTCACACTGGTCAAAAGCTACGACTAAGTCGTCCATATACGTGCTTTTTATAGTTTTCTCAGCGGCGATCGGAAATTCTTTCGCATGTTCGTATGCGTTTTTGTTTTTGACCTACAATGCCGTCGTCGGCGAAGCCGCGGACCCGAATATCAGTCTTTTCATCCTATATTCTTGCGGTGAGGCTGAGCGGTCCTCCCCCCGCCAAACAAAACGTAACGAATCTCGATCGCGTTCTACAATCTCTATCTGCAGGAACATTTCTTTAATGTCGGCTATTACCGCGGTCCTGCCTTCCCTAAAACGGACTAACACGCCGAATAAGGATTCTAACAGATCAGGACCCGCTAGAAGAGCACTATTTAGTGACCTACCGTACGCGGTAGCGGCTGCGTCCCAAACTACGCGCATTTTTCCGCGCTGCGGATGAAACGTTGCGAAATGCGCCAAGTACCATGCCCTAGGCGCGTCCTGCGGGGGCGGCGAGTCTACTTTTTCCGCGTAACCTTTGTCTAACAGGTTATTTATGTGCTTAGTATACTCGATTTTCAGAATAGGGTCGCGATCTAACTTATTTTCCAGGCTGTACAGCCGCCGTAACGCGTGCGCTTTATTATTTGGCAATTCTTCGTTATCGGTACGCCATAACAAACCCGCTCGGAACCTATCTTCCCCGGGGATTTTTTCACATGTCGCTTCTAGTAAATCTATTGCTCTTTGATCGGGATCGGCCCGAGGTACCTTTTTAACTACCCCTAGTGACTCGATATCGAAATGTTCCTTCATGAGAGCTAAAGCTTCATCGTCGGCCGTTTGTGGCCCCATGTGGCCTACAAACGCTACGGTTGCCTCCGATGACCTATGCGGTCCGTGCAGTGACCATCTTAGCCGCGTCAAACTAGCTACCGGGAGGTGCGATTTACCGCTGATAATTTGGCGCGTCACTATCAAATGCCAATTATCTTGACCTATAATTATTGAAGGCGCGGCAGAATCGTAACACAGCTCCTCGGCTATGTCGGCTAAATGGTCGCACTGCGCGACTATGTTTTTGGAGACGCCTTGCGCTCCTACGTTCAATCGATTGATGGTAAGCGCTTCCATCATTTCTAGATGCCTACTGCAAAAGCCGCGGATTGCGAATCGCACGTTACAAGAGTCCGGATCGCTCACGCTCCCACCTATACCTTCTATGTCGAGCGTTTCTCCCCGCTCTCGGGGCATTATACGATCGGCTGTTTCGTGTGAAATCAAACTAAGGGCCGCCCCTTCATCTAACAGGGCTAAGGCTTGCGTAGTATTTACCTAGTGGGCCCGTAACCTCTACGGGCATCATTTTCAAAAACGTGGGCGCTATTCTAATCGCGTGAACGTTACTGACTTTTTTGTCTTCCACGGGCGCTTTAGATGCGTTCAAACCGTGTAGTAACCTGTGGTGCCCGGCTTCGCACTGTTGCACTCCGCAAGCCACATACCTGCATTTGAAGCGACCACGGTGCGCCGCGCCTAGACATTTATAGCACAGCTTTTCGTTTTTCGCCCAATCCCAACGTTCGGATACCGATGCATTCAAAAATTTAGTACACGCTTCCACTTTGTGTTCATGATTATGACATATTAAACACTTATCACGTGACGTAAATCGTGCTGGTACCGAATGTTGTTTGGGCTTGGTCCCCGTATACGCGGGCCTTTTAGCCTCGCGGGGCTTCGTTTGAGCTACCGTCGGCGACCTATACTCCCCCGTGTGAGCTCTATCTACTCTATTTCGCGGGCGAGTGCTCTGGTAGCTGTCGTTGGAGTCGCTCGAATAGTCGCGGGAGAACACGGGGGCGGGAGTACGGGTGGGGGCGATATGACGCCCTGACCTATTGTCCAGCTCAAAGGAAACCGTGTTCACGGCATTTTTCGGCTTCGGACCTCGATGATGACTCGTTCTTTTAGCCGCGGAACTAATTTCTAGCAGAAATTCTGATATCGCGACTAAATCGAGCGAGTTCAAATTAGCTTGTTTGAACTTGCCCCATTCGTACCTAACAATAAGGTTCAACTTATCGACGATCTTGTTGACTAGCTCTGGCGCGTACAAGTATTTTTCTTGCTTTAATGATTTTATTGTCGCTACTGCATTTGCGACGTGCGCGGCAAAAGACACGATATTACTGTTATCTTCGGCTAGGCGCGGCATGCGTTTAACATTATGTAGCTCAGTCAACACGATCTCTTCAGGGTCCCCGAACTGCCTCTCTAAGGCCTCCATTATCTCGTATGGATCCTGGACGGTATACATTATGGATTTCACCGCGGTACGCGCTTCACCTTTCAACGCGCGCCTAATTCGACTGACGTTATTTACGTGACTAAACATGGGCGCGGTATCGTTAAATTCGGCACGGAATGCGATCCATTCTGTGATATTACCGTCGAAAGCGGGTAATTCGGGTGGCCTATGCATAATGGGCGCATACTGACTAGACACATCTCGCGGCGGGCGATGAGTACTCATATGCGGCTCGCGGGGCGCGGGGGCGCTGGGCGCCGGCGCGCTAGAGGCGAAATTACGTATTGTGTGTAACGCGGACGCTTCATTTTTAGTTACGTAATTGCTCTGATCTAGCTGGGACTGTCGTTCTACCCAATTCCTCACGCGTTGCTCGTCTTTTTCGACAAGAGGTTCGGACTTACCGCTAACAGATTGCGCCTCATGCTGGGCAATCTGTAGCCTTAACTTGGCAGTTTCCGTCTCTTTATTAGCAACGGCGAGGGCGGCTTTATGAACCTCGAGTTCCGCTAGCAACAGAGCTAACTTTTCGTCGCACTTTTCACTATACACACTTCGATTTTCGCGCACTTTTTTACTACCGCGGTCGCCGCACTGAGAA
Organism: Pammene aurita; assembly: GCA_947086415.1. Classification (NCBI taxonomy): domain Eukaryota; kingdom Metazoa; phylum Arthropoda; class Insecta; order Lepidoptera; family Tortricidae; genus Pammene; species Pammene aurita. The sequence goes on from OX352312.1 coordinate 7,082,750, forward strand.
AAGCGGTCTTTTTCCCCGGCGGATGTGTTAGGTTTACACGATGTCCCCGGTGGACTTTTAACTAACGTCTTTTCCGCCTCGTCTTCCGATATTTCCGAATAAGCGGGCGCCGGTGCTATTGCCGGCAGCGGCTGTAGACGCGGTTCGACACTAGGACCATCGCCAAGAGTGCTGGTGGTGCCTTTGTCCCATGTATTGGTATCGCCGGAGGTTGTTTCACCAGACGGCGGGGTAACGGCTCTGGAGGGTTGTCCCTTGTGTGAGCGAAGAGACATCTTGAGCGTATGATCGGACATCTTCTTCTTTCTTCTTGCTTCTTGACGCACGTGGGGTTCCCTAACCTTACCTACCTAAAACCTAATGGCTGACACTGCCTAGTGCAGTGAAAGCGGCCCTACGTTCACTTTACTTACTCGTGGGCGTTAATCCCTGATGCACTGAATCTCGCGCAAAGGCTAAGTGCAAGTGCCAGAGCGTCCGAAAGCAGTGTGAAGACGTCAACCATGTGACGTTGCAACGAAAGTTGCCAGGACACGAACGTGGAGTATGGCCTCTACACGAGCGGTCCGTCCAGCAAGCTGGTAAATAGCACAGGGCTCTTCCGCGAAAGCGGGCAGGTGTATCAGCGGTTAGGCCGGACACCGTATGAAGATTCTGAGCGAAATTAATCCAGCTCAGCGCGTACTTGTTTCTTTCTTCAATTGGCCGCAGTTTTCTGATATCCGGAGCTCGAAGGACCAGCTGTTGTGTGCAGACCGGATTACCACGTCGAACCAAGCAGCGCTGACCCGCTGTACCATTTACCAGGTCATGTAGGGAGATGAATAAAAACACTTATTTAGAATTGTAAAACATTTGAGCAGTGTAGTTGCAGGTGTTTCCCCGCTGGGAGTAGTTGTAGAAGTGAGCAACGAGTACGTGTGTGTGGTGTCGTCCGCTGCTCCTCTTATGATGGGGGCAGGGGTTGGAGTGCCCGCATTGCTGCTATGACTCCTGTGTCATGTCGCATCCCACTGCGGTGGGATGGTCGCTCGTCGTCGTTTTGAGGACGACTTGACGTCTGGTGTGGCCGCGGCGGGCCCGATGGCCCTGCCGCAGCGATGGTGTCAGGTGCGGTCCGCGGCGGGCCCGATGGCCCAGCCGCGGTGATGTCATCTGCTTCGACGCGAGTCCCGGCGTGCCGCGGTGGGCCCGATGGCCCGGCCGCGTCGACGGTGTCCGCGGCGGGCCCGATGGCCCAGCCGCGGTGCTGGCGTCTGCTGCTATCCGAGGTGTAGCAGGGCCCGTGGTAGAGCCCGGGCCCTGCGCTCGGGAGGCCTGATGTAGTGGGGCGCGATGTTCTGGAGGTGTTCGTAGCCAGAGTTGTCCGCGCGGTCAAACATGACCCGCGCGAGTCTGACTACGAACTCCTCCAGGCCCTCCCACTGTAGTTCTTCGGCGATGGTGGCGTTCTTCTTGCGTCTCGGTGCCTTGGTGAGGATGCGTAGCGCCATCGTCTCTTGTCGTCTTAGCTTCTTCTTGTTTGTCCTGCAACAGAAAGAATACCAGGCAGGTGCGGCGTAGGTAAGTCGTGTTCGAACGTAAGCTTTGTACAGTCCGAGTTTGGTCCGTACAGGGAGCTTACTGTTGAACACGGGGTATAATTTCGTGCGGGCGGTCAGGGCTCGGCGGCGTGTTTCCGCGGCGTGCTGCGTCATCGTGAGCCTTTTGTCGATGGTGACCCCCAGATATTTCACTGTGGGCGACCATACAAGAGGCTGACCTAAGAGAGAAGGAGGAGGAGGCAGTTTAATGGCATTAGTAATAATAATTGCTTGCGTCTTGCCCACGTTGACTGATAGTCTCCATTTGGAGAGCCAGTCAGGAAGGGCGTCGAGCGTCGGCTGGATCTTCTGGACTGCGTGTGCAATCTTGAATGACGACGTGTAGTAGGCGGCATCGTCCGCGAAGAGGGCGAGCTTGGCGTCGCCAACGACTGGTATGTCGTCGGTGTAGCGAGCGTAGCAGGCCGGTGACAGGCAGCTCCCTTGTGGAACGCCCGCTTTGATGGGGCGTTCAAGGGAGTGGGCGCCCTCCACTTGGACGTGGAAGCGTCGGTCTGCCAGGAAGGATGCCAATGTTCTCACGATGCGCCGGGGAGCTGTGGACAGAGAAAGTTTGTAGATTAGACCGTCGTGCCAGACTCTGTCGAAAGCTTTCTCCATGTCTAGAAACACGGCCACGGTGTGCTCCTTTTTGTTGGTGGCTTGTCCCATGTGATGTAGCACTCGCGTTAGCTGCGTGGTGGATGAGTGCTGGGCTCTGAACCCGTGTTGCTCCGGCCTAGGAGCGATGTGCGGTGTGAGATGCCGGAGCAGCAACCTCTCGAATACTTTCGAGAGGTTGCTGAGCAGTGTGATGGGCCGATAGTTCTCGGCTTTTCTTCTGCCCTTCCCAGGTTTGGGTAGGACGATGACTCGTCCAGTCTTCCAGGCGGTCGGGAAGTGACCCGAACGCATTATTCCGTTGAACAGGCGTGCCACCGCCGCTAAGGTGTTTAGCGGCAGGTGACGAAGCGCCATGTTCGGAATGTCGTCCGGGCCCGGCGCCTTCCTTGGGTTGCAGTGTCGCCTGATGGTTGTTTGGACCTGTGAAGGAGAGAAGTAGATCGGGTCATCGTGTGGTTGGATTGGCGTGCTGAGGTATTCCTGCACGCGCTCCACGATGTCGGCCGAGTGTAGCGGGTTTGAGTCGGGGTTCGGTCTGAATTGGTGTTCGAGACTGAGGGCGAGAATCTCTGCCCGGTCCCGAGCTCCGTATTTCAGCTTTCCGTCCGCTCCCTCTAGCGGTCGTATCGGCTCCGGTGTAGTGCTGAGTTGCTTGCATAACCTGTGAATAGAGGGTACATTATCAGTTATACTTTCAATGTGTTCTTCCCAGCTTTGGGCGCGATAGTCGCTGAGTTTTGCCCTTAGCAGTCGTTCTAGGCGGTTGAGCTCTGTCTTGACCGACTGAGCCCTTAGCCTTTGCCACTGCTTCCTGTACCAACGCTTTTTCTCCAAGAGGGCCTGTAGTGGCCTGGGGAGAGGTTTGCGCCGATCGGTGTATGGGACCGTGTGCGCTGCTTCCCTTGGTGATTGTGTCGGTTGCTGCGTCGACTTCTGCTGCGGTAGAGATGGGACCTGTGCGGGGAGTGTTTACCAGTGTTTCTGAGAACGCTTCCCAGTCGTAGCGGCGGCTGGGACCTCTGGTGAGCCTCGTGGTGGGCACGTCGGCGATAGTCAGCAGCACCGGGCGGTGGTCTGACGTGAGGTCATACAATACCTCGTGGCGCATGACAGCATTGACTCCGCGAGAGATCGCAAAGTCAATGGTGGTACCCCTGCGCCACATGTCGTTGAAGTGGTAGTGTGTGGGCTCGTAGGGCCCCTCCGCTGTTAGTTCGAGCTCTTCCACGGCTTCGTAGATGCGCCTGCCCGGCTGCGAGCAGGCGGAGGAATTCCAAGCAGGATGCTCGGCGTTGAAATCCCCGGCCAGGATGGTCGGTACGGGGGAGTCCCCTATGAGCGCCTGGAGGTCGTTGCGGATGTCGGTGGCGTCGCAGTATCCGCAGGGTCTGTAAATAGCAAACAAACGCAGATCATGTCCGACTAGTTTGATATCTACCCCATAGGCGGAGAGGGTAGTTGGCTGCGGCGGCGGGTCCACCAGTTGGTGGACGATCGTCCTCTTCACTAGGACGGCTAGTCCTCTCCATGTGTGTGCGTTGAGAGGGTTCGCCTGGTCTAGGCGGTAGACCTGGTATCCGTTGATGTTGAGGTGCTGCGAGGGCTTCAGAATCGTCTCGCAGATGAGCATGATGTCGATGTTCTGGCTGTGGAGAAAATGACGGAGCTCGTTCGTTTTTCCCGTTAGGGAATTCGCGTTCCAATATACAATTCGTAACTCTTTCTCTTTTAGGCCGTAAAAGATCGAGAGTGGCTTGCGAGCAAACTACTTACAGTGCTGCTGTGGTGGTGAGCCGGCTTGGACCTAGCCAGACTTGGAGAGTTTGGAGACGGCCTCTGTGAACTGCTCCATGGCCGCGGCGAGCGCGGCGGTGATGTTTGTTAGCTGCTGAGCTAACGCGTCCTGTTGGTTGTTTACCAGCTTTGTTGCGAGTGTAGGCTCGCTGCGGGGCCGCTGCGGCCTCTGGGTGCGTGGTTGTTGCTGCTGCTGCTGCTGTTGTCTCCTTTGTCCTCTTGTCCGGGGCCTGGGAGGGTTCCCAGGCACCATGAGAGAGCCCTGAGCTGAGTCCTCTACCTGGTTCGGCGTGTCCGACGCTCTGGTAGCAGGGCCGTGGCGCTGGCGTTGGCGGCGGGAGTGAGACCTGGTCCCCGCTTGCCAGTTGCGCAGCTCCTGTAGGTAGACCGGGCACTGCTTGTGGTTGGCTGGGTGGTCCCCCCAACAGTTACCACAGAGTGCCGGCTTGTCCTTGGGGTGCGTGCAGGCGTGCGACCAGTGGCTGCCTGCGCAACTTACGCAGACGGTTGGTCGGTGGCAGCCGAGTGATGAGTGGCGGAAGCCCTGGCAGCGATGGCATTGCGGGGGCCCGCGTTTGCCTCGCCAGGGCTCCACCCGGATCTTCTCCGTGATGTCCATGAAGCCCGGTGATGTCCATGAAGCCCGGGTTCTCCTTCTCCGTCCCGAACAGCTTCACGAAGAACACGCTGCCTCCTCGTCCTCGACCTATGGAGATGAGCTTCACATGGTCTACCTTGTAACCGAGGGCGGCGCAGCCCTCAGTGATAGACTGGGTGGTGGTACTTGCGGGAAGACCGCGGATAGCGGCCTTCAGTGGTAGTTGCGACTTCTTCCGGTGCTGGACAAACTTGATGCGTTTGTCCTTCGCGTGTGCCTCCTTCAGGTAGCCGATGACGTCCCTGTATTCCTCCCCGGTCCTGGGGAGGAACATGACGCCGTCGGGAGTCAGCGTCTGAGTCCGGGCCTTGTACCCGAGCTGAGCCTCGATGGTCTTGAGGTGCTGCTCGTAGTCCGGGAATACCTCGACCGAGATCGTGGGCGGCTGGCCCGTGATGGCGGGGGCTCCGGTGTCGGCTTCTGTGGGAAGAGAGGGATCGGCGTTAGCGCTGCGTTTGCGAGATGTGGACGGTTTTGGCGGGGGGGACTTAATGGCTTGCGCGTAGGTGTTTCTCGGTGCGGGGTTGGTGGCCTTCTTCTTCAATCCCGTGGCTGCGGTTGGGGTTGCAGCGCTGTCCTTTTCCGCGGGTCGTCCCGATGTCACTGGCTGCTGGGGTTCCTGTGGGCAGGCAACGGGGTGAGGGGGCCCGTGGGACACGGGGGAAATGCGGTTGCATTCCCGTTTTCCCTCCTGTCCCGGCGGGCTGTCCTCATCTCGTTGCCTCTTCTGAAGGCGCGAGTTTGTGTGCGCCTGCAGGGTTGAGAGCAGTGCTGCCTCGAGCGGGTCGAGTGAGTCCTCGGGTAGCAATCCTCGAGTCACTCGCTTGAGTTTCTCAAAGATTGCCACCCAAGAAGCCAGGTCCAACGCGAGGTCGGCCGAGTCGTGGGCCGACTCGAGACGTCGGCGTCGAAGTGGTCTGGCCGGCGTGGTGTTTGCGCCGGCCCGGCGCTGCGGTGGTGGTGGGGGTGACCTCGCGCCACGTGGTGGTAAATCACCACGTGGTGTTGAGAAAACATCACGTGGTGATTTTTCGCCGTCTCCCTGGTCCATGCTCACGTCCGCGGGCGACTCGGAGTCGCGGCTGTCCTCGTTGTCTGATCCGGACGGGGGCTTCTCCACGGGGCCGTCATCAGTCTCGTTTTCAGATTCGAGATCTGATTCCGAGACCTCCGACCCCGTGTAGCTGCCCCTGGCCGGCAGGCGCCTGCGTGGAGAGCCGCGCTCCGCCTCGCCCTCGGATGCGTTGGCATCAACCAGGGCGTCGGCGTTCACGTTGGCTGCTAGGTCCTCCTCCGGCGGCGTCGGTGTCCTCTTCTTCAACGAGTACGAGTGCTGGCCTCTTTTATGGGTTTTTTAGCGTGCTCGTACTAGTGGCTGGTATGTGCCGTGTAAATTAGATATTTATTCACGAATAAGCTTACAGTATTACATGTTGGTAGGAGGGTTAAAAATGATATTTATATGGGACATTTCTTCATAAATTAGTACAAAATTCTTATAATCTAGACATTTTGCGTATTATGACATGATATCAATAAAATTAAGACATAAATCAGTACTTAAGAACTAGACATGTAAACACGAATTTATACACTTTATTAAATTACAAAAATAAACAAATTGGTATAAATCGAGAAAATGATTAACTTAGATCTAGTTACACAAAAACAACAGTAATTTTAAGCTATCTGCGACACATACACTAGAAGTAAACAAAAAAAACAGACAACAATACACAAGAAGGGAAACGAAAAAATATGAAATGATAATGTTTTATTCCAGAATAAATTCCTTATGTGTACAAATGTAATTAAAATTAAATTAAATTGAAATAACACAATAAATACAACAATAAAAATTAAATTAAAATAATGCCTACTGGTCCTGTACCACGGTTGACCCCGATCTCGTGGCGACAGGTTTGTGGTAGCTCCTCCAGCGCTCATGAAGCGGGCTAGCGTCACACTCCCGCACTGCGGACAGGAGCGTGTTGCTGGAAGCATTGATCGCCTTTCTGGCGGCGGCGCTCCTCGCTCTCAGCAGCGCGGCCCAGCCCGGCGCGCGCCCCTCCGCGAACATGGCGCTCGCGCTGCACCAGCCCGGCAGCCGGAACAACGCCCGCCACGCGTTGTTGTACTGCACGCGCATGTCTCCCACTGCCGCACAGGTGTACTCCGACCACAATTCCACTGTGTAGACGCAGGTGCAAAAGCTCAGGAACAGCTGCCTTTTCACGCCGTCGGTGCATTTGGCGAATCTTCTGGCTAGCATTAAAAATTCGCGAGAATAGGATATTTTGGAATTTTGGGCTAACGTTGGCCAATGAAATGAAATAAAATGAGTATGAGCGAGTATCTTATTGGACCGTAAGCCAGGAACTTTCATGACCAATCGCGTCCCAGGCGATAACTTGTGAAGTTGGTTGAGGGCGATGTATAATGAAGCCTCGTGAAGGTCAGCTACCGCTCCGTTGGTGTGTTGAGAAACGGCAGCTATTTAGTCACGATTGAAAATTTGCCAGATGATAGTTTATATGCTCTTACAAACATGAAAAATCGTCAGCCGGCTGTACGAGTATCTATGTGGCAAGACAGTCAGCTGATGCCCTGAAGATCGTATGTTCACGTGACCAGCTGACGGTATTTTCGCTGCGATACAGCTGACTGACGGTTTTTTTTTATATAATAGGATATAAACTAAGTATAATCTCACAAAGTTTCAATCGGGATACGATGACCATTTTTTTTAAATCGATTTAATGTCTGCCGTTCTTCAACCCACCAACGGAGAGGCAGCTGACCTTCACGAGGCTTCATTACAATTGCCCTTAACCACTTTACAAGTTGTCGCCTTGGGACGCGATGACTAACGAAATCTGTTCCTGGCTTACGGTCTATAGGGATGCTGACGCCAAACCAAAAAGAGTAAAAGTAGGATTTAGAATTTTATATATACGTTTATTATTATCATAGATCTAACTATTACTCGTACTTTTCTATCAACCTAGACTTTGGCGTTAACAAGTTGGTGGTGAACATTATAATTTCCAAGTCCTACCTGAACGTCCAGTAACCGCATGGTGGTCTTTTATCTGCTTCGCTACTTTCCTCTGGTGCCTGGAGATTATTTCCACCGCCTGTTGATAGATTGTTAAATAAGCACTAAGTATAGACAAGGCTAACTCCAGAATTTAGCTGCACTATAATACTACAATGAATCTGATATACATAGGCTACATAGCACTTGGGATCCCATTTACATGTATTCATCATTAGTATGCAAATAATTTTACTGTGATATCTTAACCTGGTCTAATACTTAGCTCAAGTGAATCAGCCTTTCAGGATCTAGGGATCACGTTCAAGGCACTTTATCCACTTGCACAAACTTGTCCTTTCAATCACCATTTTCTTTTTGCTAGTCTAACCGATGGCGCCAATGTATCTGTCATCTCAATGTTACCAGCTACAAATTTATAAGGTTTAGTTCACACGACTTACCACAGGTTCGCGATGTTCCGCGACAGATGCAGCCCACAGCCCACAGCAGACAGCGGAGTGGAACCACAACATCCTGATGTCCATCCATAGACTTGCATCTGTATGAGCTCCAAAATCTCAGGATCCCTAATGATTTTGAAACCATGCATTCATATCTAGATCTTGGTATGTGCGACAACCATGAGAATCGATTATAAATTATTATAACCTCAGTTTTCCTCAAGCTAGTCGATTGAAATCAATCACGGAATCAATTAAACGAGCCGCGCATTACGCATGCGTCGCGCAAGCTCCTTGATGCACCGCCGAACGCAGCGGGCATAAGCCGCGTGTAGTTAAAAAAAAATTAACAAGTTTGTTGACATTTTATGTTAGTGGGCGATGATGACATCTATCGGTCAATTCGGTCAATATCGGTCATAAATCGGTCAACCAATCTGTCGACTCGATGCAATTTTTTTTAAGTGAAAGTAGAGCCACGGGCAGTTTAAATTAGCAAATTCTTAACCATTTGGCCTAGTTATATTTAGTGTACAAGTCTTGAAATCCATTATTTATTAAACATTATAAATAACTGGGACTTTATAAGTACTGAAACATCTGAGTATTAGGTAGTAGAGTATATAGATAGGTAGGTGCCTACTTCTTTCTATTTCAGTGTAAGTACTTCTATAGAAAATTATTAGGTAGGAACTTAAACGAGTACCTAATTATAATTTGTGCGCGTCGCGCGTAAACACGAGAAAATCGGCTTATGATTTATGATAGAATCAGTTCTTCATGGATAACATCCCTCTATTTTCTAAGACCATGATGCATGATGACAGTATATATTTCCGTTTATTAATGTCCTATGCGTAGGTATACCGGACACATAAACTTTTATTTTCAACAGGTGCGCAAAAGAATTGATTGTTTGATTTTATTGACTTTCAAATGATGTTCACCGTTTTATTATGATTTTGCAATTAGGCAAGTTTATTGGTCATTAAATTAAATAACTATTAACGAATAAACGACACAACACAAGTAGCTATTAATTTTACCAAATAGAGGTTAGAAAAAATACTTCCAACTTCGTAACCTAGCAATGATTCTGTCTCCACCATGGGCCATCATAGGGACACAGCTATGCGTTAGAGGGAGCAAACAATATTGCAATCTCGTGTCGTCGTATAGCTGCGTCCCTTACACTAGCTAGGCCATTATAGGTAATGGCCTAGCTAGTAAATAAATGTTTATCTATATATTTACATCTTTGTAATGTTCGTTGCCATTGGCGCTATTCGAATTCTTTTCAACGCAGAGGGCATCTCTGAAGTATTTATGTTCCATTGACAGGTTCGTTTAGAAATGCTCTTAATGTATTGGCGCTATTTGAATTATTTTCTTTTAAGGTTTAAAACCGTAATCTAAAGAAATGCAAAGAAAAACAAAAGCGCTGCGCCATTAGGAGGATTCATCAATCCAAAATATTTTTTTAACTGTACCTATGTATATTTAAATGCAACTTATTATTTCATTTCCTCTGATCAATAATTATAGTTATAATAATTGTCTCCGTATAAATTCCCCGGCGTTCCCAGTAAGAACGTGCAGTGGCGTACACGGCGTCTTTTGTGACGCCGACTTTCAATTACCATCTGCATAACAGCATTGCGCTTTGGATATTAATGAGACCACAAACTATACTCGATATATCTATTCGACATGCATAAAGCGCATCAGTCGTCTAGGTGCGTCAAAAATGCGCTGCAAACCATTGAGTAACAGGTGACATTCCTAAGATTTTTTGTCCCAAAAGTTGTAGTGAAAATCACTACAAGTATATACTACTCTTTGATTCAGTCACAGCTGTCAACCGCCAAACATGGCGCATAAAATTTGTTCTAGATGTCACATCTGGTAGAGTACATAATAAATCAATGCTGCAAACGCGCGACTGCACGCGCATATGTCAGCTTTTGAATTTGAATTTTGAATTTGTCTATGAATGTGGTGTTCCTTAGGTGTGCTGCCCTCTACATTTTTTCATATAGAAACTTTTTTTTTAATACCAAGACGGTGGCAAACAAGTATACGGCCCGCCTGATGGTAAGCAGCTATCGTAACCTATGGACGCCTGCAACTCCAAAGGAGTCACATGCGCGTTGCCGATCCTTTACAAAAAGGAGGATTCACTGTGTTGACGGGTAAAGGAACAAGAAAGTCCGTCATCGTCAACACACTGGGTCCAGTAGGAACACAACACTATGAGTAGGGTCTAGTGCTATTTGGCTGTGGTTTTCTGTAAGGTAGAGGGTACTTGCCCAGTCGGGCTCAGCTCCAGTTTTGACCGAGATGACATTCGCATATGCCATTCGCAGTGCCCATACCTCTCTTTTTCAGCCATCCATGGTACAGTTGCCGATATTTTTTATATTACAGAATTTTAAATTGCACCTTATTAACAAAGAAGTAAGGTGAAATAGTATAAACGTCACCCGAACAAATCGTTACACAACACACAGTTAAGGAATATTTGCTTAAATATCCATTTTACTCAATAAATGAATATTATGTCTTTGACCTATGTACCTGACATTAAGTCCTTTGAGTTTTGACCAATGTATCTGAAATTGTATTTGTTTTGCTACACAAATATATATTTTTTACTGATCAATGTACCGTACTTGACATATTGTTTAAATTATTATTATTTTATTTGCTTTTATTTTGGTCACGTTGATTTTAATGTTAATGATTATTCTATATCAATTATTATCCTATTTGACCTGCCTTATGTAAGTTACTGCCTAATTACCTAAAATTGTATTTGCATGCATTGTTATGTGTTTTAATGCAAATAAATTATTGACTATTCGACATGAACTATTGATTGCACCGATCATGATTATATTTCTAAGAATATTTACACCAACTGACAAATTCCGCTCACGTCAGCGACGTGAGTCGGCGTCGTAAAGAAATTAAAAGAAATTGCCTATGCGGCGCTTCAAAGACCATAGACAAACAAATATAAACATAATATCATTAACACAGTTTTGTTATGCGATTATACTCCTAATTAACAGAGTCATAGATGCTAAAATCGTGTAAACGTTGCAGAACATGAGCTACTTTAAGAGTAAGGTCCTAAATTGGTAATTCTAAAACAAATGAATGGACTATTGCATCCGGTTTGAAAGGAAAGTAACCTCACAACAAGCGCACTAAGATTCAAATTGGAACTACTATATTATGTCATATATAATTTTAGTGTTCGTTTTATATTTTAATGTGGAATTATTGTTTTATTGGTTGTGTGTATCGGTATTTTTATTACCGCTACTGTCTTGCATTTCTATTTAAATAATTACAGGTACTTGGAGTATTTTTTATGTCTATATTTATTTTCCAACAGATAATAACGAGTTCACAAATTACAAAAAACTGGGCCGAGCAGACCATCGCATCCTGTCCTGATAACTGGCAACTTTTCTAACGAGTCAAATCAGCTACTCTTTATGAACCTTCAAAATGAATTGTTATGTACTAAGAACTTTTAAAATAAACGACTCTGTGATGACGTGATATATTTATTATGTTGAATGTTGAATGCACCTCTTATATCAGTTTTTTTGGAAATTTTAAAATAATTAAAAGGCTTAAATATTTTCGACGGTTCATTACGGTTTTAAAGCAATTACATTCATCCATTGGAAAGAAGCAAATTGATTAAATTTGAAAGTAAGCGTAGGTAGGTTACTCTAGGTATTCTTTTTAACAATAAATAATATCTTGACAAATTAAGGAACCCCTTTTTCGGACTCGGTAATTTTGTTATAAATACAAAAAGCTTTTACATTTCAGGCATCTTTTTTCCGTTTTTCAAATTTGATATATTTTTAAATTCTATTCAGTCGTGGTTAGAATTTTGCTGATTTAAACTACCCGTGACTGCACATTAAAAAAATCTACTGTGTCCAGGTTAGTCATGTATAGTCATGTAAAAGTCGTGCCGTAATGCGGGAAATTCCTTTGAATATGTTAATAATATGAATATCCTGATTTTTTGATTATGATTAATTTTTATAAAATTAATTCCTACCACGCACCCCGTGGCGCCATCATTAATCCTGGAAAAAATCAATTCCGCCGGATTTACTACAAAAACGAAACAATAACCTTTTTGACGCCATAGACAAAAACATGGCGCCTCAGATGAACAATAGAGCTGTGACATTATTGTTTTAAAAACGGTTTGTCGGTCGTGTCCGGCAACCATACAAATGTTGCGTTTTAACCTTTGCGTGGGTTTCCCCTGACGTCATCGTCAGGCGTAGATATTTTTAATAGCACTTCCATACAGTCTTTTAACCCATGTTTTACTTTCTTGGAGTTTGCGAATAAATTCCATGACAGAATGATTAGTTAAAGGTATCATTCGTCATGCAAAATAGGCGCTAGTCGTCGAGTTGCGGAAACCTGCCCGTATTACAATGGTGGTAAGTACCAATGTTATCATTCTGCATCCTGTGAAGTGGTATCGGCGCCTGCTGGACAACTTTTTTCTAAATATTCGTGTTGTGCTTCTTTTATTTCATAGTAAATAAAGCTACACGAATAATTTTAAGAATAAAGCCATGACCAACGCGTGGATGCAACGCAAAGGTATTGATTGGTGCACGGTGCACCACCGCGCACTGTGGTGCGTGCCGCAAACACATTTTCCACCCGAAGTACACATTAAAAAAAACCGTCGACAAATTACGAACACGTCGCGTAGATGTCACGATCTTGAATTTGTTGGGTGGTTGTCTAGCAGCCGAAATCGATTCGACTCGATAGATTATTCTCTAAGCGTAAATAGGAGCGCTTCTTAGAGTCGCTAGACCATTGTTGCAGGATTAGTACGTGCTGCTCGTAAATTAATGACCACTAATACATGACGGTTATATACAATCAATGCCAAACTATTATGTAACTGTTACGTAACATTTTAACATAGTGATAAAAAATATTTTTTCTTTAGCCGAGCCGGCATCTCTAGAACTGACGGCAGGAGACCGGACGGTATGACTTTGATTCCGTGGAGTATGGGACGGGTGTGGGATGCAACCTGCGTAGACACACTGGCCCCGTCACATCTCCACCGAACCACACTGAGGGCAGCGGCAGCGGCAGAGGCGGCCGAAAAAGCCAAGGTGGGAAAGTACAGCGGTCTCGGCGTCGAATATATTTTTCTCCCATTCGGCGTCGAGACACTTGGTCCGTGGGGCTCTAGCGCTCTGAGTCTCTTCAAAGACCTGTCGAAGAGACTCGGAGATGCCACAGGAGACCGAAGAGCTGGCAGCTATCTCGCTCAACGAATAAGTTTAGCAATTCAGAGAGGAAATGCTGCCAGCATCTTCGGTACCATGCCGCAGGGGCCTCTTTTAGATATATTTTAGTTTTAGTTTAATTTTATTCTTAGAGTTAATTATTTAGATTTATTTTAGTTCTAGTTAGTTTTATTTGTTATATTTTTAACTCATTTGTATGTTAACGATGTAAACGATCTACCTTTTCTTCAGTTTAGGCACATTACAATACACTTATTGGTTTTGTATGGAAGGTTGACCGGCTGTGACGACGGGTTCCATACAATTTTTTTTTTGCGTCCAAAAACTTTTTCCCCTATTTTCAAGAAAAACGATACGCAATACGATACCAATTTTGCCCAGTATTTTTGTTACATCCTGTATAAAATTAATGGCATGGCTCAACAATCCGGGTTCGTGACTATACATACTTACAGTGGTACATAAAACTTCGATAACACGACATCTTCGTTTACAAGAAATATTATTTCCTCCTTCAAAATCATCGATCTACTTATATTTAAAGGGAAAACAATTTATTGGCAGAAAACAAGATACATAAGAAAATAAAACTAAGATTTATTTAAAATTAAAACTATAATTAAAAATAATGAGTGGTCTGGGAAAAAAGTAGCCGGGCCTTTTCTGATTTATCTTTTTATTTTGTGCCGATTTAGAAGCAGTGTTTATATTTAAATAATCTGTAGACACAATCATACAAAACATTAATACAATCATATTTAAATGAAACAGCGTTTTGAAGTTTTCGCCTTTTGTATTCCATCATACACATAGTTTTTTGAACAGCGTCTTCTGAAAGAATTTTTGAGGTACCATTTCTTAAAAACATATTTTTTCTTATAGTTTGATTTGAGGAGCTATTTTATAACTTAATAAATTGTCTTTCTTCAAGTAAACTTTTTTATCTGGCTTCATTTTAAGGTAGTTACAGTAATTTTTAATGAAATATCCTTTTTTAGGGTTCCGTAGTCAACTAGGAACCCTTATAGTTTCGCCATGTCTGCCCGTCCGTCCGTCCGTCCGCGGATAATCTCAGTGACCGTTAGCACTAGAAAGCTGAAATTTGGTACTAATATGTATACCAATCACGCCGACAAAGTGGTAAAATAAAAAGTGGAAAAAAATGTTTTATTAGGGTACCTCCCCTGTACGTAAAGTGGGGAGTATTTTTTTTTTCATTTCAAGCCTAACGTGTGATATATTGTTGGATAGGTATTTAAAAATGAATAGGGGTTTACTAAAATCATTTTTTGATAATGTAAATATTTTCGGAAATAATCGCTCCAGAAGTAAAAAATAATGTGTGTCCCCCCTCTAACTTTTGAACCATAAGTTTTAAAAATATGAAATAATATCATAAGTAGAACTTTATAAAAACTTTGTAGGAAAATTATTTTGAACTTGATAGGTTGAATAGTTTTTGAAAAAAAATCACAAAATAATTTCAGAACTAAGTTTGTAATTTAACCGTATAAGCAGGTGTTTATTGTACCTGTAATTTCTACAAAATCACAATGTAATGACGTGCTTTCAAATAAAGTAAAAACGGTGAAAATCGGTTCACGCAATAAATAATTCTCCCATAAAAATCATCTTCCATACTTTAAGCTCGCGCGCAATAGTTTACTTAATTTGCCGATAGATGTCGCTGTACGTGGAACGCTCATATCATATCCTACATGGTGGTGTTATTTTAACTCTTAAGTGGGGACACTTACTGTGACGGACGGAAAACTACGGAACCCTACACTGAGCGTGGCCCGACACGCTCTTGGCGGGTTTTTTATAAAAAATTGTCTCCCATAGAAAAATCTTTGTCAGAGGTTAGATTAGAGAGGCTTCCTGACTATCCTAGCTAAAATACAGTTAATTAATGTATCTTTTGGTATGATGAAATTCTGAAAAGCATAAAACGGGTTGTGAAAATGGAAATACAATTATGGCATTGTAGCGGATGTCGATTGAAGATTGTCAAATTATGTTGTTCAAAAAGTTACAAAGTATGTTAAATTAAAAACGCGAAAACTTATATATGCTCACATATTTTATTATGATTGTATATTTATTTTCACACCACCTGCTCGACAATGCTAAATTATATATCATGCAAACCTGACCGAAAGCAAATCATTATAGCCCTTGGCTTTAGCCGGGTTATAATGTTGTACTAAATCTCATTATAAACCGCTGGTTAATAACGTGATTTCACTTCCCATAGTTCTTATTGTTATGTGCTTAAAGTCTAATTTCGTAAAGTCCGCACGGTGCACGGGCCCGCGCCGCCGCGTCGTCGAACTGATTTGAAACTCGCGCTGGCCACCTCAATTTTAAATACCAAAAAACCGGCCAAGAGCGTGTCGGGCCACGCTCACTGTAGGGTTCCGTAGTTTTCCGTCCGTCACAGTAAGTGTCCCCACTTAAGAGTTAATAACACCGCCATGTAGGATATGATATGAGAGTTCCATGTACAGCGACATCTATCGGCAAATTGAGTAAACTATTGCGCGCGAGCATAAAGTATGGAAGATGATTTTTATGGGATAATTCTTTATTGCGTGAACCGATTTTCACCGTTTTTACTTTATTTGAAAGCACGTCATTTCATTGTAATTTTGTAGAAATTACAGGTACAATAAACACCTGCTTATACGGTTAAATTACAAACTTAGTTCAGAAATTATTTTGTATTTTTTTTTCAAAAACTATTCATCCTATCAAGTTCAAAATAATTTTCCAAGAAAGTTTTTATAAAGTTCTACTTTTGAGATTTTTTTCATATTTTTAAAACTTATGGTTCAAAAGTTAGAGGGGGGGGGACGCATATTTTTTTACTTCTGGAGCGATTATTTCCGAAAATATTTACATTATCGAAAAATGATTTCAGGAAACCCCAATTCATTTTTAAATACCTATCCAATAATATATCACACGTTAGGGTTGAAATGAAAAAAAAAATCACTCCCCACTTTACGTATAGGGGAGGTACCCTAATAAAAAAAAAAATTTCACTTTTTATTTTACCACTTTGTCGGCGTGATTGATATACATATTAGTACCAAATTTCAGCTTTCTAGTGCTAACGGTCACTGAGATTATCCGCGGACGGACGGACGGACGGACGGACGGGCAGACATGGCGAAACTATAAGGGTTCCTAGTTGACTACGGAACCCTAAAAATGCCGCGAGTGTCATATGAGCTGCAGTATACGGAGTGAAACTGCAGCTTCTATAAAAATAGAAGATAAAATTCGAATAAAATGGACTAATGTATCAAGAATCAATTTATACTTTTGATTTACTTTAAAAAACCGGCCAAGTGCGTGTCGGACCACGCATAGCAGGATTCCGTACATTCAATGGAATAAGAACCAAACTAATACCAAAAGGTCGTATCTGATGCCTATGGAGGAAGTTTCTTGGAGATAACTCAAAAATGGCTGAACCGATAATGTTCAAAACAATTTTCGTAGAAAGTATGATAAGGCGCATCTCCTCAAATTTATTCATATTTTTTGGACTTACGGTTCAAAAGTTACAGGGGGGGGAGTCAATTTTTCTGACTATCGAAGCGATTATTTCAGAAAATATTCACTTAATCAAAAAATGGTCAAAGAAATCTCAATGTTATTTTTAAAGACCTATCGATTGATGTGTCACATGTTGATATTTGGTTAAATTTTTTTCATTTTTTATTTAGTTACATGTATGGAGCCACCCCTAAAATTTTTTGTTTTTTTCAAAGGAGACCGTCAATTCCAGGCCCACTAGCGATAATGGTCTCGTATAAGGTTTGTTCTGCAATTTTAAGCAAATACCCATTTTATTACGAAACTAGACAAAATATTTCATGAAAATGAAACGGGAATTAGAAATACAAAATAAAAAGTAATTTCGTTGATCCTTCCGCGATCCAAATAGTGCTTAATAAGTTGTTAACGTCTTTACAGCATTGACATAAGGTTAACTTTACCTGGACTGAGACGAAACAGACATTTTTAGAAAGGAGTTACGTTTACTTTGCTAATCTAGTTTATTATTCTAGTTTGACACTGTCAATGTATGACGTCACCGTCATCCAAGTCTGCCGCATGAAGTTATAATTTTAAACTGGAGTATACTCTTCGGCCACAAAGTGGGGCCGAAAGAAAGGGAGCTGCGTCTCATTTTGACTTAGGGCGTTATGACGGCATTATATCATGCTCTTTCGATAACGAAACGCATTTTTTTTTTCAATTTAGTAATGTCTGATACTCGTATGGATTTATAAAAAGTGGATGTAATTGTTGCACTTTTTCCCTAACCACAGATGAACCTTATTACCGTGCAAAACAGTCGTTCATAAGTGATTAGAAAAAAAACGGTCCGATAGAGGGGATATTTATCCTTACATTAAATATGTGCATGTTGTTGTTGTCGCGAATAAATGTTTTATATTTCTATTTTTTTTTTAATTATAGGGGCGGTGCCTCACTCGCACTCGTTACGAAATTGACACACATTGACATTTTGACTTGTTGTCATGCTGGCATTATTGTCTAATGACGACATAACTCCCTAAGTCAAAACGATACGCAGCTCCTTGTATTACTCTCTTTCGGCCTCACTTTATGGCCCAATAGTATACTCCAGTTAAAAATTATAACTTCATGGATACTAGTAGTAGCGCACTAACAGAGCTAAACCTTATCTGTTTGTAATAAGTTCTACAATTGTTTAGTTAATAGTAGCAATGATGGTTTGACAGTCATTATCTTTGTTTACCCAAATACAAGAAATCAGCGGCAGGATCAAAATATGACTTTTTATTATTTTATTATGATTTTCGTTTCATTATCATGTCCGATTTTGTAGATATTCTTTAAAAAACCGGTAGTTATTTTGTGTTATACTGTAAATCATAAACATGTACGCTTTTAAATATTGTCCTTATCACATTCATGTTTTTTCATCCTCGATTTCTCAATTTTCCCGTTAGATTTCATGATTATTTTATGACCGTCCTGATCTAGAAATTAAGGCGAATGTTTTGATACCTACTTCATAATTATACGCACCTTAATGAGCTGGGGCAAATCGCCTAACAAAAATTGACGATCTCCTTTAACTACATAACTAAGTAGCGGCATACAAAATACACCTTATGTGTAAATTTTATTCAGATACGTCGTATAGTTTCCAAGTAAAATGGCTGTGACATACGGACGGACAGACAGACAGACAGACAGACATGACAAATACATAAGGGTTCCGTTTTTTGCCATTTGGCTACGGGACCCTAATAAAAATCCGTTTCTAGTAGTAGCCTTAACTATTTTATTGTCTCACAAGAGGTGAGAAAAGTAGAGTATACTCCTCGGGGATAAAGCTGTTTTTGTCACGGGCGCGCTTAAACTCCTCACTGCACTCAGGACTCAGTCTTAATTCATAACCCCCTCGCTGCGCTCGGGAGTAAAGTCTGGAGTCCTTCGTTCCGTTCGGGATTCAATATCGCGCCCGTGACGTAAAGCAGTGCTTTAGTTTATCCCCTTGGTGTACAATCTACTATTATTAGAATTGTTATCTACGGATTAATAAAATAAATATACTGCTTCAAAATATATAAGATTGTACACAGCTACTTTATTTTAGGACCTCCTTAAATGCTAATTAAAGTAAAACTTAACTAAATAAACCTAAAAAATATCAAAAAAATTAGGTGCCCGCGGCATGGTGCCAAGAATGCTGGCAGCATTTCCCCGCTGTATTGCAATGCTGATGCGTTGCGCGAGGAAGCTGCCAGCTCGTCAGTCACCAGTAGAATGGATCAATCTTTTCGACATCTCTTTGAAAAGTTGACGCGCGCTGCGCGCTTATATTTACGAGTATATTTTGAGATTTATAACTACCCCAAAAGTTACCCCAGCAAGGGTAAAAAAAATGTAAGTGTAAAGTAGATAAAATTATATCAAATTCATTCCGGATCTAATTCAATAGACCCCCCCCCCTTCACCCTCCTCATGTCGTTTTAAATCCATTTCCGTGTCGCATTTGCGTTGCTAATGCGCGTCATGTTGGATTTTGACAACTAGTGGTGGGATTGTTATCGATATATTTTTTGCAAACAATCGGAAATGTCGGTATTAGAATCTATGCGGGAAAAGAGGTGTCGTTAAAGTGATCACGATTAGGTTTTAAAAAATAAGTCCTTAGTTTTTTTTCGCAAATAACCATTATAATAGTATTAATGGTTAAAACTGTTGCGTTACTTAGAGATTGACAGACAGCAAACTGCTTAAACCATTAGTAACAAATGAGTTGTTTTTTTAAACTCACCTCCACTATTCATTAAAAGCATTGTACCAACTCATATACATAATATAGCACCTACAGAGAATTACATTTTTGCTCGGCAGCATTTGGCTCTCTTAGGCAAAAGATTCTGTATGATATGACCTCTATGATAAAAGGTTTTTTATTCAAACATAATTTTTGAAATTAAAACAAACACAATTTTCAAATCATACCAATTTTGGGCTCCTCCTGATACGATTTGGCAGATTTTTTTTGTACAATATACCACAAATGATACTTGATATGAGGATATCAACATGATATCCTCATATCTAACGCCAAGAAAGAAATTTTGAAAATATATTTGTTTTGTATTTTTTTTCCTAAGGGACTTTTTTAAACTGCGTGTCAGAAAAATTGTTTTGACCTCTAGTATGCGTGTGCCAACTGCCAAATGGCTAAACTGTACATCGATTTGCGGTTTTTCTTTGAAATTGGGCTCGTACACCGCCCGCTATTCGACCCATTGCAGTGGGAAACACGTATGTTTGTTTCATAAATATGCTGCACAAAATATAGCACCTACAAAGAATTACAGTTTGGTTCGGCAGCATATGCTCGGCTCTCATCGTCAAAATATTATGTATGATATGACGTCTATGATGAAAATATTTTTTCATTCAAACATCATTTTTTTCTGTTTTGAAATTGGATCAGTTATCTTTAAATAATCACTACATACAAAAAAAGGCTTGAAGTCTCCTTCGAAATTTTGAAGTCGGTTGAAAGTAATAAAAAGGTAAAAAGACGTAAGAAAAGGACACTGTATCTCTCTATCTATGCCCCAATGTATCAACTCTCGCCAAATTATATTTACCGTGAAAAATATCGACAAAACTATCGACACATCCCCCATCACTACTGCTATTATACAATAGCACCCCCATATCCGACGCTACTTACGCGGTTAGATTTAGTGGTGTGCTTACTGTATGCTAATTCCAATTCAGCTAAAATCATGAATATCCGCCTGTCTGTTTGTGTCTGTAAGCTAAATTAATTTAATGCTGAGCAGAGATATGTTTTTTCCCCGACGGAACGGAGAACAGCACGCGAAGAGTTTTAAGCTTCGATAATTCACAAGTGCGATTTTCTTTTTTAGTTAGTGAATATAATCTGATTATAAAAATATATTTTTATAATAAATATATGTATATTTATTAAAAAATATAGACATTAATTTTCAAAGGATCACAATGACATGTTGTTAGTTAACTCCCGCACCGGCTTAGTTTTACATTAGATTTCAATACTATTACTAATTGCAGCAGGAGAACTGCATTACGAGACTCGCATTTTTCAACCGATTTCAAGATTTTGAAGGAGGAGGTTATCAATTCGTCGGGATTCTTCTTTCTTGATTCTCTTTGTTTTTGCTTTTTTTCATGTATGTTAACCGATTATTCGAAGACGTGTGGATCGATTTGGAAAATCTGATGATGGGATCCTGGAGAAATCAAGGGAACTCTTCAACTATGTATGTTATATGCTGTTTGTTTTCCTCAATAAAGAAAATAAAATAAATAATTAAAACTATTATAGGCACACCTATAGTGATTTGAGTATTTGTAGAGCATTTGGTTTTTGAAAGGTGGAGTTCAGGTCAGTTCTTTTTTGTTTAAAATTATTATAGGTTAAAAACCGGCCAAGTGCGTATCGGACCACGCATAATGGAGGGTTCCGTAGCTTCAATGGAATAAGAACCAGACTAATGCCAAAAGGTCGTATCTGATGCCTATGGAAGAAGTTTTTTGGAAATAACTCAAAAATGGCTAAACCTATAATGTTCAAAATAATTTTCCTAAAAAGTTTATCATAACGCGCATCTTCTCAATTTTTTTCATATTTTTTGGACTTACGGTTCAAAAGTTACAGGGGGGGGGGACACTATTTTTCCGACTTTCGAAGCAATTATTTCCCAAAATATTTACATTATCAAAAAATGATTTTACTAAACCTATTCATTTTTAAATACCTATCCAACAATATATCACACGTTAGGGTTGAAATGAAAAAAAATCACTCCCCACTTTACGTATATGGGAGGTACCCTAATAAAACATTTTTTTCCACTTTTTATTTTACCACTTTGTCGGCGTGATTGATATACATATTAGTACCAAATTTCAGCTTACTAGTGCTAACGGTCACTGAGATTATCCGCGGACGGACGGAGGGACGGACAGACATGGCGAAACTATAAGGGTTCCTAGTTGACTACGGAACCCTAAAAAGGCGTTCCATTACTTACTCTATGAAATTTGTTGTGGTTGTATCAGAGAAAAATCAAGTAGTATTTTATACAATTGTGACAAAATAAAGAGCTTTTCAGTCGAGTACCGTGCTTGCTTGCTGAGTGGCTTAAGTAAGGTACATACGAGTAAGATAGTAAAGTACATATTCATGGGCATATTTAATAAGTAAAATAACTTCACTCTACAGAGCAATCTCATTTCGTAGAGTAAATTAAATATCCATGTCTCATCTTGACGACTTTTGACATAGGACTTGAAGCTCCGATAAACGTTTTGGCTTCGAGCCACAGACTACACAGACTACTCATCATTAAGCTTTTACAAGGAGCTCGAGGTCACCACACATCAGCGCAAAGTTATTCGTTAATTTCTACGATTCGAACAGCACATTTCAATAGTATTCTACACCATTTTGCAGTATAACAATCCAGGTTAGTTCCTATAACTTGATTTTTGTGGATTTTTTTTAATTCACATGAGTAATGTAATTATCAAAAACGTTAAAACAAATGAAATAAGCGGTCACGCTCTTGTACTAAATTAGTACGGGAGCGCTGATGTGTGGTGACCTCGAGTTGTAAGTGCTTATTATAATCTATCTAGTGGTTGAGGTTATCTGTGCTTTGAGCCCACGGTCTCCGCTTGGAAGGACACGCGCCTTACCGAATACTATCAAAAGAGATAAATGGACAAATAAATTGTATTGATCCATTATAAAAGCCTGCCCCAAATTAACACCCCTAGCACAAATTAAAAGTACACTGTGTCATAGACACGACCACGCCCCCAGGGATTGCACACCCGGCGTTTGTGTGGTACAGTCACTTACAATTATAATTTAAAAAATCCCTGGATCTGGCTCAATACGCCAAATCCCCATAATTCGCAAAAAAAATGCATTTTTAGGGTTCCGTAGCCAAAATCCCAAAATGGCAAAAACGGAACCCTCATAGTTTCGTCATGTCCGCCTGTCCTACAGTGTTACTTGCTCATTCTTTCCCACTCAAGATTCGAATGAGCCGGCCGAGTCAAACGAGTGATACGATGCGAACCGAGCGAAATGAGTGATACATACCTCCGCGAGAAAGATATGAATCAATCTTTTCAATTCAGTAATGCGTTTTGCGTATCTCTATAGTCACTACTGTATAAGATTGGCTCAGAATCGAGACAAGTGGCGTGCTTGAAGAGATGCCGCCTATGCTCAGCAGTGGCGATAAAAGTGTGAAATAGTTATTTGTGCAACAAGAGAGGAAAGTTGGTTTTTCTTGCGAGTGTTGATTTAGAGTCCGGAGTAAGCGAAAGAGTCTATAATTGAATCACGAGCGAAGCGAGTGATTCTAAGTTAGAATCTTGAGCGTAGCGAGGGACTCAAAGACACGAGATGTAGAATAACTTTGCTCTCGTGTGACACATACAACTTTTCACCTCAGTAGTGAGAACATATTAAAGGTTAAAAATATGTATTTAGAATTTGTAATAGACCCCGAAATATGAAGTGGCAGTTCATGGACTTTACCAAATTAAAAAACTACTTTCGTCACTGTGTATTC
This sequence comes from Pammene aurita, assembly GCA_947086415.1. NCBI lineage: Eukaryota > Metazoa > Arthropoda > Insecta > Lepidoptera > Tortricidae > Pammene > Pammene aurita. The sequence continues at coordinate 7,106,412 of OX352312.1, forward strand.
GCAGGAAGGTAGGCTTGTTCGAGCTGCTGAGGTGAAAACGATAATGATAATGACTCATTTCTGTATTTTGTGGTCGGCTTATTCGGATTTATTCCGTATTGCCCGTTTGTCTGATAATCTAATTCTTAGCGAAATCAAACCAAAATCTCATGCAAATTCGAATAAACTTTACAACTACGCCTCAGTATTTTTTCTACAACAACGATCACTTTCAACAATTAAGTTTTGTCGCGTTTTAGACAAACGGCTAGTTGCCCAACTTTACCCAGAGCTTACGAAACATACTACCTACTTACGACTGGCTGTCTTCCTTGGTCGGCTTATCCAGATTCACTCCATATTGCCAGTTTGCCTACGAATCTAATTCTTAGCGAAATCAAACCAAAATCTCATGTATTTTCGAATAAACTTTACAACTACGCCTCAATATTTTTTCTACAACAACGATCACTTTCAACAATTAACTTTGGCACATTTTAGACAAACAGCTAGTTGCCCAACTTTACCCAGAGTTTACGAAGCATACTATCTAATTACGACTAGCTGTCTTCCTTGGTCGGATTATCCGGATTCACTCCATATTGTCAGTTTGTCTAATAATCTAATTCTTAGCGAAATCAAACCAAAATCTCATGCATTTTCGAGTAAACTTTACAACTACGCCTCAATATTTTTTCTATAACAACGATCAATTTCAACAATTAAGTTTTGTCACATTTTAAACAAACGGCTAGTTGCCCAACATTATCCAGAGTTTACGAAGCATACTACCTACTTACGACTAGCTGTCTTCCTTGGTCGGATTATCCGGATTCACTCCATATTGTCAGTTTGTCTAATAATCTAATTCTTAGCGAAATCAAACCAAAATCTCATGCATTTTCGAGTAAACTTTACAACTACGCCTCAATATTTTTTCTACAACAACGATCAATTTCAACAATTAAGTTTTGTCACATTTTAGACAAACGGCTAGTTGCCCAACATTATCCAGAGTTTACGAAGCATACTATATACTTACGACTAGCTGTCTTCCTTGGTCGGCTTATCCGGACTCAGTATTGCCAGTTTGTCTGTTGGCAACTCCAACATAAAAAAGTGTCATAGTCATTCATTCACTCATTGACTCTTAATATGTAATTCTGTGTGCCTTAGAATATAAATGTGACCATAAAGACTGGGCTACTTATTCTTCCCCCGCAACCTTAGAGAATTCAATCCGGATGGAGTAGCCATGTCTGTCATTTTCTATACAAAAAAAGTCTGCCGTACGTAACGTTCAAATAGCTACGTCAGATAAACGTCAGTCCATACATGTGTATGACCACCGGTCATATGTTTTCGGCAGAGGGGAACGCCTGTCAATGGCGACTCCGGTTGGTTGAATTCTCTAAGCCCGCGACAAACCAGCCCCAAGATGTCGCTGAACATTGGTCCCTCGAGCCGGATTATCGAACGAAGCAAGTTCTTACAAACAACTTCTGGCTAGTGGGACGTCTCGGCATTTCGATGGCTTTTTGATTTTGAGAGTTTGTTCCGCGATAACTTTAGTAACGCTTATCTGGTGAAATTTGTTGGTGTTGTATCAGATATAAATATAATTTGAGAGTTCGTATATGAGCAGGATCGGTCAACCGGTTATGGAGCTACAAGGCGCGAAAAAATCATCACATGGGTCTTGCTATATTGGTCAGTTTGTTTGCAAGTAAATTGCGAATTATCAGAACGAGGCGGACTTCTAGTAATCTAATTCTAAGTGAAATCAAACCAAAATCCCATGCATTTTCGAATAACCTTTACAATTGCGCCTCAATATTTTTTCTACAACAACGATCACTTTCAACAATTAACTTTTTGTCACATATAGGCGTCACACCCATTTTGGACAAATGGTTCGTCGCGCAGCCCCGCCCAGAGATTAGTGACGATTATAGGCGCATCTGGCGTTTGGCGAAAACCGGTAGTGATAAACATTAACTTGATTTTGTGTGGGCTTGTCTACATACGACAATTAGCGCAAAACTTTTTTTTATACCAAGCCGGTGATAAACGAACCTACAGCCCATCTACTTAATCGAACAAGCGGAGCGTATAAGCGAATTATTACTATTTTACAGTTTTGCAGTAGTTTACAGACAACTTCGGACATAATGGTCTAAGAGCTGGCCACGTCAGATATGACACAATAATGAGAGCAATGAAACCTGTCTAGTTAGACTGCTTTACCATCCTTATTGCTAGATCCAGGCATCTGGCAGCTTTTAATGGGTGGAGGTCGGAGTGACAGATCAACAAAGTTTTTATGTTGGAAAAAAGTAGTACCAAAATAGATAAAAACTGCCAAAGTCATTTATAGAGGACAGGGCCTATATTTTACCATTAGATTAAAACCCATTGTCTTTTATTGCGGAAACAAAAACAGTAGGCGACTAACTAAAAATTGCATTATACATCATTTGGCACTACTTTCCCCCAACAGAAACATCTACATATAATATAATCTAATTAATTACATAATTTCCCATAATATTGCATCAAACCCAGAACTCTAGGATTTGTTTTCGTCAAGTTATTTGCATTCTTCGACCTCCACCACTTTACAGCTGCCAGTGTCCGGATCTAGAAATAAGCATAGTATATCAACTAACTAGCGGGGTTTTGTTGCTCTCATTATTGTGTCATATCTGACGTGGCCAGCTCTCCGTCTATAACAGAAATGTCAGCTGGCTACCTAGACGTCTTCTGTGCAATTCGATACCTTTTTGATTATGAATAGTTGTAGCGCGATAACACACGATAAAATCGCGAGCACACACGATAGGTTTCTAAAAAAAAAATTTTTTTCCATACAAATAAAAAAATGTCTCGGCACTCCCCTCCTAAGGGATCTTTTTTTAAGAACTGCGGTTCAATAAATGTGTTTTGACCTCTAGTATGCGTGTGCCAAACGGCTAAACTGTAGATCGATTTGCGGTGTTTTTAATCGTACGGCTACCACTAACGTGCTAATGAGCTCCTGTCACCCGCATGAGAAAGAGACAAACTGTAATTTCACTGAGAGTGACAAAGATGTAATGATTGTCAAAATGGATAAATAACAGAATCATTGCTAGGTTATGAAATAACTTAGGGAAATATGTTTTGTGCTCATTTTGTTAGAGTATAACCCCATCCATAGTAAATATCATTGGTCCAGCAGCGGTCGCGAAACGCGCACCACAAACGAGCCGAAGTGCGCGTAATGGCGCGATCACAGCTGGAACACCGTCAGCTAATATGTATATCATTGTACATGTATGAGATGGGCAGATCAGCGTCACTTGTTTATATTTAGGCAATGTGTAATGTCGCGACGAGGCGTACTAGCCGTGTTAGACCAGTTATTAATTATCATACATTTCATTCATTCGTTCATTAGTGCGCGAATGGAGTAACATCTAAATATAGTTCATGCATTGATTTATTATGTATTCTACTAGATGTGACATTTAGAACATATTCTGTGCGCCATGTTTGGCGGTTGACAGCTATGACAAAATCGAAGAGTTAGTATAGACTTGTAGTGATTTTTACTACAACTTTTGGGACAAAGAATTTCTTAGGGATGTCATCCCCTGTTACTCAATGAGTTCATGATTTTCATCACTACCTACCTACATAATGAAAGTTATGTAGGTAAATACAAATTACAATGCTTAAAGTGCCTAATGCCGCAAGATCAACTAACAATTTGCACAAAACTAATGGGCCCCGACCCCAAACGAAATTTAGTCAATTACTTGCTAAAAGCTAAAGCTAAACCCTGCGCAAATCCATACAAATACAATAATACCCCCTAATCTTTTATGTTCTATTGTCCGAATGTCAGAGGGCAATTTCGTGAACTAACTTATTTCAATTATTATATAAGCTGAAATAGACTCTAACTCAATGGCGTAAGGTGTTAGAGATGTACTTTGTATGTTGGTAGTTTTTACATTAATAGTTTGTGCTTTTGACAGTTTCGATACATTTTTTGTTATTTCATTTCACGCAAAATTCAACCTTCTATCAATGACTATAAAAATCAAAATATAACGTCGAGAGGATTTGTAGAAAAATATTTAAATTGGCGATTCAGCTCGACAAAATATTCGAAATTCAATATTTGAATGATATGACTTTTTAATTTTAATTTGTTTTTCAATTATTTATAAATTGGAACTTGTGTGCATGGGACACGGTTCGAAATGGCTTGGCTTGACGAAACAGTTCAGAAGGAAAATGTATTGGCCAGACACGCCCACCAAACGGTAGCACAGGTGATTATTTTGCGAATTTTCTTCCGTTCGTGGATTAAGATGTTTGGATTCAATATTGAGTTACTTAAATTAATGACCATTATTTTATCTTTTATAGGTTACGTCTTATTGGTAGATAATGAAATAATATTTTTTTTTTATTTGAAGTATCTTCATACTTGAAGAGATATTTCAGCATATGAACCTCGTACCTCTATTCTTCTCTTTTTTGACTTGGATTTATCTGGGTGACTAATTAGGGATGTGTAGTGATTTATTAATTTTATTATGTATTGTACTAGATGTGTGACATCTAGAACAAATTTTGTGCGCCATGTTTATAGAGTAGTATAAACAAGAGTAGTATAGACTTGTAGTGATTTTCACTACAACTTTTGGGACAAACAATTTCTTAGGGATGTTATTTCAACTTATCTCGTGTTACTCAATGGAAATGATCTATTTTTATAGTACAATAAGTATGAAGTTGAAGAGATATTTCCTATATCCTCCTATATTTATATGTACCTCTATTTATCTCTAGATGTGTAAGTAATTTAATTCATCATCATCAATGACTGTTTTTTTAAAATAAGTTTAAAAAATAAAAATGAATTATTCAAACAACACAATATTTTTATCACACGTTTTATTATCTAATTATTACTTTTCGTTACAGTTTAGATAGGCATTGCTTATAAATAGTATTTTACAATTCATCGTTTTTAACTTACATATACTCACTTACAATATATTCGCAATAATATTTAACAGAATTTAATACAGACTGTAATCAATATTCAGGTGGTTTCATGTCTGTGTTAACTTAGTTCAATTCAACAATTCTTTAGAATCTTAGATAACAAATTCAGCATTGGTAATAAAAATATCGACATTATTACTGATCATCCGTGGCGGCGACACCACGAAAGTCAAAAATCGATAATATCGCCTTCTCTACTGCACTTGCCAATTCGAAAGAAAGAGAAGCAGATAACGGAATGTCGATTTTCGAGCCTCGTGGATATTCTCGCGTCAGTCGCGTCATACTGACATTACCGATTTGTTCTTCGAAAACGGTATCGATTCTTTCAAAAACGGCTTCTTTTTTTTAAGTCGTTTTTGGAGAACGCTGAAATCGGAACATTTGAAAATTTGCAAGGCTGTTATGGTGTTACAATAAAAACGGATTAATCGCGTGTTTTTTTATTACCACGAGCGCTGCAAAGGGCTCGAAACGTCGGTAGATTTAAAATTACTAAAACACGCGATTCCATTTTTATTGTAACATTTATAATGTTAATTATCACGGCAACAGAAGACAATACTGCAAGGCTTTGTTTGTTTTAGTCTGAACTGTTAAATTATTTCATTAAATATTTGGATTTGCGGTGTTCAGTCAGTTTTGCCTGAGTATATGACAACTGTTTCAGTGTATGATGAATTAAAATATGTGATCATATTTCGCACGGCTGTAACAACTCTTGATACACGTCTGTAGTCTATTTTAGGTAAACCATAATAAACAATACTGTTTCCAAGGATCTTAACCGGTATTTTCGAAAAACCCCGAAATAATGTGACATATTTAATTATTTTCAGGGCTTCATGTAGAACTCAATATTGTATTGCCTCGTTAAAAATTAAATGGAACGTAATTAACCGATATTATAGTATGTAGCAAATACCGGTACCCGATCCCTGACTGTAGCATTTAGAAACTAATATATATCATCATTTTCACAGAATCATACTTCACTATTGCAAATCCCAGACTAGCTAGGTCGGCCATTTTGAAACCTCAAATTTGCAGCCTGACTCAGACTCGCCAACCTCGCGGACATACTAGCATCATACATAGCGCTGCGCATTACCGATTCGTTCTTCAAAAACGGTATCGATTCTTTTAGAAACGGATTCGATTCTTTTAAATCGTTTTTGGAGAACGCTGAAGTCTGAGATTGTAGGAGACTGCAGGGTTGTGTTCTGTCTAGTCTGAACTGTTGTTTTTCCATCTGATGGTGCTGGGTGCGGACGGCGAAGCGGTTGACGTGCACGGGTATGGGGACGACTATCTTGGTGCCCGTGGTTTTGCCTGAGTGGCTGCCGGACGCGAGACCCGCTTTCACGCGTTTCCATTTGGCTCGACGGTTTTGAAACCATATTTTTACCTGCAATAGAATAATTAACCGGTTAAACTTAATTCATCGACAAGGTTTCCTAAAAATATCGCACTTTAAATTGCTCTCTAACTGGATTTGAATGTACTGTCGTACTATTGAATCCCCATTTCCCAATCACTCTAAGGGATCATTTCCGTGATCTCGCTCTAACTTGAGTTGTGTATAAAATAGTGCCTGTGCCAATCGGGTGTTGATTACCGACTCCATCAGCAAACTGTGACCAAAGACCGGGATAATTGCAGAGAGAAGATGGTACTAACCTGAACTTCATTCAGTTTGAGTGCAGCAGCAATCTGTGACCTCTCTGTCAGACTCAGGTACACTTGGCGTCAGGGCTTGAAAACCGGTATTTGAAATACTGGTATTTTTTCGGTATTTTTCGGTTTTGTCGTTTACTATTTAATTTTTAATCGAGTAATCTCATAATACTAAGTCATTTCCTAAATACAATACTGAGCTCTACATAAATACCATAAAATAATGAGATATACTGGGTTTTTTGCGAATACCGGTTTCAAGCCCTTCTTGGCGTAGAACTCGCTCTAACTCTAGCAACTGGGCCATTCGTCTTCTATCAACCCGACTTACCCAGTAAAACAAAGATTTGGTTTAGTCAACTGGCAGTCGTTTTTGTAGAAACTAGTGCCTGCGCCAATCCTCGGGAGTAAGATACTGAATTGACCTCCGGCTGCGAGTTTTGGGAAAAAGCTGGGATGAAAGATGATGCTAACCTGTACTTCACTTAGTTTGAGTGCAGCAGCGATTTGTGACCTCTCTGTCAGACTCAGGTACTTCTTGGCGTGGAACTCTCGCTCTAACTCTAGCAGCTGTTCGGAGGTGAAGGCCGTGCGACGGCGCCTGGCTTTGCTCTCGCGCCGGTCGGTGGAGTCCTCTTGGTCGGGCTCGGAGTCGTTTCCTAGGGGAAAGAGAATGTTGAGTACTTAGTTAAAGAACAAGTTTTAGAGTAGACGCACTTATAAAATAGGTAACGATTTATTTATTCAACATCTCTGAACTGCAACATCTTTCTGAGCTACACAAGATATGTATATGTTATGGACCAAGTGATTAGTGCGGGCATTATTTATAATGCTCGGGCATTATGAATAATGCCCAGCTGTATCAGGCCAATTGATTAATTATTATCTAAATATAATTATTTATCACATTGTCTGGTCATTATGAATAATACTACGTGACCATTGGGCAATTTGATAATAAAGTTATATTGGACGGGTTGCGGGGAGGGAAGCAATCGCACCAGTGGGGAAATTTTAGAAATGAGTCTGAAATAATTCTGGCGAAACTAATGACAGAAATAATAATTTTAAACAAAAAAGAACCGACTTCACTTAGCATCCACTTTTCCAAAAGTAAATGCTCGATCTGCTGTAAAAAATACTCAAATCACTATAGGTGTGCCTATAATAGTTAAGAGTTCCCTCGAATTCTATAGGATCCTGACCTGGTTACCCTGGTAAAAAAGAATTTTCCAAATCGGTCCAGCCGTCTTCGAATAATCGGTGAACATACATAAAAAAAAAAGAAAATAACAAAAACAAAGATCCCGACGAATTGATAACCTCCTCCTTCGAAATCTTGAAGTCGGTTGAAAACATGTTCTCGTATGTTGTGTTCGTATTTTCAACCGACTTCAAGATTTCGAAGGAGGAGGTTATCAATTCGTCGGAATCTTTGTTTTTGCTATTTTTTTTTTTTTTTTTTTTATGTATGTTCACCGATTATTCGAAGACGGCTGGACCGATTTGGAAAATTCTTTTTTTGTTTGAAAGAGTATACTTCACAGTTGGTCCCATTGTAACCATGTCAGGATCTGATGATGGGATCCTGGAGAAATCGAGGGAACTCTTCAACTATTATAGGCACACCTATGGTGATTTGAGTATTTTTTACAGCAGATCGAGCATTTGGTGGAAAGGTGGATGCTTAGTGAAGTCGGTTCTTTTTTGTTTAAAATTATTTTTATGTATGTTCACCGATTATTCGAAGACGGCTGGACCGATTTGGAAAATTCTTTTTTCGTTTGAAAGAGTATACTTCACAGTTGGCCCCATTGTAACCAGGTTAGGATCTGATGATGGGATCCTGGAGAAATCGAAGGAACTCTTCAACTATTATAGGCACACCTATAGTCATTTGAGTATTTTTTACAGCAGCTCGAACATTTGCTTTTGGAAAGGTGGATGTTTAGTGAAGTCGGTTCTTTTTTGTTCAAAATTATTTCTACTCAGAATCACGAGCTCCTTCGATCTTCCTCCTAGTGTTTGTCCCAAGATTTGATTATGATTACAGACAACATAGTAAAACTAATAAAAGCTATAAAAACTTGTAAAAACCAAAAAAATAGTAGAACGGTCGTAGGACCGGATAGTAGTAGCCATATTTGAAACTGACTGAGTATGAACATCGATAAATAAATAGCTTTCTCAACATGTTTTCTTCTAAGGCCAAAGTGCTTTGAGGAAATCACTGCCCTAGGCCAAAATACTCAAATAAAGTCCGATAAACCGAGCTAATAAAACTAAATAACCGATTAAATGGCAGTAAACTGAGATTGGGACATCAGAACAGACCTATCAACGTAAAATTTTTGAATAGACCTTATGTCTAGAGTCATAAGATTCAAAATGGTCTGTGCTCAGTTGATAGGGCTGGACTAAGTGACTTGGTCAGCGATTTAGCGGTTACGAGGGTGACGAAATTGACGTTTTTTGTCGAAAAAAAACACATCGTCCGTCAATTGTTTATAGGTTTTGGGGATCAGTTGTGTATGTCAAAATATAGGTATTTAAGAATAGCCTAGTAGTAAGACGTTCCAATTTCAACCCGGAAGTCACGGGTTCAAACCCCGGCTCGTACCACAGAGTTTTTCGGAACTTATGTACGGAATAGGTGTCATTTGATATTTACCAGTCGCTTTTCGATGTAGGAATTAAATCCTAGCAACATTATTGCCTTCTAGGTTAGATGTTCAGATAGCAGTCGCTTTCGTAAAAACTAGTGCCTACGTGAGATTAGGTTGCTAAGCGGACTCCAGGCTCAATTGAGCCGTGGCAAAATCTGGAACAAACCATGGAAGGATGATGATGACCGTCGGAAAATTTTAGTTTACTTTTATATAAATTATGAATATGCTATTTTGTCACGGCTCTATAGAGCCTGGGATCCGGTTGGCAACATAATCCCAGGAATTGGCGTAGGCACTAGTTTTTACGAAAGCGACTGCAATCTAAAAAATATTATATGGAAAATAAATAAATCGGAAGCGCGTCGCAGTATTTTCGGATTCGACTTTTTTACAGATGCAACGGATATCCGACCACTGTCCGGTATCCGGTCTATCCAGCCATACATTTACTATTCAGCCGGATACCTGACCACCACTGACACCAAGTCAAGTTTAAAAACAGGGTGCATACATAGTAAACCACCAAATAATTTACTTATTAATTATTGATTAATATAGTTTAGCAAGTCGCGTAATTTTTTCATTCATTATAGGACATACTCATACTCATTTATTCATAATATTTTAAATAAAATTCATTTATTATACCAATATGTCAACAAAACAAATAACTTTATAAAAAACTTTATAAGTTTTGTTGATATTTTAAATTGAACATGTCAAAAGATTTCATAACATACATTTTAATTACAATTATATAATATTAAACAAAAAATCGGAATTATAACTAAGTAGGAGCTAATAAATCCTTGAACAAGTTGCGACCTGCATGGATTGCCATGCGTGCTCAGCTTAACTGTAGGTAGAATTTTTGGCCGAATATCCGGCCGGGTCCAGTGGGTCCGCCGGATATCCGGTATCCGGCCAAACCACTATCCGTTGCATCTCTACTTTTTACCAATCGCCCGGTTCGGACCTCGCCGAGAACGACGTCGTCAGCGCCCCGCCCATCGCCTGTGATAAGGCGATTGCGAGATTGATCTTTACATTTGAGGGCTATTCGAAGAAAGCAATCTGTCATTAGTTTGATTTTAATTTGATATTCAGTATGCGACGAGTCCGTTTAGTGAAGTTATCCAGAATATTTAAATTATCCATCTTTTGTTATTACTATTACTTAGTCAGGACTAAAACCCAATGATAGCCCATGATGACCCAATGATAGAATGGAAAACTAAATAGGTAGAGATAGTGTATCCGTGCCATCGCCTACTCTAGGGTCGGCAAACTTTTTTGACAAAGAGCCTGTTGGCGGAAAAATATTGAATTTTCGGAAGCTTATAGAGCCGCAGTTGTCTCTTAAATGTTTTTTTACTGTAATATTTAATTTAAAAAAATTGAGGGGAACTCGAAGAGCCACAACTGACCCTTCAAAGAGACCCTACTGCACGCGAGAGGCGGGACAGATTTAAATACAATATGAAAATCCCTGATATGTAATGTAATAAAGAACAAGACACACAATCAAACCCAATAAATAACCTGGCAATAGTGCTGTAAGAACGTCTCGTACAGCAGTTTCTCTGACAGTCTTATTACGGTATGACACTGGCCGGTTACAAATTTTCACTCAATGATTAAAACGATATGATTTTTAGGTCAATGTGGCTAACCCCGTCATAGGGACTATTTCGTCCATCAACGTTTTTCTTGAACAATGAACAAAATGGATAATTTAATCGACAAACTAGCGATTGCTCTTAGTTTCAGCAATCAAAAGCAAATGGTTTTATTTTCCTACGATTGAAAATCAAACAAAAAATATACGCTCGTGGACGGAATAGTCTCTATGACGGTATTAGCCAGTAGCCACATTGACCTTAGTTCTTTTCCATTTTACTGTTGTTGGCGTCAAAAAAGCTGATAATTTTGGCGCTGGGTCTAGAATGCTAGCGTTTAGAAAAATGTGACATTACTTTGGTAAAGGTTGGTACCGATTTGCCGGTTTGCACTTACGTCATACGTTGTACTGATTAAATATTGTATTCAAGCAATAAAAACATAAGCACCGGCCGCGAAATGGTACCTTTAACAAAATACTGACATATTCGGGGTTTTTCCAAGAAATTTGTATTTAAAAAAATAGGGTATTATGTATTGCAACATATCGACATTTGTATGGCACTATTTTTTAAACGACAGTAACTAAGGTATCTAAAAGAAGCAGCGTAGTCCCTCCTACGCCACATTTTTTTATATTAAAAACCCAACCTTAGAATGTTGGTCAGAATTGTATTAAAAAAAATTAAGCAATAAAATTTACGAAAAACCACAGACTTCAATTTTTTTCCCTTTTATGATTTTTTTGACTTCTTACTTCGCGACGCGATCGGTGTACTAAGTAATCACATACATTTAAATTGGTAAAACAAATGCAGCATTTTTTGGGCATCAATTTGAATGGATTGAGATCACAGAATAACTAATAGTACTACCTTGAGATCTCGATTATTCAATCAGTGTGATTGACAATGGATCCACATCGATAAAACCACTCTTTAATGCTTAAGAATTCCACTCAACACGTTTATGCAATTTCCACGAAAACCCCACCGTAAAACCTATCCCCTTTCGCAAATAAATATATTATTATTTATTTCTTATGGCCGACGCAACAGAGATTGACAGTTATCGAGCGCGCCAAATGAATTGTAAAAATATTACAACCTTCATAGCAACTCTAGTACAAACGAAAATAATCTCTAACACCCTATGAATAAAGTCTAAAGTTCAACGGCGGTGCTAATGTTTGTGGAAGCATAAAGCGCGCGTTCTGAATTTTAAATTTCGAATTCGAAAAAGCGGCAAAGTTAAATCGCGTGTGAACGATTCGATGCAGTTTGATACGAATCGGTAATTTATCGGTGAATTTTCGATAAACGGACATCACTAGCCAAAATGGCGGTCACGTACGCATTTTCACACCGGTTTTCTATAAAAATATTTTTATTTGTGATGTGCCACCGTCACGTACATGTTAAATGTTTCTGTTGCGTACGAAATGCATCGGCGTGGCATGTTGTTGAATATTATAATTATAATGGATTCAATTTAATTTAAATTTGCTTTGTAGAGAAAGTACAGATACAGATAAAATATGTCGTTTTCAAGTAAAAGATACAGTATTGTTGGTATTGAGTTATTGATACTATTAGCAATATAAGCATATATTCCAAAACATGCTCCTTCATATGAAAGAAGGACCGAAGCCCCAAGTTAATTACTTATTTAAATTTTTGGGTCAATTTTCAAACTAACGTTTTTTGCTGTCCCATTCCCATGGCTATAATTACAAGTTAATTGAATATACAGTATTGTCACATATATATTTACATTCTCTGTATTATCATCTATACAAATAAAAAATACGGGAACCTAAATTCTATACGTTTCCGAAAAAAACATTTTCAAATAGGTACTAAAAACAGCTAAATCTACCGCTTCTGCGCGTTTCCCACTTGCCGGTCGTGCTCAAAGAAAAAATCATTACTTTGGACATAGGTACTGTATTAATATACAATTTATATCGTTTTAAAGAGCATTTATTAGCAAATTGATTTAAATCGAATTCGTTGCTTATTAAACCGAGGAAAGCCTTTTTGTGGCTGTCCGGCGGGCGACTGTGTCTGTTATGATCACAGGAAACCACCATATAAAAGTTTCTTTATTATCCCACCATTTACGTTTACTTTTCTATACATTAGCAAGATTGTTGGGTTTTCTGTCATCAAAGGTGGATGCGAAATCGGTGACTTTGACGGAGGAAGAGGTAATTTTTATCAGAGTTTAATATTTGGTATGGCTATCATGACAGTTGTATGGGTGCTCATTTCTTGACATACGATTGACATAAGAAGTTGTGCTTCATAATAATGGTTAGCAATGTGGCGTATAAATCTTGTGTTTAATAAATGAATGAATTTAGTAATTAGTAAACGAAAAATTTGCCAAGAAACATTTTTGGCAACATTTGCACGGCTATTTTGTCCATACATACGTCGAATGTGGCGTCGAATGTCGATTTGATTCAAAATCAGAATATTACTTGTAATTTATTTCCATACATAATTTTCATATAATTTAATTACCTTATTATGGTACTAAATCGAATTCAAAAATTGACCCTTTTATGATTTTTTGAAGTTTCAGCAGAAAATTACAATTCTAAAATATTCGAGTTTTACAAAGCCTAATAGACCTAGTTCTAGCATGAAGTAATGGACATAGCGGTTTTAAAATGAGCTGCATACAGTAAATTATGGGATACACCACATGAAATCTCTAACATATTTCATAATTTTGAAATATTATGTAACAAACCATGCGAGAGGTAAAACAAAAACAAAAATAATATTAAACAAAAAAGAACCGACTTTACTTAGCTTCCACCCTTCCAAAAGCAAATGCCCTAGCTACTGTAAAAACACTAAAATTGCTATAACACTGTGCCTATAATATTTGAAAAGTTCCCTCGATTTCTCCAGGATCCCATGATCAGTTTCTGACCTGGTTACAATGGAACCAACTGTCAAGTATATCTCTATATCTATCAAACAAAAAAGAATTTTCCAAATCGGTCCAGCCATCTCCGAAAAATTGGATAACATTAACATACATCAAAAAAAATTGCAAAACCCGGACAAATTGAGAGCCTCCTCCTTCGAAATCTTGAAGTCGGGTGATAAATTATATGTAATACATCACATGAAATCTCTAACATTTTACATATTTTTTAAATATAACCATGTAGAGTAGCGAGAGCGAGAGGTACTTAAAACAATACAAAAATAAAACATTTTCAACCGACTTCAAGATTTCGAAGGAGGAGGTTCTCAATTTGTCGGGATATTATCCAAGGGATTGCTTTCTTAATATTATTAAAGGGTTACTTAGATCTGATAGACAGCGTTGCTTGCCAAGTTAAGTGTAAATGTGTATCTTTTTATCAAATAATAATTGATAAGATTTATATCAACAACTAGTTTGTTTGTGGTTTAATTTATAGTCTAAAGTACAGATATTAACGAACCGATAGCTCTACTGTTTAACAGACTGAGTTAGAAGTAAGTTGTATTATATATAGGACTAGCTTTTGCCCGCGGCTTCGCCCGCGTACTAAAAGTACTAAAAAAGAAGGTTCTCAGTTTGACCCGTATGTTCCTCCGCTTGTCCGCTTTTATTTCGCATTTGGCTGAACCGATTTAGATGCGGTTTTCGAAAAAGTGTTTTTTACATTCTGGAGGTTTCAGTATACCACGATTTGGTGAAGGCGGTTCCCTTATTTTTTTCAAGAAATGATTGTAATCATTGTTGAATGTAATACGCCAGCAACCACTTTCTACTAAAAGAGATGATGATAAATGCAGATTTCTACTCTTGAATAGTAGCTTTACCCTGCGACTTCGTCTGCGTGGAATTAGTAATCCACCCTCCTTTTTACCCGCTTAAGGAATAACTTCTGGGATAACAACTAGTATATATCCTTCCCAGGTACTCAAACTGTCTCCATACCAATCATCTAAATAGGTTCAGCGGTTAATAATTCGCCATGCAAACTACCAACCCCTTTTCTACCCCTCTAGGATTGTTTTTCGGGACAAAACTGTCCTTTATTGTTTGCCGGGACTCAAACTATATCCACAACAAATTTTATCTAAATCAGTTCGCGGTAAAAATTCTCCATACAGACCTCCAACCCCCACTTCACCCTCATAGGGATTTATAAACGGGATAAAAACTGTCCTATGTCGTTTCCCAGGACGCAAACTATCTCTTTACCACGTTTTCTTCATACAAACTTTCAACCCCTATTTCACCTATTTACTTACTTAAGTGTTGATATTAGCAAGAAGAACTATCCTTATCCTTTCCCGATACTCAAACTATCTCTATACTAAGTTTCATCTAAATCGGTTCAGTGGTTAAAAATTACCCATTCAAACCTCCAACCCCCATTTTACCCCTTAACCTTAAGGATTGATTTTCACGTTAAAAACTATTTTATGTTCCTTCCCGGGACTTAAACTATACCAAGTTTCATCTAAATCGGTTCAACGTTTAACAATTCCCCATACAAACTTTCGACCCCCGTTTCACCCCTTGAAGTGTGGATTAAAACTATCCTAATCCTTTTCCGATACTCAAACTATCTGTAGGTATACCAAGTTTAATCTAAAGCGATTCAGCTGCTAAAAAAATCCCATACAACTTCCAACCCCCATTTCACCCCCTTTAGGGTCGATTTTCGGGATGAAAACTACCCTATGATATTTCCCGGGATTCAAACCATATCTATACCAAGATTTATCTAAACCTAACAGACAGACAGACTTTCGCATTTATAATATTAAATTCTAATATTAAATTCATTTACGAAATTTCATCGTCGTCGGTTCAGCGGTTAATATTTCGCCATACAAACTACCAACCCCTTTTCTACCACTCTAGGATTGTTTATCGGGATAAAAACTATCCTACATTGTTTCCCGGGACTCAAACTATATCCATACCAAATTTTATCTAAATCGGTTCGCTGTTAATAATTCTCCATACAAACCTCCAACCGCCATTTCACCCCTTTAAGGGTTGATTTTTGCGATATAAACTATTTTATGTTCCGTCCCGGGACTAAATCTGTCTGTATACCAAGTTTCATATCTCATAAATAGGTTCAACTGTTAAAAAATTCCCATACAAACTTCCAACCCACTTTTCACCCCTTTAAGGATTGATTTTCTGGATGAAAACTACCCTATGTCATTTTCGGGCTATGCGTATACCACGTTTTGGTGAAGGTGGTTCCCTTATTTTTTTAAAGAAATGCTTGATGCAATAATTGTTGAATTGTTACGCCAGCAACGACTTACTACTATTAAGAGATCATGATTAATGCAGATTTCTACTCTTGAATAGAAGCTTTTCCCCGCGACTTCGTCTGCGTGGATTTAGTAATCCACCCTCCTTTTTAACCGCTTAAGGAATGACTTCTGGGATAACAACTATTATATATCCTTCCCCAGGTCTCAAACTATCTCCATTAAGAAGAAATTAGATTCAGTATGCCAATATCCCCCAACACGCTGCCGACCGCTGCTGTCACTAATCACATAGAGACATAAAAGGGCGACAAGGGCCTTGGCCAGAAACCAGAACTGCAAGAAGAAGCCCCTGAAAGACAATAAGGAAGGCCATCTTATTGTGACATCAGCTGTCCCAGCTACGATGCTGGCGAGAGCATTCTGGGGATAATATTTTCCACGTCCCCGATAACCTGGCAAGAACACCTGGCTAACCCACAGACCGCTTGCCCCTGTGGAGACTAGATATTGACGTTCTCCACCTATTGCTTATATAGTAACGGAAAAGCCCCATAAGTCGACCTCATCAAAGCTGAGATGTTATAATCAGACATGCCGACTGCTGTGAACGTTCTGACGCCACTCAATAGCATTTGTCTTGCTGAAGAGTCACCAGAAAACTGGAACAAGAGGCTGGAGCGAAGCAACTTTACCTTGCTTTTGATGACATCCAAAATGCTCTGCAAAATCATTTTGGATCTAAGGCATCATAGTTACTAGAACATGCTACTGAATGGCAGAAGAAAATGTACGTAACATTTATATAGATTTCGAAAAGGCTTTGTTATGCTAAGGTAGGCTTGTATCTGGGGCCGTCTGCATGAAATTAGTGTTCCCGGAATAATTATCGACCTCATAAACGCAATATGTGAATCTGCAATTGCCTTGTTTCGGTCCTCCGAAACAAGGCAATTGTGCGTCACTCTCACTCTACAAGAATATAACAAATAATACAAAAAGTTTATGAAAGAGGGAAGGGAGAGAGAGAAGACCCCTTGTCGCATATCCCTTGTAGAATATCCTTCTAGTTAATACGGATGTACGACAAGGGGTCTTCTCTCTCTCCTCTTCCTTTAAACTTTCTGTTTTAGTTGTTATGTACTTTGTCTATTTTTACTAACTTACGAATGTAACAGGTTATAAGTCAGGAGGTCCTGGGTTCGAATCCTGGTCAGGGCATTTCTTTGTGTGTTGATCACAGATATTTGTTCCTCAGTTATGGATGTTTTCTATGTATTTAAGTATTTAGCCATATTTATCTATTATATATATCGTCGTCTAGTACCCATAACACAAGCCTTATTGAGCTTACTGGGCCTAGGTCGATTTGTGTAAGATTGTCCTATAATACGAAGGCGTCCGATACTCTGGAATGGAACACCTTGTTGAGGGCTATGAATGAGTGTGGTGTGAGCGAGCCGCTGAACGGATGGTTACGCGACTATCTCACATCACGATCCTTCAAAGTTAAAGTTGGAAACGCCTATAGTCGTGGTTGTAGGGTAGAGTACGGGGTGCCGCAGGGCTCGGGCTGCGGTCCTGTCTGCTACTTAATGCACGTCAACAGCTTGTGCAGTGTGCTGCAGCATCGCGGACAACCTCTGCGCTCTGCGCGCGGGCACTGACCTTGAGGATACTTTCCGGCTAGTACAACAGGATATTAACTCGGTCGTTAAGTGGTCTCACGATATTAAAGTATAGTGTTTTTATTCTTAAACCATTTAAAAGGTGTCCAAAAGAAAATCGCTAGCTGTAAAAGAGCTGCTTTCCAATTCCAATAGCAATCCATAAAGAAAAAAACATACGCGACGAACAACGACAGTATTCATTATATTATGGCGAAAATTAGCAATATCTCGAAAAAATAAGTCAGTACCGAAAAAGTACCGAAGAACCGGGAATTCCCAGTTCCGAGCCAGTACCGGAAATCTCAGTACCGGTTCTGAAAAAGGCACCGGTACCGCAAACCCTAATTGCGATTCCGTACCGTCAGCGTATTTTGAGCAGCGGTGTGGAGGGCATGCTATTAAAACGGTACGAATACGATGCGTCACTGGATTCCGTAGCGTCACCGTATTTTAAGCAGCGGTGTGGTCGCACCTTAATCTGACAACTACATAATTTTTTTTTTTGCAAATACAAAGATCCCGATGAAATGAGAACCTCATCCTTCGAAATCTTGAAGTCGGTTGAAAACGGCCCCTTTATAAAAAATATTTATATAGTAAGTATCTATTTAACTAAATGGCTATAAAGTTGGGTAAAATCATAGACATAAACAAAAAGGAAGATGAGTGACGTTCATAGTAAACAAAACTGAAATGTGGTCCAGCACCTACACACTTGTAAAATGCTACACACCGCTATAATGTATGTGCATCAAGAGATAAACCTATATACTTATCACGGGTATGCAAGGGAGACCTCCATGTTTTGCGCATTGCACCACAGAATAACTAATAGTACTACCGTACAGAAAATTCACTCCTTCACAAAAGTCAAATTTAGGTATAAATTTATACCGATACTCGCCGCCTGCAAGCAAAATTGAAACTTATAACCGCGCACGAACCGTGAATCTTCTTTGCGCGATGACCGAGCTGTGAGTGTCGGCATGGGTTGTCACTTGACAAGTTTTTGTACCTACATATACCTACTGATTTATTATTTTTAAGATAAATATGTAAGAATTACAAACGTTGATTCTGTAAACATAAAATTTTTATCCGGAAATAATATGTCTGATTCTCACGGAAGTAGGTATGCCGCAGCCGTATTCCTTTGAAAATCCTATATCGGTCAGTTCGTAATATTGTTTCTGGGCAACCAATATTATATCTTTTATACGGATTAGATCTCGAAGCCATTGTGTGTTTTCAATTTTGCGCGAGCGCCACGTGACACGACTATCGTGCGAGCCGAGCGGCAGCCCACTGCCATACGCCTCCACGGGAGGCGCGCCGGCCAAATGTACCTAAACTGCGTAGTGAAAACCCCTGATTGCACAAAGTGTGACAGAGAAACTCTGCCACACGATTTATTCAATACAGGTGCCGGAACCTATATTTGATGGCACAGAATCGAGCGCCTGGTACCATATCTCCCTTTTTGTATAAATCAATGGGTAAAATTGGGTTGTTAATACTGTTAATAGGTACCTATTAAATTTAAGCTTTTGTTAAGACATAAACGTCTTATTCATGAATGTCTCGCAAGCTTAAATTAGTAATTTTTGTTTTGTCTGTTTCTAACATACACAACTGCCAAAGTGTTTTTTGCGCTCAAGGAGGTAATTATAGTAAATAAATAAATGAAAATCATGGGACAATCATACACAAGTTGACCTACGACGACTCTCTCTGCGGCCCTGACCACCGGCAGCCTGGGCCCTGCCCTATTGCCAGATTTTCCAGCCGCACCCTATGCTCAGTTTTTTTTATTTTTTTTAATCTTTTTTGTTTATGGGACCTTTGTCAATATGATAAATCGACTCCGTTAGGCATCTACGTTACAAAGTTTGTATAAGTATTATAGTATTACTATATCTAACTAAACATCGAAAAAACTGTACACTAATTTAAGGTTCAGTTTAAATTCCAAAATATCCTTCATCTTAAAGATAAAGATAAAAGATATTTATTCTTCAATTTAGGCACATTACAATGCACTTATGAACGTCAGAGAGAAAAAAAACTACCACTGGCTCTAACCCTACACCTCTGACCCGAGAAGTTTATGACTGGCAAGAAACTCGGCGGGACTTATTTTACTCAAACTTTCATGTTTTCTAATAATCAAACAGCCAATTTTGAGGCAAGAAATCAACAAGCAGCTGCAACTGTCACATTTGAACAGTTTGTGACAAATATCTGTCAATTTCACGGCGCAGATGTATGGAGTGGCGTGAAATCTGACGATCGAGGAGCGTTGCTAATCGGACTAGGGTCCTTGTTGACTGGATTACAAATCAAGCGGAGCTAATTTGACGCACCGTTGTTGATTGGGGTACAAATAGAAGAGGTTATGAAAAGGAAAGCGGTTTTGGATGTATAAGATAACAGTTTGAAGTAGGTATCGGAAGTGAATTATGTAGATTTTGACGTGATAACGTCTTCCCAAGTAACACATCAAGGCAGTATAACGGCCGTCTTACAGCATATCTGTATGCTTTTAGCATTTTGAGTTCGTTTTATAGTAGCATTATAAACATTTATAGTGCTGATATAGGTCTTAAATGGGCACAAATTACCCAGCTTGAGATCCTATACAGGTCATTTAATAGCATTACAGGCGCATTATGTCTGCGCTATTAGCATTATCGTTGTCATGGAAAGTGCCAATCGCATTAAAGAAGCATTGGTACGCTCTATTAAGTTGCCAACCGCATTAAAGAAGCATTAATACGGCCAAAAAACTTGCTAATCGCAGTAAAGAAGCATTAGTACTCTCGATTAACTTGCCAATCGCAATACAAAAGCATTATACTAGCATAAGAGTGTAGTAAAATAAACCTTACGTCAATGCAAAAACGTCTCTAACACCGACGGAACAAATGTTATACTATCGCCCCATCTCCATTCTTCCTTTCCTATCCAAAGTCCTCGAACGGCTAGTGCATCAGCAACTAACTTCCTTCCTGAATAGAAATGACCTCCTAAACCCATTTCAATCTGGTTTTCGTCCGGGCCATAGTACTACCTCGGCTCTTGTCAAGGTTACCGATGACATCCGTTTGGGTATGAATGACCAGAAGCTTACAGTTCTTGCACTTCTAGATTTCAGTAATGCCTTTAACACGGTCGATTTTGACATTTTGCTCGCGTTCTTACAGTCTCTTAACATATCGGCTGCAGCGATTGACTGGTTCCGCAGCTATTTGGTTGGTCGTCGGCAAAGAATTAAACTAGATTCTTCGTGTTCTTCCTGGTGCAGCACATCAGCTGGTGTTCCACAGGGTGGTGTGCTGTCTCCTCTTTTATTTTCTATCTTCATTAATTCCATAACTCTTGATCTCTCCTCTTCGTATCACCTCTATGCCGACGACCTTCAAATATATTCGCAGGGTATGCATAGCGATCTCAATTCAGTTATAGAAGCCACGAATCTTGATCTGCTCCGCATATCAAATTGGAGTCAAAATTACGGTTTAAAAGTAAACCCCCTAAAGTCACAGGTAATTGTGATGGGTAGCGCTAAACAAATCTCCAAAATTGACTTTCTCAGGCTCCCTCCGATAGTCTTCGATGGTATCCAAATTCCTTTTTCCAACCAAGTGAAAAATCTTGGCGTAATCATGGATCGTTGTCTATCATGGGTGCCTCAGGTGAGTGAAGTGAGCAGGAAGATGTTTGCTGCCATAGGGTCTCTCAGACGGCTCCGGAATTTCCTGCCAAATGCTACTAAAATTGCGCTTGCTCAGTCGTTACTTCTCCCCATTCTTGATTATGCAGATATCTCCTATTTAGACCTAACCGAGGAGCAACTTAATAAGCTTGAGCGTATTCAAAATGCCTGCATTCGGTTCATTTTCTGATTACGCAAATTCGACCATGTTTCTAGTTTTCGTTCTCAACTCAAATGGCTCCCTATCCGTCACCGCCGTAACTCTCATATACTTTCTTTACTCTTTTCTATACTTTTTAACCCTGCAACTCCCCGCTACCTCAAAGAGCGTTTCTCTTATCTTAATTATATTAGATCCTCTCAAAAATTGCTCCTAAAAGTGCCATCTTCATCTTCCAAATTTTATAATTGCTCATTTACGTTCCAGGCCGTTCGTTTGTGGAATTCTCTCCCTCTCAACATTCAACGCGCGCAATCTATTGGTAGCTTTAAATCGCAACTTAAGGAATACTATTTATCTCTTCCTTAGGTTTTTAAGTGGACACTGTTGTTTCTTATTGTGTGTATTATATATGTATATATGTACGTATATGTATGTTTATTTTGTATTTATTTAAGTATGTATATTCATATGAATGTGCTGTGTTATCTATTTCGTCTCTTTTGTTTCTATGCACCACCTACTGCTTATTGTTTTTCTCTAGTCTCCACTACCCAAAGGTTGTCTGGAAGAAATCGCTCATTAGCGATAAGACCGCCTGTTGTTACCTCTACCTAAATTTATCTAATTGTAAAATTTGTGCTTGTAACTGTATGAGGTGTGCAATAAAGAGTATTTATTATTATTATTATTATTCTTTATTTATTTTCCTTCTTAGGATTAGGTTTTTACAATATTTTTATAAAAGTAAAATATAAAAATACATCTAAAACATAGAAAAACAATAAAAACATTGTAAAAAACCTATCCTAGGGTGCCGCCGGCAACGGAGCAAGGCCCAGGCTGCCGGTGGTCAGGGTCGCAGAGAGAGGAACCTTCGGACTATGCGCGCCGTGTCCAGGATAACCGCCTTCTGAATCTGACCCTTGATCCAACCACAACCCCGTAGCGAAAGTCTCTCTAGGTGTTGGTCGAGACTCTTCGCTATGAGACCGTTCGCAGAAACAACTATCGGCACAATGATCGCCGAATCAACCTCCCACATGGCGGTTACCTCGTGAGCCAAGTCTAGGTACTTGCTGGACTTGTCCTTCTCGGCCTTCACGAGGTTCTCGTCACATGGGACGGTGATGTCGACGAGCATGGCCCGGCGTTGCGGTCGATCTATTACCACGATATCAGGCTTATTGGCTACAATAGTCCTGTCCGTGATAATAGATCGATCCCAATAGAGCGTGGCACGACCATTTTCGAGAACTGGCGCAGGTGTGTACTTGTAGTACGGCACTTCGTGGTCCACAAGACCGTATAGAAGAGCAAGCTGCTGGTGTATAATCCTAGCTACGAGGTTATGTCTGTGCAAGTACTCGCCGTTAGCAAGATGAGAACAACCGGAGATGATATGCCTGAGTGACTCTCCGGGACGGCGGCATGCCCGACAAATGTCGACCGTACCGTCCTTCAGGATATACCTCCGGTAGTTATTCGTCATGATAACTTCGTCCGTAATTGCACAGGCAAAACCTTCGGTTTCTCCGAAGAGGTCCCCGAATCGTAACCAGTTCACCGACGCGAGCAGGTCTACGTCGGGTCCCATGAGGGCCCTGTAGAACCGCCCGTGTAGCTCCTTGCTCTTCCATACCGCCTTGCGATCCTCGGTGCTTAGCACCACATATTTGCGCCAGTTCTCGTTTGCCAAGGAGAGCGGCGTGAGGCCTTTATCTACTGCCACCACATCACGATGCATCCCACACTCGTTGTTAAGAAAATAATTCCTAAGATTGTACACCTCACGGTTGTGGAGATTTTTGGCGTTTAAAAAGCCGCGACCTCCACACTTCCGTGGGATGTACAATCTCATAACAGACGAGCGTGGGTGAAGCATACGGTGTGTGGTGAGCAATAGACGGACCCTCCGATCCAGGGCATCCAGCTCGGTCTGTGTCCACCTTAGTATGCCAAAGGAGTATGTGAGTAGGGGCATCACCCAGGCGTTGAAGGCGCGCACCTTGTTGCCGCCTGACAAAAGACTATTGAGTACTTTTGTCAGCCGTCCGAAGAAGCGTTCCTTCAACGCCTGTTTAATACCCGCATCCTCAATACCCAAGGACTGTGACATACCAAGGTATTTGTAGGTTTCTGATTCAGAGATAGATCTGAACGTCATGGTCTCAGAAAGCTGTAAATTTGCTGAATTTACTACTTTCCCCCGCTGTACATGCATAACCGCACATTTATCAACACCAAACTCCATCTTGATGGAACTACTGAAGACTTCAGTGGTATTCAGTAGCTCCAACAAGTCTCGGTTATTTGGTGCAAATAATTTGAGATCGTCCATGTACAGAAGGTGAGATATGACTTCACCCTCTCTCCGAAGCCGGCAACCTAGCCCCGAATCCTTCAGCAGAGTGCTGAGCGGATTTAGAGCTAGGCAGAACCACAGGGGACTCAGACTGTCGCCCTGAAATATTCCTCGCTCGATCCTTATAAAGTCCTGCGGGCCAGAGGGGTCATCCCCACCTCCTGGTTGACGAAGAACTGTGGTCCACTTATTATTATTATTATTATTATTATTATTATAATACAATGAATGTTGTGATTTAACTACTTTGTCTCGCAATATAAAATGGACGAAGACGGTACAAAAAACTGAATGAGTGACACGTCATATTTGTTTGCATCCTAACAAAATTTATAAAAGTTTTTGACTCTTTTAAGTTATTATATCCTTCAAATATTACTGCGCAATGTAGTTTACTGTAAATGTATAGTTTCATTGAACATTTTCACGCGCCTTTGATTTATTGTGGTTTTGCTATAAAATATTATAAAAAGATATGCGTCAAATAAACAAAACAATTGTGTAATCCTCGTATAGAACGAGTTTTGCATTATTAAAATAAATAGGTCCGCATGATTTTATTTTTAGGTTATAAATTATTTACAAAATGGCGTTGGTCTATATAGACGGAGAGCTAGCCACGTCAGATATGACACAATAATGAGAGCAACCAAACCCCTCTAGTCAGTTTGGTATACTATGCTTATTTCTAGATCTGGACATCTGGCAGCTTTAAAGTGGTGGAGGTTAAAGAATGCAAACCATTTCAAGAGAATAAATCCTAGAGATCTGGGTTTGATGAAATATTATGAGAAACTATACAAATACTATACGATATTAAGAGAAATTATACAAAAGTTTATGTTGGGAGAAAATAGTGCCAAACAATGTATAATAAAATATAGTTCATAGTTTGTCGCCTACTGTTTTTGTTTCCGTAATAATCATACATCGGGGTTTTCGGTGCGGGAACGATTTGAGAAAGAGTAGAGGTAAACAGACAGGTTAGTCTGAGAAAATATCATATTATGCCTAATGAATAACTACCTCTCTGTGAATAGCATACACACTATGATACGAGCTTTTTTGCTTAGAGGCATGTTTGTATTGACTATTATATAGTATTTTAAAAATGCAATTGCATATCCGAAATTTATTAACGAGATCTACCTAAGACAAAGACACGGTATAATAAGTGTCAAATATTAATCTTGACGTCCGATATTTATGAACTATTTGGTTAACTGAAGAGGTTGACAATGATCAGTCATTACATGAATTAATAAAAAAATACTTGAAAAAATCATAGGTATATGTACCTACAATATATATACATAATAGTCAGCTATTACATATAAATTGTATATACCTATGATTTTCTCGATCAATTATTCATTAGGTAGAAACCTGCTAGAGTACATTCTGTTTTTTAAGTTAATGCCTACTCTTTGGCTAATATCAAACATTCCCGCTCCGAAAACCCCGATGTATGGTAATAATACACAATATTTTTTGGTCTAACGTTTTTTTTATCGATTTTTTACCAGTTTTGAGTCGATATTCCAACATATTCACTATAGATAGAATTATAAGGCAAACGACTATCGGTTCTTGAATCTTTTATCTCCATTCTGTAGAGCCGGATCTTGAAATAAATGAGCCGTTATTTTTTTATGATATTTTTAAAATATGGTCTAAAAAACACTTTTATCGATATTCGAATGGTGTAAAGAATCTTACATATACGTAATCTACATATTAGGGTTCCTCTTTGATGTCTCTAAAACTGTAGAGATTTTAATTATTAACTAATTAAAACAAAATTTATGACCATAAAACCACTTTTTTAGCCTAAACCGGTTTGACTTTGATGTCAAATATCTCGAAGACAATGAATATTGAAGTAAATATAGGATACTATAATGTTTAAAGCCGTTACTGATAATATGATAAGCTATATAAATCATTAGAAAACTAAGGGAATCAAATCTAAGGTCGTTGGCGCCAGGGAGCCCCTTAAATTATAGGCCCTGTCCTTTATAACTGAGACAACTTCGGCAATTTTTACCTAGTTTGGTATTACTATTTTCCAATTAAAACATTTTGCTAGTCTGTCACTGTGACCTCCACCCATTAAAAGCTGCCAGATGCCAGGATCTAGCAATAAGAATAGTATAGCAATCTAACCAGACGGGTTTTGTTGCTCTCATTATTGTGCCATATCTGACGTGGCTAGCTCTTAGTCCAATAGCAGCTCAGTGACCCTTAAAAAATGCCTTATTTATGCCTACAGCATTACACGTAATTATGCTATTAAACAACATTAAGCATTATATACTACTTAAAATTGCTATTGTAAACCCTAAGGCACTAAAACAGCTAAAAGCTGTATAGGGGCTGTTCATAAATTACGTAATCAATTTTTGATGATTTTTACCCCCCACCCCTAAAATCATCCAACCCTCCCCCTGCCAAATAAAGTGACGTCATTTAAAAAAAATGCGTTTTAAGCTTAATTGTAAAATAAAAAACTATTTAGTAGATAATATTTTATAGCATTAAAAGTTTATAGAAACACGACTTTCATTCCTTTTTTTACACATTGATGATGTGATCTTCGGAATGACCGCCCCCCCCTCCTACGTCATGCTACCATCATCCGATGTCCAGACCCCCCCCCCATTTGAAATGACGTAATTTATGAACAGCCCCTTATAGTGAATTACTTGGCTTTATAATGGTTTATATTATTGCTATTATACAGCATTAGGAATGTATTACCTACTTATAAATGCTATTGTACACCCTAAGGCATTAAAAATAGCTGAAAAGCTGTATAGCGAATTTACGTGGCATTATAATGGCTAATATTCATGCTCTTAAACAGCATTAAGCATTTATTTATGCTATTGTAGAACCTAAGGCACTAAACAAAACCGAAGCATTAGTGTAGCAAACCAAAACGCAACTGTACAGCATTCAGCTGTACAGTTGCATGTTGTTCGCTGCACTAAAACTAATGGCTAAACAAAAGCATTTACATATGCCATTATACAACCGTTATACAGCGTAAAGCATTATAAAATGCTATTGTAGAACCTAAAGCACTAAAAACAGCTGAAAGCTGTATACCGGATTTACGTAGCATTATAATGGCTAATATTCATGCTCATAAACAACATTAAGCATTTATTTATGCTATTGTAGAACTTGAGGCACTAAACCACACCGAAGCATTGTGTAGCAAGTGTAGCAAACCAAAACGCAACTGTACAGCATTCAGCTGTACAGTTGCATTTTGGGTCGCTGAACTAAAACTAAAGGCTTTAAAAAAGCATTTATACATGCCATTATACAACCGTTATACAGCTTAAAGCATTATATAATGCTATTGTAGAATCTAATGCACTGAAGTGCTTTTAAACAGTCGAAAGCTGTACAGTTG
Organism: Pammene aurita; assembly: GCA_947086415.1. Taxonomy (NCBI): domain Eukaryota; kingdom Metazoa; phylum Arthropoda; class Insecta; order Lepidoptera; family Tortricidae; genus Pammene; species Pammene aurita. Next base: position 7,134,013 of record OX352312.1, read on the forward strand.
CGTTCTGGTTTGCTGCACTAAAGCTAAAGGCTTTACAAAAGCATTTAGATATGCCATTATACAACCGTTATACAGCTCAAAGCATCATATAATGCGACAAGTTGCTCGGTGAACGTATATAAGAGTTTATACGGTCCTTAAGTTCGAAATAAGTTAACTATTCACATGTTATAATGCTTCCTGTGTTACTTGGGTTATAAACTTAATAAACTTATAAAAAGTGAGTACGTATATCAATGATATTTACTATATACTAACATTTAACCATCTGCTACAGTCGGTAGTTGATTTCAAATTTGTAGGTATTTTTAAACTCCTTTGTATCCTATTCAGTGATAAACTGATAATAATTCAATTCAATTCATAAATAAAAGTAGATGAAGGGTACACGGAAAGAACATGTCTAGTCACTTTTTTTGTAAAATGGGATTTTTATATCAAAATGTAGAGCTTGCAATGAACTATTAGTAACAACTTCTGTTACAGATGTAAATTTTAACGTATATCCACTTCTTAACTCATAAAAACCATCTAGTTACGAAAATAGTATGGTTAATTCATAGACTAATAACCCAAGACGCCGCATAGCCGGGCGAACCCCGCTGCCACGCATACAGTCGCTTCACTCGATGGTGTGAGAGAGAAAGTTGTCTTTCCTTTCAGTCCTGTATGTAACATCGCTTGCTTGCGGCATTAAAACGCATTATTGTTGCATTTAATTGTGACGCAGAAACACTATAACATCTGGTCTGCAAAATTTTGGCATTTAATTTCACTGGTGAACCGTTTTTTATCTTAATTACCTATTAAAATTTGTCCGGAAAGAGAAGTGTCGTAGTTTATAAGGACGCTCATACATTCTACGACACTTGTCTTTCCGGACAGACTCTAAATATAATTGTAATTATTGGATGTGACAGTAAACAAGTGTGTTACCATGGCAGCCATTAATGTCTCTCTCTTATGCACCACGGAACAATCGCGCGTTCCCTGTCTAGCATTGCCTGCAATCGCTCGGTTCCCCTCCCGCACCCCTCGGTTTTGGCAGTTTTGGTTTCAAAGAAATAACGCGCTAAGCGGAGTATAGAGATATTTAGTATATGGGTTAATTGAATCGTTCCAAATTTTAAAAGCGCTATAACTCAAAATGTTGTCAATGTGACTAGTACGTGTGTACCCTTCAGGTATTAGTCGGTGTTGTACACTTATTTATACGGAAAATGATGATGATGGAATTTCCATTTGCAGAGCTAATCCTTTAGGCTCTAAAAATTAATTTAAGAAGGGGAGCCAATCAAATTCCTGATGCAATTTCTTTACGAAGTGGGGGTGCCCCCCATACTTAATTAAAAATAAAATAGAGCTATATAGTCAAGTTTGATATCATTTTCGTGTAAAGCAAGGATGCCGAATTCATTTTTGGTATTTTATTTATACCTTTCCATATAAGAAAACTGATAAAACATAAAAAATATGAAATCAATGTTTGATATTTTTTTGAATAAATGGTCGTAACATAAAAATATATTTTCATGATAAAGCCCTGTTATTCCCCTTTATAAAAAGTATATAAATCCTATATTGGTTATAATATCTTTAACCAAAAAAATATATATTATTAGGCCTGTTATCAACCACAATCTAATTATGTAGGAAAAAAACGGGCCAAGAGCGTGTCGGGCCACGCTCACTGTAGGGTTCCGTAGTTTTCCGTCCGTCACAGTAAGTGTCCCCACTTAAGAGTTAAAATAACACCGTCATGTAGGATATGATATGAGCGTTCCACGTACAGCGACATCTATCGGCAAATTAAGTAAACTAGCGCGCGAGCATAAAGTATGGAAGATGATTTTTATGGGATAATTCTTTATTGCGTGAACCGATTTTCACCGTTTTTACTTTATTTGAAAGCACGTCATTTCATTGTAATTTTGTAGAAATTACAGGTACAATAAACACCTGCTTATACGGTTAAATTACAAACTTAGTTCAGAAATTATTTTGTATTTTTTTTTCAAAAACTATTCATCCTATCAAGTTCAAAATAATTTTCCTAGAAAGTTTTTATAAAGTTCTACTTTTGAGATTTTTTTCATATTTTTGAAACTTATGGTTCAAAAGTTAGAGGGGGGGGGGGACGCATATTTTTTTACTTCTGGAGCGATTATTTCCGAAAATATTTACATTATCGAAAAATGATTTTAAAAACCCCTATTCATTTTTAAATACCTATCCAATAATATATCACACGTTAGGGTTGAAATGAAAAAAAAAATCACTCCCCACTTTACGTATAGGGGAGGTACCCTAATAAAAAAATAATTTCCACTTTTTATTTTACCACTTTGTCGGCGTGATTGATATACATATTAGTACCAAATTTCAGCTTTCTAGTGCTAACGGTCACTGAGATTATCCGCGGACGGACGGACGGACGGACGGGCAGACATGGCGAAACTATAAGGGTTCCTAGTTGACTACGGAACCCTAAAAACGATGTGGGTTGAGCTCTAAATACTTGCCTAATTATATGTTTCACAACTAAATGGACGTGAACCATTTTAAACGCTATTATTTACCTTGCCTTAGTATGCTTGTTATAATCCGTAAGTGAAATAAAGAGATATTTTAGAAGATACCGGAACCGGTTACCAATAAAGGGGTATTAGATCGAGGGAGTATTTGGTAGGATTGTTTTTAAAAACTATCAATGTAGTAAGCACATTGCGTTACCCAAAGGTAAGCGCTTGTCGGGTACGGATTGGAGGAGGAGAGCAGAAGATCGAGCACAGTGGCGTGCCATGGGAGAGGCATATGTCCAGCAGTGGACTGATAGTGGCTGCTACTGCTGCTGCTTATAATGATAATGTAGCGCTTACCGAAATGAAAATCCAAAATGATGCTTACCTATCAAGCTAATTTCATCTCTATTGCTAAGATATTAGACAGGGACATAACATTGAATATAGGGTAACCATATAATTTTGTAACCAAATAATATCGAAAAGAGTTATCAAATAGAGGAGTTCTCCGGTCCTTGTTATCTAGTGACGTTTTCAAGTGAAAGGTACATCACTGGGGATTATCAATAAGGGCCCGTTAATATTTTTAGAGAGAAAACTTAACTGGTAGGTATACATCTTCAACCGAGGACAGTCTGTTGGCGAATAGTGCGCTCTAAAACAAAAATATCAATTTTGTGTTATACCTACTTAGACATTACACAAACTTATTTGAAAATTTGTTAATTTATTATCTATACATATAATAAAGCTGAAGAAGGTCGAAAGTCTGTACATGGAAGAAAATCGAAAAAAAGTTGGCTGGGGATACTTAGAATCGATAACAGAATACGTTCCAACAATTTTTAGAATTTTTGTCTGTTTATCTGTTTGTCTGTTTATTTGACCGCGCATCACGTGAAAACGAAACGAAACGGATTTTGATGAAATTTTGTATAGAGATAGTTTGAGTCCCGGGAAAGGATAATATATAGTTTTAATCCCGAAAATCAACCCCGGTGGGGTGAAAATGGGGTTGAAAGTTTGTATGGAGAATTTTTAACCGCTGAAACTATTTAGATAGAAATGAGTATGGAGATAATTTGAGTCTCGAGAAATGTCATAGGATAGTTTTCAAACCCTTGTGGGGGTGAAAAGGGGGTTGGAAGTTGGTATGAGGATTTTTTTACCGCTGAACTGATTTAGATGAAAATTGGTATAGAGATAGGACAAAGGATAGTTTCATCTTCAAAAAAGCCCCCCCCCCCTCCTCATCTTACTTTAGAACCGTAGGTCCAATTTGTTAATTTATTATCTATACATATAATAAAGCTGAAGAAGGTCGAAAGTCTGTACATGGAAGAAAATCGAAAAAAAGTTGGCTGGGGATACTTAGAATCGATAACAGTACAAGTTCCAACAATTTTTAGAATTTTTGTCTGTTTATTTGACCGCGCACCACGTGAAAACGGCTGAACGGATTTTGATGAAATTTTGTATATCTGTAAATTTCGTATGAAGTTTGAGTCCCGGGAAAGGATAATATATAGTTTTAATCCCGAAAATCAACCCTGGTGGGGGTGAAAATGGGGTTGAAAGTTTGTATGGAGAATTTTTTACAGCTGAAATTCGCGCTCTGTGACTGCGGAATCGAGGACCAGACTATGGAGCACATCATACAGCGGTGTCCACTCCGCGCATACCCAGGAAGCCCAGAAGACCTGATGGAAGTGACGCCCGACGCTGTGCAATGGTTGCAACATTTTTACACATTTCAAAAATTTCAAAAATTTCAAAAATTTCAAAAATTTCAAAAATATCAAAAATTTCAAATATGAAATAAAATTAAATAACAACTTCTTTCCAACCGAGTGTTCCACGACACTCAAGTATTTTATTTTTCTCTGACGTTCATTAGTGCAGTGTAATGTGCTTACATTGAAGAACAAATATCATGATCTACATCAATATCATAAATCCTCTATTCCGCGTTCGGAACCGTATGTAATTACCACCATAGTACTGCAACCAGTAACGTAACATCAGTGTATTATCTGTGACAGTGTGGTAAAAACGTATGAAAATTCATTACCTACGGTAACGTAATGAATATCCGCCCCCCCCCCCCCCCCAACCGCCGGTACGCCCCCCCGACCACCGGCACGCCCCCTCGACCACCGGCATGCCCCCCCGACCACCGGCGCAATAAGGTTTGGTCATGGTGGTGTAATGAAACCATTAGAATGACTGCCATGGATTTTTAATATATGTGTGCAGATAAAGCAGTGTATGCTTCTGTATATAATTAGGCCATATTACGTAACAGTTACATAAACTACTATTTATCTCTTTTTAGGGTTCCGTAGTCAACTAGGTTATAGTTTCGCCGTGTCCTTCCGTCTGTCCGCGGTCTAGCTCAGTTACCGTTCGCATTAGAAAGCTGGAATTTGGTGAGACCTGATAAGAACTTTCAATAAAAACTATCCATACTAATATTATAAATGGGAATGTGTATGTGTTTGTTTGTTTGTCCGTCTTTCACGGCAAAACGGGGCGACGAATTGATGTGATTTTTTAAGTGGAGATAGTTGAAGATTACTAATTCCAATTCAAGAAAATCCCCAGCCAGGTTATACGTAGCCTATAAAAATTCAACGTCTAAAAGGGGGGAGGGGGGTAGCCCCTACACTCGATTGAGTTAAATTTGCATGTGTCCTGGACCCCCCCCCCCCTCCAAATGCACATCAAATAGAAAAAAAACATTTCTGCATTTGTGACCCCCCACCCCCACCCCAATTTCAACCGCGCCTGTTCTTACCTTTCATGCTTAGACTGATTTGACGGAAGGATCGATTTGGATGATATTTGCCGAGGACATGAACGTATAAATACAAAAGTGGTCCTGTATCGTCCGATATACACCTATTACTCTATGTCGTTTAAATCATGCCAAAAAAAATTATAGGATAAAAAAAAGTATTCATTTTTGAGTGTGCGAGTAGTTTCATTTAGTGGTAAATGTAAAATATTTTATTAGGACGACTGTCTTCTAGCGCATCCATCTGTCAACTTTACTTCAAGTTCCACCTCCAGGGTAGCGGGAGAGAAATTAGGGGTGAATTAGCCGCTTACTGACACCGACCGAATTCCACGCGGGCGTAGCCGCGGGCACAGCTAGTAACTAATATTTACATAACTAAATGCAAGTCTGCTTATCTACATGCTTCATCCCACATATACTACAGCAATAGATAATACTTAGGGACACTCGATTATAGCAGGTTGCCATGGCATAGCCTGGAAGAACATAGTTTTTTTTTCATTCTCATACCACAATTTTTACCAAAAATTATATCATAAGGTGGCAGTTCGAAACGTTTACCTATCGAAAGAGATACCTTTGGTGATCCGATCACGCATGGGTTGCCAACCAAAAACCTGGCATATTTCAAGGTCAGCCATGTTTCATGAGGCCAAAAAATGGGGTAATTTACCTCATCAGGTGGCAAAATGAAATTGATGCAGATCGATAGCCTTAGGCGTGCCATTCACGAATATATAGGGTTGCCTGCCATCAGCCTGGCAGCTTTTCTGGTCAGCCTCCTCAAAGTATCGATGTTGAGAACTTGGAACGACGAGAAATTCATGTACAGATGCTAACATTCAAGGAATACTTTAATTCAAATAGTCATATTTAATTAAAAACTACACATTGAGAGTCTTGCACTTCAAACGTGTTGAAATAATAGGGTAAATGAACCAGTTACGGTCATTTCTCATTGGTATTTTCGAATATGGGAAAAGTAATGTTGCCGTTTAAGTTGAAGGTTCACTTAATACTAAACACGGCATATACTTAAGATCTACGTACGGTCATACTAGAATTATGTAGAAATAATCTGACATCATTCATCACTAAATATCTTCTTCTTCCTGCCTCTTTTCCATTTCAATTGGAATCAGGCCGCTTTGTATGAAGGTGCCAGGACTTTCGGCCCTGGGTTGTCGATGGTACGATATTCAGGGCTTTTAGATCCTTCTCGATTCTTGTCCACCAAATATAGGAGGATTTTCTTTTAGTATGAGGTTTTGTGGGGATATTGAGTACTGCCTTTACAGAATAATTGTCGTCTCTTTTACTTTTGTGACCGAACCATCGGAGTCGGTTTTCCGACTTCCATACAAGCCCAAAAGCCGGGCTTGCCCTAGTTGCCTCACCGAAATTACGTATTTTAATCGTCGCGCTAAATAACCCGTATTAATTATTTCGAGTGAGCTGTTTATAAATTTTGCCACACGCAACAAAGTGTCGCCACTGCCGCGCAAACGACTGAGGCAAACGAAACTAAACGTAGCACATGCTGCTGTCCCGCTCGCACTCACCACCGCCGCCGCCTTGCAAGCGGCATACAAGCGGGCATTCATTTCGCCTATACAAATCGCCCTATTGGTGTCTGTACAACGAGCAACAATTTTTGCCTGGTGTACCTATAGCAAAATACGGCGATTTAAAACCAGCTTTTTGGTGTGAAGTTGGCCGCATGCCGTAAGATCGCGCGACGCAAGTGAGCGTTAACTTCAAGTGTATTATATTACAAAAGTCGAATTTGATATGCAAATTAATTGTTTGAGCAAGTCAATGTGAATTGAATGGTATTGTGGTGAGGTGAGGTAACGACTTAGTAAAAGTTCTTAATTATTTTGTAAAACTTGTAAAAGTGTTAAAATTACTTATTAATAATGGATGAAGCCGTTCCTTGTGACTGTTTGAGGTACGTCCAAGTGTTGATCATGATCAACAAAGGCAAGGTAAAATCTCTGAAGTTTGTTCAAAATCAATGTGTCGTTAAACCTAATACCCGGCTTGTGTTATTTGTAGGCATGTCTCAGATAAACCATCAGTTGCATAAGCGAAAATTTAGTAGGGCTGCTTACAAAATACACTAGGCTAGATTGTTAGTTGTTTTCATTCTAAATAACTTATATTTCTGTTGTAGCATATTTTTTTCGAAAGATGATAACATTTTGAGTATATAAAGATTGAATAGTTAGTACGAAATCATGTCTTTAGGCTTGCCCTACTCCAAACCTCTGGGCACGCTACTGCTCAGTGAAGATTCTCAATACACGGAAGTTGAGACTTTCATGATTGTCGTCCTCGTGTAACTGTATTTTGTACCTTTTGTCGAAGACAACACGTTTGTAAATCCGATCTCGCATATAATGTGCAGAGTATTCAAATAAGAGGGTATTATACATATGTGTGGAGGTGAAGCGGTGGAAGGTTCAGCATGACTTCTAAGGCTCCGGTCGGAGTGCTCCTCAAGCAAGCTGTGGTAGCCACACATGCAAGCCTCTGTAGTCTCTGCAACTTGTTCCGTACGTTGGCTAGGTTTGTTCTTGGCTACCAAACCAGCGCGTCTTTTAGAGCTAAAGAGTGATTTTTGGGTTAAGTCCCCACCAATCATCTTTCTGCGTTGCCACTAGATGACTTCCGCCTTGTTCATATGGTTGGTCCAATGGAGTCTACTGTCAAGAGTCAGTCCTAAATACCTTACCTCATTTGTCAGTTGTAGGTTGTAGTTTAGATTGGAACAGTTTTGGTTTGGTAAAGTTGCCACGTGCCCTTTTGTTGGTGAACATTACCATTTCTGTCTTAGTGGGGTTTACTGATAGGTCAAATTCCTCGCATCATCGCTCCGCTCCAGAACGATTTGGGTGAGGTCACAAGCCTTGCTGGTGAATTTACCTGATATTAGTATCGTCAGATCATCAGAATGGCCTATGGTGAAGAAGTGGTCCTTGTTCAGGTTGGTTATGTTTGTATACTACTAGGTTCCATAACAGCGGTGATACGACTCCCTATTGAAGGCATCCTCGCACCACTGCTACGGCCTGCGGCTCACCTGCATACATTATAGTCCTTTTTTTGAGCATGTTGATGAGCCACTTGATCAGTTCGGGCTCCGTGCCGTGATTATTTAAGGCATTCCCTTTATTGGCAAAGTGGGTCTTATTAAAAGCGCCTTTGATGTTAATGAACGTGCTGGGGCACATTTACTTGTCACCAATAGCATTCCCGATACGGCTGACGACCATGTGAAGAGCCGATTATGTAGATTTACAAATGTATGCAGTATGCGTGTTGGTTGTCGTGCATCAGTATATTCCTTAGCTAACACTATGATTTAACGATGCCTTAAGTCCTTTTCGCACAATTTTCTAGTGTCTTCAGCAGGGATGATTTATTTATTTTATTTCTATTATTTTTATTTTTATTATGATGTGAGAATAATCGGTCTAAGTATAGGATTTAGCACCTGTGTAGTCACTCTTACCTGGTTGAGGTATGAATATCACGTTTTTATCCCTCCATAGCCTATGCACGTAGCCCCAGGTTAGGAAGGTTTTCATGAACTCGAACAGGGTTCCCAGGATGAGTCCTAAGCCCCACTGTAATACAGCGGGGAAGATACCATCCGGACCGGCTGCCTGAAAGGGATGGAAACTGTCGATGGCCCATCTGATCTTTTTAGCGGTGATGATTCATTTCGCTATTTGTTTGTTATTGTCTAAAGTATTGTAAATATTCGAGCTTCCGTAGCGATCCCAGCTGGGTAATAGATGTTTGGATTTCCTTACCCGATTTGCATAATCTAGTATTTCGATGCTGCTGCAAAAGTTCATCCATGAAACAGACCTCCAATACCGCAGTCGTTTTTTGTACCTGGCGGCTTAGGAATCACAATATTTCACCCAGTCCGCCTCAGCCGTGGTGTTCATAGCCCTGTTAAAGGGTTTCCTGGCTTTCTTCCCGAGTCTCTCCAGTTCTGTAACCCGCCACTGATGACCTGCTATGGCCGGTTCCAATAGTGGATTCAGCGGGCAAACCGTGTGAAAGCTGTCTACTGGGATGTAAGTTAGGATGTTTACCTGTTTCTATCTGTACTGGCCCCCGAATGTCGTACTTTGGAGGGAGTTTTTCTAGACCCTTACCCAGGGTCTTCCTGAAGATGTATCGGTCTGTCTTCCTAGGGGGGCGTCCATTAATCGCGTCATACGTTTTTGGCTTGTTTTAGACCCCCCCCCTCCCACATGGTGATCTTTGGTGATATTTTCAGGACCCCTCCCGCCCCCCCTCCAATATGACGTGTAATTTTTTTGCTAACTTAAGTAAGTACAGTTTTCTAACACATGAACCTACGTAACGTACGTACACGTGAAGGGTAAAAAAATGAAACTACATGGATACCTCACCGTTTTAATTAAAATTATCTTTAATAGAAAAGAAACCGGCCAAGTGCGTGTCGGATCACGCATAATCGAGCGTACCGACACTCGAAAAACTAATATCAAAAGGTCGTATCAGCCTATGAAAGAAGTTTTCTTGGAGATAACTCAAAGTTTCTAAACCGATAATTTTCAAAACAATTTTCGTTCCTTTGAACGAAAAGATCATTCGAAAATATCATTGTATATTCTTTAATATACAATGATGTATATTTTCAATTTTTTTTCATATATTTTGGAACTTCGGTTCAAAAGTTACAGGGGGGCACAATTTTTAGACTTACGGATGATCATTCTTAAAATATTCAGTATATGAAAAAATGTTTAAACAAACCTCAATGTTATGAACCGACTTCAAGATTTCGAAGGAGGAGGTTATCATTATCAACTCGTCGTATTCTTTGTTTTTGCTAATTTTTTTTGTATGTTCACCGATTATTCGAAGACGTATGGATGGACCGATTTAGAAAATTCTTTTTTTGGTTTAAAGAGTATCTTCACAGTTAGTCCCACTGTAACCAGGTCAGGATCTGATACTGGGATCCTGGAGAAATCGAGGGAACACTTCAACTATTATAGGCACAGCCATAGTGAATTGAGTATTTTTTACAGCAACTCGAGCATTTGCTTTTGGAAAGGTGGAGGCTAAGTGACGTCGGTTCTTTTTTGATTAAAATTATTTTTAAATACCTATATTACCTATCGAGTGATGTGAAACACATTGATATTTGGTAAATTTTTTTTTTTGACAAATAGTTACATGTCTGGAGTGTCCCCCATGAAAATATCTTTTTCAGCAAAACTTAGTAGCGGCATACAAAATACACCTTATGTTAAAATTGTATTAAGATATGTTTTATAGTTTCCGAGTAAAATAGCTGTGACATACGGACGGACAGACGGACATAACGAAACCAGTTACGTTTTTGCCATTTTGGCTGCGGAACCCTAAAAACCTACTTCACAAAATAATATTTCAAATGCCATTAAAATTATTGAAAACCATAGTATATCTCATAAGTCATAACAATTAGTCCCAAGACGTAATAAACCGGCCAAGAGCGTGTCGGGCCACGCTCAGTGTAGGGTTCCGTAGTTTTCCGTCCGTCACAGTAAGTGTCCCCACTTAAGAGTTAAAATAACACCGCCATGTAGGATATGATATGAGCGTTCCACGTACAGCGACATCTATCGGCAAATTAAGTAAACTATTGCGCGCGAGCTTAAAGTATGGAAGATGATTTTTATGGGATAATTCTTTATTGCGTGAACCGATTTTCACCGTTTTTACTTTATTTGAAAGCACGTCATTTCATTGTGATTTTGTAGAAATTACAGGTACACCTGCTTATACGGTTAAATTACAAACTTAGTTCAGAAATTATTTTTTAATTTTTTTTCAAAAACTATTCAACCTATCAAGTTCAAAATTATTTTCCTAGAAAGTTTTTATAAAGTTCTACTTTTGAGATTTTTTTCATATTTTTGAAACTTATGGTTCAAAAGTTAGAGGACACATTTTTTTTTAAATTCTGGAGTCATTATTTCCGAAAATATTTACATTATCAAAAAATGATTTTGGTAAACCCCTATTCATTTTTAAATACCTATCCAACAATATGTCACACGTTAGGGTTGAAATTTAAAAAAAATCACTCCCCACTTTACGTATAGGGGAGGTACCCTAAAAAATTGGTTGTTTGTAAAGTAGGTTTACGATCGAGATGTTTACGTGATAACGTCTTATTGGTGATATAAGTTTTTGGGAAGTAAGGAATTAATGAAGATAACAATTTTTTCAAATTTTAAATTACATCTTAGATTAAACATTCAACGAAAACTTAACCGCACGAGAAAATCTCCATTCGTTTGTATGCCGCTAGAGTGAGAGAGACGGAAGATCGGTCCACTCACTCGAACGCTATGCCAACCTCCGCTCGTGAGGATTCCGCGTGACAAGTTTCACGGAATGACTGGCAGCGCTCGAGATGAGACGGGAGATCGGTCCGTCTCTCTCTCGTTATACCTGCGATCGCGCTCGTGAGGTTTTGGTGTGACACAAGTTTCTGAACATGTCACCCGACTAAAACGATTATAAAGACGTTATCACGTCAAAAACATTTTTTTCCACTTTTTATTTTACCACTTTGTCGGCGTGATTGATATACATATTAGAACCAAATTTCAGCTTTTGAGTGCTAACGGTCACTGAGATTATCCGCGGACGGACGGACGGACGGACAGACATGGCGAAACTATAAGGGTTCCTAGTTGACTACGGAACCCTAAAAACCTTGTCGTGGAGGAGTTCCATTCTGGTCTTCACGAGCAGTTTCTATTTCACTAAAAAGCACTATTTAAATGCAATTGTTTGGTTTTTAGATTTAAAAAAAAATCGCTATACGTCTGCTTAAGGTTGCAGGAGTTCCCTTGATTCCTCGTGGATATTTCCGGACATTCCGCCAATCCATCATTAGAAATGGATTTTAACAAAAATGAGATCAATCTAAGAGACGCCGTGCATAAAGCATAGCGACGCCCCGCCCGCTCAAACGCTGAAGTGCCAACTGCGAGGCAAATTACCGCGCGCAAATTTTACTCTGGTTTCGGCAGTTTGGTTAATTTAAAAGTTGATAATTTTTATTTTATTGAATATAATACAGTAGCACGGAGAAACAAAAAAATTACACGTGATATGTGTCCATACCCCCCCCTGTGGTGATGATTGGTGATTTTTTCTTGACCCCCCCCTAAACAATATGACGCGATTAATGGACGCCCCCTAGGATTGCGAATCCATCTGTGATCTGAACAAGAGGCCTCTCGTGAGACGTGAGACTAGTTCACTTACATTCTCTGAAGACAGAGTGAGGTCAATAATCGTACTGCACCTTCTGTTTTCGAATGTTGTTTCCGCACCTACGTTTAGAATGCTTAAGTCACAAGGTATTCCTCAGTGTCTAACTTACCCTTGTTGTTGTCTTTATCACCCATAGAGGGTGATTGCGTTAGAATCGGCCCTAATGATGATCGCGAGGCTTTCGCAGTGGTTGACCAGCAGTTGTCATTCTAGTGGCGGAGAGGAAAAATCTATTAAACCACTATCAGACCCGCAATGACATACGCGTCAGAGTGCTGGACCACGCAAAAAGTCACGAACAATAACTTCATACAGCAGGAATATGTTGCGCTCGCTGGGAGGTGGCTTAACAAGGCTGGACAAGGTTCGCAATGAGTACGTCAGGGGGTTATTTAAAGTGGCTCCAGTGGCAGAAAAACTTAAGGAAAACCGACTCCTTTGGTTCCTTCACAAAATTAGAAGAGACGACCATTATTCTGTAAAGGCAGTGCAGTGGTCAATATATCCATAAAACTTCGTATTAAAGGAAAACCACCTCGTATCCTCTACTCGTATTTGGTGGACAAGAACCGGGAAGGATTTAAAAGCCCTGAATATCGCACCATCAATAACCCAGGGCCGAAAGTCTGGCGCCTACATACAAATCGGCCCGATTCTAATTGAAATGAAAAAGAGGCAGGAAGAAGAAGATAAAGGAAGATACATAGTGATGAATGATGTCAGATTATTTCTACATAATTAAATATCCAGTATGACCGTACGCAGCTCTTAAGTATACGCCGAGTTTAGCTTTAAGTGAACCTTGAACCTAAACGGCAACATTACTTTTCCCATATTCGAAAATACCAATGAGGAATGACCGTAACTGGTTCATTTACCCTATTATTTCAACACATATGAAGTGCAAGACTGTCAATGTGTAGTTTTTAATTAAATATGACGGTTTGCATTAAAGTATTCCTTGAATGTTAGCATTTATTACATGAATTTCTCGTCGTTCCAAGTTCTCAACATCGATACTTTGAGGAGGCTGACCAGAAAAACTATCTATGGCAGGCAACCCTATATATTCGTGAATGGCACGCCTAGGGCTATCGATCTGCATCAATTTCATCTTGCCACCTGATGAGGTAAATTACCCCATTTTTTGGCCTCATGAAACATGGCTGACCTTGAAATCTGCCAGGTTTTTGGCTGGCAACCCATGCGTGATCGGATCACCAAAGGTATCTCTTTCGATAGGTAAACGTTTCGAACTGCCACCTTATGATGTAATTTTTGGTAAAAATTGTGGTACGAGAATGAAAAAAAAACTATGTTCTTCCAGGCTATGCCATGGCAACCTACTATAATCGAGTGTCCCTAAGTATTATCTATTGCTGTAGTATATGTCTGATTTGCCACCGTGTGAGGCAAGGTTTCATGCAATGGGAGCTTAGACTATAGTAGAACACAGTGCATTGCGGATCATAAAGTAAGCGGAGTTTAGACAGTTTTAGTAACAACAACTTGAAAAGAAAATAAGTATTGTTTAGGTAAATTCAAAAGCTTTTATTGAAAATAAACAATACTATAGATAATGTACAAAAAACTATAAAAATAATTCGGTAGGTTCTAGAGTCATCACAACACACTTCTCATCAATGTAGCTAGAGCATTGAAAAGACAAAAAACTAAAGTCGTAGGGCGCTTGAATCTTTTATCAACGGACAACGCCTAATATCATTATATTATATATGAACTTAGGTTAGGTACGCTACGCTAGAGGTGTGATGAATGGTACCTAGGACCTATCGATTATTTTAGCCTTGGGTACATTAACTGCATCATTATTTTCAATTATAACTCTTGTTATGCGGTAGTTTGTAAGTGTATGTTTGTGTAAGGTAGTTTTAAGTTGACATTTTGTTTTATTATAACATATAACATACTAATTTACCTACTATTAGAAACGGGGTGTTTACCTAACTCAAATATACATGGTATACCATAAATATGATACCAATAAAAATATTTTAATAGTACCTAGTCAAAACAGAAAAAAAATATTTTACTTATTTTATTTATGGCCTGGATCTGGATACGAGACTTTCAAGCCAAATCTAAACTCTGCACTTTAATGAGTTACACCTATAACAATTATTTTTCTCACTTCCTACAAAAGTAGGAACATTCATATTTTTTTTACAAAAACGGTTGAAGTTAACACAAAACTTTCATGAAATTCTCTACAATTCATGCCTTTGAAGTATGTTGCTAAGACTTATAGTTTTCAATCTAAGTGTCGCGAAAATTTTAACCCCCCCTTTTTACCCCCACCGCACCATAAATTTAGGTGGCTCTGCTTCCTAAAATGGCCTATGGGTCCTAAAGTATCATTATGCAAAAGGAGATCCCATCATCACTAAAATCCGTATAATGCCCTTTGTTGTCGTGTGCACCACCGACTATATGAAATTTTTCATCAATGTTTTCTTATGACGTCATCACGCAAAATTATCATCCGTAAACCGACTTTTGACTTTACAGACAACCATTTTCTTGTGCCTGCGTCTAAAATCCGTTATCGATTTTCAATTTGATAGATTTTATGCTAGTTTTAGATATGTGTGTTCACATTCGCGTCGTAACGTTCGAATTACATATTCATCATACAAACATAATAATAACAGATCACTCATTTCATTATAGTTAAAAAACACAGGTGCTACGGATCCAGGCGTCCGTAAACTTTGCGGGGACTGGACCGAACAAATAGGATTTTTAAAAAAAGCGTTTTACGAATCCTACGCGTACGACAACGAAACGTGATTAAATCATTTTAAGAGAAACTGATAGTTTCATTTGTAATATTTATTTTCTCAAACATGCTCGGAAATGTTCCTGTTACGTTAGTAATTAGAGACCAGTAGGGACTCTATTCCAAGGCAGGTTCAGCGCGACGTACGTAAAGGATTTTCATACAACATTAAATCACTCAGCCAGTAACTGAAGCACTAAACAAGTAATTTTATTTCCTTACATGTTTGAGAAAAGCACTATACATGCTTCGACCGTAATCAGCTTACCTGGCTTCGTATTGTAGCCTACTAAATACTCAGCCAGGAAAGCTTACTTACTGGTCTCTGCAGTAATGTACTATTTCGTTCTTATTGTCATGTCTTACTTAAGAAAAAAACGACCACGCGATATTTTATATTTTTATTACTTACTTATCCTTAAACTTACTTATAATGTTATTACTTTTCCTTGATATTTACTTAAAATCATATTAATATCCTCGCACGATTGACGAAAAACATTATATACTACTCGTATGTACCTTTAACATGGACGATATTATGAATATTTATTGCTTCAAAGGGAACAACACGTAACGTCATGGTACAATTCTAACTAAAAACTAAAAATAATATAAATTAAAACTACCTACAAATAATAAATATCTCCTAAGTCGCTACCAATGGGTAGTGTGCCCAGAAGGCTGGCCGCATTGCCACGTTGAATGGCAATGCTTATTCGCTGAGCGAAATACTGGCCAGCCCTCTGGTTACCTGTTCCGTCTACCAGGCGCGACGCTAAGTCCTTGTAGACTCTGCGCGCGCCTGGGCCCCATGGCCCCAGCGTTTCGACCCCAAACGCCTCAAATATATAGCAACTGCCAAGAGCAGCATACTTGCGGCGTTTGAGGTCTTCGGCTGTGGATTGCAGCAGTTCCGGTATTATTACAGGTGCCTGGAAGATGGGACGGCGCTAGGGTTGTTGTATGTTAGCATGGCGAGGAATGCGCCCGGCGCTTCTGCAACAGGACAGCCCATGATGGCCAAGGCTGTCTACCATGGTACCGCATTGGCAGCGATGTGGAGCGTTGGTTTCTGTCCCTATCCGCAAACTGGTCGCCAAACGAAAGGTTGAGTTATCAAGAAGTGTACCTGTGGAAGGTGATGGTAATGCTTGTAGCCATAGACCCGACTCCCACTCTGCAGTTGCAAGGAGACGAGCTCGATCTGCCGAACTAGTTGACGTATCAAGAAGATTGTTCTGCACTAGTCGACAGAGCGGCTCGTCCCATTGCCTCTGCGAGCAGGGATTGGCAGGCGGGTCTACATTGGGGCAGGTGAATGCCCAGACATTTTTAGCCTCAGTACAATGTGCAGCCTCCAGGATGCCGAGAGAAGGCGTTAAAATGCTGATACATACGATATTTAATTTAAATTCAGATCATAAAACCGTTTTCTATGTATTTTACTAACGCTTAAAGATTTAGCAAAATCACCCTTGTTTTACAATAAACATATGTTTTAAAATGACAACAATGAAACATTATAAAATGAACCTATCTGGGAAAATGTATGTTACGTTAATATTTGTATGCATTAAATAAAATAATAACGTAGGTAAATCGTAATATGCACATGTGTTACTTCTGCGACATTAATCTGTACGCCGAGGAACATGGCGTCGCACCGCGAACATTAATATTTTAACTAACATAACACCAAACTTTGCGCTTAATTATCGCTAAATCATGTACCTAATTCCGCGGCTTTTATTATTATTATTTTGAATAATTCGTGCAGTTTTTTTACCACGCGCGAATCCATTACTTTTAATTTTTTTTAAATCTACATGCTTTCGTGGCATCATGTAAGTGGTCCAACATTGAATGTCAGACTTTAAGTGTTGTTTGTAATTGAAGGGTATACGGAAATAACATTTCTAGTCACTTTGAAACATTTTAGCGCTTTTAAAGTTTGGAACGATTCAATTAACCATACTATTTTCGTAACTAGATGGTTTCTATGAGTTAAAAAGTGGATTAACATTACAAATTATAGCTGTAATCGAAGTTGTTAGTAATAGTCCATAGCAAGCTCTACATTTCGATATAAAAATCTCATTTTACAAAAAAAATTATTTGACATGTTCGTCGTGGTTTCGTGGCATCGTAATTATTATTTTCTAAATGTTTACGTAGTATAGGTAATTTTAGGCCTAATTTGTGTCTATTTTTGTAATTACTGTTTTTGTATATGGCTGTTATTTTCTAAATAACTTAAAAAACAAAAAAATCATGTCAGTGGTCCAACACTGAATTCATGGCAAAAACAATTTCTTAGGGATGACATCTCCTGTTACTCAATTTTTGGAACGCCTGTTAATGGCCGCTCCGGTTGGTTGAGTTTTCTAAGGATATTTTGCATGCATTAGCGGGATGGGTAATTAAAAAAACAAACCTTGCGTATTATCCTCTCCTCCATCGCTCTCTTCACTCCCCACACTGACCGGGCTCTCTGCCTTCTCCTCTCTTTCCCTCCCGTCTGGAGGCACAGGCGCTAATACCCTAGACAGCCAAGGTTCACCATAACCTAATAAAAAAGGTATGGACACCCCATTCTGTATAAACGGTGCATTCAAATAATATCTCATTCTATTCATTTCTTCATCGTCTTCTTCTGAATTTCTAGAATGTTCTGATTGATTTTCGATATCGATTTCTGGCGATTTTCTGTTGTTGCCGATTATCGAGTCTATGGAAAATGGTTTTGGTTTTTTTGCTTGCGTTTCTACTGTTTGCGGTTCCATTTTTATAGTTGTCACCTTTTTACACGTAACTGGCTAATAAGGAAATCACTTTCGTTCTTTTTAATTATATTTAAAATAATACACAAAAAGATCGTAAAAATGTTTGTCCAATTTCGCTCACTGTTTTTTTAAAAAACGCGCACACCAATGTTTTTCTATTTAAAATCATATTAATAACCCCGTTTTACTAAACACACTGTCATTTTTGTAAGAAAAATACTCTTCAGTCTTTACACGAATAGTGATGTGCCCAATTTTCGAAATCGGAGTTCGATTTTACGACACGTCCGTCCGCCGCGCGACTAAGGCGCTACTCATTCGGCCATACCGCCACGCCTACATACGGGATGTACTCAAACTTATTTTATTAATACTCGCCGGGCGAATATAAGCTCTATTACTAGCGACTTAATACTGCTATCATTATCACGCCTCTCGTTTACTTTAGGTCTTATATTGTAAGAAGCTTTCTAGGAAAATAAACCGTGTTGTAACGATTTAAAGGCGACTTTTCTGTTATGTCATTTAAGAAGAATAAAGTTCTTGGAATATTTGAGTCTAACCCGTATCTTCCGCAGTTTAACGTAGATTTTGGTATACCTAGAAAAGAAGAAACAACTATTTGATTCTAAAAAAGAAATGATTAAGAACTCTATTGTATGACGTTAGAAAGAGCTGGATATAAGCTATTAGTACTAGTTAGAGTGAGATGGAGAGATATGTTTGTGGATTATAGTACACGCTGGTAATTGGTGGTGATCAGAGTGTTTTGCCAGTGTCAGCACTCAGTGAATTCATCGTTTTGTGCTTCGTTTAGCAGCGGAGTTTTATGTTATTATTATTAAATGGCATTATACCTATAGATATACGGAGACTAGCCCCGGGAAATGGTACGATAACAAAGGTGACGAAAATTCGTACTTTGCAGGTATTCTTTATGAATTATGATCCTTAACAGGTACGGGCGCCTAGATGGCAGCTAGCAGAAAAATAGGTAGGTAATACCTAAGTAAATTAAACTACCTATGAAAGTATGAAAATGGTTATAAGTATTTTTAAATTATGTTTTTGAATATATTCATAGTCATAGCAACCATACCTAATTTGTACAATTCTTATAAACATCTACTTTAGGATCAAATCAGTCAAGGTCTAGCCCATTGGAGCCTAGTTCACTACTTATTCTGCTAATAACTATATGCATGTTTTCAAATCAATTGCTGAGACATACAATTAATTTTAGACAAATCTTGTCTCCTGTAAAATGTCATTAAATTTTGGTTTCTTTTTTGCCGGCGGGTCCGCCATCATTAGCGGACAATGTACTCATTCTTGCGCAAAATACATTGTGAAAAATAACTTGTGCTATTTTATTGTTTAGTTATTAGAATAATGAGATTTAAAACCCAGATATTAATAAATTGTTCCAAGTGTTATAGGCGGTATTCTATGATATCATGTTTTGGGACCCTTTCAAAATTGTTATTTGTCTATGTCCTATGGATTTTCTATCAAAAAGAGCCATCTGCTCGTTCGTTTGCGCGTTTATCCTTACTACAGTCCACTCAGATGGAATTCTAAAATGCTGTTTCAAAAATATATTTTTAAGCCAGTAGACTCGCTCATCTGGACCCTCTGCTTTATCGTTAGCAGACGTTACCCTGTCCCTTCCCATTCCGCTACAAAAGTTTATAATTAGTGGTAATATAACTAACCCACTAACTATGATTGGTTTCAAATCAGAAGGCATACCTATTTTTCGCATATTTTTATTTGGTATACTAACCTAACCTAACCTATACCAAATAAAATTATGCGAAACAATTCATTTGGTAAACGTTGGTATGCTAACTAAACGTTATGGGATAATTTATTTGGGAAATGATTTTCGGCGAAATAGCAGTAGGTACACCTATGATTTGGATATGTCAAGACACTTAAATGGAGTTAGAAATTCACAGTTGGATTGGAACAAAGAGGTATCTCTTTCCTTCAAAGTGTCTTTTGTTTTGGATTGGAACCTTACGTGATCAAACTTTATTTGTAGAGTCTGCCTGGAAAGAGAAGTGTTTTATATGGCAACTCATACATTATACGACCCTTCTTTTTGCGGACAGAGTAGACTGTATGTTATGTAGGTATGTTATATGAACTTGACATATCCAATGAGATTATTACATTAAAGCGATTGGTCGATTGCAGCATCATCGGGGGGTCGTTTTACGCGTTTCTCCTCATTACAGCCCATTATTGGATACAGCCATATGGATGTTATAAGTAAACTGTCTCAAAAATATAATCTCATACGCCAGTAAACTTGCTCATCTAAACTCTCCCTGTCGTCATTAGCGGACAATTTTCCCCCACTCCCCCCTCCGACAAATTGATTGTGGCTATTACTCGTGACGATAACTTTTGCTGCAACTTTTCTCATCTTTTGGGTGAAGATATACTCAGTATTATATTAGGTAGATTAAAATGTCTTTAAAATCATTGGGCCATTCGTTATAATTTTAAACAGGGTGTTACACGGGTTAGATGATTTAATGGTACAGTGAAACCAGGGGTGTAACAGATGTGGTTTTATCGGACCCGAAAGCGGAATCAGATGTTTTAAATTTAGTTTATCGGAACCAGAAACGGAATCGGAACCGAAAACGGAAGTATACCAGAATCGGAGACCGAATGATAGGTGGACGAGATGTTAAGGGTAGGTCAATAAACCTGTTTGTTTTTGATGTACGCCGTTTCCTCCCTCTGCGCTGCTATGACATCCGATATAACTTCTGTTTTGAAAGTAACAGAATCGGAACCGAAGCGGTTGTTTAAAACCAATCGGAAGATCCGACTTAACGGAACCGGAACCGGAGTTCTGTAACATCCCTGAGTGAAACCTAGATAACTGAGACTTCAAGGGACCCGCAACTTTGTCTAAGGGTGTTTTTACGTAGCAAATTTGTTTTCCAGTTTTCTCCAAAAAAACATCATAAAACCTATAATGTTTCGAACTTAAATATAATCCAGCGAATACTATCAGCTGTACCAATATTTGTATTAGGTATTTAATTTGTTAGCAACTTATAGAGTTTGGGATAGATTTATTTGGCAGAGTGTAAAACGAAACCAAATGATAAACGTTTATATGTAACACAAAATAAGGACGTACTTGATGAATTTTAAAGTATTACAGAGTTTTAACTACTATTTAATTAAATTTCAAAGATGGCCGCACGACAGCTGACAACCATAAAGACAAAGTTACAGTTTCTAGTCTGGTCTCGCAGTTGTTTCTCACAGATGCCTTACATGACTCAAATGCCGTTTACAAAGTGATAATTAGGAATGTTTCACACTGGTGGCTTGTTAAATGCTACTGTGCCTTATATGTAAGTAAAAACAAAAACAATGTTCACATACCTAACTAGATAAGTAGCTACATATCTTTTTAAATCATTTAAATTGACAGATTCGCAAAACAGTTTTGAAATTTAGCTGTGTGTATAGGTATTTTAAAAAAATGTAAAGAATCCTCTTCGTGTGAAGAATTTCCCTACTTAGTTCAGAACACTTTTACTCGTTATCTCTATGTAGTTATGTAATGTAAAAAACTCTTTATTGTACAAAAATAAGTCAAAAATAATATAATAATAGGAAAACATAAGTACAATGGCGAACTTATCTCTTTAAGGGATCTCTTCCAGTTAACCTCTGAGTAGATAAAAATAAAACCTTAGTTTATTTAACCTCATTAGCTCATTACCTATATCATCTAAAAAAGTGCTAATAATATTTATTATCACTAGATACAAAATACAGTACATATGGAAGAGTCCTTAACAGCATTAGCTTCTCAAATTGGCATTGCGGGGAGAATATTTTATTTCAAAGCAATATCAAAGACAATAGATCATTAAATACATAAAATATAACCACGTGTGACACTAAAAATTTATAACAAATGCTACATACAACATACCTACATATTATGTGCCTAAGTTTAAGTAACAAAAAAATTAAGTTATAGTAGTATATGTAATGTAGTAAGTTAAGTAAAGCCTGACCAGATCATGCGCCATGTTGCGGAATTTCATTGGAACTAATTTCTTACACTGACAATAATTTTAATGACAGAATGATATGCATGTGTGAGTGCATGTAATAGGCTGTCACTGTCATTGAGGCGGTTTACTTAAATGATAATAAAGTGTTGAATATTAATTAATAAACGACAGAGAATTCCCAAAATTATCCATAGTCAAGAGCGGAACATTGTAGATAGTGTATATAATAAACTGCTGTAAGTAATACGCTCGGGAAATGAAACCCTTTTCGCTGTGAAACATTTCCAAATTAACATCGGAGCTGACAGGTAAATAAATCAAAATGTCACCATACCATAGAGAACTGAACTGTTGCCATATAAATGAGAATAATAGCGGCCTCTTGACAATAATCGTATATTTCTGGTCAGGCTTTAGATACATGTTTAAGTAGGTACTTTATTGAACAAGCGAGCGCGAGGCGTATTAATTTCAGCTTGAGAAAAAAATCGAATTTCGAATATCCGGATATTCTCTGGGCTGTTATTATCTGCAGGGGCCCATTTCTCGAACGGTATTAGACTAATATTATTAGTGTATTGTCACGGAAACCCATACGATTTGACAGTTCGTGGACTAATAATATTGGTCTAATACCTCTCGAGAAATAGGCCCCGTCGCAATTTTTTATTCTTGTAGTAAAATGTTGTGAGCGTTCATTACTTATTAAGGAGGTATTTTTATATTTATTCCGTTTCCGTTTCGAGGTCTATTGTGTATACTGCTTACGGATTCACTAAGTTGTACATTATTTAATAAATAGCAAATAATTCTAAATGAGATAGAATTATTTGCTAAAAACTTGTTGTTAAGATTAGACTAATATACCTAAGTAGATATATAAATAATTTAAGAGCGTCGCGGAAGTTAGAGAGTTCTTGATGGTGCACACGATAATTATGATCCATTTTAATTGTATTTAGGTTAATGTTTTAGATAGGTTAAATTTGTATTTAGGTTAACCCTTTATAGGTTAGGTACTCACAAAAAAGACCACCTGTAACATCATCTTTTTGTATTTTTTTCTTGTACAGAATTTTTAGGAGTACAGTACCTATTTATAGATTGACGATGAGGCTTGAATTGAGGATTTTTTCAGTCTTGCCCGTTAAAGGGTTAATGTTTTAGGTTACCTATGAAATTATTTTATTTTATTTATTGTCAATGCCCATATCAACTGCTAACTATCTTTCCCTAATTTAAATATCATTGTTGTTTATGAAATAGGTAGTTTTTGTAGCTATGAAGATTCTAAAATCATTCGAGTTCTAAAAGCTAAATGTATGCAAAGTTCGTTCCGAGTAATGTAAATGACAAGTAATAAAATAAAACAAACAAAGCGCCCATCATGCTCATCTCATTTATCTCCAGTACCAAATTATCCAACTCTAACACTAAATTCACACACAACTCCCCAAATCTCTCCCATCCATTACCCAAGCGCCATTTCAGCCCCCTATAAATCCCTATAATAGAATCAACTTATTCATAACAACATTAATATGACCATAAAATTAAATAATAAAACACGCTGTGAATCAACGATCCGTCCAAATTGCTTTCCACAATCAAGTTCCCATCCCTATCTAGCCCACAAAAACTCAAGCATAAGAAAAAGACGGCTATATTTTAGTAGGAACCGCGTTGATTACTGGCTCGTAAGTAATGAGCGCAGTCACGCCCCGCAATCACGTTCCGACGCTACGATTGGTCGGTTTCGAGTTTTGAAATGAGAACGGTTTTTTTTTTAATTTCCTTTCATTAGCGACAAAACGATGGCTCGGCACGCGTTTAGCCAACGTTTGATCCCGAGCGGTTTCATTTATCTTGTTATGCTTATTGAATTGTTTCTAATTTGATACACTGTTGACATTAGTTAGGTTAGCCTGATAAATAATTAATGAGTAACTTTAAAGAAAAACTAGCTTGAACAAAATTATTTCTGCGTTTCTAAACCACAGATACCAAGATCTTCTTAATTTTGCAAACATAGCGATCGATAATATAAAAAATAATCTGAAAGACCGTATATTAAATTAATCTTAATAGCTTCTTGCAAAATATGCTTAGGTATATTATTGGTACCTACCTAGTTTTCTACTTTTTTGGTTTCTTATTGAAGACAATACGTACCGTTTTGTTTTCGGCCTCTAATTTAATTCTTCTTTTAAGTTAGGAAATAACTTAAATTATAAACTTAAGTTAGGTACTCATATGGAATTCCTAAGTACTTATTTACAATACGCCATAACCCTAGTAATCTAAAAACTAACTAATGTAGGATTATAATAATAATATTACATATTTCTTTAAAAATGCTTGGAGCATGATACCTAGAAATTATCACAATTAAAATATTTAATGCAAATTTCCTTGAAACAAATCCATGCCCTAAATATTCCACAAATCAACAATTCAAATCACTAAAACTTAACGCCATAAACCTTTTAAAACAACAATAAACGCATTAAAACGAAATAAAACCACGAATTCGAAATCCGAATCGGACCCCTAGCATGTCGAATGAATGTCATGTCACATCACTATTCAAGTAGCTGTTAGAAAAATATAAGTAAACGTCAAATTAAATTTTAAATTCAACCTTCTTGCCTTAGAGTTACGGTATACATCGAATTGGGATCAGTTTTTAAACATTATCTGTTTTGCTTTTGATGATACGGCTAGTTGAGTGCACTTAAAGCGCGTCGCTAATTCTAATACACTACCAAGTTTATTTTTCGGCCGTCAAATCAAGAACTGAATCTTATTGCAAAAATTTTATGCACAATTTAGAACAAACTTTTATCGTGCAATGTTGTAACCATCGCTGTTTTTGGATTTCGAACACAAACGTAAGTTTTCTGCCAAGATGTAAGATATGACTCCTTAAATTAAGTGGCATAAGGTTTAATTTGGAGTGAAAATTATTTGTTTAGGAGTTATCACAAAGTTTGTATTTCGGAGTCGATTCGCGCCCGTTTTTGGAAACTGGCCGTCTTTTGACGTTTTTGACAGACAGAAGGGCGCCAAACAATGATATCCGATCCGAGTCACTGCGCAAAGTATATTTTTGATTGTTTGCTTTTATGTTAATATTTTTTACGCTTCTATTTTTGTCTTCACTGAGTATCAATGAAATCGTGTATTGTTAATTTGATACATTTTTAAGGACGATATTTTGATGACCTGTCAACAATGTTTTTTTAAATATATTATGGATGGGCAAGAAGAGCAAAAGAGAAGATGGTGGTGATGGTTTTGCCGTTTAGGCATAGACATACTAGACATATACCTACCTATGATGGTAATAAATAACAATACCAAGATCGTTGTTGGTTGTTCGCAATTATCGTTGGTCCTTGTCATAATCTCACCTTTTTTTTGTTACCATCCACGCCATTACTTATAGCAGTGGATTTCAATTGCAATGCAATTCGCGATTTCTACAAGAATTTCTGTGTTTACTACGACAAAACCTGATATTTTTCTTAGAAAGTTGTGTCGGCTAAGGAAAACAATAAGTAAATTGTTTTGTTTTGTGCTGTAGAAGTGATTTTATCGTCATCTATGTCTAGTCTATCCCTTACGGTAGGTAGTACGCGACAAGTACCTCTGGCCGGGCGTCCTATACTAAATCAGCTTCCTAAATTATTTAGTCACTTGATTTAGTCACTTGATTTAGTCACTTGATTTAGTCAAGAGTAAGTGTAACCGCATTTAGCAAGTAAGTTTACTACTAAGTAAAGCTAGGATCCTAATTAAATTACCATTAGGTGGACACAGGCGCGGATCCAGGATTTCATTCAGGGGGGGAAGGGGGCAGTTAACGTTACCTTCACAAAAAATCTTGCGGTCCAGACCTATGTCCCCCGTAGTATGCGAGGCTTGAATGTAAGGGGGGGGGGGGGTCTCCCCTGTTGTCCCCCCTTTATCCGCGACTGGGATGAAAAAAGTAAAGTGTAACAGGGCTCTGAGAAACTCAACACAGCTATTTACTTTAATCAATCTAATTTCACTGTCTCATCGCCATAAAAAATAAACCACAGACTAAACGCTCTACCACCAACATCCTGGCACATGTGCCAACGACAAAGAATTTAAATTAAAATGCCAGAGACAAACAGCGATCAATACAAACGTCAAGCTATTCGAGTCTAATTTGGTGCCAAATGACAATTAACAAAGTCGGTAGTGCCTAACGAGCGTGTCAGTGCGTCGCGCTTTGTACGGTGATGGATGGTATGAGCGCAGGATTTAAAGTTGAGTTAACTTTTTGTATTAAACAGACGTCTGCTAACTATACGTGAGTGTGTTGTGTAGAAATAAAGGAAAAATAAAATAGTAGGTATTTTATACAATCGAATTAAGAGCTTTTCAGTCGAGTACCGTGTTTAGGCCACGAAGCTTGCTGAGTGGCCTATGTAAGGTACGAGATTGAAAAGCTTGATTATGTCACTATTGTATACAATATTTTTTCTACGAGTGCTCAATATAGGCAAGCCGGTAAGAATTGAGTTCGACGAAAGACCTGCTGCCTCTATACAATTGAGTAAGTTCTATCTCCCGGTGGATTGTGCCGGCGGTCGGGAAGGAGGACACGGGCGGTCGGGAAGGACAACAGTGTTACAATATTGTATGAAAATCCTTTGTACCATCGTTGGCGATGCTACAAAATGCGACCATAAAAGCTCTATCGGAAAGTATGCGCTAGTAGTTCGGTCTACACAATCTCAATTCAAGCATTACAGTCGACGAGTAGAAAAAGGATATCAATGGGGGTGTCGGTAGCTGAGTCGGTAGAGCGGCCTGGTATCCCAAGATCACGAGTTCTATTATCGTCCGAGACAGTGAATTTTACAATTTTTCCTTTATTTCTAAACATTGAGCTGATTAGCAACAGAAATAGCTTAGCGGGTGAGGTTTTCAAAACATTGAATGACGGGAGATTAATTCCCTAAGAATTTTTTTGTCCCAAAAGTTGTAGTGAAAATCACTATAAGTCTATACTCTCTTTGATTCAGTCATAGCTGTCAACCGCCAAACATAGCGCACAAAATTAGTTCTAAATGTCACATCTAATAGTAGAATACATAATAAATCACTGGTTCAAAATAGCTTTTTTCTACTCTAGCATTAGGTATACTCTGTCAATTAAAAGGTTTTCAACAATGCACTTGGAGTTTTTGGTATTGTGAAGGTGCTGATAAAATGCTTGAATGTTCACTTATAACAGAGCATCGAGAATTCGCCTTTTTTTTGTCGAACTGAAGACGAAAAGAACCAAGCATAGAGCCAAACACCGCTACGAATATTTTGACGATCATCAGATCATCACGATCATTCTATTTTCATAAAAGCTCGAAGGGCTCGAACGAACGCTACCGTCGATTCGCTTAAATGGTCGCTAGAATGCCCACTAAAACTCTCCTGTTTATTTTGTGTGCTTTTTTTATGACATAGGAGGCAAACAAGCAGACCAATCCCCTGCTTGCCCATGGACGCCCGCAATACCACGAGGGTCACAACTGTCACAAGAGCATTGCCGGCCTTTAAGATATGCTTTTTTCTTGAAGGTTTGAAGGTCGTATCGGTCCGGAAGTACCGCAGACGACAGTTCATTCCACAGTTTTGTTGCGCGAGGCAGGAAGTTTCTCGAGAAACGCACAGTTCAGGACTGCCAAGTGCCAACCATCTTATTTAAGCTGCATTCGCTAGATGCTCATTACAATGACATGAAAAATATTTATTCGGTGCAAAGAGAAACATAACATGGAATATCAAAAAAAAAACACAAAATTGGTTGCCACTCAGCATGAGTCATGACAGGGTAGCCACAACGCTTATTTTCAGGGCAACCAGAACTTAAAAACTATACTTAACCTAACTAGTGACAACAATACCTATTTGCAGTTGACATTCATGTCACTTGGCAACCCCACTTGACCGGTTTTGAAAATTTTAGTAAAAAACATATATTCCATTTAGAGTGAGGCCAACGAGCGTAATTTTTTGAGTTTTAAGCCGCGTAATTTCTGCTACATTCGGTTTCATAGAAATGCCTTATTTTGTCACACGGCGACGCAAAATGAGTTGTCTCATTTACGTGGCTCACAACTCAAAAATTACGCTCGTCTGGCCTCACCCATAAAACACAACTTTTAAGTTCAGTACACTTAAATAAAAAATATACTTCGCACACAGCACAGTGCACTTCGTATTTTTTTAAATAAAGAAACGCAAGATCATTATAAACATCATGCCCGTTAAGCTACTACCTAGGGGGCAATTTTTGAAATTGGAGGGTTCCAATCTGACATTTTAAACTCTGAATATAATGAAGAAATGATGTTTTACAAACACACACACACAAGCGATAGGAATTTAAAATCTCCATTATTTCAACTATTAATTTCATGCAAAATAATGGCGACAAACGCTTTTTTTCGAATTCGAGCGCTCGAAAGTCAAAAATCGGCCCTCTTAGTACCATCCCTCACACTGTTAACTGCCCATCGGTGCTCCTTATGTCTTTTGTAATAAGGTCCACCGATGTATATTTAACAGTGTTGCTGTTTGTACTAGTGTGGCACAATATTAAAAGTTAAATTAGGTAAGTTAAAGTTTGATCCACGAAAATCAATGCAAAAACGGTACCTAACTGCATATTACAAATTGGCATGGGTATATTTTGTTTTGCTAACTTAATTTAAATAAACAAATAAATAAAGTATCAAAATGTCTCTATAAATAAATGCATCAAAATCGAGTCTTTTAAGTGAAAAGATTTAGATGGCTTAGCAATTTATTGCCGCCTCTGAACTTTTGCCGTAAATCAAGAATAAGGAAAGCCGACGGGATAATTTAATTTATCGGTTTTTTGACACTGTTCTAAGTATATTTAAATGATAACTTATTTATATGTCATTATAAATATCACATCGATATAGGGTAATTGTGCTAGTTTTCGTCCACTCTTGTCAGTTTTCCGTCCATACTTATTTATATGTTTATATTCAAGTTTTTCAAAAAAAAAGCATTAAATTAAAAAATCTACTAAAGAATAAACTATAAATACTTATAAAATTTGTCAACCTTAAAAAGTTTTTCCCATTGCAGCAGTTTAATCAAATGGACGGTAAACTGAACCTGGACGAGAAACTAGCACAATCACCCTACCTACTTAAGACAATTTATAAGAATTATAGTTTATAGTTATGGCGTGTATAAAAAAAAATATTAAGCAGCTTCTGACGCCAATGACTATCTGAATCTCTTACATTTGTAATGATTTTTATGGCTTATCGTTTTAAAAGCAACTGGGTGAAAAAAAAACACCCCTACTTCATGAGTAGGTACAGAAGGTAATTAGGTAATTTAATTACCCAAAAAAAAAATTCCAGTTTTTGTTCTACCATTTTGTGACCCTGTTAATATGATATTACATATTCTTACCGAATTACCGTTTTCCAGTACTAACGATCACTGATAGCTGAGCCGCGGACAGACAGACAGACGACATGCCGAAATTCTTAGGGTTCCTAGTTAACAAGGATGATATAGACATGGATTGACAATATCCATACAAAATCGCATTCCCTTATTTCAGGTTAAAGCACTAGCGTCATCCATCGGTCACCACAAACACTAAATTCTAGTTTCTAATATTTTGTTCGACGCTTAACGCTGACAGAATAACTCGACTCCAGACTCGACAGATGGCGCTGTGGCACTTAGTACCGAAATCAGACGTATAACCTGAAGGAAGGTTCAAGGAACGCGATTTTGTATAAGCATTGTCAATCCATGTCTTAATCATCCTTGCTAGTTAAGTACGGAACCCTAAAACCGTTATTGTCATGAATTTTCTCGTACGTTTGGGCAAAAGTTGGGCCAAGTTTGTCAACAAAGAGGGAGCCGGGGGGCGGGGCGATATGAATTATTTGATATGGCTACACTAATTGAATGCCTTTTACTTGGCGGACTGTATAACAAGTAGACAAGGACCATAATAGAGTCAAATACTCAGACCTACCTGAAATAGGTTTTTTTATTTTTATACGACAGTGGCAAATATAATACGCCCTGCCTGATTGGTAAATAGCTACCGTAGCTTAGTCTATGGATGCCTGTAACTCCAGTGAGTCCAGAGGTGTCACATGCGCGTTTCCGATCGAGAGAAGAGGATTCACAATGTTGACAGCTAAAGGGACAAGAGAATGGGGTCCTTAACACACTGCATCCTCTTTGGGCTCTCTGGTGTTGTGCAGATTCAATCATTGTAAAGCGTCTGCTAGACCGTAGACGGTCGCCAACAAGCGCCTCCGACAGAGCGACCTTGGTCTGGACGGACAGTGTAGACAGTTTCCTGCAAAATTGTATAAAGCACCGACCAAGGTCACGGTGACCTTGGACCGTCGGCAGCCTTGTTGGCTACCGTTAATCCATACTAATATTATAAATGGGAAAGTGTATGTGTGTGTTTGTTTGTCCGTCTTTCACGGCAAAACGGGGCGACGAATTGACGTGGTTTTTTAAGTGGAAATAGTTGAAGGGATGGAGAGTGACATAGGCTTCTTTTTGTCTCTTTCTAACTCCCCACTTCCCTAAAATGGGGGGTGGAAGTTTGTATGGAGCATTCCGGGGGGCAATCAGAAACGAGGAACCGTGTTACCCCGAATTTAACGTGAGCGAAGCCGCGGGCAAAAGCTAGTTGAACCATAAAAGCGTCAGCGCCGGCCGCCAAGTAGCACCTTTTGATGTAAGCTGTCACTTTTTTGTGATCGAAATCGCTTAGGTAGTCCATACCATAGAGAATAATACGCTCTATGATTATACTTATTTATTTAATCGTATGGCCAAATACATTATTCCTATATGTACATTAGAGTCGCTCTGAAAACACAAATAACAAGGAATTAGAGAGCGATATCCAGATTCTTTGCCCATTGGGTTGCGTGATGCATGATTATACTGAACTGTTGCCATATAAATGAGAGTAATAGCGCCCTCTTGACAATAATAATATATTTCTGGTCAGCCTTTAGGTGGGTAGGTAGGTCCGAATAGTCGCAGCCGCTTTAAGCGACACACTAATGTATGATTTAGGCACTGAGGCAATGCATTTACAATTTGGATCACGGCCTAATCGGCAATCTCGATGCCAAATGTAATAATTGCAGCGCGTTACGACACAGAAATCAAACGAAATGACTCCGTTACACATAACGCCACTACTATGCCACACATAGTATACCTACAGTAGACAATAATATTTATCTACACCTACATCATAAATCCTCTATTCTGCGTTCGGAAACCGTATGTAATTACCACCATTATTACAACCAGTAATGTAACGTTAGTGTATTATCTGTACCAGTGTCGCAATAATGTTCGAACTTTCATAACCACATCGACCGCGGTTATCCTCCTCCCCGACCGTTCGCACAATCGAGCTGGCCATGGCGGTGCAATGTCGGTAATTTTAATGGTTTCCGAACACGTCATTTAGGATATATAATATGTGTGTAGATAAAGAAGCAGTAGCGTAGCTAGGGGGGGGCGGCGGGGGCGGTCCGCCCCGGGTGTCACAATCTTAGGGGTGACACCTGACTGACCGTAAACATCAACAGTGCCATCTTCAAGGCGCGGTTCGGTCCGCGGCACCCCCCCTCCCGTGATTGATATTCTGGGGTAACATTTTAGCTATCCGCACCGGGTGCCACCCATGCTAGCTACGCCACTGTAAAGAAGTGTATGCAACTGTACGTAATTAGGCCTTATTACGTAACAGTTACATAAACTACTATTACGGCATCCTGATACTTGATATGAAATGGATTTTCATATTAAGTACCGTGCAGGCCTAGGCGTGTAAAGCGCTGCGCACCCAGGCCGCCGCGCGCTCCCATTTAACTGCCGGCATAGACCGCACACATCACACCGAGAGATCCCGAGATTCCCGAGTGGGATAAAATTTTAGGTCCTTAATGGATTTTAGTTCAAAAACCGGTATTAGACATTGGAATTTGTAGGGCCCAATCTGTTGTCTACCCTGCCTATCCCTTCTCCTCCTTCTGCTCCCTAAGGGCCCTAACTCTTATTACACCTTCCAACCTGACAGATTGGGCCCTACAAATTGCAATGTCTAATACCGATTTTTTGCCTCGGCGTGAAAACGAATTCCCTGACTCGTGTCCCTATCCGATATATTCCTACTTGGCCGGCAATCCCAATTTTCCCAGCCTCTGCTGTAATCATGCTGTAATGAACTACGAAGAATGCAAAAATATCTGACACAATATTATTTGTAGAGCTGTAAAATCGACTCGCTTATTTTTTGTGGTCTTCGTTGTCCAAGATATTATTAATGGACTGTACATAATAATAATCAAATGACGCGAACCTCGCACCTTCGCGTAGCGTAGCTGCGTCACTCCCATGTGCGAATCCAAATATATGTGCGAATCCACTCGCGCACCCTATGTGCGAATAGAGGTGCGAATGAATATTTGATACCAGTGCTACCGTTATTCATATGTGTGCAAACCTTCGCACGTTTCACAAGTATTCGCACAAAAAAAACTCACTTTTATTAGATTTACCTATAAGCCGATTATGTCCATTCTTAAGTCTACGTCCACACAAACACTCAAAACGTATAATTTGTTAACGAGCGTAGGAGCTTACTTCTGTGGGGAGCTACCCTTACACCAACGAAATGACGTATCTGCTGTATCGTACTAGCTAAGAACAACCTTATTCCGTCGGAATATAGTACAAAATTGATCACTTTCATGTTTGGACTTAAATCTTTATGTATTTTGTGTTGTTGGTTCGGCTTGTTATATTATGTATGAACCGTGTTCGAAACGCAGTAGAGTTTAATTTCGAATGTTGTATTGAAGTAGCATTGAATAAATGTTGATCGATTATCTGTAATTTTGATAGTTTGTGTCCTTTATTAATTGAGATTGATACTTTGTTTAGGTTTTCTACAGAGTTTCAAAATCATAAATGAATATTTACGTCATACAT
Organism: Pammene aurita; assembly: GCA_947086415.1. NCBI lineage: Eukaryota > Metazoa > Arthropoda > Insecta > Lepidoptera > Tortricidae > Pammene > Pammene aurita. Next base: position 7,167,387 of record OX352312.1, read on the forward strand.
ATTTTTAATTTACTTTCAAGCCTGATTTAACTAATAATCGTTTGTCTTAGCTGTCACTTTAATAGTTGTGTTTTTACAAACAGAGAAAATACAAAATAACTTAAACAAGACGTTTTAGAGTACTTATAGTCAGAGAGTATGTATTAAATAGAGGAGCACAGTCTTAAGAAATTGTTGTGCTCCAAGTTTGATAGCTTTACTAGATGGCGCTGTGTACAACTAAACATTAAGCGGTAACTCTGGTTTGTTCTGGTTCAGATGGCGCTTCAGAGTTACCGTAATGTATGGGGCCGTACAGCGCCATCTTATAGTAAAGCTATCAAACTTGGAGCACAAAAATGTCTTAGAATGTGATCCTCTATTAAATACATACTCTCTGGTATAGTGTATACTAATTAATTAAGTGCCTAATAATGTTAAACAAAAAAGAACTGACTTCACTTAACCTCCACGTTTCCAAAAGCAAAAGCTGGTGTAAAAAATACTCAAATCACTATAAGTGTGCCTATAATAGTTGAAAAGTTCCCTCGATTTCTCCAGGATCCCATCATCAGATCCTGACCTGGTTACAATTGGACCAACTGTGAAGTATATACTCTTTCAAACAAAAAAAGATTTTTCCAAATCGGTCCAGCCGTCTTCGAATAATCGGTGAACAATTAAAAAACCGGCCAAGTGATGCGAGTCGGACTCGCGCACCGAGGGTTCCGTACAAACCTGTTACCTATAGGGGTAGTAACTTTAAAATATTTTTATTATATGATGTAACTAAACATTTACGGTTTTCGCAATTGTTCCTTTATCTGTGCTATAAGACGTTGCTTCGTACCAAATTTCAAGATTCTGAGTTCACGGGAAGTACCCTGTAGGTTTTGATTCCCTTGCGAGCGAAAATTTGCGGCATAAGCGGCTGTATCTTTTGATTGCGTTGGCTTAGAAGTCTGATTTTTTCACAGCTACAAGGGACAGTAGAGCTGAGTATTTGATATAAATTCCAGCTTGATACCTCCACGCATTCCTGAGAAAAATGGTCTTGACAGACAGACAGACAGACAAACAGACGGACAACAAAGTGATCCTATAAGGGTTCCGTTTTTTCCTTTTGAGGTACGGAACCCTAAAAAGCAAAAACAAAGATCCCGACGAATTGATAACCTCCTTCGAAATCTTGAAGTCGGTTGAAAACATTTTTGATTGTTTAAAAATAACAGTTTTTTATGTTTTATGATATTTCACCGGGTACTTACATATATGTACTTAAAAACCAAGTTCAAGTGCGAGGCGGACTAGAGCTTTTAAAGGGTTCCGTAGTTTTCTTACAGTTTTTGTTCTTAAGCTTCACGCTTGGCCAGTTTTATTAAGGATGGACCTAGGTGACCACCATTAGGTGGCCTACGGACGCTTTCAACTCCAGGGGTGTCACATACGCATTGCCATTTTAAATCGTCATTCCCTAAAACCTGGAGATAATGATATTCAGATTTTCCTTGCTTTTCGCTGCGGCTACTACTTACTTTAAACGTAGGAAGATTGCATATTTTGGACACCTATGTATATAGACATAAAAAATACGAAGGGAAAATAGAGGGAAGGCGGGGAAAAGGAAGAAGGAAGGTGAACTGGCTCGATAACATCAAAAAATGGACAAACATTGAGGACGCGGCCACGCTCGCAAGACTGGCTGAGAATAGGAAAGACTTCGCAAAGGTGGCCACCGACGTCCGTTAGGGCATGGCAGAAAAAGAAGAAGACTACTTACTTATATCTAGAAAGCCTAAGTTCCAGATTGACGACGGACGGACAAGAATTGACGATAGGCACTAAGTAAAGCCTGACCAGAAAAATATGATTATTGTCAAGAGGGCGCTATTATTCTCATTTATATGGCAACAGTTCAGTATAAGTAGTGATAGAGCGTATTATTCTCTATGGTATGGTGACATCTCGACTTGTTTACCTGTCAGCCTGATGTCAATTTGAAAATGTTTCACTGCGAAATAGTTTCATTTCCCGAGCGTATTATTTACAGCTGTTTATTAATACACTATTTACAATATTTCGCTCTTGGCTATGAATATTTTTGGGATTTTTTGTCGTTAATTATTGAATATTCTACACTTTACTATTATTCAAATAAACCGCTACAATGACACTGATAAAAGTGACAGCTTATCACACGCCCGCACACAGGCATATCATTCTGTCATTAAAATGATGAATGATGAATGATGCACTGGCAAGTGCAAGAAATTAGTTCTAATGAAATTCCGCAACATGGCGCATGATCATATATTTGTGTTCAGGCTTTACATTAGTAGATTACTTATTATTACACTTACAATTAGGTAGGTAAGTACTATTTTTTTCCGTTTTATCAACCGACTTAAAGATTTCGAAGGAGGTTTTCAATTCGTCGGAATCTTTGTTTTTGCTTGATTTCTTTTATGTATGTTTACCGATTATTCAAAGACGGCTGGACCGATCTGCAAAAAAACTTTTTTTTGTTTGAAATGTTAGGTATACTTGACAGTTGGTCCCATTGTCCCAGATCAGGATCTGATGATGGGATCCTGGAGAGATCGAGGGAACTCTTCAACTATAAGGCGGTCGTCACACTGCTCCGCATCTCGCAGCGACGTCCGTTGATGCGTTTTTTAACTTTGTATGTAGAATCTTCACTTTGTATAGAAAAATCGCATGGTACGCCACACTGGCTCCGCCTCGACGCGCGGAGGAGCGAGACGCACGACGACTCGCGCGCTCGGATGGAGACGCGGTGCGTGCCGCGGGGTATGTCACACCGAGCTCCGCAGTGCCGTACGGATTTTAGTGCAAGAAAGGACGTGGGCGCAATGGATATCGACGTCTATAAGTTTATTTTTGAAATTGAAAGTCGTTCGTTTAATCATACTCTAGGAATTCTTATAAAAGTATAATTGAAGATTGAAGTAGTAGATTATTACTAACTTGAATGTAAGCCAAGGCTTTTCATAATCACTCCAATGTAATAATCACTCCAATTTTGCTTAGCAAATAATCAAATGACGCGGTTGACATACGAGTGCAATTTAAAAAAAAATCTGCGTGTTGCCTTAAATCTTGGTAATCTCTAGCAAAAGACCCATTTATAGGTCTGGTTTGTAAATAGGGATGTACCCAGTGTCTTCTGCGTTTTATGACTCGATTGTACAAAAACCAAACTGAAAGTATCACCGCAGTGTTCTGAATAAGTTCCGTGTCCATTTTATCGACAAATAGGGACTATTTTCACCTTAACGTTCGAATGTGAAATGAACGCCAGACGGAAGTAACGCGGGACGTCGCGCATCGCAGCTCCGGACGGAGATGCGGAGAAAACTCGGACGTTGGTGCGTTGTCTCCGCATGCGAGTCCGTTGCTCCGGATGGTAATATTTTAACGTCGTCGACTAATGCTGAAATGGATTTTCATATAATATTGTAGCACGGTCGGGGAGGCCGTTGGAGGACTAAATAGAGGGCAAGTTGTAAGGCATTCGTCGAACTTTATTCTTACCGGCTTGCCTATTTGGAACACTCGTAGAAAAAGTATTGTATACAATAGTGACTTAATTAAGCTTTTCAATCTCGTACCTTACTTAGGCCACTCAGCAAGCTTTGTGGCCTAAACACGGTACTCGTACTGAAAAGTTCTTTAATTGTATGAAATAGGGAAGATGCAGCTATAATATTTACCACTATTTTGTAATCAAAATATTGAAAAAACCGGCCAAGAGCGTGTCGGGCCACGCTCAGTGTAGGGTTCCGTAGTTTTCCGTCCGTCACAGTAAGTGTCCCCACTTAAGAGTTAAAATAACACCGCCATGTAGGATATGATATGAGCGTTCCACGTACAGCGACATCTATCGGCAAATTAAGTATTTTTATGGGATAATTCTTTATTGGGTGAACCGATTTTCACCGTTTTTACTTTATTTGAAAGCACGTCATTTCATTGTGATTTTGTAGAAATGACAGGTACTTACAAGAAACACCTGCTTATACGGTTAAATTACAAACTTAGTTCAGAAATTATTTTGTATTTTTTTTTCAAAAACTATTCAACCTATCAAGTTCAAAATAATTTTCCTAGAATTTTTTTATAAAGTTCTACTTTTGACATTTTTTTCATGTTTTTTAAACTTATGGTTCAAAAGTTAGAGGAGGGGGACCCATTTTTTTTTACTTCTGTAGCGATTATTTCCGAAAATATTTACATTATCAAAAAATGATTTTAGAAAACCCCTATTCATTTTTAAATACCTATCCAACAATATATCACACGTTAGGGTTGAAATGAAAAAAAAAACACTCCCCACTTTACGTACAGGGGAGGTACCCTAATAATAAAAAAATTCCACTTTTTATTTTACCACTTTGTCGGCGTGATTGATATACATATTAGTACCAAATTTCAGTTTTCTTGTGCTAACGGTCACTGAGATTATCCGCGGACGGACGGACGGACGGACGGGCAGACATGGCGAAACTATAAGGAAGGGTTCCTAGTTGACTACGGAACCCTAAAAACATAAAATAATAGCTATTAAAACGTTTTCACTTTAATTTATACTAATTTCAAACAATTATTACGATTTTAAGTAATGTGAAACGGAACGTATTTTAATCCACCAATCATCGTCTGGTGACGTCACTCCTGTTTTGACAACTATGGATGGTATAGTAAAAGATGACAATCACATGTGACATGGCGGAATTTAACGCCTTTTGACGGACACCTTTACAACAGAGATTGTCATCCTTACCCTCTACCATCCATAGAACCAAGGATGAACAAATACCACGACTATGGCGAGTGACTCTGACACACATGAGTGACGTCACAGGAACTGTAAATCCGTTTAGGAGCGAAAATTTAAATTGTCAGTTTGTAACAGATTTTTTTTACTATAAATTATACTATTTTCATATTTTAATACACTCGTGGTCTATTCTACGTGCAATGCTTTCAAATTAAAGCAAAAATAACAATATTGCATCTTGCCAATACTATTATATAGATACAATAGTTTCTATTAAGCGACAACCCTGTCTGCAAACTAACACACATGTCAACATCCCTAATTAGAACGACATTCTATTTTTAAAAAGCAATTAACCAATTTGTCACCGACACAGGCGACGCTCGACTAACAGTATTTTATTACTGGCAACATTTTAAGCGTCTTTGAAAATGGAACGTATTCGCGCTGAAATGGCAATGGGCCGCGAAATGCAACGGTTTCGCGCCTTTGAGCTCTAAAAATAAAGATGGCCGACAGGCTGAAGGATGGGAGTATTGTTTTATTGCGGGCATTGACTACACCCGGCAGACCCCGCATTAGGACTTACTTACCAGTGATAAATAATAGTACTTTTTTATAGTCGGTAGCAAACAAGCATACATCCTGCCTGAATCTTAGTTAATTCAGATTTTGAAATTAAATGTATGAGTTATGACAGTACTGATGATAGCCATTACGAATTCGGGCTGAAAACGCAATGGGCCCGTAAAGTCAAGTTTCGCGCCTTTGAGCTATAAAAACAAAGATGGCCGAAAGCTGAACGATGGGACTTTTATACAGACCCCGATTTATAGGATTACAAAATAATGTTCTTTTTGTTTATAAATTGGTTAGGCTGAACCAGAGATTCAATGGAAAACGAGAAATGTATTTTGTGGTCGGTAAAGATAACGCTTTACGTCAAAGGCCGCAGGAGAACAGAGATTGGATAAGAACCATGTATTTCCCAAGAGTGAGTCCCAATGCTGCGCCTTGCAAGGAACCGACAAGCCACGTTTTTACAGCAAAAGTATGGTCGCTTATCATGTATGGTCGCGGCAGGGATTTTCTCCAGCTACCATCCCACCAAAACCAGTACGTTCGTTTCGCTTCAATAGCATAAAGCCCAAGACTGGATTAAAAAAGTGTGGCTGGCAACCAAAGTCGTCGTTTATGCTCCGTCTAATAGGTATGTGATCTGTGATTGCGAGGTTTGAGGAGTCATAATCATAACATAAGAGTCAGGTATTTTAATGTGTATTTTATTTTAGCTCCAAGTGATTTTGGAATTTGCTTAGTAACTTTAAATCTCAAAATCAGCTGTTCGTAAAACTTGCCGCCATCTTAGATTTCAAGTTTACTTTGCAGGCCTAGACCTCGAAAGTTGTATAAAATCCCATTGCAGTGGTCGTATTAGAGGGAACTCAACGACAACAATTCATTGCATGTTTGAGAAACATACATTTCTATTTAGTTTTAGCAATATCGAGTTAATATAGACCTCAATGAGTAGAGTCTGTCCGGAAAGCGAAGTGTAGTGGTGTATATGGGAGCTCATACATTCTACGACACTTCTCTTTCCAGACAGACTAGGTATACGGAATTTGTGAATTACCTACATGACATTTAATGTAACTTTATGGTGAATACATGGATTTATATGAAGTGGATTTAACTAATTCTTACACTTTTTAACCATAGTTGAAGCTTATTTAAATAAATAAATAAAATAAAAATAAAATAATGTTTATTACCAATACCAAAAAAGAAATTTAGGTACTAACAGAATTTTACAAAAACTGAAAGGATTTGCTTTACTTAAACTATCCTATACTAGGTCTAGGTACCAACGGCGGCGCATCCATAGTTCTCGTAGGCAAGCTAGAGTCCATACGGGTTTTCTTTCAGTTTGTTGAGTAATAGAATAAAAGAAAAAAAAAAGTATGTGCAAGACTTTATGGACGTCTCGCCATTGATAACCACAAAACTGTAGTATTTATTACCGAGTAAAACAGTCTTTCATATTTGACTAATAGTAGAAAGAAAACCGGCCAAGAGCGTGTCGGGCCACGCTCAGTGTAGGGTTCCGTAGTTTTCCGTCCGTCACAGTAAGTGTCCCCACTTAGGAGTGAAAATAACACCGCCATGTAGGATATGATATGAGCGTTCCACGTACAGCGACATCTATCGGCAAATTAAGTAAACAATAGCGCGCGAGCTTAAAGAATGGAAGATGATTTTTATGGGATAATTCTTTATTGCGTGAACCGATTTTCACCGTTTTTACTTTATTTGAAAGCACGTCATTTCATTGTGATTTTGTAGAATTTACAGGTACAATAAACACCTGCTTATACGGTTAAATCACAAACTTAGTTCAGAAATTATTATGTAATTTTTTTTTTAAACTATTCAACCTATCAAGTTCAAAATAATTTTCAAAATTTAAAGTTATTGTTCAAAAGTTAGAGGGGGGGGACACATTTTTTTTTACTTCTGGAGCGAATATTTCCGAAAATATTTACATTATCAAAAAATGATTTTAGTAAACCCCTATTCATTTTTAAATACCTATCCAACAATATATCACACGTTAGGGTTGAAATGAAAAAAAAATCACTCCCCACTTTACTTATAGGGGAGGTACCCTAATAAAACATTTTTTTCCACTTTTTATTTTACCACTTTGTCGGGTGATTGATATATATGTTAGTACCAAATTTCAGCTTTCTAGTGCTAACGGTCACTGAGATTATCCGCGGACGGACGGGCGGACGGACGGACGGGCAGACATGGCGAAACTATAAGGGTTCCTAGTTGACTACGGAACCCTAAAAAGTAGTAAAAACGGTCCGATAGAGACCATAACGTAGGGGGCGGTGTCTCACTCGCACTCGTTTATAATAGGTACAAAATTGTCACATTTGACACATATTGACATTTTGATTGTCTGGTGACGTCATTACCTTCTTAGTCAAAATGAGACAGACACAGTCTCCTAGATAACCTTCTCTTTCGGACTCACTTTGTGACCCACTTCCTATAAATCCATGGATGAATACAGTTAGAAAGTGTCAGATATATCTATATCGCCCGCGAGATACTTTTTTTGTATACCATGACGGTAGCAAACAAGCACACGGCCCGCGTAATGGCAGCTACCGTAGCCTCTGGACGCCCGCCTGCAACCCCCCCCCCCCCCCCCCCCCAGAGGTGTCACATGCGCGTTGTCGACCCTTTACAGAAGGAGGATTCATTATGTTGACGACTAAAGGAACAAGAGGGTCCCTCGTCGTCAACCAACACACTGGGTCCTCTTTGAGCTCTTTGGCAACCTTACTCACCAGCCGGGACACAACACTATGAGTAGGGTCTAGTGCTATTTGGCTGTGGTTTTCTCTAAAGTGGAGGTACTTCCTCAGTCGGGCTCTGCTCCAGATTTGAGCAAGATGACAAGCGCTGTGCTGTGCCTTACCACACATACGAGATGGCATTCGCAGTACCCATACCTCTCTTTTGGACGTAGTTTAAGGACATACCCGAGTCCGGACGTAGTTTAAGGTATGTATGTCCGCTTGTGCTAACCGTCCTGTTACAATAAACATTTGAAAGCTCAATGACGTGTGACAGCAACCAAATGTTGGTCCCGACCTGTCATTACGTGCAATACTTACTTTCGAATATTAATTCGATAATATACCGTAATTGGCAGGCAATTTGGGAAGTACGCGCCCCGTTAATTCTAGCTTACGTTGTTTGTTTTTAAATTTGTGGGAAAATGTTTTAGTACTTATGAAGTAAATTAAAGTAGAATAGAATTTAATAAATGAGTAAATGTTACACAAATCGACCTATGCCCACAGTAAGCTCAATGAGGCTTGTATTATGGGTACTAGACGACAATTTAGATAAATATGGATAAATACATAGAAAACATCTATAACTCAGGAAAATATCTGTCATAAACGCGCAAATAAATGCCCGGTCCAGGATTCGAATCCGGGACCTCCTGCTTCGTAGGCAGGGTTACTACCGACTGGGCTAGGAGGCCGTTAATAATTTCAAGACAAGACAATGGTACCTATTTAAACTGATGAGTTCCGCGACTTCCGCGTTATTAGAAACTCAACATCTTCCTTTTATTTTGTCACGGCTCCAATGACATTGGGATCGGCTTCGTTACCTAATCCCAGGAATTAGAGTAGGCAAAAGATTTTACAAAAGTGACTGCCATGTCATCTGACCTTCCAACTCAGGGGAGAGACTATGAAAATTACATAAATCATTATTTTATGACAATCTTACACAAATCAACCTAGTCCAACAGTAAGCTCAATAAGGCTTATGTTGTGGGTACTAGACGACGATATATATAATAGATAGATGTAGATAAATACTAACATAAAAATCATCCATAACTCAGAAACAAATATCTGTGATTAAAACACATTCAAATGCCCTGACCAGGATTCGAACCCGGGACCTCCTACTTCATAGGCAGAGTCACTACCGACTAGGCTAGGAGGCCGTTATAAATAATATAATTCGAACTAGGTCCAGTTTATATCGAACTAGCTTTTGCTTGTGACTTCGACTGCGTGGGATTAACATTCGCCATAAGGCATTAATGAAACACCTTAGTAAAATCTCATAGCAAATATTTATTTAGCGCACATCATCTATCTATCTAAATATATTAAAGAAGAAACTGACTGACTGACTGACTGACTGACATATCACCGCACAGCCCAAACCGCTGGTTCTAGAGATTCCAAATTTGGCACGTAGGTTCCTTATAAGGTCTAGGGGTGCACTAAGAAAGGATTTTTCAAAATTCACCCCCTAAGGGGGTAAAATGGGGGTCCAAAGTTTGTATGGCGAATCAAGATTTGTTAGTTTATTTTATTCGAAACTTCACAGGAGTATTCCTAACGATAAATGAGTGAACACGTGTTTCAGGTTTTTTGAAAATTCAACCCCTAAAAGGGGCAAATGTGGTCACAAAGTTTGAGTACTTATAGTACGCGGGCGAAGCCGCGGGAAATGACTAGTAGTCATACAAAATAAGAAGTTCTCTGCCTTTTCGCCGAATAACGTTTCCCAAACTGTTACATTTGCCAACTGTGTCATTTGGTATACTTACTGCATTTTTTTCTGAAAATAAGTATAAGAGTTTCAGGATTGTTATAAAACAAACCTAACCTAACCTATATGGTTCTATCACACTATCACACGATGATTATAAAACAAACTGAAAAGTTTACAAACTTCCACCCCCTTTTTCACCCCCTTAAGGGATGATTTTTGAGATAAAAACTATATTTTCATCTAAATTGGTTCAGCGGTTTAAGTGTGAAGAGGTAACCGACAGACAGACCTTCGCATTTATAATATTAGTATGGAAGTATGGATGGATAAACGCTATTGTCCGTCTGTTTGGCATGCATTTTTCTCAAATACTCCAGATGCTGTTTGACAAATAGTTTAATGTTTGCTTTCATTAGTGACATATATTCGCTATAACTATAAAGTATCTCTAAATATCCTAATGACCGTAATCTGTTACATTAATAACAACATCTAAATCTCCACCGATCACTGACTTCCCTAAAGAAGCTGCGTCTTCCCTTACATCATTAAAAACAACCAGAAATCACCTTTATATACAAAAACATATAGTTGAAATTGAATCAGCGAATGGTAAGCGTGTTCAAGTAACCACAACATTAAATAAAGAGGGGTCTACTCGAACCGGTAATGGATTGTGTCGTGCGTAAAACGGAACGCGGCCACGCCCCTTCCGCCGTCAGGGTGACAGTTGGCGATTAGCTTTTAGACCAAGGAAGTAAATTATACATCTTCATGATGCGTTGCACTTGCAAATGCAAAGCTTGTGCGATCTGTTTTTGATACTCACTGTTGAGCAATATTTGCATATGGGTGTAACTAGCGCATGTGACACGTCTGGGGTTGCATCCATAGGCTACGGTAGCTGCTTACCATTAGCCGGGCTATATGCTTGTGGCAGGTGGATTATGACAGCTAGACCTCTCTCTCTCTCATTGGTTTGATTTTAAATTGGGTATGGATATGTAAGTTGGAAGTTTGCAGATAATACAATATTATATATAAGAAAAGTGTATTTCGTTGAGCAAAATAGTAGCACGCCCTCTGGTCACCAGAAGCCTCTATTAGGCGCGCCGACAGATCTTTGTATAGTCGGCGCGCGCTTGGCCCCCACGGCCCTAAAGTTTCAACGCCAAACGCCACAAATATGTAGCTGCTTTCTAAAGCTACATACTTGCGGCGCTTGAGGTCTTCGGCCGAGGACGCCGCAGCACCAGTACTGATTTTGGTGCCTGTAATATGGGACGGTGCCAAGGTATCAACGCAAGTAGCGTCCCAAACTAGGGGCCGGCCCATACTCCAAGGCAAGGCCTCTTGCCGTCATCCCTGGTCAAACCGCTGGGCTCTAGGATAGCCGGCAGTTTAGCCATCGCCATTCAGCGTGGTAACACGGCCAGCCTTCTGGGCACCTTGCCCGTTGACAGCGATCTGGGTCAAATTTTTTATCTGTAATTTTAAGCAGTTTAAATTATTAGGGTAGGTAATGTGCTTATTATGTTTTTTGTTACACTTAATACTGTTATATGAATAAATTGTCTTACCAACAAAAAAAAAGTGTCAATGTCATTTTTTTTATAAACTTTGTTCTGTGCTACTACTTTTTACCTATGCTAAATATTAGCTCAATTGTGGGCCCCCTTATGGTAAGTAACCGTCCAGCAACAGTGTAAAGGACGTACAGTTTCAAACAAGATTAACTGAAAAGATGGCTCGTGAAAATGTGTAACCGACCCTCCTTATACCGTAATAAGACTCAAAGAAAGTACCACCCGATTAGTTCTCGCAGTACTATTATGGGGCCATTTTTTTGGGCTGATTGTGTATCCCTAGTATAGGTATTATTAAATTTGATCGGTGTAAGTAACATTGAAAAAATTCTCGGTTAGGTACTTTAAACCACCTTTCATCGGATTCCTAATGAGGATATTCATAGACTAGTTAGGTTTATTTTGTCTTGGCTTAATTAGGTATGTGAATTCTACGTTAATGACGGGAACGGTGACAGATTTTCTTAATTAGTAGGATAGGTAATTAAACCACCTATTAAAATGTATTAAATTGATGAAAGCTTGTTCCTATAAATGCGCCGAAATATCGTCATAAAATATCACGCGACACGCGCAAAAATCCCTATCAAACGAAAAGGAATAGATATTCATATTCATATCAATATCATACAACATTGCCGACATAGGGTGGGAAGCCGCATCACGTATGGCAGCACCATACATTGAAGACCCTATGTATGGTGAAAGGCTGTTTTTGGGTTTATGCACATGCATGAGTGTTTTGATCAACCTCCGAAATAAACTGACAGATTTAGTTTTTCGAATAAATGGTTCTTCGTGGGTTCTTGATATAAACAGCCACCATTCATTTTTTTGTGTGGTATTTAATTACACCTGACATCTAGCATTCAGTAGGAGAACATTGAATGATTGAAAACACTTCCATCTAGTAACAAGTAGCTATCTAGTTAAGTCACATGAAGTATTTCATAGACAATATTTTTCTTGATTTGCCAAACTATTGTTTATATTTACCAAATAATGCAATTAACTTAAAATACGATGATAATAACAAATATATTTTAAATCACTAAGAGTTCTCTTAAAAGTACAATACGACGAGTCTGTCCGGAAAGAGAAGTGTCGTAGATTATAAGAGTGTCCATATAAAACACGACACTTTTCTTTCCGGACAAAATCTACTAGTAAATGCAGTGATAGACAGAGATGGAAGAACTTATATATAAAAAATAACGTCAAGTCAAACAAAGCTGACAAAGCTGTCAAAATTTGGAGTGTCATGTCAACGTAATATTTTCGTTTTTTGTGCAAACATAATTCCCAAAAATTGCAAAAAAATAGCAAAATAACACTTTGAGCGTTTGAAACTGTGCTAGAAAGCTGTCGAAGAAAGTGTTTTCAAGATGCATTGGTACGGCGGAACCATAGCGGAGGCGGTTACGCTGTCGAAACAGAAAAATGCTATTTTTGTAGTTTTTGTTGAAGGTACAACATATTACATTAATTATTTGCAAGTATTATATAGTAAACTACATACATTTTATCGTATGAACGTTTTTTTGCGTATGAAGTAGATGTAAAAATGTTTTTTGATTAGGACACGTATCCATGTAAAAGGTTATACTATTTTCAGATTTTCTCTGTAATTTTATCATTTTTATGGATTTTTTCATTAATTATGTGTATATCTTACACTGCGGCTTCAATTAAATGCCATACATAGTATTTTTGATTGAGGAAATGTATGTATTTTAAATATTTCGTTTCTTGTTGATGACTAAGCAACATGTAATCAGTCACTTTTAAGTTTTATGTCAAAAACCAGTAAGTAGTTGTTTTTCTAAAGTAATTATATTGTGTAATTATAGGATAATCGTTTGAGCTCAAGATGGCAGCGGCAGCTTCTTTGGAATAGTTTTTTGTTTTTTGCTCATTTACATACTGTCGTGGCCAGATTATTAAGGACAAGATTATTTTTGCCATACAACTGCATACAAATATGACATTTTAAATTTGATAAAAATATAAATTTTGCTTATGCTATTTATATTTTAAAAAATACTGACGTATCCGTGTTTAAACAAGACTTAATATGGGCCATAAACATCATCCATAAAATTTGAACTTTAAAAAATACAGACGGTCAAATCAACACTTTTTATAAGTTCATACTATAATTAGGAACGATGTATGAAAATCGTTCCTAATTACAAAAAGTATTGATTTGACCGTCTGTATTTTTTAAAGTTCAAATTTTAGGGAAGATGTTTATGGCCCATATTAAGTCTTGTTTAAACACGGATACGTCAGTATTTTTTAAAATATAAATAGCATAAGCAAAATTTATACTTTTATCAACATTAAAATGTCATATTTGTATACAGTTGTATGGCAAAAATAATCTTGTTCTTAATTATCTGGCCACGACTGTAGTTCAGTGTGTAATATTGATAGCTTAATGGCCGTGACCTAACGAACAAGTGTGCAGCTAATAATTATTTTACATGTTTTTTAAAGTGGGGCATTCCACTCATACAATAGTATGTTATTCAATCAAATACAAACACTGAAAACATTGAAAAAATAATCAACCCAGCAGGATTTGAACCTCGCATCGATACGCCTAACCGGGGCTCGATCGCTTTACCAATTAAGCTATGGATTCAGTTACTGAGTTGACGAAATTCTCAATGCCTTCAATCATCTTTTTGCATTTATTTTTACATTGACTTTATAGCAGCCGTAAGCGACATCTAGGTGCCAACTACTAGCTAATGAAAAATTAGTCTCAAAACGAAACAGTTATCCGGGTTAAACACACCCCGACTGGCAGAATTCACCTTGCTAAAACTGGCAAGGAGTAAAAGCCATATATTAAATTTTAAAAAATATATATATTATATTGTGATGGCAAAAAGAGGGGAGATTTTTTGCCCATCAGTGGTACATTATTGGCTAATGTATAATTATTATAATCTTAGATTTAATAGCCTAATCTAAATCACAGAATAACTAATAGTACTACCGTACAGAAAATTCACTCCTTCACAAAAGTCAGATTTAGGTATAAAATTATACCTACCTATACTCGCCGCCTGCAAGCAAAATTGAAACTTATAACCGCAGACGAACCGTGAATCTTCTTTGCGCGCCGCAGTTTTATGACCGAGCTGTGAGTCGACACAGGGTTGGCACTTGACAAGTTTTTGTACCTATACTTATTTCACATTTTTAAGATAAATATCTAGGAATTACAAACGTTGATTCTGTAAACATGTTTTTTTTATCAGGAGATAGTAAGTTTGTCTGATTCTCACGGAAGTAGGTATGCCACAGCCGTATTCCTTTGAAAATATGTCAGTCAGTTCCTAATTTTTTTTCTGGGCAACCAATATTATATCTTTTATACGGATTAGATCGAGGTTTAGGTTTCAAAGCCTTTGTGTATTTTCAATTTTGCGCAAGCGCCACATGACACGACTATCGTACGAGCCGAGCGGCAGCCCACTGCCATACGCCTCCCCGGGAGGTGCGCGCGCCAAATGTACCTAAACTGCGTAGTGACACTCCCCTGTCTAAATGAAAGATAAAGAAATATAATATAAGTAGATAATACTTGTATTGTAGTGCTACTGTGTAATAACTGAAATGTCAGTATGCAATCGACAATGTACAATGTACAGTGACGAACCTGGATTGTAGAGCCAATTGCCATGGTTTGTAATGACTGATTTATGTTTTTTTACTGTAATCTTTGATTTAAAAAAAATTTGAGGGGAAATCAGACAGAGAGAGCCACAACTGACCCTTCAAAGAGCCGGTTTGCCAACCCCTGGCCTATATCATTCAAAATAAAACAATACATATTTAAAAAAGCTTACATAATTTTATTATTGTAGTAAAAAGAAATATCATTAGTTTTTCTATGTTCTATATTTTGTATCAATTTGATTTATCATTGACAATATAAAGAGGACGAACTCTCTTCATCAACAGACGTTAGTGGTGCGAAGTTGTAAAGCAATAGCTCATCTTTATAATTCAAGAAGAAACTAGTAAAAAAATTCATCAATGCTTAGAAATAAAGGACAAGTAGAAAAATCCACTGCCTCAGGCGAGACTCAAACTCGCGACTCTGAGATACATGCCTATTGCTCTGACCAACTGAGCTACTGAGACTTACCTGATGGCTACGAATGTCTCCACTATACCCTTTATGCGTCTTAAGGGGACGCCTAGCGACATCTGCCGAAGAAGTCTTACACTTCTCAACCGGCCATCGGAGTCCCGAGTTGTATTGAAAATTCACCGATAACAATGCGCTACCCCATACTACCATTGTGGTATTGTTAGTAGACGTAAAATTAACAAAATGCATCTATATTTAACGGGTAAATTATACACAAAATGATCCATGTTATAATTTCGTCCTAAAATTGCTACTAGTGTCCGATCAATAATTATAATCAACCAATAAAAGCGTAACCGGCAACCTCCAAATGGTACCTTGGCCAAAATAATGACATATAGTTGGATACAGTACATTTAGACCAATGAGACTTACGAGTCCCATATCACTGAAAGTTCAAGAACCACCAATTTAAAGTAGACATGAAATGAAATGAAAAAAAAAATAGAAAAATGTATTATGCGTTTTTAATTGTTTTATTTCATGAATAACTATCGCGGCAACCGAAGACAATATTAGAAAAATGTATTGATTATTGAATCAATTTATTTAACCATCATTTTCAGGTGACAACGAGTTATCATCAGAGATGACGTCAGTGCTGGATGACGCAGCAGTGCTGCAGAGGCTCGGGAACAGTACTAACTTCCTCGCCATCCGGCTGAAGAGCGGATCCAGTGATTACACACACTTTGCGCAGATCTGTATCCTTTTTTAATGATTAGATAAACACCCTCAATTTCATTGGATAATCCTATATCCGCCTTCCCTTGGCTTGCTTCGGGGTTGTGAAGAAACAAATTGCATTTCATCATCATCAGTCCTTTATCGCCCACTGCTGAGCATAGGCCTCTCTTCGTGTACGCCACTTGTCCCGGTTTTGTGCCAATTTCATCCAGAAGTGACCCGCCACCTTCCGAATGTCGTCTACCCAACGAGCCAACGCACGCCAGGGGCCTCTTTCGTCTGAAAGCGGCCTCCACTCCGTCAACATTTTAGTCCAACTGCCTTCACTCTGCCACGTCTTGCACCTTAGTGCGACGCCGGATCTCGACATTCCTCACTCGGTCTACACTACATTGTTGTCACCAAAAGAAGGTTATTAAAGTATTGCAGTTTGTAGTATAGTATTTAGGTTTGTATAATTCATTAACAATAATTACTTATGCGCTCTGAAAATATTTATACAAACATACAGGTTAGACTAAGAACCTCCGTTTTTGAATTCTGTTAAAAACAATGCAACCGCTACCCTTCACTTTATTTTATCATGTCTACATTGTTGTCAACAAAAGGAGGTTATTAAAGTATTGCAATATCTATAGTATTCATTGTTTGTATTAGCGCGCTGAACCTTTTTTTTATGGCGCCTCCAGTTCGGAGTTTGCCAACGGCGATAAGAAGTTAATCCGTAAAATACCAATTAATTACAAATCTAAATACTAAAACAAATGTTCCCCACATTTTAACTTGTTACCGAGCAGAAATGTTCTGAAAACAGGTTATTAACCGTGGTACCACAGCTTTTGTACCACAGGGGGACCACGGGTAAGCTTGATGCCGAGCATGGCGCGCTCCATGGCCCTGGCCATGGCATCGCATGGCACAGGCCACTCGGGTTTTGTGCACAGTCTCCTTAGTGAGCGTCCATGTCTCGGCTCCGTATGTCATGGTGGTCTTTGCATTTGCTCATGGGTACATGTCCTTAAAGGACATTGAAAAGAGAGGTATGGGCACTGCAAATGTTATCACTCTTAAATCAGAGCCCGACTGGGGAAGAACCTCCACCTTACAGAAAACCACAGCTAAATAGCGCTAGACCCTACTCATAGTGATGTGTTGCTGCCAGTAAGTAAGCTCGTAAGGTTGCCGGAGTTCAAATCACAGATAACCTCAACCACTAAGTAGATATTACCATTAGGACCAATAGCGAGCTGCGAGCCATAGGACTGAGCTGGAGAGAGGCCAAAACGGTCAGGATAGAAAGGCGTGGAAGGATCTTGTGGAGGCCCTATGCACCTCCGGGGTGCCCTAGGATCAACAAACAACAACACAACTCGAGGTCACCACACATCAGCGCTCCCGTACTAATTTAGTATGAGAACGCGACCGCTTATTTTAGTTGAGTTAATGTTTTTGATCATTACTCATGTGCATTAAAAATATCTACTAAAATCATGTTATAGGGGTGAACCTGAATTGTTATACTACAAAATGGTATATAGAATACTATTGAGATGTGCTGTTCGAATCGTAGAAAGTTACGAATAAAATTGAGCTTATGTGTGGTGAGGTGATGTCTGTAGTCTGTGGGTCAAAGAGAATTCAGTGTGGTTTTGATTAGTGCTTACGCCTTTAGCCGTCTACGCAATAAACCTGCCTTATATACAAGGTGCCCGCGAGAAAAGGGAAAAAAATTAACCACGCATTCCTGAGACCAAAAGAAGGAAAAAATATTACTTATGTGACTTTAGGTCAATTTCGCCAATAAAAAAATGTTTTTTTTCTTTTGTTTTTCAATTTTTTTAATGTTTCTTGCACGTGAAAAGTAAATGTTATTAATTAAATTATCGTCAAAAAGAAATTGGTATTTTTTTTTTTGAAAAATTTAGTTGCTGCATAGTTTTCCTTTTCACTTTGATATCTGTCAATAAAGACGTGTAAACTATGCCCAATAGTGGCAACAACGCCATCAGAAAGGCGTTTTGTGCTGAGTTATAATAAAAAGTGTATCTTTTATAAATTGGTATTAACTCTGAAACTAGGCGAATTTCAAAAAAGTTTATATGACATTTTTGTCTCTAAATAGGATCTAGAATATACTGTTAAAATCTTTCCCTTTCCTCGTGGGCACCGTGTATGAAAGGGTCAGCAATGTGCCTGTGACACCTCTGGAGTTGCTGGCGTAATGTTTCATGCGTTAGTGTACTGCCATTTCGCCGAAAATTATTTCGCCCAAAAATTATTTCGCCGAAAATTATTTCGCTTAATTTCATTTCCCAGACAACTTCAATCAATCAATAAGCCATTTATTCTGAACTTTGAGTCTTATTTGTTAACAGTATATTTATAGGATATCTCTGAGTTAAGTTTGCCGTACGGCATAGGCAACTTATCGCATGACGTTTAGTTAGCATACCAACGTTTACTAAAATTATTGTTTCGCATAGTTTTATTTCGGCGAATTTTCATTTGGCATAGGTTAGGTTAGTATGCCAAATAAAAATATGCGAAACGATATTATGCCATCTGATGATTCTGCCAAATGAAACTATGGGAAAAATTGTTTGGGAAGTGATAATTTGTCATCTGGGGGCACGGCAGTCGAGCAAAAAAAAAGCGGCACGGCCGTCAAAAACAAAACTTTAAAAAAAAAACAACTCGCATCGCGATCTTGCAATCGCACTAAACAATCTTATTTACTATTATATGTATTGCTTGTGAGTTACATTGTGTTTTCATGCGATGGCCAAGTATATCTATTTTATTTAAACATAAAATATTTTTAGTATTAATGTGGTCACTATAAGATGTTGTTAGATTAGCTAATTACGTAATAACTTAAGACAGAAGGTCCCTTAAGTAGGGACTGAATAAATCAACCGACTTGGTATTACATGGATCTCACAACTTTTTACGGTAGAAGAACTGAGTTGCGAGACTTGGTTTTTTTACAAGTTTTGTTTTTGATGGCATACAATTTTCGGCCACATATTAGTAAACCTGTGTATATTATACATCCATGACAAGGGGATCTTAAACAATTTCCCTTAACTCACCAATCAGACCAATTCGTCCCCGTGCCGTCTCTATTCTTCATCGGCCGGAATGGTACTCCACTAGAGGTGGTCTGCGCCGGTGTCCAGCCAGCCAATCTGGCTTCCAGGATCGACAGGATACTTGAGGAACATCGTAAGTGTAGACACAACTTTTTGAGGGTCTCCCTGGCGCCAATGACCTTCGATCTGAATCCCTCAGTTTTTATGATTTTTATAGCTTATCATATTAACGGCCTTAAACAATATACCTAGTCGGTCCATAAGTTCTGTCACAAGGGTTTTAAGTGATAAAATATAATACAAAGCTTTTATTTAAAAAAATTAGACCTGATTAGAAAGCATATTTCATACAGATTAAAATATAAAATGATTAACTTATAATCAAGATCGCGTATTTTATAGATCCTTGTAAACTAGAAGATTGTTGTCAGTCCAAAACACGCCGATGATTTATGAAAATTGTACTTCACAAAAATTGGTTTAGATCATTTTTATAGTTGTCCAGAGTTACAAATTGTTATTTTTATGAAAGTAGATGATTAAGGCATATTTAAAAACCAATATTTAGTTGACTTACAAGTCTGTGCTTCAGCTATTCTTCTCCTGAACCTCAACGTATTTTTCAGTTTTGAGCAAAACACGATGATTTTGATGCCATACATCAAGGTAGTCTTCCAAAATTGCGTATACTAGCCTTCTTGTCAGTCAGACCCATGTTAATTATATATTAAAATGAAGGTTAAAGATCAAGCTAATGCAGTATGCAAGACTGAAGCCTCTTAAAATTGAATAAAAATAATGATGGTCAAAATCAACTCGAACAGGGCGCGTGTTTTTGACGTGGTTTTTTATTCCGCTTTTTCGAATGTTACAGGGAATTGTGTAAAACTGCCACAACTATTTGCCTTAAATAATATCGTAAATTAATCAGTATTAAATAGGCTTTTTAATCATATATTGAAATAGTAAGCAACCTCTAACAGTTCGTATTTTACCAGTCCAAACCCTAGTGACAGAATTTATGAACCGACTAAGTAGTATCCTATATTTACTTCAATATTCATTGTCTTCGAGATATTTGCCATCAAAGTCGAACAGTTTTAGACTAAATAATTTTAAACAAAAAAGAACCGACTTCACTAAGCAATCCACCTTTCCAACACCAAATGCTCGAGCTGCTGTAAAAAATACTCAAATCACTACAGGTGTGCCTATAATAGTTGAAGAGTTCCCTCGATTTCTCCAGGATCCCATCATCAGATCCTGACATGGTTACAATGGGACCAACTGTGAAGTATACGCTTTCAAACAAAAAAAGAATTTTCCAAATCGGTCCAGCCGTCTTCGAATAATCGGTGAACATACATAAAAAAAAATAGCAAAAACAAAGATCCCGACGAATTGATAACCTCCTCCTTCGAAATCTTGAAGTCGGTTGAAAAGTGGTCTTCTGGTCATAACTTTTGTGTTAATTAGTTTAAAATTAAAATCTCTCGTCAGTTTTTAGAGACGTCAAAGAGGAACCCTAATACGTAGATTTCGTATATGTAACATTTTTTACACCATTCGAATATCGATAAAAGTGTTTTTTTTAGACTATATTTTAAAGAATCATAAAAAAATAAGTGCTCATTTATTTCGAAATCCGGCTCTACAGAATGGAGATAAAAGATTCAAAAACCGATAGTCGTTTGCCTTATAAATCTATCTGTAGTGCAAATGTTGTAATATCGACTCAAAACTGGTCAAAAATAGATAAAGACGTCTGGAGCCCCTTAAGACGTCCTAATGACAGACATGCATGGAATTTGCTCCAACAAGAGCCTAGCTCTTAAATATATGATGATGAAATGGCAGGAATAGCTCTTGAGCAACATTTGGACATCTTAAACCTGAACAGAAATTTAGGTACTTAGTGTCGATATATGATTTGAAATACATATCTTAGGGAACTCATAATAGTAGTTTATACAACAGTTGTATAAGAGGGGTCAAAAAAGGTGAGTGGCGTGGGTAACAATTTGAGCCGTAGGCGAAAATTGTTAAGAAAAACGCCACGAACATTTTTTTACCTACTTATACGACGTTGCATACAATACTTTTTCTACGAATACACTTACTTTTACATAAAATGCGAAATTGAAAACTTCATGGATATCGCAGTTATTTTGTCAACATAATCAACAATCATTTCAGTTTTACCTTTTGAAACACTATTTTTCAATAATACTAACATTACTTACACAAATACACACCGCCTTTATTTGATCAATTATTAAAGAGCTACAGAGATTAGTAAAAATACCTAAATTACTTTCAAAGTTTGCAATTTGCCCCAACAAACGAACGGGAAACGTAAAAAACTACGAAGTAGGTCTGTGGTTCTTTTATTTTTTTAAAGTTTTTTTTTCTAAAAACGCTGCGTTTATTTAGGTTTCTTAGGTTGGCAGTAATTTATTTTATATTAATAGTCGTGTTTGCACGCGATTACGCGATACTATTTTGGCGCTTTTATAGAACAAGTGTTATTTTGGGGAATAGACTAGATAGACTTTTCATCGAGTGTATTATCTATGTTCTTATAAAGGTGTTGACGAATGTATAAATGACAGATAAAAGTACACGAGTAGAAAAAGGTCTTTAAATGCCATAGACCATTATGGCGCTCTTATTTTTTTCCAATTTCCACCATTTTGAAAAAAAATACGTAACTAAGTATAGAACCTGCTAACAAAATTTCACGGGAATCGATTGAGAAAAACACAGATCAGATTATACAGTCAAATGCAAAAATACGTATCGAAAAAATCGTCTCATAAATATGGTACTACGCACTTATTACAACGGAATAAGATACTATGGGACATATTTTTGAGTAAGATGAGTACACCCATATTTTTACACTTGACTGTACTAGGAATACATAATCAGCCCAAAAAATGGCCTCACAAAAGTACCGCTAAACGACTCGTGCGGTACTTTCTCTGACAGTCTTATTACTGTATAAGACTGGCCGGTTACAAATTTTCGTAAATCTTGTTTGAATGTGTACCTCCATTAAATAGTTGCTCGAAGCCTGTAGAGGAGAAAAACCGGACAGAAGCCGGACGGACAAGCTGAAACGGAGACCATTTCATTTTCATTGATTCATGAACAACATGGGTTGTGTTTGGAAAGATTTACAATAAAACACTTAGAATTAAGGTTTCCTTAAGGCAAGGATGATTAAGACATGGATTGACAATATCCATACAAAATCGCGTTCCCTTATTTCAGGTTAAAGCACTAGCGTCATCTATCGGTCACCACAAACACTAAATTCTAGTTTCTAATATTTTGTTCGGCGATTAACGCTGACAGAATAACTCGACTCCAGACTCGACAGATGGCGCTGTGGCACTTAGTACCGAAAACAGACGTATAACCTGAAGGTTCGAGGAACGCGATTTTGTACAGGCATCAATCCATGTCTTAATCATCCTTGGCTAGAGGTAACTAAAATTATATAAATATAATTTAATATTTAATGCTAAAGGGTCTAGCAGGCTAAGCTAACAAGAGTGGCCCCCGCAAGGGATTTGGTTGTAATTTGAAGTGCAGTAGTGGTAGGACCTAAGAACACTGTATGCGTAATATCAGCCTTCGATCTTCTTTTGTTTCAGACTTATTCACGAAAATGTCAAAAAATCAAGGTAATTTTTAAATTGATATTTTAGCTGAACCAAGCAAGCGAGAGTAACCAAATAAATTCAGAATTAATGAGCATAAAATGGGGTTCATAATGCATATTTTTACAGACATTCATATCCTTGAACTTGGATGAAAAAAAATATAGTTTTTTTTCGCTTAATTTTTTTGGCACTTCTCGTGGAGACACAACTATCAAAAAAAATACTTGATAAGGCACAGTTGTCATTAAAACATTACATTAAAAACATTTTGAAAAATGATGGTGCGTTATGTCAAAAAAAAAAACTTTTACGAACGTATATTTACTAGAGTGTAGTGGCAAATGAGTAGAGCCTTTCTAAGGTAAGTCTGTAGTTGTCACACCACAGAAAGAGGGTTGATGGACACATTAGGTCGTGGTTGACGTATGCAGACTAAGCTTATTCGCACTATATCTGTAGAAGAAATCGTAATGTAGATTTTAAGTTTTTTGATTTTGTCGTCAGCTGCAAATGAAATGGACATGCTATGCTACTTTGCTTTAGGCATTATTCTAAATGTGTTTTTTTTTCTTCAAATTTTTTAATTCTATGCAAATAAGGAAAAAAGTGGGTACATACTTATAATAAGAATTGGCTGTAGGCTCATTGACAAAAACATTTTTTATTACCATTCCATATCAACAAATAACTCAGCAGAGCAAACAGAACAATACAAGTATATGACAATTGTAAATACTTATATAAATATATGACATACGTCATTGATCAATGTTAATTAATAATTTCATAATGAACGAAAGAGGATGTTATACCTACTACAGACTGATTTGCCACTACTACTCTATTGATATGATATGATATAGTAAACATACGTTCGTAAATGTTTTTTTTTCGACATGACGCACCATGATTTTTCAAAATATTTTTAAATGTATACGTAGTTGACAATTGTGGCTTATCAAGTATTTTTTTTGATAGTTGTGTCTCCACGAGAAGTGGCAAAAAAATGAAGCGAAAAAAAAAACTATATTTTTTTTCATCCAAGTTCAAGGATATGAATGTCTGTAAAAATATGCATTATGAACCCCATTTTATGCTCATTAATTCTGAATTTATTTGGTTACTCTCGCTTGCTTGGTTCAGCTAAAATAACAGTTTAAAAATTACCTTGATTTTTTGACATTTTCGTGAATAAGTCTGAAACAAAAGAAGATCGAAGGCTGATATTACGCATACAGTGTTCTTAGGTCCTGCCACTACTGCACCTCAAATTACAACCAAATCCCTTGCGGGGGCCACTCTTGTTAGCTTAGCCTGCTAGACCCTTTATAATTCACCCATAATACAGCATTATAGCATGTCAAATCAAACAAAAACTACCCAATTAAAAACAATGTCATTAGCTTACACTTCTTAGCACTTCTGCACCAAAAAAGCATTTAATTTGTTTTTAAACGTCAAAGTATTACTTAGCATTTTCACTATCGAGGAAAAATCTTACTATATGGTTTAAACACACATCTTTTACTTCTTCTATCTCATTTTATGAATCCGGAAGCATCTGTTGTGCGTAGTCTTCTAATATTTAATAAAAAACAGCGTACAATTTTGTGTAGTTTTTTGTAAAGTTTTGTTTTGTTTTGTGGCGTTTGCTATATCAAGTTCACATCTAACTTTTTAACTTGCATCAATTGTAATATTAAATAGTTTATAAGTTGCATGCACTTTATACTCCAAAAGCCGCCTCGTTTTTGGTAACATTCGTATGTTTCTGACTTCCACGACACAGGCCTAGCCTAGTATGGGAGTCACTGATGATCTGTAAATGTTATATAAAAAGTATTTATCGTCAATAACATATATTGACTTTTTTTTTTTTTTAGATAAAGATAAACCAGCTCTGCCATCCAACGTAAAGGAGCAAACGGCCAGCCTGCTGACATCTGAATCCACCACCACCCCCACCCCGGGGGGTAGCAAACCTACCACCGCAGCTGAGAAAGAAGGTAAAAATAATAGACTAATTAACTCAAGACCCCGCCGCATAGCCGGGCGCCCCCGCTGTCAGGCTTGAGGTAATTTCACTCTACAGTGAGATACTAGTTATTGGAAGTGACAGTAAACTTAGTACGTCTCCATGGCAACCATTCATGTCTGACTCTGTTACGCCCCACGGAACAATCGCGCGTTCTCTGTCTAGCATTGCGTATCCCCTCCCGCACCCCTTCTTTTTGGCAGCTTAGGTTTCAAACAAATAACGCTAAGCTGAGTATAGAGATATCTTGTATATGGTAAAAATATAATCATAACAAGGTATAATTCAAAGTGGTAAAGGAGATATTTCCAATGAGTATTCTTGAGTAATACCTACATAAGTACATATAAATATTGCATAAAAACTTTATTCATTTAAAAATATTTTATGTATTGAATGTGGCTAATGTCGTCATAGGGGCTAATCTGTCAATTACGTCTTTCTCGAACAACGAACAAAATGGATAATTTCATCGACAAAGCAGCGATTGCTTTTAATTTCAGCAGTCAAAAGCAAATGTTTTTTTTTCTACGATTAAAAACCAATGAAATATGAAGGGTACACGGAAAGAACATGTCTAGTCACTTTTTTTGTAAAATGAGATTTTTATATCAAAATGTAGAGCTTGCAATGAACTATTAGTAACAACTTCTGTTACAGATGTAAATTTTAACGTATATCCACTTTTTAACTCATAAAAACCATCTAGTTACGAAAATAGTATGGTTAATTGAATCGTTCCAAATTTTAAAAGCGCTATAACTCAAAATGTTGTCAATGTGACTAGACATGTTCTTTCCGTGTACCCTTCATATACGCTAGTGGACGGAATAGCCACATGGACAGTATAGAGAAACTTACAGGGCAACAGAAATACATCATCTGTGAAAATTTCAGCTGTCTTACTATCACGGTTCATGAGATACAGCCTGGTGACAGACGGACAGCGGAGTCTTAGTAATAGGGTCCCGTTTTTACCCTTACGGTACGGAACCCTAAAAACGCGGTGTGCATAGGCCCTTTATTGTGACGTGATTTTTTTTTGTGGTTTCCTGGTTATCTAATAGTAGTTTATGTAACTGTTACGTAATAAGGGGTCCTTAAAATATGAGTGTGGATTTATGGAACGAGCCGCAGGCAAATTTCATAATAAGATCACACGAGTGTTTTAAGGCCTAATTACGTACAGTTGCATACAGTGCTTTATCTACACGCATATTATAAATCCTAAATGACGTGTTCGGAAACCATTAGAATGACCGCCATTGTACCGCCATGGCCAACTTGATCGTGCGAACGGTCGGGGAGGATTTTCATTACGTTACCAAAATCTATGTGGTTATGAATTTTCGAACATTATTACCACACTGGCACAGACAATACAGTAATGTTACATTACTGGTTGCAATAATGGCGGTAATTACATACGGTTTCCGAACGCAGAATAGAGGATTTATGATATGGGTGTAGATAATAGTACATTATTGTCGAGGAGGCGAAGTAGCACATTTATGGCTGAGTGAATAATAAAAACCGATGAGGTGTTTCGGCTGTTTAGGACCTTTGCCTTGATTTTTGTATGGCTGTTGAACTTTTTAACAAGTTTATACCTCTTTTTAATTTTTATTTGACCATAAACTAGGCACTTCGCCGCCTAGTTTTTAACCGTAAAAGTCAACCTTGCCGGACAGTTTTGAAAAAAATTGTATTCCCTAACATTATAATGTTTTTTGTTTTCATATAGACGCATCAGGACCGGCTGCTAAAGTGGCCAAGCTTGACGAGCAAGAGGTGGTCTGCAACGATGGTGTCTGCATCCGCCGCCCGCGCGCTGACGGTGCCGGACCTAGCAAGACTCCTTCAACTGAGCCACAAAAGGTACATACTTACAAATATACATACAGGGTGTTTTCAACCGACTTCAAGATTTCGAAGGAGGTTATCAATTCGTCGGGATCTTTGTTTTTGCTATTTTTTTATATTTGTTTTATGTATGTTCACCGATTATTCGAAGACGGCTGGACCGATTTGGAAAAAAAAAAATTTGTTAGTAAGAGCATACTTCACAGTTGGTCCCATTGTCATCAGGTCAGGATCTGATGACGGGATCCTGGAGAAATGAAGTCGGTTCTTTTTTGTTTAAAATTATTATGGAATGAGGTGACTGTCACCCTTTCAGGAACCGGAAGCAAAGTTGGAAGCGTCAGAGAGTACTCTAAGCACGGAAGAGAAGATGGAACGGGCTAAAGCACTAATCGAGGCTAAGAGGAAAGAGAAAGCTGAGAAAGAGAGACAGGTAAAGGTTTTTTTGGCGTTAAATTGTAGTAGTAGTAAAACACTTTATTGTACAAGAAAACACAACGAAAGACATAAAACACAACATATCGCACATTCGCCATCAAATATATCGGAACGGCCAAGGTACTCAAAACATCTGAACATGCACTTTATCGCCTTGACAATAGAGGCGTTGTTCGGATATTTGTGACCAACTTGGCCGCTCCGATATATCTGATGGCAACTGTACAAGAAAACACAACGAAAGACATTAACACAACATATACGCACAAAGGCGAACTTATCCCTTTAAGGGATTTCTTCCAGTTTTCAGGGGGGAATTGTTTGTTTTTGGTGACGCTTTCAATTAGGGTTACCTGGATGTTTCACTAGGTGGCAGCAGTGGCGAGAGGTCTAGCTGTCATAATCCACCAAAAAAAAAATTGTTTATTTCAGACATAGCATGTCCATAAAAGTGTTAGTTGTACAATCTTAAGAGACTATGTTAGTGTTACATAAAAAAAGAAGCAAAAACATAAATCACAATCACAACAAAAATTAATTTAGTGATGTTCCTCTGGCAGGAGCAGGTAGTACATATTTTATTTACTACCTGGTCCTGCCAATGACCACCTCCACCCAGTACTTGGTAAGCGGGCAGTCCAGGCGGCGTTAACACCCTCAGCATACTGTTGCTGCTGCCACGCACCCGCCTTAGCATCGAGGCGATTCTTTTCCGCCTAATGGCTAAAAAGTCATCTGCCCTCGCCTCGGCAAACATGGCTGCCGCACTGCAGTGCTTCGGCAGCCTCAGCAGCATCCTGAGGATGTTGTTGTACTGCACCCTTAAGGTGTTATAGGACCTTTGAGTAAAGCTTACCAATAGGCTGCACGTGTAAAAAGTTTGACAATATGCTTTTCACCTCAGCAGCTCGAACACCCTACTTCCCTGCGAATACACAGTGACGAAAGTCGCACTTTCGTCACTCCCTGGAGTGATGAAAGTGCGTCTTTCGTCACTCCAGGGAGTGAGACAAAGTAGTTTTTTAATTTAGTGAAGGCCATGAACTGCCATTTCATATTTCGGGGTCTATTAAAATACGAAATACATATTTTTTACCTTTAATATGTTCTCACTACTGAGGAGAAAAGTTGTATGTGTCACACGAGAACAAAGTTATTTTACATCACCTCACTACGCTCAAGATTCTAACTTAGAATCACTCGCTTCGCTCGTGATTCAATTATAGAATCTTTCGCTTACTCGGGACTCAAAATTAACACTCGCAAGAAAAACCAACTTTCCTCTCTTGTTGCACAAATAACTTAAATAGCGTCAACTTGACTTGATTGTTACAACGTGCAAACCTGCGGGCAAGCATATTCCCCCTCACTGCCATCACCCTTCTTTCCCTCTCCAGATCCAGATCGTCTTTTAGTTCCTCAGTTAAGGTAGAATTAATAATTCAGTGGAGTGATTTGACGGCTCTCGGCATACATAGCGGTTGTCAAATGTATGTAAAGTTCTGTCAAATCACTCCGCTGAATTATTAATTCTACCTTCAAATTGACTTTACTCAAACAGTGTTTTACCTATAACTCCTTGTTTTGAGAAAGTTAAAAAAATATATGTTATTATGCGTTATATCTGTAATAACTTCGTTGATTCCGATACACGATTGGACGAAATCGGCTCGATAGAAAATAATTCCAAAGTTACATCTTAAAATTTGCTTTAAACAGTCGTATGACTTTAGTTTATTGACTTATACGTCTGTAACTAAGGACAAAATTCCGCCGCACTAATACTAAAAACTTCGTTGTTTTATATTTCTCAATTAATGCGTAGTATTTTTTAAATTCATCATTTTGCAAAATTTGCAATGAGCTCCCATACTAATCGTAACACAGTGTTTCTCTTTCACTCGCGCTGAAAAAGATAGGGAGGGAATTTAGCTGTTGTCAGCCCCTTAAAGGCTCCGACCTTTCGGTAGAAATTTTAGAAAAAAAAATTGGGTTACTTCTTATTTGCTATCTTCTTTTGTAGCTGGAGAAAGAGAAAGAAAAAGAGCGCCGCAACATCGGACAAGGAGTCGCCGAGCTGAAGAGTTGGCAGGCCGACCAGGAGCTCAAGCAGTTGCAGGTAACACACTATCACCTTCATCAACCATCATACCTGGACACCTGGACAGATCGACGCAACATCGGGCGAGGAGTCACCGAGCTGAAGAGTTGGCAGGCCGACCAGGAGCTCAAGCAGCTGCAGGTAACACACTATCACCTTCATCAACCATCATACCTGGACACCTGGACAGATCAACGCAACATCGGGCGAGGAGTCACCGAGCTGAAGAGTTGGCAAGCCGACCAGGAGCTCAAGCAGCTGCAGGTAGCACACTATCACCTTGATCAACCATCATACCTGGACACCTGGACCGAGCGACGCAACATCGGGCGAGGAGTCGCCGAGCTGAAGAGTTGGCAAGCCGACCAGGAGCTCAAGCAGCTGCAGGTAACACACTATCACCTTCATCAACCATCATACCTGGACACCTGGACAGAACGATGCAACATCGGACAAGGAGTCACCGAGCTGAAGAATTGGCAGGCCGACCAGGAGCTCAAGCAACTGCAGGTAACACACTCTATCACCTCCATGAACCATCATACCTGGACACCTGGACAGAACGACGCAACATCGGGCGAGGAGTCACCGAGCTAAAGAGTTGGCAGGCCGACCAGGAGCTCAAGCAACTGCAGGTAACACACTCTATCACCTTCATGAACCATCATACCTGGGGCCGATTGTATAATAACTTGTAACTAATATTATTAGCGGAGGTCTCTTTCTAATAAATGGGGTAGGAAAGAGACTTCCACTAATATTATTAGTTACAAGTTCTTACGCAATCGGCCCCTGGATACCTGGACAGAGCGACGCAACATCGGGCGAGGAGTCGCCGAGCTGAAAAATAGAGAACATGCGTGAAAAATATTTAATTGAATTTGTTCAATAACCACGTTCAACAACCCCAAATTAATATAAATAAGTGGTAATCCGTAATAATTTTTAACAGTTTTTTAAAGATATTGCGGTTTAAAAACGTAAAATTTTAGGCATTTTTTTTTAATACCTCAAATGTATTTTTGAAACCTCAGTTCGATTACTTGTGTTCTAACAAGAAAAAAAATGTTTGACAAATATATAGCTAAACGCATTTTTCGTGCCTAAAATTACAAAAATCTTCCAAAAACTTGTTCCTTCCTAACAGTTTTCTGCAACCTTGAGGTCGGTGACGTCACAAACCTCACACTTTTTGTATGGGGCGTTTTGACGCGCGGCGCAGACGCCTAACGTATTTTCACATTTTTGACGTTTCAGGGCTATCGTAGATAGTAGGTTTATTAGAGACATTTGAATCTACAGGGAAATAGAATCGAATGACGTCTTCCAAAAAAATCATGCATGTACCTAATTGGCAAACCGACCAGGAGCTCAAGCAGCTGCAGGTAACATACTACCACCTTCATCAACCATCATACCTGGACACCTGGACAGAACGACGCAGCATCGGACAAGAAGTCACCGAGCATATTTATTAAAATAATTTGATTTGTTCTTCAGTTGATTTTAAAGAAATAATTTTAAACAAAAAAGAACCGACTTCACATAGCTTCCATCTTTCCAAAAGCGAATTTAAAAAATACTGAAATCACTATAGGTGTGCGTATAATAGTTGAAGAGTTCCCTCGATTTCTCCAGGATCCCATCATCAGATCCTGACCTGGTTACAATGGGACCAACTGTGAAGATAACCCTTTCAAACGAAAAAATTAAATGTTTTTCTTTTTCTTTTATCTTAATTTGTAACATATTTCTTTTCAACCGACTTCAAGATTTCTCAATTCGTCGGGATCTTTGTTTTTGCTATTTTTTTGTTGTTTTTTTTTTATGTATTTTCACTTATTCGAAGACGGCTGGACCGATTTGGAAAATTATTTTTTGTTTGAAAGAGTATACTTCACAGTTGGTCCCATTGTAACCAGGTCAGGATCTGATGATGGGATCCTGGAGAAATCGAGGGAACTCTTCAACTATTATAGGCACACCTATAGTGATTTGAGTATTCTTTACAGCAGCTCGATCATTTGCTTTTGGAAAAGTGGAGGTTAAGTGAAGTCTTTTTTAGGGTTCCGTAGCCAAATGGCAAAAAACGGAACCCTTATGGATTCGTCATGTCTGTCTGTCTGCCTGTCTGTCTGTCCGTCCGTATGTCACAGGCATTTTACTCGGAAACTATACGACGTATCTGAATAAAATTTACACATAAGGTGTATTTTGTATGCCGCTACTTAGTTATGTAGTTAAATTTGAAAAAAAAATATCTTTAGGGGGGCGCTCCATACAGGTAACTAAATAAAATAAAATAAAAATTAACCAAATATCAACATGTGACACATCAATCGATAGGTCTTTCAAAATAACATTGAGGTTTCTTTGACTATTTTGTGATTAAGTGAATATTTTCTGAAATAATCGCTTCGAGAGTCAGAAAAGTTGTGTAGACCCCCGGCATTTTTGAACCGTAAGTACAATAAATATGAAAAAATTTGAAGAGATGCGCCTTATCATATACTTTCTACGAAAATTGTTTTGAACATTATCGGTTCAGCCATTTTTGAGTTATCTCCAAAAAACTTCTTCCATAGGCATCAGATACGACCTTTTGGTATTAGTTTGGTTCTTATTCCATTGAAGGTACGGAACCCTCCTATGCGTGGTCCGACACGCACTTGGCCGGTTTTTTTTTAATTATTAACATTTAACCTTAGTATTTTTTTGTAGGTTTGACATGTGATATTTATATTTTTGTAAGTTTGTGAATAAATTACTATGTAACTGTCGTATAAAATACTACTGTATATACAGGAGGAACGAAAACGTGAGAAAATGGAGAACAACCTCGCTAGACAACGCATCTTGGAGCAGATCGCCCAAGACCGCGCCGAGCGACGCGCGCGCGACACGCCTGCCACGCAGCAGGAGTGCACCAGGAACCAGACTCCTGCCAGTAAGTCAGCTTTTACTAGCGTTCGTGCCGGCTTTGTGCCATGGCTCAATGGAGCCTGGGGTCCGCACGGATACCTAGTCTCAGGAATCGCCTGTCAGTACTACGCCCGAGCGATTGCGCGCGACACGCCAGCGACACAGCACGAGTGCATAATGAACTTGACTCCGGCTAGTAAGTCATCAACACCTTCCTAGCGTTTAGCCGGCTTTGTAATATGGGTCAATGGAGCCTGGGGTCCGCACGGATACCTAGTCTCAAAACAACGCTCGAGCGACACGCCGGCCACACAGCAGGAGTGCACGAGGAACCAGACTCCTGCCAGTAAGTCATCAACATCTCCTTAGCGGTTGTGGTGGCTTTGTAACATGGTTCAATGGAGCCAGGGGTCCGCACGGCTACCCAGTCCCAGAAATCGCCTGTCAAAACAACTCCCGAGCGACACGCCGGCCACACAGCAGAAGTGCACGAGGAACCAGACTCCTGCCAGTAAGTCAGCATCTTATTAGCGTTCGTGCCGGCTTTGTAACATGGCTCAATGGAGCCTGGGGTCCGCACGGATACATAGTCCCAGGAATCGTCGTGTCAATACAACGCCCGAGCGACACGCCGGCCACGCAGCAGGAGTGCACGAGGAACCAGACTCTGGCTAGTAAGTCATCA
Organism: Pammene aurita; assembly: GCA_947086415.1. Lineage (NCBI taxonomy): Eukaryota > Metazoa > Arthropoda > Insecta > Lepidoptera > Tortricidae > Pammene > Pammene aurita. The sequence continues at coordinate 7,200,527 of OX352312.1, forward strand.
TCATCTTCCTAGCGTTTGTGCCAGCTTTGTAACATAGCTTAATGGAGCCTGGGATCCGCACGGATACCTAGTCCCAGGAACCGCCTGTCAATGCAATGCCTGAGCGACACGCCGGCCACACAGCAGGAGTGCACGAGGAACCAGACTCCTGCCAGTAAGTCAGCATCTTACTAGCGGTTGTGCCGGCTTTGTAACATGGCTCAATGGAGCCTGCGATCCGCATGGATACCTAGTCCCAGGAATCGCCTGTCGATACAACGCCTGAGCGACACGCCGTCGACACAGTTAGAATGCACAAGTAACCAGACTCCTGCTAGTAAGTCTATCATCATCTTAGCGTTTGTCCCGACCCGGTCATCTAAGACCCGACTCAAAGCCTGAAGTCCGCTTGGCAACATAATCCCAGGAATAGGTAACACGCACGTGACACCTCTGGAGTTGCAGGCGTCCATACGTTACGTCATCAGCTACTTACCATCAGCGGCCCGTATGCTAGTTTGCAACAGTTCTGGTATAAAAAAAATATAAGAACGAGCGAAGTGAGTTCTCACAAACAACTTCTGCTACTGGGACGTCTCGGCATTGCGATGGCTTTTTTATTTTGAGAGTTATTCCGCGATAACTTTAGTAACGCTTTTCTGATCTTCATGAAATTTGTTGGGGTTGTAGCAGAGATACGTATAATTTGAGAGTTCGTTTATAAGCAGGATCGATCACGAGGTTGTGGAGGTAGAAAGCGAAAAAAGATCTTCATAAGGGTCTTGTTATACTGGATGTATCAAAAATACCGGTGATCTGTATAAGGGCATAATTGGTATCATATTCTTATTACAAAAAACTAAGAATAGATATTTGTACAACAAGAGAAGAAAGTTCATATTTACTTCGAGTGCTAATTTTGAGTCCTGAGCAAGCGAAAGATTCTTACGCTCGTGATTCTATTATAGAATCTTGAGCGTAGAGAGGGACTCAAAAGCACAAGATGTAAATAACTTTATTCTCATGTTGAACATACTATTTTTCACCTCAGTAGTGAGAAGACATGGAAAAATACAACCTGGGTGATGCTTAATCCTTCTTTGTCACTTTTTTCACTTGTATTTATTATAATGTACATTTAGTCGTTCCACTGTTCCCCAGCACGCGCACTACAAATTGGGGACTGAGACCATTGAGAGGCTTTTCTCCGTTAAAGACCTTGGAGTGGTCTTTGACAATCACCTTACCTTTCATGATCACATGCGAATCCTCACTGACAGTTGTTTTCGTAGACTTGGTTTCGTGCTGCGCAATGTTAAAGATTTCCAGGACATAAATGCGATAAAGCTGGTTTTTAACGCGCTAGTAAGGAGCAAGCTTGAAACTTCGTCTATAATATGGAACCCGTACGAATCCTCATACGCCCTATCTCTGGAGAGGATACAAACGACCTTCCTGCGTTTTTTGTATAAAAAAAGATTTGGGTATTACCCATTCCTATACCCCACAAAATTCTTACTCGGATGCCTTGGGTACAACTCCTTAGAGGTGAGGCGGAACCATAACCTTATTACTACTGCTTGTCGCATATTGCGCGGGGAGTCAGACTGCCCAGAGCTTGTGGCTCGTGTGGTAAAGCTTTACGTCCCAGATGTCCCAAGAATAAACTTAAGACCGCGGCAACGGCCACTGTTGGCTGTGCCGATTACGCGTACGGTTTCGCACCGGAACTCACCAGTTCCTCGCGCGTTGTCACTGCTGAACGCGCTTCTGACATCAGCTTCTGAGTGTGATCTGTTTGCGTGGCGATGGGCAGCTGTGTGCTATGAATGTCTGAGGTTTTGCGAGGAGATGGATGACAGGCCGTCCACTACCTACTTATAACTATGTATTTCTTTTGTTGTCTGTACCGTATTGATGTTTTGTAAATCTTACTCGGCGTATTGGTGTATACTGTAATGCTGTTGTAATGTGTTTGGAAATAAATAAATAAATAAATAAATAATATTCTTACATTTGAGTTCAAAAACCTCAATTATAAGTTAATAACACAAAAAATAATCAAAATAAATTAAATATTTTTAAAATATCTATACCGCCATTTTGACTTTAGTCAACTTTTTTTATCTGCGTTCGGTAACTACTGTTTGATCACAATACGAGGGATTGTTGTGAGTAATAATATTTTTCACATGATAATCTTGTAATTTTTCCGTTTATACTTATTTGATCTTGAAATAAAGAACGTAAATTATTTTAGGTGTTGTATGGTTAAACATTTCAAAATTAAAATTTGTTTAAATTATATTTACAAATAAGTACTTCTGCGCATTTCGGAACGTTTCGTTCTGACTCTGTTTCAGGGGTCGAATCGAAAGTTCAGAATACGAATAGAAATTAAATAAAATTTGATTGAATGACGTTTAAAATATTTCTGTCTCTCTCTATTTACTAATGACGTGAAAAAGACAACACGAATAGCTTCCGAGTATTTCGAATTTGTATTAGACCTCGCGCGCGGATTGACATTGTAATTCCAAGGTCGACAAGGTCATTTTGTCTCACGCTCGCAGCAAAATGGAGTTTTGCTCACTGTTTTTAGGTATCAAAGAACCCTCGTTCCTGCTGCTGAGGTGAAAAAACAATTTTTCACGCGAATGAAAAAAGTTTTTTATCTACACCAATATCATAAATCCTCTATTCCGCGTTCGGAAACCGTATGTAACTACCACCATTATTGCAACTAGTAACGTAACATCTCTGATAGTGTGATAAAAACGTATGAAAATCCATTACCCACGGTAACGTTACCAAGATCCGCGCTCTCCCCGAGCGCCGGCACGCGCCCGCGCGACCCCCGACACAATCGAGTTGGTCATGGCGGTGCAATGGCGGTCATTCTACTGGTTTCCGAACACTTCATTTAGGATTTATAATATGTGTGTAGATAAAGCAGTGTATGCAACTGTACGTAATTAGGCCTTATTACGTAACAGTTACATAAACTACTATTACGGCTCTATTGTGGGGCCATTTTTGGGTAGGAAGTCATTTATTAAAGAAATAGCTAATAATAATGTATATAAAATAATAGTAATAATTCACATCTCTGCAATGCACGGTCAGGCAGGTGACAGTTTAGTTAGAGCTGGGAATGCCTGCTCCGTCGTCGAACCCCAATAGTTTCGCTGCAGGTTTGAATTTGTGACGTGTGCCTCGTATGCACATACTGGTGGCTCGAATTATAGTAATGCATATCCTTGTTCTAAGCCAACCTAGTATCGTACTCAGCGATTTATTCCAGCGGTCCGCGAGGGCTTCGCCTATGTGTTTGACAAAGGAGGTCATCTGTGGTGCGAATACGCCATCGACGGAAGTCACGAGAGGGGTGAAGGTAGCGTGTTTCGCTTCGCAGGCAGCGGAGTATTTTCTTTGTTTTTCAGTCTCAGCAGATTTTAGGACAGAAGTGACATGGCGTGTAATGTAAGAGGGAGCGTCAGTGTCTACGACACGGATATCAAAAAGAGCCTCTCTCTGAGCATTCCATACGCCACGGCAAGATAAGTCGCCGCGTAATCCAAGGTCACCTTCTGTGATTATGGGTTCTATTGTGACGTTGCTCCATGCTTGGTGACATAGTTCAGCAAATAGATCACGAACTTCGTTGTGTCGTCTTGAAATTAGCCCCCCAGTCTTGCAGCAGAGAGCATGGTCGATATTAAATTGGCTGTTGCCACATCCATCACATGAGGGTGGCATTGAGTTTGGGGTTCTGTGATAGCGTATTGCCAGGGCGTCTCTGAATTCTTGAGGGGACAAGTCGAGGTTATCTTTCTTCGTTGGTATAGTAGATAGCCAGGTGGAAGACTTTGTTTTCATTTTCAATGCGATTGATCTTTCTATAGCTCTTCTTTTGTTAGGGGGTAATTTGGCCAATATAGTGTCTAAAAGTTCGTTATCGCGAGCTTCTTTCATTGTTCGGCTTTCTTTGCGTGCGTCAATCAGGGATTTATTGTGTTGGGCTAGGTCTACATGTTGTGTCCCGATCAAAGCTGATGAGAGGATTGAACAGCCTTTTTTAGAGGTTTTGTAGCTCAAATTATTCTCGGTGAATGGATTGGATATTGCCAAGCCACTTTTATGTACCGGTAGGGAAAACAGAGCGGCTTCGTCGGCAGTGATGTCGCTACCCATCATAGTTGGCATGAAATTAGCCCGTAGTGCAAGTGTCAGTGGTTCAAAAAGTTCGTTAGAATCAGCGATTACACGTTGTAGGAATGACCATTTGAATTGGGCAGCTTTGGTAAGTGCTGTGTAAGCTGCTTGGGGGGAGTCCTTACATACATGTGTTTCTCGATTATTGAAATAAATTGCTTCACTTTGTTTCTTATAAAGTCTTCTTTTCCCTTGCCTATGTAACTACCAAGGAAGGGTGAACCTGTGGCGATGGTAATGTTAGTTCCTTTAAAAATCTGCTGTGCTTTATTTTTGTCTGTTTCAGATACAATAAGGATTGTCTTTTTCGGTTGAGGGAGGTATTCATATGCCGGTCCTATGTTGCAGATCTGTTCCCACCATTTACGAAGGCTTTTGAAGTTTCCCTGGACCGATGAGTCATCAGCGTACCATGTCTGGAGTGTATTCTGTTCTTTTTTTAGTTTATTGATTATGGGTAATGTTGCAAGAGCATATAGTGGCATAGCGAGTGGATCGCCTTGGGTAACGCCTTCTTTGCTATACATTCTTGTGTCTGAGTTTCGAATAACAAGCTCGGCATGGCCGTTATATGTGTTGTACAGGAAACGGGCACAATGTGGCCAATATATTCGGGCCTGCCACAAAGCAAGCTGCCTATTTACACTGTTGAATGCGTTGTTAGCATCAACGAGGAGCATTCCCCATTCTGAGCTTGGGTGACATTTCTCTTCAAAAGTGTCATTCATTGCATGTATGGCTCCTTCGATACCAGAGTTGAGGCCACTGCAAAATTGCCATTGTCCACATGCTTCGGTGACTTCAGATCCTGTTGCCAAGATCATACATTTAGAGAGGATTCTTCTAAGGCATTCCCCGATTCCAATGGGTCTCACGCCTGGGCATTTATCAAGAGCTACCAGACGGCTCGACATAAGGGATTGTATTTGTGTCCAAGGTACGTGTTCGTTATTCAATTTCATAGTAAGTTGGGCTATGGCATTTCTTAGGTGCAGGCTCGCATCGCCGAAACGTAAGAGAAAGTCCTTCCAATTTTCGGACGTTGAGCCAGTTGGACCCCCACCACCAAGTAGTTTTCTTGCAACTTGCTCGACGTGGTTACTAGTTATGTCGACATCTAATAATGGTGGCATTTCGGGGAAATCCTCGGGCAGGGCAAATAAGTCAGGGTTGGGGTTTGCGGGAGGTGGATGTTTTTCTCTTAGTACGTCGCTGACGGTTTTACCGGTATAATCGATTTCGTCATTACTATTCAGGACTTTGCTTGTATCTTTGGTTAATAGCCAGCTTAGGGCCTCGCGGACTTTGCCACGTTGAATTAGTCTTGTGAATGTTTGTGTTGTTTCGTCGTTATTGTGATATTTTCGACTATATGTATTTTGAAGAGTTTTGTCAGATTTTATCGATTCTGAGATTAAAATATCAAACTGCTCATCGGCCCACAGTTTGAGGCGGCGGTCAAGTAATCTGCTGATATCTTTGGCCTGTTTAATGTTTTTGTCCCTTTGTAGCAGTACGGCAGTGTAAATTAGTAATCGTTCTGAGGGATAATTTAGCTTGGTTAGGTGTTCTATTTCATCGGCAAGTGTATGAACGAATTTTCTGCTTGCTGTGCCAAAAGGGAGATAGTAAAGTTTTCCATGAAGTGAGCATATATCGTTCCATCTTTTTTGCCATATACCTGTCTTCGATCCTGTGTTGTGTGTAGGGCGACCCATATGCTTCTTCTAGTGGTGATGCAAAAGGCGAGTGTTGAGTGGAGGCTTGTTGATGCGAAGAGGACTGCTCACCATGGGCGGCACGTAATGTGACGTTGCAGGCCGTTTCTTTTAAAGGTTTTGGAACAGGTCGGACAGGTTTCTTGATTGCTTGAATTGACTGCGGTCGTATTCATTTCTTCAAAACACAATTTTGTTGGGGGCTTGCAACATGTTGTCATTCATTAGCAGTGATCGGAATAGGTAGTGCCATTTCGGGTGAATGACCTTAAACATTGTAAATAACATGGATAAGACTTGAGATTCTTCGACTCGTATTTCTCACAGAAAATTTTCTACCATACGCAAAAGTAAAAATAAAGTCATTATAAATACATCATTCATTTAAAATTACTTTCGTTTAACAGTTACAATTAACAATAATAAAATCATAAAATAAAACACGAAACATCAACATCATTGTATTAATTTAACATAATTAAATAATTACTTTCTTTGAAATTATAGTAGCAAACCATATTTTTTATCAATATTTTCTACTGTCAATCTATTTCTTTTGACGTCCGATATCTAACTGAAACCACATTTTCATACTTACGTTAGGCCCGCGGTTCTTTAAAACATTTTTTAAACCAAACACAAACTTTAAAATTTTCATATCAAATCCCGGGGTTAAAAACTATATCCATACTAAGCTTACGCACCGATGTCCCGCGAAATGGCACTACCAATTCCGATCACTGTTCATTAGGTATGAATGTTGATATTTTTGTTTTACGGTAATTTCGAATGGAGTAAACACTTTCACTATATATTTAGATATTCTGGTGTATTTTAAGAGTGTTTTTGTGTTGTATATTGCAGAGATGTGAATTATTTTAAAGAAATGTATTTGGATTTTCAAAACAGAGGGTGACAGTGGCATGTGTCAAGTTATATTGTTCTATTCTATTCTATCCTCCATAAACTACTATTATGGAGGATCACGGCTGGGACGACGGGTCCCATACAAAAAAATATTTTTTTCGTATCAAAGTTTTTTTTCTCCCATTTCTTAGTATAGTCTTTCCTCCCGTTCTTGGCCCGTTACGCATAAGTGTTCTTATCAGTAAACTCCATTGTAGCAAAACCGCAAGCGCACGCGCCACGACAAAAAAAGGATTTGGGCTCATGTTAGCGTTTATAGAATATCTACCATATGGACCACGCAATAAGATTCAATATGAACTAATACAAAAAAGCTGTATATTCTTAACGGTTGCGCCCAGCGTCGGCGACGTAAACGCTCTCCATCCAGCATATCTTGACACCGAGATCCGAAAAAAAATATCCATAATCGAGACCGCGCTTGCACTGGTATTCCGAACGCCCAACTAGGCAGAGCTTAGGAGGCAATGGAATTATTCCTCACGGACAGGTAAATTCAGGGTCGAATTTTGATTGAAACATTGGGGTACGTGTACGATTTATGTATATTTAATTTAAAAATGTATATTATTATAAACATTGGGTAAGTATATTACAATAATAATCGGTTAGTTATAATCAGTTATACAAATAATCAACAAATTTTAAAATCATTTTTTTTTCATATTTCTTTTACTTCACACCTGGCCATAATGCGAGTTTTGCCGCACGCTACGCGTACGGTAAAACTCGCATTATGGTCAGCTGGAGACGTAAAATTATGTACTGACCACGGGACGTAAAAAAGAAAGCCCTCTATCGCATATTTACAACCCTCGCCTGCGGCTCGGGTCACAAATACCTGCGATTTCGGGCTTTCTTTCTTTTACAGTCCTTGGTAAGTAATATACTATTGACATATTATTATTTTAATTTGACATGTAATATTTTAAATATTATAAATAAATGACTATGACTATGACAACATACAGCAAATTACTTACTAAAAATAAAGAAATTTAAATAAAAATAATATTAAGATGCTACATTAAAACGTAATGAAACATCAATGTTTTAGATAGTTACAGGTACATTTTAAACATGTATAGGGGTTAGTTATAATCATTTATAATCAAATAATCAACGAATTGTAAAAACATTTTTTTTTTCTTTATATTACACTTTGACGACATCGTGTGTGTCATACCATGTTTCATAACTAATTGGTTTATTAACCTATTGGTTTCCCTAGTTATCGGTATTCAGTGATCTTTTTCAAGTAATCATCTCGAAGGTTTTTCAATCGTGGTGAGTCCATTAACTTTTTCCTCGTGTCCAACGTCGTGTATTGGTAGCCCATGTTCTTCAGAATTTCATACAAATATTTCATTTTGTATGGAAAGGTACCACCCTCCTTTGTGAGCTCTTCATAAATCTTCGGCACCTTAGGTGAAATATTTTTTACGTAAAAAATATGTATATTCTTTCTATAAAGTCTTTTACAAACCCGTCTATTTTTTGAAACTTTGGTTTAGTCAATCGAGGTTTCGTTTGTTGACCGCGTTTAGCGATTACACACTTTACAGTCCTTATGCTGGTATTAGTTAGATACGAGGTTCGTTTCACTGAGCCACGTAGTCCAATTTCAACTCTCACTCTATCGTAGACTTCAATCATTGTTCGTCGATGACCAATGATACAATGACCGCGACACTTTTTTATTCTTGCTTGCATCTTCTAATGGCCGAAACATTACACACGTAACGGCATCTTCTCATGGTTGGATTTTTTTTACATTCGAAATGTAAAAATCCGATCGAAAGTCCAGATTAACAATGCCAGAGGTCAAATAAAACTTAATACACTAAAGTCCAAACAGTAGCAAACAAAATCCAAAAAAACGTAGCCAGGTCGTCATGAAAAGGGTGGTATAGAATAAAGAGCACATGTACTTAAAGCGACGCTTGTAAGACACTGGGAAAAGATAACCCTTTAATCCAGCTTAGCCATTTCCCCCTACCCTAAGATAGTGCGTAGGTAGCGCATTCCTAAATAATGAGTCACCCCAACACTAATTACACGTATTAAACGTAAAACGCCCATACGAGGGTTGCTACTTATATATCCGGAAACAAAAAAACAAACAAACGTACACGGCTGAAAATGGTATTATTGTTTTTCAAAGTATTCCCCTTGATGATCTATGCACTTTTGCATTCGCGTGAACCAATTTTTAAAGCACTTCTGCCACTCCGCCTGAGGTACCTCCATAACGTGTTGTTTGAATGCGTCGACAGCATCTTCAGCGGTCGAAAATCGTTGACCGCGTAATTTATTCTTTATATTTGGAAATAAATAAAAATCGTTGGGTGCCAAGTCAGGGCTGTACGGCGGATGACCCGTTGATTCCACATTTTGACCCTCCAAAAATAGAGTTGTTTCGCGTGACGTATGACAGCTGGCATTGTCATGATGAAGAATGATTCTTCGTCGCTGGTTAGTTTTACGAATTTGTTCAAATACTTCCGGTAAGCAAATGGTCGTGTACCACTCTGAATTAACCGTTCTACGGTTTTCTAGTGGCACTGTAGCTACATGGCCATTAATACCGAAGAAGCAGGCCACCATTTGTTTCAATGTACTTTTTGCACGAGTAACTTTCGTAGGGTTCGGCTCATTTTGAAACACCCATACCGTTGATTGTTGCTTCATTTCGGGATCGTATGCATAGATCCAGGATTCGTCACCTGTATAGATGTTATAAACGGCTTTTGAGTCACCACGGTTATATTTTTTTAACATTTTATTGGACCATTCGACGCGAGCATCTTTTTGCTCTTTTGTTAAGTTGTGGGGTATCCAACGCGAACAAATTTTTTTTACAGCCAAATAATTATGTAATATGCTATTAATGCTGGTCATAGAAATACCCAGAGTCGCCTCTATCTCGCAGTACGTAACATGTCGGTCGTCCATTATAAGTTTTCGCACAGCCTCGATATTTTGTTGTACAACGACCGATTTCGGGCGACCTGCCTTAACTTCGTCCGTAAGCATACTACGTCCACGATTGAACTCACTAAACCAGTGATACACAGTAGTTTTAGATGGGGCTTCATCACCAAAAGTTGAAGTTAGTTGATCTATGCACTGTTGTTGCGTTAAACCACGCCGAAAATCATAATAAATCATAGCACGAATATTTTCACGAGTGAGTTCCATTCTTGCTGCGAGATGACATTTAAAACCCGTCAAAAACAAAACACGAGCATTAATAAGAAAGAAAAAATATACCGGCCAGTACTTAAAAAAGTTCAAATTTTACCATGGAGGTCAAATATGCTACTTAAGAAGATTGTAATCCCGGTTTCCGGATATATAAATAGCAGCCTATGTACAGCATGTTTTAACCGAAGAACACATTCAAGTTGTGCTTATTATCATGATTTGAATGTGTTAATGTTAAGGTAATAAATATGAGTTACTCGTAACACGCAACAGTGGGTTAACTTTCTAGGTAAAAATATGTAAGTGTAACATAAAAAAAAATGATTTTATAATTCGTTGATTATTCGTATAACTAAATATAACTAACCGATTATTTCTGTAATTTGTTAACCTGATTATTATTTATATACTGATTTGAATGAAATGAAATTAATTGTAATGCAATGCAAATGAAATGATTATGAAAACGGAATACCTACTATTATAGTTAAAATTAAAATATACAACTGTATAAGGACTTAGATTGTAAGTTATATGACTTGTAAATGAACCTATTTTACTAATAAATAATCTGTATCAGTATTATTGTTGTTATTAACCTACCCAATATTTATATTTTTTCTAAATATTAAATATTCATAAATCGTATTTGTGTCCAAATGTTTCCAATCAAAATCCGACCCTGTTTTACCTGCCCGTGAGGAATAATTCCAATTGCCTCCTAAGCGGTGCCTAGTCGGGCGCTCGGAATACCAGTGCAAGCGCGGTCTCCAATTACGCATATTTGTTTCGGATCTCGGTGTCAAGATATGCTGGATGGAGAGCGTTTAAGTCGCCTACGCTGGGCGCAACCGTTAAGAATATACAGCTTTTTTGTATTATTTCATATTGAATCTTATTACGTGGTCCATATGGTAGATATTCTATAAACGCTAACATGAGCCCAAATCCTTTTTTTTGTCGTGGCGCGTGCGCTTGCGGTTTTGCTACAATGGAGTTTACTGATAAGAACACTAATCCGTAACGGGCCAAGAACGGGAGGAAAGACTATAGCAATATGATACCGATTATGCCCTTAAACGGTTCACCAATATTTTCGTTTCAACCTGTATTGGTCAACTCGTTGGCAAATAAATCGCGAATTCACAGTTCGATGCGGACTACTATAGTCTCCAGCCGACGAACGCAGTAGCAATGTACAGCGAACAAAAGTATGACAACACTAAGAATCAGTGAAAAAAGCAGCAATGATCATTAAGTTCTATGTTTATAATTTCATTTGGTAAGACCGTTTCATTAGGTGACATTTACGGTGTGTAAAAAGGAGACGGATATATTTCGTCTGATCCGTCATCAACTGCAACAGATAATCTGGTTGAGGCAATTGACATATGGCTTAAAAATTAATTTAAATTTAATTGGGAACGTTGCAGGAGTTCTATCTCACTCGCGCTTAAGATGAGAGAGTGATGCACTAGGAACAAATTCAATGTGAATTGAAATGTTCGTCATGAAATACGGTGTTTCATCACAAAGGGTTGCCACATGTACGTAATTTGAATTTGCCGCGCAATTCTACTGACAGAAATGGTTTGCCAGACTATAGATAGATAGTATGAGATTTGTCATGAGCATACATCGGGGTTTTCGGAGCGGGAACGATTTGAGAAAGAGTAGAGATAAACAGATAGGTTAGTCTGAGAAAATATCATATTATGCCTAATGAATAACTAACTCTCTGTGAATAGTATACACACTAAGATACGAGCTTTTTTCTTGGAGGCATGTTTGTATTGACTATTATATAGTATTTTAAACATGCAATTGCATATGCAAAATTTGTCAACTACGTAATTGCCTAAGACAAAGACACGGTATGACAATCATCATCATCATATCAGCCGAAAGACGTCCACTGCTGAACATAGGCCTCCCCCAAGGAGTGCCACAATGACCGGTCCTGCGCCACCCGCATCCAGCGGACTCCCGCGACCTTCACCAGGTCATCAGTCCACCTTGCTTGCATGACAATAAGTGTCAAATATTAATCTTGACGGCCGATATTTATGAACTATTTACTTATAAATGATTGGGGACTTAACATAATAATGATCTGTCATTAAATTAATTAATAATAAAAAATACTTGAAAAAAATCATAGGTACGTGTACCTACAATATATATATATACAATAGTCAGCTATCACGCCTATTACATATAAATTGTATATACCTATGATTTTATTAATCAATTATTCATTAGGTAGAAACCTGCTAGAGTGCATTCTGTTTTTCAAGTTAATGCCTACTCTTTGGCTAATGTCAAACATTCCCACTCCGAAAACCCCGATGTATGGTCATGAGAGTATAATTTTGTCAGCGTCCGGAGACGGCGGCCTGCAAGCCCGAGTCCAGTTCAAGTTGCCCGACGGCACGACGCACACCAACCTCTTCCCCGCCGATGCTAGGCTGGCCGAGGTGCACCGATACGTCGCCGATCATTTGGATGTAAGTCATACATTGGAAAATATGAAACTTTACCCTTAAAGTACTTACTGCTTACCATAAAATCGCTTAAGAAGTTATACTGCAGTCGGGTTTTTAAAATCATTTTATTGTTTAGAGTTATTATCAGGCACATTTAAAAAACAAAATGGATGTAAAAATGAAAGCGCTTGCGAAATACTGCAGTCCGGTAATTAAATCTTTTTGTTGTATAGAGCTATTATCAGGCACATTAAAAAACTAGACGGAGTCAATAGTTAAAACGTCATACTGCAGTCGGATTTTAAAAAAAATGTGCGGAGCGTAAGCGAAGTGAAGTTCTTACAGACAACTTCGGACATAACAGAACTGTCAGCTGACTACCTAGACGTCTGTATGCATGCGTGCATTTCGATGGCTTTTTGATTTTGAATAGTTGTCGCTCAATAACTTTAGTAACGTTCTTCTGATCTATATGAAATTTGTTGGGGTTGTAGTAGAGCTCAATACAATTTGAGAGTTCGTTCATGATCATGATCGATCAAGGGGTTATGGAGCTAGAAGGCTCGAAAAAGTCATCATTAGGGTCTTGTCAACCGACTTCAAGATTTCGAAGGAGGAAGTTATCAATTCGTCGGGATCTTTGTTTTTGCTTTTTTTTGCTTTTTTTTTTATGTATGTTCACCGATTATTCGAAGACGGCTGGACTGATTTGGAAAATTATATTTTTGTTTGAAAGAGTATACTTTACAGTTGGTCCCATTGTAACCAGGTCAGGGTCTAATGATGGGATCCTGGAGAAATCGAGGGAACTCTTCAACTATTATAGGCACACATATACACCCTGTCCAATAAGTTCGAATACACATATTTTTGCGTTGACCCTGAAGGCATACAGGCTGCAGGCCATCCATTTATTATATTAATCTAAACAATAAGTTAACTTGAACATAATGTAATAGTAAAAAACGCCAAGGACTTGAAATTTGTCTTCACTCTTCAATGAAGTACTTTCGATTAACAATTTAGTACAAAATTTCGTAATGGCGACTGCAAAGGTGTTTTTTCAAGGCGGTAAAACTTTTTGGAATCAAACGCAATCTCGTTTACACAACAATGAGAAGGTCTTAAGGGGCTGACAACAGCTAAATTCCCTCCCTATCTTATTCAGCGCGAGTGAAAGAGAAACACTGTGTTACGATTAGTATGGGAGCTCATTGCAAATTTTACAAAATAATGAATTAAAAAAAAACGACGCATTCATTGAGAAATATAAGGCAACGAAGTTTTTAGTATTAGTGTGGTGGAATTTTGTTGTTGAATACACTTTGGAGGTCTTATAACTTTTTTGTACGAATAGTTATTGTAGTGAAATCTGTATTTTATTAAAGCTATACTAATATACAAAATATGCTGCAAATATTTTGGACAACTCCACCTCTTACCTATTTTACTAGCTGACTACATTTTTCAACTCAATCTCACGCGGCACGCACCGCTTTCAAGGTTATTTCGTCCCAAATATGCTCGATATCTTTTTTTTCACTGTCCATATTTGCTATTTTATAATAATGTGACCTACAAGTGCCTACAAGGCATGTAAAAACATACCAAATCAATGTAATAAACGCAAATCTGGAGAATGGAGTGGCCGTTTACTTTCGGCAATATAATCATCGAAATTAGCTTTTCTGAAAGCTTGAACAACGTTTGGACTGTTTTGAGCACAATTTAGTGAGAAAATAATTTATTTTTTATTCCTAAACAAACTTTTCAAATTTTCAGGAGCGTTTTTCGACGAAAACCTCTGATTTATAATTTTCATTATTAATGTGCGACTTTATCGGTAAATATAACGAAATTTGGCCCCACATATTTAACTGAACCCCACACTACCACCAATAGTTCCCTCTGGAGTCTGGGAACATTAACCTCATGGTTTAGGCTGTTTTTTATACTTGCTGCTCACAAACGACCGTTTTGAGCATTGTAAGGCTATTTTAATTCAATGAGTTTCTCGTCAGAAAATCAACTCCTTCCTGCGTGCCAGGAATGTATTGAGTTGGATTATGTACTCTAATTTTCTCGATTGCTACGGAAAAACGATGAACTTCACGTTTATTGTAGCTATGATATCCAGGATCCACCTCCAAAATACCACGTAAGGATCTCCTCAAAATTTTCAGATCGGCAGTTGATTTTTGGATAAAGCGGCCTTTGTCCTCTAAACTCACACTCTCACGATATTTAGTATTTTAATGGTTCTAGCTGCGTAGCTGACCAGATTTTTTCCTGTCTTCTAAAGAGGAGCTATTTTAAGACCTTCTCATTGTTGTGTAAACGAGATTGCGTTTGATTCCAAAAAGTTTTACCGCCTTGAAAAAACACCTTTGCAGTCGCCATTACGAAATTTTGTACTAAATTGTTAATCGAAAGTACTTCATTGAAGAGTGAAGACAAATTTCAAGTCCTTGCCGTTTTTTACTATTACATTACGTTCAAGTTAACTTATTCTTTAGATTAATATAATAAATGGATGGCCTGCAGCCTGTATGCCTTCAGGGTCAACGCTAAAATATGTGTATTCGAACTTATTGGACAGGGTGTATAAATGAAACATAAAATCAAACTAATCAAAAAATCTAATTAGTTACTGTAAAATACTATCGAAAAGTTGAGCAAAATCGAAAAACAGCTTTACCGGACTCTTAACAATGGTTTATTTCCAGTTACCAACCGCCCAGTTCTCCCTATGGCTGGCGTTCCCTCGTCGAGAGCTGACGGACTCGGACGCGACGCTCCGAAGACTTGAGCTGGCTCCGTCCGCCGCGCTGCTCGTCCTACCGCGCCGCGCCGCCACTGCCGTCACCAGGCCTAGCTCTATGGGGAATATCATTGGTGAGTTCTATTGTCTTTGACGTGACAACGTCTTATAATTCGATGGAGCCGGCTGCACGCACGAAAAATCATGACTCATGCGGCGTTACCTCGCTCTGAGGCGTTCCATTTGAGGCTTGAAGTGCAAGCGAGAGCGCGGAACGAGCGACAAAGAGGCACAATCGGCCTTCGCGTTCGGCAGCGTTCGACATCTGTCTCTCTCCTACTTGAGTGAGCGATGCGTCCGCGTGGACAGCTGCTATACAATAATACATTTACATGTTTTCGTCAAGTATGAAGTGCAGTGAAATTAAAATTTTCTTTTGAAAAATGCAACCATTCCATCAGTATTTTCTTATGACGTTGTCACGTTCAACTATCGTCAGTAAACCGACTTTACAGACAACCGATTTTACAGATAGTGGAGTACGGGAACGCCTATTTAACCTATAATAATTTTAAACAAAAAAGAACCGACTTCACTTAGCATCCACCTTCCCAACAGCAAATGCCCGAGCTGCTGTAAAAAATACTCAAATCACTATAGGAGTGCCTATAATAGTTGAATAGTTCCTTCGATTTCTCGAGGATCCCATCATCAGATCCTGACCTGGTTACAATGGGACCAACTGTGAAGTACTCTTTCAAACGAAAAAAGAATATTTCAAATCGGTCCAGCCGTCTTCGAATAATCGGTGAACATACATAAAAAAAATAGCAAAAACAAAGATCCCGACGAATTGATAACCTCCTCCTTCGAAATCTTGAAGTCGGTTGAAAATTACATAAATCACAAGTCCGATTTTATTTTGTGACCTGTTAAATACGTTAATTACTAATAATAATAAGTATATTCTAACAATTGTTAGCATTGCGCTAGGTATTGTTTGCTACACATAGAAAAGATTATGTAAGTTTTATTTTTCTCCACCAGGCTATCGCTTTTTACTATTGCAACATAACTTCACATTTTATAACGGATTTGTCAAGAGCATATGTCGTTTCATTGTAATTCGTTTAGAATTCACGGTCACTTATATTTTGACAAATTGTTTTCGATAATGCTCACATAATCTATTAACCAAACTGTTATAAAATGACAGATGATGTTGAAATAGTTGAATGCAATAGTATAGTAAAGGAAAATATATCTTGTCTAATATTTTCTTGTTGTTATTTAAAAATATCTATATAATACCTAGCGCGACGTCAGAAACTGTTAGAAAATATTTTTTACTATAAGTAATCATTTCATATTCTCTAACTAAAAAAGAAAATCGCACTTGTGAGTTATCGAAGCTCAAAACTGTTCGCGTACTGTAGTAAGATGTGCAAGCAAATATAAATGACCTGCCACCACCTCTCAGTGAGCCTATAAGTCTGTTTTAGTTTAAACGCTTAGTAAAAGCCCATCTGTTAACCAGGGAGGGCGGGTTTTGCACTCCCTCCTCAGCAGCACCATATTAAATAAACAAATATCAAGACACATTATACCCATCCATCGTATATATATATATATATATATATATATACAACGTGTTACTTGAGCCACTAAAAACCCCAGACACCCCAAATGATTTTTATTATTGCTAATTAATCTAGAGTATTTCTTTTTCAATCAGTTAATTATTTCGAAAGATATTCGCATGTTTAGTTTTCCTTACAATTCTATTAAAGTGTTAACTTTACATTTGATGCGTTGTTGTCACATCTCTACATGTGTCATGTCATGTCAACCTATCAACTTACATTGTCAATTTGTATGCCATGACATATGATGACATACTTTGAATATGTACAATAAAAAACAAATTTGTCAAAGTTGCCAGCCATTATTAATTATTCAACCTCTATCTCCTAACCTCTCAATAGATTGTAAACTGAAGAATTAGAAACTATTAGACTCGACACGTAAAAAAATGGAAAATTAACGGAATGTATACCCATGTTAAGATATACTGCAATCGATTCCACTTTCGATTCTGAATAAACAGTTTTCAGGTTTTTAGTCTTGAGTGTAACACGTTGTATATACCCACACTTATCTTAAGCAATATAATATTATCTGTTGAGTTGTTTTGTAATTCTTACTATTTCTATCATTTTGCTAACCGACAGTGACACTAGAACCTAATTTTATATCAAATTAGTAATGAAGTAACTTTTTTTGTTACAAAAAATGTAGTATTATGTTACCCTCCTACAAATCTAGTCTGGGACCGGTCTGAAAACCAGCGCCGGGCATCTATGCCCAGCCCAGCACAAGCTGAGACTGGCTTTGCCTTTTATCATGTGTAATTTTCAATTCTTATTTTTTAGTTACTAATATTTAATCATTGTGTTTTCTTATGATGTAACTTTTTCTTTGTCTGTTTTATGTTATGTGGCAATAAATTATTCTTATTCTACTCTTCTAGATATATAAAAGAAGAAACTGACTGACTGACTGACTGACTGACTGACTGACATATCAACGCACAGCCCAAACCGCTGGTTCTAGAGATTCCAAATTAGGCATGTAGGTTCCTTATAAGGTCTAGGGGTGCACTAAGAAAGGATTTTTCAAAATTCACCCCCTAATGGGGTAAAATGGGGGTCCAAAATTTGTATGGCGAATCAAGATTTGTTAGACTATTTAATTCGAAACTTCACAGGAGTATTCACGTAGTACAGAGTATTCACGTAGTATTAACAAAGTAAACACGTGTTTCAGGTTTTTTGAAAATTCAACCCCTAAAAGGGGCAAATGTGGTCACAAAGTCTGAAAATCAACATGGGTATCGTATTTTTTTTGAGTACTTATAGTACGCGGGCGAAGCCGCGGGAAAAGGCTAGTATTCTTATAAATCGGGCGAATTTAGAACAGTCGGGTCATGAAGTCGAGTGGACCCCAACCTTCATAGCGCGCCAAGCGCGTTCTTAGTTTGGGCGACTGCGGTACCTTTGTACTATAAAATCGTGTTAATCTAAAATCCATTACAAGATCGGGTGAAATTCGACGGCGCGCTCTTACTATGAACGCTTGCGGTAGCCTAATACTTTAAAATCGGGCAAAACGAGCGCGCATGTTTACCCACTATAAAATCGGGCTATACTAAGCTCGCTCCTACCAATCTTACCATGCAGGCACTTATATTATAAAATCAGCCGAACCTATACTCTGTATCTTTAGGTATTTAAATAAAAGTAAATAAGATCTACCCTCAAATGGCTCCTTAAGCCAGTTGAGGGTAGATGAAAACATTACACGATCAAATAATATTGGTTAAAGCCAGGTCGTTAAGTGACAGATCCAGGCAGTTTTGTATTTGATTGGTTAACCAATAAAAGTTACAACTACCCGAAAATGTAAAAATTGTTTGTTTACTTTTATTTAAATACCTAAAGATATAGAGTATAGAGCGCGCTTTGAGAGTACTACCTTAAGGTCGGGCCAAGCCCGATAGTAATATACGCGCTGTGCGCTCTTGCTATGGGCGCCTTACACTATTAAATCGGACGGATTTATAGCGAGCCAATGCGCACTTTTACTATGGGCGCCCTTATGTTATTAAATCGGGCTTCGCGTGAAACCTCAGCGGCCGTCGGTTTCTTTCAGATCTTCGCTCTTTAACACACTTGAGCATTGGTTTATTTCATCTTTGTTCTTATATAGCTCGGCCTTTGGCCTAAATCTCTATATTTAACGTTTACAAAGACGCTTGATTGCGGCTGCGTCTCTGAAACGGTCTACCCTTTTCTTTCTTAGACTTAACGTTCCAATTTTAACTATAAAACATTCGTGAGATTCTAACACATTTAAAAACTTTTATAACGGGTTACTCACATAATTTAAGTCGATTTTTGCTCGACATGATTGTCGTAAATTGATCGAAACATGTCGAGCAAAAATCGACTTAAATTACGTGAGTAACCCGTTATAAATACTTAGCATTCCCTTTGTTCCCTATGCAGCATTCGTGAGCCAACTCCTATCAACAATGATCTACCAGCCGTCAGTGCGTGTCTATACGTGGCTGGTGTCGCTCCTGTCCCCTGCGCCCGCACCCTCGACGGGGGGCACCGCCCCCGCCTCGGGGGGCGCCGCTCCCACGCCGGGGGGCACCGCCCCCGCCTCAGCCGGTGTCAGGAAGAGGACCAACGTGCACCGACTGCAGGGTGACCGGTAAGTTAAACTTACAAGGCACTTATTGCCATATATATGTTTAACGGCCTCCTAGCCCAGTCGGTAGTGACCCTGAAGCAGGAAGTCCCGGGTTCGAATCCTGGTCAGGGCATTTATTTGTGTGTGTTATAAGTTATAACAGATATTTATTTATTTACGTTACGAAGATCCAACAGCTATCAAAACAAAATAGCACTAATTAATATGAAAAAGAAGAGATGGAAAGGCAATTACAGGATCACACTTATAGCTACAGATTATTACATTCAAGTTTTACTTAAATAAAAAGTCACAACGCTCGACACAGCAACAACAACATAAGAGCTAATACAATCAATATTTAGTATCAATGTTTAGTATACTTGTACCTGAGTTATGGATGTTTTCTATGTATTTAAGTATGTATCTATATTAGGGTGTCCCTTATATTGCGATTTTGAGAAATTAATAACGCATACCCCCTAAATGTATTTGTTTTACCTCAAAATACTCTACAAAAAAATCAGGACATTCATGTAACTCTAACCCGTGCCGACTTGCATCGTAATATCCCCATACAAATTACTATGAAGAAAGGAGATCGTCAATTCTGGGCCACCTGATATAAACCGTATACAGTTTGCACTGCAATGTAAAATAAATACTCATTTTATTACTAAAATAGACAAAATATTGCAAAAAGATGAAACGGGAATTAGAAATACTAAATAAATAAACATTATGTTGATTTTTCCGCGATTAAAATACAGCAAGACAAGTTGTTAACGTCCTTATGGCATTGACATAAAGTTTAACTTCACCCTGGCCTGAAACGGGATTGTTTTTTCGTTTGACACTGTCAATGTATACCGTTACATAATCTGCGTTTTGATACTGTTCGGTAAGTTAGATCATTGTTATATTAAAATAGTATCTAAGCCTACGAATACGGAAGTTTAAATTAGAAATTGACTGTATTAAAACGCCTAAAGATTGAAAATGCGTATTTTTGCATTTTTGATCGGAGTTTGGATATTAAAAGTGGGTTTCATAATGGCATAATATCATGCTCCTTCGATAACGAAACGCATCTTTTTTTCAATTTTGTAATGTCAGATACTAGTGCTATCGCACTTAACGGTGGTAAACCTTATCCCTTCGCAATAGGTGTTAGGAATGTTCAGTTAATAGTATCAACGATGGTTTGACAGCAGTCTTTGTTTACCGAAATACAGGAACTATAAATACGATCAAAATATGACTTTTTATTATTTCATCATGATTCCCGTTTTGTTTTCTAGTCTGCTTTTGTACATTATCTTAAAATAATCGGTACTTTTTGTACATTAATATATAAAACATAGGCAAGCACGCTTTCAAATATTGTCCTTGTCAGATTCAAGTTTTAAATGCATGATTTTTCAATTTTCCCATTAGATTTCGCAATATTTTTACCACCATCCTGATCTAGAAATTATGGCGATTCTTTAAAAGAGGGAACCATTCCTAAACGGTCCTAAATAATCTGGGCCAGATCACCTAACAAAAATTGACGATCTCCTTTGGGCAGAAAATAAGTTGCAACTTTTTTATCGGTTTTCGGTTCGTAGCGAGATTTTTTTCATATAAAAACGTCCATACAGGAGTGGGATGCACTAATAACTAGAAAAGTAAATTAAAAATTAAAAAAAATGTTGTCATTTTCATACCTAGTAAGGGGAAATCGGATAAAACTCGGCACGGGTTACAATTACAGGAATGGCCTGAATTTTTTTTGTAGAGTATTTTGGGGTAAAACAAATACATTTAGGGGGTATGCGTTATTAATTTCTCAAAATCACTATATACGGGACACCCTAATCTATATATACACCGTGCCCTCTTATAACTAGAAAGATTTTAACAGTGTATTCCTGATCATATTTAGATACTAAAATGTCCAATAAACTTTTCTGGAATACGCCTAGTTTCAGAGTTAATACCAATTTAAAAAAAATACACTTTTTATTATAACTCAGCACAAAACGCCTTTCTGATGGCGTTGTTGCCACTATTGGGCATAGTTTACACGTCCTTATTGACAGATATCAAAGTGACAAGTAAATCTATGCAGAAACATAAATTTTTCCAAAAAAAAAATACCAATTTGTTTTAGGCGATAATTTTATTAATAACACTTACTTTTCATGTGCAATAAACATTCAAAAAATAGAAAAAAAAAACGAAAAAAAAATTTTTTTTTTTGGCGAAATTGACCTAAAGTCACATAATATATTTTCCTGTCTATCTGTCGGGTTATACGCGCCCACGGTGTATATCGTCCTCTAGTACCCACAACACAAGCCTTATAGAGCTTACTGTGGGACTAGGACGGTTTGTGTAAGATTATCCCATAACATTTATTTATTTATTTAATTTATTTTTTTACACTACAATATTTATAAATATGGAGTGAACTGCAATATTTAATATGGATGGGTTATGGGTACTCTAACAAAATGAACACCAAAAATACTTCCAAAGTTATTTCATTAATTAACAATGATTCTGTATATCTGTTTTGACAATCATTACATCTTTGTCACTCTCGTTGTTAGAAATTTTCAGTTTGTCTCTTTCTCACGTGGTGACGGGAGCTCATTGGCACGTCCGCATGTCTCGCTTGCCGGTGCGCGACTAGAGACAATTGTTTGAATTCACTCATTTTAAGTGCTTCATTTTTAGAACGTGCATAACCCGTCTGTCATTATATATCATAGGTATATTATTTATTTTTTATTGATTTTTTTCAGACCCGATGATGATAATAACACCTGGAACGGAAACTCTACGCAGCAGATGTAGATAAATATATTTGAACATCTAAAATAGTTAAAATATTTACTACCAGTGTACTAGCCAAAAAATGTTCATGAAATATAATATCATTATTTGATTTATAAAACGCGATTTATTCGTGTAGACTAAATTTTACCAGAGACCATAAATAATATAGACCGCCACAGTGTAAGAACTTTTTGAGGCCCAAGTCTGAAGCGCCACCTGGGCGAGTGCAACCCAAAGATACAAAAATTGTACGGGAAAATGACATTACAGAAAACCACAGCCAAATAGCACTAGACCCTACTCCTAGTGTTGTGTTCCTGCTGGTGAGTAAGGTTGCCAAAGAGCTCAAAGAGCACCCAGTGTGTTGACGATGAGGAACCGTCTTGTTCCTTTAGCCGACACGGTGAATCCTCCTTTTTGTAAAGGGTCGGCAACGCGCATGTGACACCTCTGGAGTTGCAGGCGTCCATAGGCTACGGTACCTGCTTACCATCAGACGGGCCGTATGCTTGTTTGACACCGTCGTGGTATTAAAAAAAGGAAATTTTAGGAAAACATACATGTAAACTTATTTCAAAAACTTTGATAACCTTAGTCAATTTAATTTGAAAATGTGTCACAAATATGAAAAAATAAATCTGTCTATCCTACAACGAATATGAAATTAAGAAAACGCCTTAGAAAACAATTCCATACAAACTTTCACCCCCTTTTCATCCCCTTAAGGGATGATTTCTGGAATATAAACTATCCTATGTCCTGCCCCGCGACTCAAACTATCTTCGTACCAAATTTCATCTAAATCGGTTCAGCTGTTTAAGCGTGAAGAGGTAACAAACAGACACACTTTTGCATTTATAATATGAGTATGCATTATGCAATGTGGTAGGTAAGAGAAATATTGCTCTCAAACACATAAATAAAATATAACGGTTACACTCACGTCACTTTAGTCACTTCGCGCGACATGTTTCGGAGAGCTTAGGTCTCCATCTTCAAGTCATTTTATAGTGATAGTATGTCTCACGAAAGTTTAAATTTAATACATATATAACATGTTAAGTATATATACCCCTCCTCCCTTTTTTCAGTTAGGGCTAAAACAGTTAAAATCGCAGACTTCATAAGACCCTGTATTTTATTAAATATTTTTTTAGTACTGTTATTAATGTTATTAGTATCTATTTACGAGTTCTGAAAATGTAGAGGAACCGTAGTGGGAGCTGGTACATTCTACGCAAGGATGATTAAAACATGGATTGACAATGCCTATTCAAAATCGCGTTCCTTTATTCCAGGCTAAAGCACTAGCGTCATCTATCGGTCACCACAAACACTAAATTCCTACTTAACCTTTCTGTTAAGCCCATTGGTGGACTGGTAGAGAATGCCTTATGGCATTAAGTCCGCCATTTGTACCATCTTATTTTGTGCAATTAGGATTAAATAAATAAATTCTAGTTTCTAATATTTTGTTCGGCGATTAACGCTGACAGAATAACTACTCCAGACTCAACAGATGGCGCTGTGGCACTCAGTACCGAAAACAGACGTATAACCTGAAGGTTCGAGAAACGCGATTTTGTATAGGCATTGTCCATCCATGTCTTAATAATCCTTGATTCTACGACACTTCTCTTTCCGGACACTCTAATAACCGTTAACACTTCGTTCGTTCTATTTGCATCACTCTCGCATATGCAAGAGCGATAGAGAGGGAAATAACGAAATTTCTATTTTCGGCTTTCGCGATAGGCCCGCTGAATGAGGATAAACACGCAAAGATGGCGTCCCTATCGCAAAGAAACAAACATCTCGTTGGTTATGGTTTGGAAATAATCAATAGTCTATGGTAGAGAGTCTGTAGACCTCGAAAAATGATTCCAAAATGGCGGAAAAATAGAACTAAGTATTTATAATCTGTGGGTTTTTGGACGAATACGATTTTAAACTTATATAGATGTCTTATACAAAGAAAAAAGTGACCTAGGCCCCCGGTGGCCAGGGCCGAGATCGAACCAGCGTCTTCTGCATTCACGGCAGATGCCCTAACCACTATGCTACCCGGGTCACAGCGGCACCGGTCGAATTTTCCCGTGTATATGCAATCTTTGTAAATGCTAAGGCGCATTTACTCGTATATGACATCTATATAAGTTTATAATGTATATAGTCTTAGAGAATTCAACCCGGATGGAGTAGCCATGTCTGTCATTTTCTATACAAAAAAAGTCTGCCGATTTTTGCGGAGGACGGGAACGTCAAATGTATGGCTATTCGTACGTAACGTACAAATAGCTACGTCATATAAACGTCTATACATGTGTATGACCACTGGTCATATGTTTTCGGCAGAGGGGAAAGCCTGTCAATGGCGACTCCGGTTGGTTGAATTCTCTAAGTATATAGTAATGTGTCTGCTTAAAAAATAAACAAATCAAAATATTTATTTAGATAATTTGAATTGTTCTTCAGTTGAATACGATTTAGTTTAGACAATGTATTATGTGGTCTTGATAAATGATATTGTATAATATAATTATTTTACATTTATTTATGCATGCACTTATAAGTTGATTATCACTGAATTCTACACTTTTCTAGTTTAGTTATAAACAATTTTAATGTTTACGTTGTAATTTATGTTATGACTTAATAAAAGATATGGTTATTTGGAAATTTGGTTTTATTGTTAACTAGTGACCCGCCCCGGCTTCGCACGAGATAAAAATGGTTAATGTGGGTTATCCCTAAGAGAAAGACATATACCATCGCGGACTTTTTTGTAGACCTTTTTAAGGTTTACAATGTAGTACATTATTTTCATCTATCTCGTAGGATTCAGCCAGCGTTTGCAATGTAAGCGCAAAAAATGTGTTTATTTACGACATCACATTAGATTTATTTATGCATGTATTATACATATAAACCTTTCTCTTGAATAGTGATTCAACGGTTTATTTTAACAGATAATAGTGATTATCTGTTAAAATAAACCGCATTAAAATCCGTTGCGTAGTTTTAAAGATACATAGGGACAAACAGCGGAAAGCGACTTTGTTTTTTTATACTATGTAGAGTGTGTGTGTGTGTGTGTGTGTGTGTGTGTGTGTGTATGTATCAGACAACAAAATAATATAGACAACCACAGTCAAAGCACTTTTTGAAACCCAAGTCTGAAGCGCCATCTGGACGAGAGCAACCCAAATATACAAAAATAGTACGGGGAAATGACATTGCGCTGCAGCGTCATCTCGCAGCGAGTAAGTATAGCGTACCGTAGTAACGCTAGATGTTTTTTTGGCATTATATAATATTTTTTTGTATACAAGAATAATCTTTATTGATGTAAAACCTAATATAAGTGTAAGTAACATTTCAACAGTACTCTAATTACCTTAAGAGAAACTTATGGTTACCGTACCGTACTTACTTACCGTAGTAACGCTATAGTCCGTCGGCCGACTGCAAAAAACTCACCTGATAAAAAAATAGAAAATACCTACTCTGTAGGGGTAGCTGACTTTTAGTAGCTTCCACTGCTCTTGGTCGGCCGCGGCTTAACTTGGCAAATTTTGCGCAAATGGCAAAAAAGGGTGCTAAAATTCAATTCAATTTTACTTTTTTAATATCTAAAATGAATCCTGCATATCTGTTTCATACGGAAATAGTACCACAAAACCCCTAGCAGCTTTAATCAGAGTAATAAATAACATATTGCACGGGACCCCTGATTTTGAGGTGAACGTTCATAGTAGATTGTTTGACAAGGATCTAAAGTAGGCCATATTTCCACGAGGTGGTTATTTTCCCGAACGAAGTGAGGGAAAATTGTTAGAGTGGTAATATGGCTTTTAGACCAGAGTAATGCATACTATTGTTCACTTCGATTGCGAGAAAATAAGATAAAAATACTTATTATTTATGCACAATAACTAAACTAAGGTGAAATGACGTTTTAACTTGGCGGTCTTTTAATTTTTTTAACTTCTTTGACATAGATACAAAATATAAACACCGCGAATAAATGCCACAGACGACGGTATACACACGCTATAAAGCGCTTCCAAAAAATTAAAATCTTTTTTAATGATTGTGAAGTAGGAACTAAAAAACAACTCATGTTTTGAGAAATAAATTGCGTTTCCTGATTGGTCGATTTTAACATTGCTGTATTCCGATTGGTTGATACGAGTATTAAATACAATTATTTATACAGTATGCGCACCAATAAAATCTAGCGTTCCGATTAATTTCGATATGTGTTGTGATTGGTGGATTTAATATGGTGAAGTGTTCCGATTGGTAATTTTAAAATGTTTTGTAAATCATAAATATGTATACATACTAGCCCTAGAGGCTAAATGTACTACTTTAGTCCGCCTTGGTAAGCATAATATGACACACTTTTTGAGCATGAGAAGTGAAAAAAAATTTACGGACCTCCAATACTAAAAAATATTCATCGTAGGGCACTCTATCCATGCTCAAAAATTCACAAATTTTACTCGATGCGCACAATTTTTTTCACTTTTGTACTGAGAGAAAACCCTATTAATACAAATCATGTGCTCTAGCTTTGGCTATATGTGTAATACGTACCTAGTTAAAGCCTGACCAGAAATTGTCAAGAGGGCGCTATTATTCTCATTAATATGGCAACAGTTCAGTGTAGTCAAAAAGTATATTATTCTCTATGGTATGGTGACATCTTGATTTGTTTACCTGTCAGCTCTGAAGTTAATGTGGCAAAGTTCGGTAGCAAAATAGCTTTATTTCCTGAGCGTTTTATTTCCACCAGTTTATTATATACAATATATACAATGTTTCGCTCTAAAGTATGAGTAGTTTTAGGCATTTTTAGTCATTTATTATTTAATATCATGAAGTTAAATACAATCTGGAGATCATACTTCGACCACAAAGTGAGGCCGAAAGAGAGGGTAATGTGGGGGGCTGCGTCTCATTCTAAGTAGGGTGACCATATGTACTATGATGTATGTGGGATTGGGATAGTATGAAGATAAATATAAAATATGCTTGTCGTCTAGTAAGTATTGTCCAGAAAGAGAAGTCTCATAGTTCATATGGGAACTTATACATTCTACTGGCTTAAGGAGCTGGCCACTTCAGCTACGTTGGCGCAATAATGGGAGCAGAGAACCCCTCTAATTACTTTACTATTTTAAACTTATTGCTAGATCCAGGCATCTGGCAGCTATTTATCGGAGGACGTCAGAGTGACAGACCAGCAAAATATTTCAGTTAATAGGTAAAAACTGTCGAAGCCTATCGCTAATATAATAACAAAAAAGTAAAAACATTGCGTATAGCTACGGAAAAAAAACAGTAGGTAGGCGACAAACAATACATTAACGTAACATCATTTTGCACTATTTTCCCCCAACAGAAACTCCTGAAAATGATATAATCTTATTAATTACATGATACTGCACTGCATCAAACCTAGAACTGTAAGAAATTTATTTCTTACAACTCGTTTGCATAACACCGATGAACAATTGCCAGATGTCCGCGTCTTAAAATAGGGGATAGTTAGTGTAGCAAACTAAAACTAAGTAAGTACAGTAAGGGGATTCGTGGCTCTCTAGTGAGCAATAGTTTGCGTCATATCTGATGTGGACAGTTCTCCGACTTTAATATACTTAAAGGTAAATAAAGAAAACATCAATACATCAAACTGCTCAATGGTTGACTGGAAGAGATCTCTTCCATGTACAAATATTGTATATTCTTTCTGTTGCATTTTTCTTGTACTTTCCTGTTGCATTTTTGTTGTACAAATGTTGTACTATAAAGTATATTTTAACGGCCTCCTAGCCTAGTCGGTAGTGACCCTGCCTATGAAGCAGAAGGCCCCGGGTTCGAATCCTGGTCAGGGCATTTATTTGTGTGTTTATCACGGATATTTGTTCCTGAGTTATGGATGTTTTCTATGTATTTAAGTATTTATATGTATATATCTATTACATATATCGTCGTCTAGTACCCAAAACACAAGCCTTATTGAGCTTACTGTGGGACTAGGTTGATTTGTGTAAGATTGTCCCATAATATTTATTTATTATACTGCCACTACTACCATTTTTTGTATGGCCTTGTGCCATTTTAGGACCCTTTCGAAAGGGCCTAAAACGACCCGCGGGCAACTCCTGTCCTGTGTAAGTAATACTTAGGAACAGACCATGTACTTATGTACATTTCTGTAAAAACAGCAAAACCGACCCGCAGCTTGCCGACATCATAGTCACCCTATTGTTTGACAATTTTAACTTGTTGTTAAATCGTAAAATTGAATGATTGTGGATTACCGGTGAAAGGAAAGTCCACTTTATTGTAAAGTCTCACCCCTGCACCCTTTTACGCAACATATCTTGACCATTTTTACTTAAAAATGTTGTTACGAAATGTTGAGCTGAGCGGCGTCATTTGAAATAATATCAGTGACATATTATGTCAGTGATGGGACTGATGGGATGGGGATACCAGACCGTATTTTAAATATTACAAAACTTACTACTGTCTGCAATATTAATTGCAATTCTTTAATTTAATGAATGAATAATATTTACATTTAGGTGGTTTTTTATATTTAGGTTGTCTGGAAGAAATCGCTCATTAGCGATAAGACCGCCTGTTGTTACCTCTACCTAAATTTATCTAATTGTAAAATTTGTGCTTGTAACTGTATGAGGTGTGCAATAAAGAGTATTTATTATTATTATTATTACGACGTAAAAAAAATCAAAGCAGCTAAAAGGGGACAAAGTATTAATTCAAAATCTTGCAATAAATTATTGTAAGTAGGAAGTAACTTCTAGTGTGTTACTAAAATAAATGTATATAAATAAAACGATCTTATTGTTTAGACATGGTTGATAATCGTTTGCACCATATGTAATGCAACTCGTTGCTATGCGCCGCGAGGCAGTCGCTGCTAGCGGCGAGCCTATTCACTTGCGCTCTCGTGACATGTTTTGTAATTGTGTTTTTCGGAAATACATCTTCGTGCTAGAACCTCGGTATTCTCTCATAAACCCCATACAGTCAACACATTGGAAGTAGGGTGTCAAACACTGGGACTTTTACAGCAGAAGTAGGGTGTCAAACACTAGGGCTGTTGCAGAAAAAGTAGCGAAAAGGGTGTGATACCCAAAATAAGTTTGACACAATTTTAATATCAAAACAAGAGCGTGTATATATAAGGTGCTAACAAATTAGTCACGGATATTTTTACCGCTGATAGTACTCGGTTCTCGGAGTATATTTAATGAGTATGAAACATCATAGGTTTTGTTATGCTTTTTTTGAGAAAACTAGGAAACAAATTACCTACGTTAAAACACCCTGTTAATAAGATAATTAAATCAGACCTCTTTAGACCCGAATCATAATGACATTTAAGAAAAATACTTTTGACGTGACATGACAGACAGTGTTAAACAACTTGACAGGTACATTTTAGGGGTGGTTATTTTAAAAATTAATTATAATAATTTTTTTTTGTTGGGTAAATGAAAACGAAAAAAATATATACTAAGGTTCCTTAATTACAGTTAAAAGTTAATTTTTTTAATGTAATGTATTATCTCTTAAAATATCCGTGACTATTTTGTTAGCACCTTATATAGTAGAGATGCAACGGATATCCGGCCACAATTTTACTATTCGGCTGAATACCAGTAAAATGACACATAATTAAGTTGTAAAACGGAATGGACACATAGGTAGTAAACCACTAAATAATTTACTTATCAATGATTCATATTAATTTATTAATGGTTCAATGTTACTCTGCGTCCGCAGGAAACACCTTAGAAAACCCTACACGTGACCCCTGGGTGGTACTAAAAGAGTAACAAACTTGGCAGCTGCACTGTCCCATCTGGACCTCGCAGCACTCACTGGATTTTCTTTATCATCTGCTTTCCCGCTACTTCTACCCCGGGAAATGCCTATCTATACCCAGTGACATGTAGCCATACGATAAATAAATAAATATTAATTTATTACGTCGCGTGATTCTTCCCTTAAATAAAAGGGATAACTTTAGGTAGCTTACAATTTCTGAAACAAATTGCAACCTGCACGGAGTGGCACCCGCTTACTCAAATTAGCTTCACTATAGGTAAATTTTTGGCCGAATATCCGGCTATCCGGTCAAACTATCCGTTGCATCTCTAGTGTATGGATAATTTTGAACACCATGCTAACCTAACCTAACCACTTCTGCTGCTGACTGTACAGTCGCCATCAGATATATCGGAACGGCCAAGGTGGTCACAAATATCTGAACAACGCCTCTATTGTGAAGCCGGTAAAGTGCACGTTCAGATATTTTTGAGTACCCTGGCCGCTTCGATATATTTGATTACTTTATTTTTTGTATTCGTTTTTTGACGTGATAACGTCTTTAAAATCGTTTTAGTCGGGTGACATGTTCAGAAACTTGTGTCACACCAAAACCTCACGAGCGCGATCGCAGGTATAGCGAGAGAGAGACGGACCGATCTCCCGTCTCATCTCGAGCGCTGCCAGTCATTCCGTGAAACTTGTCACGCGGAATCCTCACGAGCGGAGGCTGGCATAGCGTTCGAGTGAGTGGACCGATCTTCCGTCTCTCTCACTCTAGCGGCATACAAACGATTTTCGAGATTTTCTCGTGCGGTTAAGTTTTCGTTGAATGTTTAATCTAAGATGTAATTTAAAATTTGAAAAAATTGTTATCTTCATTAATTCCTTACTTCCCAAAAACTTATATCACCAATAAGACGTTATCACGTAAACATCTCGATCGTAAACCTACTTTACAAACAACCAATATTTTTTTTTTTTAATACACAGGCCTTGTCCATTAAACGCTACGCCACAGAAGGACTTAACTGAAAACGGGTACAATTTAAAATGAGACTTGATACATTTCATTAAGGTTTATTTAGAGTATTCAATAAATTAATCGAGGCAGTCAAGGTGTTTACAATTATACCAGAGTTGTTACAGAAAGAGAAGTGTGGTGGTTTATATGGGAGCGCATACATTCTACGACACTTCTCTTTCCGGACAAACTCTATAAATAATATTATTACCTACCTACATAAATAAACTTATTTTTAATGAGAACAAAAGTTGAAAATATTTGGCACATGGTACAGTCGCATTCAGATATATCGGAGCGGCCAAGGTGGTCACAAATATCGGGACAACGCTTCTATTGTCAAGGCGATAAAGTTCATGTTATGGGATATTTTTGAGTACCTTGGCCGCTCAGATATATTTGATTGCGACTGTAGTTACATAATTTAAGGTGACCGCTTCTCAACAGCAGTGTAAGTGACAATTGAACAATTTTAAACAAAAAATAAACCAACTTCACTTAGACTCCACGTTACCAAAAGCAAATTAGTTAAAGCAATGACGCGTAGTTTCAGCGACCGCGAGGCAACCGGATGGCTCGCGGTATTTAAGCTCCTGAAGTGATGAGGAACCGCCCTGTGCAACCCGAACAGGGGGGGTGCAAATTTTTTTTTAACGCGAGGCAACCGATTGAAACAGCGGTTGCCTGAAAGAATGTACCCTGGTTATATAACAATATTTTAATACCATTCCTCCTGGTTGGACTGGTTTCCTGTACGAGAGCGAAAAAAATTAAAAAAAAAGATTGTCAGGCAACCGCTTGAAAATTTGCATGCTTGCTCTTCATCACATACAGACACCGGAAATAAATTGCCATCCGCCCAGGCTGGGCAGTTATCGAACCATCAGAGTTGGAAGCCGGACGCAAAGTGAATTTTTCTATCGGTGGAGGAGAACTTCCTCTCCTATGAAATTTCATCCCTCTGTGGCAATTAATTGCAAAACATTTTATTGCGCGTATTCAAATTTGACGCATTTCTCGTTTGTAGGGGTGACCACAGAGGGATGAAATTTCATAGGAGAGGAATGGCATTTAGGCATATCGTTTGCCACATCATACAAAATTCAAAAAATAAATGCCATCCGATTTCGATGATTGTAAGTGTTTTTTTCCTAAGTTCTCCTCCACCGATCGAAAAATTCACCTTGCGTCCGGCTTCCAACTCTAATGGTTCGATAACTGCCCGGGCTAGGCGGATGGCAATTTATTTCCGGTGTCTGTATGTGATGAAGAACAAGCATGCAAATTTTTAAGCGGTTGCCTGACAATTTTTTTTCTTCGCTCTCGTACAGGAAACCAGTCCAACCAGGAGAGCATTAAAAGCAGGAGAGCAGGATCGCATTAAAATATTGTTATATAACCAGGGTACATTCTTTAAGGCAACCGCTGTTTCAATCAGTTGCCTCGCGATAAAAAAAAATTGCACCCCTCTTATTTCCGCTCCAGTCCAAGTTGGGTCAGTTCGGGTTGCACAGGGCGGTTCCTCATCACTTCAGGAGCTTAAATACCGCGAGCCATCCGGTTGCCTCGCGGTCACTGAAACTACGCGTCATTGCTCTGAATAAATGCCCGAGCTAGCGTAAAAAATACTTAAATCGCTATAGGTGTGCCTAAGCATAGTATAGCAAACTAACGAGAGGGGTTTCGTCGCTCTCATTATTGTGTCATATCACTCATATCTGAGGTGGCCAGCTCTCCGTCTAAGGAAGTTTGCTATACTATGCTTATTTCTAGATCCGGACATCTGGCAGCTGTAAAGTGCTGGAGGTCAAAAAATGCAAACCACTTTAAGAATACAAATCCTAGAGTTCTGGTTTTGATGCAGTATTATGAAAAATTATATAAATAATTAGATTATGTCATTGCCAAAAGCTTCTGATGGGGGAAAGTAGTCCAGAACGACGTATAATGTAATTCATAGTTTGTCGCCTACTGTTTATGTTCCCGAAATAATACGCAGAGTTTTTTTTTCTAATGTTAAAATATAGGCCCCGTCCTTTATAAATAAGATAACTTCGGCCGTTTTTACCTATTTTGGTATTACTTTTTTCCAATTCAAAAACTTTGCTAGTCTGGCACTCTGACATCCACCCATTAAAAGCTGCCAGATGCCAGGATCTAGCAATAGGGATAGTATTGCAATCTTACTAGATGGGTTTCATTGCTCTCATTATTGTGTCATATCTGACGTGGCCAGCTCTTAGACCACCATATGTGACCGCCCCACGTGAACATAGACGGTACAGATGGAAATACGCCAGGATAACACTATTTATATATCAACCGTCTTCAAGATTTCGAAGGAGATTCATAATTCATTAGGATCTTTGTTTTTACTTGTTTTTTTAAGGGTGTTCACCGATTCGAAGACGGCTGATCCGATTTAGAAAACTATTATGTTGTTCGAAAGGGTATACTTCACAGTTCGTCCCATTGTAACCAGGTGAGGATCTGATGATGGGATCCTGTAGAAATCGAGGGAACTCTTCAACTATTATAGGCACACCTATAGTGATTTGAGTATCTTTTACATCAGCTCGGGCGTTTGCTTTTGGAAAGGTGGAGGCTAAGTGAAGTCAGTTCTTTTATGTTTAAAATAAGGATGATTAAGACATGGATGGACAATGCCTATACAAAATGGCGTTCCTCGAACCTTCAGGCTATACGTCTGTTTTCGATACAATGTGCCACAGGGCACAGCGCCATCTGTTGAGTCTGGAGTCGAGTTATTCTGTCAGTGTTAATCGCCGAACAAAATATTAGAAACTAGAATTTATTAATTTTATCTTTATTGCACAAGATGGTACTAATGGCGGACTTAATGCCATAAGGCATTCTCTACCAGTCAACCAATGGGCTTAACAGAAAGGTTAAGTAGTAATTTAGTGTTTGTGGTGACCGATAGATGGCGCTAGTGCTTTAGCCTGAAATAAGGTAACGCCATTTTGTATAGGCATTGTCAATCCATGTCTTTATCATCCTTGGTTTAAAATTATCGTTACTTAGTAAGGCATAATCTCTTTGGCGTCTCTGGCGTGCATTTTGGCGTGGCTCCGCAGCGCGGACGGCTTGCGGAAGGCGCTCCCACACACGTTACACACGAACGGCCGCTCTCCGGTGTGACATCTGCAAGAACGGCCATTTGGGCCATTCGGCCAAATAAATAAACAATATGACATCGAAGCTGGGGCGTACAATGAGGTATATATGTCCACGCATGAGGTTTGTAACTAAAAATACATTAGATAATAATTAGCCAATCAAAACTCATTTAACTTCATGAGTGATCAATTGCAACTGTGTGTGTATTATATATTATATAAGTAGGTACTATGAATTATCTTTAACATTAATTTACTCTATATTGACGTGTAGAATGTATATTTTATGAATAAACGATTGAATTGAATATACAGTGTGTAAATTGAAACCAATCTGACGTCACAGAATAGATAATAGTATTTCATACAGAATGGCCACGCTCCGCCCCGCCCCGATCGGAATGACCTCACCCCGCGGCGGCCGATTTGTAGGGAACTAGTAGGCTAACCCGTCAGGTTGGCAGCGCATCGATAAAAGCAAAATGGCGGTGTATTGTCAAACGTCATTACGACAGCGAAAACTAATGCCTATGGCGGAAACAGTACTCTAGGACGCACGCACACTTTGAAGCGTGTACAGATGTGCCGTGCACACAAAGGCGCTCAAACGAGTTTTGTAGTATGACGTGTCCGCCCTGTGCTGACGTGTCAGACTAGATCGTTTTTCTGCACAAAAGCCTTACCGCAGTGGGAGCACCGATAAGGTTTTTCCCCTGTATATGTACGTTAGTTTCTCAGATAACAAATAATAAAAACCACCTGTATATACAGGGTGTACCCACCTGACGTGTGAGATAAGATCATTTTTCTGTACAAAAGCCTTCTCGCAGTGGGAACACTGATAAGGTTTTTCCCCTGTATGCGTGCGACGGTGGTTTTTCAGGGTCCCTGACGCTGCAAATCTGTGGACAAATAATATATAAATTAAAAAAAAAAAAATTTTTTTGCCACAATTACTCAAAAAGTATTTTTTGTAGTAGTTATTATAGCGTGCGGAAAATTCTATTTCACACTTTCCAGACTAAAAAAAATACAGTTCATGACTAGATCTTCCCTATTTGTCTTGTAGGGGTCGGTAACCGCTTGCTTGCGGCCTGCGAGCCTCCTATAGGAAGTCGTCGTTATTGACAACCGACAAAGTGCGGCCCGCGTCAATTTCGTTAGCTACTATGTCGCCCTTGGCTGCTAAAAGGTTGCCAACCCCTGTGCTACAGGGTGGCTTTTATATATAGGTTAGCTTTAACCATCCATATCCATAGCATTAAAACCATCATGAATATACAGGTTGACTTTTTCTGGATCTGTTTAAAGACATTTTCTTTGACAATTTTTTTATATGCATACAGTATGAATACATTTTAAAGCTATAAAATTACCTCATATGGCAAAGATCGCACGCGTACGGTCTTTCCCCGCTGTGTGTCCGTCTGTGTTTGACCAGCGACGAGGACGTCGTGAACCCGTTACCACACTCGTCACACACGAAGGGGTGGGCGCCACTGTGTTTCCGCGTATGCGCCACTAGCTCGCCTTTTGACACGAACCTGAAAACAACAGACTATGGTCAGGGATAAGTGGAACCCCTGGGTAATGGGGAACACGTGTATGGAATTTTATGTACTGTTTCCGGGTCAAA
The DNA here is from genome assembly GCA_947086415.1 of Pammene aurita. NCBI lineage: Eukaryota > Metazoa > Arthropoda > Insecta > Lepidoptera > Tortricidae > Pammene > Pammene aurita. The sequence continues at coordinate 7,236,575 of OX352312.1, forward strand.
ATGTTTCCCTTATCCCCCCTGACCTTAACTGAACTGACTAGCTGATTGGTTAAGCCTTAGGAGCCTAAACGAGGTCTACGGCAGCTTGACAAAAAAAAAAGAAAATAAATAAGTAATTATCATCATTCGCTTGCCCTTGTGCCATTTACTTGGGGCCGGCGCAGCATGTCTTTTTTTCCACACATGTCTGTCACCCGTCGTCTCATCACTCACCTCCTTTCTTTTCATATCATCTCTCACACAGATTTTTCTAGGTTTACCTCTTCTACATCCTTCCACATTCATCCTTAATACCTTTCACGTAACATGACTTTCATCCCTCCGCATAACATGCCCGTATCACGCTAGGCGATTTAATCTTAATTTGTCGGTTATGGGTGCAACTTTCAGGCTTCCTTTTATATATTCATTCCCTTTTTCGATCCATTCTCGTCACTCCGCACATCCATCTTAACATTCTCATCTCCGTTGCATGCAATCTCTTTTCATCCGTCACCTTGAGGGTCCAACACTCTGATCCATACATGACGACAGGTCTTATAAAGGATTTATAAATCTTCCCCTCAAATCGAAGGGGCATTCGGGCATTGCAAATGGTTTCCGTAACCTGTCGTCATTTCATCCATCCTGCGGTAATCCGGTTTTTGAAGTTCCGGTCAATGTCGCCATCACATTGCACCAGCGAATCGAGGTATTATCTAGAAATCGGAGCAGACCGGCAATGTAACGCCACCGAGAGACCGCTAAAATCGCAGAACATTTGTTCTGTCTTCGATCTGCTGATCTTCAGGCCAACATTCTCCAGTCTTTGCCGCCATTACTCAAGTCTGCTCTGTACCTCGAGTCCGTCTTCATAGTCCCGTCTCGTTGGCAATATTTTGAGGGTTAAGTTTCGAAAATTCTAAAGTCACTTATTATTGAAGTTGGAAATACAGTGTGTACATGAGAATCTTTCAGTGCGTTTTGTGTCATATTCAATTGGTGCTTTTTTTGTAATTCAATAATTTGAGGTTAACTTTTATAGCTTGCCATAACTTGAGTAAAAGAATATTAGAGTTAGAAAATATAACTGTTTTGTATTTAGAACAGTTTTATTGTTGTACAAAACTAGTTTGTGTCATTTACGTCGAGTGCAATTTTATATAGTATGACAACGCTAAAAAACTACGTATAAAAAATTAGAGTTCATAAAATAAGGATTAACTATATCATCACCTCAAAATATGTCAATAAAATCAATATGTGTCAAATTAAGCAATGAAAATTTAAGTTTCTTTGTAATTTCGTATTTTTAGGCTGTTATCGTTTTAATAAATTATTAAAGTCATCAGAGTCCACATTCTAATAATCAAAAAGGGATTTTAAAGTAGATATTTCAATTTGTGTCACTTTCATCAATGATATTTCGTCTAAAATTAAACAGAAACAATATTTGCGTTCAGAGGAAATCTTCTTAACTATAGCGCGTGACCTTGATGGTACGCCTGTTCGGCTTACTTCTGTAATGACCACTAGAAGTAGACCCCCGGCTCCCTTCTTAACAAGCTAATCCATGGGTCAACCAGGCGCTGGCATCTTAGCTGTTACGATGTAGGTACTTGCTCACGGAGGCGCGGGCGGGGTGATAAAGCTGACATACTCGACAAAGGAACTGAGCGGAGGAGCGAGTCGCGGGAAACCGGCGAGTAGGGCAATGAACTCGTGCGTGTCTCGCCAATACGTACCTTTTTGAGCGGTAGCCGCTTTGTTTGTGTTTTGACTAGACTGTCGAGTATATTTTCGAAGATTTCAAGCATCGTGAATTATGGGTAGAAAACGCAACGTAATATTTTTATTTAGTTCTGTTTTATTGGAACGAAGTTCCTTATCGGACGGTTCGCGGATGGGCTAGGTGAAAAAAAGTCACGTGACCGTCACGAAAAAGCATTGAGAAATGTGAAATGGAATGTAATAAATAAAATGAAAAATAGAATAAAGTGAAGTGAAAGTGAAAGTGAGAAGTGACAAAGTGAAAAAAGTAAAGTTAAAAAATTTCTATATTTTCAAAAATCTCAAAAATCTCAAAAATTTCAAAAATCTCAAAAATCTCAAAAAGCTCAAAAATCTCAAAAATCTCAAAAATCTCAGAAATTTAAAAAAATTAAAAAACGACAAAAATTACGAAAAAGTCAAAAATTAAATAATATTACTTCGTTCTAACCGAGTGTATTTTTTTTTTACTTTTGATTTTATTTTTGTTTTTTCTTTTCGTCTGTATTTTGTTTTTATTTTGTAATTTTGTATTGATTCTGTTTTTATTCCGTTTATTTTGTTTAATTGTATTCTTATTTTACTCCTTTTTTTATACCACAACGTGGCAAACAAGCATACGGCCCGCCAGATGGTAAGCAGTAGCATTTGGATGCCTGGAACACCAGAGGTGTCACATGCGTGTTGCCGACCCTTTACAAAAAGGAGGAACAAGTTCAGAGTTCATTACCTCGGCCATTTTTAGGGTTCCGTACCTCGAAAGGAAAAAACGTAACCCTTATAGGATCACTTTGTTGTCCGTCTGTCTGTCTGTCTGTCAAGACCATTTTTCTCAGGAACGCGTGGAGGTATCAAGCTGAAATTAATATCAAATATTCAGGTCTATTGTCCCTTGAAGCTGTGAAAAAATCAAACTTTTAAACCAACGCAATCAAAAGATACAGTCGTTTATGCTGCAAATTTTATAGTTTTTCGGCACTCGCAAAACCTACGGGGTACTTCCCGTGAACTCAGAAACTTTAAATTTGGCACAAAGCAACGTCATATAGCATAGACAATGGAAAAATTACAAAAAGTAGACATTTTTAGTAAAATCATATAATAACATATTTTTTTTAATTTTAAACTTACTACCTTTTTCCTCGTAAACGCGTAGAGGTATTAAATTGAAATTCATGTCAAATACTCAGGGCTATAGGACCTTTCAGACGTAGCAAAACCAAACTTTTAAGTCGCATATTTTGAAACTGAGTACTCGCAAGAAACTCAAAACCTAAAGGGTATTTGTAAACTCAGAAACTTGAAACTTGGCACGAAGAAACTTCATATAGCACAGATAGAGGAAAAATTACGAAAAGTAGACATTTTTAGTAAAATCATACCAAAAATATTTTTTTTAATTTTAAACTTACTACCTTTTCCTCGTAAACGCATAGAGGTATTAAATTGAAATTAGTAATAAACATACTACAACTTTTGCTTGTTATAGATTTGTACGGAACCCTCGGTGCGCGAGTCCGACTCGCACTTGGCCGGTAATGTGCCTAAATTGAAGAATAAATATCTTTTATCTTTTTTTATCTTATTTTAGCGTATTCTATATGGAAAAATCATAAAAAGGACATGTTATAATGACGTCCCGTCCATGGTACTTTTTCGAAATCCAAATAATATATAAGTTCAAAGTCCATTATCACGGCCATTTTTGATTTGAGAGAAAAGTTTTTTATATAAAACACGCTTATTTTAGCGTATTCTATATGGAAAACTCATAAAAAGTTCATGTTATAATGACGTCCCGTCGATGGTTTTTTTTCGAAATCCAAATAATATATAAGTTCAAAGTCCATTATCTCGGCCATTTTTGATTTGAGAGAAAAGTTATAATGACGTCCCGTCGATGGTTTTTTTCGAAATCCAAATAATATACAAGTTCAATGACTATTATCTCGGCCATTTTTGATTTTAGAGAAAAGTTTCTTAAGTAAAACACGCTTATTTTAGCGTATTCATAACGGAAAAATCATAAAAAGTACACGTTATAATGACGTCTCGATATGCAAGTTCAAAGTCCATTATCTCGGCCATTTTTGATTATGAAGAAAAGTTTTAAAATAAAACACGCTTATTTTAGCATATTCTATACGGAATAATCATAAAAAGTACACGTTAGAATGAAGTCCCGTCGATGGTTTTTTTTCGAAGTCCAAATTATATACAAGTTCAAAGTCCATTATCTCAGCCATTTTTGATTTTAGAGAAAAGTTTCTCAAGTAAAACACGCTTATTTTAGCGTATTCTATACGGCAAAATCATAAAATGTACACGTTATAATGACGTCCCGTCGATGGTTTTATTTTGAAGTCCAAAATATATACAAGTTCAAAGTCCATTTATCTCGGCCATTTTTGATTTTAGAGAAAAGTTTTTCAAATATAAGACGCTTATTTTAGCGTATTCTATACGGAAAAAATCATTAAAAGTACACGTTATAATGATACCCCGTCGCCATTTTATTTTTTAAGTCCAAATTAGTCCATGTAGTCAATCTTCAAAGTCCGGTAACTTCGATGTTTTTGGGTAAAAAAACGTTTCTTATAAAACTTGCTTATTTTAACACATTCTACAAAATAAAGTATGTGTCATAATGACACCATTCCAACCAAAATAGTCCAAATTGTACTTATTCTTCAGAGCCCCATAACTTCGAAGTTATTGAGTTAAAAAAAATGTGTTAAAGAAAAGTTGCTTATTTTTATGTGTTATATACGATAAGTTAATAAAAACATAGCCTTATTATGACATCACACTGATGAAAAATTTATTTTTAATTTAAATTTATATTCATATCTTTAGTTTGTGGAATAGAAATGTTTAGTTTCACATCGCTTAGGTAACGTTTTTTTCGTTCTGGTCATAGGATCTGTCATTTAGAAACCGAATTTATGATGACTATTGTCTTTCCCGGCGGCTTGTAACCGCACGTGTTTGGAGATTTCGGATGCGCGTCCGTCGAACATGACAAAAAACGTTTTTTTTTTGTCCCTCTTTCCTGGAGAAAGTCTCGATGATTGTGTTAATTGCACATTGTATTTCTCTTTAAGTTTGCAGCTTTTGTCAGTATTTTTTTTGTTTTTTGTTGTTACTATTGTAACTATTCTGTATGGATCCCTGCCTTCGGCGGCTCGTTTTAGAACTTGTGCATGTGGCGATTATAACTGCTCCGCATGTAACCCTTTGGACGGCAGCTTATTGTTTTCTGCGAACTGCGAAGGAGTTGCTATAACAATGCTTGCGAGGAAATGCTCTCATCTAACGTCTCCAGACCCTTCAACTAGCTAATAGATTATGTTTATTTTAGTTAGTTAAATTATGGGGTGGTTTTAGATATGATATTTGCACTTCAAACTTGCGCACGTTTATTTTTTGATAACAAAATTTCGTTGCTCTAAGATAAGTTTTGGGCGTTGGTATGACCGTGCGCGCGTGTATATATTATACACGTCCAGTCATCCACAGAGTTTCCCTTATTTCCCTTGTGGCAAAGCTAAATTCAGTTTACTAGAAATAGTACCTACATACCGATTAGGTATCATGGAAAAAATTTAGAAGACTACTTAGTTGGATACCGAAGCTACTGGTTTTAGCCAAAGTCAGGCTCTGGTTTTTACGGAGCACTCTCTGGACCTTGCTTAATCTTTTTTTTTTATATACTTAAAAAAGTACCTAGACGGGTCTGGCCCCAATAGCAAAGGCCTAGTATAAGTAGTAAACTATGGAAAGGTCTCACCCGCGTCGATGTGCAGTAATGTATGACGTTATCTGTATCCTCTCAGGTTACTGCAGTCAAGCGTGGAAGAGTCGAGCGGAGCCTGTCGCGCACTCACTTAAATTCACTCGCGGGTGCAGGTATAATAATATAAGGGCGCTTTACAGTTTACTGCTTAATGGATCTGGATTATATTATTTTTCGCGAAATTAGGAAAACGAAAACACATAGACTACGCATACTTAGAACCGGCTTTCTCTAAAACTGCCTCGGCGCGGGCGGGCAGTTGCGTTGCGCTAACACGTGGTAAGAACCGTCTATTGTTCAACTTTTGGGATTTTTATGAATGCAATAGAGGACGAAGGGACGACCGCCCCGGTCGGTGTCCCAAACGAAACTCCCTCCCATATTCAATTACTATGTCACATAAGCTTTATTCTTCTATAATTGTTGCAATCCTGGACATCCTCTTTATTCTTAAGTATTTTTTTTTTTAATATTAGATCTAGAAGCGTTTTCACATATTAACGACATAAATTGATCTTTTACTACAAGCAGAGATATTTACATACATGTGTTTTGATGACTAGATGTGCAGTGTTCGCACGCGAAGGGTTTTAGCATAAGGTACCGCCGCATGTTGGGCGAAGGTTCGTTTTCTGGCTGAATCCGCGGAGATACGTCTTCACCGGTATGTGTTCTGATGACTGTTAGCTTACCTCTGCATGCAGTGTTCGCACGCGAAGGGTTTTAGCCCAAGATGGCGGCGCATGTTGGGCGAGGTTCGTTTTCTGACTGAAGACGTGGAGATATGGCTTCACCAGTATGTGTTCCGATGACTGCTAGCTTACGTCTGCGTGCAGTGGTCGCACGCGAAGGGTTTTAGCCCAAGATGGCGGCGCATGTTGGGTGAGGTTCATTTTCTGACTGAAGGCGCGGAGATATGACTTCACCAGTATGTGTTCCAATGACCGCTAGCTTACCTCTGCGTGCAGTGTTCGCACGCGAAAGGTTTTAGCCCTAGATGGCGGCGCATGTTGGGCGAGGTTCGTTTCCTGACTTAAGACGTGGAGATACGGCTTCACCAGTATGTGTTCCGATGACTACTAGTTTACCTCTGCGTGCAGTGTTCGCACGCGAAGGGTTTTAGCCCAAGGTGCCGGCGCATGTTGGGCGAAGTTCGTTTTCTGACTGAAGCCGCGGAGATAGGTTTTCACAATTATGTGTTCTGATGACTGTTAGCTTACGTCTGCGTGCAGTGTTCGCACGCGAAGGTTTTTAGCCCAAAGTGCCACCGCATGTTGGGCGAGGTTCGTTTCCTGACCGAAGACGTGGAGATATGGCTTCGCCAGTATGTGTTCCGATGACTGCTAGCTTACCTCTGCGTGCAGTGTTCGCACGCGAAGGGTTTTAGCCCTAGATGGCGGCGCGTGTTGGGCGAGGTTCGTTTTCTGGCTGAACCCGCGGAGATATGACTTCGCCAGTATGTGTTCCTATGACTGCTAGCTTACCTCTTAGTGCAGTGTTCGTACGCGAAGGGTTTTAGCCCAAGATGGCGGCGCATGTTGGGCGAGGTTCGTTTTCTGGCTGAAGCCACGGAGATATGACTTCACCAGTATGTGTTCTAACGACTGTTAGCTTACCTCTGCGTGCAGTGTTCGCACGCGAAGGGTTTTAGGCCAAGATGGCGGCGCATATGTTGCGCAAGGTTGGTTTTCTGGCTGAAACCGCGGCCGCAAGTCGAGCATAGATATGGCTTTTCGCCAGTATGTGTTCTGAAAAAATAAAACGTATGCTGTGTGGAACGTATGATGTCAATGATTTTGTAGATTTAGCCCGAACGTCATGCCGTACTACACTTTTTACCACGGTGTGACATCATTACATTCATTACCTCCCAAAATTTTACGCGTTTTTGTAATTTTTTGCTTTATTGTCAAAAGAGAGTGGCAGCAGTCAGATTTTGGATTTTATTATTTATTTATTTTCTTTTATCTTTTCAATTACACATTAGGTACATTGTCTGTCTCTCAAGCTGTTTTGATGTCTTCTTGAAGAACTACGCATTATTGTGTATCTTTAAGATCTAATGTATTACTGTTATGAAAAATAAGTCCCACCGTTTCTTGCTTGAGTTTCTTGCCGGTCATAATACTTTTCCGGTCAGAGGTGTAGGGCTAGAACTGATGGTAGTTTTTTCCCCTCTGACGTTTATAAGTGCATTGTAATGTGCGTAAATTGAAGTATCAATATCATTTATCTTTTTTTTAAAGAAAACATTACGTGTTTAATATTCACGTGACTAATTTACTACTTTTTTAACCCAGGATAACACCCTGTTTTGTACTGTTTATTTCATAGAGATCAATGGTACGAGTATCAAACTACGCAAGGTTATTACAATGAGAATAGTCTTTTTTAGGGTTCCGTACCAAAATGGTACACAGGATCCTTTCTGGCGCGACTTTGTCTATCAGTATGTCACTCTGTCGCAAAGCCAATTTTCTCCGAAACTACTAAGCTGATTGAGCTGAAATATTGCACACATATAAAAGACGGCAACCCTAAGGCGGACGTGTAACGTAAATTATTAATTTAAAATGTTCAAATTAATAAATATGGCACACCCGTGTGCCGGAGTTTACTAACAACATGTCATTATGATCCTTTGAATATTAGGTGTCTATATTTTTATAATAAACTAGCTTTTTCCCGCGGCTTCGCCCGCGTACTATAAGTACTCAAAAAGGAGGTTCTCAGTTAGACTGGTATGTTTGTATGTAACAAGAAACACGTGTTTACTCAGTTATGTTAGTCTAACAAATCTTGTTTCGCCATACAAACTTTGGACCCCCATTTTACCCCCTTAGGGGGTGAATTTTGAAAAATCCTTTCTTAGTGCACCTCTAGACCTTAAAAGGAACCTACGTGCCAAATTTGGAATCTCTAGAACCAGCGTTTTGGGCTGTGCGTTGATATGTCAGTCAGTCAGTCAGTCAATCAGTCAGTCAGTCAGTCAGTCGGTCAGTCAGTCAGTTTCTTCTTTTATATATTTAGATAGATTGACCTGGCCATCGCACGGCTATCATACATATAGCACAAGGCAGCCTATCAATGTGTACATATTGGATAATTATAATTATTTATAATGTAATATTATTGGATGATTTATTGTCCTGTGCGATTGCCAAGTCATTTTATTTATTATAAAAATATAGACACCTAATATTCAAAGGATTACAATGACATGTTGTTGTAAACTCTGGCACACCGGCGTGGTTTTACATTGGTTCTCAATACTTTTTAGAAGAACTGCATTGCGAGACTGACATTTTTGTCATTCCTTTTTGTAAGTACCTAACCTATACTATCTTATTATTATTAGTGTAAAAAATCTAAAATTCTAGCAACAGAAAAAATAACTTTGTTATCACATATATTTATAAGAGATGCCGCGGCACGCACGTCTAATATGTAATAGATATATATGTCGCAGTAAGATAGATAAAGCCGTTATATAGCTATAACCCTAGGGATATAATTATATGTCGTAACGTAGTTATACGAAAGCGATTCATTACTATCTTACTAGGAATATAACTATAATACGTCTTTAGTTTAGTGATATAGTTATATTACTGGATTAAGTTTAGTGAAATAATTGTAGGTAGGAGTGCGGCGGAGGTATAGTTATATCCCTAGGGATATAGTTATATATACGTATTATAATCATATTCCTAGTAAGACGGCCTTAACGGCCTCCTAGCCTAGTCGGTAGTGACCCTGCCTACGAAGCAGGAGGTCCCGGGTTCGATTCCTGGTCAGGGCATTGATTTGTGTGTTTATCACAGATATTCGTTCCTGAGTTATGGATGTTTTCTATGTATTTAAGCATTTATCTATTATATATATCGTCGTCAAGTACCCACACTACAAGCCTTAATGAGCTTACTGTGGGACTAGGTCGATTTGTGTAAGATTGTCCAATAATATTTATTTTTATTTTAGTAATATCTTACTAGGAATATAACTATAATACGTTTCTAGTTCAGTATTATATTTATATTACTGGATTATGTTCAGTATTATAATTGTAGCAGTGTAGTGCGGGGGTGCGGCGGCGGAGAACAAAGTTGATTTTGTAATAAAAATAAAAACGAATATACTTACTGTTTTCTTTGACTCCCTGGCAGATTTATAACCATTTAACCACATTAGTTTAGTCAAATACCCTATTATAGTTATATTCCTAGTAAGATAGTAATGAATCGCTTTCGTATAACTATGTTACGACATATAATTATATCCCTAGGGTTATAGCTATATAACGGCTTTATCTATCTGACTGCGACATATACATATTAGACGTGCGCGCCGCGGCAAAATTTGTCGGCGGCAGCGCGCCGGCGTGAAGTTTTATCAAAGCAAAAGTTAAATATTTTCTGGTTTTCCACAAGCATTATGCTCGCACACTCGCTGTTTGTGTACATACTTCATACTTGTTGTGTATTGATGTTGTTTAATGTTGACTTTAACATTTTTTCTTGGCATTGGCACCTAACCAAACAAACAGAGTAAAAAATGTATGCCAAAATTACGGCATACGGCAGCGGTCCCATTGCCGTACCCCCATACACTTTTTGGGCACTTTTCCGTCAGTTTTTTGGATATGGCAATAATTTAAAGATTTTCTTTAGAGATATGGCAAATTACAACATTCAAAACACTACAACCCCAAAATGCTACAAGAACAACACTGGCCAGGCGATTTATTGGGTGGTCGTGGCCATAGAGTATAAAGTTGCTCTTACACGGGCGAGTTTTCGGGCAATTACTTATTATTAAATTTAAACTTTCGTGAGACATACTATCACTATAAAATATAACGGTTACACTCACGTCACTTTAGTCACTTCGCGCGACATGTTTCGGACTAAAAGTGCTATTTTGAACCGGCCCGTTGCGCACTGTTGCACGACGCGTTGCCGACTGGCCTGCGTCCCGCTCGCCGCGCAGCTCGTGTCGCCCGCTCTGACAATGCTTGTTGAGGTAGCTTGCTAACAATGTTGTTTAGCCTGGTCATCACACGAGCTGTAGGGTTATAGGTCACTTTCCTGTACGCATCAGTATCACCTACCAACTGTGTAACTTTTTCCTCGTAGGCATCCTTGTCTACAACTACCGTAGCATTGCCCTTGTCAGCTGGTAACACTAGGATGTCCTCATTTCCGCGCAACGTTGTAAGCGCTAGTCTCTCTGACTTACTAATGTTAGGCTTAGGAAGTTTACTTCTTCTTAGAAATGATGAGATATCCTGCCTAAGACATTCAGCTTCCGTATTCGGCACTCTATTGCGTAGAATCGTGTCCTCCACGCTTGTCACGATGGCCTCGACTGGCAGAGCAGTTGGCGTAAATGCAAAATTCATACCCTTCGACAATACACAGTACATCTCAACCGATAATGGTAGTTTCGAAAGGTTGACTACGCTGTTAACTATTATCTGCGCCTGAAACAACCATACACGCACCAACATCACTCTGCGCTTTGCCCTATTTCCGCGTCAGGCGCATGAACTTGCCGTTGTGTTTGTTTATAGTTTTATTTTTCACACACTCTGCTCTGGCGAACGTCACTGCATCCAGTTTCTCGCAAAGATCACGGCGTAAAACATGGGCTAGCGTTAAATGCAGAGCTAACAGATCTCTGTTTACTTCTGCAATCTTACGACGGTTTTCGCGGATTACCCTCAACAAGAATTTATCATTTGCAATTTTGAAGAACGATTCGTAATCCCGAATACACTTAACTGGTGTGATACGCGCAAACTTCGGTATAACACCATAATCACGGCACCGTACCACAAATTGCAGACTGCACTCGAGTTTCTCACGTTTCATTCTCAAAGTCGCGAACCGTTTCACTCGCGTTTGCCATACCTCACCGTAAAGGTTTGCAATTATTAAATTTAAACTTTCGTGAGACATACTATACTATCACTGTAGCAGAGCACGCTTGCGATGCAGGCGCGTCACATTTCCTTCGCTTTGATAAAGCTAGACTGGTGGTTCGTGAAAAATGCTACGTGCCACGCAAAATACGCGAGGCGATCGAGATTGGGCGTCGTCCGAATTTTAATCGAGACGGGGGCTGGGGCGTACCGCCAGCATGGAAGCCTGTAATCCATGGCAAGAACTTCAGTGTGTGCTGTGAGAGTTTAGTGGACACAGTGAGTGTGGTTTGCTTATCGTCGCTCATGTCGGATGAACCGAATGCGCTGCAAAGCACGGTAGCAGCGCCGGCGCAAGATCACCCTCAACAAGCTTTGTCAGAGCGGGCGACACGAGCTGCGCGGCGAGCGGGACGCAGGCCAGTCGGCAGCACGCAACGGGCCGGTTCAAAATAGCACTTTTAGTGCTTGAAGATGGAGACCTAAGCTCTCCGAAACATGTCGCGCGAAGTGACTAAAGTGACGTGAGTGTAACCGTTATATTTTATAGCAATTACTTATTGCCCGACGACAGGGTGCCGAAATTAATTGAGCAATATCGAGCAAGTTATACAATTTGCGGCAATTATTTCGGCAACGATTTCTCTAATTGCTCCATTCAGTTTCGTGTTGCTCCATATCGCTGACTAGAACTGCCGTATATCGAGACGGTTGGAAAATTCAAGGCAATTTTTATTTCTATCCCGCACACAAATTAATGCATGTCCCATTCATTTTCTGGTTGGGAGAGCGCAGTGGGAGGGGAAACCGTGCGGTCGCCGGTCGGGCATGGGCCAAGCGAGCAATACGTCGTGTTTCGCTGAGGAAAGATGACCGTCTTAATGATCCTCTTAATAAGTATTAACTAGATGATCGTCTAAACTAAATTACAGTCAGCCACAAAATCGTATAGCTACTGTCAAAAACTTGCAAGCTGATTTATAACACCCCACGCCACGGAGAGACGGGTTCCACGCAATCATAAGAAAAAACATTGCGTTGTTCGTGGAATTGGTGGAACGGGTCAGGAAGAGTCAGAACAGCATTTTGAAGGTGTTAGCGGATAGGTACCTACAGCTGTCCAATCCTTTGTCACTGGGTGGCACAGATCAGGACATTAGTAAGGTATAATAAATAGTAGTGATCTGTGTCACACCGTCTGAACCTGAAGCTTTGTTTTCTCAAATGCTTAGTTAGATAGATAAGAAGTTTTTTTTTTTACTTACATTGATATAAGTTTTTATTTTATTTTATTTTTACTGTAACTAGCCCGTAACTATATGGATATTTATCTGAAATAAAAATATTCTGATTTGATTTATAACTAATCTTATATTGTCAAAAACTTGCAAGCTGATTTACAACTAAAAACTCATTATTATAGACTTACTTCGTCCAGTTCGGAGTCAGTGCGGTCTGGGCGTAAGGGGAGGGGAAACTACTCTACTGAAGTTCTCGTGTAAGAACGTATTGCCTAGTTTCGCGAGTTGCTACGCATGGGGCAATTTGAATGGAGTCAGAATGGCGCAGTATGGCGAATATTGAGCAATATTCAAATTCCTTGAAATGGCCGTGACGTCAAAATTGCCCCGAATTTCCGGCAATTCGGCAATGTTTATCGCCCGTGTAAGAGCACCTGAATAAATAGTGTTAGTCATGTTGCTTGTCCGTCGGTACGCCAAGTACATTAGTCGGCGGCGTGGATGTATGGCGGAAGGCGCGGCACACACGTCTATTATATATATTGTCGCCTAGTAACCACAACACAATCCTTATTGACCTTACTGTGGGACTAGGTTGATTTGATGTACATTACTTACCAAGGACTGTAAAAGAAAGAAAGCCCGAAATCGCAGGTATTTGTGACCCGAGCTGCAGGCGTGGGTTGTAAATATGCGATAGAGGGCTTTCTTTTTTACTGCCTTTGGTGAGTACACAATTGTACGCGTAGCGTGCGGTAATACTCACATTATGGGCAGGTGTGTCGTAATAGCTATTTATTTAATTGAGTGTTCAAAATATGGACCCCAGCCAATGTCATTATATAATTTTCTATAAATATTACCTGATATGGTCAGTTAATGTAGACAGCATATAAAACGATTTATTGCAATACTGGCAAGAATGCTTCTTATCAATTTTATGCAAATCCTTATGTATCTCCATACTTTCTTGTGTCGCAAAGTTCTTCATACAAAACTCGCAACTGAAACCTTTCTCGTTGGCATGTAGAGTCACCATATGGTTATCTAAGTGTGCTTTATGCTTGAATTCTCGTTTACAGCTGCCACAGGTATATTTTATATCATCCTTCCTACCGTGGATACTTAAATGATTTGTCAAGCCAGATTTACTTATAAATTTACGCAAGCATAGAGAACATTGATATTTTTTTTCTATTTCGTTTTTATCTTTATGTTTCCTTTTATGTAAATTCAGAGAATTTGCCGATTTGAATGTCTGTTTGCATTTCTCACATTCAAATTTCTCTTTTTGTAATTTAGTGTCTAATTTGTTATCTACAGTCATTACAGCATCGGGAAATGTTTCTTTATCTATCTTAGGTTCAAATGTCAATAATATAGATTCATTATCATGCTCAACATATTCATTATCAAAATGGCTGTCTTCAGGATAATCATTATTAATTTCCACTTTAACCAAATTTTCATGTTCTTCTTTTTCTGATATAGTTTCTAGAGTTATTATACTCGCTTTGGCATTCGAGAACAATGAAAAGTCATTCAGTAAGGGGACTCTTTTTATTTGATGAAAGTTAAACACATGTTTTTCTAATGAGGCCACTTCAGCATATTTGCTAAAACAAATAGAACACTGGTACGGCTCGTCAACGCTGTCTAATACTTTATCTTCATGTTTTATTAATGATAAACTTGTAGAAGACTCATCATTGAAGAGTTTCGATAACTTTGACTCAACGTTCAAACATCTACTTTTAAAATAAGCGGCTTTACACAAAAACCTTTCGCATTTATCGCAAACTTGTTTAGGAAGGTTATCATCACTGTTAATGCTAATATTTGCAATAAATTGTAGCAAATCAGTGGCACTTTTCTCGTCTTGCAATTTGTGAAAAACCGATCTCATGTTCGTTCCTTCGCACATGCATGTTCTGCATATGGTAGTATTATCTAATTTACTATGTTCCATTATAAAATGAAAAACTTCCTCTGTTAACTATTCACCCAATAATGTATTCCAATCCAAATCACAAAATAAATAACAACACTCAAACAAATCTCACAGCACTCCGAGTTCTAGACTGACGCGACCTTGGCGTTTGGCGTTAGCGTGACAATTTGCAGTGCGTTCAGAAACGGAGTATTTTCCTCGTAATTAATAACAAATTTAATAATAATAACACTTTAACATTAATTGTCTTCATCAAAGATATTTATTTTAGTGATAATATAAAGTAAACACCCTTTTAAGATCTTTATACATGTACAATTGTACAAAAGGGATACAAAACGAATAAAATTTTACAAAAAAATGTGCTTCAAACATTACAGGTGAGTATTAACCGACTATTTAAAGAAGTTATATTTTTAGCTCCAAAACCTAATTACAAAGAGCTTCTACATTTTAATAAGGTTTACGTGTCAATTCATGACTTCATGACTTCATGTGTCACTTTTGTGTGGTGGAATATGAGGTGTATCGTTGTTAGGTTATAATTTAGTAATAAATTAAATTTTTGCCTAAAATTGAATGAAAATGAAGATCCTTACCAACGAGAATAATACTTCCACGTTGAAATTATTAATTGCCGCGAATTTGGCTGGCAAAAAGGTGGAACTGGAAAATGTTTCCTTTGAAGGTAGGCATTTCTTTTTGCTGATCTTATTGGATGGTGTATTCTTTGGAAATGCATGCTATTTAAAAAAAAATGTAAAGTTTGCATGGCTAATCATTTAAATGATTGTTAGTGCATGCAATTCGTCTTGGGTACTCCACAAAGACAATAGAAACTAAGTATCTTAAAATAAAAATTAATACAGAAACTCTTTTACTCTAACAACTCAATGTAATACAATGTTGCGTCAGTTTTTGCAGTTAATGTTTTTCTTTTCAAAACGTTTTGGTTTACATATAATACTCGGTGTACGAAGTTAACTAAAATACTGTTGTACTATGAATAGTACTAATATTCCTATATTAAAATCCCTCTTTGTAATTGAAAAGGTTGTAGGTTGATTTTACTATTGTATATGAACAATTTTGCTAGGGTCTAAAAGCCCTGTTACACTTGTCCTGGTTAGCTTCCTAAATTATTTTGTTTCTAAATTTAGTCAAGTGCATTTAGCAAGTAAATTTATTATTGATAAAGTTAGGATCCTAATTAGGATGCTAGTTAGGACACTAAAAAAAGTGAAGTGTAACAGGGCTTTTAGAGCCACATCATAGCCCAAGTCATAGTTAAATCCAGGGATTGATACCGGTATTACTAAAAATCAGAATCAGAAAAATATTTGTTGCCACAAAAAATACATATAGGATGAATACATACAATAAAAACCTTAATGACTAAACAAAACATAAAGTACATAAACCAAAACTTTATTACATATACACTCGCGATCAAAAAAATCGACTCAAGCAACATTTTTTACTTTTGGTCGTATTTCCGGAAAGCGGGAAATATTTTAATAAAACTTTGAATGCAATTTTATTACGAATTTATTCAGCTACAAAAAACAGTAAAAGACATCGATCTCAGTTGCGTAGTTTTTAGGTTATCGCAGTTTTTGTACAAAATGGCATTTTACATGGTTATGATATGCACGAGTTGTGCCCTCTTGAGACCAATAAAAACCGGTGTAACCGGTTATTTCTTATCATTCGCTTATCAGAAGTTGACCAGTGCACATCTCCTCGCAATCTTACACCGGAATCACCTTCGAAAAATGGATACCACCGAAGCTGAAGCCACCGAAGTCGTCACCTTGGTGAATTGAGGATTCTCGCAGCGTTCTGTTGCTGAGCAGCTGAATTTAAGCCAGTCTGCTGTCTCCAGAGTTTATCGTCGGTTTTGTCGGTTTGGAACCTTGAAACGGAAACAAGGATCTGGCCGTCAGCGGTGCACATCGGAGAGGGATGACCGCTTCATCGCCACCTCCAGTCTTCGTAATCGCCACCGTACCGCTGTTGCCATCCAGCAAGACCTGATGCGGAACCGGGTTGTGCCTGTTAGCACCTCAACAGTTCGGCGGAGACTCAAGGAAGCCAACCTTACCCCAAGAAGACCTGCTACTGGGCCCAAACTGACTCAGAGGCATCGGGACGCTCGGAAGGAATTCGTGGCGACCTACGAAAATTGGACCTACGACCAATGGAGCCGCGTACTCTTCAGCAACGAGTGCAGAGTGTGTCTCCATGGCAGCGACAGAAGAGGACGGGTGTACCGAAGACCTGGAGAGAGGTTCGCCCAGTGTTGCTTCGCTGAAACAGTCGCCTACGGTGGAGGTTCCGTCATGATGTGGGCGGGGATTTCCATGGAGGGGCGGACCGAGCTGGTTTTTGTTGATGGCGGGGGTCGAGGCGGTGGTTTGAATGCAGACAGGTACATCCTCCTCCTCCTCATCTTTGACGAGGGGTTCCATTTCATGCAAGACAACGCCCCTTGTCATACCGCCCGCGTCACAAAGGAGTACCTTGACGCAGTTGGCATCCCGACTCTGAAGTGGCCACCTCTGAGTCCTGATTTAAATCCTATCGAGCACTTATGGGATTACCTGAAACGCAAGGTTCGATCTCGCAATCCTGCTCCGGAGACAATTTTGGCCCTGAAAGAAGCTTTGGTCGAAGAGTGGGAAGCATGCCCCCAGGATACCATCAGGAAGCTGATAAGGTCAATGAAGAGACGCATGGCATGTGTGAAAAAGGTTTTTGGTGGTAACACCAGGTATTAAAGATAAAAATAAATTGTTATTCGTTCATGAAAATGTTTTTTCTTTCGTTGTTAAGGTCATTTTTGCACCCAAATTTTACACCTCCTTGGTATGCTAGCTTGTTTTTCATGAACTGAAATTTTTCGCCTGAAAAACATGCTCGTATTGAAAGCTGACACTGTTAGCTCTAAAATGGTACCGTTGCTTTTTTGATCTCATGATTGGTTCCCGAGATATTAAACGATGAAATTAAAAATTAGTTTGAGTCGATTTTTTTGATCGCGAGTGTACATAAATCTGGGCAATGGGTCCCAATCTCAGCATGTGCTAAACAGAATGTCTAGCACTGGTTTTCAGACTGGACCCTGGAGATAGGTTGATCGCAGGTAACAGTAATAATGTGCTTGAAAACAAGTTGTTAGATAATGACAGTGATATTTTTTTATTTTATATAATAATTTGTCTACTTGAATTTAAATGTTAAAGAATAGGTAATAATTTGCCAACTAGTCTGATTTAATGTGTTTGAGTGAGTGTTTACATGAGGATAATTAAAATAGCACCCGACTTTCGCCATGTTTACGTTATATTTTGAAATGTTATTTAATTTAATTTAATAGTAGCCTTTATTCCTGACAATTTTGACTTGTATACAAAATTATTTTATTTTATTTCTATTTTGTTCTTGTGTTTTCTTTCTTCTTTTTGTTAGGCTGTCTTTGACATAGGCCTCCTCCAGGCGATGCCATTCCTCGCGGTTTTTTGACAGTGTTTTCCAGTCATCAGGAAAATCATCTTCCCATCTTTTATAGAGTATTTGTTGTGGTCTTTTGTTTTCAACCAGAAGTCAACAACATTAATATTGCTCTGAAATTCATTCTTGCATCCATTATTAGGCAGGCCGACACCTGACAAACTGCCACGCGAGGAAATTGCCGCGCAAGGCAGTGCGTCAGGTGTGGACCTGCCTAATAGCAACAAGCAATGCATGATTCAATATAGTAGTTTATGTAACTGTTACGTTTTAAGGCCTAATTACGTACAGTCGCATACACTGCTTTATCTACACTCATATTATTTATCCTAAATGCCGTATTCCGAAACCATAGAATGGCCGCCATTGCACCGCCATGGCCAACTCTCGTGTGCCGGCGGTAGCGCGGGCGCGTGTCGGCGGCCGCGCGGGAGCGTGCAGGTGTACATTATGTTATCAAAACTCATAACACATCAATAGTTGAGCATGTAAAGTTAAAATTACGTTACTGCCCAGAGAGTTCTAAACCAGGAGAGGCCTTAGGTATCATTTCCCCTCTGTCAAAAGTATTGGCAGGAAAATCTAGTACATCTATAAAAACTATTTCAATAATCGATGTCACGCACTTTCGTCATCGCTGTCGATGGATAACAAGCTCCGTGAAAATGCCCTTATGCGCTGTTTTTGGATGTAAAAATTGTTATATTTCGTCTAGTTTACAAAAAGATGAAATACCATTTCAGATGTAAGTAAAGTTTTACTTTATTTATCATTACTTTCGTAATAAAAGATTTAACCTAAATCGAAAATCAAGCTTCGTTTACAGAATCGATTCAAAGACAATCGTTTTCTTTCTGACGGGCAGTAACTATTTGACGTTTGACATTTCTCCATAACGCGCTTAAGGATTGCTGTCTTCTATATTTTGTTTGAAAATACAATCAAAAATGATCCTTGGCTTTTTTGTTTGACATTTTCAAAGACTGTATCCAATAATGAACCATATGTTAACGTATGTACAGTCGACTATCTACTGCTCCATTTAGTGTTATGAAGTATAAAAAGAATATGTCAAATATGTTTAGTGTATTCAAGTCAAAGGTACATCTTTGTCGGTTGTCAATAAAGCGTTGCTGCCATAAAAAATCATTTAGAAATAAACTGTATTGACAACCGACAATGATGTACCTTTGACTAGAAAACATCACATGCGTGCTACCTCGCCCCCCTCAGATTTTGGCAGACTTTTTTGTTTGGAAAAATGAGGCGAAGCGTACTCCATTTATAGAGCTTAATGTTACTGCCACACATAAAGAGCTTATCATAGTAAAATCGGTTGTGGTAATGCTAGCCATTGCCTACCGTTTTTGAACACGTTTTAGAGGACTTACAATGTGAGTGTAGATAAAATTATTTACCGCACAAGTAGCTAAGTAGGTCTAGTGTTCATAATTATCTAGACACACTCTTGAGAACACATTGTCTGCTTAAATTACACCTTTTTCCAGGAATTAGCCAAGTCAGTTTGGCCAAGTTTTGCCCTTACTTGGATAGGTGGTTGTTTAACCTTCATAACTTCATAACTTTCAAAACATGTCCTATGCAGAGCCAGTTGAGAGACTACTTCTTTTTTTATCAATTTTGAGGCATTCAATAAATAGGAAATAATAAAGGAAATACACTTGTTAACACTTTTAAGTGGCCTAACGGCTATCTTATTAATTTATTGTGATTTTCTTATAATGCAACATAAAACAATCAATATGGTTATATTTTTTACGTCTACAGTGGTGCCATCTGGTGGGTGGGTGTCACAAGAAGAGATAAAAAAATGAAAATCAACTGTTTGTAATACCTGCCGCCAAAAAGGCCTGTAATGTTGTATGAAATCCTATTACGCTACGTTCAAGCTAGATACTTCTAAGCCTATTATAAGGAAAATAACAATATTTCATGTTTGTTTTTTTTTGCAATTTCACTCCTGTATTAAGCAGAAATGTCTGCAAGCGAAAAATTTCAATTTTATAATTGAACGAAAAATTGAAAAATTCACTGCGTCAAGCAAGATTTGAACTTGCGACTTTTCGGAACACCGGTCCGACCGCTTAGACCAACTGAGCCATAGACGCTTACTCAACCTTGGTGAAATTTTCCATCAGTTCCTATTGCTTACGTCAAAGGGAGACATTCATATTTATTTACTTTCTAATCATTCTATGTCTCCTAATAGTCCTAATTACTAACATAACGCCTCGTATAAAGTGCACTGTCCAGTACCATTTTTTTTTATACAGTGTTTTATGCCAGTAACTTTTTATATGTTGCTTTATTGTTTTGAGAAAAATTGGCTAAAGACGTGATAGAATTGTGCCTTAACTTAAGTATGATAATAGAAAGCAAGGTGGCCAGTACCGTAGATAGGAGGACGACGTAAAAGAATAGAACTACATGGATGGAAACATATAAGATATGATGCTTATGATGCTAAAAATATATAAGATGTACATCCGACCCGTACTGGAGTATGCTTTTCAAGCGTGGAGTCCTTACTTTGCCAAGGACATTGAGATGATGGAGAAGGTCCAACGAAGTTTCACGAAACTGCAACTTAAAAACAAGCCGTATGAAGAGAGACTGAAGGAACTAAAGCTCACTACTCTAAAGCACCGCAGAGAATGTGGAGATTTAATAGAGACGTACAAAATATTATCTGGACACTATGACCTCAAGGATTTTCAAGAGATGTTCATGCGTAACAACAACACCCGTCTGAGAGGTCATCACTTAAAGCTAGAAAGAGATAGGTCCCACAGTAACCCATACAAACATTTTCTGAGCAACCGAGTAGTGAGGGCTTGGAACAAACTCCCAAAAGACGTGATTACGGCACAAAACGTGAACCAGTTCAAAACTAAATTAGACAAGCACACATCTACTCGTTAATGATAACTATCGTAATGACCACTGGATACAGGCAATATCAGTTGTCATAACTGCCTGCCTGCTTAGTAAATTATAGTAAATAGTAAACAGCAAGCACAGATTGGCATGGAAAAATCTTGGGGAGGCCTATGCTGCAAAGCAAGATGTCAGGACTGGCTTATATAACATAACATAAGACTTTATCATGTCAATCATGTGCCCCTCTCCTTGATCGACATCAACTTCTCCACATTCTACTAAGATTTATTGGGACGGTTTTGCACCTATGTGTAAATACTCTTTATTGCACACCTCAAATTATAGACACAAAGTATATGTACACAAGTCACAAACAGAAAAGTAGAGGCAAAACAATTGGCAGTCTTATCGCTAAAGAATGATCTCTTCTAGACAACCTTTGGGAAGCGGAAACCTTTGTAAATTAACAGAAAAGTAGGTGTTGCAAAGCAAATAAACCAAACATTAATGAACTTACACATATAAAAGAAAGAAAAATAAATAAACTTACATAGCTCATACGTACATACATATATATTAAATAACTATAATATAAAATAGGACCAAACACACTACATGCCACAGGTTGTTAAAAACGGTTATTGGAGTTGCAGGATATACGGATCATGGATTTAAACTTACACGATTTTCACTCATTATTTTGACAATAACGGGACTTAATCGCGTACACTTACTTTTATTATTTCCCTGACGTTTCGAGCGTGCCGTAACGCTCGTGGTCGCAGGCAGACTGGCGAGGAATTGTATCAGCATCTCCTAGCCGGGTTTCTCGAACTACCCGCAGTTGGTCTCGATTATGCACATTCACGCTAGGGTTGTCACTTTGCCTACACACAACACTCACGACATCTGGTGGTTTGGAAATGCAAGTATTTTCACGCTTACATTTGCTGATCACTGGATTCGACGAAGACGAGATTGAAGACGAGATCCCCTGTCCCTCGTTCTGGTTAAACCAGAACGACGGACAGGGGATCTGGTTTTACCAGCTCCCCAGATGTCGTGAGTGTTGTGTGTAGGCAAAGTGACAACCCTAGTGTTAATATGAATAATCGAGACCAAGTGCGGGTAGTTCGAAAAACCCGCGCAGCTAGGAGATGCTGATACAATTCCTCGCCAGTCTGCCTGCGACCACGAGCGTTACGGCACGCTCGAAACGTCAGGGAAATAATAAAAGTAAGTGTACGCGTTTAAGAGGCTGACAACACCCGATGACCTTCAAATTGACTTTACTGAAACAGTGTTTCAGCTATAACTACTTGTTTTGAGAAAGTAAAAAAAATGTATGTTAATATTCGTTATATTTGGAAGAACTTCGTTGCGTCCGATACACGATTGGACGAAATCGGCTCGATAGAAAATAATTCCAAAGTTACATCCTAAAATTAGCTTTAAACAGTTGTATGTCTTTAGTTTCTTGACTTATACGTCTGTAACTAAGAACAAAATTCCACCACACTAATACTAAAAACTTCGTTGCCTTATATTTCTCAATTAATGCGTCGTTTTTTTTTAATTCATTATTTTGTAAAATTTGCAATGAGCTCCCATACTAATCGTAACACAGTGTTTCTCTTTCACTCGCACTGAATAAGATAGGGAGGGAATTTAGCTGTTGTCAGCCCCTTAAGTCCCGTTTTTGTCAAAATAATTAAGCATGCTTCTCTCTGTTGCTCTCTAGCTTATAATTACTAACATAACGCCTATGTAACGTCATTACTAACCCGGGTGTTGGCCTTCTCTCAGCCGTGTCTGTGATTGCAGGCGTGTTCGCAGGCCCTCGCTCGCTGCCGCTGCTGCAGGTGGACGATCAGCTCGCGTTCTTCTCCAGCAACGCGGCCGCTCAGTACCTGTTCCCGGTGCTGGACATGTCGCAGGACGGACAGAGGTGAGTTATATAAATAAATAAATAAATATTATAGGACAATCTTACACAAACCGACCTAGTCCCACAGTAAGCTCAATAAGGCTTTTGTTGTGGGTACTAGACGACGATATGTATAATAAATAGATATGGATAAATACTTAAATAATCCATAACGCAGGTACAAATATCTGTGATAAACACACAAATAAATGTCCTGACCAGGATTCGAACGCGGGACCTCCTGCTTCGTAGGCAGGGTCACTACCGACTGGGCAAAGAAGCCGTTAATAGTACATTACTTACCAAGGACTGTAAAAGAAAGAAAGGCCGAAATCGCAGGTATTTGTAACCCGAGCCGCAGGCGAGGGTTGTAAATATGCGATAGAGGGCTTTCTTTTTTACTGCCCGTGGTGAGTACACAATTTTACGTCTCCACCTGCCCATAATGCGAGTTTTACCGTACGCGTAGCGTGCGATAAAACTCACATTATGGCCAGGTGTGACGTAAAATATCATAACAAGCCTTCTTCAGGGACTTTTTGATAGACAAATATTAGTTTATATGTAACTGTTACGTAATAAGGGTCCTTAAAATACGAGTGTTTTAAGGCCTAATTACGTACAGTTGCATTAGACGTGTGCGCCGCGCCGGCGTGGCGTAGCCGCGCCGTGGGACCCACGCCGCCGCCGCCGCCGCGGATTTCAAAATCCACGCCGTTGGCCTAAATTTCAGAATTCGGCAAAAATTAGCCAATGATAATTACCGATGAAAGAAAGTAAAATGAAAATTTTACAACGTATATTGACGTATTAAACCATGAAAACATCTACACATTGAAATATTTAGGGTTTGGTCAATTCCTTCTCTTTCGGGAGATTAATAGATGAGTATGATTAACCGCTCACCTAACAAATATGAACTCGATGGCCTAATTAATAAGATTGGTAACGAAAATAATAAATCTGCCGTCAAAATTGTACCACCAACTAAATTATCCTGAGAAAAGAAGTGTTTTCGGTGGCAGGATTGATCCTTAATACTGAACGGTATGTTTGGACCTACTGCGACTTGCGAGTCAAAAAAGGATCTTCATCATCACTAGACGTTCCCTCAGAGCTGAGGATCATGTCCTTCTGTTGAAGACCAGGTTCCTCCATAGGCTTATATCTCTCACTAAACGCATGGCTTCTTGCAGTTTTAATTACATGGGTGCAGTGATTTGGGCACACGATCTTGCAGGGGGAGGGCCTCTTCAACTTTTCCCGTCATGATGATTCTCTCCAGGCTATCCGAGGAGCGTTAAGAGAGGTGTCTGAAGTATGTGGTCCTGGCACGTCGTAGTCAACCGGCGCTTTATGCGTAGCTCCTCTAGTATGGACTGATTAGTGCGCATCGCAGTCCAAGGTATCCGTAAAAGCTGTCGTCAACACCACATCTCAAACGCGTCGATACGGCTTTTCAGATCTGCTTGATAGTCCAAGTTTCAGAACCGTATAGGAAAATTGGAAACACCAGGGAACGCATGAGTCTAACCTTAGTCTGCCTCTGTATGCCGCGATCTCTCCAGATCCTATCTAACCGAGTCATAGCACTCTTCGCTATATGAATCCTCCGGATGATTTCACGTTCACAGCTACCATCGCTAGATATAAGTGAGCCGAGGTAGGTGAAGGCGCTGACGCATTCTAGGTCTTTTAGTTCTAGGCTTCGTAGAGGAGACTGTTTTCGGTGTACGAACATTAACTTGCGTTTTGTCATTGTTGACGTGAAGTCCTAATTCGATGCTCTCCGCTTCTATTCGCTGGAACAAAAGAAACATCTCCTCCTCATTGGAAGCCAAGAGCGTTGTGTCGTCAACATAGCGTAGGTTGCAGATCGTTTTGCGGCCAATTAATATGCCACCGTCCTAGTTCTCGGTGACTTTACGTAAGATGTATTCGCCGTAGATATTAAAGAGCTCCGGAGACAACATACAGCTCTGTCTTACTCCTCTTTCCGGCTTGAACTGGTCCGACAAGGTGTTCTCGGTGCGCACTCTTGCAGTTTCGGCGTACAAGTACTCAATAAGGGGGAGCTGAATGAGCAGGGACACCCATCGCCAGGAGCACGTACAGCATGTTTTTCCATCTAACACAGTCGAATGCTTTGGCGTACGAGGGTTGCTACTTATATAGCCGGAAACAAAAAAACAAACAAACGTACACGGCTGAAAATGGTTTTATTGTTTTTCAAAGTATTCCCCTTGATGATCTATGCACTTTTGCATTCGCGTGAACCAATTTTTAAAGCACTTCTGCCACTCCGCCTGAGGTACCTCCATAACGTGTTGTTTGAATGCGTCGACAGCATCTTCAGCGGTCGAAAATCGTTGACCGCGTAATTTATTCTTTATATTTGGAAATAAATAAAAATCGTTGGGTGCCAAGTCAGGGCTGTACGGCAGATGACCCGTTAATTCCACATTTTGACCCTCCAAAAATAGAGTTGTTTCGCGTGACGTATGACAGCTGGCATTGTCATGATGAAGAATGATTCTTCGTCGCTGGTTAGTTTTACGAATTTGTTCAAATACTTCCGGTAAGCAAATGGTCGTGTACCACTCTGAATTAACCGTTCTACGGTTTTCTAGTGGCACTGTAGCTACATGGCCATTAATACCGAAGAAGCAGGCCACCATTTGTTTCAATGTACTTTTTGCACGAGTAACTTTCGTAGGGTTCGGCTCATTTTGAAACACCCATACCGTTGATTGTTGCTTCGTTTCGGGATCGTATGCATAGATCCAGGATTCGTCACCTGTATAGATGTTATAAACGGCTTTTGAGTCACCACGGTTATATTTTTTTAACATTTTATTGCACCATTCGACGCGAGCATCTTTTTGCTCTTTTGTTAAGTTGTGGGGTATCCAACGCGAACAAATTTTTTTTACAGCCAAATAATTATGTAATATGCTATTAATGCTGGTCATAGAAATACCCAGAGTCGCCTCTATCTCGCGGTGTAATAGGTACATAATCACAGCAGCTGACTCAACCAACTTCACACTCTTCAAAGCCCACCCACGGCGAATAGAAAATTAAATAAAAAACAACGTTCATTTTCCTAATGTAATATGATACGCTACCACCATATATGGAATATTATAATAAATCATTTTCTATTTGCTATGACCTCGGCCTTGATCAGTGTATTAACCTAAACCGAGAACAAAGGATTGTGTACCTATATAAAGCGATCTATTTTCCAGTATTAAACAGTTATTATCCACACGTTAAGCGTTTCACTTACCTGCTACACGTCCCATTACTATATGGCGACCCTGCCAGTCGGGCTGCTCAAGGCAGCCTCGGTTTAAATACCAGCCAGCTCAGCAAGCTCCACGAACCAGCCTAGCCCGGTCCTGCGCAAGCACAGCTCAGCTCACAATGGACCAGCCCCGCTCGACCCTTCAAACCACCGAAGCCCCGCCCAGCCGAACTTAGACACCGCCGCCTCAGCAAGCTCATCAGCCATCCCAGCCGCTCAGCAATCAAGAATGAACAGACACGACACAATGGCTCAGCCTCGCTCCACTGCGACAACAAACAGAGGCACCAACGCACCAGTCAGCCGGCCAGAGTTAGCTAAAACCAACGACATGATTACCATAACAATAACGTTCACGGAACAGAGGACCCCAACCAGAACAGTCCGATGGACCAAAAGATGGACACCACGTCACCTCCATCAGCCCCAGCAACCCGCACCAACGACTAACCCAAGCCAAATCATCATCACCACCAGCAACCAGCGAAGCAGAGCAGAGCGCCTAAATTCAGCACGTCAAGCGCAGCAGAACGTGTAGCAGCCGCCAGCCGTCACAAGCCCCGCCGCATCCAAGTCACCAACCCCGCCGCACCCCATCGCCAGCACCCAGCACCGATTATCGATCGCAAGTACAATTCTAAGACAGTTTAATCATAATTACTTAAATTCAGTGATAAATTTAAGCCCACAATTCAAAATGTAACTAAAACAATAATTCACATTACGCGTATAGTATGACCCAAATCACAAAAACAAGTTCGAAGCATTACAAACACACAAATATTCAAAAATTAGTTCAAAAACACCGTAAACAGACAATCGATCAAAATAAATTCAAATTAGTCCAATCACTAAAGAATACAGCCCAAAATAAAATAAAACAACAAATATCCGTAGGACAGAGCAAAATAATTCAATCTCACCTCACAAAAATAGAAGACGTGTACAGTAAAATCTTATCAATATACAACAAAACAAAAAAAAAAAACGGACAAAACCTAAATTAATTAACCAAAACACGGCAGTCACATTGCTACCAGCCATGTACGGATCCGAAACCGTCATCAAACAGTTTATAGAATTATACGCGATAATGATTAAAGTCAATAACATAAAATTCGTAATTGAAAAACCCATTTAAAAAAAAAAAAAAAAAAAAAAACACGCAAAACTTAAGATATCCCAGCAACACATCAGTAAAATCAGCGGCCGCGATCCAAAACAGACTATTCAACACAAAAACGGCACAAGTAAAAAACTAGAAAATTTATTCACGACGGCACAGGCTAACGGCAACAACTCATATAACATCATTTATTAATGTCAATTATTACCAGAAAATTTACACGCATAAGATGCACACTTTTAAAAAAAAAAAAAATATAAAAATAAGACATGTTTTACATAATACGTCGAAAATAAAGTAACTACACAATACCAATAAAATAAGCAAATAAATTCAACCGTACGCACGTATTACACACAAAACATTTAATAACGCATTATAGTGTGTTGACGTATACCTACACCGACAAATTAAAAGTAAACAAAAAAAATATTTAATAATATCTACACAGACATTACTTTAGTGTTTTTATAGATTGAAAAAAAAAAAAAACGATAATAGTAAACGCAACAAAATTTAACTATGGCAAAAATACAATTAAACAAGTTAATATATTTAACAGGCACTAAATCCTTGATACATAATGATAGTGTTGAAAAACCAATTCGTAAAGGTCCTTGGACACAATACGTTTATTGAAATAAACTAGTGTTAAAAGAACTGCCTCAAAAGTATAATAACTACATAATAAACTATCAAAATCACAAAAATAAAACAACACACTAAATCTAATGCAGCTAAAATTCAAAAAATCACCATCCTCAAAAAAAAAAAAAAGAAGATTCAAAAAAATATCAAAGACCAAATCAACCGTCTGCGCCAGCCAAACCAATAAAACATTAAAACTAATAGACACATAAACTCAGTTCAATTCACAATAAATGCCACAACGTACTTATATCTTATTGACACCAGAGACAGCCAAAGTACAATAACACGCGACGCGACATTGAAAACCCAAGGTCGCATGCAAGTTGACCTACATACGCGGTATAGGAGGAACGATTGCGTCATACCATACGATTACGCGACGCTTAGAGAGTGATAACCGCGATTTCCAGAATAAATTGACAAATAAATAAATAAATTGATAAATTGATAAATT
The DNA here is from genome assembly GCA_947086415.1 of Pammene aurita. Taxonomy (NCBI): domain Eukaryota; kingdom Metazoa; phylum Arthropoda; class Insecta; order Lepidoptera; family Tortricidae; genus Pammene; species Pammene aurita. The sequence goes on from OX352312.1 coordinate 7,265,117, forward strand.
GACATCACTACATACCACAATAATTAAACAAAATATTTTTCCTTAAACTTATTATGACTGCATCAAGACACGACATAAATAGAGATATTATTACGTAAAGACTAATAAGAGATATATGTAATATCTAAAACATTACAAATGACTGACTGTGACTGTGACCATAGCGCGTAGAAAGCTAAAACAGATAAGTGTCGCAACCAACAATTAGCCTGATCACCTAAAAGTTGTTGTGACCCTTATATGCTTTAAGTTTACAAAGTAAAGGATTTCATTGTATTCCTCTTTACTTCACGAAATACCAAGTAGCCCATAAGAAAATTAAAAGTAAGCTGAGTACACCAGGATACAAAGCAGACGCTAACCCTTGGAACCAAACAAATTCGAGCAAATTCTCAATTGACCAGATCCTTGGGCGCACGGAACGCCCAAATCTTCCGATGCGTTAAAACACTGTCTGATAGTACATAATAATAATATGTACCAGCGCGCAATAATAAATATTTCTGTATCCATAAATCGAAAAACTAAAAATAAAATAGTATGCAATACGGTCGGCCGACCCGATTCGCTAAAAAGCGCCATGTACTCGTTAAAAAAAAAAAAAAAAAAAAAGTGACAAGTATCACAAAAAAGCTTACATAAGGACAAAATGCAGACATAGCAAAATGACTCATTTATTGTTCAACACTGTGTGTCGAACCAAGTACTCCATCGTGTCCGAAACGAGCTTTCCTCGCGAGAGAACTAGGTTACAAATAAGACACAACAGATACAAGAAAAACACATACAAAACAAAAACACAACCACAGAAGGAAAAAGCTACCAAAGTGTATAAAACACACATGACAGACGACACGTACCACGACTAATAAGAAAGTCAAGAAAAACACAGACAAAGATGACAGACATGTCACATATAACTTATTACCCACTAGCGGACACAGTCATAAGAATAATTACCAATAACGTTAAAAGTTATTACTACAGACCAGGAATAGATAACGACATTATAAAATTCATAACAGCAGAAAACAGTCATAAATAAATAAAAGCAGACAGAGACAGCAAATTCATCTCCACAACTATGCGAGAGATTTCTAACATATTAGGCATAAAACAAGTACAGTCAACCACTATGAAAAGCACTAAAATCATAAAGCACTAGAATCATATTTAAGAATACAAACAGGCAACCAGACTCACCAGTGATCTGATTAGTTACAGTATTAGTATTTTCGTATAACACAATGAATCATCCGGCAACTAAATACACGCCATACAAGCTAACACACCCACAAACATTACTCATCAAACATACCCATTATATATATATATAACTTCGATTCCTATCCCATACAATTCAAACATATGTCACAACAGTCCCAAGCAGACGCTAAAAATAATTTAATTAAAACAAACACAAACAAAAAACATAAACACATCAACACATTTCATAAAACAAAAACAAAAAAAAATAATTACAAATTAAAAATTAAACCCATAAATAATAAAATTGAAGAATTAGTACTAATCAAAAACAAAAAAAAAACCATTATAAGACACAATATATCAAAACCATTTCTCGTCATAAAAAAAAAAAAAAAACAAAATCCAAAAAAAAAACACTCCACAAAAATAGAACTAAACCATACTATAATTAAAACAACCACACAAATAAAATAAATAAAAAAAATCCTAAATAAAAATAAAGTAAATATAAAAACACAAACAAAACACATAAAACAACACATCAACACTTTTCATAAAACAAAAAAAAAACTACTTACGATTTAAAAATTTAATCCCATACACTATATATCTATCTATATATCTATCTATATATATATATATATATATATATATAAACCGAAGACCCACTATAAATCAGAAAATAATACAGAAATAAAATAAATATAGTATATCAGAGACTATTTACCATCATAAAGAATCAAAAATCAGAACGTAAAAAAATAATAATAATAATAATAATTTTAGTTACAAGCAAAGAGTACATTCTCCATACAAAAAAAAAACCCACAATAAATAAAAACAGCAAACATATACATATATATATATACACACAAATTTAATACACAACACAAACCCATCAAAACAAAAACAAAAAACACGCCCACACTCGACACTACACTAAAAGAGCAAACTAAACGTTTCCATGTCAATGATCACATCTCATTCCAAATACGGAAGTACTATCTCCACGCTGTAATGATATCAAATAACACATAAACATCAGGTTAATAATTTACAAAACACAAACACCTAGCCATACAAGGATCGAAACAAATAAACAAACCGCAGCATATAGCTTAACAACAAACTTACCGCTATTTTAAATAAAAACACAACTTAGAAAGAAAACAACACTGGTATAAACATAATCTTTGATCATTATCTATGCATAACGTAGCCATAACATCAACCTAAACATCGAAATGTAACCCATAGTCCTCATATAACCATACAATTTAATATTTTTCTTTTGTATACCATAAACATAAGTCACCCTAAGAACCAACCTGTAACCCATAGACATAAGCCAAATTTAACGTGACAACAAAAAAAAAAGGGTTCAATCTATCTTTTTGGCATCAAAAAAAAAAAATGTTTATTTTCCGCACGAATTTCATGTTTTTCAAAAATTACAATTTCAATGTATCATAGACTATGAAAAAGGGACAATCACGTTAAAAAATCACAACAAAACAGTAACAAAACCATTAAATTCAGAACATTATAATCTCCGAAACATAATCCCTAACAAAATTATTCAAAATTTTATCAATAATGTAACTAAACTATAACTTAATTAAGACAAAAATGTAATCATATTTTCAAAGGCGTCAACGAAAAAAAAACCAACAAAAATGTAATCATATTTTCAAGTGCATCAACAAAAAAAAAAAAACCAACGAAAATGTAATCACATTTTTAAAACCCTAGCCGTAAGATTAGAATATATATTTTTTTTTTTCATAAATGAGTTAAGAAACAAAATGTAAACAATAGAATTAAGCAGCCAAGAAATTTTTTTATATAACACTTTTAATAGAGCCAAGATTAATTTTATATTCAGAATAACCTTTTAAGACACAAATTCATACTAATTAATGTAAAGACAAAAAACAGTTTACACCTGTTTTTCTGTCTCAAAAAAACCGACGGACGTGTAATAGGTACATAATCACAGCAGCTGACTCAACCAACTTCACACTCTTCAAAGCCCACCCACGGCGAATAGAAAATTAAATAAAAAACAACGTTCATTTTCCTAATGTAATATGATACGCTACCACCATATATGGAATATTATAATAAATCATTTTCTATTTGCTATGACCTCGGCCTTGATCAGTGTATTAACCTAAACCGAGAACAAAGGATTGTGTACCTATATAAAGCGATCTATTTTCCAGTATTAAACAGTTATTATCCACACGTTAAGCGTTTCACTTACCTGCTACACGTCCCATTACTATAGCGGTACGTAACATGTCGGTCGTCCATTATAAGTTTTCGCACAGCCTCGATATTTTGTTGTACAACGACCGATTTCGGGCGACCTGCCTTAACTTCGTCCGTAAGCATACTACGTCCACGATTGAACTCACTAAACCAGTGATACACAGTAGTTTCAGATGGGGCTTCATCACCAAAAGTTGAAGTTAGTTGATCTATGCACTGTTGTTGCGTTAAACCACGCCAAAAATCATAATAAATCATAGCACGAATATTTTCACGAGTGAGTTCCATTCTTGCTGCGAGATGACATTTAAAACCCGTCAAAAACAAAACACGAGCGTTAATAAGAAAGAAAAAATATACCGGCCCGTACTTAAAAAAGTTCAAATTTTACCATGGAGGTCAAATATGCTATTTAAGAAGATTGTAATCCCGGTTTCCGGATATATAAATAGCAGCCCTTGTAATCTATGAAGCATAGGACTAATGGCTTGTTCCATTCACGACATCTCTCGGTGATCTGGCACATGAAAATCTGCTCCCGTGTCCCTCGCCCAGACAGAAAGCCAGCCTGCTCTGCAGGTATTTTCCGCTCCAGGAACTTTGTCAATCGCGAATTCATGATGTAAAGAAATACTTTACTGGTATACGATATATATAATAGACAAAGTTCTATCGTTGTCACATTTTAGCGTCAAGCCTTTTTATGGAGAGGTATAACCATGGATTCAGTCCAGTCTCTCGGCCACTGGCTAGATGGAGTTGGCTTTAAAAGGATCTTAATTCATCACAATTATGAAAAACATCAACATTAAAGCGATTTCCGAAAAATAGGCAGGACTGAATGAAGCAAACGGCATTATATATCGTTTTAATAATATGTGTCCTAAAAAGTTTTTGATATTTAAAATATTTTAATGCGAAACGTGAACCGTGGAAAGTGACCTTGACGCCGGCGTGGCGCAGCCACGCCGCCGAAAATTCCCGGCGCGCCGCCGCCGCGGATTTTGATGGCGGCGCACACGTCTAAGTTGCATACACTGCTTTATCTACACATATTATAAATCCTAAATGACGTGTTCGGAAACCATTAGAATGACCGCCATTGCACCGCCGTGGCCCACTCGATTGTGCGAACGGTCGGGGAGGAGGATAACCGGGGTCGGGGAGGAGGGCTGGATTTTCATTAAGTTACAAAAATCGATGTTCCAAATTTGAAACCTACACGTATTATAAATCCGAAATGACGTGTTCGGAAACCATTAAAACGACCGCCATTGCACCGCCGTGGCCCACTCGATTGTGCGAACGGTCGGGGAGGAAGATAACCGCGGTCGGGGAGAAGGGCTGGATTTTCATTAAGTTACAAAAATCGATGTTCCAAATTTGAAACTCATAACTTAACAATATTTGAGCATGTAATGTTAAAATTACGTTACTGCCACTGATAAAAAAACTTATTATAGTAAAATCGGTCGTTGTAATGCTGGCCATTGCCTACCGTTTTTGAACACATTTTAGAGGACTTTTTTTTTTAATAAATAAATATTATAGGATAAACTTATACAAATCGACCTAGGCCCACAATAAGCTCAATAAGGCTTGTGTTATGGGTACTAGACGACGGCATATATAATAGACTAGCTTTCAGCCCGCGACTTCGTCCGCGTATAATACGGTTCCTCATACAGAGTTTCATATCCAATTTTATCTTCTTAACTAATTTTTGTTACTCCCCGAACCATCTTCTTAATCTATTTATACTTATAGCTATACAAACTTTCAACCCCTTTTTTACTCTGTTAGAGGTTGAATTTTAAAAAACCCTGAAATTACTTTTATTGTTTTTTAATTATTAGTAAACTTACGAAGTTTCAAATCTCTAACTCAAAATTTTAAACCCCATCCATACAAACTTTCAACCCCCTTTTTACCCCTTTAGGGGATGAATTTTGAAAAACCCCTTCTTAGTGGATACTAACGTTATTAAAACTACCTATTGTGAAAAATTCAGCTCTCTAGGCCAACGGTTCGGGCTGGGCGTTGATTTAAGTGAGTCAGTCAGTCAGTCAGTCAGTCAGTCAGTCAGTCAGGACTTTTACGTTTATATATATAGATAAATATTGATAAATACTTAAATACATAGAAAACATCCATAACTCAGGAACAAATATCTGTGACTAGCCTTTTCCCGCGGCTTCGCCCGCGTACTATAAGTACTCAAAAAGAATACGATACCCATGTTGATTTTCAGACTTTGTGACCACATTTGCCCCTTTTAGGGGTTGAATTTTCAAAAAACCTGAAACACGTGTTTACTCATTTATCGTTAGGAATACTCCTGTGAAGTTTCGAATAAAATAGTCTAACAAATCTTGATTCGTCATACTAATTTTGGACCCCCATTTTACCCCCTTAGGGGGTGAATTTTGAAAAATCCTTTCTTAGTGCACCCCTAGACCTTATAAGGAACCTACATGCCAAATTTGGAATCTCTAGAACCAGCGGTTTGGGCTGTGCGTTGATATGTCAGTCAGTCAGTCAGTCAGTCAGTCAGTCAGTTTCTTCTTTTATATATTTAGATAAACACACAAATAAATGCCCTGACCAGGATTCGAACCCGGGACCTCCTGCTTCGTAGGCAGGGTCACTATCGACTGGGCTAGGAGGGCGAGGACTTACAATGGGAGTGTAGAAAAAAATCACATAACTTTATGTATGTTGCAGCCAACAAATGCAAGAATGGGAGGCGACGAGACTGCAGCCAGCAGTGTCGGCGGTAGTCGCCGCCAAGACCGTACCAGCTGATCTCAAGCAAGCGCTGGACTCACTGCTACAGCACATCGAGGATCTCGTCACTGCCAAGAAATACCTGTTTGGTGTAAGTTTACTCAAATCACTGAAGCTAAGAAAAGTATACCCCCACCCTGAGCCCCAACCTGGAGCCCAAAGGCTGGCGTACAGTGCGGTTTAAGAGGAATTTCCTTCCACGAACGCTGCGGCTGTGGAATGAACTCCCTGCCGAGGTTACTGTACGAGGTTCTTCAGAAAAGGAGTGTATAGGTTCGTAAAGGGTATGCAACGCGCATGTGAATCCTCTGGGGTTGCAGGCGTCGATAAGCTACGGTAACTGCTTACCATCAGGTGGACTGTATGCTTGTTTGCCACCGTCGTGGTATTAAACATAAAAAAAGTATCGCCAAGGAGTGTTGTTTAGGTGGCCGAGTAACGGCGAGGTCGTTGTGCAATATGAGGCAGGCAATCTTGTCGATGTGATAGAGAAATATTTAACTCAGAGTAATCACCACACAACTGGTTATTAGTCCGAAGAGGATATACTGGAGAAATTCGCAGCCATCAGGTAAGTCTCAGTAGCTCAGCTGGTCAGAGCGATGGGCATGTATCCCAGAGTCGCGAGATCGAGTCCCGGCTGAGGCAGTGGATTTTTCTACTTTACCTTTATTTAAACACTTTTTTCACTGTGACAGTCGGTTTGATAACATAACTAACGAACTGATATGGCGTTAAATATGGCGACGGAGCTGTCATCCCATAGAAAACTGTCAAACGTTTCATACAAGATTTTTTTAACAATGACAATGACTCTACAAGGAAATCAAATTATTTTGTTCAATATTCCTCGTATCTGGCCTCGGACACCGGAGGGTTTGGTCACTTTTTCTGAAGTATATGACATCTATTTTCAATGACAATGACGTTGACAGACGCTTTGGTGCAACCGGCCCTTAGTCCTCGATGTAAACTAATGAGAAGCTACCAGAAAATAATTGGTATAAGTTTACTCTTAACCTATTGTTAAAAAAGCTGAGACAATTGTTAGGGAGTGTAATTTAGGCAGCTGAGTAACAACGAGGTCGTTTAGCAATATTTTTTATTTCATTTTATTTAAGCCTTCTTTTACAAACTTATTTATTTTATGTTCCGTTTATTGCTATTATTATATTTCCTCGTATCTTATGTTTGTAGGGTTCTTCTGACCTAGGCCTCATCCGAATTGCCTTCTTCTATATTTATGTATTTATCTTACATCTTCCATGTTTGTCTCTCTGTTGCTATTTCTTTCCAGTCTTTCCCTAATGTTTCTATTAGGTAACATTCCCATCTGGTTTTTGGTTTGCCCACTATTCTTTTACCAATGGAGAACATGCGTGAAAAATATTTAATTGAATTTGTTCAATTAACACGTTCAACAACCTCAAATTAATATAAATAAGTGGAAATCCTTAATAATTGTTAACAGTTTTTAAAGATATTGTGGTTTAAAAACGTAAAATTTTAGGCAATTTTTTTATACCTCAAATGTATTTTCGAAACCTCAGTTCGATTACTTATGTTCTAACAAGAAAAAAAAATGTATGAAAACTATATAGTTTAGCTATATAGCTAAACGCATTTTTTCGTGCCTAAAACTACAAAAATCTTCCAAAAACTTGTTCCTTCCAAACAGTTTTCTGCAACTTTGTGGTCGGTGACGTCACAAACCTCACACTTTTTGCATTTTTGACGTTTCAGGGCTATCATAGATAGTAGGTTTATTAGAGACATTTGAATCTACAGGAAAATAGAATCGAATGACGTCTTCCAAAAAAATCATGCATGTTCCTAATTGTTGGTTTCCAACTTGTCAGTGTTCTTGTCCATCATCCGTTTAGCAATATACGGTGGGCAATTTCAGTCGCAGGTCGAGTCTAATAAATATATATTTATATTTCAGGACATGCTGTCGGCGGCTGACATAACGTTGTGGAGTACCCTTTACCCCCTGTACCACAGCGAAGCCCTGAAATCATACCTAACGCCGTACAAAAACATGCTACGGTGGTACGCTGACATCGCACAGGCAAAAGCTGTACAGGTACTTATGTATACAGATGGAATACAAACATTGAAAACATTGAAAAAATAATCAACCCAGCAAGACTTGAACTTGCATCGATACGCCTTACTTGCAATAGGGTCGGCGGGAAGGGTATCTAACTCTAGTAGTTAGCACCTAGATGTCGCTTACGGCTGCTATAAAGTCGATGTAAAAATAAATGCAAAAAGGTGATTGAAGGCATTGAGAATTTCGTCAACTTAGTAACTTGACCCATAGCTTAATTGGTAAAGCGATCGAGCCCCGGTAAGGCGTATCGATGCAAGTTCAAGTCTTGCTGGGTTGATTATTTTTTCAATGTTTGTATTTGATTGAATAACATACTATTGTATGAGTGGAATGCTCCACTTTAAAAACATGTAAAATAATTATATACAGATGGATTTTCCAAATAATAAATATCATTTATTTGTAAATAAGAAAAATGTTATAAGAAGGCATATTTAATGCAGTTTTTAAATATATGTATACAAATTAATGATCATTATTTTGCATGGAGACATCACAATTTCCGCGATCGAGATTTTCACTACATGGCAGCACCGTGGCGAGAGGTCTTTTTGACAACTGTCAAAATCCACCAATAAAAAAAAAGATCCGTTTGTGCTCAAGATGGCGACAGCGTGTTTAGAATAGTTTTTTTGTTTTTTGTTAATTTACGTAGTTCAGTGTGTAATATTGATAGCTTATTGTGCGGTGACCTAACGAACAAGTGTGCAGCTAATGAAAAATTAGTCTCGAAACGCGCGTAACCACCCTTTAGTTGAACAAACGGCTATCCGGGGTCTCGGTCACCCACGTGTTTGTAGGGAGGCTATCACCTTACAATCAGCAAGGCCTCAACCGAACAACGTTGCTTCTACTTATTTACAGCCTTGGCCAGAAGTGTTGAGCATAGCACTTTTTTGTTTACAATTTTGATGTTAAGTATTAATCCCCTATCATAACAATGTACGATGACGTAAAATGTTATATTTTATTGATATATCTAGAAAACTTCACTTAACAACACTTTCAAGGCTATAAAATATGAAAAGTGGAGGTCCCAAAAATGCGAATGTAGGACGGTGCGAAAAATTGCTAATATTCTATGCAGTTACTACTAACTTCAACAAAACATGCCTGGTCAGTTTGAATTATAATTGATAAAATAACTTCAAAAAAGATAGAAACGCCGGTCTAAACTTTCGAGTTTTGTATGAAAATCGCAAGGGTGCTCAACACTTCTGGCCAAGGCTGTATATTACTTAAGATTAATGAAATCAAAAGTATACACCTCGACATTGGCAGAATTCACCTCGCCAAAATCGGCGAGGAGTAAAAGCCATATAATAAAATAATAAAAAAGATTAAATATGATTGGTGGATCGTGACAGCTGGCTCTCGCCACGGTACTGCCATCTTGTGAAAGTCTCGATCTCGGAAGCCCTCTTTGGATATCACCCTAAAATCGATGTTAAATCTATTCTGTTTATATATCAAAGCTATTTCGTTTTCAACCAACTTCATGAAGGAGGAGGTTCTCAATTCGTTGGGCTCTTTGTTTTATGTATGTTCACCGATTATTCCAAGACGGCTGGACCGATTTGGAAAATTTTATTTTGTTTGAATCAGAATCAATCGTTTTATTCGTGATAAACCATAATTGCATACAAAAGTATTAAAAAATAAAAACAAAAGAAATACAGAACATAAAACACAGTGTACCACGAAATGGACCCGCCTCAGCGTTATGCTGACACGAAAGCCAGCGCTGATCTTCTGGCGAAGAGTTTACTTCACAGTTGGTCCCATTGTCACCAGGTTAGGATCTGATGATGGGATCCTGCAGAAATCGGGGGAACTCTTCAACTATTATAGGCACACCTATAGTGATTTAAATATTTTTATCTACACCAATATCATAAATCCTCTATTCCGCGTTCGGAAACCGTATGTAACTACCACCATTATTGCAACCAGTAACGTAACATCTCTGACAGTGTGGTAAAAACGTATGAAAATTCATTACCCACGGTAACGTTACCAAGATCCGCGCTCTCCCCGAGCGCCGGCACGCGCCCGCGCGACCCCCGACACAAGCGAGTTGGTCATGGCGTGCAATGGCGGGCATTCTACTGGTTTCCGAACACATCATTTAGGATTTATAATATGTGTGTAGATAAAGCAGTGTATGCAACTGTACGTAATTAGGCCTTATTACGTAACAGTTACATAAACTACTGTTACAACAGCTCGAGCATTTACTTTTGGAAAGGTGGAGGCTAAGTGAAGTCGGTTCTTTTTTGTTTAAAATTATCAAAAACCGTTGTAAACATGATAGTTGATTCACGCAGCCTAAGTTTGTCTTGAATGCACTCTGCATGTGTTATAGTGATGTCTCGTTCACCCATCCGATTGCGGCGTCAGTGTGATTACCGTGTAAGACAAATGCTAGTCTATATCTATTTGCAAAAACGGGACTTAACCGCGGATTTAGTTATATATACGCGGTTAAGTCCCGTTTTGCAAATAGATACGTGTAAAGACCGTGAAAGTTTAAATCAGTGAAATGCTAGTCTATTGTACATTGCATGTTTTATTTTCAGGAAGCAGTAAAACAGTGGGGCGGCTCCGTGGACAAACCGTTTGCTCCAGTTTCAGCCTTGGGTGCTCCTCAGCTAGCTAGTTTGGCCTCCCCAGTTGGGTACGTATTAAACTAGTCCGCCTCGAACTGAGAACTCGCGATTTACTTGCAAACGAGATTACCAATATAACAAGACCCTTGTGAAGATTGTTTTTCGCCTTCTAACTCCAGAACCCTTTGATCGTTCCTGCTCATATACGAACTCTCAAATTATACGTATCTCTGCTACAACCCCAACTAATTTCATGAAGATCAGAAATACGTTGCTAAAATTATTGCGGAACAACCAGTCAAAATCAATAAGCCATCGAAATGCACAGACGTCTAGGTAGCCGAAGTTGTTTGAAAGAACTTCACTTCGCTTACGCTCCGCTCGTTCGAATATAGAGAGTATGTATGGTTTTGTACTCAATCTATAGTATATTGTTAACTTGTTAATCAATTAATGGAAGAAAACTCCCGACGGGATATAGTTCGAGTGAAATGTGCCTTTGAGCCTAGTTGAACATGAACACTTTACTTTTCATTCCGAGTACGAGGGAAGTAAAATACATGTGTATGTATATTCTTATAAAGGCACCAAGCATACATTTGTGGTACTATTTCTTGAGGTAACTTTTATGGGCAATTGAGGCAATTAAATATAATTGTTTATAGGTTCTTACAGGGCAAGGATGATTAAGATATGGATGGACAATGCCTATACAAAATCGCGTTCCTCGAACCTTCAGGCTATACGTCTGTTTTCGGTACTGAGTGCCACAGCGCCATCTGTTGAGTCTGGAGTCGAGTTATTCTGTCAGCGTTAATTGCCGAACAAAATATTAGAAACTAGAATTTATTTATTTAATCTTAATTGCACAAAATAAGATGGTACAAATGGCGGACTTAATGCCATAAGGCATTCTCTACCAGTCAACCAATGGGCTTAACAGAAAGGTTAAGTAGGAGTTTAGTGTTTGTGGTGACCGATAGATGACGCTAGTGCTTTAGCCTGAAATAAGGGAACGCGATTTTGTATAGGCATTGTCAATCCTAATCATCCTTGTTACAGGGTAGGCGACGCGCGTCTGAAACAAAAGTCAAAAGTCAAAAATGTGTTTATTCAAGTAGGCATAGCAACAAGCATTTTCGAATCGTCAGTTACAATTATTATCTAAAGCTAATATGTAATTCAGAGAAATATAAAATAAAATAAAAATTACATGTCATAATGTATGATAATAATTTCAAAATAAGATCGTCAAAACTTAAGATTGAAAAAAATGTATAATAAAATACTAATCTAGAATGTTTCTAGAACAAAATCTAAATGTCAGAAGTAAAATTTCACTACATATTTTTTTAATAAACCAATAGTAATACATTGTTAACAGTTCCAATTTAATCCCACGGTGTTTTATCATCCATGTAGTCTTCTATACTATATTAGGCTTTAGAAATAAGTTTACGTTTTACATAATTCTTGAATTGATTGATTGATAATTTGGTCATTTCTGTTGGAATCTTATTATAAAACCTTTTACAATTACCCATGAATGAAGCTTTTATTTTTATGGAGCCGAGTGGTGGGCACTGCCAGTTTATACTTATTTCTAGTATTAAAATTATGTATATCACAGTTCTTTCGACGTTTCTATGTACACAATATTTTCATATATATATTGACTATGCACTGTCATTATATTACCGGGTTCGAATCCTGGTCAGGGCATTTATTTGTGTGTTTATCACAGATATTTGTTCCTGAGTTATGGATGTTTTCTATGTATTTAAGTATTTATCCGTATTTATCTATTATATATATCGTCGTCTAGTACCCATAACACAAGCCTTATTGAGCTTACCGTGGGCCTAGGTCGATTTTTGTAAGATTGTCCTATAATATTTATTAATTTTATTTATTATATTAATGTCCTTAAATATATCTTTAACTGAGGCTCTATATTTCATCCTGTATATCTCTCGAATAGCCCTCTTCTGCAGAACAAAAACCGTATTAATGTTAATCTGTGAAGCACTGCCCAAAGTAAAATACCATATGACATACTTCTATGAAAGTAACCAAAATATACTAATCGGGCTGTTTTCACGCCTGTTAATCGACGTATTTTGCCCACTGCAAAAGCTGCAGAACACAGTATCATTCATCAATCATCTGTAGTTACAGGTGTCTATAGGCTACGGTAACCGCTTACCATCAGGCGGGCCCTATGCTTGTTTGCCACGGTCGTGGTATAAAAAAAATATCAACATAACCATAATACGTGAAAAAGATATATTCAGGAAAGTGAAACGCCCCATTGCATTCTGGCCGCTATATAAATAAACAATGACTCGCTTTCAGACATATACAAGACAGCTCTATACTCCGCTTAGCGCGTTATTTCTTTGAAACCTAAGTTGTCAAAAAGAAGGGGTGCGGGAGGGGAACACGCAGTGCTAGCTCACAGGGAACGCGCGATTCTTCCTTGAAGCGTAAGAGAGAGTCAGACATTAATGGTTGCCATGGAGACGTACTATGTTTACTGTCACTTCCAATATTAGTGTCTCACGATAGAGTGAAATTACTTCGAGCGTGGTAGCGGGGGTCGCCCGGCTATGCAGGGTCTTGGTTAATTAGTCTATACTTTCAGATCATGATAAATATATAAATTATACTTATACTACTCTTTGTTAAATACTGAAATTTTATAATGTCAAGGGATTATATTTAATATTATGAGTATTATGACGATATATGTCATGATGGTCCTAATAAACTCAAAAGGACATTAATGACATATTTCACCTCGCTGGACATCTAAAAGTAAATTTTAATTGTAAAAAACCAATGTCTTCAAGACAATGTCAAGAAAGGTTGTCTGGAAGAAATCGCTCATTAGCGATAAGACCGCCTGTTGTTACCTCTACCTAAATTTATCTAATTGTAAAATTTGTGCTTGTAACTGTATGAGGTGTGCAATAAAGAGTATTTATTATTATTATTATTATTGTCTTCCCATTTTGGCACTAGTGTTAGTAATATAATGGAATATCTTTCGTTGGCCATAATTTATTTTTATTTGTAATTGTATCTAAACTAAAAAATTTAGGATCTGCATGTTCGTACGTAAAAGATATTGGCATAAGTTGTATGTATCTATTTTTAATTTTTTGCTCTTAATAATTCTGTCATATTTAATGGCGGGTCCATTAAATATGACAGACCTACTTAACCTTTCTGTTTCGTCCATTGGTTGACTGGTAGACAATGCCTTCTGGCATAAAAGTCCGCCATTTGTACCATTTTGTATTGTGCAATAAAGATTAAATAAATAAAGTTGTGGTTACCAATAATTGGGTACTTTCCTGGGTAAAAAAAATATAATTCTATTAATTTTTTTTACCCAAATTAATTTTAGTACTCTTTTTAGTATTATAATGTGACGTCACGCGGAACTTTAACGGGCTATATCTTCACCAATTTTTGTTTGATTGACAAAATAAAAAATACGTGTTCGAAAGTTTTTGATAATCTAACTGACGGACTAAATATTTTTTTTAGGAAAGTAGCCAATTTGATAAGCATCAACCTCAATTGTAACATAGATTTAAGAGCATGTAAGATGTATTATCTGTTGGTAATCCTAATTAAATCATTTTTTTTTTCATGTAGCACCCCAATGGACGGTCCAGTAATAGTGCCGGGTCCAACAGATGAAGAATTAGCCAATGCTAAAGAAAACTGGCAAAACGGCCTCAGTAGATTACAAGCTCCGCTGAAACAGGACAAAGTCGCGTAAGTATTTTTTTTTTTTTCAAAAATGTCCTGCATGCTACGGTTTAAAACAAGGCGGCGAAGTACCTAGTTTATGGTCAAAGCAAAAATTAAAAAGTTACAGAAATTGCAGGTCCGATTTCGCGACATAAATGTTGCATACAAATTCCATTTTTGTCGAGGTACATACATAGTTTTTAATAGTTCAACAGCCATATAAAAATAAAGGAAAAGGTCCTAAACAGCCGAAACACAACATCGATATTAGTTATTGATAATGTTGGTACCGCGACTTTTTAAGCTCAAATAGCTTGCGGTAAATTCAGAAGAAAAATACACTTCCAACTTTTTAATAAAAAGATATAATGACGGCAAAGCTGAGCGTGTACCGCGAACATAGAAAATTGTAGTTTCGAATAAATCTGTCTCTCTCACTCAAAATGAGAAGCGATGGAGATAGAGATAATTATAGGATTCGAATCGAAATTCGATGCTCGCGGTAGTGGTCATTCTTAAGTTAGAAGTTCTTATTCTAGAAGTTATCCTGAATATATTATTTATGTCAATATTGTTTGTTGTACATCAACGTTGGCTGTTTTGCATTATTTTTGAATAAAGCACTATATTGGACTCGGCGCGAAGGGCCATTGCTGGCTTCGTATTAAATTAAACGGACTCCTAAAGTCGTCCGTTTAAACGTAATACTCGGCCAT
Source organism: Pammene aurita (assembly GCA_947086415.1). Lineage (NCBI taxonomy): Eukaryota > Metazoa > Arthropoda > Insecta > Lepidoptera > Tortricidae > Pammene > Pammene aurita. The sequence continues at coordinate 7,280,593 of OX352312.1, forward strand.
CAATGTGCTACTTCGCCTCCTCGACAATAATGTACTATTAAACATGCAATGAAATGTTGTTGTTACTGTTCAGGCTCGGAAGTGTACTGTTTCGGGCCCAGCAACTTTGAAGGATTTCATACGACTTTTAATTTTAAAAAATCTCGTGTCAGTGTTACACGGACCAAGATAGAAACCGGACGTTACTCTTACTCTATTTCCCTGACCAAAGTTGAACCTTGTTACCGATCAAAACAGTCGTTCATAGGTGAACCCTACGTTGAGCATGGCCCGACATGCTCTTGGCCGGTTTTTTAAATGCCAGAATTTTTACTAAACGTGATCGTTTTAAGCGGGTTCCACTGGACCTTATTTAAGTTAGAAAATAACGGTTAATTTCTTTTTTTAAGTGAAACGTCATGAATTATTTCTGAATATTTTTTTTTCAGAATGCCAGTGAAAGACAGAAAAAACGTGTTGATCACATCAGCCCTTCCCTACGTGAACAATGTGCCTCACTTAGGCAACATTATTGGATGCGTGTTATCTGCTGATATATTCGCTAGGTAAGCTTAATGTTTATACAGGGTGTTACAAAAATACTTGTGATCCGTTTAAAGGCATAATTAGTATCTTATTGTGACTAAGAAAAAATAGGACAACATTTTTTTGGACGCTAAAATAGTAGTTTTCGATACAAGTGCGAGAAGTATGTCATTTTGCACGAGTACCGAGGTTACTTGGCCCGAGCCGAGAGGCGAGGGTCAAGACTCGGGACGAGTGAAAATGACACTTCTGCACGTGTGTCGAACAACGTTTTTTAATATAATTGCGAAAAGCTACAATGAAATAATAGTAGATTGTTTGACAAGGGTCTAAAGTAGGCCATATTAACACCAAGGTGGTTATTTTCCCGACCGAAGTGAGGGAAAATTGTTCGAGTGGTAATATGGCTTTTAGACCAGAGTAATGCATACAATGTTTCACTTCGATTGCGAGAAAATATCATAAAAATACTTATTATTTACGCACAATAACTAAACTAAGGTGAAATTATGGTATAACTTGACGGTCTTTTAATTTTTTTAACTTCTTTGACATAGATACAAAATATCAATACCGCGAATAAATGCCACAGACGACGGTATAATTAGCTCTTTTTAAAACGGCTATTACACATGGCAATTTGTAGGGCCCAACCTGTCGTGTCCAACTCCTGTCGGCGTTGGGCCCGTTATTACACTTTCCCTACAAATCGTCCCTACAAACCCTACCTCACCAACAAATCGTCCCTACCAACGTTTACAGAGATGCCTTCAAAACATCTAAAAAATGTATTGGTGAAGCACGGTGATAGTACTCATAACAGTATACATTAAATAAAAGAAGAAACTGTTTTTATTATTATAGATATTTAAATGACCGCTCGAGCTGCCTGAATCTAACTTCATCTGCCCAACCCGTCTATTATTTAAATACAAAACTAGATAAATATATTAATTACCAGCGAATCTACACATTTTAACTTTTATTTTAAATAAAAAACCAGACGGAATGTGTAGCAAATGGCTAACATTATAAATAAAAAAGGTAAAATAACTCTAACGACCTCCATAAACAGCTGCGGATGTCGGGGCACTGCCGATCGCCTCGATCGCCGTAGATCGGGACTCCTACTCCCTAGGTGCCATTACACCTCCCAACCCGACAGGTTGGGCCCTACAAATTGCAATGTCTAATAGCCGTTTAAACAGTTTAAACACACTTAAAGCGTTTCCCAAAAAATTAAATCTTTTTTAATGATTGTGAAGTAGGAACTAAAAAACACCTCATGTTTTGAGAAATAAATTGCGTTTCCTGATTGGTCGATTTTAACATTGCTGTATTCTGATTGGTTGATATTAAATACAATGTTTTTTTAAGGACTTAAATTATTTACACAGTATACGCACCAAAAAAGTATCTAGCGTTCCGATTAACTCCGATATGTGTTGTGACTGGTTGATTTAATATAGTGAAGTGTTCTGATTGGCCAATTTAAAATGCAATATATCTGCAAATCGTGCGTAAAATCAAACTTTACGCACGATTTGCAGATCATATTACTTTCTAGCACTAGTGCATAAAATCAAACTTTACGCACGATTTGCAGCTACATAAAGTCAACTTTTTGAGCAATTGTATTAAAAAAAATTTTTTGTATGAAAAAATGTTTTTCTTAGTTTTTCGTAATTAATTAGAATAAGATACCAATTATGCCCTTAAACGTATCACCAGCAATTTGTTACACCCTCGAACTGAGAACACGCGATTTACTTGTAAGTAAATGAGTTGACCAATATAACAAGACCCTCGTGAAGGTCGCTTTTGCACCTAGCTCCGTGACCCCTTGATTACATAGTATATTACCTTATACGGCATGTCCAGGATTAAAAGAGTTCGTATAAATGTAGGTATATCATTATACAGAAAATTACTTGATTGATTTTTGATTTTTTTAACAAGCTCTTTATAGAACGAGCGAGTGCATGGAAGTGAAGTTCTTACAGACAACTTCAGACACAACGGAACTGTTAGCTGGATACTTGGATGTCCCTGCATTTCGATGACTTTTTGATTTTCAATGTTTGTTCTGCAATAATTTTTACGTTTTTCTGATCTTCATGAAATTTGTTGGGGTTGTAGCAGAGATACATATAATTTGAGAGTTCGTATATGAGCAGGATCGGTCAACGGGTCATGGAGCTACAAGACGCGAAACAATCATCATGAGGGTCTTGTTATATTGGTCAACTCGTTTGCAAAGTAATCACGCGTTCTCAGTTTAAGGCAGACTACTTGTATGTGTCAAATTTACACGAAATAAACGATTTTGAATTTGAATGAGTTGAGTGTATGATCTATAAAATTGTTTCAAAATATAAGTATAAATTTACACTTGCTAACAGATACTAATAACAGTAATAACTGAAGAACAAATCAAATTATTTTAATAAATATTTTGATTAACAGATACTGCCGATTGTGTGACTACAACACGCTATTTATATGCGGCACTGACGAGTATGGGACAGCCACTGAAACCAAAGTAAGTAAAGTCAAAAAAATTAATTGTTGAGCTATTTCCATTGGTCATTTTATAGAAAAATATAATAACTTGAACCGTAAATGGCTCAAAATTCCGTGACGGTTCAACATCGTGTATACAGTCGCCATCAGATATATCGGAGCGGCCAAGGTGGTCACAAATATCGGAACAACGCCTCTATTTACAAGGCGATAAAGTGCATGTTCCGATAATTTTGAGTACCTTCGCCGCTCCGATATATTTGATGGCGACTGTACAATACATTCAATACACAATTAGTACATTACTTACCAAGGACTGTAAAAGAAAGAAAGCCCGAAATCGCAGGTATTTGTGACCCGAGCTGCAGGCGAGGGTTATAAATATGCGATAGAGGGCTTCCTTTTTTACCGTCCGTGGTGAGTAAACAATTTTACGTCTCTACCTGGACAAAATGCGAGTTTTACCGTACGCGTTGCGTGCGGTAATACTCACATTATGGATAGGTGTGACGTAATAGGTATTTGTGCAACAAGAGAGGAAAGTTGGTTTTTCTTGCGAGTGTTGATTTTGAGTCCCGAGTAAGCGAAAGATTATATAATTGAATCACGAGCGAAGCGAGTGATTCTAAGTTAGAATCTTGAGCGTAGCAAGGGACTCAAAAACACGAGATTTAAAATAACTTTGCTCTCGTGTGACACATACAACTTTTCACCTCAGGAGTGAGAACATATTAAAGGTTAAAAATATGTATTTCGAATTTGTAATAGACCCCGAAATATGAAGTAGCAGTTGGCCTTCACTTAATTAAAAAACTACTTTCGTCACTGTGTATTCGCAGGGAAGTAGGCTTGTTCGAGCTGCTGAGGTGAAAAGTTCTTTTCAACCGACTTCAAGATTTCGAAGGAGGAGGTTTTTAATTCGTGGGTTCTTGCTATATTTTTTAATGTTCGAAAACGGCTCAAACGATATGGAAAATCATTTTTTTTTGTTTGAAAGAGTATACTTCACAGTTGGTTTCATTGTCGCCAGGTCAGGATCTGATTATGGGATCCTGGAGAAATTGAGGGAACTCTTCAAATATTATAGGCACACCTATAGTAATTTGAGTGTTTTTTACAGTAGCTCGAGCATTTGCTTTTGGAAAGGTGGAGGCTACTTGAAGTCAGTTCTTATTTGTTTAAAATTATTAAGTTAGTTTTTAGGCATTTCTAATGCTTTGACTGGGATGTATCCTTAGAATTGTTTTATTCTTACGAATATTATAGTTAAAACCCTTACCCCCTTATTCATAAACGTCTACTAAAGTTAAGAGGCCTCTGATAATCGTTTGTCCCTTTCCGTCCAACCTATATGAGGGAAAGGGACAAACGATTATCAGCGATCTCTTAACTTTAGTGGCCGTTTATGAATAAGGGGGTTAGAGTATGGTCAACGGCGCCTAGCCGTTTCAAATTCAGAGATTGCATATACATGAGAAAATTTGTCAAGTTCCGCCGTGACCGGGTGGTCTAGTGGTCAGGACGTCAGCCGCGAAAGCTGAAAACGCCAGTTCAAATCAGGCCTCGGACACCACAGGGCTTGGTTACTTTTTCTGAAGTATATGACATCTATTTTCAGTATAGTTAAAATGTTATTTTTAGGGTTCCGTACCTCGAAAGGAAAAAACGGAACCCTTATAGGATCACTTTGTTGTCCGTCTGTCTGTCTGTCTGTCAAGACCATTTTTCTCAGGAACGCGTGGAGGAAACAAGCTGAAATTTATATCAAATACTCAGGTCTATTGTCCCTTGGAGCTGTGAAAAAATCAAACTTAAAAGCTAACGCAATCAAAAGATACAGTCGTTGATGCTGCAAATTTTAGAGTTTTTCGGCACTCGCAAAACCTACGGGGTACTTCCCGTGAACTCAGAAACTTGAAATTTGGCATGAAGCAACGTCATGGAAAAATTACAAAAAGTAGACATTTTTAGTATAATCATACAAAAAAATACTTTTTTAAATTTTAAACTTACTACCTTTTTTCTCGTAAACACGTGGAGGTATTAAATTGAAATTCATGTCAAATACTCAGGGCTAAAAGACCTTTCAGATGTAGCAAAACCAAACTTTTATGTCAACGCAATCAAAAGAAATAGCAATTTAAGTCGCATATTTTGAAACTGAGTACTCGCAAGAAACTCAAAACCTAAAATGTACTTCCCGTAAACTCAGAAACTTGAAACTTGGCACGAAGAAACTTCATATAGCACAGACAAAGGAAAAATTACGAAAAGTAGACATTTTTAGTAAAATCATACACAAAATATTTTTTTTAATTTTAAACTTACTACCTTTTCCTCGTAAACGCGTAGAGGTATTAAATTGAAATTAGTAATAAACATACTACAACTTTTGCTTGTTATAGGTTTGTACGGAACCCTCGGTGCGCGAGTCCGACTCGCACTTGGCCGGTTTTTTATTATTATTTTTCCATACTATTCTAATACCCTAACCTGGATCTGTCTGTAAGACACTTTTGATCCCTGTTAAAAACAGTTAAAAACAGGATATTGGGATTTTTTTTTCTCGCTAACTGTTTTTTTTTTTCAAGATCTGTGAATATAAATAATTATTTAATCCTGGCAATGTCTCCTAAGGCCATTTTGGTATCTGGTAGCTTCCCTCATTGACTTATTTCGGAAATCCATCCTGTATATCGTTGCCTAGTAACCACAACTTAAGGGGCTCCCTGGCGCCAATGACCTTCGATCTGAATCCTTTAGTTTTCTAATGATTTTTATAGCTTATCATATTATTAGTAACGAGCTTAAACAATACAGTATATATCCTATATTTACTTCAATATTCATTGTCTTCGAGATATTTGACATCAAAGTCGAACAATTTTAGGCCAAAAAAGTGGTTTACTGGTCATAACTTTTGTGTTAATTATTATAAAATTAAAATCTCTCGTCAGTTTTTAGAGACGTCAAAGGGGAACCGTAATATGTAGATTTCGTATATGTAAGTTTCTTTACAGCATTCGAATCGAGTCTTTTTTTGACCATATTTTAAAAAATCATAAAAAAAATATTTTCTCATTTATTTATTTCAAAATCCGGCTCTACAGAATGGCGATAAAAGATTCAAGAACCGATAGCCGTTTGCCTTATAATTCTATCTGTAGTGCAAATGTTGGAATATCGACTCGAAACTCGATAAAAAACCTGTGGGGCCCCTTAAGCCTTATTGAGCTTAATTTGGGACTAGGTCGAATGATGTAAGATTGTCCCGTGATATCTATTTATTTATTTACAGGCTTTACAAGAGGGAGTGACGCCTAAACAGATCTGCGACAAATATTTCGATATACACAACGCGGTATATCGCTGGTTCGACATTGGCTTCGACCATTTTGGACGGACGAGCACACCTGACCACACACAGTAAGTAGGCTAAATATGAACACACACACACACATATACACACACACACACACAGTAACACACAGCCGAGCTCCGCGTCGGGCTGAAGGCACGGAGCGTCACACGACCGGGAGAAGTTGGCGCTTAAACACGAGCCAATAGTAAAAGTGTCCAGCGAACCTGAGGGCCGTATGAGTAAATATAGAAAATATTCCTTTATAGTTGACAGAAAAACCTATAACTATTAAATTTAAACTTTCGTGAGTCATACTAACACTAGGTTATAAAATATAACGGTTACACTCGCATCAATTTAGTCACTTCGCGCGACATGTTTCGGAGACCTTAGGTCTCCACGTTAGCAGCGCCGGCGCAAGATCATGTTAAACAAGTTCTGTCAGAGCGCACGACACGCGCGGCACGCCGCGCCGGACGCAGGCCGGTAGTCGGTAACGCGACGTGCAACAGTGCGCTACGGGCCGATTCAAATAGCACTCTTAGTGATTGAAAATGGAGACCTAAGCTCTCCGAAACATGTCGTGCGAAGTGACTAAAGTGACGTGAGTGTAACCGTCATATTTTATAACCTACAACTAATTTACTGTCAACTACAGTACCGGCTAATAATATATGACCTCCATGTTTTACGGTAAGTACAACTTTTTTTAATTTTTGTAAGTGATTTCCACCTCACTACGTTAGGTAGTCTAGTAGTATTTTGTGAGAGCGATGAGAGAAATTGATCTCATGTAATGGTTTTTTCATAGACATAGATAATCAGGTAAGTCTCAGTAGCTCAGTTGGTCAGAGCGATGGGCATGTAACCTAGAGTCGCGAGTTCGAGTCTCGCCTGAGGCAGTGGATTTTTCTACTTTTCCTTTATTTTTAAACATTATTGAAAAAAATGTTATTAGAAATGAAATTTTCCGTGGCTACTTTGTTAAATTCAAGAAAGTATGGATTCTCTATTAGTTTATTTCATTTCGATGAAAAAATACACGACATTACACTTTAAATCAGGGGTTTTCAAAGTGGGGGGGCGCGACCACATTCTAAGGGGGGCGCGGGGCCTTGGGAAATTTGAACAGGGCTAGCTAGACCATTTACTTCCGTTTCCTTGCATCGAAGCGAGGGAGCCGTGGGAATTTTATTTTATCTACACTCATACTGTAAGTACTCTAAAATGCGTTCAAAAACCGTAGACAATGACAAGCATTACAACAAACGATTTAACTATGACAAGTTTCTTATCTGCGGCAGTAACGTAATTTTAACGTTGCATGCTCAAATATTGTTAAGCAATGAGTTTCAAATTTGGAACATCGAATTTGATAACATAATGTTACTGCCATGGCCAACTCGATTGGTCCCGCGCGAGCGCCGGCACAATCGAGTAGGCCATGACGGTACAATGGCGGTCATTCTATGGTTTCCGAACACTTAATTTAATATATATAATATGAGTGTAGATAAAGCAGTGTATGCAACTGTACGTAATTAGGCCTTAAAACACTCGTGTGATCTTATTATGAAATTCGCCTGCGGCTCATTTCATAAAACCACACTCATGTTTTAAGGACCCTTATTACGTAACAGTTACATAAACTACTATTAGGCAGCAGGGAGGCGTGACTTAAAAAGTTTGGGATGCTTTAAATGCAAGCGCTTTGTAAAAATATTGTTTTTTTTTTTTTCATTTAATTGTGATGTAATCATCATATTGTTTTATTAAATTGCAGAATAGTTCAAAAGCTGTTTCTACAAGTGAAAGAGAATGGCTTCATCAGTTCTCAGACCGTTGATCAACTGCATTGTGAAAAATGTGTCAAGTTCCTAGCTGACAGGTAAGTTTTGTATATTCAAGTAAGATAAGATATAAGATAAGTATATCTTTGTTGCACATAGAAAAAGGAAAGTTACACCGAATTAGGGCCGTCAGGTGATGCCCTGGACACCGTATATTTACGTGAACAGCTGACAGTCTAGCTGGCTGATGATTTTTTATATTCATCACTACATAGTATAAAACAAAGTCGCTTTTCTCTGTCTGTCCCTATGTATGTTTAGATTCAATGCGGTTTTATTTAATAGATATAATGATTCAAGAGGATGGTTTATATGTATAATACATGCATAATATATTAGAGAAACACTGATAAAAGACATTTTTTGCGCTTACATTGCAAACGCTGGCTGAACCCTACGAGATAGATCAAAATAATGTACTACAGTATTGTACACCTTAAAAAGGTCTACAACAAAGTCCGCGATGGTATATGTCTATCTCTTAGGGATAACCCACAATAACCATTTTTATCCCGTGCGAAGCCGGGGCGGGTATAATCTACCACCCGACACATTTTAAATCAGGACACGATGACAATTTTTCTTAATTAGATTAAATGCTGTATCTCAACCCACTAATGGAGCGGTAGCTGACCTTCACGAGGCTTCATTATACCCTTAACCTCTTTACACGTTATTGCCTTGGACGCGTTTGGTTATGGAATCTGTTTCTGGCTTACGACCATATGTAGTTATCATACTACGTTTATAAGTGCCAATACATTTTCAGGTTCTCAATTCGTCGGGATCTTTGTTTTTTTAAATGTATTTTGACCGACTATGCGAAGACGGCTTTGACCCAAGACTACACAGACTACTCATCATTGAGCTTTTACAAGGAGCACGAGGTCACCACACATAAGCTCAATTTTATTCGTAAATGTCTACGATTCGAAGAGCACATCCCAATAGTATTCTACACCATTTTGCAGTATAACAATCCAGGTTCACCCCTATAACTTGATTTTTGTGGATATTTTTAATTCACATGAGTAATGATCAAAAACGTTAACTCGACTGAAATAAGCGCTCGCGCTCTCATACTAAATTAGTACGGGAGCGCTGATGTGTGGTGACCTCGAGTTGTACTTATGATCTATCTCGTGGTTGAGCTTATCTGTGGCTTTGACGGATTTGGGAAATTATTTTTTTGTTTTAAAGGGTATATTTCACAGTTGGTCCCATTATTACCACGTCAGGATCTGATGATGGGATCCTGAAGAAATCGAGGGAACTCTTCAAATATTATAGGCACCTATAGCGATTTAAGTATTTTTTACAGTAGCTCGGGCATTTGCTTTTGGAAAGGTGGAGTCTAAGTGATCCGTTCTTTTTTTGTTTAAAATGATTTGTGAACAGGTTCGTAGAAGGCACCTGCCCGCACCCCGGCTGTCTCTACGAAGACGCTCGAGGCGACCAATGCGACAAATGCGGGAAGCTGGTCAACGCGATAGAGCTGATAAACCCGCGCTGCAAGATATGCAGCGCCACGCCCGTCGTGCGGCCCAGTGAACAACTCTTCATAGAGCTGCCACAGGTGAGTTACATAAATATTATTAGGAGTTACATAAATGTAGCTACGAAGACGCACGAGGCGACAAATGCGGGAAGCTGGTCAACGCGATAGAGCTGATAAACCCGCGCTGCAAGATATGCAGCGCCACGCCCGTCGTGCGGCCCAGTGAACAACTCTTCATAGAGCTGCCACAGGTGAGTTACATAAATATTATTAGGAGTTACATAAATGTAGCTACGAAGACGCACGAGGCGACAAATGCGGGAAGCTGGTCAACGCGATAGAGCTGATAAACCCGCGCTGCAAGATATGCAGCGCCACGCCCGTCGTGCGGCCCAGTGAACAACTCTTCATAGAGCTGCCACAGGTGAGTTACATAAATATTATTAGGAGTTACATAAATGTAGCTACGAAGACGCACGAGGCGACAAATGCGGGAAGCTGGTCAACGCGATAGAGCTGATAAACCCGCGCTGCAAGATATGCAGCGCCACGCCCGTCGTGCGGCCCAGTGAACAACTCTTCATAGAGCTGCCACAGGTGAGTTACATAAATATTATTAGGAGTTACATAAATGTAGCTACGAAGACGCACGAGGCGACAAATGCGGGAAGCTGGTCAACGCGATAGAGCTGATAAACCCGCGCTGCAAGATATGCAGCGCCACGCCCGTCGTGCGGCCCAGTGAACAACTCTTCATAGAGCTGCCACAGGTGAGTTACATAAATATTATTAGGAGTTACATAAATGTAGCTACGAAGACGCACGAGGCGACAAATGCGGGAAGCTGGTCAACGCGATAGAGCTGATAAACCCGCGCTGCAAGATATGCAGCGCCACGCCCGTCGTGCGGCCCAGTGAACAACTCTTCATAGAGCTGCCACAGGTGAGTTACATAAATATTATTAGGAGTTACATAAATGTAGCTACGAAGACGCACGAGGCGACAAATGCGGGAAGCTGGTCAACGCGATAGAGCTGATAAACCCGCGCTGCAAGATATGCAGCGCCACGCCCGTCGTGCGGCCCAGTGAACAACTCTTCATAGAGCTGCCACAGGTGAGTTACATAAATATTATTAGGAGTTACATAAATGTAGCTACGAAGACGCACGAGGCGACAAATGCGGGAAGCTGGTCAACGCGATAGAGCTGATAAACCCGCGCTGCAAGATATGCAGCGCCACGCCCGTCGTGCGGCCCAGTGAACAACTCTTCATAGAGCTGCCACAGGTGAGTTACATAAATATTATTAGGAGTTACATAAATGTAGCTACGAAGACGCACGAGGCGACAAATGCGGGAAGCTGGTCAACGCGATAGAGCTGATAAACCCGCGCTGCAAGATATGCAGCGCCACGCCCGTCGTGCGGCCCAGTGAACAACTCTTCATAGAGCTGCCACAGGTGAGTTACATAAATATTATTAGGAGTTACATAAATGTAGCTACGAAGACGCACGAGGCGACAAATGCGGGAAGCTGGTCAACGCGATAGAGCTGATAAACCCGCGCTGCAAGATATGCAGCGCCACGCCCGTCGTGCGGCCCAGTGAACAACTCTTCATAGAGCTGCCACAGGTGAGTTACATAAATATTATTAGGAGTTACATAAATGTAGCTACGAAGACGCACGAGGCGACAAATGCGGGAAGCTGGTCAACGCGATAGAGCTGATAAACCCGCGCTGCAAGATATGCAGCGCCACGCCCGTCGTGCGGCCCAGTGAACAACTCTTCATAGAGCTGCCACAGGTGAGTTACATAAATATTATTAGGAGTTACATAAATGTAGCTACGAAGACGCACGAGGCGACAAATGCGGGAAGCTGGTCAACGCGATAGAGCTGATAAACCCGCGCTGCAAGATATGCAGCGCCACGCCCGTCGTGCGGCCCAGTGAACAACTCTTCATAGAGCTGCCACAGGTGAGTTACATAAATATTATTAGGAGTTACATAAATGTAGCTACGAAGACGCACGAGGCGACAAATGCGGGAAGCTGGTCAACGCGATAGAGCTGATAAACCCGCGCTGCAAGATATGCAGCGCCACGCCCGTCGTGCGGCCCAGTGAACAACTCTTCATAGAGCTGCCACAGGTGAGTTACATAAATATTATTAGGAGTTACATAAATGTAGCTACGAAGACGCACGAGGCGACAAATGCGGGAAGCTGGTCAACGCGATAGAGCTGATAAACCCGCGCTGCAAGATATGCAGCGCCACGCCCGTCGTGCGGCCCAGTGAACAACTCTTCATAGAGCTGCCACAGGTGAGTTACATAAATATTATTAGGAGTTACATAAATGTAGCTACGAAGACGCACGAGGCGACAAATGCGGGAAGCTGGTCAACGCGATAGAGCTGATAAACCCGCGCTTCAAGATATGCAGCGCAACGCCCGTCGTGCGGCCCAGTGAACAACTCTTCATAGAGCTGCCACAGGTGAGTTACATAAATATTATTAGGAGTTACATAAATGTAGCTACGAAGACGCACGAGGCGACAAATGCGGGAAGCTGGTCAACGCGATAGAGCTGATAAACCCGCGCTGCAAGATATGCAGCGCCACGCCCGTCGTGCGGCCCAGTGAACAACTCTTCATAGAGCTGCCACAGGTGAGTTACATAAATATTATTAGGAGTTACATAAATGATATGTCAAAATTTATAAGTTTCATAAAAACCAGCAGGAGTTACATAAATGTTACATAAACCATACCGTTGTAGGTGCCTATTATCACTACCTAAACTCCGGGATCAGAAGGTTGGAATGTCAATTTAAAGTCACTGAATAACACAAGAAAAATTTATTAAAAGTTCTACAATTACTGCATAAACCAAGGTTATCACTGAAGGACAATTATATCAGTAAATTTAGCAATAACATTAAAGTAAACTACACATACGTTTGGGAACTACCGGGTAAGTCGCAAGGCGGGGGACAACTGCCGAGGCCCGCGCCTCGCGGTTCGCATCTAGAATGCAATGTCAGCATTCTTGTTACAATGTATCCCTACACCGTCCTTAGCACTTCATGCTGCCACAGGTGAGTGATATATATGATATATCAAAACTAGTCTGAGTTACATAAAGAATATACAGTAAAATAGCGGGAGTTACATAAATGATACAGCAAAGTGGCACAAGTTACATAAAGTTACATCAAAACTAACATGAGTTACATAAATGATACTTAAAACTAGCAGGAGTTACATAAATGATACACCAAAACTAGTACGACTTACATAAATGGTACATAAAAGCTAGTAGGAGTTACATAAATGTAGCTACGAAGACGCTCGAGGCGACCAATGCGTCAAAAGCGGGAAGCTTGTCAAAGCGATAGAGTTGATTAACCCGTGCAAGATATGCAGGTCCAGTGATTTATATTATTATTCAAATAAGTTACACAGCATTACAGTAATAAAACCAAGGCACTGTGAACTACAACAATATACAAAAAAATATTTTACGTCACACCTGGCCATAATGTGAGTTTTATCGCACGCTACGCGTACGGTAAAACTCGCATTATGGCAAGGTGGAGACGTAAAATTGTGTACTCACCACGGGCAGTAAAAAAGAAAGCCCTCTATCGCATATTTACAACCCTTGCCTGCGGCTCGGGTTACAAATACCTGCGATTTCGGGCTTTCTTTCTTTTACAGCCCTTGGTAAGTAATGTACTATAAAACTAATCAGATGCGCGTTGCCCACCCTTTAATATAAAGGAGAATTCATTGTATTGACGGCTAAAGGGTACCCCGTTGACAACACAATGCATTCTCTTTGAGCTCTCTGGCAACGTTACTCACCGGCGGGAAAACAACAATATAACGAGTAGTACAGCGTACCTCAAAATAGTAGACAAAACGGCAATTATAAAACCATTTAGCCTAATCGCTAGTGACCCTGCCTATGAAGCAGAAGGTCCCGGGTTCGAATCCTGGTCAGGGCATTTATTGGTGTGTTTATCACGGATATTTGTTCCTGAGATATGGATGTTTTTTATGTTATTTATCTATATATACAACGTGTTACTTGAGCCACTAAAAACACCAGAAACCCCAAATGATTTTTATTATTGCTAATTAATCTAGAGTATTTATTTTTCAATCACTAAATTATTTTAAATGTTATTCGTATGTTTAGTTTTCCTTGCAATTCTATTAAATTGTTAACTCTACATTTGTTGCGTTTTTGTCACGTATCTCTCCATGTGTCATGGCATGTCAACCTATCAACCTACTTTGTCAATTTGTATGACATTATATAAATCCATAAGATGACATACTTGAAAATGACAACCTACATGACACTGTGTAAAGTGAAAAAACAAATGTGTATAAGCTGCCAGCCATTATTAAATATTCAACCTCTATCTCCTAACCTCTCGATAGAATGGTAAACTGTAGTATTCGAAACTTTTAAACTCGACACGTAAAAAATCGGAAAATTAAAGAAAAAGTATACCCATGTTAAGATATTCTGTAATCGACTCCACTCTCGATTCTGAACAAACAGTTTTCAGGTTATTAGTCTTGGGTGTAACACGTATACACGGTGCTCGTGAGCATTGCGAGAGATTTTAACCACGAATTCCTGAGGTCATAAAGAGTAATAAATGTTGTATAAAGTTAGGTCAATTTCGCCAAAAAAATATTTTCTTTTTTGCTTTTTTTTTCCGATTTTTTAAATGCTTTTGAACATAAAAACATAAATGTTATTGGTAAAACTGTCGATTAAAATAAATTAGGACATTTTTTATCGTAAAAAATAGTTTTCGTAAAGTTTTACTTGGCACTTTGATATCTGTCAATAAGAATGTCTAGACTAGACCTCATAAAGCGTGATATCGCCATCAAAAAAGCGTTTTGCACTGAGTCACAATAAAAATGTTTTTTTTATTTAATTTGTAGTAACTCTGAAACTAGGCGAATTCCAGAAAAGTTTATACGACATTTTAGTCTCCAATTATGATCAGGAATACGCTGTTAAAATTATTCGGTTTCCTCATGTTACACCGTGTATATATGTATATCGTCGCCTAGTACCCAACTCAAGCCTTATTGAGCTTACCGTGGGACTAGGTTCATTTGTGTAGATTGTCCCATAATATTTATTTATTTATTTCTCGTTTTTCCCAGTTGGAGCCCGCACTACGTTCATGGTCGCAGAAAGTGGAGAGCGGCTGGTCGCCCACCGCCAGGGCTGTCACACGCTCGTGGATGCGCGAGCCACTGCGCGCCAGGGCTGTCACCAGAGACTTGAAGTGGGGCGTCCCTGTACCGGTCGAGGGTTTCACTAATAAGGTGGGTACTTTAAAATACCGGTTCGTGACAACTTTTAACAAGTTTGACATGAGTTCCATGTTTATTCACCGTCAGATGAGTCAGATCTATACCCATTTTTAAAATGATTATGGCAAAAATTAAGAATTTCAAAGTGGCGGCCGTTTTGCTAATAGTATTTTATACAATCGTGACATAATTAAGAGCTTTTCAGTCGAGTACCGTGTTTAGGCCACGAAGCTTGCTGAGTGGCCTAAGTAAGGTACGAGATTGAAAAGCTTGATTATGTCACTATTGTATACAATATTTTTTCTACGAGTGCTCAATATAGGCAAGCCGGTAAGAATTGAGTTCTACGAAAGACCTGCTGCCTCTATACAATTGAGCCGGTGGTCGGGAAGGAGGCCACGGGCGATCGGGAAGGACAACAGTGTTACAATATTGTATGAAAATCCTTTGTACCATCGTTGGCGATGCTACAAAATGCGACCATAACAGCTCTATCGAAAAGTATGCGCTAGTAGTTCGGTCTACACAATCTCAATTCAAACATTACAGTCGACGAGTAGAAAATAGTAGTTTATGTAACTGTTACGTAATAAGGGTCCTTAAAACATGAGTGTGGTTTTATGAAATGAGCCGCAGGCGAATTTCATAATAAGATCACACGAGTGTTTTAAGGCCTAATTACGTACAGTTGCATACACTGCTTTATCTACACTCATATTATTTATCCAAAATGCCGTATTCCTAAACCATAGAATGGCCGCCATTGCACCGCGTCGTGGCCAACTCGATTGTGCCGGCGGTCGCGCGGGCGCGTGTCGCCGGCCGCGGGACCGTGCAGGTGTACATTATGTTATCAAAACTCAGAGCACATCAATAATTGAGCATGAAACGTTAAAATTGCGATACTGCCACAGATAAGAAACTTATCATAGTGAAATCGTTTGTTGTAATGCTGGTCATAGCCTACGGTTTTTGAACGCATTTTAGAGGACTTACAATATGAGTGTAGATAAACTACTATTGAAGTTACGATTACTAATTTATATTACGGGGCCTTCGCGCTTCCTAGGTATCATTTTTTTTTACAGGATCGACTTAAATTAGAAAATAGTAGTTTATGCAACAGTTGTATAAGAGGGGTCAAAAAAGGTGAGTGGCGTGGGTAACAATTTGAGCTGTAGGCGAAAATTGTTAAGAAAAACGCCTCGAACATTTTTTTACCTACTTATACGACGTTGCATACAATACTTTTTCTACGAATACACTTACTTTTACATAAAATGCGAAATTGAAAACTTCTTGGATATCGCAGTTATTTTGTCAACATAATCAACAATCATTTAAGTTTTACCTTTTAAAACACTATTTTTCAATAATACTAATATTACTAACACAAATACACACCGTCGTTATTTGATCAATTATTAAAGAGCTACAGAGATTAGTAAAAAATACTTAAATTACTTTCAAAGTTTGCAATTCGCCCCAACAAACGAACGTGAAACGTAAAAAAACTACGAAGAGGTCAATGGTTCCTTTAATTTTTTCTTTTTTAAAGTTTTTTTTTCTAAAAACGCTGCGTTTATTTAGGTTTCTTAGGTTGGCAGTAATTTATTTTATATTAATAGTCGTGTTTGCACGCGATTCCGCGATACTATTTTGGCGCTTTTATAGAACAAGTGTTATTTTGGGGAATAGACTAGATAGACTTTTCATCGAGTGTATTATCTATGTTCTTATAAAGGTGTTGACGAATGTATAAATGACAGATAAAAGTACAGGAGTAGAAAAAAAATCTTATCAACCATCAAATCAAAAAACAAAACTACGGATAGTTATAAATTTTTATTATAATTGTAGTCGTATTAAATTTATTTATTTTATATTCTCAATATTGTTGTCAAAATATTTTATTAAGATGATTGTTTTTTAAATAAATTCCCTCTAAGATAAAAAAAAAACCGGCCAAGTGCGAGTCGGACTCGCGCACGAAGGGTTCCGTTCCATTATCTATAAAATCGACAAAAAAATCATTTCTGTTGTATGGGATCCCGCTTTTTTCTGTTTTTTAGATTTTTTTGTTATAGCGGCAACAGAAATACATCATCAGTGAAAATTTCATCTGTCTAATTATGACGGTTCATGAGATACAGCCTGGTGACAGAAAATACGGCAAAAACATCATGTCTGTTGTATGGGAGCCCCCTCAAATATTTATTTTATTCTGTTTTTTTTTGATATTTGTTGTTATAGCGGCAACAGAAATACACATCATCTGTGAAAATTTTAACGGTCTAACTATCATAGTTCAGTTCAGCTGGTTGTATATTAGCCTGGTGAAAGATGGACAGCGGAGTCTTAGTGATAGGGTCCCATTTTTACCCTTTGGGTACGGAACTCTAAAACAGTTACCGATCGGATCATAAATCAAGAAATTTGAAATGGCGGCTGTTTTCAACTGACTTTAAGATTTCGAAGGAGGAGGTTATCAAGCCGTCGGGATCTTTGTTTTTGCTAATTTTTTTTTAATGTAATTTCACCGATTATTCGAAGACGGCTGGACCGATTTGGAAAATTCTTTTTTTGTTTGAAAGAGTATACTTCACAGTTGGTCCCATTGTAACCAGGTCAGGATCTGATGATGGGATCCTGGAGAAATCGAGGGAACTCTTCAACTAGGCACACCTATAGTTATTTGAGTAATTTTTTACTGTTTTTACAGCACCTCGAGCATTTGCTTTTGGAAAGGTGGATGCTAAGTGAAGTCGGTTCTTTTTTGTATAAAATTATTTAATTGCAGGTATTCTACGTGTGGTTCGACGCCCCGGTCGGTTATTGGAGTATAACACAATGTCTGACTAAAGACTACGAAAAATGGTGGAAACCTGACAAAGATATTAATGTAAGTGCTTTTTACATAGGCCTGAATGTTTTCTACATATCCTGTATGTCAGTGAGGGCATAGAGTTCCTTATTGAAGGCGGAAGTCTTACCGCTAAGTTACCAACACATTTCCAAGGGTGTTACATTTGCGTTACCTTATACAACGTGTCCCAAAATTCAACGATAAGCTGGAACCAGAAGATTGACCTGCTCATGACTACTGGAGGGAAAAAAATCTTGGTTAGTTGCGTCAACTTTCTAAAACACTTGTCATAGTAGTGCCAGTACCTCTTTTGTACACCACGATGAGTGGACTGAAAGTTAAAATTGTAGGCAAAAACTAACTTAGATTAATTTTTGTGTAAAAACTCCATGTATTCTGATATTTTGAAGGGTTGTGGTGGATAGCAGTGCTACTTAGGTTGCCGATACAAAAAAAAACAGAAATATATTAAAAATTGTAGACATGGTCGTTAAAAATACCATTAGGGGTGTCGATTTAGATTTTTTTTTGTTATTCCATAATAAATTAAGATTTTTTTTTCCTTGAGTAGTCATGAGCAGGTTCATCTTCTGGTGCCAGCTTATTGTTGAATTTTGGGACACGTGGTATATTCTATATAATCTATATCTGAATATAATTTATTATTAATTTAAATTAGTTTATTATTTTAAATTTTATTATTTTCTTTGGTACACAAACCTCTAAGGTTTTGCCAATGATGGGTCTTGTAATGTATATCATTGTAAATTATATTTCTTATTCAATAAATAAATAAAAATTACATTTCAGGTGAAACTGTATCAGTTCATGGCGAAAGACAACGTTCCTTTCCACGCTATAATGTTCCCGACCGCCATTATAGCGGCCAACCAGGGCCATGTGCTTGTTGACCACATCTTTGCCACAGGTAACCAATCCATAGTAATATTATAAATGGGAAAATGTATGTGTGTGTTTGTTTGTTTGTCCGTCTTTCACGGCAAAACGGGGCGACGAATTGACGTGATTTTTTAACTGGAGATAGTTGAAGGGATGGAGAGTGACATAGGCTACTTTTGTCTCTTTCTAACCCCCCACTTCCCTAAAATGGGGGGTGGAAGTTTGTATGGAGCATTCCGCAATTTTCAAGGTAGAAAGCTAAAAATTGGTATGTGGACTATTTGTGACTAACAAAAAATCGTGCATCATTTTTTTTTTTTGGAAATCTGCACCCAACCCCTTAAAAGAGGGGGTGAAATTATATTAATATTCTGTTCCGAGTTCTCTTCTGTGTTTTAAATCAGGAAAGGGGAACCGTGTTACCCGGAATTTAACGCGAGCGAAGCCGCGGGCAAAAACTAGTTCACCATAAGCGCAGTATATCGTCAATGTATGAAAAACATAATAGACTAAGAGCTGGCCACGCCAGATATGACACAATAACGAGAGCAACGAAAGCCCTCTAGTTAGTTTGAATGAATCAATATATTTATTCGTCATCATAGGTATAAAAAAGTTGACAAGTTTATATTTTATGTGCAATGCTATGATGAGCCCTTTTGGCATACGAAAATAAAAACAATTTCTTAAATCTAACAATTTTTAACTATACATACTCGTACATGCTATATACAATGTTTTACTATACAGGCTGAAATCGGGGTCATGTAGCAAGCGATCAAGGCATGATACACAAGGTTATACTGAACAACCTTTACTATGGTACCAACTCCGAAATCGCGAAATTTTTTTTGCCAGTTTTATAAATTCCGGCCGATCACATGTTGTTGTTTTCTATGGAGAGACGAAAAATTTTTTCGCGATTTCGGAGTTGGTCCCATAGTAAAGGTTGTTCAGCATAACCTTGTGTATCACGCCTTGATCGCTTGCTACATGACCCCGATTTCAGCCTGTATACAATTTTTACAAGGGAACGCTGCTAGCCTAAAGGTACTCTTCGACACTATAATAACACTAAGTTTGCTATACTATCTTTATTACTAGATCCGGAAATCTGGCAGCTATTCATCAGAGTTGACCAGCAAGTTTTTTCAGTTGGATATCTAACTATACATACTCGTAGTAATAATAAAATATGGCCTATGTTTTTAACATTACAACAAAAACATTGCCTATTGTTGCGAAACAAAGCAGAATGCGATTAAGTATGAATTACATCCGGGCGACTCCCTTGGCGTCGGCACTAGTTTTTACGAAAGCGACTGCCATCCGACCTCCGAACCCAGAGGGAAAACTAGGCCTTATCGGGATTAGGTCCGGTTTTCTTACGATGTTTTCCTTCACCGAAAAGCGACTGGTAAATATCAAATGATATTCCGTACATAAGTTCCGAAAAACTCACTGGTACGAGCCGGGGTTTGAACCCGAGACCTCCGGATTGAAAGTCGGACGTCTTACCGCCAGGCTACCAGCGCTATAATGATATAATCTAATTAATTAAACAATTTCCCGTAATACTGTATTAAACCCAGTCCTCTAGTAATTGATCCTGGTTAGAAACGGGTTCCACTTCAAAATTGGACCCTGTTTATTTATACAACGTGTTACACCTAAGACTAAAAACCTGAAAAGTATTTGTTCAGAATCGATTGCAGTGTATCTTAATATGGGTATACTTTTTCTTTAACTTTCGTTTTTTTACGTGTCGAGTCTAAAAGTTTCGAATACTACAGTTTACCATTATATCGAGAGGTCAGAAGTATGAATATCTTTCGAAATAAGAAATAATTAACTGATTGAAAAATAAATACTCTAGATTAAAAAGCAATAATAAAAATCGTTTGGGGTGTCTGAGGTTTTTAGTTGCTCAAGTAACACGTTGTATAGTTTTTTTTTTTTGTTTTTCAGAGTACCTTAACTACGAGGAGGGAAAATTCTCAAAATCGCGAGGGGTCGGAGTGTTCGGGACAGATGCTCAGGTAACTTTATAAATTGTGAAGACATCACACAACAACACATAAACAGACAGAGTAGATTTTACATTTATGATATTAGTAGAGGTATGTAAAGTTTGTTTTTTTTATTCCGTAGACTAAAATGGAAACCACAAATGTCAAACGTAGAAATAATGTGACCAGCTTAAAACAAACAGTGCTGATCTTTGATTTCGGTTTGTAAATAAACGATAAAAACCTAAGCTGCCAAAAAGAAGGGTTGCGGGAGGGGAACTCGTAATGCTAGACAGGGAACGCGCGATTCTTCCGTGGGGCGTAAGAGAGAGTCGGACATTAATGGTTGCCATGGAGACGTACTATGTTTACTGTCACTTCCAGTGTTAATGTCTCATTATAGAGTGAAATTACTTCGAGCGTGGCAGCGGGGGTCGCTCGGCTATGCGGGGTCTTGGGTTAATTAGGTTATGTCGTATAGTGATCGTATGTATTCAGTGATTTTAGTTTATTTTCGGTTAGTACCGGTTGTAGCACATCACTATTTATAGGACGTAAAAAACAAACAACACATGAAATGTCCATTTTAGTCTACGGAATGAAAAAACAGACTTTAGGTCTGTCGACGATCACAGGAAAAAGACAAACATAAAATCATAATTTTCTTTAAGGAATAAGCAGCAGCTTATAGGAAATAAGGAACAGCTAATTTTCCTAAAGCGGTAGCCATTTAAAACGTTTATCTACACTCACATTGTATGTCCTTTCAAACGTGTTCAAAAACGGTAGGCAATGGCTAGCATTACCACAACCGATGTTACTATGATAAGCTTTTTATCTCTGGCAGTAACGTAATTTTAACTTTACATTCTCAAATATTGATACATTATGACTATTATGAGTTTCAAATTTGGAACATCGAATTTGATAACATAATGTAAATCCTGTCCTCCTTCCCGACCAACGGCACGCGCCTGCGCGACCGCCGGCACAATCGAGTTGGCCATGGCGGTGCAATGGCGGCCATTCTATGGTTTCCGAACACTTCATTTAGGATATATAATATGAGTGTAGATAAAGCAGTGTATGCAACTGTACGTAATTAGGCCTTATTACGTAACAGTTACATAAACTACTATTAAAAATATCAGCGATGTTCTTAATATGCCAAATATTAGTATGCAAAATTACTAATTATCGTTATCGAATGAGCGAGTGTAGATGAGCGAAGTTCTTACAGACAACTTCGGACACGACCGAACTGCCAGCTGGCTACTGGGACGTCCGTGTATTTCGATGGCATTTTGAATAGTTGTTCCGCGATAACTTTAGTAACGCTTTTCTAATCTTCATGAAATTGGTTAGGGTTGTAACAGAGATACATATAATTTGAGAGTTCTTATATGAGCTGGATTGATCAGGGGGTTCTGGAATTAGAAGGCCTAAAAAAATATTTTTAAGGGGTCTTGTTATACTGGTCAATAAGATTTTAAGAATGCAAGAATCCCGAGTTCTTAGTTCGAGGACTACTAGGAGTTTTACAAAAACATTATTGAAGCAAATCTAATTATTTTTGTTGAATATTTTCGACGGCGGCCAAGTCGTTTCAAATTTAGAGATTGCATATACATGAGAAAATTTGTCAAGTTCCGCCGTGATCGGGTGGTCTAGTGGTCAGGGCGTCAGCCGCGAAAGCTGAAGACGCCAGTTCAAATCTGGCCTCGGACACCGGAGGGCTTGGTCACTTTTTCTGAAGTATATGACATCTATTTTCAGTTCATAAAAATATTATTGTTGATCATATACAAGATATCTCTATACTCCGCTTAGTGAATTATTTCTTTGAAACCTAAGCTGCCAAAAGGAAGGGGTGCGGGAGGGGACACGCAATGAGTATAAGGAACGTGCGATTATTCCATGACGCGTAAGAGAGAGTCAGACATTAATGG
Source organism: Pammene aurita (assembly GCA_947086415.1). Taxonomy (NCBI): domain Eukaryota; kingdom Metazoa; phylum Arthropoda; class Insecta; order Lepidoptera; family Tortricidae; genus Pammene; species Pammene aurita. The sequence goes on from OX352312.1 coordinate 7,303,431, forward strand.
TTGCCATGGATACGTACTAAGTTTACTGTCACTTCCAATAATTAGTGTCTTACTATAGAGTGAAATTACTTCGAGCGTGGCAGTGGGGGTCGCCCGGCTATGCGGGGTCTTGGGTTGATTAGATATAGATATAATTTCAATTAAGGCCTCATTTCATGCTAATACGAGTAGGCATGGTGAATTTTTTTCATGTATGGTATCAATCGATTCGTTTTGTTGTGAGGATCAAATGTCTATATGGGGTCAATTGCGTTAAAGCAACACAAAAGTCAGAAATTAGACTTACAGTCCGAGATTTGCATTTGTTTCTCAAAACGCTCCTAACAAAATAAAGTGCAAAAGTATTATTTAATTTAGCTATTATGAAATTGCTTTTTTTAAAGTGAAATGTTGCGTTTATGTAGGTATATGGTTGCTATACAATTTATTTTACAGTAAAATGTTAAAAATCGAATGGTATCATTGTTTTTTTTTTTTAATTTCGCATTTAAAAAATCGTAAAATTTAGAAATTTTGCAGCTTGATATCTTTGAGCCATTTCAATAGAATTTATAAATTTTCACTTTAGTTGGATAAATTGATCATTTTGCATCCTATCAACTAAATTTTATTGCATAATTCAACATTTGTCATCATGCCTATTATGGCTAAATGTGTGATCGTTTATATTATTTTAAGACCTATTATTAACCATATTTAATGCAAATAAAGAACTATATTATACTATGTTGTTAATATATAGGACACAGGCATTCCGTCGGACGTATGGCGCTTCTACCTGGCCAGTATACGCCCCGAGAGCTCCGACTCTAGCTTCAGCTGGGTGGAGCTCGGCACCAGGTAATAGTTTTAGTTTTTTTCACTTCTCATGCTCAAAAGTGTGTCATATTATACTCACCAAGGCGGACTAAACTAGTACAGTCGCCATCAGATATATCGGTGCGGCCAAGGTACTCAAAAATATCTGAACATGCACTTTATTGCATTGACAATAGAGGCGTTGTTCAGATATTTGTGACCACCTTGGCTGCTCAGATATATCATAGTCATAGTCATTTATTTATAATATTTTAGTACATTACTTACCAAGGACTGTAAAAGAAAGAAAGCCCGATATCGCAGGAATTTGTGACCCGAGCTGCAGGCGAGGGTTGTAAATATGCGATAGAGGGCTTTCGAAAAATCGAGGGAACTCTTCAACTATTATAGGCACGCCTATAGTGATTTGAGTATTTTTTACAGCAGCTCGAGCATTTGCTTTTGGAAAGGTGAATGTTTAGTGAAGTCGGTTCTTTTTTGTTCAAAATTATTATAATAGATAAAATTTCTTTTTTTTTATTAAATTAAATAATTATATTTTATTCACAGGAACAATTCCGAGCTGCTAAATAACCTAGGCAACTTCTGCCACCGTTCTCTAAGTTTCTGCGCGAACTCGTTCAAAGGCAAAGTACCTGAGCTGCACGCTACGCAAGCGGACTATGAGCTAATGGCGCTAGTCAACAGAGAGGTCGTTGGTAAGTGTAACTTACAAAAAAACCGGCCACGTGCGTGTCGGACCACGTATAATGGACGGTTCCGTATTCAATGGAATAAGAACCAAACTAATACGAAAAGGTCGTAAGATAACTCAAAAATGGCTTAACCGATGATGTTCAAAAGTATTATGTGGTAAGGCGTATCTACTCAATTTTTATCATATTTTTTTGGACTTGCGGTTTAAAAGTTACAGGGCATTTTTCTGACTTTAAAAGCGGTTATTTCTGAAAATATTCACTTAATCACAAAATATTCAAAAAACCTCGATCTTATTTTTAACTAGCCTTTTCCCGCGGCTTCGCCCGCGTACTATAAGTACTCAAAAAGGATACGATACCCATGTTGATTTTCAGTCTTTGTGACCACATTTGCCCCTTTTAGGGGTTGAATTTTCAAAAAACCTGAAACACGTGTTTACTCATTTATCGTGAGGAATACTCCTGTGAAGTTTCGAATAAAATAGTCTCAAATCTTGATTCGCCATACAACTTTTGCTCCCCCATTTTACCCCCTTAGGGGGTGAATTTTGAAAAATCCTTTCTTAGTGCATCCCTTATAAGGAACCTACGTGCCAAATTTGGAATCTCTAGAACCAGCGGTTTGGGCTGTGCGTTGATATGTCAGTCAGTCAATCAGTCAGTCAGTTTCTTCTTTTATATATTTAGAAGACATATCGATTGATGTGCAACATGCTGATATTTGGTAAAAAATTTAGTTACATATATGGAGCGCCCCCCGTAAAAATTTTTTTTGCAATATAACTTAATAGCTACATACAAAATACACCTTATGTTTAAATTTTATTATGATACGACTAGTATCCGAGTAAAATGGCTGTGACATACGGATGGACGGACAGACGGACATAACGGAACTATAAGGGTTCCGTTTTTGCCAATTTGGCTACGGAACGCTAAAAACCTTGATTGTTATTGAGTATTCACTTTGTTATACGTATTTGCTCAATCTGCGTTTTGTTTTTCCGAAAAATAGTGAATCCTCCTTTTTGTAAAGGGTCGGCAACGCGCATGTGACTCCTTTGGAGTTGCAGGCGTCCATAGGTTACGGCAGCTGCTTACCATCAGGCGGGCCGTATGCTTGTTTGCCACCGTCGTGGTATTAAAAAAAAATAGATACTAGGAATTTTGGGGCGTATAACTCAAATTGAGTTAACACCACAAACCATATGTATGTTTGACTGTTCGTTCCAGCGTACGTCCAACACATGGAAAAGGGACGTCTCCGGGAAGCGCTCAAACACGTCCTTCTCATATCCAAACTTGGCAACCAGCACATGCAGGCGTCGCAACCGTGGGTGCTACTGAAGGGAACGGACGATGACAAGTAAGTTTTCAACCGACTTCAAGATTTCGAAGGAGGGGGTCGTCGGAATCTTTGTTTTTGCTATTATTTTGAAGTGAAAACTTCTTTAGCTGCGCTGTGCACTTTTTGTGATGGGGGAAAAATGTTAAACTCGCGACAGGTCACGTGACCGACAGATTCGTCAGATTGAAAATTCATAAGACGGACACGTGACCTGATCGAATAAATGATTGTAATAGTTCTGTAATATAAATTGTCATGTTTGTGTACGATAGCGCAATAAATGAATATTGTATTTTACCACTTAAATTATAGTACTTTTATACTGATAATTAAAGCAATTCGTGCAAAATTATTTCCTAACCATTCCAAAATATCAAAAATGCAAAACGTTAATATTCAAGTTTTTACTTCTGCCGGCACTTTAGTTAGTAGGTAGTTAGTTCAGCGATTATTCGAAGACGGCTGGACCGATTTGGAAAAATCTTTTTTTGTTTGAAAGAGTATACTTCACAGTTGGCCCCATTGTAACTAGTTCAGGGTCTGATGATGGGATCCTGGTGAAATCGAGGGAACTCTTCAACTATTATAGGCACACAGTGATTTGAGTATTTTTTGCAGCAGCTCGAGCATTTGCTATTGGAAAGGTGGAGGCTAAGTGAAGTCGGTTGTTTTTTGTTTAAAATTGTTTATATACCATCCGCCAGTTACCGTAGCCTCTGGACGCCTGTAACTCCAGAGGATTCACATGTGCGTTGCCTACCCTTTAAAAACCTAGACACTCCTTTTTTGAAGAGCGTCATATTGTAGTCCTCTGGGAAAACCTCGGCAGGGAGTTCATTCCACAGCCGCAGCGTTCGCGGGTGGAAATTCCTTTCAAACCGCACAGTGCGCGACCCTTTAGGCTCCAGTTTTTACCGTTAGTTTTAAACTAAACTCAATAGCAGTAACACTCAGTAGCTTAACATTGAATTAAATTGTCGGTACAAAGCAGGGACCGGAGAACCCCTCTATTTGATTAAACTTTTCGATAGGGTAACCCTATTAAATGGTTACCCAGTGATATGGATGGTTACCCTATTATTAAGGCTTACCCTATTGGTAAGCCCATACCTATGTATGGAAACATTTTTGAACAAGGTTAACGATATTCAGTATGGTTAGTCTGTCCAAAGAATTAGTAATAAAAAATAATAAAATATTAATTTTATTTGTAGTAAATGTATGCAAAAGTCGAAACGACAAAACACATTCAAATCATAAAACAGAGTTTATAACGAAATGGAGATTTAAATAGCATGATCGCATTCTAAAACATTTGATAATAAACCCATTCAAACACTTGATAACCGTATCGGGGGTTTTGATTTCGGTAAGCGCTTGCCTTTGCGTAATATGCTTGCGAAATTAATAGGGTTTTTAAAAACAACCCTAAAACCCTTTTATTGGTAACCGGTTCCGGTCCCTGGTACAAAGTGACCAGTTTTAATTGCTTTTCAGTAAAATAACATAAAATAAATAAATAACAATAATGCATGCAAAAATAGGCAAAGTAATATAACGGGTTGTTTGTTACTAATCATGTAATCAACTATAATTATATTTAAAGCACGTTATTATACCGCGGAATAGCAAAGCAATATTATACTTATGTAGTTAATAATGTCTAGCACCCATAACACAAGCCTTATTGAGCTTACTGTGGGCCTAGATGGATTTGTGTAAGATTGTCCTATAATATTTATTTATATTTATTTATTTATAATGAGTCGTTTATTAACTTTTACCAACAAGACATAAATTGCATTTCGTAATACTATTTTGAAATCGGTACTTTTCCAGAGAACGCGGCACGACAGCTATCGGGATGTGCTGTCAACTAGTGGCGCTGCTATGCGTGTTACTGACACCCTACGTGCCAGCTACTGGGCGCCGCTTACGGACGCAGCTAAACGTGGCACCCGAGGCGCTGAGACTCAACCCTACGTATGTAATGGTTTTAAAGCCTGACCAGAAGAGAATCTATGATTATTGTCAAGAAGGCGCTATTATTCTCATTTTTCAACCGACTTCAAGATTTTGAAGGAGGAGGTTATCAATTCGTCGGGATCTTTGTTTTTTGTTTACTTGTTTGAAAGAGTATACTTCACAGTTGGTGCCATTGTAACACGAGGTCAGGATCTGATGATGGGATCCTGGAGAAATCTAGGGAACTCTTCAACTATTATAGGCACACCTATAGTGATTTGAGTATTTTTTACAGCAGCTCGAGCATTTGCTATTGGAAAGGAGACTAAGTGAAGTTGGTTCTTTTTTGTTTAAAATTACCTATTGCTCATTGATCATATCTTCACAGGAACCCGTCCTTCATACAATACCTACCCGCGGGACATGTAATAGGCAAGCCGGAGCCGCTGTTCACTAAGATCGAGCCGGAAGTGCTCGAGAAACTCAAAGCCAAATATGCCGGCACACAAGACGACAGGAAAAAGATGGTATGTGTCTCATAACTAATATAAATTACAACTTTAGGATAACTCATGTTCAATCAAACATGTCTAAACTAGAGCCCCCGCTACACGTGTTACACGCGCAGACGAATACCCGTGTACTTAAGACCGACGGTGCTAAGGAACCGGTTTACACGAACCGCCGTCTCTTGGAAACGTTTCTCAGACACGGGTAGTTAATACCGGCCCGAACAGGCCCGAAGTAGTTAAAACCGATTCAATATGTTTTTGGACCCGGGGTATGTCCTTAAACTACGTCCGGACCTGGGTATGTCCTTAAACTACGCCAAAAAGAGAGGTATGGGCACTGCGAATGGCATCTCGCTAAGTGTGGTAGGGCACGTTCAGCGAATGTCATCGCTCAAATCTGGAGCAGAGCCCGACTGGGGAAGTACCTCCACCTTACAGAAAACCACAGCCAAATAGCACTAGACCCTACTCATAGTGTTGTGTTCCTGCTGGTGAGTAAGGTTGCCAAAGAGCTCAAAGAGGACCCAGTGTGTTGACGATGAGGGACCTTCTTGTTCCTTTAGTCGTCAACACAGTGAATCCTCCTTTTTGTAAAGGGTCGGCAACGCGCATGTGACGCCTTTGGAGTTGCAGGCGTTCATAGGTTACGGTAGCTGCTTACCATCAGGCGGGCCGTATGCTTGTTTGCCACCGTCGTGGTATAAAAAAATAAAATATGGTTTATATTTATTTTATTCGCAGCTTTTTAACGACTCCACATGTTTCGACCTGTACCTCCAGCCACTCGTCAGGGACGTTTCCAGATCCGCGTGTATTTAATTTAAGAAACGTTTCTTGGGTTACCCGTTTACCCGTAGAAACGGATTTTAACTACACGTTTCTTAATTACCCGTGCGAAACGGGCCAGAAAACCGTGTAGCGTGTTATTCAGAAACGGGTACACGAGACCCGGATACGACCGGGAGCCCTAGTCTAAACTGGGATAATACGAAGAATTACGGCTTAGTTCCCCTTAGTCTCCGGAGAGATGTTGGCTCTCTGTGTGTGTTCTACCGTCTGTACAACGGGGAATGTTCTGAAGAACTTTTAGAACCTGGTGCCATCGTCACGTTTCTACCATCGCACCTCCCGCCAAAGGAACAAAGTTCATCCTCATTTCCTATTAATTTATTCCATCATATGTAAGTTTACAGTACGGAACCAAAACACTTACACATTACAATACATTACATTACAGACAGGGCGCTATGGCGCTCATTAGGGGAGGCCTATGTCCAGCAGTGGACTAATATAGGCTGATGATGATGATGATGATGATACATAGAGTTATACATTTACAATATCCTATATTTATTATATTATCAATTATCACAGATGTCAAAATTAGAGAAAAGTATTGCGTATCATATATTTTATCACAGATGTCAAAATTAGAGAAAAGCATTGAGTATCATATATTTGTCAATTTAAGTACTAATCTTATGTCATAAAATAAAGTAAAAATAAAACATTCATAATATTGTCTTCGGTTGCCGCGATAGTTATTCATGAAATAAAACAATCCCCGTCGACCCGTTGACCACGAACGCTGTAAAGTGTTTGAAACGTCGGGATGTAATTTAAACTCAATACACGCGATAAAATCCGTTTTTAATTGTTTTATTTCATAAAACATTCATTTCAATTCACCCTCAACTGCAATTGTCAAGACACAGCCTAACACGCCCCACAAAAATACCTATACTGTCATTGAATACATCTGCATCTGGATCCAGTGCGTATAAATTGTTGAATAGTTGCAGTGCTCTGTTAGTCGGAGCATTTTCACCTATACTAGGTATACCAAAAATAAACGGGCATCTCGCTCGTTTCTCCCTAGAACGTGCGGAATGTGGAATGAGCTGCCTCCCGAGGTGTTTCCATTGCGCTTTGACATGGGGTTCTTCAAGAAGCTGGCGTACAGGGCTCTCAAGGGTCGGCAACGCATAGGCGGCTCCTGATGTTGCTTATGTTCATGGGCGACGTTGACCGCTTCCCATCAGGCGGCTTGTCTGCTCGTTTGCTACTAGTTTCATATAAAAAAAAATCCAACATCCAAATCTAAACAAGGGACATGATTTGAAAAGAAACCCCGTTGCTCTGTACCTGTAAATATATTGTACACACTGCACTTAATTTTCTGTAGTTTTTCATATTTTCATTCGACTTCAAGATTTCGGAGGAGGAGGTTATCAATTCGTCGGGATCTTTGCTTTTTTTGCTATTTTTTTTTTATGTACGAGTATGTTCCCCGATTAGTCGAAGACGGCTGGACCGATTTGGAAAATTCTTTTTTTGTTTGAATTCTTTATTTCTTCATAGTTGGTCCCATTGTAACCAGGTCAGGATCTGATGATGGGATCCTGTAGAAATCGAGGGTACTCTTCAAATATTATAGGCACACCTTAAGGTGATTTAAGTATTTTTTACAAAATCTCGGGCATTTGCTCTAGGTGTAGCCTAGGTGAAGTCGGTTCCTTTTTCCTTAAAACGTTTGTAATGTAATATGTGTTTTTTCAGCAAAACGGTGACATCACGAGTAAAGGTGCGACATCTAGTGTAACGGAGTTGGAAAAGGCTGTGGCGGAACAGGTATTCATATATAAATTTAATAGTAGTTAACTACTACATAATGAAGAGTATTAAAATACGAGTGTGGTTTTAATAACATAATAATATCACACGAGTGTTTCATTGCCTATATGTGTACAGTTACACACACTGCTTTATCTAAGTACACACATATTATAAAATGACGTGTCCGGAAACCATTAGAATGACCGCCATTCATAGACGTATGATAAAAGGTATAGACGGGGCATGGTAATAATAATAACAATACCAAGATCGAACGAGATGGTTATATTACACTTTCAATGGGCACGACAGAGAAGGTGCTATCATCGTTGGTCTTTGTCATGGTCTCACATTTTTTTATTACCCTCCACGCCATTACTTTTAGCAGTGGAGGGTCACAACAGATATAATTGACGATTTCATCAATAATTTCTGTGTTTACTACGAGAAAACCTGATGTTTTTCTTAGAAAGTTGTGTCGGCTAAGGAAAACAATGGTAAATTGTTTTGTTTTGTGCTGTAGAAGTGGTTTTATCGTCATCTATGTCTATCCCTTACGGATACCCGTAAGGGATAGACATAGATGACAATCTTCACACGCGTGTGCGGTCTCTAGTTAAATTCTTGCTTTGAGCCCCCACTGCACCGCCATAGCCAACTGGAGTGTGCCGGCGGTCGGGGAGCAGGGCCAGATTTTCATTACGTTACCGTTACATCAATGTGGTAATGAATTTTTATACGTTTTTACCGCACTGTCACAGATAATACACTGATGTTACATTACTGGTTGCAATAATGGTGGTAATAATTTACGGTTTCCGAACGCAGAATAAACGTAACTATGATCGTTTCAGTTCATATTACATACAGCGAATGAGTTAACCCAGGCTGCACCAATCCAGAGAGTTATTTCAATAAGATTTGAAGTCGGCGCCAAGCCGTCCAGAAATCTTAACATAACATAACATAAATACTCTTTATTGCACACCTCAAATAATAGACACAAAGTATACACAAGTCACAAACAAAAAAGCAGAGGCAAAACAATTGGTGATCTTATCGCTAAAGAGCGATCTCTTCCAGACAACCTTCTGATTATATTTTGCCTACTTTTTGATCCAACACTCCTTTGTGGTGGATTTTAGGTGATAAACCTCCCCTCCCACGTTATCCTACTGTATGATGTTTGCTACTTGGTATTAAAAATATATATTTACAGGGTGAAAAGATCCGGAAACTCAAAGCGTCGACCAAAGACAAGGCGGTGTGGACACCGGAAGTGAACAAACTTCTGGAGCTGAAGAAACAGCTGACGGCGGCGCAGGCGCAGGCCCCGCCCACTTCCGGTTCAGTGGCGGAGCTAGAGAAGGCGGTGGCTGAACAGGTATTTAATAATTTTAAACAAAAAAGAACCGACTTCACTTAGCCTCCACCTTTCCAAAAGCAAATACTCGAGCTGCTGTAAAAATACTGAAATCATTATAGGTGTGCCATTTTAATAGTTGAAGAGTTCCCTAGATTTCTCCAGGATCCCATTATCAGATCCTGACCTGGTTACAATAGGGACCAACTGTGAAGTATACTCTTTCAAACAAAAAGAGAATTTTCCAAATCGGTCCAGCCGTCTTCGAATAATCGGTGAACAATTGAACATATATAAAAAAAAGCATAAACAAAGATCCCGACGACGAATTGATAACCTCCTCCTTCGAAATCTTGAAGTCGGTTGATAAACATGGGACAATCTTTCACAAACTGACCTAGTCCCACAGTAAGCTCAAGAAGGCCTGTGCTGTGGGTACTAGGCGATTGTATATAGAAAAATGTTTAATACTGTAAATCGCCAGTAAATGGCCACCTTTAAATAACTGGCCCTCATACTAAAAAACCGGCCAAGTGCGAGTCGGACTCGCGCACCGAGGGTTCCGTACAAACCCATAACAAGCAAAAGTTGTAGTATGTTTATTACTAATTTCAATTTAATACCTCTACGCGTTTACGAGGAAAAAGGTAGTAAGTTTAAAATTAAAAAAAATATTTTTGGTATGATTTTACTAAAAATGTCTACTTTTCGTAATTTTTCCTCTATCTTCTTCGTGCCAAGTTTCATGTTTCTGAGTTTACGCGAAGTACCCTTTAGGTTTTGAGTTTCTTGCGAGTACTCAGTTTCAAAATATGCGACTTAAATTGCTATTTCTTTTGATTGGGATGACATAAAAGTTTGGTTTTGCTACATCTGAAAGGTCCTATAGCCCTGAGTATTTGACATGAATTTCAATTTAATACCTCTACGCGTTTACGAGGAAAAAGGTAGTAAGTTTAAAATTTAAAAAAATATGTTTTTGTATGATTTTACTAAAAATGTCCACTTTTTGTAATTTTCCATTGTATATGCTATATGACGTTGCCTTGTGCCAAATTTCAAGTTTCTGAGTTCACGGGAAGTACCCCGTAGGTTTTGCGAGTGCCGAAAAACTATAAAATTTGCAGCATAAACGACTGTATCTTTTGATTGCGTTAGCTTATAAGTTTGATTTTTTCACAGCTCCAAGGGACAATAGACCTAAATATTTGATATAAATTTCAGCTTCATACCTCCACGCGTTCCTGAGAAAAATGGTCTTGACAGACAGACAGACAGACGGACAACAAAGTGATCCTATAAGGGTTCCGTTTTTTCCTTTCGAGGTACGGAACCCTAAAACTGAACTCTATTCACCTACAAACAGAATTCATTTTAGTATAATCTGGCCAGTTATTGAAGGGTGGCCAGTAATTAAAACTTTATACCAAAATAGCCTTTTCCCGCGGCTTCGCCCGCGTACTATAAGTACTCAAAAAGGATACGATACCCATGTTGATTTTCAGAGTTTGTAACCACATTTGCCCCTTTTAGGGGTTGAATTTTCAAAAAACCTGAAACACGTTTACTCATTTATCGTTCGGAATATTCCTGTGAAGTTTCGAATAAAATAGTCTAACAAATCTTGATTCGCCATACAAACTTTGGACCCCCATTTTACCCCCTTAGGGGGTGAATTTTGAAAAATCCTTTCTTAGCGCACCCCTAGACCTTATAAGGAACCTACGTGCCAAATTTGGAATCTCTAGAACCAGCGGTTTGGGCTGTGCGTTGATATGTCAGTCAGTCAGTCAGTCAGTTTCTTCTTTTATATATTTAGATGATGTATTCTGTTTGTAGGTGAATAGAGTTCATTATTAGTATGAGGTGGCCTGTTACTGGCAATTTACTCTATACAGGGTGTAACAAACATAGTGGTGATCCGTTGAAGGGCATAATTGGTATCACATTTCGACTAAGAAAAAGTAAGAAAAAAAAATTGGACGCGAAAAACTTTTTTTTTGTATGGGACACGTCGTCTTAGCTGCCCAACACTACCTACAAAATCATTTTTGATTTTTGCGTTTTTTTTTTAAATAGCTTTTCATAATTAGAATACGCTACCAATTATTTTATTTTTTTATACCACGACGGTGGCAAACAAGCATACGGCCCGCCTGATGGTAAGCAGCTACCGTAACCTATGGACGCCTGCAACTCCGAAGGAGTCACAGGCGCGTTGCCGACCCTTCACAAAAAGGAGGATTCACTGTGTTGACGGCTAAAGAAACAGGAAGGACCCTCATCGTGAACACACTGGGTCCTCTTTGAGCTCTTTGGCAACCTTAACATTATTCACCAGCAGGAACACAACACTATGAGTAGGGTCTAGTGACATTTGGCTGTGGTTTTCTGTAAGGTGGAGGTACTTCCCCAGTCGGGCTCTGCTCCAGATTTGAGCGAGATGACATTCGCTGAACGTGCCCTACCACACTTAGCGAGATGCCATTCGCAGTGCCCATACCTCTCTTTTTGGCGTAGTTTAAGGACATACCCAAGTCCGGACGTAGTTTAAGGACATACCCAAGTCCGGACGTAGTTTAAGGACATACCCAAGTCCGGACGTAGTTTAAGGACATACCCAAGTCCGGACGTAGTTTAAGGACATACCCAAGTCCGGACGTAGTTTAAGGACATACCCAAGTCCGGACGTAGTTTAAGGACATACCCAAGTCCGGACGTAGTTTAAGGACATACCCAAGTCCGGACGTAGTTAAAGGACATACCCAAGTCCGGACATAGTTTAAGGACATACCCAAGTCCGGACGTAGTTTAAGGACATACCCAAGTCCGGACGTAGTTTAAGGACATACCCAAGTCCGGACGTAGTTTAAAGATATACCCAAATCCGGACGTAGTTTAAGGACATACCCAAGTCCGGACGTAGTTTAAGGACATACCCAAGTCCGGACGTAGTTTAAGGACATACCCAAGTCCGGACGTAGTTTAAGGACATACGTACCCCGGGTCCAAAACCCTTAAACGGATCGCGAGCTTTTTTGTTACACCCTGTATAGAAAACATTCATAACTCAGGAACATTAATATCCGTGATAAACACACGAGTAAATGCCCTGACCAGTTCCCACACTTCAAGATGCTTTGAAGCGTCCTTAGCATCGAAAAGAGTTAGTTCCGCAGCCAAAATGGCAAAAACTGAACCCTTATAGTTTCGTCATGTCCGTCCGTCCGTATGTCACAGCCATTTTACTCGGAAACTATAACACGTATCATAACACTTTCGCAACCGGGCAAAATTTTGAACAATACCCCAGAAACCGACAGAACCCGCCAGGCGGGCTACGACGTGCAACGAAATGCCGCACGCCGCGTGCCCGGCATCTGAGCAAACATTACGCCTACCAGGCGGGTTCTCGGTAGTCAAAGTGTTAATAAAATTTACACAAAAGGTGTATTTTGCATGTCGCTATTTAGTTATGTAGTTAAATTGCATAAAAAAAATGTTTTGTGGGGGCGCCCCATACATTATTGAATTAAAAAAAATATAACCTAATATCAAAATGTTACACACATCAATCGATAGGTCTTTAAAAGTAACATTGAGGATTTTTTGTACATTTTGTGATTAAGTGAATATTTTCAGAAATAAGCGCTTCGAAAGTCTGAAAAATTGTGTCCCCCCCCCCCCGTGTATGTAACTTTTGAACCTAAGTCCAAAAAATTGAGAAGATGCGCCTTATACTTTCTACGAAAATTGTTTTGAACATTATCGGTGTAGCCATTTTTGAATTATCTCCAAAAAACTTCTTCCATAGGCATCGGATACGACCTTTTCGTATTAGTTTGGTTCTTATTCCATTGAAGGTACGGAACCCTCCATTATGCGTGGTCCGACACGCACTTGGCCAGTTCTAAGTAAATACCAACACATTTTTTTACAGGGTGAAAAGGTCCGACAACTCAAATCGTCGACCAAAGACAAGGCTGTGTGGACACCGGAAGTGAACAAACTGCTGGAGCTGAAGAAACAGCTGACGGCGGCGCAGGCGCAGGCCCCGCCCACTTCCGGCGAAAGCGTCGCTAGTCTGGAGAAGGCTATAGCCGAACAGGTAAATAATAAATAACTATTAGACCGTAAGCCAGGAACGAATGTCATGACCAATCGCGTCCCAGGCGATAACTTGTGAAGTGGTTAGGGGCGATGTATAACGAAGCCTCATAAAGGCCAGCTGCCGCTCCGTTGGTGGGTTGAGGAACGGCAGCCATTTAATCATTAAAAAAAACGGTCATCGCGTCCCGATTGAAAATTTGTCAGATGATAGTTTATATGCCCTTACAAACATGAAAAATCGTCAGCCAGCTGTATCGAGGCGTCAGCTGATGCCCTGAAGATTTGCGATACAGTCGACTAATGATTTTTTATATTTATTTTTATATTAATAGGATATAAACTATCATCCGACAAAGTTTCAATCGGGGCGTGATGACCATTTTTTTTTAATTGATTAAATCGCTGCCGTTCCTCAACCCACCAACGGAGAGGCAGCTGACCTTCACGAGGCTTCATTACACATCGCCCTTAACCACTTGACGCGATGACCAACGAAATTTGTTCCTGGCTTACGGTCCATATACAGGGCGATCAATCCAAATGGGTCAGTATAAAGAAGTCAGAAACTATGAGAGATAGCGAAATCTGTTCTTAGGAACCATGGCGTCGATTTTAGATTTATTAATAATGACATTCAAACTTTTTTTTTTAAACTCATACATAACCGGGAATCGAACCTGGTCAATATTCTTTATGTAATCGCGTGTAGTATTTACAGAGACTTCGACCAGGTTCGATTCCCGGTTATGTATGAGAGATATAAAAAAAAATGCTATTATTATTAAATCTAAAATCGAAGCAATGGTTCCTAAGAACAGATGTCGCTATCTCTCATAGTTTCTGACTTCTCCCTACTGACCCATTTGGATTGACCACCCTGTATGTATAGCGTACGGACAGGTGGTGTCATTCTTGAGTAGGGAGAGCAATGGAGTCGCCTAGGTTAAATTTTATGATTGAATGACTAATGATTTTTTTTTTGTCTAAAACGTACATTCCTTATTCAAGTAGTAGGATTTTTTTTGTATCAAATTATTTTTCATATTATTACTCAATTTAATTAGACAGATCAAAAAAGAGTTGGAAACATCATCCAAAGGTCTAGCGGAGACAACGACGGCGATCTGACCTTCCAACCCAGAGGGGAAACTAGACCTTGTTGGGATTAGATCCGGTTTCCTCACGATGTTTTCCTTCACCGTAAAGCGACTGGTAAATATCAAACGATATTTTGTACATAAGTTCCGAAAAACTCAGTGGTACGAGCCGGGGTTTGAACCCGCGACCCCTACCTTAAAATGCTAAATGTCCTACGTTAAAATGCTAAATGTCCTACCTTAAAATGCTAAATGTCCTACCTTAAAATGCTAAATGCCCTACCTTAAAATTAGGGAATGCTCCCAGTTCTGATTTTGTATGGCGAGAACCGGGAATTCCCGGTTCCGGTACTGGATTTGTATAAAAAACGAGTACCGGGAGCATACCCTACTTAAAATGCTAAATTTCCTATCTTAAAATGCTAAATACCCTACCTTAAAATACTAAATACCCTACCTTAGAATACTAAATGCCCTACCTTAAAATACTAAATGCCCTACCTTAAAATGCTAAATACCCTACCATAAAATGCTAAATACCCTACCTTAAAATGCTAAATACCCTACCATAAAATGCTAATTGCCCTACCTTAAAAACTACTATCGGTTCGAAAATCTATGAGAATAAAGTAAATGTCCTATCTTAACTGCAACTCTGACTACGGCCATAATATAGCATCTCTGAATACAAGTAGTTATGGCAACTTGCAGCTCGGGTATCACAAGCGCGTTGCCGTCCTAAAAACGTGTCATTTTTTCCAGGGCGACAAGGTGCGAAAACTGAAGTCCTCGACAAAGGACAAGGCTGTATGGACCCCGGAGGTGAACGTGCTTTTAGACCTCAAGAAACGACTAGCGGCCCTACAGACCAAGTAGATAGATTTAGGGTTCAGGTGTGAGTGATATTGTATAGGTCATAAGCATACATCGGGGTTTTCGGTGCGAGAATGTTTGACATTAGCCAAAGTTAACTTCAAAAACAGAATGTACTCTAGCAGGTTTCTACCTAATGAATAATTGATTGAAAAAATCATAGGATTATAAAATTTATATGTAACTAGCTTTTGCCCGCGGCTTCGCTCGCGTTAAATTCGGGGTAAAACGGTTCCCCTTTCCTGATTTAAAATACAGAAGAGAACTCGGAACAGAATAAACCGCACACAAATAGTCCGCATACCAAATTTTAGCTTTCTAACTTGAAAATTGCGTAATGCTCCATACAAACTTCCATCCCCCATTTTAGGGAAGTGGGGGGTTAGAAAGAGACAAAAAGTAGCCTATGTCACTCTCCATCCCTTCAACTATCTCCAATTAAAAAATCACGTCAATTCATCGCCCCGTTTTGCCGTGAAAGACGGACAAACAAACAAACACATACACTTTCCCATTTATAATATTAGTATAAATAGCTGACTATTAACAACATCGACCGTGATGTAAGGAATAGGATAAATGCGGGATGGATGAAATGGCGGCAGGTCTCTGGAACAACGTGCGATCCGCGCATGCCCCTTAAACTTAAGGGGAAAATCTACAAAACGATCGTGAGGCCTGTCGTAATGTATGGATCAGAATGCTGGGCGACGAAAGTGACAGACGAAAGAAGAATGCATGCTGCGGAAATGAGAATGCTGATATGGATGTGTGGACTGACAAGGAAGGATCGGATTAAGAATGAGTATATAAGGGGAAGCTTGAAAGTAGCACCAATAACAGAGAAAGTGAAGGGTGGTAGGTTAGCATGGTTTGGGCATGTCATGAGGAGGGATGAATGTAATATAAGCAAAAGAATGTTAGATATGAAAGTAGATGGGCGAAGAGCTATGGGTAGGCCAAGGAAACGATGGATGGATTGTGTAAAAGAGGACATGAGGAAAAAAGGAGTGAGTGAGGAGATGACGGGAGATAGAGGAGAATGGAAGAAGAAGACATGTTGTGCCGACCCCACATAACGTGGGATAAGGGCAGGGAGAAGAAGAAGCTGACTATTATATATATATTGTAGGTACATATACCTATGATTTTTTTTAAATATTTTTTTTATTTATTCATGTAATGACCGATCATTATCAACCTTCAGTTAAGCAAATAGTTCATAAATATCGGACGTCAAGATTAATATTTGACACTTATTATACCGTGTCTTTGTCTTAGGTAATTATCTAGTTGATAAATTTCGGATATGCAATTGCATTTTTAAAATACTATATAATAGTCAATACAAACATGCCTCCAAGAAAAAAAGCTTGTATCATAGTGTGTATACTATTCACAGAGATGTAGTTATTCATTAGGCATAATATGATATTTTCTCAGACTAACCTATCTCTTAATCTCTACTCCTTCTCAAATCGTTCCCGCACCGAAAACCCCGATGTATGGTCATAAGGAAATACACGAAGACATGGATTGACAATGCCTATACAAAATCGCGTTCCTCGAACCTTCAGGTTATACGTCAGTTTTCGGCACTAAGTGCCACAGCGCCATCTGTCGAGTCTGGAGTAGAGTTATCCTGTCAGCGTTAATCGCCGGACAAAATATTAGAAACTAGAATTTAGTGTTTGTGGTGACCGATAGATGACGCTAGTGCTTTAACCTGAAATAAAGGAACGCGACTTTGTATGGATATTGTCAATCCAGACAAACAGACAAAAATATCAAGTTAGATCGTATAATGTGAAAATTGGTGTTCACATATTTTTTTCACTTATTGTGTGTAAGATATATTGCTAAAATAAATACACATTTGTGTGTAATATGGCCAAAAGAGAGGTATGGGTACTGCGAATGTCATCTCGCTCAAATCTGGAGCAGAGCCCGACTGGGAAAGTACCTCCAACCTGGGAAAACCACAGCCAAATAGCACTAGACCCTTCTCATAGTGCTGTGTTCCTGCTGCTGAGTAAGGTTGCTAAAGAGCTCAAAGAGGACCCAGTGTGTTGACGACGAGGGACCCTCTTGTTCCTTTAGCCGTCAACACAGTGAATCCTCCTTTTAGTAAAGGTTCGGCAACGCGCATGTGACACCTCTGGAGTTGCAGGCGTCCATAGGCTACGGTAGCTGCTTATCATCAGACGGGCCGTATGCTTGTTTGCCACCGTCGTAGTATAAAAAGGTCACTGGTACATTTAGCGATGTACGTTCAAGATCTTTGATTGTTAACTGTCACTCGAGATGAAAAAAACTTATTTATGTTTTAACTATACTTAGGTAAATATAAATTATTTATTACCGTAGTGTTTTTTATTTATTTACATACCTCATTATTATCTAAATATATAAAAGAAGAAACTGACTGACTGACATATCAACGCACAGCCCAAACCGCTGGTTCTAGAGATTCCAAATTTGTCACGTAGGTTCCTTATAAGGTCTAGGGATGCACTAAGAAAGGATTTTTCAAAATTCACCCCCTAAGGGGGTAAAATGGGGGTCCAAAGTTTGTATGGCGAATCAAGATTTGTTAGACTATTTTATTCGAAACTTCACAGGAGTATTCCTAACAATAAATGAGTAAACACGTGTTTCACATTTTTTGAAAATTCGACCCCTAAAAGGGGTAAATGTGGTTACAAAGTCTGAAAATCAACATGGGTATCGTATCCTTTTTGAGTACTTATAGTACGCGGGCGAAGCCGCGGGAAAAGCCTAGTTAATCATAAGTATTCATCTGATTATACAGGGCGTGACAAAAATAGTTGTGATCCGTTTAAGGGCATAATTGATATCGTTTTGCGACTAAGGAAAAGTAGGAAAAAATTAATTTTGACGCGATTTTTTTTGTATGGTACAGTCACCGGCAATAGTATCTTCCTACTCGAAGGCCGCAAAAATATGTGACACCAGGCGCGGATACAGGGGGGGCAACAGGGGCAATTGCCCCCCCCTGAAACGCAAACCTCCCATACTACGGGGCCCATAGGTGGGGACCGCGAGATTTTTTGTGAAGGAAAGTGCCCCCCCCCTGAACAAAAGAGGAAAGTGCCCCCCCCTGAACGAAATCCTGGATCCGCGCCTGTGTGACACGCTCTTATTACCCTGGGGATCAATTACCCTGCGTCCGTAGGAAACACCTTAGACAACCCTACATGTGATCCCTGGGTGGTGCTAAAAGAGTAACAAACTTGGCAGCCGCACAGTCCCATCTGGACCTAGCACTCACTGGATTTTCTTTATCATCTGCTTTCACACTACAACTACCCCAGAGAAGAAATGCCTCCAATCCAGTAGCCATACGCTAAAAAAATAGTAGATTGTTTGACAAGGGTCTAAAGTAGGCAATATTACCACGAGGTGGTATTTTCCCGAACGAAGTGAGGGAAAATTGTTCGAGTGGTAATGTGGCTTTTAGACCAGAGTAATGCATACTGTTTTTCACTTCGATTGCGAGAAAATAAGATAAAAATACTTATTATTTACGCACAATAACTGAACTAAGGTGAAATTATGGTTTAACTTGACGGTCTTTTAATTTTTTTTAACTTCTTTGACATAGGTACAAAATATAAATACCGCGAATAAATGCCACAGACGACGGTATAATCAGCTCTAGACGTGTGCGCCGCGCCGGCGTGGCGTAGCCGCGCCGTGGGACCCACGCCGCCGCCGCCGCCGCGGATTTCAAAATCCACGCCGTTGGCCAAAATTTCAGATTTCGGCAAAAATTAGCCAATGACAATTACCGATGAAGGAAAGTCAGTTGAAAATTTAACAACGTACATATATTGACGAATTAAACCATGAAAACATCTACACATTGAAATAGTTTGGGTGTGGTTAATTCGTTCTCTTTCGGGAGATTAATAAATGAGTATGATTTAACCGCTCACCTAACAAATATGAAGTCGATGGCCTTATTAATAAGATTGGTAACGAAAATAATAAATCTGCCATCATAATTGTACCACCAACTAAATTATATTGAGAAAAGAAGTGTTTTCGGTGGCAGGATTGATCCTTAATACTGAACAGTATGTTTGGACCTACTGCGAGTCAAAAAAGGATCTTCATCATCATCACTAGTCGTTCCCTCAGAGCTGAGGATCATATCCTTCTGTTGAAGACCATGTTCCTCCATAGGCTTCTATCCCTCGCTAAGCGCATGGCTTCTTGCAGTTTTAATTGCATGGGTGCAGTGATTTGGGCATACCCTCTTGCAGGGGGAGGGCCTCTTAGTTTTGTGCCTTTAACTTTTCTTTTAAAGCCCTCGCCAACACCACATCTCAAACGCGTCGATACGGCTTTTCAGATCTGCCTTGATAGTCCAAGTTTCAGAACCGTATAGGAAAATTAGAAACACCAGGGAACGCATAAGTCTAACCTTAGTCTGCCTCTGTATGCCGCAATCTCTACAGATCCTATCTAACCGAGTCATAGCACCCTTCGCTATTTGAATCCTTCGGATGATTTCACGTTCACACCTACCATCGCTAGATAGAAGTGAGCCAAGGTAGTTGAAGGCGCTGACGCATTCTAGGTCTTTCAGTGCTAGGCTTCGTCGAGGAGACTGTTTCCGGCGTACGAACATTAACTTGGTTTTGACATGGTTGACGTGAAGTCCTAATTCGATGTTCTCCGCTTATATTCGCCGGAACAAAAGACACATCTCTTCCTCATTGGAAGCCAAGAGCGTTGTGTCGTCAACATAGCGTAGGTTGCTGATCGTTTTGCCGCCAATTGATATGCCACCGTCCCAGTTCTCGGTGACCTTACGTAAGATGTATTCGCCGTAGATATTAAAGAGCTTCGGATTCGGAGACAATATACAGCCCTGTCTTACTCTTCTTTCCGGCTTGAACTGGTCCGACAAGGTGTTCTCGATGCGCAACTTTAGCGTCAACCCTTTTTTATGGAGAGGTATAACCATGGATTCAGTCCAGTCTCTCGGCCACTGGCCAGTTCTCCACACTTTGAAGCAAATCTGGTGTAAGAACTGTGTATCTTCGCCAACTAGATTATTTAGGAGACTAGCGCATATACCATCAGTACCGACGGCATTAACTTTCAGACGATGCACAGCGTCATTTCGCACCAAAAGATGTTCCGGAACTTCCCGATAGAGTTGTTCCGAATAGTCTCTCCATCTAGCCAACACTTTTTCCTAGGTCTGATAAAAATTTTCCATCAGTATCCGCTATCTGCCAGCGTCTAGGTTTATATTCACGGGTGAGAAGTTTGACTTTCTGGAACAAGTCTTTAGAATGAGCAGTTGCAGCATGGTTTTCGATTTCGTCACACAAAGCATGGATTGAATTATTCTTATCACGTCTGCATGCCCTTTTCACGCAAGTGTGTAGCCTGGAATACTCCTTTTTTGCTATGTCTGTGTTAAGGCCTTGTTCTTTGAGAGTCCTCTGTCCCTCGATAAGTTCCCAGGTAGCATCAGAAATCCAAGGTTTCCGCCTTGCTTGTCTCCCAGGAGTGGGGATGACGTCTTTCGCTGTTTCGGACACAACCACATTGAAACCATTCCATGTTATCTCTGTACCTTCAAAAGGATCTCTTATAACGTCCTTCATCTTGAGAGGCAACCTTCTGGCGAGCTCCCGCAAGATATTTCTTGGTAGCTGGCCTTGGTACACACTTCAGATGGAATTGGCTTTAAAAGGATCTTAATTTATCACAATTATGAAAAACATCAACATAAAAGCGATTTCCGAAAAATAGGCAGGACTGAAGTGTACTAGAAAAAAACAACACCCTTAAATAATAAAACGGCCTTATATATCGTTTTATGTTCCCTGTCCCTAAAAAGTTTTTGATATTTAACATATTTTTAATGCGAAACGTGAGCCTTGCGAGTGCAGCCAAAAGTGACCTTGACGCCGGCGTGGCCCAGCCACGCCGCCAAAAATTCTCGGCGCGCCGCCGCCGCGGATTTTTATGGCGGCGCACACGTCTAATCAGCTCTTTAAACAGTTTAAACACGCTTTAAAGCGCTTCCAAAAAAATTAAATCTTGATTAAATGAAAATTAAATGATTGTGAAGTAGGACCTAAAAAACACCTCATATTTTGAGAAATAAATTGCGTTTCCCGATTGGTCGATGTTAACATTGCTGTGTTCTGATTGGTTGATATTAAATACATGTTTTTTAAGGACTTAAATTATTTACACAGTATACGCACCAAAAAAAGTATCGTTCCGATTAACTTCGATATGTGTTGTGATTGGTGGATTTAATATGGTGAAGTGTTCTGATTGGTCAATTTAAAATGTTTTGTAAATCATAAATATGTATACATATTAGCCCTAGGGGCTAAATGTACTACTTTAGTCCGCCTTGGTAAGCATAATATGACACACGTTTTGAGCATGAGAAGTGAAAAAAAAAATTACCCTACAAATAAGAGCGTGTCACATATTTTTGCGGCTTTCGTGTAGGAAGATACTATTGCCGGTGACTACATGTCGTCCCTGCTGGCCAACCCTCCATACAAAACCAATTTTCTTTTTCGTAAGAAAAAATTGTTTTTCTTACTTTTTCATAATGAAAATACAATACCAATTATGCCCTTAAAAGGATCAACAGCATTTTAAACCGACTTCAAGATTTCGAAGGAGGAGGTTATCAATTCGTCGGGATCTTTGTTTTTGCTATGTTTTTTTAATGTATGTTCACCGATTATTCGAAGACGGCTGGACCGATTTGGAAAATTATTTTTTTGTTTGAAAGAGTATACTTCACAATTGGTCCCATTGTAACCAGGTCAGGATCTGATGATGGGATCCTGGAGAAATCGAAGGAACTCTTCAAGTATTATAGGCACACCTATAGTGATTTGAGTATTTTTTACAGCAGCTCGAGCATTTGCTGTTGGAAAGGTGGATGCTAAGTGAAGTCGGTTCTTTTTTGTTTAAAATTATTGTTACACTTTATATGTGATAGTACTGATAGTGTAGGTAGATCAAAAGTTACTATTCGCTTACACCTTGCCGTCTACGAATAATCGGTGAACATACATAAAAAAGAGCAAAAACAAAGATCCCGACGATAACCTCCTCCTTCGAAATCTTGAAGTCGGTTGAAAATAATTTATAGGTCCGATATGGGATGACGATGAGGCGATTCGCTATAACGTGCGAATCGCCTCATTTGTGGAATCGCACCCTAAAATATAATACTACGATCGATACCTGTGCGTGCTATGAATTTTAGTTCGGCTAGAAGCATGACGTCATTCAAAGGCGTCCTGTATACACTTGAAAAAGAAAAAGAATTTTACGCTTGCAAATGGTAAAACAATACTCATTGCTTACATTTTTATCTACAGTCTGTGCGGAAAGAGAAGTGTCGTAGTTTGTATTGAGTTCCATACAAATCACGTCACTTCTCTTTCCGCACAGACTATATAAAAACCTAACCTACTTCCAGATGACTTATAAACTTGATATTAGGCATCCAGATAGACTTTTAGGCATACCTACACAGAGAAAAAATCTGAAAACTGAAAATTATTGATAATTATACGATAAAAAAATTATATACATCAAAACCCTGATTAAAACCTAACCCACTTCTAGATGTATGCGAAACTTGATATTTGGCATCAAGATAGACTTATAGGCGTAGGTATACAAACAAAAATATCTGATAACTGAAAATTATTATAAAGGTTGTCTGGAAGAGATCGCTTTTTAGCGATAAGACCGCCAATTGTTTTACCTCTGATTATTCTGTTTGTAACTTGTATTTTATGTGTTTCTTTATTTTGAGGTGTGCAATAAAGAGTATTTATGTTATGTTATTATTGATAATTAATATGAACAAATAGACGGAGAGCTAGTCACGTCAGATATGACACAATAATGAGAGCGACGAAACCTCTTTCGTAAGTTTGGAGATCAAATAATGCAAACCACTTTAAGAATACAAATCCTAGAGTTCTGGTTTTGATGCAGTATTATGAGAAAATTATATAAATAATTAGATTATATCATTACCAAAACTTTTTGTAGGATTTTCTCTCAGTACAAAAGTGAAAAAAATTGTGGGCAATTTTTTCAATTTCAAGCACAGCTATTTCTGTTGGGGAAAAGTAGTCAAAAATGACGTATAATGTAATTCATAGTTTCTCGCCTACTGTTTCCGTTTCCCAAATAATATTATATGTTTTTTTATTGTAATGTTAAAATATAGGCCCCGTTCTCTATATTTAACACAACTTTGGCAGTTTTTACCTATTTCGGTACTTATTACTTTTTTACACCTCAAAAATTTTGCTAGTCTGTCATTCTGACCTCCACCCATTAAAAGCTGCCAGATGCCCGGATCTAGCATAGCAATTGCCCCTATTGCCCTCCCCCCCCACCCCCTGAAACGCGAACCTCGTACACTACGGGGCCCATAAGTGCGAACCGCGAGATTTTTTGTGAAGGCAAGTGCCCCCCCTTGAACGAAATCCTGGATCCGCGCCGCGCCTGGTCAGTTAATATAAGAGTTAATACTCGTATGTGACATATAATTCTGAGGCAAATCATTGAGAAGTATACTGAATATAACCGGACATACTATTTTGCATTCATCGACTACAGCAAAGCGTTTGACAGTCTACTTCACAGCAAGATATGGGAAACGCTAAAAAATCAAGGAATAGAAGAAAAATATATCAGAATAATTAGAAATGTATACAAGCACAGCACAGCATGCATCCAACTAGAAAGAAGAGGCCAACCATTTCCAATAGAAAAGGGAGTCCGACAGGGGGACCCCCTATCGCCTAAGATCTTCTCAGCTGTACTCGAATATTTAGATCACTGAACTGGGAAAGTTACGGCATTAACATTGATGGCTGCAGTCTGACAAACTTAAGGTTTGCAGACGATATTGTGCTTTTTGCTAGAAACCACCAAGACCTGAACACCATGATCAATTAACTAGCAAGGGAAAGCGAGAAAATGGGACTTCAGATGAATCTAGACAAGACCAAAGTCTTCACAAATGGCCCACGGGAAAAAATCAACATAGGACAAAACAACCTTGAATATGTTGACGAATATATATATCTTGGTCAAGTAATTTCAACCAAAGACGTCACCAATAGAGAAATCGAGCGAAGGATTGGAAATGGATGGAACCGGTACTGGGCCATGAAAGAAGTAATGAAGGACTAAAATCTTCACATTGGCGCAAAGACCAAGGTATTCAATACGTGTATACTACCAATACTTATGTACGGAAGCCAAACCTGGGCCCTCACCAAACACCAACTGAACAAGCTGCGTATCTGCCAAGTTTCCATGGAACGAAGTATGCTGGGAATAAGAAAAGCTGATCGGATAAGGAACCAGGTCATAAGAAGCAGAACCAAGGTGCACGACATTGTCACAAAAATTAGAAGGCAAAAATGGAAGTGGTCAGGTTACACCAGCAGAGGCAAGGACAAGTGGAGCAAGAAGGTGATCCAGTGGTACCCAAGAGGCTGCAAAAGGAAAAGAGGAATGCAGTTCAAACGGTGGGATGATGACATCAGGCCTGTTGCTGGTGTCACATGGAGCAGGGTTGCCAGAGACAGGAACGAGTGGAGAAGACTGGAGGAGGCCTATGCCGACTGGCAAGCGGGCACCCAAATTATATAACAACAACCAGATAAAAGCAAACAATCGGCATTTGGGTGCCATGACAAAAGGCTGTATAAATAATAAATAATGTGACTATTATTTCATAATATAGATTACATTACACTACAAACAATAAAACTATACCCAAAATTAATATATGTGACTTGTAACGGAGCAGTTGATAAAAAGGTTACGGGGTCACAGTAGTAGATAAATAAAATCAAAAATATATCTTATGACCTATAAAATATAACGGTTACACTCACGTAACTTTAGCACTCCGGTTCCAATAGCACTCTTAGTGCTTGAAGATGGAGACCTAAGCTCTCCGAAGCATGTCGCGCGAAGTGACTAAAGTGACGTAAGTGTAATGTAACCGTTATATTTTAGTGATAGTACCTACTTATATCTCACGAAATTTTAAATTTAATAATCTTATGACTTATATAGAAAATACAAGTGCACACGTTATAAATCACGTATCTCACGCAATTACTTGCTATGAGCCTAAACACGGTTAGAAAATGGTTAACTTATTATATTACAGAATTTTGTTGATCAATGCATGGTCATGATAGGCTCTACTTTGTCATCACATCGCCACTCCAGCGTGTTTACATCGCTCTTTAGCGATAAGACCGCCAGGCGCCAATTGTTTTACTTACCTCTACTTTTCTGTTTGTAACTTGTGTATACTTTGTTTCTTTAATTTGAGGTGTGCAATAATAGTAGATTGTTTGACGAGGGTCTAAAGTAGGCTATATCACCACGAGGTGGTTATTTTCCCGAACGAAGTGAGGGAAAATTGTTCGAGTGGAAATATGGCCTTAGGCCAGAGTATATAATGCATACTATTTTTCACTTCGATTGCGAGAAAATCTTATTATTTACGCACAATAACTAAACTAAGGTGGTTTAACTTGACGGTCTTTTAATTTTTTTAACTTCTTTAACATAGATACAAAATATAAATACCGCGAATAAATGCCACAGACGACGGTATAATTAGCTCTTTAAACAGTTTAAACACGCTTTAAAGCGCTTCCAAAAAATTAAAATCTTGTTTTAATTGTTGTGAAGTAGCAACTAAAAAACACCTCATGTTTTGAGAATAAAATTGCGTTTCCTGATTGGTTGATTTTAACATTGCTGTATTCTGATTGGTTGATATTAAATACTAAATGTACTACTTTAGTCCGCCTTGGTAAGCATATGACACTTTTTGAGCATGAGAAGTGAAAAGAGTAAGTATTTAATTACAAAGGAATAAGATGCAAATGTGTAAACATATCTTTGATGACGACTTTACACCACCGACTATCTAGGTATACTAGGTACACGATGGGAAAAAAATGATAACTCAAGTTATAAAATTGAAGAAATTTGAATCTTATTGTAACTCTATTTTAAGTGCATATTTCTACAATTTATCATTTTTATTACTATTAATAGTGACATAATGGGTTTACAATATAAGTTAAATACTTATTAAATCATATGAAACTAATTTAAAACTATACATAAAACTCATAATAATTTTACATGGTTTTTAAAGTGGGGCATTCCACTCATACAATAGTATGTTATTCAATCAAATACAAACACTGAAAACATTGAAAAAATAATCAACCCAGCAGGATTAGTTGATAGCAGCGCCATCTATTATTTCCGTTGTGACACTTGCAAAAGGGTCGGCGAGAAGGTTATCTAACTCTAGTAGTTAGCACCTAGATGTCGCTTACGGCTGCTATAAAGTCGATGTAAAAATAAATGCAAAAAGATGATTGAAGCCATTGAGAATTTCGTCAACTCAGTAACTGAACCCATAGCTTAATTGGTAAAGCGATCGAGCCCCGGTAAGGCGTATCGATGCGAGGTTCAAATCCTGCTGGGTTGATTATTTTTTCAATGTTTTCAGTGTTTGTATTTGATTGAATAACATACTATACATAAAACTACATTAAAAACAAGAAAAATAATATAAGTACAGAATAAACCTACCTACCAACCCACGAAGTTACAAAAAGAAGACCCCGTCCAGCAGCTCCAATTGTGGCATAGTCCCCATCACGCTAGCGGCGTTCCCCCTTTGTATCGCCAGACTCAGTCGTTGTGACAGGTATGAGCCGGCTCTGGGGTCTCCTGAGGCGTGGATGAACCGGGACGAAAGGGCCTTCATAAATGTCTTCATGTCTGCCGACCAGGGAGGGACCCAACGTCTCGACTGCAAGCGCCGCAAATTCGTAATCCTTTAAAAGGGTGGAGTATTTGCGGCGCTTGAGAATTTCGTAAATTTGTCATCTCGACTTGTCACCTTCTTCCCGCCAATGTCTGTATGCCTAAGACTTCAAATGCCTTTTTTCCACCATCAGTGCCAGAAATGAAATTTTTGAGTAAGTATTAATTGAGTACATTTAATTTTCGTTACTTTGACCTATAAATTAAGCAAAAATATCGCGTGGTTGTGCCAGGCAGTACCTTCCTGACACGACCACGACCCCTATGCCGAAACCATACCCAAGTAACAAAGTTATCCTGTAGTGCACAGTTTACAGGCTTACAGCACTAGTACCTCTCTCTTAATGGTTCTAGGTTTTACCACAAAGCTTATAACAGGTTCCACGGAGTTTGTTTGGTTTTATAGTAGACCTGTTCTTATAAGCTGACTTATAGTCGTGTATAGAAAGAAATTATAGGCGCAGTAAAGGTTAAAAAGGCCTATAAAAGTGGTGCAAAGGTGTAAATACACTTGAGAATACATACTCCAGTAAGTTACACTTATAATCGCCTACAAGAAGTAGTTATAAATCCGCTACAAGTGTCATAAGCTAGTAATAGTAGTTTATTGAACTAAATGCACTTAGAACCTTTTTTACTTGTTACTGACCTTATAGGGGTGTACAAGTCAAGTTTAATCGTCAATTACAAGTGAATTAGTTCTACAGTGGTTTCTTCTAAGAGTAAGTGTACTTGGTATTATTGTGGACTCTCGAATGCTGTTATAGACTTAATTTATATATAAAGGTTTCTTGTAAAACTATTAGTGTCCAAAGATGTCTTCGTGAAGTCCGTTTAAGAAGACATTTGCTTTTAAAAATTATCGCATCGTCACAGCCATTTTGATTTCTTTTGAGGCATTGGGGTTTTATTAAATAATAACCAAAATGGATATAAACAAATGGAAGCGGTTAAAAAAAAGCGGTTCATATAAGAGGAAAGTACAGAAAACATACCAACAAATGATAAGTGTGCCGAGTTAATTTTAATTCGTCCCAATATGGCTCGAGAATGCTGTTAGGATTCATATTATTTTTAAACACAACTTAGTAAATAAGCCGTGTTCAAAAGGCGAACAAAAATTGAGATGTAAAACACAATATACTTCACCGAAAATACTCATGCGTTTGCCGCGCAAACATGTATGCACGTATAATATTACATGTATTCTGTGGACTAATTATAAATGTGAAGTATAGATAGTTTAACTTACCTCTTAATTTTGTTTATTCTTCTCCACAAAAGCACATCACAACAGAAAAGTCATACGGGTGTACGTTACAGGCCTGTCTGATTCCATTAAATGCTCATAGTGAGCAAATGGTTCTCCGGAGTCTAACTATAAGTATATTATGGGCTTAGGTCGTGATGTCTGGTTCTATTAGTCGCTCCTAGTTGGCTTCGCGGGAGCAGATAGTTCTGCGTAGGTCAACTATGAGTGTATTATTGGTCTAAGTGGTGCTCGCCCAGTCTACTATGAGTGTTTTATTAGCAAAAGTACGCGTATAAAATGGGCCCTTTTCCGTCGTTATAAACTTTTACTAGCCTGTTATAGACCTGGCTCCGGAACCACTACATAACCACATTTTGTTACTTGGGTAACCCTTATGGTACAATTTTTTTTCATGAATTTGTACCGCAATAGAAATAACAAAAGGCTCCGTGGTCGTGCTAGGGAGTATCACACAAATTATGTTACTCAAAAGGAATAAAATAAAGGAAATAATAGATAGATAAATATATTTATTAATCAGAAAGGGTATAGGAACATTTGATTTACTTTTTCACTTAAAAACGTATATAGATACAGGTAGGTAAAGAAGGAGATTTTTAACTTAATCAGGGGGGTTTCACTACGCAGTTTAGGTACATTTAGCTGGCGCGCCTCCCGGGCAGGCGTATGGCAGTGGGCTGCCGCTCCGCTCGCACGATAGTCGTGTCACGTGGCGCTCGCGCAAAATTGAAAATACACAATGGCTTCGAATCCTAAATCTCGATCTAATCCGTATAAAAGATGTCTTTACGGATGTCTGAATAAACGGAAGAACAAGGAAGCAGAAATAACATTTTTAAATTCCGGACGATATTGAAAGGTCCCTAAGTCCTTACTTAGTAATAGTTAAAATAATCATCCTTAATTTATTGAATATTGGTTGCCCAGAAACAAAATTAGGAACTGACCGACATATTTTCAAAGAAATACGGCTGTGGCATACCTACTTCCGTGAGAATCAGACATAATCTATAAAAAATTATATCTCCGGATAAAAATGTTATGTTTACAGAATCAACGTTTGTAATCCTAGCTACATGTTTATCTTAAAAATAATAAATCAGTAGGTACAGGTACAAAAACTTGTTAAGTGACAACCCCGTGCCGACGCTCACAGCTCGGTCATAAAACTGCGGCGCGCAAAGAAGATTCACGGTTCGTGCGCGGTTATAAGTTTCAATTTTGCTTGCAGGCGGCGGGTATAGGTATAATTTTATACCTAAATCTGGCTTTTGTGAAGGAGTGAATTTTCTGTACGGTTGTACTATTAGTTATTCTGTGACTTAATATTACTCGTACCTTCCTTTTTTTGGTCAAAAGGTACAACTAACAATAGTTATTTATTATACAAGGGGGCAAAGTTGATGTTTAACCTCTCGTGCTTTTATTGAGACCCGAGCCAGCGAAAGATGGCAAAATTGAGCCACGAGCGTAGCGAGTGGTTAAAAAAATAGAATGTTGAGCGAACGAGGGTCTCAATGCAAGAGAAGTTGAACAAACCTTGCTGCCGAGTATGAAACAAATATTTTCACCACACCACCACTGGAAAAATATAAGCTACAGAAAATAAAAAATCGAAACCAAATGAAAACTATTAAAATCATATAATTCAAAATCATCTCATTAAAGTCCATCCTGCCAGTTAACGTGAAAAAAACAACTCAAAACTTGTACCAAATTACTTTCCCCACATGTGGATAAAATTCAATTTCCCCCACCGCTCTCAAGGGATAAAGAGCGCGTTTCCAAGGTGGAGTGGTGAAAAATTAGTTTTTATTTTTTATGGTCGTAACTCAGTTTGAGGCATGCATGAGGCAGATTCATCCTCACCATCACCACACCTCTGTATATATATGCGGTCCGTGTACCCTTGCACGCGCAACGACTCGACGACTTGCCGGTTCAGGTCCAGATCCGGCCAGTAGTGGACCGAACAGTTGGTTATCTTAACAATCTTGCCATTATCGACGACCATTTCCCCGGCACCAGATACCGGGCTACCAGCAAGCAAGCTCGACGTATGTAGCAGCTCGCTTACATGTCTGTTCGACAACAGAACGGTACCATCAGGCCCCATCACGAAAATGGCGGCCGGTCCGATACGACCTTCGTCGGCATCGGCAGTATCCACCAACAAGCCTTGTGCATTGTACAGCTTGCCACCCTTCACATGAATCTCGAGGGCGGCTCTCTGACGTGCGTCATAATAAGTAACAAAAGGTGGACACTTGGAATTCCTTTGCCATGGACAAGCCTTATCCTCGTTGTTATAGCGGCTCTGCATATTATATGTTCTATACGCAAATGCTATACTCCAGGCGTCATCAAAGTTTCCATATTTCGAGCAATGAGAATGAGTATTGTTTTCCCATTTGCAAGCGTACAATCCTTTATATTCTTCAAGTGTATACAGGACGCCTTTGAATGACGTCATGCCTCTAGCCGCACTAAAATTCACAGGAACAGATGCACAGGAATCGATCGTAGTATCAGACCTTCGGGTGCAATTCCATAAATAAGGCGGCTGCCACGTTATAGCAAAAACATCGTTTTCGACTCTTTTAATACCCATGATGCTTTCGTTCACGGTGTACAATGGCGTACAGTTATTCTTTGTTGTCAAGGAACAGCGCAGCAATGCACCATGTTTTATGCCAGCGAAGATGTATCCATTAATAATAATCAATGAAAAAAAGGTGGTCTCCCGTTAAGTGGAAGGGCCGACAGCTGTACACTTCATTCAGCTCACATCGCAGAATAGTGCCATTGTAAAGAGCTCCATAAAGGTATCCATTTGCAGAAGCTAAGGCATACACATCTGATCCAGGACCCGTGTGAAAATTCTGGCAAAAATCCTTTTGATCTAGATTACACTTTAAAATTGTGTCATTATTCAAGCCGACATATAGGTAATCCCCGGACACATGCAAGGAGGTTGCGATATGTCCGGTAAGGGTGACAGCAACTTCGCACTCATAAGGGTCTTCGTGTGGACACCGCAGTACCTCGTTTTTCTTACCCACGAACACTACTGCAGGTTTGGAGTATATGGCATCGCGAACAGTTAAGTCTCTTGTTCTGATCACTTGAAGAAAGGGCGAAACATT
Source organism: Pammene aurita (assembly GCA_947086415.1). Classification (NCBI taxonomy): domain Eukaryota; kingdom Metazoa; phylum Arthropoda; class Insecta; order Lepidoptera; family Tortricidae; genus Pammene; species Pammene aurita. The sequence goes on from OX352312.1 coordinate 7,335,179, forward strand.
TTCTTTGTTGTATGAGTCGACGTAGCCTTCGTTTCTTGAGAGCTGATCACCGAGCGACGACGCAGAGCTGGACGCGACGAACAGCAGACACGCGAAAACGAACCACTACATGGTGAAACTACACGACGGTCAAATATTTTTAATTGAATGGCTCTAAGTACCGTTGGGTATATATAGGAGACGAAAGTTAAGCTGATAAGAGGCAGCGATTTGGGGGTTAAAGGTCTCAGTAAACATGGAAATACCTATGTTTGATTCATCGTATTTTTCTGCGTTGTGATATTTGTGATTTCAATTGGTAATACCTATGAAATACCTATGTAGGTCCTAGCTTTTGCTATTAGTTCAGCCGCGCATCTATTATTATGTCCTAATTTAGGATAGAAAACATACAACCGAATTGAGAACCTGCTCCTTTTGAAATCTTGAAGTCGGTTAAAAATACAATCTGAAAGCCATGTCTATATTTATTATTTACAGCTAATATTTCGTAAAAGAGTAACGATTATCACTACTGGACGGAAGGGGCTACTTTTTGAGGGGTAATTTAAGTTGGAACGCTTGTTGCTCGTAGATAACCAAATTTGAAACTGGCATTTTCTAAGCTCAGTACTCTAGGCACGCGATAAATAATAAGACCAGTTTACGATGAACATCCATTTCGCTGCGAGTATTATTGATGAATAATAAAGAATACTGTATTGTACTGTAGCAAAATTTGTTTAACTTCAAACTCGGATTTAAACGAATTAAAACAAATAGCACCTTTTTACCGTTTCTCCGATTTCTTTAGCGATTTATTCGAGTTTGAACTTTGAAGTAAACCGACTCAAATGTAGACAAAGTGCGTTTTGGGTAAGCTTTCAATGGATTAAGAGCTGCTTTCCAAGTGGGTATGGTGAAAAACATATAAGCTTGAAAGATAAATTCTCTAGGGCGTAAATGAATTACTTCCCACCCGCATCATAGATAAACTATGTCTTACTTTTAAAGCACGAAAAAATATTAATAGAATAAGGATAAAACCCACAGATTAATAACGATGGCTACAGTTCTAACCTACCCTAACCTATTCTGGTAGAGTTTTTTGTGTAGGAGGTCGTAGTTCTAATCTAATCTAAACCTAACCTATTCTGGTAGCAGTATTTTGTGTAGGGGGTGGCAGTTCTAACCTAACCTAACCTATTCTGGTATATACACATCTCTGAAATCTATATCGATTTAATGTGATGCTATTTTTTGATTTTTCAATACAGGAAATTACTTTAAAGATTATTTCTTTAAAGCGTCTTGAAGATATTCAGTGATATAGTCACCTTCTAATATAGTCAGTCTTCGACAATCCTTAGAGATTGTTCCCTGTCATTACTTGATCAGCATCTGTAAGATAATTTAAAAAAAATAAAAAAAATCAAGACATCGGGAAATTGAGAGTCTGTCTATCTCGTAAAATGTTGAAAAATATAATATCATGATTATTCTATTTCAATTCGATGGTTATTAAACTAATCATACATACCTAATGTAGCTAAATCTTTTGTAGTTAAATATTTTTTAATCGTTATAAACGGTATTACACTTTTACGCACTAGACATTATATAGGCAACCATAATAATAATAACTCCTACTTTTTGAAGGTAGCTGGGGACTTCCCGAGGATTCATTGGATGATGAATTCTTTCCCACAAAGAAATAATAAAATTTCTTTTAGGTTATATGAACAACCAATAGTAAACGCGTATAATATAGATTTTATGTTGAGTTCAGTTTTAGGGAAAGCAAAGAAAATAGAGTAAGATAGCTCAACAAACAAGGTTATTTGAACGTAAATCAACCTTTATTATAAGGCCAGGCCAGGGCATACAAAGGCGTATTCACAAAAAATAAAGCTTTGACGTTTGATTTTGAGAATAATGAGTATTATTGATTATAGAAGGATAAATGTATCCCATTTTTTTCATAGATCCAAACAAAGACGTTTGTTATTGAGCCTAACAAAGACGTGTATTATTGTAACTACTATCGAATTAGCCATCACCGGGCTTAAAGGGTTTGCTTTTGGTTTTGTTACATAGGTATTGTACGCGCTTCCTGCAGCCATAGCCCATAGTAATCTGTCACAGTTTATCGTTATGCCTAAATTAATACACAGTTACTGTATTTATAAAGATGTGTGGTTACCCTAATTTTATCTTAAGATATATTTTTGCTTGGCCTGCAGCCGTGGCCGATAGTAATCTGTCACAGTTGATGACATAGTACTCCATGGGCCTAGGCTGCAGGCCGCGCTTATTCTACTAGACGCCTAAATTAGTGCATACTGCATTTATAAAAATGTGTGGTTGTCTTAATTTTCCTTCATTTATATTGAAGTAGTAACCTGTTACTGTTGACAGTTCACTACCGGCTCCGGCCGCAGGCTGCGCCATTCTGCTAGACGCCTAAATTAAGAATGCATCCTGTATTTATAAAATGTGTGGTGTCCTTATTTTCCGTTAGTTTATACTGTATGCGTGACCTGCAGCCGTGGCCCATGGTAATCTGTCACAGTTGATGACAGAGAACACTATGGGCCACGGCCGCAGGCACACCATTTTGCTAGAAGTCTAATAATGCATACCGTAATAATAAAACTGTGTAGTTTTCCTAATTTTCCTTAGTTTATATTGTATGCGTGTACTGCAGCCGTTGCCAATGTAATCTATCACACTTGACGACTGTACACCATGGGCCGCGGCCGCGCCATTCTGCTGGACACCTAAATGAATACGTACTGTATTTATAAAAATGTGTAGTTAACCTAATTTTCCTCAATTTATATTGTAGGCGCGACCTGCAGCCGAGGCCCATCCATAGTAATGTCACTGTTAATGACAGTGCACTATGGGTCGTGGCCACGGCCGCAGGCCGCGCCATTCTGCTAGACGCCAAAATGAATGCATACTATATTTATAAAAATGTGTAGTTGTCTTAATTTTCCTTAGTGTATATTGTATGCGTGTCCGCGTATGCGCGCAGCTGTTGCCCATTGTAATTTGTCACACTTGACGACAGCCATTCTGCTGAACGCCTAAATTAATGTAGTGTATATATAAAAATGTGTGGTTATCCTAATTTTCCTTAGTTTATATTGTATGCATGACCTGCAGCCGTTGCCCATTGTAATTTGTCACATTTGACGACATTGCACTATGGGCCGCGGCCATTCATTCTGCTGGACGCCTAAATTAAAACATAGGTACTGTATATATATAAATGTGTAGTTATCCTCATTTTCCTTACTTATCTAATGTTACAAATAAACACTTCTTAATTAAGCGATAAATTGTTTTTTTTTTTCAGAATTAAGGCATAGTGAGGAAGAGGTGCCTATTTAGTACGTCTATAGTATCTGTTTGTCAGATGGTTCCTATGAACTATTGCGTTGGAGGACTAATTGATAGTGCTTATTTCGCCGGTTAGGAGTGCCTAAGAAGATCTAGGTAATAACTAACTCAAAAGTTTAATAGTAAAATCGCACTGGAGATGTGGCGGTGGCTGGCAGCGAATCGTTCGGCGTTTCCAAGCGCCAATTATACCACTAAAACTGGTGGCGTTTCGCTTCATGCCACTGTCATCTTTTGAGTTACTAATTATCTAACGATTGGTTGATATTATCAAATTTTTTTTGAGTACTCCTAATTGACTAAATAGGAATGAGGGTTTACACGATCGAAATTTTCACTACATGGCAGCACCGTGGCGAGAGGTCTAGCTGTAATAATCCACCAATCAATCATGTTTAATCTTTTTTTTTATTGGTGGATTTTGACAGTGGCTGTCAAAAAGACCTCTCGCCACGGTGCTGCCATCTAGTGAAAAACTCGATCGCGGAAACCTCGACCGACTCGATAGTTCCAGTAACCTACATAATAGGTACTATTAACTTACTTTATAGGTACAATTAACCTACCTATTGGATATACTTAACCTAGTTGAGTAGGTTTGGTGTACCCAACGAATAGGTTAATATTACCCAGTAAGCAGGTAATAACTACCTACTTACTAGTTACCACTAACCTACACATTAGGTATCCCCAACCAACTGATTAGGTTATATTAACCTACTCAATAAGTACACCTAACCTAATTACTAGGTGCCATTAACCTGCTCGTTGGGTTTATCTAACCTAATTAGGTAGGTTAATGGTACTTACTCAGTAGGTAGTCCCTACCTACTCAGTAGGTAGTCCCAACCTACTTGCTAGGTACCATTAACCTACACATTCGGTACAGCCAACCTAATTACTAGGTATATACTCGGTATACCCAACCGAATTAATAGATACCATTCACCTACACATTCGGTACGCGTTACCTAATCAGGTAGGTTAAAGGTACCTACTCAGTAGGTAGTCCCAACCTACTCAGTAGGTAGTCCCAACCTACTTGATAGGTATCATAAACCTACATAGATCGGTACAGCCAACCTAATTACTAGGTATATACTCGGTATACCCAACCGAATTAATAGGTACCATTCACCTACACATTCGGTACACGTTACCTAATCAGGTAGGTTAAAGGTACCTACTCAGTAGGTAGTCCCAACCTACTTGATAGGTATCATTAACCTACATAGATCGGTACACCCAACCTAATTACACGGTATCGTTAACCTACACATTTGGTGTACCCAACCTAATTACACGGCACCAGTAGCCCACTCATTCGGTACACCTAACCGAATTACTAGGTACCATCCACCTACACATTCGGTACACGTTACCTAATTACTAGATACTATTAACCTAGTCATTGGGTACATGCAACCTAATTACTATGTACCATCAACCTACATATTTGGTACGCCCAGCCTAATTACTAGGTATTATTCACCTACGCATTCGGTACACTCAACATAATTACTGGGTACCATTAACCCACGTATTAGGTATATCCAACCTAATTACTCGGTACCATTCACCTACACATTCGGTAGACGTAACCTAATTCCAAGGAGCTAGTAGGTTAATGATACCTAGTAATTAGGTTGGGTGTATCGAATCATTGGGTTAATGGTACCTAGTAAGTAGGTTGGGTGTATCCAATTTGTAGGTCAATAGTACCTGGTAATTAGGTTGGATGTACCAAATGACTAGGTTAATAGTACCTAGTAATTAGGTTGGCTGTACCCTACAAGTAGGTTAATAGAGTTAATAGTACCTAGTCAATAGATAGTGCCAACCTATTAACGCGGTATAATTAACCTATTTACTGAGTAAATACAACCAACTAAATAGGTAACTTCCAACCTACCAGTAGGTTAATTTAACCTAGTTAGTAATTAACCCAAGAAGTAGGTTAACTCAAAAATTACCGTATTTACCTAATATATGTATGTAGGTTAAGAGTAGATTAGGTTATTTTAACCGACTTATTAGGTTTTTGACAGTACCAAGTGCACTCGGTAGAATTAACCGACTTAGTCGTATGTCTGCGTTCTACCCAGAAAGTAGGTTACCTTAACCTAATAATCGCCTATTTTATTTCCCAGTGTAGCAGTTTTTTGTGTAGGCGGTCACAGTTCTAACCTAACCTCTTTCCAATAGTATATTTTGTATGGGGTCGTAGTATTATGTTCGCTTATCAAACTTCTTTACGGTTTCTGATCATTATTTTAGATGTAGGTAATACGATATATTAATTTACGTCATAAAGGTTATAAAAAATCAAATTAATCAAAAATACGAAACGACGATATGGATAACGTATGTTATATAATTTTTACTTTCTGACGATCTTATTTTGAAATTATTATCATACATTTTAACATGTAAATATTTTATAATGCCGCTACTAGACTTCAAAATATAACAAATAAAACTAACTAAATCTAAACTAAACTATATCGAAAAGAGGCCCCTGCGGCATGGTATTATGCAGCCGCGATCAGAATGGGATTAGACTTGACAGATTTGCCATACACCGATATATACAGCTATCTCAATCCCATTCTAATCGCGGTTTAGTAATAGCGAAGATGCTGGCAGCATTTCCTCTCTGAATTGCTAAACTTATTCGTTGAGCAAGACAAGTAGCTGCCAGCTCTTCGGTCTCCTGTGGCATCTCTGAGTCTCTTCCACAGGTCTTTTTTACGTTACGTTATAATAATTAGTCCATTATTAGGTATAATTTATTATACCTTTCGAACGTTTGTAAATTGAAATTATACCAGTTGTGTAGTGCATATACCTACGTTATAATACCAGAATAAATAGGGGACATTAAGTAAAGCTGATAAGAGGAATCAGTAAACATGGAAATACGTATGTTTCATCGTATTTTTCTGCTTTGCATTATTTTTGATTGCAATGAAGTACGTAAGGCTTTTGCTAATACTTCAGCCGCGCATATCATTATGTCCTAATTTAGGATAGAAAACACAATTTGCGAGCCAAAGTTTGTCTATATTTGCCGCATGCAGCATGCGGCGAACGACTCAGTGTAATTGCCGCTTAATGGAACAAGGATAAAGCTCAAAAATTATGAATGGTTCTTTTTCTTTTTTTTAAGTACCATGTGCTTGAGTTCTATACAGACCGTACTCTACCATAGACTATATGCCTCAGGCCTCTTGCCGTCGTCCCTGGTCAGACCAGAGTATATTAACACTCAACGTCTAAATAAATTTAAATTCCCTAGGGCGGGAATGAATCACTACCCACATCATAGATAAATAATGTCTAACGAAAAAAGGTTAATGGAACGAGGATAAAACTCAAAAATTATGAATGGTTCTTTTTCTTTTTTTTAAGTACCAGGTACTTGAGGTCCAGAGTATATTAACACTCAACATCTAAATAAATTTAAATCCCCTAGGGCGGGAATGAATCACTTCCCACCCGCATCATAGAGAAACAATGTCTATCGAAAAAAGTTTAATGGAACGAGGATAAAATTCAAAAGTTATGAATGGTTCTTTTTTTTTTTTTAAGAACCATGTACTTGAGGTCTATAGAGATGTTACTCTACCATAGACTATATGCCTCAGGCCTCTTGCCGTCGTCCCTGGTCAGACCAGAGTATATTGACACTCAACATCTAAATAAATTTAAATTCTCTAGGGCGGGAATGAATCACTTCCCACCCGCATCATAGAGAAACAATGTCTAACGAAAAAAGGTTAATGGAACGAGGATAAAACTCAAAAAATATGAATGGTTCTTTTTCTTTTTTTTAAGAACCATGTACTTGAGACACCGTACTCTACCATAGACTATATGGTTTTGCCATATCGCTGGCTCAATATTACAGGGCTCTGTCACATTTTCAGGGTAGTTAAAATAAGACTTAGGGCCCGTTGCACCAAAGCGTCTGTTAACATCAACGTCATCGTTAACAAAATATTGTATGAAAAGTTTGACAGTTTTCTATAGGATGACAACTCCGTCGCCATATTTAACGTTGATCAGTTCGTTAGTTATGCGTGGTGCAACCCACCCTTAGTGTCACTGCAATGTTCAAATTTCAATTCGATAAAAGTGAAACATAGAACTATGGATGGTATAAGGAGGATGTAAATCTCTATGTTACAAAGGTGTCCGTCAGAAGGCGATAAACTGATGGCGCCACAACGATATTAAATTTGATTAAATTAATTTTGATATTAAAAATTAAATCCATACATATTTACAAAATAATTATTTGCGGAGAAGAAAAACACTCTTAATATTAATTTTAATTAGAATTTCATATAAGTATTAAATATCGGTAATTCATTTCAAATGCTCAACGATACCTAGCGCCACCCGGAGATATTTGGAACTATTGTTTAGTGCTTACCGCTGGACACTTTTTCGACCGTTTTCCTATAAGAAAGACCCATCCTCCTTGTACCATCCATACATAGAACCCTGTAATATTGGGACAGCGATATACAAACCATAATAACGAGATGTTTTTTGTGCTTGAGGCGCCATCTGCTCAGAGCTTTGCGCGTTTATCCTCAATGGTAGGAAAATAAATGAAACATATATTAAAAGATCCTTTATTAATTTTAATATAAAATAGAACACAGTTTATTGGAATAGATTTGGTATAAACAAGCCAACGGGCGGAAAAGCCTTAATTTTATAACTGATACATACAACATTATTGTTTAGAAATACGTTATGCTATGACAAATTATTTTCTAACATATGTAAGTACGTACGTACCTATATACTTTATCTACACTCATATTGTAAGTTCTCTAAAAAGTGTTAGAAAACGGTAGGCAATGGCTAGCATTACCACGACCGATTTAACTATAATAAGCTTTTTATCCGTGGCAGTAACGTAATTTTAACTTTACATGCTCAACTATTGATGTGTTATGACATTATGTTATCAAAACTCATAAGTTTTGATAACATAATGTACACCTGCACGCTCCCGCGCGGCCGCCGACACGCGCCCGCGCGACCGCCGGCACACGAGAGTTGGCCATGGCGGTGCAATGGCGGCCATTCTATGGTTTCCGAATACGGCATTTTGGATAAATAATATGAGTGTAGATAAAGCAGTGTATGCAACTGTACGTAATTAGGCCTTAAAACACTCGTGTGATCTTATTATGAAACTCACCTGCGGCTCGTTTCATAAAACCACACTCATGTTTTAAGGACCCTTATTACGTAACAGTTACATAAACTAGTGTTTTAAGGCCTAATTACGTACAGTTGCATACACTGCTTTATTTACACTCGTATTATTTATCCTAAATGCCGTATTCCGAAACCATAGAATGGCCGCCATTGCACCGCCACCATGGCCAACTCTCGTGTGCCGGCGGTCGCGCGGGCGCGTGTCGCCGGCCGCGGGCGCGTGCAGGTGTACATTATGTTATCAAAACTCATAGCACATCAATAATTGAGCATGAAAAGTTAAAATTACGGTACTGCCACGGATAAAAAGCTTATCATAGTAAAATCGGTCGTGGTAATGCTAGCCATTGCCTACCGTTTTCGAACACGTTTTAGAGAACTTACAATATGAGTGTAGATAAACTACTATTATAACACCGTTGCTCAGTGTCTTTTTCCGTAAGTAGTGGTTTAACGTGCGGAAAATTTACCGCACAAGTGTTTTTTTTTTCCTTTTCTAGAGTTTAGACTTTAGATTACGAGTATAAGGGCGGTTTTGTATAAAACAAGCACCTGTGATATTTTTTTGTGAGAGTATTTATAATTCAACCTAGTTTTGTTTCAAGTGTGCGTGGTATTATGGCTATGAACCATATACAAGATATCTCTATACCGCTTAGCGCGTTATTTCTTTGAAACCTAAGCTGCCAAAAAGAAGGGGTGCGGGAGGGGAACACGCAATGCTAGACAGGGAACGCGCGATTGTCCCGTGGGGCGTAAGAGAGAGTCAGACATTAATGGTTGCCATGGAGACGTACTAAGTTTACTGTCACTTCCAATAATTAGTGTCTCACTATAGAGTGAAATTACTTCGAGCGTGGCAACGGGGGTCGCCCGGCTATGCGGGGTCTTGGGTTAATTAGTCTATGCTATGAACTTATGGTAGAGTCTGTCCAGAAAGAAAAGTCCACAAATATATGAGTTCCCATACAAACCACGAGACTTCTTTCTGGACATACTACATAGTTAGTGAGTTTTGGTTATCACTCGACGTATACATTCGAATTGAGAACATTTATTTTAGATATGTTCTGATAATTTATATCTGTTCCCAAATGGTTAATCACGTTTATCGACAGGGTAAAGGGTTGGGAACCTTTGCTTTGCATATAAAATATAACGTTTTTAAAGCAGAAAAAGTGATTGAATAATATATAGTACTAGCGACCCGCCCCGGCTTCTAACGGGATAAAAAATGGTTATCGTGAGTTATCCCTAAGAGATAGACATATACCATCGGGGACTTTTTTGAAGACCTTTTTAAGGTGTACAATACTGTAGTACATTATTTTGATTTATCTCGCAGGGTTCAGCCAGCGTTTGCAATGTAAGCGCAAAAGAATGTGTTTATTTAAGACATCAAATTAGAAATCTCTAAGATTATCAGTGTTTCTCTACTATATTAAGCATGTATTATACATATAAACCTTCTTAAAAAAAACGGCATCAAAATCCGTTGCGTAGTTTTAAAGATCTAAGCATACATAGGGACAGACAGACAGCGGAAAGCGACTTTGTTTTATACTATGTAGTGATTTATGTAAACATAGACAAAGGACTATGCTAGCAACAGAAGCTAGCAAGGAGTGGTAGCGCGGGGCGAGCGGGTCACTGTGCCGGTTCTTCTATAACCAACCGAGTAGAGTATACAGTGATATGAACATGGTGTTATGGTGTCAGGGGTACCAACAGAAGTTAGCTAGGAGTGCTAGCGGGTTTCTGCGCCGGTTTCTACATAACCAACCGAGTAGAGTATACAGTGGTGGTATAAACGTTGTATAATGGTTTCAGGGGCACCAACAGAAGCTAGCTAGGAGTGCTAGCGGATTTCTGCGCCGGTTCTTCTATAACCAACCGAGTACAGTATACAGTGGTGGTATAAACGTTGAATAATGGTGTCAGGGGTACCAACAGAAGCTAGCTAGGAGTGCTAGCGCGGTGCTAGCTGGTTACTGCGCCGGTTCTTCTATAACCAACCGAGTAGAGTATACAGTGGTGGTATGAACGTTGTATAATGGTGTCAGGGGTACCAACAGAAGCTAGCTAGGAGTGCTAGCGCGGTGCGAGCGGGTCACTGCGCCGGTTCTTCCTCTGCTGGGAGCTCTGCTGGCGGCTCGGGCTGAAACAAAAATATTTGGGTTGACAACAGGCTACTATAAAAAATTAAATGGTTTCACGAAAATACTCCAAAAAAATTGGTAGGCTGTGTAAGAGACGCAGCCGCAATAATGTGGCGTTAAGTACATACAACACAATACATTTCAAGTTGCGAACAGAGCGGAACAGAGCTTTGACACGAACCTATATCTATAGTAAGAGCGAGCGCGCTTGAATGTCGGGTTTCGCCCGATTATCAGTCAATCAATCAACCAAATATTTATTTGCAAATGTAGTGATAAATAAGTTGGAAGGTTAAGTGCATATATTTTACTTAAATAAGCATGCAAATTTTACTTATTAACACATTCAATGCCGAAAACCCGACTATCGGGTATTTCATGGTTTCGACCCGATAGTCGGGATCGTGGTACTACAGCTTTATATGACGAAATTTTTGTGACCTGGCGCGGATGTCTTGTTTGGCTGGGTGGCAATGAATGTGTTAACTACTGATCTAATCTAAGGCAGTGCTAATATGGAAAGCTTAAGTTATTACATGTTACATAAGGTATTATAATTTAAACATAATTGTCATATTCAGCTTCTAATTCTTAAACATTGCATTAAAACATTAATATTATTAACATACCCTATGATACGTCATAAAATTAACGATATGATATGTCATAAAATCATCATAAATGTCATAAAATCTTATATACTTGTAAGGAGCCGCAGGAGTCCAGAGTAAGAGAGTTCTTGAATGTCGGGCTTCGCCCTATTATAATATACCTTTAGGGAGCCGAAGGCGTCCATAGTAAGAGCGAGCGCGCTTGCATGTCGGGTTTCGCCCGATTATATACTTGTAAGGAGCCGCAGGAGTCTCTAAGAGTGCTTGAATCTCGGGCTTCGCCCTATTATAATATACCTTTAGGGAGCCGAAGGCGTCCATAGTAAGAGCGAGCGCGCTTGAATGTCGGGTTTCGCCCGATTATATACTTGTAAGGAGCCGCAAGAGTCCAGAGTAAGAGAGTTCTCGTATGTCGGGATTCTCTCTATTATATACCTTTAGGGAGCTGAAGGCGTCCATAGTAAGAGCGAGCGCGCTTGAATGTCGGGTTTCGCCCGATTATATACTTGTAAGGAGCCACTGCAGTCCAGAGTAAGATAGTGCTTGAATGTCGGGCTTCGCCCTATTATAATATACCTTTAGGGAGCCGAAGGCGTCCATAGTAAGAGCGAGCGCGCTTGCATGTCGGGTTTCGCCCGATTATATACTTGTAAGGAGCCGCAGGAGTCCAGAGTAAGAGTGCTTGAATCTCGGGCTTCGCCCTATTATAATATACCTTTAGGGAGCCGAAGGCGTCCATAGTAAGAGCGAGCGCGCTTGAATGTCGGGTTTCGCCCGATTATATACTTGTAAGGAGCCGCAAGAGTCCAGAGTAAGAGAGTTCTCGTATGTCGGGATTCTCTCTATTATATACCTTTAGGGAGCTGAAGGCGTCCATAGTAAGAGCGAGCGCGCTTGAATGTCGGGTTTCGCCCGATTATATACTTGTAAGGAGCCACTGCAGTCCAGAGTAAGATAGTGCTTGAATGTCGGGCTTCGCCCTATTATAATATACCTTTAGGGAGACGAAGGCGTCCATAGTAAGAGCGAGCGCGCTTGAATGTCGGGTTTCGCCCGATTATATACTTGTAAGGAGCCGCAGGAGTCCAGAGTAAGAGAGTTCTTGTATGTCGGGATTCTCTCTATTATATACCTTTTGGGAGCTGAAGGCGTCCACAGTAAGAGCGAGCGCGCTTGAATGTCGGGTTTCGCCCGATTATATACTTGTAAGGAGCCACTGCAGTCCAGAGTAAGATAGTGCTTGAATGTCGGGCTTCGCCCTATTATAATATACCTTTAGGGAGACGAAGGCGTCCATAGTAAGAGCGAGCGCGCTTGAATGTCGGGTTTCGCCCGATTATATACTTGTAAGGAGCCGCAGGAGTCCAGAGTAAGAGAGTTCTTGTATGTCGGGATTCTCTCTATTATATACCTTTAGGGAGCTGAAGGCGTCCACAGTAAGAGCGAGCGCGCTTGAATGTCGGGTTTCGCCCGATTATATACTTGTAAGGAGCCACTGCAGTCCAGAGTAAGATAGTGCTTGAATGTCGGGCTTCGTCCTATTATATTCCTTTAGGGAGCCGAAGACGTCCATGGTAAGAGCGAGCGCGCTTGAATGTCGGGTTTCGCCCGATGATATACTTGTAAGGAGCCGCAGGAGTCCAGAGTAAGTGAGTGCTTGAATGTCGGGCTTCGCCCTAATACCTTTAGGGAGCCGAAGGCATCCATAGCAGGGGGTTTCACTATGGGATGCGCTTACCACATATGAGGTCTAATGAGAGAAGGGTTGGCACATCGCTTATCACCTTATAGGTGCGTTCGAGAAAATGTAAATTTTCATGTCATAGGAACATCATTGTCGGTTGTTAATAGAGTTTATTTCTAAATTATTTTTTATGGCAGTTAACGTCTTATTGACAACCGACAAGGATGTGTACTTTTGATTGAAAACGTAATTCATTTCAGCCAGTGTTTATGACGTGTCTCAAACCTGCACGGATATATGAAGCAAGTTGAAAACCCTATTCTATTTTTTTAAGAGCGCATGCCAGCTAACGTTTTCATCTCTGTAGCTAAACGTTAAATTCAGGAAGGAGAATCTTCTGTACTTGTACTATTGCTTATTCTGCGCTTGAATGTCGGGTTTCGCCCGATTATATACTTGTAACGAGCCGCAGGAGTCCAGAGTAAGAGAGTTCTTGAATATCGGGTTTCGCTCCATTATATACCTTTAGGGAGCTAAAGGCGTCCATAGTAGCTAGCGCGCTTGAATGTCGGGTTACGCCCGATTATAGCTTACTAACACACCTGCACTTCCACCTCCAGCTCGCGCAGCCTGTTCTCCAGCTGCATGACAGGGTCCGCGGTGGCCTCCGCCAAGTTGGTGACACTCTTGGACTTGAAGCACTGGAAGTCTACGTGGCGACTCTTGGCCTCCTCCTTCTCCCAGGACATGTGGATGAAGGGTCGCTGCACGTAGTTGTAGATCACTTCTGCTCGACCTCCGGGCCTGGTGATTTAACAGATTACGCATGTGACTAACATTTTCTTATAGTCTTACTAATAGGCATGGTGAATTTTTTTCATGTATGGTATCAATCGATTCGTTTTGTTGTGAGGATCAAATGTCTATATGCGGCTAATTGCGTTAAAGCAACAGAAAAGTCAGAAATTAGACTTAAAGTCTGAGATTTGCATTTGTTTCTCGAAACGCTCCTAACAAAATGACGTGCAAAAGTGACGTCACGAACATATAGTCGCCCTGTTTAAAGTATGAAAAAATTATGAAATTGCTATTTTTACAGTGAAATGTTGCGTTTATGTATGGTTACCATACAATTTATTTAACAGTAAAATGTAAAAAATCGAATGGTATCATTGTTTTTTTTTTTTTAATTTTTTACTTTAAAAAATTTTTAAATTTAGAAATTTTGAAGCATGATATCTTCGAATCATTTCAATAGATTTTTTTAATTTTCACTATATTTGGATACATTGGTGGTATTGGGTACATCGTATCAACTAAATTTTATTGCATAATTCAACATTTGTCATCATCCCTATTATATTTTTTATGGGGATCAAATGACTGGTAGATTTTTTTCAGGTATTAATCCCGCATGTTGTAACTTGCTTTACTGGCCAATACAAGTTGAATAAGTTTAGCTATTTATCACACCACAGTGTTTTCAACCGACTTCAAGATTTCGAAGGAGGAGGTTATCAATTCGTCGGGATCTTTGTTTTTGCTATTTTTTTTATTTTTTATGTATGTTCACCGATTATTCGAAGACGGCTGGACCGATTTGGAACATTCTTTTTTTGTTTGAAAAAGTATACTTCACAGTTGGTCCCATTGTAACCAGGTCAGGATCTGATGATGGGATCCTGGAGAAATCGAGGGATTTCTTCAACTATTATAGGCACACCTATAGTGATTTAAGTATTTTTTACAGCAGCTCGTGCATTTGCTTTTGGAAAGGTGGATGTTTAGAAAAGAAATTTTTCACACGAAAAAAAAATTGGTTTTGTATGGAGGGTCGGCTGGGATGACGTGTCCCATACAAGAAAAAAAATCTACTTTTTCTTTGTCGCAATATCATACCAATTATTCTCTTATGAGGCTGACAACATCCGATGACCTTCAAATTGACTTTACTCAAACAGTTTTTTAGCTATAACTACTTGTTTTGAGAAACTAAAAAAAAATATATGTTATTATTCGTTATATTTGGAAGAACTTCGATAATTCCGATACACGATTAGACGAAATCGGCTAATTAGAAAAGAATTCCAAAGTTACATCTAAAATTTGCTTTAAACAGTCGTATGTCTTTAGTTTCTTGACTTATACGTCTGTAACTAAGGACAAAACTCCGCCGCACTAATACTAAAAACTTCGTTGTTTTATATTTCTCAAATAATGCGTAGTTTTTTTTTAATTCATCATTTTGCAAAATTTGCAATGAGCTCCCATACTAATCGTAACACAGTGTTTCTCTTTCACTCGCGCTGAAAAAGATAGGGAGGGCATTTAGCTGTTGTCAGCCCCTTAAACGGATCACCAGTATTTGTTACACTGTGTATTAAAAGTATTACCTTTTGCGAACTTTTTCTTTGTAAGTCGGGTAGCCTTCGACGCCGAGACGAATCTTTTTCAATCCTCGCTCTTTCATCACTTGTTTCGCAACGTCTCTGTAAAAACGAAAACACATTCAATAATACAATGTTAATTTCATATTCTTATAAATCAGTTATCGAACGAGCGGAGCGTAAGCGAAGTGAGTTCTTACAAACAACTTCGGCTCCTCTCCTGGGACGTCTCGGCATTTCGATGGCTTTTTGATTTTGAGGGTTTGTTCCGCGATAACTTTAGTAACGTTTTTCTGATCTTTATGAAATTTATTGGGGTTGTAGCAGAGACACATATAATTTGAGAGTTCGTATATGAGCAGGGGGGCGATTTTTGAGATTCGAGCGCTCGAATATAACATTTACAACTCTGAATAAAACGAAGAAATTATGTTTTAAAAACAACAGCGATAGTAATTTAGAATCATGATTATTTATATTATTAATTTCAGGCGTAAATAATGGCGACTTTTGTGTGCGATTATATTCGAGGTTAAATTCTTTGAATTCGAGCGCTCGGTTGTCAAAAATCGCCCCCCAGGATGTGAAGGGGTTGTGGAGCTAGAAGGCGAAAAAAACTCTTCAGAAGGGTCTGGTTATATTGGTCATCTTGCTACTAAACGGTCTTGTAAAAGAAGACGCCCACGACCGCGCAAGTGGAGAAAGGTGAGCAGGAAAGCGGACTGGCAACAGCCGGGATAACGCTATACTTCGGGTTTTGTTTTTTTAAATAAAAAAAAAATCGTCGCTTTGCGTTTGCAGTGGTGCGATTTTTTGGAAAACGAAAAAAAAAACCAGCCTAGTGCGAGTCGGACTCGCGCACTAAGGGTTCCGTGCCATTATCTATAAAAACAGCAAGAAATCGTGTTTGTTGTATGGGAGCCGCCTTAACTATTTATTTTATTCTGTTTTTTGATATTTGTTGTTATAGCGGCAACAGAAATACATCATCTGTGAAAATTTCACCTGCCTAACTATCACGGTTCATGGGTTACATCCTGGTGACAGACAGACAGACGGACAGCGGAATCTTAGTAATAGGGTCCCGTTTTTACCCTTTGGGTACGAAACCTTAAAAATCGGTAGAAGATACTAATATCCCTCCTCTCGCTCGTTTGCCTCCTATTTCATAAAAAAAAAAAAAAAAAAAAAAAATATAATAACCGGTAACCCTTTGCTGACTTTATTCATCTTAAGTGAAGTTTTCAACCTGATCCCGGGAATAGGGAAGATGCAACTATAATATTTACCATTATTTTGTGATCAAAAAGTTGAAAAAACATAAAATAATAGCTATTGAAACGTTTTTACTTTAGTTTATACTAATTTCAAATAATAATTACAATTTGAAGTCATGTGAAACGGAACGTGTTTTAATCCACCAATCAGCGTCTGGTGACGTCACTCCTGTTATGACAACTAATGGGGTTGGCAACTTTCTATGGGATTTGGCTTAAAAGGCTAGCAACCAGGTCAAAAAATTAAAAAAAAAACAACAAGAATTTGACACTGAACGAACAAATATGGCGAGTGACACACATGAGTGACGTAACAAACACTATAGATCCGTTTAGGCGCAAAAATTTATATTGTCAGTTTATAACAGCAATTTTTGACTATAAATTATAGTATTTTCATTTTTTAAACACTCGTGGTTTATTCTACGTGCAATTCTTTCAAATTAAAGCATAAATGAAAATATTGCATCTTGCCTATTTTCGCGCATTGTAATCTGGGCATTTTAATTTTATTGGTTTCCTCAAGATGTTTTTCTTTAAAGAATCAACTGGTAAATATAAAATTAATTCCGTACCTACACAAGATGTTGTAAGTAGCCGTTCTTTTAACTGGGCCATAAGTTTTTGACACTTTTTCGTAAAATGCATATTTTAGAATACTTGGCCATTACTTTCATTTGCTGTTTTGTGACGGAGGCTTTATTAGGCTATCAATCCCGATAGTTTAGTTTTAATAACAACTGTAAATATTATAATTATTTTACATGTTTTAAAGTGGGTATTCCACTCATATATTAGTATGTTATTTAATCAAATACAAACATTGAAAACATTGAAAAAATAATCAACCCAGTTGGACTTGAACCAACATCGATACGCCTTACCGGGGCTCGATATCGCTTTACCAATTAAGCTATGGGTTCAGTTACCGAGCTGACGAAATTCTCAATGCCTTCAATCATCTTTTTGCATTTATTTTTACATCGACTTTATAGCAGCCGTAAGCGACATCTAGGTGCCAACCACTAGAGTTAGATACCCTTCCCGCCGACCCTTTTACAAGTGTCACAACGGAAATAACAGATGGCGCCTGCTATCAACTCATAATTATTTTACATGTTTTAAAGTGGGTATTCCACTCATACATTAGTATGTTATTCAATCAAATACAAACATTGAAAAAATAATCAACCCAGTTGGACTTGAACCAACATCGATACGCCTTACCGGGGCTCGATATCGCTTTACCAATTAAGCTATGGGTTCAGTTACCGAGCTGACGAAATTCTCAATGCCTTCAATCATCTTTTTGCATTTATTTTTACATCGACTTTATAGCAGCCGTAACTGCAGGGCTTGGAACCGGTATTCGCAGAAAACCCAATATATTTCATTATTTTATGGTATTTATGTAGAACTCAGTATTGTATTTAGGAAATGGCTTAGTATTATAAGATTGTTCGATTAAAAATGAAATAGTAAACGAAGAACCGAAAAGAACCGAAAAAATACCGGTATTTTAGTATGGAGCAAATACCGGTATTCAAGCCCTGGCCGTAAGCGACATCTAGGTGCCAACCACTAGAGTTAGATACCCTTCCCGCCGACCCTTTTACAAGTGTCACAACGGAAATAACAGATGGCGCCTGCTATCAACTCATAATTATTTTACATGTTTTAAAGTGGGTATTCCACTCATACATTAGTATGTTATTCAATCAAATACAAACATTGAAAACGTTGAAAAAATAATCAACCCAGTTGGACTTGAACCAACATCGATACGCCTTACCGGGGCTCGATATCGCTTTACCAATTAAGCTATAGGTTCAGTTACCGAGCTGACGAAATTCTCAATGCCTTCAATCATCTTTTTGCATTTATTTTTACATCGACTTTATAGCAGCCGTAAGCGACATCTAGGTGCCAACCACTAGAGTTAGATACCCTTCCCGCCGACCCTTTTACAAGTGTCACAACGGAAATAACAGATGGCGCCTGCTATCAACTCATAATTATTTTACATGTTTTAAAGTGGGTATTCCACTCATACATTAGTATGTGTGTTGTTATTTCCGTTGTGACACTTGTAAAAGGGTCGGCGGGAAGGGTATCTAACTCTAGTGGTTGGCACCTAGATGTCGCTTACGGCTGCTATAAAGTCGATGTAAAAATAAATGCAAAAAGATGATTGAAGGCATTGAGAATTTCGTCAGCTCGGTAACCGAACCCATAGCTTAATTGGTAAAGCGATATCGAGCCCCGGTAAGGCGTATCGATGTTGGTTCAAGTCCAACTGGGTTGATTATTTTTTCAATGTTTTCAATGTTTGTATTTGATTGAATAACTGTAAATATTCTTAATCACAGTAACTGAGTGGTCCTTGATTGTCTCCCGATTTGTATGAAAATAAGGCATTTACCACTACGCTACCATCTTTTTACATTAATCAATATTAATATACCCTGACTTCCCCCCCCCCCTAATATTAATTAGGGGGGGGAATCAGGGTTATGGTCTTGGTGGGAATCGCTGTATGTGAGAACAGCATTGCCTACAAAATGCCAAGAAACCGTTTGCTGTGTTAGTGACGGAACACCGAATTTGAGTCATGATTGAAACTTTATCAGATGATAGTTTATATCCTATTATAAATATAAAAAATCGGCAGTCAGCTGTATCGCAATTAAAAAACCGTCATCTGGTTTCCAGGGACCTGGACCGTTATTTGGTAAAAACAATTTTTTTGAAATTTAGTTACATGTATATTTTAAAATATTTTTTTTTCAAATTTAAATACATAACTAAGTAGCGGCATACAGAATACACCTTATGTGTAAATTTTATTCAGATACGTCGTATAGTTTCCGAGTAAAATGCCTGTGACATACGGACGGACAGACAGACATGACGAATCCATAAGGGTTCCGTTTTTTGCCATTTGGCTACGGAACCCTAAAAACTAACCTGTTTTCAATGTATTTAAAAAATCTGTACAGCGGGGTAGACAGCACCGTCTGGCTGTACTCGTCCCCCATCTGAGGAGGGTACTCCTCATCCCACTCCACCGCGTCGTCATCCAGCAGTACCACGGCGTGGCACTCGCGGTCTCCGCGCCGGGCTGACTGTACCATGAGGGGGAGGATGAGACGCTCGAGGAAGTTCTCGAACTGTCGGCGCGCGCCCTCGTTTGATAGCTCGTGGAGGAGACCGCGGAGGTTCTGCCGATGAAATTGGCATGGTGATTTTTTTTCATGTATGGTATCAATCGATTCGTTTTGTTGTGAGGATCAAATGTCTTTATGGGGCCAATTGCGTTAAAGCAACACAAAAGTCCGAAATGAGACTTGCATTTGTTTCTCAAAAATGACGTGCAAAAGTGACGTCACGATCATATAGTCCCCATGTTTAAAGTATGGAAAAAATATGAAATTGCTATTTTTACAGTGAAATGTTGCGTTTATGTATATGGTTGCTATACAATTTATTTTACAGTAAAACGTTAAAAATCGAATGGTATCATTTTTTTTTTAATATTCGCACTTTAAAAAATCGTAAAATATTGAAATTTTGCAGCTTGATATCTTTGAGCCATTTCAATAGAATTTATAAATTTTTACTTTTGTTGGATATATTGATCATTTTGCATCCTATAAACTAAATTTTATTAGATAATTCAACATGTGTCATCATGCCTATTATGTTGAACGTCAATGACAAGAAAAATGATTTAAAAAAGTACAAGTGACTGGCAATAGTATCTTCCTACATGAAAGCCGCAAAAATATGTGACACACTCTTATTTGTAGGGCCATATAGAACAAGACCCCACGACAATTAACCTAGTTCGATAATTCTCCTAGATGAGATATGTATAATTTAATCAGTAACGTCTTTAATGGGGGAACACGAAATGCCGATGCTGCAATGCAAAAAAAAGTGGCGGCGTATTTAAATATAAAAAAAGAAAACGGTTGCTAGTAAGATATTGATAAGTCTCCTAGATTATTTCCTTTGTTCCTCGAAGCAGGGGAGGGGTAGGGCTACACGATAATGCGGTGCTGCAAGCCCCCGTGCGTGGCCTTGTCAGTGGCAGCAGCATCAAAAGATTGTAGATGTATTCCAAAACAAAGCGCCTACTTTCAATAGGCACGACACATTTTTTTATTACCCTCCACGCCATTACTTACAGCAGTGGAGGGTCACAAACAGATATAATTGACGATTTCTTCAAGAATTTCTGTGTTTACTATGAGAAAACCTGATATTTTTCTTAGAAAGTTGTGTCGGCTAAGGAAACTATGGTAAATTGTTTTGTTTTGTGCTGTAGAAGTGATTTTATCGTCATCTATGTCTATCCCTTCCGGTAGTACGCGTGTGCGGTCTCTAGTTAAATTCTTGCTTTCAGGCAGTAATTCATACCTGGCATCTGACAGTATCAGCATCAAACGGCACCAGCAGATAGTCGCAGGCCTCTCTGAGCTCCTGAACGGACACTGCTGGCGGGCACCGGATAGCACCTCCCCGGTAGTACTCCAGAATGGCTCGGAACACCGTTGCTGAGATGCCTTCTGCCACCTCATATTCTCCTCGTTCATTTGGATGTGTGAATTCTAGGCCTGAAATACAAAGGTTTGTACTTATAATTACCACCGACGGAAGACCAGCACTGGCCCTCCAGGCTAGCACCACGCTGAGTAGGGACCATTTTGTGACAAATGAATCGTTCTATTTTATTCACTAAGTACATGAGTTTAACGGCCTCCTAGCCCAGTCGGTAGTGACCCTGCCTACGAAGCAGGAGGTCCCGGGTTCGAATCCTGGTCAGGACATTTATTTGTGTTTATCACAGATATTTGTTCCTGAGTTATGGATGTTTTCTATGTATTTAAGTATTTATCTATTATATATATCGTCGTCTAGTACCCATAACACAAGCCTTATTGAGCTTACTGTAGGCCTAGGTCGATTTGTGTAAGATTGTCTAATAATATTTATTTATTTATTATTTATTTATTTATTATTTATTTATGAGTACCATATATTCATCATCATCATCATAATTTTAAGAGCCTGGCTCTTGTCGGTGGAGTAATCGCCATTCCTTTCTGTTCTCCGCTAATTCTTTTAGCTCTTGATACCTCTGTTATTTCTTTTTCCTAGACCAAGTTTACCAACTATATTGTCCTCCGATCCTTCTCCTACGACCGCATTGAAATCTCCCATCACAATTAATATATCTTTTTCTTTAACTGCATCTAGTATTGTGTCAATATGGTTATACATCTCTTCTATGTCATCATCAGAATAACTACTGGTCGGCATATATACTTGGACGATTATTATATTATCCGGACTATTGGTTAGTTTTATTGCCGTTATTCTATCGCTATAATGTACTGTATTTTCTACTTTCATACCCCATTTTTTGTTTAAGACTATAGCTGTACCGTTGACTCCTTGCTGATCTCCCGTATATATTACCCTAAAATCTTCACTCCAATAATCTCCGCTTCCTTCCCATCTTACCTCACTTAGTCCTAGTATATCTATATTCCGTCTACTCATCTCTGATTTTAATTCTTCTAGCTTGCCTGGCGAGAGCATAGTTCTCACATTCCAGGTTCCAATTTTGCAAGGATTTCGCATGCTGACGACCGAGCCAGCCTTACACCTGGCCCTGCCGGACTCAGACCGCCACGGAATGTTACGTCGTGGAAGCCCGTTGTCAAGAACGTTATTTATTACTTGTGACATACCCATTACTCCATATCGGGAATTCATTTATGTGGTGGTTTCCCCACTTGCCTTCCACATCGCAGTGTAATGGCCGGTTTGACCCGCCCACTACTATTTGATCAAAAGCCCTATCGGAACCCGCTTCCTCGGCCTCTTGTCAATACTGATATAGCTGCTGCTCTACACCATATATTACATCACAAAAAAACATTTTTTCTTTCTTTCTTTTATTAAAAGAAAACCGGCCAAGTGCGAGCGTGATTATTTCTGAAAATATTATTTAATCACAAAATATTCAATGAAACCTTGATGTTATTTTTAAAGACCTATCGATTCATGTACAACATGTTGATATTTGGTTAATTTTTTTTTTTAAATTTAGTTACATGTATGGAGCGCCCCCCTAAAAATTTTTTTTATGCAATTTAACTACATAACTTAATAGCGGCCCACGACATACACCTTATGTCTAAATTTTATTACAATATGTCTTAGTTTTCGAGCAAAAAGGCTGTGACATAAGGCTGGGATGGACGGACAGACAGACCTACATGACCAAACTATAAGGGTTCCATTTTTAGGGTTAAACTGGTACTTATGATCACCATCAAATGTATTAGAGCGGCCAAGGTAGGTATTCAAAAATAATGAAACATGCACTTTATCGCCTTGACAATAGAGGTGTTGTTCTGATATTTGTGACCACCTTGGCCGCTCTGATATTTTTATTATTATTATTTAGCTTTTTTCCCACATTAGTGGTCCCCAAGGGTATAAGCCTTCTCCATCTGTCTCCACATCTCTTTGTCAGGTGGCAATATCAATCCATTTTTTTCCTGCAGCCTATACAATGTCATCTGCCCATCTTTTTCTTTGCCTTCCCGCTCTTCTTTTTACAAATCTTGTAACCAAATGGCCGCTCAGATATATCTGATGGCAACTTTACTAAAGAAATTGTCCTTATCCATTTGCAAACTTAAAAAAAAGGCTTAATTAAAAGCAACTGTTATGTTTGTCTGAATTATTTATACTGCAATAACAACAGCAGTGAAGGAGACTTGTGTTTACACAAAGCAATGACTCACAATATATTTTTGTATAAGTACTGACTAAGTCTCACTAGAAAACAACGATAGAGATAATTACAACTAAAGACCAAAAGAACGAAAAAGAAGAACTGAAGAGCTCAAATAAGACCAAGTATGTTGATAACGAATGACGAGGGACCCTCTTTTTCTTTTAGCCGTCAAAACAGTGAATCCACCTTTTAGTAAAGAATTGGCAATGCGCATGTAACACCTCTGGAGTTGCAGGCATCTATAGCCTTCAGTAGCTGCTTACCATCAGACGGGCCGTATGCTTGTTTGCCACAGTCAAAGAACAAATCAATTTTTTTTTTTTTTATTTGTTTATTTTTAAGTAGACATACCACTACACAAATTATAAACTTATATAGAAATCATATACAAAGGAAAAAGATCTAGCCTAGGTCACGTTTTCCTTTGTGTACGACATCTATATAAGTTGATAGAGATAATTATTACAATTTTAAGCATTTCATAATATTGCATGTTGTTTTCATCTTTAATCTAGGTCAAATGTGGGGCCATAAACAATTAGTCACACAAAAACAAACAAAATACGCACCTGAACTAAACATCCTGCCAAGCATCGTATTTGGATGCGCAGTAAACTGTGCTGGGTCCACCACGAACCTAGTATTTTCTACCACCAGGGTAATCCTGTCTTCGCAAAGCTGCTTTCCATTCCTAGGCGGATCTTGGGCAGAGGACGTAGACGGTAGCGGCGTATTCGCCTGGTTTTTAGGAGGCATACTAGCAGAAGGCAAACGCGCTCTCATTGGAGGCATATTCCTCTTGGACAACCTCTTTCTCTTGGAAAAGTCTTCGTTATCTCGCCTATACTCCTCGGTATCGCTGCTGCTGTCGGGATAGAAAAACGGCCTCCTCTGTTCGGTCATGGCCTCTTGGCCTTTGACTTCCATGTCCGACATCGGTGCTATCACATCACGCGCTACGCGCTGCCTTTGAGGCTTAAACTGCGGACGTCTAAGATTCCTCGTCGTGAAAACAAAGATTCTTACAGTGGAAAAATTTTACGTCAGCTAAAGTTTGACAGCTCAATGTGTTACTAGACTAGAAGGAAATAATGCGGAGAAATGTTGCCAACTTGCCAAGTTTGTAAGCTTTTCTATCGATTTAAAATGTTTGATTGTTCGATTAAAAATTTGATATCGATAAAATCAAAAAACAAAACCATGAAGTTATCATTAAAAACTGGAGTATACTCTTCAGTCACGGCGAGGCCGAAAGAGAACGTTTTCTAGGGGAAGGGGACTATGTCTCGTTCTGACTATGGAGGTCTCCTAGTGAGTATTATATTATTTGATGGAGGTAAACAAGTCATCAGAGAATTACATAAAGTTCTATACAAGGAGAACGCTTCGGTCGCTTCGCCTCATCTTTCCAAACAAAAAAGGCTGCCAAAATTTAAGGAGGACGAGGTAACATGCATGTGATGGTTTCAAGTCAAAGGTAAATCATTGTCGGTTATTAATAATGTTTATTTCTACATGAATTTTTATGGCAGCAACGCCTTATTGACACCCGACAAAGATGTAAGGTGCATTCGGGTAATTTCGTAATTCGGGAAATTCCGAAAACTACAAATTTCTACTAAACGCGGCATTTTAATGCGCGCTAGCAACAGTCCTCTTGACGCTCATTTAACTGCCCCCCCGCATCCGTCAGCTCAGAACGCCATCGAAGGAATCACGTGAGTTGCGCGCCATTTTTGTTAGCTAGTGCTATTTCCCGCATTTTTGATCTTTCGGAATTAGCCGCACATCAGTAAATCGGAATTTTGGTAAGTAAATGGTTTTACGTCACACCTGGCCATAATGTGAGTTTTATCGCACGCTACGCGTACGGTAAAACTCGCATTATGGCCAGGTGGAGACGTAAAATTGTGTACTCACCACGGGCAGTAAAAAAGAAAGCCCTCTATCGCATATTTACAACCCTCGCCTGTGGCTCGGGTTACAAATATCTGCGATTTCGGGCTTTCTTTCTTTTACAGCCCTAGGTAAGTAATGTACTATTAATCCTTTTGTATTTAATAGATTTTCGATTTTAATTACTATTCAATGGACTAAGAACCTTCTAGTTTGAAAGTTTTGAATTTTTCGGATTAACCCGCACTGGGGAATTCCGAATCAAAGAGTGTTTCGGAATTGGCTACTTTCCTAAAAAAGTATATTTAGTCCATCAGTTAGCTTAAGTTAGTTAAAGTTCCGCGTGACGTCACATTATACTAAAAATTGTACTGAAATGTGACGTCACGCGGAACTATAACGGGCTATATCTTCACCTATTTTTGTTTGATTGACAAAATAAAAAATACGTGTCCAATATTTTTTGATAAGCTAACTGACGGACATTTATTAATTTTTTTTTACCCAGGAAAGTACCCAATTACCGATTTTATACCGATACTATGGAGTAATCCATAGTATTAGCCAATGGTTCTCAAACAATCAATTGTACTATATTTACTATGAATATGAATTTACGTAAATATTCTGGCCTGTTAGTAGTTCACTATTTATAAGCATAGCTGTGCTAACTCGGGTCAAGTTCTAGGGATTTGATATCGATAAAAAAGATATCGATATATATTAATACATATGCTAATTGAAAATCCTCGATTACTAACTATAACAAAGATAGAACGTCTTAAGATAATAAAATTATGCGGATGTCATTTCAATAAAAAAATAAGACAATTTTCTGTCAGTACTATTCATATGCTAGAGTAAGAATAATATATGAGGTAATATTCCGCTACGATTGCTACGAAGAAAATAAATAATATTTATTTATGTTGACTAACATCTAGAATTCTAGATGTTGACAGTAACATCAATAGAATATTTTGCTACATCACTTTAGTACTGGTGCTCCAAAGTAGCACACGCATAAGTAGAAATCGGTCAACTCACAAATTCACTAATGTTTCCGGTGTCTGTATGTGATGAAGAACAAGCATTCTAATTTTCCAGCGGTTGCCTGACATTTTTTTTTTCTTCGCTCTCGTACAGGACGCCAGTCCAACCAGGGGGGCGATTTTTGAGACTCGAACGCTCGAATCTGACATTTAAAACTCTGAATAAAACAAAGAAATAACGTTTTAAAAATAACAGCGGTAGTAATTTAAAATCACGATGATTTATACTATTAATTTCATGTCTAAATAATGGCGACAAACTTTTGTGTGCGATTTTATTAGAGGTTAAATCTTTCGAATTCGAGCGCTCGAAAGTAAAAACTCGGCCCCCAGGAGGGATGGCATTTAAACTTTGATATATAACCAGCATACATTCTTTCAGGCAACCGCTGTTTCAATCGGTTGCCTAGCGATAATTATTTTTTGAAATGCATGTATGCAACTGTAAGTAATTAGGCCTTAAATACTCGTGTGATCTTATTATGATACTCGCCTGTGGCTCTTTTCATAAAATCACACTCGTATTTTAAGGACCCTTATTACGTAACAGTTGCATAAACTACTATTGTGATACTTGTATCATTAAAGTTTGAGAACCACTAACTTCATGTCGGATAATTCCGAACTAAAAGTTTGTTAAACACCTGTTTAGGTACTTCTATAGGCACAATCGAAAAAAAATAGAGGGAGGGTAAATCTGATTGAAAAGCGAATATGTGCTTTATGTTTCAAGCAAATAGGACGTAATTTAATTGTATTCGGATTTACCCGAGCTAATTCGGAATTGCACTTTTATAACTAAAATAAATTATAGATTTGAAACACATATCTAATAAATCCAAAGTTATTTATGAAAGTTCGTGACAATGAATACATGATTACTCCATCCAATAAATACATTTTTCATTAAAGGTCTCAAACAATCTACCTATACCGGATGGTTCACGAATAAACGTAACATACCAGCAACTAGTGCAAAAATGTTTCGTAATTACCCTAATGCACCTTACCTTTGAAAACACCACACATATATGACATATTATTTTTATCTTCATAACACTGAAAGGAACAATAGATAGCCGACTTTATATATGTTAACATATGGTTCATTATCGGATGCAGTCCTTCCAAATCTCATACAAAATAATGATCATTGCCGGACGATATTATCTCCGTGGTCCCGAAGAAGGAGTCGAAAGACACGGTGTCCTCAAAACTTCGAAGGTAATTTTAAAATTATATACGCGGTGAAGTCCCGTTACTACTAGATATGATATGTGTAAAAACCGTGAAAGTTTAAATCAGTACTACTAATCGTATTATAAAAAGTTTGTTTCTAGATTAAATAAGTGATTTTAGCGTCCTAGCATATTTACTGATAAAAAGTTACAAACTTTGACTACCACTGAGATCTGAGATATGATTTGTCAGCCAATATTACGTATGGTATCATGGTATCTAATAATCATAATCATAATCATTTATTTCTTTGTAAAAACACAGGTATCTATCATGGGATAGAATATAATATAAATAAAACACAGACTTATCAAAAATCTTTATCCAAAAACTTGGAGTACTCTTTTTCAATAGCTTTCGTTGCTGCCTCTGTCGACAACAACGCGTTTTGTCGCTTCAAGTTTTCAATGAGCTCGGCTTGCTTGTGAATACGAGACGTCAGTGTTTTAGTTCGTGACTCCAACCCAGAGATGGCGCTGCGATGCGAGGCCGAAAGTTCTCGAGATGCTGATCGAAATTCCTGTAATATCATGGAATGTTCTATTATTTTAAATATAATTGCTACTACACACAAAAGAATCGTTATCAAATTCAAAATTTTAAATGTTCGCAATAGGGAAGGCCGATGAAAACTTATTGTAGAGGGCGCTGTTCCAGATTCCATACAACGAGAGAAAGAGACAAACGATGAATGGTCCTTAACAATGTACGGAAACAAGGCAAAATTAATTCTTCCATGTAGCTTAGAGTATTTCGGAAACCTGCGAATTTCTATTGAGGACCAATTCTAGACGAAACAGTTAGTCATTTTTGCTAATATAAATAAAAACTACTTCCCACCATAATTTAGCTTTTCTAAGGAACGTCGTTGGAAATGTCATTGTGACAGTTGCCTTCCCCATTGTTTTTTTTTATAAAATGGCTTCTCCCTTTGTAGTTTGTACACAGCAACGGGAAATTTGCCAATGACGACGTTATTAACTTTATTTAAATAAAATATAGGCAACGTTGTTCGGTAGAAGCCTTGCCCTTTGTAATATGATAGCTGTTCCTTACAAACTAAACAACACGTGGCGGCCATACCAGGATAAGCGTCCGTCTAACTAAAGAGCGGCTACACGTGTTTTCAAACAAATTCTTCATTAGCTGCACACTTGTTTATGGTTCACCGCTCAATAAGCTATCAATATTATACACTGAACTACTAAAATGAAAAAAAAAAACAAAAAAAAAACTATTTCCATAACATCCACGCTACTCTGCGTCTCGAACGGAAATTTGTTATTATGGGGCAAAGCCCTACCTTAAAAACTACCTCCTAAAATTAGAACTACCCTATCTTAATACAACTCTGGCTATATTCACCCCACTCTATATTCTCCCTGTATTCACTTTGTAATTATATGGCATGTTTACTAAATGATCTTATTTGCGTACCTTTTCAATGGTTTTAGCGCTCTCCAACTCCTTCCGCAGTTTATCGACAGTTCTCTCGTAAGAGCTGCTCTTTGTCTCTTCGCTTGCGATCTTCGACGTTAACTGCTTCAAACGGCATGCTTGGCTGTCGAAGTCTGAGCGCTGTTTCTCACAAACACGCTCTTTTTCCTGTAAACCAAGTACAAAATAAACTTCAGTTTTCAGATATCTACAACACCAATGCGGGAGTCTACTGCTCAGAGGAGAAAAAGTCAAAGAAAGAGCTTGTAAAGATCAGGAGTGCGATTTTTGAATCTCACCAAGTGACTAATTCTCACCGATGTGAGTGATTTACTTTCGGAAATCACTCACATCGGTGAGAATTAGTCACTTGGTGAGATTCAAAAATCGCACTCCAGATCGGTATTAAGGCTATATTAACATGAACATGAGCATTACATAGCTTTTTTTACTAGCCAACCTACTGCTTGAATTGAGGCGTATCAATCAATCAGTAGGAGAAGCGTTATTTTTCTTACTCTAAAAATATTTTTGAATCGGTCTTAATATCGTATATAAAAAACTGCCTTAATTAATTGTAATATAATATAACAGACTTACATTGAGCCGGTTTTGCAGCGACGCACACTTTGCTTTCGCATTGCTCAGCTCAGCCGTCATGTTGTTGATGTTGTTTAAGAACGTCAATCTCTCTGATTCCAGGTCCGCTTGGCGTGCTAGATGTTTCTCACACTGCGTTGCCTGTATCGAAGAACAATATTGTAGAAAACCAAAACTTCATTTTTATATCCCGAATAATTATTATTTGAGGCAGCTAGCAAGTAGAACCAAAATTTGCAGTGCGAATTGCGATTATTAGATGCTACTTCGGCTCAACAACTGCTTAAAAAACACAGCAACGTCCGTAGTAGGTACTTGTAAATGGCTTGTTAGTGCTTAGCAGAAAAACATGTTTTAGTATCGTGCTGGCTATGATGATACTATATATATATAAAATAAGAATTAAACTTTACTTTCTTATCAATATTCGATTGCATGGTATCTAATTGTTCCTGCAGCAACTTTGCTTTGGACACCAAGAATTTGCACACACTTTCTACAGTTGTACCATCTGAAAAACAAAGCATATTAAAATTATAATTATAATCACAGTTTCTTGATAGATTTGGACGTGAGAACATATTTTAAATACGATTTCCGAGACTTAGGCCTCATTGCCCGATGGACCTTATTAACTCCAGGTACCTTTTCATTTGTTTGGTTGTGTAATTTAATATAATTTAAATTACATTTGTACATATATGGAAATTATACTGGATTAAAACAATTTCATTTCATTTCATTTGTATCGCATCGGGTAAAAATTATAATGCGAAATGCGATTGTGCTAGCACTGCTAAGCACTGCTCATAGTCAGAGATTAATTAATGACAAGAATTGGACTACCCTCTACATACAAATAAAAAGTATAAAAATCTACATTACATTTTAGATGTTGCAAGAAGAGACAGAAATATCATGCAAATAAAACTTAACACAATTAGAATAAAACATACCTACAGGTAAAAAATAGTACATTACTTACCTAGGGCTGTAAAAAAAAGAAAGCCCGAAATCGCAGGTATTTGTGACCCGAGCCGCAGGCGAGGGTTGGAAATATGCGATGGAGGGCTTTCTTTTTTACTGCCCGTGGTGAGTACACAATTTTACGTCTGCAACTGGCCATAATGCGAGTTTTACCGTACGCGTGGCGTGCGGTAAAACTCACATTATGGCCAGGTGTGACGTAAAAGCATAAAAAATCAGCAATGTGCTGAAAACTGTTTATGGGTTCTGGTTTTTTGTAGTAGTAGTAGTAGTATAATACTTTATTGTACAACAAAGAAAAATACAACAGAAAGAATACATAATATTTGTACAAAGGCGGACTTATCCCTTCCTTAAGGGATCTCTTTTGTGTGGAGCCCATGGACAATTTTCAGCAGTGATAAAATGTGACGTTTTCAAGTCAATGGTTCAACATTGTCGGTTGTCAATAAGGTGTCACTGCCATTAAAAAAATATACACGGTGCCCGTGAGCATTGCGAGAGACTTTAACAGTGTATTCATTATCATATTTAGAGAACAAAATGTCCTTTAAACTTTTCCGAAATTCGCCATAGTTTCAGAGTAAATACTACTTACAAAAAATTGCATTTTGAATTGTTTCTCAGTGTAAAATGATTTTTTGATGGCGATCTCACCGGTATGGGGCATAGTCTAGACATCTCTTATTGACTGATATCAAAGACCTAAGAAACACTTTGCATGGACTAGTTTTTACGAGAAAAAATGTAGCAATTTACTTTTTCCGTTACTTTTTTCTAATGACATTTACTTTTTATGTAGAACAGCATTAAAAAAAAGTGAAAAAAAAAGTAAAAAAAAAAATTTTTTTTTGGCGTTTTACAACAAAAGTCATTATGTTCTTTCATTCTTTTGACCTCAGAAATGCGTGGTTAAAATCTCTCGCAATGCTCACGGGCACCGTGTATAGAAATAAACCCTATTAACAACCGACAATTGTGCCCTTTGACTTGAAAACGTAACAAATTTGTAATTATACACTCGATGGTGACCCTGTGTCTTGTCACTTAAATCAAAGAGAATGTATAAATAGAGGAGCATAGTCTAAGAAATGTTTGAGCTCCAAGTTTGAAACATTACTAGATGGCACTGTACGGCCCCATCCCCAATTCCCCATACATTATGCGATAGCTCTGGTTTGCTCTGATGGCGCTTCAGAGTTACTGCATAATGTATGGGGCCGTACAGCGACATCTAGTAAACTTAAAGCACAAAAATAGCTTAGACTGAGTGATCCTCTATTTATACATTCTCTTTGCTTCAATGAATTTCTCACCTTTTGCAAACGACGACGGCAGAACCTTTTCCTGAATGTTCATTAAAACAAAGGCATGCAAAAACTCGTTATCGAAATGCCCTCGTCTTTTCGGAGTTCCAACAGGACTGGCAATACTGGCATGATGGTCACAGCCGTGGTCATTACAAATTATCTCTGGTTCAGATTTGACAGCTGTTTTGGCGGGCGATTTACTTTTAATTTTCGATGGAGTATTTTTTGGAGACGGGCTGGATTTGGGAGTTTCGCAGCAATGTTTTTTGTGGTGTGTGTTTTCATGCAGCGAAATATTTTGTGGTATTTCTGAGAAGAAGTCAGGCTTTTGCTGGAACATAAACAACGTAGGTAACCTTCCCACTCATTTGTTTACAAAAAAGGTATACAATGAAATAAACACCAGAATATGTTTATTTAGTTGGTATTACAAAATATATTCTAGTAGATTAAAGATAAAGAATAACAAAGTAGCATACCACTATAGGTATAATTTTAAACAAAAAAGAACCGACTTCACTTAGCCTCCACCTTTACAAAAGCAAATGCTCGATCTGCTGTAAAAAATACTCAAATCACTATAGGTGTGCCTATAATAGTTGAAGAGTTCCCTCGATTTCTCCAGGATCCTCCCATCATCAGACCCTGACCTGGTTACAATGGGACCAATTGTGAAGTTCTCTTTGAAACAATAAAATAATTTTCCAAATCGGTCCAGCCGTCTTCGAATAATCGGTGAACATACTTAAAAAAGAATAGAAAAAAAAAGATCCCGACGAATTGATAACCAACCTCCTTCTTCGAAATCTTGAAGTCGGTAGATAAAAGGAAGTGGAGGAATTTAAACGACGATTACAGTTACAGTCATCAATCACCATTCTTCGCAATAAACAGCAAAAGCAAAAATTACAAAAAAAGTTATGAAAACATTATCATATTCGAACATATTAACAACGATCGCTAGATGGCACTGTAATCAATTTTCCGCGTGTTTATTGTTTAGCAGAGCTAGCTACGACGAGAACTCAGTGAGGTACATTACCATTGCTTTTTCAATTTGCTTCATCAAACTCTCAGTCTTCTTTTCTAATTGTTTGTTAAGCTTTTTAAACTCCTTTTCCCTTTCAAGTAAGTCTGTGGAATCCATCTTTACATAAATGTTATCAACAAGAAAGTTAACGATATAAACAAGAGGATATTATCCAACCATAAACAAAATCAGGTTGATTTACTGTAGAGAACGAAATTTTAAAAGCCTCTTTGATTTGGCTGCGTATTATTGTAATCAAACAAATCTGTTGCTATAGCAACGGAATGATCAATACAGGTACTTAAATTTAAAGAAGTCATATCGATATCTTTTTCTGATTATACATCATTACTATGATGCTTTCAGAACAAAATCGAACACGATAATTTATATCATCATGTTAACAATTTGTTTTAAGTTTGGTTTTGATTGTTTTGGTTCTAATTTAGTTGTTGTTGACCACATCGAGCTGCCATCTAGCATTTAAAAGCGATCTAAACAAATATGGCCGACTTGCGTCAAAAACAGCTGTGCACAGACCAATGAGAGCCGTTTTTGAAATGTCAATATGCCATGATTGTTGTGCTACAGACACCTATTATAATTGTTGACACATTGCTTTGTCTCCCATATGATCTATTTCAGGAAACTGACCGCATGGAACTTCTATTACGTATTGAAAATATATGGGTTTGAAAAAGAAACATGTTTTAGAAAAAAAATAGATTGAAAAAGTGCTGACGATTGTATGAAAATCATATCAAGGTCGCGGAGCTATTACTGGGTGTGAGCGAGACAGGACGTGCTAAAAGAGATAAAGAGATAAAACTGTGTCTGTACCATCGTTTGCCTTGTTTCTCGCAATCGATTGGCCAATAGGAGAGTTCGAAACCAGCTGACATTTTAGTTTGCGACTGGAGCGAGCGATATTCGGACGCTCGCTCAGATTCATCGGAGCGTTTTACTTCAGTATAAAATCCTTTTGGACAGCATTTCTGCGTGTCCGGACTTGTCTTACAGTGTAATAATGTATTTGAAGAGAAAAAGACACGATTATCGAAGTGTGATATTATAGCGTAGGTGTTACTAAGTGGAGTTGACGACTAAGTTTGCTAATAAAAAAGGTATGTCTTTCCATATGTTTGGGTTTCACTGCATAATATACATGATCGGGCCGCTATCTTCTTCGCGTTCGTGTTAATTTTGCTTGCCGTGTGATCCACAGGTTTAGAAAGTTATTATACAGGTTTGGTATGCTACTCGGGCAGTTTGCAAAGTATTTTGTTGCATTTAGATCTTAACAATGTGAGCGCATCGTAATTTAGCTGGTTATTAGCATACATAGTTTATTTACTGAAGTTTCTTTGCGAGAAATAACAACTAAACAAGTGTTGTAATCAATAATCTAATATTACCTTTGCTTCGGAATCATTATTATATGCATACATTGACACCGTAAAGACAGTGATCAGCTGGGTTTTGTTGTTTAATAGGCCCAGGTTTTTTTTATTAAATAACGGGTTAGCTCTCAGCCAAGCCCTTTAGACCTGTCCGTCAGTCCGGTTAGTGCTGTGCCTTTTTTTTTTCGATTTTACCGGTTCGAAATCTAGATTGTGTATTTCAACGGTAAAACATTTGAATAAATGTTTGATCATAGGTGCTACATGACTTTCTTGTTTGTACTGTAAATTAATATTGCATTAGTTTTATTTGTTCGTTGCCTTTATTTGCTGTACTTACGTGCAGTTTGTTAGGTCGGACTTAGTTTAACTGTAGAAATCATCATCATCTGTAAGAATGAGAATAATAATGACAGTGATATTTTACCTGTCTCTCCTCCGAACAGCTGTTTTTGTGACGTCATCATCAGCCATTTTGTATCTAACATGGCGGTTGTGGCTACCCTTTGTTTCTTTTTCTAAAATCATACAACGAATTACCTAGGTACCCTAGGTTCAGAAGCTATTAGAGAGTTAGTGACTGCCAAATTATTACATAGGTATTTATTTTATTAACAGTGTCTAAAATCAAGTACGTATTTGCTTTGCTCGTATTTGAAATACCTACATAGGTATAAAGAAAAAACCTATACCTACCTACCTACCTAAAAAAGAGGAATGTAAGTATTAGGTACCTTAGGGAATACACTCAATCTGTTCTAAAGTACCTATCGACCTAATACTTATAAGCCAAACCTACCTGAGGTAGGTAACATAATATTGACTACCTACTACCTATTGTTGTAAAATGTTGATGGTAATAACGTTATTTTATTACAATGCCTTGCTAAATATATAATGTGTTTCAGTAATAATCTGAGAATTGGACCGCTGCTAAAACAATTGACCACGATCTTGTATCAATATCTTAGAGTTAGACCTTGACTTTAAAAAGTAATTTGACATTTAACAGGTTTCATTACAGGCGTAGCAACTTTCACTAACGTTAAGCAGAAATATAAAGCAATCTATATATTAGCAGTAATTCTTTATTATCAAAATAGTGGCAAATAATCACACGGGCCGCTTACTTATTTGGACTTAAAATTAGGTAAAAAAAAACACATTATAGGATATAGGTACCTAAATGAGAATATGAAGGGCGGATGCCGACAACCTGTCAATTTTTTCGTCTGTCGCGTCGTTAAAGAACTTCTACCTACGCGCTTGAAATATTTTTTGCTTTTACGTACAGTCGCCATCAAATATATCGGAGCGGCCAAGGTAGTCAAAAATATCTGAACATGCACTTTATCGCCTGGTCAATAGAGGCGTTGTTCAGATATTTGTGACCACCTTGGCCGCTCCGATATATCTGATGGCGACTGTACCTAGTCTTGACTGGTTGAGAGGTTTTGCTATCAATATCAAATAAAATACGCTAATTTTACTATATTTATTTATTTTTTAGTTCTACCATACTTAATTCTACATACATTACCTAAGGTGCAGTGGGTCAATCTTGACTGCGGGAAATTTCAAGTAAATCGAAATTATGTCCGTGTTTAACATCATTAACTATAGTGCTAATAGACATAGATGTCAAGATAGGGGAAATGCACTTTTCGGTACCTACTAATTTCCTGCAGTCGAGGTTGCCTCGTATAAAAAAAGTAACGTTTTAGCACAAAATAGTTAGTCTAAAAATACATTGTAGTATTTCTAGTGATATAAATGGAGCTCTAAAATCTTTATCATTTGAGTCAATAATCTTATGTTCTTTTCTCAATTACGATTGTGAAGCGCAGATAAGCTACCTACCTGCCGCAGATTGAAAATATAGGTAGCTTGTTATTAAATATACTATACACAGCTATACACATCAACTAGCAGACCTGAAGTTGATCTGGCGGAAGACCCTAGAGCTAGACTGACCCGACATTATACCGAAGACATCCCGAACATCAGCCTGTACGAGATTAGAATGGCTCTTAAACAGCTAAAAAACAATAAGGCGCCTGGTGAAGACTGAATTACAGCCGAACTTCTAAAGGCGGGTGGTAAACCGGTCCTTATGGCCCTTCAGAAGTTGTTCGACTCTGTTTTACTAGAAGAGAGAACGCCTAAGGCATGGAACAGAGGTGTGGTGGTATTGTTCTTCAAAAAGGGTGATAACGCGTTACTGAAGAACTACCGACCCATTTCACTTCTGAGCCATGTCTATAAGCTGTTTTCAAGAGTCATTACGAACCGTCTCGCACGCAGGCTAGATGACTTCCAGCCTCCCGAACAAGCCGGTTTCCGAAGAGGCTTTAGTACCGTAGACCATATCCATACGCTCCGTCAGGTTATACAGAAGACGTGAGGAGTATAACCTGCCCCTCTGCTTAGCGTTCGTGGACTACGAGAAAGCCTTCGACTCGATCGAAACCTGGGCTGTACTACAATCTCTCCAGAGGTGCCAAGTGGACTATCGCTATATCGAAGTGCTGAAGTGTTTGTACGAGAACGCCACTATGTCAGTCCGACTCCAGGACCAGAACTCGAAGCCTATTCCGTTGCAGCGGGGAGTCAGGCAAGGAGATGTTATTTTTCCTAAACTGTTTGCCGCTGCACTGGAGGATGTTTTCAAGACTCTGGGCTGGAGAAGGCTAGGCATCAACATAAACGGCGAGTACATCACTCACCTTCGGTTTGCTGACGACATAGTAGTCTACTATGATAGTAGTCTTGGCTGAGACCATGGAGGATTTGAGTACGATGCTCGATGACCTCAGTAAAGCCTCCGAGCGAGTTGGTCTAAAGATGAACATGGATAAGACGAAGGTCATGTCAAATACCCATGTAGCACCAACTCCCGTTACAATCGGAGACTTTACACTCGAAGTTGTAGACGATTATATATACTTAGGACATACTGTCCAGTTAGGTAGATTCAACTTCGAGAAAGAGGTCAATCGACGAATCCGACTCGGTTGGGCAGCGTTCGGGAAGCTACGGCACATCTTTTTGTCCAATATTCCGCAGTGTCTCAAGACGAAAGTCTTTGACCAGTGTGTGTTGCCAGTGATGACATATGGTACTGAAACGTGGTCGCTTACAATGGGCCTCATAAGAAAGCTCAAAGTCACCCAAAGGGCAATGGAGAGGGCTATGGTTGGAGTCTCTCTGCGTGATCGCATCAGAAATGAGGCCATCCGCAGCAGAACCAAAGTAACCGATATAGCCCTCCGAATCGCTAAACTAAAGTGGCAGTGGGCGGGGCACATTGCTCGTAGAACTGATGGCCGTTGGGGCGGAAAGGTTCTCGAGTGGCGACCACGAACCGGAAGGCGCAGCGTGGGTAGACCCCCCGCAAGGTGGACTGATGACCTGGTGAAGGTCGCGGGAGTCCGCTGGATGCGGGTGGCGCAGGACCGGTCATTGTGGCACTCTTTGAGGGAGGCCTATGTCCAGCAGTGGACATCTTTCGGCTGATATGATGATGATGATTAAATATACTATATACCACTCTGTATTACACTATTAAGATAAGGTTATACTATATTTCTAGAACGGTAAGTCAATTATAACCATGAGAGATGCAACGGATATCCAGCCACTATCCGGTATCCGGCCATACATTTACTATTTGGCCGGATACCGGGTAGCTGCGTACTATTGTATTGTATTGTAGTACGGGCAGGTTTCCGCAACTCGACGTCTGGCGCCTATTTTGCGTAAAGGGAGGGCGGCTAGTCCAGCCAGCCCAGCTCCTCGAGGAATCCTATCAAACCTTTGATGTTGAGTAGGACCTCGGGGAGATCACCTGGGGATCCGAGGTGTTTTGCCCTGTACGGGGCCACTTCGTTGCACTCCAGCACCACGTGAGAGGCTGTTTCTTCTGTCTCCATGCACCCACGGCACAGGGGACTGTCTGTAACACCTAAGTTAAAGAGATGTTTGTTAAATGGTCCATGACCTGTTATCACACTAGTTACCATCCTTAAGCGGATTTTGCCGAGACGGAGAAGTGTTTTGGTGAGTCTGTCGTTAATACTAGGCATGGCTTGTTTAGCCTGTCTGCATTCCTCATGACTTTGCCAATGTGTTATGTGCAGTCTTCCGGTTCGTTCCAGCAGCGTCGAGCGTACCTTGCTGAAGGGCGTCAAAAGAATAGGCTCCGGGCCAATTGACCCAGCACCCGACCCCTGCCTGGCCAGCTCATCTGCAGTGTCATTCCCCCGGGATCCGCTGTGACCTTTGATCCATTGAAGGACAATGTTGTTATTTTGACCTACCTCCATTAGTCGTTCATGACACTTGTGTATGATGTAATGATGTGACTTCCTAGAGCCATCAGTACTGCCCTACTGTCAGAGAGTATACGGATGGAGGTTCCTGTTACTTTCCTTGCAGTGATGGC
Organism: Pammene aurita; assembly: GCA_947086415.1. NCBI lineage: Eukaryota > Metazoa > Arthropoda > Insecta > Lepidoptera > Tortricidae > Pammene > Pammene aurita. The sequence continues at coordinate 7,374,137 of OX352312.1, forward strand.
GGCAGCCGCATTGATGATGCCCATGCACTCAGCTTGAAATACTGAGTTGTGAGCGCCCAGCGGTGTGACTATAGACATGTTCAGGTCTTCTGAAAAAGTTCCGCAACCTGACCCCACGTCTGTTTTAGATCCATCAGTGAAGATTCTCAATTCCCGGAGGTTGAGTCCTTCCTGATTGTCGTCCTCATGTAATTGTATTTTGTACCTTTTATCGAAGGCAGCACGTTCGTGAATCCGATCCGTGCCTGCCCTTAGCACTGGAAGTTCTTCGTATACTCTCTCCAGGCATATTGTGTGCAGAGTGTTCAAATTAGACCATACGTTGAGGGTTCGCAACCTTACCGCTGACAGGGCAGCCTCCTGCTGTATGTGGAGGTGGAGCGGTGGAAGGTTTTGCATGACTTCCAAGGCTGCGGTCGGAGTGCTCCTCCAGCAACCTGTGGTAGCCACACATGCAAGCCTCTGTAGTTTCTGCAACTTGTTTCGTACGGTGGCGAGGTTCGTTTTTGGCCACCAGACCAGCGCCCCGTAGCAGAATAGAGGCCGGATTATCGTCTTGTAGAGCCAGAGAGTGATTTTTTTTTTAGCTGCGTACTATCCGGCCGGATATCGGATACTAAAATCACACGTAGTCAAGTTTAAAAACGGGATGAATACATACCAAGCCACCAAATAATTTACTTATTAATTATTAATATAGTTTATTAAGTAATTGTTCCATTATTTAAAGGACAACTTTAGTGAGCTAAAAATCCTTGAACAAGTTGCGACCTGCATGGAGTGCCACCTGCGTGCTCGAATTAGCTTAACTGTAGGTAGAATTTTTGGCTGAATATCCGGCGGCCGAATTGCCGTCTATCCGGCCAACGGTTCCACCGGATATCGGGTATCCGGCCAAACCACTATCCGTTGCATCTGTATTAACCATAAGGTTCTGATGAATGTGAGGTGAAAGCATGCATCTAAAAACGTTATTAAAAAAAACTTGGTTCTCTTGTATGAAAAATACCCAATTCACTCAACAAAATATTCAGTAAGTTCTACACGCTCTGGTTAGGGCGAGGAGTAAAGTAATGTCGTTTTTAGGGTTCCGTAGTCAACTAGGAACCCTTATAGTTTCGCCATGTCTGCCCGTCTGTCCGTCCGTCCGCGGATAATCTCAGTGACCGTTAGCACTAGAAAGCTGAAATTTTGTACTAATATGTACATCAATCACGCCGACAAAGTGGTAAAATAAAAGTGGAAAAAAATGTTTTATTAGGGTACCTCCCCTACACGTAGTAAAGTGGGGAGTGATTTTTTTTTTCATTTCCACCCTAACGTGTGATATATTGTTGGATAGGTATTTAAAAATAAATAAGGGTTTAGTAAAATCATTTTTTGATAATGTATATATTTTTGGAAATAATCGCTCCAGAAGTAAAAAAAATGTGTCCCCCCCCTCTAACTTTTGAACCATAAGTTTTAAAAATATGAAAAAAATCTCAAAAGTAGAAGTTTATACAAACTTTCTAGGAAAATTATTTTGAACTTGATAGTTTGAATAGTTTTTGAAAATGATATGACGTGCTTTCAAATAAAGTCACTTACTGTGACGGACGGAAAACTACGGAACCCTACACTGAGCGTGGTCCGACACGCTCTTGGCCGGTTTTTATAATTATAAACGTCGGTAAAACCTAAAATGTGTCAGGTAATAGATAATCGTTTGTCCCTTTCCGTTAATTCGATATTTGTGTTTGTTAGAAGGAGACCGTATGTACGAGTAACAGGTGCTTGCTAAGTTTTATATTGTATAAGGGATAAATGTTTGACCTATCGTGTAGATGTTTACCAAAACTGGGAAATTCCCAGACATATCGTATAAATAAGGATACACGATTAAACGCGCAAAGTAAATATAATAATATCGTTTGGTTAGGTATGCTTAGGATATTTCAAATCCATAGTCTATGGTAAAACGTCTATAAATCACATGTAATTAGCGTCTTTTAAAGAAAAGGCACCAATAACAATGATTTTTATCTGCATTGTATGACTATTTGATAATACTGACATGGACCATGATTTGACATGTCTCTTACTCCCTTCTTGTAAAGATTATAGCATTACGAGTAACAGCGCAAGAGCATTATAAGTCAGTCGTGATTCGTGATAAGTATGAATTTATGTCTAAGTGACGATAGTGCTATCGTAGTGTATTTGCAACTGACAGGTCATTTGTACCGATTAATACACTAATGAGCTAAAATGCCGGTTGCAGTCCGTGACTAGGCACTTATCCGGACATTTTTTGAAGTGAGGATATTTAGAGATATTCTAACTTCCTATTTTTTTCAATGTTCTACCAATGAGGGTTTCCGCAATCGAGTTTTCCACTAGATGGCAGCACCGTGGCGACAGGTCTAGCTGTCACAATCCACCAATCATGTTTAATCATATATTTTTTGATTGGTGGATTTTGACAGCTACTGTCAAAAAGACCTGTCGTCACGGTGCTGCCATCTAGTGAAAATCTCAATCGCGGAAACCCTCATTCATCCATCCGGATATGAGGGAGTTATCGAACTCTTTTATGCCAAAGTCAAAAAATAATATAATCATGTTTTTTTTTAACATTTAAAGTCAAAGTCAACAAATATAATCATGATTTTTATAAAAACATTTAAAATACTCACATTAAGTTGTGTAAATGTAAATGCTATTTAATATTAATGAATGCAAGTAAATGCGTACCTTGGGTTTCTGAATAATTTCGTTAATAGGTATGTTTACAAGTATTACTGACCTACAGCAACTGATAACAACTACAGTCAATGAGATTTCAATATCATGTTTTAATTACATACGTAATTTAAAAAAAAGTTGTGACATGTTTATCACATTCTAGCAAAATTATATGATATAAAAAATAGGGGTTAAGTTATTTTGATTACTTGTAAAATACATACATACAATATATTTTATTAGCCTATAATAGTGTCCCACTGCTTGGCAGAGGCCTCTCCCTTTGATCTTTATTAAGTATTATTCAAAATACCCTAAAAATGCAAAAGTAAGTATGTCTGTTTGTCTACATGTTGCCTCTTCACATAGGTTATAGGTTAACGCGGGCTGATTTCCGCAACTCGACGTCTGTTTACTGCGCCTATTTTGCATGCTGGGTGGGCTATTCGTGCCAACCCAGTTCCTCCAGGAAGCCTAGCAGACCCTTTACGTTGCTGACGACTTCCGGGAGAGCCCTCGGCGAACCAAGATGTTTCGCCCGGTATTCTGCCACCCCCGGACATGTGATGATGACGTGGGCGGCTGTCTCGTCCTCCTCCATGCAAGCTCTGCAGAGGGGACTGTCTGTGACACCTAGAGTGAAAAGATGCTTGTTTAGAAGGGCATGACCAGTTAGTGCTCCGGTAATTAATCTGAGCTGCGGCCTCTTGAGCTTAAGCTTCCTAGACAATCCGGGGTAGATCGTCGGGAGGGCCTCCTTGGCTTGCCTGCATGTACTTAGGTTAGTCCAATAATTTTGGTGCTCTACCTTGGTGTTGTGTAGCAGTGTTCTCCGCAGCCATGCAACAGGTAGAGGTAATATGGGCTCGGGACCTACCACCTCCGCCTCTGAGCCCCCTCTCGCTAAAACATCAGCTGCGTCGTTGCCACGTGAGTTGCTGTGCCCTTTGATCCACTGCAGGGTTATGCTGTTGGTGGTACATACCTCTGTTAGGATTTTGTGGCATTCGTATATGAGACCTGAGGTTATTTTGTTACTCTGCAGGGCTTGTAGAACCGATCGACTGTCGGAGAGTATTCGGATGGGGTATTCCGTTACCTTCCTAGAGGCGATTGCGTGAGCAGCCATTATTATGCCCATACATTCCGCCTGGAAAACCGTGTTGTGCCTCTATACATGTAAACGATTCAGATAATATTAGGCGTGAATAAGTTTGAGTCCCCGGGAGGACAAAGGATAGTATTTTTGAAATGAAAATGAAATGAAAAATATTTATTTGGTGCAAAGCGAAGAGAAACATAACATTAAATAAACAAAAAAAAAATTACACCAAAATGGTTGCCACTCAGCATGAGTCATGACAGGATAGCCACATCGCTGATTTTCAGGGCAACCAGAACTTAAAACTATACTTAACCTAACTAGTGACAACAATATTTCCAAATCTTCCCTTATAGTAGAAGTCACGGGCAGAAGTAACGTAAATCAAATATCAGTCAACATTTGGATGGGATTTATTTGGAACGTTGACGTCATCAAAACAACTGAAGTTCATTGGTATATGACCTTCACGCATAGCTTCTGGTAGTTGTGTGCCAATTTTTGTTGTTACTTTTACTGGTTTTCCGGTGCGGCGCTTTTCCTAATTAAATAAATTTAAACCTTAACCATAATAAAACCAAACCATATTTAACTGATAGTACAACGTATTGAAGGTACATTGTGTTATAAATAAAACCTTTGTTTAAGTAAGCCATATTACGGTGCCGTCGCCAATATCGCATTATATCTATATATTTCGGTCTGAGTCTAGATCTAAAGTGCCTGTCATTACGGGCCACCAGCGTTGTCATTCATATGCTACTCCTGGGATTTTTATTGTTTTTTTTTTAACAAAAAGTACAATTTCATTGTACAGTCACCGGCAATAGTATCTTCCTACACGAAGGCCGCAAAAATATGTGACACGCTCTTATTTGTAGGGCCATAAAAGCGTGTCACATATTTTTGCGGCCTTCGTGTAGGAAGATACTATTGCCGGTGACTGTTCAAAGCCTACTCCTATTTAACTCGTGCTATTTCTAAAATTGCCAAATTTATGATAATACCGGTTTTCCGGTCGGCACTGTCCCCTCACTACCGTATCGCCCTGTACGCCCTTCGGAGTGTGTAGCCCGGTCGCGAACCTCTGCTTGTTTTCAACTCTTTTTATTAAGTTAAAGAGGCCTTATTACTTTCGAAACGACTTTCTTTCACTGGAAAGTCTCAGGTAGTCATTGTTTTATTTCAAAACTGTTTAAGTTCTTACTTTTAGCTTGTTCATTGACGCAATAACGACCGTTTACTTGGGTTTCGCTAATTGTAAAGTTAATTCTCATTCGTATTAAAACTGGATTATATTCTTCGTATTTACAGCCAGTAGAAAAGCCTAAGCGGGCGAGATGTTTAAAAACATCTTAGCACGTATTTATAAAAGTTCTTCAATTTCAGCTCGAGATATCGACTTAACCGTAAGCCAGGAACAAACTTCGTTGTTCATCGCCTCCCGCGATAACTTGTCAAGTGGTTAAGGGCGATGTGTAATGAAGCCTCGTGAAGGTCAGCTGCCTCTCCGTTGGTGGGTTGAGGAACAGCAGCGATTTAATCAATTTAAAAAAAAACAATCTATTACGCAGTTTCATCGCGTCCCTATTGACAAATTTTCCATCGCGACGCAATGACCGTTTTTTTTAAGTGATTAAATGGCTACCGTTCCTCAGCTTGCCAACGGAGCGGCAGCTGACCTTCATCATCATCATTATACATCGCCCCTAACCACTTCACAAGTTATCGCCTGGGACGCGATTGGTCATGAAATTTGTTCCTGGCTTACGGTGCGTATGTTCACTAAGTTTTTTTTCTGTTTGTGTAGATGAGTTAACATGCACACTTTGACACCAGACAAATGATTATGTGTGTGCAATGTGTATGTGTGTGTGTGTGACTCCCATGACGCAAAGGAAATGAGACCGTATAATTTTGACGAAGTGTACGCTTAAGTATATTGTTAGTGTTTATTGACCATCCTGTGTACAAAAAGTAAGTACAGTATACTGTTTATAGTGGATCAATGGACTCTGATGATCATCAGGCATCGGAATATAGGGGGCTAAATTTAATGACAGGTAGGGAGTTCCTGTATTGACGAACTCAGTTATCGATGCTTTTCTCATTTGAGTAGGTAACGATCACTCCATGTTTTGTCCAACGACATTCGCAATCATTGTTTCTTATAAGTGTTTAAGTAAGTAAACTAATTATGTAAGTTATACTCAATAAACTATTTTTTTTGTACTCAATAAACTATATTTGTGTAATTGTTTAAAGTTATAATAATTATTACATAGCACTTCAAACCTAGAAATCATTGAAAATATGCTTTAGTGTAAATTTTATCTTCGTTTTCAAAATGACACTTACAAAAAATTACATATTTACAGACAAAGCTGAGGGCATCACTAGTATACGGGGAAACCATCGATTACTGACTTTATCGATAATATCGTTATAGATAATATGTCTGACGATCACTATTGAACACCCAATACATATGTGAACGAGTTTAGTGCAAGGGCCCACTTTGGGCCCGTAATAACTCCAATAACTACATATAAACAAAGTGGGACCTTTTTCCCTGGACTGACACGTTCAGTTTTATTAATAATCTGATATTCTGATATGTTTGTTGTAGGTAGGTATTATAATTGGGGGATACAAATTAGGTGGCGAATCTAAATTTTGGTGGCAAAAAATATACAGTGTGGAAAGATAAGTCGGGCCCTGGAGGGACACTACCTTAAAACGTTGAGATAGCTCAATTCGCTGAAAGGAAACATTCTTTTATTTCTCCTAAAAACTAAAACTGCATTCACAGTTTTTGTCTTAATTTTCACTTTTTACCATACTAATTGTATGAAAAATATTTTTATTATTATTTATGGGTTCTCTTGTGCCTAAACTTGGTTGGTATTAAGAAGTTTTTAGCCTTGTTGGAAATAGGATCGATTGGCATCAATTGTCATAAAAAATATTTATGTCAAAAATTACAAAATAAATAGTTTTTTTGTAAACTGAACTCTTTTCCAAAAAATTGTAAATTCAGTTATGTCCCTTTAAAAAAATTAAAGAATGTTTCCTTTCAGTGAATTGAGCTATCTCAACGTTTTAAGGTAGTTTCCCTCCAGGGCCCCACTTATCTTTCCACACTGTATAGTCTGGCAAACCATTTCTGTCAGTAGAAACGCGTGGCAAATTCAAAATACGTACATGTGGCAACCCTTTGTGATGAGACACCGTATTACATGGCGAACATTTCAATTCACATTGAATTTGTTTCTAGTGCATTTTACTCTCTCATCTTAAGCGCGAGTGAGATAGAACTCTTGCAACGTTCCCAATTAAATTTAAATTCATTTTTAAGCCATATGTCAATTGCCTCAACTTATCTGTTGCAGTTGATGACAGATCAGACGAAATATATCCGTCTCCTTTTTACACACCGTAAATGTCACCTAATGAAAGGGGCGGAAATACCACCTAAAATTAAAAACATAAAATTTGATGATCATTGCTGCTTTTTTCACTGATTCTTAGTTGTTGTCATACTTTTGTTCGCTGTACATTGCTACTGCGTTCGTTGGCTGGCCAGACTATAGTTGCCTAATTATATTGGCCCATTTTTGCCTGCAAGTATATTTTCGACTTGTCCGACTTTAAAAACACTCGAGTGCATGTTTCTGGTACAATGCAAATATAGACTGCATTGTCAGCGTGCGTTGACCTATGCAGGGTTAGACCTATTAAACTTAAAGATCGGGCTTTGACCGGGTAAAATCAATTCTAAAAACAATAAAACCTAGAATGTGTAGTACGATTAACCTTTTGAACGCCACGCATCGGACAGAAAAATCGTGCCACCAGCGCCAGAGCGAAATTTGCACGAGCGCACTCAGATACCGTAGTGATTAGAAAACAACATATCGACGAAACATTTCTTTCCGCCTAATAGTGGATTTAGTTAGGCAACATCACTTAAGATATTTAGAAATCATAATAGTAAAGAATATTCATTTCGTATTTTTCTTATACACCTAAAATCAACCACAAAAATATGAAAATTAATAAGTATACAATTTTATTTTATTTTGTCAATATAACCACAGCACTACTTAAGTGATAACGTCACGCGCTGAGCTGACGTGTTATGACGGCTTTGGCGCTGGTGGCACCGTAACTAATAAGTTACTCATAATAATGAGTGTTAGGTTAGAGTTGGGGGTGAGAGATATTCATTCATTTCTGTATCGATATTTTAATACGTTAGGTTTTTAAGTGTTTAGTTGAGTAAAAAAATGTTTAACAATACCATCAAATAAATAAATTTTATGATAAAAACTAATAAACATCGGACAGAACGGGTGTGTACGTAAAAAAACACCTCGCGCACCTTTCATATTGTATTCTATTTCATATTTACAATAATAACATATTCTTTGTTCACTTAAACTCGGTCTCTCACCGATAACATTCATATTGGTTGACATTTTATCTAAAAACCATTTCATTATTTTTACTTATCTGGTATGAATGAAATGGACCGAAAGCCCACGTGTCGTGGTATTTATCATTGTTTAAGGATTAACAAGAATGCGGCGAAGCAATAAGATTAAAAGAAACGCCATACACATTGTTAGGTTTTAAATACGGCCCTTATAAGTAACACGCATTGTATTTATTCCATTGCGACTTAAATAAAACTTTATTTTTTAATAATACATTATATTAAAGTAAAAATTTAAGATATATACCTTTTTTAACATTACGATATGAAGTTCCTAAAACTAATCTTCTACACGAATCACAGTTTAATAATTAGTTTTATTACATAATAAAGCTTAAAATGCGAAAAATATTCATAATTACAGTGTTTGGTTAATGTTCATACAATAATCAACATCGACCACTATGCTTTCAAACGAACAACACTATTTCGAAGTGACGTCACGCCGCTTGACGTGATTACCCGTCAACGGCGAGGAGGGCAGTGCCTTTTTGCTCTTTTAAATAGCTTTGAGGTATTTTCTATTTTTTTCTTGAGTTACGGGTTATTTTGAATGAAATTTTAACTAAAAAGATAGGTGAATGGTAGAGCTATAATAAATATACAAAAATATTTCTATAAATGTTGTTTATTAAGGAGTACTTTGATCTCTCATTTTGGACGTTTTAACACGTCATGGCGCTGAGGGCACGACTTTTCGTTGACGTGTTTGAACGGTTTTGGCGGTCAAAGGGTTAAGTATATTAACGAATAAGGCGCACCACACATTAGGGCGGAATTCATTCGGACGAAAGTGGAAATTTGTGGCAGCTGAATTTTTGAATGGTGGCCATAGACAAATTTCCGCTTTGGTCTATAATGTCTAATATGTGTTTTTATCACCGCACCGCTCCCCGCCGGCAGGGTGTTCATCCTCACACCCTGGAGCCTAAAGTGTCGCACAGTACGGTTTAAAGACTCGAACAGACTGCCAGCGGGACGGTAGCGGGTCTTGATGAGGGCGTGATGCCGGCGGGATGCCCGGTCACACAGAGCAAGCGCGCATCGCGCTGGCCTCGCGCCATCAACCCGCCAGCAACGCGCGCGGGTCCCGCCCGCCCGCATCGCGCACACCCGCTCGCTCGCTGTGGTTTGGTTTGGTCATTCGTTTCGAAGCGTCGTTACGAGAATGTCGCTATCAAGGTTGTCAAGAATTTTAAATGAATCTGACGATTCTGACATAGAGGATGTGCTGTTATTATTGGCAGCCGCTTCTAGGAAGCGTAAAAGACAGTGGATTCATCCTATAAGCCAGAAAAGACTGGAATACGGCGAATATAATAGGCTGTGCTGTGAGTTGTTATCTGACGAAGAAAAGTTTTTTAAATACTTCCGTATGTCAAAAACAACCTTCGAAGAATTACATACATTATTAGAGCCAGTTATAACAAAACGCGACACAAACTGGAGACGGGCTATTAGCTCAAAGGAAAGACTAGCGATTTGTTTGAGGTTTGTACTTATTATTTGATTATTTCCTTAACACTATGATTTATAATATAATTAAGTAATCTCACTTACAATCACTCTGAAGTATATAGCGATTTGTTTTATTTTAGGTTTGTATTTATTATTTCCTTAACGCTATAATTTATAATTAAGTAAACTCACTTACAATCAGTCTTATAAAGCGATTTGTTTGTATTTATCATTTAAGTACTATGATTTATAATTTAAAAAAAAACTGTTATAATCCGTCTTATAGATCGTAAATTTAAATCGAACAAACAAAAATGATAGATCAGGTACCTATATTATAAAATACCACACCCAACCGCGCGCTGCGCTGTCTGACGTCACACTGACATTCGCGTGAGTCGCGCGGCGCGCCCGTCGCGGTCGCGCACTGCGCACGACGGGACGCGACAGAAGCGGGGTGCGATGCCGGCGGGGCCCAGCCTGTTTGACCACGCTAGCGGTTTGTCTGGAAATATCGCGCTGCGCGCCCGTCGCGCGCAGGCCGCGCGACCGCGACGGTGTTGTTTGTTCGAGCCTTAAGAGGAATTTCCTTCCACGAAAGGTGCGGCTGTGGAATGAACTCCATGCCGAGGTTTTCCCAGCGGGCTACAGGTGAGGTTTTTCAAAATGAAGTGTATAGGTTCGTAAAGGGAAGGGTAGGCGCCTGTGAATCCTCTGGGGTTGCAGGCGTTCATAGGCTACGGTAACTGCTTACAATCAAGCAGACCGTATGCTTGTTTACCACCATCGTGGTATAAAATGTATATGAATAATTCCGCGCTGAATTGCAATTGGTATTTAAAGTGTCAATTACCTACTCGTACTTGTGCCTTTTAATTGTAATTGTTAATTTGTAATTTAATAACTTTTTCCTAAAACTGCAATACAATCAGCACCAGAAGTGGGTATGTAAGGATTTTTAAAGATTCCAGAATACTTCTGCTGCTGACTGTACGTTCAAGGTCACGGTTAATTCATGAGCATCAAACTAAACTGGTTTTTAATACAATATGACATGTCCAAAAGTAAATCCCAAAAGGATCAATATTTTAGACTGTGTCGACCGTCCAGTGGCGCCCTCATTGGGGGGATTGTATTTCCTTACAAACGAATCAATTTATGTATAATCCCTCAGTGTTAAGTTGTAGTCCTACTGATTACGCAACCTTTGATCTTTGTCACATAGTTTCATTTTGCCTATTTTTTGCTTCATTACCTAAACGGCAAATGGTGGTCACTTTTTTCCGTTTGATAAAGCCAAAAGTAAGGAATATAAAACTGTATGAAATAGATCATAATTTGCGGAATTAGTAGGACTACAACTTAATATGATGGATTATACAGAAATTGACTAGTTTATTAGGAAATACAATTCCCCCAATGACGGCGCCACTGGACGGTCGACGCAGTCTTAAAGACCGTGACAGACTTACGGCGATCACGAAAAGGTTTTAAAGTATAGCCACATATCGCGTTTCAAGTTTTGCTTTTACATGCATACTCCATACTTTTTAATTTAATATTTTTGGACGAACAAGGTGTAGGGTTTGTATTGTATCAATGTCTTTCCTCTAAAATTTCACAGTATTTTGAAATTATGCGCAATACACGAAAATCGATATTCCGGAGGATGGAGGGTATCTCAACGTCTGGTGATATCTATCTTAAGAGGCTGACAACACCCTGATGACCTTCAAATTGACTTAAAAAGTTTTTTAAGTATAACTACTTGTTTTGAGAAAGTAAAAAAAATATATGTCTATATTCATTATATTTGGTAGAACTTTGTTTATTCCGATACACGATTGGACACAATCGGCTCGATAGAAAATAATTCCAAAGTTACATCTTAAAATTAGCTTTAAACAGTTGTATGTCTAGTTTCTTGACTTATACGCTTGTAATTAAGGACAAAATTCCACCACACTAATACTAAAAACTTCATTATTTTATATTTCTCAATTCATGCGCGGATTTTTTATTTCATTTTGCAAAGTTTGCATTGAGCTCCCATACTAAAAACACAAGGTTTTCTCTTTCACTCGCGCTGAAAAAGATAGTGATGTAAGTTAGCTGTTGTAGCATCCTCTAAAAACATGTCAAGATGTATTTGAACATGTTTTAGTGTGGGTATTTTTGATATACTGATGCCATGTGTATGCCGGTATTCCCGTGCTTCCCTTACTGATAAAACGCAATGACTAATGACTAAGGATTGCACAATCCGGTGTCCGATGACGACTCTTTCCGACTACTTCCTTTGTTGGTCGTGTAATTGCCGTGAATTCCTTGCTTTTAGTTGCATTTTTTCTAGCTACTTCTTACGCATACAGACTTCAAGCACATTTCATCAACTTTTAAGAGTCCGGTAACGATTTTTTCGTTCTTCGCTTATCTTTTAGATACTATTTTGCAGTAAATCACACAACTTCTATTAGTTTTTATATATGTTTTGAAAGATCGCTTCTTTTTAAACTGCATAAGTGGAATACTATTTATCTTTTATCTTTCTTTTAAAAATCATTCACCGTAATCTCACAGTTGTTTCGCGATTTGGAGAGGTGAAAAAAGTGAGATTTTACGTACCAGTACTTTATAAAACTGCAGATTCTTACACTACATGACGTAATTCATATAATTGCGCGCTGTTACCAGGCCAGTATAAAAAGCGCGTTTTTGTCGAAAGCTAGCAAAGGCAGTTGAACCCTAGGTCAACGGACCCGTGGCATCCTGGTTTTTTCTATAATGTCCTGATGAATATTTAACTATAAGAGATTTTTAATAAAAAAAGTCATCGCCTCGGGTGAGACTTGAACCTGCGACTATTGGATACCAGCCCATCGCTTAACCAACTAAGCTAGCATGTTGTGACTTGCGGTGAATTATTCCTAAACACATACCTACATAATAAATTTATTGGTTTCTAAGATCTACGACCATTCCATTCACTATCTTATAACTCCAGTCAACCTATAGTAATGCAGTTCTTGTAGGTACAGATTGACTTGGATAAGATAAGATTGCAAGTCTTGTCAATATTATGCAATATGCATGCCACAGCAACGGTTTTCATTACAATATTAGCCAGTCAGCTTACATAGGGTTAATTATAATTACTGCAGAAAATCTCACCAGTATAAACTGATATGTCATTCAATAGTATTACGGTGATATGTAACTTAGTTGTATGACGGCGCTACGCGAGCAGTCACAGTCTAGGGAGAAAGAAAAAAACCGGCCAAGTGCGAGTTGGACACCTATAAAAACGGCAAAAAAATCACGTTTGTTGTATGGGAGTTGGGAGCCCCCTTAAATAATTATTTTATTCTGTTTTTTAGTATTTGTTGTTATAACGACAACAGAAATACATCATCTGTGAAAATTTCAACTGTGTAACTATCACGGTTCATGAGATACAGCCTGGTGACAGACGGACAGCGGAGTTTTTACCCTTTGGGTACGGAACCCTGAAAAGTGTTATATGTTATGCGTTAGAGAGGAACAACGCGACTTGAGAACTGTCAAACATCGATTTTGTTTGATAGTGACAATTCTGTACACTACAGTCATCCGCAATAATTATACAGTCTACATTGTAGTCTGTCAGAAATTCTTTAAGTAATGACATTCAGACTATTTCAGACCCTTCTCAAAATGTACTATTATTTCAATGAAGGTTTTCGCGATCGAGTTTTTCACTAGATGGCAGCACCTTGGCGAGAGGTCTAGCTGTCATAATCCACGGATTGACAATGCCTATACAAAATCGCGTTCCCTTATTTCAGGCTAAAGCACTAGCGTCATCTATCGGTCACCACAAACACTAAATTCCTACTTAACCTTTCTGTTAAGCCCATTGTTTGACTGGTAGAAAATGCCTAATGGCATTAAGTCCGCCATTTGTACCATCTTATTTTGTGCAATTAAGATTAAATAAATAAATTCTAGTTTCTAATATTTTGTTCGGCGATTAACGCTGACAGAATAACTCGACTCCAGACTCAACAGATGGCGCTGTGGCACTTAGTACCGAAAACAGACGTATAGCCTGAAGGTTCAAGGAACGCGATTTTGTATACGCATTGTCGATCCATGTCTTAATCATCCTTGTATTCCACCAATCATGTTTTATCATATTTGTTTTGATTGGTGGATTTTGACAGCTGCTGTCAAAAACACCTCTCGTCACGGTGCTGCCATCTAGTGAAAATCTCGATCGTGGAAACCCTCATTAGAATGTCATGTCACTTGCAAGATATAATTCCAATAAGCCGTCAGTCATATAAGTATGTTATGTGTAACATTAGCTAAAGAACTTACATAATGGGATTACGTGAGCCATGGCTTCCGTTATGCAGTAACATAATAAGTTTAATAACACTTCTTATTGTTTTGAAATGGAGGAAGAATGAATCAGGTGGAGTTCAAGTCATGCCAGAATCAATGAATATTTCAATTTTTAAAAGACTGCTGCGTAGTACAATGAACATTATTCCTTATCATGGATGAATTAAGGAATCCTTGCTCTTTATTATAATTTTCCTGTAATGTGCAACGGGGCAATCTCGACTGCAGGAGAATTTGAACTTAATCGATCGGTTGTGTTTTTACATCATCTAGTTAATATAGTGCTATCTATGTCCGAATAACGGAAAAGCGCTTTTCCGTACTATAGAATTCGTGTTAAACACAAATAAATGCCGTCGACGGGTTTCTAACTCAGGGCCTCCAGATTTTTAATACTTGTGTGGGTTAAAAACTTGTATGTTGTATTCATAGTGGTCATACGACCTTCAAGGGTCAGCTTACTTTATAACTTCGTCGACGTAACGGAACCACTTCTATAATGGCGGTCAGCAAATACGCCTACAGATGTTTTGCTAAGTGGGTAGATTAATGTTATTCGCCAGCAATACTAGGAATCACAGATAAGTATTCTTTATGTCAGGACTGATAATGTCTCAAACTTTAAATCTTGAGGTCATTTTAACAAAATTTTGTGGATTTTGCATACTCTGCAATTCTGGTGAACCTAAACCTGGTCCTGCACTCGGCAAGGTGGCCACACGCACTAACGTTAGTTGAACTTACCCCAACATTTAAAGTTTAAGAATAAAGTGAATAACGGCCTCCTAGCCCAGTCGGTAGTAACCCTGCCTACGAAGCAGGAGGTCCCAGGTTCAAATCCTGGTAAGGGCATTTATTTGTGTGTTTATCACGAATATTTGTTCCTGAGTTATGGGTGTTTTCTATGTATCTAAGTATATATTTATCTATATAAGTGTGTATATCGTCGCAGTGGCGGTACTTCCATACAAGCCCAAAAGCCGGGCTTGCCCTAGTTGCCTCACCGAAATAACGTATTTTAATCGTCGCGCTAAATAACCCGTATTAATTATTTTGAGTGAGCTGTTTATAAATTTTGCCACACGCAACAAAGTATCGCCACTGCCGCGCAAACGACTGAGGCAAACGAAACTAAACGTAGCACATGCTGCTGTCCCGCTCGCACTCACCACCGCCGCCGCCTTGCAAGCGGCATACAAGCGGGCATTCATTTCGCCTATACAAATCGCCCTATTGGTGTCTGTACAACGAGCAACAATTTTTGCCCGGTGTACCTATAGCAAAATACGGCGATTTAAAACCAGCTTTTTGGTGTGAAGTTGGCCGCATGCCGTAAGATCGCGCGACGCAAGTGAGCGTTAACGGACAACTTCAAGTGTATTATATTACAAAAGTCGAATTTGATATGCAAATTAATTGTTTGAGCAAGTCAATGTGAATTGAATGGTATTGTGGTGAGGTGAGGTTACGACTTAGTAAAAGTGCTTAATTCTTTTGTAAAACTTGTAAAAGTGTTAAAATTACTTATTAATAATGGATGAAGCCGTTCCTTGTGACTGTTTGAGGTACGTCCAAGTGTTGATCATGGCAAATCAACAAAGGCAAGGTAAAATCTCTGAAGTTTGTTCAAAATCAATGTGTCGTTAAACCTAATACCCGGCTTGTGTTATTTGTAGGCATGTCTCAGATAAACCAGTTGCATAAGCGAAAATTTAGTAGGGCTGCTTACAAAATACACTAGGCTAGATTGTTAGTTGTTTTCATTATAAATAACTTATATTGCTGTTGTAGCATATTTTTTTCGAAAGATGATGACGTTTTGAGTAAATAAAGATTGAATAGTTAGTACGAAATCATGTCTTTAGGCTTGCCCTACTCCAAACCTCTAGGCACGCTACTGTATCGTCGCCTAGTACCCATAGTACAAGCTTTGCTTAGTTTGGGACTAGGTTGATTTGTGTAAGATTGTCCCCAATTTTTTTTAATTTTTAATTTTTTTTTAAAGTGGTAGTCGTGACGTAGTGATGGCAATACTATTTTCTTCTACCATTGCTTCCTCCAATTTTCAGGGTACTTATGCCTGTGTTGGCTTTGTTTTCCGTATCAGGCGCCATCTTGTGAAAGGAAGTTGAGTTATTTTTATAACGTCAATCACCAAACAAAATATATGGAACCGAGAGCTGTTGCGTTTGTGACGCGATAGATGGTGTCAGCGCGTTTGATTTTCAACACGATGAGTATGTCAAAATTATTCCGAGTACCATGCCCATTTTTGCACAAAGCGATAGCTAGAAGTACCAGGAGATCCGCAAACGTAAGGAGCGTCGATTGGTCAAGTGCATCGGCCTCAACATATATTTTTGCGCCTTAAGGATCTTATGAAGAAAACAAGGCGTCTTTAGATCATTTTGAACACCTTGCTAAGCAGCAGGAAGGTCTAAGCCTTCCTGCTGCTTACTTTCCATCAATCTTACGAGCCATCATGGGGACGCAGCTATGCGTTAGAGTGAGCAAACGATATTGCGATCTCGTTTGTCGTACTCGTATCGTATCGCTGCGTCGCGTCCTTTACAGGCATAGACATACTAGCCATACACCTGTCATGGTAATAACAATACCAAGATCGGACGGGATGGTATTATTACACTTTCAATAGGTACGACAGAGAAGGTGCTATTATCTTTGGTCCTTGTCATAGTCTCACCTTTTTTTTGATGTTACTTATTGCAGTTACCCATTACTTATAGCAGTGGAGGGTTACAAACAAATATAATTCGCGATTTCTTCAAGAATTTCTGTGTTTACTACAAGGAAACCCGATATTTTTTCTTAGAAAGTTGCATCGGCTATGGAAAACAATGGTAAATTGTTTTTTATTGTGCTGTAGAAGCGATTTTATCGTCATCTATATCTATCCCTTACGGTAGTACGCGTGTGCGGTCTCTAGTTAAATTCTTGATTTTAGCTTACATGCCATGATGGTCCATCAGCGTTTAAACTAACAAGATAACTAGAAACACCAATACCTACCCCATCAGTATACGTAACGTAAGGAGTATCGATTGATCAGTGCATCGGCCTCAAGAAACGTTATTGCGCCTCGACGATTTGTCAAGAAAAAGAAAAGGCGTCTCAAGAATACTTTGAACATCTTGCCTGTTTAGCCACTTCTTAATCAAGGTTTCCGGAATCGATTTCTTCACCAGGAGGCTGTGACGAGAGGTCGTTTTGACATCAGCTCTCAAAATACACCAATCAAAAAAATGATTAACATGATTGATGGATTATGACAGCTTGAACTCTCGCCACGGTGGTGCCCTGGTGAAAATAGCGATTCCGGAAACCCAAAATTCAGATACTTTTTAACTTACGAACCGATAACTAAACAGCTCATTAAACTGAACGTCTCGCTCACTCTCCCTGTCTGCAGTTGCTTTGTGTCGGAGCGTTCTTTATTTTATTACCGTATCGGCACGATGCTTTTGACTCTTCTAAACGCAAGGAAAAGAGCATTGACAGGGTTCCAAAGGATAATTATCAATGATAGTTTGATAATTTTTCGAATTGATAATAACCTTAAATTTGTAAACGCTGAATGCTCAAAAAAAAACGCGTGAATTGTGCCCGCGGTCGGGGAGCAGTGGCCTATCCCACAAAACTTACAATTACAATTTTACAAGTGTCAAGATACAAGTTTGTAATTATACAAGTGTGCGTACCACAATATATAACAAGTAACACATTTGTAGGAACATTCTTACAAATATGTAAATTGTATCGACAAGTCTACAAAATATTGTATCACAAAACTTTACATACTTTTCCGGAAAACGTATAAATTTGTAGCTGACAGTTGTTTTGTGCTACATTAAATTGTAGTAATAATTATACATATATGTAGAATTGTACCTACAAGTTAACAATTCTCTAAACGTGTGTCACACCCTCTTGCTACTATACGAATACTAGTAATTGCAGTATATTTTATCAAATTTAGCGATTCCAACCCTTTGTACCACAAAATGATTAGTTCAAGTAGCAGTGATAGTGATGAAGAATTAATTGTAAGACGTCCTAGGACATATAGAGAACGTATAAATTTAAGTTTGATCATAACGGATTTTACATTTAATCAGAGATTCAGAGTGAGTAAATCTACCGTCGAATATCTACTACAGACTATTGGTGGATCTCCTTCCATTTGTTTATTTTCACAGTGTGCGTCAATTTATCGCTAAAACCAAATAGAATGTTTTTGTTTTCATTTATGAGGTCTAAAATGGTCAGTTTAGCTTGCAAGTCCATTGCAATGTCAGTTGGTATCTAGGTACGTAGGTTATGCTCGTAGATAGATCACTATATAATTATAATTAATGTATAAAGTGAAACTACCTTCAACATGAAAGAAGCTAAATAAATTGTTACATATTTGTAGTTGTAACATTACAATTGTTGCTTGTATATTTACAAATCAATAATCCTACAATTATGTAGCTGTCGCGACAAGCCTTTATTCTTTGTGATACGCTTTCCCAAAAGTGACATATTTGTACACTGCAAATTTATAACAAATACATATTTGTAATTATTGTGGTACATTTTTTTGTTTACAATTGCACAATTTTGTCGAATTGTACACTTGTAAAGTTTTGTGGGCCACAGGCCAGCGTAAATATTAAAATATTGTATGAAAGTCCATATGACAATGGTTAGCCACATAGACATAATTGTATAAATCAATGCTTAGCCATTGCCTTTTTGAAAACCCTTTATGATGTATATCTTTTTAAAACACCCGTGAGTCATTTAATTGACAGATTATAATTCTGGAGTAAAAAAATAAAATAAAGTACCATCCATACCTGGGATAATTTCCTATAATTATCAAAGACAATAATTCTCTTGATAATTTGGAACGAGCATCGATGAGCTTGACACGACTCTATTGTCAAGAATTTAAGAGCGAGTCAAAATAATTTTGAACACCTTGCCCGTTTAAGAACTTTTGCACAAAGCGACAACTATAAGTATAGGGAGGTACAGTCGCCATCAGATATATCAGAGCGGCCAATGTGGTCACAAATATCTGAACAACGTCTATTTGTCAAGACGTTAAAGTGTTAAGATATTTTTAACCACCTTGGCCGCTCCTATGATGGCGACAGTACCAGGACATCAGCAAACGCAAGGAGCGTTGATTGATCAAGTGCATCGGCCTCACGAAATGTTTTTGCGGCTCGGTTATTGCACCCGGGGGTCGACGCTCGGTGCATAGTGTGCTACGCTGACCCAGTGCGTGTTGGGGACTTTAAGGTCATTCAGAAATAGATGTAATTTCTTCTTTCCTGTTTGTGACAGAGATAGTTGCATGAAAAAAAGACATGGAAACCTGTAAAAAGAAATATTTATTGACCAATCAGACGGCAGTAAGTTGCAGATATAAACAGTATGTATAGCTATCCGGCGGTGTAATGATAAATGCGCCATTGAAGTATGGCGCATTTACCCGGACAAACTTATACTAGGTCAACGGCCTAAAAAAACAATGTTTGTCACCAATACGAGAAACATACATTATTAATACTATTCATAGTACTGAAGCATAGTTCTAAGTTTATCATATTTCCTACCAATTGTCTTTGTGACACTTTTTTGAAAAAGGTACCTTTTTTGGCGGAAGGCACTTACGGGGTACTTTTTACAAATTCGATATTGTATTCGAGGCAATATAAGTGTAAGCGACGGTTGCGAAATGGTACATTGGGTTGCCAAGCGGACCCCAGGCTCAACTGAGCCGTGGAAAAACGCCGGGACAAACGCTAGGAGGATGATGGTAGAATAGAAGTCGAGTTTATCGCCACGCACGGATCAAGATTACGGTTCCTCGGACTTCGTGCATATTTTGCCTTCACAAAAAAGCTTAACTACAAAACTCTTCCTGCTTAGCGTTTGTCCCAGCTTTTTGCTTTATTGAGCCTGGGGTCTGCTCGGCAACCCAATTGCAGGAATTGGCGTAGGCACTAGTTTTTACGAAACCGAGTGCCATCTGACCTTTTAACCCAGAGGGGAGAATAGGCCTTGTTGGGATTAGATCCGGTTTCCTCACGATGTTTTCCTTCACTGAAAAGCGACGGGTAAATATCAAATGATATTACGAACATCATTTCCGAAAAACTCAGTGGTACGAGCCGGGGTTTGAATCCGCGACCTTGGGATTGAAAGTCTTCCCGCCAAGCCACCAGCGCTTTTTAACGAACTAAGCTTAAGAGCTTAGCTACAAAACTATTCCCACTAATTTGTCATCAGAGGTAGACGTTCGGCTCAAGGTCGAACGCAAACGTCGCCTCATGTTTTTTTGCCACTAATTATATTCTTTTTGGCTTGCCACACGTGATGAAAAAACTGACGGACATGCTTTCTGTCGGGTGATATGATAAATCTGTTAAGAGTAAAAAAATGTTTTTGTGTTCTTTTTTATATACCACGACGGTGGCAAACTAGCATACGGCCGCCTGGTGATAAGTAGTTGTCGTAGCCAATAGACGACTGCTATTCTGGAGGTGTCAAGATTCATGACGTACACAATATTATACAAACAAAATAAAGACGTATAGGTGTAGCACCACGAAATGGACCCTGCTCAGCAAAAGCTAGATAGTATGTCAGGTAGCGCTGGTCTTCCGTAGGGCCCACTTGGTGATGCCACGACAGATAACACAAACTGAAGACAAAAAATAGAAAATAACGTTATACACACGCGCCGATCCTTATAAAGGAGTTTCACTGTGTTGACGGCTACGGATGTAAGAGGGTCACTCCGCCTGTCGTCAACACACTGCATCCTCTTTGAAGAGGCAACTTTACTCACCGGAACATTCGGTTCGGTTTGTTCATTTTGTTAACCGAGCGAGCGGAGCCTCCCCGACTCAGCTTGGGCAAAACTACTTTCATAGCTTAATGATAATGGGTAAAGCGATCGAGCCCCGGCAAGGCGTATCGATGCAGGTTCAAGTCCTACTGGGTTGATTATTTTTTCAATGTTTGTATTTGAATTAATAACAAACTTTTGTTTGAGTGCAATGCCCCACTTTAAAAACATGCAAAAAAAAATAGTTAAAACTACTTTCGTAAGTCCGGCGGTTTTGTAAAATTAATATTAAATTATTATTGCTCTTTACTGAGTTTTAGTGTATTTCCAAACTAAAGCGCCATTTACATATTGGGAAGAGTTTCTCGCTTCCAAGTTTTCTATAAAAAATGTGACATCCTACATCAAAAGATACCGTTTAGCGACCAGCGCTTGTGCTTTTATGGCTGGAATACAATATTGAATCTTTACAACGTGCGTCTTAAGCTTCCGCTAATGATACCTTTTCACGTAGACTGTCACATATCTGTATATTAAGAGGCTGACAACACCCGATGACCTTCAAATTGACTTTACTCAAACAGTGTTTCAGCTATAACTACTTGTTTTGAGAAAGTAAATAAAATGTATGTTAGTATTCGTTATATTTGGAAGAACTTCGTTGGGTCCGATACACGATTGGACGAAATCGGCTCGATAGAAAATAAATCCAAAGTTACATCTTAAAATTAGCTTTAAACAGTTGTATGTCTTTAGTTTCTTGACTTATACGTCTGTAACTAAGGACAAAATTCCACCACACTAATACTAAAAACTTCGTTGCCTTATATTTCTCAATTAATGCGTCGTTTTTTTTTAATTCATTATTTTGTAAAATTTGCAATGTGCTCCCATACTAATCGTAACACAGTGTTTCTCTTTCACTCGCGCTGAATAAGATAGGGAGGGAATTTAGCTGTTGTCAGCCCATTAATTACACTCGTAGGATAAAATCATTGGACGAAAAATGAAGTACAATTTGTCTGAAAGGCAGCTAAATTCTATCCCTATCTTTTTCAGCGCGAGTGAAAGAGAAACACTGTGTTACGATTAGTATGGAAACTCATTGCATGTTTAGCAAAATGACGAAGTAAAAAAAATACGCATTAATTGAGAGATATTAAATAATGAAATTTTTAGTACTAGTGATGTGGTGGAATTTTGTCCTTAATTAATTACAGACGTATGAGTTAAGAAACTAAAGACATACAACTGTTTAAAGCTAATTTTAAGATGTAACTTTGGAATTATTTTCTATCGAGCCGATTTCGTCCAATCGTGTATCGGTATTAGCAAGATTTTTCCAAATATAACGACTGTTAACATATATTTTTTGTACTTTCCCAAAACAAGTAGTAAAAACTGTTTAAGTAAAGTCAATTTGAAGGTCATCGGGTGTTGTCAGCCACAATCATATTCAAGTACATAAACAAAGCATCTTTCAATTCGATAAACACTCCATCCTGATTAACTCCTAACCTAACACAAGAACATTGCACACCTCCACCCACCTTGTCTAGACGGCTACAGAAGTACAGACGTCTGGAGTCTATGCCTACGTCTACTGCTGGGTCCAGGACTCAGTTGATAACCAGACGCGGTGCACTGCAGACGCAGTCCTGGGTTTTCGGAAGTGCACTTAATTTAAATCTTGCGTTTTTACACATATTAACTAATATTAGACGGGTTAGCACGAATTAAAATTTACCTTAGTTCTGATGTTAAGACACAAGTTTCATTGATTATTTTCGCAGAAAGTGATGTTGAATATGTGTATAAGACGCGAAAGTTGGCAGTGCACGTAATTGTTTAAAAAAATAATTAACTTATACGGTGTAAATGAGCCTTAAAATTACGATTAAATTTAGTTCGGTCTTAACGGGAGTGCACTTTAATGGTGTAAAAATGCTTATACCTACAGTGTAAATTAATCATAACTTCTTTTTATTTATTCCCTTCTTGATTAATTAAATTAAAGGTTTTTACTAGTAATGCAGGATCGTATGATTATTTTTACTGAATTTTACAAGTCAATTTAGATTGCAAAACGAAGATAAGAACTGAAATAAAACAACGAACACAGCAATAGTACATTACTTACCTAGGGCTGTAAAAAAAAGAAAGCCCGAAATCGCAGGTATTTGGGACCCGAGCCGCAGGCGAGGGTTGTAAATATGCGATAGAGGGCTTTCTTTTTTACTGCCCGTGGTGAGTACACAATTTTACGTCCCCATCTGGCCATAATGCGAGTTTTACCGTAAGCGTAGCGAGCGGTAAAACTCACATTATGGCCAGGTGTGACGTAAAATTATATTGCGCTCTTATAAAATGTAGTGTGCTCAAATGAAAAATACAATTTATTTATTTATTTTATATAAAAAGTCAAATCCCCCATGACCACCCTTATTGTTTCGAATGTCACATACTTCTCTTTCAAAAAATGTTAAACCTAAGTTAATCAAATGTATAAAACTGAAAAATGTGCAATAGCACATTTGCAATGTTATTGTTCAAATTATCTACTTATTCCACAAGTTTGGTGAAATGTTGTTTAATTTTTTTAATCTATGGCTATACGAGTATGTCACTGGATATAGATAGGCATTTCTTCCCTGGGGTAGTAGTAGTGGGAAAGCAGATGATAAAGAAAATCCAGTGACTGCTGCGAGGTCCAGATGGGACAGTGCAGCTGCCAAGATTGTTTAATGAAAATGTTTCACAACTAGATACTAAATTAATGCTTGACTGCTTGATGAAATGAATTGCATTGGCATATCGTATAAAGTAATGTATTTACAATATTTTTGATACAATCTTTTATGAATACTAACAGAATCTACCTTAAGTCTAGCATTGGTAACAAGAGATCCCTAATTTTTTTTTTTGTCCCGAAAGTTGTAGTGAAAATCACTATAAGTCTATACTACTCTTTGATTCAGTCATAGCATAGCTGTCAACCGCAATCATGACGCACAAAATTTTTTCTAGATGTCACATCTAGTAAATTACATAATAAATCAATGAAGTGTAGTTGTAGTTTGTACAAAAACATACAAACTCGTGCATATTTATTTATTTAACCTCTGAACGGATAATTTATTCCATAAATTAATCCTGACAAATTAAATTTTCTTTTAGCAAAATGTAGTCTTAAAATGAATTGAAAATTGAAATGCCTTGACCAGTGCTTTAAATAGTTGATATTAAGTTTGTGGTACTGAAAACTGTGATAATATTAAAATGTTCTGCTTCTTTGGAACCAGTAAGTATTCCTTTTGACCGGGCGAGTTGTTCAAAATTGTCTATATAAACAATTTGTTATTCATTTTGAAAACAGTACAATTTTTTGGTAAAATATTAAATTCTAAATTTTTACAAACAGCATAATTGCAATGTAGAACATTATTTGAATTTAAATAAGTTAGTATTTACAGAACTAGATGTAAGTGAGCAGACAATAATGATGTGTTCACTTTATTGTTAAGATTATTTTGAACGTTTCGCCCGCCTAGCTACTTCTGCTGACTGTGTAATTAACATATCTAATTTTCATACACGGGCCTTTTTACTTTAAAACTTTAAAACACGACTTAAGTCGTGTTTCAGTAACGTCTAACCGTCACATTCCTGACAAAATGCATGGGGTTTGACATTGACCGTCAGTTTTGTGCTGACGATTGCTAACCACCCAAAAAGCCCACACAGACATTATACTGTCAATACGAGTAAATGAATGAAATTAATATATCAAAGATATTATAAATAAGAAACAGAGTAGGCATATTATAATGAACATCTCGCTCGGTTAGCTATTTCTTGAGCATTCCACGGGTCATCCCGTACAATCGAATGTTTTCTTTTATAATCAGAGTTTTTTTGCTGAGTTTTAAGTTTATAATTTTATATTTGGGCATTTTTTGAACCCAAAGTTACGAAAAATATTAACTCTAGTGTTTTTTTTTTACAAAAAAGCCGAGAAAAACGCTACGAAAACGGTTATGGATAAAGTATTTTTTTTAAGTTTAAAGTTACTGTATTTTTGGGCATTTCCCTAAGATACAAAAATCCCTCATAAAATTCGTGTATGTACATTGGAAGACAATTCCGTTAAATGTTCCGTTTTAAGTCTGTATGTAGTTTTGTACATAAATAATCTAGTGTATAGTAGTCCAGTATAGTAGTATAGTAATCTAGCTCCGTCTGGGGGTAGTCTAGCCAGGCCTAGGTCAACGCACAGACGACAAAGAGTCTAGGTTGGGGTAGGTCTGGGAGGTGTCAGGATTTGTAGGAAATGTCTATATTTTGGTTGACTTTATTAGGTAGACTACATATACTACGTGTCCTTCTTTATAAATTTCAGCGATCTCTGGGAAATATTAAAATGGGTTTACTTCTTTCCAATAAGTATTTTTTTTTAAATACGTGAGTGTCGCGGAACACTCGGTTGGAATGAAGTAATGTTATTTAATTTATTTACATTTTTGTAAATTTTGCCTTTTTTGACCTTTTTTGCTTTTTTTGACTTTTTTTACTTTTTGATTTTTTTTACTTTTCACTTTGTCACTTCACTTCACTGTATTCTATTTTATTTTATTTCATTTTACATGTTTCTCAATCCGCTTAGTGTCGCGTTTTCGTGACGGTCACGTGACTTTTTTTCGCCTAGCCCCCCCCTCCGCGAACCGTCCGATAATGAACTTCGTTCCAATATTTTAAACAAAATGGGACAAATATCCAGTTCGGAATAGTTTTCGTAGAAATCGCACTTTAAAAAAATAAAACGACTTGGGAGTAGTAAGTATTACAGGTTTCTGAATTATCAAATAGGTACTTACCTACTTAACAAATGGTACAATCATTAATTAAATTTCTTTATTTCAATGGAGTGTCTTAATTATTAATCTCGTGTAAATGGGCTATAATGCCTATAATAGTCTATGTTCCCGAGAAGGTATTTCTTACTTCGTTCATGTCATTAACGCATTTTTTAATACCACGTTAGTGACAAACAAGCATACAGCACGGCTGATGTTCAGTTGTTACCGTAGCCTAAGGACGTCTTCAACTCCAGTGGTGTTACATGTACATGACCCTTAAAAAACCTGCACATCATCAAATTTTGTATAATGGCATTGCGAAAATGCTGTCCCTATGTATGCTTAGATCTTTAAAGCTACGCAACGGATTTTTATTATGGATACCTAGAGTGATTCAAGAGGAAGGTTTATATGTATAATACATGCATAATATAGTAGAGAAACATCGATAATTTTAGAGGTTTATATAATGTGATACCGTAAATAAACACATTGTTTGCGCTTACATTGCAAACGTTGGCTGAACCCTACGAGATAGATCAAAATAATGTACTACAGTATTGTACATCCTAAAAAGGTCTACAAAAAAGATGCGATTGTATATGTCTATCTCTTAGGGATAACCCACATTAACCATTTTTTATCCCGGGCGAGGCCGGGGCGGGTCGCTAGATAGTTTCTAATATAAAGACTGCCCATCCGCCGAAGTTGCCTAAAATGTATTTTTCCCAGGTTTCAGTTCCAACCCGGGACATTACCCTCGCAAATGTCTTTGACTTTGATCATATGAACTCCTAGTACGTCGACTGAATTTATTATTTAAATTGTATTTATTAGCACACAAAGGAGCTACTTAAGGTACACTTATCAAGATGGCGCCCAATTTGGCGACGACATGGGGTGCATTGACTGGGTCTGGGACTACTGGGAGAATTATAAAATATACCTATGTAATGTACTAGCTTTCGTCACAAAAAATAATAGCATTCATACAGAATTGCCACGCTCGCCCCGCCCCGATTGGAATGACCTCACCCCGCGGCGGCAGATTGGTAGGAAACTAGTAGGTCAGTCAGTCAGGTTGAAGGTAAGACACGCACACATTGAAGTGTGTACTGTACGTTCCGTGCACACATAAGCGCTAAAACGAGTTTCCGTCACGAAAAACGAGTTAGGGGGGGAGGGGGTTGACCATGTCATATTTGTCCTTATAAGAGGAGGATTTTTATGCTCGTTTTATTTTACGTAGGGGAGGGAGGTCAAAAAGTGGCAAAAATGTCTTACGTAATTAATGAATTTCGCCTTTCTAACGGTTTTGGCCAGGGGTCTCCAAAGTTTTATACCCGAGGGCCGGGCCGGGCCTTCGCTACCGCTCCGCGGGCAGGATTGTATGGAATTTAGCTCTTCTCCGGCCCGACAGGCAGGCTCGCGGGCCGCACTTTGGAGACCCAAGGTTTAGATTGAGCGTTTGTAGTGCTTGCAATCCGGATATTTCGAATAGTAATTTGTATGGAATTATTCGGACCAATGTAGCCATATTGTCCGGATAATGGCAAGCCTTAAGCGTTTGTCTTAGGCTAGGCTGAGTATCTATACCAGCGGTTCTCAAAACTTTTTTGTTGACGGAACCCTTTTGGATAACTAAATATTTGACGGAGCTCCAAAATAATACATTATAGGTGCTAGACAGATAGAAGAGCTGGTTTTTTTCTCATTATTAAAAGTATTCCCGCGGAGCCAGAGCCTGATCTATAATTTTAGTTGCTTGAGAGTTTTTGCCATTAAAAAAAGACATCATATCATGATAAAATCATATTTGTAATTGATACTTAAGCTTTTTTAGAAATATGTTAGTATGTGCTTCATGTAATACATGCACAAAAGTTAAACACGTTTAAGACATGTTGGCTATTGTACTTTGTACCTCAACGTATTGTCTTGTTTTTTAAAGGGCGTAGTTTTGTCTGAAGGTTTCAGTTAAGATATTATAATAAATGCTAATTGCAATGGTAGATTAGTGCAGATCGAGCTGTCATTTAACCCTTTAACGGGCAAGACTCAAGAAAATCCTCAATTCAAGCCTCATTCGCCAGTCTAATCCTAAAAATTCTGTACAAAAAAAAATACAAAAAGATGTTGTTACAGGTGGTCTTTTTTGAGACTGTTGCCCTATAAAGGGTTACGTAAATGAAGAAAAACATGATTTGTTTTAATATGGGCTTCCATACCTACAATTTACAGTAGCATTTGTTTAATTGATTCGACGCAATTTACCTTTCGATTGCCCTTTACTGGCACTTTGTACAGTCATGTCTGAAAATATGGATACATTTAATTTGCCAAAAATATGTAGCCACGACTCTATTACCAAGGCGTAAGGTCTTGGATACATGTTTTTGTTACATTAAATGTATCCATATTTTCAGTCACCGTACCAAGTTCGGATGTCGAAACGAAACAGAGCGTGCGCCCACGCCTAGCCCTTTGCCCTTGCGCACCAAGGCTGCCTATCCAGTAGTTATCCGTGTTAAGGTTGTCGATTTGAAGCTGACTCGTTTCTAATGGGTTTTATTGCGGAAGTAATAATACGGTAGTTTCGGTAGCGATAAAAGTTGCATCATCTGTGCCCGCCGGCCATGGATGGGAATAGGTTTTTTTCATAGTCCTCGTTCTGATCTGTTCTATCCATATCGATGTACATGCTGCCCTGCATAATATGCATATTTAATTATTTTTATCTACACCCATATTATAAATCCTCTATTCTGCGTTCGGAAACCGTATGTAATTACCACCATTATTGCATTACAACCAGTAATGTAACATTAGTGTATTATCTGTGCCAGTGTCGTAACAATGTTCGAAAATTCATAAACGCATCGATTTTGGTAACGTAATGAAAATCCAGCACTCCTCCCAGACCGTTCGCACAATCGAGTTGGCCACGGCGGTGCAATGGCATTCTAATGGTTTCCGGACAAGTCATTTAGGAGATAGATACATATAATATGTGTGTAGATAAAGCAGTGTATGCAACTGTACGTAATTAGGCCTTATGACACTCGTGTGATCTTATTAAGAAACTCGCCTGCGGCGGCTGCGGCTCGTTCCATAAAACCACACTCGTATTTTAAGAACCCTTATTGCGTAACAGTTACATACACTACTATTATGAATTTATGATACACCTGTAGATTTATTTATTATATTCGAAATTTGGCTATAATGTGGAGTGCGAGTGCAGAGTAATGAATGAATGGACCAATCATGACCCGACGCAATCGCATGATTCTATTAATCTTGAAAAACAATTCGTGTGACGTAACTGACGTATACGTGTACCTATAACTCCTATAAGTATAGTATGTGTAATTACGTGCTGTTAATACCTATTTATTTTTGTTACAGGTGAGTGTGCCAATCTGCTCAGGAATCCGCGGGACGAGACGGTTAGTGTAAAAATAAGAACATCTTTCATGCTCAAAAATTGGTAAGTAAAGTTGCCATCAGATATACAGGGTGTCCCAGGGAGAAGTGACCAAATTTTGCGAGGTGATTAGGTAGGCCATACTGATCAACTTTTAATGTGGGACAAACCTCGAAATCCGAAAAAAAATTTTGTCTCCCCCATACAAAATGTCGACTTCTGTTCGGCCGAAGTGTATGAAGCAGCCAAAATTTTTTTTCGGATTTCGAGGTTTGTCCGACAATAAAAGTTGGTCAGTATGGCCTACCTAATCACCTCGCACAATTTGGTCACTTCTCCCTGGGACACATAGTATAGGAGCAGTCAAGGTGGTTACAGTATCGAATCAACGCTTCTATTGTCAAGGCGATAAAGTGCATGTTTAGATATTTTTAAGTACCTTGGCCGTTCCGATATATTTGCTATGCAATTCTAGACCATTATTTCTCTGTCTCAGTAACAGTAAAGAGATTGTGGTTTACACCGCATTAGTGGCAAACAAGCACACGGCTCGCGTAATGAATGGCCGTTACCGTAGCCTTTGGACGCCCAGGACACTTTTTTAGTACCACGACGGTGGCAAACAAGCATACGGCCCGCCTGATGGTAAGCAGTTACCGTGGCCTATGGACGCCTGCAACCCCCAGAAGATTCACATGCGCGATGCCTACCCTTTAATAACCTATACACTCCTTTTTTGAAGAACCTCATACTGTAGCCCGCTCGGGAAACCTTGGCAGGGAGTTCATTCCACTACCGAAACTACCGTGCGATTACTTCCGCAACAAAACACATGATTTTTGCTGACAATTTAGAAACATTTTTTTTTAAGAACCACGTCCCACATTTTAACGAGTTTCATTGTACATTTTACAGTCCACTGTAAAACGTAGAGTCGCCATCAAATAGGTATATACAAGCGGCCAAGGTACTCAAAAACATCAGAACATGTACTTTATCGCCTTGACAATGGAGGCGTTGTTCAGATATTTGTGACTACCTTGGCCGTTTCGATATATCTGATGGCGACTGTACATATTGATTCAATCCAGTATAACCTGGTTTAGTGCCACGTGCAAAACTTCAAATAATTAAACATACACGGACGCAAGGACGGTCATTGTTTCATATTGACCGTATGAATGTTGACACAACCGGTAACTATTGTGTAGGTATTAAAATATAACTGTAACCATTTCAAAATGTGTACAGTCCATTGCAGAAGTAACTACACAACGGCCTCCTAGCCCAGTCGGTAGTGACCCTGCCTACGAAGCAGGAGGTCCCGGGTTCGAATCCTGGTAAGGGCATTTTTTTATGCTTACATAAAATAAGGCCAATAACAGTCATCCATTGGATTACATTATGTAACGATTAAACATAACAAATATAAGAAAACAATGAGAATGTACAATACACACAAATGCTCGATACGCAAGAAGAACTAAATATGTAAAGTGTTTAAGTAATCTATTTTAATTTACTACATAAACATGTTTAAATAAATAACTTATTAACCTTAATAACTTACTTTTGATATAAAAAAACCATGACAATTGCATTAAGTAGTTGTAAGTCAGACACCAGCCAAAAACCACAAAATAAACAAACCAAACAGACAGACACCTGGTCCCAGTATTCGAAGTTTCGAAACGAAGTTTTATTATTAGTAGAATAACTATGAATTATTATTATTATTTTATGAAGGTACTTACCTATTTGCACCTCCCAGGCACCAAGAAACACATAGCTTGAGAAGGTTATGAATGTTATGATATACTTAAATACTCAGAAAAATTCTAATAAATTGTAAATTGTAATAAGATATATGAGAATACATATATATAACGTACTTATTTGTGTGTTTATCACAGAGTTATAGATGTTTTCTATGTATATAAGTATTTATTTATACCTATATATTATATATATCGTCGCCTAGTACCCACAACACGAGCCTTATTGAGCTTACCGTGGGCCTAGGTCGATTTGTGTAAGATTGTCCCATAATATTTATTTATTTATAACTAAGCATTTGAGGCAGAGACCTCTGCCAAAGTTTACCCGAAGGCTACAGCCAAACCTCCGTTACCTTTCGTGGACCGAATTGTATCTAATTTTGGTCTTTTCTCCGGCCCGAATAACAACGCTTCGCGGCCGGGTCCCGCCCGTGAGCCGTAGTTTGGAGACCCCTGATTTAAAGCGTAGGCGTTCAAGAGTGTTTTTCGAAAAATCCCGAAAGATGTTTTTTTCCAAACCTGGACTTTTTCTCAAAATCACAAGCGTATTCCATCCTGATAATATTAAATAAAAATATCCTCAATTTTTCCATATAAAATTTAAGTTTCCTATTCCACTGCTTCACGCTGATTAGGAATAAGAAAGATTTTAATACTCAAACGTAACGTGGAACGGAAATTTTTGGGTATGATGATTCTGACTGATTAGAATGAGTTCAGATTAAATCTAGATCTGGAAGGAAAAGGATTTTGGGTTTTTTTTAAACACTTAAAATAGAGTTTACTTCACTTAGTCACTTAAAAAATCTGGCAATCTTGTCCACAAGAAGCGTAAAAACGTTGGAGCTCAGAACCCGGACATATCAACAGGTTTTTAGGGTTCCGTAGCCAAAATGGCAAAAACGGAACCCTTATAGTTTCGTCATGTCCGTCTGTCCGTCCGTCCGTATGTCACACTCACAGACGTTTTACTCGGAAAGTATAAGACGTATACTTTAATAAGGTGTAATGTGTATGCCGCTACTTAGTTTTGTAGTTAAATGAGGGTTTCCGCGATCGAGATTTTCACTAGATGGCAGCACCGTGACGAGAGGTCTTTTCGACAGCAGCTGTCAATTTTTTTATTTAAACTCTACTTCAATCGGGTAAAGGAGCAAACTCCATGCATTTTAATCTCCTAGTTTCAAACGAATGCCGCTGTCCTTGCTCGCGGCACGCGGCGGCATATTTACACATTGAGAAATCACGAAAGTGGCCCAGTGCAGCGTTTCCGCGTTTTTCCTCGGCTATTCCCGCTCTCGACTTATGCGCGCCTGGTCGCTGCGTTTCGAGTGTGCTTTAATTATAATTAACCCAATTTTAGAAAAGGGACATTCGTTTCGTGTAGGGAATGCAATCCGGGTTTTATTAGTATGAAAAAACCTTGGTAATACCCAAAAACCCGTTTTCTTTCTCTTTTTTCAAGCTAAAAAAATCCAAGTTGCATTCCCTAGCTTCGTGGAGATTTGGCCCTGTTTTTCATAGAATTTCAAACAACATCACTACATTTCCTCAAGTATGATTGCCCCAATTTGTTCGTCCGATAGTCCGATCACAGTAAAAAATCAAATTGAGGTCTCCGAGCGTTTTTTTGAAATATTTAAGCACTACTTATGTGTGACGTGTTATATGATATGATAAGTGATTGTAAGTGTAGACATACTTACCTCAGCCGGAAAAGGCAATCCTGATCTTACTCAGCCGGGAATTTCCTACTTCCTGGCCTTTTTAGTGAGTGTACAAGTATACTAGTTACCTATAATAACAACAAACTTTGACACGCAATGTGTAATTCAGTTTATTTCTACATAGTTTATTATCTCTCTACATAGTTTCATCACATTATACCACAATTTCTACATAAGTAGGTACCTATATCAGTACAAATGATTCATGTTTGACCTATAAATGAGGAAGGTGATGACATCGAAGAAATAATCATATAATTGTATTTAATTATCTCTAGAAACATTATACAAGTGTTAAAATGTTCCTTGCTTAAATAAAAATTACCTAACAAAGTGATCAGCTGATTTCAATCATTAGCCATTTTAACGACGAGTTAATAAATAAGCCCTTCGAAAATGTAGTAAAATAGTTAATTAATGTTGTAACTTTACTTCTGAAACATGCGCAGAAATATTGACTTCATGTTCGTTATTTATAAAAGGGTGCGAAATATTGTGTTTGTAACGCTTTAGACACCGCCGACTGACGGTGAAACCGGTAATAGATTTCCGCACAACATTGATGGTCTGATATGAAAAAGCCTAGAAATGAAAAATTTAGACCTGACGCTGCTCATTTATAGCGAAGTACCTACCTATATGGCGTTTCAAAATTGGAAAAGCCGACCGACCCCAAGTAACGGGAAGACGCCAGTAAAAATAAGAACATTGCTGGCCTATTCCACTACCGTCTGTATTTCTTATATTCTGGTCCATTACTAAACATTACTGAAAAAATAAAAGTTACGACATGACTAACTAAGCGTTACCAAGACATCATCAAGCTAAATATCCGGATCAATGCGTCACCCAACTACCAGGCATCCATAACTGAAACGCTTCAAATATGTGACGTCACGTCACCAACCCATCACGTTTCACTTTACCTCACTGCACACTTAACCACATCTGCAGTCTACTGCAACCTTAACTTAATACATTTAAGGTTTTATTTCGCAAAAACCGAGCGTGCTTGTAAATAGTCTAACTCGATTGCAGATGATGCAACCTTAAATCGATGAGCCTAGGGTTTAATTTCGCATAATCTGAAGGCATTAGTATTTTTATGTTATCGTCTCGCGTGATTTTCACAAGCGTGGATAATGGCAATGGCTACGTCGTTTGATTGAAGTTTAATCTTTATTTCAATGGGCTTACGGTTGATTTTGTAAATGGGTTTTATGAGGCGAGAGCTTGCGATAGTGATCCCTTCATATTCGAATTTCTAATGTTACAACAGAAAAGTTCAGTAGGTCGAATTAATGAGTAACATTGAACTTTGCAGCTGTCAAGCAAAGTACCATCAGGTTCAAAATTGCATGGTCAATTTATCAATGAATTCATTCATTGAACCCGATAGTTCATAGCTTATAAGCAAATTTAAGTTACAGATAATTTTAAGTTACAAGAGAATTTTCCAACATTCCTGCAAAGAAACAGACGCTTCTAACCATCTTCAACGGGGTAAAGGATATGCGAACTCCATACGTTTCAATCCTTGTGATAGGGTAGACGAAGGTGTATGGGATCGAGTGATATCTAAATATATAAAAGAAGAAACTGACTGACTGACTGACATATCAACGCACAGCCCAAACCGCTGGTTCTAGAGATTCCAAATTTGGCACGTAGGTTCCTTATAAGGTCTAGGGATGCACTAAGAAAGGAAAATGGGGGTCCAAAGTTTGTATTTTATTCAAACTTCACAGGAGTATTCGTAACGATAAATGAGTAAACACGTGTTTCAGGTTTTTTGAAAATTCAACCATGCACTAAAAGGGGCAAATGTGGTCACAAAGTCTGAAAATCAACATGGGTATCGTATCCTTTTTGAGTACTTACAGTACGCGGGCGAAGCCGCGGGAAAAGGCTAGTGATATATAATAATGCACGCTCCAAAAGTGAAGCACTTAAAATGAGTGAATTCGAACAATTGTTGATAGTCGCGTACCGGCAAGCGAGAGATGCGGAGGACGTGCCCATGAGCTCCCGTCCACCCGCTTGAGAAAGAGACAAATTGTAATTTTCTATCAATGAGAGTGACAAAGATGTATAATGATTGTCAAAATAGATCAGCGTAACAGAATCTTTGCTAGGTTATGATTATGAAATAACCCTAGAAATATTTTTTGTGCTCATTTTGTTAGAGTCCATAGTAAATATACTAAATATCATTGATCGAGTGGCGATCTTCTGTCAAATTGACAAGATCGTGCCATGCCATGCGACTAGGGATTGCGGTACCGGTGCCTTTTTCAGAACCGGTACTGAGATTTCCGGTACTGGCTCGGAACCGGGAATTCCCGGTTCTTTCGGTACTTTTCGTTACTGAGTAATTTTTTCCGAGATTTTGCTAATTTTCGCTATAATATAATGAACAATTCTGTCATCCCTCACGTATGTTTTTTTTCTTTACTGGTTGCTATTCAAACCGCTCTTTTACGGTTAGCGAATTTCTTTTGGTCACATTTTCAATGGTTTAAGAATAAAAATACTAAAGTAGAAAGTATATAACAATTAATAAATAAAGTTTAAAGGCGAATTCCCGGGACCATTCCCTACATGCGACGTGCGGGAAGGTCAAACCCGATGCTGCGATCTCATGAATTTGATAATAATGCTTCTAAGGCCGTTTCGCGTAGCGATCCAATTCGCCTCGGTCTACCCTAATATTATGCTGTTATAATGTGTTATTACGCAACTGCACTATATTAATTATCTCCTTGCTTAACTCACGGAGGTCGTGAGCGTATTATTTCCGACTAAGAATCTCATTGTAATCGCTTACCAAGTATTGGTGCAGAAACCAGTCTAACAACAACTCCGGGAACACGTTAGATTAAGGATATTACCTATAGTGCGTCCAGTTTGTACCGCGCAAAGTAACGCGTAAAGTAGTATTTTTAATTCAAGACAGTAATCTGACAGCTCTAATTGCCATACAGAGTGGTTTACAATTTATGACAGGAGCTGTCAGATTGAGATTACGTCTTGAATGAGGGTTCCGCGATCGAGATTTTCACTAGATGGCAGCACCGTGGCGAGAGGGCTACCTGTCAAAATCCATCAATCATGTTTATTTTTTTATGGTGGATTTTGACAGCTGCTATGAAAAAGACCTCTCGCCACGTTACTGCCCTCTAGTGAATAACTCGCGGAAACCCTCATAAAAATTAAAATCCATACCATATTGCACTGTCTATGGTAAAGTCTAAAAACAATAGACAGCAGGGACGCAGGGACACCGTATGAGCGGCATATTTATTAGTGCAGTTTCGAGTCGACGCAACAGGCCTATAACCGCGAACCTCTTTCTTCGTTTGCATCACTCTCTTTTGAATATGCAACAGCGATAGAGATGAAATTAACGAAATTTCGATTTTCGAAGTGCGCTGTAGGACCGCTGGAAAGGTCTCCAGAGTCCAGGCCACGACACTTTTATTCGCGTATTGATAGGAATACGATGAACACATGTTTCTAAGCGATCGGAAACCGTGCCAAGGTTTGTTGCGTAATGATAAACGCTAGACGAAGGGACGCCTATGTGCTTATTGCTTTCCGATCGCTTTTGTGACCTTAATACGACTTATTCGCTTTTAATACTTTACCATGGCATCGACGATATCTTCAGCGTGGTTATTTAAAATCCGGTCCCGGAGGTTTTGGGGTTCAAACCCCGGCTCGTATCACTGAGTTTTTCGAAACTTAAGTTAGGAAAAATCTTTTGATATTTTTTACCATCGCTTTTCGGTCAATGAAAACGTCGTGACGAGGATACCGGACCTAACTCCATCAGTAAACCCTTCCACTGAATCGACATGACATGCCACACTAGGGAATCATGAACACTAGGAGGTAATTACCAATTTCCACTTGACAACAGCGTTTCTATGCTCCAACGTGACGTCACCAATGCATTTGAAAATCGAACCGCACACACACAACCGAAACTGAACCATATTTTGTTCAGTATAAAGCTCGAACTCAAATGAATAAGCGAGTAGAACAACGCTGTGAGCGACACACGCCTTTGCAAACTAAACTGAACCATATTGGATGTCTATAAAGTTCGAACTTAAATGAACGACGTTACATAAGCGTATAGAACAAAGTTGTAAGTAAGCTCTGCGATATTCAAATATGAGCTCTGTGTTGAGGTAATAGAGTGTAATTTTGTGTTTAGCGTATTGCGTTAGTATTGGCAACCGCCAAGGTTGACGTTTACATACAAAACATTTCTGTTACTACACGGTACTTGACGCTACACGTGTCTGTGTATATCGGCGCTTTTCAATTTAATTTACTATATTGAATAGGCATTTGTAAAAAAAAAAATTCAACCCCTAATCGATAACTCTTTTCATCTTGAGCCATAGACTAATTAACCCAAGACCCCGCATAGCCGGGCGACCCCCGCTGCCACGCTCGAAGTAATTTCACTCTATAGTGACATACTAATATTGGAAGTGACAGTAAACATAGTACGTCTCCATGGCAACCATTAATGTCTGACTCTCTCTTACGCCCCACGGAACAATGGCGCGTTCCCTGTCTGGCATTGCAAGTTCCCTCCCGCACCCCTTCTTTTTGGCAGCTTAGGTTTCAAAGAAATAACGCGCTAAGCGGAGTATAGAGAGTATATGCTTTGAGCTTTTGAGCCACGAGTGCTATCAGTAGGCGTTTGAAACGTTCCTGAATTGGCAATCGCCTGCCATTTATGACTTCCTAGTACTTTTTTACCTGGTTACGTCACTTATTGCGCAGTTAAACCGTTGAGTTTGCCCGGTTTGAAGATTTCTGAAAATAACGTTACGAACGCTCTACGAAAACACCTCTTAATTAACTGACTATAAAAATTTGTTTTTGTTTTCGAATTTTCATTAAGTACTCCTTAGGCAAGAAAATGGGCGGATACTCCCGCTATACTTCAGTGCAATAAGTACCAATCATCAGTGATCGTACATTTTCCAGCATTTTTGGTGCAATTACGTTTTTTTGTGAAACTGTAATTTTATTACAAACCATCTCTACATTATTTATTACTTAGTTCTAAATGGCTTTGATTTTATTTGATGGCAATTTTAACAATTTAATAGCGTCAAAATAATAATAACCCTAGCACTACACCAAAAATGCTGGAAAATGTACGATCACTGGACCAATCATCATTATCAAATGTGATGTGTAGGAGGTAGATACATTTTAGCAGGTGAAAAGACTTAGTTAATCCTTAAGGCGCTTAAGACCTTTCATAGACCACACTATTCGAGATAAGTTTAAGAATACAGTTTATTTTTATAATTTTAAAGGAGCGGTCATCGTCCTTTTATTTTTAAACGACCCCCTGACAGAGTTAAGTCGAAAAGTTCAATCACTCCGTATTAAGTATTATAAGTAGGTATTGTTATTAATTAAAAATCAAATATGTATTTCAGTTTTAAAAGTTTAATTAAGTATAAAAATTTAGGAAAACCTCTGAAACGGCTGGACCGATTTCGATAAAACATGTTTAAGATCACACGTCAAGAAATCTGCTTTCTATTTTAAAAAAACGCATTAGGCGGCTTTCACACTGCTGCGGTTTCCGCATGCGGCGCCGGTGCGCGAGCGAGATAGCGCTCTGCATGTGTATAGCGCTGTCTCGTTCACCGAAGCGTGACGCGGCGCACTTTGAAATCCGCCATAGCGGTCAACTTACAGTTTATCCCTTTTAGCATCGGGCGTTAAAAAGAGAACCCAATAGCATACTATCTCGTAAGGTTCTGGAAACTAACCTTTGAATAGATGCGTAGTAACTATGAATCACTTGGACATGTAACTGCCCTTTGTTCGGTATCGCAAAGTTACTAGAAGATTTTCACATTTTTGTCATTTAAAGTTAGACTCTATTGTTATATTAATAAAAGCTATTACGAATAAACACTACAAATATCCGAAAATTCTAAATACAAACAAAAATATTATCAATTTATCATAGAATAGAACAAGTTAAATAGTTGATACGCGGAAGCCATTCTATATTTAAAACAGCGGAATGTTGACAAACAAATGTACATCTGTCCTTTTCTGGCTCGCGGGACATGGCGTGTCTAATAGTCTGTCTCGCTCGTTTAACACGGTTTTGCGACGTTGCTATCGTCCCGTCCCAGATGATTTTGATTAGCGTAGTATATGCAGAGTCGCCACATGCTTTGTGTATGTGTCACGAATGTATTGATGACATAATATTCTAGTGGTTATTTACTAACTGCAGCGTAATATAATAATATTGTCACTGCAGATGGAATGTTGGTTTAACATGAATTATTTATTAGAAACATGCACGTGGTTTTGATGCGCACGTATTGTTAACCGACTTAAAAAAAGAGGTGAGTATATCAAGCGTTCGACCCATTAGTATCTTACATTGCACAATGTTTGTATAAGTTTATGTTTTATCATTTATATGGATATCTAAACAGGTGTTTTTGGACAATTATTTTATTTATTGAAGTAGGTATTTTTTACTAACAGAATAGTAGATACAATACTCAGTTACAACGCATATGTATACAATAACATGACTCTAATAACATGACTCTAATAACATGACTCTTAACATGAATATACAATTAAGAGTCATGTTATTTGCCACACATCCTAAATAGTCTTCCTAGCTAGATATATAATAGACTGCCTAGGGGTAACCGCATAAGACTAAACGGATATACATAGATATGACATGTAAGTATCTACATACTTGATTGGTAACATTGTCCTTTTGTTTCTGAAAATAAATAATTTAAATTTATTAAAGTTTCCGTATAGTTTTCAACATATAGATTTGCGTCCGCCTCAAACACAATCGCTAGAAGCCGGTTTCTATAAATGTTCAATTTGTATATCTTTTTTATCTACATTTTATGAAGTAAAGTGCACGTAATTCCGATAAGATACAACATCAGTTATTATGGAAGCCTTCTCTGTTAGTATTTGATTTTACCAGACGATAATAATGACTGACTTTTATTAGCTAGTTGCACATTTTATATTTATATTTTCACCCGTAGTAGGAATCATCTGTGTACTTTAAGGTCCTATTAAGTTAGCATCTATAAAAATATCTTAGGCATACTCTACCATATTATAACCTAGTGTAGTAACTTATTACAAAATTGTACCTAAACATGTATTTAGCGTTGACTATACCTTGCCTAATACACTACGTAATGTATCTACTGTATATTCTACTTTTATCACATATAACCAAACATATATATACTTCGCTTCTCACATTTTTTAAAAATAAAATATTGTTTTATATTTTGTGGTCGGCATTTTTTAGTAATTTTATTTGTATCAGTTGTATTACCAAGCAGGAAAACCTCACATTTGCGGCGCTTTAAACCACAGACACAATTTCCTGAACTTGTGCAATAGATAAGGTGGGAAATTGAATTATTATCTGATATTACATTAATTACATTATCCGCATTATTAGTATTCCGCTAATATATGCATAACAATACAAAATGGCAGGCTAGACCACACAAGCGATAACAAATAGATAAGCATAAAATAACAAGACACTGACCCTTGTCCGTGCGAAAACAATACAGAAAATAATCTATTCTGAGACGTTTAATAATATGAAGCAGGAAAAAGGAAACC
Source organism: Pammene aurita (assembly GCA_947086415.1). Taxonomy (NCBI): domain Eukaryota; kingdom Metazoa; phylum Arthropoda; class Insecta; order Lepidoptera; family Tortricidae; genus Pammene; species Pammene aurita. The sequence continues at coordinate 7,414,653 of OX352312.1, forward strand.
ATATTCCATGAATTTAAAATTAAATACGAAAATAAATATGAGAAGTGTGAGTGAGATGGTAGGGTACGACTATCGGTCTAAGATGCTGGAAAAGATATTTAAACACGAAAAAGATTTTTCTGTCCGGTAGGATACCTCGAAATCTGATTGGCCGAAATGTATTTTAGGAGAATAATGTAGGCGTTTTATTTGTGCTTTTTTCGAGTAGGTTCGATAATAAAGTACAAGTTGGTCAGTTTAAAGTTTAAACCTAATCAACTCGCACTCGCACAATATGGGTGGATAAGCCATCCTGTACTCATCCACCTTGGATGTCACTATCTAATAGATGCAAAGAAGATTCCTAGGCAAACCGCAGATTTTTAGTAAAAGTGCAAAGCCTTCTCAAAATTAGCCACAGATACAAATCCATTTCTATGGACACCCACTGATATCCATACAAAATGAGCTTTGTCATGTAATTAAGTATTAATAGTACATCTTATCTTGAGAGTTACTTTAATCACTTTGTTTTGCTCATTAGTTAACCCGTTAGCGTGCAAATACTAGCTCATCTAAATATATAAAACAGTTGCATTACCTTGACGCTGACAAACAACGTACAACTTAACCCTTAGGGCAACGGTCTCAAAAAAGACCACCTCGAGGGGTGCGTGGTCAAATCCGATAACTCGTGATAATAGGTTTTTGAAAATAGAACAATAAGCTGACATACGTTAGGTGCATATTCAAATCAAAATTTTTTTCTTCTTATCGGGTTTCACCTCGCAACCCTCGACCTCATGATCTTTTTGTATTTCTTTCTTGTACAGAATTTTTAGGACTATAGATTGGCGATGTTTTTCAGTCTTGCCCGTTAAAGGGCACCTTGGAACATAGATATATACTTACTTCTAATTTTATGAAGTTCCACTAAAATGGATTTATGAAAATTCAACTCTTTAAGGGTTGAAAGATTCAAATTTTATACCTCGATAATGGGAATCAAACATACGGCTCATCTAATGAAATCACATGCAAGTCTCCGACCATTTAAAAATCTGCATCCATTTTTGCACCCCAAACATAAATTTCAACAGGTTGCATGCATTTAGTAGTAACCACTATGTCTCGCGTGACCATATCCCACAAATGACCTATAAAAGAAACATGATAAGATACGATACGACCGCAAGGCCGATGATATGTTATCGGTGCACAGTATCAGCTGTGAAAACATAACACTTTCTGACCGGTCGGCATTAATAGCCGGTATTTTGGGTGCTAATTCCGGCTTATTTTTGTCCAATGAACGCTTGCAACCCCAGGGATGATTAATTTGTAGTATTCCGTTTACCAGCTGCTACGCGGTACGGTAACTCAGTGGATTATAATATAACCTATTGGAGTGTATAATGAAAAATATGTGTTTAAGGGTTCCGTAGCCAAAATAGCAAAAACGGAACCCTTATAGATTCGTCATGTCCGTCTGTACGTCCGTCCGTCCGTATGTCACAGCCATTTTACTCGGAAAGTATAAGACGTTAAGATTTTTTTTACATCAGGCGTATTTTGTACAACGCTACTCAGTTTAGTAAAATTGCAGAAAAAAAAGATTTTACGGGGGGGCAATCCATACTCATTGTGAAATTTTTTGTCGCATCTGCCTATGGAAGAGGTTTTTTGGAGATAACTCGAAAACGCTTTAACCGATAATGTTCAAAACAATTTACGTTAAAAGATCATGCAAAAATGACGACTCTTACTAAGGTGTAAAGTATTGGATACATGTTTTTGTCACATTAAATGGATACATTTATATACATATTTTCAGACATATTTTCAGACGTGACCATATAGGTACGTTATCTGTTACCTACAAAATATCAGGCTTTTATTGCGTCGCCATTTTGTCTCTTAGGTTTGATGACGAAACTAAGCACTGACTGAATGCAAAATGTTTTTGTAACGCTTGAATTATGATATGATCTCAATTTCTATATGATTAATTAAACTAAACGTCGTCGTCAGTTTAAATTTTCCCAATTGAAGTATAATATCAGCATATTTAGTATTTGTTTTAGATATTATAAATCACAATTAATAAAACGTGTCTAATAAATATTAGTAACTATATAATAGGGCTTTGGTAGATATTTACCTCTTAAAATATAGACTAATCAATCTAATCATTCAATTTCCTAAAACCATGAAAGTCACCTGTTATTACAACATTTACAACAGAATAATTGTCAAGCAGTTTCCCTTGACACCGAAACAAATTCATGTGGCAAATCTGCATATACTACAAATTATATTTCGTCTAATCTTTGGTCAGTCAACTCGCGCGTGATAGAGGGAATGCGCAATAACAACAATAAGCGAGTTAAAAAGAGACGGCGATAGGGATATTAAGTGCACTTAACACGTGTTGAAATTAAACTGATTTAGATTTATTATCTCCTGGTTGGGTTTGACACAGTTCTGTCTTTGTTTGAATGTTGTTTAAAAAAACCTTGTTTTTGTTTAAATTGTATTTTTAAACGACAAAACATATTAAAGCCTGACCAGAAATATATGATTATGCTCCATGTTGCGGAATTAAAGCCTGACCAGAAATATATGATTATTGTCAAGAGAGCGCTATTATTCTCATTTATATGGCAACAGTTCAGTATAGCCATAGAGCGTATTATTTCTCTATGGTATGGTGACATCTTGATTTGTTTACTTGTCAGCTCTGATGTTAATTTGAAAATGTTTCACAGCGAAATAGTTCCATTTCCCGAGCGTATTATTTACAGCTGTTTATTATATAGGTACACTATTTACAATGTTTCGCTCTTGACTATGAATAATTTTGAGATATTTTTGTCTTGTATTATATTCAACACTTTACTGTAATTCAAATAATGCGTCTTGTGATGAGTTATAATAAAAAGTGTATTTTTTTAAAATTGGTATTAACTCTGAAACTAGGCGTATTCCAGAAAAGTTTATAGGATATTTTAGTATCTAAATATGATCAGGAATACACTGTTAAAATCTGTCTAGTTATATGGGCCCACGGTGTATACACTATTTACAATGTTTCGCTCTTGAATATAAATAATTTTGGGAATTTTTGTCGTTTATTATTTAATATTCAACACTTTATTATTATTCAAGTAAACCGCACCAATGACACTTGACAACAATGACAGCCTATCACATGCAATCACACATGCATATCATTCTGTCAGTAAAATAATTGCCAGTGCAAGAAATTAGTTCCAATGAAATTCCGCAACATGGTGCATGATCATATATTTCTGGTCAGGCTTTACATTGGAACTAATTTCTTACACTGGCAATAATTTGAATGACAGTATGATATGCATGTGTGAGTGCATGTGATAGGCTGTCATTGTTGTCAAGTGTCATTGGTGCGGTTTACTTGAATAATAATAAAGTGTTGAATATTAAATAATAAACGACAAAAATTCCCAAAATTATTTATATTCAAGAGCGAAACATTGTAAATAGTGTATACACCGTGGGCCCATATAACTAGACAGATTTGAACAGTGTATTCCTGATCATATTTAGATACTAAAATGTCCTATAAACTTTTCTGGAATACGCCTAGTTTCAGAGTTAATACCAATTTAAAAAAAATACACTTTTTATTATAACTCATCACAAGACGCATTTCTAATGGCGTTGTTGCCACTATTGGACATAGTGTACACGTCCTTATTGACAGATATCAAAGTGACAAGGAAAACTTTGCAGAAACTAAATTTTTACAAAAAAAAATGTACCAATATGTTTTAGGCGTTAATTTTAATAATAACATTTACTTTTCATGTGCAATAAACATTCAAAAAATGGAAAAAAAAACGAAAAAAAAAATTTTTTTTTCGCGAAATTGACCTAAAGTCAAATAACATTTTTTCCTTCTTTTGGTCTTAGAAATTCGTGGTTAAGATCTGTCGGGTTATTCCAGCCCACGGTGTATAATAAACTGTTGTAAATAATACGCACGGGAAATGAAACTGCGCTTCGCTTCGCTGTGAAACATTTTCAAATTAACATCAAAGCTGACAGGTAAAAAAATCAAGATGCCACCATACCATAGAGAACTGCACTGGTGCCATATAAATGAGAATAATAGCGCCCTCTTGACAATAATCATATATTTCTGCTCAGGCTTTAAATAGAAGCAAATTAAGACTGATCTGATCTAGAATTTTCTGATGTTGATGCGGTAAAATGAGTCAAAGAGGATGAAAGTGCTTTAGCCGACAACACAGTGAATCGGGCCACCTTTCACATCGGGCCTAATGTGTCGGGCATTGTTAGGCGATTATTACGCGTGAAGCGTGACAGCGCTAAACTAATGCATAGCGCTATCTCGCTCGAGCACCGGCGCCACATGCGGAAGCCGCAGCAGTGTGAAAGCCCCCTTAGACACGTTAAACAATATCTCCAAACGTGCGGCATTATATTAACGGGTCGGCAACGCGCATGTGACACCTCTAGAGTTGCAGGCGTGTATAGGCTACATCAGCTGCTTACCCTCAGGCGGGTCTTATACTTGTTAACCAGTCGTGGTATAAAAAAAGTTGTACTGGTTCCTGTGAACAGTGTGAACATAGTGCGAGCGCCGACCGTAAAATGCTTACGTTGTTGTGTATAGTTTTTTACGCAAGATTGAACGCTTACGGGACATGTAACGTGTTGTTCATAGCGGAACTAAATTACATACGTGCTCTAGGTTACGACTATGAACTAGTTATTTATAGGCTTAATACATTGTTTTGCGAACGGTATTTATTCCTCCTCAATTCGTTTTGTTGGGGACTGTGACGCTGCACTAAGTGCACTAGCAGGTCATCATCCTCTTAGCGTTTGTCACGACTTTTGCCACAGCTCAATCGAGCATGGGGTCCGACTGGCAATCTAATCCCATGAAATTACAAAAATTGAAATTATATCACTTATTCAACACTATAAGTCATCTAAGACACATGAATTGGTTGTAGGAGCTTGTTTTTACGGATGCGACTGCCGTCTGACCTTCAAACCCAGAAAGGAAACTAGGTATTATTGGGTTTAGGTCCGGTTTCCTCACCATGTTTTCCTTCACCGAAAAGCGTCTGATAAATAATCATCAAAATGATATTTTGTACATAAGTTCTGAAAAATCCATCGTGCTAGCCGGGGTTTGAAACCGAGACCTCTGGATTGAAAGTAGGATGTTTTACCACCAGGCTACTAGCGCGCCCTAGCGGGCATCGGAAACAATTTATCTGAATGATTAGTTTATGTCATGAGAGTTCACATTATTGCCACGTGATCGTGCGTTGTGTTCTGCCCAGTTGTTTGAATGCGTCGACAGCATCTTCAGCGGTCGAAAATCGTTGACCGCGTAATTTATTCTTTATATTTGGAAATAAATAAAAATCGTTGGGTGCCAAGTCAGGGCTGTACGGCGGATGACCCGTTAATTCCACATTTTGACCCTCCAAAAATAGAGTTGTTTCGCGTGACGTATGACAGCTGGCATTGTCATGATGAAGAATGATTCTTCGTCGCTGGTTAGTTTTACGAATTTGTTCAAATACTTCCGGTAAGCAAATGGTCGTGTACCACTCTGAATTAACCGTTCTACTGTTTTCTAGTGGCACTGTAGCTACATGGCCATTAATACCGAAGAAGCAGGCCACCATTTGTTTCAATGTACTTTTTGCACGAGTAACTTTCGTAGGGTTCGGCTCATTTTGAAACACCCATACCGTTGATTGTTGCTTCGTTTCGGGATCGTATGCATAGATCCAGGATTCGTCACCTGTATAGATGTTATAAACGGCTTTTGAGTCACCACGGTTATATTTTTTTAACATTTTATTGCACCATTCGACGCGAGCATCTTTTTGCTCTTTTGTTAAGTTGTGGGGTATCCAACGCGAACAAATTTTTTTTACAGCCAAATAATTATGTAATATGCTATTAATGCTGGTCATAGAAATACCCAGAGTCGCCTCTATCTCGCGGTACGTAACATGTCGGTCGTCCATTATAAGTTTTCGCACAGCCTCGATATTTTGTTGTACAACGACCGATTTCGGGCGACCTGCCTTAACTTCGTCCGTAAGCATACTACGTCCACGATTGAACTCACTAAACAAGTGATACACAGTAGTTTTAGATGGGGCTTCATCACCAAAAGTTGAAGTTAGTTGATCTATGCACTGTTGTTGCGTTAAACCACGCCGAAAATCATAATAAATCATAGCACGAATATTTTCACGAGTGAGTTCCATTCTTGCTGCGAGATGACATTTAAAACCCGTCAAAAACAAAACACGAGCGTTAATAAGAAAGAAAAAATATACCGGCCAGTACCTAAAAAAGTTCAGATTTTACCATGGAGGTCAAATATGCTATTTAAGAAGATTGTAATCCCGGTTTCCGGATATATAAATAGCAGCCCTTGTATTTCTGCTGCTGATTGTTCCTAGCATACCTAATTAAGAAACGACTTCTAATAATTAGTAAATTGGACTGATTTGTCCAAAATTAAGTCGTAATGAACATTTAAGCGTCACTGGAATGGGTTTGACATGGTTTAGCCATAGACAAAACAAGCATTTTTTCTCTTAATTGGTTTTGTTAAACATGTTTATAATAGGATAACAGGAATCATTACTTAACGACATGTAGTTAATCGAAAAAGGGCTTAAAGAAAGCGATGTTTCACATTAACATATTTAGTGTAGCGTTTGAGTTGTTATATCACGGACTTAGTAAAAATAGTGATAGTGTAGTTTTTGAACTAATGTTAACAAGTTCATTACTTGTGCTAACGTGGAAGTTTTACAACGGAAATGAATGTAAGTTTTTGAGACACCAATCTGGTGGGAAGAGTTTTTTTTACTACTTAATATATGTTTCTCTCGCATTGAAGTGACCTCTCAAGTAATTTAAGAAATATATGCTCAATCAAATAATAATATGCTAGACACAGTATTTCATGCACGAGAGAAATAGGGCTATAGTCCCCACGCTGGCCTAAAAGCATTGAATTTATTTGTCAATGTATACAAGTTTTACCACGATGTTTTCCCTATACCGAAAATCGACCGGGACATATCAAACGATATTTCGTACATAAGCTCCGAAAATGTTATTGGTGCCCTTCTGGGTTTGAACCTGAGACCGCAGGATTTAAAGTCAAACGTCTTACGACCAGGATACCGATTACAAATTCTATAGTCAAATAGTCTATAATGACCAGAGATCGGCAAATACGGTGCCACAGTGTAGAATTCAGGATTTATTTTTGATATGGACATGATTATAAAAATTGAATTCCGCAACCCTGTCCGAAAAACTATTCAATTGGATAGACTGTTCATCTAAATATATAAAAGAAGAAACTGACTGACTGACTGACTGACTGACTGACTGACATATCAACGCACAGCCCAAACCGCTGGTTCTAGAGATTCCAAATTTGGCACGTAGGTTCCTTATAAGGTCTAGGGATGCACTAAGATAGGATTTTTCAAAATTCACCCCCTGAGGGGGTAAAATGGGGGTCCAAAGTTTGTATGGCGAATCAAGATTTGTTAGACTATATTATTAGAAACTTCACAGGAGTATTCCTAACGATAAATGAGGAAACACGTGTTTCAGGTTTTTTGCAAATTCAACCCCTAAAAGGGTCAAATGTGGTCATGAAGTCTGAAAATCAACTTGGGTATCGTATCCTTTTTGAGTACTTATAGTACGCGGGCGAAGCCGCGAGAAAAGGCTAGTGTCTATATTAAAATTAAAATAAAATCTCTTTGGAGACCCGCGGTGTGGCACCGTGTTTGCCGATCACTGATAATGACTCTTTATCGCACCCGGAAGTGATTCCACAGACATTAGCATGCTAAACAGTTAAATATGTCGAATTGACACGCACATGTACCCCGCATGTACATATATGCATATGCATAATGCATGTATGCATATGCAAGGGCATGCCATGCTTCCACACTCACCGCACGAGCTTGTATTTTTTATTTATTTGACTTTTACTACTACTGGCTAGTTTATTCATATCATAAAACATGGCAAACCTTTTTAAATTTTGTCTTTTTCTAACAAATACAAATGTAAAAACGACGGAAAGGGACAAACGGCATTTTCAATGTATATCAAGAACATATTAGATATAATAGAGGTTTATTATACCCCATCTTCTTATAACGTCACTGCTCACGTCATCTGACGCTCGAGCTTGAAGCCTTGCAGTTACGTCTGTCACTTATGTAAGTCCTATGCGTCGCTGCAACAAATGTAATAGTTAAGCCCTTTCTTCGTTTAATACAGCTGGGCTATTCATGTCACAAGCTAAGCGCATCGTCTCAAGCGTACCGTCTTATAATGATCTTGTTATATTTAGTAAAAATATTGTAGAAATATGGATTGTACAAGGTGTTCAACAGTCACTAAGCAAGCCGATAAGAACGCCCGTCACTGCCGATATGAATAGAGTTTAAGCTCAAAAAATAGAACGGCAAGCTATTCAAAACTATCCTGGCTTCAGCTCTAGCTTACTAGCTAATAAGATAGTTTTGTATAAACGAAGGTAGATGCATTAGCTTGCTAGCTCACTAGCTTGCTATCCTGGCTTGAGAAACTAGCCTCGTGTATCCCGGCCATTAGATCCATCGTACTGGCTGGATGGACACGCTGTTTATGCGATGGTAACAGCCCTGCGCTATTTCAGACATCAGGGCCGTGGCAACACGTGAACTGCCAAATTAGGGCACACTGCCCGCGTGTATTAGTGGACCAGGCGTTTTGTGAGTTTTGTGAGGCTATAGTTAGGACGACGGATGACTTTGTAATGGGATATCCCCTTTGAAATGCAGTCCATTCAACTCTCTCTCACTCAACGGCCGACGGCTCTATACCGACACAAAAAAGATGATTATGAAATCTCTGATATATCAAGTCAGATACAACAATTCTTTCTCGGTACACAAGAAAGATGGTGGTCAGGACAAGCCTTTTCAAGCAGCGAGACGCTTATTTTAGGCGTTTTAAGGAAATAAGGCTAACAAGCAGTAATCGTGTGGCCTGAAAGTTCGTCGGAACTAGTAACACATCCTTAATAGAAGATAAAGATACCTTTAGACAAAGATTTAGGATCGAGTCCACGAGTGGAAGTCTATTTCTAGGTCATGCAAAATTCAATTTAAAATCTCCATCTGCTTAAAAATACATCTAAACCCCACGTTTTTGGAGGTCTGTTACAAAATTCACGAGTCCCAAACCGCTGGCCCGCAGGGTGAAGTAGGGCGGGATGCATTCGGCCCCAGAAGTGGGTCACGGAACTGGGTCGGCCGGGGTGCAGCGTGTCAAGGGCCGGCCGCGCCCTGTCGAACTCTTTGTTCCCTGTTCCTTGGTTCAGGTTCAATGGTTATGTATATACAAAGGGTCTAGTTACATTACATTATTTTATTTTATTACATACATGTGATGTTAAGTATGTGGTAAACTTATGTTGCTCCAATAATTTGCTTAGATTTTACAATTATAGGTAGGAGGTTCTATCCCAAAAAGCGGTCTCTTTCAGACAAACGTTGGTTTTTAGTGTGTTACAATAATTAAAAAATCGGAGGTCGTTCGGACCTCTCGATTTACTAAATAGAATTCAAGATGCAAAGTCAACCTGAAATTAATTTCATACACAAATAATTTATATACTGTAAAAAAAAATCTTTACATTTTTGTTGGTCATGTATTTGTTTTGTGCAATAAAGTGTTTTACTACTACTATATTTTCGATAATAATAATAATAATCTGAAAAATTATTTGTAAGGCTTTCTTGTTCTTGACCTCGTGACCTACTTCCTTCAGAATATTTCTCGAAGGCAATTTCAGGCGCATCACATAATGGATTGACAGCTAGATGACGGTATTAGCCATATTTTTTAATACCCCATCGGTAGCAAACAAGCATACAGTCCTGATGTTAGGCGGCCATAGTAGCCTATAGACGTCTGCAGCTCTAGGGCTGTTACATGCGCGTTTCCGACCCTCTTTGTTAAAAAACCTCATAACGTAGTCCTCGAAACTTTAGTAGTTCATCAACTCATTTTTGAAGTTTGTCATCTGTATATTATTTAAGTTAATTACATACATAAACTAAACTTATTCTATAACTGACTCCTCCTCCTTGCATCGGTTTCCTCATCACTGAGGGTCGTGGTCATTCAACAGCTTTTCTGATAACCTGACGCCATCTTCCTCTATCTGCCGCCGAGTGAAGAGCATGACTATACCTAACTGACTACACATTGGTTTCAAGGAGACCTTTACCCTTTGTTTATACTTAAGCAGTTAGACATGTTAATTATTTTTCTTAGTACATTTAAATCGAAGTCCTATTGTCCGTAAAATTCGCGATTTATTTATCGTATGGCTACATGTCACTGGATATAGATAGGCATTTCTTCTCTGGGGTAGTAGTAGTGGGGAAGCGAGGTCCAGATGGGACAGTGTAGCTGCCAAGTTAATTACTCTTTTAGCACCACCCAGGGTACGGTAAATTGTAGGGTAAATTCGCGATAACATCAAAAGTCAACATAAAATGCGAGAAATCTGCAGTCGCTAATAAACACGGAAGTGAAAATTCTCACTTACTCGCGAAACGACCATTGTGTTATATTTAGAAGGGGGGCGGAGGGGGATATAAGCGCAGCGGCACACAAATAGACTCCGGTTAAATACCTTTAAATGGGTTATACAAATAAACATGTTGCTTCTTGGTATGTAAGGGTTTCTGAAGATAATTTCTAGTGACGGTGGATTTGAGTCTGAAAAACATGTGTCAGTATTTCGGTAAACATTATGTGACGTGACACATTATGTGACATGATTTTCGTAAATGTATTATTTTATTATTTGGCGTTTGTCGCTCACGAAGCCAAAAACAAGCAGTTGACATTTTACACTTACAAAACCAAGCAGTTGACATTAATGGTGAAAGTGTACTGGGAAAAATATTGACATAAGTCGTACATATTCAATATTGTTTTTGAGGAATAAAACCGTACCTTTAACAAAATACTGACACATATTAAACGGACTCAAATCCAGTGTCGCTATAAATTATTTTAAAAAAATACTTAAATACATACCAAGAAGCCATGTATTTGTGACGAAAATTAGATTAAAAGGCTGGTTTAGTATTTTTGTAATCGTCTCTCAGACTATAAAAGCCTAAATACATATTTTATTAAGTAATATATTTAAATGTATTATTCTCAAGAATGACATTTTTGATACAAGCTAGTATATAATTCTATTGTAATCTACCCGACGATGAACAAAAAAGATATATGCCTAAATTAAAACCGATTTTTGTGAAACTTGTGAATAATCACTTGATATTTCTTTGTCAGATAACTAGCCATTAATGTATATTTACAACAGTGGTTCTTACACGGTGGTCCGCGGACCACTGGAGGGGAGGTTCCTAGAAGCACCAAGAGTGGTCCGCGAATGTGTGAAAAGAGCAACCTTTTGTTGACTTGATTCGTCGTAGGTAACTTCTAACCAGTTGGTGGCCCGCCAAAGAAATTTGACCGAGTAGTGGTACCTTTTTTAGAACAAGAGCCCACGAAACTGAACCTAGTTCGATAAGTCTCCTAGATGAGACATATATCATTAGTCACGTCTTTAATGGGGGAACACAAACTGTCGAATCTTTATAAAATCAAATTAAAATACGCGGCCACTTTTTTTGCATTGCAGCACCGCTATTTCGTGTTCCGCTAGTGAAGACGTAACTAATTATATATATATCATCTAGGAGACTTATCGAACTAGGTTTAGTGTCGTGGACTCTTATACTACTGAAAGGTTGAGAATCACTGATGTACAAGAATAATATTGATAGTTTTAACACAAATTGATTTATTCATGTTCCCCGTTAAAGTTAATTTAATAGCGGTGTAGCGGTTAATGTGATTAAACAATGTCGTAATCAAAATTCAAGGTAGCCAACTTATCTATCCAAACCATCGTGGTACCATGTAGGCACGAAAACATAGACAATGTAACGAGGATTATTATATTTATAAAATACGTAGTATAGTAAAGTAGAAACTTATACGTTTGAAGTTCGATAATACCGTATCAGGCCTAATCCACGCCTGCATACTAATAATAAAATAAAAAAACAGACAGTATACGTGACACTATTTTGGTAAAGGTACAATTTGGCGGCCACCGCCTACGAAGCCAAAAACAAGCAGTTGACATTAATGGTGAAAGTGTACTGGGAAAAATATTGACAAATTCAAATATAAAATAAAATCAAATAAAAGCCTAGACAATGAAAACATATCAATTTTAACAGGTGCAGTGCAACCTCCGCGTTGCCTTGCGAATCTTCATCGAATTTTGTGAAATATAGATAAGAAAACGTTAGTCAAAACAACAACCTGCGCTAGTTTTAAATAAGACTACCTATTGTCATGTTTCCTGCTAGCTGGGGGTCAGCGCACTGGTCCCTAAATTATCGCGCGGCGGCCATTGTGTTACATTTATTGCTTCAACATGTTAATTTCATTTTTCAAATGAGTACGGTAATTTTTTTTTTTTTTTTTTTTATATACTACGACGGTGGCAAACAAGCATACGGCCCGCCTGATGGTAAGCAGCTACCGTAACCTATGGACGCCTGCAACTCCAAAGGAGTAACATGCGCGTTGCCGACCCTTTACAAAAAGGAGGATTCACTGTGTTGACGACTAAAGGAACAAGAAGGTCCCTCATCGTCAACACACTGGGTCCTCTTTGAGCTCTTTGGCAACCTTACTCACCAGCAGGAACACAACACTATGAGTAGGGTCTAGTGCTATTTGGCTGTGGTTTTCTGTAAGGTGGAGGTACTTCCCCAGTCGGGCTCTGCTCCAGATTTAAGCGATGACATTTGCTGAACGTGCCCTACCACACTTAGCGAGATGCCATTCGCAGTGCCCATACCTCTCTTTTTGGCGTAGTTTAAGGACATACCCAGGTCCGGACGTAGTTTAAGGACATACCCCGGGTCGAAAAGGGAAAAGACCGGTAGTCAAACTCAAACATTTATTCAGTACTAGCCTTTTCCCGCGGCTTCGCCCGCGTACTATAAAAGTACTCAAAAAGTATACGATACCCATGATGATTTTCAGACTTTGTGACCACATTTGCCCCATTTTAGGGGTTGAATTTTCAAAAAACCTGAAACTCGTGTTTACTCATTTATCGTTAGGAATACTCCTGTGAAGTTTCGAATAAAATAGTCTAACAAATCTTGATTCGCCATACAAACTTTGGCCCCATTTTACCCCCTCAGGGGGTGAATTTTGAAAAATCCTTTCTTAGTGCACCCCTAGACCTTATAAGGAACCTACGTGCCAAATTTGGAATCTCTAGAACCAGCGGTTTGGGCTGTGCGTTGATATGTCAGTCAGTCAGTCACTCAGTCAGTCAGTCAGTCAGTCAGTCAGTCAGTCAGTCAGTCAGTCAGTCAGTCAGTCAGTCAGTCAGTCAGTCAGTCAGTCAGTCAGTCAGTCAGTCAATCAGTCAGTCAGTCAGTCAGTTACTTCTTTTATATATTTAGAAGTAGGCCACAAGGGCACTTTTACACGTCAGATAGTTTATCAAAGTCAAAGAGAAAAAAGCTACACCGGTTCTAACCCTACACCTCGAACCTGAGAAGAATTATGACCGGCAAGAAACTCGGCGGCACTTATTTTTTCAAAACAACAGTTCATCATAACTTAAAAATACATATAAATGCGTTGTTTTATAAGAAAACATATCAAACCAAGGTTAGATTAACCAACAATAGGTTATACTTTAAGAGACATACCAAAGAAAAAATAATGATTATGTGTCCAAATCTGACTATTTGAAAATGAAGTACACACAAGTTTGATATACTTTCTTACCTGAACTGTGTGCTCTACTTAAAAAAAAACAAAGTTCCTAAAACAAACTTCCAGGCTGATCCTGAGCTGAGCCCATCAGCTGTTCTATCAGACCTCTAAGTCTGGACGTTGGTTTAGGGACTCCCGGTATGTATGAATTGCGCCGTATCGTCAAAACTACTGAACTGATATCCACCTATCTATGAGGTGTCAACATCAATCGATTTTATGTGGTTTAACAAATGCTATATACTATACCTATACCTTCAACATATTTCCAAAAAGGTGAAAGACGAAAATAAAGCATTTTGATAATAATACATTGTTTTATACGAACCTTCATGCAAGCATTTGTGAAATTGATCTTTTAACATAAAACAAACTACATATACTTAACTTACTAACACACAATCATGACCGTACACCTAATAATCCGTTAAGGCGTTTAAGATTTAAAACAAGCAAACATACCTATATACAATGTATATAGGTATATTTGCTTATTTTTAGTATGTATATTATACATACTAAATAAAAAATACTTTCGTACGTTCATTTGTGTTGAGAAAAATACAATTAATATGGTTTATCGAATCATATCAAGGAAACATAATGATTGTTACTAATTTTTCTTTGTTTGCGTTTTACCTCCCACCATTCAACATCTGTATCACGTTTTCTACCCACTTACTTTATAAAGGCATGAAGGCCGTTGTAGAATGTGACCTAAATGCATTTTCTTTTGTCCAATGACGAATCGATTTTAACAGTTGTCGCTCGTACTATGCACTGTTTTCCCATATTTGGTAAAAAAAATCGCAGTAACAGAAGTAGAGACGTCTATACTACTTTTTTAGGTGGTACAAAAGTTAGAAAAAGACAGTGTGGTTGTCTGTTTGTCTATGTCTATCTCTATATGCTAAAATTGAGCCAAACTTCGGTTATGGAGGGCTATTCGAATAGCTTAGACATCTTAGTGAATTCTACTTTATATTAAAGGCTCGGCATCAGCAACGCGCATGTGATTCTTTTGGAGTTGCAGGCGTCCATAGGCTACGGTCTACGGTACCTGCTTACCATCGGGCCGGCCGTATGCTTGCTTGTCAGTGTAGCGATTAAAAAAATTAAACACGGTTTCTTTCTTGAAACGTGCGACTATCATAAATATCATAATACAAAAAAACCGGCCAAGTGCGTGTCGGACCACGCATAGGAGGGTTCCGTACCTTCAATGTAATAAGAACCAAACTAATACCAAAAGGTCGTATCTGATGCCTATGGAAGAAGTTTTTTGGAGATAACTCCAAAATGGTTGAACCGATAATGTTCAAAATAATTTTCGTAGAAAGTATATGATAAGGCACATCGCCTCAAATTTTGTCATATTTTTTGGACTTACGGTTCAAAAGTTACAGGGGGGACACAATTTTTCTGACTTTCGAAGCGATTATTTCAGAATATATTCACTTAATCACAAAATGGTCAAAGAAACCTCAATGTTATTTTTAAAGACCTGTCGATTGGTGTGTCACATGTTGATATTTGGTTAAAATGTTTTTTTTGAAATTTAGTTACATCTATGGAGCGCCCCCCTAAAAATACAATACAATACAATACAAATACTCTTTATTGAACACCTCAAAAAGAAAACCAGTACAGAAAATGCATAAAGTCAGAATAGAGGTAAACAACAGGCGAATATATTTTTTTTCAAATTTAACTACATAACTAAGTAGCGGCATACAAAATACACCTTAAGTGTAAATTTTATTCAGATACGTCGTATAGTTTCCGAGTAAAATGGCTGTGACATACGGACGGACAGACAGACAGACAGACATGACGAATCCATAAGGGCTCCGTTTTTTGCCATTTGGCTACGGAACCCTAAAAATCACACTTAAGGCATTTACACATTGATTAGTGTTAAGTGCGAGTCCATACATTTTCTACTTGTGTTTAGTAACAAATGTATGAAATCGCACTTAACACTAATCAATGTGTAAATCGGGCGTTATACAGAATGTTTTTTTACCATTCTAAACTTACAGGAAAAGAAGATACAAATTTTGTTTTTCTGTATTTGTTAGAACCAGGTTAGCTGCTAGTTTGAGAGGTCGTCTCTCGGTCAATGGCTACTAACCTAGAAACCTAGTTGAACCACCTATTAACCTGCATCGGTGTTTGATCCAAACTTATCAGGCTTTGACGGGCTCTTGTTGGGTAGTGGAGATGAACGACTTTTGTTTTGTAATGCTACTCTTGATTTCTGTGATCCTAGTACCAATATCTGTTGAATGTGTACATAGATAGACTAATTAATACATAGATAGATTAATTAACTAATTAGACTAAATAGCCGGGCGACCCCCGCTGCCACGGTCGAAGTAATTTCACTCTATAGTGAGACTAATATTGGACGTGACAGTAAACATAGTACGTTTCCCTGGCAATAAATTACCAAGAGACATTATAATGTTAGAAAATTTGACACAATTTAAGAAAAAATTGTATAAATTTTTAGCACAAAAAGCATATTATTCACTAACGGAGTATTTTACGGATATATATTGAAGTGCTTTTAATGCTAGTTTTGTGTACCTAATCTTATTTTACCAATAAAATTTGTTCTTGTATACATTTTAGGTAATAAAATGCATGCTCCATCTTCTTATTCTTCGTGTGCCCAAAAGGGCAAAACATATATATATATATATATATATATAACACCTGTATAACAGTAACGTGCCCAGAGGTTTGGAGTAGGGCAAGCCTAAAGACATGATTTCGTACTAACTATTCAATCTTTATATACTCAAAATGTCATCATCTTTCGAAAAAAATATGCTACAACAGCAATATAAGTTATTTAGAATGAAAACAACTAACAATCTAGCCTAGTGTATTTTGTAAGCAGCCCTACTAAATTTTCGCTCATGCAACTGGTTTATCTGAGACATGCCTACAAATAACACAAGCCGGGTATTAGGTTTAACGACACATTGATTTTGAACAAACTTCAGAGATTTTACCTTGCCTTTGTTGATCATGATCAACACTTGGACGCACCTCAAACAGTCACAAGGAACGGCTTCATCCATTATTAATAAGTAATTTTAATACTTACAAGTTTTACAAAAGAATTAAGCACTTTTACTAAGTCGTAACCTCACCTCACCACAATACCATTCAATTCACATTGACTTGCTCAAACAATTAATTTGCATATCAAATTCGACTTTTGTAATATAATACACTTGAAGTTGTCCGGTAACGCTCACTTGCGTCGCGCGATCTTACGGCATGCGGCCAACTTCACACCAAAAAGCTGGTTTTAAATCGCCGTATTTTGCTATAGGTACACCGGGCAAAAATTGTTGCTCGTTGTACAGACACCAATAGGGCGATTTGTATAGGCGAAATGAATGCCCGCTTATATGCCGCTTGCAAGGCGGCGGCGGTGGTGAGTGCGAGCGGGACAGCAGCATGTGCTACGTTTAGTTTCGTTTGCCTCAGTCGTTTGCGCGGCAGTGGCGACACTTTGTTGCGTGTGGCAAAATTTATAAACAGCTCACTCGAAATAATTAATACGGGTTATTTTGCGCCACGATTAAAATAAAATACGTAATTTCGGTGAGGCAACTAGGGCAAGCCCGGCTTTTGGGCTTGTATGGAAGTACCGCCACTGCTGTATAACCTATGTTTACGAATAAACGATTTGATTTGATTTGCAACCATTAATATTAATATCTGACTCTCTCTTACACTCCACGGAAGAATCGCGCGTTCCCTGTCTAGTATTGCGAGTTCTCCTCCCGCACCCCTTCTTTTTAGTGGAGTACGGGAACGCCTTTTTAACCTATAAAAATGACATAAATCACAAGTCCGATTTTATTTTGTGACCTGTTAGAATACGTTAAGTACTAATAATAAAAAAATATTTTTTAACAATTGTTATCATTATCATTGCGCTAGGTATAATACATGTATTTGTTTGCTACACGTAGAAAAGATTATGTAAGTTTTATTTTTCTCCACCAGGCTATCGCTTTTTACTATTGCAACATAACTTCACATTTTATAACGGTTTTGTCAAGAGCATATGTCGTCTTAGCCATTTGTAATTCATTTAGAATTCAAGGTCACTTATATTTTGACAAATTGTTTTCGATTATGCTCACATAATCTATTGACCAAACTGTTATAAAATGACAGATGATGTTGATATACATGAATGCAATAGTATGGTAAAGGAAAATATATCTTGTGTAATCTTTTCTTGTTGTTATTAACAAATATCTATATAATACCTAGCGCGACGTCAAAAACTGTTAGAAAATATTTTTTACTATAAGTAATCATATCATATTCTCTAACTAAAAAAGAAAATCGCACTTGTGAGTTATCGAAGCTCAAAACTGTTCGCGTACTGTACTATTTTGGCAGCTTAGGTTTCAAAGAAATAACCCGCTAAGCGGAGTATAGAGATATCTTGTGTATGAATGTGTATAACACGTCCCTGTGTTAGTCTAGATCAAAGGGTTCCGACGACCGGCGCTTACGCTTGTATTACTGAATACATAATTTAACCTTGAGTTCAAACCTCGGATTTTAATTTGTATTTCTACAAGTACGAGGGGAGTTTCGAGGCTAATATATCTTTGTTTTTCCAGATGCACAGTTGCGAGACGCCGCCGGCGCCGCCGGCCGAGGGACCGAACCTGCTGCTGCAGCTAGGGCGCCTGATCATCCGCGCCCGCAGCGCCAGCCCCACCCCCCGGGCCCCTCACGACCGCCTGTTGCACGCTAAACTACTGGCGGCTAACCCTGGCACCAGTCAGCAGGTATGTCCTGGTTGACCATTGACTTGTGTCCGATTTTTCCGCTAGGAAGTTTTGAGCCTTCGGTTTGGTCGTCAGCCCTATACCCCGTGCCCCTCACGACTGCAAGTTGCTGGCGCCTAATCCTGCCACCAGTAAGCAGGTCAACATCATCATTATTTCTGCCTCTTCGTGTACGCCCTTTGTCCCGGTCCTGAGCCAATCTCATCCAGAATTAACCCGCAATCTTCCGAATGTCGTCTTCCCATGATGTACGCCAAACTACTTGCGGCTTACAGGTACGCTTGGAGTAGGTATCTTTAGAGTCCCGTACCGTAGCCTATGGAAGCCTGCAACTCCAGAGGATTCACATGCGAGTTGCCGATCCTTTAAGAACCTATACACACCTTTTTTGAAGAACCTCATACTGCTAGCCCCTTGGAAAACCTCGCCAGGGAGTTATTTCACAGCCACCAGGGAGTCATTACACTGCATGGTGCGCGACCCTTTAGGCTCCAGGCCACTCCAGGGTGTGACGATGAACGCCCTGCCGATGGCGAGCGGTGCGGTGGTAGAAAGCGGTCGTGGGCATCATGTCAAACAGTTCTTCAGAGGACAACCCATTGTTCCTTCATTTCGATATGTTAAATTTGATAAATACTGTACTCCAGCATAATTATTCGTCATCATCATCATATCAACCGAAAGACTTCCACTGCTGTACATAGGCCTCCCCCAAAGAGTGACACAATGACCGGTTCTGCGCCAGCGCCACCCGCATCCAGCGGACTCCCGCGACCTTTACTAGGTCACCAGTTCACCATGTGAGGGTCTACTACGCTGCGCCTTCCGGTTCGTGGTCGCCACTCGAGAACCTTTCCGCCCCAACGGCCATCGGTTCTACGTGCAATGTGCCCCGCCCACTGCCACTTTAGTTTAGCGATTCGGATGGCCTCATTTCTGTTGCAAAGTCACTCAAAGGACAATGGAGAGGGCTATGCTTGGAGTCTCTCTGCGTGATCGCATAATTATTAATCAACAACAATGTGTTCCAGGTGGTGACCCAGCCGAAACCCGATAAGGACGTGCCAAAGCCCGGCGACGAGGCGTCTCTCAACGACCATGTGCATGCGTTGTGGAACGAACAGATACCGATTTGCATCGAGGTTGGTATTGATGTTATACTGAACACTCAATTTCTTACAGCGTAACTGGTAGTTGGGGCAGTTCTTTACAGGACAAAATTGGTAAGTTGTATGTAGAGCATAGCATAGAGCGTCTTGTCGTGCAAGGAAGAGTAGAAGGCTCAAGAGGTAGAGCTACCTAATGAGGTGGACCGACCAGATCAAAGCCAGCACGCCGATCACTTTAAACGAATGATTCCGAAAAGCGGCTCTACGGGAAGAGTGGCGGCGAGTCGTGAAACGGGTCATTCAGAATTCAGACGAAAGAAGAAGATAAGTTGTGTGTACGACTTAAAATAATTTTAAACAAAAAAGAACCGACTTCACTTGGCATCCACCTTTCCAACAGCAAATGCTCGAGCTGCTGTAAAAAATACTCAAATCACTGTAGGTGTGCCTATCATAGTTGAATATCTAGTTCCCTCGATTTCTCCAGGATCCCATCATCAGATCCTGACCTGGTTACAATGGGACCAACTGTGAAGTATACTCTTTCAAACGAAAAAGAATTTTCCAAATCGGTCCACCCGTCTTTGAATAATCGGTGAACATACATAAAAAAATTGCAAAAACAAAGATCCCGACGAGTTGATAACGTCCTCCTTCGAAATCTTGAAGTCGGTTGATAAGAAGACGCGGTGCCGTGAAGACCATAGTGAAGACAAAATTGTGATTCCATAATGAGCCGATTTCCTCGTGTTTACACACCCACACACACACACACACACATATACAACTCGTGGACGAGCGGTGAATGGTACACGGAGAAAAAAGTCTCGTCCATGATACCAAAATACTGTAATCTGAACGAGAAAATCTAGTAAATTCTGGGACAATTGTTCACATAGCATAAATAACTAAACCAATCTGGTTAAATTCGTTGAGCTTAGTGAACTAATTATCTTGTAATTGCCACACATTAAAATAGCGTGTATTACTAGAATATTTAGTAATCATAACACGTGGATCGTACTAATAAATATATTTTTTTTGCGGAACTTAATAAATGATATGTAAACTTAACAATACATTCTTGTAAAGGTAATATATTCATTAAGTATGATGAAATAGTTATATTGTAAGTGCCACACAGTCAAATTGTGTGTGTTACTAGATTATTCAGTATTTATAACACATGGAGTGTCTAAATAAACAATATTTATTGTAGATATTAATAAAAGTTATGTAAACTCTACAATAAATTCTTGTAAAGTCAATAAAACTTTAGTTAGTCCAAGAATATGTATCGTTAAGAATACAAGTCATCTGATTTATGTTACATTGTCTTTATTTATGCAAACTTCATTAAATGGTTGATGGAAGAAGAAAATATGTTACAGCAACTGCATTTATGGTACTCTCTAATAAATATATAATTGCGTTAACGTGTTATATTGTTTATCGGTACCTATTAATTTGTGTGTGCACCGTATAGACAACTAACATTTCTTGTTAATTTAAAAAAAGGTTCGTTGTCTATACAAGGTGGCATAGTAAGGATTTAAGGCTGAGCCACGCCAGATGCGTGTGCGTGACGTGCATGTAGACGTGCGCGTGGCGTGCGCGTTGTAAAGTACGAATCCTTATAAGAGATGCCACACCGCTTGACGCGCACAGGTAACACGTCTCCCATGCGGTGTCATCTCTTATGAGGATTCGTCTTTTACAACGCGCACGCCACGTGCACGTCTACGTGCACGTCACGCACACGTCATCCGTAGTGGCTCGGCTTTTAGGCGGGATGCAAGTTGCTAGGACCAGTTCCACGAGACAGACTAGCTAGAGTTGAGTGATCTGGAAGTAAATAAAACATACAATGTGTATGCTTTATCTTGGTATAAATATTAATTCCTACAATAACAATTGCATCTACGGAAAGTTATACAAAAACCCGGTTTAAAATGGACCATATTCGTCGACATTCCTCAAACCCTTCTGATTGATACGGGCCCCTACATTGAGCCTGGCCTCCCATTCAGCTATCCACGATTGTATTATCGGGTTAGCTTGTGGACCTGAGTCGTGGAACTTCAAAGCAGGGGGTTTCCTAGACTTCAGTCTGAGGGCCTTAAGTGTGTCGAGGTCTTGATAGATGGGCAATTTAGTGTTCGCACGAATCTTCGCTATTTCACGATCCAAGCACTTTTCTCGTCGGCAGTTTGACGCTAGGATGTGACTGAGCGCTGGTAGCCAGTGAGTGGGAGTGGGTTTGAGGCATCCGCTGATAAGGCGCAACGTGTGGTTCTGCTGGACGTCGACGGCAGAGGTATGTGTGCTGTTCAGCCACACTGCTGAGCAGTACTCAGCAGACGAGTACACTAGTGAAAGCGCAGTTGTTCGGAGTGTGGCTGCGTTGGCACCCCAGGTGGTACCAGTGAGCTTCTGAATAATGCTGTTCCGGGCCTTCAGTTTTGCCGACAGGCTTCTTAGGTGCTCTCTGTAGTTGAGGCTTACCGTAATTACCACCCATAACAAAGTGGTGGTACTGGGTGGGAATACCCCTTTTCTTTATAAAACAAATAATTATTAAACTTATTACGGCACTACTGGTCAGAACAGAACCCACTTAAAAAGAAAAAAATAAAAATAAAATTTCTAAAGAAACGGCTTGGACTTATTTAAACAATTAATCTTCAATAAAAATCTTTTAATGTCTCTTTTTGCACTAAACTTGGTCCTAGTTCTTTGCACGATCCACGCACGATGACGATAATCACGATAATGGCCGCCGACCGAAACCGAAGCAACGCCGCGCGCGCCGACATTAACATTGAGTTTCGTTACACAAGCGAAACATTTATTTATACGAACTAAATTTTTTTGAACAGAATTATTTGTTCGATATATATTACGAGAATATTATTGTAATATTTTTACAAGAACCGCAAAGTAACGCCAGCTATATCAACTAGCGTTCGCTACGATACTAAATGGTGCTTAAAGCGCTCCGACATGGCGTTTCGTTACACAAACGAGACACAAATTTATGCTAACTAAATATTTTTTCAACAGAACTATTTGTTCACCAGTATACATTACGAGAATATTATTGTAATTTTTTTACAAGAGATGCAAAGTAATACCAACTTATAAGCCAGTCAGATAAACTATACTGCGATAGCATTCACTACGATACAAATAAAGTAAAGCGCACCGCGACTGCGTTGAGTTGACGACTATGCACACATATTTATACAAACTTAATATTTTTAAACAGAACTCTTTGTTGAGTATACATTACAAGAATATTATTTTTATTTTTTACAAGAGCTATAAAGTAATGCCTACTTATAAAAAAGTTACAACAAGTATACTGTCATAGTATTCACTACGATGAAGATTGTAAAGAGAATTTTTAGTTTTTTAGCATTACAAGAAGCTTCTTGTAAATATAATTATTGTAACGTTTATTCAATGAATTGTAAACTAAACTAGAATTCTCGTAAATATCATTAAACAGAACTATTTAGTGCATATTAATGTTTGAATAGTTCTATTGAATTCAAGATATAGTAAACGTAAAAATAGGGTAGTTTTCCTTACAAGATTGTAGTATCCGTTATAATAAATCTATTTTACTAATCGTTCTGGTAGTATTGTTGGAATTTTTTCTTTCCGTGTACACGTCACAAGTGAGTGTGTGTGCACGAGACCGCGGCTTATTATGGAATCACAGTTCTAGCAGCTTAATTGTAGTACATCGTAAATGGGCGTCGAGTCTGTCATTACCACTTACGTTGGTGAAAGTGAGCCTCTTTTATACAATAATGGAGCTGTGCCGGATACATGTACTTTTCATATGCAGTGCGTGTGTGTATGCAATAGTGTAACTGTCAATTTACTGGATTAACACGCATTACATGGGCTCGTTAACATGTTAACATAATTATGCGGAAATATGTATTTAGTGAATTTCTGAATTTATGTGTATGAGCAGTATGAGCAGTAAACATAAAGTTCTAAACAGAGGAGGCGGCTCATCTTTCCAAACAAAAAAGTTTGCCAAAACCTGAGGGGAACGAAACAGCACACATAAAATCTGTGCACAGAAATGCAAACTCTGTCTCATTACTACGCACGCACACTAAAATAATCACCGCGGAGCCTTCAAAACACTAAATAGAGTAAATAGGTAGTCGACTTTACAAATGTTGACACATGGTAAATTATCGGATTCAGTTTGTTAAATAAGGAAATGTCAAACGTCAAAATAATGACTCTGCCCGTCAGAATAGAAATCGATTGTGTTTGAATTGATTCTGTAAACGAAGCTTGAGTTTCGATTTTTATTAAAACGTATATCATAAATATATTGATAAATAAAGTAAAATTATATTGCTCTAACTAGACGCAGTAGATATTTTTTTTACACTCAAAACCAACAGCACTGGTCAATCGCTGGTCAGTCTCATAATAAAAATAAAAACATAAAGGCATTTTCACGGAGCTCTTTATCCACTGAGAACATAAAGCTCTATAAATGGAGTGCGCTTCGCCTCATCTTTCCAAACAAAAAAGTCTGCCAAAATCCGAGGGGGGCGAGGTAGCACGCATGTGATATTTTCAAGTCAAAGGTACATCGTTGTCGGTTGTTAATACAGTTTATTTCCAAATATTTTTTTATGGCAGCAACGCTTTATTGACAACCGACAAAGATGTACCTTTGACTTGAAAACACCAAACATATTTGACATATTCTTTTTATACTTCATAACACTAAATGGAGCAATAGATAGTCGACTGTACGAATGTTAACATATGGTTAATTATTGGATGCAGTCTTTGCAAATGTCAAACAAAAAAGCCAAGGATCATTTTTGATTGTATTTTCAAACAACATATAGAAGACAGCAATCCTTAAGCGCGTTAAATATGGAGAAGTGTCAAACGTCAAATAGTTACTGCCCGTCAGAAAGAAAACGATTGTCTTTGAATCGATTCTGTAAACGAAGCTTGATTTTCGAATTAGGTTAAATCTTTTATTACGAAAGTAATGATCAGACCTCGGACAGAGTGAGCCATTTTTACGTCATTAATGTCAAGTGTAGATGTTAATATAGATATGCCTCAAGATGAAATATTAAAAAGAATTCATGAATAATAATTAAACAAAAATGACAGTGCATTATGTACAAAACGAGTAAGTATTATTTATTTATTCAAATTTTTCTTTGTTATTGGTTATTGTAATAAAGAACTATAATTTTTTCTAGATTTTCAATTATCAACGCACTTCTTCTTGAGTTTAATATCCACTTATAGATGGAAAAAGACCTTTCTACTTCCACTGAAGTGAGCGGAGTGAAGTTGTACATTAAAATACCGTCCACATCTGTTCCTTCCGAAATTTTTTCAGCATAGTCCCTAAACAGATCTAAGTCTGGGTTTCTAGCTATGACGTCTTCTAATTTCTGACTGACAGAAGCAGACGAAGACCAGCTTATAACAGCTCTCACTTGGTCCAACGTTAAAAATGTATCTACGACGGATATTTTAGATTCCTGTAATTTTTTTAAGGCATATTCGATTATATGGAAATTCTCAACAATATATTTTAGATTATTTCGTAAATTTTCAGTTTGTATAATTCTTTTCGCCACTCTTATCGACATTGCGTCTGACGATCTCAATGCCCATAGGACTACTTTTATTTCGTCAAAATATTTTTCGTAATATGCTGCTGCCGCTAGCTAAGTTCCCCATCTCGTAATCACTGGTTTTGGAGGCAGGGGCATATTAGGATATTTATCCTTTAATATGCGGATTCTATTAGGAGCCTTTAAAAATACTTTTTTAACGTTTGAAATGAGCAAATCCACATCTGGATACAGGGAACGTATTTTTTCGGCTTCGGCTACGCGGTTTAGCCCATGTGCCAAACATGTAACGTGTTTCAAATTAGGCAGATAAGTTTTCAAAATTCGGCCAGCCAGCAACATGTATGCAACACCATCAGTACTTAGCACCAGAACATTTCCAATTTTGTAGTCATAAGATTCGCCCCACATATTTTTCAGAGTGTCCATCACGAATACAGATATTGTTTGACCATTAACTTTTGATAATATTTTGCAGGCTATTAAATATGGTCTGTTAAATGAATTCAATGGCTTCACTAAAAAATGCACTATATATCTCCCTAAAGAGTCGGTTGATTCATCAAGAGAAATCCATATTTTTTCATTCGAAAGATTATCGTGTATTGAACTGATTTGCTTCTGATACAATTTATCCAAATAAACTTTCCTCAGCCATGATTCACTCGGGAGTGTAGGTTGGTTTGCACACTGGCAGCATAAATACTTAGAAAAAAACTGTTTGAAAGCCGGATTCTTCATTTGTGACCATGGTATGTTACACAAAATGAGGAATCGAATTAAATTGAGATTGAAATCCTCATCAAACTTTCGATAATTGCCATTGTGCATTGGTCCCTTGATGTGTCTTTGCACATTACTTTTTTTAGTTGTCACTTTGGTTTTACATTTTGCACAAAAAATACTTTTATTACCGTCATATGTCATGTCAGGTTCATTTTCAATCCACTTAAGAACTGTTTTTGCTTTATATTTCGGCATACTCAAATTCGGAATAATCTCTCTTCTTAATTATTTATTTTTTATTAGCAAACTCAAATTGCTCACAAATTAAAATAACACAACAGAACATTAGAATGACATTAATGACTTTGTCATGATATTTCAATGTTAAATATGGCATCGTTAAATAGAGTTATTGTCTATCTAAAGAGGTATGATATCATATCAGTTATATTACTTTCATATGGATATATGTAATAATATGCTTATCATTTAAAGAGGCTTGCTATACAATTAATTTGTTTTGCTAGTTATGTAAAGATCTAAATAGAATAATTTAATTCGTTATTCAATTACATCACATCTGCCATTGAATGACTACGTAGGTATGTCCATATTATGCAAACTCTTAAAACAGCTCACCCTGTCCGAGGTCTGGTAATGATAAATAATTTTAAACAAAACAGAACCGACTTCACTAAGCATCCACCTTTCCAACACCAAATGTTCGATCTGCTGTAAAAAATACTCAAATCACCATAGGTGTGCCTATAATAGTTGAAGAGTTCCCTCGATTTCTCCAGGATCCCATCAGCAGATCCTGATATGGTTACAATGGGACCAACTGTGAAGTATACGCTTTCAAACAAAAAAAGAATTTTCCAAATCGGTTTAGCCGTCTTCGAATAATCGGTGAACATACATAAAAAAAAAAATAGCAAAAACAAAGATCCTGACGAATTGATAACCTCCTCCTTCGAAATCTTGAAGTCGGTTGATAAAGTAAAACTGTACTTACATCTGAAATGCTATTTCATCTTTTTGTAAACTAGACGAAATATAACATTTTTTACACCAAAAAACAGCGCATAAGGGCATTTTCATGGAGCTTGTTATCCATTGACAGCGATGACGAAAATGCGTGACATCGATTATTGAAATAGTTTTTATAGATGTACTAGATTTTCCTGCCAATACTTTTGACACAGGGGAAATGATACCTAAGGCCTCTCCTGGTTTAGAACTCTCTGACTGAGAACGATGACCGAAATAAATGTAATCTATTTTTGAACTAGTTTTATAAACAAATATGCATTTTCTGCATATCCTTTAGACATAGGGGAAATGTACCTAAGCGTACTCCATATATAGAGCCTTATGGCAGTAAAAGATATAAGGTAGGTAGTTACTTTACCTGGAAATAGTTTCGTAGCCCGTATGTTAAAGAGTCTGGGTCACATTATTGCATCGTTCATCAATTTGTGCATGGTTTGTTTCCAGGTGCTTCTGGCCCCAGACTGCCCCGACTGCTACCAGGCGATCAGCCGTGTGGAAGAGGACTCCTCGTACGACAAACTTCACAGCCAACAGCGTGCGTTGCTCCTCGAACGATGGAGCATGCGCGCGCTCGTCACGAAGTATGTTGTCCTAGTACTACATTTTATCAATACCAGTTTCAAATGAGAATAAAAAACCACAGGTAGTAAATAGTTCCAAATGTTTTGTCTTTTGGTACCCTAAATGCGTTTACAGTCTTTTTACCATAGACTATCTAGATTTGATGTAATTAATTACACGTAGGAAAACCGACAAGATGTTTTTTCTACGCATCTACGCATTGATTTGCGTGTTTGTCCTTATTGATTTCCTCGCGAGAATGAAATCGATGGAGTTCTGTTTTGCGTTTGGCTCTTTAGAATTATAAGGATTATAATTTTGCAGGTTGCCATAATGAAGTATCAATGAAGACAACCCTTAAAAATACGTCTATGTTTATACGAAATCCAAAGAATGATAATTGATAAACCAGATATTTCAAGACTAGACTTTTTGTTCAAGATAATTAGACCGAATATGGTGATGATGATGACTTACTAGCGTATTACCCTCATGTAATTTTTCCATGATTTTCAGGTCCCACGAAACTCCGGCATTCATAACATCGCAGTGGCTCCTCAACGCGGTCCGCTCGCAACTCCACTTCTCGCAGCTTTCCGCTTGGCTGGCCAGGCTCAAGGGCAACGGCAAGCCGGAGGAACCGGGCGAGCGTAGGTTAGTTCACAAAGGCTGCAGTTACAGCTTCATATTTTAAATTATTTCGCGTTAAAAATTATGGAGCGTTACTCAGACCAAATGGCATGCACGGTCAACACAGTCGGAGAGTGTAATAAAGTGCGTTTTCTATTATTGTACCATTTCTATTTATTGTGGATATGCAATTACCATTTGTCTCTTCAAGAAGTTTATTGATGTGAAAGGAACAGCAGAAGAAGCAGGGTCAGAAAAACTTTTATAATGATTTTGTATTGCATTAACAATATTTTCCATAACACAACAATGAATGTATCTTTCCAGACGAAAACTAAGCCGCGAGAAGTGCAACTACAAAAAACTCGAATCGAACTGCGACGAGGACGTCGACGAACCACGCAAACTGAACATCGTCTACTCCATCAAGATACCCGGCGAGAGCTACAAAATGGCCGAATTCAGCAAACCCCCGACCGACCACACCTTCCCCATCACCGACATTGGTAACAACGTCTTTCTCAAGGTCACCCTCCAGAGTCTCCCAAGAATAGACAAGGTACCAACTGTCAAATGCACATGTCCATCCAAACGACGCGCCAGCAAAGAGGTACCGGCCAATTTACACGAGGAGCTAGTCGGGAAGCTAAATGATCTCACTCTGGGACCGAGAGGTTCCAAGTTCTCACCAGACTTAGATGTAATTAACTCTAACACGGGCCCGTCAAATCGTCGCCTGTCTATCATATCCACACCCGCCTCTACTGAGTACTTATATACTGTTGGTACAGAGAAAAAAGTGGTTGATGACAGGATGCACACGCCCTGCAGCGAGAATGGAAAACATAAGTGTGAATGCGACGAGTCTGACAGCAATCATAGATCTTCCACTAGTTTAAGTCAGGAGCCGAAGAAGTTAGACGAGAGGCGACTGAAAGAGATAGCCAAATATAAAAGGCGGTTGCGGAAAGAGAGCAAGCTCAAAAAACTCTGCGACAGCACGTCTTCAGAAGGCGATGGCTTACAGAAATCAAAGGAGACTCATACGTCCATTCCGATCTTGCAAGCGGCGAGGTTCGACAGATTCCGAGCTATCGGGTGTTATAGAAATCAGACTTATTTGACGCTACCCGCCAGCAGGATGGAAACCAAATCTCCTTTTATTGAAACCGATAGTTTGACACCAGCAGAGTTTAAAAAGACCAATACGGTTGCCACGCAAACTGACGAAGTCACTTGCGCCTGTGGTGGCCCATTGGTGGATAGATGTGAGAGTTGTATAGACAGAGGGATGGTCCGATCCGAAGCCAACTATAATTTAGCTTCGGTAGACCAATCCGAAGTTTTGCTCGATGCTATAAATCGCTGCAAAGACGAGACCGGAGCTCGACGGAAATATGAAGAAGATAATATTAATAAATCGCTAAAAAAGCATAAATGTGATAATTATAATATAAAGTGTGATATAAGTAGAGATAGTATTAGTTTTAACGGAGCGACAGAGGAGCAGGCCATAAAGAGACCTAAATTAAGGAGGATTTTTCCGATAGTTGACAAAATTGAGAAAATAGTGTTGGATAGAGCACAAAACCAAGACAAAGATATCGAAGAGCTACATCTGAAAGACGATGACACAGTATTCTCAAAACCAAAAGAATCGAAGCGACAAAAAACATTTTCTATAAACGACGATGACTATGTTTTTTACGAGAAATGTGATTATGGAACTTTTGATAGAAGCGAGATAGATTCTCCTAGTAGTGATACACCCGAGCATAATGGATTTGTATATCCGGATCCTAAGAAAATGGGGCTGGATAACCAGGTCCCTTCACCTACAGAGATGGATCGGTTTCGGTGGCGTTTCGATTCGGCAGCTTCTATGGTGTTTCACACTAAAACTGGATTGCCTTTGACTTCAAGCCCAGCGCCTTTGAGAAGGGGAAATAACTGTTTCGATTATGATGACTCTATCAATGGAATCTCAGGGATTAAAAGGTAATTTAATTGATTACTTTACTTTCTATTATTTACTTTTTTTATTTTTATTTCCCAGAATTTATGGATTTCGTCACGGATGATCTTTATGTATATAATAACGTTATATTATTTTTCCTTATATATTTTTTCATTTGTTAATTATTTATGATTAAAATCGTAGTTTTAATTTATTTAATAGGAATTTATGAATTATTTAATGCAGCGTTTCAAAGTGGTCTTTTACCTATAGTCTAATAAAAATACGATACATTGGCATTGTAAAAAGACTAGTCAATCTGCGAATTCATATTATCAACAACAGTACTATTGACTCATTTAGTTTCCTTCGTCAACAGCGCGCTGTTCCACCCGATCTCCCCCGTGTCCCCGGCGCCGGCCTCGCCCGGCCCCGCGCCGGCCCCCGGCCCCGCGCCGGCCCCGCGCTCCCCGCGCTCCCCGCGCTCCCCGCGCTCCCCGCGCTCCCCGCGCTCCCCGGCCTCCGCGCGGGCCGCGCCGGCCCCGCCCCCGCCGCCGAGGGAGCCCAGCACGCCCAAGCTCAGGATCGGACCCAGCGCTGGACTGCTTGGTGAGTTATAGTATGGATGGTACAAGAAGGATATAAATCTCTATGTTACAAAAGTGTCCGTCAAAAGGCGATATACTGATGGCGCCACAATGATATTAAATTTGATTAAATTAATTTTGAAATTACAAAAAATTAAATCCAAAATAATTATTTGCGGAGATGAAAAACACTCTGAATATTAATTTTATTTAGAAAGTCATATAAATATTAAATATCGGTAATTCATTTCAAGTGCTGAACTATACCTAGCGTCACCCGGAGATATTTGGAACTATTGTTTAGTGCTTACCGCTGGACACTTTTTCGACCGTTTTTCTATAAGGGAGTTCCATCCTTCCTATACCATCCATAAGTTATAGCTACCTTGTGAACTCTACAGTGCTATGGTGTCCCCGGCGCCGCTCAAAGAGCTCAGCACACCGAAGCGCAGGATCGGACTGAGCGCTTATATCCTCTACTTTGATCCTGTACTGCTTCTTTCTCCAGTTACCGGTTATGGTAAATCAAAAATAAAGTCCACAATTTTTATTTATTTATTTAGGAAACAAAAAGTCACATCTAAATGTATATTAACTTTAATTTAAGAATACTAATTTTGCTCTGCATACTGGTGGGTACAAAGAATTAAGGTAGGTATGGCTCATGATTTAATTTCTTGTTGTTTCTTGTTATATGTATAAACATAAAATATATATTGTAAAAACAAATATCTACGTAAGCATAGTATGTTAACTTGTATGTATATTTATGAACCTCCAGGTCTGTTATAATTATTTTATTATGTTAAGTACATTGTATTTTTAATCTAGTTGTGTATGTGACTGTTTGTGTTCTAAATAAATTAAAAAAAAAAAAAAAGCTCTATATTGGACTCGGCGCGAAGAGCCATTGCTTGCTTCGTATTAAATTGAATGTATTCCTAAAGTCGTCCGTTTCATCATAATACTCAGCCATCAATGTGCTACTTCACTTTCTCGACAATAATGTACTATCACGTCATACATTTACAGTAGGGAAGATGCAGCTATAATATTTACGATTATTTTGTAATCAAAATGTTAAAAAACATAAAATAATAGCTATTAAAACGTTTTTACTTTAATTTATACTAATTTCAAAAAATAATTACGATTTGAAGTAATGTGAAACGGAGCGTTAATCCACCAATCGTCGTCTGGTGACGTCACTCCTGTTTTGACAACTATGGATGGTATAGTAAAAGATGACAATCTCATGGCGTAATTTAACGCCTTTTAACGGACACTTTTGCAACATAGAGATTGTCATCCTTACCTTCTACCATCCATAGAACCAAGAATGAACAAATACCACGACTATGGCGAGTGACACTGACAGACATGAGTGACGTCACAGGAACTGTAGATCCGTTTAGGCGCGAAAATTTAAATTGTCAGTTTGTAACAGCAATTTTTGACTATAAATTCATAGTATTTTTATTTTTTAATACACTCGTGGTCTACTCTACGTGCAATTCTTTCAAATTAAAGCAAAAATGAAAATATTGTATCTTGAAAATAGATGTCATATACTTCAGAAAAAGTGACCAAACCCTCCGGTGTCCGAGGCCAGATTTGAACTGGCGTTTTCAGCTTTCGCGGCTGACGTCCTGACCACTAGACCACCCGGTCACGGCGGAACTTGACAAATTTTCTCATGTATATGCAATCTCTGAATTTGCAACGGCTAGGCGCCGTTGACCATACTCTAAGGCAGGGGTTTTCAAAGTGGGGGGCGCGACTATATTTTAAGGGAGGAGCGGGGCCTCGGAAAATTTGAACAGGGCTAGCTAGCTCATTTACTTCCGTTTCCTTGCATCGAAGCGAAGGGGGGCGTGGGAATTTCATTTTAGGCAGCAGGGGCTTGCCTAAAAAAAGTTTGGGAACCCCTGCTCTAAGGGCATGCGCAGTACGTGCTTGCACCTCCTATCCGAATCTCTTACGTGATTCTGGTATAGCGAGAGAGATGGTGCTGCCATCTATGAATCTTGAAGCAAATCAAATTATTTTGTTCAATATTTGTTTTGTTAATATTGTATCTTGCCTATTACAGGTAGCTTCGAAGAATCCGCCCTAAAAGGCCGCCTAGAGCCAGTGGCTACGGTCCACGGGTTCACGGCGGAGCTCGGCGCGTCGGGGGCCTTCTGTCCGCCGCACAAGCGTCTACCCGTCACCGTGTTCTTCTACGCGCCCGGCGGCACCAACGCGCCTTACATGGTAAGTCTTTTATTTTAGCGGATATAGGGGGCTTAGCCAACGTGGCAATCGTTAACGCTCCGTGGCGTAGCGTAGTCATCTCTCTCTATCACTTTTCCATATTAGTGCGACAGTGACAGTTGCGTTTCGTTCACTACATACGAGTACGATTGGCACGTTGACTAGCCCTTCAGGGCGGCCAACTTTTGCGCTACAAAGATGTGCTGAAGCGCCACATGCGGGGATGTAACATTGAGCTATTGCACTGGGAGACTGACGCAAGACCGGCCAAAGTGGAGGTATACAGTGCGGAAAAAAGTTCAAGCCTCTGAAGACCAGAGACGAGTAGAACTCGACGCGAAGCGTGACGAGCTGAAGGAAACTATAATTTTGACGGAGGGTTGCTGACCTGCAGTGAATGTGGCCATACATTTACTGCTAAAATAGGCTACGTCAGTCACCTGAGAGCCCACGAACGGCGCTCTCACTAACCAGCGCTAACCAGTCGCCATGGTCCAAATCGACCTGGACAGGATGATGATGTCTTTTATGATCCAAAAATGTGATTAGTCTACAGAAATTACATGAAGCTAGGAGTTACAACTGCTCGTACTCCGCATGCGCTTTAATTGACCAACGATAAACTATTCTGTCAGCAATTGCAAAATTTCTAAAATGGAATTTGGTCTAGTAGGCAGAAGAACTTGCAGTTATTCATCCAAAAATGTTGTAAATGGAGATGTTTCTTTAATTTTGCTATATAAATACATTTTGGGGTCCAACCAATTCTTAGATGGATTTGGAACCTCTCCGATCGATTTGATTTTTGGATTTTTGGAAGGGGCAATTAAACCACCGCCGCTCAATGGTCTTATGAAGAAATCGGTACGCGCGGTTGTATACTATTGAGAAATTGTGATTTTCTGCAGTTATGATTGTTGAGTTGAGATATGCTTCTTAGTTTTTTAATAGCATCAAAAAGAGAGATATCAAACATTGTTGTTAGGTAAACTCCAGTCCGCATCAAATTATAGTCTGGCTGGCCAAAAAGTGCAGTAACAGTCCACTGTTACTGCCAGCCAGACTATAATATAAAAAAGAGATCTCTTTTTTAGTAGCGAGGTTACTAGCCTGAAAAAGAGACGATATGATTCTCTCTGTCTATGCTTGAAGTAAAATAATCCCTGGCCAAACTATACTTACCCCCAGTGTACCATTTTTAGTGTTTCGTACCAATACTTGGTTTACGAAACACTTATGGAATCACTCCGGTCGCCGAAATCGGTAAAACGCGTCTTTCTCGGAAACGGTTTAACGTAGAAAGCTAAAATTTGGAATAGGTATAGAAAATGTCGGCTGTAACAAGGTACCGAGGCTTTAACTGCTTAAATTTAATTTTATGAGGAAGTTTAGGGGGATTAAGGGGGAAAGTGAATTTTATTTTTCATTTGTAAGAATCGTGTGGGGTACCGATAGAAAGCCTGCAAAAAGTTAGGACAGCAGACTGATTTTGACTTCATTTTACGAGCAGTAGTTTTGATAAAAAACGCATTTGAAAATGCAGTTTTTCATACAAAAATTACGGCTCTGTCCCCGCGTTTTTTTCAGAAACTATAGCTAACTAGGAACTGAGAACTGAATAGTCCACTAAACAGACCCTGCAGATGACGGCATAATTATTTGGTAGACCTATCTTTAACAGTTTTCAGACCACGGATTGACCTTAGGTTACTATAGGACTCGATATGTACCTACAGTCAATTTACAGTGGTAATTTCCTATGGTTTATATATTAAAAGCATAAGAGAAAAACAGTACATACAAAATTAAACTTTACACAACGGTTATAAGTGTAAATATTGAACGAGCCTTCCTATCCAAGGAAAATTATTTTGAAGTTTGTCGAATAAGTTTAAATTTCGAACAGGCCTTCAAAGCAACGCACGTCGTCGGTTGACAAACAGATTCACTAATTAGTAATTACCTACTACCACAAGTTTATAGTCGTAATGAACCGTATTGTTAACAAAACAAGGCGGATTATAGTTTACTTATTTTTTTTTTTGCAATTTGTGAGATTTAGTTGTCACCTGGCAGTATAGAGTATACCCTTAGAGAATTCAACCAACCGGAGTCGCCATTGATACATATGACCAGTGGTCATACACTTGTATGGACTGACGTTTATCTGACGTAGCTATTTGTACGTTACGTACGAATAGCCATACATTTATTTTGACGTTCCCGTCTCCCACGAAAATCGGCAGACTTTTTGGTATAGAAAATGACAGACATATATGGCTACTCCATCCGGGTTGAATTCTCTAAGAGTTTACCCCATGTCTATCCGGAAAAAGGAGTGTCGTAGTATGTATGAGTTCCAGTATAAACCACCACACTTCTCTTTCCGAACAGACTTTAGTAAGACTCATTATTTAATATTTGAGTCGCCTAACATCTAATCTATTCTATACATATAATAAAGCAAAGGAGAGTAGACAATCTGTACATTGGAGATATTAGCAAAAATATTAATAAGTAGCTCTTAAAATCGATAATAGATCAGTATTCGACGATTTTTAGAACTTTTGTCTGTTTATATATTACCAGTTGGCATAAAAACGGCTGAACGGATTTCTATAAATAATATTGACTTTATGACGCTGAGTTCAAGTCACAAATTGATATTGGTTTATTTGGAGACATTATACATAAATAATGTAGTAGGTTTTTTCATATTCTTAATAAAAAGTATTTAAACATGGTAAATACGGAACCCTAAAAACGGAAATCGAAAAAATGTCCAAAGCTAAATGAACCACAACGCTATCGCTCGCAGGATTACTAACTAAGACGTCACTCAGCAGCAGTTAGTTATCTGACAACAAAGTTCGTAGTGCAGTTTGGGGACAAAAAAAGGGGGGCTCGGGGGGGCGCAAAGAAAAAATACACTAAACGATATTAATTCATACCAAAAATGGTAAGCTGTGATCGTTTAAGACGGGAGAAAAAGAGTGTTGACAGAGTTTACTACATGTGAGGAGGTAAAAGGGGGGCTCGGGGGGCGTAGCCCCCCGCACAAAGAAAAGACACACCAATCGATTTGTATTCATACCATAAATGGTTAGGTTCAATGTTTAAGACGGGAGCAAAACGAGTATCGATAAAGTTAACTGAGTGACAAGTGTGAGAGGGGGGCTCGGGGGCGGGCTGTTATTTAAGTGCCTTATACCGATTCGCGTGTAAGGCACTTAAATAACAGTTAGTGAAAGCCTCGGCCCGCCGAGCCCGCCGAACAAGGAAAAAAGACACTGGACGATTTCTTTTCATACCAAAAATAGTGAGGTTGAATGTTTATGACGGGAGCAAACAGAGTATTAATATAGTTAACCACGGGATAGGCGGGAATAAGTTGTGTTTGATCTCTCACTTGCAACTGCAGAAGCTCTTTTGACTAGGATGCTTGGGGCCTTCGACATTACGTCGAGCTCAGCTTTCGGCCTTACCACTAAGGCTGCCTTTCTTTTAATGCGGAGATGATCGGAGATAAGTGTGGGCACGCGGGAATCGACCAATAGCAATGCATTTTTCACGGTCACACGTCTTAGTTAGGCTGCGTTTCCACCAGAGATGAGGGAAGATGCGTTGCGAGGAATGTGTTTGTGAAGCACCAGCAAAACTCGTACAGCGCAGCTCTAGGGTTGGTTCTTTACAAACACATTCTTCGCAACGCATCTCAGGTGGAAAGTGGCAGCTTTAAAAACGTTAAAATACAAAGCTATTGGTTGGTTCTCGCACGTTTCCTCTCATCTCCGCCTCAGTGAAAATGAGTGCCTTATTGTCGGGCTTTCCACGCTCCGGTTCACTTGATGACATTAATCATTATTTTGTGTTCGATCTCTGACCAGCTACTGCAGAGGCATTTTTTACTACTCATACGCTTCCCTTGATCATTGATTTGGCTCTTAGTCTCTGCTGCTGCTGTGTTAGTAAACTGCTGCACTGACTTTAGGCAACTTTTAGCAATGGACTGTTGAGGGCAACGAAACGTGGTAAAGCCTACTAAAACTCACGTGAGCGAAGCCTCGGGTACAGCTAGTATAACATAAAAACCCTCTTAAGGTCACACGGTGAGGATTATTTGTTAACCTTGTGGTACGAAACACTTGGTGTCCCGAGTTCCGACTCGGACTTGGCCAGATTTTTTTTTATCAACCGATTTCAAGATTTCGAAGGATGAGGTTATCAATTCGTCGGGATCTTTGTTTTTGCTTTTTTTTATGTATGTTTACCGATTATTCGTTAGTTGGTCCCGGTGTAACCAGGTCAGGATCTGATTATGGGATCCTGGAGAAATCGAGGGAACTCTTAAACTATTATAGGAACACCTATAGTGATTTGAGTATTTTTTTACAGCATTTTCTTTTGGAAAGGTGGAGGCTAAGCGAAGTTGGTTCTTTGTTGTTTAAAATAATTTTTGTTTACTTTAACAGGGCCACATAAACCTCGGGCCGGCCGGCTACCGCGTGCCGCGCTCGGGCACCATCCAGGTGTCCCTGTTCAACCCGCACGGCACCCTCGTCAAGATGTTCGTGGTGCTCTACGACCTCACCGGCATGCCGCCTCTCGCTCGCACCTTCCTGCGCCAGCGCACCCTCTACATGCCGGCTCGAGCGCCTGCCCCCACACCGTCCACCGACCACAAGTGGCTGCGCTATCTCATCCATCTCAGGTGAGCGACGCGCATGTGACACGTCGTAGGCTACGTCCTCCCCGGCGTGCCGCCTCTCGCTCGCACCTTCCTGCGCCAGCGCACCCTCTACATGCCGGCTCGAGCGCCTGCCCCCACACCGTCCACCGACCACAAGTGGCTGCGCTATCTCATCCATCTCAGGTGAGCGACGCGCATGTGACACGTCGTAGGCTACGTCCTCCCCGGCGTGCCGCCTCTCGCTCGCACCTTCCTGCGCCAGCGCACCCTCTACATGCCGGCTCGAGCGCCTGCCCCCACACCGTCCACCGATCACAAGTGGCTGCGCTATCTCATCCATCTCAGGTGAGCGACGCGCATGTGACACGTCGTAGGCTACGTCCTCCCCGGCGTGCCGCCTCTCGCTCGCACCTTCCTGCGCCAGCGCACCCTCTACATGCCGGCTCGAGCGCCTGCCCCCACACCGTCCACCGATCACAAGTGGCTGCGCTATCTCATCCATCTCAGGTGAGCGACGCGCATGTGACACGTCGTAGGCTACGTCCTCCCCGGCGTGCCGCCTCTCGCTCGCACCTTCCTGCGCCAGCGCACCCTCTACATGCCGGCTCGAGCGCCTGCCCCCACACCGTCCACCGATCACAAGTGGCTGCGCTATCTCATCCATCTCAGGTGAGCGACGCGCATGTGACACTTCGTAGGCTACGACCTCACTGGCGTGCCGCCTCTCGCTCGCACCTTCCTGCGCCAGCGCACCCTCTACATGCCGGCTCGAGCGCCTGCCCCCACACCGTCCACCGACCACAAGTGGCTGCGCTATCTCATCCATCTCAGGTGAGCGACGCGCATGTGACACTTCGTAGGCTACGACCTCACTGGCGTGCCGCCTCTCGCTCGCACCTTCCTGCGCCAGCGCACCCTCTACATGCCGGCTCGAGCGCCTGCCCCCACACCGTCCACCGACCACAAGTGGCTGCGCTATCTCATCCATCTCAGGTGAGCGACGCGCATGTGACACGTCGTAGGCTACGTCCTCCCCGGCGTGCCGCCTCTCGCTCGCACCTTCCTGCGCCAGCGCACCCTCTACATGCCGGCTCGAGCGCCTGCCCCCACACCGTCCACCGATCACAAGTGGCTGCGCTATCTCATCCATCTCAGGTGAGCGACGCGCATGTGACACTTCGTAGGCTACGACCTCACTGGCGTGCCGCCTCTCGCTCGCACCTTCCTGCGCCAGCGCACCCTCTACATGCCGGCTCGAGCGCCTGCCCCCACACCGTCCACCGACCACAAGTGGCTGCGCTATCTCATCCATCTCAGGTGAGCGACGCGCATGTGACACGTCGTAGGCTACGTCCTCCCCGGCGTGCCGCCTCTCGCTCGCACCTTCCTGCGCCAGCGCACCCTCTACATGCCGGCTCGAGCGCCTGCCCCCACACCGTCCACCGATCACAAGTGGCTGCGCTATCTCATCCATCTCAGGTGAGCGACGCGCATGTGACACTTCGTAGGCTACGACCTCACTGGCGTGCCGCCTCTCGCTCGCACCTTCCTGCGCCAGCGCACCCTCTACATGCCGGCTCGAGCGCCTGCCCCCACACCGTCCACCGACCACAAGTGGCTGCGCTATCTCATCCATCTCAGGTGAGCGACGCGCATGTGACACTTCGTAGGCTACGACCTCACTGGCGTGCCGCCTCTCGCTCGCACCTTCCTGCGCCAGCGCACCCTCTACATGCCGGCTCGAGCGCCTGCCCCCACACCGTCCACCGACCACAAGTGGCTGCGCTATCTCATCCATCTCAGGTGAGCGACGCGCATGTGACACGTCGTAGGCTACGTCCTCCCCGGCGTGCCGCCTCTCGCTCGCACCTTCCTGCGCCAGCGCACCCTCTACATGCCGGCTCGAGCGCCTGCCCCCACACCGTCCACCGACCACAAGTGGCTGCGCTATCTCATCCATCTCAGGTGAGCGACGCGCATGTGACACTTCGTAGGCTACGACCTCACTGGCGTGCCGCCTCTCGCTCGCACCTTCCTGCGCCAGCGCACCCTCTACATGCCGGCTCGAGCGCCTGCCCCCACACCGTCCACCGATCACAAGTGGCTGCGCTATCTCATCCATCTCAGGTGAGCGACGCGCATGTGACACTTCGTAGGCTACGACCTCACTGGCGTGCCGCCTCTCGCTCGCACCTTCCTGCGCCAGCGCACCCTCTACATGCCGGCTCGAGCGCCTGCCCCCACACCGTCCACCGACCACAAGTGGCTGCGCTATCTCATCCATCTCAGGTGAGCGACGCGCATGTGACACTTCGTAGGCTACGACCTCACTGGCATGCCGCCTCTCGCTCGCACCTTCCTGCGCCAGCGCACCCTCTACATGCCGGCTCGAGCGCCTGCCCCCACACCGTCCACCAACCATAAGTGGCTGCGCTATCTTATCCATCTCAGGCAAGGATGATATAGACATGGATGGACAATATCCATCCAAAATTGCGATCCCTTATTTCAGGTTAAAGCACTAGCGTCATCTATCGGTCACCACGGCGACTAAATCCTAGTTTCTAATACTTAGTTCGGCGCTTAACGCTGACAGGATAACTCGACTCCAGACTCGACAGATGGCGCTGTGGCACTTAGTACCGAAAACAGGCGTATACCCTGAAGGTTCGAGGTTTTGTATAGGCATCAAGGATGATTAAGACATGGATTGACAATGCCTAAACAAAATCGCGTTCAGGCTAAATGTCATCCTTGATCTCAGGTCAGCGATGCGCATATGACACTTCATAGGCTATGTGGCAACTGCTTACCGTCACGCGAGCTGTATTCTCGTGTGTCTAACATGGTTTTAAATGTGAGTAAAATTAAGACGGCCGCCATTTTGAATTTTGTAATTTTTTGTCCAATCATGTTAGAATCGGGCTAAGTCCTTGGTGCGCATATGCGACACCCCTGGAGTTAAAAGCATCTATAGGCGCTATCTACCACGTATTACTATCTGGGTCTTATGCTTGTATGCCACTAAAAATTGTATGTCTCTAAAAAATAAGAACATGGGCAAAATTAGTTAAAGACGGCCGCCATCTTGATTTTTTTCATTTTAAGTCCAATCGTTAAATCTGATGAGGGTTTCCTGAATCAATTTTTTAACCAGGTGGCAGCACCGTGGCGTGAGATCTAGCTGTCATACTCCACCGATCATGTTTAAACACATTTTTTTAATGGTGTATGGTTTGGTGTCAAAAAGACCTATAGTCACAGTGGCGCCACCTAGATTTCCGGAAATTTCCATTCAGATCATCACTGTTGTACAGATGACTGACAAAGTCTTGGATCAGAACTACGCGTTTTTAAATATTGGTTACAATATATCAGTGTTACAAATGTTACAATATATAAAAAAAACTCGCTTCCATTGTGTTTTAATCATGAAATCCATCGCTTAATTAGCTTTCAAAGTAAACAATAGAGCGATAAGTCTATTTGCACGATCCTACTATTTATTAATTTACCATCAATTAAGGAGAATGTATTAGTTATTCATAACACTATTTTTTCTTTTTTCACAGATTCATGACCTCAAAATCCGGAAAGCTGTACCTCCACACAGACATACGTATAATAGTCTCCAGAAAAGCCGACTTGGACACGGCTACAGCGCACTCCGCCATTTTCCGGCCCATACCGAACAAACCGACCAATGACGAGCCAGAGATTTCTACCAATGAGAAGCAAGAGATTTCCACCAATCAGAGCGCTGACAGAACGCCGAATCGAGTGTTCGGGGGTTGCAGTGAATTTGACTCGGAAATTACTAGAGAATTGGGTTATGAAAATCAAAATGGCGTCTCGTATGAATTAAGGAGTTTCACATATGCCCCTGAGAACCCTAGGTTCTCGCCTCGATAGTATTGGGGCAAAATGTTTTATCTGTTACTTAGTGCCTGTGGTAAATATTGATCCGAATGTGTTTATGTATGGAGTAATGAGAAAATATATTTTTTTGGTTTTTATAAGTTGTTGTTTCATTAACTCTTAAACGTGCCACAGTTTTTATGCCACAGGGCGGACACGTCATACTACAAAATCGTTAGAGCGCCTTTGTGCGCACCCCACATCTGTACATGCTTCAATGTGTGCGTGCATCTTAGGGCGCTGTTTCCGCTGTCGTAATGACGTTTGACATTACACCGCCATTTTGCTTTTTTATCGATGCGCTGCCAACCTGACGGATTAGCCTACTAGTTCCCTACCAATCGGCCGCCGCGGGGTGAGGTCATTCCGATCGGGGCGGGGCGGAGCGTGGCCATTCTGTATGAAAAACTATTATTTATCTGTGCAACTACTATAAGAAATGAACATGTTTTTTTTAAGTGTCTGTATGAATAAAACCAAATATATAAATAATTCTTAGGAAATCATTGTCGAACACTTTGAAATAAAAATCCAAACTTAACTTCAAAAATATTTAATAATCATCGCAAATCATTAAATAAATACATACACACATACATTATGGCGGCAACTTAAATACCTAAAGTAATAAATACTTAAAATACTGATACAATTTAGAAAAAAAATGCAAAGTTTCATCAAAATAACATTATCTTAAACCCTGTGTTAACACTTTTGCAACCGGGCAAATTTTTGAACAATACCCCAGAAACCGACAGAACCTGCCAGGCGGGCCACGACGTGCAACGAAATGCCGCACGCCGCGTGCCCGGCATCTGAGCAAACATTACGAGTGCCTCGGTAGTCAAAGAGAGCGGGTTCTCGGTAGTCCAA
This sequence comes from Pammene aurita, assembly GCA_947086415.1. Lineage (NCBI taxonomy): Eukaryota > Metazoa > Arthropoda > Insecta > Lepidoptera > Tortricidae > Pammene > Pammene aurita. The sequence goes on from OX352312.1 coordinate 7,457,452, forward strand.
AGTGTTAAAATAAAGTTTTTGAAGGCATTACTTAACGAAACTTAGCTGATTTCCGAAACCCTAGTAAAGCAATATACCTAGCCTCTTAGATTTAATAAATAATTAATATTAAAAGTCATAACAAAGAAATATTAACAGTTGAAAAAATTCAAGAAAGTTTAGTATAGACTAGTATAGAAAGAGGTCTTGAATGAGGATAAAAACTCATATAAGTGCATTGATTTATCATGTATTCTACTAGATGTGACATCTAGAACAAATTTTGTGCGCCATGTTTGGCGGTTGACAGCTATGACTGAATTAAGAAATAATATAGACTTGTAGTGATTTTCACTACAACTTTTGGGACAAAAAAATTCTTAGGGATGTCATCTCCTGTTACTCTATATATATAAATGGTCCTTTCTAACGTTTTTCTGAGGTCTAGAGACTGTACCATAGACTGTATGGATTTGACTTGCTAAACCATAACCTATGACATATATATTATTGAGCGTTTATACTCATTAAAGTCATAGTATTAACTATTAAGTATTAGTATATTCATAGGACTATGGTCGCATTGTATGAAAAAATAGCATTTCTATGATATCTATATTTGGGCGGTAAACGTAGACCACGGCCTTAAAATGAATTTTAAGTAATCAATGAATCGAATTTATCACCCTGTTCATTTGAAATTAGTCGTGGGTATAACAGTTAGTCATTTTATTTAAGGTTATTGTAAATACTTACATAAAGGTTAGTACATAATAGTAGGTAGGTATGCGTTTACATGTAATATTTAAGCATAAATACTTGCTAATACATGTATATTACAGTATCATTAAAATAAAACGGCGAACATACATCAAAATACTCCCGAAAATTATAAGAGCAATTCTTTGAGGTCAAATTTAATTGTAAATATTAATTATATAAGTATATATAAATGCGGCATCTAAATTATATTACATAAGATATTATTCTAACGATTCCATAGAATCTACATTATTTTGTACAATTCCTTAAAGCAAAAATAAATAACTTAAATCAAAACAAATAACTTAAACTAAAATTAAATAAATAAATGGGAGCGAATGACGACTTTAAAACAAATTAGGTACAACTGAGGTTAAATCAACATGAGGCAAGATCGAATAAGATATTAACCTTTCGCCTATGCTTGGTTAAGGATCCTGTGCACATTTTTCGGTCACCTTTGCATTTTTACTGAAACCTATTTCTTTGTCTCTTATAGGACGACCGTGGCTCAAAACCCACGATCTATTGACTCAAATATATGAAAGACGTGTGTATCATCATAAAAACCAATTAAAATATTTTATTAAATTGAATAGATATAGTTAGCGTCACTTTAGTAGTTACAAATTAATATTACGACTAATTTTAATAAATCCACATAAAGAAGTTATTTATTCGATCTTACCCAATTTGTAATAAAATAAATGAAACAGAACTGGCGTACAAACTTTGAGGACTTTTTAAAGTTATTTGACATCGAATACATTCAAATTTTACCTAAACAATTAAACTTGATTCTGTATTTGGTTTGGTAGACAATTTGTAATATCTAAGAAAATGGTTTATTATGTTATATACCGATATATTACTTATATGTAGTCTTAACCTAAAGTGACTGAAGATAGACCTGTAATCTCAATAGTTCTGTTGTCGTTGGTTTTACTAACCCCTTTTTTAAATCAGTTGCACGTTTGGGATTATTCCAAATTATGGATAATTTCGACAGTAAGTTCTTTACCCTCAGAGAAATAAACCAATGGAGTGGTAATTGTCAGGCGTCCCCCTCTGCCAAAAGTACAAGACCACTGGTCGTAGCGGTTATATAAAACTAGTTGTCGCGCGTCAAACGCCATTCAATGTCAGTCAGCGCGGAACGATCTGAGGTAAAAATGCCGAATTGCTGCGTGTTTCCATGTAAGAAAAGATCTGAATTATCTAGTTTACAGAAGGATAACGTTTCTTTTCATCTCTAAGTATAATTACGTCTAAATATCATCAAATAGTGCACGAAATTAGTAAAAAACTAAAAAATATTCGGCATACAGCCATAATTGTAAAGCATTGCTCTGTTAAAAAAGCAGTGTGTCTGTGTGTGTGTGTGTTGTTATTCAATTGTTTCTAAACATATTTTAATCGACTTTTAAATTATTGAAATATGTCTATGGTTTTAAAAATTCAGCTACCATAAACAAATTTCCGTTTTAATAGACAAATTTCAGCTAGTGTGATGAATTCCGCACTGAATTCCGCTCTAATGTGTGGCGCCCCTTAAGTGAAATATACATGTAGATGCTTGAAATAACGATATTCCTGTTTAGAAATTAATTCGTTCCTTTATTTTCACCATACATTTTATGTAGCATTTTGATTTTGTATGGATTATACTTTGTTATTCAATCAAATACAAACATTGAAAACATTGAAAAAATAATCAACCCAGTTGGACTTGAACCAACATCGATACGCCTTACCGGGGCTCGATATCGCTTTACCAATTAAGCTATGGGTTCAGTTACCGAGCTGACGAAATTCTCAATGCCTTCAATCATCTTTTTGCATTTATTTTTACATCGACTTTATAGCAGCAGTAAGCGACATCTAGGTGCCAACCACTAGAGTTAGATACCCTTCCCGCCGACCCTTTTACAAGTGTCACAACGGAAATAACAGATGGCGCCTGCTATCAACTCATAATTATTTTACATGTTTTAAAGTGGGTATTCCACTCATACATTAGTATGTTATTCAATCAAATACAAACATTGAAAACATTGAAAAAATAATCAACCCAGTTGGACTTGAACCAACATCGATACGCCTTACCGGGGCTCGATATCGCTTTACCAATTAAGCTATGGGTTCAGTTACCGAGCTGACGAAATTCTCAATGCCTTCAATCATCTTTTTGCATTTATTTTTACATCGACTTTATAGCAGCCGTAAGCGACATCTAGGTGCCAACCACTAGAGTTAGATACCCTTCCTGCCGACCCTTTTACAAGTGTCACAACGGAAATAACAGTTGGCGCCTGCTATCAACTCATAATTATTTTACATGTTTTAAAGTGGGTATTCCACTCATACATTAGTATGTTATTCAATCAAATACAAACATTGAAAACATTGAAAAAATAATCAACCCAGGTGGACTTGAACCAACATCGATACGCCTTACCGGGGCTCGATATCGCTTTACCAATTAAGCTATGGGTTCAGTTACCGAGCTGACGAAATTCTCAATGCCTTCAATCATCTTTTTGCATTTATTTTTACATCGACTTTATAGCAGCCGTAAGCGACATCTAGGTGCCAACCACTAGAGTTAGATACCCTTCCCGCCGACCCTTTTACAAGTGTCACAACGGAAATAACAGATGGCGCCTGCTATCAACTCATAATTATTTTACATGTTTTAAAGTGGGTATTCCACTCATACATTAGTATGTTATTCAATCAAATACAAACATTGAAAACATTGAAAAAATAATCAACCCAGTTGGACTTGAACCAACATCGATACGCCTTACCGGGGCTCGATATCGCTTTACCAATTAAGCTATGGGTTCAGTTACCGAGCTGACGAAATTCTCAATGCCTTCAATCATCTTTTTGCATTTATTTTTACATCGACTTTATAGCAGCCGTAAGCGACATCTAGGTGCCAACCACTAGAGTAAGGCGTATCGATGTTGGTTCAAGTCCAACTGGGTTGATTATTTTTTCAATGTTTTCAATGTTTGTATTTGATTGAATAACATACTAATGTATGAGTGGAATACCCACTTTAAAACATGTAAAATAATTATGGATTATACTTTATTTATTATAAGGTACGTTATACACACTTATCCCCTTAAATAGGTACTTTAATTTCTGACTCTGGTATCACTGTACCTAACAGGTATGTTTAAGTGATGGGACAGCACAAAAATAAATGTCGATATTAACATTAGCTGTATGATATACTTTTTATTTATAATAGAAAATGAAGAAGAGATAATAGAAATAGAAACACAAATTGTAAACAGATGCCCATTACAATCAAAATATCAACCGCGAAGGACTCTGGAACATCACGATGTCGCTAGTGACTGATTAATCATTGTTCATTACAGTGAAAAATTCACTGATGCGGATAGAGGACCGTCTAGTGTAATTGGAAGCACATTGGAACGGTAATCTAAACACGTGGGTTCGAATCCCGTGATGTCCCAGAGTTCTTTGCAGTTCATTGTTTCATTGTAATAGTTATATGTTTCCAATTTGTAGTATTTTCCACTAAATAAAAAAGCAAATACACATCAAAATATTAAATTGATAATATAAAAGTTATTCTAGTTCAGCTTGCAAGATTTGTTCTGAACAAATAGGCAACCTAACTTACGTAGAATACTAACATTGTAAGTAATATGCTGGTAGAAAAACTTGATGTTTATTCACAACTTAACATTATAATTTTATCAATAGCTAAACCTTATACGTGGTAAAGAAACAAAAATATATAACTAACCTAGGATCAATGTTTCTCTGCGTCCGTAGGAAACACCTTTGAAAACCCTATACGTGATCCCTGGGTGGTGCTAAAAGAGTTACAAACTTGGCAGCTCTACTGTCCTACCTGGACCTCGCAGCACTCACTGGATTTTCTTCATCATCTGCTTTCCGACCCTAGGGAAGAAATGCCTATCTATATTCAGTGACATGTAGGCATACGATAAATAAATCTACGATAAAATGTGACATTTTCAAGTCAAAGGTACATCATTATCGGTTGTCAATAAGGCGTAACCATAAAAAAATCATTTAGAAATTAACTCTATTAACAACCGACAATGATGTACCTTTGACTTGAAAACGTTACAAATATCGATACTTAAGTATATTATTATCGACGCGTTCCTCGCACTGTCTACGTTTACTTAAAGATGACGTTATCTCGTTCACGGACAGGTTGTCTGTGTCTGTGTTTGTACTTGTGTGAGTATATTTTATGCTAGTGTTTGATAATTTTATCGTGTGCGTGTGTAGCGACGTCAATGGAAAATGCATTAGTGTTAACAGTATTTGTGTGCGTTTCCTCGTCCCCCGCGCCGAAATTGGCAGACTTTTTGTGATATAAATTAGTGCGCGTCTCGCATCCGGTTGGTTTAATAATCATAGTCTTTACCTGTTGTTTTTTTCGCGTTGTCGTCAAGGAACATTATTTTTATTCGAAAAATAATATTTGATCCCTCTTTGTTTTTATTAATTATCGTTATTAAATGAAATTGATAGAAATGTTATATGGCCACTTGGGTCATTTTTGTTTGACGCTGTTATATTAAAGTCCAAATCAATATGTCCGGAATTACCCCAAACCCAAAATTCGAAATATCCCAAACCTGACATCAAACAAGGCGAAGTTCGGATACCGACAACGAAGCTACTGTGGTCGGAGGGAAAGAGACTTACACGCCTACACCCGTGTGAGAAGAGGTCGGATATACGTTGCTGGCTTCTCTTGCGCTCTGTACGGAGTGTTGGACGTGATATCATCCAAATCGGAATCCTGAAAAAATAATATGTTTACCGAATTTAAAACTTATGTTACCGCAAGGTAGGTTTGTTTACTATTGTATGTCTAGTTTATTTAAGATAAAGTAGAAGAAGAAGAGAACTTAAGAGCGGTGTCGCACTACGTCCGAACCGAACCCGTGAAAATATGGTCCGAAGTAGCCGTAGAACTATTTCTATGGTAATTTACGCACTAGATCCGATCTCCGTCATCCGATTTCGGAAAGAAATCGGACGGATCTAGTGCGTAAATTACCATAGAAATACTTCTACGGCTACTTCCGACCATATTTGCACGGATTCGGATCGGACGTTAGTGCGAAACCGCTCTAATGGAAACGGTACAAAAATATCAAACAAATGTTTCCTTAAGCGAGTGTTCTTCTTACCCCACCTTTAAAAAAAGTTAAAATGAAAGCAACATTTTATCGAATTTGGCAGTCTTTGTTAACACTCGTCTTTGACCTCACATTAGCAAACTGGTCGCGGAAAGCTCGTGAATAAAGTCAGATCGAAAGTCAATGCAAAGGCAAGGGTCGTGGGTTCAGTCCCGGGTGAAAGCGCTTTCTCGATTCCTATCGTGATGCGCTACAGAATGAAATGGGACAGAGGTATACAGGAGGAACAGTAGGCCACCTACTGTTGCCTTGGGGCATCTTTTTGTTGTTGTTGTGTGTTGTATCGGGAAACTCGGCGCTCTCGGTATACAGTTGAAATAAAATGTAGGGAAACTAATTAGTAAAATGGTGTTTTACACCAATCTAAATATCAGTATCTATGTTTAATATGCATCCGAAAAGTTTAGTACCCTTGTGCTTGCTAAAAATACGAATAAGATAGCTTAAGTGATCCATTAAGGATTATTTCTGTGTCTTCTCATTTTCTTATATTAATAAGAGTACTTAGTTTACTAATAGTAGTTTATGCAACAGTTGTATAAGAGGGGTCAAAAAAGGTGAGTGGCGTGGGTAACAATTTGAGCCGTAGGCGAAAATTGTTAAGAAAAACGCCACGAACATTTTTTTACCTACTTATACGACGTTGCATACAATACTTTTTCTACGAATACACTTACTTTTACATAAAATGCGAAATTGAAATCTTCATGGATATCGCAGTTATTTTGTCAACATAATCAACAATCATTTAAGTTTTACCTTTAAAACACTATTTTTCAATAATACTAACATTACTAACACAAATACCGTCGTTATTTGATCAATTATTAAAGAGCTACAGAGATTAGTAAAAATACCTAAATTACTTTCAAAGTTTGCAATTCGCCCCAACAAACGAACGGGAAATGTAAAAAACTACAAAGTAGGTCTGTGGTTCTTATAATTTTTTCTTTTTTAAAGTTTTTTTTTTCTAAAAACGCTGCGTTTATTTAGGTTTCTTAGGTTGGCAGTAATTTATTTTATATTAATAGCCGTGTTTGCACGCGATTCCGCGATACTATTTTGGCGCTTTTATAGAACAAGTGTTATTTTGGGGAATAGACTAGATAGACTTTTCATCGAGTGTATTATCTATGTTCTTATAAAGGTGTTAAGGAATGTATAAATGACAGATAAAAGTACAGGAGTAGAAAAATAATATTATTGGGTCGTTCTCTTTTTTGCGACGACGATGTCTTTTCGCTTCATGCCAATATTGGTCCGGTTAGAAAATTATATGTAAAAATGTTTGTTTTGAAAAACCCTAAAATTTCATCAATTTGTCGCTGAAAAAGGAGAACAGCCCATTACACTAGCTCAGCGGGCGGCATCCTTTTAGCAGCCAGGGGCCACATATTAGCTAACGAAACTGTCTCGCACCGCACTTTGTTAATAATTTGTGACTTTATCAGGCAAAAGGCACATTGTCGGTTGTCAAAAACGACGCCTTATAATAGTTGTAATACCTACCTACAAGCTACCGACTATACTTTGGACGGCTTTGGACTATATTGGGCCAAAAACAACGTTCCGATTGAGTCGAAACTCCTAAAGATAGACGTCTCGCTCACTCTCGCTGTCTGCAGTCGCTGCGCGTCGCAGCGTTCTTTCTTTATTTTATTGTCGTACCGGCACGAAGCGTTTGGCTCTACTATAGCTTATACCCGCGGCTTTGTCCGCCTACTTACTTCGACAGGGTCCATGCTGCGGGACCAGGGGCCCCAGCCAGGCTCCTCCTCGTGATCATAGTGGTGCTGATGCTGCGCGTGCTCGTAGTATATCACCTGCGGACAAACATACATACATGTTAACGCATTAATTGCCACTCAGCCAAACAAGACATCCGCGCCAGGCCACAAAAAATTCGTCATATAAAGCTCTCTAACAAATGTTAGCTCTATTATGGAAAACATCGAAAAATCAGTAAGCGAAAGTTCAAACCCCGGCTCGTTCGAGTTTAGTTTTTCAGAACGTACGAAATATCATTTGATATTTTACCTTTCGCTTTTCGGTGAAGGAAAAACATCGTGAGGAAACCGAATCTAATCCCGATAAGTCAGTTGGCAGCCGCTTTCACGTCAAAAACTAGTGCCTACGCCAATTCATGGAATTAGATTGCCAAGCGGTTCCCAGGTTCAATTGGGACAAACGCTAGGAGGATGGATGAACCAGAACAACATTGAGAATTAGGTATGTACAATCACCATCAAATATATCGGAGCGGCTAAGGTACTCAAAAATATCTGAACATGCACTTTATCGCTTTGACAACAGAGGCGTTGTTCAGATATTTGTGCCCACCTTGGCCGCTCCGATATATCTGATGGCGACAGTACATACGCTGCACTCAACAATATTCACACGCTTAAAAATTTCACTCAAAAATTTTGCACATTCATGTCAAATTTCACTACACATGCAACTAACTTACCTTGTTGCATTTTGAACTCTATACATATGAGAAATAAGGTTTAATATTGAAGATCAGATTAAAGACAGATGGGAGATTATCGTTTAAAAAAATGCGCGTATCTACACGCAAGACAGTATAAATCCCTATAAAAAAAATTATAACCAGTTATTTGGCCTGGAAAGTTGACCTCTTCAAAGATTGCGAACTGCACGTTATGTCCAAGATGGGCATTAGGTAGCATTGCAATAGTTATCACTGGCAATTTTTTAACGGCCTCCTAGCTTAGTCGGTAGTGACCCTGCCTATGAAGCAGGAGGTCCCGGGTTCGAATCCTGGTCATTTATTTGTGTGTTTATCACGGATATTTGTTCCAGAGTTATGGATGTTTTCTATATATTTAAGTATTTATATGTCTATCTATTATATATATCGTTACCTAGTACCCACAATACAAGCCTTATTGAGCTTACTGTGGGACTAGGTTGATTTGTGTAAGATTGTCCCATAATTTTATCAACTTTTTTTAAATGTATGTTCACCGATTATTCGAAGACGGCCGATTTGGAAAATTCTTTTTTGTTTGAAAGAGTATACTTCACAGTTGGTCCCATTGTAACCAGGTCAGGATCTGATGATGGGATACTGGAGAAATCGAGGGAACTCTTCAACTATTATAGGCACACCTATAGTGATTTGAGATTTTTTTACAGCAGCACGAGCATTTGCTTTTGGAAAGGTGGAGGCTAAGTGAAGTCGGTTCTTTTTTATTTAAAACTATTGTTTATGATATGGCTAAAATTGGTCAAAAGGTCAGCGTGGAGACCGTCAACCAGATGGTCAGATGACATCTGCCGAACGGTGGGTGTGCAATAGATGCTGGGACTGTCACGGGACCGAGGAGAGTGGCGTAATAAAGGAGAGGCCTATACTCAGCAGTTGGGATACGGGCTGAATAGATAGATAGATAGATGGTATTTTAAGTGCGTGTGCGATAAATGAGCGAATCGCATCAATGCTGAGCTGAGACCAGGCGTGATGGATCCAGGATTTCGTTCAGGGGTGGGGAGGGCACTTTCCTTCACAAAAAATCTCGCGGTCCGCACCTATGGGTCCAGTAGTATACGAGGTTTGCGTTCCAGGGGGCAACAGCGGCAATTGTCCCCCCCCCCCCCCCTGTATCCGCGCCTGCCTGAGTCGAGCATTCATTGGTCAGTATCATCAACATTAGCTAGTCTAAAATCTATACAATAGGCTAACCAAAAAGTGCAGTAATAGTAGAAGTAATAAGCTATACTCATCCCGTGTTTAGTGGTGCGAATACTAGCGTAAGAAAAAGACAATGTGATTCTCTCTGTCTGTGCTTGAAGTCAAACAAACCCTGGCCAAACTATAGATCCCCAATCTGGACCGACGCGCTCCTTACAAACTACGATACGCAGTCAGCCTGGCGCAGATAGAGACAATATCGAAGCACCCCGAAATGAACAGGTTCTGAGGCTCCACGATCAGTATAGGTCGAGTATGAGTCATCATCATCATTCATCCAATACATAGACTTGAACAAATGAGCGTAACCGTTGACTTTATCGGATCACGAATTCGCGATTCAAGACTAAGAGTGAAAGTCAAAGATAATTCGAGATGTTTTGTATAGAACTGGTTTGTGCGATTGGCTGCTCGTCTTTTGATAATGACAGTCCTTATCCTTATATTAAGTGCCAAAGAGTGTTCTTATGGAGCGACATAGAGCTATTAAATAAAGAGAAAAAAAAGTGCCAAAGAGTTTGAATTCGGCATTTTGCTCTAGAATACGATAAACCTTAGAGAATTCAACCCGGATGGAGTAGCCATGTCTGTCATTTCCGATACAAAAAACGTCTGCCAATTTTTGCGGGGGAGGGGAACGTCAAATGTATGGCTAGTCGTACCTAGCGTACAAATAGGTACGTCAGATAAACGTCAGTCCATGCATGTGTATGGATATGTTTTCGGCAGAGGGGAACGCTTGTCAATGGCGACTCCGGTTGGTTGAATTCTCAAAGCGTTAAACAATGAAATACTCATAAATGCGCAAAGACATGCGCAGATGGTGTCACAATCGTAAAAACAAACATCTTGTTGGGTATGGTTTGGAAATGTCTAATCACAGTCTATGGTTGTAGAGTCTCTAGACTTGTAAATGGTGCTTTAAAAAACATCTACATCAACAAAAGAGGCATCTATAATCTGTGGGTTTTTATCCTCATTAAATGTGACATTTTCAAGTCAGAGGTGCATTATAGTCGGTTGTCAATAACGCGTTCCTGCCATAAAAAAATAGAAATAAACTCTAGGTATTAACAACGGACAATGATGTACCATTGACTTGATAACGTCACAAATTATAAGTTTGCCGATTGTTACGGATCTTATTCATGGATATATTATAAATGAAGCCATTCAATTCTGCTGTACATAAAACTAATAGCACCATTTTAGAATTTTTTAAGAATTCTCTCTTGACCTCTACCTAGAATGCCCTATTGCCCTAATTCCTGCATACTTATTCAAATTGGGTACCTATATCATGCAGCCGCTTAATTAATTGTCTCTTCCGGTATAGGTACCTGTTTTCTAAGACATCAAAAACCTGTACCGGCTTGAACTGTATAAATTAGGTATATCAAGTTAATAAACCCAACTGTCCAGTAAAACTGTAGAAAACAAGTTAAGTGGCTGGCAAGTTAGATACATTCAATCCGGTTCAAAAAGACGTTTTTGAACCGGATTGAATAATTGTGTAGTAATTAGTACATTAGCAATTGAAGACGAAAACTGTGCATTTGGGTAAAAAAATTTCTAGATTTTATAAAATAAATGGACTTTAAAAAAAAATCTTGTTATTTTTTTGTGTTCATTGATTTATTTGTGTATGTTTATGTATAATTAAGCTATTGTATTTTATGTTATCTGTTTACCGGATTTTCACTGTTTCTTTTGCTTTGCACCTACTCATACGATTATTTTCGACTAGATTTCCGCTACCCCAAGGTTGTCTGGAAGAGATCGCTCTCTAGCGATAAGACCGCCTGTTGACTGCCTCTACTTTTTAACCGACTTCAATTTCATAGAAGGAGGAGGTTCTGTATTCGGTTTGGGCTTTTTTTTATGTATGTTCACCGATTACTCTGAGACGCGTGATCCGATTTGAATAGTTCTTTTTTTGTTTGAAAGGGTCTACTTCCAAGGTGGTCCCATATTAATCTGGTGCTGTTCTGATGATGAAATCTATGAGGAATTGAGGGAACTCCTCAATTATTAAAGGCATATGTATGGCGATTTGGGTGTTTTCTTAAGCAACTCGAGGGTTTTCTCTCGGAAACCACCAATTTCATGATGTGGACCAGATAATGATGATTGTTTTTATGATAATGATGATTTTTTTTAATTTATAAGTTCAGCGATGACTCCGAGACCCGTGGTCCGATTTGAATAATTATTTTTATGTTTGAAAGGATGTACTTCCAAGGTAGTCCCAAATTAATCTGGTGCTGTTCTGATGATGGAATCCATGAGGAATTCAGGGAACTCCTCAATTTTTAAAGGCACATGTATGGTGATTTGGGTGTTTTCTTAAGCAACTCGAGAGTTTTCTCTCGAAAACCACCAATTTGATGAAGTGGACCTGATAATGATGATTGTTTTGATGATAATGATGATGATTTTTTTAAACGTAGGATGTTCAGCGATTACTCCGAGACCCGTGGTCCGATTTGAATAATTCTTTTTATGTTTGAAAGGATGTACTTCCAAGGTGGTCCCAAATTAATCTGGTGCTGTTCTGATGATGGGATCTATGAGGAATTGAGGGAACTCCTCAATTTATAAAGGCATATGTATGGTGATTTGGGTGTTTTCTTAAGCAACTCGAGGGTTTTCTCTCGGAAACCACCAATTTGATGATGTGAACGTCATGATGATAATTGTTTTGATGATAATGATGATGATTTTTTTAAATGTGGGATGTTCAGCGATTACTCCGAGACCCGTGATCCGATTTCAGGAATTCTTTTTTTGTCTGAAAGTAACTACCTCTGAGATGGTTCCACATTAATCTGGTGCTGTTCTGATGATGGGATCCATGACGAATTAAGGGAACTCCTCAATTTTTGAAGGCACATGTATGGTGATTTGGTTGTTTTTTTAAGCAACTCAAGCATTTCCTCTCGAAAACCGATGAAGTTTGATGGAGTGGACCTAATGATGAAGACCACATATGATAAGTGGAACTTTCCTTACATTGAGTTACGTAATATGAACTTTTTCTTATATATCTTCACCGATTATTGCGAGATCCGTTGTCCGATTATGATAATTATGTAACCACTAAAAATGGAAAAATACAAAAAAAGATAAACCGACTTCAAAAGGATAAAATAAATTATTATATTATTTATATGCGTTACAAACTGATATGTTTGAAGTCGGTGCCAAGCCAAAAAGTTACAATACCGGTCAAATCAGCTTCAAGTCTGAAAATCACGAAACATATCGATACCTACTTATATTGAAAAGGTGAATGTGAATCTATCTGTTACATTTTCACGTCTAAACTACTAATACAATTTTGATGAAATGTGGTACCTATGTATATATTCTCTGATACACGTCTACTTTGTCAATAATCAGAAAAAGGCGGCAAATAAAAATAAAAAACACGTATGGTCAACAATAGAAAATTTAAATATCGTGCCTTTTTCTAGTGAAAAGGTGTGACCCACACACCCAGTGTGTCTGACTATAGAAAAATCAATCTAGCCATTGAATTCTTTTACACTGCGATAAAACACCTTAGATGAAGTAGAATAAATAATTCAAACCGAAGCACGGGCTCTGTTCAAGATATGGTTAGTCCGACAACTAGTAAACAAGTTTATTAACAAACATCATAAGACGCATGATTATATTTTCTTTCTGTACTAGAATGAAAACCTACGTACAGTCAATACCAGAATTAGTTCTATAGTATGAAGAACAATTCACTGAACACATACGCCTCGTTCGTATTAACTGTTTTGTGATTTTCAGACTTGAAGCTGATTTGACCGGTATTGTAGCTTTTTGGCTTGGCACCGACTTCAAACATATCAGTTTGTAACGCATATAAATAATATAATAATTTATTTTATCCTTTTTGAAGTCGGTTTATCTTTTTTTTTGTTAAAAGTTTTTTAATCTGTGTACTGTACTGTTCTATTTTATTGAGGTGTGCAATAAAGAATATTTGTATTTGTGTTTTCTTGATGTTTTTTTTGTTGTTTTTTTTATGGTGTTGTGTGTCTCGTGTTTCGTGCGTATATTCTTATTTTTTGTTTTAATATATAGAGTAAAATAAAATCATTAGTATAATGTACTTTTAGTGCCCATAGAAAAATCGCCAGTTTTCCTGAACGTTTTCGTCCTATTTTATTATATTTTTTTTTTATTCTTATTTTATGTAATAAAAAACATTAACGGCTCTAGTGTGAGTTTGTTAAAATCATTTTCTTAATCACAGACGAATGAGTCCAAATTTTAAATACATCCATCTGTTTAAATATGATTTTAAGGCGTTTTCGTACCTTTAAAATTGTATTCTATAAATATAACTGATTCAACTGATTGAGTCGAACACAGCAAAGATATTAGTTTAATGAATATTAACATATTATTTCTGTTCCTTCTTTACCAAAACAAATTGTGACGTCAATTTGAAGGTCATCAGCAGTTAACACCGCCTTAACAAACAGGTTCGAAAGAAAGCGGAAGGCCGTGCCTCTTGCCCATATTATATAGGTTCAGACATACAAACATACATACATGCGATTAAAGCCGCATACCATACGTGATGTGCTTCATAATGACAATGGCTTTGACAATCGTGAATGTATGGATTTCTGTGGAATGGAAGATATAAATCACTTCTGTTTCCTGTGAGTTGCAAATGTATTTAAGATCCCTATTGTACCCGTAAGGCTGCCTAAAAATTACAGTGGCCTTGAATTTTTTTATGCATGGCCAGCTAATATAAGGTACTTACCATAAAATTATGACCTACCGCGCTCAATTATTTGTGGACCGCCGGCGGCCCACTGAGTGTTAAATATACTAGGATAAAAAAAAGATTTTTCGATCCTACTAGTAGGCAGTGAAAATAAAACGATTTTTATTCTATTTTTTATGTAACTCGATTAAAAACTCACTGCATACGAGTAAGAAGCCATATGTGGCACTCATAATTTTAACTTGATTGAAATATTTGAGATTTGAGTTTGTTCAAATTTATATGGAATATTTTTTAGTCATGCAATAAAGGTTTGATAGTGATAATATATTCTATAATCTTTTTTTCCGACGCTAATACTTTATTGATCAGAGATTTGAAATATTTGAGATTTGAGTCAGAGTTCAAACTGAAATGGATAACTTTTTTAGTCACGCAGTAAAGGTTTGATATTCTAGTGATAATATGTGCTATAATATTTTTTCCGACGCTAATTGTTGTTTAAACAAGACGAATATAAAACTTTAACTGCATTAGCACCATAACCGTTAAATTAACTGTATCAGGCTAGTTGCCGTTAATTATTTACTAGTCAGCGATAATAATAATTATAATCTTTTTACAACATAACGTTTACATAATAAACTGAGTAATTTCTATTGGAGATAAACAGCCTTTCCATTCAGGTTTGTAACATCATTATCGGCCATTTAACGGCCTCCTAGCCCTGTTGGTAGTGACCCTGCCTACGAAGCAGGAGGTCCCGGGTTCGAATCCTGGTCAGGGCATTTGTTTGTGCGTTTTTCACAGATATTTGCTCCTGAGTTATGGATGTTTCTATGTATTTAAGTATTTATCTATATTTATCTATTATATATATCGTCGTCTAGTACCCACAACACAAGCCTTATTGAGCTAACTGTGGGCCTAGGTCGATTTGTGTAAGTTTGTCCAATAATATTTATATATTTATATTTATATTATCATCATCATCATCATCAGCCCTTTATCGCCCACTGCTGAGCATAGGCCTCTCTTCGTGTACGCCACTTGTCCCGGTTTTGTGCCAATTTCATCCAGAAGTGACCCGCGACCTTCCGAATGTCGTCTACCCAACGAGCCAACGGACGCCAGGGGCTTCTTTCATCTGAAAGCGGCCACCACTCCGTCAACATTTTAGTCCACCTGCCATCACTCTGCCTGGCAACGTCCATTTAAGATTGGTAATGGCGTATCCCACATCTTGCACCTTAGTGCGTCGCCGGATCTCGACATACCTCACTCGGTCTTGAAGCTTGATGGCGCTTGGCGCGCTCCATGGCCTCTGTGCCACTCGGATTTGTAACAAAAATACAAAAGTACTGCCAGAGAGAGGCCGAGCCATAAAGGCCTTATGGGCAGGTGCCATTTTTTTTGTCGGTGCGAAAATGCTTTACGCATCCCCCGGGGGCCTGGGGAGGGCCCATAGTGGGGGGTATGTGGGACTCTCCTCTCCCTTAACTCCCTCTGCTAGACAGAGGGAGGGGAGAGGCCTACCCACACACCGGCGTCATCCGCACTACCATTAGAGGGGAACGCCACGGGATAACTTGCGCATTCGTCCGCGGCGCTCCCCGGATGGGCAGGTGCCTGACTGACCGGTGCCTTGAATCTAGCGTATGGGGCTTATGCCACCTCTATCATCATGCTGCCCCGGGCCATGGCTACCCTAGCCCTAGGGTAAATAGGTCCCTGCTGCCAGCAGGCAGAAGTAAGTAAGTAAGTACTTAAGTAATTCTTTATTGCAACCTTCATGATATTTTTAGTTGTTATAAACAGGGATCTAACAGATGTGGTTTCATCAGACGTTTTAAATTTAGTTTATCGGAACTAGAAACGGAATCGGAAGCGGAACCAGAATCGGAGCCGAGTGATAGCAGCACGTGGCAAGCGGAGACATAAGGAAATGACAGGTATAAACTGGTTTGTTCTTGATGTACGCCGCTCATTTTCTCTCGCTGCGTTGCTATGACGGCCGATATAACTTCTGTTTTGAAAGTAACAGAACCGGAACCGAATCGGAAGTTCCGATTTAACGGAACCGGGGCCACGATTCGAAAAATAAACACACACACTGGACAGACACAGCTCCAACCATACTCAACCCAACTCAACTCAACGCTATAACGACATTGACATTTGCTATTCGAACAGATTTTCATTCAACGTTGGTCTCACATTGGTCACACATTGGTCACACATTGTACCAATGTTGTACCAATGTGAGACCAATGTGTGATCAATGTTGAATGAAAATCTGTTCGAATAGCAAATGTCAATGTCGTTATAGCGTTGAGTTGAGTTGGGTTGGAGCTGTGTCTGTCCAGTGTGTGTGTTTATTTTTCGAATCGCGGCCCGGAGCTCTGTAACATCCCTGGTTATAAATAGAGTAACAGCATCTTATGAGCCCTGACTAGGGTATAGTAGTCATAAATATTAACAAACAAACAATACTTAGCCTATATATACATATAATCCTTAATTCGAGCGCACAAAATCAATGCGATTTCGATATAATTTTGATAGGTCAAATGCATATTAAAGTATGACCCTAAATGTAACGAAAGCTACAAGTGATTCCAGTTAAATCGACGATGGTAGCTGATAAAGTAATACATTTCTGCTTAATGGCATTCTTTCAATAAATTGTCTATGACGCCTGCATAATTCGTAGTACTTGTGTAAATATTGCGTGTTTAATCGTGTTTAAAGTGAATACGACTAATATTATTAATGCAAATTGTTTATTGTTTATTTAAGTTTACACAGCATTACAGTCTTATCACTAATACACTGCGAAACTACATAAACAATGTGAAACTACATGATAATTTTTATTAACTAATAGTAGATACTATTATCATACTTATCATACTAACACAAAAATTATCATACTAACACACTTGACTGCCTATTATCCATCAGCTCGCAAAATTTCAAACACTCATTTTTGAAATTGTATGTTTAGTTGTCTTGAAGCATTGGTAAGACGTCCCAATTGTAAATCCGGAGGGTCGGGTTCAAGCCCCGGCTCGTACTTCCAGTCGAAAGGAGGTTTCGGGTTCGAATCCTGGTCAGGGCATTTATTTGTTTAAATACCTGAGTTATGGATGTTTTCTATTTGAGTATTTATTTATATCTATTATTAACAAAGTATATACCATCGTCTAGTAAATACCTACAACACAAGCCAATGAGCTAAGTCTGGGCCTAGGTCGATTTGTGTAAGATTGTCCCATATTATTTATTTATTAAAATAAGCGGTCGCGCTTCCATACTAAATGGGGAAGGCTGGTGGAAGCGTATTGTAGAGGGTGCTGTTCCAGATTCCATACAATGAGAGAAAGAGAGAGAAGATGAATGGTCCTTAACTACGTACGAAAACCGTATACAATCAAAAAGATTTTCTTATGCAAAAACCTTCCCTATGTCGTTAATCTACAGCATATTAATTTTAGAGTATTTCAGAAACCGGTGGATTTCTATTTCGGAGCAATTCGACACAAAACATTGAATAAATTTCGCGAAAATAAATAAAAACTACTTCGCGCCATACAAATTTAGCTTTTCTAAGGACCAATGTTGGACATGTCACTTTGACAGTTGCCTTCCCCATTAGTATAGTACGATTTTTTTAAGATGTCGGAATTGTCAGTACAATTCCTTAGTAAGATTCCGACATCTTAACTGCCATGGAGAGCGCCTATGCGTGTGAAACGTCCAAATATAATTTTCAAGCAATGTAAGCTCCGGCCGCCAAGGTCCCTTTCAATGATTATCACATATATTTTAATCTGATAATCCTGTAATTGAAATGTTTTGTAGGGTTTCAATGAGTCACTTCCGCTTCTAACGCCCCTGGCAATGATAATAAAGGTCAACAGTCTCAGTGTCAACTGTTGCACTTTCTACTGCAGCGGTGCATTTTGATGCACGATCGAATAACGTCGGCTAACAAAATAAATTATACTGTGTTTTTGCCTTGGAATTCTTGAAGATTAATTTGTAAATAGGTACTTAGGACAGTTACTGGGTATGACAGCGTGACGGTATGTTGCGTATAGACGAAGAGCTAGCCACGTCAGATATGACACAATAATGAGAGCAACGAAACCCTAGTTAGCGATTTAATTAATAATTTTGATATCTAATAAAAATAAAAATAAAGTTTGCTATACTATGCTTGTTTCTAGATCCGGATATCAGGCAGCTGTAAAGTGGTGGAGGGCAAAGACTGCAAATAACTTGAAGAAAACAAATCTTAGAGTTCTGGGTTTGATGCAATATAATAGGAAATTATGCCATTAATAAGATTATATCATAGCCAGAAGTTTCTGTTGGGGGAAAGTGGTGCCAAATGAAGGATAATGCAATATATAGTTTGGCGCTTACTGTTTTTTTTCCGCAATAATACACTATGTTGTTTTCTCATGTCAAAATATAGGCAAGGCCTCTTTAAATGACACAACTTCGGCAATTTTAACCTATTTTGGTATAACTCTCCAAATTAACATTTTTGTTGGTCTCTCACTCTGACCTCCACCCATTAAAAGCTGCCAGATGCCCGGATCTATCAATAAGGATGGTAAAGCAATCTAACTAGTCAGGTTTCACTGTTCTGTCATATCTGACGTGGCCAGCTCTTAGTCCATTAGAAACGCACATGAACGTGATAATGTATGGAATTATGTGGCATGGCAGCTGTCACATCGAATTAGATCAATATCGTGGGCATGTAGTACAAATTAATGTCTCTGATGTCACTTGGTGTACGGTGTACCAGTGTACAGTAGCCATCAAATATATCAGAGCGGCCAAAGTACTCAAAAATATCTGAACGTGCACTTTATCGCCATGATAAAAGAGTTGTTCAGATATTTGTACTACCTTGGCCGCTCCGATATATTAAACGTATCTGTACAGCTGTAACTGTACTGTACACGTACTTTTTTAGTATTAACTAAATAGATAAAATTAGCAGGTTCTAAGCCCGGTTTGTACCACTCAGTTTCTCGTTATTTATTTATTTTTATTTGTGATCTAAACATCGTGCGGAAACCTGACCTAATCCAAAATCGTCATAAAAGTCAGAACTGGTGCCGGATTCTAATTTAAAAGTACATTAATAATGCAATAAAAATACAACCTATCTCAAACATAACTCCAACACACAACAAAATATTGAAGTTGTATTGGAGTTGCGTTGGAATATTTCTCAAGCAAATTCTGATATTTTTGATTCATTATTATGACAAAAACGGGACTTAATCGCGTACACTTACTTTAATTATTTTCCTGACGTTTCGAGCGCGCCGTAACACGTAACGGTGTCTGCCTGCGACCACGAGCGTTACGGCACGCTCGAAACGTCAGAAAAATAATAAGAGTAAGTGTACGTGATTAAGTCCCGTTTTTGTCATAATAATGAGTGAAAATCGTGTAAGTTTAAATCAGTAGGTACATTTTTGATTCAGATGTTTATGCTGTAGCTGTATTGCGTTGTTAATGCATTGGAGTTGTATTGAAGTTGGATCGTGTATATACGTGTTTTAAAGTTAGAATACGGGCCCTGGGAGCATGCTCTAGTTGGATCGGTGCGTAGCCAACGTGCCACTCGTTAACGCTCTGTAGCGAACGAAACGCAACTGTCACTGTTGCTCTAATACGGAAGAGTGATAGAGAGAGGTGACTACGATACGCTACGGAGCGTTAAGACTGCGTCGACCGTCCAGTGGCGCCCTCATTAGGGGGATTGTATTTCCTAATAAACTAATCAATTTCTGTGTAATCCATCGTGTTAAGTTGTAGTCCTACTAATTCCGCAACTTATGATCTATGTGATACAGTTTTATATTACTTACTTTTGGCTTCATCATTTAAACAGAAAAAAGTGGCCACCATTTGCCGTTTAGGTAATGAAGCAAAAAATACGCAAAATGAAACTATGTGACAAAGATCAAAAGTTGTGTAATCAGTAGGACTAGAACGTAACACTGAGAGATTACACATAAATAGATTCGTTTTTTAGGAAATACAATCCCCCCAATGAGGGCGCCACTGGACGGTCGACACAGTCTTAACGATTGGCACGTTTGCTACGCACCCAGATCCCAGATCGGGACAAGATCAACGATAAGTTAGGGCGGGAAAAACGCTAGAATGATGATGACCATAGAGTATCATCCTCCTAGCTTTTGTTCCGGCTTTTTTCCCCACGGCTCTATCGAGCCTGGGGTCCGCTCGGCAACCTAATCCCAGTAATTGGCGTAGGCACTAGTTTTGACGAAAGCGACTGCCATCTGACCTTCCAACCCAGAGGGGAAACTAGGCCTTGTCGGCATTAGGTCCGGTTTCATCGCGATGTTTTCCTTCACCGAAAAGCGACTGGTAAATATCAAATGATATTTCGTACATCAGTGAAAAACTCAGTGGTACGAGCCGGGGTTTGAACCCGGGACCCCCGGATTGAAAGTCCGACGTCTGACCACCGGGCCACCAGCGCTTGACCACAGAGTATGTTGGTATTTATAATTGCTCAACACATTTAACCGTTTTGAGCCGTGGCGTGTGAATATATCCGGTTTATCAGCACAATTCCCACGTTAAATTGAGTCTATCAACTAGCTACAGCCGTTTTTCACATTATCACGGTAGCATGAAGGTGGCATCGCAGAGAAAGTGCATCTGACCTCGCGACCTTTATGCGGTATTGGCAATGCAACGAAGCGACTTGAGTTATGTTATGTTTAATGGAATCCAAGGCCGTTTGTCACTATCATCGAACGAGCGAGCGTAGCTAAGTGAGTGTTTATATTTTACTTCTGTTCTGTCGCCTGGTTACGGTACGTCTGCATTTAAAGTTTTCTGATTTGTGATAGATCGTTCCGCAATAACTTTATTACAGTAGTTCATATCGAACAATGGGTAAAGCTTGACCAGAAATATATGATTATTGTCAAGAGGGCGCTATTATTCTCATTTATATGGCAACAGTTCAGTATGGTCAAAAAGTATATTATTTTCTATGGTATGGTGATATCTTGATTTGTTTACCTGTCAGCTGTGATGTTAATTTGAAGATGTTTCACAGCGAAATAGTTTCATTTCCCGACCGTTATTCAATATGCAGTTTATTATAAACATTATTTAAGTACAATGTTTCGCTCTTGACTATGATAATTTTTGCAATTTTTGTCATTTATTATTTAATATTCAACACGTTACTATTATTCAAGTAAACAGTCGCAATGATACTGACAACAGTGACAACCTATCATTAAAATTATTGCCAGTGTAAGAAATTAGTTCCAATGAAATTCCGCAACATGGCGCATGATCATATATTTCTGGTCAGGCTTTAGTAGACCTAGATGACCCAAAGTCAACTTGCATTCTACCACAATAACGAATCAAAAATAAAACAATAGCTATCTCTTTTTTGAAATAAGCAAAAACTGAGATAAATAACGGATTGATCGCACGTGACGTCAAAGCGTGCGTGTTTTTACTGTATTCCATAATTCTGACGTTTCTTGAGGAGGTACATAGACTCCTAGTCGTTTAAGGCGTTATAGTGCAATCATCATTTTCATGTCTTGACACTGGGTCGTAGTTTGATTGCACCATTACTACCATTAGTAATTAATACATTATATTATATAAAAAAGGCGCTTTTTCAACAAAAAGATTTGAAGCAATGGAATGGTTCACATGTTGAAGCTGTTTGAATCTCGAAATGCGGTCGTCTAATGACGTCACGTTGGTATTGCACTGCCTTTCTCCAGGATTATTCTCTTGACATTAGTTCAAAATATGCTCTGAAGTGGATTCAATGTTACTGGTTTAATATAAGTACGCAAATTTTAATAGAATCATCCTGCAGAGAGCGACAAGGCATGAATTTGGGGCATAAAGTGAATGTGTGCTGCCTCGTCCCCCTCGGATGTTGCAGACTTTTTTGTTTGCAAAGATGAGACGAAGGCGTCTCCTACAGTACAGGCTTAGAACTTTATAATCTGGGTTGATAAAGTCTATTTTAAAGTAGTAAAAGAGGGGAACAACACTATAATTAAATGATTGCTTAAAGGTGCATCCGGAGAAAGTGCAACAGGTGACCTCGAGACATTTGCGGCATTGAAACAGTGGGATCAAACTCGTTTATCGACTATGATATGTGGGATGCAACGCAAGGCCTAGGTGGAGAATAAAATCTGTCATCATATTCATTATAGCGTTTCTACAAACTTTTGTCTGGCCTGGGGTCCACTTGGCAACCTAATCCCAGGAGGCGTAGGCACTAGTTTTTAAATAGCAGAATACAATGTGTATTAAGTTTAATTAAAGTGTTAATTAAACGTGATTGTTAACTGTCGACCTGATTTACTAACGTTTGGCTTATTCAAATCACCCTATTCTTGTTATCATTGGTTATCGAGTTCATGTCCTTGCAGTTTATGGCAAATAAATGTCAAAAAAAGATTGCCTAACATCAACACATTACATAGAAAAATAAAAATAAAATACAGCTGTATTTCCGGACCTCCGTCTACAATGGCGAAAACTGGTGAGTAAAAAAACGGTAACCTGGAGCGTACTCGGTCGGAGCGAACGTTTTGTGGCCACAGCCTAATAGCTTATAAGACATAGGCGTAAACGAGACAAGTATATGTACCTAAAACAGAAATCGTAAATTGTTTGCCATCACTATTAGTGCTATTTTAAAGATGCAACAATGCAGAGAAAGTGCAACAGAGTTGACCTAAAGACCCTGCGTGGATGCAGCGAGGATGCGACTGCAATTGCAGTCGGTATGCGGCCCTAGAGGCATGTTTTACGTGTTTTATCGGGAGCTCGTGACGGGTTGGGAAAAGCCATGTCACCGGTTTATTTTCAAACGTTTATATAGGTAACTATTAGCAACCCGCCCTGGCTTCGCACGGGATAAAAAATGATTATTGTGGGTTATCCCTAAGAGATAGACATATACCATCACAGACTTTTTGTACACCTTTTTAAGGTGTACAAAAAGCCGTTGCGTACTTTTAAAGATCTAATCTAAGCTAAGGGACAGACAGCGGAAAGCGACTGTGCTTTATACTATGTAGTAGTGATATACCGACTGAGGAAGTACCACAGTCAAATAGCACACTAGACTCTACTCATAGTGTTGTGTTCCTGCCGGTAAGTAAGGTTGCAAGAGAGCTCAAAGAGGATGCAGTGTGTTTACGACGGGGGACGGGTATCCACTTGTTGAACCATCAACACAGTGAATCCTTTAAAGGTTCACGCATGCGCTCTCGAAATTGTATACCATTTTTCGGGACTCATAATCTCGTCATCATCATCATCAGCCTATACTAGACCACTGCTGGACATAGGACTCCCCTAATGAGCGCCATAGCGCCCTGTCTTCAGCTTGCCGCATCCAGCATCTGCCAGCAGTCTTTTGCAAATCGTCATCCCACCTGGCCGGAGGGCGTCTTACACTACGTTTGCCGAGACGCGGTCTCCACTCAAGAACACGTTTACCCCAGCGGTTGTCGGTTCTTCGCGAGATATGGCCGGCCCACTGCCACTTCAGCTTGCTAATTCTTTGAGCTATGTCGATAACTTTAGTTCTTTGTCGGATGTATTCGTTACGAATCCTATCCTTCAGAGAAACTCCGAGCATGGCTCTTTCCATAGCTCACTGGGCGACTTTGAACTGGTGACTCATAGTCTATTAGTATTCTTTTTTCTGTTCCATATCATAATATATATATATATATATATATATATATATATATATATATATATATATATTGTAACCTTATTACTATAAATTGCGAATTAGTATTAGGTATATAATAGCTCACTAGTATTAATTTTAGTTTTATTTTTTCTTTTGACGTGTATTGTATCTGAGCATTTACGAAATAAATGAATATGAATATCCTATCGGATGTCGGCGATCATCATGCGAAAGTTTTCTCTGTTTTTCGTCGTTCTGGAGAGAGTGACGGCGTCTTTCGTACCGGTCCAGTCCCTAATGTTTTTACTCCACGTTGGTCTAGGTCTTTCTCTACCTCTTTTACCTTTTATGGCACCCTCAATTATATTTCGTATCATATCATATTTCTTATTTCTGTAAATGTGGCCAAAGTATGTCGTTTTCCGCCTATTAAGTGGGTGACAGACGGGCGAGTAAGTTCGCGTACTTACGGCTCGACGACTTTACTCGCCTGTGTGTCAGTCTAAGTACGCGTACTTTAAAATTGCCGAAGTTTGTCGTTTGTCGTAATTTTGTCCAAGATCCAACACGTTTGAATTTTGCTTGTAGCCCGCCTCTCTGTCACTACCGCGAGTCGCAAGCCGCTATTTTGTTTGTGCAGTCTATGGGTGAGGATCGCTTGTGACATTTGTTTGACGTTTGTGCATTTTGATAAGCTTTAAAGTGTGTCACTGACGCCGAGCCGAGTAAGTTCGCGACTTTTAAATTCACGATTTTATAGCTCGTACGTCTGTCACCCACTTTAGTCTATGATTTTGCATCTACTTATAAATACGCCTTGCATTTCATTGTCCATTTAGATCCTTCATCTAATCCTATCCTTCTTTCAAGTCACTTTCTATAAAACCAAACGCCCATAGCCCATCCTCATAAAACCAAATTCGTTAGAAAGGCTTATCATATTAATATGCGCACAAGCATGTTTTATAGCACTTAATTATTACTAATCTAAAGATTAAGGTCACGGTAATGAGCACTTTCTTCGTATACGAATACCGTTACATTTAAACATTCGTATTAGTTAAGTGGAATTTGAAAAGTAAAAACACGTGTGTGAATATTATTCTACTGTGTTGTATAAAAAGTGTAGTGTGTTTCATACCTATTCGTTTATAATGTAAACAAAAGCCACGTGATCGTTGGTTAATGAGATGTAACCTTTGTGTTCTGAGAATTACGAGTATTTCATTGGTCGAACACGTGATTTATTTTACTTAGATGGCTTAAAATGCTTATGGAATACGATATAGTAGCTAAACAATTATTCACGGTACACTATGGAACCAAATTGTGTCTGTCTGTCAATCTAACCTTAGTGACGTGTAAGAATATTTGTTTCTGACTTAGTTACCGCTGATTATTTCTTAAGCATGTCTATGATAGCTATCTAATTTTTGACGAAAAGATTAAGGTTGTATCAGATAGCCTCCCAACTTTTTTAAATTAATTTATTGGCAGGTTTACCGTGTACATCGCAATTCACCATAAAGCGACCGGTCAGCTATCTCAGAGACATCCTCAAAAAAAAATCCTACTTTTTCTTACTCGAAATACGATCCAATTATGCCCTTAAACGAAACACCTGTATTTTTGTTACATGCTGTATAATCTGCCAATTGAATCATTATCCTTGTATTTAATAAAATGTTAATATTCTTAGTTGTTTAGGTATGTATCGCACTCTTTGCACTTAATTGTATTGAGTAACGAAGTAGCAGTTAAAATCGATAATATCACCTCATAGCCAAGAAAAATCGGCGTAGTAAATTTGGATAGCCACTTCCAATAAATGAAATCGTAAAAATATACATCGTAATTGTTTTATAAAGCGAAGGTACTGCCTACTAAAAAAAATTGAGATGATTGACCAATTAAAGTCAATAATTTTAAACAAAAAAACCGGCCAAGAGCGTGTCGGGCCACGCTCAGTGTAGGGTTCCGTAGTTTTCCGTCCGTCACAGAAAGCGTCCCCACTTAAGAGTTAAAATAACACTGCCATGTTAGGATATGATATGAGCGTTCCACCTACAGCGACATCTATCGGCAAATTAAGTAAACTATTGCGCGCGAGCTTAAAGTATGGAAGATGATTTTTATGGGATAATTCTTTATTGCGTGAACCGATTTTCACCGTTTTTAAGGTTCCGTAGTCAACTAGGAACCCTTATACTCGTAGTTTCGCCATGTCTGCCCGTCCGTCCGTCCGCGGATAATCTCAGTGACCGTTAGCACTAGAAAACTGAAATTTGGTACTAATATGTATATCAATCACGCCGACAAAGTGGTAAAATAAAAAGTGGAAAAAAATGTTTTATTAGGGTACCTCCCCTATACGTAAAGTGGGGAGTGATTTTTTTTTCATTTCAACCCTAAATTGTTGGATAGGTATTTCAAAATGAATAGGGGTTTACTAAAATCATTTTTTGATAATGTAAATATTTTCGGAAATAATCGCTCCAGTCACCGTCACCGTCACCGTCATGTGACACCACCAGCCAGCAGTTCTGCTGCAAGGACGCAGAGGCGTTGGTCATACAAGGGAGGGAGGGACGAGTAGGTTTGCCGAAATAGCTCAAATACACGCGCTAGTATGGTTCAGGCCGTCGGTCAAAGGTGTAGAGTACGGCGGATTAACGACCTCTGTCCGGACGTACCCACTCCGAGATAGGGCGTGTATCCGGGCTTCCTCGCGTGCTCTTCCCGTCGTCTGCCGCCCCGGGATGCTCAACTGTCCCTCCTGCCCGAGAAACCGGTGGGCCAATAAATACAGGATGGGACTGTCGGGTTTGTGCAGTCAAGGATATTTGGAATGACAGGAGGTAGAGCCAGACCGAATACTTGCATCGTGCCCAGCATGAGGAGGATAGATATATATTGTGTGTAAATATGTATAGAAGGGATAGTGACTGCGAGTACGTTGCGATAATTATTGTTTTTGCATAGATTTACGGTCTAGCCGGTGATCTGTGATCAATTCGTCTCATCCGGCTCGGATTCGGTGTCAGTCTCCGGCCGATTGTAGATCTTTTCTACTTTTTTCTTGAATAGGCTTCGGTTTTCAGCAATTGTATTCCAATAAGACGAGGACTTGGTTAACGTGTTATGTCATGGTTAAGTGAGTCGATCCATGTGAAAATGGGTCTGCCTATCTTTTTTTTTGCTTTCTCTGTATTCCATTGCTGCGTGAAGGAGGTGCGGTTTAGGCCGTCGAAGGATGTGTCCATAATAGGAGAGCCGACGAACTTTAATGTATTTTGTAATTGACTTTCCTTCTAGGATTTGGTGTATCTTTTGTTTCGGGGGATTGTTTGAGACACCTAACATTTCTTTAAGTATGTGTCTTTCGTATTTTCTTAGCCTCGATCTGTTTCCACTTGTGAGAGCCATAGCTTTGAGACCGTATGTCATAGCGGGTGCGATGACCATTTTATATAAAAGCCTCGCTATTTTCCAATCAACGTTATACTTCTGTATGAACTTAGTTATAATTTTTGAATTCCGAATAGCCTTGTCGCATCTTGTTTTAATTGCGGCTCTCCTGTCGTGAGCCGCTGTTATGTGTGTGCCTAGGTACCTTATCACTTCACTTGGTTTTATTGGTACCCCGCCGAGGTTCCTTTGTTGTTGTTCGGATGTCGGGGGGCCAAATGGGTCTCTGATGATTAGCTTTGTCTTTGTCTCATTTATGACGAGGCCTACTGTGCTAAGCAGGGTTTTCAGTTTATTTATTACTCGGTCTAGTATTTCAATGCAGTCGCCAACCATTATAAGGTCATCTGCAAATGATAAAATTAAGGGGAGGGTGATTTTGTTATCCTGGTTTAGAGTGATCGCCTCATCCTCTTCTTCCAGGGTTTTCAGGACGTCGTCTATTAAAATCGTGAATAGCCTTGGTGATAGGGGGCAACCTTGTTTGACTCCTTTTCCTTTGATTACTGTCTCAGTTGTTTGTCCAACCCACGCTATAAATGTTCGTTCTCTCATGCATGCTGCGATAATTCTGTTTGTAAGAGGAGTACTTATTCGGCTAAGCAAGATATCTCTTAGGGCATTGAGGTCTACATTGTCAAATGCTTTTTCTATGTCTATAGCTACCACGAAGATCCTTTTACCTTGTCTCCAGTTGGTGTCCAGCACCCGACGGAGGGTAAAAAGATGGTCATCGGTGGACCTATTGTTTAAAAACGCGGTTTGATAGTTCCCTAGAGTTTTCATCTCCTTGTCCAATTTTTTAAGTAGGAAGTTGGCATATATACGATAGCCGACGTTACAGATAGATATCCTCCTGTAGTCATTTACGTCTTTAGGTGAAGTCTTTTTTGGTATTGGTACCTGTTTTGATATTAACCATTCCTCTGGAACTTTATTTTCCACCCATGCTTTCTGCATGACATTTGATACCTGGGCTATAAATTCTTGCGGCGCCGCTTTGTAGAGCTCTGGTGCGATCTGGTCCGTACCTGGTACTGTACCGTTTTTCATCCTCCTAATAATTTTAGATACTTCCTTCATGTCCGGTCCGTCTTCTATAGGTAGTTGATCGTTTTCGCATGCTGTCGTATCTATGGGTGCACCCTCACTCTTTTTCAATTCCGTTACCCAATTCGACATTGGAATAAAGCGGTTAGGGGTAGTTCGGTTTTCCGGTGCTTTTCTAGAGCCTTTCAGAAATTTATAAGTAAACTTCATCCTCATTGCCCGGGGTGCTTTGCTAAGGGTGCGAAAGAACCGTGTACTTTCATTGTGAAAATCCTGTACTTGCGCGGTGCGTAGCTGTTTGCGTGCTGTTTTAATTGTTATATCGAGATTGCGAGTATAAGGAAATTTATATTTCGTAAAAAGGGCTTTTTGGAGTCTGGCAAGAGTTAGTCTGCTTTCTCGCGAGCGGGCGATGCACAAAGGGGGAATAGTCTTTGTGGCCTGTTTAAGGATCTCGTTTAGTTCATTCCACGTTAGAGCCCTACTTGTAACATATTGACTGACTGTTGCTTCTATTTTAGCTGACAGCAGGCGTTGCACTTCTGTTTGGAATTCTTTGACAACTGCTAAGTCTTCTTTTAGTGCTTCGTAATTGATATTTCTGTAGTTAAATATGCTTTTGTTACTTTTAGTACGGCAGGCGTTATTTTGATTGCTATGTTTATTTTGGGCCCAGCTTGAGTTTCGTATTTCGCCCCAGACGAGTTTGTGATCTGTTTTGACTGATTTTTGCTGAGCACCTTGGATGTAGTGGAAAAACACTGGCCGTTGTAAGGTGGTTAATATGTGGTCAATCTGAGATGTTCGGGACCCCATTTGCCATGTCACTTTGCATGAAGGGCGTCCCCATGTCGTTTTTATGCATAAGTTATGCTCTTGTATAAAGTTTATAAGGAGATTTCCGTTGAAATTTGACTCGCAGTGAAATAGGTTATTTTTGGAGATAAGGTGAGTTAAATTTTTAACTTCTTTGGCCCCGATGTGAGCGTTGAAGTCGCCTAACACTATGGGAAAGGCCTTTTTTGGAGCTTGCCGTGGCAGGGTTCCTATTTTTGCGAGGCACGTGGCCGCACCGGCTGGCACGTGTGTGCAGACGATGAATATTTCTGTTGGTGTATCGTTGCCACCTATAAGGAGTTTTAAATGGGTGGCAATAATGTTATTATATTTTTTTATATGTGTTGATTAATTCATATTGGACATCTTTTTGAATGAGTATAGCCACTCCTCTCGTCTCTCGTGGGCGCGGTCCCCCAAGCAAGAGCCAGCGATAGTTGTTTGAGATGAACTCCCCGCTTGTTAAGTGGGTTTCTTGTAACGCTGCTATTGTAATATTACGAGCTGACAGTTCGTGGTCAATGTTGATCTTGTCTTGCAGTGAGGCGCAGCCTCTTACGTTCCATGTTGCTACGGAGACCGATTCACACGGTAGGTTCGGCCTGGCTTCGGGTTTGGGAGCGGTTCGTAGTAACCTTAACCCTGTCGAATCGACATTCTTATCGCTGTCGATTGAGCTGTTCAACGTGATTATTGCTGGATCTTGGGTGCCTATTAACAAGCTAGGACTTAATAATTCTCTGTGTTGGTCCGTTATTTTTGGTTGGCTACGATAAACTGCGCTTGAAGTTTGGTACTTCTTGATCGACTGTCTCGTGTTCGCTGTCTCCGGTGTGGAGTTTACAATCCGAATTGAGTCGTAGTGTTGATTATGGTAGTAGAGGTGTAGGGTTGCCATTTTGTGGGCCTCGTATATGGGAGCCTTATAGAGCAAGGGTGTTTGTTGGTCCATGTGTACATATATATTGAGCATGAAATAACTCGTAGTCGCTAGTAGGATTTCCTCGCCGCCCCAGAACCCGTCTTTGGACTGATTTTGGATATATTCCTCTACGAGTTCGGCGCAGGGGGGCCAGCTGATAATGGTAGATCCATTGTAGTCCGCTACACTTCCATTGAGCGCTAGTCGAATTTGATCGTCATCTTTTTCAGCATCTAGGTGATTAGCGAGTATCTCTCGGAGTTCCTTGTGGTCGACGTTCCTATCTAATACAATGTTTAGTTGATCTGCTATCGCTCTGTATAGGCAGTTGCCGTCTTTAGGTATTGCGTATACAGTGTAAACTCTTTATAACGTCACTCGATTTAACGACAAACTCCTTAAAACGTCGAAATTGCTTGAGTTTGGTTGGTTTACCTTGTTTTGTATACAGTAATACACTCTATATACCGTCACGGTCACTCTATTTAACGACCACAAGATGGTATGATAAAACATTAAGCAATACTTTCTAAGTTGCCGAAATTGATAAAAACTTCAGCTGTGTACGTTTTTTTGTTTGCTGTTTTGTTGTTTTATTATCCTGCACGTGTTTACTTTTACTGACGTACCGGAGATTCTAAGAAATGTTGTCTTTTGTTTTTGTATGATGAACTTGCACATGTTTACGATGGTCACTAGGCTTTTGTCAAGTTCTATTGCAGTTTCTTACAGACTTTCGAACTGTAAACATTTTATTAATACGCTCAATAGAGGCGGGAGAAAAGATAAGTGAAGTTGGAAGACGCTTTGGATTTAGCCGCTCTACCGTGTCTATAATATGGAAAAACAAAGAAAAAATTCTGCAAGCAGAGGACGACGGAAAAACTGCTAAGAAATTAAAGAAACACCAATACGAAGACCTGGTAGAAAGATATTTTTTTGTTTCCCCCCATTTAACGACCACTCTCTATAACGCCGAAAAATGCTCAGTCCCTTGAGTGTCGTTATATAGAGTTTACACTGTATTTCCATTGTGCTGGCGGCTGTACGTTGTTTATCTTTTACTTTCGGGTGTCTTATTTAATTCACTTGCAGGTGATGACGTTGCACAACAGCATGTAACAATCACTGTACCTATTTACCTACGAATACCTACGCTGCGCCGTAAAACTGGCAACTATGGTAACACCTGTAACTCCGCTTTATCTAATGATCACCTGAGCTACCACTAGAACGTAATTAGTAAGCTGTAAAGAGGTTCATTGTCACTATAAGTACCAGTAGCTGAGCTTTCAGAAAAAAGGAAAAGGAAAAAAAGACGTTTGGCACGTGGCACTGATGGGGAAGTACAAATAAAGATTAAAGTTACCTCAACAATGGGACGACCAATTCACAACAATTAACTAGGTATGGCCACGTGCGGTCTCTGTCCCTCTGTTGCGTCGTCGATGAAACCCTTGTTTCTTAATGGTTTTTTTTTTTAAACTTAATGGTTTTAGTGCCTTTGTTTCGGATCCGTAAATTAGGGTAGTGTCGGCGGATGTTTAATTGTGTTAAATATCTTCTGTGTTAAATATTTTTTATGATGCCTTAGAAAAGTGCCGGCTTGTGATGAGGAATATAAATGCAAAAGGGACCTCTTTGCGTCAATGATGCCGTTTGTCAAGCTTTGTTCCTTAGTTTTTTAGCTCCCAGATGTTGCTTCTTTAATAGTTTTGGGAATGGTGTAATAAAGCAAAGCAAGGATTTATATTTTTACTGCGCTCCGCCTTTTTGTTTTTAGAAAATGCGGCGCTATTCTCTTGGAAAGTATTATGCAATGTTCCTTTATTGTGTTGTTTGTACTGTCAGGGTTCCCAGACGAGCTGGTCACCAGATGTTGGTGGCTAGCTAGCTTTCTCTTGGTTGTTTTGCTTTGAACACGCAAAAAATTATGACTAGCAGAAAGGCGGAACTGTCCCTACGTCTAATGTAATAAATATTGAATATCCGTTCAAAATGTGTGAAGTATACGTATATCTAAGTGTGTGTGTGAGTATATATATATTTGTATTCAGATGACAGTGTCCATTGGTACAAACAAAAATAATAACATTACATGCAAAAAATTATGATGTATGATATATTGATGATGACCACTTTTGATCGAGCCTTGGGTTCGTTTGGTAATCGTCGTTTTAAGTTAGGGTCAAACTGTTAGGTCGTCTTTTTTGTACCCATCGGCCCACACTGGTTAGTCCTAGAGCTATCGCTTTGATACTTATTTACTATTCGCGTCTCTGTATTTAACAGCCGTGTTTTTATTAGTACCTCTAGGTAGTTATTATGCTCCTCTTAGTAAGCCCACCTTATTGATATTTCACGTAAATGGGTATTCTGTAAGGATTTTAGCCGGTATTTAAAAAGAAACCGATATAACGCGATATTTCCAATTATTTTGTGGGATTCATGCGACACTCTATGTTCCCTGTAGGCATTGGCACGGCGTGACTAGAGTGCTTGGCCAAATACTAGATAAAGGACGAAAAGAGAACGACAACTTTCCGGCCTTTTAGTACCTCTGGAGTAAAGAACGGTTCCCAATTAATCCCTGATTCTAGAGCGTTTTCGGATTTAATTTGCGATAGTTATGCACCGCTTGGGATTAGTAAGCGTTTTTGTTGTAAATTTGGTTTTCCTGAAGTGCGGACAAGCTGGCGGATTTAGCCGCACCGCAACGCTATTGCTTGCGAACTGCGTCTACGCGCCAAATTGTTATATTTACCTAATAGGTGTTAATAATATGGGAATAAGGAATAAATAATCGTGTCTGATCCAGTACTGGCTTATATGACTACTATGTCTGCATGTATATTGTTAATTTTTTTTGGTAAACTATAGAGGCTGGGTAAACCTATTTGATGTTGAAACGGCTACTTATGGACTTTGTATACTTATGCACTCTCCCCGTATGCGAGCCGTGTCTCGCGAGAAGTTAAATAGCTCTTGAGCTGCAGTTGGTTTTGTAAGGTACAAAACTTGGGAGCTTTTGTTTATTTATTTAATTAATTGCTCTTATTTGAGCTATAATTATGTGGACGAATAATAGCGTGTTTGCTATTGTGAAAAAATTAAACGGACTTGTGCGAGCATGCGTTATAAAGTTTACGTTCTGGGAATCAGTTACTCGTATGCATGTACATGGGCAAGTTAGATTATAATGTGTGGGGGCCTGTATGTTAACGATGGTCAGTACAGGAACGGGCTCACCGAGTTTGCCAGTGTAGAAGATGTAGATCGCGCCGCGTGTCAGCAGTTGGGCGAGTGGCGATGGTAGGCTGCGGGACGGCTACACGCAGCTAGCACGGTTGGTGTGAACACGGCGTCAGTCACTTAATATCACTCACTGGAGCACTTAAATATAATAAAGACGCGAATAACGCGATGCACTGTTGTAAATATGTACACTTAAATAGCAAAATGCAGCACTGAGTTGATGTTCGGTCGCGCAGACTTGAGCTTGCCTATAGTATGCGCACTCAGGTCACTTTTGTCAGCGAAATTGCGTTAACATCTGGTACAAGACGTCTATTGTTTCGTGGGGCTCCGGGACGCGTCCGCTCGGTTTGGGATCCCAAACGAAACTCCTTTCGGAAATAATCGCTCCAGAAGTAAAAAAAAAATGTGTCCCCCCCCCCGTCTAACTTTTGAACCATAAGTTTTAAAAATATGAAAAAAATCTCAAAAGTAGAACTTTATAAAAACTTTCTAGGAAAATTATTTTGAACTTGATAGGTTAAATAGTTTTTGAAAAAAAATTACAAAATAATTTCTGAACTAAGTTTGTAATTTAACCGTATAAGCAGGTGTTTATTGTACCTGTAATTTCTACAAAATCACAATGAAAAGACGTGCTTTCCTTATCAGATTCTGACCTGATGATAATGGAACCAACTGTGAAGTCTTTCAAATAAAAAAAGAAGAAGTCGGTTGAAAACATGTAGCATGTGTCAGTGATCAATTTCAATTAATACTTGTCACCATTTAAGAAATTCACAATTTCTGAATAAATGTTGTCTTAGGTATAGTCTTCAACACTGTAAGTGGCGCGTTTACGGTATCGAAACATCAGGGCGCGTAGCCAACGTACCAATCGTTAACGCTCCGTAGCGAACGAAACGCACCTGTCACTGTCGCACTAATATGGAAGAGTGATAGAGAGGTGACTACGATACGCTACGGCGCGTTAACGATTGACACGTTGGCTATGCACACAGGTAAGACCGGTAGGTGTATGATAGTCGCGATTACCTTTCAGTTAATAATTCATTTAATTCTTTACTTAAACCTTAAGTGACAATTTGGTATTTTATTTTCTAGTTACATGTCTTACATGGTTTATATATAGTAGTAAAAATTAAACCAAAGAAATGAAGTTATTAAAATAATAAATGACGAATGTGCGTGTGTGAAACAAAAAAAAATTATGTCAAAGTTAATTAAATAAAAATTACCTAGCCAGGATATCGGCTTGATTTCGTGATAGTACGCCAACCACGATTAAGCAAGCATATTGAATTTAATATTTAATGTCTGAGAAATTGATATACCTACATTCAATTAATTTTTCAATCACTAATAAAGTTCAATCACGCAAACCCTAAAATCATATTTTTAATTCAAGACATTAATCCTGAATCCTGGTCAGGGCATTTATTTGTGTGTTTATCACAGATATTTGTTCCTGAGTTATGGGTGTTTTCTATGTATTTAAGTATTTATTAAGTACCCATAACTAGACCCCGTTATCGGAGGTGCAATTTGGTAGCTTGTCATTCTTAGGGATGGGTAAAAATTATTTTGAAATACTAGCTGCATGTGTATTTTTCCTTTAACATAATGAGAGTGACTTTAATTAAACGTGATTATTTTGTAAAACATGACTTATTAAAAAATGAATATTTATTTACCTTTTTCATTTTTATAAGTAACAATTTTCAATCTTAATTTTTAGGGTATTCTGCGAGAAGTGACTGTATTTTTAATATTAATATACGAATAAAATATGCTTGTAAATACAGCTAAATAATCGAAAATATTGTTGTGAGATGACATTTGACGATATTGACGTAAATAATTTATTTTCAGTATAGGTGGCCAGTATTATATCTCTATGTTTATCTCAAGAGCGTTCAGGCACGGCCCTGCAACGGCTGCAACTCGAAACATTAGAAAAGTAAAATAGCAACCATATCGTTATTGTTCGACTGATAATGGTTTCTACTTCTTATGACAATCATTATCATGGGTGACAAAAAAAAACATGTAAAATTTTAGTCTAAAAATCGTATATAAAACAAATTGACAAGAAAAAGGAAAAGTATCGATATCGACATCATAAATATTTTTACCCCTCCCGAAGAACGTCAAGCTACCAAATTGCACCTCCGATAACGGGGTCTACCCATAACACAAGCCTTATTGAGCTTACTGCGGGCCTAGGTCGATTTGTGTAAGATTGTCCTATAATATTTATTTATTTATTATTTATTTATTTAATCTGACAGTTCTCTCCATACAAAGTGATTTACAATGTAGGGCAGGGTCTGTCAGATTATTGTCTTGAATTACAAATACTATACAGGGTGTAATAAAAAGGCTATTGATCCGTTTAAGGGCATAATTGGTACCCTATTCTAATTACGAAAAACTAAGAATATTTTTTTCTCGCTAAAAAATTGGTTTTGTATGGAGGGTTGGCCGGCCGGGCCAACGTTGAGGCGAGTTCAACCTGATCTGAGTGAATACATGGATACGGAACTGTTAACATGTTACGTTGAGATGGTTGTCTGGAAGAGATCGCTTTTTAGCGATAAGACCGCCAATTGTTTTACCTCTGATTATTCTGTTTGTAACTTGTATTTTATGTGTTTCTTTATTTTGAGGTGTGCAATAAAGAGTATTTATGTTATGTTATGTTAAATTTACCATACCAATAACCGCGGCCATCACATGACCATTTGATCACTATAAATAGTACGTTATTTTTTTTATTGTTATGCTCGTACTTTCATTGAAATGGCTTCGGCATGGTTTGAAAAGTTAACGACACCCTACCGTTATACCAATAGGTAATAAGCACATACACCTGCCTTTCAATCATACAATTACGGATCTTGGAATTTCTATGTAATAATTTCTATAGTTTGAAAATTATAGGTCCGAAGTAACCTACTGGCAGAGAGTATGTATTTAATAGAGGCGCAAAGTCTAAGAACTTTGAGACCTCAGGTCTGAAACGCCATCTGAACGAGGGCAAACCAAATTTACCACATAATGGCAACCGTGCAGCGCCATCTAGTAACGAGTGGCGTCACTACGGTTCCCCTACATTATGCGATAACTTTGATTTGCTCTCGATCAGATGGGGCTTCTTCAGGCACAGAATAACTAATAGTACTACCGTACAGAAAATTCACTCCTTCAAAAAAGTCAGATTTAGGTATAAAATTATACCTATACTCACCGCCTGCAAGCAAAATTGAAACTTATAACCGCGCACGAACCGTGAATCTTCTTTGCGCGCCGCAGTTTTATGACCGAGCTGTGAGGGTTGTCACCTGACAAGTTTTTGTACCTATACCTCCTGATTTATTATTTTTAAGATAAATATGTAGGAATTACAAACGTAGATGCTGTAAACATGAAATTTTTATCCGGAGATAGAAATTTTTTAGAGATAAAATAAATAAATAATAAATAAATAAATATTATAGGACAATCTTACACAAACCGACCTAGTCCCACAGTAAGCTCAATAAGGCTTGTGTTGTGGGTACTAGACGACGATGTATATAATAGATAGATATAGATAAATACATAGAAAACATCCATAACTCAGGTACAAATATCTGTGATAAACACACAAATAAATGCCCTGACCAGAATTCGAACCCGGGACCTCCTGCTTCGTAGGCAGGATCACTACCGACTGGGCTAGGAGGCCGTTCAATTCAAAAATAGGAGAGATTATATCTGATTCTCACGGAAGTATGTATACCACAGCCGTATTCCTTTGAAAATATGTCAGTCAGTTCCTAATATTGTTTCTGGGCAACCAATATTCAATAAATTAAGGATGTTTATTTTAACTATTACTAAGTAAGGACTTCGGGACCTTTCAATATCGGCGGGAATTTAAAATGTTATTTCTGCTTCTTTGTTCTTCCGTTTTTTCAGACATCCGTAAAGACATCTTTTATACGGATTAGATCGAGGTTTAGGTTTCGAAGCCATTGTGTATTTTTCAATTTTGCGCGAGCGCCACGTGAGACGACTATCGTGCCAGTCGAGCGGCAGCCCACTGCCATACGCCTACCCGGGAGGCGCGCCGGCCAAATATACCTAAACTGCGTAGTGAAACCCCCCTGCTTCAGGCTAGGAGCCTGAAAAAGTTCTCAACTGTATTGCGAACGCAAACTTGTCAACCGATGAGGTTATCAATTCGTCGGGATTCGTTTTTTTTTGCAATTTATTTTTTATTTTTATGTATGTTCATCGATTATTTGAAGACGGCTGGACCGATTTGGAAAATTCTTTTTTTGTTTGAAAGAGTATACTTCACAGTTGGTCCCATTGTAACCTTGTGTGTCAGGATCTGATGATAGGATCCTGGAGAAATCGAGGGAACTCTTCAACTATTATAGACAGGATTTGAGTATTTTTACAGCAGCTCGAGCATTTGCTTTTGGAAAGGTGGAGGCTAAGTGAAGTCAGTTCTTTATTGTTTAAAATTATTTTGTATAAATCCTTGCAGTTAGTACACGCTCGGGCTCGGCTAGTATTCGGGGGTTTCTTTTAAGCAGCGCATCACATAAGCTTAGGATTAGTCAAATTTGCCAAATCACTCCATATTGAACTTCCATACCATCAACTACTTTCGCTCTTAACTTCCCCGTTTTTGGCACTGCCTTTGTAAACCAGTACTCTGGACATTATACATACATCTACTTGTACATCGAAGTTTTATTTGAATCATCGAGTTCCTGTTTACGGCGGCTACAACTGTGCCGCTCTATTTCATATATCTAGATTAGGGTATGGCCTTAACCTACGTCCAAAAGAGAGGTATGGGTACTGCGAATGTCATCTCGCTATGTGTGGTAGGGCACAGCACAGCGAATGTAATCTCGCTCAAATCGGAAGCAGAGCCCAACTGGCGAAGTAACTCCACCTTACAGAAAACCACATAGAAATAGCACTAGATCCTAGACATAGTGTTGTGTTCCTGCTGGTAAGTAAGATTGCCCAAGAACTCAAAGAGGACCCATTGTTTTGACGATGAGTGACCCTTTTGTTTCTTAAATTTAGCCGTCAACACAGTTAATCCACCTTTTTGTAGTAAGGGTTGGCAACGCACATGTGACACCTCTGGAGTTACGGGCATCCATAGAGGTAGCTGCTAACCATCAGGCGAGCCGTATTTGTTTGCCACTGTCGTGGTATTTAAAAACATCTCTCTGCTGTAGTATAGTAGATTTAGTTCAAAGGAAACTGCAACTGACCTTCTGCGGAGGCTGGTGTTGCTTCTTCACGTCGATCCAGAACCTGGCCAGGTTGATGCCCAGACCGATCAGCGCCAGTATGAAGAATTTCACCTGGAACGACAATAAGGCGTTAAGGGGTGTGCCAGTCTCGAGAATTCTTTACCCGTTTTGTGACATTCTCACTCGAGTTTTTTTTCTTTTTTTTCTGTTCTCCAATTTTTCCATCCTATTTATTGTATTAATATGTATTAGTTTATCTTGTTGTATATAAGTAGTAGTATGTAACCATATATGTGTAAATGTCTATGTTTTGTAAATATATGTTTGGTTTTAGTAATTACTATTCTCTACTCTATAAAATTTTCCTCCTGCACCAACTCACAAATCTCAGTTTGACCAAATTGTTGACTGGTAGAGAACTCCATTTGGCATTAAGTCCGGCATTTGTACATTATCACTTGTTGTGCAATAAAGTTTAAATAAATAAATATAGTAAACTGTAACGTTCTTGAGAACGGCACATCTCTGTTACAGAAGTTTTTTTATTTATTTTAAGTTTTTAAAGGTACATTATACCTTAGGCAATCTCTACCAGTCAAGAATAGGGTAAAACAGAAATGCCAGGGTGGGTACAACTTAATGCTTTCAAAACTAAGTACTACAATTACGGTGGTGAAGCTAGAGAAAGTAGATAGATAGATTTATTATTCAAAAAGGTAGGTATACAAAACGTAGTCAAATTGGAAGACTAAAAGGCTAAGGATTTTATTTCTTTATTTGATAACGTTTAATAATAATATTTTAATAAATTATTTAAGGTACAAAATAGGTACCTACATGACATGAGAAAACTTAGTTATATCTAAAATATGGTGTTTTACAAATTCATATCCAAAAAGACACAATTAACAAGTTTCTGATTTTTCGACTACGTCTGCAATATCTTAAAGTAATATATCTATTTCATTGGCGATTTCACCCGGATAATTACTATCATTAAAATAAAACCGTAAAACGCCTGCTACGTTATTCTAAGTGAAATTTTCTCCCGAACTCTCATGGTCTGTTAAATAGTCTGTTTATCCACTTTCATGTTTGTCCATGCGTGTAGCTATTGACTTAACGACTCGTAATCGATTTCTGCACCAAGCGTTATCGCATATGAAGGATATACGTAAAGAACATGTCTAGTCACTTTAACAACATTTACATCACACCTGGCCATAATGTGAGTTTTATCGCACGCTACGCGTACGGTAAAACTCGCATTATGGCCAGGCGGGGACGTAAAATTGTGTACTCACCACGGGCAGTAAAAAATAAAGCCCTCTATCGCATATTTACAACCCTCGCCTGCGGCTCGGCTTACAAATACCTGCGATTTCGGGCTTTCTTTCTTTTACAGTCCTTGGTAAGTAATGTACTATAAGAGTGATGTAGTCAAAATTTTAGAGATAGATTTTTAGTTTTGAGTATTTTTGAGTAAGTTAATTTTAGGTTATGGACGATTATGCTATTCGTGTTTATGGAAACTGAACTATTATGACGATGGTTTATTATACAGTTTAAGATTATGGAATATGAGTTTTATAATTTATGAAAATATGAAAATTTTGTCATGCAAATTGTAATTACGCTATTCGTTGTTATGAAAAATGAAATTATATTTTTTGTTTGTATACTAATCATTACACACCCGTTTTTTGTGTCCCCAAAATAGTAGTTTATGTAACTGTTACGTAATAAGGGTCCTTAAAACATGAGTGTGGTTTTATGAAATGAGCCGCAGGCGAATTTCATAATAAGATCACACGAGTGTTTTAAGGCCTAATTACGTACAGTTGCATACACTGCTTTATCTACACTCATATTATATATATTAAATTAATTGTTCGGAAACCATAGAATGACCGCCATTGTACCGTCATGGCCTACTCGATTGTGCCGGCGCTCGCGCGGGACCAATCGAGTTGGCCATGGCGGTAACATTATGTTATCAAATTCGATGTTCCAAATTTGAAACTCATTGCTTAACAATATTTGAGCATGCATAGTTAAAATTACGTTACTGCCGCAGATAAGAAACTTATCATAGTTAAATCGTTTGTTGTAATGCTTGTCATTGTCTTCGGTTTTTGAACGCATTTTAGAGTACTTACAGTATGAGTGTAGATAAAGTGATTTACCTAC
This sequence comes from Pammene aurita, assembly GCA_947086415.1. Taxonomy (NCBI): domain Eukaryota; kingdom Metazoa; phylum Arthropoda; class Insecta; order Lepidoptera; family Tortricidae; genus Pammene; species Pammene aurita. The sequence goes on from OX352312.1 coordinate 7,498,662, forward strand.
GTTTATATTGAACTGTAACATAAGTTGTTAGTAATAATCATTAATTGCGATCTCTAAGTTTTAAGATAAGACTCACATTTTCTCAAAAAAAAAATCTTCTTTCCATGTTCATACCGTCAAGTCAAGACAGAGTTATAGCCTGAGTTTTCGAGAAAGGCAATTTTGTTTATATTCTGAGCAATGACGCGTAGTTTCAGTGACCGCGAGGCAACCGGATGGCTCGCGGTAATTAAGCTCCCTACGTGTTGTTTAACCACCCTGTGTAACTCGAACTGACACACGTTGGACTTGGTTTTTCATCCTTTCCCCCCTCAATTTCCAGTATCTTTATGTGGTGAAGAACGAGTATGCAAATTGCCATTCATACCGGGTGGTCTATCGATCCGTTAGAGTTGGAGAAAAAAATTGGTTGGTGATGGGGGGAAAAGAAAAACAAAGTCCAACGTGGGTCAGTTCTGGTTGCACAGGATGGTTCCACAACACTTAGGGAGCGTAAATACCGCGAGCCATCCGGTTGCCTCTCAGATACTGTAACTACGCACCATTGCTTTAACTATTAGACATTGCAGTCCAGGTTATAATCCTTAAAGGAATAGAATAAACCAAATTACCTGCAACTTAAAGGACAGGATTTGCAGCAGAGTCCCGATCTTCGCCTTCAGCACAGCTCCGAGGATCAACAGCTTCAGGATAGCCTTCTTCTTCTTCTTCTTTTTGCCTCTTTGCTCTAAAATCATAATAATATTATAGAAGATCACGGACAAAGAAGTTGTATTCTTTGCGAACTCATTAAAATTGCCAAAATGCGTGTATAAAATTTTAACATTAAATTGTGTAAATAAAATAGTTCTTCTTTCTAATCTAAATAAATAGAATCTTTAGAATTTAAAAATCAAGTCCTGAAATGTAGGTATTTACATATATGTGAAACATATCACATAGTTATACATATTTAAAAAGCATAATACGAGCAGTTATACAGTGTGTAAATTTTATACGGGCGTATTTTGTACTGGCGATTCGTATTGGACCTAGGGAACCTAACATTTATTTCTTTATGAAAGTATAATCATTCAGCCCGTAATGTATTGCATCCATGACAATTAACTTACCGATGCGTCATGTCAGTTATGTCAGTTTTCAATCAGTTGGATAGCGTACATTGGTGCCCGGTAGGACTTTAAAAAATCGTTACACATAATTAATAACACTATTTAACAAAATTATTATAGTATATGAGTCCTATTGCTGGATACTATAGGTGGATAAAGTATACGCCCGTATAAAATTTACAGGCTGTATGTATCTGATATGCTATGTATAGTAATTATTATGATGTATTTTATGAGGGTCGATTTGTATAAATGATTTCTGAATAGTTTAGAGTCTAAACCTGACTAGGTTTAGACTCGAATAGAATCGAAAACATGAATAGAATAGACTTATTCTAGCCAGATATCTCAATAAGTAGTTTAGATTCCAACACGGGAGTAAAATTCAATAAGTAATCATTCATTAACAATATTCTCGCAGATTATTATACACTTTAGTATCGTAAAATAAGGCAGCTAACAATCTAATACGAGATCTAAATGAAATAAAAACGTCTATAAAATGCATTCTTACAATAAAATATTACATGCTATTCAGTTTCATGCGATTTAAAAATGCAACGAAAACCGATTTCACCGAGTAATAGGTACTTTCTTTCATTGCTCAGAAATTGTAGAGCTAAGTATAAGTAAATTATTATATTTATTACATTGGATACGACTAATCAGTGTCACGATATAACAATTTTCCTGTTTTGCGCTTTTCCTGTATTCTAGTCTAGTTATAGTTTCCTTATTTATTGTGTTATTAATTAACTTGCGGTTCTCGACCTCGACCTCTTTATTCGATTGTTAATTTTAGGTTGTTAGTTTTAGTGGAATTTCATTCTCTCCTCTTGGTTGCCCTGAAAACCAGCGCCATGGCTATAGAACCTTTAGCTATCGGCATATGCTGAGCGGCATCCTTTTTGGTGTTCTGTACTTTAGGATGAAGATGTAGAATAAGTTTATATATTATTATTATTTTCTGTTCCACCAAATAAACAATTTCTATTCTATTCTATTTTATGCCTGCCAAATGTATTCCAGCACTGAATGATTTTTATAACGTTCATACATCAGGGGGTATAGTCAACGTCGCAATCGTTAACGCTCCGTGGCGTATCGTAGTCATCTCTCTTTATCACTCTTCCAAATTAGTGCAACAGTGACAGGTGCGTTTCGTTTACTAAGGCATTCTGGAGGGTTCCGTTTGAGCTTCAAGATGGCTGCGTCATCTTTGGAATAGTTTTTTGTTTTTTGCTCATTTACGTAGTTCAGTGTGTAATATTGATAGCTTATTGTGCGGTGACCTAACGAACAAGTGTGCAGCTAATGAAAAATTAGTCTCAAAACGCGAGTAACCATCCTTTACTTGAACAAACGGTTATCCGGGGTCCCGGCCACCCACGTGTTTGTAAGGAGGCTATCACTTTACAATCAACAAGGCCTTAACCGAACAACGTTGCTTTTATTTTATTTTACAAATGAATACAATCATAAGTGTACCTTCATTGGCAGAATTCGCCTCGCTAAAATAGGCGAGGAGTAAAAGCCATTAATTAAAAGAAAAAAAAAGGCATTCTGGACATTTTTTAAAATGGTACGATGAGGTTACAAAAATAATAATTATTTTGGAAAACCTATTATGTAAAGTAACACTTTACTTTCAGTTATTTTGACACTGTAAAGGAATTATAAAAACGTAAACTTGTTTCGATTCAATGCATTATAACAGTAGATATAATTTTCGTGCACTAAGTGATCTAATGGGTTTATCATGCAATGCAAGTCAAGATGCAAACCGTGCAAATGCATTTCAAAAGTAATTACCAGTATTGTTCAAAGTTGTTTTGTTCCTGCAATTATACTGAACTATTAGTTACTGTAATTTGTTGATGTTTCTTTATGTTTTACAAGTTAATCAATTTATTTTATTTAGTGAACTTATGTCATTTAATTTATGATGTTAGCTTCTTTTTTGCAAATTTCTCGTTAGGTAATACTATCAGTTTTGAAATATTGCTGTAAACAATTTCATCACTTCTATTTTTTTTATCTACCCTTTTCTGCCTTGGTAAAACAACGCATCTGCAAAGAAAGCTTGCATCGTAGGGCCTATTTCTCCAAAGGTATTACACTAATAATAGTAGTCTAATACCATTCGAGAAACGGGCCCTTGGTAAAACGGGTAGAAACTTTCTATCTAAATAACCAGAATTTACATGCAACCACCACCAACCTGTGACTCCACTCTTATCCGCGACTCCATCTTCAACCTCATCACTCTTCACAGCATGCTCGACAGCGGCATCCAGAGCCTTCTCCCCCATGCTCAAGAACTCGCTCATCATTCCCCTCCCCTTCCTTAACGTTGCATTCTCAACCCTGTCTCCTATGACCCAAGATTGAGTTTTCCCGAACGCTCGACCTTTGGGCTCCATTTCTTTCATGGGCATCATCATGGGCTGAACCAGGTGGATCTTGGGGGGCTTTTGCTTCTTTTTCTTCATTTTCTTCTTTTTGTCCTGGGCGCCGGTGGAGATGGTTATGCTATCGATGCCGCCCCCCTCATCGTGTTTTCTGGACATCGCCCTGTGTAGAAAATAAGAGACTTAAGTGAAAGTCGGGTTTACGAGGATAGTTTAAGGAATGACTTTAGACTGCCTTTGCACTGACGCGAACACGAGAGGAGACGTGCGTAATGTTTAGTGTGTAAGTTAGTGTTTAAGACTATATTTAGTTCATACTTCGTTATAGCATACCTCACATAGTTTTAACATCGGTACTTAACACTAGTTAAAATGAGCGCGGTCTCGCAAACTGTTATCGTAGTTTAAAATTATATAATAAATTAAAATTGTTAAATGTTTTATACTTTTGATACAAAAATATAATAATTAACCAATAGCATAATAACCGCCGCTTATCTCCGCCTCAGTGAAAGACCGGTCATCATTTCAGGGGTTTTCCTAAATTATGAATTTACAATACTTATAAATCACTTAATAATCGACTTTCAATCCGAAGGTCTCGGGTTCGAATCCCGGCTCGTACCAACAGGATTTCAAAGCCGGATCCCTCTCGTGCATGAGAGGAGGTCTGTGCCGAGCAGTCCCAATTTATTAACTAAACCCTCTACTAAACATAACACTCGCACGCTTCACTCGACCTGACACCTGCGGACCGGTTCAAACATAATTCGAGCTCGGGTGAAAGTGAGTCAATGCGTCATGTAGTGAGTTCGATTCCTCGATAAACAAATACGTATATCTTTCGCTTTTTACTATGTAAAGATGCAAATCAGGTGTAGTTTGTTCTCAATTAGAGTATAGTATTTGTGTTACGTGGTATGCTGACCGTTTTGGTACGGACAGCAGATGAAGTGGTCGAGGAATGGCACGCTCTTTTTCGACTGAATACAAAACTTTCAAATTATTTGTAGCGACGGAAAAGATATAGACGGCTCAGTACAACATTGGCCCCCAAAACCGGTCCTTTTATTCCCCTGACAGTTATCACTTGCCGTTATCGAGATGTTTCCGTTTACCATGACAACGTTTCCCATTATAAATATTATTTGAAACGGGGTATTTACCAGTTGTATATTCGAGTTTTTGTGCACCCGATATTTCGGCGCAGTTGCATTCGCCATCATCACGGAGTTACTCATATACATGGTAAATACTCCGTTTCAAATAATATTTATAATGTGAATGACCATGTGAGCTTGAAATCGTATAAAATTTCCCATTCAAAACGGGAATTATTATTACTATCGCTGTTTAACACAAGAGTTGTGAATGTTGTTATTGGTCAAAGTTTTGATTGTCTAAAATTAAGTTTTAGAAGACAAACGTCATGCGCGGTATGTATATTTATTGTACCTATGCCCTACCTCCAAATTAATAGTTTTTTTGGGGTCATTATTTACTGCTAATAATACTCGTATAATTTTATCCTTCGCTGACTATTTGTCCGATAATATAATTTGTTTATGCGTTTGATTTTAATTTGATACCAAACAAGATTCGAACTGTAAAAAAAGACGTTTGCCTTACTCAGATTATCCCTTTCTGGTTATCAAGTTCATATCAAAAAGAGAGAAAGAAAAGTTAAGCAACTTCAATATGATACGCGAAACGTGAAAAATAGGGACTGTTTGTCAGAATCATAATTTATTTAGATATCATTATGATTACAAAAGAATGTCATTTTGGTAACATCCGTAACTGATGATAGTGATTAATGATTATGATTTTAAAGCAAGGGTGTAAATCTCCACAAAGTGACAGCTACGGCCTTGGAACGTATCTGATACGTTTACGGGGTTGTCAAAATCTCTTTTGTTTATTTGCGGTATGACTACAGATACGATAAAATATTTAAGCAGTATATAGCAGTAGTTTTGTTCCAAAATAACAGTTAGATTGGGCAAATTAGGTAATAAATCGGACATTTATCTAGTTTTGTATTAAAATTACTGATGGATAAGGTAGATTGAGGCAGATTGGGGCAGGTCCAGCAATCAAACTAATCGCGTACTTGTCAACCCTAGATAATCGTATTCAGACGTCAAAATTGTATTCAGACGTCATGTGTCACCGTTCATCTGTCAAACACTGATTTTGTAAGTAAGATAAACTTCTGTTTATATTATTTCTGTAGTTAAGTTAGAATACCGGTCACTGCTGTCATGCCATCTTTCTATTTATAATTGATTCGAGACTATTATAACATTAACAAGATGAAATAAAGAACGTCCATGGACAGTGAAATCACGTTACACATACGCTAACCGACTTAATAAAATGGAGCTAATGTGTTAACCAAACATCATTGTTTGAGTAGAAAAACAAATTTCTCTAGTGACAGTGTCAAATTTCGTTTCCTATGCGCAAGCGCAAGTATTTGTCTAACGTTAGGAAAATTAGGTGTTGAATGACATACAGGGGATTTGCAGATGGTGACCAGATTTTTAGATGCAGCAATTATTTAGAGCAACGGTTTTTTTAATCCACCATCAATTTTTTATTAATAAAATAATTATATATTGTTGTTAATTCAGCAGACTGAGATCAAGATCCTTTGTTCAAAAACACTAGAAAAAAATTCTTAATCCATAAATTCTAAAAAATGTCTATATAAATATCTGTATATAGGTTGTATAGGTAGTGTATAGGTTCTTAAAGGGTAGGCAACGCGCATACGAATCCTCTGGGGTTGCAGGCGTCTATAGGCTACGGTAACTGCTTACCATCAGGCGGACCGTGTGCTTGTTTGCCATCGTCGTGGTATAAAAAAAAAAAAACTTATATATAACTCATTTTAGGGTTCCGTACCAAAATGGTAAAAAAGGAACCGTTATGGTGCTCTGTCTGTCTGTCACAAAGCCAATTTTCTCCAAAACTACTGGACCAATTGAGCTGAAATTTTGGACACATATGTAAATCATCAACCCAAAGGCAGGCATCTAACGTCAATATATAAATTATAAACATGGGGGGCATTTACATGAGAAATTAAAAAAAAAAGTGCAAAATATATTGTGTGGTAGGTATATTAAATAAAAGCGCTTAATGTGAGAATCTTAAATCACATATCTACAATTGCAGGCGTATATATGCTAAGGTAGCTGCTTACCACCAGACGGGCTATATGTTTGTTTGCCACCTCGTGGTATAACAAAATACAACAGCTACAAAAACAGAATCCAGAGCATCTTCAGTGACTCATCATTTTCGACATAATATATTATGTTTACACAAAGAAAGCAGGATGTATATGTGGGCAAGAGAAACTCATAGTAATTATGTTCTACATGCGGTGCGTTTGACTCGATTGGTCTACTGAGCTGCGAAGAAGATCGTAAGCGAAGCGAAGCGTTCTGTATATATGATGTTTTTGAATAACTAAGTTTCCTGTGGTTTTCCTAATTATTGAGTAGGCTTCTAGTTAAACGGGGTTTCTATAGAAATTATGTTTAGTTCATACCTAAGTATGGTTTAAAGAAAATATCAGAAATCTTAGAGAAATTGAAATGTAAGTGGCATTATATGATACGTAATGTTTGTGTGACAATTTTTTTGTATAAATAGTCAGTATTGTACAATTTTAAAGGAACTTAAGTTAAGCCAAGTGTTTTTCCTAAATCTTGAAGTCGGTTAAAAATAGGATTAGGAGTGAGCCTGTAATCTTTAGAGACCAGGATCGAACACGACCCCCTGGACATATATGGGTTAAGGTAGATCATGGCCCCATATGCGTCCCCTAGCTACAACCTTGACATTTTGTAGTTATTTAATGTAATTGAAAAACTCACATAACAATACGGAGCCGAAATCTACCATGGAGTGGAATCTACCAGGTAGCTCTCTTCACACACAAGGACTTAGATGCGTTTCGTCAGCGAATTGTAAACCCGTACCGCACCATGCGCAGCAATAAAAGCTTGGGCACCCACTGCCGGACACAATTAAAAAGGATGCGGCTTCCATAGTGGCCTTCAAGCTAAAACTACGTAGGTGGCTCCTTGACCATACTTTTTATTCAGTGGATGAGTTGTATGAGCTTCCTACTCAATGGGTTTAATAACTTAGACTGTATAATTGTTGTGTCGATACATAAGTACCTGTACCTATTGTACAATGCGGAATACCTAATGTATTTCCTAGACCTAAGCCTGACCTGTAACTTGGCGTTATGAATAAATTATTTGTATTTGAATAGCGACATTATCAAAACTGGCTACAGCATTTTGCACTACCTGCTTTAAGAGTTGTAGTATTTCTTTAGTATGTCTAAGTAGCAAACAATGGTTACAATACTTGGAAATTAATGTGACAATATTGTCTCTGGCATTAACTACCTATTATATATGCACTGACTACAGGTGTACCTAACTGATTATCTATTAAATTATTCATACTAGCAATTTTGCGTGCGTGTAAAAGTCAAAGCGTGAGATGGTAAGGTTACAGTACTGCCACCATTTTTGTAATTTCTGATGTTTAGGTTGCATTCATAATTCCACCATGTATAAATTTAAATTTCACTACAATCAGTGTCTTATTGAGTTTGTGCGGGAAGTAAAATGTCGAGATTTATATAGAAACTAATGGATACTACGATACTCCTCTTTTCGCACAGGCTCTAGTGTGCTTTGTAAGTTGTCCGGGTGGTACGTACTCGTAGCAGCTCTTTCGTAATAATTGGAAGTCATGTTCTTGGTACTAATCTTTGATGTACTGTTCTTTGAAAAAATAAGTCCCGCCGAGTTTCTTGCCGGTCATTATTCTTCTTATTATTCTTCTCGGGTCAGAGGTGTTGGGTTAGAACCGGTGTAGTTTTTTTTCTCTTTTACTTTGATAAACTATCTGACGTGTAAAAGTACCCTTGTGCATGTACTAAACATAGCTGGGCACCGTTAATCAAATAGTTAACTTCGTTAATCGTTAATCCGCTACAAAAAAATTTAGCTTCGTTAAACGTTAAAGCGTTACATTTCGGAAGAATTAACGCAAGTTAACGTTAATCGTTAATCCGTTAATATGTGTAAAATTGCTATTTTATATCTTTGTATTAGTGAACTTATAAAACTTGTTGGTTAAGGTTCTGGAAGTTAACAGGATAGGAACAAAACAAAATACTTGTATAATTCAAATGTGTAATTTAATCGTTGGGCATAAGGTTAAGGTGCATATTCCCCTTCATGAACATTAACATGTTGAAGTTCTCGTCTGAAAGCGAGGCTCGTTTTGGTGTTAAAATGTCTTTACTTGTGGAAAATCTCTTCGCAGTTTTCTCACTCGCACGCGCCGGCAAAATATATCTAGTTTTGTTTTTGTTTCACTCGCTGCCACGCGCCGCCCGGCACTTGTCGTTCGTTTCATACTTGTCTGAACCTGTTTTTCGCGCCGCGCCGCGGTGCCGTGCGGTAAATAGTAGGCATTGGATTAACGATTAACGGACTTCTGCATATTAACGGAAGTTAACGTGTCCGTTAACATTTTTAAAAGTTAATCCGTTAATCAAAATGTTAACTTCGTTAAGTACCGATTAACGGATTAACGAGTTAATGCCCAGCTATGGTACTAAATAAACGTTTGAGTTTGAGTCTATACTTAATACTTAACAATGGCCTTTTGGCCATCTTTTGGTTTGAAAACGCATTATGTACGCCGGCACATATCAATAACTTTCTCATACATTTGATATTTTATTAGTTGCTCTTTGTTGAAGGAAAACATTGTTAAAAACCTGGATAATCCTGATATGCCCTAAGGTTGGAAGGTCAGGTGTCAATTGCTTTCACAAAAAGAGTGTTTTTGAAATAAAGTTGCTCAGAGCGAACCCCGGTATCTGCGGTCTCCTTTAGAATGAAACCGAGATTCTTTCACAAATCTACCTAGTCCTACAGTGAACTTAAAAGAGTCGTGTTGTGGGTAGGTACTAATTGATTTTAATTTATAATAGAGAAACACAAATACTACTAGAAACACTAATAGAAAACAATGTCACTCAAGAACAAATGTTTGTTAAGGATAATAAGTACGATCGAGTTTTTTTTTCATAGGGTCGAAAATGAACCCCTGGGCATATATGGGTTTAAGTACTAATACCGTACATTAAAAACTACCATCTACTATGATACTTACACCATGGGCTATCATGGGCCAGTCTAAGGGACGCAGCTATGCGTTTAAGAGGGAGCAAACGATATTACAATCTCATTCCGTCATTCTTCATGGTGTAGAGGAGCCTTTATATACGCTCAAATAAATGATCTTACCGGGATTTGAATCCACTTTAGAATAGGTCCTATAGGAATCTTACCTGGCCACACCATGTTGCACGATTTCTGCTAAAGAGGTCAAGGAATCCTCCACTTCCTTTCCTAGCTTGGATGGTGGTTCTTCCATGGACCTCCCTGAGGAGTTGGCTTCAGCATCAGCGGCCACTGTAACAAAACGACAGTCTAGTTAGTATATATTCTAGTGCTTTCATATTACAACCTTATATTTTTATTGTGTTTTCTTGAAAACAAAATTGCATTTGTATTGGCAAGTCTAAGTTTGTGGGTTATTTTATTTATCGTATGGCTACATGTCACTGGATATAGATAGGCATTTCTTCCCTGGGGTAGTAGTAGCGGGAAAGCACATGATAGAGAAAATCCAGTGAGTGCTGCGAGGTCCAGATGGGACAGTGCAGATGCCAAGTTTGTTATTCTTTTAGCACCACCCAGGGATTACGTGTAGGGTTGTCTATTGTCTAAGGTGTTTCCTACGGACGCAGAGTAACATTAATCCCCTAAGTTTGTCGGTAAGAGGATAATAAGCACCTCTACGCCATTACACAAATCCTGTTCTAAAAACTGCAATTATATCTACATCGGTCGATCTGTTTTTGAAATCATTTAATAATTCGCGTACTCAAGCATACAAATAACATACAATCAATATCAGGAACAGATAAACAAGCGTGGTGTATAAAATAGCTTGATACGATTTCTGTAACTAGTGAAATGGAGTGTAAACACGGTAGGTACTCGAATGAAAAGCTATTAATTATGTCATTACGATTGTATAAAATACTTATATACGGGAAAGTTGGGTTCTGGAATAATTCCAGGCTCTGTAATTAAAGGACCCGACCTTCCAAGACGGGACTGGTGCAACGTCAACAGACTCCGCACTGGCCACGGTCCTTGTTCTAACTACAAACTCAGCATGCACCTGCGGGGCGCCAGTACAAACAATCCAGCTCATTATCGAGGACTGCCCCATAACCCGCTACGCTGATGGACCTCCTGAAGACCTGTCCACCCTTAGCGACGAGGCCATTAAGTGGCTGACTGGTCTTAATCTCTATTTATGATAGTATGTACGAGTGATATTGAATGTATGTTATTTAACGGCCTCCTAGCCTAGTCGGCAGTGACCCTGCCTATGAAGCCTCCTCCCGGGTTCGAATCCTGTTCAGGGCATTTATTTGTGTATTTATCACATTTGTTCCTGTTCCTGAGTTATGCATGGATGTTTTCTATGTATTTAAGTATCTATCTATTATATATATCGTCGCCTAGTACCCACAACACAAGCCTTATTGAGCTTACTGTGGGACTAGGTTGATTTGTGTAAGATTGTCCGATAATATTTATTAATTTATTCATTTATAGTTGCTTTTGTTTCTGTTTATCATGTATGCCATACGATTCAATAGATATAAAATACTAAACAAATAGCCCCTAAATGTAATAGTGGCGCCGCTCTAGCGGGTATGGGATACATTAATAATAACATGACAGTTGACGTTTGTCAAAGTCCCAAAATATTCACATTTTCTACGTCGTGCGTTGCCGTCCCTTTTCTTTTCCCTACCACACACATTGCACTCCTTTAATCTGAATGATTCAGAAAAAAACTTTTATACTTATAATTCTATCTATAATTCATTCGTAATTCGTGAATATTCATGATCCATTCATGCGTATGGTATGACACGTGTCTAATTGCAATTCGTTAGTAAAAAACAGTGAGAATCATTTAACCTGTCAGTATATCAGCTTCAAAAACTCACTATAATAAACATTAAAGTCTCAATAGAAACTTGCTAATCTATACCAGACTCTCATACTAACAATAACTACTATACTCTATATAGTGAAAGTGAAAAGCCAAGAACGTTCCCACGAATTATTACTTTCAATTATTCCTTAACGTTTTGTATATGGGTTTTTAATGGTGTATGGTGTTTTTCTATGGGATTTCATGCGCTTTCTCATGTTTAATTGCATTACTTATTTGTTTTGTTGATTTTTAGTTTATTGTGTTGTTTTTGATGTTAAAGTAAATAAAAATGAAATGCTAGTATTAGAAAATGTATTTTCGTCATTAATCGCTTTTCATTGTAAATATACTTTTTTGTGAATCACGGGTCTACCCATCCCGGTCTTTTGATAGGCTTGCGATGGGATACAAGTTCAACACGCAGAGGGCCTTTAGACAATAATTTTTCTACTTCCTCGTAGTGCTATAGACCCATTCAGGGGTACATAGATAGGCCGTGAATCGGTCCCAGCAGGTGATGAAGCTAATGTAAATAAAATGGAAAGCATGGCTGGGCCAAAGATTGGACTTTGGCGAAGAAGTCCGAACACCTGCTATAAAAATTTCAAATGTTTATAGAGCTCTAGAGGCAGAGATTAAGGCAAGCCAGAGCCGCGAGTCTTGCGGGTCCCGGCGGGGCGGGGTTGCGGGTCTTGGGGTCCACTCCGACCATAGGGTATTATATTACCGACCGTGTGGCGATCCATTAGTAAATTAAAGTCGTTCGAAATCATTCAAACGTGTTATGTTTGTATTAATGCTTATATTTATGATTGAAATATATGCTTTAACTACAGTAATACTGATATAACTTATTTTATGTTCTCAAGCTCACATGGTCATTCACATTATAAATATTATTTGAAACGGGATATTTACCACTAGCCTTTTCCCGCGGCTTCGCCCGCGTACTATATGTACTCAAAAATGATACGATACCCATGTTGATTTTCAGACTTTGTGACCACATTTGCCCCTTTTAGGGGTTGAATTTTCAAAAACCTGAAACACGTGTTTACTCATTTATCGTTAGGAATACTCCTGTGAAGTTTCGAATAAAATAGTCTAACAAATCTTGATTCGCCATACAAACTTTGGACCCCCATTTTACCCCCTTAGGGGGTGAATTTTGAAAAATCCTTTCTTAGTGCATCCCTAGACCTTATAAGGAACCTACGTGCCAAATTTGGAATCTCTAGAACTAGCGGTTTGGACTTTGCGTTGATATGTCAGTCAGTCAGTCAGTCAGTCAGTCAGTCAGTCAGTCAATCAGTCAGTCTGTTTCTTCTTTTATATATTTAGATGTATATTTGTGTTTACGAGCACCCGATATTTCGGCGCAGTTGCATGCACCATCATCACGGAGTAACACGTAAACGCAAATATACATGGTAAATATCCCGTTTCAAATAATATTTTTAATATTTTATGTTGGTCGCTTTTTTATTATTTTCAGATAATTCGTTTTCATACACGAAAGCTTTAAAACAGATAAATACGTAGCATGGCTTTGTGGCTACGTATACAAAACTATGCTAAGTATTTATATGTTTAAGTATCACGTGACACACCTACGAATGTAACCTTCCAATGGAGGTAATTAATTATCTCTACGACTCATCTACCCTAAAAATCAATTAAACACTTTCCAATTTAAAATTAACATTTTTATTTGGAAAGTCTTCATCGATTCTCCAAATTTTTACATCGCGGTCACGGGGTCCCTCATTAGTCAAGTTTTGCCCAAAACGAAACCAGTTTTGGGTGAAAGTGCTTTATGTCGATTTTGATTATTTGGTGTTTATAAATTACACTTTTGAATAGAGAAACAAACAAGGTTTTGATTTTCAGAAATGATGATAAACGCTTAAAGATATACTTATTTAAATAGCGTGGCGCTGCAATAATAAAAAAAATCAACAAGGAAAAATCTGTTGTGGATTTCTAAACAAAAGACAATTGGGATCAATTAAAATGTGTAGCAATCTTTATTTGTTATAACACCTCTAGGACACGCTACCCTCGCTACCTAATGTTTATTTAGCTTCGTGACGTATTTAGTTGAGTTATAAGAATATAGCAAAAAAGCTAAGAAAAAAAAACAAAGAAATGAAAACTATCTAAAGAAATAAAAGAATAATTTCTCCGGGTCATTTGGTTAAAAGTTGTCCACATCTCTACTTTTGAAATTTAGAAAATTGTATGTGATTTATACTCATAATTATCCCTTTGAATCCTCAAATGAATAGAAAAGTGTATAAAATCATCGTTGATAAAAAAAATCTGTTGTGCATAGTTTCAAAACAAAAGTGGCTAATTTATAGCCCATTACTTCACGATTTGCATATTTCCTCATGGCATATTCTAATTTCCTTGATTCAAAGAATTTAGTAGCATTATAATTTTAAACAAAAGAGAACCGACTTCACTTAGCCTCCGCCTTTCAAAAACCAATGCTCGAGCTGCTGTAAAAATACTCAAATCACTATAGGTGTGTCTATAATAGTTGAAGAGTTCCCTCGATTTCTCCAGGATCTCATCATCTACAATGGGACCAACTGTGAAGTATACTCTTTCAAACAAAAAAAGAATTTTCCAAATCGGTCCAGCCGGTACATAAAAAAAACAAAGATCCCGCTATTGTTAACCTCCTACTTCGAAATTGAAGTCAGGTGAAAATAAACTAAATATAGAAAAGTTCTGTTGTAACGACATTGGAAAAATTGTAATGATAATACTATTTCATGGAAAACCAGTTAAACAAATTTCTTTTAAAATTATCAACAGGAAATAGATAAAATTCTTTGTAGAAAATGGAACTAACGACCGAGCGATATGGCCCGGAAATCCGTTATTAAGGTTATCTTTTTTCCTATTAATCCTATTAATCTAATCCCAATTAATCAGAAGGTTAGTAGCGCATGAGAATACGGGTTTATTTGTTTTATTTCCATATCTTTATCGTGAGACCTTGATCGGTAACGTAATGTAAATTGAATGTGGCTTAATGATATTTATCTCAAATCGGAAACCGTTGAAGTTTGAATTAAGAACAATAGATATTTTGTCGCTTTTTTGAGGTTAGAAAAGTTTACCACGGGCCGTGGAAATGAACTTGGAAATTAACGAATATAAAGCCGTATTTCCGTGTGAATAAATGACTTTATCTACATCTATATCATAACTTTCCTATAATATGTTCAGAAACGATAAGCTAACGGCCTATATTAAGAAACCTGTATCTGTAGTGGACCGTAATATTTACATTTCAATATCGATGACCTATACTTTAATTACATTCAAATTTCGAACGACTTTAGTATACTTACCGATTCTTTCCGGAATCGGAGATTCCAGAAGATGTTCGAAATTTGAATGTAAATTAAAGTATTGGTACTTATGACAATCTAGTAGGTCATGATTTGAAATCTAGTTGGCCATGGAGGTTTAATGGCGGTCATTCTAATGAATCTCAACTCAACACGTTTAAGAATTATGTGAATAGATAAATTAATTTATGTAACTGTACATAATTAGGCATTAAAACACTCGTGTCATATTATTATAAAACTCACTTGCGAGACCGCGGCTTATTATGGAATCACAATTTTATCTTCGTAGGATGTCTTCTTATTTTATATGTCTATGCATGCAATTTCGTTTGTAATTAATTTTGAAATATAGACATAAATTTGCTGTTTTTTTATTTAGTGTCATATTTCCTGATGTATTCTAGCGTATATTAAAACAGTTATGATGACCCTTAATAACTATTTTCAGCAAAATTTGACCTACCAAATAAAACAGAAAGAGTTTTATTCTCACGTTAGCAAGCCGTAGGCGTTTTTATTAGTATTTTACCATTTTACCAAATAGGGAAACCAAACTTACTTTCTGACTACCATATATGACATTTTTTACTCGGCATTACACATGCCATTTCGTTTACGGCTTGGGAACCACTTTCGTTTCTTATCGCGTCCATTTAACATGTCATGATGACGTTGGTTGTCTTAGCGTGCTGTGTCGTTTAGTAATAGGGAGAAATCTGACATGATAATAATATTATTTGCTTTGAGCTTTTTAACCTTATCAACTTTTATGAGAACTTAAGTTGTCTGAATAGGATTCCGAATTTCACTTAAAGAGTTATCGTTTGATTTTTGTTTGGAGTTTCTATTCATAATCATGAGCTTCCTACAATTTTTTACATATTTTTCTTTACTTCAATCAATCGTTTATTTCTAAGAATATTATACAAAGTTGGTTAGTAAAAAGTGTTAGGTCAGCATAATCTGCCGGCATGCATCGGCGTGCAAATATTTACATGAGGAGTTTGAGGAGTCAGCATAAAATTAACAATATAATAATTATCATTTGAAAAAATTTGCCACAAAATAAAACCATTTGCACCACTTGCTTGTAAGTACTGACCTAATATGACAAATAAAGTAAATAAAGGATTCTTCTGTTCATAAGTTCGCGGACCATTCCAGGTGATTCTAAGGGCCATCATTGGTCCGCGGATCACTGTTCTAAATTGTAAAAGAGGTGGACGACTTACAAAATATGGCCCAAAAAATGTGTGTTTTTTCTTTAAATAATTTTTGTTTCTGTGAATTTTGCTATATCCGTAGTGCCCATGCTCATGTCTACTTTTTTTAACGCAGCTAAATGAATATTAAATAGCATGTCCTAGAGCCGTCTTTTGTTTCGGAACCGTACAGTATTCAGATTTTTTTGTCAGTAGTGTATGGACATGTAATTTTTTTTCCAATTACACGACGGTGGCAATCAAGCACACACAGGCGCGGATTCAGGATTTCGTTCAGGGGGGGCACTTTCCAGGATTTCGTTCAGGGGGGGCACTTTCCTTCACAAAAAATCTCGCGGTCCGCACCTATGGGCCCCGTAGTGTACGAGGTTTGCGTTTCAGGGGGGGGGGGCAATTGCCCCTGTTGCCCCGCCCCTGTATCCGCGCATGAGCACACAGCCGACTGATGGTAAGCAGCTACCAAAGCCTATGAACGCCTGCAATTCCAGATGTGTCACATGCGCAAAGCACACACATGCACATGTTCAAAGAGCTGTTTTTTAAACGGTTTCAACGCCATGCTATGTTTGAAGTCGTTTTTTTGTTGTTGTACCAAGGCTCATTTTAAACAAATCACCCGTTTAGCTATTTATGCTACTGACTACCGAAAGTAAATATTATCCTAGAGCCGTTAGAAGCAATATTTAATTAGAGATAGTTAGCGTACGCATTGTGCGTACTAGATTAGGTGACAGCTATCTCGTTAGTGCGGTCTGGTTTGGACCACGGTGTATAATATTTAGCAGTACGTTATGAGTGTACGAGTAGTATAGTTGATTGAAGTAGGTACCTAAAATTTCGTAAATTTTCGTTTCGTAAATGAACACAGAATGAGGAGACAGAGTAACGTTTGGTAGAATTTCATTTCGTAGATAATTTTTTTTCAAGAACAGCCAATGGAAAACTAAAAGTTAAAAATTACCCTTCGTTGTATTTAGGTTATGCATAGGACAATTTGAGATTTTAGGATCAAATACAAATACTAGTCGTTCATTTTCTGTCTGCCTGTAAAAAATACTTATTATTTAAACCAAAGACAAACGTTATGTCTCTACTGACTCTCTATTTATTTTTAACATCCCAAATTTGAGTACTAGAGATATCACAAGTCAGTGTTTAGGTTGCGACTAAAACTTTTATTATTTTTAATCTTTTATTCTGTAAGGACAAAGTGTAAAACAGTTTGATGGCAGTTGATTCGCTATTGGTTTACAGTTGTATATTCAGATAAGATAATTCTTATTTTTACTTACTAGATGTTACTAGTAACAAAATTGACCAAGATACTAGATAATCTAACTAGGTACCTATAAACAAGATAACTATATGGTTACGAAAATCAATTTTTCTTTACTCTGTTCCCAAAAGAGCTGGGACAATTTTTTAATTGTCTATGTTATGGAAATTAAAAAAATATATATATCGTAGCATTCTCATCATCGTATCTTTCAATTAATTGTGTGTTGTGTCATATGCTAACAATACAAGTAAATACTAACACATATTCAATAAATTAATATACATTGTAAAGGCTAAATACTGTTCTAAATCTATAGACTATGCCCCCCATATCGGGTAGGATGACAGCTAGAACCGCATGCGGTCGCGCTATTACGCTGCGGTCGGGTTCAATTCCCGGCGCGCACGCTTCCGTCAAGAAAGCGGGTATGCGCAGGCGCAACGCATTTTTAGAGACACCACACATTAGAGCGGAATTCAGCGCGGAGTTCAGCTATTCATAGACAAAAGCGTATATTTGTCTAAGATAGCTGAATTTTTATATGGAGGCCATAGACAAATTTCCGCTTATGTCTGAATAGCTGAATCCCGCGCCAAATTCCGCTACAATGTGTGCTGCCCCTAAAACCGCCTGTCTTTTACGTACTAACCAGTTAGTGCGTAGGTTATGCAGTTTTTAATAACAAATATATAAATAAGGATTTGTATCTAATATTTTGTTGTCTTTGTATTAAAGCATTAATCTATAATTATCTATACTAATTATATCGTCGGTCACTGACGGTTTTTTTTAAATATCACGACGGTGGCAAACAAGCATACGCCCCGCCTGATGGTAAGCCGTTACCGTAGCCTATGGACGCCTGCAACCCCAGGGGATTCACATGCGCGTTGCCTACCCTTTAAGAACCTATACACTCCTTTTTTGAAGAACTTCATATTGTAGCCCGCTGGGGGCTAGTTTTAGTACCCACAACACAAGCCTTATTGAGCTGTGGGACGAGGTCGATTTGTGTGAGATTGTCCTATAAATCCCAAAATATACATTTAATTTATTTATTTAATACAACGTATACACTTCATATGATGCATTAAAAGGAATGAAAACATGTATTGTTTTTTCGGTTACTAATAGGTTTCAGCTAAATATGAAATTTAAGCAAAAAATATTGTCTGTAATTTTTGTAATGTTTTTAGTTGCACCTTGATAATGTAGGATAATATGTATCCGGGATTTAGTTTATTGCGTTGAAGTAAAAAATAAAAACAAATTGATAGCTTGTATTTTGTATTGCTTTTCTTTTAAGCTTTTTCCTAACTCTTGAATCTAGACTTATAAAATAATTAAGTTTTCTTTTTACAATTGATTGACTTACCTTGCCAACTCCTCCGCTGTTTCACAACTTCTTCGTCCCAAGAATCCAATATTTTTCCCGCTTTAAGCTTTGCACAACTCCAAGCATCATCCTCCCCCAAACAGTCCAAAATAGACATGATACTAGGTGTCAAATTCTTCCCTAAGCCCATTACAAAATCGTAGGATCTCTCCAGCAAACTTGCACTTTCAACCCTACTACAAAAAACTAAAAATAAAATTAGTACAAAACTTTTCGCCGCCATTTTGGACTGCGCGCGAGATGCTTTCTCGGTCCGGCTCAAGGTTAAACTAAGCGAGCCCCTACGTCGTATGCGATTTTATATGGACCCACTTTCTTCTACCGTAAAGAACCTAACACGTCTACGCATAGTACGCATAGACACTATCCATTGCGCGCTTCGAACGAGCACATTTGTAAAAAAAGCACATTGGCATCGATGGATGTTTTTAATATAAGTTTTACCGGTTTTATAAATTTCGTATTTATGATTTTTTCTTTTTGGTGATCCGTGCTACAATTGGGAAATCACTTAAGGAGCCTTTATTAGGAAATATAGAAAGTTGTATTACCATAGCTATACCCACATTTTGTTTCCGATCGCGAAATAATCAAGTATTCTGTTGGCGTTTCATTTCTATTCTATTGTCACAAATATATTGTGTCAAACTGACTAGACGCTGTCAGTAATAAATGTAATAATGACATTATTTCTCTACTCATCCTTCTCATTCTCCATATACATAGAAAAGGACAGCTACAGAAATAATGACATTATTACTGACATTGTCTGGTCAGCATGACAGCTGATGAGCTTCAGAATAAATTCTTGATAAATGCGGTATAGTAGGTATAGCACAATACGATACGGTCTAATTTTTCACAGAAGCGCTGGTGGTCTGACGGTAGGACGTCAGACTTTCAATCCGGAGGTCTCGGGTTTAAATCCCGGCTCGTACCACCGAGTTTTTCGGTACTTATGTACGAAATATCATTTGACTTACTTATATTAAGAAAACATCGTGAGGAAACCGGACCTATCCAACAAGGCCTAGCTTCCCCTCTAAGTTGGAAGGTCAAATGGCAGTCGCTGTCGTAAAATCTGGTGCCTACGCTAATTCCTGGAATCAGGTTGCCGAACGGACCCGAGGCTCAATAGAGCCGTGGCAAAACGCCGGGACAAACGCTAGTATGATGCTAATTTTCGCTTATTTGATTAAATAATAATAATAACCCGCGGGGGCAGCTTGTGGCGAGCTGACGGTGAGTGGCGACACCGCGGACCCCTATTCCAGAGGGTCCTTTCCATTTGGCCCTCGCCTCTGTGCTTGCCTTAACTGGCCGGCCAGAGTGGATTCGCAAGAGCGGGACCTATGCTCCAGGTTGGAAGTGTAAAATGTCATAACGCCGGCGGCCTGCTGAACGGATTACCGGGATCTGGCTACCGCAGACTCACCTCTCGACAACCTCACAGCCCACGCACCGGTGTTGCCCTTGAGCCATCTTTGATGTCGCTTTTTACGGGGGCCCATCTTGCGGCGGGCGAGTCACCGTCTGTCGGAAATAAAATTGGATACCGTTTTATTAGGCAGGCGTCCGATTCTTCATCCAATAGCCCAGTAGTTAGTCCATACTTTTCACCCAATAGCCTAGTACATTTTAGACTCCATTAACTCTCAATAGTACACACCATGGCGGGTGCTGTCTCTGCGTGCGTCCCATGACACGGGTAGGGGCAGCATCCGCTTAGTGTACCCCTCACTTTTCATTAAATTGTCGAAAGGGCCTCTGCGCGTTGGCTTCGGCTCCGCACATGCCTCCCAAAGGTCCGGAACACAATTGTTCCGTGGTCGGGAAAGACATAAAAAGTAATAATAATAATAATAAATACTCTATATTGCACACCTCATACAGTTACAAGCACAAATTTTACAATTAGATAAATTTAGGTAGAGGTAACAACAGGCGGTCTTATCGCTAATGAGCGATTTCTTCCAGACAACCTTTGGGTAGTGGAGACTAGAGAAAAACAATAAGCAGTAGGTGGTGCATAGACACAAAAGAGACGAAATAGATAACACAGCACATTCATATGAATATACATACTTAAATAAATACAAAATAAACATACATATACGTACATATATACATATATAATACACACAGTAAGAAACAACAGTGTCAACTTAAAAACCTAAGGAAGAGATAAATAGTATTCCTTAAGTTGCGATTTAAAGCTACCAATAGATTGCGCGCGTTTTATGTTGAGAGGGAGAGAATTCCACAAACGAACGGCCTGGAACGTAAATGAGCAATTATAAAATTTGGAAGATGAAGATGGCACTTTTAGGAGCAATTTTTGAGAGGATCTAATAGAATTAAGATAAGAGAAACGCTCTTTGAGGTAGCGGGGAGTTGCAGGGTTAAAAAGTATAGAAAAGAGTAAAGAAAGTATGTGAGAGTTACGGCGGTGACGGATAGGGAGCCATTTGAGTTGAGAACGAAAACTAGAAACATGGTCGAATTTGCGTAATCCGAAAATGAACCGAATGCAGGCATTTTGAATACGCTCAAGCTTATTAAGTTGCTCCTCGGTTAGGTCTAAATAGGAGATATCTGCATAATCAAGAATGGGGAAAAGTAACGACTGAGCAAGCGCAATTTTAGTAGCAATTGGCAGGAAATTCCGGAGCCGTCTGAGAGACCCTATGGCAGCAAACATCTTCCTGCTCACTTCACTCACCTGAGGCACCCATGATAGACAACGATCCATGATTACGCCAAGATTTTTCACTTGGTTGGAAAAAGGAATTTGGATACCATCGAAGACTATCGGAGGGAGCCTGAGAAAGTCAATTTTGGAGATTTGTTTAGCGCTACCCATCACAATTACCTGTGACTTTAGGGGGTTTACTTTTAAACCGTAATTTTGACTCCAATTTGATATGCGGAGCAGATCAAGATTCGTGGCTTCTATAACTGAATTGAGATCGCTATGCATACCCTGCGAATATATTTGAAGGTCGTCGGCATAGAGGTGATAAGAAGAGGAGAGATCAAGAGTTATGGAATTAATGAAGATAGAAAATAAAAGAGGAGACAGCACACCACCCTGTGGAACACCAGCTGATGTGCTGCACCAGGAAGACCACGAAGAATCTAGTTTTATTCTTTGCCGACGACCAACCAAATAGCTGCGGAACCAGTCAATCGCTGCAGCCGATATGTTAAGAGACTGTAAGAACGCGAGCAAATAACTTTATTAGCTTCCTTCAATTTTTATTGTAGTTATTCAGACCAACGTACAATTTAAAAACACGAATCGTTAAAAATTGTACTTAAATACCAAAAAGTCAAACCCCTTATCGAACGAGTGGAGCGTAGGCGAAGTGAAGTTCTTACAAACAACTTCGACTACTGGGACATTTCAGAATTACGATGGCTTTTTGATTTTGAGGGTTTGTTCCGCGATAACTTTCGTAAAGTTTTTCTAATCTTTATGAAAGTTGGGGTTGTAGCAGAGATACATATAATGAGAGTTCGTATATGAAAAGGATTGCGGAAGGCGAAAAAAATCTTCAGAAGGGTCTTGTTATATTGGTCATCACGTTTGCAAGGAAATCGCGAGTTCTCAGTTCAAGGCGGGCAACTAGTACTTATCTAGAAATACAAAACACAACACGTCATGTCTCCTTTTACGGAACCACGGAGCGCGAAGAGAGTCGCGCGTGGCGGTTTTTGACATAAAAACCGGACAGCTTCTAAATTATTCATTTAATTAACAATCGGCCCAGTTTTCTACCACGCGTTATCTGTGCGCTGTGGAATTCCAAATATTTTAACGTTTTAGTTCCTGTCAAAATGTTTTCATGTGATGTTTTCTTCCTGTAGGGTTTCGTAGCCCAAATAGTTAAAACGAAACCATTCTTATTGATAATTGATTAAATATAGATTATTTTTTTTTTAATACTATGACGGTGGCAAACAAGGATACGGCCCACCTGATGGTAAGCAGTTACCGTAGCCTATGGACGCCTGCAACCCCAGAGGATTCACATGCGCGTTGCCTACCCTTTAGGTACCTATTCACTCCTTTTTTGAAGAACCTCATACTGTAGCCCGCTGGGAAAACTTCGGCAGGGAGTTCATTCCACAGCCGCAGCGTTCGTGGGTGGAAATTCCTCTTGAACCGTACTGTGCGCGATCCTTTGGGCTCCAGGGTGTGAGGATGAACACCCTGCCGGCGGCGAGCGGTGCGGTGATAAAAAGCACACATTACACTACAAACAATAAAACTAAACATTAAAAGCTAAAAATTAAAAAAATTACTTAAGAGTAAACGGGTCACGACCTGGGGGACCTATCATAATTTTTAGTTTTAATTTAATTTAATTTTAGATTTAATTTAGTTAAGATTCTATTTATTGTTATATAATTTTTTTTAACCAGACGAAATATATTTCATGGGGGGTGACGTCACGGACGTTGACGAGTGCGGTTACGCTAGCGGTTTTGAGAGTCAGTAAATAAACAAACCTATGTTTGACCTCGGTTTAGTGGATTTATTCTGGTGTCTAACGATCTAAATATTATCGTGCAGTGTTATTACAGTGAAATAACTATAATAAAGTAACTTTTACACGAAGAACTTATATAAGAGCAATTTTGTGATACAAATCTACCCACCTACCTTTACTATTAGTCAGTGTCGTAATTTAGGTAAAATATACAGAGTTCTCGGTTTATTTTTGAAGTGCGTCACGCAGTGCAGGCAAGCCGTATTAGTGCATACGCGCGCGCAAGTGGATATTAATCTTATTTTAATCAACTTAATCGAATCTTACTGCGTGTGGCGCAATCTAGTTAGTGACGTGTCGAACTAATTAGCTAGTTGCCGAACCTTGCATACTGCACTAGTAGAAATGGTTGTCTGTTCGGATAGTTGTGGTAAACCCCTCTCGGCGACAGGTGTCGCTAAGTGCACGGAATGCGCGTTGTCATACCACAAGGGGTGCGTAAATATGGCCCTCACCGCCCGCGTCGCAGCCGCGTGGGCCTGCCCGACCTGCAAGTCTAAGTCTACAAGGGACAATGGGGACAACACTCCCATTAAAGCCATGAACCAGGAAGGGACTGGGAATGGGAGTGCTGGCGCTCAGACGCTGTCACCCGTTGAGCGGCAGAATGCCGACGTCGCGGAACAGCTGCGCCTATTTCGCAGCGAGTTCAGGGCAACCAGCGACGACATCGCAGGCCTTAGGCACGAAATGGCGGAGCTGCGTGAGCTCGTTAAGGGGTTTCAGGCGCGTTTTGTGGCAGTGGAGGAGAGGGTGAGGGTATTAGAGGAGCAGGTGCAAGAGCGCACGTCGGGCGGGGCAGCCGGCAACGAGCTGGCGGACACTGTAGCCGCGCTGAAGCAGGAGCTGTCCAACCGCGACCAGGACCTGCTCTTAAATGACCTGGAGATAACGGGAGTTCCCGAGCACCCGAACGAAAACCCTGTACATCTTACGAGCCTGGTCGCGCAGAAACTTGGGGTCAGTCTGGACGAGCGCGACATCGTATTTGCCGAGAGAGTCGGTCCGAGGAGGTTGGTGCCGGCTGCACTGCAGTCTAGCGAGGAGGCGCCATCAGAGGGGGCGGCGGAACACACGCGTCCGCGGCCGCTGGTCATCCGGCTCGCGCGCCGCGGGGTCCGCGGCGAGCTGCTGCGTGCTGCGCGGGCGCGCCGTGGGGCCGACACCGCCGATTTTGGCCTGCCCGGAAAAGCTAGGCGCTTCTACGTCAACGAGCGGCTAACGAGAGTGAACCGGTTGCTGTTGTACAGCGCTCGTCAAGAGTGCAAGCAACTCGAGTGGCGTTACTCGTGGACCAGGGACGGGCGCGTTTACGTGCGTCGGCAGAGCGGTGACGCAGCGCATCGCATAAAATCTGAGGACGATATAAAAAAGGTTTTTGGGAAGAATTAAGTTGGCCGGTCAATGGCATAAATAAATGTGTATTAACGTTTCGTGATTTTCTTTATTTAATTGCAGTTCAATATAATTACTTTATTATCTTACTCTTGCGAAATCATAATAATAGATATTCCTGTTTTTGCTGTGTGTACAAATTACCTCAAATAGTTAGTCGTGGAGCTTATCCTATGGTTTTTAATCAACATATAAAACACACTCGCAATGATTAACAAACGACTAAAAATTGGTTTCTTAAACGCAGGTTCTCTTGGCACAAACCACGATAATTTTATTTCAGCTTGTATCCGACAAGACTTTGATATTTTAGCCATAAATGAGACGTGGCTTAGGGCGGGAGAAGAGGGGCGAGCGCCAACTCTCCCTGACTACAGATTGAGGCACAAACCTCGCCCGCCAGGGACACGGTCGCGGGGCGGGGGCGTGGGTTTCTATGTCAAGCGAGGGGTCAGCGCTCGCACCTTGTCTCACCCAGTCGACCCTCGACAAAGCTCCGTAGAACAAATGTGGGTTTCATTGACCCTTAACGGAAAGAAGCTAGTGGTGGGGACAGCGTATCGTCCACCATGGATGGACACCGATCTATTTTTTGATGCCATCTCAGACACGATTAGTTATTTACACAATTATGATAACATTATTTTATTAGGTGATTTTAATATAAATTTATTTGCACATACTGACATTAAATATCTAAAATTTCATAACTTCCGGACTAGTTTCAGTCTCACCCAATTGGTAACGGAGCCTACGCACTTCACTGACACGAGCCAGACATTGCTTGACGTGGTGTGTACAGACCTACAAGCTAAACACATCAATATTGAACACCTAGGGTCCCTACATGGTCACTGTCTTGTGACCTGCGAATTCTACATTAAGCGTGACAAGCCAAAGCCGTTTTCCATCATACACAGGCCTATAAACAATATTAATCGCGACTTTTTTGATAAGGACTTGCAGGGCATCCGTTGGGATTTCCTGCACATGACAACTGCAAATGAAATTGTCAATGATTTCAATAAAAACTTACATTATTTATTTATTTGATTTACACGCACCTATTAAGACTATAGTAATTAAGGCTCCCCGTCCACCGTGGATCACTGACACTATTCAGTTAATGATGAAACTGCGCGATGGAGCAGCGGCAGACTACCATAAAAACAAGACTAGTGCTAAACAATTGTACTATAAGGATTTAAAATCAACTGTGAACAAAACCCTATATAATGAGAAAGTGGCATATTTTAAGTATAATATAAACAATGAACTAAAAAACCCTAATCTATTATGGAAAAATCTTAAATCTACCATTATTCCTAAAAATGACTCTGATTTACCATTATTTTTTAATGACCCGGATGCGATTAATAGGCATTTTCTATGCCTGCCTTGTACTGCACACACATCTATTTCACAGTTGACTTATTTTGAGTTTGATAGATTCAACGGGTCCGAATTTAGGTTGGAACCAGTTAGCCCTGAAAAAATTATTACAATAATTAGAGGACTAAAATCAAATGCAATGGGCTGTGATGGCATTAACTTAAATATGATATTGATGACATTAATATAGGTAGGTAAATACTTCTCTCCTTACATCCTCTTTTCCTGATGCCTGGAAGCAAGCAATCGTACGCTCCCTCCCAAAGATTACCAACCCTACCCACTTTAAAGATCTCAGACCGGTAAGTCTGTTGCCCTGTTTGTCTAAAGTGTTAGAAAAAGTAGTATGTTTACAATTGACAGAATATATCGAGAAAAACAATATCCTACCAGATGTACAGTCGGGATTTAGAAAAGGCAGAAGCACCGTGACCGCCTTGCTTGACGTCACTGATCAAGTACTGTGTGCTCAGGACCAAGGGATGTGTACTATTTTGGTACTACTCGACTTTTCCCGGGCCTTCGATTGCATAGATACCAAATTATTGCTATCAAAATTGAGCTACTACGGGTTCCATAGTAGTGCACTTCAGTGGTTTGATAGTTACCTTGCAAATCGGAGCCAGCGTGTGAAGTTGGCTTTGAGTGATGGTTCATCTCTCATCTCTGAGAGCATGGAACTCTCACGAGGGGTGCCTCAAGGCTCCATCCTCGGCCCGATCTTGTTTATTTTATACTCTGCCGATATAGCAAATCATATAAAACAATGTAAATACCACATTTATGCAGATGATGTACAAGTGTACATTTCATTCAAACGGGAGGACATGGACGATGCAATAGGCAAACTAAATGAAGAGTTGTGTAGAATATCAAGCTGGGCTTCCAACAACGGTTTATTGTTGAACCCTGCCAAGACAAAGTACCTAATATTCGGAACTAAATATCAGTTGGCTAGGCTTAATCCTACAATGGATGTCAAGTTGATGGGGAATCCTATCGAATGTGTCAGTGAAGCACGTAACTTAGGCCTTTTAATTGATTCGGAACTCAGATATGAGAAATATATATCAAATGCAGTTAGGAGCTGCTTCTATAAATTGAAAGTCTTGTACAAGATAAGACCTTTCTTGAGTGAAGCTCTGCGCATTCAATTAGTGGACTCACTCATTTTATCAAAATTAAATTATATGGATATAGTATATGGTCCACGTCTACTTTCTAAAACAAAACGACTTGTGCAAAGAGTACAGAACGCCTGCGCTCGTTTTTGCTTCAATATTCCGTTAAGGGCACATGTGACTCCATATTTAAACAAATGTAACATGCTTAAAATGCTACACCGACGAAAGCTGCATTTGGCATGTCTTCTTTTTGAGGTAGTGCACCATCTGTCCCCTGCATATCTCTTTAAGAAGCTTTCCTTCCGAAAGTTCCGGGGAGTCCGGCAATGTGGGTTACAGTTGTTAACGCATAAGCATAGCTCAGCCGCATTTCGTGGAAGTTTCCGGTATTTGGCAACTAAATGTTGGAATAACCTTTCACCGCCATTGAGGAATCTGAAAAGTGTGCAGAGTTTCAAGGTCAAGATCAAAAAAGAGTTGTACGAACACCAGCAAGGGCAGAAAGATCTCAGACATGATACCAGTTTTCTGTAAGCAACCCTAGCCCAGACATACCTGAAGTTTGTATTCCATAAGCCTGTAATACTTTGTGTCTTGCCGTTCTTGTTTTCAAATTATAATATTTAGCATGTAGTATAGCATATCTAGTACGTAGTGTGCGTAGTTTTATTTTATTTGAGGTGAGTCGAGCTTTTGTTTTATATTCACTATCTTCTCTCTATCTGGTCGGCTTGACAGTGACGTTTTAAGTTTTTTTTTTTTTTTTTTTCTGTTTTTTTTTTATTGGCAGTTTGTTTTTGCAAGTTTTGTACCATAGATTAAGAATAATTTAAGTGTGGTATGCACGATCATTTAAGAAATAGAGTTATAACATTTATATAACCAAAATTGTAGGCTAGTATAGCCGCATCGTCGACGCCCTGTGGCACACCTGGGCTACAACGGAAGATCAGCGCTGGCTTCGCCAGCTTCATGCTGAGTTGTGGTCCTTTTGTGACAAACTATGTGACGCCTATTTTATGTATTTTTTTTTTTGTGTTACCTGTGTTTGTCATGAATAAATGTGTTTCTTTCTTTCTTTCTTTCATTAAAAAGAGTAAACTATAAGTAGAAAATTTGAACCAAATCGCTGTTTTTTGGCAGCGTTTTATGGTTTTCTGGTGACCGTCACTCTATCCATAATTTACTATTAAAGCATTTTTTAAGGTCTCCACTGTCCGTCTGTCCGTCTGTCACCAGGGTGTATCTCATGAACCGTGATAGACAGTTGAAATGTTTACAGATGACGTACCTATTTCTGTTGCCGCTATAACAACAAATACTAAAAAAAACAGAATAAAATAAATATCACCCTTAAATATTTACTCCCATACAACAGACATGATTTATTTGCCGTTTTTATAGATAATGGTACGGAACCCTTCGTGCGCGAGTCCGACTCGCACTTGGTCGGTTTTTTTATATTATATTGTTTAAAAATTTAACAGAAGGAAAACAAACTTATTGAATATTGTATATAATAGTTTAAGTTCATAGCTTAATATTGCATCCAGAATTTCATTAATAAACCGGCCAAGTGCGTGTCGGACCACGCATAATGGAGGGTTCCTTACCTTCAATGGAATAAGAACCAAACTAATACCAAAAGGTCGTATCTGATGCCTATGGAAGAATTTTTTTGGAGATAACTCAAAAATGGCTGAACCGATAATGATCAAAGTAATTTTCGTAGAAACTACGAGTATGTGATAAGGCGCATCTTCAAAATTTTAACGTGAAATGCGTAGTAGAAAATTAAATAACAATATTGAAAGGGATGATATCTTCGAGCACGAGGTACAGAGTCAAACAAGATTTATTATTATATTACAAGACCAGTCTTCCGTAATAAGACTGTCAAAGTAGACAGAGAGCTAGCCACGTCATATATGACACAATAATGAGAGCGACGAACCCCGTCTAGTTAGTTTACCATACTATGCTTATTTCTAGATCCGGACATCTGGCAGTTGTTAACTGGTCAAAAAATGCAAACCACTTTAAGAATACAAATCCTAGAGTTCTGGTTTTTGATGCAGTATTATGAGAAATTAAATAAGTAATTAGATTATATCATTGCCAAAACTTTCTGATGGGGACAAGAAGTCCAAAACGACGTATAATGTAATTCATAGTTTGTCGCCTACTGTTTCTGTTTCCGAAATAATATGCAATGTTTATTGTTCTAATGTTAAAATATAGGCCCCGTCCATTATAAATAAGACAACTTCGGCAGTTTTTACCTTTTTTTTTATACCCCGACGGTGGCAAACAAGCATACGGCCCGCCTGATGGTAAGCAGTTACCGTAACCTATGGACGCCTGCAACCCCAGAGGATTCACATGCGCGTTGCCTACCCTTTAAGAACCTATACACTCCTTTTTTGAAGAACCTCATACTGTAGCCCGCTGGGAAAACCTCGGCAGGGAGTTCATTCCACAGTCGCAGCGTTCGTGGGAGGAAATTCCTTTTAAACCGTACAGTGCGCGACCCATTAGGCTCCAGGGTGTGAGGATGGACACCCTGCCGGCGGCGAGCGGTGCGGTGATAAAAAGCACAACCCATTGTACAAGCGATAAAACACACATAAGGAGGCAAAGTCTCTCCTTAGACTCAATGGTTCAATATCGCTCGCGAGTTTGGGATCGTCGACGATCCGCACAGCGCGCTTTTGCACCGAGTCAAAGGGCCCAAGCTGGTACCCAGGTCCTCCCGCCCAAAGGTGACAGCAGTACTCCATGTGGGGTCTGACTTGTGACTTGTATAGAAGCAGCCTCTGCCCCGGAGTGAAGTATCTCCTCGCTCTATTGAGCACACCGAGCTTTATGGATGCCAGCTTGGCCTTCCCTTCAAGGTGACTACGGAATTGGACGTCGCTGGAAATGTGGACACCGAGGATCCCAATACTCCCTGACATTGTAAGGGTTGTGCCTTGGAACTGAGGGGCCACAGTAAATGGGGTTTTCTTAGCGGTAAACGCGCAAGCTTGTGTCTTTGTGGGGTTGAATCGGACTAAGTTGTCCTGACCCCACACCGAGACTCCAGAAAGAGTGTTCTCGATATCGGACACAAGTTTTTCACGACTCTCTACCACAAAGGATCGAGGGATATTGGCACGGCCCGTGTAACAGGCATCCCCAGTACTGTCGTCCGCATAACAATAAATGTTGCCGATAGACAACATATCATTGATATGCAGCAAAAACAGCTTTGGGGATAGCACGGAGCCTTGCGGGACACCAGCGTTTATGTCCATGCTTTCGGAGCAACTGCCGTCGACTACAGCTCGTATGCTTCTGCCGGACAAAAAGTTGGCGACCCATCTGCACAATCCCTCGGTCAGGCCGTAAGTTGGCAACTTCGATAGAAGACCTCGATGCCAGACCCGATCGAACGCCTTAGCTATATCAAGGCTGACTGCCAATGCCTCTCCCTGACTCTCAATGGTTGAAGCCCAGCGGTGAGTGAGATACACTAGAAGATCACCAGTTGATCGACCGTGACGAAAGCCATACTGGCGATCACTGATCAGGTCGTGCTCTTCTAGGTATCCCAGGAGCTTTGCATTGAATATGCGCTCCATAACCTTGGAGAGAAGAGAGGTTATAGCGATAGGCCTGTAATTCGAGGGGTCCGAACTATCGCCCTTTTTAGGCACAGGGTGCACGAGAGCAGTCTTCCATGAAGACGGCACTTGCCGCTTGTGGTAAGAGAGTGTGAAAAGGCGCGTTAGCACAGGACACAACTCAGGAGCACACCGTTTGAGCACAACTGCTGGTATGCCGTCTGGCCCGCTCGACTTGTGAACGTTTAATGATAGCAGCTCCCGCCGGACATCACTTTGTTTAATGATAATTTCCGGCATCGAAGCTGTGCACCGCGGGATGTCAGGCGGTACGGTGCTGCCATCATCGTTCAAGGTCGAGTTCGAGGCAAAGAGAGTACCCAGAAGATCGGCTTTTTCTTTTGCACTATGGACCAGATTACCTATTTTGGTATTACTTTTTACAACTGAACAATTTTGCTAGTCTGTCACTCTGACCTTCACCTATTAAAAGCTGCCAGATGCCCGGATCTAGCAATAAGGATAGGCTTCCGTTGCTCTCATTATTGGGTCATATCTGACGTGGCCAGCTCTGAGTCCAAAGAAAGTACCGCCCGAGTCGTTCATCATCATTCATGTTCATGTAATTTTTTGGGCTGATTGTGTATCCCTAGTATTATTTGATCTGAGGTTATAGATGTGAACTTAGAAGACGAATAATGTTCATACTATTTGACAGACATCCACTCTTAGATATCTCGTGTCAACAAGTAGGTAAACACAGCATTACATTATTATTATTAATATAATAGCCTATAGTGTGTTCCACTGCAGGGCCGCGATTCGAAAAATAAACACACACACTGGACAGACACAGCTCCGACCCAACTCAACCCAACTCAATTCAACGCTATAACGACATTGACATTTGCTATTCGAACAGATTTTCATTCAATTCAATTTACATTCAATGGTACAATGTGCGACCAATGTGTGACCAATGTGAGACCAATGTGAGACCAATGTTGAATGAAAATCTGTTCGAATAGCAAGTGTCAATGTTGTTATAGCGTTGAGTTGAGTTGGGTTGGAGCTGTGTCTGTCCAGTGTGTGTTTATTTTTCGAATCGCGGCCCTGCAGTGGAACACACACACACACTTATAGACTATATAACACTTATAAATGTTAATTAGTGTTAGTGCGCTTTCACATTATCCGATCCGATATCGGATGTAGGATGTAGGCAGTGGCGTAGCTAGCATGGGTGGCGGGTACATAATCCCGAAAAACTTTTTACCGATTTTTGAAATTCCGAATTTTAAAATCCCGATTTTGAAATGCCCGACCCATTAAAATACCGATCGTTAAAATTACGAATTATTAAAGCACGAATATTTAAAATTCCGAATAGCAAAAAACCCGATTTTTATAACACCGAAAGTAATATTTCCGAATTTTGGAACATCGAATCCCGAATTTTTTATTTATTTCTTGTAGAAAACCACACAGTATTTTACATCATAAAATAAAATGGATTCTCTAAAAGATCATCACTTACAATACAATAAAAAAATAATCAATCAAAAAAATGTACAGAGAAAAAAAATGTCAGTGGTAAAATATAAAGAATGTCAACAGGGATTTTGTGCATGTCTAGAGATCCTAGGTATTAAAAAATAAAAGAAAAATGTCAAAACCTTTTGTTAAAACTAACAATTGTCATTAACCCGAAGTTATTAGTTCCGATTCACCGATTACCTATTTTTAAAATGCCGAATTTTAAAATCCGAATAACCTTATTCTGAATGTTAACAGACTACGAGTATATGCACCTATATCGAAGTAGGCACAACTATCATGTTTCAAAGTGTTTCAACTTTAGTATTCACTTTAGTAGTAAATCAGTACACTTTAAGTATTAGTTAGTATAGCTAGGAGCCGGCAAGATGACGATGAAGCCCCGCTCCGCGGGGCTTCTATTTCCGCTCTGAGGGACACAAGGTAACTAACAAACCTACATCAGTAACAGCAGTGACGTGCTTGGCCGCTTATTTGGTACCTATAGCTAGAACCCGCCAAGATGTCGACAAGTATTTAACGCTATCGCGAATTTCATTATTCCGAATATACAAAAAACCGAAATTCATATTACCGAATCGTGAAAAATCCGATCGATCCATGGTTTTTCGGAATTAAAAAGTCAGGATTTTTTTTCGGGAAATAGACAATCGGAATTTTTAAGCTTCGATCAACTAACAATCGGACTTCTAATATTCGGAAATATTGCATTCAAGATTTTCTACTTTAGTGGTTTTAAAAGTCGGAATTTTAACATATCAGACGTCAAAATTCGGGATTATAAAAATCGGAAAAATGTTTTTCGGAATTTTTGTATGTTCCCATGGGTGGCACCCAGTGCAGATAATGTAGTGTCACCCCAAAACTCACAGTGAATCCTCCTTTATTTATTATATTATTAGGGTGGACGACGCGCATGGGACACCTCTGGAGTTGCGGGCGTATACAAGATGTAACAAAAATGCTGGTGTTACTTTTAAGGGCATAATTGGTATCGTATCCTTATTATGAAATTGTAAAAGAAAAAAAATTCTCGTGAAAAATAAAATCATCTTTGTATTGAGGGTTGGCCAGCGGGGACGACTTGTCCCATATAGGGAATGCAAACCGGTTGTAACCGAAACCGAAATAATCGGTTATAACCAGTTATTTTGTCATACTAAAATAACCGATTATTGAAAATTCGAATAACCGGGTTCGGCTATTTTCGGTTATTTATTGAATGCTATTTTTATATAAAATTGTATCATAATAGGTTGTAAAACCACGCATAGCTTTACGTCTAGAACTACGATTTTTATACTCTACTAGCCTTTTCCCGCGGCTTCGCCCGAGTACTATAAGTAGGTACTCAAAAAGGATACGATACCCATGTTGATTTTCAGACTTTGCGACCACATTTGCCCCTTTTAGGGGTTGAATTTTCAAAAAACCTGAAACACGTGTTTACTCTTTTATCGTTAGGAATACTCCTGTGTAGTTTCGAATAAAATAATCTAACAAATCTTGATTCGCCATACAAACTTTGGACCCCCATTTTACCCCCTTAGGGGGTGAATTTTAAAAAATCCTTTCTTAGTGCACCCCTAGACCTTATAAGGAACCTACGTGCCAAATTTGGAATCTCTAGAACCAGCGGTTTGGGCTGTGCGTTGATATGTCAGTCAGTCAGTCAGTCAATCAGTCAGTCAGTCAGTTTCTTCTTTTATATATTTAGATGTATCATAATAGGTTGTAAAACCACGCATAGCTTTACGTCTCGAACTACGATTTTTATACTCTATTTTATAATAATTTCAGGTTGTTCTCATATTACTCTATTTTGGCGAGTGATTTGCAGCAAGTATGAGTACATTTTCGGTCATAACCGACAGCATATTCGGTTATGAAATTTCATCGTTTATTGCATTCCCTAGTCCCATACAAAAAAAAATTGCGTCCAAAAATTTTTTTCTCCTACTCTATCTTACTCGCAATACGATACGAATTATGCCCTTAAACCGATCACCAGTATTCTTGTTACACCCTGTATATAGGCTACGATAGCTGCTTACACGTGACACTACTGATGCGGGCCGCTCCCCTCCTAGCTACGCCACTGGATGTAGGACCGACATCAGATATTCGATAATTTTCATCCGTTACTGTCGGACCGACATATATAAACGGAGGTCCTATAGACGTTACAATTTATCAGGCCTCTACAGACAAGAGCGACAGGACGAGGCACCAAAGTGAGATGGAACTATTAATATACCTACGAGTAGAATGAGATAAAAAAAAAACAAACTAGTTGCCGCCAGGTTGCCGCTCATAATATGTGATGGTAAAATTGTGCTCAGTCT
Source organism: Pammene aurita (assembly GCA_947086415.1). Classification (NCBI taxonomy): domain Eukaryota; kingdom Metazoa; phylum Arthropoda; class Insecta; order Lepidoptera; family Tortricidae; genus Pammene; species Pammene aurita. Next base: position 7,533,567 of record OX352312.1, read on the forward strand.
TATAACATTAAAATTATATAATTATTACTCGTACTAGTAGTCCGCCTCGAACTAAGAACTCGTTACTGCGACTGACAAAAAATCGGTTTGCTAGATTTTACCAAACAACTTGAAAACTGCGTCTTTTTGCATACACCCATAATATTATCAATAGTGTAACGTATATTATTGACAATGCTTTCCAGTAATGTCAATAATCTAAATATATAAAAGAAGAAACTGACTGACTGACTGACTGACATATCAACGCACAGCCCAAACCGCTGGTTCTAGAGATTCCAAATTTGGCACGTAGGTTCCTTATAAGGTCTAGGGGTGCACTAAGAATGGATTTTTCAAAATTCACCCCCTAAGGGGGTAAAATGGGGGTCCAAAGTTTGTATGGCGAATCAAGATTTGTTAGATTATTTTATTCGAAACTTCACAGGAGTATTCCTAACGATAAATGAGTAAACACGTGTTTCAGGTTTTTTGAAAATTCAACCCCTAAAAGGGGCAAATGTGGTCACAAAGTCTGAAAATCAACATGGGTATCGTATCCTTTTTGAGTACTTAAAGTACGCGGGCGAAGCCGCGGGAAAAGGCTAGTATACGTATACGTGAAAAAAATACTTTTTTTGAATGTACAGGATGGATTTTCTTTTTAGATCAGTGAGGGTAGCTACCAGAACCCGTGCTGCTACGCGAAAATGGTTGAGTTTGAGGAGTGAGTTTTGGAAAAAAACATACAGAGTGCGAGAAAAAGGTCATATTTGACAAACTTTTTTTTGACATTAAAAAAGTGAAATTTTATTCCCATTTTTCTATCTTGCCAATCAGTCCTGTAACGTTTAAGGACTACAATACTGTATGTATGAAAACATTACAGTAACAGCATTTAAAATACGTTACGGTTAGAGAGACGGGATAAGACGGGTAAACTAGCTGTGGCAAATAATAGTTATTAATTTCTCCATAAAGGTAAGCAAAAAGTTTTCTTCAACTTTTTATTACCTACATTACCGTATTTAGAACCACTGGGAAATTGATAATGGATAGGAATGGAATCGATTGGCATAAAAAATAGCATGTGAAATATAAAAGGATTGATTTTCATACAAATTCAAGTTGTCCTCGATTCGAAAAAAAACTCCGGCTAGAAAAGCCACAAGCCGGATTTTTTTTTGTTCCCATACAAACTTCTGATTCTGGATATGAATCGTTTGGCATAAAAAAAAAGTTTGTCAAAAATGACCTTTTTCTCGCATCCTGTATGTTTTTTCCAAAATCGGTAAACGCCAATCTTCATTAATTTGAAATCGACGGAAGGTCTTCTAAGACCATTTTCGCGTAGCAGCACGGGATCTGGTAGCTGTGCTCACTGACCCAAAAAGAAAATCCATCCTGTATATTATATTCATGTAGGTATGTATTTCTACACTATATATTTCTACCTACTGTGTACATCATATTATTATTATATTTAGATCTCATGCCTGTTTTTGTTAAAAAAAACGTATTAAAATTTGGTGTTCGATTATTTCGAGCATTCGAAATTTAAAATCCGCACCGGCGCTATCACGCACACTACAGCAAATGTATACGTGTACTCATGCACGCACACAAGGAAAGATTATCGGTCCGACAGCTATCGGGGTTCCGACATGCCCAACGATATCGGAAGTGAATTGCCGATATCGGATGTCGGAGGGCCTCTAATAGAAAGGCAGCCGCTAGAGAGTGCCTTTTGGCGCCAACTCTGCCATTTTGCATGCACGTATTGTTTTAGTAATAGAGTTTAGTTAAATGAATGAAAAAATTTAAAAGTACACATATTTACTTCCCTGCAGGCCTATCCTACATCCGATATCGGATCGGATAATGTGAAAGCGCACTTAGTGTGTCATTTGTGCAAAAATTTACAACACCCTTCCCAAATACATCACAAATTCCGCAAGTGACGGAATATTTACACAAAAACTGAAAAAAAAATGTTAACTGAACTTACATGTTATATACAATAAGTGAATTTATGCAAAGGTCTACTAATACTAACCCAAAATGATGTAAAAATAAATAGGTAACATTTTATGTGCTACCTAACTATTCATGTAACTACCATTGTAATGTAAATATAACCAACAGTAACAAAACTGCTGTCATGTTAACCTAAATATCTTAATATAAATGACATGTACATACTCGTAAAATTACTTTAAAATTAATTTTATCAATAAATATCTCATTTCTCATTTCTCAATCTTCTCATTAACGAGGTATGTACTCTTATTGCATTTAGCGATATTCAAATTAATAAAAATATATTTATTTGATGTTACTGATAAATATTTTCTATATATTTATTGAATAATAAGGTCAAGGCCTAAGATGTTTTAATTTAATACGGCCTTCTGCATTTCCAATCGTATCTAAAATAAGATTTGAATAACTTGAATAACAACAAGGTTTGTCGAAGTTAATGATCATATATGAGTATAACGAAGTATCGGGAGGCTCGGCGGGACGACTATCATCACTTAAGGAAACATCAGGAGGTTTGGAAGCATTATTTTTATCATTAGCACTCATTGTGTCGTAAAGATGTCGGAATCGCGGAAATAAAAACACGTTCTACTTGTTTACAAAACACTAGTTTTATTTTAACACACTTAGAATCAAAATAACGTATGATTGACGAAATAAAATCGGATTAAGAGCCAATAGGTTAGAACACGTGCACCACCGCGCGCAGCTATCAATCGAATGACGGCTACCGAGCGATCGGCGCCTACCTGCTACCCTATTCGGGGAAACCCGCTCTTATTTTAATGCTACCTTCAATAGTTTTACGAACGTCAAATGTCAACACAAGTTCAACCAACCTTTAATTATCATAATATTTTGACATTTAAGCAATCAAAACAAACAATGAACTGTCAATTCTCAACACGTTTTTAAAGATACCCTTCAATTTAATAACAATCATAATATTATGACGTTAAAGCGATCAAAACAAACAACTTATTTACAAACATTGGTGAGTATTCTTAAGGCTCCTTATTCCCTAAAAGGTCGAAAAACTCTATTAATGAAAAAAGCCGCATAAAATGCTATTTATAAGATAGTTTGAAGTATTAGTAATACAAAAAAATTATTTTGAACCATGTTTATTATTCTTAAGTACCCAAAAATACGATTCTTACAAAAAGTGTCCTGTAAAGTGTGATTTAAGTGTCATTTTTAAAAATTCATAGTAATTTGAAATTTACTGCTATAGTAATGTTTTTTTTTATCGTGATAGAAATATAGTTTAACTTTGCAATGGTAATATTTTTAGGGCAAAATATTCATAGGGGTTTCGTGGAAAAAATGAAATGTAACCGTGTTTTCATAAAAAAACTGGCATATAATCAGAAGGTATTTTGTCGATTATCCAAGATGAATCTTCGATTTTTATTTCCATGGCCGTCTCATACATGATATACTCAACTGAATTTAATTCAAATTGAATAAGAATTTTTACCCTTTTTTGCGTAATCTGAAAATGAACGGTACACCTAACTGGAAAATCCAGAAAGGCCTTCCAAGACAACCAATTTTTTTCATATTTCACTCGTTAAAATGTAATATTTGCTCCGATGGCCGTCTAGATAAAGAAATGAACTATTATGTGCATCAATAGTTGATTTAAAAAAACTTAGTATTTTCGCCATAGCCTTCGAAGAAAATGAAGCATTTCGTGAAATTCGCGCGTTTTGGGAATAAGGCCTCTTAAGATTCGAATAAATGCGAACGTAGTATTTGGCAGCGCGCCGTCAACTATATGTTATTATTACAGAAACCACGTGGTTGTGTTTATGTACATTCTATAAAAATACATGTGGAATAGAAATTCTCGTCTTTTAAAGAGTCCGTTAACGATTTGAAAACGAAAATCGCTACTAATGAAAAAACGCACATGAATTGTATTTGATAAGATACGTCTTGTTATTACTGGTACATATATATTATTATTTAGTATTTACCCGAAAACTTATTTCTTACAGAGCTTGATGTTTGGCGAGGACGATGATTCTTTATTATTGTTGTTATGCCCTCTAATATGTCTTATATTATCTGATTAAAACGTTAAGTGAAGTTTATTAATACATTCCCAAAAATACCACCTACACTATATATTATTAGGCATTTTTTCTTATATTCAGAGCAATGACCGGAACCGCCCTGTGCAACCCGAACTGACCCAATTGGGAAAAAATACACTTCATCAATCGTTGAGTAGTTAGGAGTCTGTTTAGTTTATAATCTATTGTACAATTCTAATTAACATTAGTATTACAATATGTACCTACACTTATTGGCTCTTTTACTGAGTTTAACCAGTTATCCGATGTCACTGAGGATATATTCTCTAAAGCATAAAATATCAGAATTTTATATTTTATTGAATCCATGCCATCTTTTTAGGGTTTCGCACCTCGAAAGGAAAAAACGGAACCCTTATAGGATCACTTTTTAGGGTTCCGTACCTCGAAAGGAAAAAACGGAACCCTTATATGATCACTTTTTGTCCGTCTGTCTGTCTGTCTGTCAAGACCTTTTTTCTCAGGAACGCGTGGAGGTATCAAGCTGAAATTTATATTAAATACTCAGGTTTATTGTCCCTTGGAGCTGTGAAAAAATCAAACTTAAAACCCAACGCAATCAAAAGATACAGTCGTTTATGCTGCAAATTTTAGAGTTTTTCGGCACTCGCAAAACCTACGGGGTACTTCCCGTGAACTCAGAAACTTGAAATTTTGCACGAAGCAACGTCATATAGCATAGACAATGGAAAAGTTACAAAAAGTAGAAATTTGTAGTAAAATCATACAAAAAAATATTTTTTTAAATTTTAAACTTACCTACTTACTTTTTCCACGTAAACGCTTGGAGGTATTAAACTGAAATTCATGTCAAATACTCAGGGCTATAGGACCTTTCAGATGTAGCAAAACCAAATTTTTATGTCAATGCAATCAAAAGAAATAGCAATTTAAGTCGCATATTTTGAAACTGAGTACTCGCAAGAAACTCAAAACATAAAGGGTACTTCCCGTAAACTCAGAAACTTGCAACTTGGCACGAAGAAACTTCATATAGCACAGATAAAGGAAAAATTGCGAAAACCGTAAATTTTTAGTTACATCATAAAATATATTTTTTTTTAATAATATTAAAGCTACTACCCCTATATACTTACAGGTTTGTACGGAACCCTCGGTGCGCGAGTCCGACTCGCACTTGGCCGGTTTTTTTTTATATCACGACGATCGCAAATTAGTATATCTACGGCCCGCTTGATGACAAGCAGCTGCCATATCCTATGGACGCCTGGAACTACAGAGGTGTCACATGTGCGTTGCCGACCCTTGTTGATGTTGGCCATCAATATAAAAGACAAATATAATTCCGCCTGTAGTCTTGCATGACGAAGGCCAGAAAAATATGTATATGACATACTCTTATGGCTTTTTGCAGTTTCGTAGCCAAAATGGCAAAAACGGAATCCTTATAGTTTCGTCATGTCCCTCTCTTCATCCGTCCGTCACAGCCATTTTACTCGAAAACTATAAGACGTAGGTATCTTAATTAAAGCGTCTTCAGAAAAATAGACTGGTCTGAATGTGGCCTTAACATAGACGGCAAACGTTTAAATCATCTGAGATTCGCCGATGATATTATACTACTAGAGGAAGACCCTATTAGACGGAGAGCTGGCCACGTCAGATATGGCACAATAATGAGAGCAACGAAACCCCTCTAGTTAGTTTGCTATACTATGCTTCTTTCTAGATCCGGCCATCTGGCAGCTGTAAAGTGGTGGAGGTCAAAGAATGCAAATAACTTGAAGAAAACAAATTCTAGAGTTCTGGGTTTGATGCAATATTATAGGAAATTATGCAATTAATTAAATAATTCATATCCAAAAGCTTCCGTTGGGGGAAAGTAGTGCCAAATGATGTAAAATGCAATTTTTAGTTGGTCGCCTACTGATTTTGTTTCTGCAATCATAGACAATAGTTTTTAATCTAATGTTAAAATATAGGCCCTGTCCTCTATAAATGACACAACTTTGTCAGTTTTTACCTATTTTGATATTACTTTTTTCCAACTTAAAAACTTTGTTGGTCTGTCACTCTGACCTCCACCCATTAAAAGATGCCAGATGCCCGGATCTAGCAATAAGGATGGTAAAGCAGTCTATATAATCTAATCATTATTGTGTCATATCTGACGTGGTCAGCTCTTAAATAGACCTCAGCTTTTAGACCATATGAAACTAAATACAAACAATGGTACAAACCCTGGCAACTGAAAGCAAGGTCTCTTCTTCTCTCTTCTCTGTCGTTTCGCTCTTGACAGAGCGGTCGTGGTCACGTGGAGGCGTCCTCGTCGATGGTGGAGGCGGACACAGCTCTGCGCACGATCTCCCGCCATCTCCCTCTGTTGGCAGACAGTCTGGCACAGTCAGATACGCGGTGCCCTACTGCAGACTTAACTTGTTCTGTCCATCGCATAGGTGGATTGCCGCGTGGTCTGGTTCCTTCTAATTGTCCCTGTATAACCAGCCGCTCTATGGAGTCGTTATCCTACCTTGAGATGTGTCCAAAGTACAGCAGTATGCCTTGTAGTAGGCCGTGAAATAATGCAAATAAGACAAATATTATGACGAACATAAGACAGGTTCATATAACGATTGATGGAACTTGTTTAGAATATGTAAACGAATATGTCTATTTGGGACAAACCAACTTAGCCGAAAATATGATTTCCAAAGAAATAAAAGAATAGCCAGTGAGTGAAAAAAAAATTAGGTCACTCGAGGAAGTTATGAAAAGTAAGAATTTATCCACATTAAAAGGAGACTTTCAACACCTGCATTCTTCCTTGTCTGACTTATGAAAAATAATCAATAAATATATATTATATGACAATCTTACACAAATCGACCTAGGCCCATAGTAAGGCTTGTGTTATGGGTACTAGACGACGATATATACCCGTTACGACGACCACGACGACGACGTTATATTTTGGACCGGGGGTATGTCCTTAAACTACGTCCGGACTTGGGTATGTCCTTAACCCTTTATAAGGCAGAGACGATTTGGAAACCACTTAGTTAATAAACATTTACGGAGAAGAACATCCTCTTTTTTATTTAACTTTAATGGTATTACGAGTATATAGCGATTAGGTTTTCTTTCCTCATTCATACTTTTTCGGTCAGTATTTAATTTTAGTGTAATTAATTAATCTATAGTATGTGGTCATTGTTTCCATTATACTATTAATGAATTATCGTAAAAAAGTTTTGAGTTAAACGGTTTTATTTCAATCAAATGTTGTACCAAAAACTAGAAAATAAAAATTTATACGAATTATAGTCCCACATACATTGCTTCCTGGAGAGTAATCATGTAAGACGGATAACAGAATAGGCATCTCGAGTCGGATGCTAGAGGCCCTATTTGTCTCTATATCAGTGGATTAAGTCATAATCGGAAGCTTTTATCAGACTAAAATAAAAACGTGGGGCGTCTAATATAAGGTAGAGTGGGTTAAGTATGTAATACAGACTATTTAATCTAAAATCAAAGTCACGTAGCTATGCTTTAATGTTGTTGGAGGTGGCGTCAGTGTGAGAGTACTACGAGTAGTATTAAAAATATGTATATATAAATTATAAAATGAGTCAAATTCTTAGATATTTAGTTTGTGAAATGAAATGTGAAATTAAGTAAATATGGTGAATTAATTTGTATAATTCATTAGCAATTCTCAATTCTTATTTATTTTTTATTTACTAGTCGACTTGAGTGCCCTCCACTGCTGGGCAAAGGCCTCTCCACTTGATTTTCATGATTTTTAGGTCTTATAATTTTCTCTATTATTGTTTTACCATGTAATTACGATTCTGAATCACAGAATTTTCGTTCATTGATAGCTTTACCTGCCTACCTAATTTTTTTGTCGTACCAACGCCCCACGTTTTTATTTTAGTCTGATAAAAGCTTCCGATTATGACTTAATCCACTGATATAGAGACAAATAGGGCCTTTAGCATCCGACTCGAGATGCCTATTCTGTTATCCGTCTTACATGATTACTCTCCAGGAAGCAATGTATGTGGGACTAAAATTCGTATAAATTTTTATTTTCTAGTTTTTGGTACAAAATTTGATTGAAATAAAACCGTTTAACTTAAAACTTTTTTACGATAATTTATTTTTAAGTTTTTAGTAAAATTTTTGTACTTGTAACCAGCCCTATTGACCGTAGTATGTGGTGGGAAAACTACATATATGTGATGACATCTCAAGTGGTATTATATTAATTGTATGTGAGCTTTCGTGTGTTTAAAGTAGAGGGTACCTACATTAAGTTGGGTAGTTGGGTACCTACGTATATTATAGGGTACATATATGTATACAGTGTGGAAAAAATCTATGGGTCCTGGAGGGGAACTAAATCCTTGAAATAGCTTAATTTACGTAAAGGACATTCTTTTATTTTAAAAATCTATGCGAAGCTAAAAGGCCGAGTACGTCACGGCGAGAATTGTTTCAGCCGCAGCATGACATGGACTGGACAGATCTCAATGGTCAAGTGTCTTAGCGAGCCCGAGGGCCGAAGGCCTGAGGGTGAGCCGCAATCTATGCGAAGTTAAAAGGCCGAGTACGTCACGGCGAGAATTGCTTCAGCCGCAGCATGACATGGACTGGACAGATCTCAATGGCCAAGTGTCTTAGCGAGCCCGAGGGCCGAAGGCCCGAGGGTGAGCCGCAATCTATGCGAAGCTAAAAGGCCGAGTACGTCACGGCGAGAATTGCTTCAGCGGCAGCATGACATGGACTGGACAGATCTCAATGGCCAAGTGTCTTAGCGAGCCCGAGGGCCGGAGGCCCGAGGGTGAGTCGCAATCTATGCGAAGCTAAAAGGCCGAGTACTGCGTATTGCATACGATCGGAACATCACAACGAGAATTGCTTCAGCAGCAGCATGACATGGTCATGGTCATAAAACTCAATGGTCAAGTGTCTTAGTGAGCCCGAGGGTGAGCCGCAATCTATGCAAAGCTAAAAGGCCAAGTACGTCACGGCGAGAATTGCTTCAGCCGCAGCATGATATGGACTGACAAATCACAATGGCCAAGTGTCCTATCAGTATGACATGGACTTGATAAAATTCAATGGTCAAGTGTTTTAGCGAGCCCGAGGGCCGAATGCCCGAGGGTGAGCCGTAATCTATGCGAAGCTAAAAGGCCGAGTACCGCGTATTGCATACGATCGGAACATCACAACGAGAATTGCTTCAGCAGCAGCATGACATGGACTTGATAAAACACAACGGTCAAGTCTCTTAGCGAGCCCGAGGGCCGAAGACCCGAAGGTGTGCCGCTATCTATGCGAAGCTAAAAGGCCGAGTACATCACGGAGAAAATTGCTTCGGCAGCAACATGACATGGACTGGACAAATGTCAATGGTCAAGTGACTTAGCGAGCCCGAGGGCCGAAGACCCGAGGGTGAGCCGCAATCTATGCGAAGCTAAAAGGCCGAGTCACTTTGAGAATTGCTTCAGCAGCAGCATGACATGAACTTGATAAAACTCAAGTTCATGTCATGCTGAGTGAGCCGCAATCTATGCGTAGCTAAAAGGCCGAGTACGTCACGGCGAGAATTGCTTCAGCCGCAGCATGACATGGACTGGACAGATCTCAATGGCCAAGTGTCTTAGCGAGCCCGAGGACCGAAGGCCCGAGGGTGAGTCGCAATCTATGCGAAGCTAAAAGGCCGAGTACTGCGTATTGCATACGATCGGAACATCACAACGATAATTGCTTCAGCAGCAGCATGACATGGTCATGGTCATAAAACTCAATGGTTAAGTGTCTTAGCGAGCCCGAGGGTGAGCCGCAATCTATGCAAAGCTAAAAGGCCAAGTACGTCACGGCGAGAATTGCTTCAGCCGCAGCATGATATGGACTGACAAATCACAATGGCCAAGTATCCTAGCAGTGTGACATGGACTTGATAAAATTCAATGGTCAAGTGTTTTAGCGAGCCCGAGGGCCGAAGGCCCGAGGGTGAGCCGTAATCTATGCGAAGCTAAAAGGCCGAGTACCGCGTATTGCATACGATCGAAACATCACAACGAGAATTGCTTCAGCAGCAGCATGACATGGACTTCATAAAACACAACGGTCAAGTGTCTTAGCGAGCCCGAGGGCCGAAGACCCGAAGGTGTGCCGCTATCTATGCGAAGCTAAAAGGCCGAGTACATCACGGAGAAAATTGCTTCAGCAGCAACATTGAGGGCCCGAGGGTGAGCCGCAATCTATGCGAAGCTAAAAGGCCGAGTACGTCAGGGCGAGAATTGCTTCAGCAGCAGCATGACATGGACTTGATAAAACTCAACGGTCAAGTGTCTTAGCGAGCCCGAGGACCGAAGGCCCGAGGGTGAGCCGCAAGCTATGCGAAGCTAAAAGGCCGAGTACCGCATACGATCGGAACATCACAAAGAGAATTGCTTCAGTAGCAGCATGACATGGACCGGAGAAAACCCAATAATTAAGTGTCCTAGCGGTCACGACTCAGGAGTTGGAGATCAATAAAACACGTAAACGCCTATACCTAAATCTAGAACACTACTTTTAAATGCATACATTCTCCAACTGGTCCTTTATGGCAGCCAGTAGCCTAGCAGCATTACGACTGAGGAGTTGGAGATCAAACGTAACGTAAATGTCTCTAGCTAAAACTAATGCACTGTTTTTAAATTGACACATTCTGGAACCGGTCAGTTACGGAAGGCAGTAACCATGCAGAATCAGAACTGAGGAGTTGGAGATCAATATGAAATGTAAATGCCTCTACCTAAAATTAGAACACTATTATTAAATTGACACATTCTCCAACCGGTCAGTTATGGCAGGCTGTAACCTTGCATCATCACGACTGAGCAGTTGGAGATCAATATGTAACGTAAATGCGTCTACCTAAAACTAGAACACTATTATTAAATTGATACATTCTCCACCCTGTTAGTTATGGCAGGCTGTAACCTTGCATCATCACGACCGAGGAGTTGGAGGTCAATTTGAAACGTAAATATTTCTACTTAAATCTAGAGCACTATTATTAAATTGACACAGTCTCCACCCGGTCAGTTATGGCAGGCAGTAACTATGCAGCATCAGAACTGAAGAGTTGATGGTCAATATTAAGTCACTAAGGATTTATTTACTAGCAACAATAATATAGTTAAATTAGCAGATGTGTACGACTCTCGGTTAAGGTAAGCAGTGTCTCTGCAGCATCAGGATTTGAAGACCAAAGGTTGAAAATATTATTAAAAGTTATTGTCACGGAGACCTGATACGCATACCAAATTTCATCGAAATCTGTTAAGTAGAAATGGTCGAAAAATCGATTGCAAGATTTGATGCGTATAAATATACAAATATACGGGGTCAAGCTAAATAAAACCGTTTAAAAATATACACGTCGCTGTATCTAATAATTTGAATTATAGCTCTTGCAATTCACGATGGCGAGTGGCGAGACTCTTATTGGTATGATGACAAGGTCTAATTTTGATAAATCCACTCTCATGTCAATGTCAATGAATAGGTTTATTGGAAACAGATCATCTGAAAACTCAAGTGCACTAACAGGCTGAGTGCATATATTGACCACATGTTTTTCTTAATGATTTCGTTTTTTTTTGCCGTAGATGTGTTCCCCAGTGCATTACAAACACGGTAGTGTATTTAACTTTCACGTAGCATATCTGTATAACTGGGGCCTTATAAAGGGTTAAACTACGCCAAAAAGAGATGTATGGGCACTGCGAATGGCATCTCGCTAAGTGTGGTAGGGAACGTTCAGCGAATGTCATCTCGCTCAAATCTGGAGCAGAGCCCGACTGGGGAAGTACGAGTACCTCCACCTTACAGAAAACCACAGCCAAATAGCAATAGACCCTACTCATAGTGTTGTGTTCCTGCTGGTGAGTAAGGTTGCCAAAGAGCTCAAAGAGGACCCAGTGTGTTGACGATGAAGGACCTTCTTGTTCCTTTAGCCATCAACACAGTGAATCCTCCTTTTTGTAAAGGGTCGGCAACGCGCATGTGACTCCTTTGGAGTTACAGGCGTCCATAGGTTACAGTAGCTGCTTAGCATCAGGCGGGCTTGTTTGCCACCGTCGTGGTATAAAAAAAAGGAAGTTATGAAAAGTAAGAATTTAAGCATCCATAAGTCAGACAAGGAAGAATGCAGGTGTTTTAATACACCTGCATTCTTCCTTGTCTGACTTATGGACGCGAAACTTGGTCCTTGACTGAAAACCACCGGAAGACACAAGATGCCAGAGAGCAATAAAGCACAGTATGTTAGGAATTAATTAGTAGAAGTAGTAGTAAAACACTATTGCACAAAACAAGTACAGGTCAGTTATCGGATAAGGTCAGAAACACAGAAACACAACAATAAGAAAGAAAACTAAGATTACTGACATATGTACTAGCTCGCATCAACCATTTAAAATGGGGATGGACAGGCCACATGTTACGCTGCCCATTAGACAAATGGAGCAAACAGGTTACTCTATGTTACCCCAGAGGCTGCACAAGAAAACTAGCCCATCCATTAACAAGATGGAAAGATGACATTAGTCTGACCCTGGGACCATAGCCTACGTTAACCTTTGTAACTACCGAAATAAATTATAATGTTTACAGTCCGCTAGAAGTTTCATTCAGCAGTCTAGATCTCATTCAAGCACAGAACAAGGCACTAGACGCAACAGGCGTTTTCGAGTAAAATCCAAAAAAAAATATTTCATAGGCAGATACGACCAAATACGACCTTTTGATTAGTTTTTTCGATAGTAGGTACGGAACCCTCCATTTTATGCGTGGTCCGACACGCACTTGGTCGGTTTTTATTTATGTGCGATTCGTTGTTAACATATTCTTGCAGGTGAAATCGAATAGATAACGGAAGCATTTTCATTTAAATGTACTTAATACATTAATTTAATGCTTACTTAAAAATATCCATTTTCATACTAATATTATAAATGGGAAAGTGTATGTGTGTTTGTTTGTTTGTCCGTCTTTCACGGCAAAACGGGGCGACGAATGGACGTGATTTTTTAAGTAGAGATAGTTGAAGGGATGGAGAGTGACATAGGCTACTTTTTGTCTCTTTCTAACCCCCCACTTCCCTAAAATGGGGGGTGGAAGTTTGTATGGTTTGTTACCCCGAATTTAACGCGAGCGAAGCCGCGAGCAAAAGCTAGTAACAAATAAAACTACCTAAAAATAAAATATATCCAATAGAGATATATTATAAAAAATATATCTAAAATATAAAAATAACAAATAAAGCTAACTAAAACAAATCTAAATAATTAACCCTAAGCACAAAATTAAACTTAAACTAAAATTGTATATCCAAAAGATGCCCCTGAATGGTACCGAAGATTCTGGCAGCATAAATATTTAACTAAGTTTTTGCCAACAAATTATTCTTTTAAAACAAGCTTTGACTGTACTTATTATGCAAAGTCTAGTTCTGGTTCAAATCTGACTTGCAAGATTTTGCCTAAATAACAAAATAGAAGCTTTAATTTATTACTTGTCTATCTGTCCTAAATTAACGACACTAGCTGTGGAATATAAAGAAAAAGATACAATTGAATAACTACTACTCGTATTAAACTTTAAAAACAAGTCGTTACATTTAAAACTCCTTAAAAAATAAAATTACTAATATACCATTAATTAATTATAGAAACGTATCAAAACTTTGCCCTTTAGGCAGGGTGCCCATCACGCAGGCAGCATTCCCACGCTGAATAGCAATCGCTATTCTTTGAGCGAGAAAGCTGCCCGCGCGAGGGTCACGTTGTGTCCCTCAACCGCTTACTTATCTCCTTTAATTATGTGTATTTATATTAGGTTACTTTAATATAGGGTTTTTTATATCTTATTCTTCATCGTGCCATATCCTAACGGATGTCGGCGATCACCTTGCGAAAGTCCTCTCTGTGTTTCGTCACTACCTAGAGTGGCAGCGTCAACAAAACCGCTTCAAACATCCCTTGTATTATCGCACCATGATGTTCTGGAGGAAACTTGGCGCTACGACTTTCCCTCCCTGGTAAAAGAGGTAGAGGCCAACCCAGGACAAGATGGAAGGACGTGGTACGGAAAGAAATCTGACCCCACCACCATGTGGGACACATAGCTTGGAATAGAGAGAGATATATGTTCTGGGTCTTCCTCTACCTTTTTTGCCTTCGATTATGTTTTTTAAGATTGCGTATTTGTCGTTCCTCTAGATATGTCTAAAATATACTGTCTTCCTGCTTTTAATTGTTAATATGACTTCCTTGGTCTTTTCCATTCCGTTCTTTTTTTAAATTTAGTTTAGAGATATTTTACAGTATTAAAATGGCTGGGTTTTTTCTCTCTCTTTATGTTAATAAGAAGGTCCAACTTTACAAACAATAAAGCTTGTACAAATATAGGTGATTATAAACTCAGTTTGAAAATAATTAGTGTTTTCATACAAGCAACTACTTAAAACAAACATAACCATAAAAACAATGCTTAATAATTAGACATATCAACCATACACGATTTAGACGAACGAATCACGATTCAATTTCACAATTCCACTCTCTATTTGTTCCTAAGTATTGGGTTTTTCAAAGAAATCCCATATAGTTAATTTATAAACATACAGTCCGTTGTAGCTCAGCTGGCATGGTGTACAAAACATTGTCTTTTTTAGGGTACCGTACCCAAAGGGTAAAAACGGGACCCTATTATTAAGACTCCGCTGTCCATCTGCCTGTCTGTCCGTCTGTCACCAGTCTGTATCTCATGAACCGTGATAGTTACACAGTTGGAATTTTCACAGCTGATGTATTTCTGTTGCCGCTATAACAACAAATACTAGAAAACAGAATAAAATTAATATTTAAGGGGGCTCCCATACAACAGACATAATTTTTTTGCCGTTCTTATCTGTCACCAGGCTGTATCTGATGAACCGTGATAGTTAGACAGTTGAAATTTTCACAGATCATGTATTGTCTTAAGGGTGCAGTATAATAATGCGTTTAGGGTGCAGATGGGCCTGCCTCGCTATTGCAGGGCGTCCGGCATGTTCGCGGCAGCGGGCGTCCCCGGGTTTCACGCTGTAATGCGCAGCAGGATCGCGTCGCTCATGCGCAGGGTGCGGGGCAGTACCAACAGCATCCTGAGTACGCTTGCTGAACGGGTGGACTGCCCGATAATGCGGCATTGGGATGAGGCTCACGCACCGGTGTGTGCCCCAGCCCGCCGTTATTAAGACCTTAAAGCTTAAGCTTTGCTACTAACCCTAGTTGTAAGTTAACTTTTAATTTTGTTTTTGTTCTTGTTACTAACAAATTATGGATCTCAGTGTCCGAAATAAATGATTTTTAATTTAATTTAATTTAATTTCTGTTGCCGCTATAACAACTAATACTAAAAACAAAATAAAATAAATAGTTAAAGGGGCTTCCATACAACAGTAATGATTTTGTTTTGCCGTTTTTATAGATAATGGTACGGAACCCTTCTTGTGCGAGTCCGACTCACACTTGGCCCATTTTTTAGAAACGCTGTAATTTATTTCCATACATTTAATTACATTTAACTAGTTTGATCTTTACCTTGATCTCGCCTTTATTATGAAGATCAAGTGTTATTAGTTATGTATTTACGTATGTACTTACACTTTGATTAAAGCTAGTTGAAACTTGACAGATAGTTTTTATCCGTTTGAAATTCTACCTTATTGCGAAAAAAAAATAAAGTCGATATTTAAAACACGGCACCAAATAGTGTCATGCTTGTAATGTTGACTTTATGATCAGGACAACAAGGTAGAAAATCAAATGTATAAAAATGATGTGTCAATAGTAAACTAAAGATGATCGCAGTGTACATGTTATATAATTATTGTATCGTCATCTTTAGTAGGTACATGCACAGCCATACTAACACAAGCCTTATTGGGAACACTCTAAGAATATTTCGTTTCTATAATATTGATTTATATTATATCTACAATCAGTCACATACTAATCAATTTGATAATCTGTGAATGAAAACAAAAGATTCTATGTCGCACGTTCCGCACGTCTATACTTATACAGCATGATTTTTGTACGTATTTAAAAAAATCTTAATATTAAATGAAAGGATTATTACTAAAAACATAGAGAAATTAAGACAGCCCCATCGTTGCAATAATTGTTACAACAACAATAAAGTGAACACACTGGTGTGTTCACTTCAATATAACTTTAAAAATATATTTTTTTACATGTCAACACGATATTAAAATAATCTACAACAAATCAGTGTTTTAAAAACAAAGCAAGTATCTCTAGAGTTAAAACACGCCTCCGCCCAAGGACAGACTACACCCAATGCGACTAATTTTAAAACACGTTTCAATATGCCTAATAGCATAAGATTAAGTCGGTTGGTGTCTTGGAGAGGAATTGAATTGCCTTTTGGCTAAGCAATAATCACAATGGGAGACTATGAAATAGAAATAAAAATAGAAAACATTTATTTTTTAATACCACACATAGCTTAGTTTTTTTAAATACCACGAGGGTGGCAAACAAGCATACGGCCCGCCTGATGATAAGCAGTTACCGTAGCCCATGCGCGCCTGCACCCCCAGAGGATTCCCCGACTCAGCCATTATGTCACGGAGCATGACACAATGATAAATCACTTGATAATAGACATAAATGACAAGGACCGTGATAATAGCTTCTTAAGTTCTATCGGACCGTTCCGTTCCGTTCGGTCTTAGTATTATTATTACCATACCCCGTCTATACCTAATATCCTAAGTGTTAAACAATACACGTAAATCAACTTAAGATATAATTAGCAAAGACGTAAATAAAATTAAATAAATAAAGTGGTCATCATCGTCTTATAAAAGCAACCTCGTGGCATTCCAACTTGGTCATTATGTCGCAAACAGCTGATTAAAACGACAGTTAAGTTTATATTTGTTGGCAGTTATGACCAGTTGTAGTACTATAGACAAGCGCGAGTTGGCTTTAAATATTTAAGAGTTGTGTATATTTATTAATTTAAAACGATACAATCTATGGTTGGACCCGGGGTATGTCCTTAAACTACGCCAAAAAGAGAGGTACGAGTATGAGCACTGCGAATGGCATCTTGCTAAGTGTGGTAGGCACGTGGTAGGGCACGTTCAGCGAATGTCATCTCGCTGAAATCTGGAGCAGAGCCCGACTAGGGAAGTACCTCCACCTTACAGAAAACCACAGCCAAATAGCACTAGACCCTACTCATAGTGTTGTGATCCTGCTGGCGAGTAAGGTTGCCAAAGAGCTCAAAGAGGACCCAGAGTGTTGACGATGAGGGACCTTCTTGTTCCTTTAGCCATCAACACAGCGAATCCTCCTTTTTGTGAAGGGTCGGCAACGCGCATGTGACTCCTTTTGAGTTGCAGGCGTCCATAGGTTACGGTAACAGCTTGGGTACAGTCTCGATTAAATCTATCAGAGCGATCAAGGACAAAAATATGTGAACATGCACTTTATTGCCTGGACAATAGACACGTTGTTCAGATATTTGTGACCACGTTAGCCGCTCTGAAGTATCTGATGGCGACTGTACCAAGCGGACCGTTCATGTTTGTTAACTCAGTGGTATAACATTTGTTTATGATGTATACTATTTTTTTGTTTGTTTCTAACCGATTACTTATAAAATGTATATTCTGCAATAATTGTATTGAATTGAAATATATAAGTTCTGCAAAAAATTTACAATTGACTTAAAGTCTATCTTCACCTTTTTCAGGATGTTTTTTTACGCATGTTGTTTTTATATGCAAAGGGGGCCCCATGTTAAAACGAAACGTAGTCCCTTGGCTTGCAAATATTTTTTGTAGCCTCTCACTATTTTTGTGTTTTTTACACACTTTTATTTTGTTCACCCTGTACATTTATGTGCTTCTAATCTTGTAGGTTAAATTTCAACCACTTTGGTATACTTTTTAATTTGGTATATTTCCGTAATTTACACGAAAATGCTATCCACTAGGTACAGCAATAAAATATGTACAAAAAATATTTTCGGATTAAACTACTGCCTACTGAACTCTAGTAATTAACTATGAGCAGTACCGCGTCGTTCGAAGTATTTCCAGTTTGTCATTTCTAGTAGTACGACCATTTGGTAATTCAGTATTTATATTAACACTTTAAAATGTCGAAATTTACAAAAAATAATGACAATGACAGTATTTTTTTACAAATTTTCAAGACATTTTTCCACGCGGTATTTTGTGTGCATTTTTGGAGTGTAAATGTTTATGGTGTGTATATATACTGGAGTGTGACTGAAGAACAACGGAAGGGACCTCTGATCCAGATGGCTAAGACCTATATATGGGCGTATGGGACCATTTGGAACGCGGTAAGTTAAGTATGACAACTACTTATACGTGATTACTTTTTGTGTTCGATAATCAGATACGAATTATCTTGTAATCCGACGCATTTCTCTAAAGGGGTTATTGGAGTCAAGTCAATTTAGTATGATAGGTAGGTAGTGTTTCAGTGAAAAATTCAATACTATTGTTTTTTTATTTTTATTTGGCAAAAAATCTTTGAGCCTTTTGGCATTTAAAAATACTTTTTAGAGACACTAAATTTAACATGAAATTTGCAGTTATAAAATCAACATAGCTATAATAGTATATAAATAGGTGCTATTTTAGACGAAAGATGTCGTTAAAAAATCAAAACTTATTGTACAAATAAGGTTCTTTTAAGTCCTATTTCATGTCAAGTTGAAAAAAAAGACACTTAAAATCGGTCAACTTAGGGCCAGTTCCACCAACCACTTTCGACGGACTCATCAGCGTCACCCGGCAAGGTACTATAAAAAATTCCATACCATAAATTTTAACGAACGTTTTCTCGGTGACAGAAGGTTTGTTGCAATCGACCCTAAGACTGCAAGTGGGCTAAAATAATTGCTAAAAAAGTCGAGTGGGCTAAAATAATTGAAAATTAATTTTTGACCTGAATTCGAATGTTATATATAAGGCTACTAGCTTTTTCCCGCGGCTTCGCCCGCGTACTAAAAGTACTAAAAATGAGGTTCTCAGTTAGACTCGTATGTTTGTATGTACGTATGTAGGAATGTATGTTTGTCCGTGATTGTCTCGCGTTTGGCTGAATCGATTTAGATGCGGTTTTCGGAAAAGTATTTGTTACACTCTGTAGGTTTCGATGTACAATGTTTTGGTAAAGGCGGTTCCCTTATTTAAAAAAAATAAATTATTGCAATAATTGTTGAATTGTTGTACCAGCAACGACTTACTACTACGAAGAGATTATGATTAATGGAGATTTCTACTCTTAATAGAAGCTTTTCCCCGCGACTTCGTCTGCGTGGAATTAGTAATCCACTCTCCTTTTTACCTGCTTTAGGGATGAGTTCTGGGATAACAACTATTATATATCCTTCCCCAGAACTCAAGCTATCTCCATACCAAATCATCTAAATAGAATCAGCGGTTACTAATTCCCCATACAAATTTTCAACCCACTTTTCACCCCCTAAAAGGGTATTATCGGGATAAAACCTATTGTATATTGTTTCCCGGGACTCAAACTATCTATGTACCAAGTTTCATCTCAATCGTCTGTTCAGCAGTTAATAATTCGCCATACAAACAACCAACCCCTTTTCTACCCCTCTAGAACTGACTTTCGGAATAAAAACTATCCTATATTGTTTCCCGGGACTCAAACTCTATCCGCAACAAATGTTATCTAAATCGGTTTGCGGTTAAAAATTCGCCATACAAACCTCCAACCCCCATTTCACCCCCTTAAGGATTGATTTTCGGGATATAAACTATTTTGTCCCTTCCCGGGACACAAACTATCTCAATCGGTTTCATCTAAATCGGTTCAACGTTTAAAAAAATTCCATACAAACTTTCAACCCCCATTTCAACCCCATAAGTGTTGATTTTAGGAATAAAAACCACCCTAATACTTTCACGGGACTCAAAAATATCTCTATATTAAGATTCATCAAGATCGGTTCCGCTGTTAAAAATTCCCCATACAAACCTCCAATCCCCATTTCACCCCTTAACCTTAAGGGTTGATTTTCGCGCTAAAAACTATTTTATGTTCCTTCCCGGGACTCAAACTATCTGTATACCAAGTTTATCTAAATACACCTGTTAAAAATTTGCCATTCAAACTTCCAACCCACTTTTAACCCCCTTAAGGGTTGATTTTCTGGATGAAAACTACCTAATGTCATTTTGCGCTATGTGTTGATACGTCAGTCAGTCAGTCATTTTCTTCTGGTATATATTAAGATTAGATTGCAATTTGGCACAAATACTAACAATAATTTTCATGTCCACAATATCAAATTTAAAAATCGATGCCATTTTCGTAATTAACACAAAAAACACAAAAACGACACCCATAGAGATATTTAGACATTTCAACCCCATAGCACCCCAACAGGGGATATGGTATTTCAGGTCCGCCACGTTGGATTTCAAAATCGTTATTGTTTTTGTAATCAACGACCCGATAAACCATTGAAAAAATACCCATGTTGATTTTCAGATAATTTTTGACCTCAATTCTCCGTTTTAGGGGTTGAATTTTCAAAAAACCTGAAACACGTGTTTACTCATTTATAGTTAGGAGTACTGCTGTGAAGTTTCGAATTAAATAGTCTATCTAATCTTGTTTCGCCATACAAATTTTGAAACCCCATTTCATCCCCTTAGGGGATGAATTTTGAAAAATCCTTTCTTAGTGCACCCCCAGACCTTATAAGGAACCTACGTGCCAAATTTGGAATCTCTGGAACCAGCGGTTTGGGCTGTGCGTTGATATGTCAGTCAGTCAGTCAGTCAGTCAGTTTCTTCTTTTATATATTTAAGATAGCCAATAAACTAAGACTAATTACTGACGTTATATCTCCTAAATGAGAATCAATAAATTACAAGCTTAGGTTAACTTATGTTTTCCCATGTCTGTGAGTATTATTAGCTCCAACAACTACAATTATGTTTAAAAATAGATCTTTTAAGTCATTTGCGTCATTACTAATGATAATTTCATTTTTAAACGTGTTATTTAATATAAGATAAAAATATATTAATATCGTAAAACCGGGTAAGAAGGGATGCCGTGGGTAGTTGGGACATGAATGGGGAGAGTAGGGGTGATAGAAGGGCAAGTTGGTGTTTGTAGACCAGGGCTGTCATATGTGTCATGTGTGTATATCCAAAAGTGTCAATCCTCCTAACCCCAACTATAGAGGAGGTGGGTTGTCCCACTATTTTCATCGTTAAAATTATGAAATGATTTGACAAATAATTAATAAAAACACAGGGAGTGAGTACCTGGCGCAAAGAATATCCCTAGCCATACAACGTGGTAACTCCGCCAGTATACAAGGAACCTTTGCTCCGGGCACTCACCGGAATGAGATAAGTTTTTAATTTAGTTTATATTTAATACTTATATGATTCGTTGTAATTGAAACCATTCCTACTAAAATTAATACGGATGAAGTTATTTATATGTATAAAAGTCAACGTGCCAAACGTAAAAATAAACTTTTGTTTATGTTTGAACTTCTGTTTTGTCCCTACTCATTTCACATTTACATCTAACTTAACTCTGTTACATAACTACCAACAGTCTTCGACACGATTAGCATAGTCATTGTCATAATTGTAGGCAATCATCCACATGCAACGTCATGGCCTGTGACATTGAAACTGCTAATGTCATTAATGTTATTTACTTCAACCGGTTCAGGATGCTGATAAAACCGTCAAGCGTGAGTGGAACCAGAATTATTATTATATAGAGCCGGACCGCAATAATTTGACAGCCATTTTTTCTTTCTTTTAATTAATGGCTTTAACTCCTCGCCTATTTTAGCGAGGTGAATTCTGCCAATGTCAAGGTACACTTAAGATTATATTCATTTTCGTAAAATAAAATAAAAGCAACGTTGTTCGGTTAAGGCCTTGTTGATTGTAAAGTGATAGCCTCCTTACAAACACGTGGGTGGCCGGGACCCCGGATAACCGTTTGTCCAAGGGTGGTTACTCGCGTTTTGGGACTAATTTTTCATTAGCTGCACACTTGTTCGTTAGGTCACCGCACAATAAGCTATCAATATTACACACTGAACTACGTAAATGAGCCAAAAAACAAAAAAACTATTCCAAAGACGATGCAGCCATCTTGAAGCGTAAACGATTATCTGACAGCCATTTAAAAATGTATATAGAAATGTTTTTACCTGTCACAGATGTAAATTTTTGTTGTCTTTATTGTCAAATTGCATTTGTATTTATTGGTTTTCGTAATAAATGTGAGAATAATATCATAAAAAACCAGTGCAAAGATACTTCAGCCAGACTACAAACTTTCATCAATCACGATGGTTGACCATTTATGAACCCACGTCAAGATTTCGAAGGAGGAGGTTCTCATTGCGTGGTAAATATCTTTGTTTTTGCAATTTTTTTTGTATGTCCACCGATTATTCGAAGACATCTGGACCGATTTGAAAAATTATTTTTTTGTTTGAAAAAGTATATTTTAGAGTTGGTACCATTGTCACCAGGCTAGGATCTGATAATGGGATCCTTGAGAAATCGAGGGAACTCTTCAAATATTATAGGCACACCTATAGTGATTTGAGTATTTTTTACAGCAGTTCAAGTTTTTGCTTTTGGAAAGGTGGAAACTAAGTGAAGTCGATTCTTTTTTGTTTAAAATTATTTAGGTTAAGGTTAGGTTAAGTAATTTAACATAGTTTTAAGTTAGAAAATAAACCACTAACTAAATTAAATACATTTGTTTTTATTTTACCTAAATATCATGAGTAACCAGTTATAAATATTTGTAGGACCTGTAGCTAAATAGTAAACGAGTAATCAAAAAATAAAAACACGTAGGTAATCAAGAAGTTCCGCTCTGGTTTTCAATAGTTTTATTTATCAAAAGCAAAGGGTATAATTTACAATAGAAATAAACCAATCACCTAATACAATAATACAATTTATCCTACATTTCATTACCTATTTAATTAGATCCAGAACGTCTGGTATGTTTTACAAAAACTCAAAAAAAAATGTCTTGACTTAAGTAATCTGGAAATATAAGCCAAAGGAAAATTTACTCCTTTTTAGGGTTCCGTAGTCAACTAGGAACCCTTATAGTTTCGCCATGTCTGCCCGTCCGTCCGTCCGTCCGTCCGTCCGCGGATAATCTCAGTGACCGTTAGCAATAGAAAGCTGAAATTTGGTACTAATATGTATATCAATCACGCCGACAAAGTGGTAAAATAAAAAGTGGATTTTATTTATTTATTAGGGTACCTCCCGTATACGTAAAGTGGGGAGTGATTTTTTTTTTCATTTCAACCCTAACGTGTGATATATTGTTGGATAGGTATTTAAAAATGAATAGGGGTTTACTAAAATCATTTTTCGATAATGTAAATATTTTCGGAAATAATCGCTCCAGAAGTAAAAAAATATGCGTCCCCCCCTCTAACTTTTGAACCATAAGTTTTAAAAATATGAAAAAAATCTCAAAAGTAGAACTTTATAAAAACTTTCTAGGAAAATTATTTTGAACTTGATAGTTTTTGAGAAAAAATTACAAAATAATTTCTGAACTAAGTTTGTAATTTAACCGTATAAGCAGGTGTTTATTGTACCTGTAATTTCTACAAAATTACAATGAAATGACGTGCTTTCAAATAAAGTAAAAACGGTGAAAATCGGTTCACGCAATAAAGAATTATTCCATAAAAATCATCTTCCATACTTTAAGCTCGCGCGCAATAGTTTACTTAATTTGCCGATAGATGTCGCTGTACGTGGAACTCTCATATCATATCCTACATGGCGGTGTTATTAACTCTTAAGTGGGGACACTTACTGTGATGGACGGAAAACTACGGAACCTTACACTGAGCGTGGCCCGACACGCTCTTGGCTGGTTTTAGAAGTTTGTTCCTAATTTTATTTTATTGCC
The DNA here is from genome assembly GCA_947086415.1 of Pammene aurita. Taxonomy (NCBI): domain Eukaryota; kingdom Metazoa; phylum Arthropoda; class Insecta; order Lepidoptera; family Tortricidae; genus Pammene; species Pammene aurita. Next base: position 7,557,748 of record OX352312.1, read on the forward strand.
TACAGATCCCTAATGGTATACGTCATTCTTTTTTTACAAAAGCGTGGTCTCGGTCAATTATCTACATAGGTACTTGTTTTTTAATTATTTGTGTTCTCACATAATTCATTAGTTAACAACCCTCTGTATATGAACGTGTGTTACAAGGTTTTCTAAAAAAAACTTTTAAAAAAGACTGTAAGGAATTTAAGCACTTTTTTTATTTTGACTTATGATTTTCTGCTAACATTGTGGTTGATCAACTAGTAATTAAAAGTAATATAAACTTTTTACAAACTCGACCCGTAATTAAAAGTAATACTCGTATAAACTTATTACAAAGTAATATAAAATGGTGAAATCTAAAACAGAAACCATCCAAGCTATAAGTGATAATGTGGCAGTTGGTGAAAAAACTGTTTTATTAAAGCTATTTAAGACTATTTTCCATTTATCGTTGTTTGTGCAATTTTTGTGCGTCGGTGTTTATGGGACTTTGATTTATTTCAATCTAACTGAGGAGCAATTGAGGGAGCCGTTGATTTTAATGATAAAGACGTATGCACCGTGCTATGGTACTAACTGGAACGCGGTAAGTTTATTTTCAAATATACTATTATGTTACTAGCTTTTGCCGCGACTTCGTGCGTGGGATTAACATTCATTAAGAAATTCATAAAATGCCTTAGTAAAATATAATGGTAACTATTTATTTAGCGGATATGCTATTTTGATTTCACAATGGATGATTTCTGGGATAAACATTTCTCTAAGGTCTGATAATTATATAAATACAATATGTCTTAGTTTTTTTAAGAAAAAACACACTGGAATTTCCTCGATATACCAAATTATCTTACAAAGTCAGGGCTTCTTTACACTTTACACTTAAACTAATTTCATATCTAAAATAAATAGATAATAACGATAAAATATGAATATGATAAAGGTTAATAAACTACATAGTTATTTTTAACTATAAAACTTTCGTGAGACTAACATATTAAAAATATTTATAATGGGTAACGGGTAGGGGTATTCGTAAATTGATCGAAACATGTCGAGCAAAAAGCAAAAATCGACTTAAATTACGTGAGTAACCCGTTATAAATATTTTTAATACACAGTTAATTGTATTTTTTTCCTAATTAGCCCAAAAACTGCGGTAAAAGAGCTTTGCTTCTCTTTTTTTGTGTACGGGAACTATAAACATTCACTTATTTGGTAACTTCATTAAGGGATAAAAGGTACCCATTTTCAACGAGAGGATGAGTAAAAAAACCGGCCTAGTGCGAGTCGGACTCGCACATTCTCTTTTTTAGTAGGTACTTGTTGTTATAGCGGCAACAGAAATACATCATCTGTGAATCACGGTTCATGAGATACAGCCTGGTGACAGACGGACAGCGGAGTCTTAGTACAGCGTCACGTTTTTACCCTTTGGGTACGGAACCCAAGAAAGTAAAATACACGCTTATTTTATAAGCTCAAAAGAGTGGCCACCCTACTCGCGTGACTAAGATCCAATAGATTGTGGTCAATCCTAGAGACTAGGGCCTGTGCCACTAAACACAAAAGTGTAGACGCTCTAAAAGTAACACTTAAGTACCAAACGGTGGGAAAAAATAACCCTGGAGGTGTGGCCATCGTTGGGGATAGCACGACAGCCACAAGAGGTTTATGTTACATAGCATCTGCCTGAAGTTCATTAGATTAGCTGTAGTAAGTCTATGTATCCCGATAAGGAATCTATTGTCTCTATAAATTACACTCATATGCGTCAGCTCTATAGTTAGGGTCCAATTCATACCTGCTCCAAGTTCTAGTAGCTGCGACGGTGTGCATCTCATCCAGACGCGCCTAGATGAGCCCACACCTCGCCACGTCATCCATCTGTTGGAAAATGTATTTTAATGACTCTCTTAGTCACTAAACATATTCTAGCTATGCATACATGAAATCTTTATCTTATCTTGAATCAACCATATTCTGTAGACACATACATGAACTCTTCATCATGTCATGAACTAAACATGTATCGAGGTCTCCTTCTATTCCTCTATTAGGATATTGTAATGTCACTGGAATATACCTTATTACGGACACTACACGGAAGGGCCTTTGATCACTGGAATATACCTTCTTACGGATCAGGATACTCAACACCCCAGGAGACCTAAACATGAATCGAGATCTCCTTCTACTCCTCTATTAGGATATTGTATTGTCACTGGAATATACCTTCTTACGGATCAGAACACTCACACCCCAGGAGACCTCCATTCATTGAATCTACTTGGGAATGAACCGCTATAGTAGATTACTTCATAATAGTGGACCACGCCATAATACGTGCCACAGCACTGGTGCCACAAAGCCAGGGCTACTTCGACTGTTCACGACCCGTCGATCGTGAGGTACAGCGCTGTACCTAACAGTAAGGATCCCTACGGATTATCCTCTGCCTGAAGCAGGTTTAGTTTTCTCATCCCAGGGGCTGGCCCACTGAGACTGCTGGTGTGGTGGTGTCTCCGTACTCCCCCCGGGATGGCATTAAATACAAACATAGCAGTTGATACATGATACACTTGATTATCATTATCATTAAATCACATTATCAGTATAAAATATATCCAGATTGAAAGGATATTCTCAGATTAAATTGGGAATTCGTTTAGTTGTTTTGTTCCCAAATCTGTATTTCATTATTCCTTTTAACACTAACAATTCTTATTATAGATTCAGTAAAATCTTTATCAATAGTAATACACATTTCTATCAGAAATACATTTAAATAGTATCAGGAATGTTTTGTATAATTGCTTTTCCTGATGGTATTATGTTATTGTTTGGAACCATTTGTTCTCTTTTATATACTTAGCTTTTGGCTGAAGGAGAGGCTGGCAGGCGGCGTGTTGGTTTCACTATTTATGAACTTAGCACTTTCACAATAAATAGATACTTTTACAGGAATTAAAATCACTAATGTCTTTCCAATAAAGAAACGTATTTACACCAAAACCTCGTGTTTCTGTTCGTGTTGCAACAAGTCGGCTTATTTCTTACCACAGACAATTGAGTTTAAAAGGAGCGTTCCATAACGCTGCTACCGTCATAATATTTAAGGCTTCGCTAGATGATCTATCCGTATCAAGTCGGGATCGGATCGATCGTCGCGACACTCCCGACTAAAAAGAAAGTGACGCTCTTCTGGATAAGTTCTTATCACTCCTTACCCCTCCGCAGAGCGGGTTCTACCCCTCCTCAGAGCGGGTCCAGCCTTACCATTCTGAGGCCGACCTCACAAAGACATTCATGACCGTCTCGCCTCCCCAGAATAGTAGTATCTTGACTTTCTCTCTTTCAGTGCACACCAGAAGCTGCACCGAACTTCTATTTAATTGTTACGATTCTTGTTAAACAGAGTCAGGTTAAGATTCAATTATGGTTATCGAAGTATAATCGGTATGGTTTTAATGAGCATCGTTTACCGATTGTTAGAACTTCTTTTAATATGTCCTTTGTATGTCATCGTTCATATGACCAAGTAATTTATCAATTTGCAAATTTAATTCCTTATAGAAAATAATCAAGCAACATTTAATCAATACTAGTTCCATATCAAATCCCTTCCAGACACTCGATTCCAAAAATTAATTTTAACGGAAGTTAGGAATTATTTTTTAATTATTAGCTTCGTTTGGACCCGGGGTATGTCCTTAAACTACGTCCGGACCTGGGTATGTCCTTAAACTACGCCAAAAAGAGAGGTATGGGCACTGCGAATGGCATCTCGCTAAGTGTGGTAGGGCACGTTCAGCGAATGTCATCGCTCAAATCTGGAGCAGAGCCCGACTGGGGAAGTACCTCCACCTTACAGAAAACCACAGCCAAATAGCACTAGACCCTACTCATAGTGTTGTGTTCCTGCTGGTGAGTAAGGTTGCCAAAGAGCTCAAAGAGGACCCAGTGTGTTGACGATGAGGGACCTTCTTGTTCCTTTAGTCGTCAACACAGTGAATCCTCCTTTTTGTAAAGGGTCGGCAACGCGCATGTGACGCCTTTGGAGTTGCAGGCGTCCATAGGTTACGGTAGCTGCTTACCATCAGGCGGGCCGTATGCTTGTTTGCCACCGTCGTGGTATTAAAAAAAAAAAAAAGTTTGATTTCAAAGGTATAATGTGCCACAATAAATTTACTTCCAACTCTCAACGAAACGTATAACATCTAAATGTTAAATGCATTGTGATCCTTTTACTCTTATTTGATTTCAATTATTTTCGTTATTTTATTTCAGACCATGTTATCCACTTTCCTATGCCATTATTGTATAATATATCCCATCAAAAACATAAATGTGAAAGGCTGCCAAGTTCGATACTATGGGAATGCTTCGCCTATAAAAGAAGTGAGATCTGAATAAGTACCAAGTTCCATAAAAATACCTCAAATCATAAATAGTTATAGGAATGCACACTTGATTTCCAGCAGTTTTTAAGGTACATTTTGAATAAGTATCATGTTACATAGAAATACCTAAAATTATAATAGTCAGAGAAACGCACACCGGTTTTTTTAGCAGTTTCCTGATAACATTTATTATTTTCAGTACTTTTTAATGATGTTACTTGGCAAGTTTTCACACACCACACACCTTTTCAATGCAATGAATCGACACCTTTGGACTGCAATGTGTCAAGTATATAATTTTCTATTAAAACTTGCCAAGTTACATCATTAAAAAGTACTGAAAATAATAAATGTTATCAGGAAACTGCTAAAAAAACCGGTGTGCGTTTCTCTGACTATTATAATTTTAGGTATTTCTATGTAACGTGATACTTATTCAAAATGTACCTTAAAAACTGCTGGCAATCAAGTGTGCATTCCTATAACTATTTATGATTTGAGGTATTTTTATGGAACCTGGTACTTATTCAGATCTCACTTCTTTTATAGGCGAAGCATTCCCATAGTATCGAACTTGGCAGCCTTTCACATTTATGTTTTTGATGGGATTTCATTTATTTTTGTTAGGTGTAGGTTCTTTATTATTTTTTTATCACTTTTGCTTTAGGAAATGTCTCGCGTATGACGCGCGGCTGCCGAACGCTTTGGTTCGTCGACTCCCCGCCTCCCGCGCGTACGCATCCCCCCGGCGGCATGAGCGGGCGAACGGATGGCATGAGCTGGCGGACGGCGCGAGCGCGGCGGACGAGTGTAGGCAGCGACGGAGGGTGCGCGAGGCGGGGAACGGAATTTTTATCTAGTATCACTATACATACATATGTATATCGGGATTTCGGGATCGATCGGGCAGCGCGAGTACCTATAATCTATGATAAATCCTATTTTACTATTTAGTTATAGGTGATTTTTACAAATAAACTGGCTCCCTACACCTATAAAATGTACCTACTTACATATAATTACATACATCAATAACGTACTTTATTCTGTTTGTAAGTACTCTACCTACATAGATAATTAATAACTTGGTAATACCTACCTACCAGTAGGTATTATAATTGGTGGCCTAATATGTAGCCCTAGAAGTGCACCATCCCATCTCATCCCGTGGCGTATCGGAGGGTGAAATGGGCAGTAGTAGTAGGGACTTTGCCTCCTTATGCGTGTTCTATCGCTTGTACAATGGGTTATGCTCTGAAGAACTGTTTGATATGATGCCCACGGCAGCTTTTTATCACCGCACCGCTCGCCGCCGGCAGGGTGTTCATCCCCACACCCTGGAGCCCAATGGGTCGCGCACAGTACGATTTAAGAGGAATGTCCTCCCACGAACGCTGCGGCTGTGGAATGAACTCCCTGCCGAGGTTTTCCCAGTGGGCTACAGTATGAGGTTCTTCAAAAAAGGAGTGTATAGGTTCCTAAAGGGTAGGCAACGCGCATGTAAATCCTCTGGGGTTGCAGGCGTCCATAGGCTACGGTAACTGCTTACCACCAGGCGGGCCGTATGCTTGTTTGCCACCGTCGTGGTATAAAAAAAAAAAGTATATATAATTCCATCTTAGAGTATATATGATTTCCATGTTCTTGAATCTGCGATTTTATTAGTTGTAAAATTAGAAATTATTTAGACTATGCGAGAAAAAATAGTCTTTTCATTTTTGTTTGACTGATTTAGCGCACCTAGTGTACCTAGTGACCTGCTTTGCACTTCGTAAATCGTGGGTTCGGTTCCCGCAACAGACACACACAGAGTGGTGAACAATTTTATTGTTCTTGTCTTTAAGACAAACATGTATTGTCTTAAATTGGTATGTATCTAAATTTAAATAAGTCTTATCTCATTTCCACTCCATACCTACTTATAGTACAACAAAATTACACATTCGTTGTTTTCGAAACTGACTCACACTTGGCCGTTTTCAGATTTTTACTTTATTTCGACCTAAAGACAAACCTTCGAGCCAAATTTCAGGTCGGTACGACCATTGGAAGATAGACCCATTTAGTTCATTATGACTTCATAGTAGAACAAAGTTACACCTTCGCTATTTTTAAAACTGACTCACACTTGGCCGTTTTCAGATTTTTTCCTTTACTTTGACCTTAAGACCTATCTCCATGCCAAATTTCAAGTCAGTACGACCATTGGAAGTGGTCTAGGTTTTTGATGAGTCAGTGAGTCAGTGAGTCAGTGAGTGTATAGTAAAAATAGCGATTTTCTGACGTCAATATCTCAAGAACTGCTATAGGTAGAATAATGAAATTTTGTATTCTAGACAATTAAGGGGATGTCAACAGACACTCGAAATTTCATATGCGTAGATAAAATATGTTTTCAGTTATAGGGTGGTCGAAATTGGCCCGAAATGGTTCGTGTAATATAACCCACGGCCGGTGTGTCGCTTTTTTTTGCTCGAACTTGGCGGACACACTGCCGTGTGTCTAGATTTCGATGTTCTTGAATCTGCGATTTTATTAGTTGTAAAATTAGAAATTATTTAGACTATGCGAGAAAAAATAGTCTTTTAATTTTTGTTTGACTGATTTAGCGCACCTAGTGTACCTAGTGACTTGCTTTGTACTTCGTAAATCGTGGGTTCGGTTCCCGCAACAGACACACACAGAGTGGTGAACAATTTTATTGTTCTCGTCTTTAAGACAAACATGTATTTTCTTAAATTGGTATGTATCTAAATTTAAATAAGTCTTATCTCATTTCCACTCCATACCTACTTATAGTAGAACAAAATTACACGTTCGTTGTTTTCGAAACTGACTCACACTTGGCCGTTTTCAGATTTTTACTTTATTTCGACCTAAAGACAAACCTTCGAGCCAAATTTCAGGTCGGTACGACCATTGGAAGATAGACCCACTTAGTTCATTATGACTTCATAGTAGAACAAAGTTACACCTTCGCTATTTTTAAAACTGTTTTCAGATTTTTCCCTTTACTTTGACCTTAAGACCTATCTCCATGCCAAATTTCAAGTCAGTACGACCATTGGAAGTGGTCTAGGTTTTTGATGAGTCAGTGAGTCAGTGAGTCAGTGAGTGTATAGTAAAAATAGCGATTTTCTGACGTCAATATCTCAAGAACTGCTATAGGTAGAATAATGAAATTTTGTATTCTAGACAATTAAGGGGATGTCAACAGACACTCGAAATTTTATATGCGTAGATAAAATATGTTTTCAGTTATAGGGTGGTCGAAATTGGCCCGAAATGGTTCGTGTAATATAACCCACGGCCGGTGTGTCGCTTTTTTTTGCTCGAACTTGGCGGACACACTGCCGTGTGTCTAGATTTAGTGTCTCATTTCCGCTTTAACTAATCCATCCACAGCTTTATTTTCATTGATAGTATGGAACTTCTTACATTCGGATGGCAATCTATATAATCTGTCGACATCCTCTACCTGCTATTAGTATGTGCTCGACAGCTCTCCCGAACAAACGAAAAATTCGTTTATGGAAGCTTTAAATCATTTCACAATCCTTTATATTACCAATAGGATAGAATTCGACAGTTGTACAAAGTTGTACATAAACTAGACTGAAATGTTTTATGAAATCCAGTCACAAATAGTCTAATTAAATTTATTCCACTGGTATGTTAACAAATTGACTCATTTAACTGCGCTATCTCAGTAGAAATTATCCTTCTACCTTGAACATAGCTACTGACTGTGGTAGTTACTTCGTTCGTTTATACAACGTGAAACTATTAAAAGTACGTCAACAAATTCAAACTTTATTTTAACTTAGGTCATAGAGTACAATCATTTTTAAGTACGCGAATTACCACCAAGTTTAATTTTTCTATTTTTCCATTGGGTTATTATATCATACTTGTGTTTATTTATTATTTAGATCAACCACCATTCGACGTTAATTTCCATATTCATACTGTAAATGTCCAATAGTTACTTTTATAACGATATCGTTCATGTGAATCTATAGACCATGTATCTACTTGTCACGATACTGTTATTCAACCACTCAATACATATGTAGGTATCTATCAGCGCATGATTCTATCTAAAGATCAGAAAAGTCTTGAAATATGAATAGAACTCTTGTTTGATATTTAGCCATACTCGACTATATATTTACCACTACATAGATCTTACTTAATTACTTGCATTATTAGTACATATTCTTGACCAACTATATTTACTTGATTTTGCTTGCATCCAAGATAGATACATCTATAATAAGTAGATCCAGTTGAAGCAGGCATTCCCTTTGCGTTCAATATGGTTGTATCTATCAATGACAAGCTATATTATGTTATACTGTTATCTACGTTTCATGAAATTACATTTTAAGTTTAATGCTATGTGCATCGAAATTATTTCTTTTCGTGTGTGCAATACTGTTGAATGATCAATTCCAAATACCGAAAATTTTCTTTATGTAAACCAAAGTGAAATGTTCAAAGATAGTGTATTATTTATAGGTGTTCTATTTACTGATCCTCAAACAGTAATATTTTAATATGAAAAGTATTTCACTTAGTCGAGTCACTATTCATTATCTCACTTGAGAACGATCCAAAGTGGAATAGATATTTTCGTTAATCTTTACATATATTTTGTTCTCTTTGGACGGTCAGAGCGTTCATCCCATGGACCTCTGTCATCAATCATTAATTTAAACCACATCTTTTACAGCGTTACAAATGATATGTAAGGTAATTATTTTATACCATATCACCTGTATAGAATATATGGATTTTAGAATAATTTTAGTAGGTATTTAAAGATTGACTGTACATTCATACATGTAAACATAAGGTTCCAATTTTCCTTTAACTCTGTACTTTCCATTAATTTTCATAAGAAGTGTTATCAATACGTCTTCTCCCTCTTTCTCTCGCGTTGTGAGAAATGTAGACAGGAAACAGTCTACTTTATTTTTATACTAAATGTTGCATGCGTAGTATAAACAGGATATATTACCCACAATTTTCAAATCAATATATGATTTTATTTATCTGGTGACAGATTCTTGTCACGTCTATATTTCAGTTTCATAATCTGCAGAACATTTAACTTTTCAAGTGTAAATAGGTAAAGTAGGTATGATCAATTATTTCATACATGAACCTTTAGATCATGATGAATAATGCTCGATTTCAACTAGATCATATGTATATATATTAAATAATCAGATTTATTAGTGTAACTAATAATTTTCATTTATGCTCAACCAGCATGTCACAACCAAATGTGTGTTATCAATTACTTGCCTTTTCTGACCCATGTAGAAAGTAGATAGGTATTTATTACAATTCTAGTTACCATCAGGTAGGTACTACCAGGCAGGTATCAGGTAAGTACTAAGTACTTGATTACAAATTTCATTCTCTTTAGTACTTCATTCCAATATGACTTAGTAGATATTCTTGTGATTACCTAAGAAAATAATATGTAATAACGAATCCTTTGTAGTTAGTAAACCACTATCATGTATTTTCATTAGTAATATTCATTAATAACTTGTATGCTATATTGAAGTAATTATTTATTACTTTTTACTTTAACCATATCGAAATGCAATTTCAAATTAATCAAGTATTTAATGATTTATTGGTTCATCCGTAAATAAATAGACAAACATGTCCGTGAGCTTGTGACATAGTCAGCATTATATAAATTTTCACAAATGACACATTTCGTATATAATCATTATTGGTAAGGTCAGCTCGTACTGACACATACATTTAGCCATATACTAGCAATAGGTAGTCTAATAAATTTCGTATATGTCAAATGACTCGAAATTCGAACTTTTAATTACCGAGGTCAATATTATTAATTAGAACTGAATTGAAACATATTCTTTGAATTTAAGTCATTATTTCAACTGTTCAATGTTTTATTCGAAACATTCATCGTGAATCGTGAATAAATCACCGCTTTCCTTTGCAACAATTTCTAGAGCCAACGGGTAAATAATAAGCTTTAACTTTAATCATCGTCATCCCAATGTCCTAAGTGTTACAATTACTTGTGTAGACGTAGATTGGAAATATGTCGGAATTCAAGATGTAAACATCCTTTAAATATTTATTAAGAGTTATTCAGATACTGCAATGCTTCATATACTCAACCTTATGGTACAAATCAAATCATGCAACGCGACCACGCATCCAAATAAGTTGAGAATTAAGTATTAAATGTGTAAATTTACTTCTTCGTTGACATATTATTAATATAAGAACACATTACTCACCTAAATTCCTTATTTAATTTCAACCTTGTTATCCATGTTTCATCAATATTCAACATTCCTCAATATTCATTTTTCTGTAATGTGAATAACCCATGTATGTAACTTGTGTACATGTTGTTAAGAGTAACTTACATTTTTAATTAAAGTTGTTATCAAGTATGTATTTAGTAACACTATCAAATACACTATATACATTTACTGAGAAATGTATACTTACTTTCCATAAGTAAATTATTAAATGAGATTAATGAAATACAAATCTCTTTGTCATCTCACATATCAAGCACATATAAGATGAACACATTAATCACTACAACTGAGGAACAGATTAAATTATTTTAAATAAATATTGGTATATTGGCTCGAACCCTGGGCACTGAAGGGCTCAGGTTACCTTCCTTTGTATATGACATCTGTACAAGTTTAAAATTAATATTAATAATTAAGTCATATTACCACAACAAATATATTCTCATTAGACTTTATTCTTAATAGTCATTGTCTTGTTCAAGCTCAAACTCCCTTAGGTACGTGTCACCCATCGCATGAGTATGTCATGTCATGGAGACTCAAGAAATTAAGTGTATAAATGAGAACAAATATTAACTTCTCATATATTTTAGTATAGACATTAATCGGTAAGTATCCAAACGGATAAAAAAAAACTACAACCCTTATCTTACTTGTATCCACACTTATGTGTTATGTATTATAAGCTTTACATAAATCAGAGATGTACTACAAAACGACTCGATCATTTTTATGCTTACAGCAGACATACCCGGCCAATGCAAAGTATGACTCGACTCGACTCAAATCAAACCTGGACTTTATGCACTTGTTAAGGAATGGATACAGTTCAATGTGTTTTATTATATTTTCCAATCTAGACACACGGCAGTGTGTCCGCCAAGTTCGAGCAAAAAAAAGCGACACACCGGCCGTGGGTTATATTACACGAACCATTTCGGGCCAATTTCGACCACCCTATAACTCAAAACATATTTTATCTACGCATATGAAATTTCGAGTGTCTGTTGAAATCCCCTTAATTGTCTAGAATACAAAATGTCATTATTCTACCTATAGCAGTTCTTGAGATATTGGCGTCAGAAAATCGCTATTTTTACTATACACTCACTGACTCACTGACTCACTGACTCATCAAAAACCTAGACCACTTCCAATGGTCGTACTGACTTGAAATTTGGCATGGAGATAGGTTTTAAGGTCAAAGTAAAGGGAAAAATCTGAAAACGGCCAAGTGTGAGTCAGTTTTAAAAATAGCGAAGGTGTAACTTCGTTCTACTACGAAGTCATAATGAACTAAATGGGTCTATCTTCCAATGGTCGTACCGACCTGAAATTTGGCTCGAAGGTTTGTCTTTAGGTCGAAATAAAGTAAAAATCTGAAAACGGCCAAGTGTGAGTCAGTTTCGAAAACAACGAATGTGTAATTTTGTTGTACTATAAGTAGGTATGGAGTGGAAATGAGATAAGACTTATTTAAATTTAGATACATACCAATTTAAGACAATACATGTTTGTCTTAAAGACAAGAACAATAAAATTGTTCACCACTCTGTGTGTGTCTGTTGCGGGAACCGAACCCACGATTTACGAAGTGCAAAGCAGGTCACTAGGTACACTAGGTGCGCTAAATCAGTCAAACAAAAATGAAAAGACTATTTTTTCTCGCATAGTCTAAATAATTTCTAATTTTACAACTAATAAAATCGCAGATTCAAGAACATGGAAATCATATATACTCTAAGATGGAATTATATATACTACTGCCCATCTCACCCTCCGATACACGGGATGAGATGGGATGGTGCACTTCTAGGGCTACATAATAGGCCACCAATTATTAATAACTAAATACCTAAAATACCTACCTACCAGTAGGTATTACCAAGTTATTAATAATCTATGTAGGTAGCGTACTTAAAAACAGAATAAAGTACGTTATTGATGTATGTAATTATATGTAAGTAAGTAAGTACATTTTATAGGTGTAGGGAGCCAGTTTATTTGTAAAAATCACCTTATTAGTAATAAATAGTAAAATAAGATTTATCATAGATTATAGGTACTCGCGCTGCCCGATCGATCCCGAAATCCCAATATATGTATGTATAGTGATACTAGATAAAAATTCCGTTCCCCGCCTCGCGCACCCTCCGTCGCTGCCTACACTCGTACGCCGCGCTCGCGCCGTCCGCCAGCTCATGCCATCCGTTCGCCCGCTCATGCGGCCGGGGGGATGCGTACGCGCGGGAGGCGGGGAGTCGACGAACCAAAGCGTTCGGCAGCCGCGCGTCATACGCGAGACATTTCCTAAAGTAAAAGTGATAAAAAAATAATAAAGAACCTACACCTAACAAAAATAAATGAAATCCCATCAAAAACATAAATGTGAAAGGCTGCCAAGTTCGATACTATGGGAATGCTTCGCCTATTAAAGAAGTGAGATCTGAATAAGTACCAAGTTCCATAAAAATACCTCAAATCATAAATAGTTATAGGAATGCACGCTTGATTGCCAGCAGTTTTTAAGGTACATTTTGAATAAGTATCACGTTACATAGAAATACCTAAAATTATAATAGTCAGAGAAACCCACACCGGTTTTTTTAGCAGTTTCCTGATAACATTTATTATTTTCAGTACTTTTTAATGATGTAACTTGGCAAGTTTTAATAGAAAATTATATACTTGACACATTGCAGTCCAAAGGTATTCATTGCATTGAAAAGGTGTGTGGTGTGTGAAAATTATTCCTTTTAACACTAACAATTCTTATTATAGATTCAGTAAAATCTTTATCAATAGTAATACACATTTCTATCAGAAATACATTTAAAGAGTATCAGGAATGTTTTGTATAATTGCTATTCCTGATGGTATTATGTTATTGTTTGGAACCATTTGTTCTCTTTTATATACTTAGCTTTTGGCTGAAGGAGAGGCTGGCAGGCGGCGTGTTGGTTTCACTATTTATGAACTTAGCACTTTCACAATAAATAGATACTTTTACAGGAATTAAAATCACTAATGTCTTTCCAATAAAGAAACGTATTTACACCAAAACCTCGTGTTTCTGTTCGAGTTGCAACAAGTCGGCTTATTTCTTACCACAGACAATTGAGTTTAAAGGGAGCGTTCCATAACGCTGCTACCGTCATAATATTTAAGGCTTCGCTAGATGATCTATTCGTATCAAGTCGGGATCGGATCGATCGTCGCGACAGGAGGAGCTACGGCATATCGTTAACAATTTAAACAAAATGTTTGTGTATCAAAGACAAAGGAGGATATTTTGAAGACAATTGATGTTTGTTAAATAACAAAAAACTGTAGTTTTAATATTTAACTTATGTTATGTAAGTACATACTTAATAAAAAAGACTAAAAATCTTTGTCAGCGTATTTTTGGGCCATCCTGTAATAGTTCTTAGCTAAGAGTATGTGCATACTCTCTATTAGAGTGCTCTAATATATCTTTTACTCTTAATAATATTAGCTTTGCAAAATCCTGATTTTATATATTAAAAAAAATAACTTGAAAGGCAAGATACACTGTCCTTAGAGTAGGTCATTCATTCTAAATAAGTATACAACCATTATTGTAAAATAAAAAAATATATAAATAAGATTATGTTATGCAAATGTGCAGGTATATAAGTCTTATTAAGAGTCCGTTCTAGATTAAAAAACAAAAATTACGAATGATTAAATAAAAGAATCTGCATATTAAAATGTATTTCAAAATGGGTAAGTTTTAAATATGGGTAAGTTAAATTGTAACTTGTGGAGCAAAATAATATTCTACTTGAAAACCGTAGGTTACTTACCCATTTTAATAGGTACAGTTGTGGACCGGGATTGTTGAACCACTTGCTATTGTTGGTAATTTAGCCGTGTAATGAATGATTGATGTAACCGACTAGTTGTCAGATGTTAGTTAACACCGGTAATTTATGTTCCGATGGTACATGAGGTACATCTAATCGAATATGCTTGTGTCTCGGAAGTTTTGCATTAAAAAAAACGCGTATAGTTTGGGTTTTTTAAGGGAGTTTGTTTTATCACCGAAATCAAGATTTTGAAGGAGGAAGTTATCAATTCGTTGGGATCTTTGTTTGTTTTTGCTATTTTTTTATGTATGTTTACCGATTATTCGAAAACGGCTGGACCGATTTGGAAAAGTATTTTTTTCTTTGAAAGAGTATACTTCAAAGTTGGTCTCATTGTAAGGGATCAGTAGTTGTCCGAGGGGATCAGGGATGGGATCCTGGAGAAATCGAGGGAACTCTTCAACTATTATAGGCACACCTGTAGTGATTTGATTATTTTTTACAGCAGCTCGAGCATTTGCTTTTGGATAGGTGGATGTTAAGTGAAGCCGGTTCTTTTTTTTTAAATTATTAATTACACTGTCATTTATTTAATTTCGTAAAGTGACAGACAATTAACTACGAGTATTAACTGAAGACCGATGAATAAAAAGTAATTAAAACTAATGCTTATTTATTTACCGTATGGCTAGATGTCACTGTATATAGATAGGCATTTCTTCTCTGGGGTAGTAGTAGTGGGAAAGCAGATGATGAAGAAAATCCAGTGAGTGCTGAGAGGTCCAGATGGGACAGTGCAGCTGCCAAGTTTGTTACTCTTTTAGCACCACCCAGGGATCACGTGTAGGGTTGTCAAAAGTGTTTCCTACGGACGCAGAGTAACATTGATCCCCGAATAAAACTAATACTAAGTAAAAGTAAGTGATAAGACTAATTAATCAATTTATAGATATAAAATGATAAATACTATAATGATAATATTATACAAATTGACCTAGCCCCACAGTAAGCTCAATTAGGCTTGTATTGCGAGTACTAGACGACAATATATAATAGAAGATAGACATGCTTAGATAATTAAAAAAAAACATCCATAACTATCGGAAACAAACTGTGATAAACACAAATAAACGCTCTTACAAGGATTTGATCTCGATTTGATAGGCAGGGTCACTGCAGAAGTCTAGAAGGCCGTTAACTTATACATATAAATCATACAAAATCAAAAACTCGGCTACATATTGTTACTACGTCTTTTCGTCGCACATTTGTCCCTACCTTTACTAAAACTTATTGTTCAATTTTTCGTCTATACAGGTTGATTCAGGAGACGTGAGCAGGAACAACCCTACACACTTAGTTAACGACAATGAATCGGCCGCCATTATGTTTAAGTGATACAATCTAATTTTCCTTAATTTGCCTTTCTAATTTTTATTTATCTTTTTGTTACGTAGAAATTTTATTCTCTGTAATCATGGTCACCCCACATAAACAAATCAATAAAGATAAACTTCTTTAACAATTATGACAGCACTTTGATTATGAAAAAAAAGTGTCAAATTAAGTGAGATACGATGTTTCCAAAGTAACCAAATATCAATTTGACACGTATCACAGAAAAAACAAGAGAGTATCAGTACTCGACGGAGTATTCTAATTGTAGAGTGACCTTGCGTTTTTTTTTATACCATGACGGTGGCATACGGCCCGCCTGATGGTAAGCAGTTACCGTATCCTATGGACGCAACCCCAGAGGATTCACATGCGCGTTGCCTGCCCTTTAGGAACCTATACACTCCTTCGTTTTACTTTAAAACGTTTTTAGGGCTAGGTAATCACATGAATGGTATTAAACAATAGCTTGTTATTAACTGAATCAGTAGTGTTAATCCTGCTCACGTCTACTGAATCACCTGTATACTGCAAAAATATTTAATTGTAATTATCGGTATTTACCAATTATTTTTATATATTATTTACCTGCTGCTTTGAAAATGATGTTTCAATGATGTGCGTCAAAAATAATCGTTAATTCTGTCAATGTCAAATAGTAGCTATAAGGGAAAAAAAGAAAAAATTGACACGGTCTCTTAATTTTATACCGCAACATTTTATAGGTACATTGGTTGTTTTCGCGTTGATCTTCGTAAATGTACAAAATTAATTAGCATTAAAGATTTAATTTTCATTAGTTATTTGAAAGCAGTGGTCAAAATAGGTACCTAAATAGCATACTTTCTCAGTTTTAGTGAAAACAAATATATATTAATCAAAATAAATAACGTACTACTAAATTAAATAAATAATATTGGTTTGTTTTATTAAAAATTAATGTGAGTTGAGTTGAATTAAACAATATTTAAAATAAAATCCGATTTGATTTAATAAAATGGCAGATACTGGAGTTTTTGTCATGCCATCAAAATTAGTGCGGTTTTTCAAGACATTTTTCCATTTCGTATGGTTTGTGCATTTCAACGGTATATCTGTCTATGGTATATATATATTTAAGACTACACCTGACAAGAAACTCGAGGATCCCGATATTAAGATAGCTTTTACGTATTTTCCAGCCTACGGGACCTTATGGAATATGGTAAGTAAAATTGATATAAGGTAATAATCAAGGATCGGACAAACGCCCGTCATTTCGAAAATATAACCCTGTTCCGTACAGCAGAGACTTCCTTATGTTAATTAAAAAAATAGTATTTTATGGATTTATTGGACCATAATTTATATCCAGTGACAAACTAATTAATGATTGACATTCCGAAAATTACTTTCGCCAATAAAATAGAATGACCAAATTTTTTTCTAATTTTTCACTTGTGAGCCTATAGCGATGTGAATTTAGGACCCATTTATGCGTTGAAAAAGTCCGTTCACAGTCTACGGACGTCATAGGGGCATATGTAATCGTTGACATTGGTATATTGTTCTTCCAATATGCTTGTGCCTCGGAGTTAATTTTTTCATGTATTTCTTTCACGGTGACGTAATCAGGAAGGAAATTAAAAATTGCTTGAAATTTTGATATAGCTCTAAAGAACTATTATATAATCTGTGCTCTAGATCTAAAAGAAAAGACGAAAAGACGAAGTTACACATAAAATAATCATTTAAAATTGTTGAGGACATACATACTGTTTTACAAAATATTCCCGGGAGTTTTAGATCTAGAGCGAATGTCAACGATTACATATGCCCCTATAACGTCCGTACACTGTGAACGGACTTTTTCAACGCATAAATGGGTCCTAAATTCACATCGTTATAGGCTCACAAGTGAAAATTTCGATAAAAATTTGGTCATTCTATTTTATTGGCGAAAGTAATTTTCGGAATGTCAATCATTAATTAATTTGTCACTGGATATAAATTATGGTCCAATAAATCCATAAAATACTATTTTTTTAATTAACATAAGGAAGTCTCTGCTGTACGGAACAGGGTTATATTTTCAAAATGACGGGCGTTTGTCCGATCCTTGGTAATAATCAATACATGTTAATTATATGGGATAAGTTCTCGAAATAAAAAATTACAATCATAAATACGAATAATTAATACAAATTGACTAAAACCAAAACGAATGGTATAAAATAAATTGAAAATTAACAATTGTATATTTTTTAAATACTAACATTAAAATTTTGTATATTATATACCAAAGACTTCTACGTGCGAGTTGGAATAGGGTGGAAAGGGTTCCGTACCACTACACATTTTTTTTCAATGTTTTATTTTGTCCTTAAGAGCGACTCCCGTTTAGGTTTTATTATTTGTTGTTCCTTAGAACAAACTTATTTTTTAATTATTGCAAGTTTGAGTTTTGCCTGTTTACCCCGTAAATAAATATTTTTTGATATTTATTTGTTGCTGTTGCGGCAATAAAATATACCAGATTGTAAACCTTTAAATATGAGTTTCAAAAATAAGCCCTATAACAAATATATGTATATATATCTATCTATACATATGTATATCTATTATTATTATTATTAAATTATTTATTCATGTAAAACAATTACAGGTTTCGGGAGTTACAATATTGCGCCAAACTGGAGTGACCAGTTTGCTGGCGCGTCGCGCTCAATCACATAGGTACTTAACAATAAAGTAATTGTTTACAATAAATATGTGACTTATGTCTATTGTTAGTAGGTAACTAAATGAAAATAAACAGTAAAAACATGCATATGTGTTAGGTAAAAATTAATTAAATATTTCTACACTTTGAATTCAAATTTAAAGTTGCGATTAATTAAGTAACATTTGGATTGAATATCTGCAACATACTACATTTTAATTTATTTTTAAAGGCCGGTTTTTTTATGTTTTCAGTTCCAATTTTGATGTTATTATAAATTCGAGGAGTTATATAGTGCAAAGTCCTTTCTCCATAGTAATTACAACTCGTTGGTTCGACATATTTTAGTCTTTTATCGGTTCTTAATGTCCTATTGTACCGTCTAGGTATCTTATAGTCGTTGCTCTCAAATTGATCTACGGCTATAAGATACCTAAACTTTTCCTGAACAGGGAGAACCCGACATGCCCAGTATAACTGGTCGTAGTCTTCTTTACACTTACTTTTTTCCTTTTTACTTACAAGCATTTTTAAAAATCTTATCTGTAATGATTTTACCTTACTAATATAGGACGGAAAAGTTCTCCCGTATACACTCAAACCGTAGCTAATTAATGATTCCACTAAGGCGTGGTACACAACAAACAGAGTTTTCTTGCTGACTACATATTGAAGGTGATAAAATTTTCCTAACATTATTCTAAGTTTATTACACAGGTAGTCAATATGATTTTTCCAACTAAAGTTCGTGTCTACCGTTAACCCAAGATATTTATACTCAATTACGGATTCCAGTTCACTACACGAACATGCGGATTTATCATTATGAAGACATTCGTAGGTATGACCAATAACTGATAATTGTACCCCCGTTTCCGGCATATACGGTGAGCAAACGTGCATTACTTTAGTTTTACTTACATTTAAAATAATTCCGTTGTCATGTGACCACATTAAAATATTTTCAAGATCAATTTGTAGTTTTCTTTGTATTTCACGTAGGTCCTTATGTGCATATATCAGACATGTGTCATCAGCATACATGTATATCTGGCAATGCTGTATGACATTACTTAGACTGTTGACATGCATGATATAACCGACCGGGCCATAAACTGACCCAGTCGGTACACCTGACGTCACGCGCGCCTGCTCACCGTACACCCCGTTAATAACAGTCTGCAGTGTTCTGTCACTTAGGTAATTCCTAAAGAAATCATTAACTGGTCCTTGTATTCCACATTCCCACATAGATTTTAATAAGAGATTATGATCCAGGGTGTCAAATGCTTTTTTAAAGTCAATAAATAACATACCTACATACATTCTTTCATTGAGGTAGCCATTTACAGTGTCTGTAAACTGGGACAATGCCGTTACTGTACTTCTCCCGCGCCTAAACCCATGCTGTGCATCCGCAATAATACCGTTTGTCTCTAGAAAAATACTGATTTGTTCCACTAAAATTTTTTTAACAATTTTATTGATTATGGACAGGATGGCTATGGGCCGGTAATTAGAATAATCGAGATGGCTACCTTGCTTGTAAATTGGCCTAATGATGGCAGTTTTTAGTTTAGTGGGATACTCTCCTGAAAGTACACACAAATTCACGAATTTTGCTAAGATATCACTTATTTGGTGTTTTACAAATTTTAAATCTACTATTCTTATTTTGTCTATACCCGGCGATTTTCTTTCACTCATTTGGTTAATTAATTTAATTATTTTACTACCTGTGACCTTTTTATAGTGAAATGCTACGTCTACATTTTTAACATATGAGTTCCGGTCTAGAAAGTTTTTATCACACTTGTGTTTAATGTTTTCAATTTCTTCTGTGAAAGTCTTAGCAAAGTTCGTGCATATGCTGGGCATGGAGTCTGTTCTGCCTAGGTACTTCCCTATAACACTACTCCAGGCTCTCATTCGTTCGACCTAGCCAGCTATTAATATTACGCCATATTTTTCTAAAACCGTTTTTACACATGTTTATACATTTCCTTCTATACCTATTCTTAGCTACGTTTATACACTTATTAGTTTTGTTCCTAAATTTGTTATACTCTATTCTTAAATTCATGTTATTGGGAGAAGACTTCCACATTCTAAATAGTTCATCTCTGTGTTTCAACATGAGGTTCAGGGGTTTTGACACCCACGGCTGGTCCACACGTTTACGATGTTTTACGTTGTATATTGCACATTGCGAGTAAATACTACCAAAAATTTCACATAGTTTTTCATATATTTGCAGCGGACAGTTAAATTGCAATAATTCACTCCAGTTAACTTCACTTAATTTTTGACGTACTAGTTTATTGTTAAGAGCACATACCTGTTCATTTTGTTTTTGTTTACCGCACGTGTTATCTAAGTCTATACTTAGGCCGATCATATAGTGGTCCGACAGCTTGCAGGTGAGCATGTGTGCCGCAGGCGCGCTCGCGGCGCGGCCACCGCGCACCCACACATGGTCGATACACGACGTCACCAGCCGGCCGGCTAGCACTTGCTCACGGGTTGCCTCGCTAATACCACATTGGAGACCGTATGATGACATGACGTCCATATATTCTATTGTCGAAGAGCTGTTTTCGTTCAAAATGTTGATGTTAATATCGCCTATCAATACGACTTCCTCTATCTTAGGTATACTTTTCAATAAGTCTCGGATCTCCTTTACGAATCGGTGTTTATTAGTAGAAGGCGGGCGGTATACAGCTATGACATGTATCTTTTTTTTACTATTAGTGCTTAATTTTCCGTGCAGTATTTCTGAAGCTTGGTCACTTATTGACGTTGCTGAGAAGTTTAATTTGTCTTTGACGTACTTATATCAAAACACCGCCTCCTCGCCTATCCTGACGGGTATTCGCTACCATGGAAAAGTTTTCTATTTCATATAACGGGAGTTCCTCTCTTTTTATGTTGATTTCTGTAAGGATGATTATTTCTATTCTGTAGTCGCAATGCTTTAACAACACTAACAATTCATTGTAGTTTTTCCGTAATGATCTAATGTTTAAGTGTACTATATTTATTCGTGAGTTAAACTTTATGTAGCTACTCCAATCATCAACGTCCTCAAATCTTGTGTAATTAATGTCGCTCGCGACATTTGACAAACTATTATGGATATTATTGAATTTTAATGATGGGTCTTACGAGGTTCAATACGCATGGGTTAGCCCCCATACTAGGTAAGTATCGCTTAGGTGTCTGTGGCTGTCTCGTCATGGTCAGAGGTGTTTCCGTCTTGGTCGGCCAGTTCATCATCATCATTTATACTAGTATTTCTCCGGGAGTTCCCATTTAGCAACATGTCAACCTTGCTCTCGCTCTCAATAGTGTAGATTCGTCTTTCAATGTCACTTTTACGTACCAAGATTTTGGAGTTTTGTATCCATATATATTTAAAACTTCCACTTAGAGCAGTTTTCGCATATCCAAACAGGTATCTCATATATTTCGGTAAGTTTTCGTTGATATAAAGGGGCTTATTGCTGCCATTCTCACATATATCTCTATTGATGAGGCCAGTCTTCTTTCGTTTAAGCCAGGCGGCGCGGGCGGCCCGCGAACGGAGCGTTACGATAACCGGCCGCGGCCGGTCGGCGTTTTTCGGCCCACCTACCCTCTTTATTTCCTCCACTTCTCCATAGTTCAGGTCCAGCTTTTCGGTAATTTTCTTCACAATTATATCTAGTTTTTCATTTTCCTTATTGTCCAACCCAGCTATTTCAATGTTACGTTCACGTTCCTTTTGTTCAAGATACAAAATTCTCTCTTCTAATGCTTTGTTACTTATCTCTAAGTGCTTGTTTTTCTGTTCTACCGCCTTTAGTTTTCTCTCCGCTCTGTCTTTGAACTCAATAATTTCCTGATACTTTTCTGCGTAAAAATCTACAGACTCCGAAAGCGATTGTAACTGTGTCCGGATGTCGTACAGGACTTGGAGTTTGTCATTTACCTGTCCCAGAACACTTTCGACGGTTGATTTCTTAGCATCTATGTTAAGCTTGTGTGCCGAGCCTGCCCCCGGGCTTTCTGTTTTCTGGCAGCCGGTGCATAATTCCTTTTGCATAAATGATTTCTTGACGCATTTTTTATGATACACGGCGCCACACGAGCCTTTGCATCGCACCAAGTCATCCTTCGCTAAGGACACGAAGAGGTGACATTGCCTACACTGCACCATTTTATTTGTCTATCTACGTATGTATGCAGACAGACAAATTGTTTTGCAGGAAACTGCCGTAGACTTATATAATAATAATAATATGTAAGCCTAGATACATCCCACTGCTGGGACTACTTGACACAGGCCTCTCATGTAAGATAAGGATCGAAAATAAATCTATCTATACATATAATAAAGCTGAAGAGGGTCGAAAGTCTGTACATGGAAGATAATCGAAAAAAAGTTGGCTGGGGATACTTAGAATCGATAACAGAACACGTTCCAACAATTTTTAGATTTTTTGTCTGTTTGTCTGTTTATCTGTTTGTCTGTTTATTTGACCGCGCATCACGTGAAAACGGCTGAA
The DNA here is from genome assembly GCA_947086415.1 of Pammene aurita. Classification (NCBI taxonomy): domain Eukaryota; kingdom Metazoa; phylum Arthropoda; class Insecta; order Lepidoptera; family Tortricidae; genus Pammene; species Pammene aurita. The sequence continues at coordinate 7,580,941 of OX352312.1, forward strand.
CGGATTTTGATAAAATTTTGTACAGAGATAGTTTGAGTCCCAGGAAAGGATAATAGATAGTTTTAATCCCGAAAATCAACCCTGGTGGGGGTGAAAAGGGGGTTGAAAGTTTGTATGGAGAATTTTTTACCGCTTAAACGATTTCGATAGAAATTAGTATGGAGATGATTTGAGTCCCGAGACACATCATAAGATAGTTTTCAAACCCTTGTGGGGGTGAAAAGGGGGTTGGAAGTTGGTATGAGGATTTTTTTTACCGCTGAACTGATTTAGATGAAATTTAGTATAGAGATAGTATGGGTCTCGAGAAAGGACAAAGGATAGTTTCATCTTCAAAAAAGGGCGCCCCCCCAACTTACTTATGAACCGTAGGTCCAAAAAATTTGAAAAAAATAATGGAAGTGAAGCCTGAAAGGTACTCACAATAAAAACTATATTGAATAAAATTGGTTCAGCTGTGATTGATTTGTCAGTCAAAAACGCATAGTGAAAGGACGTAAGTGCCGGATAGTAGAATTACAACGCCAAACAATTAACCCACCATGCAATTATTACTTTATGACGGAAGCGCCGCCAAATATTTCTTAATAAACGACCTTTTGAACGGATGTTTTTAACAGGGCGGCAATAGGCGCATGATGACACATGTTGAATTATGCAATAAAATTTAGTTGATAGTATGCAAAATGATCAATATATCCAACTAAAGTGAAAATTTATAAATTCTATTGAAATGGCTCAAAGATATCAAGCTGTAAAATTTCAAAATTTTACGTTTTTTTAAAGTGCGAAATTTAAGAAAAACAATGATACCATTCGCTTTTTAACATTTTACTGTAAAATTAATTGTATAGAAACCATATACATAAACGCAACATTTCACTGTAAAAATAGCAATTTCATAATTTTTCCATACTTTAAACAGGGCGACTATGTGATCGTGACGTCACTTTTGCACGTCATTTTGTTAGGAGCGTTTTGAAAAACAAATGCAAATCTCGGACTTTAAGTCTCATTTCTGACTTTTGTGTTGCTTTAACGCAAATGGCCCCATATAGACATTTAATCCTCACAACAAAACGAATCGATTGATACCATACATGAAAAAAAATCACCATGCCTATTACGGAACCCTGCACTGAACATGGCCCGACATGCTCTTGGCCGGTTTTTTTTTGCATTGTTATCCCAGAAGTCACCCCTTAAGGATTACTAATTCCAATTGTCAAGAAAATCCTCGGCCAGGTAAAGGTAGGCTATAAAAATTCAACCTCTAAAAGGGGGGGAGGCACTACACTCGATTGAGTTAATTTTGCACCTGAATCTTATGGCGCTACTTAGGAAGGAGGTCTTTTTTTCTAAACATGTCCTAAGACTAACGAGTACCCTGCTTACCTAACAGATGGCGCTGAAATTAATACGTTGTGACATGAATAATCCACTTAGGAAGGATTTTGCCAAATTAACTCTAAGTTTAGAAATGGGGTTACGGATATCAACAAAAAATGAATTATTGACTTAATATTAGAACAAAATTAAACGACAATAAATTAATTGCCACACCTTGCACAGTGCATGTTAATACTCCGCCTCACGATTTTGATATCTATTCTCCTTTTCTCTAATCTTAATTCTAAGTCTTCTAACTAATATAAGACCTAAATTCGTTGTTAGTATATTCGTTAATAAGTTGTTAGGTTATGATATGAAGTATGGATTTTTATGTGTATATTTCTTACCCAGGCGCGGTAAAACTTTCCAAAAATTAAAAAAAAATACAAAAAAAAATTAATACCACAAAAATTACGAAACAGTCAAAAATTAAATAACATAACTTCGTTCCAACCGAGTGTTCCACGACACTCACGTATTTTTTTTCTCTGACATTCATTAGTGCATTGTAATGTGCTTACATTGAAGAATAAATATCTTGATCTTCACCAATATCATAAATCCTCTATTCCATGTTCGGAAACATTATTGCAACCAGTAACGTAACATCAGTGTATTATCTGTGACAGTGTGGTAAAAACGTATGAAAATTAATTACCTACGGTAACGTAATGAAAATCCGTCCTCTTCCCCGACCGCCGGTACCCCCCACCCCCCATTCCCCCACCCCCGACCGCCGGCACAATAAGGTTGGTCATGGCGGTGTAATGGCGGTCATTCTAATGGTTTCCGAACACGTCATTTAGGATTTTTAATATGTGTGTAGATAAAGCAGTGTATGCTTCTGTACGTAATTAGGCCTTATTACGTAACAGTTACATAAACTACTATTTATCTCTTTTTAGGGTTCCGTAGTCAACTAGGAACCCTTATAGTTTCGCCATTTCCGTCCCTCTGTCTGTTCGTCCGTCCGCGGTCTAGCTCAGTGACCGTTCGCACTAGAAAGCTGAAATTTGGTATCAGTATTTGCATTAATCACGCCGCCAAAGTAATAGAATAAAAACTAAAAAAATATTTTTATTAGGGTACACATAAAATAGGGGGCGATTTTTTTTTCCGCTCCAACCCTATCGTGTTGGGTATTATTGAATAGGTCTTTCAAAAAGAATAGAGGTCCTGTAATACATTTTTGGGATGAAACTGATAGTTTCGTAAATAATAGATCTGAAAGTTCAAAAAAGGGCGTCTCCTCCATCTAACTTTTGAACCTTGGGTCCAAAAAATAGAAAAAAAAATGGAAGTGAGGCCTGATAACAACTTACAATAAAAACTGTATTGAATAAAATCGGTTAAGCCGTTTTTGAATTGTCAGTGAAAAACGCATAGTGAAAGAAAGTGCCGGATAGTAAAATGACGTAAGCGCCGCCAAATATCCCTTAATAAACGACCTTTTGAACGGATGTTTTCTAACAGGGCGAAACTCCACACTAAACATCGCCCGACATGCTCTTGGCTATAATAATTCAACGTCTAAAGGGGGGGGGGGGGGGGGGGTAGCCACTACACTCGATTGAGTTAAATTTGCAGCATGGGTCATGGACCTCACACCTCAAATAGAAAAAATCATTACTGACCCACTGAAAAAATCATTTCTGCATTTGTGACCCTCCCCCCCCCCAAATTTCAACCGCGCTGCAACCGCGCCTGGTCTTACCTTACATGCTGAGACTGATTTGACGGGAGGATCGATTTGAATGATATTTGTGATTATCCGTGGACATGAACGTATAAATACAAAAGTGGTACTGTATCGTCTGATATCTATGTCGTTTAAATCATGCCAAACAAAATGTATAAGGACAAAAATAAGTATTAATTTTTGAGTGTAGTTTCATTTAGTGGTAATTGTAAAATATTTTATTAGGACTATACCGTCCTCTAGCGTATCCATCTGTCAACTTTACTTCAAGTTCCGCCTCCAGGGTAGCGGGAGAGAAATTAGGGGTAAATTAGCCGCTTATTGACACATACCGAATTCCACGCGGGCGGAGCCGCGGGCACAGCTAGTATAAAATAAGTTTAAAAATACCCGCGTTATCTGAATTGGAGTTTTATTACAGATACTGCATTATTTTACCAACATGGTTCCGAAGGTGACTCTTCGTGTACGGAACCCAAATAATTATATCATTGGTTTAATTTTAACAATGGGTGATGCGTTACTTTACCAGTGGTTATATGTTGACCTTAACATTGTTAACATAAATTACTAAATATGAATATTATTATCATAATCACACATATTATCACATATAAGTTATACGAGTAAGTGTTTACGACATTAGTGTTAGTTAATATTTTATTTTTGTAACAAAGGAAATGTATTTTTATTAAAATACCGAAGAGTACGCTAGAAACTTCATGAGAGATTAAACATACCGCCTACCATAAAATACTTAATTTATAATTAAAGATGTTAATAAATAAGTACAGTCGAGTGTTGGTGGTCTGGCGGTAAGACGTCAGACTTTCAATCCGAAGGTCTCGAGTTCAAACCCCGGCTTGTACCACTGAGTTTTTCGGAACTTATGTACGAAATACCATTTGATATTTAACCAGTCGCTTTTCAGTGAAGGAAAACATTGTGAGGAAACTGGATCAAGTCCCAACAAGGCCTAGTTTCCCCATTGGGTAGAAGGTCAGATGGCAAACGAGTGCCTACGCCAATTTCTGGGATTAGGTTGTCGAGCGAACCTTAGGCTTAATAGAGCAAAAAGCTGGGACAAACGCTAGGAGGAAAAAATTATATGTAAGTGTTTACGATATTAGTGTTAGTTAATATTTTATTTTTGTAAAAAAGAAAATGTACCAAAACATGACTTTATCGAACTGCCATCTGACCTTCTACCCAGTGGGGAAACTAGGCCTTGTTGGGATTAGATCCGGTTTCCTCACGATTTTTTCCTTCACCGAAAAGCGACTGGTAAATATCAAATGATATTTCGTACATAAGTTCCGAAAAACTCAGTGGTACGAGCCGGGGTTTGAACCCGAGACCTTCGGATTGAAAGTCTGACGTCTTACCGCCAGGCTACCAGCGCTTGACTGTACTTATTAACTTACCTATTAACATAATTAATCTATATATATAAAATACCTTTCTCCTGACTGACTGACTGATCCACGCAGAGCCGAAACTACAGAAACTGGAAAGTTGAAAATTTCAGGTCTGGTTACGTTTATTACGTGTACAAGTAATAAGAAGCGATTTTGAAAAATTCAACCCCTAAGGGGGTAAAAAGGGGGTTGAAAGTTTGTATGGATGGGGCTTAAATATTAAGGTTAGAGATTTGAAACTTCGTCCATTTACTGATAATTAAAAAACAATAAAAGCAATTTCAGCGTTTTTTAAAATTCAACCTCTAACGGGGTTAAAGAATGGTTGAAAGTTTGTATAGAGATTTTTTTTTGTGACAGACTTGAATTTTCGTTTGCAGGCTAAGAACTTAAAAGCAAAAAAAAAACTAATTTCAGCGATTTTCAAAATTCCACCCCAGAGGAGTTGAAACGGGGTTGAAAATTTGGTATTAAAGCGAGGCCGTAACAACTGAAGCTAGAAAGTTGTAATTTGCAGGTTGGGTTACATTTATAATTTATACAAATAAAAAGCAGCGATTTTGAAAAATTCATCCCCTAAGGGGGTAAAAAGAGGGTTAAAAGTTAGTATGTATCGGATTTTAAATTTTAAGTTAGAGACTTGAAACTTCGTACGTTTACTGATATTAAAAAAATAACAAAAGTGATTTCAGTGTTTTGGCTAATTCCACCCCTGAGGGGTTAAATAGGGGTGCTAAGTTTGTATGCGGGAAACTTCTTTCTTTGAGATAGAGAGTTCAAACTTTGTAGGAGTATTATTTATTAAAGTACAAAAAAAGTACTTTCAGTGTTTAAGATAATTTCACCCTTGAGGGGGTTAAAAAGGGGTGAAAAGTTTGTATTGTTGAAATGTTTTTTTATTAGCTAGAAATTTTTAACTATGTAGGAAGATTACTTATTCAAATAAAATAAAAGTGCTTTTAGCGTATTGGATTATTTCACCCCCAAGGGGGTTAAAAAGATGTGCAAAGTTTGTATGGGGGAAATTAATTTTTGAGCTAGAGACTTTTAACTTTGTAAGAAGATTTGTAGATTACTTATCAAAATTCAATAAAAGTACTTTCAGCGTTTTGGCAAATTCTACTCCTGAGAGGGTTAAATAGGGGTGCTAACTTTGTATGGCGGAAATTTCTTTTTTTAAATTAGAGACTTTAAACTTTGTGGGAAAATTACTTATTAATACACAATAAAACTACTTTTAGTGTTTTGGAAAATTCCACCCCTGAGGGGGTTAAATAGGGGTGCTAAGTTTGCATGAGGGAAATTACTTTTTTGAGCTAGAGACTTAAATTTGTGGGAAGATAACTTATTAAAATACAATAAAAGTCCTTTTTAGCGTTATGGAAAATTCTTACCCTAAAGAGGTTAAATAGGGGTGCGAAGGTACGCCGAAGGGCCGGATAGCTAGTTATAAAATAAGTATTTTATGGTAGGCGGTATGTTCAATTTCTCTTGAAGTTTCATGTCTAGCGTACACTTCGGTATTTTAATAAAAATACATGTCAGTCCACTGTCATTCGATAAAGTCATGTTGTGGGAAAAATACATTTTCTTTGTTACAAATATAGGGAAATGTAGCCAGTATTATGGGCACCCTTCCCCAGGGGAGTGATTTGGGGGACATCTGGGGGCTGGGTTATTAATTTAAGTTTTTAGTGCTATTTGTCTGCTTTGTTAAATTTAGATTATATACTTATACATACGTATATACATTTTGTGATGTTCTAGTTAATGTTATTTTTAGGCTTAAGTTTTCTGTTAATTTGACTGTCTTGTAAAGTGTGTGATTTGTAAAATATTGCAATATAAATAAATTGTGCTTTATCGAATGACAGTGGACTGACATGTATTTTTATTAAAATACCGAAGCGTACGCTAGACATTAAACTTCAAGAGAGATTAAACACACCCGCCTACCATAAAATACTTATTTTATAATAACAGATATTAATAAGTAAGTGCAGTAAAACTCGCATAAGACGATTTTGAAGGGACCCCGCTATAAACGCGTCTGGAGTGGGAAAGCGTGTTATGCAGGACCTCAAGTTGCAGGGACTGGTACAAAATTGTGTAAATGTAGTACATAAAGGTACCTGCATAGTATAACGGGGACTCCAAAGGACCGTTCGTTGGGCTTTGCCCGAGCTGATGTATGGCGCCCAAGCTAATGTATGTTAAAAGGATTCTAGGACCGTAAACAATCAAATCATCTAAAATACCAGGGACTATAAATAATAACGACAGCCAACAGTCTAAGAACTTTTTGAAGACCAAGTCTGAAGCGCCATCTGGGCGAGAGCAACCCAAAGATACAAAAATAGTACGGGGAATAGTAGATTGTTAACCAAGGGTTGAAAGTGACCACCATTCCACCTGAGATGTTTCTGGCGCTCGAACGAAGTGAAAGCGCCAATAGTTCGAGGGTGAAATGGGTAATTTCACCGGAGTTAAACACTGCTTTTCATTTCGACTGTGAGGAAAGTACAATACCACACGCACATTTTATAAAACTGGTATATAAAGAATAAACTATAAAAATGTTAAGTAAAATTTGAACAATTTGAAAAAGACAAATTCAATGTTTTGCCGTCGGTCGGGGAGCAGGGTATCCGGGTGGGCACCGGCTCAACCCACAATTAACTCAGCTAATTACTTTCCACCCTAGGGATGGAAAAACAATTTTCCACCCGGCTATCTACCCAGGAAAATAAAACTTTCCGAACAGGAGAGATGAAATAGTACATTATTGCAGAGGACGGGAAAGATAAATTCGTGGACGAGCAATTTTTTCACGCACGCACGATCAGATGCGTTGGTCCTGCAAGCTATGACACAGAACGAGACAACCAAGGTTTTTGATCTCACTATCTCGCTCTCCTATAGTTTGAAGGGATTGCGGTTCAGACGGTGTAGATTTGGCTTAAGTAATTGGCTGTTTGGAATGATATTTTTTAGTCGAATGAAATGTTTAAAAGGTAAAAAAACAATACAGTAATGGATTTTATAGTACAACTTGTCGTCCGCTAAAATAGGACAATAATTATTTTAACTTTTTTAATTTGTTTTGGTAAATAAGGAAGAACTTACTAATTTTGCTACAGTACGGTGAACATTTTCAAGTACATTGGAGTAAATGACATTGCGCTGCAGCGCCATCTAGCGTTACTACGGTCCGCTACTCGTGATACGGTACGATACGGTACGCTACTCGAGATGGCGCTGCAGCGCAAGTTCATTTCCCCGTAATATTTTTGTATCTTTGGGTTGCTCTCGTCCAGATGGCGCTTCAGACTTGGGCCTCAAAAAGTTCATAGACTGTGGCTGCCTATATTATTTATAGTATAAATTTAAAAAGGAAATTAATGAATGGTAACTAAATACATAGAATGTTTTACACGACTGATGAATTTTTTGGAAATAAAGGCAATTTGTGATTTAAATTACTTTTATTTAACCTAGTTAAGAGGCTGACAACACCCGATGACCTTCAAATTGACTTTACTCAAACAGTTGTTTAGCTATAACTACTTGTTTTGAGAAAGCAAAAAAAATGTTATTATTCGTTATATTTCGACGAAATCGGCTCGATAGAAAATAATTCTAAAGTTACATTTTAAAATTTGTTTTAAACAGTTGTGTCTTTAGTGTCTTGACTTATACGTCTGTAACTAAGGAAAAAATTCCACCACACTAATACTAAAAACTTCGTTATTTTATATTTCTCAATTAATGCGTAGTTTTTTTTTTTGCAAAATTTTCATTAAGCTTTCATACTAATTGTAACACAGTGTTTCTCTTTCACTCTTCTTCTTTTTCATTCCCTGTTCCCTTTTTTTGGGGTCGGGTCTCCTCACTCTTCGGCGCCAATTTACTCTGTCTTGGGTTGTCTCTTTTGACATCTGAGATCGTTTGAGGTCCCTTTCTATGTTTGACCACCAGGTCAATGGTCGACGGCCTGGGCCTCTCTTTATGTCTGGTATACTTAAAGCGACTTTGTTTCTCTTTCACTCGCGCTAGCTGTTGTCAGCCCCTTAAGTATTTAAATTATTTGTTAACATGTTCTCATTAGGTAAACTCCTTAACTTTTGTCTATTATTTAAAATTTACTATTGTATCTTTTTGACATTGTTCTCACAATTATTTTAGCTCTAAGATATATCGTACACCATTGACATGGTAGACTATGGTTTTAGTACTTTAGTACACCTATAGAGTCTCAATAAATATATTTTGATATTCAACCGACTTTGACTTCGAAGGAGGAGGTTATCAATTCGTCGGGATCTTTGTTTTTGTAAATAGTTTATGTATATTCACCGATTATTCGAAGACGGCTGGACCGATTTGGAAAATTCTTTTTTGTTTGAAAGAGTATAATTCTCAGTTGGTCCCATTGTAACCATGCCAGGATCTGATGATGGGATCCTGGAGAAATCGAGGGAACTCTTCAACTATTATAGGCACACCTATAGTAATTTGAGTATTTTTTTCCGCAGCTCGAGAATTTGCTTTTGGAAAGGTGGAGGCTAAGTGAAGACGGTTTTTTTTTGGTTTAAAATTATTTAGTCTCTGAAAATACCAAACGTGATGTGAATCTACATAACTATGACGTGTATCAAGTATCATAAAATAAGATTGTGAAGTTTTATCCTCAAAGAGCAGTTCACCTTCGACTTGTTTTTTAAATACCATATTCAACCAGTGTACTAAAAGCAACTGACAAAGTTATACACTATAGCTAATTTTTACTTTAAAACTATACAATTTTGACAAAATAATAACAATAACCTGCAGTTAATAAATTTTAATCGGTTAATTCTACAAACAGTTTTTGACAACTTTTCTAAAATGGCGTTAAGGAAAATGGCGGATAAAAGCGATGACAAAATAAATAAAATTACGGTTTTGAGAACGTTTTTCCATATCGGGGTGTTGTTACATCACAGTGTAGTATTTGTTTTTGGTTTGTATATTATATTTTCTCGTCTGACGGATGAAATGCTTAAAGAACCTTTGATTTTGATGGCATATACATACTTTCCTGCGTACCTCACTATTTGGAATTTCGTAAGTAGTATTGTTTAAAACTTTAATGGATTTCACTATTTTTAGGTTTCCGTACTCAAACGGGACCTACTAAGTCTCCGTTGTCTGTCTGTGACCAGGCTGTATCTCACGAAGCGTGATAGTTAGACAGTTGAAATTTTCACAGATGATGTATTTCTGTTGCCGCTCTAACAACTAATACTAAAAAAAAATATTTAAGGAGGCTCCCATACAACAGACATGATTTTTTTGCCGTTTTTATCTGTCACCAGGTTGTATCTCATAAACCGTGATAGTAATATTGTTGAAATTTTCACAGATGATGTACTTCTGTTGCTGATATAACAAAATATACTAAAAAACAGAATAAAATAAATATTTAAGGGGGCTCCCATACAATAGACATGATTTTTTTGGCATTTTTATTGATACGTACGGAAGTTACGGAACCCTACGTTCGCGAGACCGACTCGCACTTGACCGGTTTTATTATGATTTTGGTTGTAAGCGATTTACTGGAGTTTATAGAAGGCATATCGTTATGAAGACTCCACTATAGTATCATAAGAATAAGGAGGTCTCCTTAGGGATATTACGTACTGAAAAACTATTGAACAGGGGGACGATTTTTGAGACTCGAACGCTCGAATCTGACATTTAAAACTCGCTTCTAAACCATGAAATGGTAGTTTAAAAATAACAGCTATAGGAATTTATAATCATGATTAATTTAACTATTAATTTCATGGGAAAAAAATAATGGAATGGGATAAAATAGGTAAGTGTATTCAACTATACATTCATTTCAAAACGCATTAAACTTAGCTTAATACATTATTGTTAAACCGCTCCTACACAAGTTAATTTAGATCTTATGTTTGTTTTTAAGTTATGACACTCAAGGTCGATTAATAATGTTATTATAGTCTGGCAAACCATTTTTGTCAGTAGAAAAGCGCGGCAAATTTGAAAAATCGCTAGTTGGCAACACCTGTCTTTGAATAATTCGAAAAATGTGCATAATTTGCATTATATCTGTGGCATTTTTATTTAAAAAGTTAGCTTTGTTTACTTACGCTTTTAAGTTTCAGGTTGCGTAATTTATTATTTATTAATGTGATATCACAGAATAACTAATAGTACTACCGTACAGAAAATTCACTCCTTCACAAAAGTCAGATTTAGGTATAAAATTATACCTATACTCGCCGCCTGCAAGCAAAATTGAAACTTATAACCGCGCACGAACCGTGAATCTTCTTTGCGCGCCGCAGTTTTATGACCGAGCTGTGCTGTGAGCGTCGGCACGGGGCTGTCACTTGACAAGTTTTTGTACATACCTATACCTACTGATTTATTATTTTTAGATAAATATGTAGGAATTACAAACGTTGATTCTGTAAACATAAAATTTTTATCCGGAGATAGAATTTTTTATAGAGATTATGTCTGATTCTCACGTACTCACAACCGTATTCTCACAACCGTATTCCTTTGAAAATATGTCGGTCAGTTCCTAATATTGTTTCTGCGCAACCAATTTTCAATAAATTAAGGATGTTTATTTTAAATATTACTAAGTAAGGAATTCGGGACCTTTCAATATCGTCCGGAATTTAAAAATGTTATTTCTGCTTCCTTGTTCTTCCGTTTATTCAGACATCCGTAAAGACATCTTTTATACGGATTAGATCGAGATTTAGGTTTCGAAGCCATTGTGTATTTTCAATTTTGCGCGAGCGCCACGTGACACGACTATCGTGCGAGCCGAGCGGCAGCGGCAGCCCACTGCCATACGCCTGCCCGGGAGGCGCGCCGGCCAAATGTACCTAAACTGCGTAGTCAGATATCACTGATATCTGCCATCTCCGTTCAATAAATGTGCTAAACAAGCTTAGCTAAGATATAAATGTAGGTATAATCAAACCTGCGTGATAAATATGGCTTTGAGGTTATGCAGTTTTGTATAGAATTATCATTTGAAGTTCTTTCTTTCAGTGTAAGTATAAATCGAACAAATCAAATCGAAAACTGGTGCTAAATGAAATGAAGTCCAAGAACGCTTGTTGCATAGGATGGTGCTCAATATTGTCACAAAGCGATAAAGCGGTAAACATCAGATTTAACAAGCACCCCGCAACCTTTAGATTTTTATCAAATTATTTTAATGTTTCCCTTCATATACCTATGTATAAAATAAGTAAACAACAAAATATCACGTGCGTTTATTAACTACAATACACTTCACACAATAAATATACCTAAAATAGTCTTATAAACGAATGACGAAAGGAAATCATAATTTATAGGACTATTTATTACTGAGTAATATGCATTACACCTTTATTCGTACAGATTATGCCGCTAATTGGATTCCATTCTAAACTGAAAAGTTGTATTTTCTGGTAGATATACTCGATTTCCTCGCCGAACTTATGATTTTAGCATTCAATGTTTGTTTCCTTGCTGGATTTCAACTATTGTATTTTGACTTGACCACATGATCTCCACCTCTAATGTGCTGTCCTTTATATATTTTGGTTATTTTAATTTCTTCGCACCTTATTTATTGAAAAGTCATAACTATAGGTACTATCGCGGAATGAAAAGGTTTATCACTTTTCGATCTTAACTCGTAGACATAGAGTTGAAAAGTGATCAACCTTTTCATTCCGCGACTATACATATATCAGAGTTTTCAATGATTTTATCTAATAATTACTAATAATGCAGTTACAATTTACAAAATTACAACTACACTGACGTACGAAAGCGACCCCGACCGTGCCAATGCAGCCAACTTGGAAAAAGAAATGTTGGTTAGATATACATTGCTGCTTTTCTATGGAGCAATGCTGCTGTTTGATTCGCCCTAGAGTGTTGCTATTATTTTTGTTTGATGTACATTGCTACTGCGTTCGTTGGCTGGCCAGACTATAAGAACTACATTGTTATTGTAAATGACTGTTCGTTGCCTTAATAAAAAAAAAATAATAATAATGGCGACAAACGTTTGTGTGCGATTATTTTCGAATTTAATTTCCTTGAATTCGAACGCTCGAATTTAAAAAATCTCTCCCCTGGACTTGATATTCTCTAAAACTCAGTTTATTTAGGCCTGGGATCACAAAATAATATAATAGTATTTCACACAGAAGGTCGACTTCCCTACTAAATCAACGTTTGATGGAACTTTGACAGATGAGGTGACACATGAAGTCTCCATAAAATTTTACCTTTCGACGTTGTAGGGTTGACAAATACGCAATTAGTATTATTGCTGGACCTGCACCAATCTGGCTCAACCTGTCAGTAATTTTAATACAAAACTAGATAAATGTCCGATTTATTACCTTATTTGCCCAATATAATTATTATTTTGGTTATTAAACTACTACTATAATCTACTTAAATATTTTGTATTATCTGTGGTCATGCCGCAAATAAACGAGGGATTTTGACAAGCTCGAAACGTATCCGATACGTTCCAAGGCCGTAGCTGTCACTTCGTGGAGATGGACACCCTTGCTTTTTTTTTCTTTTTTTTTATACCACGACGGTGGCAAACAAGCATACGGTCCGCCTGATGGTAAGCAGCTACCGTAACCTATGGACGCCTGCAACTCCAAAGGAGTCACATGCGCGTTGCCGACCCTTTACAAAAAGGAGGATTCAATGTGTTGATGGCTAAAGGAACAAGAAGGTCCCTCATCGTCAACACACTAGTTCCTCTTTGAGCTCTTTGGCAACCTGTTTTCAAAGAGAACATACAGAGAGAGAACTCAAAGAGGATGTAGTGCGTTTATGACAGGGAACCCTCTCCTTTTAGCCATCAACATAGCCAATTTTCCTTCATACTAAAGGCAACGCGCATGTGACATCTTTGGAGTCACAGGCGTCTATAGGCTAACTGCTTACCATCAGGAGGGCCGTATGCTTGTTTTCCACCGTCGTGGTATAAAAAACGGTCGGTAACGCGCTTGCGACACCTCTGGAGTTGCAGGCATGCATAGGCTACGTTAGCTGTTTACTATCAAGCGGGCCGTATGCATGTTTGCCACCGTCGCCGACATGGTATTACTTTTTTTACAAGAGCTCTCCTTACAGTTCAAACATCATTCATTTTAACTAACTATACTTCTTCTTTCTTTTAGCGTTTGTCCCAGCTTTTTTTTTGCTCTATTGGGCCTGGGGTCCGCTCGGCAACCTAATCCCAGGAATTGGCGTAGGCGCTAGTTTTTACCAAAGCGACTGCCATCTGACCTTCCAATCCAGAGGGGAAACCAGGTGTTGGGATTAGATCCGGTTCCCTCACGATGTTTTCCTTTACCGAAAACCGACTGGTAAATATCAAATTATATTTTCGTACATAAGTTCCGAAAAACTCAGTGGTACGAGCCGGGGTTCTAACTATACTTTGGGCCAAATTTGCTTAATCTGATAGCACATCGGCCCTTTAAGTTTTGACGTTCGTTTTAAGGACACCCGATATATACCTAAGGATCCAAATGTCGCGCAAAATCTATTAAAACCGTAAAATTTTGAAACAATTTATTTCACAAAAACTCCAATAATAAATAGTAGATTGTTAACCAAGGGTTGAAAGTGACCCATTTCACCTGAGGATTTCAATAGTTCGAGGGTGAAATGGGTAATTTCACCCGAGTTAAACACTCTGCTTTTCATTTCAACTGTGAGGAAAGTACAATACCAGACGCACATTTTATAAAACAGGTATGTAAAGAATAATCTATAAAATTGTTGAGTAAAATTTAAACAATTTGAAATAGACAAATTCAATGTTTTGCCGGTGGTCGGGGAGCAGGGCATCCGGGTGGGCACCGGCTCAATTCACAATTAACACAGCTAATTACTTTCCACCCTAGGGATGGAAAAGCGATTTTCCACCCGGCTATGTACCCAGGAAAATAAAACTTTCCGAACAGGAGAGATGAAAAGAATATATACATAAAACTGATATTCATAAATGGCTTGTTTTTGCAAAATGTAGTGGGTCTTGTTGTTATGACCTAGAGCATAGGTAGCAATAAAAACCTGCTTCATAAATATTTATGCTAGTTTATTTCGAATCTCTTGCTACCGGAAAAACAAGTATTTTACACGGACCTATATCAAAGAGAATGTGTAAATAGAGGGCACAGTTTAAGAGCTTTTTGAGGCACCAAGTTTGATAGTTTTAACATACTCAAACTCAACATTTATTCAGTAAGGCCCACAAGGGCACTTTTACACGTCAGGTAGTTCAAAGTAATCAAAGTAAAAGAGAAAAAAAAACAAACTACACCGGTTCTAATCTAACCCTACACCTCTGACCCGAGAAGAATTATGACCGGCAAGAAACTCGGCGGGACTTATTTTTTCAAAACAATAGTACATAAAAACTTAAAAATACATATAAACGCGTTGTTCTATAAGCAAAACATATTAAACCAAGGTGAAATTAACCAAATAGGTTATAGTTTAAGAAAAATAGATGGCGCTGTACAGCGACAGCCCCATATATACTAGACTAGCCTTTTCCCGCGGCTACGCCCGAGTACTATAAGTACTCCAAAAGCATACGATACCCATGTTGATTTTCAGACTTTGTGACTACATTTGCCCCTTTTAGGGGTTGAATTTACAAAAAACCTGAAACACGTGTTTACTCATTTATCGTTAGAAATACTCCTGTGGTCCTACCAACTTTGGACCCCCCTTTTGCCCCCTTAGGGGGTGAATTTTGAAAAATCCTTTCTTAGTGCATCCCTAGACCTTATAAGGAACCTACGTGTCAAATTTGGAATCTCTAGAACCAGCGGTTTGGGCTGTGCGTTGATATGTCAGTCAGTCAGTCAATCAGTCAGTCAGTCAGTCAGTTTCTTCTTTTATATATTTAGATGGCGATGACTTTTAATGACATGAATATGACTTTAAATGTGATAATTCTGAAGCGCCATCTGAACTACAGTGACCGCATAATGTATGGGGCTGTACAGCGCCATCTAGTAAAGCTATCATAAAGTAAAGCTCTCTACGCATTATTGTATATCTTTAAGATCTAATCTATTACTGTTTTGAAAAAATAAGTGCCGCTGAGTTTCTTGCCGATCGTAATACTTCTCGGGTCAGAGGTGTAGGGTTAGAACCGGTGGTAGTTCTTTTCTCTCTCTGACATTCATATGTGCATTGTAATGTGCTTAAATTGAATAATAAATATCTTTTATCAAATTTAGAGCCTCAAAAAGTTCGTACACTGTGCCCGTCTACATTCTCCGTATCCGGTTAGCCTTTTACAACCATAAGTGAGACTGAAAGAGAAGTAAAAGGGTAGCTTCGTCAAAACGAGATGTCGTTTTGACGAAGGGAGTAATGACGTCATTGAATAATAATGCCAACAAGCGTCACCATCACATTATGCTATATATCGGACCGTTTTTTCTAGTCTTTGCACGTTAATAAGGTTCTATTGTGGTTTGGAAATAGTAGTTTATGTAACTGTTACGTAATAAATAAATAAAGGTCCTTAAAATTAGGGCCGTATTCCAATTTGATGGATTTTCATTACGTTACAGTTATATCGATGTGGTAATGAATTTTCATACATTTTTACAACACTGTCACAGATAATACACTGATGTTACATTACTGGTGGTGGTGGTTTGGATAATGGCGTTAATTACATACAGTTTCCGAACGCAGAATAGAGGATTTATGATATGGGTGTAGATAAAGAGTCTAACAGGGCTATCCGAATATATTTGTATACTCTGAGGTGTTTTAAGTACTAAAAGTGTCAAAAGTAAATAAATGTGAAAATCCACATTGAAATGGCGGCCGACTCTTACGTGCTACAAGGCCTACAAGTCGTAAAGATTCAATATAATTTTCAAGAAATAAAGGCGTAAGCACCGGCCTCCACAAGGCTCAATATGGATTGTCACAAATGTAAACAAACCATTTTACTTTCATTGCTTCGCAATCACGCACTTAAAGTACAACCATGGTATATATCTAATTTATACTTAAAATTGTAATTAACATTTTTTTAGTAAAATATCCATTAACTAGCTTTCCGCCCGCGACTTCGTCCGCGTATAATACGGTTTTTATAAAGGGTCTGGCTCCCAATAGCATGTTCTTAAAAAGTTATTTTTTGTTTAATAACTATAATTTGTCATCCCTGGATTTCAAACTTTTTATCGATTATAACACTACACATAGACATAAAAAAGTTTGGTGTACTTACAAAAAAGTTTTATGCATCTAATAAACAAATGTACCCTGTTATTTGCGTAACACTTTGTATACAATATTACTGGTAGTTTTAATGGCGATAAAATAACCAGGCTACTCTTACAGCTTACTCTGGAACATGCAACGTAAAATTGCCCGTGAGAGAAACAGTTCTCTCTCAAATCAATGCCTGCCATTTTTAATGACTGCCCTTGAGATTTATTAATTGTCATAGCAAAGCACAGTTTGAGAGGAAACTGAATCCTTTTAAACTCAAACGGGTAAATAGACTCATGGAATAATGGGTATCCTCGGAATAAAAACTATTTCGCCTTGTGCACAACCTGTAATTACTATTGCTTCTACAATATTTTTGTGGAGAGCTTTTATTTTTAATCTGGTACTATTACATAATTTAGGCGGCCTGAGATTTCGAATCAACATGACAGGTGCTCCAACTTTAAGTATGTGAAAGTGGGGTGGAAGCCCCGTAGGGTTTAAACTATTTAAAAACTCTATAGGATAGTTGACTGCATCATCAGTTTGTATTACCGAATCGAAAGATTTATACTGGAAGGTTGATGCTTCAAAACTATTCAGCAGTAATTCATTAATTACTGCTGCGTGATCATTTTTAGGGGTTAAAATAGCGCGCTCGCATAACCATTCGTTTGATTTATTTTGTTCGTTTTTTATGTCGGGATAAATTTTTAATGTCAGTTCGTGTAATGTAGTTACTATCGTACATAAATTGGATTGAATGGTTATTGTGCCGTCCATGGACGGGTAGTCCCCATCGCCTATTTTAAGTAACAGATCTGCAAAAAGTCCCGCTGTCTCATTACCTCTCAAATGAACTCTCATGTTTTTGTGTAATGAAAGTTTTTGAATTAACGGCCACAAAAAAGATGATTTAATGTATGATTTCACTTCATCTGCCCTTGTGCCTCGAGTTACAACAGGCAATGTTTGCCTAAAATCTCCAGATAACAAAACTGTGACTTCACCCATCAGACTATTATTTTCTCTTATATCTTTTAATGTTCAGTTAAGAGCCTCTAATCCACCCTTATGCGCCATTGTACATTCATCTCAAATTATAAGTTTACACTCTTTTAAAACTTTCGCAAAATTACTTTGTTTGGTGATGTTACATGTTGGTGAGCTGTTTTGCCTCCTTCCAGTAAAGTAGCAGCGATACCTGAAGAGGCAACCGCTAAAGCTATTCCACGATCCTTGCGTATTCGGGCTAACAAAAGATTCAAAACAAATTTTTTACCGGTGCCTCCGAGTGCATCGAGGAGAAATATTTGACCTGCGCCTTCTTCAATATTGTTTAATATTTTGTAATAAACTTGATATTGTTCGTCGTTCAATAAAATTTCATTATCTATTACAAACTCCGCCAAAATATTTGTATCATAACTGATCTCGCGAAGATAATCCCTATTAACTATAGTTGTGTTGTCATCTGATGGCAGAGGCAAACCGTATTCTGACAAACATTGGCCTCCTAATGAGAGCACCGTGTCTTGTAAAGAAATTAGGCACTTATTATAAATGGTATTCAGAATTACGCTAACATTACCATCTTCTATCTCTTCTGACATTTGTCGCCGAATGTCCTCCAAAAGATTATCTTTATATTTTTCCCAGAGACCTAGAGTATCGTGTTGTCTGCTAATAAAGTAGTTCAGGATGAACGGGTCATATTTAATTTAGTAAATACACCTTTTTACCCGACTACAGCAAAAGTCAAAAGGTACGGCTATAATTTTTAAATTTCAGCAGAACCTCTAACGCCATCTACTGTGGAGTAGTGTACCTAATAAATGAAAAAGTATCGGAACACGGAAAAAATCTATGTACATAATTAATATATTACTGAGGTTGAATCTTGTAAAATTCCAGCAGCTTACAAAGAAATCCACGTGGACGGAAAACATCTTCCTAACAATGTATGGTTAAAAAAATCTATTTCAACAAACGAATATTATTATAGGTACCTACTAATACCGAAAGATGAAAAATAATTAACATCCTACAGGGTCAGTATGTAATATAAATGTTTTAAATACGTTAATTTTCTCTACTTAATGGAATATAATCAACGGCAAAAACATATTTATGATGAGACCAGTAACGCCATCTACTGGGGAGTAGTGGACCTAATAAGTGAATAAGTGTTGGAATACGGAAAGATCGCCGTGGAATTTTTCAAAAAACACAAAGTTTAAAGTCTCTAACACAAAATAAAAATTTCTCCAATACGAACTTTGCACCTTTTACAAAGTTTTAAGTCTCTAACTCTAAAACAGAAGTTTCTCCCATACAAACTTTGCACCCCTATTTTACCCTCTTAGGGTTAGAATTTTGCAAAACGCTGAAAACACTTTCTTTGGATTTAAGTTCGTAACCTTTTTACGAATTTTTAAGTCTTCAGCTCAAAACAAAAAAATCTCCCATACAAACTTTGCATCCCTATTTGATCCCCTTAGGGGTGGAATTTCCAAAAATCCCGTCTTATCCCTTGCATACGTCATAAAAGTTAGCTCTGGGCCAAATTTGAAGTTTCTAGTTCCAGTAGTTTCGGCTGTGCGTTGATGGTAGATCAGGACTTCTGCTTTTATATGTTTAGACTAGCTTTCCGCCCCGCGACTTCGTCCGCGTATAATAGCACCTTCGCACCCCTATTTAACCTCCTCAGGGGTAGAATTTTCCATAACGCTGAAAGGACTTTTATTGTATTTTAATAAGTTATCTTCCCACAAAGTTAAAAGTCTAGCTCAAAAAAGTAATTTCCCTCATAAAAACTTAGCACCCCTATTTAACCCCCTCAGGGGTGGAACTTTCCAAAACACTGAAAGTAGTTTTATTGTGTATTAATAAGTAATATTCCCACAGACTTAAAGTCTCTACTTTAAAAAAAAGAAATTTCCGCCATACAAAGTTAGCACCCCTATTTAACCCTCTCAGGAGTAGAATTTGCCAAAACGCTGAAAGTACTTTTATTGTATTTTAATAAGTAATCTTCCTACAGAGTTAAAAGTTTCTAGCTCAGAAAAATAAATTTCCCCCATACAAACTTTGAACCCCTTTTTAACCCCATCAGGAGTGAAATTATCCAAAAATCTGAAAAATGCTTTTTCTGTATTGTAATAAGTAATATTTCTACAAAGTTTGAAGTCTCTATCTCAAAGAAAGAAGTTTCCCGCATACGAATTTTGCACCCCGATTTAACCCCCGCAGGGGTGGAACTATCCAAAACGCTGAAATCACTTTTATTATTATTTAAATATCAGTGAACGTACTAAGTTTCAAGTCTCTAACTTCAAATTTAAAATCCTGTACATACAAACTTGGAACCCTTTTTACCTCCTTAGGGGATTAATTTTTCAAAATCGCTTCTTATTATTTGTACAAATTTTAAATGTAACACGACCTGCAAATTACAACTTTCTAGCTTCAGTTGTTACGGCCTCGCTTTAATACAAACTTTTCAACCCCGTTTCAACTCCTCTGGGGTGGAATTTTGAAAAACGCTGAAATCAGTTTTTTTTGTTTTAAGTGCCTGCAAACGAAATTTCAAGTCTGTCACAAAAAAAATAGTAATCTCCATACAAACTTGCAACCCCTTTTTTATCCCGTTAGAGGTTGAATTTCACAAAACGCTGAAATAATTTTTATTATTTACCTTTTTATTATCTGTAACCGTACAAAGTTTCAAATCTCTAACTTTAAATTTTAAACCCCATCCATACAAACTTTCAACCCCCTTTTTACCCCCTTAGGGCTAGAATTTTTCTAAATCGATTCTTATTACTTGTACACATTACAAATGTAACCAGACCTGAAATTTTCAACTTTCTAGCTGCAATAGTTTCGGCTCTGCGTGGATCAGTCAGTCAGTCAGTCAGAACAAAGGCATTTATATACATATATAGATTACTTATATTTCAGTGAAAAATAATTTCTGTCATAATATTTTGTCATGGATCAAATTATGTTTTTGCCTACAAATGCAGTTGTCAGTCAACCATGTTTGCTTACTTTTATTTACTTTTCTTTGACCTCCGGTCTACTCAGATTTTAAATTGTCGTTTTATGGAACTGGTATGTAAGTACTCGAAACTATAACTTGAAACTATAAATTTTTCATTGTCACTTGCTCACTTGAATCATCTTGGTGTCAACTCCCTCTCTGAAGAGATGGTTAGTTGTATTTTAATTAAGTTTGCAGTAAATATTAAAATAAATTGTATTTTATAAATGGTTTAATTTTCATGTAATTTAATACTTTATGTAGTTAATTCGACTTTGTGCTTAAAAATATCTTACATATTCATTAATTTCAGTTTTTTTTATCAGATCTGAGAAGAAAACTCAAAGGAGATCGTCAATTTTTGTTAGGTGATCTGGCCCACATGATTTTTACCTTTAAAAAATCTTCATAATTTCTAGATCAGGACGGTGGTAAAAAAATTGCGAGATCTAATGGGAAAATTGAAAAATCATGCATTATATAAACTGTACGAAATTTGAGATCTAAAGTAAACATTGAGATAGGCACAACTGTTGTTGGTAGTCTCTGTCCCTTTCTAGCATATACATCCATACGCTCCTTCTCGCTCACACAGAACCCCCTCTACTTCCATCAGGCAGGTAGCTGAGTTTCAGCGTTCATTTTTACTTCATTGGCTTGCTGTTTTTCAATCTGAAAGGTCGTCAGCTAAACTGCTGGTGAGTTTTTTGAATTATATCCCAGTTTAGCTTTATACTTTGAAAAACAGTTTCTAACGGTTTTTACCGTTCGAAATATAATTTTGAAGTTGCTGTCCCTAAGCAAATAGGAACCGATCCAAAATAGTGAAGTGATAATAAAATCAAGTAAATTAAAAGGATGCGCCTCATCGCGGCTATCCTATTCAATATATTATTAAAAATACAAATTTTAACATTTGATATCTTTTCCGATTTTACAAGTAAAATTGCGTATCGCACAGATCGCACTACTCTCAATTCAATATATTATTAAAAAAAAAAAAATTGGTTGTTTGTAAAGTAGGTTTACGATCGAGATGTTTACGTGATAACGTCTTATTGGTGATATAAGTTTTTGGGAAGTAAGGAATTAATGAAGATAACAATTTTTTCAAATTTTAAATTACATCTATCGTTTTATTCACACTTTTGATGATAAATTTCGGGTGTAAAATGACAAGTTTACGATTTTAATTCGATATTCTAATCATTCACACGACGCGACGCGCTCCTTTATCTATTTTTTCCGTATTATAATTATTTAGGGTATGAGTCCAACTATGTTTTTATTTAACACTACCACAATTCATTTTTATCATAACATAACCTCTAAATTTCGTTTGTTTACACGTGTCTTTTTTCCATCTTTCATTACTTTTACAAGTTTATTCAAGAATGTTAATTGTTAGTAAGTAGGCTATTTTATTCACCTTTTTTTGTTGCAATTGTTGTAACACTTCACTTGCACTTCACATTTTGTTTCACTGTTAAACATTCAACGAAAACTTAACCGCACGAGAAAATCTCCATTCGTTTGTATGCCGCTAGAGTGAGAGAGACGGAAGATCGGTCCACTCACTCGAACGCTATGCCAGCCTCCGCTCGTGAGGATTCCGCGTGACAAGTTTCACGGAATGACTGGCAGCGCTCGAGATGAGACGGGAGATCGGTCCGTCTCTCTCTCGTTATACCTGCGATCGCGCTCGTGAGGTTTTGGTGTGACACAAGTTTCTGAACATGTCACCCGACTAAAACGATTTTAAAGACGTTATCACGTCAAAATACAAATTTTAACATTTGATATCTTTTCCGATTTTACAAGTAAAATTGCGTATCGCACAGATCGCACTACTCTCAAGACGTGTTAAACCTTAAATTCCGAAAATTCATTAATTGAATTATGACATGACTTTCATTGGTGTTACATACAGATCGCGTTATTTACCGATACTTGTTTAAATATGGCAGGAAATTATATCAAATGTTTGAGTGTGAGGAACATACCCTCAATTTTATACTTGAAAAATATTTGAACTTGAGGATCGGGATATCAATACGCACATTACCGTTGAGGTTACAATTGTTACAAATATGTGGCCCAAAAATATTCACTTTTGTTAAAAAGTGTGGATATGCTAGAGAGTTGATAAAAAGGTCTTGTATTTCTACTCTCAGAGACACAAGCTAAGTAACAAATCTATAATCTAATATCTGTACATAGTTGTCATTATATTGTGTTGAGAAAATAAATAAATACATATTATGGGACAATCTTACACAAATCAACCTAGTCCCACGGTAAGCTCAATAAGGCTTGTGTTGTGAGTACTAGGCGACGATAGCCTAGTATGCTCAAATTGTTAAGAAAAGTATACTCTTGTATGCAGTTGTAAATGTTATAATTACTATAATGTAAGTATTGATTTACAAGTAACCGTACTGTACGGTTTTATCTTTTAACATTTGATACGAGTTACTTACTTTCTTGTTAACTTGATACATGCTTGATACGCAACTGTCTACAAGAGCGACAGTTCTTAAGTTTCGTTTAAAACGAGTATTTCTTATAAGTGCTATTGAAGTACAATATTTCCCTTTAGACAGTATTTCTAGTAAAAATTTAATGATAAGATAGGCATGACGCCTGCGCAAGGATAACATGCTCATTTGGGAAAGCGTTCTACATTTTGACTGGCACATAACCCTCCTCAAACAATGCCTGCGCAAGGCTGACTATCCTTTTGAGAAAGGAGCCCACAACCGCGGCAACATTATTTATTAACTGCCTACTGGGCATTAATTTTGATTTATAATAAAAGTGCAAATAAAATTGACTGTGACCACCTGCGCAAAGGTGTATAAAAATATGATAGTCATATCATTATTATTTGGAATCTGCTTTCTAGTTATTGCGACAAACTGGTATAATATTCAGCCTTCGCAAGGCACATTATTAAATTTATAATTTGCTTAGGCAATGAGGATAAACGCGCACATTGGTTATGGTTTGGAAATTTCAAATCCAATACAGTCTATGTTACCGAGTCTCTAGAGACTAGACCTCAGAAAAGCATCAGAAATGGTTCCAAAATAACAGTTAATATGGACCATTTATAATCTAAGGGTTTTTATCCTCATTAGTCTATAGCTAGAGAAATACTATTCACAAATACTTTCAGGGTAATTAGACCTCATCAACACTGAGAAGCATGTAAAAGGCAAAAGACCCTAACCTGCGTAAGGTGTACTGTTCAATCATTATTAATCTGCAGATAAGCAGTCTAAAGTGAACCCATTATACGTCACAGTCGGAACTAACCGACGACCATATTTACAGCTTCAGATGAACGTTCATGCATCCTAGTAACATTTTCTTTTGCTTATCATATCATATAATGTGGTCATGGTGGTGAAAAGGTTAAAGCCATTGTTCCACCTCCCGAATATAACTGATTATATTAAAGCATATAATGAATTGATATTTCAACCTGTCCTCGATGCAGGGAAACTATCATGCTGCTGCGTAGGCAAGCATATTGAAAACCAAAATATACAAAAATGCCCCTACAAGCCGTTTGGCAACTTACTTGTAAATATTTTGAGACTAGACTTATAATATTTCGGTATTGTAAAAATTGCAAGTAGTATAACAGGTTTCTGTGATCTGTCCATGTATAAGTGTTGCCATTGCCATGAGCACACAAATACTTTATTTAATCTGTTATTACTAAAAAAGACATATAATACCTCGTTTGAATGGTTAAGACATCATGAGTACACAAACTATGTAATGCTCTTAAAACTATCTTCTAATGGTTTGGGATGGGAGTTTCAGATCCTACAGGCAAACTCCCTCAAAAACCTGAAATCTAAACGGTCTTGCCCAGAACTGGAGCCTTCTTTGCTACAGCAAAGAGTGCCTACAGAGCAGTCTCTGGTTAACAAACACCTCATTCATCGAAGTTTTTAGTGCTTTTAAATCTAAGGTTTGCATAAAACCAGTATTGGGTTGTTTCTTATTAAGTATAGTGAACAACTGGAAACATGAGTTGCAATAAATTAAGTACTTGAGACTCTTGGTCTGTCTTAACCATTTTTTAATAGTAGAGTATTTGCTACAACAGTACATTTACCTACTTCCCTGCGCAAGGAAAACACGCAAAATCGAGTGTTAATCTTAGTTGAAGGAAAGTTTAACTTGTTGATATAAATACAAGTATCCTATATCACTGCTTAGCTTAATGCTATATGTTTCCATTACCATTGCCAATATTGGTTGAAAATAACTATATTAAAAAATCGCAAGTGATTTCAAAGCAGTTTGTACAGAAAAGTTACATACATTAGTGAAAACGAATTTCGAAGTACCCATATCCATGGTTATGTGCGAGTTCGGCCTTGCCTATATATTAAGACTAATATTGTTATTTGTTCATCAAATCATTGTCTGATGCGTTAAGTAAACAATGCATGCATTTTCGTAAATACCAAAGTATCTGAACTCATGTCAGTACCCATGTACTAAAGCCCGTGCCGAAAAGTTTTTTTACAGAGTCTGCATACCAGTAAAATACTGGCTGGTAAACGATTTTTTTTTTACTATATTCCTCAGTTTGTGTCATCTTGATGTATCGATTGGCATAATAATTTTACGTTAAGTATTGTTTTAATTTAAAATGCAGGACGAAAAAATAAAACGGAGAGAAACTGTTTTGCGAACATACCTTGAATATCCTAATTCAACTTTTGCAGCGATTGGAAAGATGGTGAATGTAAGTCGTGCGACGGTGCGAAATATTGTTAATCGGTACGTAAAAGAATATAGAATCCAAGACAAAGCTCGAAATGGACGCCCGACGGGTCCTTCAAATAAAAAATTAGAAAAGAAAATAGTGTCTACTTACAAGAAAAAATGTAGTTTATCAGTGCGGGATGTGGCAAAAAAATTGAAAACTTGTTCATCTATGGTCCAGAGAGCCAAAGTGCGTCAAAATTTAAAGACCAAAACAATCGGTAAAACAATACAATAGTTCTGTTTCAAGGTCGCGAAAATTGTACAAGCTTCTCTGCAACTTGGACGGAATATGCGTTCTTATGGACGATGAGACGTATGTGAAAAAAGATTTTACAACTTTGCCAGGTGACCAATTCTTTACAACCGAAAATAAGGCGAATATAAGCGATCAGAATAAATATATTTTTATGGAAAAGTTTGGCGAAAAATATTTAATCTGGCAAGCAATATGTTCCTGTGGAAAACGCACTGGGTCATTTATCACGCAAGGTACCATAAATGCAGATATATATGTCCAGAAATGTATAAAAGGTTTGATTTTACCATTTATAAGGCAGCATGAAGGGAATGTGTTGTTTTGGCCCGATTTGGCTACTGCACATTATGCCCGAGTCACACAAGAGTGCCTGGCTTCAAACAACGTGCAATGTGTGTCCAAAGATATGAACCCCCCAAATTGTCCCCAGCTACGACCCATCGAGCGGTATTGGGCATTAGTCAAAGCAGAGTTGCGTAAAAACTGTGATCCAGCAACATCAGAGACAGATTTTAAAAAGAAGTGGAAAAAACACGCCAACAAAGTCACTGAAACCACTGTGCAAAACTTAATGGCAGGCTTGAAGAAAAAAATCCGCTTGTTCAGCCGCAAAAACCTCAAACCATAAAATGTATATATTTATTGTAAATAGACATTATGTATCATATAACTAAAATTAAATATCCTTGCTGTTCATTGTAGTTTGATTGATATCATAAATATACTCTGTAAAAAAACTTTTCGGTACAGGTAAATCGAAATGAGGCAGTGGTGTAATTACACTCAAGAAAATGTTGGATTAATGTTTTCTTATTTGTTAACAAGCTACTTACTGAAATAGTTTTATTATGTTCATAATGAATTGCTGTTGCAACTAAACAAACGCATTTCTTTATTAATTATAATTTATGTATATCGTAAAGCTATCCTTTATTAGCTTTCAACAATTCCTAAATTGACTGAATAATTTTATATATTTAATGTCATTATGATGACCAATTAAGTACATAATAATTATCTTTCAGTTATACCTATGTAAATCCTACAATCTCTGGAAATAAAAGGTACCTTGTTTTATTTCTACAAATTGTCACTGAGCAATTGGGAATTAGTGTAATTTCCTAACATATCTGTTGAGGAAAGGAAAAATAAAAAATAGAACAACACAACTGTTATGTTTTATTTATTTTTTAAATTCTGATTACATATTATAAGGTTAAGTGAACCACTTACATACCTTTACCATTGTGCTGGTTAATTATGATCTCTTCCTGGAGATTCATACTCAGTCAGTTAACATAAGATTAAGTTGACATTACATTTTGTTTTACCTTGTTTTTAATTAGATCACCATTGCGAAGGTCTTTTCTGGTGAAACATTTCTTGAACCTTGAAGGTACCTATATCTATAATAACTTGTAAAGTTAGTTCCATCTGTGGGTACAACATAGATTTATAAACATAACTTTACAATCTACCCACCTCTCGCTACACAGTTATTAAAATTCATGGTGTTGCCATACACCATCGCAATGAACATTCATTGCTGTTTTATTGTCACATTGGCTTGGCGTCTTATGCTTCCACCAGGCGATAACAAACACGTCTCAATGTTTACTTTAGATCTCAAATTTCGTACAGTTTATATAATGACAGCGTTTTACATAAAATAAAACGCTTATTATAAAAACTTACAAATTTGAGATCTAAAGTTTTTAAACCTGCCTGGTATAAATTATAGATGATAATAAATATTGAGACAATGAAGTAAAAACGAACGCTGAAACTCAGCTACCTTCCTGATGAAAGTAGAGGGGGTTCTGTGTGAGCGAGAAGGAGCGTATGGATGTATATGCTAGAAAGGGACAGAGACGACCAACAACAGTTGTGCCTATCTCAATGTTTACTTTAGATCTCAAATTTGTAAGTTTTTATAATTAGCGTTTTATTTTATGTAAAACTCTGTCATTTAAAACTTGAATCTGACAAGGACAATATTTGAAAGCGTGCATGCCTATATTTTATATATTAATTTTAAAAAAGTACCGGTTTTCTTGAAGCAAATCAAATTATTTTGTTCAATATTTTATTGATTTGCAATTTTTTAAGTAGTTACACTACTATATATAAACTGAAAATAGATGTCATATATAAAAAAAAAAATAGATGTATAGCCGCGAAAGCTGAAGACGCCAGTTCAAATCTGGCCTCGGACACCGGAGGGTTTGGTCACTTTTTCTGAAGTATATGACATCTATTTTAAGTACCGGTTTTTTAAAGAAAATGTACAAAAGCTGACTTAAAAACAAAACGCGAATTATGATGAAATAATAAAAAGTCATATTTTGATCGTATTTATAGTTCCTGTATTTCGGTAAACAAAGACGGCTGTCAAACCATCGTTGATACTATTAACTGAACATTCCTAATTATTTTACATTAAAGTACAAACTGTATACGGTTTATATCAGAAGGTGGCCCAGAATTGACGATCTCCTTTAGTAAATAAAAAAAAAACACAGTTCATCGATTAAGAATCGTTTTGGGTATATTTAAAAAAAACAGAGAGATCAAATATCATTGTAAAACATATTGATATTGCGACCTCGTTATTGTAACGCCATCTACCTACACCCATAATAACCACAACTTAGTACGTCCAGTCTCAATTTTTAATTTGTCTTTCGTGTTGTAAAAACTAATTTCAAATAAAAAATGTTTCAAAACTAAATGATTTCAAAAAAATATAGAAAGAAACTATTATTGAAAATATATAAAAACAACTGAACGCTCTTTAGTGAATATGAGGGTAATTTTCAATTTTTTTGTCTACCGTCTTGCGAAAATTCGGGAGTGTAAATGGTGTAAATATGTCCTCAGACCTTTGACACTTCAAAATAGATCTAAGAAATAACATAATCGTGAAAAATACTTGATCAAGTACAAACTAGTGACTTAAAAACTGTCTTAATCGTGAAATAAATACTGTTACAACAATTAAACATAGTCGATAAAACCAAACGAAAGAAAAAAACGGTGATACTAGCTTATCAGATCCAAGATATAAGATACAATGCCGAAATTCACATACGATTTCGAAATTCAAGAAAATGTCTCAGTAAAAATGTCATATTGCAGATATATCAAGTTTAGCTTTAATACATTATTCCATATCTTTGTGTTTTCGTATAGTGTGATGGTAAACGTTACCGCGATTTACATTGTTGATGCTGTTAGTGATCATCCGGATGAGAAAATAAGAGAATTAGCCAATTTTAAGTTTATATATCTGACAAACTGGAATTTTGTAAGTATTATTTTTTCTCAACTACAATTATTGTCATTACGTTTCTTATTAAAAGTATGGCGCAATTTATAATATAGGTACTATGCTGAAGTATAAGTGTGTATGTCAGCATTTATGTACTTGTTCTTATTTTAAAATAGTAATTAAGTTATATATTATATACTAACACTAGATTAATATGTTTGCTTGTTTACTAACAATCTATAGATAAATACGTTGTTTGTCCATATAAAAATAATAATAGAATTGGAAGTGATTTTTCGATATTGGTATATTTAGACACCCGGTAGCGTGTCAAGCCAGGTTCAAGTATAACAGAACTGGCGAGCAGCACCGTGTGTAACCATTTGGAGCCACTTTTGACCCCCTCATAACTCAAAAACTATTTTACATAAACATGTCAAAGGCTTACATACCGTGGGCACGTATAATCCGACAGATCTTAACCACGAATTTCTGAGACCAAAAGAAGGAAAAAATATTATGTGACTTTAGGTAAATTTCGCCAATAAATTTTTTTTTGTTTTTTTTTTTTTCTTCTTTTTGAATGTTTATTGCACATGAAAAGTAAATGTTGTTAATAAAATTATCGCCTAAAACAAATTGGTAATTTTTTTTTTGGAAGAACGTAGTTTCTGTATAGTTTTCCTGGTCACTTTGATATCTGTGAATAAGGACGTGTCAACTATGCCCAATAGTGGCAACAACGCCATCAGAAAGGCGTTTTGTGCCGAGTTATAATAAAAAGTATATTTTTAGGGTTCCGTACCTCGAAAGGAAAAAAAGGAACTCTTATTAGATCACTTTGTTGTCCGTCTGTCTGTCTGTCTGTCAAGACCATCTTTCTCAGGAACGCGTGGAGGTATTAAGCTGAAATTTATATCAAATACTCAGGTCTACTGTCCCTTAGAGCTGTGACAAAAAAAAAACAAACTTCTAAACCAACGCAATCA
The DNA here is from genome assembly GCA_947086415.1 of Pammene aurita. Lineage (NCBI taxonomy): Eukaryota > Metazoa > Arthropoda > Insecta > Lepidoptera > Tortricidae > Pammene > Pammene aurita. The sequence continues at coordinate 7,611,123 of OX352312.1, forward strand.
AAAGATACAGCCGCTTATGCCGCAAATTTTCGAAATTCGCAAGGGAATCAAAACCTACAGGGTACTTCCCGTGAACTCAGAATCTTGAAATGGTATGAAGCAACGTCTTATAGCACAAATAAAAGAAAAACTGCGAAAACCGTGAATTTTTAGTTATATCATATAATATATTTTTTTTATAATTTTAAAGTTACTACCCCTATGTACCTATAGGTTTGTACGGAACCCTCGGTGCGCGAGTCCGATTCGCACTTGGCCGGTTTTTTTTAAATTGGTATTAACTCTGAAACTGGGCGTATTCCAGAAAAGTTTATAGGACATTTTAGTATCTAAATATGATCCGAAATACACTGTTAAAATTTTTTTTAGTTATAAGGGCCCACGGTGTATATTGAATCCTGCGAGACACATATGTCCTCCAAATTTCATAAACACACCTCAAACGGTTATTTAGATATTAACGTCCAAAAATCGTCATTTTTATCACGTATTGACCTATAGACCAAAACTCTAACCCTGTTCCAGATGACCTAGAAAGTTATCTATAGTTATCTATAGTTGGGTGAATACAAAGAAATAAATCAAAAACTAGTCAATTTGTATCATTTTATTATAATTTTTCAATTAATTGATTCTATTAAGAACACTTACTTGTAGTGGCTGTAATGTAAGAATTAGTAAGTCGACTTTCGTATTTATTACGTTATTAACTGGGATTTAGTATTAATTATTATTTCAATATTTAGCGCACATCAATAGTGTAAGATCATTTACATATAAATGGGCAATTCACTCGACCATTTCAAAGGTACAAGAAAATATAGAAAAGAACACAAAAAAGATAATTATACCCCGTAAACGAAGAAAAATACAGTAGATTAACAAAAACCATTTGGTATTTATTTTATTACGAATAAAAACCTACTAATAATTTATGTACAAAAAGTAATGATATCCCATCAAAAACACAAATGTGAAATGAGAGTCAAGTTAAATATATTATACAGGATGTAACAAAAGTACTGGTGATCCTTTTAAGGTATTGGTATCGTATTTCGAGTAAGAAAAAGTGGGACAAAAATTTTTTTGACGCGAAAATAATTTTTTTTTTGTTTGGGACGAGTCGTGAAGCCTGGCCAACCCTCCATACAAAACCAATTTATTTTTCGCGAGAAAATAGATATTTGTACAACAAGAGAAGAAAGTTCATATTTACTTCGAGTGCTAATTTTGAATCTTGAGCGTAGAGAGGGACTCAAAAGCACAAGATGTAAATAACTTTATTCTCATGTTGAACATACTATTTTTCACCTCAGTAGTGAGAAGACATGGAAAAATACAACCTGGGTGATGCTTAATCCTTCTTTGTCACTTTTTTCATTTGTATTTATTATAATATTCTTACATTTGAGTTCAAAAACCTCAATTATAAGTTAATGACACAAAAAATAATCGAAATAAATTAAATATTTTTAAAAGATCTATACCGCCATTTTGACTTTTGTCAACTTTTTTTATCTGCGTTCCGTAACTACTGTTTGATCACAATACGAAAGATTGTTGTAAGTAATAATATTTTTCACATGATAATCTTGTAATTTTTCCGTTTATACTTATTTGATCTTGAAATAAAGAACGTAGGTAAATTATTTTAGGTGTTGTATGGTTAAACATTTCAAAATTTTAATTTGTTTAAATTATATTTACAAATTAGTACTTCTGCGCATTTCGGAACGTTTCGTTCTGACTCTGTTTCAGGGGTCGAATCGAAAGTTCAGAATACGAATTAAAATTAAATAAAATTTGATTGAATGACGTTTAAAATATTTCTGTCTCTCAATTTACTAATAACGTGAAAAAGACAACACAAATAGCTTCCGAGTATTTCGAATTTGTATTAGACCTCGCGCGCGGATGGACATTGTAATTCCAAGGTCAACAAGGTCATTTTGTCTCACGCTCGCAGCAAAATTGAGTTTTGCTCACTGTTTTTAGGTATCAAAGAACCCTCGTTCCTGCTGCTGAGGTGAAAACATTTTTTTTAGCTTTTCATTATTAGAATACGATACCAATTACGCCCTTAAAGCAGAGAGTTCTAAACCAGGAGAGGCCCTGAGTATCATTTCCCCTCTGTCAAAAGTATTGGCGAAAAATCTAGTACATCTATAAAAACTATTTCAATAATCGATGTCACGCATTTTCGTCATCGCTGTCAATGGATAACAAGCTCCGTGAAAATGCCCTTATGCGCTGTTTTTGGATGTAATTTTTTTTTATATTTCGTCTAGTTTACAAAAAGATGAAATACCATTTCAGATGTAAGTACAGTTTTACTTTATTTATCATTACTTTCGTAATAAAAGATTTAACCTAAATCGAAAATCAAGCTTCGTTTACAGAATCGATTCAAAGACAATCGTTTTCTTTCTGACGGGCAGTAACTATTTGACGTTTGACACTTCTCCATATTTAACGCGCTTAAGGATTGCTGTCTTCTATATTTTGTTTGAAAATACAATCAAAAATGATCCTTGGCTTTTTTGTTTGACATTTCCAAAGACTGCATCCAATAATGAACCATATGTTAACGTATGTACAGTCGACTATCTATTGCTCCATTTAGTGTTATGAAGTATAAAAAGAATATGTCAAATATGTTTGGTGTTTTCAAGTCAAAGGTACATCTTTGTCGGTTGTCAATAAAGCGTTGCTGCCATAAAAAATCATTTAGTAATAAACTGTATTAACAACCGACAATGATGTACCTTTGACTTGAAAACTTCACATGCGTGCTACCTCGCCCCCCTCAGATTTTGGCAGACTTTTTTGTTTGGAAAGATGAGGCGAAGCGTAATCCATTAATAGAGCTTTATGCCTTAAACGGATCACCGGAATTTTTGTTACACCCTGTATGCCTTGGTTGTTGACTTCAACGACAAAAGAAGTGAGATCTAAATGAGTGCCAAGTTCAATGGTCAGTCCTGAAATTTATTTATAATAAAAAAATATATATAACTATAACAATATCATTTCTTCTTAAAAGTTAGGATAATATATTGAAGCCTAAGGTTTCACTTGGCTAGTTCTTAACTAGGTATTCCTGGAGGAATTTTAAACTGCTAAGCACAAAAACAGTCAGGCCTCACCTTTATAATATAGACATTTCATGACTAAATGTCCTGACCTGGCCAGATGTTATCAACTATGATAAAGTGGATATATTATAGTCTTAATTGTTAAACGTTGATGATCTTTAATCGTATGAACTAGAACTAAAGAACACTATATCCAAGGTGGATATAGTGTTCTTTAGTTGTTGGCTATGGATATGGTCCGATGATTATACGAGACAGAAGAAGCTACGTGGATAATTAGAAGTCTGAAAGTTCAGGAAACACTTTCTTTCAAAACAAAAGTTTTGTTTTCTTAACAATAATGTTGTGACTGTTGTAACTTTGAATTAGCTCACTGTTTCTACATCATTACCTATCTTGTTAGTCATAGCTGTAAGTTTTCCTATGAAAAAAAACAATAGACACACTTAGCCATAGACCTGACATGGTAATAATAATACCAGGATTGAACGGGATAGTCTTATTAAACTTTCAATAGGGTATGACAGAGAAGGCGCTGTTAGCGTTGGTTCTTGTCATAGTATCACATTTACGATTATTTAATTCCACTAAGTACAATATAAATGTTTGTTACTCTCCTCCGCTTTTGGAAGGGGAACAAAGAAACCCGTAGAAGAAGAAGTTCAATCCTGGTATTATTATTACTATGACAGGTCTATGGCTAGTATGTCTATTTTTTGAAATGTGTTTTAAAATTATTCGCGTTGCGTGTATTCTGTCCCTCTTAGGGGAACGAGTGTTTCAGTTGCGTAGACTTGCTTTGAGATCAATACATTTTCTTCTAAAGCTGGGTTCCTAGGTATTTTTTGTCATGACGCCCTTCCTTTCTTTTAGATGATAGCGCTGTCACTGGAAGGTAATACCACAGTAAAGTTCTTGGTCTTCTTAGGTAACCTATCTTCGAATATATTTCAATTCAAGTTTGATATCCTGATCTCAGCAGCTACGTTTATTATTTACTTGTAGTTAAAGCAAAGGCGCGTAGTTATAGTGTCCGAGAGGCAACCGGTTGCCTCGCTATATTTATGTGGGAGCTTTCCCACCCTCTGCAACTCAAACTGACCCACGTTGTACTTTGTTTTTCATCTCTCCCCCCTCGTTTTTTTCCGGCTTCCAACTCTGACGGATCGATAACCGACCAGCCGGTGTGAATGGCAATTTGCATGCTCGTTCTTCATCACATAAGAACAACAAAGTCCAACGCGGGCAGTTCGATTTGTACAGGGTGGTTCCATAACACGTAGGAAGCTTAAATACCACGAGCCATCCGGTTGCCTCGCAGACACTGAAACTACGCGTCATTGCTCTGAATATTGTATGACGCCCGTCAGCCCGCTCCTAAAAAGCATGTCTAATCAGTTGTTTCACAAAAATGTAGTTAAAATAATAGAGTTATAGATTTTTAGGTTTTAGTATTTTCAACCGACTTCAAGATTTCGAAGGAGGAGGTTATCAATTCGTCGGGATCTTTGTTTTTGCTATTTTTTTTATGTATGTTTACTGATTATTCGAAGACGGCTGGACAGATTTGGAAATTTCTTTTTTTGTTTGAAAGAGTATACTTCACAGTTGGTCCCATTGTAACCAGGTCAGGATTTGATGATGGAATCCTGGAGATATCGAGGGAACTCTTCAACTATTATAGACACACCTATAGTGATTTAAATATTTTTTACAGTAGCTCGGGCATTTCCCATTACAAAGGTGGAGTCTAAGTAAAGTCGGTTCTTTTTTGTTTAAAATTATTTGTGGTCCTTTTCCATATATTTTTAAAAACACTTGAGCATGTGAACACGGATGAGAACGGCAAAACCCCATGTATTGGCGCGAAATGTCTCGTTTATGTTGCGAAATAAATCCATTAGATGGAGACCCTACAATGCGCAAGAGTCGGTGACCTGCAGGGGGCAGCACCTGCTTTTTTCGAAATGTATCCTAAGTTTTGTACCACAAGATGGCTGACCTTCCAACGCGCATGGTCCCTGTAACCGGAACCATGAATATCACGTGGGAAGGTCACGCCGGTCAATAGATATTGTCTGCAGTCAGAGGGTTGATTCTGATACATATGTTGTACCGCGTGATATGGCCGGTGTTGCCCGTCTTGTCAGAAAATAATAACATGCAAGATTTTCAATAAGGGTTACGGTGTCATGCACAAATTAAACATATACATACATTTTATGATAACATCATAACCCCAAATTAAATCAGCTGATATGAACTGATATTATAATAGATAGGTAGATACACCTTACAAAATATATATTTTTAATACCATGACGGTGGCAAACAAGCACACGGCCCGCCTGCAACTCCAGGGGTTGTCACAGGCGCGTTGCCGACGCTTTACAAAAAGGAGGATTTACTATGTTGACGACTAAAGGGTCCCTCATCGTCAACACACTGGGTCCTCTTTGAGCTCTTTGGCAACCAATAAAACAATATTTTTCACTTTTTGTCCTATTTATAATTATGTATTATGTTAAGTGTCAGCTTAAAACAATTTTTTAATAGTTAAAAATCAAATAAAGTTTACGTAGGTAAGCTAAACTCTGAAAAAAAAATCTCAGAAGAATAAATACTAGTTAAATACTTATATAATAAAATAGTTATATAATAACCCCAGTTTTCTAAATCTGTTTTAACTAAAACTATTAATTAGTTAATTAGTTAGTATTTTAACCGCCGCGTATAGCAACCCAACGTTTGAACGAGCGAATATTTATTTATCTACCCGCTGCATCGAACAGTAACTAATTACCTCTTATCATAACAACCGTTCTTTATATTCAATATCTATTACTCAGAAGCAACTAACTACACGTGTTTATTGTGTTAAAAAACGGGACTTAAAGCTTTAAATTTTGGAAGAAAGAATACAATTTGTGACGCGACAACGGTATTTCAAATTTTTGTGGAAAATGGATGTCCTTTGGAAGGAAAATAATGTTTTCTACAACATTTTATGTGTGTTAATAACTGAAAATGAGAAACTATTCGATAGGAGCGACGCTAGATTGTATTGGAAGACAGTGTATCATATGTTTTTAATCTTGCATCACGGATACGTCGTTAATTTTGGAGCTGGGATTAATATGGATAGAGATCACCCGGATATTGTGAAGTTGAAGAAGTTTAGAGTGGCGTATTTAACTGGGTGGAATTTTGTAAGTATTTTTAACCCCGTTGTAATGAATGCGGTATCAGGGTGAGAGACTGTTTTATACAGTGTGTAAATTAAATACGGACGAATCTTTAAACGGTGGTTAGCAATTAAAATGAACCATACAAAATGATTCGGCCCGTAATGCAATGCAACACACTCAAGTGTAATTACAATTTTCAAAAATACTGTGATTATGAATAATTTAGTGTATAAGGTGTATTCATATTTTGGGTTGTTAGCGGGGGGGGGGGGGGGGGGGTGGCATAATCACTGTGTAATAAAACCCCTTTGTAAATTAAATAAAGATTTAAAAAAAGTGTTGGACGCTCGTTGATAGTTGACAGACAGTTTATTCAAACATTGCTGCGCAGTAAATTAAAAAAAATATTACGGGCTCTAAATTGAGTGTTATTTTAAAAAATAACCTCTTAATTTATTAAATTAATGATGAGGCCATTTCGTGGCACTTTGTCGGTTTACGTCTTCTTTCCTTTTTTGTTTGAAATAAATTTATTACACATAACAAACTCAAATATAAAATAAACAATAATATCACTTAAAATAACACTAAACTATCTAAAAACAAAACGACAAAAGAACCCTAAAATTAAATACCTAAATAAAACTAAAAATAAACCTTAATAAACCTAATTTAAACACCTATAAATCTATTTCTAATTTTGGCCCCTATGGCATGGTACTGAGGATACTGGCAGCATTTTATCGCTAGACCGCAATACTGAATTCTTTCCTTTTATTTCTTTTATGTGTATGTGTTTATGAATAAGCTATTTCTATCTATAACACTATCCATACCTACTAATATTATAAATGGGAAAGTGTATGTGTGTGTTTGTTTGTTTGTCCGTCTTTCACGGCAAAACGGGGCGACGAATTGACGTGATTTTTTAAGTGGAGATAGTTGAAGGGATGGAGAGTGACATAGGCTACTTTTTGTCTCTTTCTAACTTCCCTAAAATGGGGGGTGGAAGTTTTTATGGAGCATTCCGGGGGGCAATCAGGAAAGGGGAACCGTGTTACCCCGAATTTAACGCGAGCGAAGCCGCGGGCAAAAGCTAGTTAAATCATATATCAGGTTTAATTCATTGCCCGTATTGGATTTACACCCTGTAGTGTTTTCGTTTGTGTCAGCATTTCCAAACGAATGTTTCCATTTGTTTGCGTCGCGGTTTTGATGAAGATTAGATGGTACACCAGCTATGGTTCTAAAAAGGCGTATAACTCTTTTGATTAAAAATTTAGTTTTTACTGTCATATAATATCAATTAAATAACACTTACAAAATACGGAACACGGACAAAAAAAACATTTCAACTTAATTTAAAATAAAACACCGTTTTTACTATCGGTATTGCATAACTATATTAAGAAGCATACAGAATAATTTTATTGACTAAATAAAAAGTGAAAGTGGACTTAGAATACCATAAACTGTAGTAGACTAAAGGCAGATATTTCAATATTTTGCTATGAACTCAGCTTGCTCGTGCTAAATAAAATGGAGTTAGGTATTGTAGGTGCTGCTAATGATACGAAGATATTCCCCATTTATTTGTAAAAAAAAAATCACTCACATTTAGGAATAAGTAGTGAATATAAATATTAATGGGACAATCTTACACAAATCAAACTAGTGCCACAGTAAGCTCAATAAGGCTTATGGGTACTAAGCGACGATATATATAATAGGCAGATATAGATAAAGACTTAAATACATAGAAAACATCCATAACTCAGGTACAAATATCTGTGATAAACATACAAATAAATGCCCTTACCAGGTTTCGAAACCGGGACCTCCTGTTTCGTAGGCAGTGTCACTACCGACTGGGCTAGGAGTAGGACTTCAACTCGGACATCCAAAAAGTTGTAACTATTTATACCTGTAAATGGTTACGGCGGGTTAGGGTCTTAGGAGCTTTCAAATGTTTCCTTTCATATGTTTTTGTAGGTAGTCATGTTTTTGTAATATTGGCGTTTTCAGGGTTCCGTACCTCAAAAGGAAAAAACCGGAGCCCTTTTAGGATCACTTGTTGTCCGTCTGTTTGTCTGTCTGTCAAGACCCTTTTTCTCAGGAACGCGTGGAGGTATCAAGTTGAAATTAACACCAAATACTAATGTCTGCTGTTCCTTGAAACTGTAAAAATATCAAGCTTCTAAGTCAACGCAATCTAAAGATACAGCCAATTGAGCCTCATTTTCTAACACTTTACAGGGGAATCAAAACCTATACTTCCCATAGACCTAGAATCATGAAATTTGACAAGAAATAAGGTCTTACAGCACTAGTAAAGTAAAAGTCCGAAAATCGTTAATTGGTTGTTCCTTCACAACTTTTTTTAAAATTTTGTGTGATGTACGTAACTCTCAGGGCAAGAGTCCGACTCGAACTTGGTCGGTTTTCTTAAAAAAATGGCTAAGCAAGGTCTTTCAGCGCAAATAAAATAAAAAGTCCGAAAATCGTTAATTTGTTGTTCCTTCACAATTGTTATTTTTTTTAATTTTGTGTGATCTACGGAACTCTCAGAGCACGACTCCGACTCGCACTTTGCCGGTTTTCCTTAAAAAAATGGCTAAACTAAGGAATATACTGGATCACTAGTTTGCTAATTAATACTACCAGTGGTTTTAATTTCTTGATCATTGCACTCTAGACAACCTATTTCGCTATCTTCTTCCGACTCGTGTCCACAGATAACATACTAGACCGTACACGTGATGTCTGCACTTCGCCCTGTCGGTAACTTGATAAATACTTAGCCAAAATGGATCTTAATACTAAGACATAAGGTTCTTTTCGAGTTGAGACAGCAACCAGCATAATAACTTGATTACTGTCCAGCCAAAATGAATCTTAAGATAATGACGATAAAGTCTTTATAAGGTTGCGAAGAGACAATACAATAACCTAATTGTCTACTAAAAATGGATCTTACAACGATGAGATAAGGTCCTTATCGCGTTGCGCTGGCGAGAGGTCATTTTTATTGGGTCAATGACACGTGTAGTAATTTACTGATTATGTGATGTCCGTTTATTAGTCTGTTAATATAGATTATTACCAGAGAGTATATATTTAATAGAGCCCTCTAAACGAGAGCAAACTAAAGTTACCGCATAATGTAAATAAAGATCCCATCAAAAACATTACATGTACAAAAATGCCAGTCTCGCAACGCAGTTATCCTACTGTAAAAAGTATTGAGATCCTATTAGCATAACAGTAGAATAACTAGTTATTAACTATCTCACCTGCAGACAAACTGTGGAAACAGTTTTGCAGGGCACTGTATAAATTAATGTATACTTTTCGAATAATAAAGCAATCTATCTATCTATCTAATGTAAAACCAAACCGGTGTGCCGGAGTTTACTAAGAAAATGTCATTGTGATCCTTTGAATATATTTTTATAATAATAGAATGACCTAGCCATAACCTTAGATATACGATGATCGTGATCAGTGAGTCAGTGACAAGTAAATAAATTTTGACTTGCAATAATTCATAAAGTATATGTTAAAATTCGATGAGATTAGGCATATATCTTCATTTTGTTATGGCCTCTTGGTCACAGATATTTCAGCCTTCTATCTTTATCGACAACAGAATTAGAGGGGGGTCGAAAATGACTTGAATGGCTTCGAGAAAAGGATGGTACGGCCGTACCTTAACGGCGTCCTAGCCCAGTCGGTAGTGACACTGCTTACGAAGCAGGAGGTTCCGGGTTCGAGTCCTGGTCAGGGCATTAATTTGTGTGGTTATCACAGATATTTGTACCTGAGTTATGGATGTTTCCTATGTATTTAAGTATTTATCTATATCTATCTATTATATATATATCGTCGTCTAGTACCCACAACACAAGAACAAGCCTTATTGAGCTTACTGTGGGACTAGGTCGGTTTGTGTAAGATTGTCCTATAATATTTTTTTATTATTATTTATTTGCCTTTGTTGTTTGTTTTTCTCGATTTGGCGGGGACACTGCCGTGCCCCCAGATTATTTCCAGAGAGTATATATTTAATAGAGCAGCACAGTCTAAGAACTGTTTGAGGCTGCAAGTCTGAGGCGTCATCTGAACGAGAGTAAACCAAAGTTATCGTATAATGTAGGGCAGAGAGTACAGCGCCATCTAGTAATTAATAGTGCTACTATTGTAAATAAAAAAAATATATTTAAAACAATATTTGTCATTTTGTTACGTCATTACTCATTAGTCAATAGCTAGCATTAGTCATAAGAATTACAAGTCAAAAATATTAAAATACATTCTTCATGCAAGAACCCCTTCTGAAAGGGTGAAGGCCTCCTCCAGACTTGTCCATCGATCTCTTCTCTTGCTATTAACGTCCATCTCTTTCCTATATGTCGTGCAAGGATGATATATAAATGGATTGACAATATCCATACAAAATCGTGTTCCCTTATTTCAGGTTAAAGCACTAGCGTCATCTATCGGTCACCACAAACACTACATTCTAATTTCTAATATTCTGACAGAATAAATCTATTCCAGATTCGACAGATGGCGCTGTGGCACTTCGTACCGAAAACAAACGTATAACCTGAAGGTTCGAGGAACGCGATTTTGTATAGGCATTGTCAAAACATGTCTTATTCATCCTATATGTCGTGCGATGTCATCCTCCCATCGTGTAACGGGTTTCCCTATATTTCTGCTGCCTGCTGGGCCGGGTCATGATGTTAGAAGGTTCGTCCAGCGACCGTCTTTCATGCGGGCGGAGTGCTACTATTATTACGGTATTACTACGGTAACTCTGATTGGTCTTGTCCGGATGGCGCCTCAGACTTGGAGCGTCAAAAAGTTCTTAGACTGTGCCGCTATCTTCTTCTCTCTCCTAGCGTTTGCGGCTTGGGGTCCGCTTGTAAACCTAGGCCTTATCGGGATTAGGTCCGGTTCTTGCGGTGTTTTCCTTCACCGAAAAGTGACTGGTAATCAAATGATATTCCATACATAAGTTCAGAAAAACTCAGTGGTACGAGCCGGGGTTTGAACATTAGACTTGAGTCTTACCGCCAGGCTACCAGCGCTTTTGACATTGGAAATGTCTTTTCGTTCGTTCCAGTATAGGCCCCGATTTCACGAAAAAGTGCGATCCCCTTATACCTCGAAAGTTGTAAAGATATGATATTAAAAATGGCTCAAAAGACTTATATTTACGAGAGCTGTAAGGTGTAAAAAGATTTTTTCGATAAAATCAAAAAAAAAAAGTTATGGCCGGAATAGTGAAAAAAATAATCAATTTTGTCCAAATTTTTGACTTTGGCGTTCGATATTTTGGAAACGAAGAATGATATCAAAAATTTGAGAAGAACTCCTCTGGACAAATTAGTCAGCTACAATTTAAGCCTAAAAAAAAGACGATAGGGTTAAGGGTCTGCCCTGTAGCCTAACCTTTTTGAAAAAAGTCAGAACGACATTTTTCATATTAATTTTTTTTTAACTGACTTTAAGATTTCAAAAGAGGAGGTTTCCAATTCGGCGTGTATGTTTTTATTTTATGATTGTTACTCCATAACTCCGTCATGTCTGAACCGATTTTGAAAATTCTTTTTTTGATTTTAAGTATATATTGGTCCCGTTTTTGTCAATCTGATGAGGATCAATGAGGAATCGAGGGAACTCCTCAAATGTTCATGGCATACATGTAGTGATTTTTATCAACAATTCAATAATTTTCATTCAAAACAGTGACATTTGATTAAGCGGAACTGCTGATGATAATTAGAAGGGAACTCTTCAACGACGCATAGTTCACGTTTGGCGATTCCTCCTCTTATCGAACACACATCGGTGTTTGTTAAGCAAGTAAGATTGTCAGGACAAATTTTCGTCAAGCTCAAGTTCTGGTGATGGGATCTATGAGGAATCGAGGGAACTCCTCAAATCTTAAATGCAAACACAGTGATTTTTGTATTTTTATCAACAAATCAAGCATTTTCATTCAAAAGAGTGACATTTGATGAAGTGGAACTGCTGATGATGATCAGAACGGAACTCTTCAACGACGCAAAATTCACGTTTGGCGATTTCTCCTCTACGATGTGTTTGTTAAGCAAGTTAGATTGTCAGGACAAATTTTCGTCAAGCTCAAGTTCTGATGATTGGATACATGAGGAATCGAGGGAACTCCTCAAATCTTAAAGGCATACATATAGTGGTTTTTGTATTTAAATCAACAAATCAAGCATTTTCATTCAAAAGAGTGACATTTGATGAAGTGGAACTGCTGATGATGATCAGAGCGGAACTCTTCAATGACGCATAGTTCACGTTTGGCGATTTGTCATCTTCGCTGTGTTTGTTAAGCAAGTTAGATTCTCAGGACAAATTTTCGTCAAGCTCAAGTTCTGATGATGGGATCCAGGAGGAATCGAGGAAACTTCTCAAATCTTAAAAAATACATAAAGTGATTTTTGTATTTAAATCAACAAATCAAGTATTTTCATTGAAAACAGTGACATATTGATGAAGTGGAACTACGGCTGATGCCATAAACATGTGAAATGTAAAATGAGAAAGGAATTCTTCAACGACGCATAATTCACGTTTGACGATTTGTCCTCGTCGCTTCGTGTTAGTTAAGCATGTTATTTCATTGTATAGATTATATCCTGCTTATTAATCTTGAAATGAAATATGTATACTTAAGCGCCACGGCCACAATTATTCAAACTTCGATATGCGTGTGGAAATTTTTCAATTTGTTTGTTCACAGCAGAGTTGGGCACACTTGATTAAAATCGGTGATTGATTACTAATCATCGCTGATTGAATAATCAGTGATTAAATCATAACACAAAACAATCAAGTCATTTCACCATGAGTAATTGTTAAAGAACTTGTTAATAGTGAACTAACTTGTTCAATGTGATTAACGAATGTATGATTAGAGTGTTCTTAAGCTGATTTATATTATTACTAGAATAAGGCGTTTGTTCTGAATTTCACATATTGAACCAGATACATATGTAGAAATTTTCATTATCCTAAATGAAAATGAGAATGAGAATGAGAATGAAAATAAAAAGCGCATGTGGAAACCGCAGCTGTGTGATAGCTGCCTTAACTGTAGCTGAAAACCGCAACAAAACAGGCCGTTTCAAAGTTAAATGGGAGCATTCATTTGTACACTCATACCAAAAACTAACAAAAAAATTGTCGATATTTTGGTAAAGGTAACATTCGCCACTGGCATTTACGCTTTTATTGCTCAATATTGAATCTGCACTATACAACTTAAGACGTAAGCGCCAACCGCCAAATGGTATCTTTAGAAATATTGTCACAAATAGCCATTTATCCTAAATATATATTATACTCACCTAGGTACCGCCTCTGTTTCGCCAGGGAAAAAAGTGAAGGAGCTAGTAGCTACGCAAAATCGAATCAAAATCGGATCATCTAATCAAATAAATTGTTAGTTTAACTAAGCATTATGTCTTACTAATGTAAACACTTCAGCTAATCATGAGTGAAACTAAAAATCGACATGATTTACTCATGTCGGTGGTCAATCAGATTAGAAAGCTCATGATTGAATTCGTAATCATGTTCATATGATTATGAGTAACGTTCTCATTTTGAACTTTAGTTTCAATCACGTTAATTTTTGGCCAACTCTGGTTCACAGGCGTTATGTCGAGGATACTTGTGTTAATCTAAGAACAAAATAATTATCATTCAATGTCGTAGTTTTATTTTATAACCTTTTCCTTATCCCGACTTTTTCGTCGCTCGGCGACAATATTTTTTCGAATTCCGTAGATTCATTTCCAATGTGCTCGATAGTCGTGTGAGGCACGAAATCTGTGATCTTTTTTTAAGTTGTGGGGTCGACTTGCAATTTCACAACATTATGCTGAGTCTGAGCCTTTTCATTATCGCGCACATTGCTGAACACATTGTGAACTTCGGTAGTTAGTTACCTATACTCGACTAGTGTTTACCTTTAGGTATGCATTTCTCAACCTCTGTTTTTTATGTTCTGTAGTTTGTGTTTTATTGAATAAAATGTATAACTATGTATCTAAATATACACGGTGCCCGTGAGCATTGCGAGAGATTTTAACCTCGCATTTCTAAGGTCAAAACATGGAAAAAACATTACCTGATTTTAGTTGTACGCGAAAAAAAAAATTTTTTTTTTTACTTTTTTGGAATGCTGTTCTACATAAAAAAATGAATGTCATTGGAAAAAATAACGGATAAAATAAATTTCTAAATTTTTTCTCGTAAAAACTAGTTCATGCAAAGTGTTTCTTAGGTCTTTGATATCTATCAATAAGAGATGTCTAGACTATGCACTATACTGGTAACATCGCCATCAATAAAGCGTTTTACACTTAGTAACAATTAAAATGTTATTTTTTGTAAGTAGTATTTACTCTGAAACTATGGCGAATTTCGGAAAAGTTTATAGTACATTTTTTGCTTTAAATATGATCATGGATACACTGTTAAAGTCTCTCGCAATGCACACGGGCACGGTGTATATAGACGGTGCAGCTCTATTAAATATATACTCTCTGATTATTACATAAGGTTGGATTTGATTAAAGGATGATAGCCGTGTGGTGTAGGCGTGTTAATGAACTGATAGTGTGTCCGAACCCAACCCGATAACTGCGAACCACATCGTTCATTCTATTGTCTATTTGCATCACTATCTTTCGATATGCAAGGGCGATAGATAAGATTCTAATTTTAAAATACATTAACAATACAATAAGAACACAACCTATCTCAAACATAACTCCAATAATCAACCAATATTGAAGTTGTACTGGAGTTTGGAATATTTCTCAAGCAAATTCTGATATTTCTGATTCAGATGTTTATGCCGTAGCTGTATTGCGTTGTTAATGCATTGGAGTTGTATTGTAGTTGGATCGTGTCTATACGTGTTTTAAATTTAGAATACGGCCCATAGACATAGACATAGATTTTTTTTTATTTAACATCACATGGAATTACAATTTTACAGAGATTGATACAAAACTAAAAATATCCTTAAACTAAGATTTACGAGTACAGAGAATGAGTTTTACGTGTAGATTAAAAGTATTAATGTACCTAGGACCACGCATAATGGAGGGTTCCGTAGCTTCAATGGAATAAGAACCAAACTAATATCAAACGGTCGTATCTGATGCCTATGGAAGAAGTTTTTTGGAGATAACTCAAGAATGGCTGAGCTAATAATGATCAAAATAATTTTCTTCGAAAGTATATAAAAAGGCGCATCTTCTCAAATTTTTTCATATTTTTTGGACTTACGGTTCAAAAGTTACAGGGGGACACAATTTTTCTAACTTACGAAGCGATTATTTCTGAAAATATTCACTTAATCACAAAATGTTCAAAAAAACCTCAGTGTTATTTTTAAAGACCTGTCGATTAATATGCATCATGTTGATGTTAGGTAAAAAATTAAAAAAACAAAAAATGTTGTTACGTGTATGGAGCGCCCCCCCCCCCCTAAAAATAAGGAATAATCACGCCGAAAGAAATCTCTTATTTACGAAAAGCCGTATTTTTACTGCTACAACTGTAACTAATAAGTATGGTATAACTTACTTAATGGACCGTAAGCCAGGAACAAATTTGATGACCAATGGCCAGGCGATAACTGGTGAAGTGGTTAAGGAAGGTCAGCTGCCGCTCCGTTGGAGGGTTGAGGAACGGCAGCTATCTAATCACTTAAAAAAAACTGTCATCGCGTCATGATTGAAAAATTGTCACATGATAGTTTATTTGCTCTTACAAACATGTAAAATCGTCAGCCGGCTGTATTTTGTGGAAAGACCGTCAGCTGATGCCCTGAAGATCGTATGTTCACGTGACCAGCTGACGGTATTTTCACTGCGATATAGCTGACTGACGATTTTTTATATTTATAACAGGATATAAACTATCATCTGACAAAGTTTCAATCAACGAAATTTGTTTACGGTCTATAATGTTTGTGTATTAAACTATACTACGTGCCCGCGAGGAAACGGAAAGATTTTAACAGCATATTCTAGATTGTATTTAGAGATTAAAATGTCATAAAACTTTTTTGAAATTCGCCTAGTTTCAGAGTTAATACCAATTTAAAAAAATATTTTTTAAACTGTGTTTCAGTGCAAAACCCCGTTTTGATGGCAATGTCACCACTATGAGGCCTAGTCTAGACGTCCTTATTGACAGATATCAAAGTGACAAGGAACACTTTGAATAAACTAGTTTTTACGAAAAAAAATGCACCAGTTCATATTAATCGATATTTTTTCCAAGAGCATTTTACTTATTATGTATAAAAACATCAGTGACCACACATTCTTTGTTCAACTGAAGAACAAATCAAATTATTTTTAATCAAAAAGTCGAAAAAAAAAACAAAGCTAAAAGTTTTTTTTTGGCGGAATTCACCTATTACTATACTTTTATAATGTTTTTTTCTTCTTATGACCTCAGGAATGCGTAATAGTTTAATTTTTTCCGTATCCTCGCGGGCACCGTGTAGAGACGGAGATAGCGAAAATTCCATTTTCCACGTTCGCGGTAGGTAGGTGTAGGATGTTTTTGGTGCCGTTTTTGTACTGGGGGCGCAGTCTATATAAGTATTTTCGGTCGCTGGTTAGACATGAGACAAATGAGTGCTATATATCAAGATTAATTAAATTGTTAATTATTTACACTAATTAAGAATCTCCTAATGAGGCAAACCATCCTTACCATCTGATTGATGTTTCATAAATCTACACTAATTGAAATACCGGGTAAAGTTTAATTGCCAACCTATTTAGAAATACCTATGCTTCATGACATAATTCTCCTTATCGGGACCCGGTTTGACATGCGGCAAAGTCATGATCATATCATGTAGCGTGCATGTTTTTGGGACCACATTATTAAACCTCACAAAAAATGCCTAAAGGAGATCGTCAATTTTTGTTAGGTGATCTGGCCCAGATTATTTAGGACCGTTTAGGAATGGTTCTTACCTTTGAAGAATCGTCATAATTTCTAGATCAGGATGGTGGTAAAAATATTGCGAAATCTAATGGGAAAATTGAAAAATCATGCATTTAAAACTTGAATCTGACAAGGACAATATTTGAAAGCGTGCTTGCCTATGATTTATATATTAATGTAAAAAAGTACCGATTTTTTAAAGATAATGTACAAAAGCGGACTTGAAAACAAAACGGGAATCATGATGAAATAATAAAAAGTCATATTTTGATCGTATTTATAGTTCCTGTATTTCGGAAAGACGGCTGTCAAACCATCGTTGATACTATTAACTGAACATTCCTAACACCTATTGCGAAGGGATAAGGTTTACCACCGTTAAGTGCGATAGCACTACATAGTATCTGACATTGCAAAATTGAAAAAAAGATGCGTTTCGTTATCGAAGGAGCATGATATTATGCCATTATGAAACCCACTTAATATTCAAACTCCGATCAAAAATGCAAAAATACGCATTTTCAATCTTTAGGTGTTTTAATACAGTCGATTTCTAATTTAAACTTTCGTATTCGTAGGCTTAGATACTATTTTAATATTACAATGTTCTAACTTACCGAACAGTATCAAAACGCAGATTATGTAACGGTATACATTGACAGTGTCAAACCAAAAAACAATCCCGTTTCAGGCCAGGGTGAAGTTAAACTTTATGTCAATGCCATAAGGACGTTAACGACTTGTCTTGCTGTATTTTAATCGCGGAAAAATCAGCATGATGTTTATTTATTTTATCTACACTCACACTGTAAGTCCTCTAAAACGTGTTCAAAAACGGTAGGCAATGGCTAGCATTACCACAACCGATTTTACTATGATAAGCTTTTTATCTGTGGCAGTAACGTAATTTTAACTTTACATGCTCAAATATTTATGTGCTATGAGTTTTGATAACATAATGTAAATCCTGTGCTCCTTCCTGACCAACGGCACGCGCCCGCGCGGCCGCCGACACGCGCCTCCCCGACCGCCGGCACAATCGAGTTGGCCATGGCGGTGCAATGGCGGTCATTCTATGGTTTCCGAGCACTTAAATTAATATATATATAATATGAGTGTAGATAAAGCAGTGTATGCAACTGTACGTAATTAGGCCTTATTACGTAACAGTTACATAAACTACTATAGTATTTCTAATTCCCGTTTCATTTTTTTGCAATATTTTGTCTACTTTAGTACTAAAATGAGTATTTATTTTACATTGCAGCACAAACTGTATACGGTTTATATCAGGTGGCCCAGAATTGACGATCTCCTTTAGTTTCCATTTCTTCAAGAGCTTAAAGAGAAGTCCATTTGCCAAAAAATGGGCAAACCGGTGGAATTCGAGTTCTATAGAGCAATATACTTTAATTACTGTTCGATATATATTTTAATTGTGATGCGGCCGTTGGGGCGGATAGGTTCTCGAGTGGTGACCACGAACCGGAAGGCGCAGCGTGGGTAGACCCCCCACAAGGTGGACCGATGACCTGGTGAAGGTCGCGGGAGTCTGCTGGATGCGGGTGGCGCAGGACTGGTCGTTGTGGCGCTCTTTGGGGGAGGCCTATGTTCACCAGTGGACGTGTTTCGGCTGATATGATGATGATATATTTTAAAAGCTTTTTCTCGCGACTTCGTACACGCTTATATACAGGTGTGACAAAAATAGTAGTGATCCGTTTAAGCGCATAATTGCGATACCAATTATACGATTATTGCGACTAAGACAAAGTAGAAGAAAAATTATTTAGACGCGAAAGTTTTTTTTTTGTATGGGACACGTCATCCCAGCCCATACAATAATTTTTTACGAAAACACTCATCATTATGCTTTCTGACATTAAGTAAATTTAAGTACAATTGTAAAATAGTCTAAAGAAAAACTAAAAATATAAATTAAAACTAGACCTACAAATAACAAATATCTCCTAAGTCGCTACCAATCAGTAGTGAGCCCAGAACGCTGGCCGCATTGACACGTTAAATGGCAATGGTTATTCACTGAGTGAAATACTGGCCAGCCTTCTGGTCACCTGTTGCGTGACGTCTTTGCGCGCGCCTGGTCCTCATGCCCCCAACGTTTTGACCCCAAACGCCTTCTTTTATGCTTTCTTAATAACGTGTATATTGTCCACAGTCGTTCCAAACCGTGTTCCTCGGTCTCGCTCTGTTGCACGACGTGCTGCGTTGGTTAGACAAGCACGACAGCAAGCTTGGTAAAAAAATCAAGTACTTCCGCGACGTCATCTTCAATGGGCTGGTCTTCCCGTTCACATGTGTAAGTAGGGTAGCGAAAGAGCGAGGGTAGCGAAATGAGTTCTTACATTTAACCTTATAATTTAACCTGAACCTGACCAGTGGCATTTTCAAAGGTTATTATTTTTGGTTTGTGAAAGCGTAGTGGAGGTAAATATATTTGATTAAATTACGAGCAGAATCGTTCCAACTTGTGTGAAGCTATTTAGATTGCCCAAAACCTATTATGTAAGGGGTTTTGTTATACTGGCCAAAAGTTTAAAGAATGGTGATAGTTTTTTTATAAATTGCTAGTTGCCAGTTTTAGGAGGTTTATCTAGACGATTTACGCTTTCGTCCCCACTTATACACGAAAGGGATAATGCCAATAGTCCCCACAATGGCCCATAGCGGGTTGGGAGCTTCAATATCACCTTTAAATTTCTTCTCGGATGAATGCAGATTTCCTTACGATAATGGTAGGTCTATTAGGTAACCTGTTTACCTCTCCTACATGCACTGATACACGCGTAGTTGTCAGTTGCATAGATAGAGTTGTAGAATCTGTATTTATCAACCAACTTCACGATTGCGAAGAAGGAGGTTCTCAATTCGTCAGGACCTTTGTTGCTTTTTGCCAAGAATGTTTTCATGTATGTTCACCGATTATTCGAAGATGCTGCTTGATCGATTTGGACAATTCTTTGTTTGAAAGGGTATACTCGACAGTTGGTCTCATTGTCATCAGGTAAGAGTCTGATGATGGGATCCTGGAGAAATCGAGGGAACAAGTCAAATTTTATAGGCCTATAGTGATTTGAGATTTTTTTTTACAGTAGCTCGGGCATTTGCTCAAGGTAAGGTATATCCTAAAAGAAGTCTTTTATTTTAAAATTAATGTTTAATTTTCTCCTTCCAGTTCGTCACCGGTATGTTCTGGTGCGTCTACCTCATCGATCGGGAGCTCGTCTTCCCCCAAGTCTACGACCAGATCGTGCCCTGGTGGCTGAACCACTGCGTCCACACTAATATCTTCATCGTCATATCCATTGAGACACTGCTGACGAGGAGGAGACAGCCGACCGATGTGAAAGTCGAGAGGTGTCTGTGGGTATTCGTATCCGTGTTTTATGCTGTTGTGTGAGTATTCATTCTGTATATTACGAGTAGTCCGCCTCGAACTGAGAACCCGATTTCCTTGCAAACGAGTTGACATACAAACACTATAACAAGACACTTACGATCATTTTTCCGTGCCTTCTAGCTCCATAACCCCTTGATCGATCCAGCTCATAAACGAACTCTTAAATTATATTGGTCTCTGCTACAACCCCATTAAATTTCATAAAGATCAGAAAAACGTTACTAAAGTTATCGCGGAACAACTATTCAAAATGAAAAAGTCATTGAAATGAACAGACGTCTAGGTAGCCAGCTGACAGTTCCGTTGTATCCGAAGTCGTCTGTAAGAACTTCACTTCGCTTGCGCTCCGCTCGTTCGATAATACTAAAACTAGTAGTCCGCCTCGAACTCAGAACTCGCGATTTACTTGCAAACAAGTAGACCAATATAACAAGACCCATGTTATGATTTTTTCGCGCCTTCTAGCTCCATAACCCATTGACCGATCCTGCTCATATACGAACTCTCAAATTATACTGATCTCTGCAACAACCCGAACAAATTTCATAAAGATCAGAAAAACGTTACTAAAGTTATCGCGGAACAAACTCTCAAAATCAAAAAGCCATCGAAATGCTGAAACGTCCCAGTAGCCGAAGTTGTTTGTAAGAACTCACTTCGCTCGTTCGAAAACGTTTGTTCAATAAGTTTGCATAAGTCCGTAATAGAAGTACTGTAGATAACGCTTAAAGCACATTGAAAATTAAAGTTGCTCATCTTATGTCTGTGCGAGAAGGCATAAAGGAACCCTACAACCTTCAAGCAACGGACGCTGTTAACGTCCGGTAACGGACGGTGGCAGAAGCCACCGCCATGACTTCCTGTAACTAAAGCTAGTCTAAGTAGTATACAGTAAAACAGTTACATTACACTAGAAACATAAAACGACACGACATACGACACTTTTAAGGAGTGATGACTGATGAGATGACGGGTGACAGAGATGTGTCGAAGAAAAAGACATATTGCGCCGACCCCAAGTAAATGGGACAAGGGCAAGAGCACAGAGCAAGGGCAAAGGCAAGAAACACTTTTAAACCTGGAAATAATGCCACACCTACTGTCGGAAAGAGAAGTGCTGTAAAATGTATGAGTTCCCATATAAACCACACCCCTTCTCTTTTGAGCAAACTCTATATTTAAGACCATACGCTGACTTTCTAGTCTTTCTACATAACAGTCCATTGTTGTGTGAACTAACAACACCTTGTATATTAATTACCCAATTAAAGCACCAATTATAAATGTCGTGGGCAGATCTTTAAAAAATTCATTTTATACAGTGGCCAATCATCATCGAGTAAGCGTCGATATCTCAGTTGGTTAGTGCAATTGCAACTGTTTGAAAGGTCGCAAGATCGAATCTTGCTCGGAACAGTGAATTATTCAAGTTTTCTTACAATTATAAACTATTGTTGCCTAGTAAATAAATCATTTATGTGGATTATAAATGTAAAATTTCACTAGCAGACATTTCTGCTCAGGACAAAAATTAATTTGGCCCGTCGTTTCGTGAAATGGGTTACGTGGTCAGAACTGATTTGGCCATCAATTGATGTGATCAATTTTAAGATCTGGCGACGACATTAGACAAGCTGTCAACCTCTATAACAGCCTCTTAA
Organism: Pammene aurita; assembly: GCA_947086415.1. Lineage (NCBI taxonomy): Eukaryota > Metazoa > Arthropoda > Insecta > Lepidoptera > Tortricidae > Pammene > Pammene aurita. The sequence continues at coordinate 7,633,516 of OX352312.1, forward strand.
TCGGAAGTAGGAGAGGCAAGCAGCGGCCAGAAGTGAGAACGACACACAGGTCAAAGCACAGTATCCTACTCTCACTTACGGCCGCAGCTTGCCAATGCTGCCACTGCACGAAGTCTGGACTGGACCGAGCCCTGAGCAAATTAAGCAAATTAAGCAAACAAGCCTTAAGCAAATAAACTACAATATATTCATTCACGCCAATAGTTTTTTTAATACCATAATTGCCTTTTTCTGGATACCTTCTTAAAGGTTCTATTTTAAATTTTCAGATACTACTCTGTATACTTCTTCGGAGGCTGCTGGCTCTATGGGGTCTTCGGCGTCATGACCTGGTGGCAGGTCTGCATCTACCAGGCCGGCATCTGGTGCTCCACTTGGGTCTTCTATAACCTAAATTTTATTGTCAACAAAATGATACACAAAGAAGAAGAAGTTACTCCAAAACCATCGATCAGTCGTGATTTAGAATCTAGGGAAACTACATTTCAAGGCGTGAGTAAAGTAGGTGAAGCTATTGAAGCAAGTAGGATAATAAAAAATGATACTAACAGCGCCAAAGATAATATTGGATTTAACAGTGAAACTGGCGGTGGGAAAGCAAATGATGCTTATCTTAATGATAGTGACGTAGAAAATGAAAAGCAATGGCAGTCAATTGGAGTTAGTGAAAATGATAATAGTCTAAAACCATCTAATGATTCTACGAGTACTAAATTTAAAAGAAATCAGTTTGAGAAATCTAGTTTGTAATTTGTAATTAAGTATGCCAGGGTTGAAATATTGTAATGAAATGGGCTATTTTTGTACCTGAGAGCTAGAAGGACCTAAGAATCATGGTCGGATTAACCATATGGGGGCTTCTAGGCAATGAAATTCTCGTGGCCCTTTTTCAGACGTCTGAAAACGTCGTCTGTTCAAGTTCTTGAAGGGAATTTTGAGCGCGCGTGGGGCCCCTGGCCGATGCGGGCCCCTGGCCGATGCGGGCCCTAGGCATTTGCCTAATCTGCCCAAAGGTTAATCCACCCATGATAAGAAAAGGTTGTTTTAGATAATCGTGTATCTTTTATTTGATTACTTTTACCAAACTCACTTTTGTTGCAACGTGTTTATAAAAGTGGCCTTGGTCAAGAAATCTATTTCGCAGACTTCCTTAAGATCCTTAAGAGGATCAGCCATGTCATGTCCTTTAACCTCGATCTGTTTGTAAAGTAATGTTTGAATCAATTGATTTGATTTTACTTGATGGTTTCTTCAGTCAAGGACTAAATATCGATGCAATTTTTTGGCCAAATATAGACTGATTTTAGGATTATTCACTTCATAATATGTAACACTTTTCAGAAAAGGTAACATTTGACGCTTACGCCCTTGTTGCTCGAATACAGTATTCCGCTAAATGGTACCTTTTCCGAAATAGTGACACATATGGTCAAACCTAGCCTATCATTTCATGAAATGTAAAATTTATGATCTAGCCACGACATGTACGCAACCTTCAACCCAGGACGAATACTAATGTCGTAGACGTGTTTTTGTCCAAAAAATCGCATCTTTATTTTACTGTCGAAATTTTCCAAAATTGCGGAAATTTAAAAATTATTAAAAAAACCTATATTTCTTGTGAAAGTTTCTGGAAATTTTCGAGAACTATTCCAACTTTTTTTTTCTTAAAGTTTTGGCAACTTGCACATCAGACCTTGACTATACACTAAAATTAGTTTTCACTCCGTAGTACGGCCACGACCCATTTTGTTGAGCCACCTGCCATTGTTCGTAATTTGGCCGTGTAATGAATGACTGATGTTAGCCATATACAAGATATCTCTATACTCCGCTTAGCGCGTTATTTCTTTGAAACCTAAGCTGCCAAAAAGAAGGGGTGCGGGAGGGGACACGCAATGCTAGACAGGGAACGTGCGATTATTCCATGAGGCGTAAGAGAGAGTCAGACATTAATGGTAGCCATGGAGACGTACTAAGTTTACTGTCACTTCCAATAATTAGTGGAGTAGCTTGGTTACAGTGGAATGCGTTTAATTATAAAAATTAAGTAATTATGAAAAGTGTTTTGTATTAAGATGAAGTATCTTAATTAAGTGGTCTGTGATTAATATTTGTTATGATGAATTTATATTGATTATTTTCTTAGGCACGGTGAGCAGGGCTTGTAACCGGTATTTTGCTCCATACTAAAATACCGTTTTTTTTTTCGTTCTTTCGTTTACTATTTCATATTTAATCGAAAAATCTTACAATATAAAGTCAACACTCATAACCTAAAAACAATACGAGTTCTACGTAAAAATCATAAAATATGTAAACATATTGGGTTATTTCGGGGCTTTTTGCGAAAACCGGTTACAAGCCCTGACGGTGAGCAACATGAAAAAAATGTGCCAGAGTTTTGTAACAAGATAGATTAAATAGTTTATATCATTATTGTAATTAAGTTAAAGAATATATTTAATTGTAAATGGATTGTGAAATAATATTTTATAAATTTATTTAAAAAACTTTTTTGGAGTTCAATTTATTATAAAAATGGACACTCATATTATGCGGTATCGCATTGGTAATAAACGACAACAGTGTCGTAGCCGCCATCATCATCCTCCTAGCGTTTGTCCCGGCTTTTTTCCACGGCTCTATCGAGTCTGGCGTCCGCTAGGCAACCTAATCCCAGGAATTGGCGTTTTTATAACGCGACTGCTATCTGACAAAGTCTCTTTCTGCTGTCTGTCCCTATGTATGCTTAGATCTTTAAAAATACGAAACGGATTTTGATGCGTTTTTTAAATATATAGAGTGATTCAAGAGGAAGGTTTATACGTATATATAATACATGCATAATACGAGGGGCGTCTGATAAGTCCTAAGCCTATGGTAGAAAAAAACGATATATAAATAATAACTTATGTTTATTTTTCAATATAATCTCGCTCTAATTCAATGCATTTTTTACATTTTTTATACAATGCTTTTAGGCCGTTAAAAATATATTCTTTAGATTGGCCTTCAAAATGCTCCTGTACAGCCGCCTTCATCTCTTCATCACTGCCAAATCGCTTTCCCCGTAACTCTTTCTTTAAATTACTAAACAGAAAATAATCGCTAGGGGCTAAGTCTGGACTGTAGGGTGGGTGGTCGATTTCATCGAAGCCAATTTCCTTCAGAGCCTGCCTCGCAACCCGGGCGGTGTGAACGGATGCATTGTCTTGCAAAAACAAAATGCCTTTCCTTAGTTTGCCCCTCCTTTTCTCAACTACCGCTTCTCGCACCTGTCTCAATAGATTGGCATAATAAAGTGCATTTATTCGAGAACCTTTGGCCAAATAATCTATTAAGAGAATGTCATCACAGTCCCAAAACACAGTGGCCATTAACTTAGATGCCGATTTTTGCACTTTAAACTTCTTCGGTGGTCTTTCACCCTTTTCAATCCACTGCATGGATTCAGACTTACACTCCGGATCATACTGCCTGGTCCATGTTTCATCAACAGTTACTATTCGGGAGCAAACTTCATCTATACCATCTCCGCACAGATCTAAAAACGCCTGGGAAGTTTCAACACGACGTTCTTTATCGAACGCCGTCAGCATTTTTGGTACCCAGCAAGCACTGACCTTAGTCATGTTCAAATGTTCATGTAAAATCTCCCCAACCCGTTCTTTACTAATGCCTACAGTATCAGCTATTTGCCAAGCCTTAACTCTCCGGTCTTCTAATACCAATTTTCTGACTTTTCTTACATTTTCCTCAGTCACCACCGATATTGGCCTCCCTGAACGGGGATCGTCTTCAATCGACTCCCTACCTAGTTTAAATAAGCGACTCCACTTTTTGACCGTAGCATAGGAAGGCCCAGAGGCACCATAAATACTAGCCATTTCTTCAAAAATACATTGCGGTGATTTAGCACATTTTGTAAGGAACTTAATTACAGCACGGTGCTCAATTTTCGTTATATTTGTTGATAATTCAGACATGGTGAACTTTGCCGTTGAATATTTCAAGAAAATTTTAAACAAATATGACATGATTTTGTATTTAATAATTTGTTTTTAAATGGCCTTTCTAGTGGCCAGTACCATAAACGCATATACGACCTCGAAATACCATAGGCTTAGGACTTATCAGCCGCCCCTCGTATACTAGAGAAACACTGATAATTTTTGAGGTTTCTAATGTGATGCAAATAAACACATTTTTTGTGCTTACATTGCTCACGCCGGCTGAACCCTACGAGATAGATCAAAATAATGTACTATACAGCATTGTACACCTTAAAAAGGTCTACAACAGCGCTGCTGCCTACAAAAAAGTCCCGTGCGAAACCGGGGCGGGTCGCCTGTATGAACTAAATCCCAAGTTACGTCTTAAAATTAGCTTTAAACAGGTTTATGTTTTACTTGACTTATACGTCTGTACAGTCGCCATCAGATATATCGGAGCGGCTAAGGTGGTCACAAGTATCTGAACACCGCCTCTATTGTCAAGGCGATAAAGTGCATGTTCGGATATTTTTGAGTATCTTGGCCGCTCCGATATATTTGATGGCGACTATACATAATTAAGAACAATATAATTAAGAATAAATAAAAAATCCATTATTTCGTACTATAAAATTAATGCGTAGTTTAGTTTAATTCACATTTTTAAGAATTTGCGATGAGCTCCCATATTAATCGTTGCAGTGTATCTCTTTCACTCCCGTTCAAAAAGAGAGGGACTGAATTCAGTTTTTGTCTGCCTTTTAGGTTAGGAAAAAGTAAAACTTACAATTCATAGGTATTTTTTATATTTCTAGAAAAATATAATCTTAAATTATATGTAGATACATTAACTAAAAAAAGTTGTTCCATATTTATAAGATTTACATAACATTCAGCACATTCTACCGGTAACCTTTGAAAAATCATATTTTTTCATCTTATAATAGGGTAACTAAAGAGTATTGTTAATACTTAAATTAGTGATCTACTTACACTGTTATACAATACCCACTGCTAAAATCAAAATAAACCATTTTTATAAATCTAAAAAACACATCATTATAGTATACAATTTTAATTTCAATGAGACCTCATTAAAACATTGTTCTTCAATAATTTTATTTTTAATTCTTAAATTTATTATATCTCCTATTTACAAACTTAGCAGTAGGAAACTGTATATACAACATCTCCATCAGAAATATAATTTTTTGACAATAAATTATTGTTTTATCATATTTCTTGGCCAAAACGAAAGAACCACAAAATATCGCTTGTAGGCACAGACCATATGAATGATAGATATATTTATCAAATGAAAACATTTCGTACCTAAAATATACTTCATCTCTCAAACAGTAGTAGATTAAGACCATGCTAACTCTGCACCGGCTTTGCAAGCGCAAAATAAATTAGAGCCATGGTAAACGTTACATTAGTCTGAAAAAAAAAAATAGACTTAGAACTAGCTACGTCAGATATCACACAATAATGAGAACAATGAAACCTGTCTAGTTAGATTGCATTACTATCTTTATTGTTAGATCCGAGCGTCTGGCAGCTTTTAATGGGTGGAGGTCAGACTGGCACACCAACAAAATTTTTCAGTTGGAAAAAAGTAACACCAAAATAGGTAAAAACCGCCGTAGTTGTGTCAGTTACGTAGGACAGGGTCTTATTCGTATTAGAATAAAACACATAATGTATTATTGCGGTAACAAAAACTGTAGGTGACAAGTATAAATAGCATTATACATCATTTGGCACGACTTTCCCCCAACACAAACTACTGGCTATGATATAATCTAATTAATTACATTATTTCCCATAATATTGCATCAAACCCAGAACTCTAGGATTTGTTTTCTTCAAGTTATGCGTATCCTTTGACCTTTGCCAATGAACAGCTGCCAGATGTTCGGATCTAGAAATAAGTACAGTATAGCAAACTAACTTTGTCATTGCAAAAGATTAAAAAATATTTCGGCAGTATGTACGGTCAACCAATTTGATTCCTAGGCCACTGTAGAACTTTGTCGTAATGACAGTTGCCCGTGGATACGTATAAACGTAACCTATTCGCTACCAAACTAGCTCAATTGTCACAATTGACAAGTGGCCTAGGAATCAAATTGGTTGACTGTACATAAACTATTGTTATTGCCCTAATATCAATTAAATGGACCCTGCAACTAAATTCATTGACCGTACACTTATTAACATTTAATTTAAAGTGGAAAAAAACTGCAAAAACAGTAAGAAGTGTTAAGGAACAGTTTTTATACATATATTTTTCTGCATGCGTTCTTATCCGGTCCTTTCTAAAACTTCTAAAAAACATTCTAAGCCCACCTTTCACCTACTCTAGCTTTTCGACAAATCGCCTAATCGCTTAATCTAAAACTAAAGTGTCCTAAAAATTGGCAATGATGTAAAATAAACTAAAAATGACTAAAAACCAAAATTGAAAACCTACGGCGTGTATTAAACGATTTTTATATAAAAAACAGTACAAACCACAGGTTTTTTAGCTCAATCTTTCAAAGGTTACCCCGACTGCCCATCACAATTTGGATGTCTCAACACACAATATTGCATCTTCCTCCATAAAAATCGCCTTTAAATTCAAGTCCATCTTGAATTACACATTATGCCAATTGGACTGGCAAACGCTTCAAAACAGTTGAAATTTGGGCGCCTCGTAAACCATACTTTGAGGTCTTGAATCATATACTAGATGTCGCTGCGGCCTATGTAAGTCTTGATACGAGTACCTCTGTGGCTGTAGGTAATACGATGACGGTGTCCTTATGCTAACTCCTGAAATTTGCGGTCTTTTTCTAACCTGATAGCTGCTCAGTTCAGAAGCCGCGAACTGTGGTTCTTGTTGGAAATTGCTTCTAAACCTGGAGTAGGTGTAGTCCCTATCTGCTGGAACTATGAACCCACTTGGTACGTTATTTCTGACTTTTACATTAGGGAGGACAGGCGCTATTGCCTCATTGAGGCTCACATCATAGTCATTTTCAAAAGAATCAGCTAGATTCTGTTTTATAGGTATATTTTCTGGTATTCTTAAAGGTTTGCCAGTTGCTGTATAGGGTTTAGAAATTTCAGGATTTACTTCAGGTAATTGAGGAGATGGTTTAAACGGCGCTTCTGTCTGTCTGTAGCTGTATTCTTCCTGTTCTTGTCTTTTTTCTTCCTCTGCTGCCGCCTGTTCAGCCGCTAAATAAGGTTTTAGATAGTCACCAGGCGACAAAGTAGTTTCTAGTTTTTCTTTTATCGCGTGATATTGATCGTTGTATATCCTTAATACTTTTGCGGCTAAGTTTTTGGCTTGGTCTTTAGTTGTTTGTTCAATGGCGGTTGTTGATATTGGTCTGTGTGTTGTTGTTATTGGTTTCTGTGTTATTGGTTTTGGTTTGCGTGTTGTTAATGGTTGGTGTGTTGTTAATTCTTCTGTTGTAGTTTCTTTCTTATCATAATCTATATCTTCTTCATCGTAGTACTCTTCTACATCTTCTTCATAATCTTCTTTTGCAAGATCAGTTGTAGTAGGTTTCCCTGTTGTAATCGTTGTTGTTGGCTCTTCTGTTGTTGTAGTGCTAGTGGTCGTGGGTCTAGTAGTAGTTGTAGTAGTAGTGGTGGTGGTAGTAGGGCTAGTTGTAGTAGTGGTAGGTTTAGGGGTAGTAGTAGTAGTAGTAGTGGTGCTTGTTGTAGTGGTGGTGGTGGTGGTGGGTTTAGGGGTGGTGTTTGGGGGCGCAGTTAAGTCTTTACCAGCAACTGGTTGCAAGCCCCTAGGTAAGTAGGGACTACCACCCCTAGACGGTAAAAAAGGACGCTTCAGTACTTTTACATTAGGTTTCAGATCTTTTATTCTACTAGTGATATCTTCATCCTTTGTTTTAATGCGATCTCTATCCCTGTCTCGACTGTCTTCGTAATCATCATAATATTCATCAGTCACTTTAACCTTCGGAGTTTCTTTGTTCCTTTGATTGTAAGTATATTTTTGTGATTTCACAGGCGGCTCATAATAATATTCGTCATCCTCATAATCTATTGGTCTTTTATTTTTCTTAACTTTAGGCGCTGGAGTAGAATAATGCGGCCTTGAAGGTTTAAATTTTTCTTTCTCTACTGGTTCAGGTTTTGGCCTTTGTTGAACTTGACTGTTCTTTCCAGACGACGATGGTCTTCTGTTATCTTCCTCTTCATAGTCGTCATAATATTCATCATCATCTGCTCGTAACGGCGCTTTAGTAGTCGTTATGGTGACGTATTCGTACTTATCTTTCTCTTTGGCTGGAACTGGCCGTTTGATCTTTGGAGGCATTCTCGGTTGACTAAATATACCGCGGCCATTAGGTTTCACTAACGCTTGACCTTCAGGAGCTGTTGGTGGCTGTCCTCTTTCTTGACGAATTCTCTCATCATCATAATTTCTCTCTGGCCTTGGTTCTGGCTTACTATAAGGCCTTTCATCTCTGCCTTTTTCCCTTTCTCCTCTATACCTTCGTCCTTCATTTGAATAAGGTCTTGCAGGTTTGCCTTCATCTTTCAATGGCCTTCGTTCGTCCCGTGGCCTTATTTCATCACGCGGTCTTTCTTCATCTCTAAGCTTGGCTTCATCCCTATATCTACCTTCTTCTCTTGGTCTGATTTCATCTCGCGTTTTTACTTCATCTCGTGGCCTTATTTCATCTCTAGGCCTGATCTCATCACGAGGCTTAATCTCGTCTCGAGGCCGAACTTCATCTCTTGGTCTAATTTCATCCCTTGGCCTGGTTTCTTCACGTGGCTTCGTATCTTTAGAACGTTCATTTGTCATATCACCTCTGTCAGGATCATCACGGGGCCGTTTCTCATTCAGTCTATCTTTATTTCTTGGTCTATCATCTTCTCTGTACCGGTCTTCTTCTTCGTCTCTTGGCCTGGGTCTCCTGTTTCCAGGTCTGTTGCCAGGTCGCGCTTCTTCATCGTCATATGGTCTCCTATCACTGTGTGGTCTTTTGGCTGGTCTGTTGGGCCTGTCGTAGGGTCTTCTTTCTTCATAGTCGTCCTCCGGTTGCTCATCTCTTGGACGCGGACGACGTTCATATCTGTAAGTACAATGTTGGAGATTAGTCTAACCAAGCAGGTAGACACTAAACCAAGATATGCTTGATATGATTGGTATGCATAATAAAACGACATTCCTAACTTTATCTCTTTTGATACAGGTTTTACCAGTAGTTTATAGCATCATCACTATTAGTTATTGGCAATCGTACGGTCTTCAGTCGAGCTCTAAATAATTTTTCTAGCCAGCGTGTACCCTGTTCCTTCAGTAGATTGAAAAATAAAAGACCACGTGAACGGATTGTTCGTTTGCATCAAATAGACAGTGAATGACATATGTTTGTTGTCACTGTCTATTTGATGTACTGTCTATTATACGTATTTATTGCATTGGAATAAGGTTGTGTCGCGATACTTTACGCTACTTGTTCTCTAAGAGTGAGAGTGACAAACCTGTCATCCTCGTAGTCATCGACTGGTCTCCGTTTCCTGCCTCCCGGTCTGCCTTGAGGTCGAGGTCTTGGTCTCGGTCTCCTGCCGCCTCTGAAATATAACGGTGTAAATAAGAAATTGGTATGAGACGTAGTTACAGGGTGGATTTGCCAAATGGGTCAGTGAGGGCAGCTACCAGATCCCATGATGCTAAAATTGTCTTAGGAAACCTACCCTAACGTTGTCATTAAAGACGATTGACATTTACAGAGAAAAAATGTAAAGACAGCGAGAAAATTGCATGTTTTCCTTAAAAAAATGATGTTAATAGATCCTGTTTCCAACAGCTATCAAAAGTCTCTTACTTCCCAGATAGAAAAGCCCTAGAACGAAAATTACGTTTCTCATACATAAACTATAGGAAAATGTAAAAAAACTCACTCAAAATGATGTAGCTTGACACAAGTCAAGCTACATCATTTACAAGGTCCTTATAGTTAGTGGCATCGTAATGACTAATTATCTACCATACTTATAACCATCCATCACTGGACAATACTTTTATTTTATTTTATCGAAGATAGTCAATCGTTTGACTAAGGGGGCGTCCATTAATCGCGTCATACGTTTTTGGCTTGTTTTAGACCCCCCCCTCCCCATGGTGATCTTTGGTGATATTTTCAGGACCCCTCCCCCCCCCCTGCCAATATGACGTGTAATTTTTTGCTAACTAAAGTAAGTACAGTTTTCTAACACGTGAACCTACTTACGTAACGTACGTACACGTAAAGGGTAAAAAAATGAAACTACATGTATACATATAAAATAAAATTATCTTTAATAGAAAAAAACCGGCCAAGTGCGTGTCGGACCACGCGGTTTCGTACCTACTATCGAGAAAGTAATATCAAAAGGTCGTATCTGCGTATGAAAGGAGAATTTAGGAGATAAATCAATAATTCCTAAACCGATAATGTTCTAAATTTTTTCATATTTTTTGGATCTCCGGTTCAATCCGACGTGATTTTTTCTTACAATATTCACTAAATAAAAAAAATTCAAACAGACCTCAATGTTATTTTGAAAGACCTATCGAGTGATGTGCATCATGTCGATATTTGGTCAAAAAAATATTTTTGACAAATAATTACATGTATGGAGTAGTGCCCCTCGTTAATATATTTTTCAGCAATTTTACTACAAAACTAAGTAGCGGCATACAAAAACACACCTTAGATTTAAATATTTATTATATTACATATATATTATATATACGGACGGACGGACGGACAGACGGACATAACGAAACTATAAGGATTACGTTTTTGCCACTTACGGAACCCTAAAAACCCACAACCCACAAAATAATATGTCAAATGCCATTAAAAATTATTTACAATCATAGTGCTAGTGCAATTTTACTCTGCTTTTGACATATTGATTCTTTTAAAAGTTGATAATTTGTATTTTTATTTTATTGACCATGACAAGGAAACAAGGAACAAAAAATTACACGTGATATGTGTCCAGACCCCCCTCCCCCCTGTGGTGATCATTGGTGATTTTTTCTTGACCTCCTCCCCCCCCTATACAATATGACGCGATTAATGGACGGCCCCTAAAATATAACGGTGAGGTCAAGGATGAAGCATGCCTAAAAACTGTTTATTCTTGATTTGGAATTGTCGTAGAGTATCAATCATCGTATTCATAACTATGAGGACGGCGCATGTGCGAGGCCTACTTATCCTAGTAAGCAGCAGTTTGACTAACCTCTCTTCATAATCATAGTCATCCCTCGCCGGATAGTAGTAGTCATGATCATAGTAGCCATAGTTCAGTGGGGTCAGTGAGGTCGCGGGCGCTGCTGGCCCTGAACGAGGCGTAGTCACTGAACTTTATGCTACTGATACTAACCTTTCTTCATAATCGTAGTCATCCCTCGCCGGATAGTAGTAGTCATCATCATAGTAGTCATAGTTCAGTGGGGTCAGTGAGGTCGCGGGCGCTACTGGCCCTGAACGAGGCGTAGTCACTGAACTTTATGCTACTGATACTAACCTTTCTTCATAATCGTAGTCATCCCTCGCCGGATAGTAGTAGTCATCGTCATAGTAGTCGTATCTGTGGGGTCGGCGCGGGCGCGGGCGTTGCGGGCGAGGCGTAGTCGTAGTGGTCGTCGTCGACGTGGTGGGGGGAGCGATGGTGGTTGTTGATGCCGCTTTGTATAGAGCTTCGTTCCTGGAAACAATAGTTTGAGGTTGAAAAAGAGTACTTGCCAACATTTGAAAAAAAGACCACGTAAAACTGTTAAGCATTTTAAAACGTGTACCTTGATCATAAGCATAAAGTAAGGGTAATCTGTAACAGTTAGGTGGATGCAGAAAGAAGTATAATGTTAATCCTACGACGGATGCCGAAAAATATATATTGCGCTAATCCGATTTTTATGGACATGGCAACTGAATAAGTTCATAACTTGACATTGGCAAGTAGTGTGTTCCCGGAACTCGTTTTCGATATAAATCTAGTACCGGAACCGGGAACTCCTGGTTCTGGCCATACAGAACCGAGAGCATTTCCTATTGGCAAGCCAGAGTAAACGTATAGGATATTTCGTCCTCACATAAATTCTATGAAACATTGTTAGGAGACAACATCTCTGGTTTGAGAATATTTCATTACCAGGCCCTGTAGCCAAAATGACAATCGTTTGCAGAAAACGAAACGAAATGCTACACGCTCACGTTCACTCTTCCTTATTAGTGCGATAGTGAGTCGTTTTCTACAAACGATTGTCATTTTGGCTAAGCCCCCTCTTGTGATTAGTTTTTGCAGTCCATTTCAGATGCGAAGTGACTGAAGGTCTTTTTAGTCGAAAGCCCTATCGTTGGCGTCCCTGCCCTGTTCTTAACGCAGTACGCGACACAGTACCGAGCATTTGCTAAGCACTGCATGTAGGTGCCTGCAAGCAGGAATGTTAAGCCCCTCGCCATTGTTCTTAATATAGCCTTGTAATTAATGACAGATGTTACTGATTAGCTGTCAGCTAATATGTGACGGAGAGCTTACCACGTCAGATATGACACAATAATGAGAGCAAAGAAACCCCTCTAGTCAGTTTGCTATATAAAAATAGTCCATATCCATACTAATATTATAAATGGGAAAGTGTGTGTGTTTGTTTGTTTGTTTGTTTGTCCGTCTTTCACGGCAAAACGGGGCGACGAATTGACGTGATCTTTTAAGTGGAGATAGTTAAAGGGATGGAGAGTGATATAGGCTACTTTTTGTCTCTTTCTAAACCCCCACTTCCCTAAAATGGGAGGTGGAAGTTTGTATGGAGCATTACGGGGGGGCAAAGGGGAACCGTGTTACCCCGAATTTAACGCGAGCGAAGCCGCGGGCAAAAGCTAGTAGTGCTATACTGTGCTTATTTCTAGATCTGGACATCTGGCAGCTGTAAAGTGGTGGAGGTCAAAGAATGCAAGCCATTTCAAGAAAACAAATCCAAGAGTTCTGGGTTTGATGCAAAAGTTTCTGTTGGGGGAAAATAGTGACAAACGACGTAAAATGTAATTCGTAGTTCATTCATAGTTTGTCGCTACTGTTTTTGCTTCCGTAATAATACGCAATGTGTTTATATAGGCCTTGTCCTTTATAACTCAGACAACTTCGGCAGTTATTACCTATTTTGGTATTACTAAATTCAATTTGTTTTTCATGTTTCATTTTATTAAGCATGCATAATTTTAATTTAGCACTGAATGGAAATATTCATACTTAGGCTAGTTATGACATTTGAAACATGACTGTGATATTTATTTCAATGTATGGATATTAATTAGGCAATTTTTTTTGACATTAACAATATCATTTTGACATTCATATAAAACATTATGTGTATTCGTTATCTTCCACTATAGAATTTTTGATTAAGAAACGTTTTCTAATATGGAAATTGCTGCTTATCTTATTTATATATTTAACCTGAAAGAAATAAAGGCCTTTTTTTAAAAATTATATTCCAATTAAAAAATTTGCTAGTGTTTGACCTCCACCCATTAAAAGCTGCCAGATGCCCGGATCTAGCAATAAGGATATTGTAGCAATCTAATCTAACCAGACGGTTTTGTTGCTCTCATTATTGTGTCATATCTGACGTGGCCAGCTCTTAGTCCATATTATTCATTTATTATACGGCTGAATTCGGAATAATGACAAGTGGCTCAACAACCCCCGTTCGTGATGGTATCTGCAGGACGAGGTAAAAAAACCTCTATCGCGGCTATTACACCAATGCCGTTCCAGTATGTAAGCGAGACAGTACTATGCACGAATATAGCGATCCACTCGCAAACATCCTCATCTAATGTGAAGACCACCTATAGGGCGCCACGCTGTTTTACGTTTTGTCGTTACCTTGGTGATGAGTTAAGCTAATAGAAGATTAAAGCCACAGATGAAGTCAGTCCACATTAACTCGTCATTGACTTTTTATTACCAAAATGTGGAGCTGCCATTATCAACGTCATATTTTCATATAAACTTGACGTTCATACTGTCCCACATTGCGTGTCGAGATCATCGAGAGTCGGTGTAGGTTGGAGTTACAAACTCACCTGTTGAAGTAGTTTGGCGAGTTCTTGCAGTCCACTTCGGAGACGAATTGGCAGATGAAGGTTTTCTGGTCGAAAGCCGTGTAGTTGGCGCATAGGAAGTCGTACCGCGTGCCGAACAGGCAGTGGTGGTAGACCTGAAATCAGGAGTAAAGATTATAGTCTACAAGCTTTTGCCTGCGACTCCGTTACTACTGCCACTGTAACGTTAGGGGCTACACTAAGTAGTTGTGTCGTACGTCAATTAATCCACAAGTTGAAACACGTAACTACTCATATATTTATTTTTTATACCACGACGGTGGCAAACAAGCATACGGCCCGCCTGATAGTAAGCAGCTACCGTAACCTATGGACGCCTGCAACTCCAAAGGAGTCACATGCGCGTTACCGACCCTTTACAAAAAGGAGGATTCACTGTGTTGATGGCTAAAGGAACAAGAAGGTCCCTCATCGTCAACACACTGGGTCCTCTTTGAGCTCTTTGGCAACCTTACTCACCAGCAGGAACACAACACTATGAGTAGGGTCTAGTGCTATTTGGCTGTGTATATCGTTCTCTTCTATGGTAATTTACGCACTAGATCCGTCCGATTTCTTTCCAAAATTTCTAGTGCGTAAATTACCATATAAATAGTTCTACGGCTACTTCGGACCACATTTTCACGGGTTCGGATCGGATTCGGATCGGACGTAATGCGAAACCGCTCTTAGGAATGATTTCATGGATAACTATCCTTTGTCCTTCCCCGGGCACTCGACAACTATGTTCGTACCATATTTTTTCTTAATCGGTTCAGCGATTTAAGCGTGAAGACGTTACTTACTTCACGACTTTCACGAGCAAAGTTGGAGTCAAAAGAAGTTGATGGGCCTACAAGATACTTAATCACAAGCTTCAGATATGGAAGGATGACTACGAAAAGTACTATTAGACTGGGGATCAATGTTACTCTGCGTCCGTAGGAAACACCTTAGGCAACCCTACACGTGATCCCCGGGTGGTGCTAAAAGAGTAACAAACTTGGCAGCTTCAGTGTCCCATCTGGACCTCACAGCACTCACTGGATTTTCCTTATCATGTGCTTTCCCACTACTGCTACCCCAGGGAAGAAATGCCTATCTATATCCAGTGACATTTAGCCATACGATAAATAAATACTGTTGATACTTACTTGACATCCATGAGGAACAGAAGCGTAGAACCCATCATGTAAACCGTCACATTTGAAGTCTATCATCTCCAGCGGAGGCACAGTTGCATAAAAGGGGTAGTCGGAGAGGTTGTAGCCATTCAGTTCTCTAGGCAAGTTGGGGTCGTAGATGTAGTCGATTTGGGGTATCCCTGAGTATTTGCTGGTGGTGTTCGTCTCTCCACCCTCGGCTGTTGTTTCCGACTGTAATAATAATAATAATAATAATAATAATAATAATAAATACTCTTTATTGCACACCTCATACAGTTACAAGCACAAATTTTACAATTAGATAAATTTAGGTAGAGGTAACAACAGGCGGTCTTATCGCTAATGAGCGATTTCTTCCAGACAACCTTTGGGTAGTGGAGACTAGAGAAAAACAATAAGCAGTAGGTGGTGCATAGAAACAAAAGAGACGAAATAGATAACACAGCACATTCATATGAATATACATACTTAAATAAATACAAAATAAACATACATATAGGTACATATATACATATATAATACACACAATAAGAAACAACAGTGTCAACTTAAAAACATAAGGAAGAGATAAATAGTATTCCTTAAGTTGCGATTTAAAGCTACCAATAGATTGCGCGCGTTTAATGTTGAGAGGGAGAGAATTCCACAAACGAACGGCCTGGAACGTAAATGAGCAATTATAAAATTTGGAAGATGAAGATGGCACTTTTAGGAGCAATTTTTGAGAGGATCTAATAGAATTAAGATAAGAGAAACGCTCTTTGAGGTAGCGGGGAGTTGCAGGGTTAAAAAGTATAGAAAAGAGTAAAGAAAGTATGTGAGAGTTACGGCGGTGATGGATAGGGAGCCATTTGAGTTGAGAACGAAAACTAGAAACATGGTCGAATTTGCGTAATCCGAAAATGAACCGATTGCAGGCATTTTGAATACGCTCAAGCTTATTAAGTTGCTCCTCGGTTAGGTCTAAATAGGAGATATCTGCATAATCAAGAATGGGGAGAAGTAACGACTGAGCAAGCGCAATTTTAGTAGCATTTGGCAGGAAATTCCGGAGCCGTCTGAGAGACCCTATGGCAGCAAACATCTTCCTGCTCACTTCACTCACCTGAGGCACCCATGATAGACAACGATCCATGATTACGCCAAGATTTTTCACTTGGTTGGAAAAAGGAATTTGGATACCATCGAAGACTATCGGAGGGAGCCTGAGAAAGTCAATTTTGGAGATTTGTTTAGCGCTACCCATCACAATTACCTGTGACTTTAGGGGGTTTACTTTTAAACCGTAATTTTGACTCCAATTTGATATGCGGAGCAGATCAAGATTCGTGGCTTCTATAACTGAATTGAGATCGCTATGCATACCCTGCGAATATATTTGAAGGTCGTCGGCATAGAGGTGATACGAAGAGGAGAGATCAAGAGTTATGGAATTAATGAAGATAGAAAATAAAAGAGGAGACAGCACACCACCCTGTGGAACACCAGCTGATGTGCTGCACCAGGAAGAACACGAAGAATCTAGTTTTATTCTTTGCCGACGACCAACCAAATAGCTGCGGAACCAGTCAATCGCTGCAGCCGATATGTTAAGAGACTGTAAGAACGCGAGCAAAATGTCAAAATCGACCGTGTTAAAGGCATTACTGAAATCTAGAAGTGCAAGAACTGTAAGCTTCTGGTCATTCATACCCAAACGGATGTCATCGGTAACCTTGACAAGAGCCGAGGTAGTACTATGGCCCGGACGAAAACCAGATTGAAATGGGTTTAGGAGGTCATTTCTATTCAGGAAGGAAGTTAGTTGCTGATGCACTAGCCGTTCGAGGACTTTGGATAGGAAAGGAAGAATGGAGATGGGGCGATAGTCAGAGAAGGAACTGGGGTTGGATTTTTTGGGTAAAGGAATAATATTGGCATCCTTCCACAGACTGGGAAAAGTACTTGATGAAATGGAAAAATTCAGAATACCGGTGATAATAGGAACAAACAAATCAAGGAGAGGGAGTATCATATTTCGGCTAACACAGTCAACACCAACGGCGTTAGAAGTGATATTCAATATACCCTTCCTAACATCACTCTCACAGAAATGGCTGAAATAGAAAGAAGAGAAATCTAAGGCAGGAAGTGATGAAAGATGATGAAGTGAGTTAGATTTCTTAGGACCACTGAAACAGGTGGACGATGAAAAATGCTGGTTAAGCTGGTCAACGCTAATATTGTTTAAATTGGTTGCCTGTTGAGATTTGCCAACTCCGAGACCTTTCAAAAATTTCCACACTTTGGCTGGATTTCCATCTTCAACAGAACTGTGAATATGACGCCTCTGAGCATCTCGACATATAGTGCTACAGCGATTGCGCAGGGTATGATATTTAAGTTTATTTTTCTCAGAGTTGTTAGCCTTATACTTAGATTTAGATTGATTCTTCCTCTCTATAAGGGCTTTAATATCCTCAGTGAGCCAAGGAGCAGGGAGATGCTTGACTTTTATTGCACGAACAGGAGCATGAGCGTCATAAAGTTGTATGAGGAGCGAATTAAAGAGAGAAACTTGATCGTCTACCGAACCCGCTCGAGCGATACTGCTCCAATCGATTGTTAAAGCGTCACCTCGAAGCTTTTCCTCATTTAATCTACTAAAATTGCGCTGCAAAAGAATTTTTGATTTAGATTTGGGAGGACGAATTTTGTAAGAGAGATAGAGCAGATCATGATATGAGAAGGCATCCGCGGAGTATTGTCCAAATTTAGACACATGAGAAGTCGAAGAAACTAAAGTTAAATCAAGAAGAGAAGGCGAGCAATTTGGAAAATAGTGTGTGGCGTCTGAAGGGAGAATAGTTAGATTGCATGCATCTACCAGGGATTTATGGCGCCGGGATCGACTGTCATCCTTCAGAAGACACGTATTTAGATCTCCCATAAGAATGTGATGATTATAAGAAGGCATAAGGTCCTCGAGAAGTTTCTCAAGAGAATCAAAGTAATTAACGTGAAGGGAGGGGGAATAAATAACACCAAGTAAAAGTTTGGAATGAGAGAGGGAAACGTCGAGAAACATATACTCTGCGGCATCAGAAGTAGAAGAGCTGGCAGATACATTAACAATTGAATAGGGGATGTAAGAACGAAGGTAAATCGCAACTCCACCGCCACCTCTTCCAAGGCGGTCGTGCCGAATTAAATTGAAACCAGGTAAAGAGTAAGACGTTGAAGGCAAAGCTGGTCTGAGCCACGATTCGGAAATTAAAATAGCATGAATGTTCTTAATGTCAAAAGAGAGTAACATATCGCTGCGCTGTAATGTGCAGGAATACTTTGCGCATTTAAATGCACAACGTTAAAATTTTTAGGCACATCATTAAACTGAGATTCCAGAATGTCGTGAAGCGAAGGAGGCAAACTATGGAAACTGTCTTCACTTACACTATCTAAGGAGGAAAAAGATAAATACTGATCACTGTTATCACTGAAAGGCATCTGAAAAATATATATAAAGTTAAAAATATAATAAGTATATAATAAGTGTATACTAATATTCAATAAATATAAAAATATATACAGTAAAAACTAAACAAAAACTCCACAATCTACCCGCCAGCAGCAAATAAAGAAAGAAATACACTTATAAAGAAACGGAAGTTCAATTTAAAAATACATGTTGGCTTCAGATTCGACAGGCATTAAGTTATATCACAAAACTAAGGAAATAATTAACTAAGAAAAACGGAACGTAATTTAATAAGGAAATATTTAACTTGGTAAAGCGGACCGCAATTTAACAGTTGGCAACACTATACCTGCCATCCGTCAGCACACATGTCAACTGTCAATGTCAGTTGGAACTTGGCAAAGTGACATTTAAAGTTAGCAATGAAGTTATTAGAATTAATTTATAATATTTACGGGAGACTATTAAAGAGGGTATACAACAAATAACAGTGATTACACGTCGAAATAGAAAAGCGTCAAGCAGTATAACCCGAACAAATACAGAAGAAAGCTACACTATGTACATTTGGCTTCAATTTGGCAGCCGCACGTCTGGGCTTTATCTGTTTCTCCGGTTTCTCGGCTTTGCTGCAATTATCTGCCTTGGGAGGAGCATCTACGCTTGGGGTCGGAGTCACAGGCTGCTCTGGCGCATCCGAGATCGCCTTAAGCTCTGCAAGGCTCACCACACGCCTGCGCACGTCGCTCGCATCCAAGACATGAACAACGCCGTCCCAGGTCCAACATCTTCTGACGCCAAACCGCTCCCGAGCTGCCATGAAGGTCTGCTGACGTGATTTGGTCAAGAACTCGGCTATCGTTACGCCGGAGCCTTTCAATGCCACCTTACCAAACCACACTTTATCACGGACGGCAGTCTCACAGAACTTCACCACAATAGCCCTGGGTTTGCTGCCTCTGCGACGCCCAAGTCGGTGGCTGCGCCTTATGTCATTTGCAGTCACGTCAGCCTTAACAGCTTTGAGCTGTTCAACTACAAGGGCCGTTGTGTCCTCTTTGTCAGCCTCCGGAACACCATGGATGACCAGCATCTTGCGTCGAGATCGCATTTCTATTTGATCGACCTGTTGAGCGATGAGCTCCACCTGCTTCTGGAGTATATTGAGAGAGTTCAAAACAAATGCTTTGAAGCTAGTGAAGTCCGCCGCTACTGCCTCAATACCGCTCCCAGGGTTGCTTGAGCTGGCATTGAAGGTTTTAGTGAGCTCCGCAATTGATCCTTGGATTGAGTTGATGTCCGACATAGTGTGTTGATATTGACAGTTGAAGTAGGTGAAAGTGCAAAAATCAATGTAACTTCCTGGAGAAATGCTTGAATACTACTGGTAGGTAAACTATATTATCTAACCATCAATTTTATTGTTTCAAATTATCCAAATTACTTTTAATTCTATTTTTTCTAATAAAATATGTGAACAGTGATGTGGTTCGTTTTATTCACCTACCCGTGTACCGTGTACAATAAAAGAAAGAGATAATGTTATATTCATTATTTTATACGGAACTATGTTAGGAGGAAAGTTACATTTTCATTATTTTATACAGAACAATGTTAGGAAGAAAGTTACATTTTCATTTTCTTTAATACCACGACGGTGGCAAACAAGCATACGGCCCGCCTGATGGGAAGAAGCTACCGTAACCTATGGACGCCTGCAACCCCAAAGGAGTCACATGCGCGTTGCCGACCCTATACAAAAAGGAGGATTCACTGTGTTGACGGCTAAAGGAACAAGAAGGCTCTTTGAGCTCTTTGGCAACCTTACTCACCAGCAGGAACACAACACTATGAGTAGTGTTAGCATCCTCTACCTCGTCGACGCCTAAACCAGTATAATAAGACCTACGAGAGCACCATCTGTTGCGAGGCATCGAAGTTTCCGGCCTATGTCATCATACGTCACGAGAACACCGCCTATGATGGCGCCACTGAGCTTTCGACCTATGTCATTAATCGATTACATGATTAATTTATTTAATTCTTACTTTTAGTTAACATATTCTTATAAATTCAAATGTGTTGACCATTATTCATTATTTTCGTGAATTATGAGACTTGTACGTAATAAATTGTAGTAGATAGTGATTATTGAGTACGTTAAATGATTACTTAGATTCGAGTCATGGATGGAGCATGATGGACGTGACTTTTGCTTTCCTTTACAACTTTTGTACTAATCACTTGGATAAATTTACTTCCCATCCTGAGAACTATAATATTTCAAAACTGGGATTACGTCATGTCTGGTCCATATTTCAACGGATTGGGGTGAAAAAAGAAGAGAAAAGCCTCGATTGACGACGCAGACTCCGAAAAATCTGCATTTTTTTTTCTTCACAACCACGTGGTTACGGATCAGACACACCGTAATGACAACGAGTTACGCCCACAGAAGCTGAAGTTATCCCAAAATTCAATCCAGAAGAGCAAAATAGCAATGTGAAAGGGTGACTCAACAAGATAGATCAACTGGGACATGTTTACAGTTGGCACAACAAAGATCGTCAGTTTGTAATGCAAATAGGACTTCGCGGTTCAGCGCGTGACTGGTACGACGAACTTGAAGATTATAACCTCTCGTGGGACAAGTGGAAACAAACGACATTTCCACGGTCAACGGATTTTGTCGATCGCCTGGAAGAGATGATGTTAAGGCCTGCCATCTGAATTACGCGCCATCGCAAAAGCATACCAATGCGACACACCGGAGCAACTATACTACGGGTATCTATCCTCATTGGAGAACTTTAAGAGGGTCGAAGCTGCTGCCAGTACAAGAAGATCGACGTGGAGGCGAGGAAATACAACTACAGCACCGTACACATTGCCGAAGATCTGCTACTCATGTCGACGTCCAGGGTCATGAGGCACGGGACTGCAGGACACTACTTTACTGGGACGTATGCCAGCGCAACGGTAACAGCGCAGCCGCATGCTGGTTTGCTGCCGGGAGCTCAAAACAACAAATAGTCAAGGTGGGTGACGTTATGTTTATAACTTATCATGTTTTTATTGATCTTTACGAGAAGAAAGTGTTTATCAATGGCCACGAGCTCATAGTCTACATTGATTCGGGTAGTAAAAATAACATACGAACCATTGAACATGTAAATAAAATGAATCTTGCAATCACACTACCTTCACTAGTTATGCGCGGCTTTGGTGGTGCACATTCACAATCGTTTGGTACCTTAAAGGTCGAAGTTCACATAGATAATATCACCTTGTCAGGCTCAGCGGAAATAACAAACTATAAAATGGTAGGAATTGACTTTTGTCATTGGACATTACACTTTTGTCATTAATAAACCAGGAAAATGTTAGCCTAATCAAAACAAACAAGTCTGTGAAATTAGTCCATTCTAGTTATTTAGAGGGTATCCTCCAAGAATTAAAATTAGTCTCTTCAGCATTGAGTAACAGGAGATGACATCCCTAAGGAATTCTTGTCCCAAAAGTTGTAGTGAAAATCACAACAAGTCTATACTACTCTTTGATTATGTCATAGCTGTCAACCATCAAACATGTCGCACAAAATTTGTTCTAGATGTCACATCTAGTAGAATACATAATAAATCAATGCTCTTCAGACTTTGTTACGAAGTACCCGGTTTATTTATACGCAGATGTTGTTGTGATGAAAAACTGTTGTAGTTTGGTAGAAGTTCGTGTTGACTGTAATAATGGAGGCAAATACACATTCTTATTGCATCCAGTATGCTTTGAATTAGGAAGTACGTCATATTTTATATCCCAAGCTGTCTTAATGGGTCAAAGTGCTTTCATAAAGGTAATTAATGTAGGCGATGAAACATTTCAATGAACGAAAGGAAAACTACTAGCACGTGCCGTAATTATCAATGAATGCGAGATGAATGAATGTGATGTTTTTGCAATTGACAACTCCGCAGGGTGCGACGGTGTAGAAACTAAAATAATTTCTAACGATTTAAATACATATAGGCGATCTTAATGAGACGGATTTGACGAGGCCTATGAATTTGTTAAATGGGTTTAGTTCGTTTGCAAAGGATACTAAGAACTTGGGCTGTACGGATCTTATTAGTATGAAAATCAAAACAACAACTGATGAACCTGGGTTCTATAAGCCGTATCGGTTGTCACATAGTGAGAGTGCGATCGTAGATCAAAAGTCAGTAACTTTTTTACAGTTATTAGACGCAGGTATAGTTAGGGAACATATTTTAGAAAGTTTGTATGTGGTTTCGCCGAAATAGCGAGGCCTCTCACAGAACTGACTCAGAAGGGCGTTGATTGATACTGGGGCGTAGAACAAGAGCATGCGTTTCAAATTTTAAAACAGAAGCTTATAAAAAGACCCGTACTAGGTAGAATAGGAACGCCGAAACCGAATTGCATACCGACGCGTGTAGCTTGGGCCTTAGTGGTATTTTACTTCATTACCAGACTGATTGTAGCCATTTAATTATTTATTAAACCCATTGCATATTTCAGTAGAACCACTAGTAAAGAAGAGCGGTTTTATCACAGTTATGAGCTTAAAACTTTAGCCGTTGTGGAATCCTTAAAGCGATTCAGGGTCTACTTGACTGGAATCCCTGTAAAAGTAATCACTGACTGTGCTGCTTAACGAACCACCCTAGTTAAAATGGATTTAATTCCACGCATTGCTAGGTGGTGGCTAGCTATCCAAGATTTCGATCTCGAAATAGAATATCGTCCCGGCAATCGAATGCGTCACGCTGACACCCTTTACGCCTCCTATTATTAGTGATAGTAGTATTCTGTTCTTAGTGATGTATATATGGTAGAAGAATCGGACTGGTTACTTACCCTTCAGATGCAAGATGACTCAATCCAAAGCATTATAACTCAACTTTCTCGAAGTACTAAAAATCCGGATATAGTTACTAATTATGTGCTAAAAGAGGGAATATCATATAGGAAAACAGTGTCAGAAGAATGTTTTGTCATTCCAAAGTTAGCTAAGTATGGTTTGCGACATTTAATATCAGGACCAAATAGGTAATCCAGGCTTTGTGCGAGAAAACTATTAAAGCTCTGGTTTCAAGGAATGACTCGTTTCATACGTAAATATATAAACTCGTGTTTACGATGTGCACGGTAAGGGTAACTTAGTCGTGTGGAAAGTGAACTACACCCTATTGATAAAGCAGCTGTCCCTATGCATACTTTGCATATAGATCATCTCGGTCCTTTTGTAAAGACTCGCCTCAGAAATACATATCTTCTAGTAGTAATTGATGCTTTCACAAAATATTTATTTGCAACGCCTGCAAAAAATACTAGCTCAATGGAGACAATTAAACTCTTTAAAGACGTCATTTACCAATTTGAAGTATGTAAAGTGAATCCCTGTAAAGTGATTAGTGATCGAAGAAAAGCTTTCACGGTCCGGTATTTCAAACAGTTTGCAGAGGAGTGTCAATTTAAACATGTTTTAAATGCTATTGCCAGTCCGCGTTCAAATGGGCAGGTATAAAGGGTAAATCGCACGCTTTTGAACGGTTGCAACACTATGGCTGATAGCGAATGTACTTAGGATAGTACTTTACTCACATAAATCATCGGCTACTTAGCCGATGTAGTCTGGGAAATTAACAACACGCTGAATTCGACCACGGTCTTCACCCTATTTACTCTTATGTTTAGTCATGGCAAGTATGGAAACACACGCTATCCAGCATACCCCTCTGATACTCCTACAGACGCAAATAATCAGCGGAGCCAACTTGAATCGCGAACAAGGACCGTAAAGTTACGAATTGACCGAAATATGACTGTCATTAAATAAAATAAATATGTGTGTGTTTGCGCTGATTATCAATATAGGTACTCATATTTATGTTTATCAAACGTATAAGTCTGTCAATGAGGGTTTCCGCGATCGAGTTTTTCACTAGATGGCAGCACCGTGGCGACAGGTCTAGCTGTCACAATCCACCAATCATGTTTAACCATATATTTTTTGATTGGTGGATTTTGACAGATACTGCCAAAAAGACCTGTCGTCACGGTGCTGCCATCTAGTGAAAATCTCAATCGCAGAAACCCTCATTAACAACAACGACAAGTTAATTTCATTTTCTGTCTACTTTTATCTACACATTGTTTACCTTTTTCTGTTTTCATCCGATCACATCCATATAAAAAAGAGGGTATTTTACTTCTGCTTTGTGACATTCGGCAATAAACAAACAGAATAATGGGTACTCAAAAGAATTCGTAAATAAAATGGCATATGACATATATATGTAGATAAAAACAAATATCACAAAGTTGGCGACGAGACGAGACTGCTATGTGGCATTGATAGTATAGATACACATTAATTATTTAGTCTATTATTTTTGTGATAACTACTGCTATGTAGCATTGATAGTATTGATACACATTCATTATTTAGTCTATTATTTTTGTGATAACTACTGTGTGACGTACTGAGAGCTACTGTGTGATAGCCAGCTACTATGTGCTGCAACGACTAGGTTTAACAACAACTATTGTAGCATGACGCTACGTATCGTACGACATCTGTCGACTTTCTTTAGAACTTCTGAACTTCTGTGTCTAAGGGAGGTCTAAGGCTAGGTCACGGTTGATATATAAAAAGCGTACATTGTGATTCACGGCATTACAGGTAGATGGCGCTTATATCAGTCCGCATTTTGTAATACGTCTGGCAGTTATAAAATTGAGATAATACTCGCGCTAATTTTGAATGTGAATTTTTGAGGTATTCCAGATTGTCAAAAAGAAAAAAGTTGATTTTTGATTGAGTGTGTCAGAGCGACGGGAGATTTTAAAAGAAAAACAGATATTCTGGTTTTGTCTGAGAGTTTTGCTGTAATTTGCTTAGTTGCATCGAGTTGAAGTGCGATCTATTTCTGTAGATCTTTGCGCTCAAACATTATATAGCAAGTGCTAATACATTATTAAATACAAATTTTTAAAAACCAAATACGTCGCCGGACAAAAAGGCAACCAGAGGGACCGCCTGAGCCGGAAGGATTCCGGAAGGCACTTGTGGGTGCCGGACCGGCGAGACGGTCTGCAACTGCCGCGTTTTCCGCGGGTTTCTTCACCATTCATCGGAGAATTAGAGTCCGCATCCAGCGGGCTCTCCAAGTGAGAAAAGGAGTTCAGCGAGCTATTGGGTCCGCCTAAATCAAAGCGGACACTTGCCCACGAACTCTTTTTAATTTAAAACAACAGCTTTAGCCATCCTGCTTTCGAGAATATCAAATTATTTACATTTTTTTAAAAACGTTATAAATCCGATTCCTTTTCTTTGTATCCAGTATTTTTGTGCCATAATAGTTTTTTTTGTTGTTTTGCTAAATTTCCCCAAATTCCAATTGCCTCGTTTGACGGGCATATAAAGACCTGGCTCTTTAATTTAGGCTACGTTCAGCTAGCGAATCATCTGTCACCATCCATATCACCCGCCTCATTAACCCATTATTTTCCTGCAGCCAAATTATTACCAGCCGAGTCTTTATTTTTACTTACCAGTTTTGCTAACTATTGAATGTGAAATATCCTTATATAGGTACAGTTGTCTTCATTTTTAAGTGAAGTGCTAATATTAAATATTTTTATTATTGTAATTTAATTACATTCTGGTTGTTGAATGTGAATG
Organism: Pammene aurita; assembly: GCA_947086415.1. NCBI lineage: Eukaryota > Metazoa > Arthropoda > Insecta > Lepidoptera > Tortricidae > Pammene > Pammene aurita. Next base: position 7,659,978 of record OX352312.1, read on the forward strand.
TGAAATAGGTACAGTTGTCTTCATTTTTAAGTGAAGTGCTAATTTTAAATATTTTTATTACTGTAATTTAATTGCATTCTGACCACTAGGGAAGTTATTGAATGTGAAATATCCTTATATAGATGCCGTTATTGTGATTTTTACGTGAAATGCTAAATTTTAAATAATTGACTATTTTTGCTAATCTTAAATATTTTTACTTTGTCTTCAAAATTAAACGTGTTAATGCAATTATAGAAGTGTTTTACTGCACTATGTGATGTTAGCTATGTGATAACCAGTAACTGTGTGATAACCAGTAGCTGTGTGATAACCAGTAACTGTGTGATAACCAGTAGCTGTGTGATAACCAGTACCTGTGTGATAACCAGTAACTGTGTGATATCCAGTAACTGTGTGGTAACCAGTGACTGTGTGGTAACCAGTGACTGTGTGGTAACCAGTGACTGTGTGATAACCAGTGACTGTGTGATAACCAGTGACTGTGTGATAACCAGTGACTGTGTGATAACCAGTAACTGTGTGATAACCAGTAACTGTGTGATACCAGTAACTGTGTGATAACTGATAAACAGTAACTGTGTGATAACCAGTAACTGTGTGAGTAAGTTGGTACTGCTGTGTGTACATTAAGGAATAATAAATAAACACGTTGAGCCCCCTCTATGTGATACTGTGTGATTTGTCTTGCAGAACAGAGATCAAAGTTTATAAAAAGGTAATGATTATTTTACCCCATAGACTAATTAACCCAAGACCCCGCATAGCCAGGCGACCCCCGCTGCCACGCTCGAAGAAATTTCACCTATAGTGAGATACTAATATTGGAAGTAACAGTCAACATAGTACGTCTCCATGGCAACCATTATTTAATGTCTGACTCTCTCTTACGCTCCACGGAAGAATCGCGCGTTCCCTGTCTGGCATTGCAAGTTCCCCTCCCGCACCCCTTCTTTTTGGCAGCTTAGGTTTCAAAGAAATAACGCACTAAGCGGAGTATAGAGATATCTTGTATATGTTTTACCCCAACAGCATTTGATTGATCCAATCGCAGTCCTTTGAATGAATTCTTAGTAATGAATAAAAACTAAATTTAATACTGAATATGGAAACCGTAAAAGTACGCTTATAATATTCTCTGTGAAATGTTTCACTTTCAGTATACCTAACAACACTCAATTCAACAATATACTTTGCTGGTTCTTTACTATATTTCAGGCCCCTGAAGCAAACGGCGGTCTAACTACAGCTATCAACAACTTGAGGGCCCCAATAGCAGGCCGTGGTGGACCACGGCCATGGCAGGATGGCCGAGTGTTAGCATCCTCTACCTCGTCGGCACCTAAACCAGTATAATTCTAAGTAGCAATTTTTGGCCAAATGGAATTAAGTATCGAGTTTATAGAGAGCGCTTAGTGAAATCTGATAGATCGACTAACCTGGTCAAATCGTTTACTATAAAAACAATATGAAGAGTACACCAGCAACTAATTTTACTAAGACAACTATGGTCTCATACAACTGCAAATCATTGAAAAGATCAGTGTCGTATGTGCGTGACCTATGTAAGGAATCGGATATTGTCCTGTTGCAGGAGACTTGGTTGCTCCTTAATGATCTCGATTTTGTGCACAGTATAGACCCGGACTTCGCTTGCACGGCTTTGGGGTGGATTAGCCATATTATGGAGACGATCAAGGTTTCCTGATGTTTCACTTGTCAAATACGACAATGACCGAATTAGTGCAATTCGTATAGCTCTGGAGTCTAGTGCGGTATTGATTTTAAATATATACATGCCAACTGACCATTCGGACAATCTCGCCGAGTTCACGAGTTGCCTCCCGGAGGCTGGCGCAATAATCGAGGAGAGCGACGTGCAGGTAGCGTTCATACTCGGTGATCCTAACGCACACCGCAGCGCGAACTTCGGTAAGGAGCTATTTACCTTCTGTAAAGACGAGGATTGGGTGTGCGCTGACATTGAAAAGCTGGGAGTAGACTCGGGTTCCTTTACATTCATAAGTGAAGCAAACAATGCGCACAGGTGGTTAGATCACTGTATTGCCACGAAAGCTGCGTGGGACACCTTAGTTTCTGTGGATATTATGTACAACGTATCATGGTCTGACCATTTGCCCTTGCGTGTGATATGTAACTTCGAAAATGCTATCAAAAGTTACACCTCGAGTAGTGACCTAAGTCAAGAAGGGGTTCGCTGGGGGGTGAGAGATGAGAAACAGGTAGAGGACTATAATTATTTCTGTAGTCAAAGGTTAAAAAACATAAATTATAGTTTCAAGTGTAATGTGTGTGACAACTGTGATACAATAAGTAACTGTCAATATATTAATGAGCATTAAAATAAATTGATAAGTTATATATAGTTTCTATTTTGACAACGGGTGCAAAGGACACCAAGCGATCTCACTCTGGTAAACGTAAACATCTTGTACCGGGTTGGAACTTTCATGTAAGGGAAAGTCACAGTACATATAGAATGTACTTTAACTGCTGCTGGAAAACCGACCACAGGCCACGTTTTTGATAAGATGTGCTCAAGTCGAAGAATTTTTAAAAACAAATTACGATGGTGTCAGAAAAATGAGGATCAAATTAAGTTTGATATATTGGCAGCTGCTAGAAAAAATAAAAACTTTGTAAAATTTTGGAATGACATCAAAAAGTTTAATTGTAAGCAGGCCTTACCTGTAAGTGTAGACGGTTTCCAGCAGCCTATGCAGATAGCTGATGTATTCATAGATAGGTTCAAAACATCGCCGAGACCCGTACCGGGGTATGTTCTCGAGGAGGTGGTGCAAAATGGCAGTATGGACATCGAACCTCAAATGCATATTCGTTTCTCTTATAAAGAAGTAGCGAAAGTAGTGAAAAACATGAAAATGGGTAAATCTCCTGGACACGACAACCTAAACCTCGAGCACATACTACATGCGGGAGATAGCATTTATGTACAGCTCTGTAACTTATTTAACCTATGTATGCGGTATTCTTATTTACCACCTGACATGATCCGTACTGTTGTCATCCCTATTGTAAAAAATAGAACCGGCGATGTCTCGTCTTCGGCTAATTATCGGCCTATATCTCTTGGCACGGTGGTGGGGAAGATATTTGAACGGTTGCTGCAACCAGTATTGATCAATTCAATTAACATTGATGACGCGCAATTTGGTTTCCGACCCAGTCTCTCGACTGACTCGGCTATTCTTAGCCTGAAACATACTGTTGATTATTATATAAAAAATAACACAACAGTATACGCTTGTTTTCTGAATCTGAGCCGGGCATTTGACCTTGTTAATTATAAATTAAAAATTACTGTGGGGTAAGATGCGCGGCTCTGGTGTACCGGGGGAGCTGGTGGGAGTGTTCGAGCACTGGTACGGAAATCAAATAAACTGTGTGAGGTGGGGCGACACGACTTCTAAGTCTTATAGATTAGATTGCGGGGTGCGCCAAGGAGGGCTGACTTCGCCGGACCTCTTCAATCTGTACATCAACGACTTGATGGTGAGGCTAAGGAACACCAAAATTGGTTGTCACATAGGTGGTGTGTGTGTGAACAGTCTCAGCTATGCTGACGACATGGTGCTCCTTAGCCCCTCCATCAAGGGTTTAAGAAAGCTGTTATCAGTGTGGGAAAAATATGTCCATTCTCACGGACTGATTTATAATGTAACTAAAACAGAGATGATGGTTTTCAAGGCAGGAAGAGGTCCGGACAATGTGCCGGAAGTTAAATTGAGACTTGTACGTAATAAATTGTAGTAGATAGTGATTATTGAGTACGTTAAATGATTACTTTGATTCGAGTCATGCATGGACGTGACTTTTGCTTTCCTTTACAACTTTTGTACTAATCACTTGGATAAATAATAAACCAGCGTAACAGTATTAACGGTTTTATTCTGAAAGCATCGTGTTCCTACTTCCCATCCTGAGAACTATAATAGTAGAGTCTAGTGCTATTTGGCTGTAGTTTTCTGTAAGGTGCCATTCGCTGAACGTGCCCTACCACACTTAGCGAGATGCCATTCGCAGTGCCCATACCTCTCTTTTTGGCGTAGTTTAAGGACATACCCAAGTCCGGACGTAGTTTACGGACATACCCCGAGTCTGGGTTCATTATTTTATACCGAACAATGTTAGGAGGAAAGTTACATTTTCATTATTTTATACAAAACAATGTTAGGGAATAAAGAAATATTTTCATTAATTTATACAGAACAATGTTAGGAGGAAAGTTACATTTTAATTATTTTATACAGAACAATGTTACGAGGAAAGTTACCCATGTCAGTGTAAATTCACTATCAAATAATTTTTGAAGTAAGAGCAAATTCCGGAAAATGGTACGCAATTGTGAGAGCAACCAGATGTCGTAGTTAGAAGCTTGATATACTGTTTATATTTCTATATACGAGAATTTGGCTGCTGATCATCGGTGGAGGACAGAGTGATTGGCAAGCAAAACATTTCAGTTGAGAAAAAGAATGAAAAAAGTAAGGACGTTTTAATCATAAAAATCAGACAAGAGAATATCATGGACAAGGAACGTAACAGACTGGTTAGACGTGGACAGTACAGAGAAACTAATTCGCATGACTTCAGGAGGCCAATTCTCGGGCCGTTCGAGATGATCTCTATTAGACATATCTCGAAAAAAAATGGCGGATCTCGAACAAAAACTAATTTGCGTATTCTCAAAATCTCACACTCGAGATATCTCTACTCCCAGCGTTCGAGATGCAACGAGTGGTCGTAGCGATCGAGATGGTGTTATCACTGATTTTTTTGACAATTGATCTGCGATGGCGGAAAATTTCGAGAGGTTATATAAATATTTTATTAAAATATGTCGCTCTACGCAATGGAGTTAGTTGAAAACGTTATAAACGTTCGCCCAAGTTTTGGCGGACGATGCGGGGGGCGCAAGACGAGGCGCACCGTCGCGCGAAAATGCATTTGAAATGCGGTACGTTTCATTTGTGAAAATTTTTAGGCTCTTACTCGTACACTGATCAAACATGATTATGGAAAACACAATATTTTAATTTTATGTTTTATGTGCTTCATATCTTGCCATGTCTAAAATAAAATATTACTCAATAATATAATATGAACGCATTTTGTTGAAACAGTTGATGCAAGACTGGAAATAATACGTCAAAAAATCTTAACTTACGCCACTCCTTCCACTCCCTCTTGGAGCCGGGTATGCTATTTAGCTCCTCGGATAACACTCGACCGTCTTTCACCTTCTTTTTTTAGAAAAGGAAGCAGAAAACTTTCCCCGCCACAGTTCCTCATCGGTTTCCACTAGCGCGATAAGACGCACTTTTTGCGCTGCGGAGGGATATTTTTTTTTTGCCACTTCCATATTATTTTCTCAAACTAATAAGTAATAAAATAACTCAGTAATAAGGAGCCACTAACTACGTTTTCGTTTGGCAAGCCAAGCTGTCAAATAAAAAAAAAGCGCGATTTTGCGCTCCATTTCTCGTAGGTGTATTAGCGAGCAAACACTTAAATATTTTTGATGTCATTGATGCATTTGAATGTTGATTGATGGTTTTGATGTGTCAAAACACCATAACAATGCATTATATTATTGTAAATTAATAACACTTTTGGTTTTGGTATAAGAAATATTTAATTTAATAGAATGTTTCAAACTCGATTGAAAACAAACACAATCGAGAGAAACGGAACGCGTTTTGTAATAGACATTGAGATCGCCATTCGACAGTAATGTCTATTGTGCCCCAGAATACGAAATTTTGCATCCTTCGAGATTTTTGTGAGATTTTCAATAGACATTACGTCCTTCGAGATCATCTCGAAGAGTGATAATCTCGAACGGCCCGAGAATTGGCCTCCAGATAAAATGGCATATAGGCATAAGGTCGCCAACCTCCGGGATGGAGAAGGCACTTGAAGAAAGAAAGAAGAAGTATATATTACCACTAGAACAAACAATGCATATTATTGATGAAAAACTACGGGCGATATATATGAGCGACGTCATAACTATTAAAAAACAGGGTTATCCTAAAGTTGTACAAGGTTTTAAAATATTAATTTCATTGTTTAGTTTTAAACTGTTAATACGTCCCCAGAAAGGCGGATGCGATTATATTAATCATATACCAATAGACGTCAGAATGTCGAAGGTTAGAGCGACTTTTCGATCGACGTAGGAAACCAGCGCAGGCGCAAGGCGATACTGCTGCGTTTCCTGTCTGAATTTCTCCTTATTAGCTACGATTATCAAGGCAACAGTATATCTGCGTGATTTCATTTAGCTATTATTTAATAGCATGGAATGTTGTAGATACAATGTTTGTGGCAAATAACTATATAGTTCGCCTGATAAAAAGCGGCCACCATAGCCTTTGGACGAATCCATCGAGGTATCCTCGGCAGAGCTCATTTCACAGCCGGAGCGTTCGCGGGAGGGTTCCATCTGAATGGGGTTGCGGGTGACCAGACGAGATGAAATTAGATTTAGATGAGATCGACCAAGCCATAAGACCACCAAGCGACAACATCGATAGATTTAGTCTCTTATCCACCTGATAAAACTGCGTAGCAGAGAGTAACTCCGAAAGTTGTCGGGCCTAGCCGAGTTCCTTGCTAGAGCTAGCTAGCTTGCTATTTCAAAAACTTCTGGGTTATACAATCAAGAGTCAACAAGTCCGCAGTCTTGCTCTCTTCATATGACGGTACCTTCAAAACAGACCTTGATTGTTACATATTTCCTAGAGTTACAACACTCATACCTGAAAAAGCCTCGAACGTTCGTGACAAATCTATTCCTTCAGGGGTTTGTTTAGCTGATCCCTCTTATTATGAACCGTCTGCGATTGATATTCTGGTTGGCACCTAAATCTTTTGGAGCGTACTAGGTGCCGGACGCATATATCTTGGTTCTGACAAACAAGATCCATTCCTCTTCGAAACGAAGCTTGGCTGGATTATGGTAGGAGCTTTACATCAGCCACGTCTTAAATCACACAAATCTGTTTGTTTCTCTGTGAATGATCAGCAAACAGGAATAGATCTTTTTCCGTTTTGGGAGCTGGATACAATACCTTCAAAGCATAATCTTACTGTTGATGTAAATACATGCGAATAAATATTAGGAGATAGAGTGAACCAGCGACATAACAGCCATCAGTTCGATTCCCATCAGGAGCATCCTAGTGTTGCAAAAATGTTCATTTCTTCATGGAAGGGTCCAGGATATATTGGACTAAGAGCTGGCCACGTCAGATATGTTAGACAGCAATGAAACCTGTCTAGCTAGATTGCATTACCATCCTTATTGCTAGATCCGGGCATCTGGCTGCTTTTAATGAGTGGAGGTAAGAGTGACAGATCAACAAAGTTTTTTTAGTTGGAAAAAAATAATACCAAAATAGGTAAAAACTGCCGAAGTTGTGTCATTAATATAAGACAGGGCCTATAATTTAACATTAGAACAAAATCATTTGGCACTACTTTCCTCCAACAGAAACTTCTGGCTATGATATAATCTTATTAATTACATAATTTCCCATAATATTGTATCAAACCCAGAACTCTAGGATTTGTTTTATTCAAGTTATTTGCATTTTTGATCTCCACCACTTTACAGCTGCCATATGTCCGGATCTAGAAATAAGCATAGTATAGCAAACTAACTAGAGGAACCTCGTTGCTCTCATTATTGTGTCATATCTGACGTGGCCAGCTCTCCGTCTATGTCGCTTTACCGCTTCAATCTTAGGATTAAAAAAAAGTAATTGTTATTTGTTACCTGAGCGTCATCTTCCGGCGCGCTAGGTTCCTCAGGCGCCGCGGTCGTTGTGGAAGTCTTCGCGAAAATGAGGGAGGTCGCCCTGGCTGCTGACGTGGTGGGGATTTCCAGGGACAGAAGAGCTAGTAGTACACCTGAAACATATAAGTTACTTATTTTAATTATGGATGAAAAAATCAGTGTGATAAGGGTTTGTAATAAGGTTTATTGGGGTTATTTCGATTGGAAAACATTGGTGGGTAGTTCCGAAAGTTGACTCTTATTACAATGGGATACGAGCGATATTTGAATGATTTCGGGATGACACAGTTTGCGAAATTACCTTAATACACACTGGTATTTTGCGTAAAGCCAATTCAAATATTTTATTACACATTTTGATTTGCGATGCTTTAAGTAGTAACATTACTATAAAGATATAAATTGTTAACTGAAATAAAAAGCTCTCGCTTGCAGTTTTGCTATTTATCTTTAAATGTTTCTTTAATTCAGTGCTGTGATAAGTAAGTCTTACAACTAAAGGGAACTCAGACTTGAGGTGAATGCAACGTTGAATTCATCTATCATAGAAAAAAAGCGGAAAATCCACCATATAGCTGAATTTTGTCTACGGGCCCCATATAAAAATTCAGCCACCATACATACGTGATAGTATAGAATAGTATAGTAGTATGGTTTTGATCGGTTATACTCGACTGAGTAAAGTAGTTTTTTTATTTGATTTTCATTTTGTGAAATGTGCTTTCGATAGACTAAAAGCGTCCTAACGGACTGGCTGTTTGATGTGTAACCTCACTTCTTTTTCAAGTCAAAGGATTGAATATACTTATACCAATTTCCGATTTTCGACTGATTTTTGCCAATTATAGATGAATTCCACTCAAGTGTGTTATGCGTCTAAAATATAAGTAATTTGCAAAATGTATGAACCTACGTGAACATATGTATTAGCTAATGTTGCCTTCCTGAAAGTTAATTATGTCGCGAAGCGATTGCACGCAATTTTACTAACATATGCAACCACATACTTCCATTTACTTGAACGTGCGTTTTGGCATGCGAGTTACTTCCTCATTGTGAACGGCCATAAGAAAGTCGAGCTTGGCGGATTCGCGTTTCCTAATTATGGCTAGCATGTTGTACCGTACAACGGGGGAAGAAGGGATGGCGGGGAGGGATGTGTATCCAGAATTTATTTTTTCTCTTTAAGTAATTTTAAAACAAAATAACATTATATGCACTTCATATGGCTATACTCACTTGTATTTAGTGCATATAGTAAAGTTTACATGCAAAAAAAGTTATATATGTCAACCCTAGCCAAAGTGATATAAGTTTCACCGCTATGTGTCTGTGGTTTTTTTTTACCGATTATTCGAAGACGGCTGGACTGATTTGGAAAATTATTTTTTTGTTTGAAAGAGTCTGATGATGGATCCTGGAGAAATCGAGGGACCTCTTCAAATATTATATAGCTCGGGTATTGGAAAGGTATAGTCTAAGTAAAGTCGGTTCTTTTTTATTCAAAATATTTCAAAGCATTTTTTCTAGCGTACCTCTGAGACATATTTATTTTTAACAAAATGGCCGTTTAGGGGGATTTCCTAAATTATTAATTAATAATAGTTATGTCTCGATAGCGCAATTATAACTATAGACCTCGATAATTTTGTCGGCGGTTCTTAAATTCTATATTTAGTCTTGTACCATTAATTAAGTCGCTGGACAAAAAGATAAATGACCATGATACTTTTAAAGTCAAATAGGTATGAAGTTTCATTCATTTATTATAATTAAGTTGCACAACTATCAATTTCTAGTCAGGCCTTGACATAAAACCTAGGCTGAGTTCGACATTTAGAGCGTAACTTTTCCTTTTACAGACACTTCGAATGTTTATGAGATCATCTGCTTGGTTTTAAAGGTTAAATCTAGTGTAGTGTCTTTACAATTGAAAAAAAAAATGGCAGTATTAATAAACGAAAAAGCCAGTAAGGTCTTCTAAGACAGTTAACAAGTAGGGCTTCCAATACCGGGCAAATACCGGAATCCTGGGATTTACTTAATCATAATCATATTCAATCATTTATTTCTCAGAATATGGTACAATGTTGGTTAGTAGAGGGTGTTAAGTCAGGATACTCTGCCGTCAGGCATCGGCGTAGAAATATTCAAGTTCTATAATCTATACATACTTATATACAATATAATTATTATTTTAGAAATTCAGAAACAGAATAATAACATTTGTCAAGCAACCATATAAACAATTATTTTACTTCAAGTATTCAAGTGAGTTTATATGCAATTATAGCAATAAAGATTCCATCATATAAACAATTTCTTCTGGAATTGAGGTGTAGGCAGAATTTTAAAGTCATCTGGCAGTCTATTAAATAATTTTATAGCCATAAAATGTGCGTTTGAGTTGGCAACTTTGAGTCTTTGTACTGGTTGAAAAAGCTGTACTGGATACCTGCTAGGTCTTTGTTTATTAGTTACTTTGTCATGAAGTGGAAAGAGATGTGGATTTTTTTTTACAAATTTTGTCTGTTCCAATATGTACTGGCAGGGAAGTGGCAAGATTTTTAGTTCCTTGGTTTACAATGGGCGAGATATTTACTTCCATGTATAGCCCTGACGCACTGTTTTTGGGTAACAAATGCCCTTTTGATATCTGTGCTGTTGCCCCAAACGATAAGCCCATAACGTAAAATTGAAGCAACATACCCATGATACGCAGACAGTGCAGCCTCTTTCGATACTATAGATCTAAGCCGTCGCAATGCAAAAACGAATCTGTTTAACCTGGAGCATACACCTTCAACGTGTGCTTTCCAATTTAGATGTTCGTCCACGGTAATACCAAGAAAGGGTGTTGAATCAACGTGGGTCAACACATGAATAATTGTATTGAAATTTTACGCTAGACGTCGGCGAGTTGCGTGTTCTGAACTTAATCATTTTAGTCTTGGTTAAATTTAATTTAAGGCAATTGTCTTCCAACCATGTAATAGTGTTTTGGAGTTCAGTAACAGCTTCATTCTCTAAGTCACGAGTATTGCTAGATTTAATTATTAAAGTAGCGTCATCTGCAAATAGAATGCATGTATGTTTAAGTACGTCTGGCAAGTCATTAATATATGTCAAAAATAACAAAGGGCCAAGGACGCTGCCCTGAGGAACACCATAATCATTCGTTTTCGACACGGATTTGTATATCACTTTCTTATTATTAACTATTTCCGTCATTTCCGTGTACTGTTTTCTCTCAGATAGGTAGCTTTTGAGCCAATCATTAGCTGTTCCCCGAATACCGTACTTATCCAGCTTTGTGAGTAGAATATCGTGGCAGACACTGTCAAAAGCTTTACCCATATCTAGTAGTATTGCTAATGTATGTTGCTTGTTGTTAAGAGATTGAGTAATATGACTAACCAAGGTAAAGCAAGCATGGGACGTAGAGCTGTCCCTTCTGAAGCCAAACTGGTTAGGATGTATAACATTAGCTTTATCAAAGAAATTACTTACTTACATACAAAATAATCCCGGGATGGGAGCCCTGCACGGGTTCTAGTAGTTGCTCTACAAACTCGTTAAAAATATCCCCCACTTTATTCCCCTGTACTGTATAATACCTATTTATGACATAGATGAGAATTCAGCCAACTAGCAACAATATAAAGGAGGTACAAACTCCAACAAGATTCACTGAAGAGATGGCTTGTGAAAATTTGTGACCGTAATATTAAGATTGTCAGAGAAACTGCTGCATGAGTCGTTCTCGCAGCAGTATTGTAGGGCCATTTTTAGGGTTCCGTAGCCACAATGGCAAAACCGGAACCCTTATAGTTTCGTCACGTCCGTCTGTCCGTCCATCCGTCCGTCCATCCGTAAGTCATATTCATATTCATATTCATTTTATTCATAATATTCTCAATATTACATGTCAAATAGGTATAATACAATAATTACACAGTAGTCATTAGTCTACATTAGTCACAGCCTTAGAAACTATAAGACGATCGTAATAAAATTTAGACATAAGGTGTATTTCGTATGCTACTATTAAGTTATGTAGACAAATTGCCGAAAAAAATATTTTTAGCGGGGGCGCGAGCAAATAAAAAAAAAACATTTTTTTCCAAATATCAACATGTTGCACTTTAGAAATTCAGAAAAATTGTGTCTCTGTCCGTCTCGTCCTTACCGTACTGTCCACAAAAATAGTTTTGAAGATTATCGGTTAAGCTATTTTTGAGTTATCTCTAAAAAAACTTCTTCAATAGGCATCAGCCTTATAATACCTTTTGGTATTAGTTTGGTTCTTATTCCATTGAAGGTACGGAACCCTCCATTATGCGTCGTCCGACACGCACTTGGCCTGTTTGTTTGAGCTGGTTGTGTACCTATCCATATAATTATTGATCGGTGCATTCGGCTGACATGAAACCTGACTACCTTAACCCTTACGCAATAATCGCATCCACGCTGTGCTTTCACAAAAACACCTCGATTTTAAAGCCTTACCAGAAATATATGATCATGCGCCATGTTGCGGAATTTCATTGAAACTAATTTCTTGCACTGGCAATCATGTCACTGACAGAATGATATGAATGTGTGAGGGCATGTGAAAAGCTGTCACTTTTATCAGTGTCATTATTGCGGTTTATTTGAATAATAGTAAAGTGTTGAATATTAAATAATAAACGACACAAACTCCCAAAATTATTTACATAGTCAAAAACGAAACATTGTAAATAGTGTATGTAATAAACAGCTGTAAATAATACGCTGGGGAAATGAAACTATTTCGTGAAACATCATCAGAGCTGACAGGTAAACAAATCAAGATGTCACCACACCATAGAGAATAATGTGCTCTATGAGGAACTATACTGAACTGTTGCCATATAAATGAGTATAAATAATAGCGCCCTCTTGACAAAAATCATATATTTTTGGTCAGGCTTTACGTGTTTGCGTACCTATATCAACGACGTCATACATTGATGAGTATATAGTGTTCAATGAGAGTTTATGCATTTGCTACTAACCACAAGCCATTGAAGCTATAAATATACTACAAACAATCCTGTTTCATAATTAGACTCATATAATCACAATTAGCTACCACAAACCTGTCACCACGAGATCGGGGTGAACCGTGGTACAGTCGCCATCAGATATATCGGAGCGGCCAAGGTGGTCATAAATATCTGAACAACGCCTCTATTGTCAAAGCGATAAAGTGCATGCTCAAATATTTTGGAGTACCTTGGTCACTCCGATATTTGATAGCGACCGCACAGGCCTTTTTTTTTGACGCAGCAGAAATGCATTTACGCATTTCCCCAGGGCTCGGGGAAGGCCCATAGTGGGCCTCGCCCGTCCATAGGGGACGGGAATATCGACTAAAAACCCTGCGGCGTATCCGTCCATGTCGTTAAGGGGGGTGCAATGGAATCGTGAGCACGACACCCTCCCGACCGTGGTACAGGCCTAGGTCGAGTTTATAATTTTAATTTTAAGGGGTAAAACAATTTATTGGCAGAAAACAAGATACATAAGAAAATAAAACTAAGCTTTACCTATAAATTAAAACTAAAATTAAAAATAAATGCTAATTAAAGTAAAACTTAACTAATAACTAAAACTAAATAAAACTAAAAAAATTAAAAAAAATTAGGTGCCCCCGGCATGGTGCCAAGGATGCTGGCAGCATTTCCCCGCTACACTACTTTAATTTGAAATATTTTAATAGGATTTTTACTATTGTGTTTATTGTGTGTTAATTTAATTTAATTTAAATTATATTTGTACATATATGGAATTTATTCTGGATTAAAACAATTTCATTTTCATTTCATTAGCACGAAAAAACTGGTACATACTGTAAAAGGCGTCGCGATGACTCCTTTTTGCAGAAGTGACGAAGTCGAATTAAATCGTATGAATTGGCTAAAGGAACAAGTGGGTCCCTCATCGTCCACACACTGGGTCCTCTTTAAGCTCTTTGGCAATCTTACTCACCAGCAGGAACACAACACTATAAGTAGGGTCTAGTGCTATTTGGCTGTGGTTTTCTGTAAGGTACTTCCCCAGTCGGGCTCTGCTGCAGATTTGAGCGAAATGACATTCGCTGTGCTGTGCCCTACCACACATAGCGAAGTGACATTTTCAGTACCCATACCTCTCTTTTGGACGTCGTTTAAGGTCAGAATCGAGTTCGATTCTGTTTATAGGTGAACACAGATCATTATTAGTTGTGACAGTTGTAGCAGTAAAAATACGGCTTTTAGTGAACAAGAGATTTCCTTCGTCATGATTATTCCTTAGGACCCAAGGATTGATTTGAGAAGTGGAGCCACCAAGATTTTTGATGTAAAGTTTTACATTTTTGCTTCAGAATGGTGTCAAAATTATACCATAAACGAATTCAGCGTCCCCGATTTATACGAAAAAGGTACCAAATTGGCCTAGTAAGTTAACTGATGTAGATATCAAGATAAAGTTGAGAGCCTCCCCCCTAAAAATTTGTATCAAAAATCTTGGTGGGTCCACTTCTCAATTCAATTATTGAATCCTAAGGAATAATCAGGGCGAAGGAAATAATTACTTCACGAAAAGCCGTATTTGACCTTTTTATGGCGTACTAGCTTTTGCCCGCGGCTTCGCTCGCGTTAAATTCGGGATAACACGGTTCCCCTTTGCCCCCCGGAATGCTCCATACAAACTTCCACCCCCCCATTTTAGGATAGTGGGGGGTTAGAAACAGACAAAAAGTAGCCTATGTCACTCTCCATCCCTTCAACTATCTCCACTTAAAAAATCACGTCAATTCGTCGCCCCGTTTTGCCGTGATAGACGGACAAACAAACAAACAAACAAACACACACACTTTCCCATTTATAATATTAGTATGAATGCACACGCAACTATAGTATGAGGTGGCCAGTTATTGAACGGTGATCAGTTACTGGCGATTTTCCCTACATCCATTTTTCGAAAAAACCCGGAGGTCTGAATCCATGCTTACCAGTGTCCCAATATAAACCGTGGGCTGGAATAACCCGACAGATCTTAACCACGAATTTCTAAGACCAAAGGAAGGAAAAAATATTATGTGACTTCAGGTCAATTCCGCCAAAAAAAATTTGTTTTTTGTTATTTTTTCAAAATTTTGAATGTTTATTGCACATGAAAAGCAAATGTTATTAATAAAATTATCGCCTAAAACAAATTGGTACATTTTTTTTTGTAAAAATTTAGTTTCTGCAAAGTTTTCCTTGTCACTTTGATATCTGTCAATAAGGACGTGTAAACTATGTCCAATAGTGGCAACAACGCCATTACGAGTAGAAAGGCGTTTTGTGATGAGTTATAATAAAAAGTGTATTTTTTTAAATTGGTATTAACTCTGAAACTAGGCGTATTCCAGAAAAGTTTATAGGAGATTTTAGTATCTAAATATGATCAGGAATACACTGTTAAAATCTGTCTAGTTATATGGGCCCACGGTGTATAAAATGTTACCTTAAAAAATAAAGTCATTAGAACTTTAGAGATGACAGTAGAGCTCCTGGGCCGCGATTCGACATGCCAAACTGTGAGACGTGGATGTCACACTTGTATCGCTAGTGGATAGAGTGAAATCCATCTGTCCACACGTGTCCACACCTAACTGCCAAGCTGTCAGTAGGTCTCGCTAGAGCGTTTTGTCTATGGCTATGGCCACCATTTTAGATATCACTATTGAGTGATTCCACCCCAAATTTCAACTGTCACAAGTGTGATATCATAGTTGTCTCGCAAGCGACTGTCAGGTATGCCATTTCGAATCGAGGCCCAGGACCGCTTAGGACCGAACATTGCTGCTGCAATATGCTGAGTCTGAGCCTTTTCTTTATCGCGCACATTGCTGAACACATTGTGAACTTCTGTAGTTACCTATACTCGACTAGTGTTTACCTTTAGGTATGCATTCTTCAGCCTCTGTTTTTTATGTTGTGTAGTGTGGGTTTTGTTGAATAAATGTATATATATTTATCTATCTATCTAAAATGTCAACTTTACAGTGTTTTTATTTTTAAATATATCTTATTTCCTTATAGTCAATACTTACAAAATATGCTACACCCCAGGCATCTGTACCGAGCTCGCTTCATGGTGCCAGCTTGATCTGAAACGATACAGAATACTTTGTTAATTTCTATAATCAGATCAAATGACTTAGTTAATAAAAAATGTTAGCATCCGAAAAGTAGGTAGAGTATCGGGAAGAGATCGGTTTTTAGCGATAAGACCGCCTGTTGTTTACTTCTACTGTAAGTTGCTTTAATTTATGTAGGTAGGTGGGTACCTACTGGATAAAGAGTATTTGTATTTTATTTTAGGCAAAAATAGATGAATATGAAAAAAATATTGTGTCTCAACTCAAGGGAACAAAATGACGTATTGTTGTATTTGTTGATTAAACATTAAATTGTTAACGCAAGAGCGAAAATAACACGTGTTAAAATATATATTTCTAACTTCATTGTACCAAAATCGGATGAACAGTTTAGGCACTACGGAGGAACATATGTAAATACAAACATACATATAAAGACTGCTAAAATCATAACCCTTCCTTTTGGCAATGTTCCGTTCTTCCGTTTAGAATGGAAAAGTAACGGTAAATATTTTTGTATGGAGCGAGAACCGGTTTCCGCGCCCTGGGTAAGTTAGCTATATTTATTGCACACCACCTATTCGTATACGGGCCTTTTCTTCCCTGCTAAGAGGGAACAAAGTGGCACTTTTCTGTTCTATGTCATTCGTTTTTTTTTCGGCCAATCCGTCATTACAAACAAATTCCTAATGAAATTAATTGATTCATTATAATCAGTAGGCACACTAAGCACATATAAAGGTAAAATAAATATGATTCAACAATAACATCTTTTATTTAACACTTGCGCACAGCCTACCACTGATGGAACTCCACCCTTCCCCTCCTCTATGGTCATGCTTCCCACCGACGAAACTGAAATAAATACCCTTATAAACAACCTAAAAACCGATTGCGCTGTAGGATTCGATGGGATATCAGCGAAATTTGTTAAAAAATTTAAATAAGTAATAATACCACCCCTAACGCACACATGTAATCTAGCGCTAAGTACGGGTACATTTCCAAAGGTGTTTAAGAAATCTCAAATTACTCCGGTATATAAGAGCGGTGACAGGGACTGTGTAAATAATTATAGACCCATCTCTATTCTACCAACGCTATCAACAATTCTAGAACGCATCATAAATACTCGAGTAATAAAATACTTACAAAGCAAGAATATCTTATCTCCCTCCCAGTTTGGTTTTCGAGCAAAAATATCTACCTCTGACGCCGTACATGAACTAACTGACCACATAGTCAAAAAATTAGACAAAAAGCAAAAAAACTCTCGGAATATTTCTTGACCTTGCAAAGGCGTTTGAGACGGTCTCTGTCCCTATTCTTATATCGAAACTGGACAAAATTGGCATCCGGGGACTTCAGTTGGAACTCATAAAATATTACTTAACAGATCGCACACAAAGGGTTAAAATAGATAATTACATTAGTGACGAAGCCGAAATAACCCATGGCGTGCCCCAGGGTAGTATTCTTGGACCAACCCTCTTTCTAACGTACATTAATGAGTTATACCAGCTAAAACTAAAAAATGGGAAAATTATTACATTTGCAGATGACACTGCCCTTGTGTTCCACGGGGACTCATGGAAACAGGTTTTCAAAGACTCACAGAATGGTTTTAATGTAGTTTCAGAATGGCTAAAGCAAAATCAACTCACGCTTAATATCGAGAGAACCAAATATATCACATTCTCTATTAGAAACGATAATAACAAGGAGCTTAATCAAAATTCAATAATTGCACACACCGGTTTACACCCTTATAAATCAAAATGTAGGTGTTTAAAACTAGAAAACACACCACACGTCAAATATTTGGGTATCATGCTATATGACAAACTTAACTTTCAGGCACATATTGATCTCCTTACAACACGATTACGAAAGTTAATATACATCTTTAAAAACCTCCGACATGTCGCTGACCCTAAGGTCATAAAGACAGTGTACTATGCATTAGGACAATCTGTTCTAACGTACTGCATTAACTCTTGGGGAGGTGCGCACAAAACTCATTTATTGAAATTAGAAAGAGCTCAAAGAGCAATTCTCAAAGTAAGTAACTTTTTACCATTCACATACCCAACAGAAGACCTTTATAAAAAATGTCAAGTACTGACAGTCAGACAACTCTTTATCTCTCAAACAATACAAAAAAACACTCACAATTGCCATTAGATCCGTCCATCTAGTTAAACATACGCCGAAACAATAGAGTATGTTCTTCCGAAAAATGGACTAACTTTGCTCACAGATTTTTCTGTTTTCTTGGAGGTTTCCTTTATAACAAAGTAAATAGGGAATTATCAGTTTACCCCCTCACAAAAATATCCTGCAAAAAAGTGCTCTCGGAGTGGCTACAAAAACTTGACTATGATTCTACGGAAAAACTGATGATACCAATACAATGAACTCTAATCACACACACAAATGTACACGCACACACACACAAACACACTTGGCTCTTATTTACGTAAGTCTGCTCATTTTAGTTTTTTTTTCTGTTTATTTTATTTTCATTATGCAATCCGAAATTGTAAATTACTTGGTTATAAGTACATACCTAGTTTACTCGTAGCGACACTCGAGGGATTGAGGCCTGGTGACCTGACATACAGGTTTTTTCCTAGTTCGGGCACCAGACTTCACCACAAATCAATTGTACATATTCATAAAACACACTTGGCTCTTATTTACGTAAGTCTGCTCATTTTAGTTTTTTTTTCTGTTTATTTTATTTTCATTATGCAATCCGAAATTGTAAATTACTTGGTTATGAGTACATACCTAGTTTAGCGACACTCGAGGGATTGAGGCCTGGTGACCTGACATACAGGTTTTTTCCTAGTTCGGGCACCAGACTTCACCACAAATCAATTGTACCTATTCATAAGCTAGTATTAAAACCTATGTAATTACGTAATTATTTGTGGTGAGAAATAAATGAAATTTATTATTATTATTATTACTTGCATCCCTCACTACGCTCAGGAGTCTACTTTAGAATCCCGCGCTACGCTTGGGATTCTATTATAGACTCCATCGGTACGTTTGGGAAACAATACACGCCCTCTCCGTAAATATTTTATTTTGCTTCCTCGACAATCTACTATTTACACTATTAAATGTAATGACACCGTATTATAACTTTAAAACACGTATAAACACGATCCAACTTCAATACAACTCCAATGCATTAACAACGCAATATCACTACGGCATAAACATCTGAATCAGAAATATCAGAATTTGCTTGAGAAATATTCTAACGCAACTCCAATACAACTTCAATATTAGTTGATTGTTTGTTGTGTGTTATACATATTGGAGTTGCATCGGAATAATTTTCAAGCAAATCTTGATTCAGATATTTAGGCATTAGGCCCACTTATGGCAAGTTTAATCCTTATTTTATAGAATTGTTTGTAATATTTCCATGCTACAGAGCGCAGGCGAGACAGGTCGTTCACCTTGCGCGCGCGCGGCCTTGCGTTACTTTTACTATTATTGTTCGATCCGAAGGGCCGAGCGCTGCGGAAATCTCGTACAACTATACTATAGTCAGATCATGCTTATACCTATCGGCAGAAGTACCTAGCTAAAGGTATTCAAAATTATTTTAAAAATAAGGTCAAGTCTACGGTAGGATAAGCGGGGATTCATTTTGCAGTCGGACTTCTTGCTCAAACAGACTAGGAAACATGCATCTTTTTTACCGAGCACCAATAGTATTTTATCTACACCAATATTATAAATCCTCTATTCCGCGTTCGGAAACCGTATGTAATTACCACCATTATTGCAACCAGTAACGTAACATCTCTGACAGTGTGGTAAAAACGCATGAAAATTCATTACCCACGGTAACGTTACCAAGATCCGCCCTCTCCCCGAGCGCCGGCACGCGCCCGCGCGACCGCCGACACAATCGAGTTGGCGGTGCAATGGCGGTCATTCTACTGATTTCCGAACACATCATTTAGGATTTATAATATGTGTGTAGATAAAGCAGTGTATGCAACTGCACGTAATTAGGACTTATTACGTAACACTACTATTATACAATCGTGACATAATTAAGAGCTTTTCAGTCGAGTACCGCGTTTAGGCCTCGAAGCTTGCTGAGTGGCCTAAGTAAGGTACGAGATTGAAAAGCTTGATTATGTCACTATTGTATACAATATTTTTTCTACGAGTGCTCAATAAAATATAGGCAAGCCGGTAAGAATAGTGTTCGACGAAAGACCTGCTGCCTCTATACAATTGAGTAAGTTCTATCTCCCGGTGGATTGTGCCGGCGGCCGAGAAGGAGAACACGGGCGGTCGGGAAGGACACCAGTGTTACAATATTGTATGAAAATTGTTTCTACCATCGTTGGCGATGCTACAAAATGCGACCATAAAAGCTCTATCGGAAAGTATGCGCTAGTAGTTCGGTCTACACAATCTCAATTCAAGCATTACAGTCGATGAGTAGAAAAAGGGTATTTTCGTCGGCCGAGATAAAGCGAGGCTGCTTGCTATACGAGTCAGACAATCCTTGCTCGTACGAGTATATGAAATAGAGGCTTTTGAAGAAAATCAAACAGACCGTTTGCCTATGCGGCCTTGTTTCACTTTTACTATTGTTCGATACGAAGGGCCGCAACATGGCGGAACGAACAACTACTGGTTTACTATTTAAGCTCATTAGTGTAGCAGCATAAATATATACCCAATTAATAAGTACATACTACAAAATCATCTAACATTAGAGGACACAGTTCAGGTAGGAAAGCATATCAAACGTTTTGTGAAGCAGTCAGATTTGGATTTAATAATTATTTTTTTCTTTTTTAAAAACAACAGGTACATTGTATGTCTCTCAAGCTGTTTCGATATGTCTTCTTGAAGAACTACGCATTATTGTGTATCTTTAAGATCTAATGTATTACTGCTTTGAAAAAATAAGTCCCGCCGAGTTTCTTGCCGGTCATAATACTTCTCGGGTCAGGGTGTAGGGTTAGACTGGTGTAGTTTGGTGGTAGTTTTTTTTCCCCTCACGTTCATAGTGCATTGTATTATTATTCTTAATTGGTCTATCGATGTGCCGCGTCGACCCATATTGTGGCAGCCCTTTATAGTTCATTACTGATTCCCGTTGCATCTAGAAATTTCCGGATTCTTTGGGCTGTAATGTGTTGTACCTTATTGGGTTGCAGTAGGTACGTGTCGCCCTAGGTGGGTACTTCTTTTCGTGCATTGTAATGTGCCTAAATTGAAGAATACATTTATTTTTTCTGTTATTCATTATGAGTAGTAAAGTACAGACAGTGAAGCCGCCTTAAAATACTATTTTGTTTACTTAAGTACTTTCGTCAAAAATTTACAAATGACGTCTACTTCGTAGACAACAACAACGAGTACCAAGTCCGCCTCTAAGACCTCCAACTTCGTAGGGTACCAACCAGGCTACAGAGGCCGCCAATCAATCGGTTCCTTCCCTTCCGCGAAGTCGAGTAAAAAATATACCGTTGCGCGATACCGTTCGGCTGTCATCGACATATGGACAACAGACGTGACTTTTTTACATAAATATTTACAGACTGGACTTAATATTATTATTTTGGTATTTTAAAGTTTGTGCGCGACATTGGCCATCGGCTTAGGCAAAAAGAAGAGGACCCCCGCTCCGCCGCACCGGAAACGACAAGGGACGGTAGTAATTAATGACTGTAGCTTTTAGGTTTAGTATTTGCCTGTATTTTTTGAATATGTTAAATTTGTGATTGCAATTTTGTAATAAAGTTTTTAAATATTTTTGGCAAAACTGGGACTTAATCGCGTGCACTTACTTTTATTATTTTCCTGGCGTTTTGAGCGTGTCGTAACGCTCAAAACGTCAGAAAAATAACAAAAGTAAGTGTACGCAATTAAGTCCCGTTTTATGTCATAATAATGAATGAAAATCGTGTGAGTTTAAATCTGGACTTAATATTTCTGAGAATGAGATGGCTGATTAACATGGCGTTAGGCCGTATTTTAACTTTAAAACACGTATAAACACGATCCAACTTCAATACATCTCCAATACATTAACAACGCAATACAGCTACAAAAACAGTGTTATCAAAAATCCAAGACAATTTTGGAAAAATATGGTTTCACTAGTGGATCTCCCCAAGCCGAATATTTTAGTGTTAAACGGCTGTTGCACCGTTGTGGATCTCAACCGGACTCGAACCTGCGACGCTCCGTTGGTCACTTTCACTATTGGACGTACTGTTGTAATAAATAGGCATTCTCGAAGCGGCCTTGGTGTAATACCCTGGCACTGGCTGGAACGAGGGTAAAAGTTGCAATAATATCTGCAATAACAGAGTAGGTGGCCTAAACTTTCTGGCAGACCGTACAGACGCCATCAGATATATCGGGAGCGGCCAAAGTGGCCACAAACATCTGAACAACGCCTCTATTGTCAAGGCGATAAAGTGCTTGTTCAGATATTTTTGACTACCTTGGCCGTCCGACATATTTGATGGTACACTCAACTACCGACTGGAGTATTTCATAAAAGACGATTCACTGTTGTTGCTGAAGTAGGATCTATTGACATCAATTGTTTTTTCCAAATAGCTGAAAACGATTTTTCTTCGTTAAAAAAACTAGAGTAGGTATGTTTTTTTTTATTTTATACCACGACGGTGGCAAACAAGCCTACGGCCCGCCTGATGGTAAGCAGCTACCGTAACCTATGGACGCCTGCAACTCCAAAGGAGTCGCATGCGCGTTGCCGACCCTTTACAAAAAGGAGCATTCACTGTGTTGATGGCTAAAGGAACAAGAAGGTCCCTCATCGTCAACACACTGGGTCCTCTTTTGAGCTCTTTTTCTTCTTATTTGGTTGCAGCCTTGCAGCTAATTTTAGCTATAATAACGCTTAGTGTATAATATAGTATAGGTTTTACTTACATAGTTTTAAGGTAATGTATACTAACACTATGGACAAATGGTGTGAAATAAATTATTTGAATTAAATTGAATTGAAATTTAGTTGAACCAAATAATGACCAACTAAATTATGGATTATTTACGTATTATAGACGACAGGAAAAAAAACTTTTGGATCGAGATTTCAAAGCATATAACAAGCACATACAATTAAACATTATGCGCGACATTACATCATTTTGGTCATATGTTAAAAGCAACAGGGCAATGAACAAGCTATTTTTGGCAATTTAACCTCTACGGAAATAGCCGATAAGTTCGCAAATTATTTCAGTAGTGTTTTATTGCCAGATACCCCTTTGTTAGATGTTAACACTGCTCGACAACATTGGAATGCTTCCC
This sequence comes from Pammene aurita, assembly GCA_947086415.1. Classification (NCBI taxonomy): domain Eukaryota; kingdom Metazoa; phylum Arthropoda; class Insecta; order Lepidoptera; family Tortricidae; genus Pammene; species Pammene aurita. The sequence goes on from OX352312.1 coordinate 7,683,317, forward strand.
ATAACATTGTTTCAATCGACCATATAAACGACAATGATATACGAACTGCGATAAAGCGATTAGCTCCCAAAAACACGCAAGGTCTTGACTCTATTTCTCAATATCTAGTAAGGGACTGTTGCGAAGCACTTATAAAACCGTTATCGTATATTTTTAACTTGTCTATTAAAACACAAACTTATCCTTCAGTCTGGAAAATATCTAAAGTTCTACCAATTCACAAATGTGGTTCGAAATAGATAGATATTTCGAAAAAGATATTGAAAACTGTCGGCCAATTGCTGTTCTTTCAGTATTTGGCAAAGTGTTTGAAAGTATTATATACAAAAAAATATATCAGCAGCTAAAAGGGTGGTTTAATGACTCTCAACACGGTTTTATACATAACAGATCTACTACTTCAAATCTTCACAATATAGTAACATACACAGCTCACCATCTTAATGAAGGAAAACAGGTAGACGTGATATATCTAGATTTTAGAAAGGCTTTTGACAGAATAGATTGTGATGTTTTAATGAAAAAAATGGCTAAATCAGGTTTTTCTGAAATAATATTAAGGTTCTTCGCCAATTACATGTCAGGACGCGAGCAATATGTTACGTACAATGCAGCTAAATCCAAAATGTACCCCGTCTCTTCTGGCATTGGTCAAGGAAGCAGTCTTGGGACGCTATTATTTTTAATAACAATTAATGACCTTCCTGATTATGTTAAAAATTCATTAATTTTGATGTTCGCTGATGATGTCAAACTCGCTATGCCCATACAAGACCAATGTGATATAATTAAACTACAAACAGATATTGATAACGTTTACAGATGGGGCATACTTAACAGTCTATATTTAAACACAAGCAAATGTGCAGTCATGACTTTCTCAAAGGTATCGCACGACAACGTTCGATTCTACACATTGAATGGCGAAACCCTCCACAATGTCAAATTAATGCGTGACCTCGGTACGACTTTTGATACCGGAATGACATTTAATCAACACATTGTTCAAATTTGTAATAGATCTCGAAAAGGACTTGGCTTTGTAGTTCGACAGTCTAAACACTTTAATATTCATCACGTCATTACGTTATTGTTTAATGCATTTGTCCGTAGCTTACTAGTAAGTAACTGCATTGTCTGGAACCCGCACGAAAAAAATTCACAGATTTCGTGCCTCACACGACTATCGAGCACATTGGAAATGAATCTACGGAAGTCGAAAAAATATTGTCGCTGAGCGACGAGAAAGTCGGGATAAGGAAAATGTTATAAAATAAAACTACGACGTTGAATGATAATTATTTTATTCTTAGATTAATATAAGTATCCTCGACATAACGCCTGTGAACCAGATTGGGCAAAAATTAACGTGATTGAAACTAAAGTTAAAAATTAGAACGTTCGTAATCATATGGACATGATTACGAATTCAATCATGAGCTTTCTAATCTGATTGACCACCGACATGAGTAAATCATGTCGATTTTTAGTTTCACTCATGATTAGCTGAAGTGATTACATTAGTAAGACAGTATGCTTGGTTAAACTAACGATTTAGCTGATTAGATGATTAGATTTTGCGTAGCTACTAGCTCCTTCACTTTTTCCCTGACGAAACAGAGGCGGTACCTAGGTGAGTATAATATACATTTAGGATGAATGGCTATTTGTGACAATATTTCTAAAGGTATCATTTGGCGGTTGGCGCTTACGTCTTAAGTTGTATAGAGCAGATTCAATATTGAGCAATAAAAGCGTAAATGCCAGTGGCAAATGTTACCTTTACCAAAATATCAACAATTTTTTTTGTTAGTTTTTGGCATGAGTGTACAAATGAATGCTCCCATTTAACTTTGAAATGGCCCGTTCGGTTTTATTGCAGTTTCCGGCTACAGTTAAGGCAGCTATCACACAGCTGCGGTTTCCACATGCGCTTTTCATTCTCATTCTCATTCTCATTCTCATCTCATTCTCATTCTCATTCTCATTCTCGTTCTCATTCTCATTCTCATTCTCATTCGCATTCGCATTCTCATTCGCATTCGCATTCGAATTCGCATTCTCATTCTCATTCTCATTCTCATTCTCATTCTCATTCTCATTCTCATTCTCATTCTCATTCTCATTCTCATTCTCATTCTCATTCTCAGTCTCATTCTCATTCTCATTCTCATTCTCAATGAAAATTTCTACATATGTATCTGGTTCAATATGTGAAATTCAGAACAAACGCATTATTCAAGTAATAATATAAATCAGCTTAAGAACACTCTAATCATACATTCGTCAATCACATTGAACAAGTTAGTTGATTAGCGTTAATTTAGTTTCAATCAGCGCCCGTTGTTAACGATTGAACGTTGTTACGATGTTAACGAGAAATCGCCAAACGTGAATTATGCACCGTTGAAGAGTTCCGTTCTGATCATCATCAGCAGTTCCACTTCATCAAATGTCACTCTTTTGAATGAAAATGCTTGTTTGTTGATAAAAATACAAAAATCACTATGTGTTTGCCTTTAAGATTTGAGGAGTTCCCTCGATTCCTCATGGTTCCCATCATCAGAGCTTGAGCTTGACGAAAATTGGTCCTGACAATCTTACTTGCTTAACAAACACCGATGTGTGTTCGATAAGAGGAGGAACCGCCAAACGTGAACTATGCGTCGTTGAAGAGTTCCCTTCTGATCATCATCAGCAGTTCCGCTTGATCAAATGTCACTGTTTTGAATGAAAATGATTGATTTGTTGATAAAAATCACTACATGTATGCCATTAACATTTGAGGAGGTCCCTCGATTCCCCATGACGGAGTTATGGAGTAACAAACATAAAAAAAAGAAACAAAAAAAAATAATAAAAAAACATACACGCAGAATTGAAAAAAATGTGAAAAATGTCGTTCTGACTTTTTTCAAAAAGGTTAGGCTACAGGGCAGATCCTTAACCCCATCGTCGTTTTTTTAGGCTTAAATTGTAGCTGACTGAATTGTCCAGAGGAGTTCTTCTCACATTTTTGATATCATTCTTCGTTTCCAAAATATCGAACGCCAAAATCAAAAATTTGGAAAAAATTGATTTTTTTTTCACTATTCCGGCCATAACTTTTTTCTTTTTTGATTTTATCGAAAAATTCTTTTTGCATCTTACAGCTCTCGTAAATATGAGTCTTTTGAGCCATTTTTGAATATCATATCTTTTCAACTTTCCGAGTTATAAGGGGATCGCACTTTTTCGTGAAATCGGGGCCTATACTGGAACGAACGAAAAGACATTTCCAATGTCAAAAATACATTCTCCTGCTTGAAAAAATCCAAAAGTCATTTATTAGATATCTTTACTGGAAAATACATGGATACTATCCCTATATGTATCCTACACCATTTTTACTGGCAATGGTCTCATATCGAAGCCTAGAGGTCCGTAGGCAACTTGCAGCAGTTAAATACCTGTTCCGATTAATACGTGGCGCAATTATAAATCCGTTGCTTTTACAATACATTCAATTTAGAGTACCATCGCCATTTGTCAGAGCTAATCTTCGGCCTCGCATTACTCCACCTTTTGTAATTCCAACCACCAATACACAAACCGGAGTAGTGGCTTGTTGCACTCAACTATATCAATAACATCATTTTATTTAATCCTAACTTAGACATATTTTCACAGACAGAACCGAAACTCTTGGCTACAGCAGCCCGGTATCTGGAATTAAACTCCACACCCACTACAATAGTGTAATTAAGTACCTAGTTAAGTGATGTTATTTAACTAACTAGTCGTAAATTTATTTAGTATTAAGCTCAACTGTAAATAGTTATTAATTTCATTAAGTATATTCTGTAACCTATAACTTGCATATTTAGTTTAACTGTCAATGTAAGTTGGTTAATAAATAAATGAAAGAAAATAAATGAACCTGAACATTTTAAGGAAGTTCTTCTGGAGGATACAAACATTATTCTGTTGTGGTTTGTGATGTTTGTGTATGGGCTATTTTGAGTACTTGTATACCGTTGGAAATGTCAGAAATAAACATGGCGTTGCAACTCTAAGTTGTAGTTTCCATTTAGTTATTAAATTGATCAAGATACCTTTAATAAAACATATTCCACACTGTTTTTGTTTCTTTAGGATCTTCCACAACACATAAACTATAGTTGGTAGTTTTATACAGAAGCAATTATCTAATTTTTCTGTGGGATTTACATTAGCTTCACAGTCCTACGAAACGGTGAAACCATAGCGTAGCTAGCTAAATACCTACAGGTTTATATCCTTTCGATTTTAGGCAACAGGAAGTTTGGGTTCGAGTCATCAATAGGGTATTGATGGCAGACAATAGAGCAGAATACCCGTTAGAAGACAAATGCAAATTCCAGAACGCGTATCATGGTTGTCTTTTTATCGCCTTCACGTCTTGCATCACTTTCGCACTTACATACTTGTTAGAACGTGATAGCTATGGTGACAGGCGATAAAAATCCGACCATATTAGGCTAGCAAGCAATATTCTAAATTTAAAATAAAATCATGGCCGCGATTCGAAAAATAAACACACACACTGGACAGACACAGCTCCAACCCAACTCAACCCAACTCAACTCAACGCTATAACGACATTGACGTTTGCTATTCGAACAGATTTTCTGTCAACATTGGTCTCACATTGGTCACACATTGGTCACATATGTGAGACCAATGTTGAATGAAAATCTGTTCGAATAGCAAATGTGAATGTCGTTATAGCGTTGGGTTGGAGCTGTGTCTGTCCAGTGTGTGTGTTTAGTTTTCGAATTGCGGCCCAGGGGGCTTAGCCAAGATGATTATCGTTTGTAGAAAATGTATCGCCGCGCTATCCGTCTCTCTATCGCACTAATATGGAAGATTGATAGAGACCGATAGCGTATTGTTTTGTTTTCTACAAGCGATTGCCATCTTGGCTAAGCCCCCAGTTCTTTGCGGATTTGTTATCGATTATGATCTTCTATTGTCATCAAATTGACACCGTTAATAAATCGTTTGACATATCGTATTGTCATTGAGCGTGATTCTAGATGTGTTTTAACAATCTCATTTGGATGTCTGTTTGACATTGACTTGATAACCAAATGATAACTAAGGGCACATCATATATATAAGCCCAATTTCACTTCTGACGGGTTCAGTCGTGTTTAATATCAAATTTAAATAGCAATAATAAATTGCATTCTGAGAATGTGCCGTAAGTATTCTAATTTTAAAAAACATAAACAATACATTAAATATACAATATATTTCAAACATAACTAACACACAACAAATAATCAACCAATATTGAAGTTGTATTGGAACAAGCAAATTACGATATTTCTGATTCAGACGTTTAGGCGCTAGCTGTATTTAGAGTTGTATTGAAGTTGGAGCGTGTGTAAACGTGTTTTAAAGTTAGAATACGGCTCCATAGGCCTATTTGGCTTACAGAACATACAAAGGTTTTAGTCGAAATCGGCCAGGATCTTTATATCATCATCATTCAGGTATAATCGACGCAAATACATTTTTACACTCTTGCACCTTACTCACTTGTAATATGGTCCAAATGTTAACATATGTTTGACTTTGACTGGTACAAAGTTTTTTAGCAGGGAAGTCGGTTAAAGTTAGGGCCAGACGGCAGATAGGCGCAGGTTCTGCCTCTTGACCTTGGTTAAAGCGAGTTGTTGAAGCGAGCATGGCCGCGATTCGAAAAATAAACACACACACTGGACAGACACAGCTCCAACCCAATTCAACCCAACGCTATAACGACATTGACATTTCCTATTCGAACAGATTTTCATTCAACATTGGTCTCACATTGGTACAACATTGGTACAACATTGGTCCAATGTGCGACCAATGTGAGACCAATGTGAGACCAATGTTGAATGAAAATCTGTTCGAATAGCAAATGTCAATGCCGTTATAGCGTTGAGTTGCACTGGGTTGAGTTGGGTTGGAGCTGTGTCTGTCCAGTGTGTGTGTTTATTTTTCGAATCGCGGCCCATCTACATGGTTGACAACAAGCGCCCAACTTCAGTGTGTTAGAAGCGTGGCCAGCCAATGGTTGGCAGAGCACGCCTAGTCACCAAGGGCGTTTAAAGGTCATGTAGAATTTGGCATCAACCACGGGCTACATGGTTTAAAATCTCTGTTTTCTACCAAGGTCTCGTGGCAGAGGGTTGTCGTTGTATGCCGTCTGGCCTTAACTTTATGATAAAGATGTACATTAGTCTCGGGTTACGCGAACAGTCCACGCAAGTGTTACGAGTTACGACACGAAACGTGTCCGACACGAGCAACGACGTGCCCGGGACCCGAACGTGTGTCGAAAGCATATTGATTTGGGCTGATTGGAACGCTGTTCGCAATGCAGACTGCGAAAAATTTAGTGCAAAAGTGTACCTTAAATTCTGTAGCTCACAATTCCATTTTTAGTCATTTGTTTTTGATATGGATTTTTGGTTTAGGAGGGCAGAGTTGGTAAAGTGTGAAAAGAAAAATACTGATGACTCATTTTGTGTAAGTAGTTGTACGAAGCCACATACCACCTCAACCATGAGTGTTTCACTTAAGGATGCTTCACTCGCTATACCGTTCCGCGTGATCCTCGGAGGTCACGTGATGTTGTCTATACAAAATGAAGTGTCGGAAGTGTCCTGTAGGTCGGGGAACGGTACACGTTGAATCATTCTGCATCTGGATGCCAGGTTTTATTCGCGGTTTATTCTGAGAAACTATCAAGATTGTCTAAATCTCTTGTTCCTTTGCGCCACGACCACAGATACGATAATTTTGGATAAAGATAGGAGGTATACATACGTATATGTATAGTTATTTTATTTCAACTTTAAAATGAGTGGCACCCTCTACGTGACGCTTTGAGCACACTTCACGTACTATATAGGAGTCATTCATTTATTACGTAAGAAAATGTTGCCAATTTTTGACCACAGCCCTCTAGGTACGAAAAAAGAAGAATAAAAATCCTCCTCTTGTTAGAAGAAGGTGGAAGTAAGGACAACATGATCGAACCTCCTAAATCGTTTTACATAATTAATGAATAACAGCCTACGTACTATAGGTAGGGCACGTTCAGCGAATGTCATCGCTCAAATCTGGAGCAGAGCCCGACTGGGGAAGTACCTCCACCTTACAGAAAACCACAGCCAAATAGCACTAGACCCTACTCATAGTGTTGTGTTCCTGCTGGTGAGTAAGGTTGCCAAAGAGCTCAAAGAGGACCCAGTGTGTTAACGATGAGGGACCTTCTTGTTCCTTTAGTCGTCAACACAGTGAATCCTCCTTTTTGTAAAGGGTCGGCAACGCGCATGTGACTCCTTTGGAGTAGCAGGCGTCCATAGGTTACGGTAGCTGCTTACCATCAGGCGGGCCGTATGCTTGTTTGCCACCGTCGTGGTATAAAAAAAAAAAAAAAAGGTATTTATTCTGTTACCATATTTAAGCTAAATAGTAAATATTATACAAGGTGTAACAAAAATGCTGGTGATACTTTTAAGAGCATAATTTGTATCGTATTCTAATTATGAAATGATAAAAAAAAAATTTTTTTTCGTCCGAAAAAAAATTTTTGTACGGAGGGTTGGCATCCAAAAATTTTTTCTTCTACTTTTTCTGAGTCGCAATACGATACCCATTATGCCGTTAAACGGATCACCATTTTTTTACATCCTGAAGGTAGGTACACTAGGTACGTTTTTTAGGGTTCCGTAGTCAACTAGGAACCCTTATAGTTTCGCCATGTCTGCCCGTCCGTCCGTCCGTCCGTCCGCGGATAATCTCAGTGACCGTTAGCACTAGAAAGCTGAAATTTGGTACTAATATGTATATCAATCACGCCGACAAAGTGGTAAAATAAAAAGTGAAAATTTTTTTTTTATTAGGGTACCTCCCCTATACGTAAAGTGGGGAGTGATTTTTTTTTCATTTCAACCCTAACGTGTGATATATTATTGGATAGGTATTTAAAAATGAATTGGGGTTTCCTAAAATCATTTTTCGATAATGTAAATATTTTCGGAAATAATCGCTCCAGAAGTAAAAAAATATGCGTCCCCCCCCCCTCTAACTTTTGAACCATAAGTTTTAAAAATATGAAAAAAATCTCAAAAGTAGAACTTTATAAAAACTTTCTTGGAAAATTATTTTGAACTTGATAGGATGAATAGTTTTTGAAAAAAAAATACAAAATCATTTCTGAACTAAGTTTGTAATTTGACCGTATAAGCAGGTGTTTATTGTACCTGTAATTTCTACAAAATTACAATGAAATGACGTGCTTTCAAATAAAGTAAAAACGGTGAAAATCGGTTCACACAATAAAGAATTATCCCATAAAAATCATCTTCCATACTTTATGCTCGCGCGCAATAGTTTACTCAATTTGCCGATAGATGTCGCTGTACATGGAACTCTCATATCATATCCTACATGGCGGTGTTATTAACTCTTAAGTGGGGACACTTACTGTGACGGACGGAAAACTACGGAACCCTACAGTGAGCGTGGCCCGACACGCTCTTGGCCGGTTTTTTAATTAATAAATATTATCGGACTATCTTACACAAATCAACCTAGTCCCACAGTAAGCTCAATAAGGCTTTTGTTGAGGGTACTAGGCGACGATATATATAATAGATAAATACTTAAATACATAGAAAACATCCATAACTCAGGAACAAATATCCGTGATAAACACACAAATAAATGCCCTGACCAGGATTCGAACCCGGGACCTCCTGCTTCATAGGCAGAGTCACTACCGACTAGGCTAGGAGGCCGTTAAAAAAATATAAATAAATTACAAAGTGATTTTAAATAATCACATCGTCTGTAATTTGCTAGCCGTCAAGTTTTTGCTTGAACAGATATACAAATATAAAATTACTGACGGATTTTCCTCATACAAGGTATTAGAAGTAAATAATATAAGATATGTAAGTAGGGTTGCCATATGGAAAAATTAAATGTCCTGATAAAAGTCCTGATACTTTTTATAACACATATTTGGCGTAACTTAAATTTGTGTTTTGTTGAGTTTTTAATAAATACACTTACATTTATCAATTCATTCATTAAAACTGTGTGAACTTTGTAATAAACGTATCATAAAATAGTATTTTATACAATCGTGACAAGATCGTGATCGTGTGTAAGAGCTTTTCAGTCGAGTACCGTGTTTAGGCCACGAAGCTCGCTGAGGCCTAAGATTGAAAAACTTGATAATGTCACTATTGTATACAATACTTTTTCTACGAGTGCTCAATATAGGCAAGCCGGTTAGAATTGAGTTCGACGAAAGACCTGCTGCCTCTATACAATTGAGTAAGTTGCACGAGCCCCCCGGCGACGGCGGCGTGGCCGCGCGGGCTCGGGTAACAGTGTTACAATATTGTATGAAAATCCTTTGTACCATCGTTGGCGATGCTACAAAATTCGACCATAAAAGCTCTACCGGAGAGTATGCGCTAGTACTTCGGTCTACACAATCTCAATTCAAGCATTACAGTTGATGAGTAGAAAAACTATATTTTTATTCTATTTTATGATTATTTATGAGGGAATTTCTAAAAATGACACCTGCTAAGTCCGGCCGCAATCCGGACAAACCCACCAAAATCCGAATATGTCCGGAGATATCCTGGCGTATGGCAACCCTATATGTAAGGTACTTACCTACCATGCGTACTATAAGTGCCTGGTTGGTCACTTATAAATGTTAATAGTTGTGACTGCAATTTTTAATTGACCGACCTAGTAGTTACAGCTAGGCATATGGCATAGACTAGATTTCGGAAGCCGACTATTCCCCCCTTCTTTTTGGGGGTAGCCAGCCGCTCAGGGCTAGCCGGTTGGCTGCCAAGATTCTACGGTATGGTACAAACATTCAAAGGCTATGGTGACCGTGTGCCACCAGGCGGGCTCTATGTTTTTTTGCTAAAACATGGATTTAAAAAAATTGTCGCGTTGCGTGTAATGCGACTTGCAAAAGACAGACGAAAAAATATGAGGCGATGTAATAAAAGCTTCACTTTACAAATATAAATAAAAATTAACACTGAAAACTTTGACTGTTTGCCTGAGCATAGAGAGCATATTAATAATAATAATTGATCCTATAATTATTAGCCATGATCATATTTTTACACTGCTATTTAGGTTAAAATGCAATTAATGCAGTCAATAGCGGTTGACATGATTTAAGCGAAAACAGACGGGCCGTATATGGTTGGAAACTCATAACCCGCCTTATGCGAAGTAGGTTGAGCTATTGGGGCTAGGTCGAGGGCCCATAACCTTGGACTACATTTGGGTTGTTTTTTTTGGAATATACAGTTCAATGACATCAAATGACGGCTAGGGGGCCGATTTTTTACTTTCGAGCGCTCGAATTCAAGGAAATTAAGCACGAAAATATCGCACATTATCCTTGCATGAAATTAATAGGTTAAATAATGGTGATTTTAAATTCCTATCGCTGTTATTTTTAAAACATCTCAATCTCAAAAATTGCCCCCCAGGTCAATCTGACTAAATCTGCCCAAAGTAGGCTGAATCTATCTAAATATTGATTTAAGGGAAGCGATGTCTTTCATTGCCCTGAAGTAATACAGGATGTGTCTGACCTTTAGGCTCAAAATGTAAACGTGACTTTTTTGCAAAAAAATATCCGTTGTATACAAAAAAAATATATTTTAAATACCGCGACGTTGGCAAACAAGCATACGGCCCGCCAGATGGTAAGCAACTATGGACGCCTATGGCCGTCTGCAACTCCAGAGGTGTCATGCGCGTTGCCGAGCCAATAATTAATAATTAATTGCAATTTTTTGAAACAGGTAGCTGTAAAAGTAGATTTGCAGACTTTTTTTGTCTTTTTACTTCTTAGAAATATGTTGTCTGATGCACAGACGCTTGTAATACTGAACGAAGATATTGTAACTTTATAAGTAAATGTAACTATTAAGTAAAGAAAATAAAATAAAATGATTCTCTACCGTATCTTTAAGCGCTACCTATAAAATATCTACCTATTCGCGTTTCGTGTATTTAATGTAGATTATGATAAGATAAGATAAGATAAGATAAAATAAATAAATAAATATTATAGGACAATCTTACACAAACTGACCTAGTCCTACAGTAAGCTCAATAAGGCTTGTGTTGTGGGTACTAGACGACGATATATTATAGATAGATATAGATAAATACTTAAATACATAGAAAACATCCATAACTCAGGTACAAATATCTGTGATAAACACACAAATAAATGCCCTGACCAGGATTCGAACCCGGGACCTCCTGCGTCGTAGGCAGTGTCACTACCAACTGGGCTAGGAGGCCGTCAAACGATAAGATAGCTTTATTGTCAGAACTGTGTACATTTAGATGTTGTGGGTAAAATAAAGTCCAACAGCTTGCCCATTTCGGACGTACAATAATAAACTTAAAACTAGTCAAATATACTAAAACAATAACAACAATAGTATTTCAAAATAATTTTAACCATATGTACATATAAAATATTCATTTAGATTATAGAAACTTTTTATTAAGGTATTATTATGTGTCTACTTATAATTTATATGAAGTAACCGATAGTGGGTATTATATTGCACGATGACGAAACAGCCATGTTATTATAGAAATGACGATTGCTACAATCTATTCATTAATTCTAAATTTCTCTAACAATGGGTATAAGTGAGTATCTACTCATTATATTATATCGCGTCACGTCTCTCGTTGTCACTTCGTTTTGTTACAATATAACACCAATAAATTATATAATGTATGAAATAATGCAATAAGATGGAAGTTTCGAGCGTGTCTGAGGCGTTTGCAAAGTTATTACAAGAGAGAAAATATACTTGGATTTTCTACAAGGGCCAGCTTAATGTGGCAATTTTGTAAAAATTTGTTACTTAAATAATCAGTTTTTGACTGATTTTATCGTTCTTGTTTTTAGGGACGAATGTTTTTGTCGCGATTTCAGGGTTTATAGTTGGAACTGTGACCTACATATGTAGATAATGAGTAACGTTTGCTAATACATCCTGTATAATTGGTTGCAAGAAAACTGTTTCGCCCTTAGTAATTAAATTATAAATTTAATTATTATGCATTTTAAAGGATTGAATTAAATATTTTAAAAATTTAATAAACGACCTAGATAAGATATGGCACGACGCTAATAACTAAAACATGAACTAAAGTACATAACTATATATATAATGTAACTAATTGATTGACAACACTGCAAGCGCTGAACACACGACCTGCCATCACGCTCAATATTACACCAATCCAAAACGACATATCTACCTTATATATTCAACACACTTAATACCTTTCGATCCTGCGTTTCAAGCCACGCTTCAAAAATATAGTATGTCTACACAAAAATCATAACAATTTACGACTTATTCTAAGTAAGTGCTGTAGTCTTCTCAATTGAATATCGTCGTATGTACACACAGTCTGCAGTGATATATGACGTTTTGTAATTACAAACAGTATTGAGGTTAGGCATGAGTGTTTAAACATGCGCAATGCATCTTCTGTTGCAATGAGTTCCCTTTCATCACGACGCATCCCAAAACAGTTTATTGAAATGCAGAATTTATGTGATTTTTGACATTTGATAAATATTATTGGGCTTTTATTGTTAAGTCGTGAGATGCTGGCTTCACGAGGATCAAGTTAAGAGCCCTTTAATGTGTACAATAAAGCCACTGGTAAATAATTGTGATAATTTAAATTTAACGATAGTTAAAACTAAACAATAGGCACATTGTCTGTCTCTCAAGCCGTTTTGATATGTCTTCTTGAAGAACTGTTGTGTATCTTTTTGACTGTTTAGATCTACTGTATGACTGTTTTGAAAAAATAAGTCCCGCCGAGTTTCTTGCCGGTCATAATACTTCTCGGGTCAGAGGTGTAGGGTTAGAACCGGTGCACGGTGGTAGTTTTTTTTTCTCTGACGTTCATAAGTGAGTATTAAGCAAGTTATTTCATTGAATGGAATCTAAGAGTGCACTGTATACAATAACCTTTCACCGGCCTCCAACATTGAAGTCGTTGAAGTCGAAGAGATTAACACATTTAAATAAAAGTACCTGAAGATGAAGATACAACAAAATTACTCGATTCTGGAGAACCCAAATACCAATAAAGCCGTTGTCCAGCCAGACATCAGAATAAGACGGTTGACTTGATCGATACACAGCGTGATAGTGTCAGTATCTGTTTCTTTCAATATTGTGGTACTAAAAAGTGATGATTGCACTATCCCGTGGATGACTCAAACCATCATACGCCCACAGTTCAACCACCCCGTACATGCAAATATTTCATTGTGTTTTCATCTGGAATTTCAAAGGCAATACTGAGAATATTTTTTTACATTCAAATATTGAAAAGAAATGCCTTATCAGGTATTCAAGGCAAGGCTTTATGTGGCTAAGGTAGATTTTGTGGAAATATTTTATGCCCACTATTGCCATAGTTCCATTATATACGATATATTTTATATAAGTACCTACGTGAGTATATAAACCGGTCTTGGAGGTCTTATTATAGATGCCGAAAAAAAATTACGTTCCCTTGTTTGTATTAGCAAATAAACTGCTAAAATGGGTGCACTTTTAAATTATACCCGGTATAATCACTACATAAATACTCGTAGTATAAAACAAAGTCACTTTCCGCTGTCTGTCCCTATGTATGCTTAGATCTTTAAAACTACGCAACGGATTTTGATGCGTGATTTTTTTTAAAAGATAGAGTGATTCAAGAGGAAGGTTTATATGTATAATACATGCATAATATAGTAGAAAACACTGATGATTTTAGAGGTTTCTAATGTAATGTCGTAAATAAACACAATTTTTTGCGCTTACATTGCAAACGCTGGCTGAACCCTACGAGAGAGATCAAAATAATGTACTACAGTACAGTATTGTACACCTTAAAAAGGTTATACAAAAAAGTCCCGTGCGAAGCCGGGGCGGCTCGCTAGTTATCTATATACACGGTGAATCTGAGTAACCCGACAGATTTTAACCATAAATTCCTGAGGTCATAAGGAGTTGAATGTTATATGTATTTTGGTAAATTTCGCCAAAAATATTATTTTAATTTTAATGTTTTTGAACATAAAAACATAAATGTTATTGATAAAACTGTGGATTAAAATAAATTGGTAAATTTTTTTTCGTAAAAAAAAGTTAGCGTCAACCGACAATGAGGTACCTTTTACCTGCAAACGTCATATATATAAAACAAAGTCGTGTCGGCTACACCATTTATATATGTATAACTCAAGAACGGCTGAACCTATTTTAACGATGTTTGATTTTTTGGATTCATCTCCACCCCGAATAGAAAATAACTAATATTATTATATATAAAATATAATAAAAATGTTTGATGTACGAAATTTATATAGAAGTTGGATATAGAAAACTACCACCAAATAAAACACTTTTTGTCTATTAACCAAACTCAAGTAATAGGCATAATATGTAAACGATCTTTTTTAAGGTTTCGTAGTCAACTACAAACCCTTATAGTTTCACCATGCCCGTGTATACGCGGCTTAGCTCAGCGGTCATTAGTAGAACGAATATTACTACTTCCTAGAAATCGAAAATTTGGTATGACTATGAGTATCATCTCGAATAAATTGTTAAATAAATACAAAAAATATGTGATAGGCTTTAACTAGAAAGGGGTAATTTTTCCCTTCAAATGATGGTTCTGAAATCCCCTATGATTTTATTAAGTTTAACAAGATGAGCGCAATGTTTATCGGTTTTGTACTGAGTAAGCCTATGTTGAGGTTCATATAAGAGTATTAGACATAATTATATAGATTTAGAATATTAGTTAGGATACTAGTTTTATTAACAATATTTGTACACCATGCATTATGGTAAAAGAAGGCTGGAAAAGCACATGTAACATCAATTTATACCCTTTTTTGTACAAATAAACTACTCTATTCTATTCGATTATATTCTATTCTATTCTTTTCTATTCTATTCTTTGCTCTTCTATTCTATTCTATTATATTCTATTATATTCTATTCCATTCTATTGTATTCTATTATATTCTATAGATTCCTGCAAGCGGGATATGGGATAAATCCAACCGGTTGGGAAGTACGCGCTAGTAAGAGACCAAAGTGGCGCCGTGACATATCCGATGGAATGGCGGAGCATTACGAAGCCTGGCTCAATAACCAAAGGCAGAAAAGGCTCCGCAGTGCTGCTGTTCCAACTCCTGACTCACGTTTCACCTGTGACAGATGTGGCAAAAGATGTCGTGCTGCCATAGGACTACTAAGCCACAGAAGACGATGTACAGGCATCATCAACTGATTCAATCCTCACACTGCAACAATCATCTGTTAAGATGTTGTGGCCAATGAATGGTGATGACTGAGTAAGCAACCCAGCAATCATAATACTTAATATGTAACGAGACTGTGCATACCTAAAGCGTTTAAGTGCTCGTTTTTTTCAATTAACTGATTAACAGACACGATCAAAGATAATAATTATTACAATTGCAAATAACCTAAAAACCGAAAGTGTGTCAAAACCTACCAACATCAGCAGAGTTACATAAAGTAGGTAATATCTTGTAACAATGAAACCATGGACATTGTTACCTGGTTTCATTCGACAGTCAAACACAAACAAACTTAGTACAAAGACAAGGAAATGGTAAAGACTGGTCTTCAAATAATTCTACAGAAAAATAACTAACATCACTTAGGCTACTCCAAGAATCTAACTAATGTAAATGCCCGAGCTACTGTAAAAAAGATTAAAATCACTATGTGTCTATAATATTCGTAAAGTTCCCTCGATTTCTTCAGAGTCCCATCATCAGATCCTGACCTGATGACAATGGAACCAACTGTCAAGTATACACTTTCAAATAAAAAAATAATTTTTACATCGGTCCAGCCGTCTTCAATTACTCGGTAAAAAATAGCAACAACAAAGATCCCGACGAATTGAGAACCTGCTCCTTCGAAATCTTGAAGTCGGTTGACAACATATGTTGTAGATATTTTGACATTAAGTATTAAATTGTTTCTTTTTATAAATGTATAGTTTAAACATATAAATAGTTGACATCTATTCATAAATTCTTGCTCTCAACTCTTAAAAATCTCGATTGAAATTGTGTCCATGTTGCATGCTATAAAAATAAAATCTTAGATGTAAGGTGTATCTCACCAAAAACATAAATCTAAAAAAGGAGAGTCAAGTTCAATACAAAAATTATGCTTGGCTGTGGGCTTCGCCGCAAAAAGAATGGAGATCTAAATGAGTGCCAAGTTCTATGCAAAATCCAAATATGTATTTATAGGAACAAAATAACATTATGAACAAGTATTAAACACAATTTCTTTGCTTTATTGGATACCTATAACAATTGCTGTTATTTAAAAATGTCAGATCTTATGTAAATCTAACCTACTTTAAGATCTGACATTTTTAAATAACAGCAATTGTTATAGGTATCCAATAAAGCAAAGAAATAGTGTTTAATACTTGCTCATAATGTTATTTTGTTCCTATAAATACATATTTGGATTTTGCATAGAACTTGGCACTCATTTAGATCTCCATTCTTTTTGCGGCGAAGCCCACAGCCAAGCATAATTTTTGTATTGAACTTGGCTCTCCTTTTTTACATTTATGTTTTTGGTGGGATATCATTACTTTTTGTAAAGAAAACTAGGCAAGTATTGAGATTTAATGTTTTTTCTTGCGTTTCCGCTGCATGGTTTTCTTTTTTATGCTACTGTCTATATGCTATTGGTGCCGCGCGCCGCCGACGACACACCGTTGGCCGGTCGTTTAGCGCGTATTACAAGTTTTTTGTATGGGGACACCACTTATTTTTTGACTTAACTTTATTTTTATATTTCTGTTATGTAGCAAATATAATAATACATATAGTTTCAAATATCTGCTTGTAACGGTTCCAACGATACAATTAAAAAAAATTTGTATGGTGACCCCCCCTATTTTTTTAACTTTTTTTTATTTTTAGAGTTTTTCCTACGCTTACACACAATTAACGAGCTGGATTCCAAATTTCATTATTCTAGGTCATCTGGAAGTAGGTTAGATTTAGGTACTATACGTCAGTCAGTCAGTCAGTGCTAAAATTTACGACTTTTTGACCTTCATATCTTTATAACCGTTTGAGCTAGTTTCATGAAATTTGGGCTTCTAGATGTCCTTATGGATATAATTAAACACACGTAGTTTTACGTGTTTACGTTAAAGTGGTTTTGAGTTATAGAAGGGTCAAAAGTGGCACCAAGTGGTTCGTGTAATATACACTTGGCGCTGGCTAGCCAGTTGCTTTGCTTGAACTTGGCTTGACACGCTGCCGCGTGTCTAGATATTTTTTTTGCATGCTGCAATTCAGCTAAATGTGTGATACGCTTCAATGTAATATTTTTAAGACCTTTTGTTAACCACATTTAAAGCAAATAAAGAACTTACTTACTTACTATGTTTCATAATTATATGGTCGACTGTGCCGCATAAAGAGGGGTTTGTTACAAAAATGTACAAATAAAAAAACGACAGTTTGGGCACAATCTTACTTAGACCAATAACGAAGAAGAAGAAGAATGAAGGCACCATGACGTTAACGTATTACGTTAGGTCTGTTTTTATTGATTTTGTTTTATTTCCATATCTTAGAAAATCAATAAACACTTTGATTAGTCTTAATTCTTTAATAGTCTTTACAT
Source organism: Pammene aurita (assembly GCA_947086415.1). Taxonomy (NCBI): domain Eukaryota; kingdom Metazoa; phylum Arthropoda; class Insecta; order Lepidoptera; family Tortricidae; genus Pammene; species Pammene aurita. The sequence goes on from OX352312.1 coordinate 7,701,154, forward strand.
ACACTTATAATACCTATTAGATCTTAAGTGCTAATATTCAGGCTATGTATACACAGGTGTAAATGTAGTTGTTACTGACCTTTTGACACACTTTATTGCGTATGTGTTCACTTTATGTAACTAAGCGAATGAGGCGTTCAAAATAATCTACACACGCTAAATAACAATAAAGTCAAACTAAGATCGTTTGGAGATCACGACCCAACACGTGATCCCTGGGTGAAGCTAAAAGAATAACAAACTTGGCAACTGCACTTTTGTGATTAAATTTGTTGAACCCATTCAACACCTCCTCACCTCCTTTAACTACTGTCAAAATTTGGAGCGATAGGCTCGTTGATAAAAGGCCAAAAAATTGCAATTTCAACTGGTCTTAAAATTTTATGCGCCCACCAGAATGGTCTTAAAATTGGTATGTAGGTTATTTGATGTGGGCTAAATCATGTGTCAAAATTTGGAGCGGTAGGCTCGTTGATAAAAGGCCAAAAATTGTATTTTCAACTTCACGCCATACATACTTGTGGCCATTTAAGACCTTTAAGACTTATGTTTTCATGATCTCCGAGATGGGCTCTACAACGCTGTATGGAAGAAAATTGGTTAGTTTTTTGATAAATTTCCAGTAAGGCGGGCTCCAGCACTATTCGAAATCTTGAAGTCGGTTGACAACACATGTTTCATAATTATATAGTCGACTGTGCAGCTTAAAGAGTACTTGTTATAAATATGTACAACTAAAAAAATGAGAGTTTGGGCATCTTACTTTGTTTTTGCCCAGGGGCAAATTTAACGAGGACACAGCGTTCAGTATCATATCAAATCAGTTGTTGCATTGAGGTTATGTTATTGTTATTGCATCGGAATTGGGCAAGCATTGCTTTAGAACTAAAATGTGGTTATATAATAGTTTTATAAGGAGTGGTGGTTTAGTAAGAGTTAACAAGTTCGTGTTATTTTTATAAAGTATTGTTCAATTTTACTATCTTACCAATGAATATTTGAGGGTGTAACAGAAATACTGGTGATCCGTTTAAGGGTATAACTGGTATCGTATTGTGAGTTAAGAAAATGTAGAATAAAAAAAATTTTCACTCGAAAAAAATTTTTTTTATGGACAAAATTTTTTTTGTCCCAGATGGCCAAAAATAAAATTCTTGTTTTTTTTTGTAATTAGAATAGGATACCAATTATGCCCTTAAACGGATCACCGGCAATTTTTTTTCCACCTTGTATAAAAAAACATCATGTCAAATAAAAAAATCATTGGATTAAATTACCCTCTTATTCAAAAACGTCTCTCAGGGTTCAATTAGTTAGTTTGTGTTTTGTCCCTATCTGTCACTTTGACAGTTGTATTTGTAAGAAACAGATCAAACATATATTAACTAATTTAGGCCTGAGATACGTTTATAAAAAAGGTGGTAAATATATAAATATGGCACAAGGATAGGTATACAAGTTACAACGGGACATTCAAATATTAATTGATGCTGCACTTGTCAGCTTGTCACTATAGTATCAATTAATATTTGAATCAATGGTACCAGCGGGGATTGAACTCGAGACCTCCGGATTGAAAATCGGTCGTGTTACCCTCAGGTTACCAGCGCTTCATATTTATTATTACACATTAACGCTTATTATTACGCTTCATATTTGTAATAACGGGACTTAACCGCGTATATATTTCTTAAAATTACCTTCGACGTTTCGAGGCCGACATTGTCCCCGTGGTCCCGAAGAAAGTCTTTAAGTCTTTCTTCGGGGCCACGGGGACAATGTCGTCCTCGAAACGTCGAAGGTAATTTTAAGAAATATATACGATATATATAAAACGCTACGCTAGTTTTTACATCCGGTTTCCACAAATCGATCGGTCAACTAATAGCAAGCAATTAAGGAACACTACATACCTACCCTTATACTGAGTAAAACTGAGCTAAATATGTTGTCAATAAATTATTTTTAGACGATCTCTTAGTTGCGTTTCTGTCTGTCTGTCACACAGTCCATTTTTTTCTGAAACTACCGGAATAATTAAGCAGAAATTTTGTAAGTTGTGTAGGTACGTAAATAAGGCGGCAACTTGCAGGTGGACATGTAACATGAATTTTAAACAGGGTGCCAATTTTAGGGGGTAAATTAGAAAACGAAAAAGTTTTGCAAACTATATCGTGTGATATAATATATATGAAATAACCAGAAACTACTACAAAATATTCTAACATTTAGAGGACACAGTTCAGATAGGAAAGCATATCAAACGTTTGGTGAAGCAATCAGATTTGGACTTTATTATTATTATTATGACAAAAACGGGACTTAATCGCGTACACTTACTTTTATTATTTTCCTGACGTTTCGAGCGTGCCGTAACGCTCGTGGTCGCAGGCAGACTTTATTATTATTATTTTATTTTAAGCAAACAACAGGTACATTGTCTGTCTTCCAAGCGGTTTTGATATGTCTTCTTATAGAACTAACCATTATTGTTTATCTTTAAGATCTAATGTAAGTATTAATGTAAGTATTAAAAATAAGTCCCGCCGAGTTTCTTGCCGGTCATAATACTTCTCGGGTCAGAGGTGTAGGGTTAGAATCGGTGATAGTTTTTTTTTCTCTTACGTTCATAAGTGCATTGTAACGTGCCTAAATTGAAGAATAAATATCTTTTATCTTTTTATAAAAGCTATCTTAAAGGCTATATGTCGGGAGAATCTGGAATAGGTACATATATACATGTTAAAATGTGTATATATAGTCAAGATTAATGGCGACCACTATTCTCATTAATAGAAAGAACGTATGTTACTAATGACCACAAAAACATGTTTGTATGTCTGTGCTAATTATCGAGCCGGCTAAACAAGATATCATAGTATGACAGCAAGGTTTTTAATGACACTAAATTACCTTGACACCGTTAATTTTATGTTTCTAGCTGGCATCGGCCCTTTTGACAAATGGACCACAGATGCGATACAAGTTACTTGACAACAGATAGGTACTCCCACTCGCGAAGAAAGCGGTGGGGGATCATTAAATACTATCTGTGGTTTTCTTGTTATCGTTTATTTTCGCAAAACAATTTACAAAGAAAATAAAAACATTAAAAAAAAAACTTATAATGAATATATAAAACTTATAAATAAAAAATTTGGCCGAGGTCTGCACCGCACCGTCTCTGTGGTTTGTATGTTTATAACATTTTACAACCCGGAATTGGTTATATTAGTAAAAAGGTTTTTTTAACACAGTTGCTCAAAAAAGTGCTTTTCTAGCAGTTGTTTATCGTGCTGGAAGCTCGATTTCTCGCACTAGCGCTTTTTACTTGTCGATAGTCAATCGCCGCACCGCACCGCGCGAGATCGTTCGGATATATAGTACTAAAGTAACCTCAAAGTGGCTATTTTCCTTTTTCTAATTTTTTGCAACTCACAACACTCGCCTACGGCTAGTGGCAAAATGTCTCGGAACTCGTGGAATAATGACATCCTCTCCGACCTAGTATCAGTACTATTGTTATTATTTTGGTTTGTATTTTCTATGTATGTCCAGAAAAAAAAGTCTGCCGCTATTAATCGCTTTTCCTTACACTTTAAGATCTTTAACTTAAGCGTAAAACCCTTCTATGTTAAACAAGGCAGTTTTCCCTATTATTAGTTTTTTTCATAAAGTAAAGCTTCAGAAGAAATATGTAATGTATACCTACTTAGGTGCAACACTTTTAGTTACGTTGTGAGATGTTAACCCAAATTAAGCTATTACATAACGTATAAGTAGTTTAACTTTTATTCACGTCTTCAATACCACCCTGTATAGTGTAAATCTAACAACAAATACAGTTGTTATCGACATTTTATTGCCAAGCAATGAACAAACAAAATGCATCTTTTTATTACCACCTAGTAAACCTCTAAAACAAGGTATATACGTAACAAAAACATTTGTGCAACATAATAATAGTACTGCGATTGCCTTAGAATGAGAACTCCTAGGAAGTTATTACTAGTAACTAAAATGATGGCGTATTTACTACTATAGCATTCGGTTATAGTTTTCATACATTGAAACTCGATTACTAGCCAATGATATGATCGTCGCATTTTAACTTGACTCTTTAAGGTATTGTACCACGGACCTTCTGAATCCATCAATCAGCTTTTGTGTGCTTTAAATTACAACATTAGAATTTTGAAATAAAGCTTACTTTTTTAGACCATATTTAAAAAACATAAAACTTAATGTTTTAATCCAGCCCTAAAACATGTACCTAGATGTTTTTTATCGTATGGCTACATGTCACTGGATATAGGCATTTCTTCTCTGGGGTGTAGTATGAAGAAAGTCCAGTGAGTGCTGCGAGGTCCAGATGGGACAGTGCAGCTGCCAAGTTTGTTACTCTTTTAGCACCACCCAGGGATCACGTGTAGGGTTATCTAAGGTGTTTCCTACGGACGCAACGTAACACTGATCCCCCTTTAATCTTGAACATGTAGATATATAAAAGATTAAAGTATTACCGATACTTGTTCGTCTCTAATTTTCTAAAATATTAATTTAAATTCGACTAGCGACTAGCTTGATTATTAGCTAGTGGAGGCCCTTAAGACGATTGTCGCCGGAGTGTCCTTGAGCGTTTGGGCGCTCTCTACCCGCGCCACCCGCGTACCCTTCTCATTGCGATCTTGCGTAAATCCGCCGCGATGCACCGCAATAATGTTCAAAGAATATGACTTTACTCAGAGGCGCGCGGGCAGATTTATGATAATCATACCTAATCCTTTTGTGGATGTTTTGTGATTTGAATACTGTGATTAAGTACTACGGTGACATTTTTTAGGAATGCTACTAAATAAGATAAGTAATAACGATCTCGATTAGTAGATTTTTATGTAAAAAAATGAAAACCTAGATTTTGAATTTGAAGTACCTACAGTGAGCGGCAAAATATTTATGAATTTACGAAATATGGTTAAAAATATTTCGCATATCAGAAAAAAATAAAAAATACTGATTAGTACAGCAAAAAAAACTGAATGCACATCAAAGCGGTGTTTTCATGTGAATTTGGATTTTTTTTGCTGTGCAAGTGAGCTTAATAGATGGTTATTTTTTGTTGCGATTTTAAATATTAACCGTCAAAATTCACTTAATTACGATAAATTAACAAAACTAAGCCTGTTGCGAGTTGCGAATAGTAAAAATGCACATGTAAGGAGCGGTATTTGTGCACGAAATCGTCATACAAATGAGAGCTGTAAGCCCATTAAATTTATATCTTTAAAATATAACACAGCGCAAACACTTCTTAGGGTTCCATAGCCAAAATGGTAAAAACGGAACCCTGAAAAGTTTTTTGAAACATGTCCGTCTGTCCGTCCGTATGTCACAGCCATTTTTATTATAAAACACATATTACTGAAATTTTATCTAGAGGTGTGTTTCATGTGCCGCTACTTAGTTTTCTGGCTAAATTGCTAAAAAAAATATTTTAGGTGAGGCACTCCATACATATGACTAAATGTCAAAAATATTTTTTTTGTAAATATGAACATGTTGTACGATACGGCTTTAAAAATATCTTTATATATATATATGAGTATTTTTTAAACTTTTTTATTAAGTCGATATTTTCAGAAATATTTGCTTCGAAACTCTAAATATAATAGCCCCCATCTAACTTTTAATCCGTAAGTCTAAAAAATATGAAAAAATACCAAGAAGGCTTAGTACTTAATTTTCTACGAAAATTATTCCACATATTATCGGTTCATCCGTTTTTGAGTTATCTCCAAGAAACTACTTTCTACGGAACCCTACATTATACATGGTCCGATACAAACTTGGCCGGTCTTTTAAAGATATTTGATAGGTAGTATTAACCCTTAGTAGTAATTTATTTATTCACTTGTGTTGATAATTAATATAAAATTTGTATTTATTTGCATTTCACCGATATAGTAAAGTTTTTTTTAGGGTAGTCAACGCGCATGTGAATCTTCTGGGGTTGCAGGCGTCCATAGGCTTTATAACTGCTTTCAATCAGGCGGGTCGTATGCTTGTTTGCCAGCGTCGTGGTATAAAAAAAAGCTTTATTTCCTTTATTCTTACATACATTGAACTCTTAAATATCAGCAATTTTTTATTAGATTCTCAATCAGGCTTTGCTCAGTGATAGTTAGTAGACTGAAATTTGGTATGAGTAATTATGTGTTTTAATTACGCCTACAAAGTGGTAAAACAATAAGTATCTGAAACCCATAGTTGGATAGGTCTTTCAAGAAGAATATGCCTTAAACAACTTTTGGATAAAACGAATACTTTCGTAAATATTAGCTTCGAAAGTTAAAATGCTTCGTAAATATTAGCTTCGAAAGTTGAACCGTGGGTCCAAAAAAATTGGGAAAATTCCTGGAAGTGAGGCCATTGAAATACTTATCACGTTTTTTCAATAAAAACTATATGGAATAGAATCCGTTTTTGAGTTATGCCTATAGTAAAATAACGTAAGTGCCACAAAATATTTCTTTATAGACTACGTTTTGAATGGATGAATTGTAACAGGCCGGCAACTACGGATCCCTACACTGAGCATAGCCCGATATTCTCTTGGCCGGTTTATCTGCAATCCTTTGCAGTTTACTTCGCAATTTCTAGATTTGAGGAATTAGTATAAAGTATAACATTAAAGATTGTGTTTAATCTTAAAATAAAACGCATATTACATTCGTTTAGAACACAGTATTCTTAAATAAATATGTTTAAATAAATTCGGTTCTTTGGATTATAAAAAACTTTTATTAAATTAATTATTAGTCTATTGTATTGCAGTACTAGCAGATTTCCGCAACTCGACGACTAATGCCTATTTTGCGTGATGCATGCGTCTACTAAAACATAATAATTTTAGTTTACTTACATGATCAAATTTGTTTTCAGAGCAATGTGAGATTCATGATTTTTGTTTTTTCTCCATTTTTATTTCATTTGTTTTTTACTTGTATTATATCTAAATAAAATACACTTTTTATACGAACGTACATAAACATGCATACGAGTACATTATCTTAAAAGATAAAACGTCTATACATTATTGATTCCGGGAAGACACGTTATATCCGCACCGCATGAACCCTCTGCAGTTATTTAGTCTTTAGGCACAGTAAGTCTGATATTATTGCTCACGGGCCAAGCACAAGTATATGTAGTACAAGGGAAGCACGGAGCGACGAGCGACACAGCCTCCTCGTCTCAAAGCTAGCTCACGACTGCCAGCAACGCCGTTTTCGAGCTAATAGCGCACGAAATGTGGAATTATGATCAAATTGTTTAAGAAAATTTAATCAATTTAAATATCCTACGTTGAGTTTGTAGTGTTCTGTAGTACATATTTTTTAGTTCAACAATATTTTAAATCGAATGAGCCGTTCAGTAGATATAAGCAAAATTAACCGTAAAACGACATTTCGTTACATTTACATAACGGAGAAACTATACGTTACACGATTTATTCAAACGTTGACAATGTTGTACATGAAATGGTAAATAACATATATTTTTTTCAAAATTTTTGAATGACCCGTTATTGAGATATATCCCTTAGAAAGTAACAGTTTTCGGCCACAATCAGCGCCTAGCGCCTTAACAGGTGGATGTCAGGTGGGTTATGTTCTTATATATTTGTGTATATTTATGTATTTATAAATAAATAGTTGATGTGTGTTTCTAAATATCTCTCGAATTCTATGACCAATTACAAGTTTCAGTTTAATCCAATGAGTTCGCCTCTTGTACACGTGTTTATTTGCGCAATAAAGTTTAAATAAATAAATGTCATGGAACTAGGTTTCTAGGTGTTATTATTCCAAGATACGTAACATAATACAGTAATTGGCCGATTGTGAGCAATTCTGTTCAACCCACTTTTGTTACGCAGTCGGTATTGAGATGGTTTTTATTGCGATAGTAATTGGCTAGTTTTGGTATTTGGCTTTACTATTGGTTTTGTTGTTTTGTAGGTTGCTCGGTTAATTGGTGTATAACATAACTTAATAACTTTTTATTACACATATCAAAAATGTAATACTTATGTATGTTTTCTGATAGAACTACGTATTAAGATGTTTTTTTATACGGTGTACTGCTATTGCGAAAATCCTTTCGCCTAAATTCATTTCCCTAACAACGAAATCACATATTGTTTACCAAATGAATTGTTTCGCATAGTTTTATTTGACCGAATTTTCATTTCGCATAGGTTAGGTTAGGTTAGTATGCCAAATAAAAATATGTGAATAATAAGTATACAAAACGATGTTATGCCATCTGACGACTATGCCAAATAATACTATGCGAAAAGTGATAATTTGCCATACAATTTTTAGCCATATATTAAATAGTATACCTTTTTGTACATTGTTGTTGAGCTTTTTTTCGGTATTTTTTTATACAACGCCGGTGGCAAACAAGCATACGGCCCGCCTGATGGTAAGCAGCTACCGTAGCCTATATGCGCATTGCCAACCCTTTAATATAAATTAGGATTCACGGGGTTGATGACTAAAGGACCACGAGGGAAGGTCTTCCCACTTCCCACACGAGGGTTCCATCTGACAACGTTTATGACATACAAACTTTCGCATGAATATAATAGGTAATGGTCTCAGAGCTGGCCACGTCAGATATGACGCAATAATGAGAGCAACGAAATCCGTCTGGTTCGATTGCTATACTATCCTTATTGCAAGATCCGGGCATCTGGCAACTTTTAATGGGTGGAGGTCAGAGTAACAGACTAGCAAATTTTTTGAATTGGAAAATAGTAATACCAAAATAGGTAAAAACTGCCGAAGTTGTCTCAAATATAAAGTATAGGGCCTCTATTTTAATATTAGAAGAAAAAAACATTGCGTATTATTTCGGAAAAAGAAACAGTAGGCGATAAACTATGAATTATAACGTATAATGATCAGTGATCGTACATTTTCCAGCATTTTTGGTGCAATGACGTTTTTTTATGATATTGTAATTTAATTACAAACCATGTCTCCATTATTACCTAGTTCTAAATGGCTTTGATTTTATTTGATAGCAATTTTAACAATTTAATAGCGTCAAAATAATAATAACCCTAGCACTGCACCAAAAATGCTGGAAAATGTACGATCATTGATAATGATACGTTGTTTTGGATTACCTTCCCCCATCAGAATGTTTTGGCAAAGATATTATCTAATTATTCATATAATTTCTCATAATACTGCATTAAAATCAGAAGTCTAGGAGTTGTTTTCTTCAAGTTATTTGCATTCTTTGACTTCCACCACTTTACAGTTGCCAGATGTCCGGATCTAGAAATAAGCATAGTATAGCAAACTAACGAGAGGGGTTTCGTCGCTCTTATTATTGTGTCATATCTGACGTGGCTAGCTCTCCGTCTATAAGTATTAGTAGGATTTCTTATAGCAGAATACATTTATACATAGTGTAGACATGTAATTATATCCTACACAAATTCCTGAGGCTACACCAACCATAAATTAGGTAATTTAAGTAAGATTCGTCGCGTTTCGAAAGTCACACAACATTGGGTGTAATAAGACTCTTATAAGAGTGACCTCAGACGTTATATAACATTATTAGGAGTACAATGGGAGGTATACAGCCGAATGACATAGGTACACTATTGTTCGTGAATACACGGGATTTAATTTAAATGCGAAAGGATTAAGGTCGCTATCGGTCTGTTTGAATAATTACTTTTAAGACTAATGGTAATATAAGTTGGTAGGAAAGCAATGTATGTGTGGCTAATTCTTTATTGCGTGAACCGATTTTCACCGTTTTTACTTTATTTGAAAGCAAGTCTTTTCATTGTAATTTTGTAGAAATTACAGGTACAATACACACCTGCTTATACGGTTAAATTACTTAGTTCAGAAATAATTTTGTATTTTTTTTTCAAAAACTATTTAACCTATCAAGTTCAAAATAATTTTCCTAGAAAGTTTTTATAAAGGTTTACTTTTCAGATTTTTTTCATATTTTTAAAACTTATGGTTCAAAAGTTAGAGCGGGGGGGACACATTTTTTTTTACTTCTGGAGCGATTATTTCCGAAAATATTTACATTATCAAAAAATGATTTTAATAAACCCCTATTCATTTTTAAATACCTATCCAACAATATATCACACGTTAGGGTTGAAATGAAAAAAAAAAATCACTCCCCACTTTACGTATAGGGGAGGTACCCTAATAAAACATTTTTTTCCACTTTTTATTTTACCACTTTGTCGGCGTGATTGATATAAATATTAGTACCAAATTTCAGCTTTCTAGTGCTAATGGTCACTGAGATTATCCGCGGACGGACGGACGGACGGACGGGCAGACATAGCGAAACTATAAGGGTTCCTAGTTGACTACGGAACCCTAAAAAGGAGAAAAATGTTTTGGACGCGAAAACAATTTTTTTGGGACATGGAATCTTAGCCGGCCGACCCTCCATACAAAACCAAATTTTATTCGCGCAATTTTTTTTATAGTTTTTCATACTTATAATACGATACCAATGCCTTTAAAGGATCAACAGCATTTTTTTTACACCTTGCATAAGTCCCCTTTGTTAAACTGTATGCTTTGTTCAAGCAAAGCCTTAGCTTTTTGTGCGGTATTCAAATCACGTGGTCGACTGTACCATTGTGTATGTGGTAATGTATTCTCACACAAAACAATGGATAGGTCATTGCGTTCTTGTGGCTCGTTATGTGGAATTTATAACTTTTGGGTACATTATAGTGTTTTTGTACCCCACTAATAAAGTTTTAAACCAAAAAGAACCGACTTCATTTGTGACGTTCCGCGGTTAAAGGTACCTTATGGCGGTTGGCGTTTACGCTATTGCTTACGAATGCGATGCTTCGCAACGTAAGCGCCAACCGCCATAAGGTACTTTTATCTGCGGAACGTCACATTTAGACTCCACCTTTCTAAAAGGAACTGCCCGAGCTACTGTAAATAAAAAATCACTATAGGTGCTTATAATATTTAAAGAGTTCCCTCGATTTCTCCAGGATGAGAAAAGTAGGTAAAACCTTTATTAGACATTGCAATTTCTAGGGCCCAATCTTTCTGATAGAGAGGTGTAATAGCAGTTAGGGCACTTAGGGAGTCGTAGGCAGAGGCAGGATATACGACAGATTGGCGCCCTAGAATTTGCAATGTCTCAATAGGCCTACTATGCCCACCCAACTGGTCGAAGAGCATCTGGACTTCCTAGGCACTGCTAGAAGGGTGAAATGCTAAAAGACTTTATTGGGGTGCCGTGGACTGGACAGAAAAGTCGTTGAACAAATAAGCCTGGCGGTTTTTGGTCAACATCTACTTAGGGTCATTGCGCCACTGCAGTAAGTATATGGCAACCTTATAGTGAGTTTTACAGACACTTACGTAACTGATAATAAGTTGCAGATGTTTATCTATTCTGTCATGCGCATACATGTGTTGTGATTGTTTGAATGGACATTTAAGATCTGACGATATTAAATCTTATAAGGAAGACCAAGAAGAAAAGTAAAAACAAGAAAGAAAAGTCAAGTAGAAACAGCTTTGACGCTTTTACTTTTCATGTCTAGGCCTGAAAAGCTGTATGAAATTCCATTACATCCCCTCGAGTCTTTGTGCCCGAAACAGGATACTTCCAATAAAGAACATAACGACAATATGTCATTGCATGTTTGAGAAAAACAAATATTTAATTATTAGATATTCGTCTAGACCTCTCTTTACTATGTAGGGTGTATAGAACGCCTTAAGCGTGACATTGACAGTAGCTGTCAATTTAGGCGGGAACACGGGAGAACTGTCACTTATCCTTACGTCGCTAGGCGTGGGTGGACATTGTTTTATCTTGTAAATTCGTTAATTCGAGCCGATTGGCTGATATTATTGTAAAACCTTTGATTATAGAACCCAAGTTTGATCTGGAAATGTTTTATTTCCTACATAATATAATTAACTAATTACTTATCTTTCGACTGTTATGCTTGAACTGAGATTGTGTAGACCGAACTACTAGCGCATACTTTTCGATAGAGCTTTTATGGTCGCATATTGTAGCATCGCCAACGATGGTACAAATTTTCATACAATATTGTAACACTGTTGCCCGAGCCGGCCGGGGGGGACCGGCACAATCTGCCGGGAGATTGAACTTACTCAATTGTATAGAGGCAGCAGGTCTTTCATCGAACTCGATTCTTACCGGCTTGCCTATATTGAGCACTCGTAGAAAAAGTATTGTATACAATAGTGACATAATCAAGCTTTTCAATCTCGTACCTTACTTAGGCCACTCAGCAAGCTTCGTCGCCTAGACATGGTACTCGACTGAAAAGCTCTTAATTATGTCACGATTGTATAAAATACTATTTATGTATATCAACTACTTCTGGAAAATTTCCATGCATCAAGTCTACAAATATCTGCACACATTTCCACTTATCGCAATGCAATAAAGTGCAAAATTGTATATATATATTTATGAACGTCTGTCCGGTTGTACAAGGTTGACCGACGAAGGCCGACAGGTGACAAAATAGACTGTGGGCTTAAGCTATTGATTTAATATTACCATTCTATAGGTCAAAGATATGTCTACACAATTGCACCTTAATACCAAGGAACAAGGTTGAAAAGTGTATACATATTTTTTACGTTCGACTGACTTGGTGTTTTAAAACAGTTGGTTTAGGACTTTGCGGAATTCCATATTTAGTAAGTAGAAATTAATTTCAGACACTTATTTCTTCATCGCTAGGAATTTTAAGCATTTTATTGCTTGTTTAAAAGTTGCACTATTCTGGTATTTTTGCAGTCAGAGTAAGATCAGGCAAATCGGATCGCAGGGCAAAACAGATCAAGGATAATGGGGAAGGCTGGTGAAAACTTTTTGTAGGGCGCTGTTCCAGATTTCATACAACAAGAGAAAGAGACATATACAATGAGAGAAAGAGACGATGAATGGTCCTTAACTAGTAGGCAGTCAAAAAGCTTTTCTTAGGCGAAAACCTTCCCTAGACCGTTAATCTGCAGCATTTTAATTTTAGTGTATTTCAGAAACCGGTCTATTTCAAGTTCGGAGCAATTCGAGACAAAACATGGAATCATTTTCGCGAAAATAAATAAAAACTACTTCGCGCCATACCAATTTAGCTAAGGACCAATGTTGGAGATGTCACTTTGACAGTTGCTTTCCCATTTTCTGTCAAATTCGTAAGATCGCGAGTAACTATACCAGTCAATCAACATCCCGCTTTGGGTTTGACTTTCCCGCACGCCGTGATATATTAATTTGACAAAAAGCTTAACTTGATCCGTTTTGCCCTGCGATCCGATTTGCCTTAATCGACCCTACGTTACTGTCCTGAGTAGGTATGGGCAACAGGGCCTGACCGTTCAGAGATTTCATAAATTTAAAAAAATTCGACAGGATCCACCATGACCGGTAGAATGGCTTCAGTCGCCAAATAAAAACGCCGGTTGGAATCTTATCCCTACGCTACCAAGGCTTATCGAACGAGCGGAGCGTAAGCCAAGTGAAGTTCTTTCAAACAACTTCGGCTACCTAGACGTCTGTGCATTTCGATCGCTTGTTGATTTCGAATAGTTGTCGCGCGATAAAGTGCTTTAGTCACGTTTTTCAGATTTATATGAAAGTTGGGGTTGTAGTAGAGCTCAATACAATTTGAGAGTTCGCTCATGAGCATGATCGATGAAGGAGTTATGGAGCTAGAAAGCTCGAAAAAATCATCATTACGGTCTTGTTATATTGGTCACCCGTTTGCAAGAAAATCGCGAGTTCTCCGTTCGAGGCGGTCTACAACTTGATATTAAAATATGTTCAGGAAATATTAGACCTTTCAAATGTAATAAAAAGATCATGTGAGTAGTGTTCTTTATTCAGCAGCGTTTATTTCAACATATCTATACATTATCCTGCTATTTAAATCGTCACCGGTCAACTGACCTTTCCGTGGCATTTCACAAGACTGGTTTAGAGTTATGTAAAAAACAACAAAATCTGCGGTATGAAGGCAGATCCTTATGTTTGTGGGTAATAAAATAAGATATAGGTAGTCTGATAACAGTCAGGATAGGATTCTTAAGACCTTAAGGTTTAAACTCACACGATTTCACTCATTATTTTGACAAAAACGGGACTTAATCACGTACACTTACTTTTAGTATTTTCCTGACGTTTTGAGCGTGTCGTAAGCATTCAGTAACAGGAGACATCCCTAAGATTTTTTTGTCCCAAAAGTTGTAGTGATACTACCTCGTATACTACGGGGCCCTTAGATGCGGACCTCGAGATTTTTGTGAAGGAAAGTGCCCCCCCCCCCCCCCTGAACAAAATCCTGGATCCGCGCCTGTAGGAGATGCTGATACAATTCCTTGCCAGTCTGCTTTAAGACCTGTAGCCGTATTCTAACTTTAAAACAGGTTAAGTCCCAATCCAACTCAAATACCACTGCGATGCATTAACTACGCAATACGACTAACGCCTAACGTCTGAATCGGAATTTGCTTGTAAATTATTCCGATGCAACTCCAATCATCATCATCATCATCATATCAGCCGAAAGACGTCCACTGCTGGACATAGGCCTCCCCCAAAGAGTGCCACAATGACCGGTCCTGCGCCACCCGCATCCAGCGGACTCCCGCGACCTTCACCAGGTCATCAGTCCACCTTGCGGGCGGTCTACCCACGCTGCGCCTACCGGTTCGTGGTCGCCACTCGAGAACCTTTCCGCCCCAACGGCCATCGGTTCTACGAGCAATGTGCCCCGCCCACTGCCACTTTAGTTTAGCGATTCGGAGGGCTATATCGGTTACTTTGGTTCTGCTGCGGATGGCCTCATTTCTGATGCGACCACGCAGAGAGACTCCAATCATAGCCCTAAAATTGCAACTCCAATACAACTCCAATATTGGTTAACTAGTACGCAGATAAATATAGGTGTAGCTCTTTTTAATGACGTTACCATACTTAAATCGAATATCAGCAATCGACTGTCAGTAGGGTAAACCCTTACATGAATAAAGATTGTCATTATAACGGGATACCACAGTCAATGAACTTCGTCAGACAGTTGTGAGAATGTTTTTAACAAACTTTAGAATTTCTAAGGAGCAAGTTTTTATGGTTCCGTACCCAAAGGGTAAAAACGGGACCCTATTACTAAGACTCCGCTGTCCGTCTGTCACCAGGCTGTGTCTCATGAAACGTGATAGTTAGACGGTTGAAATTTTCATAGATCATGAATTTCTGTTGCCGCTATAACAAGAAATACTAAAAAAAACAAATTAAAATAAATATTTAAGGGGGCTCTTATACAACAGACATATTTTTTTGCCGTTTTTATAGATAATGGTACGGAACCATTCATGCGCGAGTGCGACTGGCACTTGGCCCGTTTCTTGTAATTAATTGGTTATGAATATGTGAAATTGATATCAAAATGAAATTAGTTTAACGTCAATACGATACGACAAACGATTTAGAGACATTGGTTGTCAGAGTAACAACATATTTGGATGTCAATTTGATTACAAACAATCATTATTGTTAACCAATCCGCTACAACTAAACAAGGTAGTTATTTACATATGTTGAAAGCGTGTGTATTTTTCATACGCCTTTTCTTTTACACGTTTCTTCTAATGAGACTTTGACTACGCAGGTCTTTAATTCTGACACGCACAAGATAATAAGCGTAGATTGTCTAGCTAAAAAATTACTAAACCACAATTGTTTTTTTTATTACAATTGCAATACTGATCTTTACAAAACAAGAATCGTTATGTTATAAATTATAATCATATAACCTTAATTATAAAAACCGACAAGAATGAAGGTAATAAATTACAAGTATTTACCTACCGAACCGATTTCAAAGCAACGAAATTAGGCGACAATGACCTAAAGCCCAACTTTCGATTGGTATTAGACTATTATTTATCGTATGGCTACAAGTCACTGGATATAGAGAGGCATTTCTTCCCTGGAGTAGTAGTAGTAGGAAAGTAGATGATAAAGAAATCTAGTCAGTGCAGCGAGGTCCAGATGGGACAGTGCGGCTGCCAAGTCTGTTACTCTTTCGGTATATTAGACTAGTAATATTTTGTATGAACTGTCAAATCGTATCGGTTTCCATGACAACACACTAAAAATATTCAGGGTCGGTTGCACCAAACCGTCAGTTAACGTCAACGTCATCGTTAAAAAATCTTGTATGAAAAGTTTGTCAGTTTTCTATGGGATGACAGCTCCGTCGCCATATTTAACGTTGATGAGTTCGTTAGTTATGTGTGATGCAACCCACCAGTCTCATATCGTTCGAGATAATAGACAACATAAGTAATATTAATAGTGTGTTGACATGGCCCATGTTATTTGACATTTAATGACATTAATTCAAGTTGATATTCATTTAATTATACCAGACAATAGGTACGTAGGTATAGTTTGATAAATGGATCCGTAAACATTATTAAATATTTGAAATTGACTTTAACAGTAATTATACAGTAGTATATAATTATACAAATCCGATCAGATACGATCATATCCATTTTTATTATCCTGTAGTTTTGTTATTTTTATTAATAGTCTGCGGTCTATATGTTTTATCTTCGCAGATATCAAAGTTAAAAACATTATATTTCAAAGTTAATGATTATGGTAATTTTTATGAAACTTATCTATAATGATGTAACTCGTTTATATTATTCGTGATACAACAATTTGGTGGCAAATTCATTAATTGACATTTTAGTTAATAGTGTAGACAATTATTGAGGATGTTCAAATCGATACCGGTTTTAGTTAAGCAATAAATAAGAATTTAAATTAAATGTTAGATTTTCTAGACTATTTGGCGATTTCCAGTATAATTTTGCTAATTAATTTAGTACTTATGTTGATTCCGTATTTTAATGTTTCTAATCAGAGAGTATCTATCTATACATATAATAAAGCTGAAGAGGGTCGAAAGTCTGTACATGGAAGATAATCGAAAAAAAGTTGGCTGGGGATACTTAGAATCGATAACAGAACACGTTCCAACAATTTTTAGAATTTTTGTCTGTTTATCTGTTTGTCTGTTTATCTGTTTGTCTGTTTATCTGTTTATCTGTTTGTCTGTTTGTTTGACCGCGCATCACGTGAAAACGGCTGAACGGATTTCGATAAAATTTTGTATAGAGATAGTTTGAGTCCCGGGAAAGGATAATATATAGTTTTAATCCCGAAAATCAACCCTGGTGGGGGTGAAAATGGGGTTGAAAGTTTGTATGGAGAATTTTTAACCGCTGAAACGATTTAGATAGAAATGAGTATGGAGATAATATGAGTCTCGAGAAATGTCATTGGATAGTTTTCAAACCCTTGTGGGGGTGAAAAGGGGGTTGGAAGTTGGTATGAGGATTTTTTTACCGCTGAACAGATTTAGATGAAATTTGGTATAGAGATAGTATGGGTCTCGAGAAAGGACAAGGGATAGTTTCATCTGGAAAAAAGCCCCCCCCCCCACCTTACTTTAGAACCGTAGGTTCAAAAAATTTGAAAAAAATAATGCAAGCGAAGCCTGAAAGGTACTTTCAATAAAAACTATCTATCTATACATCTATCACGTGAAAACGGCTGAACGGATTTTGATGAAATTTTGTGTAGAGATAGTTTGAGTCCCGGGAAAGGACAAAGAATAGTTTTCATCCCGAAAATCAACCCTGGAGGGGGTGAAAAGGGGTTGAAAGTTTGTATGGAGATTTTTTAATAGAAATTAGTATGCAGATAATTTGAGTCCCGAGAAACGACAGAATAGTTTTCATCCCGAAAATAAACCCTTTCACCCCGAAAAGGGGGTTGGAAGTCTGTATGACGATTTTTAACCGCTGAACTGATAAAGATGAAATTTGGTATAGTATGGGTCTCAAGAAAGGACAAATAATAGTTTTCACTCCGAAAATCAACCCTAAAGGGTGAAAAGATAGTTGGAAATTTGTATAGGGAATTATTAACCGCAGAATCGATTTAGATAAAATTTGGTATGGAGATAATTAATTAAAAAAGGAAATAAAATAGTTTTATCTCGGAAATTATCCTTTAAACGGATACAAAAGGGGTGAAAGTTTACATGGGGAAGAAACAACCAATAACCGCTGTCCGTATTTAGATGAAATTTTGTATTTAAATAATTTGTATTTTTTTGGTCAAGGTGTTCATATTTATAACATGTTACCCGTCGATGCTTTAAATTTACATTTACCCGCTCTTGAGAAATATTTGAAAATGTCATGAATGTCAAAGGGTTATTGCTGGTTCGAGTATTATATATGACGGACAAAGATGCATGGCCCAAACCAAAAAACTACTACAACATTTATAGGACACCGTTTAGGTAGGAAAACATATCAAACGTTTTGTGAAGCAGTCAGATCAGGATTTATTTTTCTTTATAATTAAACAATAGTACATTATCTGTCTCTCAAGCTGTTTTGATATGTCTTCTTGAAGAACTACGCATTATTTTGTATCTTTAAGATCTAATAATGTATTACTTACTGTTTTGAAAAAAATAAGTCCCGTCGAGTATCTTTTCGGTCATAATACTTCTTGGGCCAGAGATGTAGAGTTAGAACCGGTGGTAGATTAGGAACGAAGTTCCTTATTGGACGGTTCGCGGATGGGGGGCTAGGTGAAAAAAAGTCACGTGACCGTCACGAAAAAGCGTCACGTCACGAAAACGCGACACCCATACGATTGAGAAACATGTAAAATGGAATGAAATAAAAAATATATAAAATAGAATAAAGTGACAGTGTGGTAAAAACGTATGAAAATTCATTACCTACGGTAACGTAATCAAAATCCGCCCCCCGACCGCCGGCACGCATGGTTTCAGTGGATTTTTAATATGTGTGTAGGTAAAGCAGTGTATGCTTCTGTACATAATTAGGCCTTATTACGTAACAGTTACATAAACTACTATTTATCTCTTTTTAGGGTTCCGTAGTCAACTAGGAACCCTTATAGTTTCGCCATGTCCGTCCGTCTGTCCACGGTCTAGCTCAGTTACTGTTCGCACTAGAAAGCTGAAATTTGGTGAGGCCTGATAAGAACTTTCAATAAAAACTATATTTAATAAAATCGGTTCAGCCGTTTTTGAATTATCAGTCAAAATCGCATAGTGAAAGGATGTGCCGGATAGTAAACTGACGTAAGCGCCGCCAAATATCCCTTAATAAACGACCGTTTGAACGAATGTTTCGTAACACGGCGGCATTTACGAAACTACACTGAGCATCGCCCGACATGCTCTTGGCCGGTTTTTTTGCATTATTATCCCGGAAATCACCCCTTAATTCCTCAAATAGAAAAAAAAACATTTCTGCATTTGTGACACCACCCCCCCCCCCCATTTCTTTACCTTTCATGCTTAGACTGATTTGACGGGAGGATCGATTTGGATGATATTTGCCGTGGACATGAACGTATAAATACAAAAGTGGTCCTGTATCGTCCGATATAGGTACACCTGCTATTGTATGTCGTTTAAATCATGCCAATAAAAATTAATAGGATAAATCCCTCTGTCAACTTTACTTCAAGTTCCGCCTCCAGGGTAGCGGGAGAGAAATTAGGGGTGAATTAGCCGCTTACTGACACAGACCGAATTCCACGCGGGCGGAGCCGCGGGCACAGCTAGTGTATTAAATATGTAGTTAAATGTTAGTTTAAATATAAAGTGTAAATATAGTGTAAAAGCCTCTAAACTGTTTGAGTGTTGTTGCACACCTGTTATTGGTGAACAAATATTTTACGTGTCAGCTTGCTCTTAATGTCATTTACATGCTTTGTTTATGTACTGTTGGAGTGTCTGTATAATAAAATAAAATAGAGGCGTACAGTGTATTAGGCTCCAATTATTTTTAGGCTCCAAGTCTGAAGAGCCATCTGAACTACAGCAAACCAAAGTTACCAAATAATCTAAAGGAACCATCGCCATCTAGTAACGAGTGGCGTTACTACGGTGCCCCCTACATTATGCGGTAGCTTTGGTTTGCTCTCGTTCAGATGGCTCTTCAGACTTGGAACCTAAAAAGTTTGCCTCTATTTAATACATACTCTCTGTTAAAATGCTTGCATATAACGCGCAGTTGAAAGGAGAACCTTAAATTGTTGAACATAATAGACTTCAAACGTAATGTAGCTTTAATACGAGTAAACAAGGTTTTTAGGGTTCCGTATCCAAAGGGGCCCCATTACTAAGAATCCGCTGTCCGCCTGTCCGTCTGTCACCAGGCTTTATCTAATAAACCGTGATAGTTAGACAATTGAAATTTACACACATGATGTATTTCTATTGCCGCCATGAAAACAAATACTAAAATACAAAATAAAATAAATATTTAAGAGGGCTCCGATATAACAGATATGATTCTTTTTGCCGATATTATCTGCCACCAGGTTGTATCTCATGAACCGTGATAGTTAGACAGTTGAAATTTTCACAGATGATGTATTTCTGTAGCCGCTATAACAACAAATACTAAAAAACAGAATAAAATAAATATTTAAGAGGGCTCCGATATAACAGACATGATTCTTTTTGCCGATATTATCTGCCACCAGGTTGTATTTCATGAACCGTGATAGTTAGACAGTTGAAATTTTCACAGATGATGTATTTCTGTTGCCGCTATAACAAAAAATACTAAAACAAAATAAAATAAATATTCGAGGGGGCTCCCATACAACATAGGTACTTACATGACTTTTTTGCCGATTTTATCTGTCACCAGGTTGTATCTCATGAACACACAGAATAAAATAAATATTTAAGGGGGCTCCCATACAACAGACATATTTTTTTTGCCGTTTTTATAGATGCGTGCGCGAGTCCGACTCGCACTTGGCAGTTTTTGTCAAGTCTACACTTAAGCAAGTAAAAAGGGGGTTGGAAATTTTAACCGACTTGACTTTACCCGAGTTTAGATCGAATCGATAAAATAGGGCGCGCGTAGTAAAAGTGTGTGACGTAACGCGACCTCGACTCGATTCGCTATCGAACAAACGTAACCGATAGCTTTCCAATCACATTTATTACACTAGTTGTGGACGAAACTGTTGCTAAAACTTTATATGGCTATTTAGATTACTAACATACAGGTTCTTTCTGACCTTTAGGTTTGTTTCAATTGACTCGAGAAGTACACTTCTCGAAATTAACTGGTTTTTCACTATTTGGCAAGCCTCTCCTGGTTTTTTCTTTTTAACATATTTTTTAAAGATATAAATAAAATTAAGCATGCAATGTACAGTCACCATCAGATGCATCGGGCGACCTTGATAAGTAAAATTTTGCTAAACCTATCGATTTTTTGTACAACAAACTTGTAAAAAAAATTGAAGAAACAAATCGTCCTATGAAAAGATACAGTGACTTTATATGTGACAGTCCAGAAAAAAAGGACCCACTTTGTCGATATAGAGTTATCAGTACTTCCTAAAACTACATAATAAACGCTATAAGTAAACAAATGAAGTGTCCATGTAAATCGACAAATTGGGCGCTTTCTCTAAACTCATTCACTAAAAACAAGAATAACTTACCAATAGTCTTCTCCAACGTGAAAAGTCAATGTTATATTCCGTTTATCACTTCACTAGCACTTACACTTCACATCCTCTGGTCACTAGAAATCATCCAAAATAGTAATCATAGTAGTAAAACAGTATATATATTGCTACGGCGTACAACGCAAATTTTATGTATATGTAGAAAAAGTCTTTGACGAATTCAAAAACTTTTTGGGTTACACCCTTTTCCCGTGGCGTGCTCTCTTGCATTAAAGATTACTTTGCCAATCAACCTGCGAACAAGGACAGAAAGTGTATTTTAGTGACAGTTTAAATTAAAGTGACTGTTCAAAGTATTGAATAGACTGTAACAAAGTTATAAAAGTGACTGTTCAAAGTATTAAATGGAATGTTTCAAAATTATTAAAGTGACTGTTTATAGTATTAAAGTGAATGTTTCAAAATTATAAAAGTGACTGTGTATAGTCGTTTATTAGATCACTGTACAAGTATCATAACAACTGTAATTATTATTGTTTAAATGTATGATACAAAAAAGTTTCTCAAATGAAGGATACGTATATCCTACGTAATTCAGTTACTTTTCAAACCTGACTTATAATTATGACTGATCAAGTGATATAGCATCCGTTCAAAATAAACAAGTAACCGATCATATGAATTTATAAAAGTGTTCAATTGTTCGTTTCAAGTGTTTTAGCTATTATTCAATTTGTAAAGAAACTGCAGGCGTAAGTATAAATTTAGATAAAGAGAGACGCTTAAAGTAATTATGAACCCCAAACTACTGTATACAGTAAATAAATTACTTTAAAGTAGTTATAAACTAAAACTTAATAGTAGTTAAACTATTATAGTAACTTTAAATGACTTTACTTGACTCTGTGTTATTAATGTTATTATATTAGTTTATATAGGTGTATATGTATTACAACTATTATAATTTTATTCGGCGTGAAATTGGAAATAACCTCGCTGCAAGGCCGTCGAGTGATGACGTCACTAGAAACAGTTACCTAGCAGGCTTATTTGAAAATCATATATTAATAGGATATAATATCAACATTCATTCGTTCACACATGACTCTTTTTTTTATAATAAGCACTCGAAGTGACATGATAGGAATACCCAACACAAGTTGTATTACGATCAAAATAAAATTAATACGTTCATATTAAATGGCTAACATTTATTATTAAACAGCGATTTTTATATTTGATGATAGGTTTTTAAAATCGTTTTTATAAAGTATTTATAATCGTTAAATAAAGACAATACAAATTACAAAATTTTCCTTTTCCGGACTATCACTATATGAACTATTTTTGTTTTTGTGTGTGGCCCATAGGAAACTTAATTTTCTATAGGAAAAGTGTCATAAATCCAACTTAAAATAAAAACATTGAAAAAAACAAACATGGCGCTTTCGGTCTATAAGTACTTATCTCTGAGGAAGCTGGACTACCTGCTTAGCTTATAAATAATTAAATTGCAAACAAAAAATACAGAAATGTTGCCATTCTATAAAAAATAAAATTGCAATATAGCTGTTGCACAGAGCGACAAAATCTCGCAAGTGTAAACGAGGCCTTAGAGCTGTTACGATAAAATTGCACATTCAAAGTGCGACAAAACTGAACGCGATGTTACTACAGAATACTGCAATCATAATTTACTTTTTACTTTTTCTTTATGTTTTACAGTAATCAGGTTTTTATTTATATTTGTTACTAGTTTGACAAAGCGTTATGTGTTTTGATTTTAAATGCACGTCGTTCTTTGTCGTAGATGCTGTAGGATCGTTTTTAGGGTTCCGTAGCCAAATTGGCTAAAACAGAACGCTTATAGTTTCGTCATGTCCGTCTGTCCGTCCGTATTTATTACATTGCCAGTAATTGAAACTTTAAAATACTTTGAGTAAAGCTAATAAATATCTAAATATATAAAAGAACAAACTGACTGACTGACTGACTGACATATCAACGCACAGCCCAAACCGCTGATTCTAGAGATTTCAAATTTGGCACGTAGGTTCCTTATAACGTCTAGGGTTGCACTAAGAAATGATTTTTCAAAATTCACCCCCTAAGGGGATGAAATGGGGGTCTTTTAGTACGCGGGCGAAGCCGCGGAAAAAAGCTAGTATAATATATTGTGGGAAAAAATACATACAATATTTTAAACCGACTATAAATTAATCTAATATTAATATTACATTTAAATCAGCACTACACTTAATAATTTAAGTCAGTTGTATAGTCGGTAATATTGTTGCTAGAGTTACAACTTTCCTTCTAGTTAACATAAATAACTTCAAGTAATGACTAATGAGAGTTACGTAGACACATTAATGTCAACGTTACGACATGTCAAATTCATGACATTAAGATTTAATGTCATCTCATCTGACCGGTAATTATTGTTTTCACCTCGTATGTTAAAAGTTTATACCGGGTGTCCAGTAAATAATGGATAACCTTCTAGCCACCAATAGGCCACCTTAGGCTGGTCCAGAAAATCCACTTTAGGGTTTAGTAAAAGTCCCCTGGTTTTCGAGATTTTCACACTTTTCATAATTTTAAGTTTTCGGTTCCTTATTTGACTGTTATCATCAATTAAGGCCTAATTTCAAAAAAATCTGTATGATTATGAAGACACTTTAATATCAGTTAGTTAGTAGCACTATTTGAGACAATTTTTCAAAAAACAGAACGGAAAAATCTTTACATTTCTCGTTACCACGATGATAACAGTCAAATAAGGAACCGAAAACTTAAAATTATGAAAAGTGTGAAAATCTCGAAAACCAGGGGACTTTTACTAAACCCTAAAGTGGATTTTCGGGACCAGCCTAAGGTGGCCTATTGGTGGTTAGAAGGTTATCCATTATTTACTGGACACCCGGTATGTTAAAACAGGTTTATTTTATTTTACTGAAACGTGATACTTAATATAATTTAGTAAAGTTTAGTTTAATAAATTCTGGAAAAATTAATAATGAAATGATTTATGAATGTTGATGATGTCTGCTTTGTTAAATTAAGATTATATACTTATACATATATACATTTTGTGATGTTCTAGTTAATATTATTTTTAGGCTTAAGTTTGCTGTTAATTTGACTGTCTTGTAAAGTGTGTGATTTGTAAAATAATATTTTTTCTCGAGTAAAGGACTAATGAAATATATACTCCATATTTTTGCGTTACAAGGCTAAGGTATCGAAGGGACTGCTTAGGTATATATATTTTTTTATCTCATTTTTTGCATGTTATAATTCAATAAATACAGTCAACACCAACACACTTAAAAAAAATACATTCTGAAATGAATCCCAGTCTGCCCACGAACTACATTTTAACAAAACAACCAATAGGTACTAGTATTTAACCATTTTAGGAGACAATGGAAAACTATAGTTTATCTTAGGTAGGTTTAAGTAGGTATAGTCGACATCAAAAAAAATTTTTTACATTGGTACCTTATATATTCTTATTGCAAAGGAATAAAGTGCAAAATCGCGAATGTCTGTGTTGTCCACTGTAACTAAACTGGCAATTATATCATTCTTTTTTATTTATATACCACGACGGTGGCAAACAAGCATACGGCCCGCCTGATGGTAAGCAGCTACCGTATCCTATTTACGCCTGCAACTCCAGAGGTGTCACATGCGCGTTGCCGACCCTTTACTAAAAGGAGGATTCACTGTGTTAACGGCTAAAGGAACAAGATGGTCCCTCATCATTAACACACTGGGTCCTCTATGAGCAATCAAACTATAATGAAGATTTATAATAATTATAAAAAAATATACCACAGTTAAAAATGAACAAAATGACTACTAATCAAAGACACATTTCAAGGCCATATTACTAGAGTTTCGAGTAAATAAGATAGTGTTTAATCATAAGAATTTTCTCATGAAAATGCATTATTACTATCGATTACACCTTATAACGAAACTACAATCTACACAAACCCAAGTTAAACTAAATATATACGAGTAATATTGTATAACAAACACCTTTTCAAAAGTAAAATATAGAATCTACATACACTTGTTGCACTAAACACTCAGTACGAAGTACAAACGCGGGCACTTTCCTAGCGACTCACGCGCAACTGAGCACGCAGACGCAGAGTGGGGGACCAGGGTGGCCACGAGGTGGGAAACGAAAGGACAATAACATATTTGTCCATGTATAACAGACAAAACACACAACTGTACAGTCACGAACCCGGATTGTTGAGCCACTTGCCATTGTTCGTAATTTAGCCGTGTAATAAACGACTGATGTAACTGACAGTTGACAATTTTTTTTTTAATTAATGGCTTTTACTCCTCGCCTTTTTAGCGAGGTGAATTCTGCCAATGTCAAGGTACACTTAGGATTTTATTCATTTTCGTAAAATAAAATAAAAGCAACGTTGTTCGGTTAAGGCCTTGTTGATTGTAAAGTGATAGCTTCCTTACAAACACGTTGGGTGACCGGGACCCCGGGTAACCGTTTGTTCAACTAAAGGGTGGTTACTCGCGTTTTGGGACTAATTTTTCATTAGCTGCACACTTGTTCGTTAGGTCACCGCACAATAAGCTATCAATATTACACACTGAACTACGTAAATGAGCAAAAAACAAAAAACTATTCCAAAGACGATGCAGCCATCTTGAAGCGTAAACGATTATCCTCAGTTGACAGTTGGTAACATTGCTATGACATATAATAATGACAGATGGGTTATGCACGCTCCAAAAGTGAAGCACCTAAAATGAGTGAATTCAAACAATTGTCACTAGTCTCGCATCGGCAAGCGAGAGATGCGGACGTGCTAATGAGCTCCTGTCACACGTGTGAGAAAGAGACAAACTGTAATTTTCTAACAATGAGAGTGACAAAGATGTAATAGTAAAGGCAAGCCAGAAATTTGCATTTGAACTACATATTGTAACAATAATTTCAAGTTTATTAACATAAGTAATTAGTGATATCCATTCATTACGTGATCACGGATATGATAGATTTGGAAGATACGTTTTAAAATTGAACATTTCTTGTAAATACAACTGGTCATATGATATACAGTAATATATATTAGTAAAATACTACGGTTAAGGGGCTCCCTGGCGCCAATGACCTTCGATCTGAATCCCATAGTTTTCTAATGATTTGTATAGGTTTTTTCAGTAACGGCCTTAAATAATATAATATCTTATATTTACTTCAATATTCATTGTATTCGAGATATTTGACATCAAAGTCGAACAATTTTAGGCCAAAAAAGTGGTTTTCTGGTCATAACTTTTGTGGTAATTATTTAAAATTAAAATCCGGTTTCCATTTGTGGTCATATCAAAAACACACGCGGTATACAAAAGAAAAAGTGATTAAGGCGTACGATGGACTGGAATCGAACCATCGTTTGGAACGAAGGCGATGGCACTATAAAATATAATGGTTGCACTCACGTCACTTTAGTCACTTCGCACGACATGATTTGGAGAGCTTAAGCTTAGCTTAAGCCAAGGATGATTAAGACATAGATTGACAATGCCTATACAAAATCGCGTTCCCTTATTTCAGGTTAAAGCACTAGCGTCATCTATCGGTCACCACAAACAGTAAATTCTAGTTTCTAATATTTTGTTCGGCGCTTAACGCTGACAGAATAACTCGACTCCAGACTCGACAGATGGCGCTGTATTACTTAGTACCGAAAACAGACGTATAGTCTGAAGGTTCTAGGAACGCGATTTTGTATAGGCATTGTGAATCCATGTCTTAATCATCCTTGGCTTAAGCTATGTTTCACGAAAGTTTAAATTTAACAAGGCCATGGCATTAATAATTCCCGAGTTACCGTAGTCCGAGGTGGACTAAAAATAATATCATAAACAATGGTCACTCTATCGGATCGCATGCACCACGCACCGCGTGAAACTAGCTGAGCCAGCATAGATGGCGATTCACTATCATTATGCGTATATTGTGTATGTCAAAAATTACTGACGATGATTTACATTACTCTATTCGACAGACGCGCTCAAAAATTTTAACATTTTTGTACAAATAATTTTTGGTTCAGTTCTTTTCGTGTTTTCTATGCAAGCACCTTATCACAGGTCACAGAAGATATTTAAGCTAAAAATTGAATTATTCTTATGAAAAAAAAATCAGTTTCCGATGCGTCACACATATCTAACGATTAACATGTGACGATCCGTAAACTTTATTTTAAATGTTTACCTTACCTCAACTAATAATAGTACATTATGATACAAGCGTGCTAAGTTGATCATTATATACGAAGCGATATTGTGCGCACGAACGCATGTGAGTTCGCATAAGGAAGCAGATCTTATGTAATCATCAAGCACACGCTTTTCATACGACGTTTTTCAACACACTTGCGAGGAAATAACAGAATAGTATGATTAATAACTTTTGATAAATACATTAATTGTCAGAATGTTTACAGGATAGAGGTACTTACGAACCTAATATAATTAAATTTAACTGTCCTTTTTTGTGATGTTATTG
Source organism: Pammene aurita (assembly GCA_947086415.1). Lineage (NCBI taxonomy): Eukaryota > Metazoa > Arthropoda > Insecta > Lepidoptera > Tortricidae > Pammene > Pammene aurita. The sequence continues at coordinate 7,729,370 of OX352312.1, forward strand.
AGTATCTGGAACTCTTTTTCAAATCATTTCATAAAATTAAAGACTTTACATTTATTGTGCAATAAATTATAGTATTTTTTCCTTACGTATTGCTCACTAGATTTTTATGATGACATTTTACTAGTATGTATCACAATTTTGAAATATATCCAGAGGTAAAATTAATGCTAAAGTTGTCTTTTTTTTTTTTTTTATACCAAGACGGTGGCAAACAAGCATACGGCCCGCCTGATGGTAAGCAGCTACCGTAACCTATGGACGCCTGCAACTCTAAAGGAGTCACATGCGCGTTGCCGACCCTTTACAAAAAGGAGGATTCACTGTGTTGACGACTAAAGGAACAAGAAGGTCCCTCATCGTCAACACACTGGGTCCTCTTTGAGCTCTTATTATTCATTGAAAATATAATTTGTTTAAATTTATAAATCACGACGAGAAAAATCTAACAAATAAACGATGATTTGAGGTTAACCTCTAAATGGCGCGCAATTTTCTTTTTTGGATGTGCGCGCAGCTTGAGGCAAAGGCGCGGACGTATAATGTCAAACAGCCAATATTTAAACACACAATTCCTGTTTTAAACACGAATTATTGTGTATTACGAGTAATATAATAAGTTGAAATGATTCTTATTCACGATCAGAATTGTATAATTTATATTCTATCGTAAATGTGTATATTTGTAATATATTTACTTTTTTTTACTTTTTTAGTATGTAAACTCATAAAGAGTTAAAAAAAAGTAAAGGTAATACCCGACTAAATTACAGCGATTCGTCTGAGTACGTACAACTTGGTACGTCACTTGATCGGATTATTAAATTATTCCACTAGTTGGATAATTATTGTGAAATGCACGCGTGTTTAATATCTAGGATTATGAGCATAAAAGCGGTGGAATAAGAACCTCTTTACGAGCAGGTGTGTTGAAAAAATCAGTTAGTTAAAAAAACATAGCATACGTGCCATCACAGCATGTTGCTAGCGTAGCTCATTTAAAAAAAAAACCTATTCTTTGGCGTGAAAACGGATTCCCGGCCTCGTATCCCTATCAGACGGATAGGCTGGTAATCTCAACATTCCCTCTGCTATAATGTATTATTTAGAGAACTGATCAGAACTTTCCAATTCTAGATGAATTGTTAATTCATCTAGAATTGGAAATCAAAATATACGTAACTTAAATCACTTTCGGTTGTTCATTTAGTTTTGAAAAACCAACTTTCCTGGCCGGTAATAAACAATTGAAGCGAAACGGGAAATCGTTTCAAAATGGCGGAAGCTTTGAAATTATGCATTTATAAGGAAACACGTCGTTTTTGTGCAGTTTAGTAGGTTAGCGTGACATAGACGGACATACAGTTAATTAAAGAGGAACTGATTTCGATTTAACATGCGAGTATTCGGTTCCGTAGTTTTGGATAGTTTGTTTTATTAAATTGTGAGTTTTACGGTTTTGAATTCCATTCAAGCTTTTAAATCTGTTATTGATTTGACACGATACTGTTGTACCAACTTGGCACTGCCAATGTATGGGAGGACCATACTTGACGTAGCACTTAACGCAAAAACTTACTATGATCGGACTCTAGTGGAATAAAGTAAAAGTATTGTTTAATGGTCCCTGTTATACTTCGGCGTATCATCGACGATTTCATTATCCTCACGATATAATGGTGCGTTTATAAGTATACATCATTCTGTGAGACATATGTATGCGGCCCGCCAAACGTGAATATCGTGACGGTATCGGCGAAGTATAAATGACTGAAATGTGTGTATGAATTGAATTAACTTTTTATAGAAACTTACACATGTCAGATAGAAACTTACATATGTAAATGGACATGTCCGACGTGTTAACTGACGTTTGTATTTTTAGATGAGATACGCACGCAACTTTTCTTATTCTTTTTGTTTTCAAGTCACATTATAACATGTATATTGGGTGTATTTAACCGTCAGGAAGGCCGAATATTTAACAATTTTTAATATAGGACCAACTTTACAATATTTCGTTAATTTATGTCCATACTCTGGACTCAAACTATAATATACATTAATTAAACATAATTTCTCTAAATCTGTTCAGCGGTTTAAACATGAAGAAGAACATACCACTAGACTTTCTGCGGAAAAAGAAGTGTTTTGAATTCTACTACTTATACTCCTCTTTCCACACAGGCCTCTTTTGAGGGACACCTTTTTCTTTATTAAAATATTTTATAGAAAAAAACTGTTTTGAAAATAGGAAAATGGCGGTGCATTTCCCTGGCCAATCGGAGCGCGACCGTTACCGGAGAAACGTTTGAAAATCGAACGCTTGAACGCAATGAACCAAACGTTTATATTCAATATTCATTGTTCAATGTGTCGGTCTACCGTATGAGGTAGTTGGTAAAGACGTTGCACAGTTACTAGGTAGCTTATGAACTAAAACTAGAGGCCTGTTCGAAAAATTTAATTTGTCATGCGTTTGATTTTAATTTTGATATTGAATAGGATTGTACTTGTCAGGAGTGATAATTGGTTTATTTAGATCATTTTTTTCTTAATAAGTTTATGTTACATATATATGCAGATAGATTAAGTCCCCGGGAAGGAAAAATAATAGTTTAAAAAAAACTATTATCACGGATATTATCTTTAAAGTAGCGCTGCATTTGCAAATAAAAAACTTCTTGTTGGTTATGCTTTGGATAATGTCAAATCCATACAATATAATAAAAACTCTCCAAACTATATCACATTTACTATTTGTGGGTTGCATCCTCTTTGTATGTTTGGAATTACATTTATGTAGGCGCGTACAAAGTGGGGGGCAGAAGATAGTATTAGAGAATAAATAATAGTATGTCATACAGAATGGTCACGCTACGCCCCTCCCCGGACGAAATTACCTCACCCCGCGGCGGCCGATTGGTAGGGAACTAGTAGGCTAATCCGTCAGGTTGGCAGCGCATCGATAAAAAACGAAATGTCGGTGTGTTGTCAAACGTCATTTACGACAGCGGGGATCAATGTTACTCTGCGTCCGTAGGAAACACCTTCGACAACCCTACACGTGATCCCTGGGTGGTGCTAAAAGAGTAACAAACTTGGCAGCTGCACTGTCCCATCTGGACCTCGCAGTACCCACTGGATTTTCTTTATCATCTGCTTTCCCACTACTTCTACCCCAGAGAAGAAATGCCTATCTATATCCAGTGATATGTAGCCATACGATAAATAACAGCGGAAACAGTGCACAAAGACGCACGCACACATTGAAGCGTATACAAATGTGCCGTGCACACAAAGGCGCTCAAACGAGTTTTGTAGAATGACATGTCCGCCCTGTGGTGTTATTTAATACCGCAATTATGACATCTATTAAATCAATTGTGGTCATAATCCATCTTTCCTTCTCTTTGTATTATTCGATCATATCGGTCGTTAACCGACCACGGCAATGATAGTTATGCGTTTAACAATGAAGAATGGGCGGAAACGATTCTAATTGCATTCGGTTAAAAGTGTACTGAAGGTCGAGTTATGTAACTTCATATGTACAGTCGACGTCCAATATATGTTTACAATTATGTACCTTAGTTCTTTGCAATAAAGTGCAAATGCGTATAATGCCCCGTTTTTGGCCACTTTAAGGAGAGTGTCTATTCAGATGTTTGTCATTTTGTGTCAATAAGGAATAATGACACTCTCATTGAAAATATGTTACAATATTTATATGAAACTCCGCTGTTAAGATTCTGACATTCGATCTTATTTTTTCTTTAATGAAATGTTAGAAAGGGGTCCACGAGCCAGTTTTGGCCACTTTTTGCCATGGCTCCTGACAACTTCATGACGAATGATACAACACAGATGACAGTGCCATCTGTGCTGCCATAATTTACTCTTACATTAACTATAAACCATAGACTTTAAATATGTCTTACCTTAATATATTTGTAAATGGCCAAAACCGACACAGTGTCCACAGCCCCGGTTGCCTACCCTACACGTTTTTGACGCCGAGTGCACAGTCATCAGATGTAACAACGGACGAGCTGTTCAAAATGATCTACTCTCTTCTGTCAAACATTTTTCCTGTAAGCAATTACCGTAGCCTATGGACACCTGCAAACTCCAGGGGATTCTCATGCGCATTGCCGACCCTTTAAATGGTCTTGATACGCCATACGAAGATAATTTTCTACAGTAAGGCCGTGTTGTACAGCTGTCATCGTGGTCCACAAATGGTCTCGCCGGAAGATCAGCGCTGGCTTTCGGGTTAGCATTATGCTGAGGCGGGCCCATTTCGAAGAAACTGTTTTTTTAATGTTTAAAATGTTCTGGTAATTTGTAAATGTTTTGTTTTGTTTGTTTGTTTTGTCTAATTAATTGTAATACTAACGCTAGATGTATAAGGGCGGGTTGCACCACGCACACTTAACGAACTCATCATGGTTACAGTAGACGTCAAGTCCGTTTTTCCGTTGCACCATGCACTTTAGCAGTCAGAAAGTTACGTTAACCTTAACCAGCCATCGAGCACTGGTTAACTCAAATCTACGTTTAAATATGGCTGACAGTTTGCAAAAATGTCTCGTATTTCAAGGATAAATGCATTATTAGACAAAAAGACAGTGATATTTGATGAAAAATATTAAAATATTGTTTGCAGTAATAAATATATGCGAGTATCTGAACGTAAAAAGGCGTATACGATTGACGTTTGGTTTTATTCACAATTTTTAGATCAGATAACGGTATTAAATAATAAGTACATAAAATTCTTTGTAAAAAGTGCGTTATTTAGTTAAAATCGAGTGCCGAGTGACTTCAGGTTGAAATAGTACAGACTTCTGTTATGTATCACAAACATACCAGAACCTACAGTCATTGTCATGAAAGCCGACAGCCGTAGAATGAGCAGGACCAGAATCATGACAACCATTAAAAAACCACTGTTTTTGTCAATGAAGACCAAACCTTTGGAAACAACGGTTGACTTGAATACTGCAAGGTAGAAGACAAAAGGGAACGTAAACCTCCGACGCGGTGGAATGACCAGGTCAAGAAGAAAAACAAGTTTTATGACACGGTAGAACAGCCCACGAACGGGACTTGATGGGAGCAAGTCATACGATTCAAAAGATGCCAGATGATCAGAGAGGTTTCTTTAATGCTTTTAATAAGGGCATGAAGTTATACCACCAAACATTTATCGCCAATGTCCTACAGAAATCGAGCCTCGACACCTAACTAAACAATGTTCAGAACAGTACATGTAAATAAAGTGTGATGCGGAATTTACAATCAAGTAAATAAGAGTGTCATGTGTTGTGGGACAATAAAAAAATAGTTCAACAATGGTTAGGTATCCACAAATTCAAATGTGTATGAAAATTCATTATAGTAATTCATATAATTCTTGTTTTTTATTTGATTTCATTATTTGCCTTAAAACAAGCACAGTAGGCCTCTATTTAATGACAACTTGTGATAATGTCACAAAATGTCCGGTCCCTTGAGTGTTGATAAAGAGCTTACACTGTATTTCAGTTTAATTTGTGAAATAAACACAAAGATTTTACAGATATTGAAACATTAAACCCATATAAATAAATAAACTATCTACTGACAACTAATTTGACTTCATGTGTGTCGCTCTTCTATGGCAATTGTTACCTACCATTTGCTGCTCGTCGCTGCAATCAGGATTATGGCCAATCAAGTGTTTACAGCCGGTGCCGGCATAGGTTGTAGTCTCAGTCCTACCAATAGTGTCAAATTCTTGTTTTATTTGGAATTTACTGGCATTAATTTTAGCCCTTTAAGCCAAATCTCATTCAACAAAACTAGTGGTAGGTGCCTACTTATGCTGGCACCTCCTGACTTTTGACAGATACCTTCCCCATTAGTATATTTTAAATCGGACATTATTATGAACATGCTTTTTTTAATCCAAATTGTACTCACTGTACAGTTCATGTAGGAAGATACTATTGCCGGTGACTGTACGCAAAATAAGTACATGCATTTCATTTTGTAAGTATAAAAAGTAGATATATTTTCATACTTACATTTCTATAAGGGAAAAAGCTTCCTAAGATGATGTATGTATGCATGCATTTTGGATTAGTCCTAGTCCTATCATCAGTGCTCAAAATCAATTATAAAATATGTGTTATGTTATGATTTTACTATGAATTTATTAGTAATAAATAATAAAGGTCTCTCTTTATCATATATCTTTCCCAACCAGCATAGGTACCTATTTACAAATAAAACATAATAGTAACTAGGTACCTACCTACATGGCTGTTGTATGACTTGTAAACATATATCATTACAAAGAAATAAATGATTATGATTATTAAGATACAAGTGATAAGAAAACATTTTTGGAATCCTAGCCACACTGTTTTATGGTCACTTTTACCTGAATAATATTTGTAACATGTATCAAGAGTAGAGTATTGTTAATAACCATTATCAAAGATCTGTGGTTCAGTATATGAAGTTTTTTGTCCGATCAATAAGCTGGCTCACTTTGGCCAAGGGTCCGCTTCACACTATCTAAGAACTGATTGATCTGACTTAAAATACTTCAAGTGTCAAGTTTCATTGATTATTTATGCCAAGTGCTAGAAAACTGGTGAATAATATTTGCAGTAGAAATATGTTTGGAGGGGGGAGGATCTTGCTTCCATCTACAAAGGAAACCTATGCCAGTGTTTGAATAATAAATAAAACAAAAATAAGGTAACTAAATAAATATAATTATGTATTTTATTATCAAAATTAAAATACTGATTGATTAGGTTAGTATAATTATACTTTATTTTTACATTGAGATTCTACCAATTTCTTGAAATCACTGCATTTTTACTTTCAAACATCCTGGAGTTAGGCACTGAGTAGCATAACAAGCCTCGATTTCATCTTGTCTTCAATACCAAAGGTAAATTCAAACCTGAAATAAAAAACATTGTGTATCATTATTCATTAGTGTAACATATGTGCTACTCATCATTTGTTAACAAAGATAAATATTATAAATAAATAAATATTATAGGACAATCTTACACAAACCGACCTAGTCCCACAGTAAGCTCAATAAGGCTTGTGTTGTGGGTACTAGACGACGATATATATAATAGATAGATATTGATAAATACTTAAATACATAGAAAACATCCATAACTCAGGAACAAATATCTGTGATAAAGACACAAATAAATGCCCTTACCAGGATTCGAACCCGGGACCCCCTGCTTCGTAGGCAGTGTCACTACCGACTGGGCTAGGAGGCCGTTAAGATACTTTAGAACACTCATTTAATAAGTAAGTACATGTATAAGTTCAATATTTAGGACGTTGGTTACAGTGCCAGCCATAATCAACCAGGTTGGAGGGATTCAGTACCCTATTTTTACGAATTTTCAAGAGTTAAAACTAGTGATGCCTTTGTTTTGCGATTGGGCTCCTTCTCGCCATTTGGTGCTTCCAGCAACGGCTTTACTTGTTTAGGGCTCTGTAAGTAGTAATAAACTAGCAGGATGATTTACTCACTATAATATAATGCACAATACACCAGCCGACTATTCTGGCTTTCGCTTTAAACTCCACTCTCAGCACAAGTTGCATTATCCTTTGAAAAAATTTCCTCGTAAGGCGCAATGGATAGCCCACTTTTTGATTGAGTAATAAACATGTTCAGGAATGGCTAAATGTTTGTATATTCTTGATTTTCAAGCTGCAGAGTGCAAAGTTAAGTTTAGTTCGCGCTCCTTTCTTTAGATTTTTTTCTTCGTGTGACGATTTTGACAAGTTTAGTTTGGCATTTATGGTTGTGTTGCCATATTGAATAAATATTCTACCATAAAAATGTTGTTAGAAATGCGTTTATACAGTGGCATCCCTCGTAACTCTTACGTTCTGTTATTTTGCACTTGGTGCAACCCATTTATGTTAGCAATCGTTAAGTAGCTCCGATTAGCGTAACATTTGGCTTACTTTTACAGGCGGTTTGGTGCAACCCACCCTAAGTTATTGTATTTCCTAACCCGCTATGGACTTAATGTTCGAAATAAAAATATTCCATTTCATTTCATTTCATTTCATTTCTACTTTTTTATGTACTTGAAATAAAATTTATGATTTATAATTTTGAAACCCTCGCCTTCTTAGCTACTATTACTACGGCCTATAAATTCATAGGCATAATAAAAAAATTAAATATGCGACCTTGCGAGAGAGCACGCATTTCGAACTTTACAATTTTGACATGTTTGAGTATTGATTTGACACTCATTGCATGACTGGCGCACCAATAATTGCGAGTGAGAAGAGAAGACATCACAAGTCTTAAGGTGATATTTTTAAAGTGGTTTACAAAGTAATATACCTATGGACCCTATGGTGCTGTGAAACTACTTCACTCAATTATAAATTATACTTTAGACCTAGTAGTTGACTAGTCAGGTATTCTTTATGAAACATCAAAAGTTCAAAACGATAATTATTACGAAGTTAGGATGAAAGCGAAATCGTGACGTCACGACCCTATCGATTCCCTACAACTGAGCTGCACCAATCGTCAAATCTTCTCACCATGCGAAAACTGTTTATATTAAATACTGTACTTAAATTACATAAATCTTTGAATCTCAAACCGTTAAATACGACTACACGTAGGAGAAAACCTAAACCTTCTCCCATTCCTAACTCTAACTCGGTATTTGCTAAACGTCAGTTTGCTTCACAAGCTGCCCACTTGTATAATGTGATTGATGCCGCACTGTTGATACATGATAGATATAGTTAGTAGAAATAAGTAAGTGAAACATCTATTTGCAAAAATACACACGCACAAACACACACACACACACACACACACACACACACACACACACACACACACACACACACACACTTACTCACATACACTTATACCTACTCGTTATTAAAAATAATTTGCATATACATATTACATAGTAACTGTAATTTTAGTTAAGTAAAATTTGTTACTTAGATTTACAATATTATTTAAATTAGATTACATTCCTTATTGGTTATATATTTAGCCTTAACTTGTTGCTGGAAGAGCGGGGTCTCCTGACACAAGTATTCCCATACTTACTAGGAGGTCCCAACCCTTTCTCAATTTGTAAACACAATGATTGTGACCAATAAACTATTTTTCATTTTTCATTTTCATTTTCACGATGAATCCCACCTCCTTTGAAAGAAATTTTATTGATTTAAAAATAATTTAAGTCGCAAACAACATCTTTTCAGCAGGGTACAGAGGACGCCAAACCCATAGGTTTTAATCTTACTCGGAATCATGCAAATGTCACCAACCTGCTTAAACCAGATCGGTATAACAATAATAAGTTATAATAATGGCATTATTATCTAATAATCGTCAGTAATGTGTTTAATTAGCCTGACAGTCGCCTGCGCATCGAATGGAACGACTTTCTAACGCACTCGAATCGTGCACTTGTACATTATACTGTTAGTGAGTAAATCATAAGAATAAACCTCATTATCAAGATAGGGTACAACTATAAAAACAACTAAAATGGCGCTGGGCTGGTCGATTTATAAGGGACAATTTGGAGAAATGGCCAAGGGACGTTGTGGAGTGGTGCCCAAGATACAACACTAGAAAAAGGGGCCCACAAAAATACAGATAGTCCACCTTAACAATATTGTAGGAGGTGTCTGGATAAAGATGAGAAAGGAGGGAAAGGAGGCCTACGTCAACGGACGAGTTGAAGTTGTCAATGGAAGATTTAAATAGTATATTTAAAATAAAATGTAATAACTGTTACTTCAATAATAAAGGATATTTTAATTTAATCTTATTTTATATTGTATACCGTAAAACCACCCAATTACCTGTAATCTAAGTCCCAAAATGTCTTCACTCATTCACCGGATTTGTGTGTTTTTAATAGGAAAAAAACTGTGTTATATTTACTGGTATTTTGAATCCTTTTCAACCGACTTCAAGATTTCGATAAAGTAGCATTTAAATTTTACTTGTAACCATAATGATCTTCGTTTTATATTTTTCGCGATGCCCGCGCTTGCACTTATAATATTAATATGAGTCAGATGCACTGCGAGTAATATCAAATTAATATCTAATCAAGATCATATTCTTGAAATCCGAATGTCTATTCTAGTAGCATTATCATTAACATTTTTTAAAGGTTCAATATTTTCCTTATGAATTAGTAACCTAATATTGTCTTCGGTTGCCGCGATAGTTATTCATGAAATAAAACAATAAAAAAAAAATTAATAAAAATGAAAATAATAATTAATAATAATAAAATAATTTGTTTAATATTTTGTTTTGTAATAAAAAATAATTTGTTTTTATAAAGGCCCCTCCGGCATGTGCAAACACTAAATTTGTTTAATATTTAATATGTGGGTAGGTTTGCATATTGAGATAGTTTTTGAACGGAGGTAATTGTACATTTTTCCTCAGTCGACCCGTTGACCACGAACACTGTAAAGTGTTTGAAACGTCGGGATGTAATTTAAACTCAATACACGCGATAAAATCCGTTTTTAATTGTTTTATTTCATGAATTAGTAACCTATTCTGACATCCAAAACCCAGTCCCAAGTGACCCAAGGTCACTGTGCCATCCTTCCTGGCGATGACATAACGTGACCTATTGCGCGTGCGCGTATAGCTGTCAACTGTCATTGCGCAATGACAGCTGTCAGATGGGTGCCAAGCGCGAGCCGGATCTAAGGAATGGCTTAGTACATTCTTATATTTAATTAATTATTTTAGTATACGAAAAATCAGTCATACATTTTTTAAAATTGTTTAATTAGGTTTAGTAGCCTGGGGTCCGCTCAGCTCTATATCTAAAGAACTGGCAGTCATAGTTTTTACCAAATTGACGTTCTAAACCAGAAGAGAAATTACGCCTTTTTGTAATTTCCTTACGATTCCAATGAGGGTAAACAGATGGCACTGCAATCGTTCAAAAATGTACTTTAATATTTCAAATATCATAGACAAAATACCCGAAGACTGTAGGAGCTTATTATATTATTTGGGTTTTCGACATTGTATTATCCCTGCGACTTCATAAGAACCTAAATGTATAAGTAACGGCAAACTTTCAAATAGAGTACAAAAAAATCCGTTCCTATTTGTACCTACGTGATAATTTCCGTGGTAAAATCTACTTTTTCTTCCCTCGGGATTTGATCTATGTTTTCATACCTGACATTTCATCTAAATCGGTTCAGCGCTTCAAGCGTCAAGAGATAATGATCAGGCAGACAGAAAAACAGACAGAGTTACATTTGAACTTATAATATTAATTCCGGGATAGTAGTAATAGAGATACGGTAAGAGTAGGTGCCATATTCTAATTTTAAAATACATTTAAAACACAATCTATTTCAAACATAACTTCAACACACAACACACAATCAATCAATATTGAAGTTGTATTGGAGTTGCATCTGCATCGGACAAGTTTCAAGCAAATTCTGATATTTCTGATTCAGACGTTTAGGCGCTAGTTGTAATGCATTGGAGTTGTATTGAAGTTGGATCGTATGTAAACGTGTTGTAAAGTTAGATTATGGCCCTAGAGATCTATTCGTTTTGACTTGACATTGTTATTTCGTTAAAGTTTTAAAAAGATATGGTGTTACAATGTGGTTATGATGATATCTCGTAGTTTTCTCTACGGATCCATAAAATTTAATCTTATTTCTTATATTAAGAATTAATTCATACTAAATAGAAAATTAATGTGCTCTTTGTTATTGTTAATCAATACGCTGTCACCAAAACATGTTCTGTTGTATGTCGTTGTAAAATTCTGGTCAGTACCTTTAGTTTACATTCTTAGATAAATTTAACTTAAGTTTTATTGCAGACAAACATGGAAATTATTCTGTAAATGTCAATATTTGTCAAATGCGCGCAAAAAATCGCTGGTGGTATGACGTCAGACTTTCAATGTGAAGGTCGCGGGTTCAAACCCCAGCTCACCACTGAATTTTCTGGAACTTATGTACGAAATATCATTTGATATTCACCAGTCGCTTTTCGGTGAAGGAAAACATCGTGAGGAATCTAATCCCAACAAGGCCTAGTTTCCCCTCTCCGGTTGGGAGGTCAGATGGCAGTCGCTTTCGTAAAAACTAGTGCCTACGCCAATTCCTGGGATTGGGTTGCCGAGCGGATCCCAGGCTCAATAGAGCAAAAAAGCTGCGCCAAACGCTAGGAAGAAGCAGAAGACTTTGTCAAATAATATCCTCACTACTTATTTTCAGCACTGAAAAGCGACTTGTAAATATCAAATGATATTTCGTACATAAGTTTCGAAAAACTCATTGGTACGAGCTGAGGTTAAAATCCGAGCCTTTCAGAAAGGCGGACGTCTTACCGCCAGGATAACAACGTTTTGTCTGTGAAAAAGATTAAGAAAATGACCGCAGAAGTAAAATGTTTAACTAGTCATACGCATATAGCCTACCTATAGCGATGTCCTTGGGCTATTCTAACTTTAAAACACGTATAGACGTATTCTAACTTTAAAACTTCAATACAACTCCAATGCATTAACAACGCAATAAAGCTACGGCATAAACATCTGAATCAGAAATATCAGAATTTGCTTGAGAAATATTCCAACGCAACCCCAATACAACTTCAATATTGGTTGAATGCACAGACCTAAAATGGCGCTTACGCTAAAGACAAATGAAGTGCGCAAAAGAGAAACCAACACGTATATGAACATTCCGCGAGTGCGAAAGAAATACACGATCATTCTCCAAGTACGACAACTTTTGACGTCCCTCTTTACACTCAAACACCCGCGTCGTGAGAGCTAATATTTAATCGTGAAAAATATAATATAATCCGGTGTTAAATCACTTAAAATGAAAAAAAAAAGAATGGTGTCGTGTTACGTCCTGGATTGCACCACTACTCAAAGGAAAAACCTAGGTAATCACTCGTTTCACAGGTAAATATGATATTCCGATCGATGTTTTTGAAACCATATTTTAACAAATTAGCCAAATAAATCATGTAAGTAACCGTTTGATACCATTAAATATTAATGATTCTTTTACTGCATGTGAATATTTTATCATAATAGTTAATATTAAAGATTATTTTGTGTAAAAATCGAAATTGTTATTCTACGCCCTAGCGTACCCCCTACCGTAAACCCTAGTTTGACTTGACAAAATATCGTAGAGACATATATCGATAACTGTTCGATATGAAAATTTTAATTATAGCTTCGAAAGAATTATAATAGATAAATAAATCTTGTATTAAATTGTGTTCTTATTGTCTTTTTGTAACCGTTTTGAATCTTGCATGATAGAGCCTGTCCGGAAAGAGAAGCGTCGTAAAATGTAGGAGCTGTCATATAAAACACGACACTTCTCTTTTCGGACAAACGATAAGTAGTAAATTTAAACAGTTATACCCGATTTTAGGGGCTTATTTATTACATTTACTTATTTGTAATAATGTAATCTATATCCTCTTTTTAGGGTTCCGTAGTCAAAATGGCAAAAATGGAATCCTTGTAGCTTTGGCATGTCAGTCTGTCCCTATATGACAGCCATAAATATAAAAAAGCGTGTATTGATGAAATTAACTACATAGAGGTGTTTTTTTATGTGCCGCTAATGACCCCAGTTTTTTTAGCTAAATATATTTTAGTTTCATAGACTTTTAATATGCCCTTGAGTGTAAAATATAAATATAAATTTAACGTTGCAACTTATCGATAAGAAAGTCAAATATCGATAAATAATTGACCTGTTGTATTTGGCATCACTATTTTTTACGCTCACATCGACAATTTACACACACTCTTGCATGTACACTGCGGACCGATGAAAAGATAGTGCAACTGGAGGAAGGATTGAGCAAGTTGCGTTGGGATGTCATAGGGTTATCTGAAGTCCGAAGAGAGGGGGAGGAAACGATAATCCTAAAGTCCAGCAACTTGCTTTATTTCCGGGAGGGACAGTCCCAGGGAGGTGTCGGGTTCATCGTCCATAAGTCCCTCGTGAACAACGTGGTGAAGATCGAGTGTGTCGACTAGGGTGGCGTACCTTATACTCAGAGTATCCAAGAGGTACTCGTTGAAGGTCATACAGGTGTATGCGCCGACTTCGGCACACTCCGATGACGAGGTGGAGGCTATGTATGAGGATATATCGAAGGCCATGCATAGCTCCAAAACCTACTTCACCGTTGTTATGGGGGACTTCAACGCGAAACTGGGCAAGAGAGATGCTGAAGATCTGAGAGTGGGGCAATTTGGATTTGGAAGTCGGAACCACCGGGGCCAACTACTGGCTGGCTTCTTGGAGAAGGAGGGACTCTACATGATGAACTCCTTCTTCAAGAAACGTGAGCACAGGAAGTGGACCTGGATGAGTCCCGACGGTGCAACTAAAAACGAGATTGACTTCATCATGTCGACGAAGAAGCATATATTCAATGATGTCTCTGTGATCAATATGGTTAAAACCGGAAGTGATCACCATCTGGTGAGAGGCACATTGAGTATATGTGTTAAGCTAGAGCGCTCTCGACTGATGAAGTCTACGCTCCGTCCAGCAGCACTTCAAATCCAAAACCCCGAGAGCTTCCAGCTGGAACTCCAAAACCGTTTCGATTGTATAGGCGGCGATGTGGACGAATTCAACGACGGGTTTGTGGAAGCTGTCCATAGTACTGGGTCTAAGTTTTTTAAGGCCCAGCGAAGCAACAGAACGAAAAGGACTCCACTCAGAACCTCATCGAGGAAAGGAGAGAAATGGTTTTGCCATCCTCAGCAGATGCGTCATTATACCGGCAGCTCAATAAACGGATCTCTAAGTCCCTTACCCGTGATTTGCGCCAATTCAATACAAATCGTATTGAAGAGGCCATTGAGCAGAATAAGGGCTCTAAAGTTTTCTCAAGAGATTTGTCTATTGGGCAGAGCCAGCTCGCCAAATTAAAAACTGAGGATGGTAGAATTGTTTCATCCAGACCCGAGCTTCTGGGGGAGATAGAGGACTTTTATGGACAGCTATACACATCAACTAGCAGACCTGAAGTTGATCTGGCGGAAGACCCTAGAGCTAGACTGACCCGACATTATACCGAAGACATCCCGGACATCAGCCTGTACGAGATTAGAATGGCTCTTATATAGCTCAAAAACAATAAGGCACCTGGTGAAGACGGAATTACAGCCGAACTTCTGAGGGCGGGTGGTAAACCGGTCCTTATGGCCCTTCAGAAGTTGTTCGACTCCGTTTTACTAGAAGGGAGAACGCCTAAGGCATGGAACAGAGGTGTGGTGGTATTGTTCTTCAAAAAGGGTGATAACGCGTTACTGAAGAACTACCGACCCATTTCACTTCTGAGCCATGTCTATAAGCTGTTTTCAAGAGTCATTACGAACCGTCTCGCACGCAGGCTAGATGACTTCCAGCCTCCCGAACAAGCCGGTTTCCGAAGAGGCTTTAGTACCGTAGACCACATCCATACGCTCCGTCAGGTTATACAGAAGACTGAGGAGTATAACCTGCCCCTCTGCTTAGTGTTCGTGGACTACGAGAAAGCCTTCGACTCGATCGAAACCTGGGCTGTACTATAATCTCTCCAGAGGTGCCAAGTGGACTATCGCTATATCGAAGTGCTGAAGTGTTTGTACGAGAACGCCACTATGTCAGTCCGACTCCAGGACAAAAACTCGAAGCCTATTCCGTTGCAGCGGGGAGTCAGGCAAGGAGATGTTATTTCTCCTAAACTGTTTACCGCTGCACTGGAGGATGTTTTCAAGACTCTGGACTGGAGAAGGCTAGGCATCAACATAAACGGCGAGTACATCGCTCACCTTCGGTTTGCTGACGACATAGTAGTCTTGGCTGAGACCATGGAGGATTTGAGTACGATGCTCGATGACCTCAGTAAAGCCTCCGAGCGAATTGGTCTAAAGATGAACATGGATAAGACGAAGCTCATGTCAAATACCCATGTAGCACCAACTCCCGTTACAATCTGAGACTTTATACTCGAAGTTGTGGACGATTATATATACTTAGGACATACTGTCCAGTTAGGTACATCCAACTTCGAGAAAGAGGTCAATCGACGAATCCGACTCGGTTGGGCAGCGTTCGGGAAGCTACGGCACATCTTTTTGTCCAATATTCCGCAGTGTCTCAAGACGAAAGTCTTTGACCAGTGTGTGTTGCCAGTGATGACATATGGTACTGAAACGTGGTCGCTTACAATGGGCCTCATAAGAAAGCTCAAAGTCACCCAAAGGGCAATGGAGAGGGCTATGGTTGGAGTCTCTCTGCGTGATCGCATCAGAAATGAGGCCATCCGCAGCAGAACCAAAGTAACCGATATAGCCATCCGAATCGCTAAACTAAAGTGGCAGTGGGCGGGGCACATTTCTCGTAGAACCGATGGCCGTTGGGGCGGAAAGGTTCTCGAGTGGCGACCACGAACCGGAAGGCGCAGCGTGGGTAGACCCCCCGCAAGGTGGACTGATGACCTGGTGAAGGTCGCGGGAGCCGCTGGATGCGGGTGGCGCAGGACCGGTCATTGTGGCACTCTTTGGGGGAGGCCTATGTCCAGCAGTGGACGTCTTTCGGCTGATATGATGATGATGATGATGATGATAAACAACATAAATACTCTTTATTGCACACCTCAAATAATAGACACAAAGAATACACAAGTTATGTTTGAGAAAGGTTGTATTTTTATTGTATTGTTATGGTTTTTTAAATTAGAATCCGGCACCTTGTCTTTCGTTAATGACTAGATGCGTATAAAGTATGAATTAAGATGCGTGTTGACATGCGATCGCGTGTGTTTCGGACATCGATTTGTATTAAATTTGACAGCGGGAATCCGTCGAATGGGTTGTGTGCATATAATTATTTGGTAGTTTCAGATAGAGCTTTATGGGTAGTTTAGAGTGTAGTATAATATTGATTTGAGATTTAGCTTCCGTTACTTCGCTACTTCGGCCACATAAGGTCATTAAGAGGATGACAACAGCTAAATTCCATCCCTATCTTTTCAGCGCGAGTGAAAGAGAAACATTGTGTTACGATTAGTGAACGCAGTGCGCTCATAGCAAATTTTGCAAACTGATAAATAAAATAAAATACTATGCATTAATGAAATATAAAATAATGAAGTGTTTAGTATTAGTGTTGTGGAATGTTGTCCTTAATTACAGTCGTATGAGTCAAGAAACTAAAGACATACAGCAGCATTATGTATGATCAAAATTTCAAGGTCTTTAACCATTTGTTTTTGGTTTGGAACAGGTTTTGCGTTGTTGTCCGTCTCTAAATAACGTGATGTTTTCATGTATTTGGTATGTTTAGATATTTAAATCGTTTCAAAGGGCCTAATGCATCAATTTATTGCATAATATATCAAACGATTGTAGTTGTAGTCGTCATTAATCATCGCAAAGGCATTAAAGGCGAGGCTCGACGGAAACATCCGATTTATGATATACAGGATGAAATATTAATCACCGTGCATATTAAGCGAGTGATTAGGTAGGCCATGCCATACTGAACAATTTTTACTATGAGACCAACTTCGAAATCACGAAAACATTTTTGGTTTTTCCATAGATAACGACAACATCTAGATACGTCGCCAACGAGCCAATCGTTAACGCTCCGTAGCGAACGATACGCAACTGTCACTGTCGCACTAATACGGAAGAGTGATAGAGAGAGGTAACTACGATACGCTACGGAGCGTTAACGCTGGGCACGGTGGCTATGCACCCTGATCGGCCCAAATGTAAGAAAAAGCCAAAAAAAATTCGCGATTTCGGAGTTGGTCCCATAGTAAAAGTTGTTCAGTATGACCTACCTAATTACCTAACAAATTTTTTCTAGTTATACTTAAACAGAAGACATACTAGTTACGCTTACGCCTTTAAAAAGATCATCGCCGTTTTTGTTACAACTTGTATATAGCCTTTTGAAACTATAACTGTAGGTATAATAGACGGAGAGCTAGCCACGTCAGATATGACACAATAATGAGAGCAACAAAACCCCTGTAGCCAGTTTGCTATACTATGCTTATTTCTAGAGACATCTGTGAAGTGGTGGAGGTCAAAGAATGCAAACCATTTCAAGAAAAGAAATCCTCGAGTTCTGGGTTTGATGCAATACTTATTATGAGAAATTATATAAATAATTATACCTTTGGCAAAAGTTTCTGCTAACGGAAAATAGTACCAAACGACGAAAAATGTAATTCATAGTTTGACGCTTAAGTACTGTTTATATTTCCGTAATAATAGGCAATGTTTTTTGTTCTAAAGTTAAAATATAGGCCCCCTCCTCTATACCTGAGTCAACTTTGGCAGTTTTGACCTATGTTGGTAATACTATTTTCCAATTCAAAAATTTTGCTAGTCTGTCACTCTGACCTCCACCCATTAAAATCTGCCAGATGCCCAGATCTAGCAATAAGGATGGTATAGCAATCTAACTAACCAGATGGTTGCTCTCATTATTGTGTCATATCTGACGTAGCCAGCTCTTAGTCCGTAACTTTGTATATGTAAATGGTATTATCAATTCTGTCGAACATTTACATTGAAATATCCTGATCTATATACCACGTTTAGTTACGTAGGTTTTAGCATGCGCCGTGCTACAGTTTTGCGTAACGGTGAAAGTGCGTTGCGAATAGCGACTTCGAATCTGTCGGTGGCACTAAATCCCTGAATACGAGGAATTAGTAACGTTTTAAATAGATTTGAGGCGTGTGGAGCCGTGAAATGGTGTTTTTAAGGTTATGTTTTGTAATCAAAATGTTTGAAAGATATGAAACTTTCGTGAGACTGTAACATATTAAATATACTTATAACGGGCTACTCACGTAATTTAAGTCGATTTTTGCTCGACATGTTTCGATCAATTAACGAAAATCGACTTAAATTACGTGAGTAACCCGTTATAAATATTTTTAATATGTTAGAGTCTCACGAAAGTTTTATATATTTTATAATCTTTCAACCATTCAAAAGCAATAAACTCGGGTCATCTTGTATGGAAACGGAAGTGTAAAAAAAATATATATTTTTATATTTTGTTGTTAGTATTATGACGCCTTTATACCCAACTGCTGAAGGAGGGTTATGTTATTATGTATGAAAAGCCTGACCAGAAATGTATGATCATGCGCCATGTTGCGGAATTTCATTGGAACTAATTTCTTGCACTGGCAATAATTTTAATGACGGGATGATATGCATGTGTGAGGGCATGTGAAAAGCTGTCACTGTTGTCAGTGTTATTATGGCAGTTTAAATAATAAACGACAAAAAAATCCCAAAATTATTCATAGTCAAAAACGAAACATTGTAAATAGTGTATGTAATAAACTACTGTAAATAATACGCTTGGGAAATGCAACTACCTACTTCACTGTGAAACATTTTCAAATTAACATTAGCCGCTGACAGGTAAACAAATCAAGATGTCATCATACCATAGAGAATACGCTATATGACTATATTGAACTGTTGCCATATTAATAAGAATAATAGCGCTTTCTTGACAATGATCATATACTTCTAGTCAGGCTTTATGTAAGCACTAGCTTTTGCCCGCGGCTTCGCTCGCGTTAAATTCGGGGTAACACGGTTCCCCTTTGCCCTCCGTAATGCTCCATACAAACTTCCACCCCCCATTTTAGGGAAGTGGGGAATTAGAAAGAGACAAAAAGTAGCCTATGTCACTGTCCATCCCTTCAACTATCTCCACTTAAAAAATCACGTCAATTCGTCGCCCCGTTTTGCCGTGAAAGACGGACAAACAAACAAACACACACACTTTCCCATTTATAATATTAGTATAGATATCTATTTTTTGGCACGCCGTACCGTATATCGTTTGACGGATTACGATGTGTGTAGTGTTATTAGATTCATTTCGATGGTGGGAGAGACAGATGGCATATTAAACTAAAATCAAAATGGCATCATAAATTTAATTAAGTCATACATAGTCATAGTACTCATAATCATAGTCATAGGAAGTGGGTTTTTAACTCTTTTGTTTCGGATTGTTACATCTTGTTTAAACTGTCACAAAGCTGAATCATATTTTTATATAAGTATAAAAATAAGGACATTTTTTATTGTTTTATTGATAGACCTTGATTAGTAACAACTTAAAAGTTGTTAAATCTCGTTTAAAAATTGATGACATACTTTTTAGTGTTTCGTACCAATACTTGGTTTACGAAACACTTATGGGATCACTCCGGTTACCGAAATCGGTAAAACGCGTCTTTCTCGGAAACGGTTTAACGTAGAAAGCTGAAATTTGGAATAGGTATAGAAAATGTCGGCTGTAACAAGGTACCGAGGCTTTAACTGCTTAAATTTAATTTTATGAGGGAGTTTAGGGGGATTAAGGGGGAAAGTGAATTTTATTTTTCATTTGTAAGAATCGTGTGGGGTACCAATAGAAAGCCTGCAAAAAGTTAGGACAGCTGACTGATTTTGACTTCATTTTACGAGCAGTAGTTTTGATAAAAAACGCATTTGAAAATGCAGTTTTTCATACAAAAATTACGGCTCTGTCCCCGCGTTTTTTTCAGAAACTATAGCTAACTAGGAACTGATAACTGAATAGTCCACTAAACAGACCCTGTAGATGACGGCATAAATATTTGGTAGACCTATCTTTAACAGTTTTCAGACCACGGATTGACCTTAGGTTACTATAGGACTCGATATGTACGTACAGTCAATTTACAGTGGTAATTTCCTAAGATTTATATATTAAAAGCATAAGAGAAAAATAGTACATACAAAATTAAACTTTATTCAACCGTTATAAGTGTAAATATCGAACGAGCCTTCCTACCCAAGGAAAATTATTTTGAAGTTTGTCGAATTGCTGTTTTTTTGTTTTTATGAGATAGTAGTTATCATAAGTTTAAATTTCGAACATGCCTTCAAAGCAACGCACGTCATCGGGTGACAAACAAATTCACAAATTACCTACTACCACAAGTTCATAGCCGTAATGAACCATAATGGTAACAAAACAAGGCGGATTTTCGTTTACTTATTTTTATTTGCAATTTGTGAGAGTTGTCACCTGACAGTATAGAACCCTTAAAGAATTCAACCAACCGGAGTCGCCATTGATAGGCGTTCCCCTCTGTCATACACTTCTATGGATTTTTATCTGACGTAGCTATTTGTACGTTACGTACGAATAGCCATAGATTTGACGTTCCCCTCCCCCATAAAAATCGGCAGACATTTTTTGTATAGAAAATGACAGACATGGCTACTCCATCCGGGTTGAATTCTCTAAGAGTTTACCCCATGTCTATCCGGAAAGAGGAGTGTTGTAGTATGTATGAGTTCCAGTATAAACAACTACACTTCTCTTTCCGAACAGACTTTAGTAAGACTCATTATTTAATGTTTGAGTTTATACGACCACATTTAAATAATTTGATACAACCGCCTAACATCTATGTATCTATTTATCTATTCTTTACATATAATAAAGCAAAGGAGGGTAGAAAATCTGTACATTGGAGATTGGACATTTAGCAAAATTATTAATAAGTAGCTCTTAAAATCAATAACAGATCAGTATTCGACCATTTTTAGAATTTTTGTCTGTTTGTTTTTTTCGCCTGTTTGTCTATTTATATATTACCAGTTGGCATAAAAACGGCTGAACGGATTACTATAAATAATATTGACTTTATGGTTTTTGCGGGTAGAACATAGTATGGTAAATGCAATTATTATAACGCTGACTCAAAGTCACAAATTGATATTGGTTTATTTGGAGACATTATACATAAATAATGTAGTAGGTTTTTTAATATTCTTAATAAAAAGTATGGTAAATACGGAACCCTAAAAACGGAAACCTAAAAAATGCCCAGAGCTAAATGAACCACAACGCTATCTCTCGTAGGATTGTCTTACTAACTAAGACGTCACTAAGCAGCAGTTATCTGACAACAAAGTTCGTAGTTTAGTGTAAGCACAAAAAAAACCAAGTGATAGGTGGCAAAAAAGGGGCTAAGGCAAAGAAAAGACCCACTAAACGAATTCTATTCATACCATCAAAGGTTAGGTTAAATGTTTAAGACGGAAGCAAAACGAGTATCGATAAAGTTAACTGAGTGACAATTGTAACAGAGGGGCTCGGGGGGCGGAGCCCCCCGCACAAAGAAAAAACACACTGAACGATATTAATTCATACGAAAAATGGTAGAGTTGAATGTTTAAGACGGGAGAATAAGAATGTTGACGGAGTTTACTATATGTCAGGAGGTAAAAGGAGGGTTCGGGGGGCGGAGTCCCCCGCATAAAGAAAATACACACTAATCGATTTGTATTCATACCATAAATGGTTAGGTTAAATGTTTAAGACGAAAGTAAAACGAGTATCGATAAAGTTAACTGAGTGACAAGTGTAAAAGGGGGGTTCATCGCACAAAGAAAAAATATACTGAACGATATTAATTCATACCAAAGATGGGTAGGTTGAATGTTTAAGACGGGAGAAGAAGAATGTTTACAGAGTTTACTACATGTCAGGAGGCAAAAGGTGGGCTCGGGGGGCGAAGCCCCCCGTACAAAGATAAGATACACTAAACGATTTGTATTCATACCATAAATGGTTAGGTTAAATGTTTAAGACGGGAGCAAAACGAGTATCGATAAAGTTAAGTGAGTGACAAGTGTAAGAGGGGGGCTCGGGGGCGGAGACCCCCGCACAAAGAAAAAAACACACTGAACGATATTAATTCATACACACAACTAAAAAATAAAAAATACACTGCACGATATTAATTCATACCAAAAATGGTTAGGTTGAATGTTTAAGACGGGAGAAAAACAATTTTGACAGAGTTTACTACATGCCAGGAGGTTATAGAGGGGCTCGGGGGGCGGAACCCCCCGCACAAAGAGAAGACACACTAAACGATGTGTATTCATACCATAAATGGTTAGGTTATATGTTTAAGACGGGAGCAAAACGAGTATCGATTAAGCTAACTAAATTATAACTGTAAGAGGGGGCTCGGGGGGCGGAGCCCCCCGCACAGAGAAAAGACATACTAATCGATTTGTATTCATACCATAAATGGTTAGGTTAAATGTTTAAGACGGGAGCAAAACGAGTATTGATAAAGTTAACTGAGTGACAAGTGTAAAAGGGGGGAGCCCCCCGCACAAATAAAAAATACACTGAACGATATTAATTCATACCAAAATTGGTTAGGTTGAATGTTTAAGACGGGAGAATAAGAATGTTGATAGAGTTTACTATATGTTAGGAGGTAAAAGGGGGGCTCGGGGGGCGGAGCCCGCCGCATAAAGAAAAGACACACTAATCGATTTGTATTCATACCATAAATGGTTAGGTTAAATGTTTAAGATGGGAGCAAAACGAGTATTGATAAAGTTAACTGAGTGACAAGTGTAAAAGGGGGGAGCCCCCGCACAAATAAAAAATACACTGCACGATATTAATTCATACCAAAAATGGTTAGGTTGAATGTTTAAGACGGGAGAAAAAGAATTTTGACAGAGTTTACTACATGCCAGGGTGTAATAGGGGGGCTCGGGGGGCGGAGCCCCCCGCACAAAGATAAGACACACTAAACGATGTGTATTCATACCATAAATGGTTAGGTTAAATGTTTAAGACGGGAGCAAAACGAGTATCGATAATGTTACCTGAGTGACAAGTGTAAAAGGGGGGTAAACAAGCGCACAAATAAGAGATACACTGAACGATATTAATTCATACCAAAAATGGTTAGGTTGAATGTTTAAGACGGGAGAAAAAGAATTTTGACAGAGTTTACTACATGCCAGGAGGTAATAGAGGGCCTCGGGGGCGGCCTTATTGTCGGGCTTACCACGCTCCGATTCACTTGATGACATTAATCATTAATTTGTGTTCGATCTCCTGTCCAGCTACTCCAGAGGCATTTTCTACTACGACGCTTCGGGCGTTTGGCTCTACGGGGAGCTCTGCCTTCAGCTTGGCAGGTCTTCCCGCTCATACGCTTCCCTTGATCATTGATTTCGCTCTTAGTCTCTGCTGCTGCTGTGTTAGTAAACTGCTGCACTGACTTTTTGACATGTTGAATGCGTAGGCAACTTTTAGCAATGGACTGTTGAGGGTAACGAAAAGTGGTAAAGCCTAACGAAAAGTGGTAAAACGCAGGTGAGCGAAGCCTCGGGTACAGCTAGTATAACATAAAAACCCTCTTAAGGTCTCACGGTGAGGATTATTTGTTAACCTTGTGGTACGAAACACTTGGTGTCCCGAGTTTCGACTCAGACTTAGCCAGATTTTTTTAATTGACTTTAAGCAATCAACGATGCGTCAGTACAACTCACATTTAAGTAAATAATTTCTACAATTACCTTAAACAAAACGTGACCTGTTTATCTATTTAGGTGTTCCAAACTTCTACTCTCTGCTCGAACGATTATCTTTCAAAACCGCACTTAATCAAGGCATTACAAATTACTTACAGACCAAATTACTGTAATAAGTAGTTACGAAAAGTGCGGATGAAACTCGGCTGCTTGGGAAAATGATTTTGAACGGTGATGAAAAACTTGGAACAGATCAACTAAAAAATATGTTGTTAAACTGGTACCCGTTATTGCTATAGAATTACGAGCCCTATCTGCGAAACGAATTAACGGATTTCGGTGTAGTTTTTGGAAAAGAATCTGTAACATGGTAGCGATATGGTTTTTATGTAGGTTTTGCCACAGAAAGTGGTCGGATTGGCCCACTTCCTAAGGAAAAAAAATTGAGGGAAAAAATATTTTTTTCTTTAACATTCATTCATTAAATTATTTATTCATGTAAAACAATTACAGGTTTCGGTAGTAACAATATTGCGCCAAACTGGAGTGACCAGTTTGTTGGCGCGTCGCGCACAATCACAACTTAACAATAAAGTAATTATTCACAATAAATATGTGACTTATATCTATTAATAGTAAGTGTGTTAGGTAAAAAGGAATTTTATAGTTCATTAGTTAGTTAGTGATCTAGATATTATGTTTTAAATAACTATGGCTATAACAGTTATTTCAATCGTTATAAATTGGGTATACTTATTAAAGTACAATGGTTTTATTTTGTACCTTTAATCTAAACCCATTCAGCCAATTTTGCGTGAAGTAGCAACAAACGTTCAAACATCTAGACATACAAACTTTCGCATTTGTTTTATTAAGTGAGACAGTGGACAGAGTGTTTTTTTATGATAGACAGTTTTAATATTATTAACGATAAACCTTGGAAGAACCAAGGTCGTTGACATAGCTTAGAGTGCTACCAGGCTAAGTGGCAGTGGGTGGTAAACATTATTCGCTGGCTACTGAGGCAGAAAGGTTCTTGAATGGTCAGGATGTAGCATGAGAAGGCCCTGGAGAAGGTTTACCAAGATTCCGCCTAGAACGGAAAATTGTCTATGGGTTAAATTTTATTGTATAGAGGGTTTTTTGGCAGATTTTATTAAATGTATTGCTGAATTCCGCTATAATGTGTTCTGTTTTTTTTAATAGTTACCACGACGATGGCAAACAAGCATACGGCCCGCCCGATGGTAAGCAGCTACCGTAGTCTATGGATGCCTGCAACTCCAGACGTGCGCGTTACCGACCCTTTACAAATAGGAGAATTCACTGTGTTGTCGGCTAAAGGAACAAGAGGGTCCCTCATCGTCAACACACTGGGCCTTCTTTGAGCTCTTTGTGTTCCGTATATTATACTTGCTATAGATATACATACATACATTTGTACACAATATCGGTGAACGGCACCATGCAACAGCTTACGCAAGCTCCACCTTGCCCAACCGACTGTAACTGAAGTTGACATAGTTTGGGAGCCAAGGTCGAACATACAGACATACACGCTTATGTAATAGTCCTGGCGAAAGGTGTAAGTTTATTTGTGAAGATAATAATCATTATAATTACATTTGGTTTTATTACTCACTTTTAATTACACTTGCAGACAATGAATACGGGTCACCTGGTAAGGACATTTCTGTATGAAGTGTTTTTTTAGGGTTCCGTAGCCAAAATGGCAAAAACGGAACCTTTATAGTTTCGTCATGTCCGTCTGTCCGTCCATCCGTCCGTCCGTCCGTCTGTCCGTCCGTATGTCACAGCCATTTTACTCGGAAACTATAAGACATATCTTAATAAAATTTAGACATAATGTGTATTTTGTATACCGCTACTTAGTTATGTAGTTAAATTGCATAAAAAATTTCAAAATCAAAACCAAATATCAACATGCTGCAAATCAATGGATAAGCCTTTAAAATTAACATCATAGTTTGTTTGAACATTTTGTGATTAAGTGAATATTTTTAGAAATACTCGCTTTGAAAGTCAGAAAAATTGTGCCCCCCTGTAACTTTTGAATCGTAAGTCCAAAAAATATGATAAAAATTAGAAGATGCGCCTTATCACGTACTTTCTACGAAAATCCTTATAGGAGAAAATAGTGACCCAGGTGTTTATTCCGTTACCATTATTCCATAGAATTCTTATGGGGGTCTCATATTGTTTTCAAAATGAAAGATAAAAAATTAGAGTATAACTTTTAAAAAAAATGGCCCAATAAGAGTTTAGTCATTAATACAAAGGACAGCAACGCGTTTGATTAGCTACTAACATCGTGTCATAATAGGCATGATGACGCATGTTGAATTATGCACTAAAATGTTGTTGTTAGGATGCAAAATGATCAATATCCAAATAAAATGAAATAGAAAAAAATCTATTGAAATGATTCAAAGATATTCTTCGAAATTTCAAAACTTTACGATTGTTTAAAGCACGAAATAAAAAAAAATTAAAGTATTCGTAAACGTAAAAATAGCAATTTCATATTTTTTTCATACAGTCAACAGGGCGACTATTTGATCATGACGTCACTTTTGCACGTCATTTTGTTAGGAGCGTTTTGAGAAATAAATGCAAATCTCAGACTTTAAGTTATCATTTCTGACTTTTGTGTTGCTTTAACGTAATTGGTCCCATATAGATATTTGATCCTCACATCAAAACGAATCGATTGATACTACACATGAAAAAAATTCATCATGCCTATTATAGTCTAGCTAACCAAAACCCGCAGTAACAGTCGAAGTAACAAGCTAGACTCATCTCTTTTTAGTGGTGAGCGTACTAAGAAAGTATAGGGTAGTAAGAAAAAGACAGTATGTTTCTCTCTGTCTATATTTGAGGTGAGCCATATATCGAGCCAAGGAGGTCTATTTGAGCTTCAAAAATCTCATAATCGTATTTATAATTGCTTTTTAATCGTACCAATATATAACTGCGGTACATCGACACTTAATATCAAGCAAAAACATAATCCATTTGCAGGTTTACAAAACTAAAATTTCTTATGTTTTGTTAAACAATCAAATACCCATGCTTTAAGCATAACTTATTGTGTTAACCTGTAATAGCGATATATTATACAGGATGTAACAAACATACTGGTGATATTTTTAAGGGCATAAATGGTATCGTATTGCTAGTAAGAAAAACCGGCCAAGAGCGTGTCGGGCCACGCTCAGTGTAGGGTTCCGTAGTTTTCCGTCCGTCACAGTAAGTGTCCCCACTTAAGAGTTAATAACACCGCCATGTAGGATATGATATGAGAGTTCCACGTACAGCGACATCTATCGGCAAATTAAGTAAACTATTGCGCGCGAGCTTAAAGTATGGAAGATTATTTTTATGGAATAATTCTTTATTGCGTGAACCGATTTTCATCGTTTTTACTTTATTTGAAAGCACGTCATTTCATTGTAATTTTGTAGAAATTACAGGTACAATAAACACCTGCTTATACGGTTAAATTACAAACTTAGTTCAGAAATTATTTTGTAATTTTTTTTCAAAAACTATTCATCCTATCAAGTTCAAAATAATTTTCCTAGAAAGTTTTTATAAAGTTCAACTTTTGAGATTTTTTCATATTTTTCAAACTTATGGTTCAAAAGTTAGAGGGGGGGACGGGGACGCATATTTTTTTACTTCTGGAGCGATTATTTCCGAAAATATTTACATTATCGAAAAATGATTTTAGTAAACCCCTATTAATTTTTAAATACCTATCCAACAATATATCACACGTTAGGTTTGAAATGAAAAAAAAAATCACTCCCCACTTTACGTATAGGGGAGGTATCCTAATATAAAAAAAAAATCCACTTTTTATTTTACCACTTTGTCGGCGTGATTGATATACATATTAGTACCAAATTTCAGCTTTTTAGTGCTAACGGTCACTGAGATTATCCGCGGACGGACGGACGGACGGACGGACGGACGGACGGACGGGCAGACATGGCGAAACTATAAGGGTTCCTAGTTGACTACGGAACCCTAAAAAGCAGGAGCAAAAATTTTTGGAAGGGATTTTTTTTTATGTATGGGACACGTGGTCGCAGCCGGCCAACTAAAACCGAGTCTGTACTTCTAATATATGTATATATATTTTATATGATTTTAATCGTGAATATTTAAGTAGCTATTAATATTTAATAGTATAATGGCCTGTTTCACAATCTCCAGTTAAAGCATATCTGTCAGATAAATGTTTGCTGTCCTTTTCTTTTATATGACTGGAGAAAAGGATAGCAATAATTTTAAGAGAGAGAGAGATTGTCAAACAGGCCCTAAGTATAGTATAGTATAAGTAACCATATTTTTTTTTAGAGATTTTTTTTTCTTAGTTTCTCATAATTTCAACACGATACCAATTATGGATCACCATCATTTTTGTTATACCTTGTAAATATTTTTAATAAAGAAAGATTGATTCTAGTCTATTTTTATAATATCACTTTTCATTTAAGTAAATACTAAAATAATATAAAATAATAATTTTAAACACAAAAGAACCGACTTCAAAAGGAAATGCCCGAGCCACTGTAAAAAATATTAAAATAACGATATAAGTAGGTGTATCCAGGATCCCATCATCAGATCCTGACCTGGTTGCAATGGGACCTGTGAAGTATACTCATTCAATCAAAAAAATAGTTTTCCAAATCGGTCCAGCCGTCTTCGAATAATCGGTGAACATACATAAAAAAAAGCAAAAACAAAGATCCCGACGAATTGATAACCTCCTCCTTCGAAATCTTGAAGTCGGTTGAAAACAAAAGTTACCTACTCATAAAACTAAATCCCATTAAAACTCGACCATTCATTTTTCATTGTTACGTATAAAGGAAAACGATAATAATCGAAATACAATTATAACTATTATATTATAAGGCAGCTCCGTGACGGACTAACGACTGACAGATAATCTCTACTGATTGATGCATGAAGTTTTAGATTAAATGCTTTTGGGATATTGGAAACCGATTTTATTGAGTACACGAGCTGTTTGTTTTGGTCAAAGCATGATATTAAGTTAAGATTCTTAATTATAAAGCTCTCGTGAGACACTAACATATTTAAAAAAATATATAACGAGTAAGGGCCGGTTGCACCAAACCGTCTGTTGACGTCAACGTCAGCGTTGAAAAAATATTCTATGAATAGTTTGACAGCTTTCTATGGGATGACGGCTCCGTCGCCATATTTAACGTTGATCAGTTCGTTAGTTATGCGTGGTGCAACCCACCCTTACTCACGTTATTTAGGTAATTTTTTATATGAACTTATATAGATTTCATATACAAAGGAAAAAGTGATCTAGGCCTCCGGTGCCCAGGGCTGGGATCAAACCAGCCTCTTCTGCATTCGCGACAGACGCCTTAACCATTTGGCCACCCGTGTCACAGCAGCACCAGTCGAATTATCCTGTGTATATGCAATCTTTGTAAAGGCTAAGGCGCATTTTAGCCAATCATCTACGGTAGAACATTATGAGTTATGAGTCTGTACCTCCAATAACATAACATAACATAAATACTCTTTATTGCACACCTCAAAATAAAGAAACGTTACAAACAGAATAATCAGAGGTAAAACAATTGGCGGTCTTATCGCTAAAAAGCGATCTCTTCCAGACAACCTT
This sequence comes from Pammene aurita, assembly GCA_947086415.1. NCBI lineage: Eukaryota > Metazoa > Arthropoda > Insecta > Lepidoptera > Tortricidae > Pammene > Pammene aurita. The sequence continues at coordinate 7,759,535 of OX352312.1, forward strand.
TGGGAAGCGGAAACCATTGAAAATAATCAGAAATACGTAGGTGTTGCAAATTCAAATCAACAAGCTAAACAATTATAAACTTACACATATAAAATAAAAATAAACTTACATAAACCATACATATATAAATTAAAATTGATAAATTAAGAACATACAATCTAGGAGCAAGATACACACTATTTGCCACAGGTAGTTACAAAATCTGTTTAATGGAGTTACAGAATAACGTGACGTGGGAGAGACAGATAATATTCTTTAAGATTTAGCGCGCCTTAAGTCTGAGTCTCCAATATGTGTAGTTATATATTTTTTATATGATTTTAATCGTAATAATAATAATAATAACCGAGATCTGTTGGAACTACTGAACACCACTGAAGTGTTCAGTAGTTCCATCAAGATGGAATTTGGTGTTGATAAATGTGCGGTTATGCATGTACAGCGGGGGAAAGTAGTAAATTCAACAAATCTACAGCTTTCTGAGACAATGACGTTCAGATCTATCTCTGAATCAGAAACCTACAAATACCTTGGTATGTCACAGTCTTTGGGTGTTGAGGATGTGGGTATTAAACGGGCGTTGAGGGAGCGCTTCTTTAGTCGGCTGACAAAAGTACTTAATAGTCTTTTGTCAGGTGGCAACAAGGTGCGCGCCTTCAATGCCTGGGTAATGCCCCTACTCACATACTCCTTTGGCATACTAAGGTGGACACAGACCGAGCTGGATGCCCTGGATCGGAGAGTCCGTCTATTGCTCACCACACACCGTATGCTTCACCCACGCTCGTCTGTTATGAGATTGTACATCCCACGGAAGTGTGGAGGTCGCGGCTTTTTAAACGCCAAAAATCTCCACAACCGTGAGGTGTACGATCTCAGGAATTATTTCCTTAACAACGAGTGTGGGATGCATCGTGATGTGGTGACAGTAGATAAGGGTCTCACGCCGCTCTCCTTGGCAAACAAGAACTGGCGCAAACCTGTGGTGCTAAGCACCGAGGATCGCAGGGCGGTATGGAAGAGCAAGGAGCTACACGGGCGGTTCTACAGGGCCCTCACGGGACCCGACGTAGACCTACTCGCGTCGGTGAACTGGTTACGATTCGGGGACCTCTTCGGAGAAACCGAAGGTTTTGCCTGTGCAATTGCGGACGAAGTTATCATGACGAATAACTACCGGAGGTATATCCTGAAGGACGGTACGGTCGACATTTGTCGGGCATGCCGCCGTCCCGGAGAGTCACTCAGGCATATCATCTCCGGTTGCTCTCATCTTGCTAACGGCGAGTACTTGCACAGACATAACCTCGTAGCCAGGATTATACACCAGCAGCTTGCTCTCCTATACGGTCTTGTGGACCACGAAGTGCCGTACTACAAGTACACACCTGCGCCAGTTCTCGAAAATGGTCGTGCCACGCTCTATTGGGATCGATCTATTATCACGGACAGGACTATAGTAGCCAATAAGCCTGATATCGTGGTAATAGATCGATCGCAACGCCGGGCCATGCTCGTCGACATCACCGTCCCATGTGACGACAACCTCGTGAAGGCCGAGAAGGACAAGTCCAGCAAGTACCTAGACTTGGCTCACGAGGTAACCGCCATGTGGGAGGTTGATTCGGCGATCATTGTGCCGATAGTTGTCTCTGCGAACGGTCTCGTAGCGAAGAGTCTCGACCAACATCTTGAGAGACTTTCGCTACGAGGTTGTGGTTGGATCAGGGGTCAGATTCAGAAGGCGGTAATCTTGGACACGGCGCGCATAGTCCGAAGGTTCCTCACTCTGCGGCCCTAACCACCGGCAGCCTGGGCCCTGCTCCGTTGCCGGCGGCACCCTAGTTTAGGTTTTTTATAATGCTTTTATTGTTTTCATATGTTTTAGATGTATTTTTATATTTTACTTTTATAAAAATATTGTAAAAACCCTAAACTAAGTAAAAAGATAAATAAAGGAAATAATAATAATAAATACTCTTTATTGCACACCTCATACAGTTACAAGCACAAATTTTACAATTAGATAAATTTAGGTAGAGGTAACAACAGGCGGTCTTATCGCTAATGAGCGATTTCTTCCAGACAACCTTTGGGTAGTGGAGACTAGAGAAAAACAATAAGCAGTAGGTGGTGCATAGAAACAAAAGAGACAAAATAGATAACACAGCACATTCATATGAATATACATACTTAAATAAATACAAAATAAACATACATATACGTACATATATACATATATAATACACACAATAAGAAACAACAGTGTCAACTTAAAAACCTAAGGAAGAGATAAATATTTAAGTAGTTATTATTATTTAATCAATTTGATTCCTATTCCACGATAGAACTTTAACGTACTCGTAACTATAAAAGTTACAAGTTTCTAAAAAAATGCCACTTCCACAAATTTGGTTATTTTCTGAGAATGTAATATTATTTATTATAAAAAAAATCTTAAAATTCTAAACATTTTTGAAACTTTTCTTTGTTTTGCCATCATACTTATGTGGAAAATAGTAACACAGTAGGAAAAAAAAACTGGGCCATTTTTATCCTAATAAAGTCAGAAGATCTCGTGATTCTGAAAATGAGTACAAAAAAAATGAAAATTGCAGAAAATAACTCAATTTACAAGTGGCATTTTTTTAGAGATTTGCCCAACTACATTTATACAATAGTATACAAACTATAACACATAAATATTTATGATAAAAAGATAAATTAGTGCTTCCCTTCAACTGACTTCAAGATTTCGAAGGAGCTTCTCAATTCGTCAGGATCTTTGTTTTTGCTTTTTTTATGTATGTTCACCGATAATTCGAAAACGGCCGACTTGGAAAATCCTTTTTTTATTTGAAAGAGTATACACAGTTGGTCCCATTGTAACCAGGTCAGGATCTGATAATGGGATCCTGGAGAAATCGAGGGAACTCTTGAACATTTGAGGCACACCTATAGTGATTTGAGTATTTTTACAGCAGCTAAAGCATTTGCTTATGGAAAGGTGGAGGCTAAGTGAAGTCGGTTCATTTAAAATTATTTTATATTAAAATGGGTCAGTTAGGTGACGGCCCAAACATGTTTTGGTGCGTCACCAAACTGACAAAATAATTTTATTAAGCAACGCGTATTTCTTAATCCTCCAATCTACTATGAAGCAGGTAACAAGAAACTACAATTAAACTACAATTGTACAATTACTAGTCAGAACAGCTCGCGGTGCAACCTTAATTCGTTTTTAATGTAGTAAATAGTTACGTAATAGGAATCTTTGAGGTCGACGCGTACTGTCATTAAATTAGGTTAGCTTGGTTGCTAAGCGCAAATTCGGTTCAACTTCTTTCGCGGTTTAATTTTCACATTTTAAGCTAGGTGCCGTATTTTAATTTTAAAACACGCAGCTCCAACCCAACTCAACTCAACGCTATAACGACATTGACATTTGCTATTCGAACAGACTTTCATTCAACGTTGGTCTCACATTGGTCTCACATTGGTCAGACATTGGTCGCACATTGGTCTCACATTAGTCCAATGTGTGACCTATGTGAGACCATGGTGTCTTTTTTTATGATAGCTGTGCTGTAGTGTAGAACCATGTTCAATTGTTTTACATATATAAATAGAACCGTTTTTCCCCCGAAGGGTAAAAAACGGATATTTAGGTTTCTGCCGTAGCTTAAACCACATATGAGATTACACCCTTGTAACTCAGCCCTAATCGAGTGAATTCCCTGACTAGTAGCGCCATCTGTCGCGCCACTCAGGTTCTAATGTCGCCCGGTGCTAGCGCCAGGCTGATTTCTCCTCAGTACGTTAAGTAAGCCGGCAAGGCCCTTAGGTGTGGTTTAAGCTACGGCAGAAACCTAATATCCGTTTTTTACCCTTCGGGGGAAAAACGGTTCTATTTAGGTATTCGTTGCCTTCGCTTAAACCACATATGAGACGTGTTTAAACCTCTGCCGGCGCTGGCTCGGGCGTACTGTGATGATCAGACATTAACCAACAAAAATTTCAGAACAAAATGTGTACACAAGAGATACTTGTTGCTATACGTTATTATTTTGCGCAATAACTTAACTAGCATTATCTTATTATTATTATTTTTATTTTTTAAATATCTATTGTGAAAATAATTGCAGTTTAGATATTTATTTTAATGATAGAGTTAGGTTAACATTTCCTCCTCCTAGCATTTGTCGCGGCTTGGAGTTCGCTTGACGACAAATTCAAGTGAGTTTTATTTTCTTTTTCGTAGATTAGGAATATTTCTAGTAAAATGTACTGTGATCGAAAGTGACAATTTATGTAGCAAACCCTAAAACAATCCCGTATTCGTATTTTTGTGATTTTAGTTAAGCCAGCTTCGATATTCCTATCTGGAGATATTGCGTTGATAACCCCAGGTAAGATTTCCGTCAAACGGGTCATTAAGTTAAGAATGATGTAAAGAGTTATTTGATTTTGCTATTTGGTCACTGATTTGTATGATGTACTTTTTATTATTTATCGTAACATGACCAGATTGAAAGTTCTTCCAAAAATCTGTTTTAAAAGTTGTTCTTGATTGAGAAAACCTGTTTCACATCTGAAATTTTTAGTATTATTCGGGCCTTAACGGTCATTTTAAGGTAAAGCCAAAATTTAAAGGTAAGTCTAATTATGTACTGTTACATACGCTGCTTTATCTACCCACATATTATAAACACCCTGTGATGTCTTCAAATATCACATGCTACGACCGGCATTGCGGCATTGATCAGACCTATTAGGTAGCGATCATTTGTTAGTAAAACCGAATGGGAAATTCAGGTAATTTTGCGACATCCTTATGCAAGACAATGTCTTTAATTACATCCAGACCTTATAGATGTCAATTGGAAATTTGAGTTAGTATTATAAGAATGCTAAATATTGACGACAGCAACTATGAATTTTAGAACTAAAATGGTATTGCTAAATTGACAATACTCCACCGGAAACCGACCGGACATACGAGGTAAGCAAGCTCCGAGTTAGTTTATATGATTTTCAATATAACGTTTATAGGTTTGAGAGAAGGACGAAGATGAAACAACCATACCGATAAGAATATTAATTAAAAATGATGCTATCGTCTTCAAGGGCTGTAGGTATATTACTATGACTATAATATTATTTGTATGTATTTCACGTTTTATACCATTTACTCGTTGACCGTGTCTACCAACTAAATACATCTCTATCTCTCTTGATTATGTAGTTATTTTCTGTAGCCGGAATGAAGATCATTGGGTTCACAAGGATTGTCCGGGTCTGTAATTTGAGCTTGTACACTCTCTGTGGCGGCGATCTGATTCACAAACCTAAAGCAAGACGTTTTATGCCTTGCTTGTGTATGTTTTTTATGTTTTATTATCCAATATCCTTTGTGTTACGTCGGTAAAATATTATCTAAGTTGCATAGTGTAGATAATGAATATGATGATACACAACGAGAAGTCTAAACTGTTTAGGGTCGGACCTTGAAGTTTAAAACTTATAACCTTTGGATGTTTTGGAGGTCCATTAAGAGATAACTTTTTCAAATTCAACATCTAATGGCGTGAAAAAGAGATTCAACAATTTTGAAATTTTTAGCGGTTAAAACCATTGGCAGAAGCTAGTATTATAATATTAAGGTTAACATTAAAAGGACCTTTGTTTACTCCCAGAGATTGTAAAACCCTTAATGACTCTAGACTCTAATGAGCCGATGAGGCGACATATTCGCATTTAGTTTTAGTGCAACCAAAAGTCACGTATTGACGGGTCATACCTACTGAGTATTATACAAGTGTATTATCTTCTGAGTATTCTCTTATACCTTTGCATTCTTAAGTCTACAAATATATTACTCGAACTGAGGATATGATTGTATTTTCTAATGCCTTCTTGCTTAACTTTAAAAGCAGCTGCACTTCAATCGTCCATATGTATAATAACCACGACACGATACAATATACAATCATTTTTGGGAGGCTCTCAGCTCTTTATTGGTTACGCTGCCAATATTGTTTACAGTATACCTTAGTATGCTAAACTAAGTCTGCTGCATCTTGCTCGCATTTCTACAGAAATGCAGAGTTTATTCGTAAAAATTGTAAAAACAAGTTTGACACGTCATTAAAATTACATACAATAAGTAAGTATACCATAACTTATTATAATTATTACATGTTAAATTATATACATTAACAAATTTGTAGGTAGGTAGTAACCTTGTAGGTAGAACCTGATTTCGAACGTTGCTGGGTCAATGATTCACCTGCGCAATCATGAAGTCATCGATACGATAATATGCTGACATTCAGTTTGGCCAATAAGCTTTACACTGGCGACACATAACTGTCGTCGATTTTAAGAACATATTGAATTCATTCTGGATCCTTATTCGACAAGCAATGACAAACTGTGACACGTGTACTAGAATGTGTCAAAGTGGTCTCACTATCGAATGTCTGTTTTCGGTTGTATAAAATTGGCGACCATATTGTAGTCTTATGTCACTACGAACGGTTGCTGAACTTGGTATTAAAGACACTGACTGGTCTTTGATGTGCTTTTTATATCATATCATACATATTTAAAACCTCGAAAGGATTAATGTATTTATATGAGTATTATTACCCTAACAGTGCGTTAGGTTTACCTACCAGTGACGACACGTCCAAAATATTCGTAGACAAGCCGTGGCAAATTTGGTTATCATTTTCTTCATATCCCACAGAAAAGTCGCGAAATTAAATTAGGCAAGCCGTCGGGAATCGAGTTTCATGGGCGCTTCGCCACCGCTACCTACTTGACTATCTGACGGCATGTTAGTGTTGAAGAATCTTTATATGGGTCCCCAAACGGGTAGCCCCTTGAAGTATGATAACAATTTCATCCATTTTTTTCTAAATCACCATGCTAATAAGTTGTGAATTTTGCCGTAAGCACTTAGTTACTGAAATCCTTGGGGCGCCCTCATCTGACAAGCACTCGAATAGACAACCTATCTTCTTTCGCAAACAGGCATTTGCAATTCTTGTTTATAAAAAGGCCACCAAGGTTTACGTCGTCGCCATTCACCTGATTTGCCCCGCAGTACAAATTTCTTTGAGGATTTGAAGCGGGATCGTTACATTTGACTTGGATCTGGAGTATGGTTAAAATCCCTCGAGATCCCATTTTTCATTAATTTATCACTTCCTTCTTTGTTTACTCTTACGCCTCAAATGAGACTTCCGATCCTCTATAGAGAGACCTAAGCCCTCTTACGTGTAAACCTGCAACGCGACTAGCAAGCTCTGCTGCTATAAGTATAGAGGAGTATTTGAAACCGAGTTAAGCCTAGCCAGTCATTTTAAGGGTCAGAATAACCAACTTCCATTAGGTTAGCTGTTAAGCTCGCTGGCATCGAAATCGATGAGGAGGACTATATATAATATATTTAGGGAAAAGTTTGGTAAGTTTCCACTGTTACTAAATGTTTTAAGTTTGTTGTCATGCCTAAGTAGGAGTTATCTTGTAAACTTATCTTTATACCTAACCTGATCAACTATATTTCTAATGCCTCTGTTGTTATACTAATTACAAGTCTATTGAACCGCTGCTATTATAGTTTCGTGGCATGTGTTTATCGTACTTTGAAATCTTTCAAACTAGAGCTTGTTCTTCTAGTAGTCGCACTGAAAGCTCACACGTTTTTACGTTTTGTGATGCGAATGAAGTGATATGAATGGATTTTTTTTTGTCAGCACGTCTTGCTTAGTTAGTGGCATTATGTAAATCATTTTGTTTACACAGCTACATACTTATTAATGAGGACGTCTTAGTTTTATTTAATCAAAATTGTAGCTTTTTAGATTTCTTGGATATTTTTATTTATTTCGGTGTTAATTTACTCGTTAAATAATTTGTTGCTTGACAAACAACAATCCTTCTTTGTGTTAAACGTTTATTTGGTAACTAATAATCAATGTTTGTGAGGTGTTTCAGTATGCCTGAGGACACAATCAGAATTTGACTCATATGTGCCTCCAAGGAGCAGGCGTTTGCTGTTTAGATTGATGTAATGCCGGTTATTCAGCTCAGCTAACAATTCTACGGCATTTCTACAAAAATATTGTTTTTGATGTTATACGACAGAGACAAAACGGTTGTGCTATTCCTTTTCTAAATAATACCTACTGCGGTTAGCAGAGGAGAGAGTTATAGACTTCCCACGTCTAAGGTTGTTTTTCCTTGCCTCCCCCTTTCTTTTAAAGTAAAGGATCTGGTTGCGTGCTTACAAAACCTTGTCGGTTTTGACTTCTACAGAAATCTTGATCTAAATAGCTTATTTTGCGTTTATTCGCATTGATTTGTAGTATAAACTGTATTTGGCAAGATTTTTAAATCATTATAGGCTTACGTGTACCTACTTCGTGGGTTAAATCGAAATGTCCCCACACTTATTTATTGGTGACTGTGGACAACTTTTATACAAGCAAGTCTACAAGAGACCACATGTCTTCCATTCTTCCTAATGTACCAGATGTTGTACCAGATGTACCAGACAGTTATTTTACCCATGAACCATGCTTTAGCGATTGAAATAATTTGCTTATTCTATTTTTCGTATCCAAGGTACGAAGACATAGGAACGACATTTGAACTTCGTTAATAAATCGATATTATATCGTTCAATATCGTGACCGATGTCAAAATAATTTTGACTGTGCAAACGTTGGCGTCGTCTGTTAAAGGAGTAGATCAGCCAATAAGATGGCAGTTTTTTAAACTGTATCCATATAGATGTACATAGCCTGTGGAGCGACAATTACAAAACGATGCACGGACATTACATGACGTCTCAAGGGACGACGCCATATCATGATACATGTCGATGCAAGCCATCTGAGATGATACAATGTCATCTCCCAAAATGATAGACATGAGCACTCCGACATTGGCGACATTGAATCATGCCCAGGACGACACAATGTTGTCTTACAGGACGATGCATATTGCATCACGGGACGATGCAAGTCGTGTCCAGGGATGAAGTAGTGTGGTCTTACAGGCTGGCACAATGTCGTCGCAAGGGACGACGCAATGTCGTCACAAGAGACGACGCAATGTCGTCCCACAGGACAACGCAAACAAGACGGGATGACGCATGACGCACGTTTTCTCACAGGACGACACTATGTCGTCTCCCAGAACAATGCCTGTCGTCTCACGGTACGACGCCTGTCGTGTCACGGGACGACGCATGTCGTCTCGTGGGACAACGCATTGTGTTTTGACGGTGCCTATTGGAGGTCACTGCGTCTCGTCGCTGGGCCACGGGCACCGAGCGGAATGTCACAATGTCTGAAGTAGCAACAATCATTATAGAATTTGCTTTTATTTATTTACATCTTTATGCAATTTGCACAAAATAAATTCCAAAGAAACTGTGCAATCATTACACAATTTGTGTTTGCAATTTACTTTTAGATATTTTTTAAACTTAATTGAGCACGTGTTGCTCGGCTGGGTTACAAAAGCGTACTGAGGAGAAATCACCCTGGCGCTAGCACCGGGCGACATTAGTACCTGAGTGGCGCGACAGATGGCGCTACTAGTCGGGGAATTCACTCGATTAGGGCTGAGTTACAAGGGTGTAATCTCATATGTGGTTTAAGCGAAGGCAACGAATACCTAAATATAACAAAACGTTTGAAATGTAACTAATTGATGTAAGTGCATTCTGCGCGTTGATGTCTTTTGTATGATAGCTGGGCTGTAGTGTAGAACCATTGTTAATTTTTTTACATATATAAATAAACATAACGAAACGTTTGAAATGTAACTAATTGATGTAAGTGCACCCTGCGCGTTGATATCATTTGTTTGATAGCTGTGCTGTAGCGTAGAACCATGTTCAATTGTTTTACACATATAAATAGAACAAAACGTTTGAAATTTAACTAATTGATGTAAGTGCACACTGCGCGTTGATGTCTTTTGTATGATAGCTGTGTGCTGATAGCTTATATATAAATAGAACAAAACGTTTGAAATGTAACTAATTGATGTAAGTGGATTCTGCCCGCTGATTTCTTTTTAGGCCAAGAAAATTTGATTTTTTCGAAGAAATAATTCCCAGCAGGCTGGAAATCGCTTTGATACCTTCATGTGGTCCTAAATGCATGTAATCCGAGTTTGCCCAATCCCAAGAGGTGTGCATAAGGTTTTAGCGAATTTTTTTCTCTTTGTCAGGATTTTGCTTGTAGCTCGAAAACAGTACGTCCGACGGAAAATGCTATATATATCAATATTAAAGAGGGTTAAATTCTGCGTCGAGTGAGTAACTTAACTTCTAATTCGGTTCAGCGGTACAGCCGAAATCAAAAGTTATATACCGGGAAAATGTCTCATTTAATTGAAAAACTCGTATTTTGACTTCCATACCACATATCTTTGAAACAGATGACTCCTGTTGAAAAACCTATAGAGGAAAAGTTGTAGATTATTTTGTAGACAATTTCACGTTATATCGACATCTCAATTTTCAAGTAGAGTCATTTTGAAAGACTAAATTTGGCATGAATTCAAAATCAGTTTTTTCTAAATCCTTCTGAGTTGCATATCTAAATATATAAAAGAAGAAACTGACTGACTGACTGACTGACTGACTGACTGACTGACTGACTGACTGACTGACTGACTGACTGACTGACTGACTGACTGACATATCAACGCACAGCCCAAACCGCTGGTTCTAGAGATTCCAAATTTGGCACGTAGGTTCCTTATATGGTCTAGGGGTGCACTAAGAAAGGATTTTTCAAAATTCAACCCATAAGGGGGTAAAATGGGGGTTCAAAGTTTGTATGGCGAAACAAGATTTGTTAGACTATTTTATTCTAAACTTCACAGGAGTATTCCTAACGATGAATGAGTAAACACGTGTTTCAGGTTTTTTGAAAATTCAACCCCTAAAAGGGGAAAATGTGGTACATACCAGTCTAACTGAGAACCTCCTTTTTGAGTACTTATAGTACGCGGGCGAAGCCGCGGGAAAAACCTAGTTTTCTATAAAAAATGAGGTGTGAGGCGTAAATTTACTGCATCGTTACAACTAAAAACATTGAAGGTTGTCTGGAAGAAATCGCTCATTAGCGATAAGACCGCCTGTTGTTACCTCTACCTAAATTTATCTAATTGTAAAATTTGTGCTTGTAACTGTATGAGGTGTGCAATAAAGAGTATTTATTATAATTATTATTATTTATTATTGAATTGTAAATTTATGAAACGTACCCAATCAGAAAACTATTTATACACTGTGTTTTATTTTATTTTCGGTAATTTCAAGGGTATATTCCTGAGCTTAACTTAGGTTTATTTCTCGAAGACACCAGTGTCCTACTTAGCTCCATTTCTGAGCTAATCGATATTTTATTAATGCCTTCTAATTGTGTAAACCAACATTTAATTATTTTTTTACTCTAGAACCCACTACAAAATGATGCACCTGTGTGTTAAGTCAAATAGGTTCAGTAGTTATTGATTGATTTCCCAATCTGTATATTAACTCAACCAAACAATTGACTATTATGACATGTCAATGAAATTTCGAACATTAACAATCCGAGATACAAAGTAAACATATTGTATTGAAAATTTTATAATTAAAAGAAAAATGGAAAATTCACCGCGATGAGCAAGGTTCAAACTTGCAAGGTCCGAATTTTTCAATTTTTTCTTTGAATTATAAAATTGAAATTTCGATTGCAGACGTTTCTGCTTAGTACAAAATTAATATTGTATTGACTTAACACACAGTTACATGACTTTATAGCAGGTTCTCAAACTAAAATAAAAATATACACAATCAAAAAGACAAAAAAGAACTATCGATTACCTCAGAAATGGAGCAAATTAGCTCAGGAATGTACCCTTGGAATTACCGGAAATGAAAATAAAACACGGTGTATAAATAGTTTTCTGATTAGATATGTTTTAGAAATATGCAATTAAATGTTTTAGTTGTAACAATGCAATAAATGCCGCCTCACACCCCATATTTTATGGAAAATATTCAAATCAGAAGGATTTAGAAAAAACTGATTAGGAATTCATGCCAAATTTAGTTTTTCAAAATGACTCTACTTGAAAATTGAAATGTCGATATAACGTGAAATTGTATTATCTACAACTTTTCCTCTATAGGTTTTTCAACAGGAGTCATCTGTTTCAAAAATACGTGGTATGGAAGTCAAATTACGAGTTTTTCAATTAAATGAGACATTTTCCCGGTTTATAACTTTTGATTTCGGCTGTACCGCTGAACTGAATTAGAAGTTAACTAACTCATTCGACGCATAATTTAACCCTCTTTAATATTGAGATACATAACATTTTCCGTCGGACGTACTGTTTTCGAGCTACAAGCAAAAACTTGACGAAGAGCAAAAATTTCGCTAAAAAGGTATGCACACCTCTTGGGATTGGGCAAACTCGGATATCATGTATTTAGGATCACATGGAGGTATTAAAGCGATTTCCAGCCTGCTGGGAATTAATTCTTCAAAACACTTTTTATAGATCTTATTTGCTTGGCCTAACGTTTGAAATGTAACTAACTGATGTAAGTGCACTCTGCGCGTTTATGTCTTTTGTATGATAGCTGTGCTGTAGTATAGAACCATGTTCAATTGTTTTACATATATAAATGGAACAAAACATTTGAAATTTAACTAATTGATGTAAGTGTACTCTGCGTGTTGATGTCTTTTGTATGATAGCTGTGCTGTAGTGTAGAACCATGTTCAATTGTTTACACATGTAACTAGAACAAAACGTTTGAAATTTAACACATTCAGCACCGAGAACCTGACTGTCGGGTTCTCTTTTCGTAGCTGCTACGAGCTACATACGACGATTAGGTGGCTACGGGCTACGAGCGTAGCGCGTAGCACTGGGTGGTGTTGAACGTGTTACCTAATTGATTTAAGTGCACACTGCGCGTTGATGTCTTTTGTATGATAGCTGTGCTGTAGTGTAGAAACATGCCAATTGTTTTACATATATAAATAGAACATAAGCTATATAATCTCAACTCAACTCACAACTCTGGGATACATGCGCTCACATCGCTCTGACCAACTGAGCTACTGAGACTTACCTGATGGCTGCGAATTTATCCACTATATCCTGAGTACGTCAAGCATTATCATACACACACACACACACATACACACACATACATTCCGGTATCGTTAGCAGACGTTCTGCCTAATAATAAAAAAATACTTTGATAACATTATTAAGATATTAGTATCTCTTTCAAACCAACAAAATAATCCCATCAAAATTAACATTTCAAATAAAATCTAATGATACGGTTATAGTGCTAAATGACTTATATAATTAACTATTAATGCAATAAGCACTCTAATACATTCAATATAAGGTTGAAAATAATGAGTCGGCTCGTTTTAAATTATTACGCCAAATCATTAAGTAACAGCATTAAAATTCCATTCGCGATAAATTTAAGGTTTCCTTTTAAAGAAAATGTTTCACTTTTAGTCACTGTATCAATGACTAAAAGTGAAACATTTTCTTGATTGATTATGATTATAAAGTGACAATCGTGACTTATAGTCATAGACGGAGAGCTAGCCTCGTCAGATATGACACAATAATGAGAGCAACGAAACCCCTCTAGTGAGTTTGCTATACTATGCTTATTACATCTGATACCTGGCAGCTGTAAATTGTAGGTTAAAGTATGCAAACCACTTCAAGAAAACGAATCCTAGAGTTGTGTTTGTTGCAATATTATGAGAAGTTATATTAATAATTAGATTATGATTAGATATTGCCAAATGTTTCAGTTTGGGGAAAGTAGTGACAAACGACGTATAATGTAATTCATAGTTTGACGCCTACTGTTTTTGTTTCTGTAATAATACGAAATTTTTTTGTTCTAATGTTAAAATATAGGCCCTGTCCTTTATAACTGAGATAACTTCGGCACTTTTTACCTATTTTAGTATTACTATTTTCTAATTCAAAAACTTTGCCAGTCTGTCACTCTGACCTTCACCCATTAAAACCTGCCAGATGCCCGGATATAGTAATACAGATTAATCTAACCAGACGGGTTTTGTTGCTCTCATTATTGTGTCATATTTGACGTGGCCAGCTCTTAGTATCAGACATAGTTACCATTACGACCTTATTATATTTATTTTTTTAATGCCACGGCGGCGGCAAACAAGCATACGGCCCGCCTAATGGTAAGCAGCACGTAGATGAACTTTACCAGCTCCGATATATCTGATGGCGACTTTACGTATAAAAGACATCAACGCGTTTTGTCAATCTTTAATAAACTACTTTTTTGATGTCTATTTGGTGTCGAAAAGCTGGATTCGAACTTCAAATATCTGATCTTGATATTTATATATTTTTTCCTATATCGCATTTCCTTTGCGTCAATATGCAATAACGTACGAGTTGACCTATGAATAACATTAAAAGAATATCAGAGCCGTATTCTAATTTTAATATGCATTAATAATTTAAAACAAAGAAGAACCGACTTCACTTAGCCTCCACCTCTCCAAAACCAAGTGCCCGAGCTACTGTAAAAAATACTAAAATCGCTATAGGTGTGCCTATAATATTTGAAGAGTTCCCTCGATTTCTCCAGGATCCCATTATCAGATCCTGACCTAATTACAACGGGACCAACTGTGAAGTTTGGGTCAACTCTTTCAAACAAAAAAAATCTAAATCTATCCAGCCGTCTTGGAATAATCGGTGAACATACATGGTGTTGTATTTGAAACTTGTAACGATACGCCTGATGGTAAGCAGCTGCAGTATCCTATGGATGCCTGCAACTCCTGGTTGCCTTCTTCTTATTTTAAGTAGAAATGAGAAAAGCTACAATCAAATATGAAAAAAAAAAAACAACCACGGGAATCGAACCCGATAAAAATCTGTGAATAAATTCGGAAGTCATTTTATTGCAGTTGATATAAAATAGCATATACATACACTTATAGTATATAACCGCGTCAAAAGTTATTTAACATTTTATAATATTGATAAGAGATAACATCAAAAAAGTTCTTTCAAAACTGGACTTGTTAACACAAATACTGTCATTTTACAAACATTAGCCAAAACACAGCCATCCAAAAACCGACCTTGCATCCACGCCTTAAAGCCCAAATCAGTTTAACACAAGCTGACCGTAATACGAAACCTGTTACCGATATTAAAAAGTTACGACAGACTTACGTAACATCACACAGCCAGGGAAAAAACATTTTAAAAATAGAACTTACAATTTTTCATTGTTTTTGTCACTTCACGGCACTGTTTTTGTATGGAAGAGTGTATGGGGTTTTGTATGGCAGCGCGGGCGGCGTGCGCGGGCGCCGGTGGTTTGAGGCGACTGGCGTGACGCAGTAATGGTTGGTGGGGCGAGTTCACACTGGAGTTTGGTTGGCCTAAGTACCGCGAACAGCGAAAATGGAAACTTTAAGTCTTTTTGTTGTATAGACACTATCAGATATATCGGAGCGGCCAAGGTGGTCACAAATATCTGAACAACGTCTCTATTTTCAAGGTGATAAAGTGCATGAGGGCCAGACGGCATACAACCACAGCCCTCTGCCACGAGAACTTGGCAGAAAACAGAGATTTTAACCCATGGTTGATGCCACATTCTACATGACCTTTAAATACCCTTGGTGGCTAGGCGAGCTCTGCCGACCATTGGCAGAAGCGGTTGGTTGGTTGACAGCCATGTACATGCTCGCTTCAACAACTCGCTTCAAACAAGGACACGTGGCAGAATCTGCGGCTATCTGCCGTCTGGCCCTAACTTAAGTAAATGCCTTCTTGTTGTACAGTCATCAGATATATCGGAGCGGCCAAGGTGGTCA
The DNA here is from genome assembly GCA_947086415.1 of Pammene aurita. Lineage (NCBI taxonomy): Eukaryota > Metazoa > Arthropoda > Insecta > Lepidoptera > Tortricidae > Pammene > Pammene aurita. The sequence continues at coordinate 7,775,482 of OX352312.1, forward strand.
CAAATATCTGAACAACGTCCCTATTGTCAAGGCGATAAGGTACATGTTCAGGCATTTTGGAGTACCTTGGCCGCTCCGATATATCTGATGGCGACCATACAACAGATGACAGATGGAGCCGACGAATACTCGAGTGGAATGCCTAGGAACGGGATACACAATAGAGTTGTAAGAACGACTCGTACAGCAGTTTCTCGGTCAGTTTTATTAGACTAGTGATGAAACTGGTTACAAATTTTCACGAGCCATATTTTCTCGAGCCACATTATTTTCAAGAGCCATATTATTTTGACGAGTCATATTATTTTGACGAGCCATATTTTGTCGAGACATATTAATTTCTAATTTTCACGAGCCATATTTTTTCGAGCCATATTATTTGCTAATTTACACGAGATTTTCGGTAGGTAAATCGTGTTTGTACCTCTACTATGTTCTTCCTCCTAGCGTTTATCCCAGATTTTTGCTCTATTGAACCTGGGGTCCGCTCGGCAACCTAATCCCTGGAATTGTCATAGGCACTAGTTATTACGAAAGCGACTGCCATCTGACCTTTCAACCAAGATCAGAAACTAGGCCTTGTTGGGATTAGATCCGGTTTCCTCACGATGTTTTCCTTCACCGAAAAGCTACGGGTAAATATCACATGATATTTCGTATGCTTTCTTCATTTTCAACCGACTTCAAGATTTCGAAGGAGGAAGTTCTCAATTCCTCGGGATCTTCGTATTTGCAATATTTTTTTGGTTTTTTATTTTTTTATGTCTGTTCACCAATTATTTAAAGACGGCTGGGCCGATTTGAAAAAAAAAAATTCGTTTGATAAATACTTCACAGTTGGTCCGATTGTAACCAGGTCAGGATCTGATCATAGGATTCTGGAAAAATCGAGGGAACTCTTCAAATATTATACCATACTAAAGTGATTTAAATATTTTTTACAGTAGCTCGGGCATTTCCTTTTGGAAAGGTGGAGTCTAAGTGAAGTCGGTTCTTTTTTGTTTAAAATTATTGTATAGACATCTTTAGTCCAAGTTACCTGGTCTTGGTCCAGTTGGACCTACTCATAGTGTTTTGACACTTTTAACTATGCCAATCTAACCACACCTTTACCAACCACACCACAGTACTAGCTCGCCGCGCGGTTTCGCCCGCTATATTGCTCAATTTATGGCCGATGTAAGATCATGAATATTTTCTCTGCCGTCGCGGATCGATAGACCGCTATTTACTTTGTGATGTGAATACATTGTTTACTTTCGATATACATAGTGTTTGAGGAAAAAATAACTTTTACTTTATTTTAGGATTTTGAAACTTTAGCGGAAGACAGAAGCCTAAAGTTTCAAAATTCTAAAATAAATGTACAATATGCGTTTGAGAAAAATATACATTTACTTTCTTTTAGGATTCTTAAAATGTATGCCTCTGTAATTTTGAAAAATGTCAAAAGTCTTTTTTATTTATCTGTACATAGTTTTTAAAAAATGTTTTATTTTTTACACAAATACATTTTTGAGGTTCATTTAATTGTTGTAAATATTTTTTATATGTTTTGATCTTTGTTTTTAATTATCTATATACATATTTATGTACCATATCCTTGCTTGAAATAAACTCATGTACTTAAAGGTAGAGATTACGAAGTAATTACTCATTTCAGATCGAAATAATTAATAGTGGATTAATTAACATACCACAGATTTATGGGGTGCGGGAATGATTTCGTGTGTTAACTTTGTTTCTTGTAAAATAGTTAACAAACTATGGTTAAAAATGAGGAAGTAAGATCCAAACGGGGCCGCGATTCGAAAAATAAACACACACACTGGACAGACACAGCTCCAACCCAACTCAACTCAACGCTATAACGACATTGACATTTGCTATTCGAACAGATTTTCACTCAACATTGGTAACACATTGATCTCACATTGGACCAATGTGACACCAATGTGTGACCAATGTGTGACCAATGTGAGACCAATGTGAGAGGAATAATGTTGAATTGGAGCTGGGTTGGAGCTGTCTGTCCAGTGTGTGTGTTTATTTTTCGAATCGCGACCCGGGTTTAGAAATGTTCAAATAGTTTATTGTTTTACAGTTTTAACTTATTTTTAGGCTAGTGTAAAACATATTAAAAATATTTACAGCGGGTTACTCACGTAATTTAATTCGATTTAAACTACGTGAGTAACCCGCTGCCGTCGCGGAAGGCCGCTCGTGAGAATGATCATCGTAAATTGATCGAAACATGTCGAGCAAAAATCGACTTAAATTACGTGAGTAACCCGCTATAAATATTTTTAATATGTTAGAGTCTCACGAACGTTTTATAGTGACATTCCCGCACCCAAAAATCCGGGGTATGTTATATAATTACCAATAAATTAAATCATATACGAGTATGTAGCCACTTTCCAAGCTCAACCTCTTTTTGGGGTCAGAAGGCTTTAATTTTGACACCTAACGCTGGAATAAGTAAAACAACAGAAAAATCTAAATTATCATTTATTTTCTAGGTACAAATGAAGTCTTATTTACATTAAAACATTAAGAATACAGGTAGAAAAGGCAAGTTATGGCTTAGAATAATGGCTTATAGGTACATTAATTTCATAAAGTATTATACAATTTTATACAACTTTACTCTGAAGAAAATAATCTAGCAAATTTTATTTTTGTATGTGGTAAAAGTTTAGCAAATTGTATGATTTAATGAGGTAAATTGACGAAATGTTTTTCACTTAGAGCATTCCAACCGGAGTTGACATGTCTGTGATTTTCTATACAAAAAAAATTGCCAATTTTTGCGGGGGAGGCCAATTGTATGGCTATTCGTACGTAACGTACAAATAAACGTCAGCCTATACAGTAAATGACGTACTGTATGACCGCCGGTCATATGTTTTCGGCAGAGAGAAACGCCTGTCAATGGCGACTCCGGGTTTTTCATGTCCTTTCATGTTCTCCATAGAAGTTTTTAGTGATTATTAACTGATGGCTGCTCAAATTTATTACCAAGCAAGGTTTTAAACCCATATAGGCTAGACCATATCAAATCGGATTGCAGGGCGAAACGGACCAAATCAATCATTTTTGTTTTTAAAAGCGGCCGCTAACGCGGCATGCGGTAAGGTTAAACCCACCACGGAACGCTGATTAGGTGCCGTATTCTAATTTTAAAATACATAAAAAATAAATTAAAAACACAATCTATCTCAAACATAACTCCAACACACAACAAATAATCAATCAATATTGAAGTTGCATCGGAATAATTTTCAAGCCAATTCTGATATTTCTGATTCAGACGTTTAGGCGCTAGCTGTATTGCGTAGTTAATGCATTGGAGTTGTATTGAAGTTGGATCGTGTCGAAACGTGTTTTAAAGTTAGAATACGGCTCTAGCTGTCAGTTGCTACCCGCAATCTTATGAATTTGATATAAACGCTGATCCATTTCGCCACACGATCTGCTTCGACGCGGTCTACCTTATCTTGTTTAAGAGTCTTATAAGCAATTTTGTATGGATTTTGACAGTTGTGTCAATAGTTTTCAATTGACGTATCGATACATTTTCAATTTTTATTTAGCGTTGTCAGTAAACGATTGCTACCAGGGGCCGTATTCTAACTTTAAAACCTGTTTACACACGATCCAAATTCAATACACTAACTACTCATTACAGCTGTCTGAATCAGAAATATCAGAATTGGCTTGAAAATTATTCCGATACAACTTCAATGTTGGTTGATTATTTGGTGTGTGTTGGAGTTATGTTTGAGATAGATTATGTTTTTAATGTATTGTTTATGTATTTTAACTGGTCGTGTGTTAAAGTTAGTAATAAGAAAACTTAACCTGTATTTCTGTACAAAAAAAGGATAAAATTTTACTGTAAAATGCTGTAAGTAAATTCATTTTTTCTCAAACATGCAATGGAATATTGTCGTTACGCTCTTTATAATAGACACGGAAGTATCTTCTGGACGCAGCAACTCGAGGGGACTGTAACGGGATATCATACAAACTTTCAGACCTGCAAATTAACCTTGGCGTCAAAGATGGCCAAAACTGATTTTTTAAATATATTCCTCTCGTGACATGATATAGGTACGAGTAGAAATTGCCTTATGAACAAAACTTTTTTTCTAATAAGCTCCTATATTTCATTGCGTATTTGAGAAAAGCACTATACATACTTCGGCAAGAAAATTGATCTCTGGCCTCGTATTCCTATACCTACATCTATAGCTGCTTGGCCGGTAATCCGTTTCCCGGCTTCTGCAGTAATGTTCTATACTCCACGTTAATCGAATACGACTAAACTTACATTTTGTCTGTTTCAATCCTTGTCTTATTTCATTATTTAACAACCCATTCGTTTATAATTTATAAAAGACTAGGTGTCAACGTAATTCGTCACTCAACTGTCAGTTTCTCATTTATACAGTCTCAAATATTAAACAAAGTCAATCGTCAAATTTTTTAAAGGAAGTTCCTTGTCCCAATGTTCCTAAGTACATACAACTTTTCACAAAATATGTTTTTAGGGTTCTCGTACCCAACAACACAATACGGTCTGATCTTGATGATCTTGATGCTAAAAATAGAAGTCCCAGATTTATGGGGCCTCTAGCTATGTAAATGTGGTATTTTCAAGTCAAAGGTACATCATTGTCGGTTGTCAAGAAGGCGTTGCTGCCATTAAAATTCATTTAGATATTAACTTTAAATTAACAACCGACAATGATGTACCTTTAACTTGAAAACGTGTCAGTATCGATCGTTCGAATGACAACTTATAAAGTTGTAGTTCCAAGCACCAGCCGCCTACCGCCCGAGGATAGTCCATAAAATACGTGACGTTCCGAAATACACAAAAAATATTTAAAGGGAAAAGGTTTTGAGACAACATGGTTCGGTTTAATATTTGACGCAGACTGTACATGAAAAACTGACTTATTTTCCACTCATCTATGTTTTACAGGTACAGAGTATTACTACAATAATTTACAATGTTGTTACTACTATAGTCTTTTCAGCCGATGTTGTTGGCTTGATTATGATTCTATGACTGTCATTTTCGTCGTCATTTGGTCTTTTGTGCTAAAAACTGATCAATGAAGGTTTCCGCGATCAAGATTTTCACTAGATGGTAGCACCGTGGCGAGAGGTCTTGCTGTCATAATCCACCGACCATGTTTAATGATACTTTGTTTGATTGGCGGATATTGACAGCTGCTGTCAAAAGGACCTCTCGTCACGGTGCTGCCATCTATTGAAAAACTCGATCGCGGGAACCCTCATTTGGTGACTTTGCCATGTGACTCATAATATTGCAATAATGTGATTTCAGATTTTTCATACAAAAGATTTTTTGTCTCCGATTTTTTTTATTTTTAGGGGTTTTATTGCTCATAATTGTTAGATTTGCCGATCCCAATGGTGTTTTTGCCCTTAGTAATTAGTACAATCCTAGTAGTTTCCCATTCGTTACGTTACGCATACAAATAAAATTTGTGGATTCTTAAACTTAGTGATCCGATAATACGATAAATATATATAGTTCTATTGTATTTTATTTCAACAATTCTGAGTAAAAAAACCCAAAAAACTTAGTTACTATTTAATTTCTACATACCATTTAAAATTCTAGAATATTTCTCGCTTTGTGTCAATATTACTAGAGGGTGCCATTTTGTTGTGTATAAACTATTTCCCTTATAACCAATATATGAGACATATGGCAAAACTACCAAAATAATTGTATCTTGTCTGTAAATTATGTTTGTAGTCCGTCTGTATTTATTTAATTTATAAACAATTAATGTCTCTTTCTCATCTCATTTTCCAACATGTAGTCATGTCGTTTCCGTCTTGCTGTGAATCTCCGTCTCTCATAGTTGTTATTGTAAGAATTACCCCTGAAATTGGTTAATATGTTAGTAAATATATAAAAGCAGATTAGTTATTAATTAGACTTTGTTAGGTTTTAATTAATTCAGTGTTGCATTGAGTTATCTAGATGAACATGTAGATATTAGATGAAAGTGTTGCAAGATAAATCAATAGATAGCAAATTGAATTAAAGAATGTCCGATAAGAAGCTGGAGTTTGAAAGTAGCGAAAGCATGTAGTAATAATATTATTTTACGTCACACCTGGCCATAATGTGAGTTTTACCGCTCGCTACGCTTACGGTAAAACTCGCATTATGGCCAGGTGGGGACGTAAAATTGTGTACTCACCACGGGCAGTAAAAAAGAAAGCCCTCTATCGCATATTTACAACCCTCGCCTGCGGCTCGGGTCCCAAATACCTGCGATTTCGGGCTTTCTTTTTTTTACAGCCCTAGGTAAGTAATGTACTATTATATTACATTAAAATCTTTAATCAAGAAAGAATAAAAAAACCGAAAAAGTTAAAAGTTATTTTGGTAAAGAAGATAACCGTGTAAGCGAACAAAAAATGCCCCTGATGTTTTTTGTAATACATAGCATATATTAATTGGCTAAAAACATCACGGGTATTTTTGTTCGCTTACACGGTTATCTTCTTTACTTTGAATTAAGGTACGGTAATATAATTTTACTAAATGGCAGACTGCGTATCATTAGAGGAATAGTTTTATTTTCAATTATTTGTGATCCATTATAGGACCGATTTGAAAAGTCGATCAGTTTCATTACTTATTTGTAAAAATCGGAAATTAATTATAAATTAGAAATGTGTATGTATTTTTTTAATATACATACATATATTATTTTTTAATATACATTTATTAATATAAATTTGTTTGCCATTATATTAATAAATGTAAAAAGAGTTGAATGTATTGTTTCCAACTTTTTAAAGTTATTGTTAATTATTACTAATTTTCCTATAAATTAGATTTTATTTTACATTACGTAATGGTAACTTCATGGTAACTTATGGTATGGTAACTTCATGGTAATAAAAATTAGGTACCTACTAAAATTGTAAGAAATTGTACAAATATTTTTTAAATACATTGTTTTTGAACTATAAAAGGTATATTCGAAGATGTTAAAGAATTTGTATCACAAAACACTCTATTTATATTAAATAACTCTTTGTACATTGTTGACATCTTCTTTATATGTTTTATCTTATTCAAACAGTAAATCCCGTGAGATCAAGATTATATCAAAGTTATGTTATCATCACAATTTTTTCATTTAAAAGGAAATATATGTTAGATTAAAATTTTAGACAATACAAATATAGCATAGGTAGATCAAGTAGCTAAGAATGAAAAGCTATTTAGAATTATAGTATGATTACTACATTTAGGTATGGTTAGGTGGGGTAAGATTTTTGCCCCGATAAGTTTATTTGTACCAGAACCAATTTTTGACATTTTCGCCCTGGAGTGGCTCTTACTTATCCCACCTAACTCAAATCATTAAGTTTATGTATCTAACAGGTGTATTATCCATTTGCAAATCAATCTAAAATATTTCACGGATAATTTATTTTTTCTGAATAATTAAATCTGAAAGGAAATCTCCGCATAACTAGGCGCTCGCAAATCGAAATACATCACACCAAATGCAATTGTTTTAATTAGTAAAATAAACTTTTTAAAACTCAATTGAATGGAAGCGGGCACTAGAGGTTTTGAAAAGTAACCATGAAAATTGTGAATTAATAATATAAATATAATTGTGAATTAATAACATAAATAATGAATTAGGTTGAGAATGATTTTAAACGTCTGTTTAAGCCAACAAAGGCTGACATCAATATCTGCTTTACTTAAAATTTTGGTAAAGTTTATTTTTTATTTGACATCAAGTCCACTTCTAAAAAAATATAAAAATAAAGTAACTAAAACCTTTTTATATTTAAAAAAAAAGGCTAGCGTTTAAGAGATTGACGGTCATTTTAGTATGTAAAAATATTTAATATTTTGGGCAATCTATTTAGAATTTTACGTGCTCAGAATCGTTAGCGAATTTTATTAATTTGCTCGTCACATTTTAGTAGGAACTTCTTTAATTAATATGCTTGTGACGCAATGAAATATTTTTGATTGGGCACAGAAAATACCACTTTTTAGATGAGTAAGTAACGATTCTATGAATGAAGAAAACACATATTTTTTGTTTGGTAAAAAAATATAAACAGCAATTCGTATTCGAATTTACTAATTGATGGTGAAATCATAGACATAAAATAGGAAGATGTGGTCCCACGAAGATAGAACTGTGATTCCATAATAAGCCGCGGTCTCGTGCACACACACTCACTTTTGATGTTTGAACTGAATCAATCACGGCTCGTCCACGACTTGTATATGGGTGCGTGTCGCGCGTAAACACGAGGAAATCGGCTTATTATGAATCACAATTTTTTCTTCATTATGGTCTTCACGGCACCACGTCTTCTTATTTTTTATGTCTATGGTTGAAATAGTATCATATTGTTGTCATTTAACCGTAAGTCTCGTTCATACTCATGGATTAACCTTTTGAGCACCAATGACGGCTAGTCACGGCATTGGCAATTCGGCCCACTAACGCCACCGACGTTAATAGACGTCCGTTCAAAAACTATGAAATACCGCTACCTTTGATGTTTATCTTTATTACTTGTGCCGTATTCTAATTTTTAAATACATAAACAATACATTAAAAACACAATCTATTTCCAACATAACTCCAACACACAACAAATAATCAACCAATATTGATGTTGTATTGCCGTTGCATCGGAATAAGTTTCAAGCAAATTCTGATTCAGACGTTCAGGCGCTAGCTGTGTTGCGTAGTTAATGCATTGGAGTTGTATTGAAGTAGCATCGTGTCTAAACGTGTTTTAAAGTTAGAATACGGCTCCTTAGCTTATCTATTTGTTGGCTTTGGCGTCACGTCGTATTACTTTGCCACCAGGTTGTCAAAAGGTTAATGTGAACGGTACGCACGAATGGTAACAAATTGACATTATTTTGACATCAATTAGTAAGATCGATTGTTTCTAAATTAAGGTAGTTATCTACTTTTTCCCGTTGATGTAGTTTCCAGTGTCGTCTTTGTACAAATCTTCGTTGATGCCGTAGTAGGACTGCGAGTTCGGGCAATCCGTCTGAAAATATAATTGGTATGATATCAATGATATGAAAAATATATTATATAATCGGACCTGAATTGTATAATGCCATCCCTAAGTAGGGTAAATCGCCAGTAACTGGCCACCTTATGATTTCTATTTATAAGTGAATAAAGTTCATTTTAGTGCAAGGTATAAATTAAATAAAAATTTCAATAACTGGCCACATTTTAGTTACTGGCCACCTATACTAAAATGAATTCTATTTAAAGGTGAAGAGTAGGGTAAATCGCCAGTAACTGGCCACCTTATGATTTCTATTTATAAGTGAATAAAGTTCATTTTAGTGCAAGGTATAAATTAAATAAAAATTTCAATAACTGGCCACATTTTAGTTACTGGCCACCTATACTAAAATGAATTCTATTTAAAGGTGAAGAGAACTCATTTTAGTATGAGGAAAATGGCCAGTTACTGGAGATTTGCCTACTAGCCACTCGTTCAATAACTGGCCGCCTCTTACAAAAATGAGTTCTATTCACCTATATACAGAATTCATTTTAGTATAGGCGGCCAGTAACTGAATGGTGGCCAGTTACTGGCGATTTACCCTATATACAAAGCCTAGAAAATAATAACTCACTTTTTAAGGAATTGAAAAAACGGCTAATTGAAAATGCTTTCTTTGACGTTAGAGAATTATGTGACATAAAATTAACTTACTTATAATGTGTGGCTATTGTAATCAATCAGATTCGAAATGTTAATTGAAACTTTTTTATTAACATGACATATTAATTTTTTATCCTTATTACTATAAATTGCGAATTATTGGATATAATAGCTCACTACGTATTAACCATATTCATGGGTCAATTATAATTATCTAATTATTATTCTTTATTATTATTCAAAAAAACAGTTACACAGCATTACAGTAAAAACCAAGGCACTGCGAACTACAAAATAAACATATAAAATGACTTAATACTAGGTTGAGTTAGGCGACGTAACTGCGTAGCTCCGTTGCGTCGTTTGATCGGGCGTAGGATAAGGATTCTTGATTAAGTATGTTTGTTTGCATGTTGTTGTTGTCGCGAATTTTTTTTTCTATTTCTATTTACTAGTAAGTATTAATTTTACTTTTACTTTTGACGTGTATTGTGTGTGTGCATTTACGAAATAAATGAATATGAATATGATAATATGTAAATATTATTGTTTTTAATTTTAGAAAATAAGAAATATATTTTCTAATTAGGTTTTAATTTTGAAACGGCACAAAATAAAGTGTTTTAATTTTTGTCAGTTTGGTGACGCATGCATGTACTTAAAATGCATATATATATTTTTATAAGTTTAATTCTTTATTTCATTGCATATTTACCAAAATCAGGTATATACACCGCGGCATGAAAATATATTCCTGGCTTCGTACTCCGTCCATGCCCACTTGGCCGGTAATTTATATTTTCCCGGCATCTGCTATAACGTACTATAACCGATGGGCAATAAAAACTTTACCTTGTAATCCCAGTCGCATACCCTTGTCCGTTGGTTAAAGACGGTCCCAGGTGCACACACGAACGAGTACTGGAGATTACCGCCGATGCTTGGCACACACCAGTGCCACACCTGCAATTAACATTCATATCATTAAATTCCCATTATATTACAAGGTGTAACTAAAATGCTGGTGATGCGTTTAAGGGCATAATTGGTACTGTACTAATAAAGAAAAAATAAAAAATAAATCACCCAAAAAAATGGTTTTGTATGGAAGGTCGGCCGGATGACGTGTCCCATACAATTTTTTTTATTCGAGTCCAAAAAATGTTTGTCCTTATTTTTCTTAATCGCAATACGATACTAATTCTGCCCTTAAATAGATCACTAGTATTTTTGTCACAACCTGTATAAACCTGTGATCCTGTGAAACCTGTGAAAACGATTTCACTCACCTAGGAATTATCAATTAAAAGTTTCAATTAGGTATATCGACACCTCATTTATCCATTTCAAATTCCTAGAACGTGCCCCGAGTTAGCAAACCCACACTCGTATTTTCACAGACTATTTATATGTACCATAGATTGTATGAATTTGACTTAGGTATCCGATGATTAGAAAATGTTTTTTTTAAAGCCGATGCCTTATAAAAAACGTATAGAAAAAAACTTTAAAGTCATTGCCATTAAATAATGTTAGGCGTAAAAGTTTTTTTAATACAGACAGCAAAGCAAACAGTAATAATTTATTGCTTTTGCCTTGCGTCAGGCGTTATACAGCATGTAACAAAAATACTTGTGATCTGTTTAAGGGCACAATCGGTATCGTATTGCGACTAAGGAAAAGTAATGTATGTTATGACATTCAAAAAATGTTCGCAATGAATTAACTTTGAATAAATAAATGAATATATAAGAAAAAAATTTTTTTTATAGAGCTCGTCGTCCTAGCCGACTAAGTCTCCGTACAAAAAAATATTTTTTTCGCTTGAATTTTTTTTTTTTTTTTTATAATCAGAATACGATACTAAATACGCCCTTACGGACGGATCCTTTAAACGGATCATCAGCATTTTTGTTATACCTTGTATGTACTCATCAGCGTTAGGGAGGATTATGTTTCTGGTGAGTAAATAATTATTTGACAGTGTTTACCAGCTACGTTGTCGTTTAAGTAAAAGCCAGATTTGAACCAGTTCCCGCTGTCCGATTAAGTTGAAATTTAGCATAGCTGTAAGTTGGTTGACAATGAAATGAAATGAAAATGAAATGAAAATATTTTATTCCACTATTACACAGTGTACATAATACTAGGTGGGGACTTCCTGTTAAGTATACAATACCTGTGTTAGGAAGCCCCGCTCCTCCATAGCAACAAGTAGTTATTTACATTACAGAAATAATTGTGTGTTTGTGTGTGTGTGTGTGTGTGTGTGTGTGTGTGTGTGTGTGTGTGTGTGTGTGTGTGTGTGTGTGTGTGTGTGGACGTATGCGTGTAAGTGTATGAGTTTCACAAAATTACACTAGCTTATTCTTATATTATTATTTTTATATAGGTATAATGGAAGTACATTTAGTTAGAAACAATACAATAATAAATAAATATTATCGGACAACCTTGCACAAATTGACCTAGGCCCACGGAAAGCTCAATAAGGCTTCTGTTATGGGTACAAGATGACGATATATACAGGATGTATATATATCATAATCGGTGATCAGGAACCAATTTTTCTAATTCACTCATCGATACTGAACAACTTTTAGTATGGGACTAACTGCGAAATCGCCAAAAAAAAGAAATTGGTTCGTGATCACAGATTTGAATCATCATGTATAACAGATACATACATATAAATACTTAAATACATAGAAAACATTCATAACTCAGGAACTGACCAGGATTCGAACCCGGGACCTCCTGCTTCATAGACAGGGTCACTACCGACTAGGCTAGAAGCCGTACAATATATTGGTACGAGCGAGCTGGTCCGATGATGGAGGCCCAAGGTGGTCATAAGAACTCTGTGATAAAACTGATAAAACAATAATTTTAAACAAAAAAGAACCGACTTCACTAAGCATCCACCTTTCCAACACCAAATGCTCGATCTGCTGTAAAAAATACTCAAATCACCATAGGTGTGCCTATAATAGTTGAAGAGTTCCCTCGATTTCTCCAGGATCCCATCATCAGATCCTGACATGGTTACAATGGGACCAACTGTAAAGTATACGCTTTCAAACAAAAAAAGAATTTTCCAAATCGGTCCAGCCGTCTTCGAATAATCGGTGAACATACATAAAAAAAAAAAAAAAATAGCAAAAACAAAGATCCCGACGAATTGATAACCTCCTCCTTCGAAATCTTGAAGTCGGTTGATAAAAAAAACAATGGAAACTCATTGCGTTTGAGTTTAGTAGACACATCTCGTTGAATAGTACATGACTTTTGCATGAAAAATACACTCGAAGTTATTTAAACTTCTTAAATAGGCTTTTAATCCAACTGGCTGAAGAAGGGTTATGTTATGTGTCATTTTCGTTCAGTAGTATTTTTAACCGACTTCAATTTCATAGAAGGAGGAGGTTCTGTATTCGGTTTGGGCTTTTTTTTTATGTATGTTCACCGATTACTCCGAGACGCGTGGTCCGATTTTAATAATTATTTTTATATTTGAAAGGATGTACTTCCAAGGTAGTCCCAAATTAATCTGGTGCTGTTCTGATGATGGAATCCATGAGGAATTGAGGGAACTCCTCAATCTTTAAAGGCACATGTATGGCGATTTGAGTGTTTTCTTAAGCAACTCAAGCATTCCATCTCGAAAACCACCAATTTGATGGAACGCACCTCATGATAAAGACCACATATGACATGTGGAACTTTCCTTAGGTTAAGCGGGTGTATTATGAACTTTTTCTTATACGTCTTTACCGATTATTCCGAGACCCGTTGTCCGATTCGAGTAATATTTTTATTATTTATAAAGAGTTACCTCGAAAGTAGCCCCGTACTAATTTGGTTGGACCTGATGATGGGAATCCATGAGGGATTGAGGGAACTCTTCAATTTTAAAAGGCTCATGTATGGTGATTTGAGTGTATTTTTAAGCATCTCGAGTGTTTCGTCTCGAGAACTACCAATTAGATGGAGAGGGCCCGATAATGAAAACCGCAGATGACATGTGGAGTCCCTTCCATAAATAGCTATTTGAATTGGGTAAACATTGTGTGAAAGAAGGAAGCAAATTTAGTTTATGTCGAAAGAGCTGATTGAGATCCCGAGAAAGCGTAGCAAAAGATTCTACTAATTTATAAGCATGAGCGTAGCGAGGGCGTTTAAGGCACGAGGTACAAAGTTAATAACGTCAATCTCGTGCGGCACATACAACTCTTCACCTCAGCCTTCACACCGACTACATCTGCATCGCTGACCGACTGCACCGCGCACCCTCGGGTTTTGATTTCCACCTCAATCAGACTAGTGATACCTTTTACGAATATTTTATTTTATATGCGTCCAAAACGCGGAGGGTGGTACAGACGACTACAAAGAGATGTATCCACTTTTGGACCATATTACAACGCAATAAGGTGAAAAAGTGGATACATCTCTTTGTATTTGACTGTACATTATTCCAACGACGGGACGCGGAGCGACTACAAACGCAGTCATGACTGTGACTGAGACAGCGATTGCAACTACTACTTCGGCTACAATTTCGGCTGTGACTTTGAAATTACATGGACTCCACTTTGAAATTACATTCTAATTTTTAGTGAGAGACAGATCATTGTGTCCACTTTTGGCACACAAGTAAGTACCCTTGTTCGAGCTGCTTTCGGGTCAAGATCTCGGCTCTGATTAGTCCAGCCCCGGATCCAAATTCAGTTGAGTATAATATATTTAATTAAGAATCTACTGCCTAGGGGCCCTAGGGAATAGAAATGATAACTGATAATATTTAAATTTTATTGATAATCTTTGAATCTTATTCATGACAACATTGCCTTGTAGTTGTGAATATGCATGTAATAAGTACAAAGAATCTCGGTAAATTGTTTCAATGTGTTCGTGATTTGTTATTTGCATTAGATTTCTTTAGAAAATAAAACATCAATATAATTTTAAAAATAGGTAATCATTTATATTTTTAACCGACTTCAATTTCATAGAAGGAGGAGGTTCTGTATTCGGTTTGGGCTTTTTTTATGTATGTTCACCGATTACTCCGAGACGCGTGGTCCGATTTAAATAATTATTTTTTGTTTGAAAGGGTCTACTTCTAAGGTGGTCCCATATTAATCTGGTGCTGTTCTGATGATGGGATCTATGAGGAATTGAGGGAACTCTTCAATTTTTAACGGCATATGAATTGTGATTTGGGTGTTTTCTTAAGCAAATCGAGGATTTTCTCTCGGAAACCACCAATTTGATAATGTGGACCTCATGATGATGGTTGTTTTGATGATAATGATGATGTTTTTTTTTAATGTAGGATGTTCAGCGGTTACTCCGACACCCGCGGTCCGATTTGAGGAATTCTTTTTTGTTTGAAAGGAACTACCTCTAAGATAGTTCCACATTAATCTGGTTCTGTTTTGATGATGGGATCCATGAGGAATTGAGGGAACTCCTCAATTTTTAAAGGCACATGTATGGTGATTTGGTTGTTTTTTAAGCAACTCAAGCATTTCCACTCGAAAACCACTAATTTGATGCAGTGGACCTAATGATGAAGACCACATATGATATGTGGAACTTTCCTTACATTGAGTAGGTATTATGAACTTTTTCTTATATATCTTCACCGATTATTGCGAGATCCGTTGTCCGATTATGATAATTATATAACCACTAAAAATGGAAAAATAAAGGCTTTTTACAAAAAAAAGATAAACAGACTTCAAAAAGGATAAAATAAATTATTATATTATTTATATGCGTTACAAACTGATATGTTTGAAGTCGGTGCCAAGCCAAAAAGTTACAATACCGGTCAAATCAACTTCAAGTCTGAAAATCACAAAACATATCGATACCTACTTACATTGCAAAGGTGAATGTGAATCTATCTGTTACATTTTCACGTCTAAACCACTAATCCAATTTTGATGAAATGTGGTACCCATGTCTAAACTCTGATACACGTCTATTTTGTCAATAATCAGATAAAGACGGCAAATTAAAAAAAAACATGTATGGTTGACCTTCCATAGAAAATTTGAAATATCGCGCCTTTTTCTACTGAAAAGGTGGGTCCCACACACCCAGTGTGTCTGAGTATAGAAAGATCAATCTAGCCATTGAATTGCGTTACACTTGGATATTACACCTTAAATGAAGTAGGACAAATAATTCAAACCGAAGCACGGGCTCGGTTCGAGATATGGTTAGTCCGAAAACTAGTAAAAAATTTATTAAGAAACATCATAACACGCATGATTATACTTTCTTTCTGTATTTGAATGAAAACCTACGTGCAGTCAATACCGTATTAGAATAGTTCTATAGTATGAAGAACAATTCACTGAGCAAATACGCCTCGTTCATATTAACTGTTTTGTGATTTTCAGACTTGAAGCTGATTTGACCGGTATTGTAACTGTTTGGCTTGGCACCGACTTCAAACATATCAGTTTGTAACGCATATAAATAATATAATAATTTATTTTATCCTTTTTGAAGTCGGTTTATCTTTTTTTTGTAAAAAGCCTTTATTATATACCAAGACGGTGGAAAACAAGCTTGCGGCTCGCCTGTTGGTAGGCAGTTACCGTAGCCTATGGACGCCTGCAACAACAATCTTACCCGGCAGTTAGTTTGCGGGTCCGCGTAGTATCCTGGCAGTTTGTCGTCGCAGGTAAACGGCAAGCCTTTTGGCACTTCGTTGTACTGCGGGTAGTCTTCGCTTTGTATGAAGCCTTGGTCGTCTTGCTGTTGAATAATAATAAAAATTATAAACTGAAAATAGATGTCATATACTTTAGAAAAAGTGACCAATTCCTCCGGTGTCCGAGGCCAGATTCAAAAATTATAAACTTAAATAAAAAGAAAGAAATGAAAGAACGGACATGACGAAACTATAAGGGTTCCGTTTTTACACTTTTGACTACGAAAGCCTAAAAAAGTGTCAAATAATTTGTCAGTTTTGTGACGCATTTTAACATACATTCTGTATGGATCGTCACAAAACGACCTATAATTTTTGTACGGAAATTTTATTACGGAGTATTTGTTTTTTTTTTTAATCTGAATCTCCCCAAAAGTGACCATGGCCCCGGTGCCCAGGGCTTGAAACGAACCAAACGAGGGCGAGATGAAAGCGGCTGGTGCATTCCCGGCAAATGAATTTAAGGTGGACGGGACGAGACTGGAACAGAATGGGCACCCTTGGGAAGCCTTGGCCACTTTTTGGAGTTACCAGAAGAAAAAAACATTTTTGAAAAAAAAAAAATCCATACCAAAATTATTAATGATGTTCAGAATGTATGAATGCGTCACGAAACGGACAAAAAATGGGACACTTATTTTATTATCGAAACAAACGATTATAGAAGATTTTTTTATAAAAAATGTAATTTTTTAGTTGGTGACCTTACTTGGTTAAATTCCATACTTTGTGAGTTTCTTTAAGTGTCACAATATTTTAAGTGGAAAAGTATGAGAAAGTTTTTAAGAAGTGTTTGTATACATGATAAAACAAGTTATAAATTCACTATAAACACACACGCATGATTCATAAAAAAGTACCCGATTATGCGTATTATCACTATTTATATGTGCGTGCGGAAACATAACGCACCGGAAAACTATATTTCCATACATCAATGTCCAATTGATTTTTATTTTTATTAGATCAAAAGTTATTAGGTAAAAAAGCGCTGGTGTTCTGGCGGTAAGACGTCCGACTTTCAATCCGAAGGTCGCGGGTTCAAAACCCGGCCCGTACCACTGAGTTTTTCTGAACTTATGTACGAGATATCATTTGATATTTACCAGTCGCTTTTCGGAGAACGACAACATCGTGAGGAAACTGGATCTAATCCCAACAATGCCTAGTTTCCTCTGTGTTGAAAGGTCAGATGGAAGTCGTTTTCGTAAAAACTAGTGCCTACATCAATTAATGGGATTAGGTTGTCGAGCGGACCCCAGGCTCAATAGAGAAAATCGCTGGGACTAACGCTAGGAGGAAGAGATCAAAAGTTATTAAGAACAATCTACAAAAAATAATGGTTAAATTTTGCGATAACTTTGTAGTAAGTAGTAGTTGTAGTAAAACACTTAATTGCACAAAACAAGTACATGACCCATCATTAATTTTGCATGTTTTTAAAGTGGGGCTTTCCACCCATACAATAGATTGTTATTAAATCAGATATAAACATTGAAAACATTGAAAAAATAATCAACTCAGCAGGACTTTAACCTGCATCGATACGCCTTGCCGGGGCTGGATCGCTTTACGAATTAAGCCATGGGTCAAGTTACTAAGTTGATGAAATATTCAATGCCTTTAATCATCTTTTTGCATTTATGATCTACTTTGGCTTTACAGCAGCCGTAAGCGACATCTAGGTACTAACTACTAGAGTTAGATACCCTTCCCGCCGACACTATCGCAAGTGTCACAACGGAAATATAGACGGCGCTGCTTTCAACTCATAATTAATTTTGCATGTTTTTAAAGTGGGGCATTCCATTCATACAATAGATTGTTATTAAATCAAATACAAACATTGAAAACATTGAAAAATATTATTATTAAAATTATTTTTTCAATGTTTTCAATGTTTGTATTTGATTTAATAACAATCAACAAAAATATAGTGAGTGTGTAAAAAGGCGAACCCTTTAAGAAATCTCTTCCAGCTAACCTTTAAGCAACTGAGAGAAATCGGTCAGACATGGTAACAAAGATTTGTACATTACTTGTCGTTGTTCTTTGTCATTGTTTAATGTGTATAATGTCGTTTTATTCTGTATCGAGTTTTTATTTATTTTTGCAGTGAATTATACTTAGATTGTTATTAAATTAAATATAAACATTGAAAAAAAAACTAACTTGACCCATAGCTTAATTGGTAAAGCGATCGAGCCCCGGCAAGGCGTAATCGATGCAGGTTCAAGTCCTGCTGGGTTGATTATTTTTTCAATGTTTGTATTTGATTTAATAACAATCTATTGTATGAGTGGAATGCCCCACTTTAAAAACATGCAAAAATAATTATGAGTTGAAAGCAGCGCCCTGTATATTTCCGTTGTGACACTAGGGATAGTGTCGGCGGAAAGGGTATCTAACTCTAGTAGTTAGTACCTAGATGTCGCTTACGGCTGCTGTAAAGCCGAAGTAGATCATAAATGCAAAAAGATGATTGAAGGCATTGAAAATTTCGTCAACTTAGTAACTTGACCCATAGCTTAATAAGGCGTAATCGATGCAGGTTCAAGTCCTGCTGGGTTGATTATTTTTTCAATGTTTTCAATGCTTGTATTTGATTTATTAAATAACAATCTATTGTATGAGTGGAATGCCCCACTTTAAAAACATGTAAAAATGATTATGAGTTGAAAGCAGCGCCTTCTATATTTCTGTTGTGACACTTGGGATAGTGTCGGCGGAAAGGGTATCTAACTCTAGTAGTTAGTACCTAGATGTCGCTTACGGCTGCTGTAAAGCCGAAGTAGATCATAAATGCAAAAAGATGATTGAAGGCATTGAAAATTTCGTCAACTTAGTAACTTGACCCATAGCTTAATAAGGCGTAATCGATGCAGGTTCAAGTCCTGCTGGGTTGATTATTTTTTCAATGTTTTCAATGCTTGTATTTGATTTAATAAATAACAATCTATTGTATGAGTGGAATGCCCCACTTTAAAAACATGTAAAAATGATTATGAGTTGAAAGCAGCGCCTTCTATATTTCCGTTGTGACACTTGGGATAGTGTCGGCGGAAAGGGTATCTAACTCTAGTAGTTAGTACCTAGATGTCGCTTACGGTTGCTGTAAAGCCGAAGTAGATCATAAATGCAAAAAGATGATTGAAGGCATTGAATATTTCGTCAACTTAGTAACTTGACCCATAGCTTAAGTGGTAAAGCGATCGAGCCACGGCAAGGCGTAATCGATGCAGGTTCAAGTCCTGCTGGGTTGATTATTTTTTCAATGTTTTCAATGTTTGTATTTGAATTAATAACAATCAATTATACTTAGGTATTGTTAGTTAATTCATTACCATTTAAAACAAACGAATAAAGCTAGCAAAACGAATTATCACAATCAGTCCTACCCATGACATGAATTACAAACGTACTCGAAATTAACTACAAACAATACATTTCCCACATCCATCAAACAATCTACCTTAATCATAACCAGCCGATAATTACCAGATAATAAGATCGGATTATTCAAATGGTTAATAAGACGGTCATTAAGATGACTTAGTAGCCTGGTGGTATGAATAGAATTAAGGATCAGGATTAATCAAGATTGTAATTTATTTTTCTTTAACATGCAATGAAATATTGTCATTACATTTCTTATAATATGAACTAAGAACTGGCCACGTCAGATAATGAGAGCAACAAAACTAGTCTCGTTAGATTGCTATACTATCCTTATTGCTAGATCTGGGCATCTGCCAGCTTTTAATAGGTGGAGGTCAGATTGACAGACCAACATTTTTTTAGTTGGAAAAAGGTAATGCCAAAATAGTTGCGTAACAAAACGTTGCGTATTATTGCTTAAACAAAAACAGTAAGCGACAAATTGTGAATCACATTTTACGTCATTTGGCACTACTATCCCCCCACAGAAACTTTTAGCAATGATATAATCTAAATATTTGCATAATTTCTTTTCATATCAATAAACACAGACCTCTAAAATTTGTTTTCTTGAAGTGGTTTTCATTCTTCGACCTCCACCACTTTACAGTTGCCAGATGTCCTGGAGCCCATTTCTTAAAAGCTTGTAACTTGTAATACAAGTGGAAGTTCTATCAAAAGATGTCGAAAAGTGACACCCGCTTGTATTACAAGTTACAAGCTTCTGAGAAACGGGCCTCAAATCTATAAATAATAAGCTTAGTATAGCAAACTGACTAGAGGGGTGTCTTTGCTCTTATTATTGTGTCATATCTGACGTGGCCAGCTCTCTCCCTAGGATATCGAAATAGAAATGGAATCTGGATACTTACAGCTAGGGTTGTGTCTAGAAGGTACAACATAACAGCCACCACTCCGACCGAGTGTAGCCTGACTCCGCATAGCCTGAGGGGAGACATTGTGTTGTGTGAACTTAGTGTAATCTGAAATTAAACAAAACACAACATTAGTTTTATTACACAACACAACACAACATTAGTTAATGTTTACTTTTAACCCTATGACTTTTAGTAGTAGTGCACCGGGTGTGGCCTGTAACACGAGCAAAAAATTTAATTGTAGATTCTACTCCTCAAATTAGACAACGTTTGTTCAGCGACTTTAAAAATTAACTTGTGGTTTGTTTTTTAGTAAACTTTAAAGTTTATTCCAATAAGGCCTAGTTTCCCCTCTGGGTTGAAAGGTCAGATGGCGGTCGCTTTCGTAAAAACTAGTGCTTACGCCCATTCCTGGGATTAGGTTGCCGAGCGGACCCCAGGCTCAATAGGGCAAAAAGCTGCGACAAACGCTAGGAGGAAGAGAGTGTATAGAACTCTGTGCTTAGATTATAATCCATTAACCGGGAGATACTTCAAGCTGAATTAATATGGCAAACTAATTATAATCATTATGTTGCAAATATAGTATACTTTAAATTGTCATTAGGGACTTTTGCAGTAACATACACTCTTCGGGGGGGAAACATGTAGAAAACTTAAAAAAAACTAAAATTTTAATGTTTTTGAAGAATTAAAAAATTATACTATTGGATTATATTCTAAATGAGAAACTCTGTAGCCACACTAAACGTGGTGTTACACAATTTGAAATTATACATAGTAGGAACACGAAGTTAAATCAAAGTCCGACCAATCGATAATCGATAAAAACGTGGTCACATAACGTTGCACGATAATTATATCGAATACAAAGATACATTCGATCCAAAGCACAATACTAATTACACTAATTATCCTTATTCCATTCAGAAATTAAAACTCAAGCCAATTCCGACTATATCCCATTGTGTTACAACTTCTTGTAAATTTGAAGAGCTGCAGTATTATGTTTGTATTAACTTCACTAATTTTGCTCTTGGAAAATTAAATTTCAAGCCAAAATAAATCTTAGTATGACTTCTTAAGGGTGACTATGGGTTTTTAAAGTAGCAATGAGATGTTGGTAATTTTATGCACACACTCTGAGCCGATTGATTGAAGGAATGGATTGCTGTGTGATTTGACCTGATTAGTTGTTCAATTGTTATAGGAAGGAAGTTTGATTTTTGAAGGAAAAAAGTTACGGGATTAACAAATAGGGGGTATCACCCCCTACTGACCCCCTCCTATTACTCCATACTGTATATCTTAAAGATATACAGTATGGAGATCTTTAAAGGAGTCCCAAGCTTTTGAAGGGTTGAAAACGCTCCATTCGTCATGATTTCCTGTGGATAAGTCCTCCATTACA
Source organism: Pammene aurita (assembly GCA_947086415.1). Classification (NCBI taxonomy): domain Eukaryota; kingdom Metazoa; phylum Arthropoda; class Insecta; order Lepidoptera; family Tortricidae; genus Pammene; species Pammene aurita. The sequence continues at coordinate 7,797,692 of OX352312.1, forward strand.
TCGGTTTGAGTATTTACATCGACTATATAGAGTTGGACTATCATAAACTTATAGACTTATAGCTGGCAACGTCAGATATGACACAATAATGAGAGCAACGAAACTCCTCTAGTCAGTTTGCTATACTATGTTTATTTCTAGTTCTGGACATTTGGCAGCTGTTAAGTGGTGGAGGGCAAAGAATACAAACCACTTCAAGAAAACAAATCCTAGAATTCTAGGTTTGAAGATGCAATACTAGTTACAAGACGTACTGCGCATGCCCTTAGAGTATGGTCAACGGTGCCTAGCCGTTTCAAATTCAGAGATTGCACATACATGAGAAAATTTGTCAAGTTCCGCCGTGACCGGGTGGTCTAGTGGTCAGGACGTCAGCCGCGAAAGCTGAAGACACCAGTTCAAATCTGACCTCGGACACCGGAGGGTTTGGTCACTTTTTCTGAAGTATATGACATCTATTTTCAGTTTATATATAGTAGTGTAGGTACCTACTTAAAAATTGCAAATCAAAAAATATTAAACAATATAATTTGATTTGCTTCAAGATTCAAGTTACAAATAATTAGATAATATCATAATCAAAAGTTACTGTTGGGGGAAAGTAAGCCAAACGACGTATGATGTCGTTTTACGCCTACTGTTTTTGTTTCCGCAGCAATATGCAATGTTTTTTGTTCTAATGTTAAAACATGGGCTCTGTCCTCTATAGTAGAGACAACTTCAGCAGCTTTTACCTTTTTTTTTTTTTTTTTTTATACCACGACGGTGGCAAACAAGCATACGGCCCGCCTGGTGGTAAGCAGTTACCGTAGCCTATGGACGCCTGCAACCCCAGAGGATTTACATGCGCGTTGCCTACCCTTTAGGAACCTATACACTATTTAGGTGTAACTATTTTCCAATTATTATTTTTATCTATCTATTCTCTTGGTGTAAAAATGTACCCGGCAACTATAAGACTGGCCGTACACCACCACCAATTCACCAATTTTCCCCAAAGTAATCCGTTCGAAAAACTAATATCAATTACCTAAAGTATTTGCGTGTTTCAGTACAAATGCGAATAGAATTATAACTAATACATTGTAACATTGAACGCATGTTTATTATTCTTTTTTCTTTACTAATGAATTAATGATATACTAATGGCAATCGTCAAATGCAATTAGTATTTATTTATGTCTTCCTGAACCAATTGACGAATAATTTTGTGCCTTTCACGAGTGACATCGATAAATAAAATTCTACTTTAACTAGTCACTGAATAAATATATAAATAGAAGGCGCCCTCAGTAACCTAATGCCATAAATATCGCCTTTGGAACATTTATGAAATTTGACGTGACTTCATGTTAATTTAATTTTTTTATTTAATTAGATACTTACGCCTAGTTTAGCTAGAAATATCTCTCGTTAAATATTGTAGGTACTCTTGCTATTGTTGATGTATAGTAAAAATAAACCAGAAACCCTACCTACCCTACCTACCCTACCTACCCTACCTAGGTATATATAACTAAAATAAAAAGACAAAACATCGCGCCTTGCAGTAAATTCTAAAACGAGGTGGTTTTGTATTATTTTCCTATGAAAATACTAATCTATATGTAACTAAATTATCAAGATAATAATACATACTTTAATATAACTTTTCTTTAAACTTTAAACCTCGTAATTCATCTCATTTGTCTTATAGAAGTGGCTTTTAATATATTGCCGTTGAACCTATGACAGACATACAGACTGATAAGAAATCAATAAATGTGTCGCAAAAACTAGCCATTGAGTCAAAATGGTCGTTTGTTTCCTTTGTGGGAAACGTACGGACAGCAGAAAACATAATAGATAGATAGATCATTTATTGATAAAAGACATAAAATTTACACGTCACTTTTATAATACTTATAAGTACTTAACATCATTATGATCAAATTATCTACATCATCCTTGTGCTTGTCCCGGCTTTTTACTGCGGCTCAATCGTCTGAGTTCCGCTCGGCAACTTAATTCCGTGACGTAAGGACATTTTTTTTAAGAAAGCGACTGCTATCCTAACCCTGAGGGTAAATTAGACCTTGTGATGAATTCTAATTTAAAAATACATAAACAATACATTAGAAACACAATCTAACTCAAACATAACTCTAACACACAACAAATAATCAATCAATATTGAAGTTGTGTTGGAGTTGCATCGGAATCATTTTGAAGCAAATTCTAATCTTTATGATTCATTTTGGCGCTAGTTGTAATGTGTAGTTAATGCATTGGAGTTGTATTGAAGTTGGATCGTATCTAAAAGTGTTTCGTACGTGTTTTAAAGTTAGAATATGGCCCCTTATTGGGATTAGGTCAGAGTTTTTCACAATTTCAATGTATTTTTTCACTAAAAACAGGTAAATATAAACGGCCTCCTAGCCTAGTCGGTTGTGACCCTGCCTATGACGCAGAAGGTCCCGGGTTCAGGGCATTATTTGTGTGCTTATCACAGATCCTGAGTTATGGATATTTTCTATGCATTTATCTATATCTATCTATTATATATATTAGATAGTACCCACAACACAAGCCTTATTGAGTTTACTGTGGGACTAGGTCGATTTGTGTAAGATTGTCCCATAATAATATATATTGTATATATAAATATCCATCCGAGCTCAGCTGTATCTTCATTATTACGTATTTTAATACAGAATTTCACAATCAAATTAGTTATAAAAATTCCGATACAATAATGTAACTGACCTTATAATAAGAGTACCTATAGTAATGATATTATTTTTATGCGTATTGAATGCACATTGACCCGAATTCATTTCAGGAGGAGTAAGTTTTAAATTAATTGACGCAATAATGCTAATGCGAATAAATGCGCAGAGTAACATGCAGATGGCATTGCGGTCGCTTCAAACTTTCGTTTAAAAACCCTCATTTAATACAATTGTAGTCTATTATCACTTGATTAAAAAAAAGTGTCGATTTACACTTTTCATAAAGATTAATTGAGTAACTTTAACACTTTGACACAACAAACATCCGTTTCACAAAACCAAATTTTTGTATTTATTAAATGAAGCGTTGATTTTGTATATTTTTTTGATATCTATAAATGAATCATTTCGGCTTCACTGAAATCAGATAAAAATGACGATTCTCTAACAGCCCACGAATGACTTTGACACAAAATTAACACGTTGCCAAATTGTGAGAACGCTACCTCTAAATCATAACAAATAAAATATAATAAAGGCGATATGGCATTGTGGCTGCTATCGCTATCGCTATCAATTCTCACGGGCCCTTGATGTAGTGTTGATTGGTTAATTAGGGTTCCTTAGTATTTTTATTACTCATTTATTTTAGAGCCAAGAGCGGTACCCTCTTTTTCTTTTACTTATATACGAGGAATCACGGCAGACCAAAAGTGATATACTAGACTACTAGTTGCACTAGTTTTTACGAATGCGACGGCCATCTGACCATCCAACTCAGAGGGAAAATTAAGCCTTGTTGAGATTAGGTCCGGTTTCCTCACGATGTTTTCCCTCACCGAAAAACGACTAATAAATATCAAATATTGTCTCGTACATAAGTTCCGAAAAACTCAGTGGTACGAGCCGGGGTTTGAACCCGACGCCTCCGGATTGAAAGTCGGACGACCTACCACCAGGTTACCAGCGCTTCTAACTATTACAAATATCAAACGTAACAAAAAGCAACAATTAATCGTTTAAACCTGGCATTAACCACAATATGTGAGTCGACTATTGCCGTCATAGTTGTGGTTAAAATAACTTCCTTGTTTGTGAAATTATGCTAACGTTTGGAAACAAGTAAGATGATATGCAGATCTAGATTATCAAAAAGTACATGTATGTATTACCTATACAGGTATACATATAAGTACATTGAAAGTAATTCAATCTAATTTTCATATATTTAACAAAATCTTGACAAACAACTCGATAACAGGAAAATAAAGATCTGAATAAGCTAATAGTCATTTCTGACAGGTGCAATCCTGGTCTACGTAATTTTAAATTAAAATCAGATCAGTGACAAATTATATTCTTCGAATAGGCTATCGTTTATTTATAAAAAAAAAGCAATCAAATACCAACAAACTTTAAGAGTGGGTTGTATCACGCATAACTAACGAACTGATCAATGTTAAATATGGCGACGGAGCTGTCATCCCATAGAAAACTATCAAACTTTTCATACAAGAGTTTTTTAACGATGACGTTGACGTTAACAAATGGTTTGGTGCAACCGGCCCTAAGTCTAATGTGTTTAACACATTCATCCTTCCATGCCTTACATATGGGTGTCAAAAATGGGCACTTACGGTTAAGCTGCATGCTGTGTAAAAACTCGTGAGGCGTAAAGAATATTATCAATCTTAAATTAGTATAAACAAAAATTATATTTTATATTTTACCATGTGTCATCACTATCGAGGTTGAGAATACCAACATTGCATATAATAAAGCTAGTTTTCGAAACAAAACGCCCGGGTTTAATCTCGACTACAATTTGGAGCCATTATGCGCAGACGCAACTCTGTGGGAGCCTTGTGAAACTTAGATGAGAATCTTCGGGCTGAGAGCCTATGGTTAACAATCGTATACGATTGTGGGTGTGTTTTTGGTATAGGTACTAGTTATTTTGGATCGTATTTGAACTATTAGACTGTTGAAAAGAAATTGAGATTACATTCGGTCACAAAAACTTCTACGTGTGAAACTTAGATGAGAAACTTCTGGCTGAGAACATATGGTTAACAATCGTAGATCATTGGTAAAGCCTGATCTGAAATATATGATCATACGCCATGTTGCGGAATTTAATTTGAACTAATTTCTTACACTGGTAATAATTTTAATGATAGATTGTCATAGTTGTCAGCGTCATTGTGGCGGTTTACTTGAATAATAGTAGTGTTGAATATTAAATAATAAATGTCAAGTACTTCCCAAAACTTTTAATAGTCAAGAGCAAAACATTGTAAATAATGTAAGTAATAAACTGCTGGAAATAAAACCCTCGGGAAATGAAACTATTACGCTACGAAATATTTACAAATTAACATCAGAGCTGACAGGTAAACAAATCAAGATGGCATTATACCATACAGAATTATGTACTTTTTGACTATACTGAACTGTTGCCATATAAATGAGAATATTAGCTCCATCCTGATAATGATCATATATTTCTGGTTAGGCTTTATATATGATTTGAGTTTGTAATTTTTTTTACTTAACTGTCAAGAAAATTAGAAAGCACTAGGGTCACACAATTTACACAAACAATAATTCATAACGGCCTCCTAGCCTAATCGGTAGTGACCCTGCCTATGAAGCAGGAGGTCCCGGGTTCGAATCCTGGTCAGGGCATTCATTTGTGTGTTCATCACGGATATTTTTTCCTGAGTTATGGATGTTTTCTATATATTTAAGTCTTTATCTATATCTATCTACCTTATTATATATATCGTCGCCTAGTACCCACAACACAAGCCTTATTGAGCTTACTGCGGGACTAGGTTGATTCGTGTAAGATTGTCCCATAATATTTGTATTTATTTTATTTTTTATATTTATATACTCGTAATAATAAGAGTATTATGTACCCGATTGACTATATGATGGAAGAATTTTTGGACTTTATGGGTTCTGAGCGTTAATATTTGAGATAGCTCTGCTTAAATGAGACATTTTTTATTATTTTTCTAAAGTAGAATAACTGCGTTTACAGAGTTTTGGTAACATATTGTATCATATATAGTCAGTAAAATGTACATATATATATACTATTGTTATTTATTTTTAAAATGTATTGCTTTTGCTATTTCGCGAATTTCAGTTGTAGTGCTCGTCACTTCAGTGCCACTCCGTAACCCTCCTCCGAACTCCGTAATATTTGGATTTTTTTACATGCGAATTCTATTCCAACCTTCTCACGGTGAAATGGAATACACAATTAGATATAACAAAGTATTAAATTATTCAAAATGTAATTAAATATAGCAAATGGCAGACGTAGAGCTTTAATATAAGCGCAAATATTTTAACAATAAACATCAACAGTTTACCAGAGTGAATGTTCTCAAATATTCAATTGTCAATATGGTTATACAAAATACAATTGCGATTAACATTTATGCCATCATTAAGGCCGCGTTGCCCAACCTACAAAAGAGCAGTAATGTGTTTGGCCGCGTATTTAAAAGCTGACCTTTGCAACGGATGTGTGAACGTATTATGGTATTATCGTTATTATTAAATATTATTTGCGCTAATATTATAGTAGTATAGTTGATATGTAGACAAAGAAAATTGTTGGTATAATAATTATTAGTTTGTTACGGATGCCCTTTGTATGGACAATTTAAACAAAGTTCGCGCTATAAATTGAATTAATACCATACCTATATATATATATTTATTGAACCAAATATAGAAAGAGTAAATATCAGGAAATAAATAATATTGTTACTAAGTATATAATAAACTAGTGGTTCTGTGAACCGTAGACTTCGGAGCATTTCCTATGAGTGAATTTATGGTATATTTTGTTTTTCTAATTGCCGATTTTTCTTACCTATTCGAAAACCTATTTAGCCTTTTCTCCTCCTCTACTCTCATGCAAAGAAGCTTCATAGTACCTATTCTAATCAGTCGGTCCAAATCGAAACGCTGCAAAACAATGTCAGCCAGCCGTCGAGAACGGGAAAGAGCAACGTAGGAACAACCAGCTGCCAGTTCCCTAGCCCCAATATCTACAACTACCCTAGGCAAAGTCAAGCCCTGCGATTTGTGGATCGTTACCGCCCATGCTAACAAAATATGGAATTATTAAAAATAGGTATAGGACTTTTATTTTTTCGTCGAAGAAATAAATTTGCAAATAAAACCCACGCCGCGGTGGTGGTGTTGCCAGAATTGAGATTGTATGTACTCCTAACACTGTCAAAAAGGGCGCTCTTTACTTGTGAAGGAAATTAATAAATTAAAATTCGCCAATAAAATCTAGGCTCGGCCACCATCCGGAGGTGTTGTCAGATTATTGGGTAATTGCCTTGCTCTAGAATATTTTGGTTAATCCAAAAAAAAAACATTTACCCCGATGAAGTAGTCTATTGCTTAAAATAAAAAGTTTAAAATAATAAAAATGATGCCAGATAAAAATGAAACGATAAAAATATCAAATTTGTGGCATTAACAATTTTTTTTCTTCACATTAACGTATTCAAGGTAAATTTCGCCCCGGCCTGTTGGGCAACTCTGCCGCTCGCTGCGTGGCGGGCTAGCGCATGCGCTCAATGCGCTGTTCTAATGTTTACTTCGACACTCAATTGTTATTGCCATCCTACAAACCCGAAAATGAACAAAATCGAGCAAAAAATAATGATATGGGAAGGTTCCTCCTTTTTCCCCCCTTTACCCTCCCTCGAAACTTTTTTTTTACAACAACCTCTAAGGAAGTGTGGGCTTGACCTTTTACCCGAAAATGATTGAAATCCGTCCATAAATAACGCGACAGCAAACTTTCCCCCTTTTCCCTCTCATTTTAACCCCAATCAAAAAAATGGCTCGATAATTTTTGACAAATAAATCAAGGAACGTACATGTCAAGTTTCATCGAAATCGGATGAAAAATGCGATCTCTAGACCGACACTGACCAACCAACCAACCAATACACACACATCAATCTGCCAAATCGTCGTACCTAAAACAGAGACGTTCGTCGCCTCGCTTCGCTCGGCTCCTCAGTCAATAAATAAATATTATAGGACAATCTTACACAAATCGACCTAGGCCCAAGGTAAGCTCAGTAAGGCTTGTGTTAGGGGTACTAGACGACGATATATTGTTATACTAGCTTTTGCCCGCGGCTTCGCTCGCGTTAAATTCGGGGTAACACGGTTTCCCTTTGCCCCCCGGAATGCTCCATACAAACTTCCACCTCCCATTTTAGGGAAGTGGGGGGTTAGAAAGAGACAAAAAGTAGCCTATGTCACTCTCCATCCCTTCAACTATCTCCACTTAAAAAATCACGTCAATTCGTCGCCCCGTTTTGCCGTGAAAGACGGACAAACAAACAAACACATACACTTTCCCATTTATAATATTAGTATGGATAACATATAGGTATATATAAATACTTACATACATAGAAAACATCCATAACTCAGGAACAAACATCTGTGATAAACACACAAATAAATGCCCTGACCAGGACTCGAACCCGGAACCTCCTGCTTCGTGGGCAGGGTCAACTAGGCTAGGAGGCCGTTAAAATAAAACACAATACTTATAAAATACCAAGCTGTTAGTAGGGTTGCCAACCGTCCTGCTAATCCTGCTATATATCAAATGCGGGATGTCCCGTTTCAGCAGCCATTAAGTATTGTGACCCGCAAAGGGTCACAGGCCTGATTTTCCGTTTTCAGGCTAGACTATATTATAAACACTGAAAAGAACTTTCAGTCGTATAAGTATTAAAATTATAATACTCATTCATCATAATTTAATTTTAAATGTTGTTTCGGTTTTGTACAATTTCTTGTAGTATATATCCCACCAAAAACATTCTGTAAAAAACTAGCCAAGTCTCGATGGAGCTGCTTGTTTATCTCTAAAAAGTAATGAAATCTAGACAAAGTCGTGCCAAGTCTAAGGTTCCTTACTGCGATTTCTTTATTATTATAGTTAATGTTGTGTGACTTGGCCGTTGAAGGGTACACAAGGGTACAAAACCAGGTGCTCCATGACACCATTGCACCAATCTGTCGCCAGAACCGCTACCCATTGACGATGGAAAATTGCCACTTGGGAAACGTTGATTCAATAACTGGTTATTGAATCTGGTGTCTGCTGGAGCACCTGGTTTTGTACCCTTGTGTACCGTTCAACGGCCAAGTCACACAACATTAACTATAATAATAAAGAAATCGCAGTAAGGACCCTTAGACTTGGCACGACTTTGTCTAGATTTCATTACTTTTTAGAGATAAACAAGCAGCTCCATCGAAACTTGGCTATTTTTTTACAGAATGTTTTTGGTGGGATTTCACTTCTTTTTGTGGAAACGTGGGCTTATTGATTTATTTAGACGACAGCGACAGTCAGCGCCATCTAGCGACGTGTGCGGGTATCACTGCCACTCTTAGTCCAATGCATTATATTTTGACCGAATTTTGTTTTCTAATCAGGGTCACCAGGTACTCCAGATCTTCGATTATCCTAGTTTTTATAGTTTTCCCTTTATGTGGCCATTAAACCCTAACTCTGTACCAAATTTCAGCTCTCTGAGTTTATGGGAAGTACTAGTTGTATTTTTATGATCATGAGTGAGTGAGTGTCATAAATGCGAAACTTTGCTTTCGCTTAACTTCGGAACTAAATGACCTACACACTTGAAATTTTGGATTTTAAGTATGTGATTTCTGCGTTCTGGTCTTATCCAGAGGTTCTCAAATAGGGACCTGAAAATGCGGCGAAATGGTTCCAGTAAAGGATGGTACGGCAGTGTTTGCTTTGCGCTCGACTTGGCGGGGGCACTGCCGTGCCCCCAGATTCGCGTAAAGTCATTAAAACAAGCAGTACACATGCACGCTCCCGGGTCAAGTCCATCTTAGACCCTATATTAATATTTTATTTATTTTTAACTTCAATCTTGCAATACAAATCGAACGTGCAGCTACTTTAGCTACATAGTTAACTGTAGAATAGCCGACAGCTAGTATAGATCAATTTTTTTTTCTATCATTCATAACCTATCCATAATTCCTAAATATTAAAGTATCAAAGCGCATCCAAAAGTGACTATTTACTCAAATTACTGCATAAAAATTAAATAAACCTTATCAACATACAGCAGACCTTTCCAAAGAACGATTTGGACCTTGAGAGAAGAGGGCAGCTACCTGGATTATAATATTTATAATTGAACGCTGCCCCCTGCACTCATACTCAGGACCTCCAGAAGATCTGCTGCACCTCTCGTCTGATGCAGCTGCGTGGCTCAACAGTCTAAATGTTAACATTTGACTTCACGTACAATAAGTACGTACATATTATCATAAAATAAAATATAAATTATATAAATATTGCCTGTTATGTAAAAGTATGCCATACGATTAAATAAATAAAGGTAAAGTAAATACATGATTACTTGTTGCATGTCCGCCTAAACTATAAAATTTCACTTCAAAACTATAAAAATTATACGCAAGATTCAGGAAGGGAATAGCTGAAGCACGCACTTTTAATGAAATATTAACACTAAAATTTATTTGATAGTTCTGAAATATTCGTGTATATATAGTTTTCGTAGAATTAACTTTTGTAGTTCCTAGCTATCGGCAGCACTGAGGTTCACTTAAATAAATAAATATTATAGGACAATCTTACACAAACCGACCTAGTACAAAAGTAAGCTAAGTAAGCTGTGGGTACTAGACGACGATATATATATGTATAATACAATAATAATATATTGTATAATAGATAAATACTTAAATACATAGAAAACATCCATAACTCAGGTGATAAACACACAAATAAATGGCCTTACCGGGATTCGAACCTTTACTTTTGTGAAGCGTAACTTGTCTTCATAGATCGACTGTGTGTTTGCGTCTGACAACAATTTCAAAATGTACAACGAATTTTACACCGTGGACTCTAACAGCCTTTTTTTAAACAAGTTTTAGACACAAGTCCTGACAGATCGCAAAACTGTGCACTGAATATAGTTAGTTAACCATCCTAACTATAAACACCTCGTATCATAAATGACAAAAAAAAATTTTGACACGTCGTCCCAGCCGGCTCTCAATAAAATAAAAAAAATTCGCGCGAATTTTTTTTTCTTAGTTTTTCGTAATTAGAATACACTACCAATTATGCCCTTAAACGGATCACCCGTATTTTTGTCACATCCTGTATTTTTGTTGATATTAAATTGTCTTCTAGCTGCATCTAGCAACAAGTGATTTGTGGTTTAAAAAAAAGCCGTTTTTCCTGAGACAGGTAATAAATTAGGTAGTATATAAAAAAAATCTTTAACAACATTATTTATACATACTTAGATAAACTCTTAAATTGAACTTGTATTTTCAGCAGGCGCGGATACATGGGGGGCAACGAAATCTTGGATCCGCGCCTGATTTTCTGAAGTTTATTAAATACAACATGACTCAAAGTCTTTAATAAACAACGCAGAGCTACTTTGAGTTATATCATTCCTACTACCTAAACTTGCATCCTTACTCCCAAAAGGGATGTTTTGTTTTGATACACTGTCTACTAAAACCCAAGCATGCATACCAACAATAAAAGAAACTGTACGTTCCATTTGCAAGTTACAAATGCGTATATTAATAGATTGAGTTGTATTTGCGTTCCCAATGCAACTCGGAAGCTACGTTAGAAACGAGGAAGCTGCGCACACGCAAGCTAGTTACTTTGCTATTTTGTCAGCTATGCTATTTCAGTAATCTTTAAAATTAATCAGGCTATTCGACTGTACAAAAATGCCAAATAATTACATGTTAACTACAAAGTTACATGAAACAAATGTCTTGAATTAGTGTACGATGTATGTAGGTACAGTCACGTCTGAAGATGGATGCATTTAATGTGACAACATTTAGCCACGACTCTAGTACTAAGGCGTAAAGTCTTGGGTACATGTTTTTGTCACATTATACATATGTATGTATCCATATTTACAGATGTGACCGTACGCGGCCTTAAAGGCTTCGGCTTCGTGGCAGTCCCAATCGTATCCTGAGCGTGTTTGTAAACCGCTGGGACAGCCCTTTGCTAGCCCGGTGGACGTCGATGCACGTCGTTAAAGATATAATATACTTATATTACACACTTGTGTAATTGTATTCCCATTAGCGTAGGTACTAACTTTAGATTATAAGCAAAACTGTAACTAAAAAGATATACGGACTATAATTCGTCCGCAATAAAGTTTTTATTTATTATTTAAAGCGAACGAACTGTTCGGTTGGTAGACGGATGGTAGTCAGGAGAAAATCCAGGACCCTTCCAGTGGAAGGTGTCACATGCGCGTTGCCGACCCTTTACAAAAAGGAGGATTCACTGAGTTGACGGCTAAAGAGGGTCCCTCGTCGTCAACACACTAGTCTTTTAAATATTTATTCTGACCACGACCACAGATATTTTTGTACTGATATCAAATTATTGTTAAAATTTAGATCATGAACGCACGAACACTTTGATATAGGTATTTACTCGTACGTTACTTTACGTTTGCATTGCGTTTGTAGGAATTAAATCTTCAATTCACATAATTATCACTTTACCTGCTCATAATTAATAAAAAATCACAACAGAAACGCGACAAACTAAACGGTTCGTTAAAATCTCGCTTACTTTCTCGACATTTTGACAGACAGACAGACAAAAAACGCAGACCGATCATAAGACACGTAAGAACTCGTACAAAGAAATTATACAGAAAACGCTACGTTACTCTTGCGTGAAATATATCAAACTTTTTATAAGTCCAAACGTACTTTTTACAAATGTATGAAATCATTTGCGTTTGTGAATTTACTAAAAACTAGCTGAAATATGCTATTATCGGATTATTGTTTGAAAAAGTAATAGCGTTACGACAATCCATTGTTGGCGTGCTAACTATAAATTATAGATATTTAATGCTTAATTTGACCGGCAAAATGGTCAACAGACGCAAAACCCGTTTCCCGGACGGTTATTTAATTTGTGTAATAATATGTAATATACTGTTTGCTTCTAGAAATGGTTCCTATTTAAAACGGCAATGCGACATGGAAGGAAATGAAATTAACATTACAAAGATGTTTTTTATTGTTTACTTGCAAATGTAGGTATATTTCTCTATTGTCGCGTGACAAAGGCGCTTTATCGCGCTGACATGACATACATTTATCAAATACTCCGTACTTAATAGGAGATCCTTTTACGTTTCGTACATATCATGTTAAAACCTAATAAAATTTCTTTAATTCGCATTTATGTTTAGTGTTTGTTTGTTTGTCACGAATATTTTAAATTGTCGCCTAGTAGCCACAGTACAGTCCGCCACACATATGTTTACACTTTTGCACCTTTTATTCCTACGAGGGTTTGAAAATGTGTAGGTACATATTTTTAGGGTCAACTGTACATCAGTGCAAACTTTTCTTAGTTTGAAGCTAGATCGATCTGTGTAAGGGCTAGTCCATTAATCACGCCAGGTCATGTATTAAAAACGAATACATTTTAATATGAAAACTTTTTTGACTCGACTATGTTTATATATTTTCTGTACTGGTTTTCTTTTAGATGTGTTCAATAAGGATTATTTGTATTGTATTTTATTGTATGTTGTTACCCTCAGAGTTACAAAAAAGTAGCGCTTCATATTCACAATAGGTACTAAGAGTTCATAATAATGGGCTACTGCTGCCAAAATTGTATTAAAATTAACCTTACCATCCGAGATGGTTCTTCAAAAAAGGAGTGTATAGGTTCTTAAAGGGTAGGCAAGGCGCATGTGAATAAATATTCTGGGGCTACGGTAACTGCTTACCATCAGGCGGGCCGTATGATTGTTTGCCTCCGTGGTGGTATTAAAAAAACATGGTACCTTTTCCTGATAACGTCATAAAACACATAAAGGGTACATGGAAAATTAGACATTTATCTTAAAACGTGCTTGCAATCAACTCCTTACAACTTTTAATATATTACAAGTGTATTGGGAATAGGTTTTTCATAGTAATTATTCCCATCCAGGCGGGGACAGATTGTAATACCATGTTACTGGTTTAAATATCAACATATGTGCCAGTTAGAAAAATGCACCACTTTATAAATTTTGAGTTATTTGTACTCCTGAAAACTACGCAGTATACGCTTTCCATTTAGTCAAAAAAAATCGCCAAAATAAGCCCTTTCATTAAACTCGTCTACATAATATTCATTTTGTTGCACATAAAACATATTTAGATGAAAATAGTATGGGTAGTTAAATCGTTTCAAACTTCAACATTGCGACAACAGTGACGGGGCGTGAAGAACTTAAATCCCACGGGCTTGCCGAATTTTTAAAAGGTGAACTTTACCTACAGGCCTCGAGGAACAGGAAAGCCAAATTAAACCGTAATTCTTAATTTAATGTAATTTAAAAACTCTTTATAGTACAAAAACAATAGAATAATAGGAAAACGTAAGTACAAAGGCGAACTTATTATATTCTTCCAGTTAACCTTTGAGTAGATAAGAGAAGTGAAAAGAGAGAGATGCGGAAAAATGTACAACAAGGTACGACAAAGGTAGATACCATAGATATATATATACAACATTTATATGAAAAGCATATATATATTACACCAGAGAGGAGTAAGGAGACAATCATAATAAAAACACAGAAAAGGAACATCTAAGATATCGGGATCATCTAGAATCTAGGATCATATAATTTAGCGGGTACTCTGACAGCTCCTGCCATACAGTGGTTTACAATGTATGGCAGGACCTGTCAGATTACTCCAGCCAATTAAGAATTAGGGTTTAGCTGTGGCTTGCCTAAAACATTTTTGACGCACCTGTTAAACTTGTGTACCCTTCACATATACCCGAACATATAATGTTTTTTTGAAGTCCGTTAATAAAGGCCCTGATGTACGTACCTAAATGCGTGACGTACGCGGTGCACTGCGAACGAACCGATTTGAACTGAGCCCGACGCACGCGTGGTATTACCTTTTATAGCTATGCGAGAGTTGTGTGGACATGCCTTTAAAATCATATCGAAATTCTCCCCCAGAACGTCATGATACGCGTATCATGGTTGTCATTTTATCGCCTACTAGCCTTTTTCCGCGGCTTCGCCCGCGTACTATGAGTACTCAAAAAGGATACGATACCCATGTTGATTTTCAGACTTTGTGACCACATTTGCCCCTTTTAGGGGTTGAATTTTCAAAAAACCTGAAACACGTGTCTACTCATTTATCGTTAGGAATACTCCTGTGAAGTTTCGAATAAAATAATCTAACAAATCTTGATTCGCCATACAAACTTTGGACCCCCATTTTACCCCCTTAGGGGGTGAATTTTGAAAAATCCTTTCTTGGTGCACCCCTAGACCTTATAAGGAACCTACGTGCCAAATTTGGATTCTCTAGAACCAGCGGTTTGGGCTGTGCGTTGATATGTCAGTCAGTCAGTCAGTCAGTCAGTCAGTCAGTCAGTTTCTTTTTTTATATATTTAGATCATGCATCACTTTCGCACTTACATTGTTAGAACGTGACAGCTATGGTGACAAGTAATAAAAATCCAACCATATTAGGCTAGCAGAACACTGAATAATATAATTTATACAAATAATTAATGGATTAATTCAAATAATTAAAGGACATTAGAATTGTATATAGTTTTTGCATGCTTAATAAGATACATATAGCAGAATAAGCCACAACTGTCTGTATTATACCTGTTGACACAATATCTGTACTTATTATATGCAAATAAATATTATGATTATGATTATGAAATGTAATAATCATTTTTCTAGCATTTTTTCCGGCTACCATGACTCAAATAGAGCCTAGGGTCCGCTCGATGATCCCAAGAGTTGGCATAGGCGCTAGCAGAGAGATAACTAGGCCATGTTGGGATTAGATCCGGTTTCCTCACGATGATTTCCTTCCCCGAAAAGCGACTGGTAAATATCGAATGATATTTGTACAGTTGCCATCAGATATATCGGAGCGTTCAAGGTGGTCACAAATATGTGAACTGCGCCTCTATTGTCAATGTGATAAAGTGCATGTTTAGATATTTTTGAACATGGCGACTGTACATAAATTCTGAGAATCTCAATAGTAAAGTTGCCATAAAATATATCGGAGCGGCCAAGGTACTCAAGAATATCTGAACATGCACTGTATCACCTTGACAATAGAGGCGTTGTTCAGATATTTGTGACCACCTTGGCCGCTCCAATATATCTGATGGCGACTGTACGGGCCGGGGTTTGAACCTAAGACCAAGGCATCATCAAATTTACTAAATTATTTGTTTTATGTTTTCCTTGGACTCTTCATTTGTATAGGTACGTTACTTCATTCAAGTTTTCACTGAAAAGCATGCGTGACCCAACGATTCGTACAAATAAAACGAGGATGTACATGTACAATGACATCAATTAAATTAACGTTTGAATTGTTACTTCCCGAATAATGTTTCCGCAAATTCTACTGATTCACAGGAAAATTACAAAGCAAATTGAAGTCAACACCTTAAAAATCATTTTGACCGAGTGACAGTGAGGGTCTCCGTTTCAATATGGACAAAATGCTTTCGTATTATTCGTATATCGGTCCGTCTGTCCGACTGTTCTCCTCGACAGCTCGCAATTCTCAACCATTCCCGTGAAATTTGTGAGCAGGTTCTATAGTTACGTAGATTTATTGTCGTTTCGTTATTTGGAATATGTTCAAAATGGTGGATTTGGCACATAGGACTTAAGCAAGACGTTAAGGGCTTAAGGGGCCTAAACTAAGTCCAAAAGAAGGTATGGGTACTGCGAATGTCATCTCGCTGTGTGTGGTAGGGCACAGCGCAGCGAATGTCATCTCGCTCAAATCTGGGAGCAGAGCCCGACTGGGGAAGTACCTCCACCTTACAGAAAACCTCAGCCAAATAGCACTAGACCCTACTCATAGTGTTGTGTTCCTGCTGGTGATTAAGGTTGCCAAAGAGCTCAAAGAGGACCCATGTATTTTGACGATGAGGGACCCTCATGTTCCTTTAGCCGTCAACACAGTGAATCCTCTTTTTTTGTAAAGGGTCGGCAACGCGCATGTGACACCTCTGGAGTTGCAGGCGTCTATAGGCTACGGTAGCTGCTTACTATCAAGCGGACTGTATGCTTGTTGGCCGCCGTCGTTGTAGAAATCACTCAGAAAAAAAACCCTCCGATGAAGGTGACTGTTACAGTCACGTCTGAATTTTTTTTTTTTTTAATTTATGTAGAAAACAAACAGCCATATACAAAAACAGTCATTACGAAAATAGACACAAATTAGGCCTAAAGTTTCCTATATTACTACGTAAACATTTTTAAATTTGTACAACTAATGTTACATATTTAATTGTGAACTACACGCCAAAAAAATATCAAAACATAAAAAAGAGAACTGTTACTAACAATATAACATAATCGCTTACTTCTTATAGTCAAAACAAAATTTGCCGAACCTTATTCTTGAAAACGGACATACTATGAGCGAAAATATCTATTTGATTAAGTGAAACATTATACATACTACAAGTGCGCCTAAAGAAAGAATGTTTAAAATATGGATACATTTAATGTGACAAAAATATGTAGCCACGACTCTATTATGTACCGTCACCATCAGATATATCGGAGCGGCCAAGGTGGTCACAAATATCTGAACAACGCCTCTATTATCAAGGCGACAAAGTGCATTTTGTGATGTTTTTGAGTACCCTGGCCGGTCCGATATATTTGATGACGACTTTACCAAGGCGTAAAGTCTTGGATACATATTTTTGTCACATTAAATGTATCCATATTTTCAGACGTGACCGTATCTCGTCGATCGTATTCTTATAGTTAGTTACTGTAAATGTAATAGCGGCGTATCCACATTACGCTAGCGTTCTTCCCACGCGAGCGGTCACCCAGACTATGCAATTGCCGCTTTTTACCGCTTATTAGTAAAACCGATCCGCGAAACAGACAGACATAGGTACACTTTGTTATTAATGTTACACATTGAGCAATTTGTAAGGAAACTGATTGGTTTTTGGATAAAAATGTGAGAATATTAGCTTTTGCTTGGGAATTTTTAATTAACTTCGGTAGATAGTAAAATAAATGTTTACAAAAACAACATAACTAACATTTTTGGTGGATTTGTGTTTTTGATGTCATCATGTTCGTTACCAAAGGGGCTACGAAAGGTAAAAAAATGATTGGCCAAAAACTATTCCGTGTGTCGAAAAATTGCCATTAAAATTTCCGGCATAGTAATACCCGTAAGGGAAGTGATTAAATGATCAGCCGTTTTAAAAACTTATTCGCAAAAAAAAATAGCCATAAAATCATTTGGTTAGCATATAAAAATTTTGCTGGCAATAAATAAAAATGGAGCTACAACTCTTGTTCAGCAAAAAAACTCACAAACGGAAAACGTTATAAGTGTTATAACCAATATTGATCTGCTTTTGTTACAATTTATCTGCTCAATAAATTGTTGAGCTGCAAAATAATTACTTGGTCAGCAAGATAAAAAAATTGGTGGGTAGAAAAAACATGGCTGTATGCAGTTTAATTGAAAGGTATGCATATTAAAGCAATGGTAATCTGATATAATAAAGTTGGTGGCGTTTGATTTGAAAAATAGGGAGGGAGGGAGAGAGAGGAGAGGGAGTAACCGGAGGGAATTTAGTCCATGTGACACGGGCAGCCAATCATGTGCGTGCATATTTTTCGTATTTTTGTTATTTTTTATTGATTACAGTTTATGTTATTTTTATTAACTTGCCCATTTAAGATAGTTGCTTTAGTAAGCGGTCCAAAGTTGCGAATTCGAATTAAATTTGGCTATAAAAACCTAACCCAATGGGTTAGGTTAGGTTTGAACTGTGCCCCTCAACCGACCCGAACGGCTACAAATAAGAACTGTGACCCTAAACCGACCCGAATGGCTACAAATAAAGTGGGTTAGGTTAGGTTAGAACTGTGATCCTCAACCGACCCGAACGGCTACAAATAAAGTGGGTTAGGTTAGGTTAGAACTGTGACCTTCAACCGACCCGAACGGCTACAAATAAAGTAGGTTAGTTTAGAACTGTGACCCTCAACCGACCCGAACGGCTACAAATAAAGTGGGTTAGGTTAGGTTAGAACTGTGACCCTCAACCGACCCGAACGGCTACAAATAAAGTGTGTTAGGTTAGGTTACAACTGTGATCCTCAACCGACCCGAACGGCTACAAATAAAGTGGGTTAGGTTAGAACTGTGACCCTCAACCGACCCGAACGGCTACAAATAAAGTGGGTTAGGTTAGGTTGGAACTGTGACCCTCAACCGACCCGAACGGCTACAAATAAAGTGGGTTAGGTTAGGTTAGAACTGTGACCCTCAACCGACCCGAACGGCTACAAATAAAGTGGGCTAGGTTAGGTTAGAACTGTGACCCTCAACCCACCAGACAAAGAGGAAAACGGGGGCCGGGGGGGGGGGGGGGGCGAAGCTCCCCAATGAGAATTTTTTTTTATTACGATCCCTATTTTTACTTGGTTAGGTTCTTTAGTTATCTTTTACCCCATATAGCGAAAGTAGAAACCCCGCGCGGGGCTTCGTCGATTCTATCACGAAACTTACCATTTTTTATGTCTCGGCTTCATATGAAACAGGGGTTCAGGTGAAACTAATGGCAGAATACCACAACTTTGAACCGCTCTAATTCGTAAACAGTTAAGTTTATGTAACTTTACTTGACGTTAAAATGAAAGGAAAGTAATTAAATGATGCCTAGTGTTTGTTTGTTTCAAAAAATCAGCTGATCAGCAAAAGGTAGGTTAGGTTGGTAAGACATTTGCTGATCAACTGATTTTTTAGCGAACCAATTTTTGCGGATCAGTTCAATTGTAATCCAAAATGAAATAAGTCGCTTACCCACTGATTGCTTAAAGTAATCTGATTTAAGGCGGATAGCTTACTGCCGCTCAAATAACTAAATTGCCAATCAAATCATTTTAGAGCAGCTCAGTATGTCATTAATTGCGAACTGGTTTAGAAAAACTTGCTGACCGTAACATGCTAACCAAATGTCTAATTTTGCTGACCAAATATATATTTTTGCTTACCAAAATAGGAATATTCTGCAGATCGATTAAATGACACCCTAATAGTAATATATCCTTAAAAAATGACGATTAAAACAGCGGAATTAATAATAATAATATAATAAATTGAATATAAATTGACATTAAAATAGATACTTAAATTTAAATTAGTAGATGTAAAAAAAACTTTCTAAAAATACAATATTTTCATTAAAAAAATTGTTTCTTTTTGCACAAGAACAACGTAACTAACCAAAATTTTACAAAAATAGCATAAGTGACAAAGTCCGAAAAATAAAGAGCCTTAAAACAAATAAAGATATATTCCTAACTTTGTGGCCATATTTTATTGTCCCTGAAAATCAAGCTTTAATCATTATTATTTAAAGAGAAATTTAGTTTTATCGATCTCCTGTAAAATCATGCCCAATATAGTTATGTTGTTTTTGTAAACAAAAAAAGAAAAGAAAAACAGATAGAGTGAAAAAAAAACTACAATGGTGCCCACGCTAAAATCTACGAGCGGCACCGCCCGAAGCAACGGTGCATGGGCCGACGATATTGTCAAAGTGGCAGGACATACAGGAACCGCAAAGCCAAAGACAGAATACTATGGAAGGAGCTGGAGGAGGATTTCGCCCAAATCTGGGTACCTCAATAAAAAAAAACAACTAAATGTAAAAATGAGGAATAAGGGTTTATGTTATGTAAACATCTCTTCAAATGTACCTACAGAATATGGTTCTTCAAAATAAGATAACACAGGTTTTTAAAAGGTCGGATATGTGCAATGCACATGTTGCTCTGAAGTTGAAGGCGTAAATAGGCTACGGCGACAGCTTACCATAAAGCGAGCTGTAGGTATGCTTGTTATAAACGATGGGATATTACAAAATAGTTATTTACTTAATCAATAAGATAAGTGTAGAAAAAAAGCTCCGTCAACGACTTAAAGAATTCAACCCGGAGTAGCCATGTCTGTCATTTTCTATAGAAAAAAAAGTCTGTCGATTTTTGCGGGGGAGGGGAACGTCAAATGTATAGCTATTCGTACGTAACGTACATAGTCAGATAATCGTCAGTCCATACATGTGTATGACCATTGGTCATATGTTTACGGCAGAAAGGAACGCCTGTCAATGGCGACTCCGGTTGGTTGAATTATCTAAGGTCAACGAGGATGAATACGGACAGTTTTGAACTTTGGATAAGAAAATAAATGAGTTTTTCCATTACCTAGTGAACACAATGTTATGTTGTTAAAACTATCATGTGTTCAAGAATTTGCAAAAGTATGTTTTATACCATTGATTTATTATGTACTAGCTTTTGCCCGCGGCTTCGCTCGCGTTAAATTCGAGGTAACATGGTTCCCCTTTCCTGATTGCCCCCCGGAATGCTCCATACAAACTCCCCCCCCCCCCCATTTTAGGGAAGTGGGGGGTTAGAAAAAGACCAAAAGTAGGCTATATCACTCTCTATCCCTTCAACTATCTCCACTTAAAAAATCACGTCAATTCATCGCCCCGTTTTGCCGTGAAAGACAGACAAACAAACAAACACACACATACACTTTCCCATTCATAATATTAGTATGGATTCTACTAGATGTGACATCTAGAACAAATTTTGTGCGCCATGTTTGGCGGTTGACAGCTATGACTGAATCAAACAGTAGTATAGACTTGTAGTGATTTTTACTACAACTTTTGGGACAAAAAATCTTAGGGATGTCATCTCCTATTACTCAATGTTTTATACCACAAAATTTTTAACAGATGTACGACCGTTACAAATGAATAAATAGACTGAAGGACACTGGAATACCGGAGCATTCGAACTTGCCTCCTCTGGATTGTCGGTCCAACGTGCTCCCAGTTAAACAAGGCTTTCTTCAATCCATCACAGCGAATTAAGTCATCGTAAGACTGTTTTCACAATCCGATCCGATATCGGATAGGACAACGAAGAAGTAAAATAAAAATAAAACTGTTTATTTCGGACCATAAAAATCCATAGAATTGTTAGTAAAAACTTAAATTTAGGTACATTAAAAACTATGTTATTTAGGTACATTAAAAACTATGCTGGTTTGGCTTTAGCTGTTAAGGTGCAAATGTATTTTTAACAATAAACAATGTTAGTACCTAAGTACTCTTACAAAACAACGAGAGGCATAAAGATTGATCCTATTTGTCCCTCCCAATAATCACACTGACCCAGTATTTTAGAAGCTGGCAGTCAAGACGTTTATAAAATACTAGCTGTACCGGCGGCTTCGCTCGCGTTTGTGGGAGGTTTTGTCATTTTCATTTACTATCCAGGCCATTAGTGTAGAATTTACGCGTTCTACATATAAATATCTATGTAAATTTATTAGTTCATCCGTGATAAAGATAACTGACTAAAAGGCGTGCGTCGAGACCTGCGAATGCTAATGGCCGAGTTCCTGCAGGAGAACAAGCTTCGAACAGAGGGTCAAACGCTAAAGGTATGAGCGCGAGGTAGCGTGTGAGCGCAACGTCCCAGCGAAAACTGCTTTTGCAGCAGCGGGCCAAAATCTAATAAGGCCAAAGGCAGCAAGAATTGTTTCAGCAGGAGCATGAAAGGGTCCCCACAAAACTCAATGGTCAAGTTTTTTGGTGAACCCGAACGCCGATGCGGTGAGCAACAATATCGCGAAAGCCATAGGGCGAGTACCACGCAGGACCCAGGCCCGGAGGATCGCAGCGAGAATTGCTTCAGCAGAAGCAGCATTTCAGGGACCGGACATAACACAATGGAGAAGTGTCTTAACGAACTCGAGGGCTGCGGACACGAGGGTGAGCGGAAATATATGTGAAAGTCAAAGGCCGAGTACCGCGTAAGGTTCAGGCTCGGAACATCGCAGCGATAACTTCTTCATCATCATGACAGGGACCGGACATAACTTAAAGGCGAAGTGTCTTAGCGAACCCGAGGGTCGTGGCTCGAGGGTGAGCGGCAACGTCTGAGAAAGCCAAAGGCCGAGAGTCAGCAGCAGTACCATGACAGGGACCGGACATATCTCAATGGAGAAGTGTCTTAAGGCCCGAGGATGAGTGGCAATATCTGCGAAAGCCATAGGCCAAGTACCGCGTAGGCCCAAGCCCGGAGCGTCGCAGCGAAAATTTCTCCAGCAGCAGCAACATGATATAATCCGGACAAAACTCAATGGCGAAGAATCTTAGCTAATCTGAGGGCCGGAGGCCCGAAGGTGAGTGGCAATGTCTGCGAAAGCCATAGGCCGAGTACAATACAATACAAATACTCTTTATTGAACACCTCAATAAGAAAACCAGTACAGAAAATGCATAAAGTCAGAATAGAGGTAAACAACAGGCGGTCTTATCGCTAAAGAGCGATTTCTCCCAGACAACCTTTAGGTAGTGGCATTGTGTTAAATAAACTAAGTCAGTAGGTGTTGCAAACAGTGAAGAAAAGCGGAAAAAAAGAAAAAAAAAAACTTAATATAACAAAATAAATAATCCTAATAAATAAATAAATAAATAACCATATTAAGATACAATACACTTAAACAAAATAAATATATAAATATATATACATATATAGTGCCGGCTGTAAAGAGAAAGTGTCACGGACGAGACAAATAGTAAAGTTTAAGGAGCTTTTTAAATGAAGCGGGTGATTGAGCGCACTTTACATTTAGAGGCAGAGAATTCCAAAGTCAAACCGCTTGAAATGTAAAGGAACTGTTATAAAATTTAGAAGAGGATGAAGGGACAGAAAGAAGTAAATTCCGGGAGGATCTTTCGGACTGGAGGTAACTGAAACGCACCTTGAGATAGCGGGGAGTTGCGGGGTTAAAAAGAACAGAAAACAGAAGGGACAGAATATGAGACTTACGACGAAAGCGAATAGGAAGCCACTTGAGCTGCGTACGGAAGTGAGAGATGTGGTAATATTTGCGTAGCCCAAATATAAATCGGATGCAGACGTTTTGGATACGCTCCAGCTTATTAAGTTGCTGCTCAGTGAGGTCGAGCCAAGAGACGTCAGCATAGTCCAAAATGGGGAGGAGAAGAGTTTGAGCAAGAGCAATTTTGGTGGGAATAGGAAGGAAGTTGCGTAACCTTCTGAGTGAACCGATTGCTGCGAACAGCTTCCTGCTAACTTCGCCCACTTGAGGTCCCCATGATAGAGTCCTATCCATAATGATTCCAAGGTTTTTTACTTGTAGCGAGAAAGGAATGAAGCCACTGAAATAAATAGGTGAGATGTCATCGAAATTAATTCTGGGAAGGAGTTTTGAGCTACCAATTATAATAGACTGAGTCTTATCGGGATTAACTTTAATAGTACGAGAGCCCACGACCAAAATTTTTGTCTCATAGCAATACGGCCAAAACCGCATCAAATCGATAGATACGATTATCCTGAACTCGAAAATACCAATATCAGACATTTTCCGCGTAGCGTTTGATCTGACCGAATTTTCAAAATTGTCAAAGAATTTTACCGAACTGCATCATATCAATATGTCTGATTTGCAGACTGTAGTTGAATGATAGTTCTGAGATACCGGAAACATATTTTTCAGACGTTAGTGGTGTAGCGCAAACCCGTAAAATCACTTAAAAAAATTAAAAATGAGACAAAAAAAATGTCTCATAGCAATACGTCTGCAAATCTTTTTTATTAGTAAATTTTGGTTATTTGATGCGAACAAAACAATTTTCAGACGAAAATGTGAACGCATTAAATTTTGAGACCGTTTTGAAAATGTTAACAAATTTTACCGATCGGTATCATAGCAATATGTCTGAAAATTGTTGGACATGATAAAATAAGTTGTCCACATGTGCAAAAAATGTATATCAGACAAATTAAGTGTAGCACCTTCTCTATCAGACAACTTTTCGATACTCAGATATCATTTAAAAATCGTATTGAGGCATCTTGAATTCTCTGTTACAAACCAATGAATACGTTGCGACCCTGAATTTATTAGATGATAATTAACAAAGAATTTACCCGAAACCGTAACATTGAAGTTGAAGGACTGAAATAAATCGCACAAAAGGAAACTGGGATGAAGTTGAAAAAAAAACGGTTTATTCAAAGTTACAAATATTCTTACGACTCCGAAACGTTATTTTCGTTTTTGGGAGTATATGCTACACTTAAAGTGTCTGAAAACAGGTTTTTGGTAATCCTGGCAGCAATACAAAAAGTTTAAAAAAAAAAATATCCGTATTGCTATGATACAGGTCGGCTAAATTTGTTGACATTTTCAATAATGCGCTCATTCTATATGCTACGCGCAAAATGTCTGAAAACAAACTTTTTCGTAATACAATTATAAAATCTATGTACATTTTCAATATCAGACGTATTGCTATAATACCGACTGCCTTTTTTTTTTGACACAGCAGAAATGGCCTCCCACGCAGTTGCTACACTTTCGACCGTTACTACACACCTAGTCGGGTTCAGAATCTTATAATCTAACGATTTTATAGGGTTTTTGCCGTATTGCTATGATACATGGTTTTGGTCGTGGGCTCTAGTACTATAAGGCCATAACTACGACTCCAATTCGAAATCCTCTCTAAGTCGCTATTTACAGAGGCAATTACAGAAGGAAGTTCACCCGTGGCACCCTGTGAGTAAATTTGAAGGTCGTCGGCATAAAGGTGATAATGTGAAGAAAGGTTATGAGTAATAGAATTTATGAAAATAGAAAATAACAAAGGAGACAACACACCGCCTTGCGGAACGCCGGCCAATGTGTTGCACCAAGAAGAAAGGAAATCAGACACCTTAATGCGCTGCCGACGGCCTATTAAATAACTACGAAACCACCCAATTGCGCCAGGAGATATATTAAGAGAATGTAATATCCCAAGGAGAATATCAAAATCGACAGTATTAAACGCATTGCTAAAATCTAGCAGCGTCAATACCGTCAGTACCGCTAAGGCCCAAGCCCGGAGCGTCGCAGCGAGAATTGCTTCAGCAGCAGCAGCAGCAGCATGACAGGGACCGGACATATCTCAATGGTGAAGTGTCATATGGCCCGAGGGTGAGCGGCCATTTCTGCGAAAGCCATAGGCCGAGTACCGAGTAGGCCCAAGCCCGGAGCGTCGTAGCGAGAATTTATTCAGCAGCAGCAGGTAGCTTGACAGAATCCGGATAAAACTCAATGGCGAAGAGTATAAGCAAATCTGAGGGCCGAAGGCCCGATGGTGAGCGGCAATGTCTGCGAAAGCCATAGGCCGAGTACCGCTTAGGCCCAGGCCCGGAGCGTCGCAGCGAGAATTTCTTCAACAGCAGCGTGACAGCTAGCAGCTAGTAATTGCTAGATTCATGACTACCTTTTTTGTTGCAATCAGCTGTTAAAGCGAGATAAAACATGTTGCTCTCACAAACGGTACAATTTTTGCTGTCGGTTAAATCGAAATGGATAAATCTTAACTACCTGTTTTATTTGTTTTTACGTATATTGTAAGTAGGTTTTATGTATTGATAAATAGATTATTTTTACGTTGAGAATAAAGTACCTCCAGGTATTCATGGATCACAATATATGTCCGGATACTTACAATTACCAAAACGAAGTAACACGTTTTAAAAATATTTAACCCGCAATCCTTAAATTGGTAAAGCATTTAAAAATACATGGTTTAAACCTCGGCAGAACGCAACAGACCGGATCCCTTAATTTAATCTAAAGTCGTCCTTAAATAATGTTTGTATACAGTTTACAGGGTACCTATACAGCGCCATCTGTGACCACTTTTGAGAACTATTTTTTTTATGAAAATTATGTTTTTAATAAGCAGAATAAAAACTACCCTTTATGTTGCTCCGGGGTATAAACTGTTACTATACAAAATTTCGTAAAATTCTGTGCAGTAGTTTTTACGTAGTGCGCGGACAAATTCACAGACAGACAGACGAGAATTCCAAAAATCACTGAAATGTATTCAGTCAACGTTTCTAAGACCCCCCAGAAAAGTTTTTCTAAAATATCTTCAATGTACATTTTTTTTCTCCTTACGCGTTTATTATATGTATAGATAAAAAATGTGAATTTCTATAGTTTTCTTTTAATTTAAAGAATCTTTCTTGTTAAAAAAATACGCAAAAAAGGTGGACTTGATGCCATAGAGCACTCTCAAGCAGCTGCCTTTCTTCTTGCAACCCAACATCCGATATCGGATCGGATGCGTCAATGTGAAAACGCTCTAACAGTGACATACACTAGCGACATCTGGCCTATAAACGCGAAGCATTTCGTTCATCAAATCGTCTAGCGATTGAGACGGGGCCAACGAATTGTCGATTTTCAAACTTCGCGGCCCCTTGTACCTGATGTTCTGAAAGTTTACAACCTTGAGCCAACTCTAAACACACGCATGCGTCTACGCATGTTAACCTGCCGTCCCTGCATTTTTGATAGAATTCATAATTCAGTGGAGTAATTTGGTTCTCGAGTGGCGACCACGAACCGGAAGGCGCAGCGTGGGTTGACCGTCACAAGGTGGACTGATGACCTGGTGAAGGTCGCGGGAGTCCGCTGGATGCGGGTGGCGCAGGACCGGTCATTCTGGCACTCTTTGGGGGGGCATCTTCAGCAGTGGGCGTCTTTCGGCTGATATGATGATGATGATGAATTTGACAGCTCCTGGCATACAAAGCGGTTGTCAAATGTATGTAATGTGCTGCCTAATTACGACACTGAATTAAGAATTCTATCAAAAATGCAGGGACGGCAGGTTAACATGCGTAGACGCATGCGTGTGTTTAGAGTTGGCTCAAGGTTGTAAACTTTCAGAACATCAGGTACACTAGGCTAAGATACTAGCCGGGGATAAACCCGAGACCACCGTATTGAAAGTTACCGCCAGTTTAACAGCTTTAGTATCATGATAGTATGATTAAAATAAAATTATTTTGTAATATAATAATGCTTAACTAAATTAAACTTTGACCTAGTTGCCGGTTGCAGTATGCAGTATCTCTGCAAAATTACAAATGACAATGTAATCAGATGCTGCGTTTCTCAATATATTGTGTTGTGTTACCAAAACTTAATTTGGTAATGCGGGTCTGAGATTATGAAGAAAATTGGTAATGTCGGGATTTCGCACTTTTTGGTACCTATTAAAGTGAAACCTCGATAACTGTAACCTAAGGCAACCGACAAAGACTTGGAAGGATTTAGAAACTTCATCAGTCAGCCAACTTGAAATTTATTTATTTATATTTATTAAGCCTTCTGTAATATCATATAATTATTTTAGTTATATGGAGTTTTATACAGTTGCAAACATAGTTTCCTTCTATAATAGGTAGGTACTTCTCGAAACATCAGCAGAGCGTATGCAAAAAATGGTCTCAGAGCTAAATGAAACATGCAGCAAAGTCGGACTATTTAGGCATAAATAAAGAGAAGACAAAAACTATGTCGAACTGCGAAGGTACATACGAATTATCAATAAATAGACAATGTGACCATCGAAAGAGTCAAAAATTATATATACCTAGGGAGAATATTCTCTGTTCATGACAGCCACAACGAAGAATGAAATAGAAGAATAACAAACGCATGGAAACGATTGTGGGCCCTAAAATTTATATTTAAAAATTGTAAAAATTACATTCAAACTCAAACTCAAACATTTATTCAGTAAGTAGGCCACAAGGGCACTTTTACACGTCAAAGTAAAAGAGAAAAAAAATCAAACTACACCGGTTCTAACCCTAGAAGAATTATGTCCGGCAAGAAACTCGGCGTTATTTTTTCAAAACAACAGTACATCAAAACTAAACAATACATATAAGTGCGTCGTTAGATTAACCAACAATAGGTTATAGTTTAAGAAAAATACCAAAGAAAAAAGATGAGTCCAAATCTGACTACTTGAAAATGAATTACATACAAGTTTGATATACTTTCTTACCTGAACTGTGTCTTCTACATAAATTTCCAAATTATAATAATCCATCATCGACAGTTAGAAAAAAAAGTAAGTGATTCTAGTATACAATACATACTATTTCCAAATTATCCTTAGAGATGTATAAGGTCTCCAAGTGTCTTGATCTATATATTCTATATAATAAAAACCGGCCAAGTGCGAGTCGGACTCGCGCACCGAGGATTCCGTACAAACCTGTAGGTATATAGGGGTAGTAACTTTAAAATGATTAAAAATATTTTTATTATATGATGTATTTAAAAATCTACGGTTTTCGCAATTTTTCCTTTATCTGTGCTATAAGACGTTCCCTATAGGTTTTGATTCCCTTGCGAGTTTCGAAAATTTGCGTAAATTTGCGGCATAAACGGCTGTATCTTTTGATTGCGTTGGCTTAGAAGTTTGATTTTTTCACAGCTCCAAGACAGGATAATAGACCTGAGTATTTGACTTTAACGGCCTCCTAGCCCAGTCGGTAGTGACACTGCCTACGAAGCAGGAGGTCCCGGGCTCGAATCCTGGTCAGGGCATTTATTTGTGTGTTTATCACAGATATTTGTACCTGAGTTATGGATGTTTCCTATGTATTTAAGTATTTATCTATATCTATCTATTATATATATCGTCGTCTAGTACCCACAACACAAGCCTTATTGAGCTTACTGTGGGACTAAATAGGTCGGTTTGTGTAAGATTGTCCTATAATATTTAATTTAATAATAATTAATTTGATATAAATTTCAGCTTGATACCTCTACGCGTTCCTGAGAAAAATAGTCTTGACAGACAGACAGAAAGACGGACAACAAAGTGATCCTATAAGGGTTCCGTTTTTCCTTTCGAGGTACGGAACCCTAAAAAAGAGCTTTTGATAGCTGTATGCTCCCAATACTTACTTACCGAGCACAAACCTGGGCTCTAACTAAAACCCAAGAGAAATTGCTCAAAATGACACAACGTAAAATGGAGAGAAGTATTATAGGATGCAAACTGATAGATAAAATCTCTAACAAAAAGTTAAGGCAAATGACGGGCACCACGGACGTCATTAGAAAAGCAAAGAAATTGAAATGGGACTGGGCCAACTTGAAATAATATACCTATAATATCGCTTCAACATTCCTTATGCGAACTGCCAAGCATGCACGGAGGAGGCCTTTACCCAAAATTGGGTCCCCAAAAACATCACTATTTGTTAAATTATTATTTTATTCATTGACTTATTTTATTTTATTGTATTATCATTAATTGTAAACAAGCTTTAATTTATTAATTATAATTAATTTATAGTCTGAAATCTATTTTTAAAGTAAGTATTAAATTTTTATGACTTAGACAATTTGACATTAATGTTTTGCATGTTTTGATATTATATTGTATTTTAAATAATTAGTTAAGTATGGAGTTATTTGCATGTTATTTACTAGTTAAAAATAAGTGAATAATTACCTACTGATTGTACTTACATCTATTAACAAAAAAAAAAAATATATTAATAATTGTTGTGATGTTACTGTGTAAATGAAATGTATGTTTTTGTGGGAATAAATGGCTAACAATAATAAGGAGTGGAACGGCCTGCCCGAGTCTGTTTCTACATGAGTACAATTTGGGTTTCTTCAAAGCGAGAGTAAATAGGTATCTCATCGGTAAGCGTGCTCCACCGTAGACCGCATCATCACTTACCATCAGATGAGATCTTGGTCAAACGCCTGCCTATCCTCCATAAAAAAAAATTTCCTCCTCGTTATGAAGTGAAACATGTTGAACAATTCTCAATCAATTTTACACGGAACAAGCATAATACCGCCCCCCCAATGGTAAGCGGTCATCGCAGTCTATGGACACCTGCAGCTTAGTTATATGCGTGTTATGCGCGTAGGTATACAGGTTGTAACAAAAATACTGGTAATCCGAGTTTTTCACTAGATGGCAGCACCGTGGCGACAGGTCTAGCTGTCACAATCCACCAATCATGTTTGACCATATATTTTTTGATTGGTGGATTTTGACAGCTACTGCCAAAAAGACCTGTCGTCACGGTGCTGCCATCTAGCGAAAATCTCAATCGCGGAAACCCTCATTGGTATCTTATTGCGACTAGGAAAACGTAGGAGAAAAATTTTTGGACGCGACAAAAAAAAATTGTATGTGGCACTTCGTCCCAGCCGGCCAACTCTCCTTACAAAAATCTTTTTTTTTCGTGTGTTTTTTTTATATTTTATTTTATAATTAGAATACGATAGCAATTACGCTCTTAAACGGATCAGCAGCATTTTTGTTTCTTACCTATATATAGATTATATAGTGGAGTTAAATAATTAAATTACAAGATTAGAAATCGCAGCTCTGACATAACAAGCAGAACTAAAGTAGCAGATATTCTCACCCACATGGACTTGCAGAAATGTAGGTGGGCAGGACACACTAAGATGGAAGACTGAAAAGTGGAGTCAAAGGATTCTCATGTGGCAGTGGCACCCAATAGATGGGTCAAGATCAAAAGGCTCCCAACCAAAACGATGGGAAGATGAAATCATACGAGTACAGTAGGACCACTCTGGACAAGGGTGGCAAGGGATGGGAGATACTGGAAGGAGCTGGAGGAGGCCATTGGCAAAGCACACTGAACTAAGAGACTTTATTTAACACAGAAATAAATTTATCCCACCAAAAACATAAATGTAAAAAAGGAGAGCCAAGTTCAATACAAAAATTATGCTTGGCTGTGGGCTTCGCCGAAAAAAGAGTGGAGATCTAAATGAGTGCCAAGTTCTATGCAAAATCCAAATATGTATTTATAGGAACAAAATAACATTATGAACAAGTATTAAACTCTATTTCTATGCTTTATTGGATACCTATAACAATTGCTGTTATTTAAAAATGTGAGATCTTAAAGTAGGTTTTTTAACCTTTTTTATTTTTAGATTTTTTCCTACGCTTACACACAATTACCGAGCTGGATTCCAAATTTCATTCTTCTAGGTCATCTGGAAGTAGGTTAGATTTAGGTACTAGGTATATGTCAGTCAGTCAGTCAGTGCTAAAATTTACGACTTTATGACCTTCATATCTTTATAACCGTTTGAGCTAGCTTCATGAAATTTAGACTCCTAGATGTCCTTATGGATATAATTAAACACACGTAGTTTTACGTGTTTACGTTAAAGAGGTTTTGAGTTATACAAGGGTCAAAAGTGGCACCAAGTGGATCGTGTAATATACACTCGGCGCTGGCTAGCCAGTTCCTTTGCTTGAACTTGGCTTGACACGCTGCCGCGTGTCTAGATTTGCAAACAATATGTTCAGAATAAAGGGGTATTCTTACTTACTTACTTACCTACTCCTCTGGCGCAGTAACCCAAAGTGGGTCTTGGCCTCCAACACGACTGCTTCGTCACTGATCCCGGTCCTGTGCAATTTGTCGCCAGTCGCCAGCTTGGAGCTCGCACAGTTCCGCACCCACCACATCCGCCCATCTATACCTAGGCCGACCGACCGGGCGGCGTCCTGTTGGTTTTCCCTCGTATGCATAAAGGGCTATACAAATAAATAAATAGTGTGTATTTTAGGCTTTTGCGAAAATGTTAAGGTTCATTGTTCAGTTCTTCACAATTGAGCGATCGAATTCAAAGAATTTAACCTCGAATATAATCGCACACAAAAGTTTGTCGCCAAGCGTATTCCCATCTTAAAGGCCGGCAACGTGCTTGTGACCCCTCTGGTGTTGCGGGCGTCTATGGGCGGCGTTAATTGCTTACCATCAGGCGATTCGTCTGCTCGTTTGCCTCCTATTTCATTAAAAAAAAATATATATTTACGCATGAAATTAATAGTATAAATAATCAGAATTTTAAATTACTGTCGCTGTAACTTTTAAACCATAATTTCTTGGTTTTATTTAGAGTTTTAAATGTCATATTCGAGCGCTCGGATTTCAAAAATCGCCCCCCAGAACGAAACCTTAAAAACCATAAGAAGCATTCAGGAGCGGATCTAGGATTTCGTTCAGGGGGGGCACTTTCCTTCACAAAAAGTCTCGCGGTCCGCACCTACGGGCTCCGTAGTATACAAGGTTTGCGTTTCAGGGGGGGGGGGGGATTGTCCCTGTTACCCCCTCCCCCCTGTATCCGCGCCTGGAAGCATTGTCTTTTAATGTGATTAAGTTAAAACTGTTAAAACACGAAAATAGTGTCATAATATCATATTCAAACACGGTTATGGAATGTTTATGTATTAAAATGACCAATTTAACGCGAACCAACAAATGTGCCGTTTCGTAATTTAGTGTGAACAATTTTCAATAAACTAACAATATTATAACCTTGTTACGTTTCGTCCATTATCATTTGTACTTAAAATAAGGTATGCATGTGTAAATTTATATTTTATCTCTCAAATAGGCTTTTTCGTGTAAAGGTCATTGATAAAGTTTTTGAAGATTACTTTTAAGAGGAAACGTAAGGGACGGACGCGGACGATCTCTCCAAACAAACGTACCAACGGCCGGGAAAAATAGGGATTTCCTGCCAAGGAGGTGTAACAAAAATAGTGGTGATATGCGACTAAGAAAAAGTATAAAAAAAATTTTTTTTGGACACGAAATTTTTTTTTGTTATGGGACAGGTTATCCCAGCCCGGCCATCCAAAACAATTTTTTTTTTTATTGTTTTTTTTTCTTTTATTTTTTTGTGAATAGGATACGACACCGAGGCATTGGCTTTTCTCAAAAAAATGCGCGGAAGTAAGAAAAAAAAAAAACATTTATTTCAAGCTTCAAGGCTCAAGGTAAGACCTTAAGATCCAGTACTTAAAGCCTAAAACTTTATCGCACTAGGGATAGAGATCCCGAATAATATAAATACTTAGAACTCAACTAATTCCTTTCCCATTTTTGTGGGCACACCTATCCACCAAAAACTTAAAGCTCTCCGAAAGATGGGAAGGATACATGTTTTTTGAACCGACTTCAAGACTTTAAAGGAGGAGGTTCTCCATTCGTCGGGATCTTTGTTTTTGCTATTTTTCTTCTATTTATGTTCACCGATTATTCGAAGACAGCTGGACCGATTTGGAAAATTCTTTTTTTTTCGAAAGAGTTTCACAGGTCCCATTGTAACCAGGTCAGGATCTGATGAATGAATCCTGGCGAAATCGAGGGAACTCTTTCAAATATTATAGGCACACCTATAGCGATTTAAATATTTTTTACAGTAGCTCGGGCATTTACTTTTGTAAAGGTGGAGTCTAAGTGAAGTCGGTTCTTTTTTGTTTATTTTAGTTGATCTGTCCGATCGCCCGGGGTCATCTGCCGCAACATTCGGGAACATCGGATCCTCGGTAATCGCACGCAATTGGCTCGTGACGTCATAATTGTAACAGATCGAGAGAAAGACAGCCGCGTGACACTTCTTGATACTTTATGGTATACAAAAAAATTTTTTTTTTCGTGCTACTTTCGGTTGGATTTAAGTCCAAAAACTGCAAAATTATGACAATCTTTGTGATTTTACCTGTGGAAGCAAATTAATTAAATCATGGACCGTAGACCGTATCGAGTCTTTTAAAATTGTAAAAAATAAGCTACGTAATTATCTTTAATTACCATTAATAAGAAACAATATTATTTTAAGTTAGTAAACTAGTTAGTTTAGGTACTTAACTATATCCATGCCGAAAAATAAGGTCTATTATAGTAATAATTTTTTAAGATGTCGAAATCTTACTAAGGAATTCTATCGACAATACCGACATCTTAAAACAATCTTACTATACCAAGAGTATCAACATTATCTCGTCGCATTATTCCACCTTTCGCATCTTGTGGGAACCTCACAATAAGTTGCGTTCGCGCACTACTAACCTTGACGCATTCCAAATTACCACATAGCTCTTATTACAATGTGATAATGGCTATTTTAGCTTATCTTTTTTTAAGTACTTTAATCGCGGTTTGGGCGCTTCTCGCCTTGGGGTTTAGAACTGGATCGAAGGAGTTACATGCGGTTTTAGACCTTATATCGGTAGAATGAAAGGTTATAATTGATTGCGTTTTTATGTGGAGTTGTGATAATTGTTTTGATTGTGTATTTGTAAGTCACGAGAAGAATTGTACCATTTTTCTTAATTTGTGGAAAAGTGTACAATGGATGGGTGGTCTGAGATTTATACATCTTTTAGCTTTCATCAATGTTTAGGTATACTTATGAATCATGATGAATACCTATCTACATCACTGAATTTTATCATCAACTTTTTCAAATTTGTAAATTAATTTAAATCGTTTAGCGACGTTTTACACCCTTAAAGCCCTGTTACACTTTACTTTTTTTAGTGTCCTAACTAGCATCCTAATTAGGATCCTAACTTTTTTCAACAGTAAATTTACTTGATAAATGCGGTTACACTTGACTAAATTTTGAAACTAAATTATTTAGGACGCTAACTAGGAAAAGTGTAACAGGGATTTTTGGAGAAAAAAAATCAAAAATCATACCTATTTAAGACTAAAAATAACTAACCCAATCTATAAAAAAAGCTTTAACACTAGCCCAACTATGATTATTGATTATTCACTAACATAACGTCGATATTTACACGCATGTTAGAGAAGAATCAATAATGTGATTTTCTGTCAAATAACTAAATGTGTCTCAATCGTATTTAACAAATAAAAGTAACTGATTTATAACTTGTTTACAGACTAACTATTAATCCATATAAAGAAATTAACTGCTCATTGATTCATTGTAATAATTATAAGTTTCCCACGCTGTAATCCTAGATGTATCGGTAATTATGGTTATTATTGATTAATTACTTTTTGCTCTGGTTTGAACGGATTTGACTTATCTGCCAAGGATTATAGTAGGGAGGTGAGAAATTGACTCCTGTGTTGTTTTAGGGTTCCGTAGCCAGAATGGCAAAAACGGAACCCTTGTCGCGGAATATCGCGAACCTGTGGTAAGTCGTGTGAACTAAACCTTATAAAGTTGTAGCTGGTAACATTGAGATGACAGATACATTGGCGCCATCGGTTAGACTAGCAAAAAGAAAATGGTGATTGAAAGGACAAGTTTGTGCAAGTGGACAAAGTGCCTTGAACGTGATCCCTGGATCCTGAAAGGCTGATTCACTTGAGCTAAGTATTAGACCAGGTTAAGATATAACAGTCACAGTAAAATTATTTGCATACTAATGATGAATACATGTAAATGGGATCCCAAGTCCTATGTATATCAGATTCATTGTAGTATTATAGTGCAGCTAAATTCTGGAGTTAGCCTTGTCTATACTTAGTGCTTATTTTATTTAACAATCTATCAACAGGCGGTGGAAATAATCTCCAGGCACCAGAGGAAAGTAGCGAAGCAGATAAAAGACCACCATGCGGTTACTGGACGTTCAGGTAGGACTTGGAAATTATAATGTTCACCACCAACTTGTTAACGCCAAAGTCTAGGTTGATAGAAAAGTAATAGTTAGATCCATGATAATAATAAACGTATATATAAAATTCTAAATCCTACTTTTACTCTTTTTGGTTTGGCGTCAACCCTTATAGTTTTGGTCATGTCCGTCTGTCCGTTCGTCCGCATGTCACAGCCATTTTACTCGGAAACTATACGTAAGACGTATCTTAATAAAATTTAGACATAAGTCCAAAAAATATGGAAAAATTTGAGAAGATGCGCGATCATATACTTTCTACGAAAGTTGTTGTAACATTATCGGTTTAGCCATTTTTGAGTTATTTTCAAAAAACTTCTTCCATAGAAGTTACGGAACCCTCCGTTATGGGTGGTATGGGTGGTCCGACACGCACTTGGGCGGTTTTTTAAATCCTGGCCTGGGTTTTATGCTACTGGAGCGGTAGGCAGTTTGGTAGGATGGTAGCCGGAGAAAAATCCAGAACCCATCCGCGACCAGATATGATAGCTTTGTTAATTGCTACGTTGGAATTCTCCTACCGAGCTTGTGGTTCCAGTGAAATCAAGCGAGTTGTACCAGATTTGCGTGAATTTCCTAATTTTTTAAATCAATTTCTCAAATGATTTAGGTGGCTTTCGCACTGGCGCTGCGTCCCGCTCCGGTGAACGAGACAGCGCTATACACATGCAGAGCGCTATCTCGCTCACACACCGTCGCCGCATGCGGAAACCGCATCAGTGTGATAACCGCCTTAGTCACTTGATTAAGTCAAGTGTAGCCGCATTCAGCAAGTAAAGAAGTTTACTACTAAATAAAGTTAGGTTAGGATTAGGACTGAAAAAAATAAAGCGTAACAGGGATTTAAGGCTCGGCACATATTAATTCTGAATTCAGAACAAGTGCGTTGGCGTCTTAGTTAAACCAATCCACGACATCGTGACTACAGGCGGCTACAGAACTAATTTATTAGTATTATTGACTATTGTTTCATTACACGCGAACGTTACTATACCAGGAAAAAATGTCACGTTCGTCCATCATTAGCACTATGACTGGCAACATCACTTGCGATAGATGGAGCATGGCGGGTGGCTGTAGAAGTGTGCGGTGAGCTATGGGCGTTCACAACGCATTGAATGCATGGCGGAGGTAAATTTAAACATACGTGGGAACAAACGTTCGTAAAACTTGACTGATAATGTCAAATAAATAATGGACTAATACAATCGCATGCTAGCAACATCATCATCGGCCTTTGCGTCTATTGCAGACGATTTAAACAAGAACACTTTGGAGACAACGCCTTTAGTGACTATAAAGATCGATTCGGGAACGACACGATTTTCCAAATTTCTGACAGAAAAAGTTGACGTCAGAGGCTCCAACACCGGTATGCTGCCAGTGCCTGCGCAACCTATTCCCATCCAATGACTCGAACCAGGTCTCATCACAGAACTTTCTGCCTTCCACGAGATTTGAACGCCATTCCTTCCTGTCATCAGCGAGTGTTTCCCAGACTTGATGGTCAATTTTAAATACAGTCATGTCCCGCTTAGCTTAGGCTTTCCAACACTTCTTTTAGCATATTCTATCTCATTAAGCAGGACACGACGAGGTATTCTAGAAGGCTCCATTCGGTGCACATGCCCCAGCCATCGCAAACGTTTCTGCTTGAGAAGCGCAGTCAAGCTGGGCAATTGAGCCATGTGAAGAACCCATTGGTTGGCATGCAAGCACTACCTACGTATTCGTATTGCTGGCAATGCAATGCCGCTTCCAACAATTGAATCCCATACTGATAAAGGGTTATATGTATATTTCCGTTTTGTGTATTTCTGTGGTGTAGGTACTGTGTATAAAGAAATGGGCTAATCCCGCAATATCGTGTGGCCTGTGGAGCCTTAAGTAAGTTTCTTTGCTAACTACCTAAGGTACTTGTGTATCTTTTTTAAATCCATGGGCCGCGATTCGAAAAATAAACACACACTCTGGACAGACACAGCTCCAATCCAACTCAACCCAACTCAACTCAACGCTATAACGACATTGACATTTGCTATTCGAACAGATTTTCATTCAACATTGGTCTCACATTGGTCTCACATTGGTCACACATTGGTCTCACATTGGTACAACATTGGTACAATGTGTGACCAATGTGAGACCAATGTGAGACCAATGTTGAATGAAAATCTGTTCGAATAGCAAATGTCAATGTCGTTATAGCGTTGAGTTGAGTTGGGTTGGAGCTGTGTCTGTCCAGTGTGTGTGTTTATTTTTCGAATCGCGGCCATGGTCGGGTACGGAACGGTTCCGATTGATGTAGAGGACAGATATAAAGCTCTTTCCGTTTCTCGCACAGCACATTCGAGCCACTGTTCCCATCAGAAAAACGTTACTAAACTTATCGCGGAATAACTATTCAAAATCAAAAAGCCATCGATATGCACAGAAATCTAGGTAGCCGAAGTTGTTTGAAAGAACTTCACTTCGCTTACGCTCCGCGTTGAGTTGGGTTGAGTTGGGTTGGAGCTGTGTCTGTCCAGAGTGTGTGTTTATTTTTCGAATCGCGGCCCATGTACGAACTAGTCAGTGAGGCGCTCCGGAGCCATGCCAATGTGTTATCGTGCGTTTTTGTGTTTAATGCTATCAAAATTACATTTCCTGATAAGTTTCACTCCTCTTTTTTCTTAACTCGTATGAGATTTTCAATTACTTATGTTATTATCGAAGAGTGTGTCTAATCTACTTAGTATTGGCTGATAATTCGAGGCCCTAGGTGTTTGTATGTGTTTTTAATTTGAACTAAAATACAAAATGACGCTAAGGTCAACAGTCGTTCGTTTTGGAAAAGTACACGGTGGCTCGCGAACCACTGTGCACCTTACAGACTTGGGCTAAAATTTACTTGAATATGAATAAGAATAAAAATTCTGTGATTATTAAAAATAATTCTTGCACTCTTTTTTTTTAATAAAATGAAAGTGAATAAATCATGCGACATTTAGGGTAGGTACCTATCTACAATCAAGAATGAAATCAGGAACGATTATTCCGGAATTGGGCTTATCTATACTAATTACCGTTTTATTCAACAAAAATGTTATTTGTTATATAATTTAGGTTCGATTTCTACGTACCTAGCCATTGTGAACTGTTAGAACCACTGTGTACAGAGCGTAGTACACAGTGACTCGAGCCACTGTGTACTGTTAGAACCACTGTGTACTAGCTGGTCCTAGTCACTGCGTACAGCAACCGGTACACAGTGGCTCGATTCCCAATTTCTAAAAAAGAATGGATATATATTTTTTGGTGAAAGTAACAGCAAATATATTTGCTACATATGAAAGTTTAATAATGCACGGTTCTCTGTGCTTGCAACAATTAGTTCAGGGTTTTATATTTTTTATGCAACAGCCTGTTGAAAAAATCCTAGCGACTGTTCCCTCCCTGACCCTACATATAATTTGAGAGTTCGTATATGAGCTGCTGTTGATTGATCCTTCAATCAAAAGGTTGTGGAGCTAGACGGCGAAACAAAATCTTCAGAAGGGTCCTGTTCACGGACTAGATATTTTTTTTATTTCACCACTTTGTCGGCGTGATTGATATACATATTAGTACCAAATTTCAGCTTTCCAGTGCTAACGGTCACTGAGATTATCCGCGGACGGACGGACGGACGGACAGACATGGCGAAACTATAAGGGTGCCTAGTTGACTACGGAACCCTAAAATAAAAACCATTGTTGGGCCTTAATCGTTCATTTATTTATTGGTGACTTGATGTATCCTTAGACCTTGTCTTGTGGATGAAAGGAGTTTTGTACCGAGATTCTAATTCTCTTCTTGTAAATTAATTCCAAAAGCAAAATTAATAATGTCTAAGTAAGCGTAGAATATCAAAAGTTTAATTATTTCGGGTTTTCGAACAGATCTATGTCAAATTTTGACAATTGATATGATTTTGACTTTTAATAGAGTACGTTTGTAAACTACCATTTAATCCACACACATCTCCCCATAAAGTGTAATTTTTATGTAATTTAATACATACAGAAATCAAAATTTATTTATTTTATGTATATTTAAACATATTGCTGGTTTTTAATTACATAGAACTTTTAAGAGGGGTGTTATTCAAAGTTTTAAATTAAAAACATTTTATTTTGTTTAAGAATTTGTTGTTTCTGAACGTACCCTATCGAATATTTTTTTATTTCAACTTCGGCAACCAAAGAGAATATAATCACTACCGGCAACTTTGCTGTTGTGTTGTGATGCTTTGCTGTTTAGATAATCAACATTTTAAAATGTTTCAATTGTTTTAATTACTTTCAAATACTACTTATATTAGTGTATGTTTAAAGTTTTGACTATGTAATTAATTAGGTACTCAAAACAAAGTCACTCTGCGATATTAGATGTAGGCGTATACTATATTATTTATAGTAGTATATAATATACAAAAATAAGCATTTACGTCATGCCATCGGAAAGTTAAAAAGCTCTAAGTAAATTAAATATTGTGTAGTACCAATGTGAACGATGAGAGAGCCAAGTAAGTGCCTTAGTGTAGCATTTCTTTTATATTTTTCAAAGTAAACATACTAGCTTGGTTCTTTCGTATCCTTCTTCCTCCTAGCGTTTGCCCCGGCTTGGGATCCGCTTGACAACCTAATCCCATGAATTGGAGTAGACACTAGTTTTTATGAAAGAGACTTCTATCTGACCTTCCAACCCAGAGGGGAAACTAGGCTTTATCGGGATTAGATCCGGTTTCCTTACGATGTTTTCCTTCACCGAAAAGCGACTGGTAAATTTCAAATGATATTCCGTACATAAGTTCCGTAAAACTCAACCGGGGTTTGATCCCGAAAACCCCTGGATTAAAAGTCAGACGTCTTACCGCCAGGCTGCCAGTGCTCTAAATAAATAAAAAGGTTGGTCCTTTAGTATCCATAAGCTAAAAGGTTGGAACTTTTTTTTAAATAAAGGTGTATTCACTGTGTTAAGCATTGACGGCTCTTTAGCCGTCCCTTTGGACAAGAGAGTCCCCCGTCGTCAACACAGCATTTTCTTTGAGCTCTTTGGCAATCTAACTCATTTGTAGGTTCAACACTATGAGTAGGCTAGGGGTTACATATTTTTTAGACCCAATTATGTTAACGCTTTCACTGACAGTGCTAGAGGTAAGCGTTGATTAGCCTACAAATACCTTGCCCGTCGACATACTGTCAGTGACCATGTTAAACAACTTGAAAATGTGTTATCGTTTTTTGCTCATTTACGTACTTCAGTGTGTAATATTGATAGCTTATTGTGCGTTGACCTAATGAACAAGTGTGCAGCTAATGAAATATTAGTCTCAAAACGCACGTAACCTCCCTTTAGTTGAACAAACGGTTATCCGGGGTCTCGGCCACCCACGTGTCTGTAGGGAGGCTATCACCTGACAATCAGCAAGGCCTCAACCGAACAACGTTGCTTTTATTTGTATTACTAGAGATTAATAAAATCAAAAGTATACCCCTCGACATTGGCAGAATTCAATAGGAGTTAAAGCCATATATTAAAAAAAATGTGTTATCTAATTACACTTGTTAATTTTTTACAGCTTTTCCAAGAAATCTGCAAAGAGAATAATGAGTAATAATATATATTCTACTTGCATGGCCACCTAAAATGGTTAATACATAGTAATCCAAGCAATTTCAAAATACATAAAAGTGAAAAACTTGGGAAAAATGGCAGAATATTATAATGTAAGTAAACTTCTTTGTAGCCTAGTTGGTAGTGACCCTGCCTATGATACCGAAGGTCATTTAACAGCCTCCTAGCCCAGTCGGTAGTGACCCTGCATATGAAGCAGGAGGTCCCGGGTTTGAATCCTGGTATGGGCATTTGTTTGTGTTTATCACAGATATTTGTTCCTGAGTTATGGATGTTTTCTATGTATTTAAGTATTTATCCATATTTATCTATTATATATATCGTCATCTAGGACCCACAACACAAGCCTTATTGAGCTTACTGTGGGCCTAGGTTGATTTGTGTAAGATTGTCCTATAATATTTATTATTATTTATTTACTATAGGTCCAAATCCTGGAATGAGTGAATTTGTGTGTATACATATCACAATTGAAAAGCAAACGTGGCCAGCTCTTAGTCCACTACCTGAGTTATGGATGGTTTCTATGTATTCAAGTCCCTAATTGTCTCCAGTGGACCTGGACAGGAAACTAGCCCAATTACCCTTGATTGTGCTAGTTTCCCATCCAGGTCCACTTTACCGTCCACTTGATTAAACTGCTGGAAATAAATGGGAAACACTTTTTAAGGTTCACAAATTTTATCGAACGAGCGAAGTGAGTTCTTACAAACAACTTCGGCTACCGGGCGTTTCAGCATTTCGATGGCTTTTTGATTTTGAGTGTTTGTTCCGCGATAACTTTAGTAACGTTTTTCTGATCTTTATGAAATTTGTTGGGGTTGTAGCAGAGATCAGTATAATTTGAGAGTTTGTATATGAGCAGGATCGGTCAATGGGTTATGGAGCTAGAAGGCGCGAAAAAATCATCACATGGGTCTTGTTATAATGGTCAGTTTGTTTGCAAGTAAATCGCGAATTCTGAGTTCGAGGCGGACTACTAGTATTTATAGTTTATTCTTTAGTAGATTTTTTAATTTAAAGATTTTATTTTTGGAAAATCTTGAATAGCACAATTACCCTACTATACCACCCAAATATAGTTCAGTATTGCAACTATGATTCACAAGACGCTTACTGTAGCACTATGAGAAGATGTTAATTTGTATAAGATTGTTCTTTAGTTTTTATTTATTTATTTATAGCCTTATATCAGAAATACAGATAATACAGATTATGTATATTTTTACAGTTTTCCTTAACCTACGATAACCGATTCTGTGTGCCTTCGGGCAAAGGCCTCCCCCATCCTTCTCCAACCTTCCTTCTTGTACACTAATCTGGTCCAGGTTTTGGTCTTTCCAGCCTGTCTTCGATTTCATCGGCCCACCTTTTTGCCGATGAATTCGGAAGGTGTTCTTTAGTAATATTTATTTATTTAGCCATTTTTGTATACTCTAGAAGCACATACTTAACTGAATCATTCTTTCATTTTTCAGGATCCAACCAACTATCAGTACACAATCCTGGACATGTTGAACGCAGACTGCTGGCGAGAAATCCTTAGCTACGTACCAGTAGAAGAGATCATCAGGTCAGAGCGCGTCAGTCGACTGTGGCGGGCTCGTATGATGGAATACATGGAAGGTAATGCCTTACGATACTTGTAGTCCTAATTTTAACCACGAGATGGCGCTATACCGTGCCTGCATCGCGCTATCGAGGTTTTTCGCTGAAAGGTATGTCTTTTGTTTGTTTGTGGTTGATTATTTGTGGTTGTTGCTTCTGCACGCCTAGCATAACTTGACGTTTGACGCGACAGTTCATACTTCAAGCGCGACTCGGAAGTATCGAGTGACAGGCGACAACGTAAGATATGCTAGCCGGCCTGTTATGTTTAGTAGAAGTATTATCAGGTCAGCGAGTGGGTCATTTAACTGTGACCAGAGACTATAAATAACATAGACAGCCATATCTAAGAACTTTTTGAGGCCCAAGACTGAAGCGCCATCTGGATGAGAGCCACCCAAAGATACAAAAATAGTAGGGGGAAATGACATTGCGCAGCAGCGCCATCTCATAACGAGGAGCGTACCGTACTAACGCTAGATAGCGCTGCAGCGCAATGTCATTTCCCCGTACTATTTTTGTATCCTTGGGTTGCTCTCGTCTAGAACTGACCCACGTTGGACTTGGTTTTTTATTCCCTCAATTTCCAGTATCTTTATGTGATGAAACTGATGAAGAACGAGCATGCAAATTCCCATTCATACCGGTTCGTCCATCGATCCGTCAGAGTTAGAAACCAAAAGAAAATTAGGGTAGGGGGGGATGAAAAACAAAGTCCAACATGGGTTAGTTTAGGTTGCACAGGATGGTTCCACAACACGTAGGGAGCTTAAATACCGCGAGACATCCGGTTGCCTCTCGGACACTGTAACTACGTGCCATTGCTTTCACTAAAAGGGCTTGGAGTTTTTGGAGTTGTGTGAAATGTTTTTATGACAATAACCGATTATTAATTTAACCGACTATTGTAAAGCAATACGATATATAAGGTGCTAACAAATTAGTCACGGATATTTTAAGAGATAATAAATACATTACATTAAAACAATGAACTTTTAACTGTAATTAAGGAACCTTTGTATATCATTTTTTGTTTTCATTTACCGAACAAAAAAAAAATTATAATTTATTTTTAAAATAACCATCCCCCATAATGTACCTGTCAAGATGTTAACACTGTCTGTCATGTCACGTCAAAATTTTTT
Organism: Pammene aurita; assembly: GCA_947086415.1. Taxonomy (NCBI): domain Eukaryota; kingdom Metazoa; phylum Arthropoda; class Insecta; order Lepidoptera; family Tortricidae; genus Pammene; species Pammene aurita. The sequence goes on from OX352312.1 coordinate 7,842,425, forward strand.
TTTCTTAAATGTCATGATGATTCGGGTCTAGAGGTGTGCGCCGATGGCAAAATCATCGGCGGTGGCGTCCGATCGTTTCTTGACCGGCGGCGGCGGCGTGATCGGCGTGAAATCGGCGTGATACATATTTTTAATATGCCTGGGGAATTTGACTATTTACCTTCTAAATTGAAGCCTACTGAGTATTTATAAGGACAAACTGCTTTAATAAAACACCCCAAATCTTTGAAAACGTATGATTATCCCGCAAACATTGCACATTTTAAATCAAAGACTTTATTTTAAAGAATTTTCCAAAAGATGGACTAGTTATGGTCCACATTTATAGCTCCGTATTTAATGTTTTATCTATGTAGAACTGGCCACAACACTTGCCTGAAAATCAACTACGATAACAATACAAAAAGCCCCGAAGTTAACAAGTTAACTCAGAACATACTGATTTACTATTTGTAATTTGTGAGAGAAAATGTTGATTCTAAGTTCTAAAAGACAAAGATGCTTGCGGTAGCGCGAATTTGCTAAATAAAATCTACATTTTATTTTATCGTTCTTCGATGGATGGATTGGATTCTAGTTTGTTATTAAATCAAATACAAAAATTGAAAAATAATCAAACCCAGTTGGGCTTGAACCAACATCAATACGCCTTGCCAGGGCTCGATTGCTTTCCCGATTCGCAACATACATGAATTTTTGGGAACACTTCAATCAAATGATTCTATTTCCCGTTACATTTAAATGTCTCTAATAAACCTGCTATCTATTGTAGCCTTGAAACGTGAAAAATGCGAAAATAAGTTAGGCATCTGCGCCGCGCGTCAAACGCCCAAAAAACATGAGGTTTATGACGTCTCCGGCCTCAAAGTTGCGGAAGACTGTTTGTAAGGAATATAAGTTTTTGGAATGTTTTGTAACTTTTGGGCACGAAACGATGCGTTTTTACATATACAGTTGTTATACCTATACTTTATTTCTCTTGTAAGAATACAAGTAATCGAATTGAGGTTTTGAAAAATATTTGAGGTATTAAAAAAAATGCTCAAATTTAACGTTTTTAAACCTTAATATCTTAACAAAAATATTAGAAAATTATTACGGATTTCTATTATTTTAAATTAATTTGGTGTTGTTGAACGTGTTTATTGAACAAATTCAACTAAATATTTTTCACGCATGTTCCCAATTAAGCTATCGGTCAAGTAAAGCCTGACCAGAAATATATGATTATTGTCAAGAGGGCGCTATTATTCTCATTTATATGGCAACAGTTCAGTTCTCTATGTTATGGTGACATCTTGATTTGTTTACCTGTCAGCTTTGATGTTAATTTGAAAATGTTTCACAGCAAAAAAGTTTCATTTCCCGAGCGTATTAATTACAGCAGTTTATTATATACACTATCTACAATGTTCCGCTCTTGACTATGGATAATTTTGGGAATTTTCTGTCGTGTATTATTTAATATTCAACACTTTATTATCATTTAACACTTTCGCAACCAAGAACCCGCCTGGTAGGCACTCGTAATGTTTGCTCAGATGCCAGCTAAGCCCGCTAGGCGGGCAGTAGCTATAAACCTACACGCCACGCCAAAGAGCCCGCCTGGCGGGCACACATTGCATCTTCGCCACCGCAGGGCTGACACTAACAGAGAGGTTTTAATACTTCTGATTATTATGCATGTAATATATATTGTAAAATTTCTGTGTAGTGGTTCTTCTAATCTAAGCATGTCAACAACGAAACCAGTAATAATATCGATATCTTGTTTTGCAATCACTATTGTTTTTGGAGTTTTATAGTGCTTCATTGCGGTGGCACGTCAAGTTGCTTCAATGCTTGGCGCTCAAAAGGTTAATTTTTTTCACGTATACGAAAGTTATTCGGCACAGCCCTGAGCTGAGCGTCCGCCTAGTGCCCGCCTAGTAGGTACGGGGCGTGCGGCATTGCGTTGCACCGCGTTGCCCGCCTAGCGAGTTCACTCGGTTTCTGGGGTATTGTTTAAAATTATGCCCGGTTGCGAAAGTGTTAAGTAAACCACCTCAATGACAGTGACAGCCTATCACATGCATATCATTCTGTCATTTAAGTTATTGCCAGTGTAAGAAATTAGTTCCAATGAAATTCCGCAACATTGCGCATGATCATATATTTCTGGTCAGGCTTTAACTAAGATGAAGAAATGTTCAATGTGTCACTCTAAAAAAATGCAAACATAATTATGGATTAGATTCCTTGATTAACTAACAGAATTCAGCTTTTTTCAATTATTTGTGTTACTTATTTCATCAAATCATCTCCGCTGCGAGCGGCTTGCGAATTTCTATTCTATTTTAATAGCAAAAACATGAGTGCTGATGAACATCGATGAACTACGATAAATCCATGCGCCTAACGCACGTCAGTAGCATCGGATAAAAAAAACGAGTTTAAAACAAAATTGAACCATCTTTTCGAAAGTTTAAGTTAGCATCATTTTATTGTGATATTAACAGTTCCACTCTACTATTAAGTAGTGTCGCTAGCAGAGCGAAAATGTGCGAGCTATTATAAAAGCACGTAAATTACAATTTACTGCAGGTGTAACGTTACGTAACTTTACTCAACATTATCGTAAATATATATCTCTCTCTCGATCCCAAAATCAAACTTGAGCTAATGAGAATGGGCCTCTTAAACAAAAAAAAAATAGCCCAGTGGTCTTCGCGAAATAAAAACAACAAATGAGAACCTGCTGCAGCTTTTTGGAGTCAGTCACTCTAATTTTAGGCAAAATTGAAAGTAAATCAAAATGCTTTCCATTCAAAAGCTGGTAAAAGCAAATTAAATAAAAATATAAACCTATCATTTAATAAAAACCAGACGTTGTCATAAATTATCGATAAGTCGCCGACGTAAATCTTACGATAGCATCGAAAAAAAAATGAAAAATAACGCCAGTTAATTGGTACACCGGCAAGGAATAAGTGAAAAAGGAAGAGCATTTTTTTAAAGGAAGTAGTATACTGGCCACTCACAACCATATCCGGGCATTAAACCAATATAAAGACTAAAATTGCCACGCCGATTCTACGCCGGTCAAAATCATCGGCGGCGCGGCGCACATGTCTATTCGGGTCTAAAGAGGTCTCATTTAATTATCTTATTATCAGGCCCTGTAGCCAAGATGACAATCGTTTGCAGAAAACGAACAGAAACGCTACACGCTCTCGCTCACTCTTCCATATTAGTGCGATAGAGAGACGGATATCGTTTCGATTCGTTTTCTACACACGATTGTCATCTTGGCTAAGCCCCCAGGTTGTTTTAACGTAGGAAATTTGTTTCCTAGTTTTCTCCAAAAAAACATAACAAAACCTATGATGTTTCATACTTAAATATACTCCGAGAACCGAGTACTATCAGCGGTAAAAATATCCGTGACTAATTTGTTAGCACCTTATATATGACTGATTATTTAACAAATTTAACATTCCATTGATTTTTATTAATAATGATGTCTATCTTTATCTACACTCACATTGTAAGTTCTCTAAAACGTGTTCGAAAACGGTAGGCAATGGCTAGCATTACCACAACCGATTTTACTATGATAAGCTTTTTATCTGTGGCAGTAACGTAATTTTAACTTTACATGCTCAACTATTGATAAGCACGCTCCCGCGCGGCCGCCGACACGCGCCCGCGGGACCGCCGGCACAATCGAGTTGGCCATGGTGGCGGTGCAATGGCGGCTATTCTATGGTTTCCGAATAATGCATTTAGGATAAATAATATGAGTGTAGATAAAGCAGTGTATGCAACTGTACGTAATTAGGCCTTATTACGTAACAGTTACATAAACTACTATTACCCCTGTAAATCAGATTTACACTCAGATAAAAATGTATTACCCTAAAAACCCCTCTACATCTAAATTTCAGGTGTAAACCTCTCCGTCGAATACCTCCGACCGTGCATCATCAACATCCTCAGCTGGGACTGGCACCCGAACAGCCGATACCTGACCCTGGACCGGGCCGATCAGCCCGGTAAAGCCTGGTTCGCGGACATGTTGAACAAGCTGGGAGAGAACATAGTGTTCATAGGCACGGATAGGATAGAGGAATATGATATTGCTAATATTGTGTTTTATTGCCCCAACATCGAGGTTCTTTTGGTGAGTAGGTTTTCTTAATTCCATAGGCTGCATAGTCTTCGGTATAGTAGCAGACGGTCTAGAACGCAAAACGGCTTGTGTAATATTTATCGACAATATCGCTTTTAGCACGAACCGGAAGGCGCAGTGTCGGTAGACCCTCCACAAGGTAGACTGATGACCTGGTAAAGGTCGCGGGAGTCCGCTGGGTGCGGGTGGCGTAGGACCGGTCATTGTGGCACTCTTTGGGGGAGGCCTATGTTCAGCATTGGACGTCTTTCGGCTGATATGATGATGATCGCTTTTAGTCTTCCACGCGGACGGTCTATAGAACGCAAAATGACTACTCATAGGTAGGTTAGGATCGTTAGTTATCATCTAATTGCCGAAGGCCAAACAGCATAGAAATTGGCTCCGATCGACATCGCCAACGTAAAGATAAAACGACGGAAATTATGTAGACATTTTGCGTTATAGACCATTCGCGATGTAGACGAAAAGCGATATTGGCAAAATATTACACTAGTCATATTGCGTTCTAGACCATCCGCCAATAACCCTAGTCTTCTTTCGCATGGACAATATTCCATTGGTCTTTATTATTTTATTTTTTTTATACCACGACGGTGGCAAACAAGCATACGGCCCGCCTGATGGTAAGCAGCTACCGTAACCTATGGACGCCTGCAACTCCAAAGGAGTCACATGCGCGTTGCCGACCCTTTACAAAAAGGAGGATTCACTGTGTTGACGACTAAAGGAACAAGAAGGTCCCTCATCGTCAACCCACTGGGTCCTCATTGAGCTCCAACTAACCATGATGCAGGCAAACAAGCATATAGCCTGTAAGTTTAGGTAACATCCATTCCATAGGCTTACTTAGGATCACTTTAGGTAGTAGTATTTGAAGGGATGTTTACAAAAAGAACATAACTACACCCGACATGTTTTCTCAGGAAACGAATAAAACTTAGTAACTCTCCAAGAATTACCCGATACGGTTAGATTCTTGTTAATAATGTTTGTTTATGATGACACACATTGAAATATTACATTAATTTAATTTAATGATCATTGGTTGTTGAAAAAAGCACGTAAATAACTTCGCCAGTTACGTTGTTTTTGTAAACTATTTTTTTTTTTTTTTTTTTTAATACCACGACGGTGGCAAACAAGCATACGGCCCGCCTGGTGGTAAGCAGTTACCGTAGCCTATGGACGCCTGCAACCCCAGAGGATTTACATGCACGTTGCCTACCCTTTAGGAACCTATACACTCCTTTTTTGAAGAACCTCATACTGTAGCCCACTGGGAAAACCTGGGAAAACCTTTGTTAGTTGTGTCGTTTTTGTACGAAAACACAGCAGTTTTGCCTACAAGGCTACTGTATACTTTTTTGCATTTTGTATCTTTTTGCATGCAAACTGTATCTTGGCTTTGGTTACGTACCACTTCACTTCTATATTATCAAATTGTGTTAAATTTGAGTAGCGTTATCTTAAAAAAAAATTTTTTGGGCTGACACTCGGACGAAACGTGTCATTTTTTTTAATTTTATTTGACTAATCTGTAGCCCTATCATATACGAGCACAATGATACCTATAACTCAAATCTGAAAAAAATGTTAGTTATGTTGTTTTTGTAAACATCCCATCATTTAGTAGTAGTAGTAGTAAAACACATTTTGCTCAAAACAAGTACATGACCAACAAAAATATAGCGAGTGTGGTCTTATATAATGGATCTCTTCCAGCTAACCTTCAAGCAACTAAGAGAAATCGGTCAGACATTGTAGACAAAGATAACATAGACATGGTAGTTTTTGCAAAGCCAATTTTCCAACTGTTTTTAAATCTAATCTTTCTAAAAGTAGACACAGTAGCATAAGGACAGTTGATCCAAAGGTGTCACACGTGCGTAGCTTACCTTTTGAAGACCTAGGGTTATTGTGTCTTAGGGACTTTTACCACTTGTCAAAAGTCACCTGCGATTTGCAGACTCGATGCTCTGTGCTGCACCTGACCCTGTACCGGGCAGATCAGCCCAGTACAGTCGCCATCAAATTTTTGTGAGCGGCCAAAGTACTCAAAAATATCTGAACATGCACTTTATTGCCTTGACTATAGAGGCTTTGTTCAGATATTTGTGACCACTTTGGCCGCTCCGTTATATCTGAAGGCGACTGTATAGTTTGCAGACATGTTGAACGTCGCCATCAAATATATCGGAGCGGCCAGGGTACTCAAAAATATCTGAACATGCACTTTATTGCCTTGACTATAGAGGCGTTGTTCAGATATTTGTGACCACTTTGGCCGCTCCGTTATATCTGAAGGCGACTGTATAGTTTGCAGACATGTTGAACGTCGCCATCAATTATATCGGAGCGGCCAGGGTACTCAAAAATATTTGAACATGCACTTTATTGCCTTGACTATAGAGGCGTTGTTCAGATATTTGCGACCACCTTGGCCGCTCCGATATATCTGATGGCGACTGAACAAGCTGGGAGAGATCTTAGTGTTCATAGGCACGGATAGGATAGAGGAACATGATATTGCTAATATTGTGTTTTACTGACCTTTCTAGATTTTTTTGGTAAGTCTAAAAATCCATAGGCTATATAGTCCTCTATTGTCACGTTGCAGGTTTGCTGTTGGTAAGTCTGTTTTCTTACATCCATAGGCTGCATAGTCTTCTTTTGCATAGACAACTTTCCATAAGTTTTTATTAACCACGGTGAAGCACGGTGAAACAGCCTATTTCAAGGTAGACACAGTAAACCCATTGGGTTTGTCCCATAGGTGTCACATGCGCGTTGCCCGCCCTTTAAACCCTCGAACTTGATACGAATGGTAAGCAAACATTTAGCTCATGGACGCTTGAGGCTTCAAAGATGCGCGTTTTAAAATGTCTGCCTTGCCACTAGAAAGCCACCGTATTGTATAGACGTTCGCAACTGTAGAGGTACACATGCGCGTTGTCGAGCTTATGAAAATCTTTAATAAACAGTTATTTGTTAATTGTGTCAACATGTAAGGTGTTATTACTGCCTCCTAGCCCAGTCGGTAGTGACCCTGCTTCGAAGCAGGAGGTCCCGGGTTCGAATCCTGGTAAGGGTATTTATTTAGCACGAACGTTTGTTCCTGAGTTATGGGTGTCTTCTATAGGTATGTATCGAAGTATATTTATCTATACTAGTAGTCCGCCTCGAATGGAGAACTCGCGATTTACATGCAAACGAGATGACCAATATAACAAGACCCTTATGAATTTTTTTTTTCGCCTTCTAGCTCCACAACCCCTTGATCGATCTTGCTCATATACGAACTCTCAAATTATATGTATCCCTGCTACAACTCCAACAAATTTCATAAAAAAATATCAGATTTTTTTACTAAAGTTATCGCGGAACAAACCCTCAAAATAAAAAAGCCATCGAAATGCCGAGACGTCCCAGTAGCCAAAGTTGTTTGTGAAAACTTCACTTCGCTTACGCTCCGTTAGCCTTAGGTTGATTTGAGTAAAATTGCCGACGTTATAAAGACTTCTAGCAAGCGGATATTACAGCCTATGGTGGCTCGATACTCTGTGTCACAAACGCGTTTTTTTGTTTTCAGCTCTGCAGCATCGAATATTATCTTCCTCTGGACCAGCTGCAATGCTGCAAGCGACTGAAGCGGGTTTCCCTGCATACATGCACGGTAAATATACTTACCAAACGTTAACTACTATTTTCTGATTTTAATCTTTCTAGATTTTCAACTGACAATGTATATACTTACAAAATATTTATTTTATTATTTATTTATTAGCCTGTAGTGTCCCACTTTCTTCCACGTGTCTCTGTCTATGGCAAATATGACATAGACATGGATGGACAATACCCATACAAAATCGCGTTCTCTTTTCAGGTTAAAGCACTAGCGTCATCTATCGGTCACACCAGACACTAAATCCTAGTTTCTAATACTTTGTTCGTCGCTTAACGCTGACAGAATAACTCGTCTCCATACTCGACAGATGGCGCTGTGGCACTGTGTACCGAAAACAGACGTATAGCCTGAACGCGATTTTGTATAGGCATTGTCAATCCATGTCTTAATTATCCTTGATGCCTATACAGAATCGCGTTCCTCGAACCTTCAGGATATACGTCTGTTTTCGGTACGAAGTGCCACAGCGCCATCTGTCGAGTTATTCTGTCAGCGTTAAGCGACGAACAAAGTATTAGAAACTAGGATTTAGTGTGTGGTGTGACCGATAGATGACGCTAGTGCTTTAACCTGAAATAAGAGAACGCGATTTTGTATGGATATTGTCCATCCATGTCTATATCATCCTTGGTCTATGGCAATATTAGTCCAATCACTACGAAAGACATCAAGATCGTCCCGCCATCTCCGCCTAGGTTTTCCACTCCGCCGTTTCCCGCTAGGTGTCCACTCAGTAGTTCTTTGGCCCACAATACGTATGGCATACGGTGAACGTGTCCCGCCCAGTCCCACTTAAGCTTGGCAGCCATCGAGGCTACGTCGGCTACTTATAAAATATATTTACTCTAAGATTCAGGCTGTAAGTAGAGGAAAAACTACCCTAAATAATGTTCCGAGTAACTGTTATGATACAAAATTATCATCTGAAAAATAATTATCAATATTGGCGATAAAAAAATAATGACCACCATCCTAAAAGCAAGAATTTAACTAGAGACCGCGCTCGCGTACTACCGTAAGGGATAGACATAGATGACTATAAAATCACTTCTATACTACTAGTGACAGACGAAAGAAGAATGCATGCTGCGGAAATGAAAATGCTGAGATGGATATGTGGAGTGACAAGGAAGGATCGGATTAAGAATGAGTATATAAGGGGAAGCTTGAAAGTAGCACCCATAACAGAGAAAGTGAAGGGTGGTAGGTTAGCATGGTTCGGGCATGTCATGGGGAGGGATGAATGTAATATAGGCAAAAGAATGTTACATATGAAAGTGGATGGGCGAAGAGCTATGGGTAGGCCAAGGAAACGCTGGATGGATTGTGTAAAAGAGGACATGAGGAAGAAAGGAGTGAGTGAGGAGATGTCGGGAGATAGAGGAAAATGGAAGAAGAAAACATGTTGTGCCGGCCCCACATAACGTGGGATAAGGGCAGGGAGAAGAAGAAGAAAATCACTTCTACAACACAAAACAAAACAATTTACCATTGTTTTCCTTAGCCGACACAACTTTCTAAGAAAAATATCAGGTTTTCTCGTAGTAAACACATAAATTCTTAAGAAAATCGCGAATTATAAATGTTTGTGACCCTCCACTGCTATAACAAGGTCTATGACAAGGACCAACGATAATAGCACCTTCTCTGTCGCAACTATTGAAATTGTAATAAGACCATCCCGTTCGATCTTCATCATCATCATCTAAGGCTACAGCCCGGGGTGGGCTTTGGCCTGGTAGAGCAGCTTTTTCCATTCCGGCCGGTTCATGGCTTGTTTTCTCCAACATCCAACTCCTAACGTTTTGAGGTCTTTCTGAAGGCCGTCCAACCACCGGAGCTTAGGCCTGCCTTTACCGCGGCGTCCGTCTGGTTTACCATGCAGTAGTTTTTGGGGGCTTTACGTTCATCCATCCGTTACGTCCCAGCCCAGCTTAAAAGGCCTATCTTTATGGTCTTGATCATGTTCGGCTCCCCGAATAGGTCATAGAGCTCGTGGTTGTACCGCGATCGCCAAAATCCATCTTCCAACACACCGCCAAAAAACCTCCTAAGTACAACTCCAAACCAAACCTCTCCAACACCAAAAGGCGATTTTCGTTCTCTTGACTCAATACCCAGCTCTCTGAGCCATAAGTTAGGATTAGTCGTACTAAGGTCTTATATAAAGTGAGTTTTTAAATCCGTTCGATCTTGGTATTGTTATTACCAAGACAGGTCTGTGGCTAGTATGTCTATGCCACCATCATTAGGTTCATGTTTAAGTTCTGTATCATGCCTTGTTCTCTTGCTCCAAGACCCCGAAGTCACCGTTTATTCACTGTCTAAAGTAAAATGTAGTTGTCGATATTTTTTTCCGGCGACTTCAAGATTTCGAAGGAGGAGGTTATCAATTCGTCGGGATCTTTGTTTTTGCTATTTTTTATGTATGTTCACCGATTAATCAAAGACGGCTGGATTGATTTGGAAAATTCTTATTCTATACTTCACAGTTGGTCCCATTGTCATCAGGTCAGGGTCTGATGATGGGATCCTGGAGAAATAGAGGGAACTGAAGTATTTACTCGATATCTCATTAAACATTGATCCCAGCAAAAAAGTGCAAAGAATCTTTTTTATAGAAAATTATATGTGGATGAATTAAGTAGAAGAATATTTTTTCGTATGAGCCGCCGTTACTGAGTTGACAAAAACCAAAAAAGGGACTCTTACACCCCCCCCGCCCGTTAGCGGCGCCCCCATCCATTGGTACTTTTAGTATGTTGTGTAAGATACCTTTGCCTACAACTGCTTACACCAAAATTCGGCTATACACAAATTACTTCCTCTAAGATTTATTTCTTCTTCTTTTCTATTTTGTTCTTTTTTGTTTAAAATTATTTAACTTCGTTTTTCTTTTTTTTTTCAGATCCCAGATGAATACATCTGCCAATTCCTAACCGTGGTGCCAATTGAAGAGCTAAGCATACACAACGCTAGCTACGTATCGGGAATGTTCCTATCCGAACCTAAGGACACTAAACTGAAGTCTCTGACCATGTCGGCTTGCTATTTGTTGATGACGGACTTCTTTAGGACGGCGGTCGATTTGGAGGAGTTGACGAAATTGGAATTGACCCTTAATAGTGTTGAGGTATGATAGTTGTTTGTAAGAACTTGCTTCGCTTACGCTCGCTCGTTCGATAAAACTATGCGATACAAATCATTTGGTAAACGTCGGTATGCTAACTAAATATTCTGCGATAGTTGTGTGAGAAATGAAATTAGGCAAAACAATTTTCGGCGAAACGGCAGTACACCATTTTTGAGAGTAAATCGTACATTTGCTCTTGGAAAGGTGGAGGCTAAGTGAAGTTCTTTTCAACGGACTTCAAGATTTCGAAGGAGGAGGTTATCAATTCGTCGGGATCTTTGTTTTTTTTGTTCCTTTTTAGAGTTCCGTAGTCAACTAGGAACCCTTATAGTTTCGCCATGTCTGCCCGTCCGTCCGTCCGCGGATAATCTCAGTGACCGTTAGCACTAGAAAGCTGAAATTTGGTACTAATATGTATATCAATCACGCCGACAAAGTGGTAAAATAAAAAGTGGAAAAAAATGTTTTATTAGGGTACCTCCCCTACACATAAAGTGGTGAGTGATTTTTTTTCATTTCAACCCTAACGTTAGACGGAATGATTATTTCTGAAAATATTTACTTTATTATAAAATATGTTTAAAAAAGCTCAATGTTATTTCTGAAGACCTATCGATTGATGTGCAACATGTTGATTTTTGGTAAAAAAAATGTTTTTGGCAATTAGTTACATGCATAAGTACATGGACTTAAATATTTTTTCAGCAATTTTATTACAATACTAAGTATGGCATACAAACTACAACTAATGTTCAAATTTTATTAAGATACGTTTAGCAGTTTCCGAGTAAAATGGCTGAATAAATAATTGTAATAGTTCTGAAGTGTTAAATATGGACTTATTTTTTCAGCAATTTTATTACAATACTAAGTATGGCATACAAACTACAATGTTCAAATTTTATTAAGATACGTTTAGCAGTTTCCGAGTAAAATGGCTGAATAAATAATTGTAATAGTTCTGAAGTGTTAAATTTTTAATTAATTAATATAAATTGTCATGTTTGTGTACGACAGCGCAATAAATGAATATTGTATTTTACCACATAAATTATGACATTATTGTAAACATGACTAATAAATCTTCATAAATTATAGTACTTTTATACTGATAATTAAAGCAATTCGTGCAAATTTATTTCCTAACCATTCCAAAATATCATAGTTTTCACTTCTGCCGGCACTTCATTTCAATCCTAACGTGTGATACGAGTTTGGATACGTATTTAAAAATGAATAGGGGGTTACTAAAATATTTTTTTGATAATGTAAATATTTTCGGAAATAATCGCTCCAGAAGTAAAAAAAAATGTGTCCCCCCCTCTAACTTTTGAACCATAAGTTTTAAAAATATGAAAAAAAAAATTTAAAGTAGAACTTTATTAAAACTTTCTAGGAAAATTATTTTGAACTTGATAGGTTGAATAGTTTTTGAAAAGAAATTACAAAATAATTTCTGAACTAAGTTTGTAATTTAACCGAATAAGCAGGTGTTTATTGTACCTGTAATACCTACAAAATCACAATGAAATGACGTGCTTTCAAATAAAGTAAAAACGGTGAAAATCGGTTAACGCAATAAAGAATTATCCCATAAAAATGATCTTCCATACTTTAAGCTCGCGGGCAATAGTTTACTTAATTTACCGATAGATGTCGCTGTACGTGGAACGCTCATATCATATACTACATGGCGGTGTTATTTTAACTCTCTTGCTGTGACGGACGGAAAACTACGGAACCGTACACTGAGCGTGGCCCGACACGCTCTTGGCCGGTTTTTTGTTTGTTTGTTATGTATGTTCACCGATTATTCGAAGACGGCTGGACCGATTTGGAAAACACAGTTTGTCCCATTGTCATCAGGTCAGGATCTGATGATGGGATCCTGGAGAAATCGAGGGAACTCTTCAAATATTGTAGGTACACCTATTTTTGACAGGCATTTTGCTTTTGGAAAGGTGGAGGCTAAGTGAAGTCGGTTATTTTTTGTTTGAAATTATTTCTTAAAAATTGTTATTAGTTTTGTTTATCTTTCAGGTATATAGAAACGTGCACCTCCTACTGCGCAACACTCCGAACTTAGAATACCTAACACTAGTATCATTTGACAAAAAAGTCAACGTCAGCAGCGAGTTCTCAGAGGCCCTGAGTAGTTTGAGTAGATTGAAACGTTTCTATGGTAGATATATTAATAATTCACACGAAGGTTGGCTGGAAGACGTCGCTGTTGGATGTAGAGAGTTGAGGAGTTTGGATATTGGGAATTGTACTGGTGAGTTTAATACAAAACGGCAGTAATATTTTAATATACACGGTGAATCTGAGTAACCCGAAAGATTTTAACCATAAATTCCTGATCATAATTGGAGACTAAAATGTCGTATAAACTTTTCTGGAATTGGCCTAGTTTCAGAGTTACTACCAACTAAATAAAAATACATTTTTTATTGTGACTCAGTACAAAACGCTTTTTTGATGGCGATTTCACCCTTTATGGGGTCTAGTCTAGACATTCTTATTGACAGATATCAAAGTGCCAAGGATTGCTTTACGTAAACTATTTTTTACGAAAAACAATATACTAATTTATTTTAATCGACAGTTTTACCAATAAAATTTATGTTTTTATGTTCAAAAGCATTTAAAAAATCGAAAAAAAATAAAAAAAATTTTTTTTGGTGAAATTGACTTAAATTCATATAACATTTATTACTCCTTATGACCTCAGGAATTTATAATTAAAATCTTTCGGGTTACTCAGATTCACCGTGTATAGGGCCATTCTACTCGTACATAAAAGAAAGAAAGAAAAAATGTTTACGTCACACCTGGCCATAATGTGAGTTTTACCGCTCGCTACGCTTACGGTAAAACTCGCATTATGGCCAGGTGGGGACGTAAAATAGTGTACTCACCACGGGCAGTAAAAAAGAAAGCCCTCTATCGCATATTTACAACCCTCGCCTGCGGCTCGGGTCCCAAATACCTGCGATTTCGGGCTTTCTTTTTTTTACAGCCCTAGGTAAGTAATGTACTATTATTGCCACGACCTTATTCACTAATACACTGTTTCTATTCTTACTTAGTAATAAAATAAAAAAAAACAAACGAAACAGACAATCATAATTCACATTTGTAGTGTAGGCAATGGGTACGAGTCTCAGACTATGCTGGATTGGTGGTATTATCCAGCGCTGATTTTCAGCCTGGTCCCGTTCTGTGACCGTTGTGTGTGTGTGATAAGTTTTTGACACTTTCGTAAAATGCATATTTTAGAATACTTTGCCATTACTTTTATTTGATGTTTTGTGACCGAGAAAGAGGCTTAATTAGGCTATCAATCTCTATAGCTTATTTGAATAATAACTAACTGTAAATATTCTTAATCACAGTAACTCAGTGGTCCTTGATTGTATCCTGATTTGTGTAAAAATCAGGCATTTACCACTGGGTTACCATCTTTTTACATTAATCAATATCAATATATGAATTTTGGTCAATAAATTCCTAGTATTTGATTCAGGTACAATTTGGGGATACAATTTTATACACGAATTCAATGTCTATTATACTTTTTTCTGGCAAAAGATTAATGGTCGTGACAAAGTAGAATGACCCACAGGGATGAAATAGTTTATTGAAACATTCAGGATGCTACTTTTAAAAGAGTTAAAATAGCTCAAATTAGTTAAAGGTTTCTTGTATACCATATTTGAAAAAACGTTTGTAATTTTTTTCTTGTACCTTAAGGGGCGGATATATGACAACATCGTTTTAGACCTCACTTAGAACAAGGAATTTGTATAGTTAATGCTACGTATTCGCAATAATATGAATGTCTACGTATTCATAAAGAAGCCGTATAGAGGCTCCAATTGATATTTTATTTTTTATTAGCTTTGATTATCTATAAACCGACTCCAAAAGTACCAAAAAATCAAAAAATGGCGTTCCGTTAGAACACGTCGCAATACAATTTTGTCTTCGACAGTGGTTCAATGGTTATGTTATTTTGAAAGCCAGGTAACTAGACTAGTGCATCAGGGCATATTCATATTTTTCATCATAAAGATAACAAAGAAATTGATACGTAAATATAAACTTTTGAAAAATTCCCATACATTCGCCATATCAGTCAAATTGTCACTGTGACTCAGATGCCCGACAGGGGCCGTCGGAGGCAGACGTCTTGTTGGATGAGCATCCGTGACATTTCATTTTGGCATTTATTTTGACATAAAACCGTATACGTACACGAAAAAGGATACCAGTAGCCAGATTGTATTCAAAATAAATAGGGAAAATTAATAGGGACCGTGAGTCCCATAAAATTAGATTTTTTATATTTACACGTCTTAATGCTACAAAAATACAACTAAAGATTGAATAAAAGACACTTTTCTACCGAATCCTCGTAATTAATTGCCTCAAAACCTGTTCAAAATTAAAAGAGTTTTTGGATTCCTTTTTAATTACTGGACTTTATTTTTATTACGCTGGTCATAATATTACGAAATTTTAACATGACTTATAACGTCAAAATACTTTAATGACAATATTATTATAATAACTCCAATCCAATCTCTATCTCCTTAATATTAAAAAGACTTGATTCTTTTACTTATACAAAAGATATAATCAAATATTTAATGCAATATACGATAATCTGGCGAGGAGAGCAATAAAGTCAGTTTTTTGTGGTCATGAAGAACGTCGAACGACTCCGTCTGCAGACTATAGGTACAAATTGATACGCGCATATCTGTTGTCGTATATACGCTATGGGGTACCCCAGAGCTACAAAGGGGCATTGAGAGCTCATGATACGCCTCTCGATTCGAGCTACGCTACTAACGTCACTTCAACACATCATCTGAACAGCATCCAACTCCTACTTAATAGAGCCCCACCATTGAAAGCACGGGAAGACCCACCCTACGTTTCGCCTCTTGGCGATTTCCAGGCAGATTGTGTGCAGATTTATCTATCGTTACACAAATGTACCCTGATGAAATAAATTACTTACTTATAAACAATGTTGTTTACTGACTTAAACTTACACAATTTTCACTCCTCATCCTCCTAGCGTTTTGCCCCGGCTTTATGCCACGGCTCAATTAAACCTGTAGGCCTTATTGGAAATAGATATGGTTTCCTCACGATGTTTTTCTTCATCAAAAAGCGACTGGTAAAAATATCAAACGATATTTCGTGCATGTGATATAATTTTCATAACTAGTCCACCATCAGATATATCGGAGCGGCCAAGGTACTCAAATATATCTGAACATGCACTTTATCGCCTTGATAATAGAGGCGTTGTTTAGATATTTGTGACCACCTTGGCCGATCCGATATATCTGATGGTGACTGTACACCAGGAGGTCGGGGTTTGAACCCGAGACCTCCGGATTGAAAGTAGGACGTCTTACCAGGCTACCAGCTCTTTTAACTCATTGTTTAAATTTAAACGGGACTTTTGAGTTATACCTACTTAGGTGAGACGAAGAACATAACATAATGTAGCGTTCAAATAAAAACAATGTGTTATTTCATCAAAGTTCTGTGAATTTACATACTAGACGAAGCATGTACATAACCATAATTTTAAAACTAAATATTACCCAAATATGGTATCTACAAGTATTGGAGCCATGGGTGTTTATCTAATTTCCTACTGATCGGTTTCCATATTTGTAGTGTTGTAGGAAGCGTTCTATTCATGAACACATTTTCTCATAAAGTTCTTGAAGACTAATCCAGCGAAACAGGTTAAGGTAGGTAATTAGTAGTAATTACATATACCTACATAGCTAATTTAAATCCATTTTAGTAGCCGGTTTGGATTTAAGACTCATATCATATTTTTAATTTAAGACAATAATCTGACAACTCCTGCCCTACATTGAAAATCATTTTGTATGGAGAGAACTGTCAGATTACTGTCTTGAATTAATAATACAATATTAGAAAAAAAATTGTCCCCAAATTATTTTTTAGCCTACCGTTTCAAAATTATTAGAGTACTATTTAAAATACACTAACCGAACAAAACTAAACTTTTTTAAACAAAAAAATTAGACCCTTTCTGAGGCTGGTTTGGATTTTAGGACAATTTTTAAGAAATGGTTTGATTATTCTGAAAATATCGACATACTATTAATTCCATAAAAAATATTTTAACGGCAATAACATACTTTGATATTCATAATTAAAGTCTTAATGATTTGTATTAAGTCGTTAAATTGATAAAATGGTCGTAAAAGTACTGCGGTGTTGGGAGTCTTGAAGTACATTTTATTTTATTTTAAGCTTTATTGGACAAAACTCTTTTAACTGGGTAAAACAAATATGCGTCTAGGGTGGTTTAAGTGCTTTATGTAACTTAAAATTTACAACATATAATATTCTTTAATCATTAAAATTGCTCAGTGATTTGTGTGATTGAAGAACTCAAATTTTTTCCTTAAAAATGTTAGCTCCTAAAGCATATCTCATGTCAAGTAAATGATGTGATATTTTTCATCTTATGACTCTGAGGTATGTGGAATACCGTTTTAAGTCTTCATTACTGCGGACGTTAAGAGACAGAAATGTATGGAGCCGTCTGCACACACATGTGCTACATTCGGCCTACATTTCGCTGCTAGGTTTGATAAATACAATTTTATAAAATCTACTCATAAGCGGGTAAATAGGGGGATGAAAATTTGTATTAAAGTAAAACTAAAAACAATAAATTTGTTTTAATATTTTGTATACATTTATAACCCTTTAACTTCCACGTGATTCAATTGTATGTAAATCGCATTGCTCTATACTTTCTTTTTACGAAAAAAATATGAAGAAGAAAGTTCAAACATTGAAGTAGATTCTACCTACTCTATCTCGGCCCTGATAAAAGGCGGCAAATTTATAAAATCTGCGTGTTGTATTTAAAGCGAAAAACAATAATGATAGTTAAACAACTAATATTTTTTCTTAAGACATAGTTATACGTAGTAGACATACATATCAGGTCTGCGAAAATAACTCTTACCTACTGCAATACTTTCATTGTTTTTTTAAACATACACCAATTTTATGCTTTCAAAGTGTGATATGGTATGTGTATTGTACACAATGCTATCATTGTATGATTTCTACAATAATTGTATGTGTCGGCTCAAGCGTGTAATTATATATTATGTACTACAAGCTCCATTTTAGTTGCTTCAGATAATCTAAATAAGTCAAAAAAGTACAAACAGATTTTTTTTACTAATTTAACTTTATGTTGCGTATCAAATATCAGAATCATCACAGCGACTTACTTGTGTACGATAGCTGATGCCTTTCCTAAGTTCGTTAATTTCGTCTCAAAATCACTTTCTACTTGTCTGATTTTTCTTAAAACTTATTAATCAT
This sequence comes from Pammene aurita, assembly GCA_947086415.1. NCBI lineage: Eukaryota > Metazoa > Arthropoda > Insecta > Lepidoptera > Tortricidae > Pammene > Pammene aurita. The sequence continues at coordinate 7,860,827 of OX352312.1, forward strand.
AATAATAAGAACCTGACGCGATTCTTTTAAAGGTTTCGTCAGGGATTTAAATGAAAACAATGAAAAAATTGTAATATTTTTCCAAATGTCATTCAAATAACAAAATTATATACGTGTATATAAATCCATTTATTTTTATGCATATATAAAAAAATATTTCTTAAATGAATTCTTCGTACTTTAACTATAAGAAAATGATGTCAAGCTGGACCTAGTAACTAATTGTAGGCAAAAACATGTATAGATCAGACTGGACCTCAGAAGCCGACCATTCCCCGCCACCTTTTTTGGTAGCCACTGATTGATCTATTTACAAGGGAGCTTGATCAGCTTAATTTGACACGACTGACAATCATGCAAAGCGGCGTTGCCCGAGACTGAACTGCAGATGATTTGCATGAATCAGTCACCAAATTTAAGGCCGTTTATAGGATTTGTACTGCACTGGTGGCTATATTCATCATCATCATCATCAGCCTGTATCAGTCCACTCCTGGACATAGGCCTCTCCCATGGCACGCCACTGAGCTCGATCTTCAGCTCTCCTCTTCCAATCTGTACCCGCCACCTTACGAATATCGTCGCTCCACCTTGCTGCAGGGCGCCAAGCACTGCGTGTGCTGTCATACGGCTATATTAACCTAACTTAAATAGGTAACAATAGGTACTGGCTCAAAAACATATCTTACCTTAAGGTCAAAAACGATTTCAACAAAAAAAGCGTACGTTGTGTATTGTAAGTAGGATGAAGATAAATATTCTATAATTTTTTATGACTTTTAAATGAAATATTCAAGTATGATTGAGCTATTTTATTATAATTTAAAAGGGATTAAGAATTTCATTATATCATGTCAGATGAAAAACGGACGTATAAACCAAGCCGGTCACGGTTTTTTCGTTTAATAGGTCCTATATACAGTAAAAATTTGGTACAGCAGGCTCAAAATTAATGTAGAGCTAAAGTTCGTGATTTCAACTGGTCTTAAAGTCCAAACCGGCCAAAATAATGGTTTTAAATTCGAAACGTAGGTTATTTGAAGTGCCCAATAGCATGTGCCAAAGTTTGGAGCGATGGGATCAAAATATATTTACGACATTTTTTCAGTCGGTTACTGACCATATTCTCAGAGTGAATCAGTCTTGATACTAACTATTTGGAGTTATAAGCGACTGGCAGGAAATTTTTGTAGGCATGACGCCCGCCTGTGACTTCAGTAATATTATATTCGACTTATTATAGTATACTTTTACGGCATATGAAACGTTATGTCATGGTAATTAAATATGTATGAGTCTGCAAGTGTGTTTGAGCCATTTAATATATTTATGTAAGGGATTTGAAGTCATTTGCTATTTTTCATATAAAAACAAATCTGTCTTAAAAATGGTCTTAAAATCCTAAGCGCGTACCGGATCTTAAATTTGGTATATAGCTTATTTGAAGTGCACCATACCGTGTCGCAAATATTTGGAGCGGCAGGCTTGAAGATAAATTACATAATGTAGTTTTAGTGTATTTTCAAATTGACGCAATATATGGGTGAATCAACTTTTAGAAAAGTATTTTTTTTCAAAACTTATAGATTGTTTGCAATTCGGCTACATGTTTATTAAGTCAGACAATTAAACCAATACTTTACAAAATATATATTTAACATATATATTTTTATTTATGTGTCGTAACGTAACGTAGCAAAGCACGGTTGTCCCTAGGTTTTGTTTTGGAAGTCTAATTATAACGCTTCATAATTAGTATCATACTAAACTCGTCTGCTAAGTTTTTCTATCAGAAAAGGTAATAAGTGTCCTTCACCCACATACCTACTAGCGACCATTTAGGACCTTTAATAAATTTATAGTATGGCCGGCTCCAGTACTAAAACTAAATTCACACGAAGGTATGCAAAACATTAGTTAGTAAATAAAACCAATTAATTCAATCGTAGGATAACATTTAGATTTATTTTCATGGAAAACTGACTAAGCTAGGTATAGATATACCTACCTAATTTACAATTCATCGAAACTCTTAAGAAGTTATTCAGACATATTTCCGTTCACTTCTACCGTACTTCTACCAAGTTCGAAAATCGACGTTTCGTTATCTCCGTTTCTATCGCTCTTGCATATTCGAAAGAGAGTGATGCAAATAGTCGATTCGACGAACGAAGTGGCTCGCGGTTATAGGCCAAGTCTATAGGTATTTGTTCGGCTAGCTTACTTTCCAAAACGCGTATCTCGATAACGCATTACCAAAGTCATTTAATCGGCGACTGATGATATATAGACAATGAAGTAGCTCTGAAAAATGACCCCACTAAAAGTGAGCCGCGGGGGGCGGGGCTTACAAACTGAGCCGCCAAGCCGTTTAGTTTACACATGGCGGTTCAGTGACGCGGTGGTAGTGAAGTTTATCAGAAAATTAAATAATTTAGTAAACATGCCTTTTTGCGCCGTAAAATGGTGTCAGAGTAGAACTGGAAAACATAATAAAAAAGACGGGCTCACTTATCATACGTAAGTTTAAGCCGAAAACATATTATTATAAATTTATTTTACCGGATAATTTTGTATGGGGATGGTGCTATACCAACTTTTGAACAACCATTAAAATTTATTTCTTATATATTTTTTTTATTACTTTTTAATGAGATAAATGTTTTGATTTAAGTTAAATACACATGTTTACATCTCATTTTTCATAACATGCAGATAAAGTTAATAGTATACAGTATGCCTCTGATCATGGGTTTTAAATGTAAGGATCGATTTTGCTCATAAAATGGAACTACAACTTTTGAAAATAACTGGATTTGTAAAAAAAAATACAATTGAAGGATAACCGGGGTAGACCAATAAAAGTTCACTTGTGCGTGTTGTATTTGTGTAAACAAAATAATGGGTTTACTTTTTCGCAACAGTTAGATATTTTTTTGAGTAATGTAAATAATAAAGTGTTGAACAACCCCGACGATAAATATTTGCTAATTGGAGATTTTAACATGAGTAATATCGTATGGACAGCGCAGGACTCCGTTATGGTTCCGTCAAATTACGTAAGTAGCGATGAGTGCAGTTTTGTTGACGAACTTCACGCTGTAAATTTTAATCAGTATAATGGCATCTTAAATCGTTTTGGCAAGATGTTAGATTTAGTTATATCGAATGACCTTGTATATGTTAGTCACTGCACGAGTCCTTTAGTGCCTATTGACCCATATCATGAGCCTCTCATTGTTAAAATGGAGTATACTACGATTGACCCTCTGCAGTCAGCTCCCCTAGTTAAATATTTTTGGAATAAAGGTGACTACACATCTATCAATAGCGAATTAGCTTCTATAGGTTGGGAAGAGGAGTTTTCAAGTCGCTCACTGACCCAGTCGTTGGATTTCTTTTACACGACTTTTCACAAACTTAGAGACAAATTTGTACCCAGTAAAAATATTAAAATAGATAAATATCCCGCGTGGTTTTCTTTTCCTTTAAAGAAAGCCATAAGAGAAAAATATAAATATTTAAAAAAATGCAAAAGATACAAGAATATTTCAGACTTAACTTCATTTCATATTTTGAGGGACAGAGTTCGTAAATTAGAACAGGAATGCTTTACTACTTTTGTGCGTAGTTCTGAAAAAAGTATCACTAGTAATCCAAAAAAATTTTGGTCATTTGTCAAATCTCGCTCAACCTCCCACGGCCTTCCTAGCAGCTTGAAATATGGAAATCAGCTGGTAAATACAGGACCAGATATTTGTGAGGCTTTTTCTGATTACTTTTTTACCAATTTTTCACCATCTATTAATTCGACTACTTATGAATCGCCAGTTCCTAGCACTGAGTCAATAGTTAACTTAAATTCAATCGAGATTGACCCAGGTCTCGTCACCACCTTACTGCTTAAGTTAGACCCTTCCAAATCTGCGGGCCCCGATCAGCTACCAGCACAGTTCTTAATTAATTGTGCGAAGACCCTGGCGCGCCCGATTGTCTTGCTTTTTCAGCGTTCCTTCTCGGAGTGCTCTATACCTTCTATATGGAAATCTGCGTATATCACCCCCGCACATAAAAAAGGGCCTAAGACTGATGTTGCGAATTACAGGCCCATTTCCAAATTGTGTATTTTATCAAAAGTGCTTGAAAAAATTGTTTTTAGTCAAGTTTATAATTCATTAAGTAATCATTTTAATGCTAACCAACATGGTTTTCTGCGGCGCAGATCTACAGTATCTAACCTTATTCTGTTGAACGATTATGTTACTGATGCCATGGATAGTGGGTTCCAAGTCGATGTTATATATACTGATTATAGCAAATGTTTTGATCGTATTGACCACGGTTTATTATTATCAAAACTGAATAACATCGGGATAAATGGAGATTTACTGCGATGGTTTACATCCTATATCAAGAACAGGACTCAGGCTGTGGTCGTAAATAATAATATATCTGGGTGGGTCACTGTTCCTAGTGGGGTACCGCAAGGGTCCTTGCTAGGGCCATTGCTCTTTAACATCTTTGTTAATGACATTGACAAGTGTCTCATGTATTCTAAGCTCCTTTGCTTCGCCGATGACATGAAAGTTTTCCTAAAAATAAAATCTAATGATGATTCAATATTACTTCAGTCTGACCTAGCACGCCTAGATGAGAACTGTCATTTAAACAGATTAGATCTGAATCCCTCTAAATGTTTTGCAATGACCTTCTCGCGCCAACGTAACTTAATCACTACTAATTATGCCTTAAAGGGTCAAACTCTTGAGAAAGTATCATCTATGAGGGATTTAGGTGTCACACACGATTCTAAACTAATTTTTGATACACACATCAATAGCATGATTAGTAGCGCTCTTAAATCACTAGGTTTCATAATGCGCAATTCGGTTCACTTCACTCAAGCCAAGATACTTAAAGTGCTTTATTGCTCCTTTGTTAGAAGTAAGTTAGAATATGCCTCTCAGGTATGGAACCCTTGCTACAATACATATATTGACAGAATTGAACGCGTTCAGAAAAATTTTGTGAAATTTCTTTGCTTTAAATTAAAGTATCCCTACAGCTCTTCCAATTATCTTAAAATATGCAAGCATCATCACCTTGTGCCCGTTGTATAAACGTCGTGAAATAGCAGATATTACCTATCTTCTAAATATCACTAGTGGTGTAATCGACTGCCCTGAATTGCTAAGTAAACTGTATTTCAAAACCCCCAATCGTTCTAAAAGGTACCATCCCCCAATAGCATACAAAAATGCATCTTCCAAATATAGAAAGAATAGTTTTTTAATGCGCGCCAGCCGAAGCCTAAATGAGTCTTCTAATAATCTTGATATTGATGTATTCAACTGTAGAATCCCTAGCGTCAGACGTAATCTAGTGCAGCGATATTTCGAGTCTTTTGAGTGAGCGTGTTGTCGCCTTCTTAATTACCTACTTACGAGTAATTCTTATTAATATACATATTTTTATCCTGTTACTCATTAATCTCATTATGTATTAGTGTCTACAATTTCTACTACCAAATTATTTTTATTACATACTTAATGCGCAAGTAATTAACTTGTAACTACTTCAGTTTCAGTGAAAACTATCAAAGTATGATTTGTATTCGTTTTGTTTGCATATGTGGTTGCGTTAGTACGTAACCTTAGTACCTATTAGATAAGTATCTTGTCACTACCTGTGAGTTCCTATAATTGGCTTCCTGTATTTGCTAAAATGTTTAATTTTTGTGTCACAGCTGTTGGATCTCCAAATAAATAAAATAAAATAAAAATATAAAAAAGACTTATTTGAGCATGAATTCTCTGCAAAATCATCAGTTTTTGAAGTGTGACAGACGATGTCAATTGCTTCTTTGGATGTGGTACAAGGAAATAGTATTTATAAAATAATTAAATAAATATTGTGGGACAATCTTACACAAATCCACCTAGTCCCACAGTAAAGCTCAATAAGGCTTGTGCTGCGGGTACTAGGCGACAATATATATAATAGATAGATACAGATAAATATGTACTTAAATACAAAGAAAACATCCATAACTCAGACACAAATATCCGTGATAAACACACAAATAAATGCTCTGACCAGGATTCGAACCCGGGACCACCTGCTTCGTAGGCAGGGTCACGACCGACTAGGCTAGGAGGCCGTTAAATTTAGTTTATATAAACGAAGTATTATCATAAAATAACCTTTATTCAAATAGTTGTAGACTCAAAGTAGCTCACTTTAAGGAGCACATTGAGCACAATCAGTCCTCGCATTTAAAGCTCCACGGTCAAAGACAGGCTGTGTGTGTATAGGCTGTTTATGGAAATGAGTGATACCTGATAGTCAAAGAAATCAAAGATAAATTTTAATTGACATATTTAAATGAAATAAAACGACTAAAAACAGGGGCATTTGCCTCCCCCCCTGACACGTAAGCCTCCTGTACTACGGGGTCCATAGGTGCGGACCGCAAGATTTTTTGTGAAGGAAATTGCCCCCCCCTTGAATGGAATCCTGGATCCGCGCCTGGTGTGACAACCGCCTAAAGGTCATGCGACAAACGTGTTAAGCAAAAATACCAGGAAAGTGACCAAGTATCTGGTTATTTACTTTAAAATAAAATTCATACCTCTTATAACAAAATTATATACATTCGAAAATTGCTCTCTATTTTATGAAATCGTCCACTAATAATGCGTTTCCAATGTCACTGTTGCCTTGTCATTTTCAAGTGTCAGTGCTACGACGAATCACAGCGAAATCATTTTGCGATTGACCAATCGTATTTTAAATAATTGTTGTAATTGAAACCAGACTAATATTTTGACGCGTTTGATTGGCAGCGTAGTGAGCATGCGTATATCGAGTTGTTTCCCATTTTCACGCTGACGGTTTGTTTGAAGTTCTACGTCTAGATATATTATCAGTCGCCGCATTTAATCATTTACAATCAACTATAATACGTCATATGTCATAAACAGGATAGACAAGGAAAGCAAGATAAAATATATTATTTATCTGTCTGCTTACAAAGGAAAACATTAAAGTTTAAATTTCTCAAAGGAGGTGTGATTAGTATGAAACTAATAATGGCAACCTGTAAAATAGTATATGCGGTCAACCAGGTCGTTGACCGCATATACTATTTTCCCCCAAAAGTGTGGTAGTGTGCGTGAAGTCTGGTTGTGTGTGAATCAGGGTATTTTGACAGAATCTGAAAATTCTCCCACCTATACCCGGCCCTTAAGCGATCTTTGAGGCGTTCTTGAATTTCTTGATCCTGTGTTTTTTAAATGTATGTTCATCGGCAGGACCGATTTTGGAAAATTCTTTTTTTGTTTGAAAGAGTATACTTCACAGTTGGTCCCATTGTAACCAGGTCAGGATCTGATGATGGGATCCTGGATAAATCGAGGGAACTCTTCAAGTATTATATGCACACCTATAGTGATTTGAGTATTTGTTACAGCTCGAGCATTAGCTTTTGGAAAGGTGGAGGCTAAGTGAAGTCGGTTCTTTTTTGTTTAAAATTATTTTTCTGTAAGTTGAGCTCCATTCACCCAATTGAATTTGATAGTTGATAGTAGTTGTGGTAGGGACCTATAAATTCTTTCGCCCTAATAATATGTATTATTGGATACGTACTGTTTTTTTACAGGTGTGACAGCCAGTAGTGTAATAGCGCTCTGCCGTTCAGCGGGGCCAAATCTAACGGAACTCGGGGTGGCTTATAACACTGAGTTGACAGACAGCGATTTAGCTGCTTGTCTAAAATACTGCCCTAATCTAGAGGTAAATATTACAAGGTACTGTCTTCTGCCTTCCAATGGAGCCTAATCTAGGAAAGTCGTGGTGACTTGAACTTTAATACGGGGCTAACTGTACTGCACTAATCTAAGTGTAAATATAATTGAAAGCTCTAGATCGGGGCTACATCAAACATAACTCGGGGAGAAATGAAACATTGAGCTAACTGACAGTGGTCTAAAATACTGCCCTTATGCAGAGGTAAATCCTAGCCCTACAGAGCGGGGCTAAATCTTACAGAGCTTGGGGATGAAATGAGATACATCGACACGAAAAAAAATAAACGATTCGGACCAAAATTTGCCATACATATGACGATACGATGATTGCTTTCTTTTTTATTCTACTTTCTGTGTCATAATAACTTCCAAACCATGAAACATTTAATTAAGTGCGTTTTTATTCGATAAGTTGAAACTTGACGTTGTTATAATTTTCTTGTAGGTTTATATTTTCAACTGACTTCAAGATTTCGAAGGAGGTTTTCAATTCGTCGGGATCTTTGTATTTATTTTTAAATGTATGTTCACCGATTATTCAAAGACGGCTGGACCGATTTGGAAGATTCTTTTTTTGTTTCAAAGAGTATACTTCACAGTTGGTACCATTGTCACCAGGTCAGGATCTGATGATGAAATCCTGGAGAAATCAAGGGAACTCTTCAACTGTTATAGGCAGACCTATAGTGATTTGAGTATTTTTTACAGCAGCTCAAGCATTTGCTTTTGGAAAGGTGGAGGCTAAGTGAAGTCGGTTCTTTTTTGCTTAAAATTATTTTTGTCAATAGGTCCTAGACGTGCAAGGCTGCGTGCAAGTATCAATGCGACTGGTGGAGTCGATCAAATGTCGCGCAAGACCTCTACGTCTGCGTGTTCGGAGGACCAAAGTGCCGTACGACATTAAAGTAATTATTACCTTACTTTTATTATGTTTAACTGAGATTCTGCTCCAGCACTGTAAATTAAATGACTTTTGTTCAAATAATACGCATAGGAAAGTGATAACACTGTGGGGGTGTGGGTGGTAGGATAAATTATAGCACTGCTATCAGTGTTATAATGTAAATTTTATAATTTACATTTACATTATAACACTGATAGCAGTGCTATAATGTAATCCTACCGTCTACCCCCACCCACCCATACTCGTCTGCCACCTATTTTAAAATAAAATCAAGGATTATGAAGACATGGATTGACAATGCCTATACAAAAACGCCTTCCCTTATTTCAGGCTAAAGCACTAGCGTCATCTATCGGTCACCACAAACACTAAATTCCTACTTAACCTTTCTGTTAAGCCCACTGGTTGACTGGTAGAGAATGCCTTATGGCATTAAGCCCGCCATTTGTACCATCTTATTTTGTGCAATTAAGATTAAATAAATAAATTCTAGTTTCTAATATTTTGTTCGGCGATTAACGCTGACAGAATAACTCGACTCCAGACTCAACAGATGGCGCTGTGGCACTCAGTACCGAAAACAGACGTATAGCCTGAAGGTTCGAGGAACGCGATTTTGTATAGGCATTGTCCATCCATGTCTTAATCATCCTTGAATAAAACTTAAATTGTTTAGCTTTCCCTCCGGGTTGGAAACTTGGAAGGTCAGAGGGACCCGTTACCCGTTAAAAGTCTACACCAATTTAACGGGTTTCCGAGCGGACCCCAGTATCAATATGAGCAAGTTTGATGAAATACATATTCCATTTCTCTTTCTTCCTACTTCTGTTATTTAATACTTTTTTTTTCAGTCAAAGAGTGCATGGGTGGATCTGGACTTCACATCATAAAGCCTCTTTAATCTGGTCAGATATAAGCGCCTGGACTTGGGGAACACGTCTCTCATCGAACAAGCGGAGCGAAAGCGAAGTGAAGTTCTTACAGACAACTTCGGAAACAACGGAACTGTCAGCTGGCTACCTAGACGTCTGCATTTCGATGGCTTTTTGATTTTTAATAGTTGTTCCGCGATAACTTTACTAATGTTTTTCTGATCTATATGAAATTTGTTTGGGTTGTAGAGCTCAATACAATTTGAGAGGTCGTTCATGAGCATGATCGATCAAGGGGTTATGGAGCTAGGCTCGAAAAAAATCATCATTAAGGGTCTTCTTATATTGGTCATCTCGTTTGCAAGAAAATCGCGAGTTCCCAGTTCGAGGCGGACTACTAGTTACGAATAAGGCAATGCTCGTCTTGGCGGGGCCGGGACTACCAATTACCATACCCTCAGATCCGGGAAAGACATTTGCGTCCACACTTAAAAAAGTGCGTGAAAAATATTTCATTTAGCTTGTTTAGTAAACACGTTGTGTACTGACCACGGGCAGTAAAAAAGAAAGCCCTCTATCGCATATTTACAGCCCTCGCCTACGGCTCGGGTCACAAATACCTGCGATTTCGGGTTTTCTTTCTTTTACAGTCCTTGGTAAGTAATGTACTATTAATATCATCTTTTCAACCGACTTCAAGATTACGAAGGAGGATGTTCTCAATTGTTCGGGATCTTTTTTTAAAATGTATGTTCATCGACTATTCGAAGACGGCTGGACCGATTTGGAAAATTCTTTTTTTGTTTGAAAGAGTATTGTTGTAACCAGGTCAGGATCTGTTGATGGGATCCTGGAGAAATCGAGGGAACTCTTCAACTATTACAGTGATTTGAGTATTTTTTATATTAGATTAGATTTATTTATTTCATAATAATAAATTATAGTACAAATGGTCTTAGCCTAATCTATACAAATTTATATTATGATTGTCAAAGTAGTGTAACTACACATATTTTATTGATTGATTACTTACAATTAAATCCGACAAAACGATAAAAACTAAGAATTATAGTAACCTACTTTGAAAAATCGAGAATAAAAACTGTGTCCTACCCGCTAGACGAGCACCACAATTGGGAACATAGCCGCTACTTTAGGGCAATAGGAATGATGACATATGTTGAATTATGCAATAAAATTTAGTTGATAGGATGCAGAATTACCAATATATCCAAATAATGTGAAAATTAAAAAGAATGTATTGAAATGGTTCAAAGATACCATGCTTCGAAATTTCAAATTTTTAAAGTACGATATTAAAAAAAACAATGATACTATTCGATTTTTAACATTTTACTGTTAAATAAATTGTATGGTAACCATATACATAAACGCAACATTTCACTGTAAAAATAGCAATTTCATAATTTTTCCATACTTTAAACAGGGCGACTATATATGATTGTGACGTCACTTTTGTACGTCATTTTGTTAGGAGCGTTTCGAGAAACAAATGCAAATCTCAGACTTTAAGTCTAATTTCTGACTTTTGTGTTGCTTTAACGCATTTTGCCGCATATAGACATTTGATCCTCACAACAAAACGAATCGATTGATACCATACATGAAAAAAATTCACCATGCCCATTTCAAACTCGAATATTTTTGTTAGGTATCTTTACACAAAATTCATCATCATCATCATAATTCTAAGAGCCTGGCTCTTGTCGGTGGAGTAATCGCCAATCCGTTCTGTTCTTCGCTAATTCTTTTAGCTCTTGCCCAGGTAGCATTTATACGTCATTATGTCGTCCGTTTACGGTACTGCTCGACGTAAGAGACGTCATTTCTCGACGTCGGGGGGTCCCAGCAGATGACGTCAATTTGTCACAGCCTCAAGACGTCTGTTTACAGACGTTACAGAGACGTCATATACTGAATGCATAGGGACGTTACTGGACCGTACATATTAGGGCAGCCACTGACGTTAGAGAGACGTCATATACTGAATTCATAGGGACGTGACTGGGCCGTACATATTAGGGCAGCCACTGACGTTGGAGTGACGTCATATACTGAATCCATAGGGACGTTACTGGGCCGTACATATTAGGGCAGCCACTGACGTTGGAGAGACGTCATATGCTGAATTCATACGGACGTTTCTGGGCCGTACATATTAGGGCAGCCAGTATGTTCGAATAACGTCATACACAGGATTGATTGTGGCGTTACTAGGACATAGTAACGCCACAATCACTCCTGCATAGGCACAGGTCAGGTCAGGACCTACGAGGGCTGCATTATGCTGCCGTGTTCACGATATCAGCAGTAGAAGTTAGCGATTTTTAATTTTATTAAGGCGGGTATTATATAAATTTAAATAACATCTCTCAAAACACACTGCTGATATCGTAAGCACGGCAATATGCTCCTCGTAGCTAGGATGGGTGGGTAGTCTGTTCAAAAATAGAACCGACCTGGCTGTTGAGTGAACTAACAACGTGCTAGATTTAAGTTCTAAGACGGTTCTAACTTATTGGCCAGGCGCCCTAGACAAGACGCCTACGCTATAATGCGTTCTAATCTATACCTGTTCCCTGTTCCCTCTCCCCGCGCAAATTCTTACGCGTAAGAGTAGAAAAGAGTTTAGCGCTTAGCATAGCAGGCATCTTGTCTACGTACCCTGAACAAACTCTAGGACTTATGGATGAAACTAAAAAACGCTATGTAAGTAGTATAATCTATATTTAAAGAGGCATTAAAGGACAGTGGGAACCAATAGCCCCATAACAATAATCCCATCAAAAATATAAATGTGAAAAGAGAGCCAAGTTCAATATACATATTATATATGCCTTCGTTGTTGACTTCAACGACAAAAGAAGTGAGATCTAAATGGGTGCCAAGTTCAATTGTCAGTCCTCAAATTTGTTTATAACAACATAAAAAAGTATAACAACTCAAAATATAATTTCTTCTTAAAACTTACGATAATATATTGAAGCCTAAGGTTTGACTTGTCTAGTTAGTCTAGGTACAAGATTGTTTACCTTATTTCTATTACTAAAAAAACAAGTATAATTAGGTAATTGTTGTAGTTTTTATTTTTTGTTTTAATATGTATGAGGCCATGACTTAAAATAAGATTTATATCTCTAATGCCCACTATCGGACTACTAAACTAAAAAAAACACGACCGTAAGCTTGTCAATTTTAAGTAGATAGATTAAAACTTCGACGAAGTAGGTAAAAGTGGTGGCAACACTTCCTTAATGAAGGCGGCTGACCTCGTGTTCGCTCGCTCACATTGGTCCTACTCCTCTCTATCTTAATAGCATTAGTAAGAGAGAAGGGGACCAAACTGAGCAAGAGAGCATGCGGTCAGCCGTATTCATATAGGTCAAAGCCACGGACAGGCTAGGGGGCTTACCAAAAAATGTAATCCATAAACCAATTTTGAATGACTTACAAAAATCTGTAGTATTTCCTGAGCCAAATCTATACCAAGTTCTCTGAAATCTATAGGGAGCCGTAAAAGTGGTAACTTTCCAACATGATAGTCTTCATCAAGCTGCGAACGAAATGATTCATTGGTCCTTGCGGGCGCTGACGCATTTTAATAGATCACGCGGCCGCGATATTCATTCACCTGCCTCTATGCACTTGTCATAAGCTGAATACCTACGATACACTCTCGCGGGCGCGTTGACAAAAAGGTTTTTTGTTGGATCTCTTTCCATAGCAGTTGTACTGTTCAGCTAGCTGGTCAGTAAAACAAAATTTCATCAACCGAGACACTTTGCTGGAAATATCCCTGTCTCCAAGTTTTCACGTATGAAACCTGTAACAAACAAGAGAATGTATAATTGTAAAATAGCAAATTATTTGTTGATCAGACCAAATGTGAAAAAGGTGAAGATTTGAAATAACTTTCTTCGTACAATGTTTTAAGTGTGTAGATATCATTATTTTATGTATTTTTATTATTACTAAACAACTATAACTTGCACCACCTGCTTCAAGCTGTTTCTTCCTTCTTTCTTATGTAAGTTGCCTGGAACCACAAAAGGAAAAAAAATCCGTCTGTCCCTCCATACAATCCATACCCAAACAGGGTTCTAAGAAAAAGATAAGTTTGGCTACAAGACAAACTTCTATATGTATAACAGAGTTAGCAGTTAGGTACAGTCACCGGCAATAGTATCTCCCTGCACGAAGGCCGCAAAAATATGTGACACACTCTTATGACCCTACAAAGTCACATATTTTTGTGGCCTTTGTGTAGGAAAATACTATTGCCGGTGACTGTACAGCTAGCTATATTGATCAAAATATGTTTTTCTAAAAAATTACATTTTTAACACAAGATATTTTACCGACTCTACTTGATGTTACCTATTCTTGTACTGTCAGAAAGTACTCTAAACAACAAAACAAATGAGCCGAAACTCGACCATGCGAGCACTTTTCATCATTAGGTATGTTCTGGTATCTACATCTCATCTCATCTCATCAGCTGTTGACTATAAAACTCACCTCTATAATCTCCTAAGCCTACACTGCCAGCGGCTTGAAATTTTTGTATTTTCTCAAAGGTCTTTTTTTCAATGGTGATGGGATTGTCATTATCTTCTAAAAACATATCTTCGTCGCTGCTAAAAACATATCTTTTGGCCCTTTTCCTTTTAAGACCTGGTTCTGATGTATCCTCCAGTTTCAACCAGTTTCAGTTTTTTTTTGCTTTCTCTATGCCATCTTTAGGTACATGCAAATGAAATAAAAAAATACACACAACATGCAAACATAATAAATGAACACAGCATAATGCATCCCTCACTCAATTAGAACAAGGTTATTATGTTATTAGTAAAAATATAGGATGAAGTTTCATTAGTTGGAACAACCTGGAGTTGTACAGTCAACCACTTTGATTAGTAGGCCATGAGCCTTTCACCATGAGTTTAATGTTATGTGATGACTTGCCACATAAGTAATTAATTAATTTAGTTATTGTAAAAATGGTTCAAAATTTTCTGCTGCTGCACCAAATCATCAACACAGTTATAACAAAGTCTGTGTCTTTATGTACATATGTATTATGATGTAACCTTTGCTTTCCCGCAGTAAGTCTAGATCTCAAGTTCAAGGCCCGCCATAGACAGACCGCTTGAAGTAGTCCGACTGCTACAAGCGGTCCATGTATCTCACTTAGGCCCACAAACACTTAGGCCCGCCAATGGACCACTTGAAGCAGTTGGATACCACTCTGACTGCTTTAAGCTGTCTCTCTACGGCAGGCCTAATATTTGCATGCAAATACAAAACTTGCCCCAGGGCAGCAATCACATTTGTCCAAGCAGTTTTAAAAATTACCCATATTAGGTAGTAGTCACACAGTAACAGAAAACTTTCACCAACATCAGTAAGCTCTCGGTAAATCAGGAAATCAAACTGGAGATGTGTATTCCCAACAGTGTGCGCATACTTACTCGCTGAAGAAGAAGAATAAATCAGGAAATATTGCATCCAGAAACCAGGAAACGAAACTGTTTCGTTACTTTTTAAGTGGTTTGTAAAAAAACGATTAAAATATACGTACCAGTATCACAAAAACTCTTTGAACACTGTATAATTTCCATTTTTCATCTGGTGTCTTGACATCAGCCAAAACCTTTTCAAACGCTTTAGTTCCCTTAACGGGTGGCCAAAAGACTTCACAACACTTTCGCGTAAACCACTGATTGTTTACGCCGTCTTCTACACTAAACTGTATCACTGAGTACATTTTTGTTCTTGTTGAAAGTTATTATTGGCAGTAGTACGGTACGGGCAGCAAGGCAAAGGAAAAAAGGAGGGAAAACAACGTCACTCAAACAAAGCGTCACTTCAATCAAAATGACAGAATTTCGTTCCGTTCCAATTTCTTATGTTTTTAAAAATCACATTGCTCAGTTTGTTTTGATGTTTAATAAATAACATTAAAAAATCTGTAATAAATGACTTTATATAAGTATTAACTTTGAAGTTAACTAAAAAGCCGTAAATGTTTTTTTTACTTCATGAAAGTCTTACATTACAAGATTGACAAATTTTATTGATATCAAGAAACGAAACGCGTTATGTATTTTTAAGCTTTATTTTTAAGTCGGTAGTAGGTCGGATAGTTATAAAGTTTGTCCGGAAATAGATGTATCGTGGTTTATATGGGAGCTCATACATTCTATGACACTTCTCTTTCCGGACAGACTCTAACGACTAATATGAAACTGTTCAAATTTCAAATTCCTATGCATAAGTACTGGCTTACTGGCTACATAAAGTCTTGTTATATTGTATTAATTAGTATTTTCTCTTAGCATTCGCTATGATAATGGACAGATTTACGAAGAAAGAAGATTTACAAAGCCTGAGTAAAGTATAGGATAACTTACTAGCATATAAATTAACTGCCACATAAAACTTCCTGTTGAAATAGTTTACGTGTCACAAACATCTAACCGTTAATAGTGATCCCAAAAATTTATTTATCCATTAGCAAAACTTCTCGTCGCCGACGGATACTGTACGTCTTACTGTACATCGTACATAGTACAGGTGATGACCTTAAACTGACGTTATTGTGACGTTCATTTTGCGGTAAATATGGTACGTCCAGATGCTGACACTCAATTGACGTTATTAAGACGCCCACGTTGCGACGAATACGGTACGTCCAGGTGCTGACCTAAAATTGACGTTATTAAGACGTCCGCTTTGCGATGAATACGGCACGTCCAGATGCTGACCTAAAATGGACGTTATTAAGACGTCCACTTTGCGACGAATACGGTACGTCCAGATGCTGACCTAAAATGGACGTTATTAAGACGTCCACTTTGTGATGAATACGGCACGTCCAAATGCTGACCTAAAATGGACGTTATTAAGACGTCCACTTTGCGATGAATACGGTACGTCCAGATGCTGACCCAAAATGGACGTTATTAAGACGTCAACTTTGCGACGAATACGGTACGTCCAGATGCTGACCTAAAATTGACGTTATTAAGACGTCCACTTTGCGGTGAATATGGTACGTCCAGATGATGACCCTTAATTGACGTTAGTACGACGTCCACTTTTTAACCTGACCTTAAATTGACGTCACTATAACGTACGTTTTCAGCGAATAAATGACAGACCTTAATATGACATAAAAATGACGTCGCTTGTGCGTCGCTGACGTCAGTTTGCTACCTGGGTGATACATCATGACGTTGGCTTTTTCTTTGGCTTGATCTAGAAACATACGTCTTTGGCCTCTTCAAAATTACTAAATTTTAAATAAATAGTGTATGTGATCTGTTTATAGTAAATGTGTAATATATGTGTACCTATGTGTAAATAGAGATAAATAAATAAATTATGTTTAAGTTTTAAAAAGATCAAAGTTTTTCAAATCGTGAAATAAATTATTCTTTTCATTATACAATGACTAATAATAATGTTCTGAAATAAATGTTATATTTAAATCGTTATGTTGTTTGTTTAATCGTTTCTCCAAATTAAATATTTGATAATTACCTGAGTAAAATAGTAATTAGAATGACGTCATACACACAAGTAATTATGTAATAAGTTTTTGACAAACATTTTCAACCGACTTCAAGATTTCGAAGGAGGACGTTATAAATTCGTCGGGATCTTTGTTGTTGCTTTTTAGGGTTCCGTAGCCAAAATGGTAAAAACGGAACCCTTATAGTTTCGTCATGCCCGCTTGTTCATCCGTCCGTCCGTATGTCACAGCCATTTTACTCGGAAACTATAAGACGTATCCTAAAAAAAATTGGACAAGGTGTATTTTGTATGCCGCTATTTAGTTATGTAGTTAAATCGCAGAAAAAAATATTATTAGGAGGGGGGGGGGGCGGTCCATACATGTAACTAAAAAAAAATCACTTAATATCAACCTGTTGCACATCAGTCGATAGGTCTTTAAAAATAACATCGAGGTTTCTTTGAACATTTTGTGATGAAGTGAATAGTTTCAGAAATAATCGATTCGAAAGTCAGAAAAATTGTGTCCCCCTCCCCTGTAACTTTTGAACCGTAAGTTCAAAAAATATGAAAAAATTTAAGAAGATGCACCTTATCACATACTTTCTACAAAAAATATTTTGAACATCATCGGTTCAGTAATTTGTGAGTTATCTCCAAAAAAACTTGTTCCAAAGGCATCAGATACGACCTTTTGGTATTAGTTTGGTTCATATTCCATTGAAGGTACGGAACCCTCCATTATGCGTGGTTCAACACACACTTGGCCGATTTTTTTTTAATGTATGTTCACCGATTATTCGAAGACGACTAGACCGATTTGGAAAATTATTTTTTGTTTGAAAGAGTCACAGTTGGTCCCATTGTAACCAGGTCAGGTTGATGATGGGATCCTGGAGAAATCGAGGGAACTCTTCAACTATTATAGGCACACTTACCTATAGTGATTTGAGTATTCTTTTTACAGCAGCGCGAGCATTTGCTTTTGGAAAGGTGGAGGCTAAGTGAAGTCGGTTCTTTCGGTGAAGTTAAGTTCGGTTGCATCGCTAAAGGCTAATTTAAACAAGTAGTGGCTTTCAAACGAATCCTAACAGTAAGATATATGCGGTAATCATTTTCATATTATTTATTTTATTTTATGTAGGTAATATGTAGTTATAGTATGTAGGGGAGACCGGGGACAATTGAAACAATTTGCCTTTAACCTCCTGTGACCGTTATATTTTTATGAGTAGAAAGATGTACGCTCAAAATATTTCAAGGTTAGTCATCTGGTTCCTAAATAAAATGTATTTGGATGGTCTATAATCCATAGTTTTTTGACAATAATGTAATAAAGATAATGGGACAGTATGGTTCAATTGACCTCACGTGAGTGTCAATTGAAACACTCAAATATCTTCGGCACAATAGAACTACTTATATCTGTTTCAATCTTTTTCATCCCTACCTCAAAATACAATGAGCTCATCAAAAGTTTGCAAGCATAACTTAAACATTTCTCAATTTATGAGCATCTGAACATCTCGATAAAAAAACTTAGTATAAAAAAAGAGTAGGCGACTTTTAGTTTTCTTTGTCACTGCTACCTTATACATTTACCTTAACAAAGTAGTTTTAATGCAATTCTAAGATATAACGATAAAGAATCGCAAAAAAACAAGCATTATTATGTTTCATACAAAAGTGTTTGTTTCAACCTTCCCCATACACCCAGTGACGAGTGTTGCAGACGTCGGAATGTAAAATGAATAAGCAAATAGGCGCAATAAAATAATCGGTTTAAATTGTTTTATTATGTAAACAAAAACATAGCGATATGCCAATTTAAAAAAAATTGTTAAACTTTCTCTGATATACTACATTTTAGCAGAGGCCGACCTCTTTAATCAGCCGGTTGTCAACAGTCGGTTGTTGCTAAAACGTATTGTTATTATATATCAAACATATCAAATCAACATACGGGTCAAACTGAGAACCTCCTTTTTTATGAAGTCGGTTAAAAACAAATGTTCACATAACCTCGAATAAAAAAACTGCAGATTTAAAAAAAAAAACTTTGTATATCCATTATTTATCAACTAGGTCAAAAACTACACAAATAAATGTGAACATTTATAGAACAAACATGTGCATAGAATACAGAACCTTATATTTTGAAGTCGGTTACTTTTGGGGACGACTAAAACGCTAGGACGATTGAAACGTTTCAATCGTCCACATGCAAGTTGTTTCTATCGTCCCCACACCACGTTTTTCACTTCAAGGTCAAATATTATATATAAAAAAGACTCGAACGCTGATCAACGGCCATTAAAAACATTCGTTTATTCCTAACTATAACACCATAATAATTTGATTAGTCAAAATACAAGAGTTAACGAAGTTTATAACTTATAAGAAAATATACGAGAGCACAAATACTTACTTTTTACCGCGAAAAACTGGTTTGGCTCGTAGACAATCCCGTCTTGCACCGGCGCTCGAGCGCTCCTGGCCAAGGATTCAAACATGGCTGACCGCGTGTTCCGAGTGTTGCGTCAGACGCGTAGGTATTATAGTTATCGAGAAATTTGACTTGTTTCAATCATGACGTGTTTCTATTGTCCCCGGTCTACCCTATGTATGTATGTATAGTATATATTTTGTATTTATGTAAGAAGTTTATTTTTATTTATGTACATAGGATACCGAACTGAGTACCTACCTAATTAAATTATAAATTATAATACAACTCATCTTACCGTATCGTGCAGTACTTAAGTCTGCCTAGCACTTCCAACTTTCTCTCTCTCAATTGCTCAAAGGTAAACTGGAAGAAATCCCTTAAAGGGATAAGTTCGCCTTTGTACGTATATGTTGTGTTATATGTCTTTCTTTGTGTTTTCTTGTACAATAAATGTTTTACTACTACTACTACTTTTTTGTTTAAAATTATTTACTTAATATACATTTCTAGCGCCTGTACTTTTTTTGCAAAATTCATTTACTGCTTAACGATGATTCTAACAAACCCAAACACAGTGAGCTTCCATTGTTTTAACACAGAGTTCTTATGGTATGGTCTCCATCATCAGACCATTGCGTGAATGCTGGAGCAATATTGCAGCAAGGTATGTTCAATGTGTTGTTAAAAGTTAGAATACGGCCCCAGCTCGATGGTACCAAAATATTGTATTGTCGCCCAAGTTACGCAGGTATGCTAAACAGCTCAATCGGAAACCGGGAATTCGGTCAAATCTAACTTGCAAGATTTGATTACTGACAAAGGAACAGGTGAAACTCATTGATGTATAGGGGATCCGACATATGTAAATCAAAACACATAAACATATTCGCCTCGTTTTAACTCAGCGCCTTATTCATAAGGAAAGAGATGACGAGTACGTTACGTATATACGTAAAAACCCAATGCAGCCGAAAAATCCGCCATATTGAGAGCTCTGGACGTTATGAGTTATATGTTAAGAGCTCCAGTACAAACAGCAACACGCTTAAACCTTTGACCGCCAAAGCCGCTCAAACACGTCAACGAAAAGTCGTGCCCTCAGCGCCATGACGTGTTAAAACGTCCAAAATGAGAGATCAAAATACTCCTTAATAAACAACCTTTATAGAAATATTTTTGTATATTTATTATAGCTCTACCATTCACCTATCTTTTTAGTTAAAATTTCATTCAAAATAACCCGTAACTCAAGAAAAAATTAGAAAATACCTCTAAGCTATTTAAAAGAGCAAAAAGGCACTGCCCTCCTCGCCGTTGACGGGTAATCACGTCAAGCGGCGTGACGTCACTTCGAAATAGTGTTGTTCGTTTGAAAGCATAGTGGTCGATGTTGATTATTGTATGAACATTAACCAAACACTGTAATTATGAATGTTTTTCGCATTTTAAGCTTTATTATATAATAAAACTAATTATTAAACTGTGATTCGTGTAGAAGATTAGTTTTAGGAACTACATATCATAATGTTAAAAAAGGTATATATTCTAATTTATTACAATTTTTACTTTAATATGCATTATTAAAAAAGAAAGTTTTTTTAAGTCGCAATGGAATAAATACAATGCGTGTTATAAGGGCCGTATTTAAAACCTAACAATGTGTATGTTGTTTCTTTTAATCTTATTGCTTCGCCGCATTCTTGTTAATCCTTAATCCTTAAACAATGATAAATACCACGACACGTGGGCTTTCGGTCCATTTCATTCATACCAAATAAGTTAAAATAATGAAATGGTATTTTAGATAAAATGTCAACCAATATGAATGTTATCGGTGAGAGACCGAGTTTAAGTGAACAAAGAATATGTCATTATTAGGGATATACCAAGTTTCTTTAGGTACAAAAGAATGAAATGTGCGCGAGGTATTTTTTTACGTACACACCCGTTCTGTCCGATGTTTATTAGTTTTTATCATAAAATTTATTTATTTGATGGTATTGTTAAACATTTTTTTACTCAACTAAACACTTAAAAACCTAACGTATTTTCCTTCGTACACCATCACCATGGAAATATCGATACAGAAATGAATGAATATCTCTCACCCCCAACTCTAACATTCATAATAAGTTACGGTGCCACCAGCGCCAAAGCCGTCATAACACGTCAGCGCGTGACGTTATCACTTAAGTAGTGCTGTGGCTATATTGACAAAATAAAATAAAATTGTATATTAATTTTCATATTTTTGTAGTTGATTTTAGGTGTATAAGAAAAATACGAAATTAATATTCTTTCCACCCACCCAGTGGATTTCTAAATCCACTAATAGGCGGAAAGAAATGTTTCGTCGATATGTTGTTTTCTAATCACTACGGTATCTGAGTGCGCTCGTGCAAATTTCGCTCTGGCGCTGGTGGCACGATTTTTCTGTCCGATGCGTGGCGTTCAAAAGGTTAACTGTACATCGGTGGACCTTATTACAAAAGGCATAAGGTCCACCGATGGGCAGTTAACAGTGTGGGCGATGGTACCTCAATCAAAATAGACACTCGTTTTTCGTTGACGTGTCATTTATTTCAATGGTGAAACTAAATAAAAGCTTGTAAAAATGTCAAAAGTTTAGAACATTTAGCAATTTAAACCGATATTAGACATTGCAATTTGAAGGGCCCAATCTGTTGTGTACCCTGCCTCTCCCTGCCCTTCCTTCAGCTCCCTAAGGGCCCTAACCCTTATTACACCTCCCAACCTGACAGATTGGGCCCTACAAATTGCAACGACTAATACCAGCCTTAGATACCTTAGCCCGTATTCTAACTTTAAAACACGTATAGAAACGATCCAACTTCAATACAACTCCAATGGATTAATTACGCAATACAGCTAGCGCCTAAAGCCCTGTTACACTTGTCCTAGTTAGCTTCCTAAATGATTTAGTTTCTAAATTTAGTCAAGTCAAACCGAATTTAGCAAGTAAATTTACTATTGAAAAAAGTTAGGATCCTAATTAGGATGCTAGCTAGGACACTAAAAAAAGTAAAGTGTGACAGGGCCTGAAGGCGGCTTGCACACTGTTGCGGTTTCCGCATGCGACGCCGGTGCGCGAGCGAGATAGCGCTCTGGATGTGTATAGTGCTGTCACGCTTGCACACCGTCGCCGCATCCGGTTGCGGCGCCAGTGTCATAATCGCCTAAACGTCTGAATCAGAAATATCAGAAATTGCGTCATAAATATTCCGATGCAACTCCATTATTCGTTGAATGTTTATTGTGTTGGAGTCATGTTTGAGATAGATTGTGTTTTTCAACCGACTTCAAGATTTCGAAGGAGGAGGTTATCAATTCGTCGGGATCTTTGTTTTTGCTATTTTAATTTTTTTTAAGGTATGTTCACCGATTATTTGAAGACGGCTGGACCGATTTTTGATTACCCCTGTGCCCCCCCCCCCCCCGCCCCCCTCCTGTATCCGCGCCTGTATGAGCTAGAAATAAATCACCGTTGTCTATTGTGTGCTCTCATGCAAATACCACATAATCTGGTTTGGAACGTTGAACCCCGGGGTGGATTAGGCTGTAGTCACTGAACCGTGGGGAATTAACACTTTCCGTGCCACAGACTGCGACCACCGTCCAGTGGCGCCCTTTACTTTACATTAGGGGGATTGTGTTTTCTAATAGACTAATCAATTTTTGTATAATGCATCATGTTAAGTTGTAGTCCTACTAATTTCGCAACTTATGATCTATGTGATATACAGTTTTATACTACTCTAGGCTTTATCACCTACACGGAAAAAAGTGGTCACCATTTGCCGTTTAGGTAATGATGAAGCAAAACATACGCAAAATGAAACTATGTGAGAAACATCAAAAGTTGCGTAATCAGTAGAACTACAACTTAACACTGAGGGATTATACATAAATTGATTCGTTTACCAGGAAATACAATCCCCCCAATGAGGGCGCCACTGGACGGTCAACACAGTCTTAAGTTTTCCCACTATTTACGGTCACATCTGAAAATATGGATACATTTAATGTAACAAAAACATGTATCCAAGACTTAACGCTTAGTAGAGTTTTGGCAATTGTTGCTACATATTTTTGTCACATTAACCTTTTGAACGCCACGCATCGGACAGAAAAATCGTGCCACCAGCGCCAGAGCGAAATTTGCACGAGCGCACTCAGATACCGTAGTGATTGGAAAACTACATACACAAATTTAAAATATATACCTTTTTTAACATTACGATATCTAGTTCCTAAAACTAATCTTCTACACGAATCACAGTTTAATAATTAGTTTTATCATATAATAAAGCTTAAAATGCGAAAAACATTCATAATTACAGTGTTGGGTTAATGTTCATACAATAATCAACATCGACCACTTTGCTTTTAAACGAACAACACTATTTCGAAGTGACGTCACGCCGCTTCACGTGATTACCCGTCAACGGCGAGGAGGGCAGTGCCTTTTTGTTCTTTTAAATAGCATTTAGGTATTTTTTAATTTTTTCTTGAGTTACGGGTTATTTTGAATGAAATTTTAACTAAAAAGATATGTGAATGGTAGAGCTGTAATAAATATACAAAAATATTTCTATAAAGGTTGTTCATTAAGGAGTATTTTGATCTCCCATTTTGGACGTTTTATCACGTCATGACGCTGAGGGCACGACTTTTCGTTGACGTGTTTGAACGGCTCTGGCGGTCAAAGGGTTAAATGTACTTATCCATATTTTCAGACGTGACTGTACCTAGGGTCGGCAACGCGGATGTGACATCTCTGGAGCTGCAGGCATCCATAGGGTACGGTAGCTGGAGCTGCTTACCATCAGACGGGCTATATCCATATGCTTGTTTGCCACCGTCGGTGCATAAAAGTACCTAGAGGAAATACTACACTACTTAATTTTGATATGTGTATATAGCTATTTAATATTATTATAGTGCATAAAATATCCCCTTTAAATATGGGACGAATTTATAAATAAATTATTTCGGTTGTTATTCTATGTAACGTCAATTTAAAACTGAATTGATTTGGAAACATAGGTTTTATTATAAATTGTTAAAATACACAATTATCACTATAAAAGATGTAACGATAGATAGTCACAATAAAATTGTCAATAAAAACGAACGAACATTAAACGTCGGTGGCACTATTACTTTCCCCTAACAGAAACTTTTGGCAATTATTTAATCTAATTATTTATATAAATTCTCATAATCTTGCATCAAACCCGGAAGTCTAGGATTTGTTTTCTTTAAGTGGTTTGCATTCTTTGACCTCCACCACTTTGCAGCTGCCAGATGTCCAGATCTAGAAATAAGCACAATATAGCAAACTGGCTAGAGGGGTTGCTCTCATTATTGTGTCATATTTGACGGCCTCCTAGCCTAGTCGGTTGTAACACTGCCTACGAAGCAGTCCCGGGTTCGAATCCTGGTCAGGGCATTTATTTGTGTGTTTATCACAGATATTTGTTCCTGAGTTATGAATGTTTTCTATGTATTTAAGTATTTATCCATATTTATCTATCATATATCGTCGTCTAGTACCCATAACACAAGCCTTATTGAGCTTACCGTGGGCCTAGGTCGATTTGTGTAAGATTGTCCTATAATATTTATTTATTTATTTGACGTGGCTAGCTCTCCGTCTATAACGAATGGAAATGAACAACTGACTTTTCGTTCGCATACTTATATATTTTTATTAAGGCTCTGGACACATTATACGTCCACGGTACGGCGCCGCCACCGCGAAACGGTGCGACAACGTAGGAATTTCTAGTACTAAAAGCCGCCGTAAAGCTTGCCGTTTCGCGGTGGCGGAGCCTTACCGTGGCGTGGACAGGGCCGCGATTCGAAAACTAAACACACACACTGGGCAGACACAGCTCCAACCCAACTCAACCCAACTCAACTCAACGCTATAACGACATTGACATTTTTTATTCGAACAGATTTTCATTCAACATTGGTCTCATATTGGTCTCACATTGGTCTCACATTGGTCACACATTGGTACAACATTGGTACAATGCGTGACCAATTAATGAATTAATAAATGCTTTATTGCACACCTCAAAAGAAAAACAGCACAGTAGAAAAAAAAAATGATAAAAAGAGGCAAACGACAGGCGGTCTTATCGCTAATGAGCGATCTCTTCCAGACAACCTTTGGGTAGCGGAGGAGATAATGCAGAAAAAGTCAATAGGAGGTGCAAAAAACTTATTTTGAAAACACGAACATTGAAATACTAATCAGACATACATAAATAAAAGTACAAACATATATTATACATATTTCAGTAAATACATACAAATACTTATATATATATATACATATGAAATACATACATTCATACAAACTACATATATAAATATATATATCAGCCAAAATAATAATCCTGTCGAGACCATCAGTAGAACTAAGGAAGAGACAAGAAGTAATCCTTGAGATGGGCTTTGAATGCAGCCAATGATTTAGCACGCCTTAATTCTGCGGGAAGGGAGTTCCACAGTCGAACTGCCTGAAAAGTAAACAAAGAATTATAAAATTGGGAGGAGGAAGAAGGGACAGAAAGGAGAAAATTTTGAGAGCACCTGATAGAGTTCAAGTAACTAAAACGCTTTTTAAGATAGGGGGGAGTCGTCGGATTCAAAAGTACACTATAGAGGAGACTAAGAATGTGAAGGTTGCGACGATAGCGGATAGCAAGCCACTTGAGTTGAGTGCGGAAACTAGATACACGGTCATATTTGCGCAAACCAAATATGAACCGAATGCATACATTTTGAATACGCTCGAGCTTATTAAGTTGATCTTCCGTGAGATCAAGATAGGAGATGTCGGCGTAGTCAAGGATCGGAAGCAGCAGAGTTTGGGCAAGCGAAGTTTTTGTAGCGATGGGTAGGAAGCGACAGCAGCAAACACCTTTCGACTGTCCTCTCCTACTTGAGGTATCCAAGATAAAGTGCGATCCATAACAATACCTAGATTTTTAACCTGGCTTGATAGAGGGATCTGGATACCAATGTGTGACCAATGTGAGACCAATGTTGAATGAAAATCGGTTCGAATAGCAAATGTCAATGTCGTTATAGCGTTGAGTTGAGTTGGGTTGGAGCTGTGTCTGTCCAGTGTGTGTGTTTAGTTTTCGAAACGCGGCCCATGTGTTCAGAGCCTAAGGCGGTCTGTAAGTCTTGCGGTCTTCGGTCGGGCTGCCGCCATTCTACTACGAGTCCGCGACGTTACCGCCTCGATTGTAACCTGTTTCATAGAAAATCATAGTGCTATTGCGGTCGTCCGCCGCGAATGCACTCTACACATGCTGCATTGCCGCACAATTCGTATTGTTCCAAATACTTATTTATTGTAGGTAAACCTTAATGCTATTAGGCAATATCTTTAAGAAAACTAGAGGGTCAAACAGAAATTCACCCACGAGAATGAAAAAGTAGTGTGTTTCAGAAATACTGTCTTTTTTAGGGTTCCGTAGCCAAAAGCGGAACCCTTACAGTTTCGTCATGTCCGTCTGTCCGTCAGTCCTTCCGTCCGTATGTCACAGCCATTTTACTCGGAAACTGTAAGACTTATCTTATTCAAATTTAGACATAAGGTGTATTTTATCATGCAAAAACAAGAATAAATACATTCAGAACTGGTATGCAGACGACTCAGCATGCTTAGGCAAATTTGATGAAATACTTAGAATGGTTCACCCTACTAATGAAAGAAGGACCCAAATACGGCTGTTTCCCTGAGCCAACAAAGAGATCTAATAGTAAAAGAAGGCCTCACAGAAATGGCCAAACAAAAATTCGATAAATTAGGAATCAAAATAGTAAAATCACAACGGTTTTTGGGAAGCTTTATTAGACCCATAAACGATAAAACCGACTACATACTAGAAAAAGTGAAAAATTGGACAGACTGCATCCCTAAAATCACAAAAGCCAGTGAAAAATATCCTCAAGCTGTCCATACTGCATTTACTAAATCACTGCAATATGAATGGCAATACCTACAAAGAGTAACCGATGGAACAGACGAAGACTACAATGACCTAAAGAACGCAATCAAGACTCATTTAACGCCCTCAATACTGGGCAGAGAAATAACATCCATAGAACACGAACTCTTTGCACTTCCAGCAAGGCTGGGAGGCCTTGCAATTAATGATCCCACAAAACAAGCAAAAACCGCACATGAAATATCATCAAATGCAAACAAAATATTAATAAAAGCAATTCGAACCGGCGAAGAAATTAACATAGTCGACCACCAAAAACATGTATATAAAGTTCTAAACGAAGAAAGAAAAACCGGCCAAGAGCGTGTCGGGCCACGCTCACTGTAGGGTTCCGTAGTTTTCCGTCCGTCACAGTAAGTGTCCCCACTTAAGAGTTAATAACACCGCCATGTAGGATATGATATGAGAGTTCCATGTACAGCGACATCTATCGGCAAATTGAGTAAACTATTGCGCGCGAGCATAAAGTATGGAAGATGATTTTTATGGGATAATTCTTTATTGCGTGAACCGATTTTCACCGTTTTTACTTTATTTGAAAGCACGTCATTTCATTGTAATTTTGTAGAAATTACAGGTACAATAAACACCTGCTTATACGGTTAAATTACAAACTTAGTTCAGAAATTATTTTGTATTTTTTTTTCAAAAACTATTCATCCTATCAAGTTCAATATAATTTTCCAAGAAAGTTTTTATAAAGTTCTACTATTGAGATTTTTTTCATATTTTTAAAACTTATGGTTCAAAAGTTAGAGGGGGGGGGACGCATATTTTTTTACTTCTGGAGCGATTATTTCCGAAAATATTTACATTATCGAAAAATGATTTTAGGAAACCCCAATTCATTTTTAAATACCTATCCAATAATATATCACACGTTAGGGTTGAAATGAAAAAAAAAATCACTCCCCACTTTACGTATAGGGGAGGTACCCTAATAAAAAAAAAAAATCACTTTTTATTTTAGCACTTTGTCGGCGTAATTGATATACATATTAGTACCAAATTTCAGCTTTCTAGTGCTAACGGTCACTGAGATTATCCGCGGACGGACGGACGGACGGACGGACGGGCAGACATGGCGAAACTATAAGGGTTCCTAGTTGACTACGGAACCCTAAAAAAGCGAGAAAAAAATGAACATCATGAATTAGAATCAATCCTAAGTAAGCTGACAACAAAGAAACAAAAAAACATTCAAAGGGCGATTGAAAAAAAAATCATCACAGTGGCTAACAGTAATACCGACCAAAGCTGATGATACCGACCTAACAGCAACGCAGTTTCGTGATGGCCTTGCGATCAGATACGGGCATGAACCCTCTAACCTGCCACCAACTTGCGATGGTTGTGGAGAAAATAGTTTCAACCTCAACTACGCACTTAATTGCAAGAGAGGAGGGCTCATAAAAAGAGGAGCTCATAATAGTGCTACCCCCGTTTCACGCAAAATAGGTACACTGGATGTCTACTTGCGGAAAAACGCCCAGGATAACTAAGAGGCCACGACCAACACAGAGACGACATCAAAAACTGGGCGGAACTAGCATGGGGTTCGGCTACCACTGAGCCAATAATGCGAGCCGCAACCCTAGATCGACCAGGGCTAATAAGCGACCTACTAATGGAAAGTGTGTGGGAGCCAGCGAGGAAGGCGTTTTTTGACATTCGCATTGTAAATGCCGACGCCGCTTCGTATGGCCTACTCACATGGCCCACAATCGCCCAAATACACGCTCGTGAAAAACATCGCAAATACGATCTGGCTGCGGAAGATCTTAGAGCCTCATTTACTCCCCTTGTGGTCTCCTGCGATGGCATTGTTGGAATAGAATAAAGAAAACATGTCTAAAGCTAAGTGAAAAATGGTCGAAACCATACTCACAAATATAATAAGCTGGATCAAAGTCAAAATACAAATAACAATCATCAGAGCGATCTCTATGAGAATTAGAGGAACGAGAAGAAGAATAGAAAGATTTGGATGCGAAGACGACTGTGGAATACCCACCATAGAACACTAGATTCCTCTTCTTATGTTGTTATTTTTTATATTATATTGTATTATTTAACGTAATAAAGGTTAAAAAGGCAAAAAAATTTATACCGCTATTTAGTTATGTAGTTAAATTGCAGATAAAAGGGGGCGCTTCATATATGTAACAAAATTTTTTTTTATCAAATATCAACATGTTGCACATCAATCGATAGATCTTTAAAAATAAAATCGAGGTTTCTTTGAACATTTTGTGATTAAGTAAACATTTTCAGAAATATTTGCTTCGAAAGTCAGAAAAATTGTGTCCCCCCCCTGTAACTTTTGAACCGTAAGTCCAAAAAATAAGAAAAAATTTGAGACGTTCTCAATTTTTTTTCACATACCTACTTTCTGCGAAAATTGTTTGAACATTATCGGTTCAGCTATTTTGAGTTATATTCAAAAAACTTCTTCCATAGGCATCAGATACAACCTCTTGGTATTAGTTTGGTTCATATTATGCGTGGTCCGACATGCATGGCCCGTTTTGTAACCTATAGGTAAATTAGTTTTTTTCCGTACCTTTGTTTCTACATATAAGAACGTTGAACCCCAGGGTGGATTAGGCTGTAGCCACTGAACCGTACGAGGGTTACTGGACCATGCGCGAACCGTACCGGTGCGGCGAGGAGTTACTCTACTTCATCGCTTAGTCCTCTACGCCACATGACAGAGAACGCCCATTCTAAAACATTGAAGGCAGAACCAAGTGCCGGATTCTAATTTAAAAATACATTAACAATACAATAAAAATACAACCTATCTCAAACATAACTGCAACACACAACAAACATTCAACCATAGACATAAACAAAATGGAAGATGAGTGACGTTCATAGTAAACAAAACTGAAATGTGGTCCAGCACCTACACACTTGTAAAATGCTACACACCGCTATAATGTATGTGCATCATGGGCAAAAGAGATAAACCTATATAGTTAACACGGGTATGCAAGGGAGACCTCCATATTTTACGCATTAGCACAAAGTGTGACTGAGAGACTCTGCCACACGACTAATTCAATATAGGTCCCGGAACCTATATTTGATGGCACACAGTCGAGCGCCTGGTACCATATCTCCCTTTTTGTATAAATCAATGCATTCAACCAATATTGAAGTTGATTAGAGTTAGGTTGGAATATTTCTCAAGCAAATGCTGATATTTCTGATTCAGATGTTTATGCCGTTGCTGTATTGTGTTGTTAATGCATTGGAGTTGTATTGAAGTTGGATCGTGTCTATACGTGTTTTAAAGTTACAATACGGCCCCTGGGGTTTTATTCTAACTTTAAAACACGTTTAGACACTATCCAACTCCAATGCATTAACTACGCAATACTACTAGCGTCTGAATCAGAAATATAAAAATTTGCTTGAAAATTATTCCGATGCAACTCCAATACACAACTTCAATATTGGATTGTTTGTTGTGTGTTGGAGTCATATTTGAGATAGATGTGTTTTAATGTATTGCTTATGTGTTTTTAAATTAGAATACGGCACCTTGATTAGGGGGCTTTTTAAACTTTTCAACGCCAAGCAGCTCTTTAACCTTTTCTCGAGAAATCGTGCCCGTGCGTCAAGAACACCTATTATACGGGTTAATGGCGTACGCTGTAAAAACAACCTTTATACCTTCAATTAATGTTTATATTGGCTCGATTGCGTCCGTGGTCTTGGCGTGGGAGTCATGTTTCGTTCCTACCATAGACAAAAAATTCTGAAAGGCGGGTTGTCTATGGTGAATGAATTTTAGTATGGAGCCCATAGACAAAACTCAGCTGGAAGTTGGATTTTCCACCTTCCGGCTGATTTTCTTCTATGTAATAAACCTGCTGCACTAATACAGTATAATGACAATGACACAACGTTACATAATCATGTTAATTAATGTTAATTTGCTCTCTCAATGGAGGGGTCAAATGTTAAATAGGAATGTTTACACAATGGCTCGCACCAAGGATTATATAATACATGGACTGAATTTATCTGTCTAAACAAAATACCGTTACGATTGGCTAAGTTATTTTGATAGTGACAAACTACCAAAGAATATGTATGGAACTATTTTCAAAACAACTCAACTTCCCTACACGGAAAAACATCTTGAATTTTGGAGCAACTCGATTTTAACATTGACCGGACTTGGATGTATTAATCAAATCAAATCAAATCATCATTTATTTCAGGCAAAGCCCATAAAAGTGTTAGTATATACAAAAACGTAACTTACAGTTAATAGTCTGAATAAAAACAATAGTCAGAAGCACAAACACGTAAGTAGACACTACACGAGACACAGCACCGACATAACCGGATGAGCATTGAAAATAAAAATAATAAGTAATTAAATGTTAAATAATATCTTTGGTACCATGTGGGGGCTAACGGCAATCACGCTCTGAGTTGCCGGCGATGTACTGGTAGGCACCCGCGTCACCATGCCCTCAACGACATACTTCAGAGGGCCCTCAGGTCGGCGGGCGTTCCGTCTGTGCTTGAGCCTCCAGGCCTTAGTCGCACGGACTGCAAACGGCCTGATGGTTTGACCTTGGTGCCGTGGGAGAGAGGGCGGTGTTTGGTGTGGGACACTACGTGTGTCCGCACCTTCGCCGTCTCTCATGTCATTCGCACAACGCGCGCGGCTGGAGCGGCAGCCGAGGCTCAGGCAGCAGTGAAGCGGCAGAAATATGCTCCGCTGGGCGCGGGTTACATTTTTGTCCCTTTCGCAGTGGAAACAGCGGGATGTTGGGGGGCAGACGCGAAAAGGCTTGTGCGAGACATAGGCCATCGGCTTAGACAAAACAAAAGAGAGAGGACCCCCGCTTCGAATCGTTTCAAGTGCAAAGGCTGTCCATAGCTATCCAGCGCGGTAATGCCGCGAGCGTTATGGGCACTTTTGCACCAGAAACGACAAGGGACGGTAGTAATTAATGACTAGCTTTTAGTAAGTGTTTGATTGTAAATATGTATTGAAATAAAAAAATAAAAAAATGAGTAAATTAAATAATAATATAATATTTTCAACTTTTTCTCAATGAGAATTAGAATATTAGGTACCATAACTACCACCATTTCACGCCGTATTTTTGTGAAATATTTATTGTATCTATATTATACTCTTGGCGTAGATAAGAATATAATTTATGAATAGGGAATACGAGTATTACACAAAACTCTGCGTAGGGGGCGGCACTAGCAAAGAACAGAGGGCCTACCGCGAAACACGAAAATTGAAATTGCGCTACCTGTCTCTCTATCACTCTTGCATATTTGAGCGATAGAGAGATGTCGAAATTTCGATTTTATCTTTTCACGATAGGCCCTCTGTAAACAATAGTAGTTTATGTAACTGTTACGTAATAAGGGTCCTTAAAGTACGAGTGTGGTTTTATGAAACGAGCCGCAGGCGAGTCTCATAATAAGATCACACGAGTGTTTTAAGGCCTAATTACGTACAGTTGCATACACTGCTTTATCTACACACATATTATAAATCCTAAATTATATGTTCGGAAACCAGTAGAATGACCGCCATTGCACCGCCATGACCAACTCGATTGTGTCGGCGGTCGCGCGGGCGCGTGCCGGCGGTCGGGGAAAGGGCGGATCTTGGTAACGTTACCGTGGGTAATGAATTTTCATACGTTTTTACCACACTGTCAGAGATATTACGTTACTGGTTGCAATAATGGTGGTAATTACATACGGTTTCCGAACGCGGAATAGAGGATTTATGATATTGGTGTAGATAAACATATTTATTCGCATAGCTGGGCATTAACTCGTTAATCCGTTAATCGTTAATTAACGAAGTTAACATTTTGATTAACGGATTAACTTTTAAGTTAACTTTTAAAAATGTTAACGGACACGTTAACTTCCGTTAATATGCAGAAGTCCGTTAATCGTTAATCCAATGCCTACTATTTACCGCACGGCACCGCGGCGCGGCGCGAAAAACAGGTTCAGACAAGTATGAAACGAACGACAAGTGCCGGGCGGCGCGTGGCAGCGAGTGAAACAAAAATAAAACTAGATATATTTTGCCGGCGCGTGCGAGTGAGAAAACTGCGAAGAGATTTGTTTCGTTTAATCATTTCACTACGTGGCGCCGGTGCTTAGAGTGACGAGTGTTTTGTTTGTCGTTATTATACAATTTATAAATTACGGTCAGTGATAAATATTTTTTCCGTTCATAGCATTTTTTTTCTCAGTGTATCATGGAAGACATGGAATCGGATTCCAGCGGTCCTGATGAAAATCCATGGCCACATTTGACTGAGTATGTGGAATTTGTATCCAGATCGGGCCAGCAAATACTTTTTGCGTGTAAGCGATGCTTGCCGAAAGACACCAAAATAAAAGTTCATGTATCAAGCCTGAATAATTTGAAACAACATGTAAGAAGGGTACATGAGTCACAATACGTACAGTTTGAAGAGATTGTTAAGGCGGGCTCTAACCGGGGCAAGACAAAAAGGAGAACTCATTCTGACAATATTAATGATGATAGCACAAGTAGCAGTAATTCTAATCCCATTCCCATTAAAAGAAGACAGCTGAGCATCGGGGAATCGTTCGGGATTGCAGCTACTGGCAGCGGTGTACCCCAAGCCAAAGTGGATAAATGTATAGTAAATTTATTTGTTTCAAACATGATTCCTTTACATGTTGTCGAAAGCAAGTCTTTTGGTGCGTTGATAAAAACGTTAAACCCGAGCAAAAATTTAATTTCAAGAAGAACTTTGGGTAGACGCATTACTGACGAACGCATTGAATTGAAGCAACAGCTGATTAGGTAAGTAACTGAAATAAGTACCTATTTTCTATTTATTTTTAACAGATAAACGTCGCCCTACGTATACCTACGTCGGTATAATTTTATTTGAAAAAAGTTTAAATAATTAGGGGTTCATAAAATAGGTATAATTTTCATTTATTATTATAGCATTTTTTTAAACGTGATGTGTTTATAATTTTAATTTCAGTTTACTTAGAAAAATTGATTGGGTGGCAACGACGGCTGACTGTTGGTCAGTTCACAACAAAAGTTATTTGGGCATGACAGTTCACTGGTTAGATCCTATGACAAGAGCCAGAATGCATGCAGTATTAACATGCAAACGCCTTAAAGGTCGTCATACATACGACATCCTGGCCCAAGCAATGATAGATATTCACTATGAATTTCACATAGATAAAAAAATCACAAGGTCAGTTAAGTCTATTTTTCGTTTGTTTTTCGTACACATACTATACAAGTGAAACCATGTACCTACGGTGATGTGGATCGGTTACATAATCCTTTTTTTTTCGTCATATTATATATTAAGGGTTAAAAACTTTTTTAAATATTACTGGCTTAATTTTATTTTAGGACTACTACGGATAATGGCAGTAACTTTGTAAAGGCATTTGTGCAATTTGGCTCGGAGATCGACATACTTCCAGAGTTGCCATCATGTGATTTAGAGTCTGAGTCTGATCCTGATATTGCCAACCTTTTAAATCCAAACTCAGAAGAAGATGATGACTTAGAATTTATTTCAGTAGAAAACATACTGAATGCTCCTGATCGTCTCCAGTGCAATGAAATCAATGAACAGATATCAGAAAACTTTAATTCTTTGTCAGAATTGCCAGTTCACATGAGATGTGCTGCACATACGTTCAATTTGGTCGCTAGCAAAGATACAGATGCTGCTCTACAAATAACTGTTTTCAAGACTCCCTACAGAAGTGCCTTAGCCAAGGCACGTACTCTCTGGAATCAGCAATCACGTAGTACGGTAGCAGCAGATAGCATTCACGCTGAATTAAGCAGACGACTTGTCCTTCCAAATACGACGAGGTGGAACTCTCTGTATGATGCTATTGTCGTTCTCAACGGTATATTGGAAACAAAAAGGCCTTCTCTTCACAGGGTTATGACTCAACTAAAAATTCCAACTTTCAATGACCAAGATGTGACTGTAATGAAGGAGTACGCAAAAGTAAATTTATATATGTATATAGTTTAAATTAACGTTTTAGTTTAGTAAAGTTATTTTCTTTCCACATCATATCAATACTTATATTAAATACTTATTTACAGGTTATGGCACCTGTCGTGAATGCCCTCGATCGTATCCAAGGAGAAGCTCAAGCATATCTCGGAACACTACTACCGACGATTGCAGCAACTGTCTATAAGTTAAAAAATATTAAATCTAAGGGCCTAGTAAATTGCACAGCTTTAGCCAAT
This sequence comes from Pammene aurita, assembly GCA_947086415.1. Classification (NCBI taxonomy): domain Eukaryota; kingdom Metazoa; phylum Arthropoda; class Insecta; order Lepidoptera; family Tortricidae; genus Pammene; species Pammene aurita. The sequence goes on from OX352312.1 coordinate 7,896,749, forward strand.
GCCTTATTAAATGGCATAGAGAAAAGGTTTGGACTACTCCTGAATGATGAACAGTGCCAACTTGCCGCGGCATTTCAGCCAAAGTTCCGGTTGATATGGCTGGAAACTTATGACAGCAGTAGAGTGGATGCAGTAAAAAAGTGCATGGAAAAAAAGGTAGAAGATGCCTTACGACAAGAAGCAGCGGAAAATTCGAAGGACAGAGATAGTTTAAGTGGCGGAGGGAGCAATGCGAGTAACATCGATGATGACGAGGAAGACTTTTTCAATTCTGTCACTCAGTCTATAGAAAAACCAAAGAGCTCCAACTCTTTAAAGAGTAAAGCGCAAAGTCTCGTTAAAATGTGGCTGGACATGAAATCAAAAGACTCGTTCAACGATGCTGCATTCCTCGGGGAACAGATATTCATAAATCTATTCATTAAATACAATACTGCTATACCCTCAAGCGCTGCAGTTGAACGTCTGTTTTCCACAGGTAAAGACATTTTAACACCAAAACGAGCCTCGCTTTCAGACGAGAACTTCAACATGTTAATGTTCATGAAGGGGAATATGCACCTTAACCTTATGCCCGAAGATTAAATTACACATTTGAATTATACAAGTATTTTATTTTGTTCCTATCCTGTTAACTTCCAGAACCTTAACCAACAGGTTTTATAAGTTCACTAATGCAAAGATATAAAAATGCAATTTTACACATATTAACGGATTAACGATTAACTTTAACTTGCGTTAATTCTTCCGAAATGTAACGCTTTAACGTTTAACGAAGCTAACTTTTTTTGTAGCGGATTAACGATTAACGAAGTTAACTATTTGATTAACGGTGCCCAGCTATGTTTATTCGTTACAAATTATCTATGAAAACTTGTCAAAAAACTGTTCAAATGCCTATGTACCTACTTATAAGTAAGTCTATGGTTTACAATATGTACTAGTGCTGCACTCTGGCGGCAGAACATTGCAGTAATACCCTATTAAACAGTAAAAGTGTCGCGAAGAGCATAATAATAATATTATTATTATGCTCTTCGCGACACTTTTACTGTGCTGTAATATTACAAGCTCGTGACTTGAGAATTGGGGTTATTTTGTAAAAAAAGCTTCACTTTTTTTATTCAAAACGTTTGGCCTATTTCGTGATACCACAACAATGTCACCAGACTGGAAATCTATGTCATGAACTCTCAAAAAGTGATATAAAATAGCGGTCACTAATAGGCACTACTTTAGACGCTGTATGCAAAGCAGGAATAATCTAAATAGGTAAATATTTATGTTTTTTGACCGAGCGACAGCGACACGGTCTCCAATTCTGCACATTCAGTGTTGGTATAAATGCTTTCGTATGTTCGTCAGACGTATTTTTTTTAACCTAAAAGGCCACTTGCCATTGTTCGTAATTTAGCCGTGTAATAAATGACCGATGTAACTGACAGTTTGACAGCTAATCGGTAACATCAGTCATTCATAACACGGCTAAATTACGAACAATGGCAAGTGGCTCAACAATCCAGGTTCGTGACTGTACGTAGATTTGTTTTGTTGTTTCGTTTTTTGGAAAATTTTCAAAATGGTGGATATTGGCACAAAAGACAGCGCCATAATGGTATATGAAGCTGGAGACCATTGTGAGAGCGTAAATATATTTATCAAAATGGTGGAGTCATATAGGTACATCTATTCAGTTTTAGCTATGCTCGCGAAGTCGGAGGTATTTGAATTTTATGTTGCCTCGTCCACATATGCGCTTAGAAAGTCAGCGCAGAATTACAGCACGTATTCAGACTCTATACTTCGTTTTGATTCAGCTTCAGGATGTAAAGGAGGTTAAGACTCAAACAAGACTTACTGAAAATATGGCTCGTGAAAATTTGTAACCGGCCTTATATCGTAATAAGACTGTCAGAGAAACTGCTGGGCGAGTCGTTCTTACAGCACTATTGTGAGTCCATTATTTTTGGGTTGATTGAATTTCTCTAATATAATTTGATCGGTGTTTTTAAGATGAGAAAAATCGTGCAATTGTTGTAGTGCGATTTTTTAGAAAACGATTTTAAAATTCGCAATCTTGCATTTTAATGTCTTAAACGAATCATTAATAATGGAAGAAAGTGCTTTCATTAAAATTTTTCGCGGATATAGGTGAAAAAAATAAAGATACATTGGCAAAATCGACCGTTATTTTACTAATCTCAAAAAATAACGAGGTACCTACAGTCACATATTAGGCGATCATGAGATAAATAATTAAAATACTAAATAAGGTTAATAACGCATTTTATTTCACACAAACAATGTTTGCATTCCCATTGCTTTGATCTAACCTTACGATTCTAATCATTTTCCCATGTCCAAAACACCAAAACTGTGTCAAAATACTTATTTGAGAGATATAAATCTGATAATTCTGACATAGAGAGATATGATAGTAGGAATCGCTGGGAAGCATATCTATGTATTTCGCAATATTCTCACATGAGCTCTAAGGATTCGAAAGTTGAGGAAGCGGTGTGAGTGCGATGCGCTTATACTTACTCGACAAAGTCGTAATGTACTGTACATTACGACTTTGTCGAGTAAAATAGGACATAGGTACATATTTTAAAAGAAAATAAAAATCTACCTATATTTTTCGCCTGACCGCCACCAGCGTACTTTATTTTTAAGTTATAATATTTTGGGACTTAAGGGGGACGAAAAAGGTTCATGAAAACTGACAAATAAAGCATAAAAAGAAGGACAGAAGATTAAAAATTCAATATGTACAGTCGCCATCAGATATATCGGAGCGGCCAAAGTGGTCACAAATATCTGAACAACGCCTCTATTGTCAAGGTGATAAAGTTTTTGTTTAGATATTTTTGAGTACCTTGGCCGCTCCGATATCTTTGATGGCGACTGTACAAGCGATGATTTTGAATCAGGAGACAAAATTTAACTTTGCTTAATGGCAGTTCGTGATGTGGCGAATGCGGAGTATCAGCATTTTCAGTAATAAGTAAATCAGAATTCAGAAAGTGAAGGTAGGTATTGCATATACCTTTTTACTTATTTATGCAATAAAAAATCAAAATAAACCTAGTTAAACTAGTGGTCCTCCTCGCACTGAGAACTCGCAATTTACTTGCAAACGATATGACCAATATAACAAGACCCTTATTATGATTTTTCCGCGCCTTCTAGCTCCATAAAAAAAACCATGTCTGTTGTATGGGAGCCCCCTTAAACATTTATTTTATCGAACGAGCGAAGTGAGTTCTTACAAACAACTTCGGCTACTGGGACGTTTCGGCATTTCGATGGCTTTTTGATTTTGAGAGTTTCTTCCGCGATAACTTTAGTAACGTTTTTCTGATCTTTATGAAATTTGTTGGGGTTGTAGCAGAGACCAATATTATTTGAGAGTTCGTATATGAGCAGGATCGGTCAATGGGTTATGGAGCTAGAAGGTCCGAAAATATCATCACATGGGTCTTGTTATATTGGTCAGCTTGTTTGCAAGTAAATCGCGAGTTCTGAGTTCGAGGCGGACTACTAGTTGTTTCCGAACGAGCGGAGCGTAAGCGAAGCAAGTTCTTACAAACAACTTCTGGCTACTAGGACGCTTCAGCATTTCGATGGCTTTTTGATTTTAAAAGTTTGTTCCGCGATAACTTTAGTAACCATTTTCTGATCTTCTAGAAATTTGATGGAGTTGTAGCAGAGATACATATAAATTGTGAGTTCGTATATGAGCAGGATCGATCACGGGGTCATGGAGTTAGAAGGCGCGAAAAAATCATCATATAGGTCTTGTTATATTGGTATATTCGTTTACAAGGATATCGCGAGTTCTCAGTTCGAGACGCACTACTAGTTTAGTATTTGTTGTTATAGCGGCAACAGAAATACATCATGAGGGAAAATTTCAACTGTCTAACTATCACGGTTCATAAGATACAGCCTGGTGACAGATGGACAGACAGAAAGACGGACAGCGGAGTCTTAGTCGAACGAGCGGAGTGTAAGCGAAGAAAGTTCTCACAAACAACTTCTGGCTAGTGGGACGTCTCGGCATTTCGAGGGCTTTTTGATTTTGAGAGTGTGTTTCGCGATAACTTTAGTAACGCTTTTCTGTTTTGAATGATATTTGTTGGGGTAGTGGAAGAGATACGTATAATTTGAGAGTTCTTATATGAGCAGGATCGACCAAAGGGTTATGGAGCTAGAAGGCGCAAAAAAAAACATCATAAGGGTCTTGTTATATTATCATCTCGTATGCAAGGAAATCGCGAGTTTGAGTTCGAGGCGGACTATTAGTAATTAGGGTCCCGTTTTTACCCTTTGGGTACGGAATCCTAAAAATATTAACGCTAGGTAGGTAAAGCCTGACCAGAAATATATGATTACTAGCTGTGCCCGCGGCTCCGCCCGCGTGGAATTCGGTCTGTGTCAGTAAGCGGCTAATTCACCCCTAATTTCTCTCCCGCTACCCTGGAGGCGGAACTTGAAGTAAAGTTGACAGATGGATACGCTAGAGGACAGTAGTCCTAATAAAATATTTTACAATTACCACTAAATGAACTACACTCATAAATGTATACTTTTTTTTTTATTATATTTGTTTTTGGCATGATTTAAACGACAGAGAGTAGTAGGTGTACGAGTAGTGTGTGTATGTATATCGGACGATACAGGACCACTTTTGTATTTATACGTTCATGTCCACGGCAAATATCATCCAGATCGATCCTCCCGTTAAATCAGTTGGGGGGTGAGGGGGGGGGTGTCACAAATTCAGAAATGATTTTTTTCTATTTTAGGTGCACTTGGAGGGGGGGGGGGGGTCCATGACCCATGCAAATTTAACTCAATCGAGTGTAGTGGCTACCCCCCCCCCCCCCCCCTTTTAGACGTTGAATTTTTGTAGGCTACGTATAACCTGGCTGGGGATTTTCTAGAATTGGAATTAGTAATCCTTAATTGGGTGATTTCCGGGATAACAATGAAAAAAAAACCGGCCAAGAGCATGTCGGGCGATGCTCAGTGTAGAGTTTCGTAGATGCTGCCCTGTTACAAAACATCCGTTCTAAAGGTCGTTTATTTGGCGGCGCTTACGTCAGTTTACTATTCGGCACTTCCTTTCACTATGCGTTTTTGACTAATAATTCAAAAACGGCTGAACCGATTATTCAATATAGTTTTTATTGAAAGTTCTTATCAGGCCTCACCAGCTTTCTAGTGCGAACGGTAACTGAGCTAGACCGCGGACAGACGGACGGACATGGCGATGTAACTGTTACGTAATAAGGCCTAATTATGTACAGAAGCATACACTGCTTTACCTACACACATATTAAAAATCCATTGAAACCATTAGAATGACCACCATTACACCGCCATATTATTGCGCCGGCGGTCGGGGCGGCGAATTTTCATTACGTTACCGTAGGTAATGAATTTTCATACGTTTTTACCACACTGTCACTGATGTTACGTTACTGGTTGCAATAATGTTGGTAATTAATTACATACGGTTCTGAACGCGGAATAGAGGATTTATGATATTGGTGTAGATCAAGATATTTATTCGTCAATGTAAGCACATTACAATGCACTAATGAACGTCAGAGAAAAATAAAATACGTGAGTGTCGTGGAAAGTGTGTGAATCAAGTGCGATTGGAACGAAGTTATGTTATGTTACTTAATTTCATTTCATTTTTTACTTATTCGTAAATTTTGTGGTTTTAATTTTTTTTGCATTTTGGAAATTTTGGAAATAGCGGAAAATTTGGAAAATTTGGAAATTTTGAAAGTTTTGAAAATTTTGTGAAATTTTGGAAATTTTGGAAATTTTGGAAAGTTTGGAAATTTTGGAAAATTTGGATATTTTGGAAATTTTGGAAATTTTGGAAATATTGGAAATATTGGAAATTTTGGAAATTTTGGAAATTTGGAAATTTTGGAAATTTTGGAAATTTTGGAAATTTTGGAAATTTTGGAGATTATGGAAATATTGGAAATTTTGCAAATTTAGAAATTTTAAATTTTTGACATTTTCGAAATTTTTGACATTTTCGACATTTTTAAAATTCTCGACTTGAGGTTCTCGACTTTTTTCACTTTTATCACTTTGCCACTTCTCAGTTTCACTACACTTTACTTCACTTTATTCTATTTTATATATTTTTTATTTCATTCCATTTTACATGTATCTCAATCGTATGGGTGTCGCGTTTTCGTGACGTGACGCTTTTTCGTAACGGTCACGTGACTTTTTTTCGCCTAGGCCCCCATCCGCGAACCGTCCGATAAGGAACTTCGTTCCAAAACTCCATCGGTTCTAACCCTGTAGGTGTACCTCTGGCCCAAGAAGTATTGTGACCGAAAAGAAATACTACGGGATTTATTTTTTTCAAAACAGTAATACATTATTAGATCATAAAGATACAAAATAATGCGTAGTTCTTCAAGAAGACATATCAAAACTGCTTGAGAGACAGATAATGTACCTATTGTTTAATTATAAAGAAAAATAAATCCTAATCTGACTGCTTCACAAAACGTTTGATATGTTTTCCTACCTAAACGGTGTCCTATAAATGTTAGATGATTTTGTAGTAGTTTTTTGGTTTGCTGCAATAACCCTTTGACATTCATGACATTTTCAAATATTTCTTAAGAGCGGGTAAAGGTAAATTTAAAGCATCGACGGGTAACATGTTATAAATATGAACACCTTGACCAAGAAATTACAAATTATTTCAATACCAACTTTCAACATACAAACTTTCAACCCCCTTTTCACCTTTCCAGGGTTGATTTTCGGGATGAAAACTGTTCATTATCCTTTCCCGGGACTCAAACTATCTCTGCACAAAATTTCATCATTATCCGTTCAGCCGTTAACTAATTAAAAATACTTGGACCGTGTTCTGTTATCGATTCTAAGTATCTCCAGCCAACTTTTTTTCGAATATATTCCATGAACAGACTTTCGACCCTCTTCAGCTTTATTATATGTATAGATAGTTTTTATTGAAAGTACCTTTCAGGCGTCACTTCCATTATTTTTATCAAATTTTTTGGACCTACGGTTCTAAAGTAAGATGGGGGGGGGGGGGGGGGGGGGTTGAAGAAGAAACTATCCTTTGTCATTTCTCGAGCCCATACTATCTCTATACCAATTCTCATCTAAATCAGTTCAGCGGTAAAAAAATCCTCATACCACCTTCCGACCCCCTTTTCACCCCCACAAGGGTTTGAAAACTATCCTATGACGTTTTTCGAGACTCAAATTATCTCCATACTCATTTCTATCTAAATCGTTTCAGCGGTTAAAAATTCTCCATACACACTTTCAACCCCATTTTCACCCCCACCAGGGTTGATTTTCGGGATTAAAACTACATATTATCCTTTCCCAGGACTCAAACTATATCTGTCTAAAATTTCATCAAAAACAGACAAACAGATAAACAGATAAACAGACAAACAGATAAACAGACAAAAATTCTAAAAATTGTTGGAACGTGTTCTGTTATCGATTCTAAGTATCCCCAGACAACTTTTTTTCGATTATCTTCCATGTACAGACTTTCGACCCTCTTCAGCTTTATTACATATATGTATAGAGGGAGCTATTATTCTCATTTATATGGCAAGAGCTCAATTTTGTTCAAAAGTATATTTTTCTCTATGGTATGGTCATATCTGTCATATCTTGATTTGTTTACCTGCCACACCTGTCAACTTTTGTAAATGTTTCGTAGCGAAATAGTTCTATTTCCCGAGCCTTTTATTTCCAACAGCTTATTAGATACATTATTTACAATGTTTCGTTCTTGACTATTTATGCATAGTTTTGGGCATTTTTGTCACTTATTATTTAATATTCAACACTACTATTATTCAAGAAAACCGCAACTATGACAATGACAAGAGTTACCAGCTACCATTAAAAATATTGCGAGTGTAAGAAATTAGTTCCAATGAAATTCCGCAACATGGCGCATGATCATATATTTCTGGTCAGGCTTTATATGGCTATTCGATTCGATAGCTATGTCAATGTCACGAGTTCAAAAAGCATTAGAGTAGGACCCTAAGCATATATAAAGTAGAGCAACCTGCCCTCCTTCACGCATCACCTACGACACACAATATCCACACACACACATATTCGCGGCTAACAGGTGGGCTACAGGGGGCTTGGAAAATGTGACACGAAAATTCTGTACTTCTTTTTATGCTTTTTTTGTCAGTTTTCATACCTTTTCGTTCCCCCCTAAGACCCAAATTATTGTAACTTAAAAATAATAAAGTACACCGTTGGTCAGGAAAAACTATAGGTATATTTTATTTATTAAATTTAATCGTCTTCGTGCTTGAAAATGAAGAATTAAGCTCTCCGAATCATGTCGCGCGAAGTGACTAAAGTGACGTGAGTGTACCCGTTATATTTTATAAATTTTTTTTAGCTTTTAAAAGATGTACCTATGTCGTATGTTATTTAGATATTTGTCGTATATTATATAAAGATGGATGCGGGTGGCGCAGGACCGGTCATTGTGGCACTCTTTGGGGAGGCCTATGTCCAGCAGTGGACGTCTTTCGGCTGATATGATGATGTTGATGATGATGATATAAAGATGCTCTATACCTACAGCTTTACCTGGTGAACGGTTACCGAAGTGCATGGACGCTTGAAATTCAAGGAGTATCACAATATATTTTGTGCAATCCATGAATAACCTCTTTTTTAAGAACAAATACAAAATCCCTAAATTCGGTTATGCATAATTAAATAGATAAAATAGATAGCAACTTTCTTCAAAGTGAAGTCTTTCAGAGTTTCAAATTAATATTTCGTGATTAAATTAATACACTTATGTAAGCAACATTGAATACATTATGTTTATTTTTTCATGCCATTATTTGTTTAGAATCGGTCACATATAAAAAAAATTCGGTTAAAGTAACTGTACCATATTATTTAAAAACAAAGTTAAAAAAAAAACCTGCGCCTGCCATAATCCTGTGAAAATTTAGATCATACTGTATGTCTTATCACTACTGGACTAAAACATATACGTAATCGACAAACTTATCTTGGCACATCAAATTTAAAATAACAATTTTATTTCAATGCAGCACGGCTCATTTTCGTACGACAGAACATCATTCTACACTTTAGCAAGTAATGCACTGGCTTATATAACTTGGTCTTCCTTCCCGCTCTCTGTCCGTACAAATATAGAAAGAAAAGGGCGACTTTTATACAATTTCATAGTCCAAGTTACGACGGTTACTGTTTGTTCCGATTTTGAAAATTTAATTTTGTATTCACTTTTGTACCGCGAAGCAAAGTGGACGTTTCCCGCGTAAACTTTTGTTTTTAATTTTTACTTTTTTGTGTTGTACGTTTAGTGGCCAGTGATTTTATAGTTTTAAAATTACATTGTGTTTCGTTTAGTGGATTGTTTATTTGTAAGTATTTTATACGTTTTTAGCGATAAGCCCTCGTAAATTACGTCAACATACCGTTTACTGCTTTTTAAGGTTAGGTATTTAAAATTCAGTATTGCAATATGTGAATGTATTAAAACATGGACATAATAGAATCTGTTATCTGTACAGTTGCCATCAGATATATCGGAGCGACCAACGTGGTCACAAATATCTGAACTACGCCTCTATTGTCAAGGCGATAAAGTGCATGCTCAGATGTTTTTGAGTACCCTGGCCGCTCCGACATATTTGATGGCGACTGTAAATAATATAAAGGTACTTTGTATATCTTAAAATGTTTATTTGTAAGTGAATATATGTAATGAATGTCGTACAATTTAGATGCAAGAACTATTATTTTTAATAATAATCATTAATTTTAATAATTATTCTATGAAAAAAGCTAACTTTGTCTAGATATACACGGTGCCCGTGAGCATTGGGAGAGACTTTAACAGTGTATTCATTATCATATTTAGAGAACAAAATGTCCTTTAAACTTTTTCGAAATTCGCCATAGTTTCAGAGTAAATACTACTTACAAAAAATTGCATTTTGAATTGTTTCTCAGTGTAAAATGATTTTTTGATGGCGATCTCACCGGTATGGGGCATAGTCTAGACATCTCTTATTGACTGATATCAAAGACCTAAGAAACACTTTGCATGGACTAGTTTTTACGAGAAAAAATGTAGCAATTTACTTTTTCCGTTACTTTTTTCTAATGATATTTACTTTTTATGTAGAACAGCATTCAAAAAAAGTGAAAAAAAAAAGTAAAAAAAAAAATTTTTTTTTGGCGTTTTACAACAAAAGTCATATAATGTTTTTTCATTCTTTTGACCTCAGAAATGCGTGGTTAAAATCTCTCGCAATGCTCACGGGCACCGTGTATAAAACTATATCGTGAGTAGAGACTGACAAGTAAAAAAAAACATAGGTAACAATACAATACAATACAAATATTCTTTAATGCACACCTCAATAAAATAGAACAGGTTACACAGATCAAAAGTAGAGGCAGCCAACAGGCGGTCTTATCGCTAGAGAGCGATCTTTTCCAGACAACTTTTGTGTAACATTAGGTGGGCTATTCTACTTTTCGTCCTACATAAGTTTTTGACACTTTTTCGTAAATGAATATTTTAGAATACTGTGTCACTTCGGAAGGGGCCATTACCCACCGCCGCTCATGGCCTTACAAAAAACCAAAAATCAAATCAATCTGAGAGGATCCAAATCCCTCTAGGAAAGATTGGTTGGGTCCCGAAACCTTACAGCCAACCAAATATAGCTCTTTTTTGGCTACCCTGTATAAGTTTCACATATACACGGTGCTCGTGAGCATTGCGAGAGATTTCAACCACGAATTCCTGAGGTCATAAGGAGTAATAAATGTTATATATGAATTTAGGTCAATTTCGCAAAAAAAAATTTTTTTTTTGTTTTTTTTTCGATTCTTAATTGCTTTTGAACATGAAAACATAAATGTTATTGGTAAAACTGTCGATTAAAATAAATTAGTACATATTTTTTCGTAAAAAATTGTGTACGTAAATTATTCCTTGGCACTTTGATATCTGTCAATAAGAATGTCTAGACTAGACCCCATAAAGGGTGAAATCGCCATCAAAAAAGCGTTTTGCACTGAGTCACACTAAAAAATGTTTTTTTATTGAATTGGTAGTAACTCTGAAACTAGGCGAATTCCAGAAAAGTTTATACGACATTTTAGTCTCCAATTATGATCAGGAATACACTGTTAAAATCTCTCGCAATCCTCACGAGCACCGTGTAGGTATTATTGGTTTTTAGCACGGGTAGATCCCTAAAGAACAATTCAGTAATTTTATCTATAGTTTTATCATATAAAATCATTGACTAACCTAACAAAGATAGACTTATCTACCTTATCATATGATAACAAATCAGCGTCAACCAATTATGGATCATAACAACAGGTTAATAAAGTACAAATTTGCTTGGACATTTGACAAAGAAATAGTTTACATATATGAAACATATGTAGTCTTTGTGGTGTCGTGTAATGAATTTTCTTCTTATCTTGACTAATTACCGAATTTGCGAAATATACTTTAAGCTTCAATGTCACGAAACATATAAATGGGTACTCTCCTATATTTTATTTACCTATTTATTTAAACATTATTGCAAATAAAAAAGATAGAAAAGGCTTATTGCCTTAAGGCATTCTCTACCAGTCAGTTTTCTAATTTTAATTGATTCGTAGCAGTCAGACCTCATGATGAATGTCCACGAACAGAAGCAGCCAAATTTTGCATCTTTTTAGCTATTTATACTATTATAATTTAAATTATAATTTTTGATATACTTAATCGCCACATAATTGAAATAAGAATACATTTGTGGCTTATCACAAAAGGCATAAGGTCCACCGATTGGCAGTTAACAGTGTGGGAGATGGTACCCGGGAACGATACAAAACCCTAGCCACTTTGTCAAGATATTTCTTTACGTAGAGATCCACTTACATTGTTATAAAGTGTATTTGCCGTAAAATGATTTAACTAGCGAACACACAACATCGTGTCGTCCATTTTTAAATTACTAAGTACCTAACTGTTTGCACAATTGTTTTACTACATAATAGAGAAATAACGTGTGTCACTGTTTTTGCGAAATGTAGGTATAATATAAAGGTGAATGATATAGATAACAACACAAACATTATGGTTTACTACTATACACCGTAAAGGAATTTACTTAAGTTATACGGCCTCCTAGCCTAGTTGGTATGGTAGTGAGCCTGCCTATGAAGCAGGCGGTCCCGAGTTCGAATCCTGGTCAGGGCATTTATTTGTGTGTTTATCACAGATATTTGTTCCTGAGTTATGGATGTTTTCTATGTATTTAAGTATTTATCTCTATTATATATAGCGTCGCCTAGTACACAACACAAGCCTTATTGAGCTTACTATGGGATTAGGTTCATTTTTGTAAGATTTATTAAAAAAATTTTTTTTTTGAGTGGAACACGTCATCCTAGCCGGCCGGCCCTCCGTACAAAACCATTATTTTTTCGCGTGTTTTTTTTCCTTAGTTTTTCATACGATACGAATTATACCCTTAAACGGATTACCAGCATTTTTGTTACACACTGTATGCTACTTACATTTAGCATTGGAATTCTGACCGCCTTATTCATAAAACTCAGTACTTAAAACCCTTGTTACAAATTGTCTGTTTCTAGCAAATGCACACTTCAATAAGACCGATAGGGACAAGCGATTATCAACAGATTTAACTGCAATTTAGGTTAGACAGACGATTTTGAATAACGCCATGAGTCTGGAAAGGAATTATAAGTATTGTACTGTTTAGAGTGATCATATTTTGGGTGTGGCCTGAATAGAGTTGTGCCGGCGAGAACGTTCTCGCTCTCGAGAATTCCTTCTCCTGAGAATTTCCGCACATTCTCGAGAACGTTCTCTCTAAACGAGAATTACTGAGAAAGTATATAAAATCTGCGCAAATCCAGATTTTTAAATTTTTCTGTATCTTTTTGAAGGTGTTTGAAAAATATTTACATACATTTTAAACCGAAAAAACCGGCCAAGAGCATGCCGGGCAAAAGGTCGTCTATTAAGAGATATGTTGCGGCGCTTACGTCATTTTACTACGCGGCACTAGAATCCTTTTACTATGCGTTTTTGAGTTATAATTCAAAAACGGCTCAACCGACTTCCTTCAATAGAGTTTTCATTGAAAGTACTTATCAAGGCTCACTTTCATGATTTTTTCAAATTTTTTTGGACCCACGTTTCAAAAGTTAGACGCCCTTTATTGAACTTTCGGCGCTATTATTTACGAAACTATTAGTTTTATCCAAAAAAGGTTTTGGAAGACCTCAATTATTTTTGAAAGAACTATACAATGATATCGAACACCATAGGCTTGGAGCGAAAAAAAATTCAACCCCCACTTCATATGGGAGGTACCATAATAAAAAATATTTTTCTAGTTTTTATTCTACCACTTTATCGGCGTAATTAATGCATATGGGGCTCCTAGTTGACAACGGAACCATAAAAAAGATTCTAAGTACAAAATTCTCTACTCCCTTTGGAAACTTTCGAGAACACTCTCGAGAACGTTCTCCCGAGAACGTTTTCGAGTACTTTCTCTTATATTTCTTTCTACTTTTATTAGACGTGAACTGATTGTTGCTTATATGTCCATGGGTGGTTTTTTATTATTAGTATTATTTACGAAAGTATTCGTTTTTTCCAAAAATTGTTTTAGAAGACCGTTATTATTATTTAAAGAGCTATCCAACGATAGGATTGGAGCGAAAAAAAGGTACCCTTTTAGTTTTCTAGTACTAACCATCACTGATCAAATCTGGGGATGGACAGACGGAAAGACAGACGGACAGACGGACATGGCGAAATTATAAGGGTTCCTAGTTGACTACGGAACCTTAATCACTACCTTTTGAGTGGGTGAATTGTGACGGGCCGGCAACTACAGAACCCTATATTGAGCATGGCTCCACATGCCTTTGGCCGGTATTTTCTTTTTTTGCATAAAATAAATGCGAGATCATTCCATTACATTTTTGGTTTTCACTAAAATTTATTTCAAAGTACAATAAAAAATATATATATATATAATTTTTTTTTCCCACACATACAATTATCATTACAGGTTAAACCCAATGCAACAATGTAGCAACAAAAATACACATATGTACTTATTCTTTACAACTTAATGTTACAAGTACCTATTATCTAACTGTGATGTTTTTTTACCTTTATAGCAAATCATATCTAGGGCTATTCTTGTGAATTCATTCAAAGTACAGGAAAAAATATCACTATGCGTGGCTATGAGGTTGATGTTACGCATAGCGCGCACCAGCGGCGCCTCTCGCAGAAGGTTGGTGCGCGGGTGCGGCACGGCCAGCAGCCCCAGCCGCCGGCGCGCCACGACCGCGCGCGGAACACTAATACCAACTACACCCAATATATCCGGATTTTCTATCTTTCCTCTAAGCAATTTAAAAATATATGTAGCAAGCGTGAATGCTCTCCTGTCTCTCAGCTGATATTATATAGATAATTAAGATATTTTAATAAACACACAAATTTTGTTTGTTATACCAACGTTTTCGTTTCAATTACATACTTGTTACATATTTTTGGTACATTGCATATTTATTTTTAAATTAATAGTCACATAAAACTTAGTCGAGAACATTTCCGAGAACGTTCTCCGGAGCAAAGAGAGTTAAGACGATTGTCGCCGGAGTGTCCTTGAGCGTTTGGGCGCTCTCTACCCGCGCCACCCGCGTACCCCTCTCATTTCGATCGTGCGTAAATCCACCGCGATGCACCGCAACAATGTTCAAAGAATATGACTTTACTCAGAGGCGCGCGGGCAGCTTTATAATAATTATAATCCTTTTGCGGATGTTTTGTGATTTGAATACTGTGATTAAGTACTACGGTGACATTTTTAGGAATGCTACTTACCTATTAAATAAGATAAGTAATAACGATCTCGATTAGTAGATTTTTATGTGAATAAATAAAAACCTAGATTTTGAATTTAAAGTACAGTGAGCGGCAAAATATTTACGAATTTACGAAATATGGTTAAAAATATTTCGCATATCAGAAAAAATAAAAAAATACTGACTATTACAGCAAAAAAAACTGAATGCACATCAAAGCGGTGTTTTCATGTGAATTTGGATTTTTTTTTGCTGTGCAAGTGAGCTTAATAGATGGTTATTTTTTTGTTGCGATTTTAAATATTAACCGTAAAAATTCACTTAATTACGATAAATTAACAAAACTAAGCCTGTTGCGAGTTGCGTATAGTAAAAATGCACATGTAAGGAGCGGTATTTGTGCACGAAATCGTCATACAAATGTCATGAGAGCTGTAAGCCCATTAAATTTAGATCTTTAAAATATAACACAGCGCAAACACTTCTTAGGGTTCCATAGCCAAAATGGCAAAAACGGAACCCTTAAAAATTTTTTGAAACATGTCCGTCTGTCCGTCCGTATGTCAAAGCCATTTTTATTATAAAACATATATTACTGAAATTTTATCTAGAGGTGTGTTTCATGTGCCGCTACTTAGTTTTCTGGCTAAATTGCTAAAAAACTTTTAGGGGAGGCACTCCATACATACATATGCCAAACTAAATGTCAAAAATATATTTTTTGTAAATATGAACATGTTGTACGATACGGTTTTAAAAATATTTTATATATATAGAGGATTTTTAAAACTGTTTTATTAAGTCAATATTTTCAGAAATATTTGTTCGAAAGTCTAAATATAATAGGCTCCCCATCTAACTTTTAATCCGTAAGTCTAAAAAATATGAAAAAAACCAAGAAGGCTTAGTACTTAATTTCTACGATAATTATTTCACATAAATATTATCGGTTTATCCGTTTTTCAGTTATCTCCAAGAAACTACTTTCTACGGAACCCTACAATATGCGTGGTCCGATACAAACTTGGCCGGTCCTTTAAAGATATTTGATAGGTAGTATTAACCCTTACTAGTGATTTATTTATTTACTTTGTGTTGATAATTAATATAAAATTTGTATTTATTTCACCGACATAGTAAAGTTTTTTTTAGGGTAGTCAACGCGCATGTGAATCTTCTGGGGTTGCAGGCGTCCATAGGCTTTATAACTGCTTTCCATCAGGTGGGTCGTATGCTTGTTTGCCAGCGTCGTGGTATAAAAGAAAAGCTTTTTTTCCCTTATTCTTACATACATTGAACTCTTAAATATCAGCAATTTTTTATTAGAATCTCAATCAGGCTTTGCTCAGTGATAGTTAGTACACTGAAATTTGGCATGGGTATGTGTTTTAATTACGCCTACAAAGTGGTAAAAGAATAAGTATCTGAAACACATTGTTGGATAGGTCTTTCAAGAAAAATAAGCCTTAAACAACTTTTGGATAAAACGAATACTTTCGTAAATAATAGCTTCGAAAGTAAAACATGCTCTTTGATTTTTGAACCGTGGGTCCAAAAAATTTGGAAAAATTCCTGGAAGTGAGGCCATTGAAATACTTATCACGTATTTTCAATAAAAACTATATGGAATAAAATCGGTTGAGCCGTTTTTGGGTGATGCCTATAGTAAAATAACGTAAGTGCCACAAAACATCTCTTTATAAACTACCTTTTGAATGGATGTATTGTAACAGGCCGGCAACTACGGATCCTTACACTGAGCATAGCCCGACATTCTCTTGGCCGGTTTATATGCAATCCTTTGCAGTTTACTTCGCAATTTCTTGATTTGATAAATTAGTATAAAGTATAACATTAAAAATTTTGTTTCATCTTTTAAAAAAAACGCATATTACATTCGTTTAGAACTCGGAGTTTTTATTAAATTGATTATTAGTCTATTGTATTGCAGTACTAGCAGATTTCCACACTCGACGACTAACGCCTATTTTGCGTGATGCATTAGTCTACTAAAACATAATAATTTTTGTTTTTTCCTCCATTTTAATTTTATTTGTTTTTTACTTGTATTATAATCTAAATAAAATACACTTTTTATACGAACTTACATGAACATGCATGTCATGCATACGAGAACATTATCTTAAAAGATAAAACGTCTATACTTTATAGATTCCGGGAAGACACGTTATGTCCGCATCGCATGAACCCTCTGCAGTTATTTAATCTTTAGGCACAGTAAGTCCGATATTATTGCTCACGGGCCAATCACAAGTATATGTAGTACAAGGGAAGCACGGAGCGACGAGCGACACAGCCTCCTCGTCTCAAAGCTAGCTCACGACTGCCAGCAACGCAGTTTTCGAGCTACCAACGCACGAAATGTGGAATTATGATCAAGTTGTTTAAGAAAATTTAATCAATTTAAATATCCTACGTTGAGTTTGTAGTGTTCTGTAGTACACATTTTTTAGTTCAGCAAAATTAACCGTAAAACGACATTTCGTTACATTTAAATAACGGAGAAACTATACGTTACACGAGTTATTCAAACGTTGACAATATTGTACATGAAATGGTAATTAACATATATTTTTTTCAATTTTTTTGAATGACTCGTTATTGAGATATATCCCTTAGAAAGTAACAGTTTTCGGCCACATTCAGCGCCTAGCGCCTTAAGCTTTTTTAATGTTAATAATCTTATTTGGAGACAAAATTGCTATACCAGTATCAATTAAATATACTTATGTTAAAATTATGAAGACAAGAAAAGACAAAAACATTAAGAAATAAATGAGGCCTCTTCCAATAAAAGTACAAAGCAATATGTGAGAAAGTTCTCGAGAATATTCTCGTAAGAACGTTCCCGAGAACGTTCTCGAAAATTTCCCGAGATAGCAGAGATTTTTGCACTTAGAATATTTTTTTCGGTTTACAATGATCGTGAATATCTTTCAAACACCTTTAGGAAGATGTACAAAAAATAAAAAACCTGAATTTGTGCAGATTTGATGTACTTTCTCGGAAATTCTCGTTACAGAGAACGTTCTCGAGAACTTTCTCGCAACATTCTCTCGTTCGGGAACGTTTTCGAGAACGGCACATCTTTAGGCCTGAAACACGAGCAAAAAATTAAAACGTAGATATTCCTCAAACAATAAAACTCTTGTTCAACAACTCAAAAAAAATGGAGTCTTTAGATTGTCCCTTTTTCATTCAAACTAAATAGTATTTTCAATAATTTCCTTGAAATCCGTCTAATTGACATAGATTGTCAGTTTTGTTACCCTACAAATCCTACAATAATCAATTTTGCAATACATTGCGTGTTCGAATAAACTTTAAAGTGTACTAAAAAATAAATTATTAGTTATTTTTAAAAGTCAAAATTAAAGCTAAAAATTATCTACAAAGTTATAACTAACATTTTCTTTAATTTTGTAGCTAGTTTTTAATTAGTTTTAGGTCATATTTTCTTATATTTTAACTTTGTTAGTTAATAAATATTAATAATCAATATAAAAAAAATATATTTTAAAAGTCCCTGAACAAACGTTGTCTAGTTTGAGGGGTAGAATCAACGTTTAAATTTATTGCTCGTCTTACAGGCCACAACCTGGTAAAATAAAAAATACAAAATTTAAGATTACAGCAACACCGTTTGCCCACTTGCCTACAAAAAATTAAGCATAGTAAAATAACTTAAAAATGGGCAACACATGTAAAAAAGAACTTGTGTTTTCGGAATCACCCACCTGCTGGGGTTGCCGGTGTTTGGGGACGAACACTGAACAGTTGTGCGACCGTTGCTAGGGACAGGTGCGTATACGCACAATATGTAACAAAAAATGTACCGCATCGCCTTTGCGGTTACGTTCAATTTGGGCTACTCATGATCTACTGCATAAGGCTTTTGAAGAATACTTAAGCTTATTTACACTTATAATATGTATACGTAATATATTACTTTAACATTTACATTTACATAGTATAAAACAAAGTCGCTTTCCGCTGTCCGTCTGTCCCTATGTATGCTTAGATCTTTAAAACTACGCAACTAGCGCAACGGATTTTGATGCGGTTTTTTTAATATATAGATTGATTGAAAAGGAAGGATTATATGTATAATACATGCATAATATAGTAGAGAAGAGAAACACTGATAAATTTAGAGGTTTCTAATGTGATATCGTAAATAAACACATTTGTTTGCGCTTACATTGCAAACGCTGGCTGAACCCTACGAGATAGATTAAATTAATGTACTACAGTATTGTACATCTTAAAAAGGTCTACAAAAAAGTCCTTGATGGTATATGTCTATCTCTTAGGGATAATCCACAATAACCATTTTTTATTCCGTGCGCAGCCGGGGCAGGTCGCTAGTATAATTATTATACAGGGTGTTTGGTAACCGGATGCAAAGCCGAAAGTAGGAGATAGCCTAGGTCATGTAGAACATTTTTAGCCATACTTGTCTTAGACAAATGTTATTAGTTTTTTTTTAATTTAAATTTAAAAATTTGTCGGAGAAAACTGCAAAACTTCAGACTAAATCGATAATTAGTACTTTTTTTACTGCAGGTAGATTTTTTTTTGTTTTATTTCGTATTGTGCAATGTCTATCAAACACTAGAAAAGTGATTTCAAACATCTGTGTCTAAAGAAAACAAGTTGACAGCGATTTAAAATTTTAGTTACATGAAAATGTAAACGATTTAAGTGATTTCAAAGTACGAAAAAAAAAACTAAAATAGCCACGAATTTTCAAACCATTTTAAAAACATGCTTGGCTTTTACCCTTTTATTTAAGCTATCAAACACGACTGTAGCTACTGTATCCTTGAAAATAAGCCACCTAAACCAACTGGGTAGCTAAAATGTTTCACTCTACTTGTGATACTTGTGGTAGTTGTGGTGACGAATCTCATTATGATTTTACAATAAAACATTGGTTCTGAATACTAAGTTGGCGTTGACTTGACATTTGACTTGTTTTAAAAGGGTTAAGTGTACTGGACAAAACTACCACATGCAATTTTAACAAACAAAGGCTTGCGGCGGTGAGAGACAAAAGGGACTGATAGCGGCAGGCGGCGGGCGATAAGACAATCATGTCTCAAGCCATTTTATCTTTGAAAATAGGCTACCTGTACTAATAAGAGGGAATGTTTAGGGTAAATTAAAACAAAAGCATAAAAGATAAGTTATTTATTTTTACGATCAACACATTAAAATTACACATCATCGCTCGTTTTCAAAATGTGACCCGCCGTTTCGAATACAAGCACGAGCCCGTCTTCTTACTTCTGTGGTGGTTGTTCCGAATATCATTTCTTCCCTCATCCTTTCGAACGCCGCTTCTATCCTCTCCCTCAGCTCTTCTACGGTATTAATGACCTCTTGTGTGTAGACTAGCTCCTTAGCTCGGCCCCAAACGAAAAAATCCAATGGTGGCAAATCAGGTGACCGAGCGGGCCAAGGGATTCGTCCGCCTCTGCCGATCCAACCGTCCGGGAAACAGTTATCCAGATGCTCCCTTACAGCCAGAGAGTAATGGGCGGGACAACCGTCGTGTTGAAATGTCACTGCACCGGGCAGCTGGTCTTCGTCAATAAGCCTGGGCAAATCGTTTTGTAAAAATTCCAAATAATTTGCCCCATTTAAATTATTTGGCAAAAAATGTGGCCCAATAAGGACTCTGCCGATGATTCCAGCCCACACATTGACAGAAAACCTTCTTTGGAAGGACACTTGCTTTTTCCAATGTGGATTGTTGTTTTTGTCAGCCCATTGGTGTAGGTTATGGAAATTTGTGATCCCCTCCCGGGAAAATTTCGATTCATCGGTCCAAAGAATGCTTCGCAAAAAACGTCGGTCTTCGATATCCGCATTGAGTAAAAATCGGCAGAAGTCCACTCGGCGTGCAGGATCTCCTTCGTCCAAACCTTGAACTCCGATGCCGCGAAAAGGATATTTTCCCTCACGATTCATTGTGGCCCATACTTTCCATGTGGACAAGTTCAGATTACGAGCTACCACTCTGATGCTCGTATTCGGATCCTCTGCAAATGCCTGTAGAACGTCTTCCTCCACTTCAGGGCGATTACGTCCTGGATTCCCTCCATGTTGCACAGCAATACCATTCTCACGTAGCCTTCGGAATGAATTGTAAAACACTCTCACATTAGGCAATCTCCGGTTTGGAAAACGCTCTTGGTACATCCGTCGGGCCATCGCTCCATTACTGTCAGCTTTGCAGTACATGTAGATAATGTCGGCGTATTCTTCGTTCGTAAACTCCATGTTTACAATGAAGAAGTCGTAATTACACGTGAAGGAGCGCCTACGGCAGCTACAACTTGACACGGTAAATTGAGATGAGAGCGGGAAATTAAACCACAATGAACGTCTAATCGCAACTGAAGTTGTAACTAGACTAAATTACTAGTTTTTGCACAAATACTCATGTAGCTAATCAGTTTATCTTTGTCAATAAAGCACAAAACCGATCATCTTTGTTTAACGCCGCTCACCGCCTGCCGCTATCAGTCTCTGTTGTCTCTCACCGCCGCAAGCCTTTGTTTGTTAAAATTGCATGTGGTAGTTTTGTCCAGTACACTTAACCCTTTTAAAACAAGTCAAATGTCAAGTCAACGCCAACTTAGTATTCAGAACCAATGTTTTATTGTAAAATCATAATGAGATTCGTCACCACAACTACCACAAGTATCACAAGTAGAGTGAAACATTTTAGCTACCCAGTTGGTTTAGGTGGCTTATTTTCAAGGATACAGTAGCTACAGTCGTGTTTGATAGCTTAAATAAAAGGGTAAAAGCCAAGCATGTTTTTAAAATGGTTTGAAAATTCGTGGCTATTTTAGTTTTTTTTTTTATCGTACTTTGAAATCACTCAAATCGTTTACATTTTCATGTAACTAAAATTTTAAATCGCTGTCAACTTGTTTTCTTTAGACACAGATGTTTGAAATCACTTTTCTAGTGTTTGATAGACATTGCACAATAAGAAATAAAACAAAAAAAATCTACCTGCAGTAAAAAAAGTACTAATTATCGATTTAGTCTGAAGTTCTGCAGTTTTCTCCGACAAATCTTAAAATTTAAATTAAAAAAAAACTAATAACATTTGTCTAAGACAAGTATGGCTAAAAATGTTCTACATGACCTAGACTATCTCCTACTTTCGGCTTTGCATCCGGTTACCAAACACCCTGTATAAGTTGTATGGAAGAGATCCGTCTGTTCCTTAGTTTCAGCAAGTTTTTGAGTTGTTTTGTTTTGTTGTTTTGTTGAACTGGCACTGATTGTGGACGAAAACAGTTACTTTCTAAGGGATATATCTCCTTAATAGGTCATTAAAAAAAAGTTAATAATTATTCTGTGTAATTGTACACAGAATAATTATTAACTAGAATATTGATTCTCAAGCTTTGATTTATACCTGTGACGTATAGTTTCTCCGTTAATTAAATGTAACAAAATGCCGTTTTACGGCTATGAATCTATATATCTACGAATATATCTACGAATTGGCTCATTAGATTTAAAATATTTTTGAACTAATATAATTTTTTGAATCATGTCGTAAAATTACACTATTCGAGTGCAACAGTATTGTTTTTAGTAGCTTTAACCAGGTGGTCTGTGTTTACGTTCGGATTATAAAAAGTAGTTCCCTACAGCGACAGAAAAGTTGACATTCAGAACGAGACCCTTATGGATACAGTCCAGTGATTCTGATTCTATTGACTTTTGCAACATCTTTGCTAACATTTCGTTAAATTACGATGTTTGGTTTTAATTCCGATAAAGACATTTTAAAGTGTTTTAAATTAAATTAAAATTAAATAAACGTTTATTTCAGGCTATTGCCCATATCGTTATTAGTAAACACAGAATTCATGTTAGTAGTATACAATCTAAATTTACAATTTTCTTAAGAGGCCTTAGTCCCAAAATGCGCGTATTTTGCGAAATGCATCATATTCTTCGGAGGTTATAGCGAAAATGCTTTGTGTTTTTAAATTAACTTTTAATGCATATAATAGTTCGTTCCTTTATCTAGACAGCCATGGGAAAAAAAATACATTTTTGAGAAAAAAACCTGAAAAACATGGCTTCTCTTGGCAGGCCTCTTCAGAGTTTGCAGTTAGACGTCTGGTTTTCTTTTCAGATTACTCAAATAAAGGGAACCTTTCTTATAAAATTTGAATACAATTCAATTCAGTATATCATGTTCAAGACGGCCATGGTATGAAAAATTGAAGATACATCTTGGATAACAGACAAAATACCTTCTGAATATTGCAAATTTTTGATGAAAACAGGTTTACATTAAATTTTTTTCACGGAAGTCCTATAAATATTCTGCCCTAAAAATATAAATATATCAAAGTTCAGCTATAGATCTACCACGAAAAAAAAAACATTACTGTAACGCAAAATTTAAATAAGTGTAATTTTTTTTAAGATGACTCTAAATCGGTTCAAAACTTGACAAAATAAAGGGAACTTTTCTTATAAAATTTGAATACAATTCAATTCAGTATATCATGTTCAAGACGGCCATGGTAAGAAAAATTGAAGATTCATCTTGGATAATAGACAAAATACCTTCTGAATATTGCAAATTTTTTGATGAAAATATGTTCACATTTTTTTTTTTCACGGAATTTCTATAAATATTCTGCCCTAAAAATATAAATATATCAAAGTTCAGCTATAGATCTACCACGAAAAAAAAATCATTACTGTAACGCAAAATTTAAATAAAGTGTAATTTTTTGAAGATGACTCTAAATCGGTTCAAAACTTGACAAAATACATCGCGCCGTCGTCTCTGGCTCAGTATGGAACGAGAGCTCACAGAGGACGGACTTGTGCTAAATCGTCCTACGCGCATTACGTAAGTTTGCCAGCTAGATACACTAAGAGGCCACTAAAACGGGTAACCTTGTATGAAATCCCAACACGTAGTGACCTGTTTCCATTGCCCTATAGTTGCGAGAAGTGCGATTGAATTATAAAGATCCTTGAAATAAAAGATTGAAATATTTACTTTACTTATTATTAAATGATTTTTAATTTGAAAACTAGACAATTTTGTCAATATCGTCATGGTAGTCATTTTCGACTAACACGGATGTGCAGGATTTAAAAATAATGTTTATTTTAAAATCAATGATGGCAGTCATACACTTTATAGTAAAAATCGTTATGGCGAATAAAATAGGACTCAATAAATAAATTTCAATTAAAATTCAACATCAAATAATACATTAAAATTGGTAACAAATTATAAAATCATTAATGGCAGCACCGTGGCGAGAGGTCTTTTTAACTGTCATAATCCACCAATTATGTTTGATCATATTGTATTTTATTGGTTGATTTTGACAGCTGCTATCAAAAAGACCTCTCCCCACGGTGCTGCCATCTAGTGAAAATCTCGATCGTGGAAACCCTCATTAATTAAACCCCGTTTTTCTATGGAGAGACACCGGTACCGGATGCTATAGTCTGGCAAACCATTTCTGTCAGTAGAAACGCGCGGCAAATTCAAAATACGTACATGTGGCAACCCTTTGTGATGAGACACCGTATTTCATGACGAACATTTCAATTCACATTGAATTTGTTTCTAGTGCATTTCACTCTCTCATCTTAAGCGCGAGTGAGATAGCACTCCTGCAACGTTCCCAATTAAATTTAAATTCATTTTTAAGCCATATGTCAATTGCCTCAACCAGATTATCTGTTGCAGTTGATGACAGATCAGACGAAATATATCCGTCTCTTTTTTACACACCGTAAATGTCAAAGGGGCGGAAATACCACCTAAAATTAAAAACATAAAATTTGATGATCATTGCTGCTTTTTTCACTGATTCTTAGTGTTGTCATACTTTTGTTCGCTGTACATTGCTACTGCGTTCGTTGGCTGGCTAGACTATATCTATCGATTCTACTGAATTTTGAAAGAAATTCTTAACATTATATTAAATTATGTAGCTGAGTGTTGGGTTTAAATCCCGATTAACGCATTTATTTTAAAATGTGCCTACATGCAGGTCATAAACTAAAACATATTATTTTTTCCCATGAGGACGGTTTTGTTTGACCTTTATGTTGAGCCCTTATGGATACAGTCCACTGATTCTACTGACTTTTGCAACAACTTTATATACATTTTGTTACATTATACCTAAGAAGCTGAGTGGTTATTTTAAATTGTATGTATTTACATGCAGACTATAATCTTAAACCTGTTACTTTTGACTTTTACGCCAAGCCCTTATAAATAAAATAAATAAATAAATATTATGGGACAATCTCACACAAATCAACCTAGTCCCAAGGTAAGCTCAATAAGGAAATGAAATGAAATGAACACTTAAATACACATAATATCTCAGGAACTAATATAAATAATATCAGTGATAAACACACTAATAAATGCCCTGACTAGGATTCGAACCCGGGACCTTCTGCTTCATAGGCAGGGTCACTATCGACTGGGCTAGGAGGCTTTATTGATCCTATTCTATCCTTACAATCCACCTGAAGGGCGGTTTTTGATATTCGAGCGCTCGAATCTGACATTTTGAACTCTGAATAAAATGATGAAATGATGTTTTTAATTTATTTAAACTATTAATCTCATGCAAAAATAATGGCGTCAAGCTCTTCTGTGCGATTATTTTCGTGCTTAATTTCTTTGAATTCGAGTGCTCGGAAGTCAAAAATCGGCCCCCAGATCCTATTGACTTATTATGTACGAAGTGTTTGACTCGGTAAAGCATTTAGTTTAAAGTACGTCCACGATGCAGGTCACAAACTTAAGCCTGTTATTTTTTCCCACGTGGATGGTTTTGACCTTTATAGCGAGCCCTTATTGATACAGTCCAGTGATTATACCAACTTGTGTAACAACATTGCATTCACAACCGAGCTGTTAAGTTTATTGAGTGTGACAGACGTTGCATACACGTTTCAATTATAGTCGTACATACTTACATAGTATTTAAATCAACAATTCACTCTTAATAGGTATAGTAGTATTTTTTTAAGATATCGGAATCTTACTAAAGAGTTCTAGCTACAATTCCGACATCTTAAAAAATCATACCTTATTTAGGTTGACAGGTTTTTTGAGTTACTAATTGTACCTAATGACTGAATGAACACTAGAATAACAGTTGATTAATTAATTTTTATGTAATTATAAATGGCAAAATAAAACACCGATTCATTTTCAAAGACGATACTATAGATAGCTAGGTACTTCCGCATCACAATAATAATGATATTAAGTTTAATAATAAATAATTTTAAACAAAAAAGAACCGACTTCACTTAGCCAACAGCAAATGCTCGAGCTGCTGTAAAAAGTACTGAAATCACTATAGGTGTGCCTATAATAGTTGAAGAGTTCCCTCGATTTCTCCAGGATCCCATCATCAGATCCTAACCTGGTTACAATGGGACCAACTGTGAAGTATACTCTTTCAAACAAAAAAAGAATTTTCCAAATCGGTCCAGCCGTCTTCGAATAATCGGTGAACAAACATAAAAAAAAAAAAAAAAAAACAAGCAAAAACAAAGATCCCGACGAATTGATAACCTCCTCCTTCGAAATCTTGAAGTCGGTTGAAAAAATCCGGGTGGTAGTATTTTATTTAGCAATTACTGAAATAAGCTACCTAAATTACTTAAAAAATATAAGTTATTTTTTAAGTACGGTTCGGAAATAAGTACCTTACCTATATACCACCCTGCATAATTATTACAGGCGAACCATGTAGGTAGATTGTAGACATACATTAGGACAATACTATATATATACGATGGGCCAACTGTGTAATTTGGCATACAGCATTTTTTTTTTTTCTGTAAACTTTTCAGGGTTTTATTTTATAATCATCGTGTAGAACCATATAGGTTAGGTTATGTTTGTTTTATAACAATCCTGAAATTCTTATAGATAATCTTTCAGATTTAAATTAGGAAATTATTATTATTAATCTATTGATTAATACATTTCCTAATTTAAATCTGAAACTGAGTACTTATTAGTACTAATGTAATGTAATTTGACATGTAATAATTTAAATATTATAAATAAATGACTATGAAATAAAACAATTAAAAACGGATTTTATCGCGTGTATTGAGTTTAAATTACATCCCGACGTTTCAAACACTTTACAGCGTTCGTGGTCAACGGGTCGACTGAGGAAAAATGTACAATTACCTCCGTTCAAAAACTATCTCAATATGCAAACCTACCCACATATTAAATATTAAACAAATTTAGTGTTTGCACATGCCGGAGGGGCCTTTATAAAAACAAATTATTTTTTATTACAAAACAAATTATTAAACAAATTATTTTATTATTATTAATTATTGTTTTCATTTTTATTTTTAATTTTTTTAAATTAGTATTAAATTATTATTAGTGTTCACACTGTCCACCATTATGGTCTCACAGTCCTATGTCTAGCTTGCTCCTTAACCAAATGAATAACTGGATCCCAAGCTGGTGGTACCGAAAAACCACCCTCTCTGTTGAAATTTGGATATTTTTTAATCTCGATTGCCTCTCGCAACATCCGGGGAATGTATCGTTTCTCCTTGACGAGGACTTGCGGTTTGTCAAATTTAACTGAGTGGTTGGGTCTATCCATGACATGCTCACAGACTGCTGACCTTGGTCGACGGTGCTTTACATCGGCTATATGTTCCTTTACCCGAGTAGAGATGCTCCGCTTAGTCTGGCCTACATATGATAGACCACATTCACATTCCAGCCTGTAGACCCCTGCACTCTGTAGAGGAGTAGCCGACTTCACTGACCTCAGGAACTGTGACAACTTCTTCATTGGCTTAAAGTAAGTTTTTATAGAAGCACGTTTCAAGATGTTGCCAATCCTGTCAGTGACTCCTCGGACAAAAGGCAAGACGGCAGGCCGGCGCTCAACTGTAGGAATCTTCATCCGAGCTTTCTGATTGAGCCGTGGAATCTTGAGCCCGTTCGCTTGAAGTGCATCCTTGGCATGCCGGAGTTCCGCCGCCAGGTGCTGCTCATCACATATCCTCTGGGCTCTCTGAAACAAAGACTTGCCTACAGTAGCTAGCTGACTGGGGTGGTGGTGTGATCTACCATTCAAATATCTATTTGTATATCTATTTGTATGTGTAGGTTTCCTATACATACAAATAGTTTGGGGTGGTATAGGAAACCTACACATACAAATAGATATTTGAATGGTAGATCACACCACCACCCCAGTCAGCTAGCTACTGTAGGCAAGTCTTTGTTTCAGAGAGCCCAGAGGATATGTGATGAGCAGCACCTGGCGGCGGAACTCCGGCATGCCAAGGATGCACTTCAAGCGAACGGGCTCAAGATTCCACGGCTCAATCAGAAAGCTCGGATGAAGATTCCTACAGTTGAGCGCCGGCCTGCCGTCTTGCCTTTTGTCCGAGGAGTCACTGACAGGATTGGCAACATCTTGAAACGTGCTTCTATAAAAACTTACTTTAAGCCAATGAAGAAGATGTCACAGTTCCTGAGGTCAGTGAAGTCGGCTACTCCTCTACAGAGTGCAGGGGTCTACAGGCTGGAATGTGAATGTGGTCTATCATATGTAGGCCAGACTAAGCGGAGCATCTCTACTCGGGTAAAGGAACATATAGCCGATGTAAAGCACCGTCGACCAAGGTCAGCAGTCTGTGAGCATGTCATGGATAGACCCAACCACTCAGTTAAATTTGACAAACCGCAAGTCCTCGTCAAGGAGAAACGATACATTCCCCGGATGTTGCGAGAGGCAATCGAGATTAAAAAATATCCAAATTTCAACAGAGAGGATGGTTTTTCGGTACCACCAGCTTGGGATCCAGTTATTCATTTGGTTAAGGAGCAAGCTAGACATAGGACTGTGAGACCATAATGGTGGACAGTGTGGACACTAATAATAATTTAATACTAATCTAAAAAAATTAAAAATTAAAATGAAAATAATAATTAATAATAATAAAATAATTTGTTTAATAATTTGTTTTGTAATAAAAAATAATTTGTTTTTATAAAGGCCCCTCCGGCATGTGCAAATACTAAATTTGTTTAATATTTAATATGTGGGTAGGTTTGCATATTGAGATAGTTTTTGAACGGAGGTAATTGTACATTTTTCCTCAGTCGACCCGTTGACCACGAACGCTGTAAAGTGTTTGAAACGTCGGGATGTAATTTAAACTCAATACACGCGATAAAATCCGTTTTTAATTGTTTTATTTCATGAATAACTATCGCGGCAACCGAAGACAATATTAAATGACTATGACTAAAAAGGCAGTGTGCCAAATGACACAGTTGGCAAAGGAAATAGTTTGGGAAGCGTTATTCGGCGTAAAGGCAGAGAATCATATACGTTAGCGTTAACAAGTAGGTAGATACAGTCACCGGCAATAGTATCTTCCTACACGAAGGCCGCAAAAATATGTGACACGATCTTATGGCCCTACAAATACAAGCGTGTCACATATTTTTGCGGCCTTCGTGTAGGAAGATACTATTGCCGGTGACTGTACTTATAATGCGAGATATTGATTCTTCTTCTTTTTTATCGTGCCATATCCTAACAACGGATGTCGGCGAGCTTGATAAATTGAACTATAATTCTATATTTCCAGGTATTAAATAATGGATTTTCGGATATACTTGTCTACGTGAACTAAGAAGAAAACCAGAACAAAATGGCGGAGAACGAAGGACCGGTGGTCGTGGAAGACTTGCCGATCTCATTTCAGGTAAATTTTCTAAGTCATCATCCTTCTTTTTATAAAGGGTAGGCAACGTGCATGTGATACCTCTGGAGCTGCAGGCGTCAATAGGCTACGGTAGCTTGCATGCTAACATGCGGACTGTATGCTTGTTTGCCACTGTCGTGGTATAAAAAAAGTGTATCCATCCACTGCTAAGTATTTAGTACAGGCCTCTTAATTACGCCAATGTCCTTGGTCAATAATATAGGAAAGGCAGACAGGCTAAGCAGCCTGATGGTAAGCAGTTACCGTAGCTTATGGGCGCCTGTAACCCCAGAGGATTCAAATGCGCGTTGCCTACCCTTTAGGAATATAAACTACTTTTTTAAGAACCTCATACTGTAGCCCGCTGAGAAAAACTCGGCAGGGAGTTCATTCCACAGACGCAGCGTCCGTGGGGGGTATTCCTCTTAAACCGTACTGTGCGCGGCCCATAGGCTCCAGGGTGTGAGGATGAACACCCTACAGGCGGCGAGCGGAGCGGTGATAAAAAGCTGC
The DNA here is from genome assembly GCA_947086415.1 of Pammene aurita. Taxonomy (NCBI): domain Eukaryota; kingdom Metazoa; phylum Arthropoda; class Insecta; order Lepidoptera; family Tortricidae; genus Pammene; species Pammene aurita. Next base: position 7,927,100 of record OX352312.1, read on the forward strand.
CATGGGCATCATATCAATCAGTTCTTCAGAGCACAACCTATTGTACAAGCGATAGAACACACATAAGGAGGCAAAGTTTTCCTTTAGACTCAAAGGTTCAATATCGCTCGTGAGTTTGGGATCGTCGACGATCCGCACAGCGTGCCTTTACAGCGAGTCAAAGGGCCCAAGCTGGTATCCAGGTGCTCCCACCCAAAGGTGACAACAGTACTCCATGTGGGGTCTGATTTGCGACTTGTATAGAAGCAGTCTCTACCCCGGAGTGAAGTAGACAGAGAAAACATATACCATAGGCATCCAGCGGGCGCCACAGTTATACATAAATATAGCCAATATGATGCTCATTGAGCTGTGGCCATAACTAACGCATTTCTCCAAACACTGATCACGTAGTTACACGATCAATCATGCAATCAATAATTATTACTGATAATCACTTTCCAGCAGGAAATCCTACCTATATCTTTTGATAGTGTTACTTGTACGTTAGGTGTTGCAATAAGAAACTTTAAAAAAACATTTTCACTTTACTGAAACGGAATTTCAAAAATCAAACCGACTGACCTGACCTCATCTTAACACATAGACATTGACACCCGATGGTCTTCAAATCGACTTTACTTAAACAGTTTTTTAGCTATAACTACTTGTTTTGGGAAAGTAAAAAAAATGTATGCAAATATTCATTATATTTGGAAGAACTTTGTTAATTCCCATACACGATTGGACGAAATCGGCTCGATAGAAAATAATTCCAAAGTTACATTTTAAAATTAGCTTTAAACAGTTTTATGTCTTTAGTTTCTTGACTTATACGTCTACAATTAAGAACAAAATTCCACCACACTAATACTAAAAGCTTGGTTATTTTATATTTCTCATCATTTTGCAAAATTTGCAATGAGCTCCCATAACAATCGTAACACAGTGTTTCTCTTTCACTCGCGCTGTAAAAGATAGGGATCGAATTTAGCTGTTGTCGGCCCCTTAAAATTACCCTGGTAATGTAAGGGTTACCTAGAACTAGCCTAGCGATCGTAATGGCTACCCAGGGGGCTTAACCAAGATGACAATCGTTTGCAGAAAACGAATCAAACGCTATCCATCTCTCTATCGCACTAATATGGAAGAGTGAGCTAGAGCATGTAGCGTTTCGTTTCGTTTTCTGCAAACGATTGTCATCTTGGCTACAGGGCCATGTGAGCCAATCATTCACCAGAGCGGAACCATGTCTAAATTAGCGTTTACGCGCTTTTGAACTTATGGTACGTTATTTTTAATAGGTATAAAGTATGACACGGTACTGTGGCGCTCGTATGAATGAGCTAGGCGCTTGATGTTGCGTTATAACACGGCACAAGTGTTATAACGCAGAATATAGTGTGCCTACGTATCTAATAGTACATTACTTACCAAGGACTGTAAAAGAAAGAAAGCCCGAAATCACTGGTATTTGTAACCCGAGCCGCAGGCGAAGGTTGTAATATGCGATAGAGGGCTTTCTTTTTTACAGCCCGTGGTGAGTACACAATTTTACGTCTCCACCTGGCCATAATGCGAGTTTTACCGTACGCGTAGCGTGTGATAAAACTCATATTATGCCCAGGGGTGACGTAAAGTATGTTATATCTACATTAATAGTTTATGCCTACTGCCTAATATTAGTAGTTTATGTAACTACATAATGAAAGGCATTAAAATACGAGTGTGGTTTTATGAAATGAACGAAGTGAATTTCATAATAATATCATACGAGTGTTCCATACACTGCTTTATCTACAGACATATTATAAATCCTCAATGACGTGTTCGGGAACCATTACAATGACCGCCATTGCACCGCCATGGCCAACTGACTTGTGCGGTTGGTCGGGGAGGAGGACATCCATTCCATCTAGCTTTCCATCACGAGGTCACAGCTTCACACTAATCTGCACACATTTGTACCTGGGATACACGGTTAGATCTAATATATCATGCATGGTGACGTCACATCCGGCCACACATTATGGCGGCCATGGTCCAATTACGTTGCAATTCATGGTACAGTTCAGTATAAATTATTTATGGGATAAAAGATGTACTTGCGATTGCTTATTATTATTTTATTTGTCAGTATGTAGCGAGAATGACACCAATTCGAGAGCTAAGGAGAGGTGGGCCGAAGCTTATGTTTAAAATATTTAAGCATTCAACCCGGAGTGGCCATGTCTGTCATTTTCAATACAAAAAAAGTCTGCCGATTTTTGCGGTGTGAGGAGAACTTAAAATGTATGGCTATTCGTACGTAACGTAAAAATAGCCACGTCAGATAAATGACAGTCCATCTAAATATATAAAAGAAGAAACTGACTGATTGACTGACTGACTGACTGACATATCAACGCACAGCCCAAACCGCTGGTTCTAGAGATTCCAAATTTGGCACGTAGGTTCCTTGTAAGGTCTAGGGGTGCACTAAGAAAGGATTTTTCAAAATTCACCCCCTAAGGGGGTAAAATGGGGGTCCAAAGTTTGTATGGCGAAACAAGATTTGTTAGACTATTTTATTCGAAACTTCACAGGAGTATTCCTAACGATAAATGAGTAAACACGTGTTTCAGGTTTTTTGAAAATTCAACCCCTAAAAGGGGAAAATGTGGTACATACAAACATACCAGTCTAACTGAGAACCTCCTTTTTGAGTACTTATAGTACGCGGGCGAAGCCGCGGGAAAATGCTAGTACAATATATGACGTAATGTATGACCGCCGGTCATATGTTTTCGGCAGAGGGGAACGCCTGTCAATGGCGACTCCGGTTGGTTGAATGCTCTAAGTTTAAAATAGTTAACTTAACGAAGTACTCGTCTTCGAATCATTTGCAATAGATGACAAAAAAATATCGACCCGATTCACCTTAAAAAAATATTTACTCCAAAATTCATAAAAGTTTCAACGTCTATTTGATACGCATCTTCAATCTGTACCTTGTGAATTTTGATACCAAAAAACGCTTAAACTTCATTTAAATTCATCAGCCATTCCATGAACAAAGGATCCAAAACAGATACTATCATGAAATAAAATATTTTGCTAAAAATACCATGTTAACCCATTGATTTATACAAAAAGGGAGATACGGTACCAGGCGCTCGATTGTGTGCCATCAAATATAGGTTCCGGGACCTATATTGAATTAGTCGTGTGGCAGAGTCTCTCAGTCACACTATGTGCAATGCGCAAAATATGGAGGTCTCGCTTGCATACCCGTGTTAACTATATAGGTTTACCTCTTTTGCCCATGATACACATGCATTATAGCGGTGTGTAGCATTTTACAAGTGTGCAGGTGCTGGACCACATTTCAGTTTTGTTTGCTATCAACGTCACTCATCTTCCTTTTTGTTTATGTCTATGTGTTAACCTACTTTTAGTTCTTTGACCGCCAAGTATCGGATGGAAAACTCGTGCAAGACAAACCGGTTATATTTTGGACGTGATATCACGCGCTGGCGCTGAGGGCACGACTTTCCGTGCGCGTGATTTGACGTCTTTGGCGGTCAAAGTGTTAATTACATATGCAAACAAGACCATATTATAGAGCCCTATTTGTACATATAACAATCACACATATCCCTTATGTACCTACTACATAATTAGAACACCGTTTTACACATAATAAAATAACCTAGTAAAGATATAAATAAAAAAATGCAATTATTGTAATTTTTATTTTTGAAGTTTTTGTAATTTTTGACATTTCGCCTTTTTTGACTTTTTTTGCCTGTTTTTACTTTTTAGACTTTTTTTTACGTTATTGACTTTTAGACTTCACTTTGTCACTTCACTTCACTTCACTTTATTCTATTCTATTTAATTATCCCCTCAGCTGTGGGAGATTAATATGGCCGCTCCGCTTCGTCTGTGGCAGCCTGCGGGGTCTGCCCCACAGACAGGGTTTCCAGGTCCAAATGCAGGTGGAAAATTGTGATTAATTCCGTTCTTTACAATGTTACAGTCTATAATTTGTATTTTTTCTGCTCTTTATTAAATTATCTAAGTGGAGCTTGAAATTACGACCATAAAACTAGCATCAAATAACTGTACAGGTGGGTTCATTATAAGGGTACCGAAAGTTATCTCTTATTTTCGATAATAATTAAAAAATAAACGGTTTTGAGGCTTATCTGTTGCTTTAATAATGTACATAATGTAATTATATACATAATAAAATCATAAAATGCCAGGCTCATTAATAAAATGTTTAATATACACCATTTGAAAACTTTATTGAAATGATGTCTGCCCTAGAAATGGCGTACGTAAGTGGGTTTCGAATTACATGCATTGTGGAGTGCTAGCTACCCTAGGTATTAAATTTATAGAGAAGCAAGAAACTAAAGTTGTCAACGATCTGTGGCCAAAGCAATACTATTGCAGGTGTAGTAGTTATAAGGTAAGAGATGTTTAAAAAATGCATTTATTTATTCATGCAAAATGATTGCCCACAAAATGTTGAAAAATCTCAGCAACCAGCAGCCTTGATCCAAACCAATTCAGTTTCCCAGGATATTAATAAAACAGACTTAAATACAAAATAACTGCACTTGCTCCTATTGAACAAAAAACACCTAAAAACTTGATCTGAAAACAAGACAAATATAGACCTAATCACATATATATGGTTTGATTAATATGGACATACCTAGATCGTGAAAGTCTGGCATTAAAGGGATATTTCCAAATGTGTGAAGAGTAACACGTTTGTTTTTAGAATATTTGTATTATTATCTGACATAAATCTATAAATATTATAAAAAGAAACACTTAATCTGTTAGTAAGGTCTCAGACTACTTTTACAAGTCTAGATACGAAAAATATATAAATAAATTAACAAAAAACGTCGATGCAACTGACAGCATAAATCTCACAGCAAAAGACAAGTAACAAAAGGATATCTATGCCTTTGAGATTTTGATCCACATGATTAAAACCTGCTTCTTAGTAAGTGGAATGTCCATGATATGCAAACGTGCGTTAGTAACATGACTGCGCCGTCTGTGGCGACAGCCTCGCAGGTTCTCGTCTAGTCTGTGGCGACAGCCTTGCAGGTTCTCGGCCAGTCTGTGGCGAAGCCCGAGAGGTCAGGTGCCGGCCGTTATTCAGTTTGTGAACTATTTATCACTTTAAACAGATTTTAAACTAATTTCATTGTATTTAATAAAATATATATGAACTACGTCATATAATGATTGTTTTGAGACACAGTAAAACATAAAAAAATAACAAGAAATCGAGCATGAAAGTTCCGGCTATGACTTAGCATGTTGTTTTCTTCACAGGTTTAACACCGAAATTACTCAAAAAACACACTCAAACATAATAATAACAAAAGTTTACATATATTTCCCCAGATTTCCAAAGGTTTCACCATAAAAATCAACAATTTTAACTTAAACACACGTAATAACTCACTCGCCCAAGTGGCTGTTTTTGACTGACGAAATTTAACGTATTTTTCCTCCGTTGAACATTCAAATGTTCGCTTGCTAGCTGTCTTGCTTCGTTCACTCCACGACGAAATAAATTAGAGTGAGGCAAACATACGTTTCACTGATAGATAACAACAAGTCTAAACGCGAATGCAGCGAACCTGGCAGGTCGAGCCACAGATTAACCGCCATTTTCATGACCACCTGAGAGGCGCTCCCACAGCTGAGGGGTTATAGTTCATTTCACATGTTTCTCAATCGTATGGCTTTGTTTTTCGTGACGGTCACGTAACTTTTTTTCGCCTAGCCCCCAACCGTCCGATAAGAAACTTAGAAGACACTCTTAGACAAATCAACCTTGTAGACCGGGCTCTCAGTGAAGTTCCGTTTGCAAAAATTGCGGACCTCATTCTGACTTCTGATATATAACTAGTTATTGTATAGATCCCAGACATCCAATTAACAGATGTTGCCAACCAGTTTTGTGGTCCCCCTCCCCCCCCCCCCCCTCCACACAAATATTATTAGTAAATAATTTTAAACAAAAAAGAACCGACTTCACTTAGCATCCACCTTTCCAACAGCAAATGCTCGAGCTGCTGTAAAAAATACTCAAATCACTATAGTGTGCCTATAATAGTTGAAGAGTTCCCTCGATTTCTCCAGGATCCCATCATCAGATCCTGACCTGGTTACAATGGGACCAACTGTGAAGTATACTCTTTCAAATGAAAAAAGAATTTTTCAAATCGGTCCAGCCGTTTTCGAATAATCGGTGAACATACATTTAAAAAAAAAATTGCAAAAACAAAGATCCCGACGAATTGATAACCTCCTCCTTCGAAATCTTGAAGTCGGTTGATTACAAAGATTTTTGGTTTTAATTATGAGTGCCTATATGTGTCATAAATAAAATACAAGCCAGTACACCAATAGAAAACTTTTATTTAATGAAATATTACGAAATTTACGAAAAAATTGCTTACAGATGCAAGAAACAATTTGATTTTATTACAAGTTTTTTTGTACCTATGCGACTTGTGGTGTCGCAGCCAGTTAAAGGGTGCACCCCAGGTAAAATATCACATATATTTTCGCCAAGAGTTCGTGCATGTATGCATGGGGGGGGGGGGGGGGGGGGGGGGACTGAATGACAAAGGACCGTGAGCGCGCGCGGCAACATGGATTTTTATAATGTCGAGGGTATCAGGTAGACGAATCACAAAGCATTTCGCGGTCCGCTATTTTTGCAAACGAACATTTCATTGGAGCCTGCTCTATAGTCCCACAATAAGCTCAATAAGGATTTGTGTTGTGGGTACCAGGCGACGATAATCTAATAGACAAACGTAGATAAATAGGTAGTTAAATAGATAGAAAACATCCTCTTTTTACTTTAATCAAAGGAAAACATCCATAACCTCGGAAATACCCGTGATAAATATCATTAGCAACCATGGCCACTGCATGAAACCTTTGTCGGAAATAAAAGGTATTCGCGAAATCGTTCGTGTCATAATTTTATTTTGCACTGAAAGAGAACCTTTATCACGCGAGCCCGACTCGCACTTGACCGTTTTTGCACCTAAACGCTGCAAATGCACCACAAAACAGCTACGCGCTTAGCATACTTATTACACACAATGCGACCGTTAGGCGACAATAGAAAGCAAGTCGTGTGTGCAGTCCCATTTTCGGTCTATGTTGGATAAATACTACCGCAATGTTTTGGTTGTAGTAAATTAGAGGTTCAACCATAGACATATATAATTTTAAACAAAAAAGAACCGACTTCACTTAGCATCCACCTTTACAACAGCAAATGCTCGAGCTGCTGTAAAAATACTCAAATCACTATAGGTGTGCCTATAATAGTTGAAGAGTTCCCTCGATTTCTCCAGGATCCCATCATCAGATCCTGACCTGGTTACAATGGGACCAACTGTGAAGTATACTCTTTCAAACAAAAAAGAATTTTCCAAATCGGTCCAGCCGTCTTCGAATAATCGGTAATCGTATGTATGTTCATAAAAATAAAAAATAGCAAAGACAAAGATCTCGACGAATTGATAACCTCCTACTTCGAAATCTTGAAGTCGGTTGAAAATAGGAAGATGTGGTCTCAAGCCGCGGTGTAGTGCACACACACTCACTTTTGACGTTTAAACCAATCACCGCTCGTCCACGAGTTGTATATGTGTGCGTGTCGCGCGTAAACACAAGGAAATCGGCTTATTATGGAATCACAATTTTATCTTCACTATCGTCTTCACGGCACCGCGTCTTCTTATTTTCAACCGACTTCAAGATTTCGAAGGAGGAGGTTATCAATCCGTCGGGATCTTTGTTTTTTTTGCTATTTTTTTTATGTATGTTCACCGATTATTCGAAGACGGCTGGACCGATTTGGAATATTATTTTTTTTGTTTGAAAGAGTATACTTCACAGTTGGTCCTATTGAAACCAGGTTAGGATCTGATGTTGGGATCCTGGAGAAATTGAGGGAACTCTTCAACTATTATATGAAGTCGGCTCTTTTTTGTTTAAAATTATGTTGATCCTCATATATTTATTTATTTATTTAACCTTTATTGCACAAAAGAAAAACTTTAAGTACAAAAGGCGGACTTAATGCTATGAGGCATTCTCTACCAGTCAACCTTAAGGCAAAGCAGAGAGATTGGGGGCGGTGCTACTAATCCATACTAATATTATAAATGGGAAAGTGTATGTGTGTGTTTGTTTGTCCGTCTTTCACGGCAAAACGGGGCGACGAATTGACGTGATTTTTTAAGTGAAGATAGTTGAAGGGATGGAGAGTGACATAGGCTACTTTTTGTCTCTTTCTAACCCCCCACTTCCCTAAAATGGGGGGTGGAAGTTTGTATGGTTTGTTACCCCGAATTTAACGCGAGCGAAGCCGCGGGAAAAAGCTAGTAATAAATAAAAGACAAATACATAGATACACAGATACTCATTGGTGTTATTGTAATGTTCCAGGTGAAATACCTCGGGCAGAGCGATGCGCGGGGTCTGTGGGGCATCAAGCATACCAGGAAGCCAGTGGACCTGATGGTGGCTGCCGCCAAGGCACTACCACCTGGTAAGTACACTCCATCGAGATTTAACATAGAGAATTAAAAAGCACTCACTCCATACCACTGGTTATTAACCTGATAGCTTGACGTATGAATAAAATTTTATAATTGAAAGAAAAATGGAAAAATTCACTGCGTCGAGCAAGATTCGAACTTGCGACCTTTCGGAACACCGGTCCGACCGCTCTGACTAACTAAGCCATCGACGCTTACTCAACCACGATGAATCTTTCCATCAGTTCCTTCATTGCTTACGTCAGAGGGTGACGTGTAGCGACATTTTTTTGGCCTTTTAGAAGGCTAGGCTACTAAGGAACTGACTCCCTCACTGTAGCCTTTTCTACTTCTCGAGGTCGATAGTTTTCAGAAGGAACAAATATGTATAGAATTTTGCAATTTAATCAATAAATACTATTTAAATTATTAACTACTAGAGTCCGCCTCGAACTCAGAACTCGCGATTTCCTTGCAAACGAGATGACCAATATAACAAGATCCATATGATGATTTTTTCGCGCCTTCTAGCTCTATAACCCCTTGGTCGATCCTGCTCATATACGAACTATTAAATTATATATATCTCTGCTACAACCCCAACAAATTTCATGATGATCAGAAAAGCGGTACTAAAGTAATCGCGGAACAAACTCTCAAAATGCCGAGACGTCCCACTAGCCAGAAGTTGTTTGTAAGATTTGCTTCGCTTACGCTCCGCTCGTTCGATGAATAAAATCGGTTTTAAATACTGTATAAACTAGTAGTCCGCCTCGAACTCAGAACTCGCGATTTACTTGCAAACAAGCTTGTGACCCATGTGATGATTTTTTTCGCGCCTTCTAGCTCCATAACCCATTGAGCGATCCTGCTCATATACGAACTCTCAAATTATATTGATCTCTGCTACAACCCCAACAAATTTCATAAAGATCAGAAAAACGTTACTAAAGTTATCGCGGAACAAACTCTCAAAATCAAAATGCCATCGAAATGCTGAAACGTCCCAGTAGCCGAAGTTGTTTGTAAGAACTCACTTCGCTCGTTCGATCATTTTCGACAAATAAATAGTCAAATAGATTCAATTAAAGTCACATTTCATCCTCCACACAATAATGAGACCGTTAACTTTAGTTGTAAACACAAAGATAATTGAATTAGAAAATAATTTTAAACAAAAGAACCGACTTCACTCAGCATCCGACTTTCCAAAAGCAAATGCTCGAGCTGCTGTAAAAAATACTCATATCACTATAGGTGTGCCTATAATAATTAAAGAGTTCCCTCGATTTCTCCAAGATTCCATTATCAGATCCTGGCCTGGTTACAATGGGACTAACTGTGAAGTATACTCTTTCAAACAAAAAAGATTATTCCACATCGGTCAAGCCATCTTCGAATAATCGGTGAACATACATTAAAAAAAAATAGAAAAAAAAAATCCGGAGAATTGATAACCTCCTCCTTCAAAATCTTGAAGTCATTTGAAAACACGCACTAATCAATCAAAATTTCAATAATTTTCAGGTCAAATTCTTCCCATCGTTAAACTGGTCATCACTGTTGACGGCGTCCATCTTGAAAGCATCCACCACGGACCAAAGCACGACTTCGAGCACATGTCCGTGTTCTTCAACATTGAGTCCATCTCGTATGGAGTCCAGGACCTGGTGTATACCAGAGTATTCTCCATGATCATTGTTAAAGACAACGCTGATGTGAAGGGCTTGAATCCGTTTGAGTGTCACGCGTTTGTCTGCGAATCCAGGTAAGATAGGTTACTTAATAACACTTGTAAACTTACCCAGTCACTCACGTTGTCACTCACTCGGTAACGCACTCGGTCACGCACTCAGTCACTCGCACGGCGACTCAGATGGTCACTCACACTGCTCGTTCAATAACTTGTATTTGTCAAATACCTGCTACCCACCTAGAACTTACTAAGTTACTAAACACTTACGATAAAAAAATAAAGGCTCGTTTATTTTCAGAAATGCTGCAAGGCGGCTGACGTACGCACTGGCAGCTGCTTTCCAGGACTATTCCAGAAGGGTGAAGGAAATGCAAACCACTCCAGGTAAACTGCATTACAATAACCTTATGCCCTGATCTAAAAATCATCACTCAGCTGTGAAGCGGGAAGTTAATAGCATTTTACTCCCAGTTATAGCTTTTTCTTCTTGTCTCTGTTCTTAGTCTTGCTAAAATGGCGGACGAATCTGTAATTTTGCCGTAGCCCGTATTTCAGATTGATTTCGCTTATACGTACGTACTTACATTTTAATTTTTCTTCGGAAGTATTTTGAAGTACAGCTGCCGTTGCATTGGTGGGTTGAGGAGCGACAACCGTTTAACCACTTAAAAAAACTTTTTACAAAAAATGATAAACCGACTTCAAAAAGGATAAAATAAATTATTATATTATTTATATGATATGTTTGAAGTCGGTGCCAAGCCAAAAAGTTACAATACCGGTCAAATCAGCTTCAAGTCTGAAAATCACAAAACAGTTAATACGAACGAGGCGTATGTGTTCAGTGAATTGTTCTTCATACTATAGAACTAATTCTGGTATTGACTGAACGTAGGTTTTCATTCTAGTACAGAAAGAAAGTATAATCATGCGTCTTATGATGTTTGTTAATAAACTTGTTTACTAGTTGTCGGACTAACCATATCTTGAACGGAGCCCATGCTTCGGTTTGAATTATTTATTCTACTTCATCTAAGGTGTTTTATCGAAGTGTAAAAGAATTCAATGGCTAGATTGATTTTTCTATAGTCAGACACACTGGGTGTGTGGGTCACACCTTTTCAGTAGAAAAAGGCACGATATTTAAATTTTCTATGGTTGACCATACGTGTTTTTTATTTTTATTTGCCGCCTTTTTCTGATTATTAACAAAGTAGACGTGTATCAGAGAATATATACATAGGTACCACATTTCATCAAAATTGTATTAGTAGTTTAGACGTGAAAATGTAACAGATAGATTCACATTCACCTTTTCAATATAAGTAGGTATCGGTATGTTTTGTGATTTTCAGACTTGAAGCTGATTTGACCGGTATTGTAACTTTTTGGCTTGGCACCGACTTCAAACATATCAGTTTGTAACGCATATAAATAATATAATAATTTATTTTATCCTTTTTGAAGTCGGTTTATCTTTTTTTTGTAAAAAGTTTTTATTTTACCATTTTTAGTGGTTATATAATTATCATAATCGGACAACGGATCTCGCATTAATTGGTGAAGATATATAAGAAAAAGTTCATTATACGTAACTCAATGTAAGGAAAGTTCCACTTATCATATGTGGTCTTCATAATTAGGTCCACTCCATCAAATTAGTGGTTTTCGAGAGGAAATGCTTGAGTTGCTTAAAAAAACAACCAAATCACCATACATGTGCCTTTAAAAATTGAGGAGTTCCCTTAATTCGTCATGGATCCCATTATCAGAACAGCACCAGATTAATGTGGAACCATCTCAGAGGTAGTTACTTTCAGACAAAAAAATAATTCCTGAAATTGGATCACGGGTCTCGGAGTAATCGCTGAACATCCCACGTTTAAAAAATCATCATCATTATCATCAAAACAATTATCATCATGACGTTCACATCATCAAATTGGTGGTTTCCGAGAGAAAACCCTCGAGTTGCTTAAGAAAACACCCAAATCACCATACATATGCCTTTAAAAATTGAGGAGTTCCCTCAATTCCTCATAGATCCCATCATCAGAACAGCACCAGATTAATTTGGGACCACCTTGGAAGTACATCCTTTCAAACATAAAAAGAATTATTCAAATCGGACCACGGGTCTCGGAGTAATCGCTGAACATCCTAAATTTAAAAAAATCATCATCATTATCATAAAAACAATCATCATTATCAGGCTTCATCAAATTGGTGGTTTTCGAGAGAAAACTCTCGAGTTGCTTAAGAAAACACCCAAATCACCATACATGTGCCTTTAAAAATTGAGGAGTTCTCTCAATTCCTCATGGATTTCATCATCAGAACAGCACCAGATTAATTTGGGACTACCTTGGAAGTAAATCCTTTCAAACATAAAAATAATTATTCAAATCGGACCACGGGTCTCGGAGTAATCGCTGAACATCCTAAATTAAAAAAAATCATCATCATTATCATAAAAACAATCATCATTATCTGGTCCACATCATCAAATTGGTTGGTTCCGAGAGAAAACCCTCGAGTTGCTTAAGAAAACACCCAAATCGCCATACATATGCCTTTAAAAATTGAGGAGTTCCCTCAATTCCTCATAGATTCCATCATCAGAACAGCACCAGATTAATATGGGACCACCTTGGAAGTAGACCCTTTCAAACAAAAAAAGAACTATTCAAATCGGACCACGCGTCTCAGAGTAATCGGTGAACATACATAAAAAAAAATGCCCAAACCGAATACAGAACCTCCTCCTTCTATGAAATTGAAGTCGGTTAAAAATGGTCATCACGACCTGCGGGTACCGCGAACGACAAAAATCGAAATTTCGTTATCTTCGTCTCTATCGCTCTTGCATAAGCGAAAGATAGTGATACAAATAGACGATCGAACGAACAATGTGTTTCACGGTTATAGCCCTGAATAAGTCTTTGTCAGATAGTCGAGGCTACATTATACATCGCCTTTAACAAGAAGTTGTTAAAGGCGATGTAGTTGTGAAGACAAGTTATCGCCTTGGACGCGATTGGGCATGAATTTTACTTCTGGCTTTTATGGTCCAATAAGGGTTTCCCCACATCTATCGACGCAGATTCAGCAAAATCCGGTGGAAAAAATCTTTATGTCCACGCAATAAGAGCTAACACGGAGCACGAGCCACGGTTCGGCTCGAATCGGCTTGGCCGACGCCTGCCGACGCATCGACGTCTTTTTCGCTCGTATTGCGTAGGCATAAAGCTTTTTTCTATCGGCTATTGCCGGTTCTACGCCGATAGGTGTGGGAAAACCCTTACAGAAAGGTACGTTGTTAACGGGGGTGGCATAATCACTGTGTGATAAAACCCCTTTGTAAATTAAATAAAGATAAAAAAAGAAAGGTACGTATTAACAATTACATTGTATTTTTCAGAACTGGACGAAAGGCCACCCAGTCTAAAGAAGAGATTCGCTATCGACCTACGGACACCAGAAGAAATTGAGGCCGACTTGGAAACCGAAGCTTAAATGTGTTTAAAAATTGTGGCTGTTTAACCTTTTGACCACAGAACAGCGATTAAGCTGTACTGTACAAGTGCTCGTACCCCGCGTGTGAGTTAAATAATGAACCAAAGATCAACTACGAGTATCAAAATAATGAACTCGTAATGCTCCAACTGTCAGACATCGATCTCTATCATTTCAAACAAAAAAGAACCGACTTCACTTAGACACCACCTTTCCAAAAGCAAATGCCCGAGCTACTGTAAAAAATATATTAATTACTATAGGTGTGCCTATAATAGTTGAAGAGTTCCTTCGAGAAACGTTTTATATTATGGCGTTTAAAGGGTTAATGTTAATTTATCCAGAGCCAAATAAATTTTACGAAACCAAACGATTTTAATAAACGAAGACGAAGTGTAATTTTGGAAATTAAACATAATGGCTCCGGAAAATGGTATATAATTTTGAAGTAAAGGAACCTCGTAGTTGAATTACTTTACTCTCTTTTTTGCTAGATTCCAGAGGGAATCTGGCAACTGTTCATCAGTGGAGCCTAGAGCTAAGTTATCAAACCTTTTTCGTTGGGGCTAGCTTTTAGTCCCATTTCTATAAGAAATTGTTGATCAACCATTCACGCTGTTTCAGTAGCGAAGATTACCAGATTATAAGCTAGGCACTTATTTTTAGGATATAGAAAAAACATTCTTCTTTCCATGTTCAATAACTTGGTGGTCAAGGCTCAAGTGAATGACACATGTTATAAAAATAATTTCCACATAATTATATGACGTTAATATTGTAAGCCAAAAGTTACCCAATTATTTAACCACAGATATTTTAATTACAATTTAACAAGACGTAAGTACTCGTACTTACATGTATTCATTAGTGTTTGCTATTTATTTTATTTTAGAATGTACAGTTTTTTTCGAAAAAAGATAAGTATTACACTTATCAGTCGGGTATTTGATGCGAAACAAGATAAATAATATGAAATATGTACATATTTCCCAATAGAATTAATTAAACGATTTATACGTATGTGTTTGCCTTATATGCCCTTATTTATATTATGAACTGTATTATAAAAATCGAGAATAATTATGTAAGTCCAGTAAGCATGACCGAACTTGCTTTAGTATCTGCAATATAAAAACAGTTTAACCTTTTTATTAATGTAGCAGATATAATTAAAAAAGAAACAAAATATCTAACTACGAAACAATTCGAAGCGTAGGTATAGTCACGAACCCGGATTGTTGAGCTACTTGCCATTGTTCATAACTTAGCCGTGTTATGAATGGCCGATGTAACTGACAGTTCGACAGCTAGTCATTAACATCGGTCATTCGTAATACGGCTATATTACGAACAATGGCAAGTGGCTCAACAATCCGGGTTCGTGACTGACAGTTCGACAGCTAGTCGGTAACATCGGTCATTCGTAATACGGCTAAATTACGAACAATGGCAAGTGGCTCAACAATCCAGGTTCGTGACTGACAGTTGACAGCTAGTCGGTAACATCGGTCATTCGTAATACGGCTAAATTACGAACAATGGCCAGTGGCTCAACAATCCGGGTTCGTGACTATACGTGACCAGTAGGGTCGCCCGTACATGGGTCCAATTCGACAGCCGAAAACTGACAATTGCTAGTGAGACCATTTTGAATCACTCTACATGTGTCAATAAAGTAGTGACCTTTCAAGGATATCCGCATTTTGGATGTCGAGTAGGGGTCCAGAGGTTAAGGGGCTGACAACAGCTAAATTCCCTCCCTATCTTTTTCAGCGCGAGTGAAAGAGAAACACTGTGTTACGATTAGTATGGGAGCTCATTGCAAATTTTGCAAAATGATAAATTAAAAAAAAAACTACGCATTCATTGAGAAATATAAAACAACGAAGTTTTTTGTATTAGTGCGGTGGAATTTTGTCCTTAGTTACAGACGTATAAGTCAAGAAACTAAAGACATACTGTTCAAAGCAAATTTTAAGATGTAACTTTGGAATTATTTTCTATCGAGCCGATTTCGTTCAATCGTGTATTGGAATCAACGAAATTCTTCCAAATATAACTAATAATAACATATATTTTTTTACTGAAAATAGATGTCATATACTTCAGAAAAAGTGACCAAACCCTCCGATGTCCGAGGCCAGATTTGAACTGGCGTCACGTCAGCCGCGAAAGCTGAAGACGCCAGTTCAAATCTGGCCTCGGACACCGGAGGGTTTGGTCACTTTTTCTGAAGTATATGACATCTATTTTCAGTTTATATATAGTAGTGTAACTACTTAAAAATTGCAAATCAAAAAATATTGAACAAAATAATTTGATTTGCTTCAAGATTCATATATTTTTTTAGTTTCTCTGAACAAGTAATTTTAGCTAAAAAATTGTTTGAGTAAAGTCAATTTGAAGCTCAGCGGGTGTTGTCAGCCTCTTAATTTGTTGTATAGGGTACATCTTGCAAGCCAGATTTGACCCAGTTCCTGATGTCCAAAGTTAGCATGGTCTAACTATATACTTTTTTTATTATCTATTATAGTCTTAAGATTAAATACCAAAACACACCGTTTGTGATTTAGTAAGTAGTTTAAATTATAGCAAGCTGTATTTTCTTAAATAATAAAATAAAGAACGAAATTATATGATTTTGAAGTTTTATTGCTTAGCGTATTACAATGTTGCCCCTTAAGTAGAACGTTTCAACTGTTTAAAGTTTTGATTTTTCACTGTACTTTATATTGGAAATATGGTTTTCTCTAAGCCGAGGGCTGGAAAGTTTCTTTCAAAACTGCTATTTCAATGGCATTCATGAGTAACGGCTCATCGTTTTTAACTTCCAGATTTTTTTGGACAAAATATACTAAACAATCTGTCATATTTTAAAAAGAAGCCGTATTGTTATCAATCATTTAATTCCATTAATTTATTACAAATTCTCAGCACCATCGTGAATTCCACTTCTATCCTGTCTATCGCCGCTCTATCCTTCTTATATTCGTCCGTTAAGTTATCTTTATTTCCTATCTCATCTATCAGGCTCATTAGTCTAGTCGTCGTTAGGTGTAGGAGAATCTCTAAGTATTCTTTATCTTTATTCGGGGTTATATAAAGCTGCTTTATATTTTTAAACCAATGCTGTTTCTTGTATTTGGTTACTAGAGACACTTGCTTTATTGCGGTATGGAACTGAAATATAAAGACCGGCAATTATACAAAAATATCCCTTAATGGGATAACTAGAATTATAACATAAATATGCAATAATGTATTACTTAATTACTTAAATAGTACAGAACCGAGGATATTACCTTGTGGTACCTGCATTGTCTCTCATCGATAAATAGGCATTTGCAAGTAAAATTGGAATGCTTCATGTCTTCATGAAATGTTGGAATGATTTGAATTTATGGATATGCTATAAGATGACCAATAGTAAAAGTAGCCATGTGTTTTGCCTTTTTATCATTATACATAAAATCATCTAGTGTCGTCAAAAGTGAATATCAGATCATTAAAATCAATTTGCATAATCTATATGTATGTTCATCTATAATACAAATTACAACCTAGACACTTACGTCATTTAAGCAGATTTCCAAGCCATCCAAAAACTCCCTAAAATCGTCAAGACTTTGTCTTGACCTTCTATTTCTTGCTGTTTTGGTATTTTTCAGTTCACCATACATTCTATTTAGTATATTAACTTTTTTACCCTTTTTGGGTATACGGAAACTAACTCTTTGTTTTCTTCTAAATGTGGCGTTTAGTTCCTGATTTTGTTTTGCAATGATTGTTTTTGCTGTTTCATAAAGTTCCATAACAAATTCTAGAAGTTTTTGATCTAGATAATGTAGTTTTATATGGTTGATTTTCTTTTCTCTGAAATAAAAAATATATTACTTAGGTATAGACATCACTGGCAAAAAATGTTCAATGCTTAATTTATAGTAGTTAAGTAATACGGATAGTTAACTAAGAAACAGGCTATGTGAGACCTCAACACCAACTGTATTCACAACAAAACCAAGAAGATAAGCATGGTATAAGACGACTGGTGGATTGGACACCTTGCAGAGTTCAGAACCAGGTTTAGGTTCACTAAAGTTGCAGAATAAACTAATCTTGTTAAAATTACCCCAACATTTAAAGTTTGAAAATCAAAATGGTATCTGTCACGGGGTGAGTGCTATACCTGTCTTATACCATGACGATAAGGAACTAGATTAGCCAATTAATAGCCGTTTATCGACAGCGCTATTTGAAATATAAAATATTGATAATTTTCTATATTGTAGTGTGTGTAATTTTTTGTTCGTATCTGTCACATTTTTTATCAGCGTTTTGGAAACGATTATCATCATAACTACGGCATCTGGGTCATACAGTGTGTGTTAGCGACGTTGCATATTAAGTCATTATTTTAAATATCTACTTAATACGGATTCGGTCGTAAAAATGAAACGAAAACGCAAACTCATTATCATCTTGTATACTCACGTTATATCTTGTAATTTCGTTAGGCTAGATCGTATACGAACGGTTGTTCCGAGCCAATCATACTTCTC
Organism: Pammene aurita; assembly: GCA_947086415.1. Lineage (NCBI taxonomy): Eukaryota > Metazoa > Arthropoda > Insecta > Lepidoptera > Tortricidae > Pammene > Pammene aurita. The sequence continues at coordinate 7,945,438 of OX352312.1, forward strand.
TAGACTCACATCATTTCTAAAGACTAAGTCTTTCATAATAATTACATGCATCTCTAACTGTTCATCGTAGACTTTCGTTGCTGGTTTTTCAAATTGTTGATCAATAGAAGTATATTCTTGGTCTTGTTTCTGCTTATAATTTTCATTCCTATCTTTAATAAGGAATCGAGATTGATATTCTTTACTACTAAGCTTTTCCTTACTTTGTTTAAGATTCTTTATTCTAGACTTATTGTGATCCTTTCTAATCGCTTCTGTAGTTTGTGTAGTATCAGTATTTGAAAGAACTTTATTTTTATCTTCTGCTAATTTATTTGTGATATTTTTAACGATTCCTATACTTAAATCACTTATATCTTTAGTAAAATTTGTTTTACTTTCAGAAAATTGTATATCATTCTTGTTAGCTTTATTAAACAAATTTTTCAAGAGGATACCAAAGCCAGTGAAAAGCTCAGTAACGTTATGTATATAAATGTCATACTCGTGGGTATAATGTGGACTGCTATCATTTTTGTCCTTAGTTTCTGCATTTATTGAGTTTATATCTGTTTTATTTTCATCGTGTTTAGAATTGTTATTTATTTTATTTATGTATAATTTTGTCCTAATCTTTTTTAAAGTATGTTTTAAAGGTTTTTCGAATATAGCACCGTCTCCTGAATATTCTCTAGATCCGTTACTTATGTCATATAAATCATAATTTGGTTTAATATTGTTTTTTGATATATTTTTTTCTTTAACATCCATAATTCTTAAACTATTTTCGTTTTTGTTGCTTTTTTCAACATCTATATGGGTGGTTTTCGAATGTGATTCTTTTGGGTTGATAATATTAGCCATATACTCTCCGGTTACATTGCCGGCAGGTTGTTGGCTGTTTGTGTTAAAATATGCGTTTTCAGGATCATAATTATATACAGGGACATAATGCGGTTGTCTTTCAACTCTTTCACTATTCTCTTTACTAACCGAATCGGAGTTACGATTATTTGGATCTGAAAAATAAGATGGATCTGGATAATTTGCACTTATTTTTGTTTTAGCACTCGGGTATATGTTTTAAGTTGCTATGATCTTATTATCACCTTTATCTAAAAGTCATATCATTATATTATCGTAAGATAAAAGAAACTACTTGTTTATCCAAAATATTTATACAAGCGAGCCAAGTAATTATATTTTTAGTGTTAAGTATGTAAATACATTATCATTTATTCAATATTATAATTATAGATTTATAGATTACTTCGTAAAGACAGGCCAACGGGCACTTCGAAGTGGGCCAGTTTGTCGGTGTCAAAACACGATTGTGACACCAACGCGATCCAGTCGTGAGCGGCACTCCGTAGTGTGAGGTGGTCACAAAATGTCTTTTTTTTATTAAAAACGCCTAGATGCATATTTAATGAGACGAAAAATTACTACAGAAAATTAAAATAGATAGGATCCATTATAATCGGTAATTTAGTTCGAATTGTTTTTATTGCTCGCTTAAAACAATTTTCTAAGGCTATCATTTTATTTCATTGTGATGGTAACACTAAGTAAAATTCTCCCCGTCAGCCATATTGTGCAAACCTAGAAGGTTGTATGGTTGTTGTTGTTGACAAATCTCTGGCCGGCGATAGAGTTTGTCCGGAAAGAGAAGTGTCGTGGTTTATATGGGAACTCATACATTCTACACTTCTTTTTCGGGACAGATTCTAACTCAGTTAACACGAGTATACAACAGATGGCGCTTTTTAGCGAGTATGAAGGAGGTAACTGTCGCAATGTACTGACGGGCTTATCTTTACTACTGAAATCTCTGATTAGAATCCTTGGATATTGGTAAGAATAAAACGTGTTTTTTTATTGATATTTGCGAGATTGACCAGAGGTACCACAAAACCGAGACGACTGGAAGGAGACATCTCTCCCAACTTCCCATCGGAGGCCTTTGCCCAGCAGTGGGACATAATAGGCTCATAATAAATATGTAATGTATGTTGGCTGTATTTATTGTATTTCAATGATACCTATGTATTTTCATTAAATACTAAAATTCCTTTTTGTTTTATTCAATTCAATTCAATTTTAATTTATTTCAAGACAACAATGGCACATAGTTGTTAGTGACATTTTTGATTAAAAAAACTAAGTGTTAGTGAAACAGAACATACAGCAAGTACGATAACAATCACCTAGTGGCGGTCACGACAAGCGAAATGTCGCATAATAGGTGAGTCATACCGGCACGCTACAGTGGCCAAGATGGGGTTGTAACTGGCCCGCAGTCTGCAGAGCAACGAGGCAATTCTTTTGCGTGTTATAGCATAAAAATCATCAGTGCGAGTTTATTGTATAAATAAAAGTTGCGCGGACAATCTTACACAAACCGACCTAGCCGCAAAGTAAACAAAGCTTGTACTATGGGTTGAAGGACTAGTAGCCGATGATATGTACGCTTATACAGAATCACATATTAATCACCGGTCATATTGCGCGAGGTGATTAGGTCCATACTGAACAACTTTTCATACATTTCGGCCGATCACATGTCGTTGTTTTATATGGGAAGCCACATTTTTTTCGCTATTTCGAAGTTGGTCCCATAGTAAAAGTTGTTTAGTATGACCTACCAAATAACCTCGCTTAATATGGCCCGTGACTAATATTTGACCAAGTGTAGATATAAATGCCTGGATACATGTATAAAGCAACCTCGGGAAAAATATTAGTGATAAACGTGACCTTACCAGGAGCCGACTCAGGACTTGACTTAGATTTAGAAGTTGTTGTATCTAGAGTTGTGCGACCACTATCTAAATCGTGTACAGTTACGTCTATATGTGTCGTACTTGTGTTATGTGTTTTTTCATCTAAAATAGATGGCGTTGCACTAAAATCGTCATTTGCCTTTGTGGTTTCATTATATTGCGTTGTAGTATCAATCTTGTCATCTGATTTTTCTCGCATGTTTATAGAAGCTGAACTACTGCTCGGTTCATTCGTTGAATTAGTATCAATCTTATCATCTGATTTTGCTTGCAAGTTTATAGGAGTTAAACTACTGCTTGTTTCATTCGTTGAATTAGTAACAGTTACTTCTTCATTAGTCGTATTAACTTTGCCTTGTGTAGAAGAAGTAGTATTGGGTTCATTATGTGTGTTTTTTAGATTTATTGTCAAAGTATCAAAATTAACATTTTGTGATGTTGAGTTGACACTTTCCAGTTTTGAACTTTCGTCTAAAGGATATTTTGTAGTTTCAGCGCTATCTACATTATATGACGTTGTGTTAACTGTTGTAGTGTCATTTATCGAATCCAAACCCGAATTAGTGTTGTTTTCCGGTTTCACTGCTGTAGCATTATCAATTTTTTTGAACGTTGTATCAAAATCATTAGAACGTCTGCCAGTTCTTTTACGTTCAATTGAGGATTCATTTGTAGCTAAACTAATATTTTCCCACGTAATTTCGTCTACCTTTGGTCCATTTTTATCATTATTTTTATTTCGATTTTGCATTTTAGTGGTCGTCTTCTTTCGGCTACCTTGGTGTTTATTCACGTCTTTACTGTCATACTGTACAACTACGGGAATAGTTAGTTCATCTTTTATTCCATTACCTTCGATTTTTCTTCTAGTTGGTCCCGATTCATCGGTTTGAGTTCGTAAGGTCAAATCAATATGCTCTTCACGTCTTTCACTCTCATTTGAGTTTCGCCGACTAAGAATATTAAAACTATCTATTTCAGATCTCAGTATATTTTGAACATGTTTCCCCTGATCTTCTAAATGTTTTTCGTAAAGCTCCACATTTGTGTCATTTGATTCTGGAGGCTTTACTTCTGGAACTTCATTTTGTATTCTTTTTTCTACTTTTTGAAGAAATTCTTTCTTTTGTTGTTCCGGCAGTGAATTAATGAATATAGTGTCATTGTTTTCTGTGCCAAGTATAATTTGAAAGTTGGTTAACGTGATTATTAAAAAAAAGGTTAGCATTTTGTTACTGTATTCTCATGTTGGAATAAAATGACTGGTTTGAAAACTGTTCGTTCGACCGTGAAGCGGATCGAAGCATAAAATTCGTTGATAAGGCTATGAAATAGCTTTTATTTCATGAGTTTTCTTCGTTTTTGATATGTGTGTCGGATCGTCTCATTTTCGTTTTAAGTCAAATCCAATTAAATAGATCGTTTCTATAAATTTGAGTAACGTAAAATTAATTTACTTAATAAGAAAACTATGAAAAATTATATATTCAAATTTGTAAAGATTAATAATAATAAATAGAGGGTTATTTATTATTATTAATCTTTACACATTTATAAATTTTGTATTGCGTGGGTAATTATAATTTAGTATATAACGCTGTTTATTAAAACTTCTAAAACATAATACAACACGATGTATTTATACTGATTTCTTGTAGACAATATTAGACTACCTGGGGCCAATTGCATAACAAGTTGTAACTAATAATATTAGCGAAAGTATCTTTTCACCTCAGCGGCTCGAACAAGCCTACTTCCCTGCGAATACAGTGACGAAAGTCGCACTTTGGTCACTCCCTGGAGTGAAGAAAGTCGCACTTTCGTGAGTGAGACAAAGTAGTTTTTTAATTTAGTGAAGGCCATGAACTGTCACTTCATATTTCGGGGTCTATTACAAATTCGAAATATATATTTTTAACCTTTAATATGTTCTCACTACTGAGGTGAAAAGTTGTATGTGTCACACGAGAGAAAAGTTATTTTACATCTCGTGTTTTTGAGTCCCTCGCTACGCTCAAGATTCTGACTTAGAATCACTCGCTTCGCTCGTGGTTCAATTATAGAATCTTTCGCATACTCGGGACTCAAAATCAACACTCGCAAGAAAAACCAATTTTCCTCTCTTTTTGCACAAATAAACTATTCCAATCCCTTTTTTGAAGTATTTCTTAAGAGCGGGAAATGATAAATTTAAAGCATCGACGGGTAACTTGTTATAAATGTGAATATACCTTTACCAAAAAATTACTTGACATGAGCATATACTTATATATGCTTTGCGGGTACGACAACTTCTAATAGCAAGCTTGTTTTAATTTCTGTGGATGTCAGATTTTTTTAAACAAGTGTGTATTCTTTACAACAAAAAAATATTAGCATAAATATATTGGGAAGCTACAGTTAAAATGTGGATTTCTTTAAATAGTTCTCTAACTGATGCACTTGCCTTTAAGTTATACAGAAAGCGAATGGCTCTTTTTTGTAACACAAATATACCAAGTCTGTATGATGATAATTTGATAGTCAAAACACAATCAACAGTAGGTTTCATCTTTATTATTTACTTATATTTTAAAGTTCTTAACCTACACATCGGCTTTAAACCTAAATAATCCTCTTTTCAACTTTCTGCTTTTCATCTTCAAACTCCTCTCTGCAAATAGTCTAGTGTTTTCAAAATCCTCCTCAGTAATTGCAACCGGAATTTCATCATTAACGTCTTCTATTTTAGGTTCACGTTCAATTATCTCTGGATTCATATACGGTAACTCAATGTTTTTATTTGTCAGATCTTCTTTTTCTGCTTCATTAACAACTTCTTGTAAAAGAGTTTGTGCGATTAAGTTTTGTTTCCTTTTATTTGCTGGTTTCCTTCTTTGTTGTTTTATTCTTTCCCTGTTCCTTTCATTAGTAGCCTGTTGGTTAACATTTTCTGCGTTTGGATTATTCCCTGTGTTAAATGTCTCTTCATTTGTTTTGTCTTTGTCATTAGTTTCAGTTTTAGTGTCGTTAGTTTCTTTACCAATCTCCATGTTTAAGTCGTAGTAATTTGGTGAATCTGCGCAATCTATTGCGTCTCTTGGTCTTGTACAAACAAGGACTTCCTGTAAACGAAATAATACTTGATAAATAGAAATAAAAGTTATAATTTAACCCAAGCCTTCTATGTCCGAAGATGGGATCGAAATTAATTTTCAATATTCTTGACTAATGACCGCTCGATGTACCATAGAATAGGATATAAAAATGTGCGATGGCAAGACGACCTTGACACCTTCGATAGAAACTGGTGGGAGCTGGCTCAAGACCGGGACACGTGGAAGGGAAGGAGGGAGGCCTTTGCCCAGCAGTGGGACACTCTTGACTCCTATAAATAAATATATAAAAAACCAACCAAGTGCGAGTCGAACTCGCGCACCGCGGTTTCCGTACAAACCTGTAGGCTTATAAGTAGAAGTTCACCCATTGCATTGACATAGAAGTTTGATTTTGTTACAGCTTAAAGCTATTTGATATGAATTTAAATTTATTACCTCAACGCGTACATGAGGAAAGGGGTAGTAACTTTAAAATTATGTATTAAAAATACTTTTATTATTTATTTGTATAATGTTATTAACAAAAAAATTACGGTTTTCGAAATTTTTCCTTTATCTGTGCTATAAGACGTTGCTTCGTACCAAATTTCAAGATTCTGAGTTCACGGGAAGTACCCTGTAGGTTTTGATTCCCTTGCGAGTATCGAAAATTTGCGCAAATTTGCGGCATAAACGGCTGTATCTTTTGACTGCGTTGGCTTAGAAGTTTGATTTTTTTACAGCTCTAAGAGACTGTAAACCTGAGTATTTGATATAAATTTCAGCTTGATACCTTTACGCGTTCCAGGGAAAAAGTGTGTTGACAGACAGACGGACGGACGGACAACAAAGTGATCCTATAAAGGTTCCGTTATTTCCTTTGGAGGTACGGAACCCTAAAAAGAATAAATGTTAATAATTATATTATAAAATGACAATGTTGTTAGTAGTAAACAAACAACATACTAATAGCCCTGACAGGTACATGATAAGTAAGGTTTCCAGAGCTATTATTAAAATTTGGTCCTTTTACTTTCAACTATGGGTGTCGCGAATATCGCGAAGCAGTTCGTGCTTGCCGGTTTTTCGGATAGATGGCGGTAGCAGTCACGCTCGATCTCAATATCGCTTTTAGTATGGACGGATTTTTTGAGGGGGGTTGTAGGGTAGATACACAGACGACGGGAGGAGAGAAGGTTGCGCGCGAACAAATCAATGGTGAGCGCTTTAATATTTATCTTTCTACTCGTATCAGTTCATGGACTTTCTTACTGTGTTATTATGATGATCATGTGTCCTGTGTTATTTACCAGCGTGTATCAGTGCTCAGAGAGATCTTTGATCCCAGTGAGTTGTCAATGGTTATGAACTCAGGGTAACCATAGTGTGAGGAACGGGGTCGCTGTAAGGGGAGGTGGAGGCGACTATTTAGCCCGAGATACCAGATGGATAATCACGGGAGGCTCATAGGCCGTAGGAGTAATCAAAGGAGATATCGTCAGCTTACACCATCAACGTCCAGGCCGTGTCTACGTATATTATCTGCGTGTCCGTTAACATATTTACATCATTCGTATTCTCTAGTCAGTAAACTCATCGGCTCAGTATACCAGAAAAACATGGTGAAGCTGACGACAATGGGTTAATAAGTAGAGATCGGACGACTGGTTCATTGAATCATATTTTCTGAATTCTATACCCTTATTTCAATACAATGACGGATATCCGTCCGATCCCTGTGTCCACTTTTTATCAGGGCATGTATTTCACCGCCGTAGTTAAAAAGGCTATGCCAATGATGATCACATACATGCTCTCATTGCGAGAAGAAGAAGAAGGGGATCAATGTTACTCTGCATCCGTAGCAAACACCTTAGACAACCCTACACGGGGTGATGCTAAAAGAGTAACAAATTTGGGAGTTGCATTGTCCCATCTGGACCTCAGTGGATTTTCTTTATCACCTGCTTTCCAAGTACCCCAGAAGAAATGCCTATCTAGATCCAGTGACATGTATCCATACGATACAACAACAATCGGAAGATTAGCGCTGACACCCGCTAGCATCATGCTGAGATGAGGCCATTTCGCACTTTGTCATTCTTATCTACCCTTTCCTTTTTCGTTTCATGTGTTAAAAAATACATGAACGACTTTTATAGCTTCAATAGGTCTGAGAGCCACGACAGATATGATACAATAGCAATGAAACCTGTCTAGGTAGACTGCTTTACCATCCTTATTGCTAGATCCGGGCATCTGGCAGCTTTTAATGGGTGGAGGTCAGAGTGACAGACCAACAAAGTTTTTAAGTTGGAAAAAAGAATACCAAAATAGGTAAAAACTGACAAAGTTGTGTCATTTATAGAGGACAGGGCCTATATTTTACCATTAGATTAAAAACCATTGTCTATGATTACAGAAACAAAATCAGTGGGTGACTAACTAAAAATTGCATTTCACGTCATTTGGCACTACTTTCCCCCAACAGAAGCTTCTGGATATGAATAATCTAATTAATTACATAATTTCCCATAATATTGCATCAAACCCAGAACTCTAGGATTTGTTTTCTTCAAGTTATTTGCATTCTTTGACCTCCACCACTTTACAGCTGCCAGAAGTCCGGATCTAGAAATAGGCATAGTATACCAAACAAACTAGAGGGGTTTCATTGCTCTCATTATTGTGTCATATCTGACGTGGCCAGCTCTCCGTCTAAATTTTCTATGTACCTGGTTGAAAACGGTCTCATTGGGGCAGATAAAACTCCATCTATATGTGATGCTGCGTCCTGATGCCGTCTGGGTGGGTAGGCACACGTGGAACAATTGACAGTCGTTCTCAACGTCAGCGTAGTAGCCGTAGGTGCGGTTGTCGCAGCTAGGAAAAGAGAAAATAGATGTCATAAACAAAGGAAAATGTGACCTGGGCCTCCGATGCCCAGGGCTGGGATCGAACTAGCGTCTTCTGCATTCGCGGCAGACGCCTTGCCCTGGGCACAGGAGGCGCAGGTCACTTTTTCCTTTATATATGACATCTATATAAGTTTATAATTTATATAGTAGTGTGTCTACTTAAAATAAACAAATCAAAATATTTATTAAAATAATTTGATTTATTCTTCAGTTGAGAAAATAGTTACTTAGAATTATGTTTATTCTACGAGGATAGCAAATAGCAAACAAGCATACAACCCGCCTGATGGTAAGCAGCTACCGTAACCTATGGACGCCTACATCTCCAGAGGTGTCACATGCGCGTTGCCGACAATGTTGAAAAGTTTGACCGTTCATGAAATATTGCGTTTAAAGTCTTTGCAGGCGCATCGTATCTAACATTTAGGAAGAAACGATTGTATTTATTACGCTAATTATTTATGCACTTTTATTTAGACAAGGTATAGCAAAAATATTGGGGCATATTTCTCGAACGGTATTAGACTAATATTATTAGTGTGTTGTCATGAAAACCCATACGATTTGACAGTTCGTGAACTAAAGATATTAGTCTAATACCTTTCGAGAAATAGGCCCCTGGTGACCCTTTTAAGGGCATAATTCTAATTAGAATACGATACTAGTATTCTAATTATGAAAAAGTATGAAAAAAAATTTTCTCTCGATAACAAAAAATATAGTGTATAGGGACCGGCTAGGACGACGAGATTGACACTGGGGAAGGCAACTGTAAAGTGACATCTCCAACATTGGTCCACAGAAAAGCTAAATTTGTATGGCGCGAAGTAGTTTTTATTTATTTTGGCGAAAATGACTCAATGTTTTGTCTCGAATTGCTCCGAAATTCAAATCCACCGGATTCTGAAATATACTTAAATTAAAATGCTGTAGATAGTGTAGATTAACGCCATAGGGAAGGTTTGAGCTTAAGAAAAGCTATTTTTGACTGCATACTAGTTAAGGACCATTCGTATTCTGTCTCTTTCTCTCATTGTATGGAATCTGGAACAGCGCCCTCTACGAAAAGTTGTCACCGGCCTTCCCCATTCGAGATCTCGTGCGAAAACTCAGTCAAGATTGGTCTATTCGAGATCTCTTCAGTCTGACCGTGGAGATCGAGATTTGGTTACAAACAAGTTATATTCACCAAAATTGGGTCAGAATTCAGTAGAAACCACTTATTTAGGGTATTTTCTATTATGTATTACTAAATAAACAACATATTAAGCGAAACTAATTCAACATTTAACATAATCTCAACTACTCTCTCAATTCAACAGCATTGTTGTGAGCAGTCTGTACTGTACGTAAGTAGATAATTCAAAGTGGTAATAAAAATATTTGTAAGGCGTAGTTATCATGTTTAGGGTACACCGTGAAAAAAAGCACAAAATCGACTATTTATTTCTTACACAGTGATTTAATACAAACTCAATGTTTTCTCAGAAATTTTAGGTGATAAGCCATATCTCGTTCAAGATCTCGAAAATATTAATCGAGATCTCGGTAGGGATTTGTAAAACTGAGATCTTATGCCATCGAGATTGAATCTCGGGTATTCGCACGAGATCTCGCGAGATCGAGATTGCATTCCGTATTTGTTCTCCTCTTTCCTCGCCATTTTGCAAATCAACAAGCTGAAGGGCATGAAATAAAAATACATAATGCGCTAAAATATACGAGTATGTTAAAATCGATCGCCGGAACTATTCAGCTACCTGGGTGCGTAGCCAAAGTGCCAATCGTTAACGCTCCGTAGCGAACGAAACGCAACTGTCACTGTTGCACTAACATGGAAGAGTGATAGAGAGGTGTTTACGATACGCTATGTAGCGTTAACGATTGGCACGTTAGCTACGCACCCTGTGCTACCTTGACTTTTTCCTCACCTGAAAGTGTCTGTGATGTTTTCTCTGATACTCGAAGCATTTGCTGGTAGGTTCAAAGTGTCTGCTTTCGTTTGATTCTCCATTGCCTGAAACAAAATGAGTTGAAAACTATACATACAGAATAGATATAAGATACAGGCGCAGCCTAGTTCGGGGCTCACAGGACATCTCGTGTTTAGTACAATTATTATTTAGTAAATAAATATTCTTGTTCTTATTCTTAGAAATATAGACTTACTTATGGAAAATTACAATTTATTTGTTTTTCCATCTTTTTAGTTTCGCCATGTCCGTGTGTCAGTCCGTCCGTCCGTCTGTCCGTCCGGCCGTCCGTCTATCCGCGGTTTAGCTCAGTGATCGTTAGTACTATCGAGCTGAAATTTGGTATAAAGTATGTGATCGCGCCGACAAAGTGGTAAAATAAAAATTGAACGAATATTATTTTTTAGGGAACCGTTCTGCCCCCCCCCCCCCCTAAATTACCGTTTCGTAAATAATAGCTCCGAAAGTTTAAAAAAGTGCACCCCCCCCCCTGTAACTTTTGCGCAGGCCTAATAAGGCCATTTACATTTATTTTCAAGAGTGATATGATATTTGATAAATTGGGACTGCTGATGATGATCAGAACGGAACTCTTCAAAGACGCATAGTTCAAGTTTGACGATTTGTCCTCTGCGCTGTGCTTGTTAAGCAAGTTATTTCATTGTTATGGTATCCCACCATTGAAGTCACTTTTATAGCTGACTGTACCTACAAGGCGATTTTTATGTAAAATTACGAAAGTATGCTAAATTTCAGCTCAATAAGACACCGGGAAATGGTTGAAATTTAACGTACAAGATTTGAAATCGGTACATAAATATACGGGGTCAAGCTATGTCAATAAAACTGTAAAAAGATAAGGTGAAATGAAAATGCGTATTTAAATGCAGATTTAAATGCAGATTTAAGCGCAGCAGTAGCTGTAACGCAGAGGTGTACAAAATTACCCGAACACAAGTTTGTTAACAGCAATGTCCTACCACCACCTGACCCTATACCAAAACCTCCAGAACGTAACAAATACACTCATATATAAATACAAATATACTAAATCGAATTTACTATGCTACTTCTTACTAACAACCTCCTATGATCATTGGTTTCGGGTTTCGGAGTTATGGCCACTCAAAAAAAGTGATCCACTGTCGACCACCTGACCCTGTACCAAAACCTTCTCCAGAATGTAACAAATACTGTTCTGAAAACCGCATCAAAATCGGCTTTAGTAAAGTAAATGATGATGATAAAACCTAGGTATCTAAACACGATAATCAAAATACTGGCTCAGAAAAAGAGGACTGGCGATTACTCCACCGACAAGAGCATTGAAGAGTATTGCTAGATTCAGAATGATGGAGGTGAACCACGGTATTAAATAAACTAATATACTAATTATTTATACAAGGAGTAACAAATATGCTGGTGGTCCGTTTAAGGGCATAATTAGTATCGTATACTAATTATGAAAAACTAAGAAAAAAACTTTCTAATCGAAAAAAAATTGACGAAAAAAAAGCTGAGATTTTTAATTATTATAGTCGCAATATGATACCAATTATGTCCTAAAACGGATCATCACTTTTGTTACACCCTGTATATTCACTTACCCGTATAAGTTTTCCCATAACGCCATTTTCGAGTTCTAAGTCAATGTCATCAAAGGCTAGAGTGTAGGTCACGCTTAACAGTATGAATAGTAGGTATTTTGGAATCTGATTTGCCATTTTTAGTGCATTAATTTAATATTGAGGAAAATCTGAAAGTAAAGTATAATTATGTTATTTTATAGTAACATATTTGTTATGTTGAATTTACCAGAGAAAATATAAATAAAATAAAATAGTAGATCAATTGGTAAATCATTAGGTACACTGCAATTCGACTGCCTACCTATTCATTTCTAAAATAGTACATAAATATCTAACTTAAAAATAGAAAAAGATATCGGGAGTCATAGTTCATTGTTTATATTTTTTCTAATATTATTTTTATATTTAATACCAAAACTTTTATTACTTATTGCACCATAAACTATGTAGAATAAGCACCTACTGTGAAAAATAATGTTTACAAACTCACCAAAAATTAATTAAAAAATCGCCACTATAAAACACACCCACAGGGCACAGCACAGTCAGCAAAAAAATGAAATAACCAAAATGGCCGACGCGTATATTTTCAAAATAGGAATGTGCGAAAATTGGCATCCCGCTCTTATATAAACGCGGAACCATCCGTGTACAGAATAAGGATTGGGATTAGGTAGCGTTAGCAATGATGGCAAGTGCTTTACCAAAAATGGTTTTATTTTTCTATAATAGCTTAAGCAACTTTAAAATTTTCCTTTTTGTCAGTTTTTTTTAGCGAAAATGCAATTTAGAATGCAGATGTCCTTCAAAATCAAATCATAGTATGAATTAAGTAAATTACTTTAAATGCGCACCAGTAGAGGTAGCATTTTATAATTTCATATAATATATTAACATATTGGGTTGCATTATTCACCAAAAATATGAAAGTAAGGCACTACTACCTATTTAATTAGAACTTTAAAAACGTTTAACCTGTTATCTTATATAAATTGTTAGCAGAACCGAGGGTATTTTTAAATATCGGCATTTCATAAAAAACTCTTTTTTTATCGATAATAATTTAATTTAATTTATTTCTAACAAAAGTATGGTAAAATTTACAAAAATATCAGTTTCGACAAACATTAAAGTTTATCGGCGATAGTAACACTCACTTCCAATTCTTGTACCAGGTTTTCTCATCCTATGACCTAAGTACCCAATCCTTATTAAAAACTTGGTTGTAGAGTTTCATAAGACCTTTTTTTTCGATGTAGAGTCTGACCAATGGGACCATGCTAACTCTGTCATTTGCATAGACTTGCAGCCGCAAAATGAGGGCTGACGCAAACGTAAGTTACTACAAAGGCCGGGAATTTTTTATTATTTGTTATTTTATCAGACTGACCAGTGATTGACCCTAGTCTCACCTGATGGAAAGTGAAGACAAAGCCTAAGATGGAGCTCAAAGGTTCAGTAATAACCTATTCACTCTTGCTGTAAAGAGACCGAGACCGTATTTGTCAGGGAATACAGACTGCGGGAGCGCATTCCATTCCTTGGCAGTCCGCACCAAAAAAAAAAACCGTCCAAGAGCGTGTCGGGCCACGCTCACTGTAGGGTTCCGTAGTTTTCCGTCCGTCACAGTAAGTGTCCCCACTTAAGAGTTAATAACACCGCCATGTAGGATATGATATGAGAGTTCCACGTACAGCGACATCTATCGGCAAATTAAGTAAACTATGGCGCGCGAGCATAAAGTATGGAAGATGATTTTTATGGGATAATTCTTTATTGCGTGAACCGATTTTCACCGTTTTTACTTTATTTGAAAGCACGTCATTTCATTGTAATTTTGTAGAAATTACAGGTACAATAAACACCTGCTTATACGGTTAAATTACAAACTTAGTTCAGAAATTATTTTGTATTTTTTTTTCAAAAACTATTCATCCTATCAAGTTCAAAATAATTTTCATAGAAAGTTTTTATAAAGTTCTCCTTTTGAAATTTTTTTCATATTTTTAAAACTTATGGTTCAAAAGTTAGAGGGGGGGGGACGCATATTTTTTTACTTCTGGAGCGATTATTTCCGAAAATATTTACATTATCGAAAAATGATTTTCGGAAACCCCTATTCATTTTTAAATACCTATCCAATAATATATCACACGTTAGGGTTGAAATGAAAAAAAAAATCACTCCCCACTTTACGTATAGGGGAGGTACCCTAATAATAATAAAAAATCCACTTTTTATTTTACCACTTTGTCGGCGTGATTGATATACATATTAGTACCAAATTTCAGCTTTCTAGTGCTAACGGTCACTGAGATTATCCGCGGACGGACGGACGGACGGACGGGCAGACATGGCGAAACTATAAGGGTTCCTAGTTGACTACGGAACCCTAAAAAGGTAAGTAGTTTTGGTACGGATTTCTTCATATAACTGTGACGTTTATGTAGCTCTCCGCACCTTTCCATTTGCATGGTCCAGAGTTAACGTGGTCTAACTATAATAGACTAAATATTAAGTTAATTGCTTGTTTAAAAAAATCGGTTCTGCTGACGCTACCGAAAGCTGCGCCCGCTTTCTGGCGCGTCTGGCTCGAATTCTGTCACACCCAACCTTGACTCTGATCATGCGCAGATTGATTCCCGATACCGACGATTGGGCGATACGAGTCGATTATTGTTTTTGAAAGTAGAGTTCTTCAATTTTTTATACACATACACGACATGGCATATTTACAAGCATGCCGCTCGCCGGATGGTAAGCAGCTACCGTAACTTATAGAAGACTCCAACTTCGTCTAAAAACCTTAAAAACATATGGGTACTTCAATTTTTTATTAAAACGGAAAACCATTTTTCAACCGACTTAAAGATTTCGAAGGATGTTCACCGATTATTCGAAGACGGCTGGACCGATTTGGAAGATTCTTGTTTTGTTTGAAAGAGTATACTTCACAGTTGGTCCCATTGTAACCAGGTCAGGATCTGATGATGGGATCCTGGAGAAATCGAGGGAACTCTTCAACTATTATAGGCACATCTATAGTGATTTGAGTATTTTTTACAGCAGCTCGAGCATTTGCTTTTGGAAAGGTGGATGCTAAATGAAGTCGGCTCTTTTTTGTTTATTTGTTTATAATTTTTATATGCCTACTTCTATTTGCATGGAGAATTTGGAAACTATTTCCTCAGTCAGCAGCAGAAGTATTTAAACGGGTGAGGTGTTCAAAATTATCTTTACATTTAAACTCCAATATGATTATAAACTTATATAGATGTCATATACCTACAAAGGAAAAAGTGACCTAGGCCTCCGGTGCCCAGGCTGGATCGAACCACCGTCTTCTGCATTCGCGGCAGATTATATATTTTTGTTAATACCACGACGGTGGCAAACAAGCATACGGCCCACCTGATCGCAGCTACGGTTGCCTATGGTCGCCTGCAACTCCAAAGGTGCCACATGCGCGTTGCCGACCCTTTACAAAAAAGAGAATTCACTGTGTTGACGGCTAAGGGAACAAAAGGGTCCCTCGTCGTCAACACACTGGGTCCTCTTTGAGCTTTTTAATAAAATAATTTTATTTGTTCTTCAGGTGGTTCCTACATGATTATTTAGGAGTTATATACCTACTTAGATTAAATAGGATACATATACATATAGAGTCGAGATCCCACCATCGTCAGTCGCTTTAGTCGCCAAATGGCGGAGGGGGAAGGACGCAACATCACAAACAAGGGCTAGGTTTTGTCCTGCAGGCCCGAAAATTTTAAGAGCTGTCATGAAATTATATTATAGGTACAACCGTAACATAATGCATAGCTCTTCAATCGAGTACCGTATTTATACGTAGTATACCTGCACGTCTAGCACGTCTTACGCGTGACTGGCGCGACAAGAGACAGATCTGCGCGACTTCTTGCGTTGTCGCTAGTTGGCAGCACAACTTGCGCGTGAAAAGAGCGACAGACTCGCGATGAAATGCCACTGTCATAAAATGACAGTGACTCGCGACTTTGAACTAAAATCCTTAGCACAACTTTGAGTTCTCTTCGCGTCAATTGCAGCCGCGGGTGCGTGATATGCTACCGGAAAGCGAGATTTTTGACAGGCGCGAAAAGGTTTTCCCTACTCGCGGCTTTAGTCGCTCTTGTAAAACGTGCTAGCCGTGCTGATGCCACATAGAATTTCGCCTACTTTTACGACATTTTTGGCAACGTACCTCCGCTATTCAGGTCACCAATGTCGGTCAACATAATTCGCCAAATCCGACAGATCGCAATCACATAACTGTGTCTAACTGTACGCCCGAAATCCGGCGACGACTATACATGAGCCGAATTACTAAATAAGGAATAGGTGTGACATCACTGGTTGTAACTGGAGGTCGATTCGACTTAGGGGTGACATGGATAGCGATTATACAGCAAATTTCGTGCCGATATAGGGGCGACATAAGTATTCATTATTTTGATAAAAATCGGGACTTAATCGCGTACAAAAAGCCTCGTTAAGGTAATTTAAGTCCCGTTTTTTAGGGTTCCGTAGTCAACTAGGAACCCTTATAGTTTCGCCATGTCTGCCCGTCCGTCCGTCCGTCCGCGGATAATCTCAGTGACCGTTAGCACTAGAAAGCTGAAATTTAGTACTAATTTGTATATCAATTGCGCCGACAAAGTGGTAAAATAAAAAGTGGAAAAACATGTTTTTTTAGGGTACCTCCCCTATACGTAAAGTGGGGAGTGATTTTTTTTTTTCGTTTCAACCCTAACGTGTGATATATTGTTGGATAGGTATTTAAAAATGAATAGGGGTTTACTAAAATCATTTTTTGATAATGTAAATATTTTCGGAAATAATCGCTCCTGAAGTAAAAAAAAAATGTGTCTCCCCCCTCTAACTTTTGAACCATAAGTTTTAAAAATATGAAAAAATTTCAAAAGTAGAACTGTATAAAAACTTTCTAGGAAAATTATTTTGAACTTGATAGGTTGAATAGTTTTTGAAAAAAAATTACAAAATAATTTCTGAACTAAGTTTGTTATTTAACCGTATAAGCAGGTGTTTATTGTACCTGTAATTTCTACAAAATTACAATGAAATGATGTGCTTTCAAATAAAGTAAAAACGGTGAAAATCGGTTCACGCAATAAAGAATTATCTCGTAAAAATCATCTTCCATACTTTAAGCTCGCGCGCAATAGTTTACCTAATTTGCCGATAGATAACGCTGTACGTGGAACGCTCATATCACATCCTACATGGCGGTGTTATTTTAACTCTTAAGTGGGGACACTTACTGTGACGGACGGAAAACTACGGAACCCTACACTGAGCGTGGCCCGACACGCTCTTGGCCGGTTTTTTTTGTCCAAATAATGAGTGAATCGTGTAAGTTTAAATCATGACATAGGTACTGTTCTGAAATCAAAATATGAATTCATACTCGACATACTCGTACCTACAGTATGTCCACAGTAAAAAAAAACCGGCCAAGAGCGTGTCGGGCCACGCTCAGTGTAGGGTTCCGTAGTTTTCCGTCCGTCACAGTAAGTGTCCCCACTTAAGAGTTAATAACACCGCCATGTAGGATATGATACGAGAGTTCCACGTACAGCGACATCTATCGGCAAATTAAGTAAACTATTGCGCGCGAGCTTAAAGTATGGAAGATGATTTTTATGGAATAATTCTTTATGTATTATGTATACGTGAACCGATTTTCACCGTTTTTACTTTATTTGAAAGCACGTCATTTCATTGTAATTTTGTAGAAATTACAGGTACAATAAACACCTGCTTATACGGTTATGCTACTTATATATCCGGAAACAAAAAAACAAACAAACGTACACGGCTGAAAATGGTTTTATTGTTTTTCAAAGTATTCCCCTTGATGATCTATGCACTTTTGCATTCGCGTGAACCAATTTTTAAAGCACTTCTGCCACTCCGCCTGAGGTACCTCCATAACGTGTTGTTTGAATGCGTCGACAGCATCTTCAGCGGTCGAAAATCGTTGACCGCGTAATTTATTCTTTATATTTGGAAATAAATAAAATTCGTTGGGTGCCAAGTCAGGGCTGTACGGCGGATGACCCGTTAATTCCACATTTTGACCCTCCAAAAATAGAGTTGTTTCGCGTGACGTATGACAGCTGGCATTGTCATGATGAAGAATGATTCTTCGTCGCTGGTTAGTTTTACGAATTTGTTCAAATACTTCCGGTAAGCAAATGGTCGTGTACCACTCTGAATTAACCGTTCTACGGTTTTCTAGTGGCACTGTAGCTAATACCGAAGAAGCAGGCCACCATTTGTTTCAATGTACTTTTTGCACGAGTAACTTTCGTAGGGTTCGGCTCATTTTGAAACACCCATACCGTTGATTGTTGCTTCGTTTCGGGATCGTATGCATAGATCCAGGATTCGTCACCTGTATAGATGTTATAAACGGCTTTTGAGTCACCACGGTTATATTTTTTTAACATTTTATTGCACCATTCGACGCGAGCATCTTTTTGCTCTTTTGTTAAGTTGTGGGGTATCCAACGCGAACAAATTTTTTTTACAGCCAAATAATTATGTAATATGCTATTAATGCTGGTCATAGAAATACCCAGAGTCGCCTCTATCTCGCGGTACGTAACATGTCGGTCGTCCATTATAAGTTTTCGCACAGCCTCGATATTTTGTTGTACAACGACCGATTTCGGGCGACCTGTCTTAACTTCGTCCGTAAGCATACTACGTCCACGATTGAACTCACTAAACCAGTGATACACAGTAGTTTTAGATGGGGCTTCATCACCAAAAGTTGAAGTTAGTTGATCTATGCACTGTTGTTGCGTTAAACCACGCCGAAAATCATAATAAATCATAGCACGAATATTTTCACGAGTGAGTTCCATTCTTGCTGCGAGATGACATTTAAAACCCGTCAAAAACAAAACACGAGCGTTAATAAGAAAGAAAAAATATACCGGCCAGTACTTAAAAAAGTTCAAATTTTACCATGGAGGTCAAATATGCTATTTAAGAAGATTGTAATCCCGGTTTCCGGATATATAAATAGCAGCCCTTGTAAATTACAAACTTAGTTCAGAAATTATTTTGTAATTTTTTTTCAAAAACTATTCATCCTATCAAGTTCAAAATAATTTTGCTAGAAAGTTTTTATAAATTTCTACTTTTGAGATTTTTTTCATATTTTTAAAACTTATGGTTCAAAAGTTAGAGGGGGGGGGACCCATATTTTTTTACTTCTGGAGCGATTATTTCCGAAAATATTTACATTATCGAAAAATGATTTTAGTAAACCCCTATTCATTTTTAAATACCTATCCAACAATATATCACACGTTAGGGTTGAAATGGAAAAAAAATCACTCCCCACTTTACGTATAGGGGAGGTACCCTAATAAAAAAAAAATCCACTTTTTATTTTACCACTTTGTCGGCGTGATTGATATACATATTAGTACCAAATTTCAGCTTTCTAGTGCTAACGGTCACTGAGATTATCCGCGGACGGACGGACGGACGGACGGGCAGACATGGCGAAACTATAAGGGTTCCTAGTTGACTACGGAACCCTAAAAAGATGGCTGTAAGTAAATGCTTTTTATTTTGTTTAAAGCCCATTCAAAAATTTCTAGAGCCTACAGACAACGTATCTACCTATGGTAGGTATAAAATATTAAAGACTTAAGTTGTTCTTATTTTCTGGGTAATTAATTCAAAACAACCTATGGCTCATCACGTGACAGCTAGATAAATGTACGTACAGTCACCGGCAATAGTATCTTCCTACACGAAGGCCGCAAAAATATGTGACACGCTCTTATGGCCCTACAAATAAGAGCGTGTCACATGTTTTTACACGGCCTTCTGTTCTTGTACCTACTCTTTTTTCCATTCGTGCGGAAGGCAGACGTCCACCATTGTTCGATAAAAATATTCTGTTTAAATTGTGCTTCAATATTTCTTGTGTGAAGTAAAATATTTTTTGTGTGAAGTAAAAAAAATATACGTGATCTGCAAAAGTGATTGTTTCACTGCAGAAGATACTATTGCCGGTGACTGTACATACTTCTAGTTCAGAAGTAGGTGGGGAACAAGTATACAGCTAGCTAGCAAGCTTACCATGGTAAGCGGCAACCGCAGCTATGGACGCTGGCAAGTTTAGTAGTGAGTGTCGCACGTTGCCGAGGTTCCACTGAAGTAAAATTCACTTAAAATCAAGCGCAGGGCCGCGATTCGAAAAATAAACACACACTGGACAGACACAGCTCCAACCCAACTGAACCCAACTCAACTCAACGCTATAACGACATTGACATATTTTGCTATTCGAACAGATTTTCATTCAACATTTGTCTCACATTGGTCTCACATTGGTCACACATTGTAGCAATGTTGTACCAATGTTGTACCAATGTGAGATCAATGTGTGACCAATGTGAGACCAATGTTGAATGAAAATATGTTCGAATAGCAAATGTCAATGTCGTTATAGCGTTGAGTTGAGTTGGGTAGAGTTGGGTTGGAGCTATGTCTGTCCAGTGTGTGTGTTTATTTTTCGAATCGCGCCCCTGGTAGTCTGGCCGTAAGACGTCCGACTTTCAACTCAAACCCCAGCTCGTACCACTGAGTTTTTCGGAATTTATGTATGATAAATCGTATGATATTTCTAGTTGCTTTTCGGTGTAGGGAAAAACATCGTGAGGAAGCCGGACCTAATCCCAATAAGGCCTAGTTTCCCCTCTGGTTTGGAAGGTCAGGTGGCAATCCCTTTCGAAAAAACTAGTGCCTACGCCTACGGAAATATTATTTATTTATTTATTATTCAAAACAGTTACACAGCATTACAGTAAAAACCAAGGCACTGCGAACTACAAAATAAACATATAAAAACATAAAAAATTACAAACACTGTACAGAATTCAAGATTAAAAAAAATACAATAATTAGGAACCTTTTCAACCGACTTCAAGATTTCGAAGGAGGAGGTTATCAATTCGTCGGGATCTTTGTTTTTGCTTGTTTTTTTTTATGTATGTTCACCGATTATTCGAAGACGGCTGGACCGATTTGGAAAATTCTTTTCTGGTTTGAAAGAGTATACTTCACAGTTGGTCCCATTGTCATCAGGTCAGGATCTGATGATGGAATCCTGGTGAAATCGAGGGAACTCTTCAAATATTATAGGCACATCTATAGTGATTTGAGTATTTTTTACAGTATTTCGGGCATTTCCTTTAGGAAAGGTGGAGGCTAAGTGAATTCGGTTCTTTTTTGTTTAAAATTATTTATGCCATTTAAATGAGCGTTACATTCGGAGCAACCATTTTGTTCAGTCTAACCGCCGGTCAGCGACCCCGAATCTTAGACATTTTAGCGGCAAAACACATAACTCTACTTAGAAACGTGCGGGGAATACGATAGCCCATGATGGATAGACAATGTCATAAGTTCGACAAACTTTAAATCGGATTAACGCTACTTTGAAGAGTATAACTCACATATAACAGTTGATCCTTTGGCTCACATATATATGTATAGCAAACTAACTAGAGGGATATAGCTCTCAAATATATATTTTTCCTTCTCCTGAAGTCTCTCTTTTATTAGGCGCATCCCACATTTGAGCAGAATTCGGCGATCATAGACGTCACAGAAAAAAGTAGACATCAGTCTATGATAGCATATTTTTTTAATGGGACCACAGAACATTTTTAGGCTGTTTTTCTCTATGGTACCACAGAATAATATACAAGTATTTCATACAGAAGGATCTTCCCTACAAAATCAGTGTTTGACAGAACTTTGACAGATGAACGGTGACACAAGACGTCTCCATACAATTTTATCTTGCGAAGTTCTAGGGTTGTGAAGTACGCAATTAGTGTTATTGCTGGACCTGCCCCAATCTGTCTCGATCTACCTAATATATCAGTAATTTGAATACAAAACTAAATAAATGACAAATTTTGTACCTTATTTGCGCAATCTAATTATTATTTTAGTACAAAACTACTACTATAAACTACTTAAATATTGTATCTTATCTGTGGTCATGCTGCAAATAAAGGAAAGGGATTTTGACAACCCCGAAAACGTATCTGATACGTTCCAAGGCCGTAGCTGACACTTCGTGGAGATGGACACACTTGATAGTACCTCAATTCCGCTAAGTGTTGTAGCGTCTAAGTCTACTACAACTGCTATAAAACATTTGGGCAGATAAGGTTATTAGTAAGTTGAGACATCTGTCTTGTACTGTATTAAAAAAACTACCAAAAAAAGTACAGCATGCGGAAACCGTGCGTGAATCCAAGCCCAGATAGTATCAGGCATAACATAGTAATCTATTGCAATTCACAGATGCAGGAATCGCAAGTTCAACTCATGCGCAGAATGTTAATAGGATCCTGTTAGACATCGACCTGAGTTGACTTTTACGTAATATTGCTATTTTAAAGACGTGTTTCCATTATCGTTTCTTTTAATCATTTAATTCATAGTCCGTTAATTTAAGTTTCGGCTGTTTCCATCATTCGGCTAAAGGCCCTGTAATGCTAGAATTACACTTCACTTTACGATCCTAACTATTTTTAGGTACTGACCTATTGTACGAAGTGTATCATTAATTAATTTAGTTATTTAATTATTTTTAGATTTTGGTGTTTATTTATTGTACAATGTGTACAATAAATAAACACCAAAATCTAAAGTGCTAATCTAAAGCTGAGGTATATCAAGGGAAAACATTACAAAGAGTTGTTAAAATATCGGAAGGTACAATGTTGTAGCGGAGTGCTTTGTGCTTGTAGTAGGTTAGGTAGGTACTGCTTGTTAAACCCGCTTTCTTTCGACAATATTCATTTAGCACCAGTTTGACTTTAATTATCCGATTAACACTGAAAGAAAGAACTTTAAATGATAATTCAATACAAAACTCTGCATAACCTAAAGCCACATTTATCACACAAAATACCTGCATAAGGTATTTTCCTAGCTGAGCATTCTGAGTAAGTACTTACATTAATTTATTATATTTTTATTTTATTGGTATTCAGGATAACAACAGCCGTAAATATAACTAGGACATAAAATGATTACATAAAATAAGGCCAATAACAGTCATCCATTGGATTACATTATGTAACGATTAAACATAACAAATATAAGAAAACAATGAGAATGTACAATACACACAAATGCTCGATACGCAAGAAGAACTAAATATGTAAAGTGTTTAAGTAATCTATTTTAATTTACTACATAAACATGTTTAAATAAATAACTTATTAACCTTAATAACTTACTTTTGATATAAAAAAAAACCATGACAATTGCATTAAGTAGTTGTAAGTCAGACACCAGCCAAAAACCACAAAATAAACAAACCAAACAGACAGACACCTGGAGTGCGATTTTTGAATCTCACCAAGTGACTAATTCTCACCGATGTGAGTGATTTCCGAAAGTAAATCACTCACATCGGTGAGAATTAGTCACTTGGTGAGATTCAAAAATCGCACTCCTGGTCCCAGTATTCGAAGTTTCGAACCGAAGTTTTATTATTAGTAGAATAACTTCTTTTTTTAAGGAATAAGGAATAATTTCTTTTTTTTTCTTAGGAAGGTACTTGCCTATTTGCACTTCCCAGGCACCCAGAAACACATAGCTTGAGAAGGTTATGATATACTTAAATACTCAGAAAAATTCTAATAAATTGTAATAAGATATATGAGAATACATATAACGTACTTAACGAACGAGTTATTAACAGTAGATAAGTAGACAAATTGAACAGTGGTAATTGGACGGCCTCCTAGCTTAGTCGGTAGTGACCCTGCCTACGAAGCAGGAGGGGTCCCGGGTTCAAATCCTGGTCAGGGCATTTATTTGTGTGTTTATCACAGATATTTGTTCCTGAGTTATGGGATGTTTTCTATGTAGGTATTTAAGTATTTTATCCATATTTTATCTTTTATCTATTATATATATTATCGTCGTCTAGTACCCATAAACACAAGCCTTATTGAGCTTACCGTGGGCCTAGGTCGATTTGTGTAAGGTTGTCCTATAATAATCCCACTATTAATATTATAAGTAAGCAAATCTACGAGTTAGTTGAGAAAGGCAATATAGAGCCATATAGAGTACTTATATTGGTTAGTTGGAAGATGTATATATACCAATGATGTTAAAAACTTCGCAATCGCGATGTACGTCTTTTCAGATTTGTGTGAAATATATTGGCTTAAAATATTTGTTACACGCATAACTAATTGACTTTTTTCCTTAAGAGCAATAAAACATTAGATTGAAATTAATTTAAAAAGATATAACAGTATGCGAGCTTCTAAATACTGTCACGTAGCGCCGTCTAGTAAGAGCCGGTGGAACTATGTGATTAATTATTTTATTTGATGATAGTATTAATTTGTAACTATTAAAGAACATTTTATTTCGATAGTATGTTAAATAAAATAATTATATTATTATTATATAATACAAGATCTCGTTCCGTTTTATTGTGTAATAAAACCTACATGTTTAGTTTGAAGCTAATTGGCAACAATGAATTGGAGCAAAAATATTCGAAATTCAAATGACTAAAAAAAGAAAATGGGAAAAAGAAAAGAAGATAGATACAAGAGAAAAACGTAAACTGGATTCTATCAAATATATTAGAAAATAAATACATTTTGGATCTTTAATGATTTACTTAAGCTATTAAGCTTGTGCTGCACATCGCTGCTGTTTGGTTTCGGCTGATTTGTAAGTATCTTTGTTTGTGTAGCGAGTTTTCACTCAACGCCGCCATGACCGTGTTTGTTTGAGATTTTTATTTGAGGTCATTGATCTTTCCAGGTCAAGCCAGTTAAGAAAATGGTTTTCCTTTGCGGGAAGTCTTTGTAAAAGGAAGAATACGGTCCCCGAGCGGGGCAAGGTTTTTTTGGATGACTTCTCTAACGGAGATTCGAGGCCTGGAAGGTCTTCGCTACGAGTTCCAAATGCTTAGTGTATGTTGCTACTGATTTTCCCGTAAGTATTACTGCAGGTTAGCTTATGGTGTTTAAGATTATCATAAGCTGTTGTGCAAAAGCTAGATGATCATTATATTCTATTATTTTCAGGTCATTCGCCTCAAAAGACTGGGGGAAATGCAGTTGAAATTTATGTTTTGTCTTCAGTGACAGGTACGTGTTGGCCCTTAAGTTTGCAAGAGTCTTGGACCTGTAGGTATCAATTTAACGTTACCATTTCTTTTTAAAATGATTTGAATATCATAACAAAGGGATGAGATCTGATGGACAGTTTTATTTGAAATATTTAATGCACAGGTTCTAATACATATTATTTAATTTCTTCAAATAAACTTAATTTAATTTAACAATGATGGTGGTTTATCCTATAATGTAAAACTAGACATTAACGAACCAATAGCTCTCCGGATAATAGCTGAGCTAGTTGTTAGTATATTTTAGGGTGTATTAGCAGACTGAAAGAAGTAATAAATAATTACCAAGTGGAGACTGTGTTTTCTTTCATTTATTTATACCCCTTAGTATTATGGAACCAGACGGGATAATTTATATAGTTATTTTTTTTAATATAGGTTACATAATTGGCGCCCAAATGGAATCTTAGTTTTACAAGTGCATTTATTGGATAAACTATCAATTTTGTGCATTAAACTGGCAAACAAGACTCTTTTTCTAGGTGACTTACTTACTATATTGTAGATTTGTAGACAGGGCCAACACCGTAGAAAACTAAACTTGTGTATATAGAAACCAATCGTTGTCAATTAATGTCTTTATGATTCTATGTACAGGATAAAGTATTTTTTTTGTAAAGGTATTTTGGTGAGATAAAAATTTCTTGGTAGGTATATGCTATGCTTGTGCACCGCTGCACAAATTTCATTTAAATATTGTGATCTCATCTGTGTTTATTACAAAATCTGACTGAAATCTGCAAATGCAACAAAGTGAATGTTAAAATTGCATTAAAGTATAATTCATAGGTACAGACAAATAATATATTTTGTGAAGTTTAAACCACCAATTTTACAAATAGTCAATAATATAACCGTTCCTTCCTATTCCTTGTGTCCTTGGTAAGATCAGCTTGAGTAAAATAATACTGGAATTATTGCTTTACTAGCATTAAATAATATACATAATTAGTGGTGTACAGTTTAGGTAAACTTTTCAATATGGATAAGAGGGAAATTTCAGTAAATACTTTGTCCAAGGAGGAACTCATTTATGAAGTTGAAATTAGGTCCGAATCTCCGGAAGTTAAAGTGGATTTGTTTAAAAAACAGCTAAAAAGCTTGTTAAAAGACTGTCCATCCGATTCTATAGTAGAAACAGAACTTGACCTGACAAGTGAATCTAAAATAATTGCAGCTAAATTATTAGATTTGGATAAATTATGGAAAAAATTGGAACAAACAAAAGAAAATTACACTTTTATTAAAGCAAAAGCTTTGGCTTATCACATATTTCACAGAATTTCTAGGGTTAGGCCAGAGGATACTGGTACACAAACACAAATAACGGCAAGTAAACAAACACTCGACGGTTTCTTGACAAAGCTTGATGATAATGTAGGCAAGGCGTCTTCTTTGTTAAAAACAGGTGAAGGTTCTTCTGGTAATTTTGTGGAGGGGCTGGTTGTGTCAGAGTCGGATTGCAGTCACAAAAGTATTTTGAAATGGAATCTCAAGTTCAATGGACACACAGACCCGAAGATTTTTTTGGAACAAGTCGATGATTTTCAGCGGGCTGACGGAGTTTTAGATTCCAAGCTTTTAAACTCTGCAGTCAGGTTGTTCTCGGATCAGACTTTAATATGGTTCCGTGCAAATAGGAACAAGGTGTCATCTTGGCAGGAGCTTGCGGCTTTATTGTTGAGTGATTTTCAGGATCCAGAGTATGATTATAAGTTGTCAAATGAGATTCGTGTCCGTACCCAAGGAGAAGATGAGCCTATTCATATTTATTTCGCTATAATGGCGGCAATGTTTAATAGGTTAAGTAGTCCTTTATCTGAAAAAGAAAAAATAGATATATTACAAAGAAATATACGTCCGTTTTATACAAAACAGTTGGCTATGGTGGATATAAAATCAATCGAGGAATTGCAAGAGAAGTGCAGAGTTGTTGAAGTATCTCGACAACGCTGCTTAAATTTTAAGGAGCCCAACAAGAATAATTATTGGGTAATCTCACCTGAATTCTTGTATAAGCCACAAAAGAAATCTCAGCCTGTAGCTTCGGTAGTTACTTCTTTTAATCATCCAGGTTCATCAAATAGTAATAATCAGAGCTCGGATTTTTCACGGCAAAACAAAACACTAGCGTAATTTAGCCAGTGCTTGAAATATTATTTTATCGATATCGATAATTCAGAACTAGAAGAAATAAAAGTCACCAAATAAAATTAATATGTAATAAAACTAATAAAAACATTTGTATAAAGTTACTATATATTAGAAACAGACACAATTTCTTCTTCAAAATCTACGTCAGTACACACAGCAGCACAAGACATTTTATTTGGGTAATAGTGATAGGAGTAGATGATCATTATCTTTTCAACATTCTCTGGGAGTAAACAGTTGCGTTTATCACTATAAATCCATTTATGTTCACTAAATGTACGTTCAACTTCAGTTGACGTCAAGGGAGCAAATTTATAGAATTCATTATCAGTTCGGGTAATATTTTCAGATATGTCTCTTAAAATTTCGTAATCAGGATTTCGTTCGAGCACGGCTTCAAATTTACGTATCACTGGTAAAAGTTTACTCCAGTTTACGTAGCAACGAACAGTATCCAGAATGAGGAAGGATTCCGCAATGGATAAAGTCGAACATTGCAATTGTTCTATTGAAGAGGCTATTACTTCGTAGTTGTCGCGAATGAAATTTAACTCCGGTCGTAGTTTGCGTGTTTGAAAACATTTTTTTGCAGCTCTTATAGCTGCCGAGTCATTAGCAAGTATGGAGACGACATCACGTATTTGCTCATAGTATTGAGCGTAATATACCGCAGCAGATATCCAAGTTCCCCATCTGGTGATAATTGGCTCGGGAGGTAGGGGAATGGACGGATATTTTACCTTAAAAAGGCGTACACGCTCTGGAGATTTTAGGAATATCTTTTTGACATTCGATATCAACCCATCCACACCTTTGAAATTATCTCGCACTTCTTCGGCAACCCGGTGCAGACCATGAGCTAAACACGTAATGTGTTTCATACGAGGAAACGTTGCTTTTAAAATACGACCGGCTTTAAGCATATATGCGGCACTATCTGTGCAAAGTAAAAGCAAATTGTTTACGTTATCATTGAAAGAATTTTGAAACAAAAATTTTAATTGGTTTATTATTAGGTTTGCTATTGTTTCCCCATTTACCTTCTCTAAAACCTTCGACCCCAAAAGATAAAATTGCTTAGAACAATTTTTTTGCAAAGACCGAATCACCACGTTTGTCACACATTTTCCCATGAAATCTGGTGTTTCGTCTATAGATATCCACAAATAATTGGTTTTGTTTACCTCTCTTATACCCTGTATAGTTTTTTTGTACACGAGATTTAAATAAATTTTTCGCAGGGTCGATTCGTCCGGTAAAGAAGTCATAGAGCAGTCGCAACATAAATACTTGTTAAAAAAATGACGAAAATTATTGTTGTTGACTGTTGCCCATGGTATGTTGCATGAAATAAGAAAAATAATTAAATCGAAATAAAATTGATGTTTCCTATTTGGTTGTCCCGAACGGTAATTGTGGCGGTTGCTTTTCACATGATTCTCAATATTGCATTTCTTCAGTTTTAGATGCATATCGCACATAGAGCAGTATATAGTGGAGGTCACTTCATTATAAATTAACTCAGGGTGATTTTCAATCCACGTTTTGATCCGATCTTGTACATTACTCATTTTTGTATTAATTGATACCTTGCAATATTAAGTTATTATACGTATATCCAACACGTCGGATTCAATGCGTTGCGAAATAAATAATACCTAGATGCAATTTACGTTTTATACGTAATGAAATGACAGTTAAAGTGTGAATGTCATATGTCATGTGAGATGAAATTTGCAGTCGTTTCTATCATTTTAAATGAGGAGGTATAGTTACTTCGTTCTAAGTTGTACATGCAGACCTACCTCTTTGTTGCTCGACTATGGCAAAGCTAAAATGAAAAGTTATTTTATTACTTATACAGGATGTCCGGTAATTAATGCACAACCTTCTAACCCCCAGTAGGTCACCTTAGACTGGTCAAAAATATTGATTTTGAGCTCTAGTAAGTCTCCTGTTTTTCGAAATTTTCGCACGTTTGTTAGTTTTTAAATTTTGACATTCACACTGATAGGTGTACCATCGAATAAAAAAAGAAAAAATGTACTGAGGCAATACCTGTCATATACTCTAGTAAGACTCGATAGGTGTCGATAAAATAATATTTCAAGCACTGGCTAAATTACGCTAGTGTTTTGTTTTGCCGTGAAAAATCCGAGCTCTGGTAATAATGAATCTAATAAAATAGTATTTTATACAATCGTGACATAATTAAGAGCTTTTCAGTCGAGTACCGTGTTTAGGCCACGAAGCTTGCTGAGTGACCTAAGTAAGGTACGAGATTGAAAAGTTTGATTATGTCACTATTTTATACAATACTTTTTCTACGAGTGCTCAATATAGGCAAGCCGGTAAGAATTGAGTTCGACGAAAGACCTGCCTCTATACAATTGAGTAACTTCAATCTCCCGGCAGATCGTGCCTGTCCCCCCGCGGCGACGGCGGCGTGGCCGCGCGGACTCGTGCAACAGTGTTACAATATTGTATGAAAATCCTTTGTACCATCGTTGGCGATGTCACAAAATACGATCATAAAAGCTCTATCGGAAAGTATGCGCTAGCAGTTCGGTCTACACAGTCTCAATTCAAGCATTACAGTCGACGAGTAGAAAAAGGAATTTGTACGAAAACAAACGTCAAATAAAACATTGAATGAACCACAAACAATGACGTCTAGCGGAGGTGAGGTACGTTCCAAAACAAAGAAAGTTTGTTATAAGTGTGGAAAATCCAATCATAATTTTAAGAAATGTATTCAAAGTGGTTGTTTCAAGTGCGGAAAGGATGACCATTTTAAAGCGGATTGTCCTGAAATAAAGATCAAGGACCAAAAAAACTAGTGAACTACTGTGTCAAAAGTACCCAAAACAAGCAGGTTTTGGACGCGATTAAAAAATATCATAGCTATGGATCAATTGCCACAGTCTTAGTTGCTACAAATGGAGAAGATATTAGGCCTTATCTTCAAGTTGGTGTGGGGAAACTTAAAATAATAGGATTATTAGATTCCGGAGCTTGCATTTCTCTGCTTGGAAATTCTTCTCACACTTACTTTGAAAAACTCGGATTTACCTTGGTTACAGAAAATCAAGTTTCTTGCACAGTTGCAGATGGATTTAAGCTAGATTTATTAGGAGTGATGTATTTACCGGTCACCTTTAATAATATAACTCACATAATTAAGTTTCATGTTGTACCATCAATAGTGTCTGATGTAATTTTAGGTTGTGACTTTTGGAAAGCGTTTAGGCTAGCGCCTGAAATTTTTAATAACATTGATATCAGGAATGCCCCTGACACATTTTACAGTTTTCAAATTAATGAAAAACAAATTCATACATTAACATCGTTTGATGATTTAATGCCATTTGAAAGGGAATTTGCATTGTCAGTAATTGACAGGTTTGAGGACATCTCCACAGATCGAAAGGGTTTAGGTAGGACAACTTTAATTGAACACGTGATAGACACAGGCGATGCGTTACCAATTAAGGTCAAGCAGTATCCTCTTTCACCGGAAAAGAAAGTAACATTAAATAAAGAATTGGATCGTATGCTTGAGCTTGATGTTGTAACTCCTAGTGAAAGTCCTTGGAATAATCCGGTCATTTTAGTTAGGAAATCAAACGGTGATTGGAGATTTTGTTTGGATTCTCGGAAATTAAACTCGGTATCCTCGGTTCCGTATATACCACAAATTTAAGGAAGCAAGATTCTTGACATCTTTAGATTTATCAGCAAGTTTTTGGCAGATACCGTTGAATAAGGATTCTCAAGACAAAACTACTTTTAATGTTATTGGGAGGGGAGCCTTCAAATTTAAGGTCATGCCTTTTGGAAATTGCGGAGCGACTCAACAACATCAACGATTAATGGATATGCTGTTTCATCAAAATTTCTGTTCAGACGTAGAAAATGGCATGGTATTTTGTTACATTGATGATATCATAATTTGTTCATTAGATTTTAACACTCATTTGTTACTTTTAAATAGAGTCCTTGAAAAATTAATGTCAGCTTATTTAACTATAAATAGTAAGAAATGTAATTATTTCCGAAGCTCATAGAGATATTTAGGTTACGTGATCGACGAACATGGGTTGCGGACCGATCCTGATAAGGTGGCATCTATCTTGAACTTTCGTACTCCGACTTCAGCTCATGATGTTAAAGTCTTTCTAGGCACTTGCTCGTGGTACAGGCGGTTTATCCGAAATTTTTCGACAATTGCTGCCCCATTGAACAGATTAACGGTTAAAAAGGAAAAACATGAGCCTAAATTTAGTTGGTCGGAAGAAGTGGAGCAATCGTTCAATTTGTTGAAGGATGCACTTATATCGGCTCCAATATTAGCCGTGCCGGACTTTGAAAAACAATTTGCAGTGCATTGTGATGCATCAGCTTATGGCCTTGGTGGAATGTTATCGCAAGAAATCGAGGGTAAAGATCAGCCTATAGCTTATGTCAGCAGGTCATTAAATAAAGCTCCGAGAAACTATAGCGCGACAGAAAGAGAAGCGTTAGCGGTGATTTTTGCAGTAGAGAAATTTCAGGCATATTTAGGCACAAGGATATTTAAGGTGATCAGGGATCATGCATCTTTAAAGTGGTTTCTGATTAGAAAATACGTCAGGCAGATTAGCACGGTGGGGATGTAGATTGTCTCAATTTAATTTTGAGATAGAACATAGGAAGGGCACTGACAATGTAGTGCCCGATGCATTGTCAAGACTCTTGCCGGTTGATGTTATTAACACGATTCCACAGGAGACAGTGGAGGATGAGTGGTATGACAAAATATTTAAAACAGGTCAAGAACATCCGGCGAATGTACCAAATTTTCAAATCAGACACCAAAAATTGTACCGATACAGCAAAAGTAAATATAGCTTAACATCAGAGTTCGATTGGAAAGAAGTGGTAAGAAAAGAACACAGACGAAAAATAATCGAAGAATTTAATTCTATGCCAACCGCAGGACACCTAGGTGTATTTAAAACCCATAGAAGGATATGCTTACGGTTTTATTGGCCAAGAATGTTTAACGAAATTCAAGAATATATCAAGGATTGTACTACTTGCTCGGCTTATAAGCACTCCACTAAACGGACTATAGGGTTAATGGGGAAACCGAAAGTTTGTGATAGACCATTTCAGGTAGTTTCGGTTGATTTGGTTGGACCTTTACCAAGATCTCAATCTGGATATACATTTCTACTGGTAGTGACATGTTGCTTTTCAAAGTTCACACTCTTGTTTCCTTTGAGACGTGCTACGAGTGCAATTGTCGTCAGGAACTTTGAAAATCACGTTATATTGGCACATAGAGTCCCAGAAACCGTAATTGTGGATAATGGAACATAATTTACGGGATCTGAGTTCCGGAAGCTTCTAGAACGTTACAATATTCCAAAACATCATTATACTCCTAGATACACACCACAAGTTAATCTTGTTGAGAGATACAACAAAACGATAATGACAGCAGTGGCATCTTATGTTCAAGACAATCATCGTTCTTGGGATAAGCACTTGTTTGAAATACAATTTGCCATAAACAGTGCGGTGAATGAGTCAACTAGATTTTCACCATTTTTTCTGGTCCATGCAAGAGAACCTGTCATTAACGGGAATTTTTACAAGGATACTCAAGCAAATTATTCTCTTGACATTCCAAGAGAGGAGTATGCTTGTGAATTTGGGTGTTTAAAAGATGTGTTTGAGAAGGTTAGAAAGCATTTATTAAATGCTCATGCAAAAAATGCTTCACATTATAACTTGAGGCGTAGACATGCTAGTTTTAAGGTGGGTGATATCGTCTGGAAAGCGAATTATACACAGAGTAACGCACAAAAGTTTAAAATGGCGAAGTTAGCTCCAAAGTATGTGCAGTGTAGAATCACCAAAGTTTTATCAACTTTGGATGATAAAACTTTGGTGATTCTACATAGATATTTTGTTCTCATTAAGGAATAGTTAAAACTTCCAAGTTTTACAATAAAAATTACTTATGGGTAAATAGTTTGTCTTACTTTTAAGTAAAGCTATACAGACATTTGGTTGTCGTCAACCTTTGGTTGCACTTAGGTCTAAGTTTGTATAAGATTCCACTTGGTAGTTGATAGATATATTTAGTTGTTGTTTATTTTTAACTACTGTCAAGTTGTATTGTTAATTAAGTTGTTTATTTAATTGGTACGTCGATGATGATGTTTGCCCAGCAATTTTTTTTTTCCACTTGGTAATTATTTATTACTTCTTTCAGTCTGCTAATACACCCTAAAATATACTAACAACTAGCTCAGCTATTATCCGGAGAGATATTGGTTCGTTAATGTCTAGTTTTACATTATAGGATAAACCACCATCATTGTTAAATTAAATTAAGTTTATTTGAAGAAATTATATAATATGTATTAGAACCTGTGCATTAAATATGTCAAACAAAACTGTCCATCAGATCTCATTCTTTGTTATGATATTCAAATCATTTTAAAAAGCAATGGTAACGTTAAAAGGATACCTACAGGTCCAAGACTCTTGCAAACTTAAGGGCCAACACATACCTGTCACTGAAGACAAAACATAAATTTCAACTGCATTTCCCCCAGTCTTTTGAGGCGAATGACCTGAAAATAATAGAATATAATGATCATCTAGCTTTTGCTCAACAGCTTGTGATAATCTTAAACACTATACCCCCCCGCAGTAATACTTACGGGAAAATCAGTAGCAACATACACTAAGCATTTGGAACTCATAGCGAAGACCTTCCAGGCCTCGAATTTCCGTTAGAGAAGTCATCCAAAAAAAACCTTGCCCCGCTCGGGGACCGAATTCTTCCTTTTACAAAGACTTCCCGCAAAGGAAAACCATTTTTTTAACTGGCTTGACCTGTAAATATCAATGACCTCAAATAAAAATCTCAAACAAACACGGTCATGGCGGCGTTGAGTGAAAACTCGCTACACAAACAAAGATACTTACAAATCAGCCGAAACCAAACAGCAGCGATGTGCAGCACAAGCTTAATAGCTTAAGTAAATCATTAAAGATCCAAAATGTATTTATTTTCTAATATATTTGATAGAATCCAGTTTACGTTTTTCTCTTGTATCTATCTTCTTTTCTTTTTCCCATTTTCTTTTTTTAGTCATTTGAATTTCGAATATTTTTGCTCCAATTCATTGTTGCCAATTAGCTTCAAACTAAACATGTAGGTTTTATTACACAATAAAACGGAACGAGATCTTGTATTACATAATAATAATATAATTATTTTATTTAACATACTATCGAAATAAAATGTTCTTTAATAGTTACAAATTAATACTATCATCAAATAAAATAATTAATCACATAGTTCCACCGGCTCTTACTAGACGGCGCTACTTGACAATACCATTGACTAATGGCGTGGTGCTTTAAGAGCCATCTGTTAAACAGAATGTGAAATTACTCAAAAGTATGTAACGAGTGAGTAAGAATCACACAAAAACGGCTGGCCAGATTGGAATGAAATTTAGCACACGGATTGTTTAAAAGATTACCATTTATCTTTGATACTTTATAAAAGGAGAGAATAATCTTTTTTTTCCTGTTAGCATCATAATTAACTATTACGCCCTCTATTGATTGTATTAGGAATTACCAGGAACCATCTTTTTCTATAGCCCTAAAGCCATCTAAGTTTTGAGTTCTTGAATACAAATTTAGTATAGATGGCTCTATTAATACTTAATATCGCACTAATATTATAAACGAAGACAGTTTATATTTTAATGGATTCAAATTTCATCATTTGATAATAAATTTAGAAATTTAATTCATTTGGATGTTATAATTTAATTTTAATAATAATAGAGCCCTCTATTGATACCACTCGGAACTACCTAATTTGTCATCCTTCTAGCGTTTGTTTCTACTTTTTTTTCCACGGTTTAATTGTGCCAGGGGTCCGCTTGATAAGCTAATCAACAAAGTTGAACCTTATTACCATTGCCCTCTTATCTTATCTTATCTTATTTTGCTCGGGGGCCCATATGGATACACTTCGACCCAAAGGGATCTTTTGTGTAATTGCCCCCTAGTACACTTACTCAAGAGCTTTTTCAACCATCTCCATATGTTGGGCGATGGAGCTCAAGGGCAGTGCTTTGAGTTCCTCTGGATCTGGATAGCCGATTCCAAAGTCCCTCATTCTTAGTCTGGTAAGAGCATGACATTCACACATTAAGTGTTTCATTGTCTCTTCCTCTTCGCCACACGTTCTACAATCAGTATTGTCTGACAGTCCCATTTTAGCCAGTACTCCTTTCACGGCGTAATGGCCTGTAAAGACTCCTGTTATGATTTGGAGCCTTTTTCTACTAAGTTTCCAAAGCTTTTTGCTCCAGCTTGAGTCAACTCTATGCATGAAGAGCTTTGAATGCCTTAGACCTGTCAAACTACCCCACTCTTGTTGGTGTTTATATTTGGTGTGGTCCTTTATGGCCGTTGTTATGGTTCCCTTTGAGAGTCCCACAAATGGTTCCGGGCCTAAGAAGTTATTCATAGAGCCCCTTCTAGCAAGCTCATCAGCATTTTCGTTGCCGATCAAGCCCTCGTGCCCTGGGATCCACATCAGTTGCACTTTGTTTTGCCTTCCAAGCCTGTTGAGGACTTGGATACCATTGAATATCAGTCTGGACTCCACTTTGGGCGCTATAAGTGCTCTAACCATTGCCCTCATTGCCGTGTCCTTTTTATGCTGCTAGCTAAATTTAGTTAAGCTTAAATGGGACCAATTTTGTCTAAGCATGGAGCCGTCGCCATGAAAATGTCGAGGTGGATAATAAGTGGATTGTGCCCTTCAAAATATTTATTGTTGCGATATAAATATCATTTGTTGTTGCTTGCCAAAATATTTATTGGTCATATAAACGTCGAGTTTTGTACTTCAGTAAAGGCAATCAGCCGTTTTTAATATGATGCAAGCTGGTGATATTAATTTTAATCCCAGAGATAAAGTGCAAACGTTTAGAGCGGGCCGCTATGTAAGCAGTAATTAAGCAGCATGGCGATTGTTTGGGTTTCTACTTCATGAAAGACACCCCACTGTAACTCACTTAGCGGTGCACCTGCCCAACGGCGAGCGGGTTTATTTAACGGAAAACGAATTCAGCGAAAGAGCCTCCTCCAAAGACGCCTCCAAAGACAAAATTTACTGTTTTTTCCAACTATGCGAGAGTGACGACTTTGCAAAAACCATAACATACGCTGAAGTCCCGAAACGTGGAACCCATCGACAAAAGAGTGGAAGCGCCGTATTCAGGGTACGCCAGTACTTCTACTGGCGTAACCTGAATACGGCCTTCGCTGGCCAGGCGTTAAGGCTGGAGACGCACTGGGTCGAATATATACAGTACACGTGAGTAACTTGGAATGCTATTGTTTACGCATGCTACTCAATGAAGTGCGGGGCCCGACGAATTTCCAAGCGCTAAAAACGGTCGACGGGCTAGAGCGAGCGACTTTTAGGGAAGCATGCGAGGCACGTGACCTTCTAGAGGATGACAACCACTGGGACCTAACTATGAAAGAAGCCGTACTCTGCCGCTCAGCCACAAAACGCAGAGAGCTATTTGCAATATTAGTAAGCACCTGCGGTGCGGACTCTCCAACCCTCTACAGTTGTGAAATAAATACAAGGACGCACTAGCAAAAGATATCGCACATAGGGTTTTGGGGGGGGGGGGGGGGGGTTAGGGTTAATTGAGGAAAAAATCGTTAACTTATCAGGAAAACAGATGTCGGATTTCAGTTTGCCTACACCTCAACGAAGGGGAGAATTGTCTAGCGATGGTGTTGTAGTTTTGCTTGCTGGTGATTTCAGGCAGACACTGCCCGTTATTGAAAGGGGTACACCGGCCGATGAGATGAACGCGTGTCTGAAGGCATCGCTACTGTGGTCAAAGGTAGAAAAGCTTAACCTCACGTGCAACATGCGTGTGCATCTATTTAATGATTTGGAATCAGGTGCTTTTGCGTCTAAGCTCTTGAAAATCGGCGAGGGTCGTCTAGAAATAGACATAGATTTTTGCCTACAGAAAAAAATAATTCGCAAATGACTTTTGCCATCCAGAAATGACAGAGGCTGACCTTATTTCGCAAGTTTTTCCAAATTTGCAAAATAATATTCACAGTGAAGAGTGGTTATGTGAGAGGGCTGTATCATCATCAAAGAATG
Organism: Pammene aurita; assembly: GCA_947086415.1. Classification (NCBI taxonomy): domain Eukaryota; kingdom Metazoa; phylum Arthropoda; class Insecta; order Lepidoptera; family Tortricidae; genus Pammene; species Pammene aurita. The sequence goes on from OX352312.1 coordinate 7,983,394, forward strand.
AGTCCGTTAATAAAATTAATAAACGAATATTAGATGGCATAGTTGGCGAATCAATAATATACACGTCTATAGACACGGTGATGAGCAGTGATGACAGTGTAATATACCCTGTAGAATTCTTGAAGAGATTGGAACTGACTGCCGTGGCACATATACTACCTACAGTTAAAGGTTGGCCTCCCAGTTCTTCTGATGCGCAATCTTGATGCACCGAAATTATAACGCCATACATGGCACCAGGTTACGAGTTACGGCATTAGGAACAACACCGTAACGGACAATTCTTACCGGAACGACTAGAGGAGAGAGTGTCTTGATTCCTCGAATACTATTTATTCCGAATAATTTGCCGTTCCAAATTAAGAGACTCCAATTTCCTTTCAAGTTGGCATTTACTATGACCTAAGTCCCAGGGTCAAACGCATTTATCTAATCTAAAATTACCTTATCTGTGCATTGAAAGTACTTTTAGAAGCGACTCCCATGTGACACCCAATCCAAGGTGTCTTCTAGAAGCAACGCTCATGTGACACCCATTATTAGTTGCTTAAAGTCACTCCTATGTGACACCTATTGAAAGCGCCTTATAGAAGAAACGCTCGTGTGACACCAATTGAAAGCGTCTTATAGAAGCAACGCTCATATGACACCCATGGAAAGCGTCTTATAGAAGCAACGCTCATGTGACACTCATTAAAATCGTTTTATAGAAGCAACGCCCATGTGACACCCATTGAAAGCGTCTTATAGAAGCAACACTCATATAACATCCATTGAAAGCGTGTTATAGAAGCAACGCACATGTGACACCTATTGAACTTGTCTCATAGCAGTAACGCTCATGTGACACCAATTAAAAGTTCCTTAAAACAACTCTCATAAGGCACCATTTGAAAATGTCTCATAGAAGCAACGCTCATGTGACACCAATTAAAAGTTACTTAAAACAACTCTCATGTGACACTCATTGAAAGTATCTTATAGAAGCAACGCTCATGTGGCACCCTTAATACCCATATTTATTATAACTACATATATGAAAAGAAAAACTACCGAAACAAAAACCACTTCTGGTAACTGACAGCTCCCACGAAACACGAAATAAATGTCACTGATTTTATAAAATACCGTTAAATTAATTTGATCATAATTTCAAACGATAAAACAAGCTTTGGCAAACAGTTTACGAACAAAGAAAACTTTTTTATAATAAAATCATGAAATTTGCGAATAATACAAGAGACAAATAGCAAGATAATTTTTCACTGGATTTGACGTTTGTCAAAACTCATTAATGTAAATTGCCTTCTGTAAGGCCTCCGCAGACGCCTTCGCCGAGCACTCCGACAAGGGCGGCGAAAGGCCTAGATTCCGTAGCACGCCGCCGGCCGCTGGCCGCGGCGGCGCACCACAACCCTGCCAGCAGTGACAGTCGCGTCAGACTTTTGTTTACAAAATTGTGTTTTATACTTATACTATTTAATTCTTTGTAGGTTTTGTTACTTTCTAGTTATATTTTTACTTTGTTATTTAATTATTAAGTTTCATGCAGGCCGCGACCCAATCTGGCGACAGCACGTCATCAAAAAAGCATTTTTGTAATTTGTGTACCAAATCTTTTGAAAGTAGTAGAGGTCTAAATATCCACAAAGCTAAAATCCACCGTAACTGCCTTAGTCAGAACGCCTCCCCGCTAAATTTAGATAGTACACCGCCCGTAATTCCACCCCCGCCTGATCATCATAATCATCCTTTCCATTTACGCCTAAGTAAGCTCAAGCACAGCGCCGCAGTGATAAAACGTATCCCCCGCGGGGCCAGAATCACGGTTGCAACTCATCTCGCCCACCTTATTCAAAAATGTTGTGAAACTAACACTCCTGAAGACTGGCATAACCTCCTTCTATTCCCATATATGGTTTTACACGCGAAAGATGACGATGATAATATATCATTAACGCAAAAAATTAAAAATAACTGTTCAGTTCATTCACCCCCTCCAACCATACATAAACATTCCTCTGCAACATACTATAATGAAATAAAAATCATCGAAAACAAGATTAGCGAGGGAGACCTGAAAGGAGCCGCTCGACTGTTGTTTTCTAGTGACGTGCTGTCTCCAGATAACCCTCAAACTCTTTCGGCCTTACTTACTAAACATCCCCCAGCTCCTGTGATCCCCTACTTTTTCGACCCTCCAACAGCAACCCAGTCATGCCTGCAGATTAAACCCATCGACGTGTTCAATGCAATTCTATCTTTTAAAACCGGCTCTGCAGCAGGACTGGATGGCCTAAGCCCTCAACATCTTAAGGACCTGACGTCTCCGTCCTTAGGAGATATAGGTGAGCAACTCATCAGTAATATCACCAAATTAATAAACATCATGTATGCAGGCAATATTCACCCGGATATCGTACCAGTTTTATACGGCGCAAACTTGATCGCTCTAACTAAAAAAGATGGAGGGGTGAGACCGATTGCTGTTGGCGCAACACTTCGCCGGTTAGCTTCCAAAATTGCGGTTCGGCACATCCTTCCAAAATTACAGAAATCTTTTGAACCTATTCAATTAGGCTTCGGAATTAAAGGAGGATGCGAAGCCGCCGTACATGCCCTTCGGACCTTCCTCAGCGACGGCCAGTGCGAAGTGTTACTCAAAATTGACGTTAAAAATGCTTTTAATTCTCTGGATAGAGATACCTTGTTGGCAGAAGTTAAGTCAAATATTCCTGAAATCTACAACTATCTTCTCCACTGTAACGCGGAATCTACAAAGTTGATGTACCGATCAAACGAGTTGTCATCTGAAGTCGCCTGCCAACAAGGAGATCCCTTGGGGCCCGCAATTTTTAGTTTGGCAATAAACCCTATAATCCAAAATTTAACTTCAAAATTTAACGTATGGTACTTGGATGATGGAACCCTAGGAGGTGACGCAGACTCAGTACTATCGGATCTCTCTGTAATTATTAGTAAATTCAAATCTATAGGCTTAGAACTGAATTTCAATAAATGCGAACTATTTGTACAAAATTCCTGTAACAACACTGATAATTTGATACAAAAATTCACCCAACTTGCACCAAATATTAAAATACTCGATAAGAGTAACCTTTGCCTCCTGGGATCTCCCATTTTCGAAGAAAGCTTTTCAGGTTACGTTCAAAATTCTGTTTCCAAATTCCAAAATCATTCTCACCGGTTACATGAAATAAGCTCACACTATGCTCTCATTATTATAAAATTTTGCCTATTCGTTCCTAAATTAACGTATGTGCTTCGCTGCTGTCCCCTTTGGAAAAATCAAAATCTTTTATCACAAATAGACTGTCTCATCAAAAGTAATTTAGAATCCGTTCTTAATATTCAACTCTGCGAGCAGTCCTGGACCCAAGGATCCCTTCCCATTCGGTACGGTGGGTTAGGGATCCGCAAAATTTCTAGTGTCGCGTTACCGGCATTTTTGTCGTCAGTCCACAACTCTTCCAGTCTCATAGGAAAAATCCTACGTTCGAACTGTGAGACTTCGGGCTTGGCTGACGCCAAAAATGCTTGGTCTATTGCTTGCCCCAGTCAAAATTTCCCCGAACACCCAAAATCACAAAGGAGTTGGGATGACATCACGTGTAAATTGACTCTGCATAATCTACTAACCCATTCTTGTCCCGATGAACGTGCTAGACTCCTAGCAGCCAGTACCAGGGAAGCCGGATATTGGCTGCAAGCACATCCGTCCCCAAATGTGGGAACCTTTTTAGACCCCGATACCCTTCGTATTTCAGTTTCGCTCCGTCTCGGGGTCCCGGTCTGCGCTCCACATCGTTGCCCCTGCGGAACCGATGTGAACTATCTGGGCCACCACGGACTTTCCTGCCAAAGAAGTGCGGGCCGCTTCTCAAGGCATGCTGCCCTTAATGACATCATCCGCCGGTCTCTTGCATCAGTTAATGTGCCGGCTCTTTTAGAGCCAGCCGGCATCTCTAGAACTGACGGCAGGAGACCGGACGGTATGACTTTGATTCCGTGGAGTATGGGACGGGTGCTGGTGTGGGATGCAACCTGCGTAGACACACAGGCCCCGTCACATCTCCACCGAACCACCCTGAGGGCAGCGGCAGCGGCAGAGGCGGCCGAAAAAGCCAAGGTGGGAAAATATAGTGGTCTTGGCGTCGAATATATTTTTGCCCCATTCGGCGTCGAGACCCTTGGTCCGTGGGGCTCTAGCGCTCTGAGTCTCTTCAAAGACCTGTCGAAGAGACTCAGAGATACTACAGGAGACCGAAGAGCTGGCAGCTATCTGGGTCAACGAATTAGTCTCGCGATCCAGCGAGGAAATGCTGCCAGCATCTTCGGTACCATGCCGCAGGGGCCGTATTTAGATATACTTTAGTTTTAGTTTAGTCTTATTTTAGAGTTAATTATTTTGTTTATAAGTATTTAAGTTTTAGTTTATAGTCGTTTGTAATTATTTGTATGTTTGTTATTTAATAAAATAAAACCGACAGAATAAATCTTTAAATTCTACCAACTACTCAAACTAAAAGAAAAAAGAAAATAAAACAAAGATCTTCTGTTTTCTATTGTACTTCGTATATTTGTTAAGTCGAAAGTACGTGGTGCCGGTATATAAGTCCGGTAGACATCATCCGCACATCACTATCCTACACGTGCTTCCGTAAGAAAGGAATAGCACATTGCATTATTAAAATGATAAAATGAGACGGGCATACTAACTACTTCTCAATTGACTAATTCAAAATGAACTCCGCTGACTAGAAACATATTAAAGTAAAAAAAATATTTTGAAGTAAAAGTGGAATGTAACTCCAACTCTTTTGATTCTTAACGTTTAAAAACATTTGCCACACCACCTTACACTACAATATGCCAGAATTTTGAATAGTTTTCATACGTATTTAAAAAAAAAACTTGCATACACGCACACTACGTGCAGGTCTATAACATGGTCGCAACTGAACGGCACGGCGGACGCCCGCGCAATTTATTAGTCGTTTTACTCCAACGAGTGGTGACCCCAAGTCGCCTTGTAAGGCTTATCTATTGGTTACCTTATCTGTGTGGGTTGAGGAACGGCAGCGATTTAATCAATTTAAAAAAAATGGTCATCGCGTCCCGATTGAAACTTTCGCTGATATAATGGCTCCAAGAATCCTTCTAACTTTTTAAATGGGAAAATACACGAGCCTAATAATTACTTTCAATTAAAACTATATTGAAAAACTATTGAGTTATTTGAGCGTTTTTTGAGTTACTTCAAAAAGTTGTTATTTCATAGTAAAAGGACGTAAAATATCCTAAAAAAATACATTTTGATCGGGTGTATTGTGAAGGCAAATACGGAACCCCACATTCAACAAATATTACAATTCACAAATTGTTACGCAACAGGCTCTAGTTTAGAAGTATAAATAATAAAAACGTACATAACCATAGCAACTATACATAAATAATTTGTACATACGTTTAGCTTGGTAACGGTTTCAAGCACTAGGAGAACAGAATGAAATAAAAATATTTGCTAACACTACCCAAAGGGGCATGACACTCGGACATACGTGTTTCACGCGTGGGTACTGCCTATTTAACTGTCTCGCTTACTCAATGTTTTTGATAAATTTTGTAAAAAAATTATGTTTGCGTATTTAAAACAGTACTTACGAATGAAAAGTTATTCCGTGAGATTTGTTTTTATGTTTTGAGCTATTAAAGCATTCAAAAAAGGCACAATTTGGCATGATTTACGGGTATTTTAGTCGTTATTCTTGAAAGCACGCTCTTCGGCGGCCATGACACGACTGATTCAATATACAGAATGGTCCAAACCTTGACGTCAAAAAATTTTTTTTAGATACCTCTCGTCGTGGGCTATCAGAATATACCCCACGTATGTTAGCTTATTTTTCGTAGTTTTCGAGTTATGAATTTTTTAATTTTTAACTTTGGTTAAGAAGTTCCGGGTGAAGCAATTCATTTATTTAAAAAAAACTATTGTACTTTTTTGATTTTTTCTTTTTGTAGCACAATCCTTAATAAGCGGCGCAGTTGCAAAAAAAATCAGCATCCTCACTTGGCTGCGAGTTGGAAAAAAAAAGACAAAAGTGAAAGTTTTATGTTCAAGCATGTCAAGCTTAGATTTTGCGCTTCAATAAACAAAATCACAAACGATTTCAAGGAATTTTGGTTATTTTAGAAACTACTAGACCCTAAGTTTTTTTAAAGGTAAAAAAAGTGACACTTAATAGTCATAATTGGACAGAGTCGTCGGTTAATCAAAATGATGCTTGGTCAATCACATGTCACAACATTGAATTCTCGTAGTAATTTCTGTGGTTGTTTAACGTTAGGAATAATAAAAAAAAAGATTTTTTAAAATGAATTACTTATTTGGGAACTTTCCACCTCAGTTCCTTTGACCGGCGACTCTGTCCAATTATGACTATCAAGTGTCACTTTTTTTTACCTTTAAAAAACTTAGGTTCTAGCCGTTTCTAAAATAACCAAAAGTCCTTGAAATCGTTTGTATTTTTTTTATTTAAGCGCAAAATCTAAGCTTGAACAGCTTGGTCGTAAAACTTTCACTTTTGTCTTTTTTTTTCTAACTCTCAGCCAAGTGAGGATGCTGATTTTTTTTTGCAACTGCGCCGTTTATTAGGGTTTTGCTACAAAAAGAAAAAATCAAAACAGTTCAATAGTTTTTTTTTTTTATAAATTAATTGCTTCACCCGGAACTTCTTAACAAAAGTTAAAAATTAAAAAATTCATAACTCGAAAACTACGAAAAATCGGCTAACATACATGGGGTATATTCTGATAGCCCACAAGGAGAGGTATCTAAAAAAAATTTTTTGACGTCAAGGTTTGGACCACCCTGTAGGCGCCGGAACCTATATTTGATGGCACACGATCGTGCGCCTGGTACCATAACTATTCCCTTTATATTTATCAAAGGTTGAGACAGCTGAAGACCTGTCAGATAGCATGGTGTCTATCTTTTTCTTACTTACTGATGAGTACATTAGTGAGAGCAGATTGGGAATATAGAAAAGTTCAACTTATAATTTCAGATCTGCTTTTCTCTGATATCTGTGTGTTATTCTTGTTGGCGTCATAATAAATCGTGTCGAGTATGGAACCTGTTACATAATCGATGTCCAATGTTTGTTCTACTCTTTGAGAATTAAACCAATCGGAGTCGCCATTGACAGGCGTTCCCCTCTGCCGAAAACATATGACCAGTGGTCATACACATGTATGGACTTACGTTTATCTGACGTGGCTATTTGTACGTTACGTACATACATTACACGTTCCCCTCCCCCGCAAAAATCGGCAGACTTTTTTTGTATCGGATATGACAGACATGGCTACTCCATCCGAGTTAAATTCTCTAAGGTTCTACTCGAACACGCTATAATTATAATTTACACTGGTAACCCTGTTGCATTCGTCCTCGTACGTCACACTGCCATAGTTGTTTATCAAATTTTGAGTGCATTGAATGAAGATTTCTTATCAAATGTGCATAAAAGTGAGTTGATTATAAGTAATGTCGGATCAAGAGGATACTTACTGTCGGCTTTGTGCAGAAACAACACCAATAACACAGTTAATATCGGCCGAAGACGATGTCGCCGTCAGCTCCAAAGTTTTAACAAAAATGCAATGGATAAACATCGATATTTCTTCCACTGTCCTTCCAAATACAATCTGTTTCTCATGTTTCGACTTATTAGAGAAAACCTGGGCGTTTTTACACAACACACGGATCGCGCAAGTTAAACTAGCGTCCATTTTTGTAAAGAAAACAGATGACGATCAGAACCCATCAAATTCCCAAGAAACGGAGTCGAGTAACGATATTCCTGTTATAAAACCTGTGGATAAAGACTGGGAGGACTTTCAGACGACAAAACAAGAGGTAAAAGAAGAGAATAGCGACCAGTTAGATCACATAACAACCATAGACGCTGGTACAATCGTACAAATAGACTTTAAAGTAAAATCTGAGCAGTTAAGCGATAATGAACAATACGATAATGCAATAGATACCAATGGTTTCTCTAGTGATAGTGATGCTCCATTGGTTGAGAAAAAGAAGAAACCTAAACGCAAAAAGGCTGAATACGGAAACAACTTGGGTGTGTCCGATGTAGTGTTAACATGGGAGTCATATATGTGCCGATGTGCCCAATGCGATGCTCAATGCAAGAACATGGAATCCTTACAACTTCATTCCTTGCAAATACATTCTTGTTGCTGTGTTTTTAAATGCTTAGACTGCGATAAGGTGATCTCAAGCTACCGCTCCTTCATAAATCATGTACGAACTCATAACAAAAGTCTCAGACGGTGTTGCGAATATTGCAACAAGCGCTTCTCATCATCGTCGTGCCTTAAGAAACATGTCACTAATGCGCACCGAAAGTCTTATTTAACAACATGTTCAAATTGCGGAAGCAACTTCGAAAGTCCAGAACTTCTGCAAGATCATAATTTAATTTATTCAAGAAGTCAAAGAAAGCAACGGAAGCAAGAAACACTGGATTCAGACCTGAAATGTGAGCATTGTCTTAAAGAATTTAAATCTAGAAGTAATTTGCAGCAGCATAAACTAGTACATATGGATCGGAATAGAGAATTTGCTTGTCATATCTGCGGTAAAATGTTCTTCACGAAAGGTACGCTGAGCACTCATATGAATACCCATGAAGACGCGAAACCACACAAGTGTGAGTTTTGTCCGCTAGCGTTCCGAGCCCGTGGCAACTTAATCTCTCACATCAGTCTTCACTCCGGGGCCAAGCCGTTTGTCTGCGAGCAATGCGGTAAGAGTTTTAGAGTGAAACGGCATTTGAAATCACATTCCATAGTTCACACAGATTTGATGCCGTACGTCTGTGAATATTGTAATAAACAATTCCGCTTCAAAACTAGATTGAACCTCCATTTAAGACAACATACGGGCGCTAAGCCGTACACATGCATATTCTGTCAAAGAGACTTTACGAATGGATCTAATTATAAGAAGCATATGAAGCGTAGGCACAATATAGACACGTCTAAGAAGAAGTTTAATGCTGGCAAAGATGAGATGTCAACGGATCTGAATCAGGCAACGATTCAGGCTATGCAGGCTACGGTGCAGGCAACAATTCAAGCTATTCAGGCAACACATGCTTGAGTTTTTCCTATATGATTGTAGTTTAGCAGCTAGTAGTACTTATCAATAATGTTAGACAATAGACCAAATAATATGTAGACTAACAATGTCTGTACAAAACGTTCCTCCAACAGAAGCCTCTGTTTTCGATAGTAGGCACCACAGTTCTATTGAACTGAAGTTGCGTTACTTGTACACGGACAAATTGCTGAACAAACTGTATAGAACTGAGTCCCGCTGCGTTTGTGACGCGATAGATGGAGCTAGGGAGTTTGCCTCAATTATGCCGCGATTTCTATAGACAGTGTGAGTCTAGTAATATTTGGTCAATGGAGAACAGAATACATTTCTAGAAGGAATAAAATACCTTGGATTGTAAAACATTATACAGAAATATCACTACCTAATTTTTTTTTAACAATGCAGACTGCAGAGTTGTATGTAAAAGAAAGTAAGTATGAAGGTTGGCATTTTTATAGTGGGTCAATATTTCTTATACCATTTTCTGTAAGCTCGATAGAGCCCGTTAGGGGCTTTTAACCAGGGTTCGAAATTTTTAAGAAAATTATGATCTCTTGATATTTATCGCGATATTTATCAGATAATTATCCCCCATATGGATTTTTTTATTATAGCCCAACTACTAATGTAGTTTTTTACGAGCGATTTTTTTTTGTGCATTTCGCCCTAAAAAAATTGAGTTATTATCAAATTGATAGTTATCAGACATAAAAATCACGATAATTATCAAGATAACTGTCATTGATATTTATCCTTTAGAATCCTGCTTTTAACAGTGTTTAGAAGAAATAAAGCAATTATAATGGTCGATTATTATTATTATTATTTATTTATTATTTGTAAGCAGGCAAGCAGTTGTAATAACCAGAGCCTGTATCCAGTATGCTCTTGACAAATTTATCACTTTAATTTGAATTTTTATTGTGCTTGTCTAATTTGTTTTTAAATTCATTGACACTATGAGCCAACACTGTGTCCTCTGGTAGTTTGTTCCAAGCTTCTACAATTCTGTTGCTTAAAAAGTTTTTGTGAGGAATATTGAGGAGGTTGGAATATTAGTATTCCATGTAAAAAAACCTCAAAGCAAGAATTTAACTAAACACCGCACACGCGTACACCCGTAAAGTATAGACATAGATGACGATAAAATCACTTCTACAGCACAAAACAAAACAATTTACCGTTATTTTCCTTAGCCATTATTTGACACAGCTTTCTAAGAAAAATATCAGGTTTTCTCGTACTAAACACAGAAATACTTGAAGAAATCGCGAATTATATCTTTTTTTGACCCTCCACTGCTATAGGTAATGGCGTGGAGGGTAATAATAATACCACCTTCTCTGTCGTACCTATTGAAAGTGTAATAAGACCACCCCTTTCCATCTTGGTATTGTTATTATATTACCATGACGTCTATGGCTAGTATGTCTATGAATAAAAAAACTAAGTTTTGGGTTTGGGTAACATGCCCATTTTTTCAAGTCCTATCAACCCTTACATACTAAACTTTGTTTTTTTTTTTCTGAATATGAAAGTTCGATCTGCGCAAATCTTACTCAATCTGCCCAACCTTTATCACTAAATAGTATAAAACAAAGTCACTTTCCGCTGTCCCATATGTATGCTTAGATCTTTAAAGGTACGCAACAGATTTTTAATAGATAGAGTGGTTTGAGAGGAAGGTTTATATGTATAATACATGCATAATATAGTAGAGAAACACATTTTAGAGATTTCTAATGTGATGTCGTAAATAAACACATTTTTTGCGCTTACGTTGCTAACGCTGGCTGAACCCTACGAGATAGATCATAATCATACATCGTTATCGCGGGAGCAAATATAAATTTATTAAAGAAGTGGTAAAACAGACTGCCCGTTTAGTAAAAACAGACCTTTCTGCCTACACATTATAAGCCTCCAAGAAGTTCATCATACATAGCACGAAGTTTTTGTTGCATAATGTTCATAAATCTTGCTTTACACTCTGTTAGTAAATAATGACCCGGAATCGACATATCAAATAAATATTCATGATTTATTTTGTACAACATTATTTAATTTTTGTTGATCTTAAGTGATTTTCGTAATATACGACATAAATTTTCTCTATGTTTTCTACTCTTAATCTGCGGCGTCGTGCAGTAAATATCCATTTTAATTGGCTAAATGATCTTTCGACTGCTACTGTTGTAATGGGTGCGTTTTTAAAATGACGGAAGTAATCAAATGTAGAACGATATATCGTTGAATCTAGTACTATCTCCTTCTCCGATATCAGTTCACACATTTTTTTCATAACTTCATATCCGGCATTTTTCTGCAAAACCACTTTGAACTTTTTTAAAATCTGTTTTCCATCTTTATTCAAAATTAATTTGGATATATGTTTGTATGTATTTTGTACTATGGTCAAACTTTCACTAAGAGATAGATTTTGGCACTGCAGTTTATTTATAGCATCTGGTATTACTTGCAGATACTTTGCTATGAAATTTACATCTTTTCGAACTTTTGCACTGAGTAAAGATTTTTTGCTTTGACGATGCACTGTGCGTCTGAATTACGAAATGTGTCTATAACGCTTTTTATTTCATCAAAATACTTGTTGTAGTAAGTGGTAGCCTCGATCCATGTTCCCCAGCGAATAATTGTTGGGTTTGGAGGCAAAGGAATTCCATTAAACATTTCTCTTAATGCTTTTACTCTTTTCGGAGATTTGCGAAATACTTTCTTTACATTTGAAATTAATAGGTTAACTTCTGGAAAAAGAACACGAACTTGATCGGCAACTCTGTTAAGAGCATGGGCTAAACATGTAACATGGACAATGTTCGGAAAAAGTGTTTTCAAATTTCTGCCAGCTTTCAACATATACCCCACACCATCAGTCAATAACAACAACACCTTGTCATGCTTATTGTGACCAGGGCCCCACAAATCATCCAGGGCATTTTTTACAGTATTAGTTATACTGATATTGTTCGTTTCATTTAAACATTTACTTGACAGCACGTGTGGAGTTCCAACATCATCTTCAAGCATAGCACCTACTATAACGTTAGCGATTTGACGACCTATAGCATCTGTGGTTTCATCAACACTTACATATATATACGCGTCTTTTAATTCGTCTCTAATTATATCCATCTCTTTGTCGTATAATTCATTCACGCAAGTCTGCCTCAGCAAACATTCTGAAGGGACCTGAACAGTTTTTTCAAATTTTCCAGATACACAATCTTCAATGAAATTTTTAAATACAGGGTTCTCTATTTGAGACCACGGTATGTTACAGCTTACTAGAAATTTTGTCAGTTCCAACCTAAAATCTTTTTTGAGAGAACTGTGTCTTTCAGAGTTAAAATGACGTTTCACGGAAGATTTAGTTTTACAAAAACTAATATTGCACTTCGAGCAAAATAGATTTGTATCGCGAGCCTCTAGCTCAGGATAATCCTGTATAAACAACCCCACAAATTCATCACATGTTATTTTCCTTCGAGGCATTTTAAAGGCAACTTCTATTTGATTATGTTGTTACAAATAAAGATCAGTCAAGATTGACAAATGTCTAAATTGACTGATAAGGTTGCGTACCTAATAGGTAATCTTTTTAAGTACCAATCAAGTCAAGTATGGAGGTAAGATAGCATTGATATTCAATAAAATAATTATACATTTTAAGGTCGTAGGTATAAACGTTTCTCTATACGAATGTCATTTCTGTTTTTGACTGTTTTTTATAATCTTTCAGTATTGTCAAATCGTATTTGCTCCCGCGATAACGATGTATGATCATAATTAGACCCCGGACTCTTGTGGCAATGACGTCACAATAGGGTGATTTGGGGAGTAAACGGGACGGTGCTATGAAACACGGTTAAAAACTCGGTTGTTAACCGAATACATTTTAATTAGATATTTTCAACAAAATTATCTAGTAAGTTGATCTATATTATTTTTTAGTGCAAACCATACAATTGTAAACTGGCTTGGTGACATTTGTGACGAACAAGGAGCGAGTGGCCGACAAAACCAATGCCAGTTTAACGTACAAATGCATGGTTTGCAAGTAATATAGCAAACGATAATATTGATCAACTTACTAAGTAATATTGTTAAAAATGTCTAATTTAATGTATTCGGTTAACAACCGAGTTTTTAACCGTGTTTCATAGCACCGTCCCGTTTACTCCCCAAATCACCCTATTGGACGTCATTGCCACAAGAGTCCGGGGTCCAATCATAATAATGTACTACAGTATTGTACACCTTAAAAAGGTCTACAAAAAAATCTGCTATGGTATATGTCTATCTCTTAGGGATAACCCACAATAACCATTTTTTATCCCGGGCGAAGCCGGGGCGGATCACTAGATTTAGTACAAAACCAAATTGAAATCTAATTCACTTCCTAATCTGCACAACACAACTGTTTTTTAAGTACATTTTAAACATAAAAAACATAAAATGTACATGTGACGTTCCGCGGTAAAGGTACCTTATGGCGGTTTTGGCGCTTACGTTCCGAAGCATCGCATTAGTATTGGAGTGTCGTTAGCGGCAGCGTAAGCGCCAACCGCCATAAGGTACCTTTAGTCGCGAAACGTCACATAATGTATGTAAAACCTATGTAAATATTAGAGCGTTTAACCATGAGTTTTTCAAAGGGTACCCGACTGCAGCGCTATCATGTATAGGTAATTAGGCGGGTTAACACCTGACGCACCGCCTATTGATTACTTTTTACTAGGATAGTCATTACGCCCAATCCACATTATTGGGCCAACATCGGCCAATCTAATGGTAGACCCGCACGTTGACCCAAAGCGGAAATTAGTCTAGCCTCCATACAAAAAATCAGCTACCATAAACAAAGGAGAATGGGCATTTTGTACCATGAGTGTATACGATTGAGACATATCTCATTTGAAAGGTCTTAACTAGTGCATTATTTAATTGTATGACGCCATCATTGGATAGCGTGCAGGGTCCGAGCTATTTAAAAAAAAAGGTTGCGCATATAAACGGTTAATTTATAAAATATCCGGTCTATAACCAGTGATAGCGTATTTTATATGAAAGAATATAAGAAATGCTTCACGCTTATTTACCACCACCATCGGAAAAATACGTACAGGGCTGGAATTAGTAGATGAAACATTTGCTAATATGTAAAAACACCTGTAGCATAGCGAAGCTAACTTGTATACAAAATTCGTATGTAACAGCTAAAAGGTATTTTTATAAGTTATTTTTCGTAAATGATACTTGCACTCTAACGTATGCAGAGACCAAAATAAAACGGTTTTATGCGTTAATTAACTGTAATTAACGACAGCCTAATTCTTCTATTGAACACTAGATGGAGCTTTGGCAGCAAAATGGACAACTTTTGCCACTGGCATATACAATTGAACCTTATCTCAAATGAAAGGTCTTAATCATAGCATTAATTAGTTATATGGCACCGAAGGCCGTAAGGGTGCACGGAAGCCGGTATTCATTATTTCGTGTCTGCGCTGTGGCCTAGCTGTGGCAAAAACTAGAACTAACTAACCTATACAAAAAAGGTTAACTTTTATACACATTTACATAGTTTATTCGCCTGAAATTAATTGTAAAAATAAGTCATTAATTTTTTGTGACTAATTAATGTTAAATGACCGCAATTAACTACTTAAAACCAGTTAATTAAAATCAGTTACTGGCGACATCTTGTATGCAATAGAAGAACCGACTAAGTTTATAATATAGTCTATATAACTACATAAATATTAATAATGCTGGCTCCATATCATTGCTTTTTAACGCTCTAAAATCTGTGGTCTAAGGCTTCACGTCGCGTAATTATATATAAGTTAGTTTCTGAACGTTGACTATAAACTAGCTGTTCTAGGGGGTTACCTCAAACAACATAATTTGAATTTGAAGATTCGTCTATTTGCCTTTCTCTTGTCCTTTCGCAAATTCGAGCGATGAAGCTATCTCCGCTTCCTTTTTCGACTTAGCGCTGTCAAAAAATAATACTGTTTTTTTTATCACGACGGTGGCAAACAAGCATACGGCCCATATGATGGTAAGCAGATATATAATATAAGCAGATATACGTTGTCCTGAGTCATAATGGAGTTAGACCGACGCGCCGGCACGTCGTTTTTCATAATGTCATTTGGAATTTTGGAAGCTAGCTCCATCTAGTGACGAGTAGAAAACTTAGAAATTCATTAAGCACAATTAATTAACATACAAAGTCGATATATTTTAGTTCCTGCATGCATTGGAGCTAAAGTATATATTACGAAAAATAGTTTATAAAAATACCTTTGACATGTAATATACGCCTCCCGTATACACATTACCTTGGCTCTAAACCGAGCGATATTCATATCAAGCTTAATTTAAATTAATTAATTCTAGCCCTGTAAGTATTCAAACATAGGGTGTTTTACACAGAATTGAACCATTTCTCATATGCTTTCAGATAAACCATGCTATAACGGATTACATATCGTATCCTTAAAAAAAATGCTCTTTATATGTTCGCTCTTTTTTGTTAAATATCTCGGTCCCTGCACGATATCCAACAATGGTGCCATATAATAAAATAATCCGGTGATCACGAGCTTTAAAACGAGATACGTCTCAACAGTATACATCCATGGTACACTCCCCATACAAAAATGCCCATTCTCCTTTCTGCGTTTGTTTATTAATAGCTGAATACCGCTATACGTTACAGTTGTAGGGTTGCAGGCGTCCATATGATACGGTTACTGCTTACCATCAGGCGGGCCGTATGGTTGTTTGGGTTATAGGGGTAAGCGATATCGAGAATCGAGATCATAGATTAGCCGACGTTAGACCAATCCAATGTATGGATTAATAGAATATAGTGTTTCATTTCTATAGGTATATAATTAGCGTTTGTAATGTAAATAATTTTATTATGTTAGTATTTATTATACGTAAAGTAGATTAATAAAGCAATATTTTGAATACCTGAATATTTAGTTTTATTTATTTATTTATTTATTTTATAAGTACCTAATCAACAGTTTTTGGATCAGTGAGAAATATAAATCAAAACAACAATTTATCCTAAAACCGAAAATAATAGAGTAAATAATAATAAATAATCGTACCTCGAGTTTGACAGCTTCAGTAGATGGCGTTAATATAAATAAATAAAATATAATTTATTCAGTATCTTAAAATTACTTTACAACATCCAGGCTGGTACATCTTTTTAAGTATTGATAATACTGGTGTTAAGAGACACCGCTCTTCCCATAGACAAACAAAAAGGAAGATGAGTGACGTTCATAGTAAACAAAACTGAAATGTGGTCCTGAAGCCTACACACTTGTAAAATGCTACACACCGCTATAATGTATGTGCATCATGGGCAAAATTTAAGAGATAAATCTATATAGTTAACACGGGTATGCAAGGGATACCTCCATATTTTGCGCATTGCACAAAGTGTGACTGAGAGACTCTGCCACACGACTAATTCAATATAGGTTCCGGAACCTATATTATTTGATGGCACAGAATCGAGCGCCTAGTACCATATCTCCCTTTTTGTATAAATCAATGGCTCTTCCGTATATGACCTTGTATATTTTTAACCCCCGACGCATAGAGGGGTGTGACGTATACGTTTGACTGCTATGTAGGGTAAATCGCCAGTAACTGGCCACCTTTCAATAACTGGCCCCTCATACCAAAAATGAACTCTATTTGCCTACAAACAAAATTCATTTTAGTATAACTTGGTCACTAATTAACCTATTGCCACAGTCGGCTGTGGCCGACATCAAAAAGTTGTGCCATGGACGCCAACGACGGCTACAGCCGACAGGCTTTGTAATGCAATAGGGACCTACGCGGGCTTTCGCAAAGTTCAATTTCGCTTGACAAAACGCGATGATGTGGCGTCGGTGGCGCGTCATTTTTGTTCAATGCTTGGCGGTCAAAAGGTTAACACATTCAATGCTGGAAACCCGACTATCGGGTATTTTATGATTTCGTGCCCAGGCCGCACTACCCGATAGTCGGGATCGTGGCACTATAGCACAGAATAACTAATAGTACTACCGTACAGAAAATTCACTCCTTCACAAAAGTCAGATTTAGGTATAAAATTATACCTATACTCGCCGCCTGCAAGCAAAATTGAAACTTATAACCGCGCACGAACCGTGAATCTTCTTTGCGCGCCGCAGTTTTATGACCGAGCTGTGAGCGTTGGCACGGGGCTGTCACTTGACAAGTTTTTGTACCTACATATACCTACTGATTTATTATTTTTAAGATAAATATGTTGGAATTACAAACGTTGATTCTGTAAACATTAAATTTTTATCCGGAGATATAAATTTTTATAGAGATTATGTTTGATTTTCACGGAAGTAGGTATGCCACAGCCGTATTCCTTTAAAAATATGTCGGTCAGTTCCTAATATTGTTTCTGGGCAACCAATTTCAATAAATTAAGGATGTTTATTTTAACTATTACTAAGTAAGGACTTCGGGACCTTTTAATATCGTCCGGAATTTAATAATGTTATTTCTGCTTCCTTGTTCTTCCGTTTAGTCAGACATCATCCGTAAAGACTTCTTTTATACGGATTAGATCGAGATTTAGGTTTCGAAGCCATTATGTATTTTCAATTTTGTGCGAGCGCCACGTGATACGACTATCGTGCGAGCCGAGCGGCAGCCCACAGCCATACGCCTGCCCGGGAGGCGCGCCGGCCAAATGTACCTAAACTGCGTAGTGAAACCCCCCTGACTATAGCCATACATCACTAAAGGCCACGCCGGAGGACCCGATATCGGGTACTGTTTTTAACGAACAGGGTTGTCGCTAAAATATTAGTGGTAACATACAGAAGAAATTCACGATTTTAACCATTTTTCACTTGCTGATTTTGATCTGGCGTGTGATCGCGAAGTCATAACGAAAATCATTAGAGAATCCCTGTCACGTGTTCAATTTTCAACTTGAATTGTTTGTAATAATTAGATATTGATGTGTATTATCTATACAGATTCCGGAGATAGACGTTGTAAACAAGCAGCTCCATCGAGACTTGGCTAGTTTTTTACATAATGTTTTTGGTGGGATTTCACTTCTTTTTGTAGAAACGTGGGCTTATTGATTTATTTAGACGACAGCGACGGTCAGCGCCATCTAGCGACGTGTGCGGGTATCACCGCCACTCTTAGTCCAATGCATTATATTTTGATTTGTTTTCTAATCAGGGTCACCAGGTACTCCAGATCTTCGATTATCCTAGTTTTTATAGTTTTACCTTTATGTGGCCATTAAACCCTAACTCTGTACCGAATTTCAGCTCTCTGAGTTTATGGGAAGTACTAGTTCTATTTTGACGATCATGAGTGAGTGAGTGAGTGTCATAAATGCGAAACTTTGCTTTCGCTTAACTTCGGAACTAAATGACCTACATACTTGAAATTTTGGATTTTAATTATGTGAAGCTTACTGGATGACGAAAATTTCTGCGTTCTGGTCTTATCCAGAGGTTCTCAAATAGGGGCCTGAAAATGCGGCGAAATGGTTCCAGTAAAGGATGGTACGGCAGTGTTTGCTTCGCGCTCGATTTGGCGGGGGCACTGCCGTGCCCCCAGATCTTTAACCTAGGGCACACAGTATTTAGACAAAATAAAACTACACTAACACCTGGTTTTGTTGCTTTAATCATAATGGTTTCAGCACAGTCGACATTAAAAATACCTATTCCTATTCTCATTCCTTTGGCGTTTAAAACATGGGAATTAAATTTGTCTTTATATTAGTCACACATGATTATTTCCTTTTTAATTTGTGTTGTTTTTATGCTAAATACGTGTGTTTTTATTCTTATTTCAATGCTAAAAGATAGATATCTACATGTGTTTTTACACTTTGCCTCATTCCCCTGCCAAATTTATCATTCCCTTTAATTACAAATTTTTATCATTACACTGACAGCCGAAATATCAAAAAAAATCATTCATTGGCTCTAAATATTGGCTAAATCAGTGTCACATCCACAAGTTACAAAGTATACTTTGACTTATCCAATCCTTTAATGTAAAATTATTTCACGCAAACATCGGACTGGATCCTCCGCACCAATGATACTGGTAGTCCACCTTCTATGTTCTGTACTATGAAGGAGGCGGGGTCGACGCGGGGGGCGCGGGTGCCGGCAGAGGGCGCCACCGAGCACTGCCTCAGCAGCGCCGCCAGGCCTGCCAGCGACTGCATCAGCCCCAAGCGCTCGCCTGATAAAGAAAGTAAGATGCTGATTATCTACCGATGACTTTCAAATTAACGTTTCTTGATCAGTTCTTAAACAGAATCAGATCAGTTTTTATTTGGTTCAGTGTAAGAAAAATCCCATCAAAAACATAAATGTGAAATGAGAGCCAAGTTCAATCTATATATGCCTTTGTCCTGACTGACTGACTGACTGATCCACGCAGAGCCGAAACTACTGGAGCTAAAAGTTGAAAATTTCAGGTCTGGTTACATTTGTAATGTGTACAAATAATAAGAAGCGATTTTGAAAAATTCATCCCCTAAGGGGGTAAAAAAGGGGTTGGAAGTTTGTATGGATGGGGCTTAAAATTTAATGTTAGAGGTTTGAAACTTTGTACGCTTACTGATAATTAAAAAATAATAAAAATGATTTCAGCGTTTTTTGAAATTAAACCTCTAACGGGGTAAAAAAGGGGTTGAATGTTTGTATAGAGATTACATTTTTTTTTGTGACAGACTTGAAATATCGTTTGCAGGCTACTAACTTAAAAGCAAAAAAAACGATTCCAGCGTTTTTCAAAATTCCACCCCAGAGGAGCAAAGAAACGGGGTTGAAAAGTTTGTATTAAAGCGAGGCCGTAACAACTGAAGCTAGAAAGTTGTCATTGGCAGGTCAGGTTACATTTATAATTTATACTAATAATAAGAAGCGATTTTGAAAAATTCATCCCCTAAGGGGGTAAAAAGAGGGTTAAAAGTTTGTAAGTATAGAATTTTAAATTTTAAGTTAGAGACTTGAAACTTCGTACCTTCGCTGATATTTAAAAAATGATAAAAAAGATTTCAGCGTTTTGGCTAATTCTACCCCTGAGGGGGTTAAATAGGGGTGCAAAATTTGTATGAGGGAAACTTCTTTCTTTAAGATAGAGACTTCAAACTTTGTAGGAATATTATTTATTAGAGTACAAAAAAAGTACTTTCAGCGTTTAAGATAATTTCACCCTGAAGGGGTTAAAAAGAGGTGCAAAGTTTGTATTGGGTAAATGTTTTTTTTTAGTTAGAAACTTTTAACTTTGTAGGAAGATTACTTATTCAAATACAATAAAAGTACTTTTAGCGTTTTGTATTATTTCACCCCTGAGGGGGTTAAAAAGGTGTGCAAAGTTTGTATGGGGGAAATTATTATTTTTGAGCTAGAGACTTTTAACTTTGTTATATATTGGTTGCCTTGGTTCTTGACTTCAATGACAAAAGAAGTGAGATCTAAATGGGTGCCAAGTTCAATGGGCAGGTCTGAAATTTATTTATAACAACTCAAAATATCATTTCTTCTTAAAACTTAGGATAATATATTGAAGCCTGAGGTTTGACACGGCGCAGCTCGCCAGTTCTGTTATACCTGAACTTGGCTTGACACGCTACCGCCTCCCTAGATATACCTAATGTAAATTTTCATTAGGTACTTATATTTTCGAAACCGTAGCTTTTTTCAATACAAAATCAGCTTGATAGAAATTGCGATCCCGATGCATGTTTTCGGTTACGTAGAGAATTTTCTTTAGCTACTACACTCGCATTGTAAGTCCTCAAAAACAGTAGGCAATGGCTAATGCTAGCATTACTACAACCGATTTTACTATGATAAGCTTTTTATCTGTGCCAGTAACGTAATTTTAACTTAACATGCTCAAATATTGATACGTTATGAGTTTTGATAACATAATGTACACCTGCACGCGCCCACGCGGCCGCCGACACGCTCCCTCCCGACCGCCGGCACAATCGAGTTGGCCATGGCGGTGCAATGGCGGCCATTCTATGGTTTCCGAACACGGCATTTAGTATAAATAATATGAATGTAGATAAAGCAGTGTATGCAACTGTACGTAATTAGGCCTTATTACGTAACAGTTACATAAACTACTATTAGGCTCTCACAATTGTAGAGAAAAGTAGTTTAAGGTATTCAACACCATTTCATGGAAAAATCCTAAAGTACTTAATACCAATAAAAAAAAAAAGGTTTTTGATTGCCGCATATCGTTAGCAGATGTAGCTATTACCTATACACGCCCTAGGTCCTTCACCAAAAGGCAGGTACACATGTTTGGGAATGTTCGAGCCTTCACTGAACCGCTCCGGTCGAAACTGTTCCGGGGCGTCAAAATACTGCCCGTCGTTGTGCAGTCCCTGCACGGAGACCAGCACGTACACGTCCTCTTCGATGGTCACGTCTGTGCCAGGAAACGTGTACCACTTTACGCACTGTCTGATGAGGAAGCCTAAAGATGGAAGCAGCCTCATGCCTTCTCTGAAAGAATTACAATAGAATTGCATTTGTTATACGTTATAATATAAGTACCAAGATTTCAATATGATTTACTTAGAAAGATTACTTTTAAACGTAGAGCCACGTCAGATATGATATGACACAATAATGAGAGCAACGAAACCCCTCCGGTTAGTTTGCTATGCTTATTTCTCGATCCGGACATCTGGCAGCTGTGAAGTGGTGGTCAAATAATGCAAACCACTTTAAGACTACAAATCCTAGAGTTTTGATGCAGTATTATGAGAAATTATATAAATAATTAGATTATGTCATTGCCAAAAGTTTCTGTTGGGGGAAAGTAGTGACAAACGACGTAAAATGTTATTCATAATTTGTCACCCTACTCTTTCTGTTTCCGAAATAAAACGCAATGTTTTTGGTTCTAATGTTAAAATATAGGCCCCGTCCTCTATAAATAAGACAACTTCGGCAGTTTTTATCTATTTTGGCATTACCTTTTTCCAACTGAAAAATTTTGCCAGTCTGTCACCCTGACCTCCACCCATTAAAAGCTGCCAGATATCCGGATCAAGTATTAGGGATAGTATTGCTATATTTCTAGACGGGTTTTGTTGCTCTCATTATTGTGTCATAATATATCACTCATATCTGACGTGGCCTGCTCTTAGTCCATTTTGGCTAAGGCAAAGCCCCAATTTATTAATAAGATATATTTTAGTTTACTTCATGAAAGACGTTGCAGTTGCTGTTATTATCATGCCAAACCCATACGATGGATATCCATGCGAGATCACTAATTGAAATGTGACGCGTTGGGCAAAGTCATGTTTTTCAACAGGCAAAGTTGTACAGTTTCATGGTACTGTACTAGATTATGTCAAAGTGGTCTCACTAGCAACAGTCAGTTTTTGGTTGTCAAATCGAGCCCAATGGAACCGTCATTTACCAGATTTTCGACAGTTATGTACAGTCGTCGCCATCAAATATATATCCATGTTCAGATATTTTTGAGTACCTTGGCCGCTCCAATATATTTGATGGCTACTGTACAACTGGCCGTTTGTACAAATCTTTGTAAATTCCAATATTTTTGGAGTGATCACAGATCGATTGAGAGATCGTTAGCAGAATATTTAGGTACTGGGACATACGATTCATGGTAGAAATAACTTAAAAAAAATCGGAATCTGAAAAAGTATAAGAACCCACGATACTAAACTTAGTTCGATAAGACTCCTAGCTGATATATATAGTCTGGCCAGCCAACGAACGCAGTAGCAATGTACAGCGAACAAAACTATGACAACACTAAGAATCAGTGAAAAAGCAGCAATGATCATCAAATTTTATGTTTTTAATTTTAGTTGGTATTTCCGCTCCTTTCATTAGGCGACATTTACGGTGTGTAAAAAGGAGACGGATATATTTCGTCTGATCTGTCATCAACTGCAACAAATAATCTGGTTGAGGCAATTGACATAAGCCTTAAAAATTAATTTAAATTTAACTGGGAACGTTGCAGGAGTTCTATCTCACTCGCGCTTAAGATAAGTGAGTGAAATGCACTAGAAACAAATTCAATGTGAACTGAAATGTTCGTCATGAAATACGGTGTCTCATCACAAAGGGTTGCCACCCAAGGTTGCCACATGTACGAATTTTGAATTTGCCGCGCGTTTCTACTGACAGAAATGGTTTGCCAGACTATACGTTTAATTACGTTTTTAATGGGGGATAAAAAAAACCTAGCGGCGTATTTAAAATAATAATATAAAAACTCTGGTTTCTAGTATGATAAGATTGATAAGACTCCCAGGTTTCCTTTGTTTGAAGCAGGGGAGGGGTAGGGCTAACGATAATTGAGTGCTGCAAGCCTACGAGCTTGACCTTATCAGTGGCAGCAGCATCATAAGCTTGTAGATGTACGCCAAAACGTATATAGCTCCTATATTTTTATAATAGCAACGTGACGCAGCGTTCGAGTGATGTTGATGTGCCTTTTGCAACAGGGGTATTATAACTTTACTTTGTAGTCTTTTTACTCTCGCCCTATAATTTCGTCACACCATTTCGTGTTCCCCTATTAAAGACGTAACTAATCATATACCTATTTGGCTGTGTGCATGATTGTGGCGCCATCTCTTGGGTAGGGGTCAATCTTTTTATTTTATTTGGCTTGTACTGCTTTGTGATATTGACAAGAGTCCTTTGCAGTTCAATTGCTTGTCACATTGTCCACTGCGATTGTTCACGTTACCCCCACCATGCACTTCGCACATAGCGAATATATCATCCGGGAGTTTTATCAAACTAGGTTTATTAGTGTTGTGGGCTCTTCTACTAAAACACTCTGGTATTAAACTTACTTGAAACACATTTCCAAGTATTTCATCTCTTTGACAGCATCGTAGCAGAGTTTCCCGTCATATCTGGCCAGTACTGTATCGATCTCCTGCTGGCACTTGTCCTGCTTGTCGGGGTTCAGCGCGAGCTGATGCAGCGTGAAGCTGGTCGCTGACGAGGACGTCTCGAACCCTGCCGCGAAGAACACAAACACCTGCGCTGCCATTAGCAGCTCGTCCAGCTCCAACTGAGCAGTCTGTGGTGAACCATCATGGTTTCTTCTCTCTAAGGACTCCCCAACAATCAAACCTTTCTCTTTGAGTTCCAAAAGCAAATCAATAAAGTCATTTCTGCCTGATGGCTTATAATTTCTTTTCTTAATGATGCCTTTTACTAAAGCAAGCGTATTTCGTTCTATATGTGGCGGTAACACGTGTAAGTTCTTGCATGTTTCTGGCATTACCCATTTCAGAGCAGAGTTGATGGCTTGCTTAATTGTCGGGGTGAAAATACTTTTGCCTAGTTGACGAAACATGGAGGTATCATCGTTTATGGAGTCTATATCGATGCCGAAGCCGCAGGCGCCGATGAAGTCGGTGGTGTAGCGTGCCATGAGGTCGCGAATGTCAATCTCAGCGCCGCACTCCGCAGCGGCGGCCGCGATGTGCTGCAGCCGCTCGGTCCTCTCCACGATCAGAGGGAACATCGCCTTCAGTTTCCCAGACGTGAAGGCAGGCGTAAGTCTTTGCCGCAGCAGCTTCCACAGATCACCATCGGCAAAAAACAAATTCTTGAGCATAGGCTCAATCGCCCTTTTGTGAGCATTAAGAGCTCTCGGATAAAAATAGTGGAAATCAGTCGCTAAAACATGTTTCACAAGTTCAGGGTCTCTTACAACCAAAGCATTCTTTCCATAAATAGAAAATCCAACCAATTTCTCGTTAGGATACTTCTTGTACAATCCAGCCAGGTATTCTGAGAAAGAAATCTGTAACGTGATAACCCGAAATATAGTTCCAAAGAATGGTATACTTTTCTCATATTTGACGCCTCTGGTTGCCCAATAACTGTAATTATGAGAGTTCAATAAGTATAAAATCACTATCAGTAGCACAAACGCGATTGATATAAACATTGTTTGAAGAAAAAATTGCACTGAATCGTTTCACTGATAAGTACGTAAATACGCATCCCTGCCGTGCGGCTACACGTCGACTGACAACATTTTGTCCATTTACTTGCATTATCAATTTTATTTTTTTAGATTGAGGGCATATGAAGGATATGTGACCTACAAACGCGCCGCTTTAGTTCACGGCAATGACCTAGGGACCTACCGAGTGTCCGAGAAGTCTCTAGCTACTATTAGGTAACATTTTATATACCTGTTCGAACTTTAAATATTTGATCTTACTGGATTTCTCTGTGGCTTTGGCAACCATGTTGTTTATTATCTGATAAGTACAACAGTGTTTTACAATACTATACAATACAATACAAATATTACTCTTTATTGAACACTTCAAAAAGAAAATCAGTACAGAAAATACAGCAAATTTCATGTATAGGTAAACAACAGGCGGTCTTATCGCTAAAGAGCTTATATTTTATTTTGATAACGATTTCTAATTTAGATAAAAAAAAATACTTTTCTTGCTTGGATAATTAATTTCCTGGTTTGTAAATTTTTTATTGTGCTGGAATGTCATAAACCCAAAATGGACAATTGATTCAGATAATTTAGGATTTTTTTTTAAATAGCTTTCTCCCTTTGAAAGCAATGGGAATTTTGCCAATGACGACGTTAATCACACTTTTATTAATTTAAATAAAATATAGGCGATCATTCAACGCGCACGGTCGCTATAGTTTAGCTTCATCAAAATTGCAAAAAACGGAACCCTAGTAGTTTCGTCATGTCCGTCTGTTCGTCCGTCCGTGTGTCACAGCCATTTTACTCGGGGACTATAAAACGTAGCTTAATCAAATTTTAACATAAGGTGTATTTTGTGTGCCGCTACTTAGTTTTGTAGTAAAATTGCTGAAAACAAAAATTTTTGGAGGGGCACTCCATGGAACTAGTTGTCAAAATTTTTTTTAACAAATATCTACATTGTTGCATTTCTTTGAACATAATCATCATTAAATATTTTCAGAAATAATCACCCCGAAAGTCAACAAAATTGCGTCCCTCCCCTGTAACTTTTGAACCGGAACTCCAAAAATGTGTTTTTTTGAGAAAATACATCATTGTATATTCTTTAAATGAAAATGATTTTGAACATTATCGGTTAAGGCGTTTGTGAGTTATCTTCAAAAAACTTATTTCGTAGCCAAATACGATCTTTTGATATTAGTGTTTTCGACAGTAGGTACGGAACCCTCCATTATCCGTGGGCCCACACGCACTTGCCCGGTTTTTTAAAGATTTGACCAGTCTGTTTAATTCACTAGTCTCTGCTTAGTCTTAATTATCCAGGTGCATTGTATTAATTTCCAGTGGAAGAACACAGTTTGATTATGATGCGAGGTAGTCGACCGATAGGCGGAAAGGTGAATCCAATATCAATGACTTGTAAACAGCCCAAAATGGTTTTATTGTTAACAAAAACAAGATTAACAGTGATAGGGATGGGAAAAGCTATCGATTGTTTTATGTAGAAAGGAAACTAAGCCTTATTGAGATTAGACGAGGCTTCCTCACGATGTTTTCCTTCATCGAAAAGCGTCTGGTAAATATCAAACGATTATGTTTCGTACTTTTTTAACTCAAGACCTCCGGACTGAAAAAGGACGTCTTACCGCCACAATCCAGTAACTTTAAATGTCAGAGTTTGCATCAAATCCGGTAGTTCTGATTTTTTGCAGACTTGTTTATGATGTTAGGCCAATGAATAATCCAAGTTTGTGACCTCGAGCGCCGAACGCAAGTTTGTCAAAAATTTAAAAATCTGTTTTTATTAGATTTTGGCGATTAAAATAGGTACCTAATACTGCATCCATTTATATGAGGTGCTAACTTATTAGTTGCATATATTTTTACAGCTGATAGTTCCGGAAGTATATTCAAGTATGAAACATTATAACGTTTTTTTGGAGAAAACTGAAAAACAAATTTGCTACATTAAAAGAGCCTGTTAATGTGATTATTAAATGAGAACTCATTGAACATATTTTAGTACCTCTTTTACCTAACACCGAACTGTCTAGCCACTTCACGTCGATTACTTCAAATGTCATGTCAATGTCATGTTATTTGCCGAACTATAATAACATTTAAGACAAACAATTATTGACATGAGTGACATGACAGATAGTGTTAAACGTCTTGTCAGTTAAATGCACATGGTGATTATTTTTAGACATAATTATAATTAATTATTTGTTCGGTAAATGAAAACATAAAAATAATAATGAAATATTCTTAATTCCAAGTTTTAGTATTTAGTTTAGTTTTATTTTAAATAGTAATGTTTTAATTTCTAAGTCTAACTTATATTTTTGAATTAAATATAACAATGGTCAAACTCAAAAAAAAAAACATATATACAACTATTCTGTTGCTTACTGAATCGCACATCTCATATCGACATGCCGCCAATCAATGTGTCACATCACTATTGCCCCCTTCGTACCGCATTTTTTAATAATTCTTAATATTATTCTAGTTAGTTATTTTTGGTATAACACGCAAAATGTTATATGTTACTATTCCGTATTTTCTTTAATAATTCCACCAATTTATGACACAAAATGGTATTTCGAACCCATTTTTAACCCCCGACGCAAAAAGAGAGAGGTGTTATAAGTTTAACGTGTCTGTCTGTATATCTGTCTGTGGTATCGTAGCTCCTAAACGGATGAACCGTTTTTTGTTTAGTTTTTTTTGTGTCATAGATAATTTTATATGATAATGTTAACTCTGCAAATTTCAAATTGACACTGGCGGTAACGAGGCGCAAATAGTCGGTGGTGTACACTTATTTATACGGAAAATGATAATGATGGAATTTCCATTTGCAGAGCTAATCCTTTAGGCTCTAAGATTCATTTAAGAAGGGGAGAAATTTTTGATGCAAATTTGTGACGAAGTGGGGTGTGCCCCCCATCTTATCTTATCTTATTTTGGCTCGGGGGCCCATATGGATACACTTCGACCCAAAGGGATCTTTTGTGTAATTGCCCCCTAGTACACTTACTCAAGAGCTTTTTCAACCATCTCCATATGTTGGGCGATGGAGCTCAAGGGCAGTGCTTTGAGGTCCTCTGGATCTGGATAGCCGATTCCAAAGTCCCTCATTCTTAGTCTGGCAAGAGCATGACATTCACACATTAAGTGTTTTATTGTCTCTTCCTCTTCGCCACACATTCTACAATCAGTATTGTCTGACAGTCCCATTTTAGCCAGTACTCCTTTCACGGCGTAGTGGCCTGTAAAAACTCCTGTTATGATTTGGAGCCTTTTTCTACTAAGTTTCCAAAGCTTTTTGCTCCAGCTCGAGTCAACTCTGTGCATGAAGAGCTTTGAATGCCTTAGACCTGTCAAACTACCCCACTCTTGTTGGTGTTTATATTTGGTGTGGTCCTTTATGGCCGTTGTTATGGTTCCCTTTGAGAGTCCCACAAATGGTTCCGGGCCTAAGAAGTTATTCATAGAGCCCCTTCTAGCAAGCTCATCAGCATTTTCGTTGCCGATAAAGCCCTCGTGCCCTGGGATCCACATCAGTTGCACTTTGTTTTGCCTTCCAAGCCTGTTGAGGACTTGGATACCATTGAATATCAGTCTGGACTCCACTTTGGACGCTATAAGTGCTCTAAGCGCTGCCTGACTGTCGCTGAGTATATAGATATTCTTTCCCCGGCTCTGTCTATCTATATTCTCTTGTGCACAGGCAATAATAGCATACGTTTCCGCTTGGAACACTGTTGCATAATTGCCCATGCTTATACTACTACTGTAGTCATTTGCATAAATGCCAGCTCCCGTACTCGATCCTATTTTGGAACCGTCTGTGTACCATATGCTGTCTTCACCATCAGAGATTGGTGGTTCAAGACCCTCGGCCCAGTCGGCCCTTGTGGGAATTTTTACTTTAAAATTCTTTTGGAAAACAAACTTGGGTTGCATCTTGTCACAGCCCATGCTTGTTAGCCTATCCATGAAATTGTCAGATTCCATTCTTGTGTGTTTGGTCTTCGGCTTGCTGTCGTCCCAGAGGCCTGCAACAGCCAATCTGTGTAACGATTTGCGCGCTTCAGACTGTAGCACTAAGTGTAACGGCGGTAGATCAAGTAATACATCTAGCGCCGCCGTTGGCGTTGTTTTGAATGCGCCGGTGATAGCCATGCATGCCATTCTTTGTATTTTCGTTAGGGCTTCTCTGCATGTGCTCTTTAGTGTCCTTGGCCACCAGACTAGGCTCCCGTACAGTATGATGGGTCTTACCATCATGGTATAGATCCACCTCAGTACCTTCGGGGTTAAGCCCCAGGTTTTGCCATATGCTGACCTGCACATGCCAAACACTCTCATAGCCTTAGTTATGGTGAGGTCGGCATGCTTTTTCCAATTTAGTTCTTTGTCCAGTGTCAGACCTAGATACTTTACGTCATTGGATATTTCTAGTACCCTTCCGTAGAGTCTTAGTTGCTTCATACCATTCAGGGTCTTTTTCCTGGTAAATGGTATTACCACTGTTTTGCCTGGATTGATCGAGAGTTGGTGGTTATTACACCACTGCTCCACAAGCCTCAGTGCTCCGTTCATGATTTCTGATACCGTGCTGGGGAATCTCCCGTTAACAAGTATCACTAAATCATCTGCATACCCTACCGTATAAGTTGGGCCTTTATTCAGTTCCTCCAAGAGCGAGTTGACTACCAAACTCCAAAGAGTTGGTGAGAGAACCCCTCCCTGTGGGCAACCTTTTGTGGCCGTTGCAATAATTTCGTCACCCATAAGAGAGGACTTAATAAGTCGGCTATTTAGCATGTTGCCTATCCATTTACATATGGTCGGTTCTATGCCGTGTTTTAATGCTGCAACACTAATTGCTTGGTAGGTGGTGCGGTCAAACGCTCCCTCTACGTCTAGAAAAGCAGCAAGGCATAGTTCTTTGTTTTCTATTGCCTGTTCTGCTCTGGTCGTCACCAGGTGCAGTGCTGTCTCAGTTGATTTGCCGGCCTGATAAGCACATTGCATCTGGTGCAGAGGATGTCTTTTGAGCGGACCATCTCTTATGTGTCTATCCACCAGTTTTTCCAACGCCAAGGCGTCCTCAAGAGGAAGAATGATGAAAGACTTATTGGCCGATATGATTTGGCCTCTGTGTAATCTGCCTTGCCCGGTTTAGGTAGGTACGTTACTTTTACCATCCTCCAAACACGCGGAACGTGTCCGAAGGCTATGCACGCCCTGTACAGTCTACTCAAGTGTGGTATGAGTACATTGGCGCCTTCTTGTAGTAGGATGGGGTAGATTCCATCTGGGCCCGGGGTTTTATAGGGCTGAAATGTCGAGAGCGCCCATTTTAGCTTGTTGTGATCTACTACCTTCTTTGACGTGTCCCAATTGTGTCTAGTAGTTCTCGTTGACTGTTCTACGACACTAATTGTACTTTCGTCTGGTTCGCCCTGGTGTATTACCGAGCCTGGGAAGTGTGTCTCACACATTACTTTGAGAGTTTCTAACCCCGTTTCTGTCATCAGTCCGTCACTTCTTCTGATTGAGGTGAGCGGTACTGACTTTGTCGAGGCTAGCGCTTTTGTTAATCTCATGCCTTCCGGTAAAGACTCTATCTGATCGCAGTGGTTCCTCCACGCTTTCCTTTTTGCTTTCCTCACGGCTTTGTTGAATTCCGTGAGTTTGCGTGCATAATGCTCAAAGTTGTTAGTTCTTTTAGCATCGTTAAAGATGGCCCGTGTTTCTTTCCTGAGTTTTACGATCTCTGGATTCCACCACGGTATCTTCTTAGCCAGGTTTTTCTTTTCCGGGCAGTTGCTGGTCCATGCCGTTAACACAGCTTGGACGATTTTGTCCGCTTCGAATTCTATGTCAATAATAGAGTTTAGCTTGCCTTTTGGATCCCCTAGATCCGCCTTCAGGTCGCTCCTAAAAGCTGACCAGTCTGTGTATCTGGGGTTCCGTCTACGTACAGTTTCTACTGGGATTATAGTCTTGTACTTAAAGCATATATATCTATGGTCTGATAAAGAAATTTCTTGAGATACATGCCATGAGTTAGTATTATTACTAGCATTGTTAGAAGCTAACGTTATGTCAATAACCTCACCTCGTCTAGCGTTGACGAATGTCGGTTCATTGCCTTTGTTTAGTAATTGTAGAGAAGAACTCACCAGAAAATCCAGTACTTTCTCCCCTCTTCTGTTGACATCTGAGCTGCCCCAGATGACGTGGTGCGCATTAGCGTCGCAGCCAATTATCAGGTCGGTGTTCGCCCGGCTGCCGTACGCAACAAGATCTCGCAGTTGTGGTGTAATTGGATCTGTTGCCTCATAGGGAAGGTAGGCTGATGAGATGATGAGTGCCGTACCCCCCCCCCTTGTTATGGATCTTGACCGTGGTCAGATCCCTGGAACAGAAAGCGTGTAAGATCATAAAATCAACGCCTTTTTTAACATATATACATGTCCTCATATTAGTTTCGGGGCAAAGGTATATTATTGTCCCTCCAGTACCGTTTAAGCCTCTTATCTCACCTTTATAAATATACTAGCTGTGCCCGCGGCTCCGCCCGCGTGGAATTCGGTCTGTGTCAGTAAGCGGCTAATTCACCCCTAATTTCTCTCCCGCTACCCTGGAGGCGGAACTTGAAGTAAAGTTGACAGATGGATTTATCCTATTGATTTTTATTGGCATGATTTAAACGACATACAATAGTAGGTGTATATCGGACGATACAGGACCACTTTTGTATTTATTCATTCGTTCATCTCCACGGCAAATATCATCCAAATCGATCCTCCCGTTATATCAGTCTAAGCATGAAAGGTAAGAACAGGCGCGGTTGAAATGGGGGGGGGGGGGGGGGGGTCACATATGCAGAAATGTTTTTTTTCTATTTCAGGAATTAGTAATCCTTAAGGGGTGATTTCCGGGATAACAATGCAAAAAAAACCGGCCAAGAGCATGTCGGGCGATGCTCAGTGTAGTTTCGTAAACGCCGCCCTGTTACGAAACATCCGTTCAAACGGTCGTTTATTAAGGGATATTTGGCGGCGCTTACGTCAGTTTACTATCCGGCACATCCTTTCACTATGCGATTTTGACTGATAATTCAAAAACGGCTGAACCGATTTTATTCAATATAGTTTTTATTGAAAGTTCTTATCAGGCCTCACCAAATTTCAGCTTTCTGTCACTGATAATACACTGATGTTACGTTACTGGTTGCAATAATTGTGGTAATTACATACTTCAAGGTAAGCACATTACAATGCACTAATGAACGTCAGAGAAAAATAAAATACGTGAGTGTCGTGGAACACTCTGTTGGAACGAAGTTATGTTATTTAATTTTATTACATTTTTGACTTTTTCGTTAATTTTTAGGTTTTAATTTTTTTTGTATTTTCTTGAAATTTTGAAATTTTTGAAATTTTTGAAATTTTTGAAAATTTTGAAAATTTTGAAATTTTTGAAATTTTCACTTTATTCTATTTTATATATTTTTTATTTCATTCCATTTTACATGTTTCTCAATCGTATGGGTGTCGCGTTTTCGTGACGTGACGCTTTTTCGTGACGGTCACGTGACTTTTTTTCACCTAGACCCCCATCCGCGAACCGTCCAATAAGGAACTTCGTTCCAAAACTACCACCGGTTCTAACTCTACACCTCTGGCCCAAGAAGTATTATGACCGAAAAGATACTCGACGGGACTTATTTTTTTCAAAACAGTAATACATTATTAGATCTTAAAGATACAAAATAATGCGTAGTTCTTCAAGAAGACATATCAAAACTGCTTGAGAGACAGATAATGTACCTATTGTTTAATTATAAAGAAAAATAAATCCTAATCTGACTGCTTCACAAAACGTTTGATATGTTTTCCTACCTAAACGGTGTCCTATAAATGTTGTAGTAGTTTTTTGGTTTGGGCCATGCATCTTTGTCCGTTTATTGCAGGGTTATTGCAGGTTCGAGTATTATATATGTATAATACTCGAACCTGCAATAACCCTTTGACATTCATGACATTTTCAAATATTTCTTAAGAGCGGGTAAATGTAAATTTAAAGCATCGACGGGTAACATGTTATAAATATGAACACCTTGACCAAAAAATTACAAATTATTTAAATACCAAATTTCATCTAAATACGGACAGCGGTTATTGGTTGTTTCTTCCCCATGTAAACTTTCACCCCTTTTGTATCCGTTTAAAGGATAATTTCCGAGATAAAACTATTTTATTTCCTTTTTTAATTAATTATCTCCATAACAAATTTTATCTAAATCGATTCTGCGGTTAATAATGCCCTATACAAATTTCCAACTATCTTTTCACCCCTTTAGGGTTGATTTTCGGAGTGAAAACTATCATTTGTCCTTTCTTGAGACCCATACTATACCAAATTTCATCTTTATCAGTTCAGCGGTTAAAAAATCGTCATACCAACTTCCAACCCCCTTTTCGGGGTGAAAGGGTTTATTTTCGGGATGAAAACTATTCTGTCGTTTCTCGGGACTCAAATTATCTGCATACTAATTTCTATTAAAAAATCTCCATACAAACATTCAACCCCCTTTTCACCCCCTCCAGGGTTGATTTTCGGGATGAAAACTATTCTTTGCCCTTTCCCGGGACTCAAACTATCTCTACACAAAATTTCATCACAATCCGTTCAGCCGTTTTCACGTGATAGATGTATAGATAGATAGTTTTTATTGAAAGTACCTTTCAGGCTATGCTTCCATTATTTTTTTCAAATTTTTTGGACCTACGGTTCTAAAGTAAGGTGGGGGGGGGGTCTTTTTTCAAGATGAAACTATCCTTTGTCCTTTCTCGAGACCCATAATATCTCTAGACCAATTTTCATCTAAATCTGTTCAGCGGTAAAAAAATCCTCATACCAACTTCCAACCCCCTTTTCACCCCCACAAGGGTTTGAAAACTATCCTATGACATTTCTCGAGACTCAAATTATCTCCATACTCATTTCTATCTAAATCGTTTCAGCGGTTAAAAATTCTCCATACAAACTTTCAACCCCATTTTCACCCCCACCAGGGTTGATTTTCGGGATTAAAACTATATATTATCCTTTCCCGGGACTCAAACTATCTCTATACAAAATTTCATCGAAATCCGTTCAGCCGTTTTCACGTGATGCGCGGTCAAATAAACAGACAAACAGATAAACAGATAAACAGACAAAAATTCTAAAAATTGTTGGAACGTGTTCTGTTATCGATTCTAAGTATCCCCAGCCAACTTTTTTTCGATTATCTTCCATGTACAGACTTTCGACCCTCTTCAGCTTTATTATATGTATAGATGGTTCTTGAATAAGAGCAATATCAAACTTATCGCATTTTAGCTGCCTTGCCAGAAGGGCAGTGGCCGCTTTATTGTGTTGTAGATTTATTTGTACACACCTTAGGCCCTCCATGAGTCCTCTTATTATTTGGTGGTGCTGAGATCAGCAGCCACCTCCTGGACAGTGTCGTCAAAGGACATGGGTGACAGGGCGTTCTCCAGGTAGAGCTCCGCCAGTCCACGTAATTCCTCCGAGCCAGCCACCGACGACAACGGTGACGACTCGCGAGCCATACGTGGTCCGGCATCACCCCCCCCTGAGCACACCATGCCCGCCCCCTCTGCCGACTGTCCCTCTGCCACCTGAACTGCTCCGCCACCAGAAGGTGGCTCCGCTGAATCAGGGGCCGTTGCGGCTGCCTCCACAGGCGCCTGCTGTGTCCCTACCGTCACACAGGGACCGCTCCCAGCCCCTCCATGCCCCTTTCCCTCCGCATCCTCAAGGAGCTTGAATGAGCTGAGATCGATCCCTGTGTGTAGTTGATAGCCAGATTCCTTGATGACGTCCGCCGACACCCGGTCCATCAAAACGATTCTCCTGGTACCGGTGTCCGTCGCCAAGGTATCCACTATCTTCCATTCCTCCGTGTGGAGCCGAGGATTAAACCTCTGCATCAGACGGAAGAACAGTTTCAGGTCAACGCCGGCAAGAATCTTCGTTTTCCAGGCCATCTTGACTGGTTTTGGAAGATCCTTGACGGCCATGACCCTAAGGCGCAGCCCGGCAATCTCCACTCCCCCGATTACAGAGCTGAGCCATGTGGCCCCCATAATTAATTAAAAATAAAATAGAGCTCTATAGTCAAGTTTGATATCATTTTCGTGTAAAGCAAGGATGCCGAATTCATTTTTAGTATTTTATTTATACCTTTCCATGTAAGAAAACTGAGAAAACCCAAAAAATATGAAATCAACGTTTGATATTTTTTTGAATAAATGCCTATATTTCTTTTAGTTATGGTCGTACAATGAAAAATATATTTTTATGATAAAGCACTATTATTCCCCTTTATAAAAAGTATATAAATCCTATACTGGTTATAATATCTTTAACGAAAAATAATAATAATAGTAGGCCTGTTATCAACCCCAATCTAATTATATAGGAAAAACGATGTGGTTTGAGCTCTAATGCTTGCCTAATTATATATTTTACAACTAAATGGACGTCAACCATTTCAAACGCTATTATTTACCTTGCCTTTTATAATCCGTAAGTGAAATAAAGAGTTCGTTTAGAAGTTACCGGAACCGGTTACCAATAAAGGGGTATTAGATCGAGTAAGTATTTGGTAGGGTAGTTTTAAAAACTATCAATTTAGTAAGCACATCATTAAGTTACCCAAAGGTAAGCGCTTGGCGGGTACGGGTTGGAGGAGGAGAGCAGAAGATCGAGCACAGTGGCGTGCCTTGGGGCCTATGTCCAGCAGTGGACTGATACTGGCTGCTGCTGCTGCTGCTGATAATGATAATGTAGCGCTAGCTGAAATGAAAATCCAAAATGACGTTTACTTATTAAGCTAATTTCATCTCTATTGCTAAGACATTAGACAGGGACATAACATTGAATATAGGGTAACCATATAAATATGTAACCAAATAATAGCGTTATGAAATAGAGGGGTTCTCCAGTCCCTGTTATCTAGTGACGTATTCAAGTGAAAGGTACATCATTGCGGGTTATCAATAAGGGCCCGTTCATTTTTTTTGAGAGAAAACTTAAGCGGTAGGTATACATCTTCAACTGAGGACAGTCTGTTGGCGGATAGTGTGCTCTGTTGACAAATTGATCCGATATCTGGTGCACACCTTAAGTTCTGATAATTTAATAGATTCAGTATCATTGTAAATCCAAGATAGCTGCCGCTAGAGAATGCCGCGTATTGACACATTTCTTAACAAACCTCTCAATCAAGTATAAAATGAAAGGAATTTATTAGTAGAACACAGTGCATTGCGGATCATAAAGTAAGCGTAGTTTAGACAGTTTTAGTAACATAACAACTTGAAAAGAAAATAAGTATTGTTTAGGTAAATTCAAAAGCTTTTATTGAAAATTATTAATGATATAGATAATGTACAAAAAACTATAAAAATAATTCGGTAGGTTCTAGGTACCAGTCATCACAACATTCTTCTCATCAATATTGCTAGAGCATTGAAAAGACAAAAAAAATAAAATCGTGGGGCGCTTGAATCTTTTATTAACGGACAACGCCTAATATCATCATAATATATATGAACTTGTTAGGTACGCCACGCTAGTGGCGTGATGAGTGGTACCTAGGACCTATTGATTATTTTAGCCTTGAGTACATTACCTGCATCATTATTATCATTATTTTCAATGAAACCGTTTAATACACGATTTTTAACATACTAATTTAACTACTATTGGAAACTGGGTATTTACCTAACTCAAATAATGTATATTTGAGTATGTATGTTACCATGTGGTAAATACCATAACAATAATAATATTTTAATATTATCTAATCAAAACAAAAAATAATTATTTTACTTATTTTATTTATGACCTGGATACGAGACTTTCAAGCCAAATCTTAATTGGATAACTCTGCACTATAATGTGTTACAAATATAACAATTGTTTTCCCCACTTCCCACAAAAGTAGGACCATTCATATATTTTTTGCAAAAAACGGTTGAAGTTGCCACAAAACTTCCAATAAAGGAAATATTCTTCATAAAATTCTCTACAATTCTTGCCTTTGAAGTATGTTACTAAGAATCATAGTTTTCCTAAAATGGCCTATGGGTCCTAAAGTCTCACTATGCAAAAGGTGATCCCATCATCACTAAAATCCGTATAATGCCCGTTGTTGTCGTGTGCACCACCGACTAAAAGCGCAACAGTGATACAAGCTTCTAAGCTCAAAAATCATGTCTAGTCCTACCGTTCGCACATGTGCATTGCTGTTCTGTGATTAATACCTAGTACCTTGTGTTATGACAGCTATAGTGGAGCTGTCAATCACGTATTCGCCATGTGCGAAATGCATGGTGGGATTTTCCATTTGAGCTCAAGATGGCGGTGCTGTCTTTATAGTAGTTTTCTGCTCATTTATGTAGTTCAGTGTGTGTATTGATAGCGTATAGTGCGGTGACTTAACAAGTGTGCGGCTAATGAAAAATTAGTCTAAAAACGCGCGTATTAACCACCCTTTAGTTGAACAAACGGTTATCCGGGGTCTCGGCCACTGTTTGTAGGGAGGCTATCACCTTACAATCAGCAAGGCCTCAACCGAACAACGTTGCTTGTATTTATATAATCAAAAGTTTATAAAATCAAAGTATACACCTCGACATTGGCAGAATCCACCTCGCTAAAACCGGCGAGGAGTTCAAAGCCATATATAAAAAAGTGGGAGTAACGTAAACGATCGCAGTGCCCAATGTGACTAGCAATTAAACTGCAAAGGGCTCTTTTCAATATCAAATTTCAAAATATTTGACATCACCTATGTCACCTCTACTCGGTCGACTGTCAAAATAGTGAGTCAGCTAGAGACGTTTCGTATAAGCCATTCATAAAAAAGACATGCCAGTCATAAAAAAGAAAACGAAAAGATAACACCCCTGCCCAATAGATCAATCATTGGAGCATTTTGCCTTACAAAAGAGTGGCGTAGAAAATGTTTTAATGGTTATTGGTAGGCTATGGGGTGGTTATTAAAATACTAGATTTGAGACATTGAGGGGTGGGGGGTGGGGAGGAGCATTGAACGAACGCCCCTCAAGGTCTCAAATCTAGTACCTATTTTAATAACCACCCCATAGCCTACCAATAACTATTAAAACATTTTCTTCACCATCTTTTGTAAGGCACTGTATGGAGACGATTCCCCAATGTTTGGATTACAAAAGATGGAGCCACAGTCATACACGCAGCGAATAGTACCTATAATGAATAGAGAACATGTATGAAAAATATTTAATTGAATTTGTTCCATAAACACGTTCAACAACCCCAAATTAATATAAATAAGTGGAAATCCGTAATAAATTTAACAGTTTTTTAAAGATATTGCGGTTTAAAAACTTAAAATTTTAGGCATATTTTTTTATACCTCAAATGTATTTTCGAAACTTCAGTTCGATTACTTATGTTCTAACAAGAAAAAAAAATGTACGACAACTATATAGCTAAACGCATTTTTTCGTGCCTGAAATTACAAAAATCTTCCAAAAACTTGTTCCTTCCAAACAGTTTTCTGCAACTTTGCGGTCGGTGATGTCACGACCCTCACACTTTTTGTATGGGGCGTTCTGACGCGCGGCGCAGACGCCTAACGTATTTTCACATTTTCGACGTTTCAGGGCTATCATAGATAGAAATAGAATCGAATGACGTCTTCCAAAAAAATCATGCATATTCCTAATTGTACTTGTCCTTCCTGGCCGCACGCGTGTCAACTTTATTAAGTAGTAGGTATAATATTTGCTTTGAGATATGAGCCCATAACACTTTAAAGGGGTGCAATTTAAAAATGGTTGAGAAAAAATAGGCATGGGGCCCATGGAGATGAATTGTCAATAAAATTGATATCTAATAGCTGCCCTAAGATATTACGTGCTTAACACCAATTCTTCAGCCTATTAAAAACACAATTTCACACCCAGATTTTGATGATCAACATTATTTTCAGTATCGTAATTGTTTGCCTACAGTGCTATAAAATGCTGAGGCTGAGATATGTCGTTTATATCTGGTTATTTTGTAAGTGCTTATAATTGTGACACGTATTACAGTCATATGGGATAAGTGTGCCCGTAGGGGCAACTGCGTCTTTTTTTTTTTTTTTTTTTTTATACCACGACGGTGGCAAACAAGCATACGGCCCGCCTGATGGTAAGCAGCTACCGTAACCTATGGACGCCTGCAACTCCAAAGGAGTCACATGCGCGTTGCCGACCCTTTACAAAAAGGAGGATTCACTGTGTTGACGACTAAAGGAACAAGAATGTCCCTCATCGTCAACACACTGGGTCCTCTTTGAGCTCTTTGGCAACCTTACTCACCAGCAGGAACACAACACTATGAGTAGGGTCTAGTGCTATTTGGCTGTGGTTTACCATAGATATTGCCTTAATTAAAGGGTTATTTATTTATTTAACCTCTATTTTATTCAGTGACTTATTATTACTTACGTACTGTTTGTGGCTTGTAAGACGTTTATGAATAACCTTTTAGTTATTTTAGGCCTTATTTCCGCGCATATTTGCACGGCGAAGCACTATACGTGCCTTAGCGTGAAAACGGATTACCGGCTAAGTAGGTATAGATGGCCGAGTGTAGCGAGGCCGTATAGGGATACGAGGCCGATAATCCGTGTTTTCTCGGCCTCTGCTGTAATGTGCTATTTATTAGGCAAGATATCGGCAACAGAAGTAGCTTAGCGTAGCGGGTAAGGTGTTCAGGATGACCTTCACATGCTCTTATTCTTTTAACAATAAAGCCGTCCTAAGATAATTTTGAACACCTCGGCCGCTTAGCTACTTCTGCTGCTGACTATACATTATAGGAGAAGCCGGGAAAACACGGATTAAATTTCCCATAACTCAGTGAACCTTTCGCGACCCTTGAGGAACACCTATATTTCTAAATGTGTCAAAACGAACGTGCTAGACAGAGAGCTGGCCACGTCAGATATGACACAATAATGAGAGCAACGAAACATCTCTAGTTAGTTTGCTACTATGCTTATTTCTAGATCCGGACACGTGGCAGCTGTAAAATGGTGGAGGTCGAAGATCGCAAATAACTTGAAGAAAATAAATCCTAAAGTTCTGGGTTTGATGCAATATTAAGCCAGTAGTTTCTGTTGGGGGAATGTAGTGCCAAATGATGTACGAGTATAATGCAATTTCTAGTTACGCGTACCTACTGCTTTTGTTTCAGCAATAATACACAATGTTTTTTTTTCTAATGTTTATATATAGGCCCTGTCCTCTATAATGACACAACTTCGGCAGTATTTACTTATTGTGGTATTACTTTTTTCTAACTGAAAAACTTTGTTGGTCTGTCACTCTGACCTCCACCCATTAAAAGCTGCCAGATGCCCGGATCTAGCAATAAGGATGGTAAAGCAATCTAACTAGATAGGTTTCATTGCTCTCATTATTGTGTCATATCTGACGTGGCCAACTCTTAGTCCATGTGTTACTGAAAGTTCGTTAGGAAAAAACTAGCAAGTATAAAAAGGTGATGTTTTAGACAAATTATAGTAGTTTATGTAACTGTTACGTTTAAGGCCTAATTACGAGTTGCATACACTGCTTTATCTACACTCATATTATATATCCTAAATGAAGTGTTCGGAAACCATAGAATGACCGCCATTGCACCGCCATGGCCAACTCGATTGTACCGGCGGTCGCGCGGGCGCGTGCCGTTAATCGGGAAAGAGGACAGGATTTACATTATTTTATCAAATTCGATGTTCGGAATTTGCAACTCATAACGTATCAATATATGAGCATGTAAAGATAAAATTACGTTACTGCCACAGATAAAAAGCTTATCATAGTAAAATCGGTTGTGGTAATGCTAGCCATTGCCTACCGTTTTTGAACACGTTTTAGAGGACTTACAATGTGAATGTAGATAAAATCTCTTTTTTTTATCACAGGCATTACAACATGTAGCTGCCAAATGACCACGCAACAACTGCTGAAAAGTTTCCTTTTACAAACTTTGAGAGAGCTCAATGGGGCAATCAACAAGACTGACTATGTACGCCAGAATTCATTAGTAACACCAGCCTACGAGGTTGGCTTCGTTATGAGGACTATGGAGGTATATTTCAATGCTTGTTCAACCGACTTCAAGATTTAGAAGGAGGCTATCAATTTGTCGGGATCTTTTTTTTTTATATGTTCACCGATTATTCGAAGACGGCTGGACCGATTAGGAAAATTATTTTTTTGTTTGAAAGAGTATATGTTATGTTATGTTTTGGACCCGGGGTATGTCCTTAAACTACGTCCGGACTTGGGTATGTCCTTAAACGACGCCATAAAGAGAGGTATGGGCACTGCGAATGGCATCTCGCTAAGTGTGGTAGGGCACGTTCAGCGAATGTCATCTCATCTCGCTCAAATCTGGAGCAGAGCCCGACTGGGGAAGTACCTCCACCTTACAGAAAACCACAGCCAAATAGCACTAGACCCTACTCATAGTGTTGTGTTCCTGCTGGTGAGTAAGGTTGACAAAGAGCT
Source organism: Pammene aurita (assembly GCA_947086415.1). NCBI lineage: Eukaryota > Metazoa > Arthropoda > Insecta > Lepidoptera > Tortricidae > Pammene > Pammene aurita. The sequence continues at coordinate 8,025,331 of OX352312.1, forward strand.
CAAAGAGGACCCAGTGTGTTGACGATGAGGGACCTTCTTGTTCCTTTAGCCGTCAACACAGTGAATCCTCCTTTTTTGTAAAGGGTCGGCAACGCGCATGTGACTCCTTTGGAGTTGCAGGTGTCCATAGGTTACGGTAGCTGCTTACCATCAGGCGGGCCGTATGCTTGTTTGCCACCGTCGTGGTATAAAAAAAATGGAATCCTGGAGAAATCGAGGGAACTCTTCAACTATTATCGCACCTATAGTGATTTGAGTGTTTTTACAGCAGCTCGAGCATTTGCTTTTCGAAAGGTGGAGGCTAAGTGAAGTCGGTTCTTTTTTGTTTAAAATTATTTTATCTACACTCACACTATAAGTCCTCTAAAACGTGTTCAAAAACGGTAGGCAATGGCTAGCATTACCACAACCGATTTTACTATGATAAGCTTTTTATCTGTGGCACTAACGTAATTTTAACTTTACATGCTCATATATTGAAACGTTATGAGTTTAAAATTCCGAACATCGAATTTGATAACATAATGTAAATCCTGTGCTCCTTCCTGACCAACGGCACGCGCCTCCCCGACCGCCGGCACAATCGAGTTGGCCATGGCGGTGCAATGGCGGTCATTCTATGGTTTCTGAACACTTAATTTAATATATATAATACACCCGTATTTTAAGGACCCTTATTACGTAGCAGTTACATAAACTACTATTATAACCGTGGTGGCAAACTGATGATTTAAGCGACTTGACATTCGTTTAAATGGGGATACCTATTTTGAAAGTTATGGCTTTCACACAAATTTTAATATGTTATTTGCGGTTTAGACTATGTATGTATGTATGTACATACCTACTCATTTATATATAGTGTACATGTATACATTTGATTAGGTATTTATTTAATGTATCGAGTAGGTTAAATTAGAATGTTTAATTATTTTATTATTAATTTATTTATTGCCGTTTTGTATAGGCAGGTATGTCTAGCAGTTCTAATTCTCCCTCAGCTGCTCAAAGGTTGACTCGAAGAGATCCCTTAAGGGATAAAGTCTGCCTTTGTACAAATATTGTGTATTCTTTCTGTTGTATTTTTCTTTGTTGTACTATCGAACCAAATGAATCGTGACCCACTGTGGAACCTTTTCATAGAAAATGTCATAGTGACATCGCATTGCATTGACAAGGAAAGTTCTTATAACACGTACTATGACAAAGTTCTAATGTGGGTCAGGAATCAAGTGGTTCGATAGTACAATAAAGTATTCTACTACTACTACTACTACTACTACTACTACTACTACTAGGTACTACTAAATACTACTACCTATACTACTGATTGAATAGGTATGATGATTTTTTTTCATGTATGGTATTTGTATGGTATCAATCGATTCGTTTTGTTGCGAGGATCAAATATATGTGGGCTAATTGCGTTAAAGGAACACAACATTCAGAAATGAGACTTAAAGTCTGAGATTTGCATAGTTTAAACACGGCGACTATTTGATCACGTTAGTTTTTTTCATTTAAATTTTTAGCACCGTCAACAGTTTTTTTTACTACATCCCGTATATATAACGTTTTAGTTTCACATGAGATGTTTCTTCAATGAATGATTTTTTCAAGTTTCATAATTGTATATAAGTTATCGATTTTTCCTTGTGAAACAGGGAATTTCAAAATTAGTTATTTTTTAATTTTACATGTTTTTGCTTCAAAGTGGTGAAAAACTATACCATAAATGAATTCTGAATTCCCGATTTATACGAAAACGATACCAAACTTGGCCTAGTAGGTTAACTGATGTAGATATCAAGATAGTTGAGAGCCTCAACTCCTAAAAATTTGCATCAAAAAGCTTGGTGGGACCACTTCTCGAATCCATCCTTGGATCCTAAAGAATAATCAGGCCGAAGTAATCATTTGTTCACGAAAACCCGTATTTGACGTTTTATGGCGTGTGCACACGCAAATAATACTTTAAACATTAAAGAATGTAAAAATTATTACAGTGAAATGTTGCGTTTATGTACGAGTAGGTATATGGTTGCCATACAATTTGTTTAACAGTAAAATTGATCCAGTACCTTTATACAATCGTCGTGTGCGTCAAATTCGGTAGATCTGATTTTTTTGCAGACTTGTTTGTTGGCCCAATAAACAATCCAAGTTTGTGACCTCGAGCGCCGAACGCAACTGTGTCAAAAAACGAATGATTAGATTGTTTAGTTTCAATCACGTTAATTTTTGCCCAACTCTACTTACGTGTTTATGAATGTTTCTGACTTTTCCCTTATAGGCTTTGCCCGAAATAAATGATTATTTGATTTCAACATCAACCACTTCCCCGTTTGAGGTGAAATTTGGTAAACTTCCGTAATTTACATGACAATACTATCTACTAGGTACCGTCATCAATCAAAGTGTACCACAAAATATAGATTTAGTAGTTATCTTGTTCTTAACATTTACAGGAGTGTTACAGACGAATGGTGGATATCTACAACTCTACCCTGACAACTGACCTGGCTCACGCTCACACCACCGACCATATAATATTCCTTAAACACGTAGAGAACTACTTCTGGATGCTTGAACATCTAAGCAACATGTTACATGAGGTTGAGAAGAAACATAAGCTTAAAAGTAAGTACGATAACAACAGCTAAATTCCCTGGCCGCGATTCGAAAACTAAACACACACACTGGACAGACACAGCTCCAACCCAACTCAACTCAACGCTATAACGACATTGACATTTGCTATAGCGTTGAGTTGAGTTGGGTTGAGTAGGGTTAGCTGGGCCGCGATTCGAAAAATAAACACACACTGGACAGACACAGCTCCAACCCAACTGAACCCAACTCAACTCAACGCTAAAACGACATTGACATATTTTGCTATTCGAACAGATTTTCATTCAACATTTGTCTCACATTGGTCTCACATTGGTCACACATTGTACCAATGTTGTACCAATGTTGTACCAATGTGAAATCAATGTGCGACCAATGTGAGACCAATGTTGAATGAAAATCTGTTCGAATAGCAAATGTCAATGTCGTTATAGCGTTGAGTTGAGTTGGGTTGAGTTGGGTTGAGTTGGGTTGGAGCTATGTCTGTCCAGTGTTTGTGTTTATTTTTCGAATCGCGCCCCTTTATCTGTCCAGTGTGTGTGTTTATTTTTCGAATCGCGGCCCCTCCCTGGGCCGTAATCTAACTTTAAAACACGTATAAACACGATCTAACTTCAATGCATTAACAACGCAATACAGCTACGGCATAAACATCTGAATCAGAAATATCAGAATTTGCTTGAGAAATATTCCAACGCAACTCCAATACAACTTCAATATTGGTTGATTGTTTGTTGTGTGTTGGAATTATGTTTGAGATAGGTAGTTTGTGTTGTTATTGTATTGTTAATGTATTTTAAAATTAGAATCCGGCACCCTATCTTTTTCAGCGCGAGTGAAAGAGAAACACTGTGTTACGATTAGTATGGGAGCTCATTGCAAATTTTGCAAAAATGATGTATTAAAAAAAACCACGCATTAATTGACAAATATAAAACAACGAAGTTTTAAGTATTAGTGTGGTGGAATTTTGTCCTGAGTTACAGACGTATAAGTCAAGAAACTAAAGACATACAACTGTTTAAAGCTAATTTTAAGAGGTAACTTTGGAATTATTTTCTATCGAGCCGATTTCGTCCAATCGTGTATCGGAATTAACGAAGTTCTTCTAAATATAACGAATATTAACATATATTTTATTTAATTTCTCAAAACAAGTAGTTATAGCTAAAAACTGTTTGGGTAGAGTCAATTTGAAGGTCATCGGGTGTTGTCAGCCTCTTAAGGATGCTGATAAGAAATAATGTGTTAACTCACATGACCTCCGTTTAGAGGAAATGGCGCCTAAATTTTTTTTAAAGGTTTGGACTTCTTCCTCCTAGCGTTTGTCCCACCATTTTGCTTTATTGAGCCTGGGGTCGCTAGGCAACCTAATTCCAGGAATTGGCGTAGGCACTAGTTTTTACAAAAGCGACTGTCATCTGACCTTAGGCCTTGTTGGGATTAAGATCCGGTTTCCCCACGATGTTTTTCTTCACCGAAAAGGGACTGGTAAATATCAAATGATATTACTAAAATGTTTGAACGTACTTATTTAATTGTATAATTGGCTACTTTCCTGGGTAAAAAAAATATAATTCTATTTAGTCCGTCAGTTAGATTATCAAAAAATATTGGACACGTATTTTTTATTTTGTCAATCAAACAAAAATTGGTTAAGATATAGCCCGTTAAAGTTCCGCGTGACGTCACATTATACTAAAAATTGTACTAAAATGTGACGTCACGCGGAACTTTAACGGGCTTTATCTTCACCAATTTTTGTTTGATTGAAAAAATAAAAAATACGTGTCCAATATTTTTTGATAATCTAACTGACGGACTAAATATTTATTTTTAGGAAAGTAGCCAATTTGTTAAAAAGACATCGGTTAACGGCAATACTTGCCTTTTTCTTTATTTATTTTTTTATTTAAACCTCTGGGAAACAAACAGGCAAATACAATACAAATAGTCAATCAGATGATACATTCACAAGCCAAACAGTTTCCACAAATAAATTTTAACATTTCTGTTGCTCAGTTGGAAATACGATTGAGTTAATAATAAAAGCTAATAAATATTATATTTATAATTACATAATTACAAACATGCGAATATCAAAATAGAGGCAAAACAATTTTGGAATGATACAGAGTATGTTGTAAAATACAGAGTTTAATTATTACTTATATCACAATTGCTCATTGCTTGTTTGCTAGTCGTACTTTTTAATGCAGAAACATATTGTTGTAAAGACAGATGAAATATATCGATTTCTAAGAACATTTCGTTATAAATTTTGCAAGCTCTGGCTAAGAACCTATTTCTTGCATAAGCAGTTCGTCCAAAGTTCATTGCAAATAAGTTTGTGGAACGAGTTCGTCGATCAGGACATCTAATTGAAATTTTTGAAAGTAAAACAGGAGAATCAATAAGCCCATGTAAAATTTTATATAAAAATATCTGGTCACGAATTTCTCGACGAGTTTGAAGAGACTCTAATTTAGTAGAATCAGATTTTTAAATTTATTTTATGGATTTTTTTTTATTGCTAAATATTTAGAACAATTCTTCTTCTTCTTCAATGTGCCATATCCAAACGGGTGTCGGCGATCACCCTGCGAAAGTCTTCTCTACCCAGAGTGGCAGCGTCAGCAATACGGGTCCAACCCATTGCACCATGATGTTCTGGGTCTTCCTCTGCCTCTTTTCCCCTCAATTTTGCCTTCGATTATGTTCTTTAATATTACGTATTTGTCGTTCCTGTAGATATTTCCAAAATATGCTGTTTTCCTTCTTTTACTTGCTAAAGCTATTTTAATTGATAAAGTGGGCCTTTTCACTAAACTCGTCCACATATTATCATTTCAGGAGCTGGAATGTTCGTGCAGCATCCGTATTTCACCCTCCGTCCAGATACGAGGACCAAAGCTCGGTTCAGGCCCCAGTCTGTAGTAACCATGACCGCCCCCACCAAGAGATCGAAGCAGACCTGGTGGCCGCTCGACTACGGCTGGGAAGGGAACGAACGGTGGTAGTAACTGAATCTATATCAATAAATAACTATCATGTTCAAGTCAATCTTTCTCGCCCTCACGGTTTTTGAGCAGCAAAACGCCCGGTTGAGTTCCCAGTCCGCAGTGACCATGATTTTAGCTAGTGGAAGGCGGCTGGCGATAGAAACTGAATCTCTTTGTAGTTACTCGGTAACATGCATTTACTTATAGCTACGAGTACGTAACCAGCGCGCGTGTAAATACGGCGTGGCCAAAGAGGAACTATATTCCCGTTGGCTGTAAGGTTTTGGGACCCAACCGATCCTCCCTAGATGGATTTGGAACCTCTCAGATTGATAAGATTTTTGGTTTTTTGGAAGGGGTCATTAGTCATTACCCACCGCCGCTCAATGGCCTTACTAAAATCCAAAAATTAAATCAATCTGAGAGGTTCCAAATCCATCTATGGAGGATTGGTTGGGTCCCAAAACCTTACAGCCAACGGGAATATAGTTATTTTTTGGCCACTCTGTATAGTAGTTTTTCCTTATGTGCTCCTAATTGTAACTCCTAACCACAAAACTGACTATAATATTATAAATTCCTATGACTGACCCATCAAACTGCAAGGTCTCGGACTTACAGGAAGTTCGTACCGACTTATTGCTCACTGATATTATTGCAATGTGCCATAAGTATCGATCATAGAAATACTAGCCGTAATATGTCTATGGTCTATAATAACAAGTTGGAACGGAATTTTCTTATTAGACTTTCAATAGGTATGACAGAGAAGGCGCTATTATCGTCGGTCCTTGTCATAGTCTCACATTGTGATTATTGCTTACTTCCAAAAGGCCTTATGTACAATATAAACGTGTGTTACCCTCCACCACTTTTTAAGGGGAACAAAGAAACCGACTAAATTATGTAGGCTAGCTACGGTATGCTATCAGCCATCTTGAAATGTGTTACTAAATTAGTCGCGTTACGTGTATTATGTCCTTCTTGGGTGTACGCCATAAAGCTCTATAAATGGAGTACGCTTCGCCTCATCTTTCCAAACAAAAAAGTCTGCCAAAATCTGAGGGGGGCGAGGTAGCACGCATGTCATGTTTTCAAGTCAAAGGTACATCATTGTCGGTTGTTAATATAGTTTATATCTAAATGAGTTTTTATGGCAGCAACGCTTTATTGACAACCGACAAAGATGTACCTTTGACTTGAAAACACCAAACATATTTGACATATTCTTTTTATACTTCATAACACTAAATGGAGCAATAGATAGTCGACTGTACCAATGTTAACTTATGGTTCATTATTGGATGCAGTCTTTGCAAATGTCAAACAAAAAAGCCAAGGATCATTTTTGATTGTATTTTCAAACAAAATATAGAAGACAGCAATCCTTAAGCGCGTTAAATATGGAGAACTGTCAAACGTCAAATAGTTACTGCCCGTCAGAAAGAAAACGATTGTCTTTGAATCGATTCTGTAAACGAAGCTTGATTTTCGATTTAGGTTAAATCTTTTATTACGAAAGTAATGATAAATAAAGTAAAACTTTACTTACATCTGAAATGGTATTTCATCATCTTGTAAACTAGACGAAATATAACATTTTTTACATCCAAAAACAGCGCACAAGGGCATTTTCACGGAGCTTGTTATCCATTGACAGCGATGACGAAAGTGCGTGACATCGATTATTGAAATAGTTTTTATAGATGTACTAGATTTTCCTGCCAATACTTTTGACAGAGGGGAAATTATACCTAAGGCCTCTCCTGGTTTAGAACTCTCTGGTGTACGCCTGTTCAACTCTAGAGCTAGAAAATTTCGGAAACTTCTCACAATTTTGTATGGGGGTTCGAAATTTCCGTTTTTGAGATTTCGTATGTTTCTTATGAACATTTTTATCTCGAGAACTTGTAACACTTTATGGGAACTCTGATACAATGCTCAGGGTTCTATTGAGGCTGTCCGTTAACCTCATGGTCGAGCCAGCAGCAGGCCTATTCCTCATGGTGTCCATCAATGCTTTATATGAAAGGGTCGGCAACGCGCATGTGACACATCCGGAGTTGCAGGCGTCCATAGGTAGCTGCTTACCACCAGGTAATATCAGGTATGCTTATTAAAAACAACTTTTGGTGAACATTTCCGTAAGTGTAGGTATACCAAGCTAACTACATTTATCTATGAGGTTAACTTAAATTGTATGAAGAAAAACTAGCTAACTCTAGGCAACAATAAAAAAAATGTGTTTTTTAATCCACTGCAAAATTCCGTGTTAAAAAAAGAAACAAGCAATTAGATAAATTTAAACTTATATAGATGTCATATACAAAGCAAAAAGTAACCTAGGCCTCCGGTGCCCAGAGCTGGGATCGAACCAGCGTCTTCTGCATTCGCGGCAGAAATTCGACCGGTGCCGCTGTGACCCGGGTAGCCTAGTGGAGGGCTGCTGCCGCGAATGCGGAAGACGCCGGTTGGATCCCAGCCCTGGTTTGTATATGACATCTATAAGTATATACATCGGTTTATAATTTATATAGTAGTGTGTCACCCTAAAATAAACAAATCAAAATATGTATTAAAGTAATTTGATTGGTTCTTCAGTAGATAAATTTAATTGCTATGAGAGATTTTCCGAGGTATCAAAGAGAGGGGTAGCCCTCCATGAATGTTCTGGACGACGAAAGAGGCGGGGTCGACGCGGGGGACACGGGTGCCGGCAGAGGGCGCCACCGAGCACTGCCTCAGCAACGCCGCCAGCCCCGCGAGCGACTGCATCAGCCCCAAGCGCTCACCTGAAATATTACAAGAATTCTATTTAGACGGGTTTCCGTGATAGAGATTTTTACTAGATGGCAGCACCGTGGCGAGAGATCTAGCTGTCATAATCCACCAATCATGTTTAATTTTTATTTTTGATTGGCAGATTTTGACAGCTGCTGTCAAAAAGAACTCTCGTCACGGTGCTGCCATATAGTGAAAATCTCGATCGCGAAAACCCTGTTTTTAACCTTTCTTGAGACATACTAACTTTAAAGTTTACGGTTTAACTCATGCGTATATTTAGGCGGATCTCACACTGACGCCGCATCCCGCTCTGGTGAATGAGACAGTACACTTGGAGAGCGCTCTCTCGCTCGCACACCCGTGGAAACGCAGCAGTGTGATAACAGACTTAGGGCCGGTTGCACCAAACCGTCTGTTAACGTCAACGTCATCGTTAAAAAAATCTTGTATGAAAAGTTTGACAGTTTTCTACTGGATGACAGCTCCGTCGCCATATTTAACGTTGATCAGTTCGTTAGTTATGCGTGGTGCAACCTACCCTAAGGATGTGGTGCAACTGACCCTTAGTCACTACGCGCGATATGTTTCGGAGGGTCTAGGTCTCCACCTTCAAGTAGGTACACTAGGTACAAGGGTACTAGGAATAGAAACCGGTCCAGGACGTTCGCTTTGACAGTATGCTAGGTACAGTCACCGGCAATAGTATCTTCCTAGACGAAGGCCGCAAAAATATGTGACACGCTCTTATCGTGAGCGTGTCACATATTTTTGCGGCCTTCATGTAGGAAGATACTTTTATCGGTGACTGTAAAATCAATTTTCTTTCCTCATAACTCCATTAGTACAAACAGCAACAATCTTAAATGTACATCGGGAGACCTTATTACAAAAGGCATAAATTCCACCGATGGGCAGTTAACAGTGTGGGTAAATACGAAATAAAGATTTTTTTCATAGTTTTTAACGCGGAGTTTTTTTAATTACGTAGGTACCTGATTAAGTCGCTTTATAGGGACGACCACTGCTGCCGCTAAAATACTGTTGAATGGACTGGACAGCGTCCTGTCGGTCGTCCTAATCGTGGGGTAGACAGAGTAGGACCGGACCTCCAGGAGCTCGGCTCCGGTGAAAGCTGGCGTGAAAAAGCGCAGGATGGAGCAAAATGACGTGCTCTTGTGTCGGAAACCAGGACTCATTTTGGGTCGTTGCGCCAAATAAGTAAGCAAGTAAACAAATGTTACTATTTACTACTGCATGAATTTAAAAAAATATCATACACGGTCTGACGCCTTGAAGAAATAGATGAGCAAATACGCTCACAGTGAGGAAAGAACTGCTATAGTAAACTTTATAAATATGATCATTATATGAGATTGAGAACTTTTTTATGCTTAGTTAATGGGCAGTAAGAGGAGAAAAACAGATATTATGACCTACGAGTAGGTCTAGGTTACTTGTAAGTTATAGGCTTTAGTTGTGGGGTTAAAGTGACCATTTAAGAGCAGCAAAACAGAATGAGAAATAGGCGGGACCATTTAAAAAACGTATACCCGGCTTTCTTTACAAATAAACTTAAAATGTTAGTCTATTTTATTTCTATTCTGAATTACGAGTCAAAATCAAATTATGACTACCTATCTATACTTTCGTACACGTTTATCTTAAGCAACTTAGTTGCGCCTAGGAAGTTAGTCATAAACAATTATGATATTTATGATAACTGCTATAATTACCTAGACACGGCCGTGACCCCTCTCTAAAAGGAGACAAACATGGCTCATTACATGCTTCTTCAATCGTCTCCAGCCGGAACTCCAGATCCTTGAATTACCGCTTGTTATTGTGTAGACTATGACAGACAGACCATGTCAAATAACAAGAGAATCCGTTCTCGGGTGGTGGCGACTATTCGTAGCATTTCTGTACGCCTATAGCATATCTTGACGTGTCTGTAGTTCATACTTCAAGCGCGACTCGAAGTATGATGTGACAAGCGACAACGTAAGATATGCTAGCCCTACTGGTAGCATGGTTGCCATTTTATCGCCCATCGCGTCTTGTGCCACATTCGCACTTACATACTTGTTAGAATCATGAATTTATATAAATCCAGGGTTAGAATGTGACATTGACAGCTATCGTGACAGGCGACAAAAAGCGCGAACATATTAGGCTAGCAGGGCTAGCGCTAACTTACTAATAAGTAAATGTACGTTTCCACGAACGCTTAAGACCTGTATGTACGTTTCATTTTTTAATAAGGTCTGGCATTTTCATACGGTTATTGTCAATACTATACATGTAACTTAAATACATTTGTAATCATTTTATTTCACTTAGAAATTATTTGTAAAGTTAGACATATTTAAAAAATATTTTTTAAGTTTTTTATACCGCCTAACTTGATTTGTACCGTTAAGCGAACTAAGAAACATGATTTGCATATATTACCGAATCCGGTGACCACTTTACCGAACTAGAATAAAAATGTATGGGAATAAGGTGTTGAACAATTCTCAAACTTAAACTGTCTCATTGTTTAGATAATGTCATCTAACTGCGCTAATTTTGCGTCTCCATACATACTGAATTACTTCATACAAAACAAAAGTAACCTTTATTTTTTTTATCATTAGTCAGACAAAATACCTAACCATTATTTCTATATAAAGTAAAAAATAAATAAATAAATATATAACATAAACATCATTATCGTTTTTTGGGGTATTTACGTAATAGAAGTTTTTACAATATAAATTTAAAAGTTAAATTTTATCTAAAAAAAAAAAAAAAAATTATATTTTATTTTATTATTATAAAATTTATCTTTATACAAAATGACCTATCAACAGCAGGCCCTTGGACTTGTTTAAATGTTTAGAAGCGCTGGACTTTATAAAAAGACAGAAAAATAATACATTTTAATCTCGACCTAGCTGTGAGAGAAATAAGGATGACATTTTAATGTCTATCAAATACAAACGAGGCCGAGGTAGATACGAATTCGGTAGCAGAGACCATGGGCACGATTTACCGAACGCGCGTTCGGTAAATAAATCATGCAAAATATGTGGAACCTAATACGCGAATAAATTTTGAAAATAGTACCTAAATTGCAACGATTGTAACATAACCACAAATTTAACATTGAAACTAATAATTAGAAGGATTACGAATCCGTTAATGTATTTTATCTACTCTCATATTGTAAGTTCTCTAAAACGTGTTCGAAAACGGTAAGCAATGGCTAGCATTACCACGACCGATTTTACTATGATAAGCTTTTTATCCGTAGCAGTAACGTAATTTTAACTTTTCATGCTCAATTATTGATGTGCTATGAGTTTTGATAACATAATGTACACCTGCACCCTCCCGGGGATCCGCCGACAGCCCGACACGCGCCCGCGCGACCGCCGGCACACGAGAGTTGGCCATGATGGCGGTGCAATGGCGGCCATTCTATGGTTTCCAAATAAGGCATTTAGAATAAATAATATGAGTGTAGATAAAGCAGTGTATGCAACTGTACGTAATTAGGCCTTAAAACACTCGTGTGATCTTATTATGAAATTCGCCTGAGGCTCATTTCATAAAACCACACTCATGTTTTAAGGACCCTTATTACGTAACAGTTACATAAACTACTATAGTTTTTACTAATATTGCCGTAAAATAACTATAGAAAATTGTTAAAGATAGCTCTGTCGAAAGGCTTATTTTGAACTCAAAAAGTCGTAAAACTATAAGATTTCAAACGCGGATTTACTATAGTCTTTGCTGTCTACAGATGTTCGGTAAATGCTCATAAAATTTCAAATACTTTTCATTATTTGAAAAGGAAAGAAGTTTATATTAATAGTTTATAATAAATCAGTAAAAAAATAATTTTAAAGACCTACGCTTTCCCTGATTCCATACGCTGTTCGGTGAAACCATCCAGTCAAAAAGTTGGGTCACACATCACCGGATTCACATTTATCTAAAATTCTGAGAATATAACTGTACTAAAATCACTTAAAATACATAAACTTATTAAATAACAACACTCTAAATCCACAATTTGGAACCCACATATAGTTTTAAACGATTCTATGATCTTAAGAAGTGCACGCGATTTCTTAACGATTTTGTTAAGGGCGCCCATACAAAGTGGCACTCAACCGACAAGATCAGTTGTCATGTCGCAACTGAGCACCAAAATGGCCGTCTCTGACGCGTATTCGTAGGGGTAGGTATGTAGCTCACAGAAAAAAATATCACAACGTAGTATCTGCTGTAAGTAATCGACTTATAGCTTAAAATGGAATATATTCGGCGATACGGCACGTTCGCTGAAGCGTACATTTACCTTACTAATAAAAAAAGTTTACCTATACATGCTCGAGGCCCTTCTCCGAATGGGAGGTAGACATGGTTAGGTATAGAAGGTGCCCCCTCGCCGAACCGTTCCGGCTGGAACTGGTCCGGATCCTTGAAGTACTTCTCGTCGTTGTGCAGCCCCTGCACGGAGACCAGCACGTACACGCCACCGTCGATAGTCACGTCAGTGCCAGGAAAAGTATACGGCCTCACACTTTGTCGTATGAGAAAGCCTAGAGACGGAAACATTCTCATGCCTTCTCTGAAACAAAAACAGTATATTTTAGTATATACAACATACAACAGAAGTCAGTCAGCTACAGAAACAGATGAGCGCGTGTAGTTTTCAGAATGACTTTCACATGATTTTGTTCTTTTAGCAATAAAGTCGAGTCAAGTTTATTTCCTTCTGCGGCTGAACATTAAGATCTTAACAAACGTGCGACGAGCATGATATTTACAAGTGCAGACGGCTCAGACTAGCTAGAATCTGTTTCCTTAGCACGTGATACCTAAAGTAATTAGAAGCCTTGTCATGAAAAACATGATGTGCTGAAGGGCATGGGGTAATTAAGTATTGTGTGACTGATCTTGATGTCAAGAACAGGGCCCCAATTCGACATGGCATAACTGACAGTAGCTAGCGAGACAACTATGAGATCAAACTTTTGTGACAGTTGAAATTTGGGGTGGAATCACTCAAAAGTGACATCTAAAATGGTAGCCATAGCCATAGACAAAACGCTCTAGTGAGTTGACAGTTAGGTGTGGACACGTGTGGACAGATGGATTTCACTCTATCACCTGGCGAGACAAGTGTGAGAGCCACGTCTCGCAGTTTGGCATGTCGAATCGAGGCCCAGGTACTTTTATTTGATCATCTTCATAATTTTGGCCCACAAAACAGAAAAAACTATAGAAACGTAACGTATGCGCGGCGCGTGTGGCAAAGGTAAGAGTAGCAACTCAAACCCTGACCACAGATAGCAGTCAGTTCGTCACGGACGGCACGAGCGGTTAAGCGAGACTGATGTGCATTGAAAAGTATAGAAAAATATACAAATATGCCTTATTGTGCTATTTTAGAGTACATAAACGAGAGCCGGAGGTCAAATCTTGCCCATGGTGGCATTTCATACCATCGTTAAGTCTTATTTTCATTATTTTTTAAATATAAATTACATATTTCGTTTTGCGGAAAACATTTCTTAATACGTTATAGAAACTTCAACTGTATCTTAAAGAAATAAGGTCGATATCTATTTAGCATAACACTAAAGAACTTTCTCGAATGTCCCGACTATGGTCCGCTACTCAAGCCAGTGCGAGGAAAATGTTAGAAAAACTTATCGATATCGATATTTATATATACGTAAAGGTTTTTGATTGATGTTAACATTATGTGTTCCTAATAATTTATTTCTAACTCTCACTGCATTCCAATAATTAAATAATTTGAAAAGAGGAAACGTAACAATAATAATAGTATTGTCTTCGGTTGCCGCGATAGTTGGACGTAACGTCCAATAGTGAGTCAAATTGATGCTCCAACTTACAAATTGGCTCAATACTTAGCAGGAGTCCTTTCATCTTTACGGGGTAATACTAGAACACAAACAAAGGATTCTTACCATTTCATCAGTGACATTAGATACCTTACATTAACTGATGACGAGATCATGGTCAGTTTCGATGTCCAGTCACTCTTTACGAGTCTACCGGTACAAGACTGCATTGAAATTGTGAAGAAGAGGTTGCGTGAGCAGAACATGTCTGAAGAATATGCTAAGCTCTTGGAACACTGCCTTACATCAGGATATCTACTATGGAACAATGAATTCTTCCTGCAAGTCGACGGTGTAGCCATGGGGTCCCCGGTATCTCCAGTGGTCGCTGACATCTTTATGGAGGACTTTGAGTGATTTTCAAAAGATACGTAGATGATACTTTTACTATATTACCTAAAAATAGTGTTTCAGTTTTCCTTGACCACCTCAATTCCATTCATAGTAAGATTAAGTTTACCATGGAATTGGAAAATAATTGTTCACTGCCTTTCTTAGATGTACTAGTATTGAGAAACCCCGATAATACCTTAGGCCGCACTGTATATAGGAAACCTACACATACAAATAGATATTTGAATGGACATCTTGAAACGTGCTTCTATAAAAACTTACTTTAAGCCAATGAAGAAGATGTCACAGTTCCTGAGGTCAGTGAAGTCGGCTACTCCTCTACAGAGTGCAGGGGTCTACAGGCTGGAATGTGAATGTGGTCTATCATATGTAGGCCAGACTAAGCGGAGCATTTCTACTCGGGTAAAGGAACATATAGCCGATGTGAAGCACCGTCGACCAAGGTCAGCAGTCTGTGAGCATGTCATGGATAGGCCCAACCACTCAGTTAAATTTGACAAACCGCAAGTCCTCGTCAAGGAGAAACGATACATTCCCCGGATGTTGCGAGAGGCAATCGAGATTAAAAAATATCCAAATTTCAACAGAGAGGATGGTTTTTCGGTACCACCAGCTTGGGATCCAGTTATTCATTTGGTTAAGGAGCAAGCTAGACATAGGACTGTGAGACCATAATGGTGGACAGTGTGGACACTAATAATAATTTAATACTAATTTTAAAAATTTAAAAAATAAAAACAAAAATAATAATTAATAATAATAAAATAAATTGTTTAATAATTTGTTTTGTAATAATAAATAATTTGTTTTTATAAAGGCCCCTCTGGCATGTGCAAACACTAAATTTGTTTAATATTTAATATGTGGGTAGGTTTGCATATTGTGATAGTTTTTGAACGGAGGTAATTGTACATTTTTCCTCAGTCGACCCGTTGACCACGAACGCTGTAAAGTGTTCGAAACGTCGGGATGTAATTTAAGCTCAATACACGCGATAAAATCCGTTTTTAATTGTTTTATTTCAATAATAATAGTGTTGAATTTCCGTTCGTAAGTACCGTAATTCATTTATTTACTATGTATTTACGTATTTATTATTATTGTCATTCTTATTTTAATATACTTGGAAATTGACCATGTCTTACTTCTACTTACGACAGGAGGTTTTTTTTATTATTATTCTTGTTTTTTCTTACATAAAGATGTCAAAAAGTGGCAAAAATTGTCTTACGTATAATATATAAATATAAATTAACGCCTTGTTGTATACACCTTCAGAATGTAACAAATACTTTTTTGAAAACCGCGTCAAAATCGGTTCGGCAAAACACGAGATAATCGTGAACAAACGGACATACATACAAACATACAGGTCAGATTGAGAACCTTCTTTTTTTTAAGTCGGATAAAAACGAAAAATCTTGAGTTGTGTTTCTGCCGGTGAGTAGGATTGCCAAAGAAAGAGCTGTAACAGGACGAGGGATCCTCTCGTTTCTTTAGTCGTCAACACAATGAAACTCCTTTTTGTAAAGGGTCGGCAACGCGCATGTTACACCTCTGGAGTTGCAGGCATCCAAAGGCTATGGAAGCTCCATATTACCATCCGGCGGACCGTATGCTTGTTTGCCTTCATCGTGGTATTAAAAAACGACAATATAATTTATTTATGATACATAACCTTTTTGAACAAACAAGTTTATGCTACTTATAAAAAAAAATATTTCACACGTCATGTCGAAAGTCGCAACTATGTATTGTTGTATGTATTGATAAAAAAATAAGTACCTAATTTACTTGGAAAACTATACTAATTATTATTTATCGATATGACACCGACTCTTCTACATCACTATTGCATCCTACGACGTAAAGCCCTACCTCCATGTTATCTCGCTTACTCTTACTAAGATCACGCAAGTGTAAGGGAAAAAGAATATAGACGAAGATTTTGATATTTGTGACATCTGTTGTGTCTGTGTTGAGTTGCTCAACTGGAAATACCGTAGGTCAAGCTATTCGACGCTAGATGACGCTACTTTGTATGAAATAAGTATTACGAATACAATTTCGACTATGTAGTATTAATCATAAAGTTCAAATTATATAACCGGTCATGGCTCATATTACTTTTTAAACAAGATAATTTAGCCAATCATCTTTAAGTTACTGATGTGTTTGTGTTTAAAGTAGTGTGCGTTTTGGCGACACTGGTTCTCGTACTAATCACGACGTAAGCCGCTTCTACCGTTTTTTCTGTTTTGTGTTTTGGCCAAATACTTACTTGAAACACATGTGTAGATACTTCATCTCCTTGACAGCATCATAGCACAGTTTTCCATCATATCGTGCTAGCACTTCATCAATCTCCTGTTGGCACTTTTTCTGGGCCTCAGGGTGAAGCGCGAGCTGGTGCAGCGTGAAGCTGGTCGCCGACGAGGACGTCTCGAACCCCGCCGCGAAGAACACGAACACCTGCGCCGCCATCAGCAGATCATCCAGTTCCAACTCCACCGTCTGCGGCGTCCCATCAGGGTTCCTCTTTTCTAATGATTCGCCAACTATAACACCTTTCGCTTTCAACTCGAACAGCAAATCTATAAAGTCGTTTCTCCCAGCAGGCTTGTAATTCCTCTCCTGCATAATACTTTTCACTAAATCAATCGTATCTCTCGTGACATCAGGAGCTGTAATGTGCAAATGTTTGAAGGTCTCTGGAAAAGTCCACTTCAGGAATGAATTGATGGCCCCTTTTAGAGTTGGAGTAAAAATACGTTTTCCTAGATCTCGGAACTGAGATGTGTCATCGTTGATTGAGTCTGTGTCCATGCCGAAGCCGCAAGCGCCGATGAAGTCGGTGGTATAGCGCGCCATGAGGTCGCGTACGTCTACCTCCGCGCCGCGCTCCGCGGCAGCGGCGGCGGTGCGCTGCAGCCGCTCGGTCCTCTCCACGATCAGAGGGAACATCGCCTTCAGTTTCCCCGACGTGAAGGCAGGCGTCATCCTCTGCCGTAGCAGCTTCCACAGGTCGCCGTCCGCGAAAAACAGGTTCTTGAACATCGGTTCTATTACTGTCTTATGAGTATTGAGCGCTCTTGGATAAAAATGCTGGAAATCGGTCACCAGAACATGTTTCACAAGCTCAGGATCTCTGATAAGTAGAGAGATCGCATTGCCACCGAAATATCCGACGAACTTTTCCTTTGGATATTTCTCGTACAATTCAGCGAGATACTGGGACAAACTGACCTTCTGTCTAAAAACGCGCCATATGCTGCCAACCAAAGGCGAGGGGTCTTCATATTTTACTCCCCTTACTTTCCAGTAGTTATGTTTTCTTGTGCTTAATATATATAACAGCACAGATATCACTATCACTACAAACGTTAGCAACACAATCATTATGTAAATTAAATGAGATCACAAGCGGTTGATCAAATGGTCGACCGGTTTTAAAATTTAAATGGTGTTGTGTTGTACGTCCACTTGGCCCGACCTTTTGGACATCACTCACGTATTTTTCCAAGCATACTTACAGTCTTTCTTTCGCTGCTGTTAGTTTGAAAGATATTATCAAGCAAACCGGTTATAATCCGCTAGCTCATGTAAAACGATGGTTAAATAAGGGGCGGGGGATGGTTGAACAATAGATGACACTTATCAAAAATGTTTTTATTTCGATACATAAGTAATATCTTATTTATGAAATTTTAGAGTAGGTGCCGTTTTCAACGTTGAAATAATTTGTTTATTTAATACTAAGTTACAAGTGTGGACGCATTGATAAGATAAATGTGATATCTAATCGGATATGAGTCAGTGAAAAAAGATTATAGGAAATTAACCTCTATAAAGGAGCGAAACTTTATAGTTTTGAAATTTTTCCACACAGACGAAGCCACAAGCAAGCAGCCTAGTTTTATTGACAAAAATAGCATTGTTAACCCACTAAAACACTTTTTTTATGATCTGGTGTAAAGTGTAGATAGATAATTATATACCTACTTGTTTCTTTATAACAAGTAGGTATATAATTATTAATTAACCTCAAGAGTTCAAGCTGCTAGCTGTCGATGCTGTGATGACTTATATTATAACTCTGAAGGAAAAGAAAATTCAATGAATATTTAAATTTTTCGATTTAATTATGTTATTTGTTAATAAGTAATAACCTTAGCAATAACATAATGCAAAACTACCTACCTACTATTAAGAGTTCGGTAAAGTTTTTTTTTCGATTTCGCGCAACTATTCGATACTATTTTACAGTAACTCATCAGACTACTTTTAGTTTGTATACATATATTGAAAGATAGTTTCTTCTTGAACTGTATAAGTGTAACACATTTTAGATTTTCTGTTTCATTTATAAATAATTCACCTTATTCTAACAGCTGTTTCGCGATATTTGCTTGGAATGGTGAAAACAATACGATTTTTATTGATTAAAATGATTTTAAACTAGTATGCAAAATATATAAATACGTTGGAAAATGAGTCGTTTAAGAAATAAGTAGAACAGTTTTTTTCATTTTCATACATATTTTTCAAGCAAGAGTATGTTTACCTATAACGATTTTAGGAAAAATTTCCGAAGTTTAGGTGGTATTTATGGGAATGTTTTAAAATATTTCACAAAAATTTAAATGTAGAAATAAACTTAGCTTTATGCTTTAATCAGATAATATCAAACATATTGGAGAGCATAACAAATAATAATAAAAAATCAAGCGACAAAATTGCACGAATCAACGTCCTCACTAAACAAGTTCTGCAAGAATTGAGTTTTCGGGTATTAAATACTAAAAAATGTGTACCAAAAGTATTTTTTTGCAATAACAAGACTTCAAAATATATTATTAAATACAATTAATGCGCGTTATTTAATTATAAGCGATTTTCGTTTTCAAATCGTTACCGGACTCTTAATGATAATACCAAGAATACTCGTATGTACTTAAATAATTTTATTTAATTTACTTATAAATATCATATATGAGCGCTGGTAGCCTGGCGGTAAGACGTCCGACTTTCAATCCGGAGGTCTCGGGTTCAAACCCCGGCTCGTACCACTGAGGTTTTCGGGACATATGTACGGAATATCATTTGATATTTACCAGTCGCTTTTCGGTGAAGGAAAACATCGTAAGGAAACCGGACCTAATCCCGATAAGGCCTTCTTTTCCCTCTGGGTTGGAAGGTCAGATGGCAGTCGCTTTCGTAAAAACTAGTGCCTACGCCAATTCATGGGATTATGTTGTCAAGTGGACCCCAAGCCGGAACAAACGCTAGATGGAAAAAGACTTACAAGACCCTAATGATGATATTTTCGAGTCTTCTAGCTCCATAACCCCTTGATCGATCATGCTCATGAACGAACTCTCAAATTGTATTGAGTTCTACTACAACCCCAACAAATTCCAGATAAATCAGATTAACGTTACTAAAGTTATCGCGCGACAACTACTTAAAATCAAAATGCCATCGAAATGCACAGACGTCTGGGTAGCCGAAGTTGTTTGAAAGAACTTCACTTCGCTTACGTTCCGCTCGTTCGATAATCTCACCTATAGCGTACAATCTTCTCGCCATTATCCTAGTACAAGTCATCTCTAAACATAAGTCGTTTGCAACTAAGTTGACAGCCGGGTGTCAACTATTGGGATTAGCGTGTCGAGCACTGGTACAGTACTATAGTTTAAAGGTGGATAAATCACTTCCTCCTCTATCCATCCTTTTAAGGGCATAATTAGTATCGTATTCTAATAATAAAAAAAATCATGAAAAAAAAAATGTTTTCAACCGACTTCAAGATTTCGAAGGAGGAGGTTATCAATTCGTCGGGATCTTTGTTTTTTTTTTTATGTATGTTCACCGATTATTCGAAGACGGCTGGAAACCGATTTATTTGAAAGCGTATACTTCACAGTTGGTCCCATTGTAACCATGTCAGGATCTGATGATGGGATCCTGGAGAAATCGAGGGAACTCTTCAACTATTATAGGCACACCTATAGTGATTTGAGTAGGTATTTTTTACAGCATATCGAGCATTTGGTGTTGGAAAGGTAGATTTTTTTTTTTTTATGAAATAGGAGGCAAACGAGCAGACGAATCGCCTGATGGTAAGCAATTAACGTCGCCCATGGACGCCCGCAACACCAGAGAGGTCACAAGCGCGTTGCCGTCCTTTAAGATGGGAATACGCTCTTTTCTTGAAGGTTTGAAGGTCGTATCGGTCCGGAAATACCGCAGACGACAGTTCATTCCACAGTTTTGTTGTGCGAGGCAGGAAGTTTCTCGAGAAACGCACAGTTGAGGACTGCCAACCATCTAAGTGGTGATGATGGTAATGCTGTCGCGTAGGACGATGGCGGAAAGAGTGAAGTCGGTTCTTTTTTGTTTAAAATTATTGTATGGAGGGTTGGCCGGCTGAGACGACGTGTCCTATACAAAAAAGACTTTCTTCGCGTCAATGTTTCTCCTACTGTTTCTTACTCGCAACACGATACCAATTATGTCCCTAAACGGATCACCAGTATTATTGTCACACCCTGTATAACATTTTCTGCAAGTCAACATTCATTGAGCATGTGAATGAAAACCGAATGGTCAGCGGTCTAAAAGTGACAGTTATTATAATAGAGCTGAATCAATAAAGATCAGTTAAAATTCAGATTTATATACTCGAGAATACGGTAGAAGATTGAATGAGTTTTTCAATGGCTGTTACGGCGTTGTTGCGAGGCAACGATAAAAATAATTGAACGTGGTTTCATCTGATTCACGGCATCACGGCCGAGGTGAACTTCTGCTATTAAAACATGCTGTTGCATGCTTTAAGGTAAGTATATTAGCCTTGTCACCACTGTGTATATGGGCTGATACCTACAGCGTCTGTTAGACGGTTGCCAACAAGGCTACCAACGGTCCAAGGTCACCCTGACCTTGGTTGGTAGTTCATACTATTTTGCTGACAACAACTGTTTACAAACCGTCCAGACCAAGGTCGGTCTGTTGGAGGGGCTTGTTGCCGTCTGGCACTCGCTTACGTATGTATACACTATACCTAGTACGTCTATAAAATTTAGTGTTACTTATATTTTTTTGTTCAATGACAATTTTTTTGCATTTATGCTAATTTGTATTAATACAAGTGCTTTAGTATGCTATAATAAGTTAAGTAGTTAGTGACTATAAATAATATAGACAGCCACAGTCTGTGAACTTTTTGAGGCCCAAGTCTGAAGTGCCATCTGGACGAGAGCAACCCAAAGATACAAAAATAGTAAAGGGAAATGACATTGCGCTGCAGCGCTATCTAGCGTTACTACGATACGCTACTCGTTACGAGATGTTAGATTTATAGCGCAATAATTGGAGCATTTGCCTTACAAAAGGTGGAGTAAGGTATAATTATGATTAGGTACTAGCTAGGAGCTCGTATAAACGTAGACTGGTTAATTATTGTACATTTTGCGTAATCGCGGATACAGCGATTATTATAACAAACATATTTTATGCTGACCGAGAAATGTGCGATGCTAGCATTGTACATATTCCCGGCCAGGAGATGAGGATGCTGTTCAAATTATTATTGTTTTGATACAAGAAAAAATGTTAAAAAATCTAAACTGATGTAAACAAAGAACATTGCATAATTATTTGATAGAGGTAAATCCCCTAAACATAGATGTCGCATTTGTATGGTTAATTGAAATTGTCGCGGCGCGTTGATCTCCGCTGGGGCTGTTCTCGGTCGCTGATGGGATGGAGCTGCGGGATGCGGATGACATCGAAGTGGGTCTGCGTTCGTTCTTCCCGGCGGCGGCAGTGTCGGCGGCGAACGAGGGAGTGAGACGTGCGACGAATTGACGTCGCCGTATGCAGCGACGCACATACAGCGCGGCTAATACGATTACGATGCCCATGACTATGTAGATTGCAGTATAATGGTGGACATCGTGGTAGGTGACTTCCCCTGATACGGCTCCTTCGTTCTTCATGTGCTCAATTTGGTCTTTGATGGCTTTGAAGT
Organism: Pammene aurita; assembly: GCA_947086415.1. NCBI lineage: Eukaryota > Metazoa > Arthropoda > Insecta > Lepidoptera > Tortricidae > Pammene > Pammene aurita. The sequence continues at coordinate 8,048,064 of OX352312.1, forward strand.
GTTTTTCATTGATTCCAAAGGCATTCGATTCGCTCTGTATGACGGGTACAGTCAAATTGATAACATTGTTTATAGAGGGCACGTCGAACTTTACCACATTTGCTTGAGTTTTGATGTCGTTGGATAGTTCCTTCTGAGGAAATATGGTAAAGGAATCTCCGTTTAATACACAGTCGGTGTGGAGGGTAATGATTCCAGCCTTGTTTAGATGTTCGGCCTTGACCTCCTGACCGCATATAATTCTCGCAGTACATACGTCACAACAAAAGTATAGGTATGTATTCATGGTGCTTAGTTCGGTCCATATGTTACGGCAGGTGTCAGTCTCAGCTGTGCACTTGTTTGTAATTTGATCCGCTATACATAGGTGTGAGTCAGACTTCAATTGATAAATTGGACCTTGTAGCGTACAAATAAGTGTGTTGGAATCGTAGTGAGTGCACTTATGTACGGTTTCATCCAACATCGGTATATACGATTCCTTTTTGATATTTATAGCCACCTGATCGGCTATGGGCTTTATTTTGATCATATTTTTCCCATCTTGTTGTGGAATTGGTATTAATCGGAAGAGCTCGTAGATGTCTCGAAAGACTAAAGGAATTCTGATTTCAAAGATAAGGTACTGACGGGTCATTCTGGTTCGCACCTTCATTAGTTGATATAATTTCGGTAAATCGTTGTTGATGTTTTCGCATGGAAGAGTCAAATCTTTCGGCATCTGACCGGCGATGATATTTAGCTCATCTTTCAACTGTTGTGGCGTCAAAAGGTGCACGTTGAATTTTCCATAAATTATGTTAGTGATGGTGTCCAATAAAGTGTCTTGTATGCTTTTTAGGTTGGCGAGTATATTATTGGCAATGATTGACGACACGGCTATTTCATTGATCTGTGTTGATAATTGAATTTCGCTTGCCTGCTTGTTTAGGCCTTTCTCGATGCTGATGATATATTGATTAAAAGTTTTATGCTGATTTTGCATCGAGGACTCGATTCTCTTGAGTAGGTTTGCTTCCGCCTCTATAACCGAAGTTTGATTCCGCCATAATAGTGCCAGGTGTTTTTCATTTCTTCTGGTTAGGTCAATGTCCTTTTGATATTGTTCGGCGAACTGGTCGTCGAGCACGCCGAAAAGGCTATGAGCAACATTTCCTATGCCGTTGAAGAATCCTCTCCTTTTTCGTGACGAGTCGGAGCGCTGGCCGAGTAGTATGGCATCGTAGTATTTTAATTCCGAGAAGGCGTGACGTAATTGTGTCAGTACAATGTTGCATTGTTGTTTATTTTCTATCGTATGACACATATTTTCTAAATGAGTGATGTATTTAGAAAATAATTCTGATCCTTCCCAATACGGATTGATGTCGTAGTATACCACAAGTTTCCACTCGTCTCGGGCCATTTTCAGGTTTGTTATTTTGTCAAAATAAATACCTTGACCTTCTGTGAAGTGTGACACGTCATGGGTACTCTGTGCAGGCATTATGCATAACATAAATAATGTTAGTGCCATAGTGATGAAGTTGATGCACTTGTGCCTATTGGTGATTTTTCTTTGATTTGTTGGTCTTGATGCTCTTGATGGGGTGGCTGATAAGTCTTTTTTTTCTTCTCCAGTGGTCCGCAAATCGTGCTCGGATACTGGCAGTTTCGACAGCTTGATGATGGGTCTTTTTATAACTGAATTTTTTGTCTTTACTGACGCGACTCGGACAAAATCGTCTTTTCCTGGATGAACATCTGATATTCGGCCTAGTGCCCACTTGCCAGCAGGCAGGTTTGCGTCGTGAATGATTACGACGTCGCCGATTTCAATGTTTGGCTTAGGTTGTGTCCATTTGCAGCGCGCTTGTAGTTGACACAGGTACTCAGATTGCCATTTTTTCCATGTGTCTTGAAATATTTTTTGTGTCAAGCGCCAGCGTGTCCGCTCGTCTGTTTCGGTCTCCACAATGTGGAGAGTTGGGCCGCTTGCTAAAAAATGTGCCGGGGTGATATAATCCAAGTCGTCAGGGTCTTCGGTCAATGCACACAGTGGTCTCCCATTTAAGCAACCCTCCAGCTGAGCTAGCAAAGTCGAGTATTCCTCAAAGGTAAGATGCTGCTCTCCTAACACCCGGTGAAGATGATGTTTGAGGCTTTTAACGGCTGCTTCCCACAAGCCTCCGGCGCTAGGCCACGAAGGTGCATTGAAGTGCCAAGTGATATTCATGTCGCTGATGGCCTTGTAAAATGATTCATCTAACGATGCGTTGATCTCTTCATATTGTGCCTTGATTGCTTTGCTGGCTTTTGTAAAATTTGTTCCGTTGTCACTAAAAATGTGACGGGGCGCTCCACGTCGAGCTGACATTCTTCGCAGAGCAGCCAGGAATGATTCTGAACTTAGATCCGAGACTAGCTCTAAATGCACGGCTTTTGTAGCCATGCAAACGAATACAGCTATATAGCCCTTTGTTGTTTTGATGCCACGACCTTTGCTTGCCTTCACGGTCACGTATCCTGTGTAATCTACACCGGTATTATAAAATGGCCTTGATGGATTTGTTCTTGATTCAGGCAAATCACCCATTATTTGGGACTGTTTTGGAGGTTTTTGTCTAAGACACGTGATACAGCGACGCAGGCGATTTTTCGTAGCTCCATTACCTCCAACAATCCACAATGATTCTCTCAGCTTCGAATGAGTGAGTTTGGCGCTTCCGTGTAGTACAGCTTTGTGTGCTTGATCGATGAGCAAGTCCGTCAGGCGACCTTTATGAGGAATGATAAGGGGATGTTTCATCTCCCAACTGATATGTGCATTATGAAGTCGGCCGCGAACACGTAGCATCCCATTTTGATCCAAAAAGGGTCGTAATTTCAAAATGTTGCTTTTCGCATTTATTGCTTGATTTGCTCTCAAGTTATTAAACTCATTCGGAAACTCCTTTTCTTGAACGTACTTAATTATTTTATTTTTTGCGGCGTATAACTCATCAGCTGTTAAGTAACTAGAGCTTTGTTGATTGCGCGAAGTTGCTCGCAGTATCCATGCAAGTACACGTGTGCAATGAGTCATATTGCTATTTTTGCATAACAATTCATTGATAATGTCACCGTCGTCCGTTTGTTTACAAGCGACCGCGTGGCATTGTTTTGATATTTTAATTTCTTGATCCGTAGTGAATGTGAGCCTCGCTTGATTTTGGCTGTATGATGAGAGCCATTTTGGGCCATTCCACCAAAGGGGGTGTATCGATAACTGTTGAGCAGTTATTCCACGACTAGCGCAGTCAGCCGGGTTCTCTTCTGATTTTACGTAGTTCCAACAGCTTGATGGTATTATTTTAGTGATTTTTGCAACTCTATTTGCTACGAATGGCTTCCATTTGCTAGGTGAGCCGTTTAGCCAGCCTAATGTTGCTGTACTGTCTGACCAGCAGACAAGTTTGATGTTGTTTTCCTTTAATGATTGTTTGACCTTCTCCATGAGAGCAGACAGAAGTAGAGCTGAACACAGTTCCAATCTTGGCAAGGTCACGGATTTTTTTGTCGGCACGAGTCTTGATTTTGCTGCTACCAGTACTGGCGGCGATGTTTCCTCGCATGCGTCATCGGTAGAGATAACGCGGCAATAGATCACGCATGCGTACGCTTTTGTTGATGCGTCGCAGAACCCATGAAGTTCAAGGTCTTGATTCTTGTGACTATTTAGCCAGCGAGGGATTTTGATATCCTTGATATTTTGTAGGTCTTGTGAAATTTTGAGCCATTCATCTTTGATCCTTTCGGGTACTTGATCGTTCCACCCGATGTCATTTGATACGACATTTTGAAACAATAACTTTAGTTTCGTAGTAACTGGCGATAGCCATCCGAGCGGGTCGAATACCCTTGCTATGTTTGACAATAGCTCTCTTTTGTTCATCTTGAATGTTTGAGTTGCCGGCGGTTCAATCTTGAGTTGAAAGGTGAAATTATCCTCTTGCGGGTGCCAGCGTAATCCCAGCGTTTTTGTTGTTTCTTGATCTTTAAATTCGAAAGTTGGTTGTTGATCTCGAGACTCGCTATGCCTGTTTAATAGTTCGGGTGTGTTTGATGCCCATTTCCGCAGATTGAACCCTCCTGATTTTAACATGTTGATTAAGTCTGCTTGTAATTTCTTGGCAGATTTGAGATCGTGGCTGCCGTGTAAAAGGTCATCCATGTAAAAACTCTCTTCTACGACGCTCGCAGCCTCCGGATAATTTTGGCGCTCGTCCTGGGCTAATTTTCTTAACGTCATCATGGCTAACCAAGGTGCGGCTTTCGTGCCGTACGTTGTGGTCGTTAAGGCGTATTCACGAAGCGGTTGATCTTCAGTGTCTCTCCATATGATTTTTTGATATTTTTGATCTTGAATGTTTATACCTATCATTCTAAACATTTTTTCGATGTCCGCGACGTAAGCAACCTTATACTGCCTCCATTTTATGATAAGTGTTAACAGGTCGTGTTGCAGATTGGGTCCGCGGTACATGGTGTCGTTCAGACTTATCCCATTTGATGTTTTCGAGCTAGCATTAAATACGACTCTGAGTGAAGTCGTTGATGAGTCTGGTCTTTTCACACAGTGATGAGGTAAAAAGCACTCCTGTGTCAAATTGCGTTGCCCGTCGATTTCGTCTGTACATTCGCGCATGTGTCCCAAATCAATATATTCTTGAATAAACTTCTTGTACTCGGTTTCGATATTTTGATCTTTTCGAAACTTGATCTCAAGTTGTTTAAACTGGGCTATGGCAATATTTCTTGAGAATCCTAGAGCGATTTCATCTTCTGGCTTCAATGGTAGGCGAACTACGTATCTTCCATCTTCTTGACGAAATGTAGTTTCCCGATAGAAGTCTAAACAATGTTGATCTTCTGATGACAAGTTTGATGTTTCACTGATATCTTCTATGGCCCAAAAACGCGAGATGTCATCCATGTCATTAACGACGACACCACATTGATAAGATGGTACGTTTCCGCTAAGAATGTATCCAAACTTCGTGTTCTGGACTACAGGAAGGTTATCGTCAGTAACGATGATGCCATTTTGTATATATTTGGCGGTGACATCGGACCCTAGTATAATGTCGATTGGGCGGCTCACATTATAATCTGGATCTGCCAGTGTCAATCCCTCTAAATAAGTCAAATCTGGTTTGACGAATGATTGGTTTGGTAGAGGAAGAGTGAGTTTAATCATGATGAATAACTCAGCGGCAAATTCAAAATCGGACTGCGTTGATGATATTGTGGCGTGGATGACGCCCGTGCAGGTGTTTCCATTAATGCCGAGCCCATACATAGTGTCCTTGCAATCTTCCCGGGGTAGTTTTAAGAGTTGAGCCGCATCCTCCGTGATCAAGGACATCTGAGCCCCAGGATCTATAAACGCCCTCATGTTATGATAAACTCCATCATTTGCCCTTACTTTGATTAAGGCGGTTGGTAATAAAACTTGAATATTTTTATTACGTTCTTTCGTAATAGTTGCGACGGTTTTCCGTTTATTAATTGGGTCGGAAGTATCTAATTTCTTATTGTATACATCATGGACAAGAGTGTTGTGCCTTTCTTGACACGTGCGGCAGCGACTCGTTGAAAAACATTCCTTATCGTAATGATTGTAAAGGCAGTTTTTGCATAAGTTCAACTTCGCAATGATGCTTCGTTTGCTATCTGGTTTTGCACTTTGAAATGTTTCGCAATGAAATATGCCATGATTCTTATTACAAACTGGGCAATGTTTTTTCTGATAATAACTTGATTTAAAATCGCTTGAGTTATTTTGAAATAATGATGTATCTTTTATGGCGCCAAATGCTTTGTAGTACGGCTTTCTTGCTGCTTCTGATTGTTGGGATGGTTTTGATGTGTCCAACTTGCGGCGGCTTGCCTCAAACGATGTAAATTTCATCTCCAGGAAATCCAAAAACTCCTTCAGTGTAGGCAGGTCACGTGGGTTCTTTAATGATTCTACGTACTCCGTGTGACTTTCTGCGTCCAATTTTTGTGCTAAAATATGAACGATAATTGGATCCCATGTCTTGATGTCCACGCCAAGGTTTCTGATGGCGTTCAAGCTTTCGTTGGTGGTGTCGTGTAGGCGCTTGATTTGTTGATGTGACTGTTGCTGCATTGTTGACAACGAAAGTAGGTTATTGAGATGAGCCGTGAAAATGATTTTTTTGTTGTTGTACCTGTGGTTTAAAATTTCCCAACAGGTTTCATAGTTTTCAGAGCTGATGTTGAGATGCTGAATTAGTTTCTCGGCTTCACCTCTGACCTTGTTCTTTAAAAATTGCATCTTCTGTGCATTGGACATAGAGCGATTATGATGAATGGCTTCATTAAATAGATCCTTAAATGAAGTCCATTGTTGGTAGTTCCCGCTAAACGGTGGTATGTCCATTACTGGGGTCGATTTCTCTCGATGAACCATGGACCATATTTTAGAGCTGATAGATTTTTTGATGTCTTGGAATTTCTTCTCGTATTTGCAGAACGCTTGATTGTAGGTTTCGTCGTCTTCGAGAAGTTCACTATCGATGTCCCAGTGTAGAGTGTCGATGGTTGTCCAACGTGATTGAACTGATTTAAGTAAATCTTCCAACTCCCATTTTTCGTTGATAGTAGAGAGGTCGATGTAATGGACAGTGCGTGCGAAGGCCTTGAAATTGCTTTGTTGTTTTCGCATCTTCTCTGATAACTTGGCAGTATCGACGCTTGATCTGTCGGTGGTATTGAAGATCGGTGGAATTGCGAATCCTGGATTGATTGGAACACGGATGGTCGATTTATTTTGATTTTGTAATTCGACCTTGAGAGTGTCATCGTCGTCTTGCTGAATGGTACGGCTTCGCTCACTAATATCCATTTTTTGTGGCTCCGAACGTCCAGGTTTCTCTTCTGGTTTCTTTACTCCTTCATCGGCCCAGTTGAAATTTTCTGACTGCTGGAGGGTGAGACGTTCGACGGGCATCGGTGATAATGAAGTCCTTGGTGATGGAGGAGTCTGTTTAGCTGCCTCTAAATGACTTATTAATACTGACCGAGCTGATTCATAAAAGGCTTTGGTTTTGTTACAAGTTTGCTCGGCAAATTGAGTGTAATCTTCGTTCTGGAACGACACCAACCTGTCATGATTGTTTTGAAACTCCTGCCAAAATCCGTCGAGGCTGGTCAACTTGTTGCTGATGGTAGACACAGTTCGTCGGCTTGGACCATCTTTTTTATAATTCTCAAATAGCCTATTCATACTGGCCATGATCTGGTTTTGTTGATTGCGAATCGTTTCCATTTCGGAACTCATCTTGATTGATTGATAAGTTGATGTAGTACTGATAAATAGTTATTGATCGAAACCAGTATTTGTTAACACTGTGGCCACTGATATTGATACTTGATAATGATGATTACTTTCCTTGGTTTACTGATATAGATTGATTAAAGTGATGATTGCAGCTGCTGATGATGATGATTATCCAAGTCGGAGCTTCTTCTCGCTGGACTTGAGTTGATTGTGGATGATTCTTGATATCTCGGATGATGAACTGTTGATGTTCTTCTGTGACGAATTACTGTGCCTATTCAATCCGCACGGTGAGACCCGCTTGTGGGAGGCCGGTTGGACCGAAGCACTATAACACTGTCACTGACAAGTTCGAAGGACCAAAAGGATGTACGGGTTTGTACACCTGAATGATGTGATTCTGGACGGTTGAGTGTCTTGATAATAAACACTGATTTAAATATATTTTTTATTGATAACCAAGGTATAATTATGATTAGGTACTAGCTAGGAGCTCGTATAAACGTAGACTGGTTAATTATTGTACATTTTGCGTAATCGCGGATACAGCGATTATTATAACAAACATATTTTATGCTGACCGAGAAATGTGCGATGCTAGCATTGTACACGTGCCATAAGTCCGTTTTTGAACCTTGGCGCTTAAACGGTTATCAGTATGCCTAAAATGTCTATGCAACGTAAGAATAACATAAAATTGTCAGCAATATTTCCATACACAATACATCTGTAAGTCATACAGATGTAAAGATACAGGGGGTGAAAAGGTGTATATTTTCTTATATCATAAGAATTCTATTTATTAGCTTCAAAGTTTTGTGCTTCGAGATAAGGAAATGAAGTCTCTACCACAGTTTTGTCATCTTCTAATGATTATTTTAAAAGATATTCAAAAGTTGAATTCACCCCCTCACCTCATCTCGAAGCACAAAACTTTGAAGCTAATAAATAAAATTCTTATGATATAAGAAAATATACACTTTTTCACCCCCTGTATCTTAATATCTGTAAGACTTACAGATGTATTGTGTATGGAAATATTGTAGACAATTTTATCTTCGTCATACGTTCAATAGAAATTTTAGGCATACTGATAACCGTTTAAGCGCCAAGGTTCAAAAACGGACTTTTGGCACCTTTAAACCAAGATGGCGGCCGCGCCCTCCCCCCTTCAAGGTCTCAAATCTAGTATTTTAATTACCACCCTATAGCCTACCAATAACCATTAAAATATTTTCTACTCCACCTTTTGTAAGGCAATGTATGGAGATGATTTCCCAATGATTGGAATATTACATAATTAATATAATTATGTTAGGAGGCGGTTGTATGAAATTATTTAAATATGGTCGTATAACCTTAAATCTTATATAAATATATAAAACAAACATTCCAATGTTTGATTTTTTTTGATTTATCAATATGAAAAATATCTTCAAACATTATCCCTTCACAACACAAAGAGGAATATCCATCAGGCTTTTTAAGGGAGTAAAAATTCTATTTTATTTACTTACAATTATAAGTAGGTAAAAAATACCAGAGTCAAGAGTACCATATAACTACAAATGTATCATCAGTTTAGTGTCATATGGTTTTTCGGTGAATCGGACTGGTCGTACAAATAGGCTAACACTCCAACCGCATATAAAATAAGGTAAATGTACGTTTCCACGAACGCTTAAGACCTGGATGTACGTTTCATTTTTTAATAAGGTCTGGCATTTTCATACGATTATTGTCAATACTACAATGGTAATTTAGATAAATTTGTAATTATTTTATTGCAATTAGAAATTATTTGTATGGTTAGAAACAATTAAAAAATATTTTTAAAGTTTTTTAGACCGCTTACCTTGATTTGTACCATTAAGCGAACTAAGAAACGTTATTTGCATATAATACCGAATCCGGTGACCACTTTACCGAACTAGAAGAAAAATGTATGGAAATATGGTGTTGAGCGATTCTCAAACATTTATCTCACTGTTTAGATAATAGTATCTAGCTGCGCTAAATTTGCCTCTCCAGTCATTACTGAAATACTTCATACAAAACAAAAATAACCTTTTTTTATAATTAGTTAAAATACCTAATCATTTATTTTAAGACAAAACAACTTCAACATAAAAATATTATATTTTTCTGGAGTACTCAACTATATATTTATTCTATGTATAATATTTAAAAATTCATCCACAAACAAAATATAAATCAATATCGTTTTTTTGCGAAAATACTAAATATACTAGTGTGAAACGTAATAGAAGTTTTTTTATATGAATTTAAAAAGTTTAATTTTATTTAAAAATATACAAAACACTATTTAATATTTAATCTTACTAATATAAAATGTTTCTTCTTACAAACCGGCCCATCATAAATAGTCCCAGAAACATGTTTAAATGTTTAGAAGCGCTGGCCTTTATAAAAAGGCAGAAAAAATAATACATTTGAATGTCGACCTAGCTGTGAGAGAAATAAGGATGCTATTCTAATGTCTATCGAATGGAAACGAGGCCACGGCAGATTAGAATTCGGTAGCAGAGACTATGGGCACGATTTACCGAACGTGCGTTCGGTAAATAAACCATGGAAAACATGTGGAACCTAATACGCGAACAAATTTTCAAAATAGGACCTGAATTACAACAATTGTGTTATGTTCACAAATCTAACATTGAAACAAGTAATTAAAAGGATTACGAATCCGTTTATGTATTTGGTTTTTACTAATATTGTCGTAAAATAACTATAAACTTTTATTAAAAATAGCTTTGCCAAAAGGCTTATTTTGAACTCAAAAAGTCGCAAAACTACAAGATTTCAAACGCGGATTTACTATAGTATTTGCTGTCTATAGATGTTCGCTAAATGCTCATAAAATTACAAATACTTTTCATTATTTGAAAAGTCTAAAAGTTTATATTAATAGTTTATAATAAACCAGTAAAAAAATAATTTCAAAAACATACGCTTTTCCTGATTCCGTACGCTGTTCGGTTAAATCATCCAGTCAAAAAGTTAGGTCACATATCACCGGATTCACATTTAACTTTAATTCTGAGAATACGACTGCACTATATGCACTTAAAATACTAAAATACATAACCTTATTAAATAACAACACTCTAAATCCACAATTTGGAACCCACATTTAGTTCTAAACGATTCTATGATCTTAAGAAGTGTACGCGATTTCTTAACGATTTTGTTAAAGGCGCCCATATAAAGTGGCACTCGACCGACTAGATCCGTTGTCATGTCGCAACTGAGCCCCAAAATGGCCGTCTCTGACGCGTATTCGCAGGGGTAGGTATTTAGCTCACAGGAAAAAATATCACAACGTAGTATCTGCTGTACGTATTCGACTTATAGCTTAAAATTGAATATATTCGGCGAAACGGCACGTTCGCTGAAGCGTACATTTACCTTATCCTATTTTACAAGAACTATTCTATCTATAGATACTATCCGTACAATCCCAATTACTCCTGTATCATTAATTACAACTAAAGGTAAAGTGTAAAGAAAACAATCATTAAAATTCACTCTCATATTTTCCTCTCCATCATAACCAGTGGGACGCCCCCCTTAAGGATCTGCACCAGGTGTCCCCTGGGGTCCTTGAGCGGCACCCGGCGGGTGCCGGCAGAGGGCGCCACCGAGCACTGCCGCAGCACCGCCGCCAGGCCCGCCAGCGACTGCATCAGCCCCAAGCGCTCGCCTGAAACATCATCAGTCTTAGGGCCGGTTGCACCAAAGCGTCTGTTAACGTCAACGTCATCGTTAAAAAATCTTGGATGAAAAGTTTGACAGCTTTCTATGGGATGACAGCTCCGTCTCCATATTTAACGTTCATTAGTTATTCGTGGTGCAACCCACCCTTAGTCACGGCTTGATGGAGACCGGAGTTAACTTGGCAACCGAATTCTTTGGCGACATTGAGGTAGATAAGAAATCTGTGTTTGGCGAAGATTGGCGTCAGACACCAGTTTCCATTTCCACCTTTCAACGTTTTGTTTACGGTGGGGAAATCCGTTATGGTTACTTCCGCGCCACGGGGACAGCGCGGAAGGTATGTCGGAGTCGCACCGACTAAAAGCCCCCGAGGGTAGGGTTACCAGGCCCAAAAATGAAAAAGCCGGACTCAGCGCTTAATTTAGCCGGACGTTTGATCCCAAAAGCCGGACATGCCTTTTTTGTATACGCTATGCTGGTCTTTCGAATCGTGCCACTGGCATGACTGGCGCGTAGCGTAAGTCAGACAAAAGCCTAACAAAAGCCGGACAGGCCGGACGAGGAATCATTTGGCCGGACACACCCGTAAAAAGCCAAACATGTCCGGACACCTGGAAACCCTACCCGAGGGTCCTCTTCAAAGCCTTTTGGACGGCTCTGCGATCTCCTACGGAACGCGACAGTGGTGCCCTGGCGTTACGCCTCTGTGGGCTCTACCCTTTTTTTGTATGGAGGATCATAGCCCCTAACTCTGACCCTTGACTACCCGAAGGTTCCTTTATATTCGCCTCGTACGGCAGGCAGGGAATACCGTAGCACGTATTCTGATGTCCGATGACCTATTCAATATGCCAAATTGTGACACGTGGATATCCATGGGATGTCACTACTTGTTTGACAACGGATTGTTGGGCCACGTGCCATTGTTCGTAATTTAGCCGTGTTATGAATGACCCATAGCCTAATGCTCGCAACAAGGTGCAAGGGGCTCAAATTGACACCCGAAAACTGATGGACGCTACTACTTTGAATTACTCAAATCTGTCAAACAAGTCAATCTCGCATGGGTATTCGTATGTCACAGTTTGGAATGTCTAATAGGGGTCAAAATCATTTTGAACACCCCAATTGCTTAACTTTTTCTGCTGGAAGTAAAACGTTGTCTTATTTACTTACCTATACATGCTCTAGGACCATCACCAAATGGCAGATATACGCGATTATCTATTCGGTTATCCGGATGAAACCTTTCTGGTTGAAACTCCTCTGGTTCCTTAAAGAACTGCTCATCGGTGTGAAAACCCTGGACTGGAATGACTACAGCTACTCCCTCGTCTATAGTCACACCAGTGCCTGGGAAAGTGTACGGCTTCGCGCACTTCCGTATCAAAAAGCCTAATGGTGGAAATATACGCATACTCTCACTGAAAAATAAAGGAAATTCGTCAAAGTAATTATCAATAACCCCGCCGTAAAGGATTGCAATTATTGAATTAATACTTTCGTGAGACATATTAACACTATATTAACTTCATACAGCTGTACTCACTTGTCGGAGAGCTTAGGTCTCCATCCTCAAGCACTAAGAGTGCTAGGCGAACCGATCTTCGACCCATCGCCGTGGGGCCGCGCAATCAACTGCCAGCGGCCGGCGATTGACGAGACTGCTGGTACGTGAAAAATGCTACGTGCCACTCAAGATACGCGTAGATATCGAGGTTGGGCTTAGCCCTAATTTTAATCATAACGGGGGCTAGGGTGTACCGCCAGCATGGAAGCAGGAAATCCATGGCCGAAACTTTAGTATATGTTTTGTGAGTCTAGTGGACATAGTGAGTGCGGTTTGCTTATCGTCGCTAATGTCGGATGAAACAGATAAGACGCTGCCAAAGACTCTAGCAGCACTAGCGCAAGGTCATCCTCAACAAGCTCTATCAACACGCGCGCGCCGCACTACGCGTCGCGCCAATCGTCGGTCTACGGATAGTGCTTGAGGATGGAGACCTAAGCTCTCCGAAACTTGCAGCGCGTAGTGGCTAAAGACCAAGTAAGTACCGCCGTATGAAGTTAATATAGTATCAACAACCCTTAAAATTTTCGTAAAATAACGTGACATATTGTATAGTAAACTAAAAAATCGTTCGTGTTACTTACTAAAAGCACATTCTCAAATATTTCATTTCATTAACAGCATCGTAGCAGAGTTTCCCGTCATATCTGGCCAGCACTGTGTCGATCTCCTGCTGGCAGTTGTCCTGCTTGTTGGGGTTCAACGCGAGCTGGTGCAGCGTGAAGCTGGTCGTCGACGAGGACGTCTCGAACCCCGCCGCGAAGAACACGAACACCTGCGCCGCCATCAGCAAGTCATCCAATTCCAGCTCTGCTGTTTTTGGTGTGCCGTCCGTATGTCTGTGCTCTATCGATTCGCCAACAATTTTCCCTTTCTGTTTCAACTCTAACAGAAGATCAATGAAGTCATTCCTGTCTGAAGGTTGGTAGTTTCTTTGCTCCATGATGCTTCTCACTAATGACAACGTGTTTCGTTCTACTCCTGGAGCAACAATTCTGAAATGCTTAAAAAAATACGGCGCCACCCATTTTAAGACAATAACAATGATGTCTCTGAGAGAAGGTGTGAAGATGCGCTTTCCTAGCTTTCTAAATGGTGCTTCTTCGTCGTCGATTGAGTTAGAGTCGATACCGAAGCCGCAGGCGCCGATGAAGTCCGTGGTGTAGCGCGCCATGAGGTCGCGTACGTCCAACTCCGCGCCGCGCTCCGCGGCGGCGGCGGCGGTGCGCTGCAGCCGCTCGGTCCTCTCCACGATCAGAGGGAACATCGCCTTCAGTTTCCCCGACGTGAAAGCCGGCGTCATCCTCTGCCGCAACAGTTTCCACAGATCACCATCCGCCATAAACAGGTTCTTGAACATGGGTTCCACTACATCTTTTCGATTGATTCCACGAGGATAAAAATGATGAAAATCCGTTAGCAATACACGTTTCGCGAGCTCCGGATCTCTTAACACTAAAGTTTTATCCCGCGAGAAATAAAATCCAACTAGTTTCTCTTTCGGATATTTCCGGTACAGCTCCGTGAAGTATTGAGTCATGCTCATCTTCTGGGCAAATATTCTTCCCGTGCTACCGATAAATGGCAGTGGTTTGTCATATTGAACTCCTCTTTTCTGCCAATAGTCATAGCCGTGCGTGCCGAAAGAGTACAGTAACCAAATAACAACAACGCACGCCGCTATGAGTAGTATCATAGCGAAACACGATTACGTGACTCAGTGGTCACGAGGTCCCTAATAGATATTAAATTCAGGTCACTGCGTTATGGTGCACACAAAACCACTGCTAAACTCACTTTGTGACTGGTTTTGAATTACTGACACTGTAAATATTACAATAACACATATCGCATAACATAATGTAAGATAATCTTTTTATCGAATAAGTACTAACTGTCTTGATTTGAGCACTTTGTTTTAAAACTCTGTTATTGATTTGATATTGGTGCATCATCTCGCATCAAACTTAAATAAGCGCATATAGTGGCTAACATTATGGGTTTATCATAGCAATTATAATAAGTATCAACATTTTATTATTTAAATCTGAATGCTTCTCTTTATCTAGTTAATCAACTACTTACATAATGATTGATTACAAAATTGGTGTAAATTATTGTAATAAAGTGTTTTAAGGCACAGAAGAACAGGTGTTCTGAAGGATCGATAAAAATGTCGGATAATCTCAAAGATGAATTGTGATATCATAGATTATGATCGGACCCGGATATGTCCTTAAACTACGTCCGGACACGGGCATGTCCTTCAACTACGTCCAAAAGAGAGGTAAATATGGGTACTGCGAATGTCATCCCGCTTTGTGTGGTAGGGCACAGCCCAGCGAATATTATCTCGCTGAAATCTGGAGCAGAGCCCGACTGGGGAAGTACCTCCACCTTACAGAAAACCACAGCCAAATAGTTTACTCATAGTGTTGTGTTCCTGTTGGTAAGTAAGGTTGCCAAAGAGCTCAAAGAGGACCCAGTGTGTTGACGACGAGGGACCCTCTTGTTCCTTTAGCCGTCAACACAGTGAGTCCTCCTTTTTGTAAAGGGTCGGCAACGCGCATGTGATACCTCTGGAGTTGCAGGCGTCCATAGGCTACGGTAGCTGCTTACCAGGGCTACTTAGGCGGGCCGTATGCTTGTTTGCCACCGTTGTGGTATAAAAAAAAATGAGCATTACTAATTACTATGTGCGGGATTTAAAAAAATATCTGCATTTGAAGATACTCGAATACGCTTCACAAAAAATATAACATTATGCAACATTGCTATTCAATTTGTTGCAGGAATTATCGAAGAAACGAGCCAAGTTAATTTACTGTTTAATCTGATTATTCATTCCCAGTATCTACCACCTTTAAACAAACATAATATGTCCCTAACCAAAACATGTCTAACTGTACCTATAGAAAGAGTCAAATGTATTACATACTTAGACATGCAAGTAGGTAGATGAACAGCTTTCCTCGTCATACCATGCAAACTATATCCTATCAAAAACATTACATGTACAAAAATGCTAGTCTCGCAACGCAGTTCTCCTACTGCAAAAAGTATTGAGATCTAATGTAAAACCAGCCGATGTACATAAAACTCAATCACCACTGATTTTCTCGTAACTTGGCATTGTACCCATTTGAATATTAGATGTCTATAATTTTACAATAAATGGAATGACCTGGCGAGAGAGACCAAGCTGGAGACCATTTTCATAGCGACACGGGATCTAGTAGCTGCTCTACAAACTGATTAAAAATATCCCCTCACTTTATACCCCTGTATATACCTAACTATGATATACAGGAGAAAACCATTAGCTTAACATGAAACCAGGCTATACACGGTGCCCGTGAGGAAACAGAAAAAATTAAGCACGCATTCCTGAGGTCGTAAGGAAAAAACATTATACAAGTTTAGGTGAATTCCGCCAAAAAAAATTTTTAGGTTTGTTTTTTTTTTCGACTTTTTGAATGTTTTACATAATAAGTAAAATGTTCTTGGAAATGTGCATTTTTTTTCGTAAAAACTAGTTTATTCAAAGTGTTCCTTGTCACTTTGATATCTGTCAATAAGGACGTCTAGACTAGGCCTCATAGTGGTGACATTGCCATCAAAACGGGGTTTTGCACTGAAACACAATATTTTTTTTTAAATCGGTATTAATTCTGAAATTAGACGAATTTCAAAAAAGTTTATATGACATTTTTATCTCTAAATACAATCTAGAATGTACTGCTAAAATCATTCCGTTTCCTCGCGGGCACGTAGTATGTCACTTCAGATCATACCACATCAACGCTCCCAAGTGCTTTTATTTCATCACAAAACTTACACAAAAACTCCAAAATTTTACGTGTTTACGTATCCCATCACCTTAAGTTCGAAACCCGATGGGACGAATTCGGCTCGATAGAAAATTATTCCGCAGTTACGCCTTAAAATTAGCTTTAAACAGTTTTGTCTTTAGTTATTTTATATTTTACATTGAATGCTAGTTATTTTTATTCATATTTTTTCTGAATTTGCGATGAGATTCCTTACTTGTCGTGACACAGTGTTTATTTATCACTCGCGATTAAAAAAAGAAGGACGGAATTAAGGGGCTGACAACAGCTAAATTCCCTCGCTATCTTTTTCAGCCCGAGTGAAAGAGAAACACTGTGTTACGATTACTATGGGAGCTCATTGCAAATTTTGCTAAATGATGAATTAAAAAAAAACTACGCATTAATTGAGAAATATAAAACAACGAAGTTTTGAGTATTAGTGCGGTGGAATTTTGTCCTTAGCGGCGGACGTATAAGTCAAGAAACCAAAGACATACGACTGTTTAAAGCAAATTTTAAGATGTTACTTTGGAATTATTTTCTATCGAGCCGATTTCATCCAATCGTGTATCGGAATCAACGAAGTTCTTCCAAATATAACGAATAATAACATATATTTTTTTTACTTTCTCAAAACAAGGAGTTATAGCTAGAACACTGTTTGAGTAAAGTCAATTTGAAGGTCATCGGGTGTTGTCAGCCTCTTAAGCCGTTGTCCTCCCTTTAATATAGGTACTACATATAACTACTAGGTACCTATTTTTGCTCCCGCGCACACTCGGGCTGCGGTAATTTTTTTCTTAGTATCCCCATAAAGGAGGGGGGGGGGGGTTCGCCCCTTTTTAAACCGTCGTAGCAAATTTTTACGAAAGCATTACTTATTGTTATCCAAAAATCGTATTAGAAAACCCATCTTTAAAGAAAAATTCATCCCCCACTTCATATGTACGGGAGGTACCTTAAAATTAATATGTTTTCAGATTTTATTTTACCACTTCGTCGGCGTGATTAAAACACATACTTATACCAAATTTCAGGTTTCTAGTATTAACCATCACTGAGTAAGGCCGCGGACAGACAGACGGACGGACGGGCGGACGGACAGACGGACATGGCGAAACTATAAGGGTTCCTTTTTGACTACGGAACCCTAAAAATGAGTGTACAGGTGCTGCACTGCAGTTGCACAGGCTACGGGGACCTCCTAACATTTTTCTTTTTGTAATTTCAAATAAATATTTTAACTTTTTATCATCGCTTTGATTCTGGTCAGGATCCATGCGCATAACAAGTTCAAGTATAGCTAAAATAAGTTGTGACTTCATAGCTGTAACCAGTTTCAAAAATACCACCTATAATTATGTACGCAAAGCTTATTACTAAGAGCTGGCCTCGTCTGATATGACACAATAACGAGAGCAATGAAACCTCTAGATCCGGGAATCTGGCTACTATTCATCGGTGGATGTCAGAGTGACCATGTAATTTTTTAAAGTTGTATAAATGAAATACTAATATAGGTACTGCCAAAGTTTTCCTCTTTATATTAGGACAGGGCCTATATTAGAACAAAAAAACTTGCGTGTAGGTGACAAACTATGAATAATTATAATACGTCATTTGGCACTAAGTTCCCGCAACAGAATTTCCTGGCAATAATATAATCTAATTAATGTCATACTTAACCATAATATTGCGCCAAACCCACAACTCTAGGAATTGTATTCTTAAAATGGTTTGCATTCTTTTACCTCCACCGATGAACAGCTGCCCGGATCTAGGATGAGGATAGTATAGCAAACTAACTAAAGGGGTTTCGTTGGTTTCGTTATTGTGTCATAACTCATAGCATATCTGACGGAACCAGCTCTCCGTCTATTATTTTATACTCGTAGGTAAAAAAACTGCATTCTATTTTTGAAATACGGAACTAGTTTGCAATGGAATAAGAAAATCTGCATTCAATTGGGACACCAAACCACTTATAACACTTATAGTCGGTGGTGTACACTTATTTATACGGAAAATGATGATGATGGAATTTCCATTTGCAGAGCTAATCCTTTAGGCTCTAAGATTAATTTAAGAAGGGGAGCCAATCAAAGGAGATCGTCAATTTTTGTTAGGTGATCTGGCCCAAATTATTTAGGACCGTTTAGGAATGGTTCTTACCTTTGAAGAATCGTCATAATTTCTAGATCAGGATGGTGGTAAAAATATTGCGAAATCTAATAGTAAAATTGAAAAATCATGTATTTAAAACTTGAATATTCGAGTGGTCGCTGCTGCGAACAGTGTCGAATTTCTCTCCCGTCATTTTATTTGTTTACTAGCTGTGCCCGCGGCACCGCCCGCGTGGAATTCGGTCCGTGTCAGTAAGCGGCTAATTCACCCCTAATTTCTCTCCCGCTACCCTGGAGGCGGAACTTGAAGTAAAGTTGACAGATGGATACGCTAGAGGACAGTAGTCCTAATAAAATATTTTACAATGACCACTAAATGAAACTACACTCATAAATGTATACTTTTTTTTATTATATTTGTTTTTAGGATGATTTAAACGACATAGAGAGTAGTAGGTGTATATCGGACGATACAGGACCACTTTTGTATTTATACGTTCATGTCCACGGCAAATATCATCCAAATCGATCCTCCCGTCAAATCAGTTGGGGGGGGGGGGTGTGTCACAAATGCAGAAATGATTTTAGGTGCACTTGGAGGGGGGGGGGTCCATGACCCATGCAAATTTAACTCAATCGAGTGTAGTGGCTACCCCCCCCCCCCCCCTTTTAGACGTTGAATTTTTATAGGCTACGTATAACCTGGCTGGGGATTTTCTAGAATTGGAATTAGTAATCCTTAATTGGGTGATTTCCGGGATAACAATGAAAAAAAAAACCGGCCAAGAGCATGTCGGGCGATGCTCAGTGTAGAGTTGCTGCCCTGTTACAAAACATCCGTTCTAAAGGTCGTTTATTTGGCGGCGCTTACGTCAGTTTACTATTCGGCACTTCCTTTCACTATGCGTTTTTGACTAATAATTCAAAAACGGCTGAATCGATTTTATTCAATATAGTTTTTATTGAAAGTTCTTATCAGGCCTCACCAAATTTCAGCTTTCTAGTGCTAACGGTAACTGAGCTAGACCGCGGACAGACGTACGGACATGGCGATGTAACTGTTACGTAATAAGGCCTAATTATGTACAGAAGCATACACTGCTTTACCTACACACATTAAAAATCCATTGAAACCATTAGAATGACCACCATTACACCGCCATGACCAACATTATTGCGCCGGCGGTCGGGGGGGCGGATTTTGATTACGTTACCGTAGGTAATGAATTTTCATACGTTTTTACCACACTGTCACAGATAATACACTGATGTTACGTTATTGGTTGCAATAATGTTGGTAATTAATTACATACGGTTCCGAACGCGGAATAGAGGATTTATGATATTGGTGTAGATCAAGATATTTATTCGTCAATGTAAGCACATTACAATGCACTACTGAACGTCAGAGAAAAATAAAATACGTGAGTGTCGTGGAAAGTGTGTGAATCAAGTGCGATTGGAACGAAGTTATGTTATTTCATTTTTATTAATTTTTTACTTTTTCGTAAATTTTGTGGTTTTAATTTTTTTTGCATTTATTAAAATTTTGGAAATTTTGGAAATTTTGGAAATAGTGGAAATTTTGGAAATAGTGGAAATTTTGGAAATTTTAGAAATTTTGAAAGTTTTGGAAATTCTGTGAAATTTTGGAAATTTTGGAAATTTTGCAGATTTTGGAAATTTTGGAAATTTTGAATTTGTGACATTTTCGACATTTTGAAAATTCTCGACTTTTGAGGTACTCGACTTTTTTCACTTTTATCACTTTGCCACTTCTCAGTTTCACTACACTTCACTTCACTTTATTCTATTTTATATATTTTTTATTTCATTCCATTTTACATGTTTCTCAATCGTATGGGTGTCGCGTTTTCGTGACGTGACGCTTTTTCGTAACGGTCACGTGACTTTTTTTCGCCTAGGCCCCCATCCGCGAACCGTCCGATAAGGAACTTCGTTCCAAAACTCCACCGGTTCTAACCCTGTAGGTGTACCTCTGGCCCAAGAAGTATTATGACCGAAAAGAAATTCGACGGGACTTATTTTTTTCAAAACAGTAATACATTATTAGATATTAAAGATACAAAATAATGCGTAGTTCTTCAAGAAGACATATCAAAACTGCTTGAGAGACAGATAATGTACCTATTGTTTAATTATAAAGAAAAATAAATCCTAATCTGACTGCTTCACAAAACGTTTGATATGTTTTCCTACCTAAACGGTGTCCTATAAATGTTAGATGATTTTGTAGTAGTTTTTAGGTTTGCTGCAATAACCCTTTGACATTCATGACATTTTCAAATATTTCTTAAGAGCGGGTAAAGGTAAATTTAAAGCATCGACGGGTAACATGTTATAAATATGAACACCTTGATCAAAAAATTACAAATTATTTCAATACCAACTTTCAACTTACAAACTTTCAACCCCCTTTTCACCCCTTCCAGGGTTGATTTTCGGGATGAAAACTGTTCATTGTCCTTTCCCGGGACTCAAACTATCTCTACACAAAATTTCATCAATATCCGTTCAGCCGTTAACTAATTAAAAATACTTGGAACGTGTTCTGTTATCGATTCTAAGTATCTCCAGCCAACTTTTTTTCGAATATATTCCATGAACAGACTTTCGACCCTCTTCAGCTTTATTATATGAATAGATAGTTTTTATTGAAAGTACCTTTCAGGCGTCACTTCCATTATTTTTTTCAAATTTTTTGGATCTACGGTTCTAAAGTAAGATGGGGGGGGGGGGGGTTGAAGAAGAAACTATCCTTCGTAATTTCTCGAGACCCATACTATCTCTATACCAATTTTCATCTAAATCAGTTCAGCGGTAAAAAAATCCTCATACCACCTTCCGACCCCCTTTTCACCCCCACAAGGGTTTGAAAACTATCCTATGACGTTTCTAGAGACTCAAATTATCTCCATACTCATTTCTATCTAAATCGTTTCAGCGGTTAAAAATTCTCCATACAAACTTTCAACCACATTTTCACCCCCACCAGGGTTGATTTTCGGGATTAAAACTATATATTATCCTTTCCCAGGACTCAAACTATATCTATCCAAAATTTCATCAAAATCCGTTCAGCCGTTTTCACGTGATGCGCGGTCAAATAAACAGACAAACAGATAAACAGACAAAAATTCTAAAAATTGTTGGAACGTGTTCTGTTATCGATTCTAAGTATCCCCAGCCAACTTTTTTTCGATTATCTTCCATGTACAGACTTTCGACCCTCTTCAGCTTTATTATATGTATAGATAAATGTTCAAAGTGTTTGTTCCGTATTGTGCTATACACGGTTTTGTAGCTGTGAAAGTGCCTTTTTAAATGGTGTTTAATTTTTGAATAAACGCTAAGTGGTTTGGACGCTATAGCGGAAAACATTTCAAAAATCATCAACCAACCGTCGAGGAACTGACCTACGACAACTCGCAGCGCGCTAGCGCTAGTCATCGTGCGCGGTCACTGCGCGGCGATAACACGTCATGCTGCTTCGAGACCAAACTTGTCTATAAAGCCATCTATGATCTTGAGGCGGAACTACATGAGACAGTAACTAGATACTTAATAGGATACATAATTAGGCTTCAAGATAAATTCGGAAGATGGCGCCTATATGCAATAAATGTAGTTGTTGTCTGGAAGATAAGGACATCCTGAAATGCTCTAGATGCAGTGGACTATATGATTTAGATTGTGCTGGAAGATCATTTAAAATGTTCACATTAATGACAGCTAGTGGTAAAGAAAAATGGGTGTGCCGTATCTGTTGCAAAAATACCTCAAATCAATCCTCTGGAAAAAAATCAACAGTGTCAATAAAAAGAGCTGACGCACGAAAGAACATCACGCAAAGAGCAAAAAAAGCCAAAAATACATCGCCGGGATCCGTTAAATCTGATGAGATTCAAGATTCTACATCGCCGGCAGCGGCACCTAGTAAATTGGACAAGATTCAAGAATCTACATCGCCGGCACCCAGTAAAACGGACAAGATTAAAAAATCTACATCGCCGGGACCCAGTAATTCTGACAAGGTTCATGAATCCAAAATGACTCCTAAGCAAGAAATTATTGTGAATATTCCAACACAAAATTCTTTTGACTCCTTGTCAGCTTCTGATTCTGAAGTTTCTGATTCTGACTCTGAATATCATGATACCCCAAACTACACCTCGTCACCATCGTCATTGATCGACAATCAAGTATTAAACTTAAATGAAAGCTGCCCCGACATGCTTGAAAGTGACAGTGAAAAACTACAAATAATGAGCTTAAAAATTACCGAACTAGAAGTAAAACTCATGAGCTCAGAACAAGAAATAGAAAATCTGTTGCTGGAAAATTCTTCCCTAAAAGCTACTAAAAAAATAAATAAATGAATGTTCTAAAAAAATAAATAAATTGACACACATATGCCAATCTAACGGTAAAACTTCTTCTACCAAAAAACGACGGGAAAGCCTCAGGAAATCGATCTTTAACCTTTCTGTTAATGACAGTGATATTGATCAGGACCAGACCAAAAGCTACTTAAACTCAAATAGTACGAATGAAAATCCTACCCTTCCAAATATGAACCATAAGTCAAGCAGCCCGAAAAAAAACATCCCTGTAGAAACAGTAGAAAGTACGTCATCGTCATCACCCTCAGCCACAGTTACGCCCACGCTGGAGTCCAACAGTTCCGCTAAACAGGAAATAGAGATGAGTAGAGTCTGTCTATTAAGTACAAACCCTTTTAATAAAATATTGAATATTACACAGCAGTACCTAAGCAGTTCTTATGAAGTATGCCATTATTTAACCCCAAATGTTGGAATATTAGTTCTCTTAGAAAACCTAAATGATAAGTTAAGAAATTATACTATGCGGGATTTCTGTGTAATATTTATTGGGGAAGAGGACTTTAAAAAATTACAAAAATATACAGATCTAGTCTCAAGTATTAAACACTGTTTAGAAAATATCAGCCATACAAATATTATAATATGTGCGCCTACTTTTAATTGTGGGTATTATTGTAACGTGTTTATTTAACAAAAGGATTGAAATATTTAATGATTTATTGTATCGGGATGTAAACAGATCGCAGTATGCATACCTTCTAGATAGTAATTACAATTTATCCTATAATCATACTATGTTCTTAGAAATGTCTGGACGCATAAATAACAATGGAATGCGCACCATTTTTAGGGATTTAAGTACAGTGATGTCATCAATCCTAGAAAGTTCCGATTTCTTATTAAAGACACCTACACCACACAAAAAAGAGACAGATTTTTTAGACAAAAAAACACTCCGGTTTTTTTTTTCCGAAACGTTTATTTCAACAAACAAAACACCTTCGGAGTCCTGCATCAAAATATAGCCGGGATATTAAATAAATTAGATACTGTAGAATTAATGATTTCAGAATTTCAAGACCAAATAACCAAATAATTATAGATGTCATTTGCCTATCAGAAACATTCATTAAAGCTGGCCACGAAAGCAATCTACAATTGTTGAACTTTAAGCTGTCTAGTCATTTTTCTCGAATAAATTCTATAAGGGGTGGTGTTTGCATACTAATTCGCCCCTGGATTGATTTCGAAGAGCTTACCCTAAAGAGATTTGCCCTTGGAAACGAGTTTGAATACTGCGGAATTGAAAGTAAATCCAAAAACTGTGTTATAGTATGTCTATATCGTGTCCCAAAATGCAGTGAACCACTTTTTTTGGAGAACCTAGATAATTTCCTAGCATTTATTACACAAAAGTTTAGAAATAAAAATATCATTATTTGTGGAGACTTAAATGTAAACATTCTTAAAATTACTCCAATTTCAAAATCTTATAACCAGATACTCGTCAATTATAATTTAACTCACCACATAACAAAGGCCACTCGAGTTTCAAGTAGATCCCAAACAAGTATAGACCACATTATCTCAAATATGTCTGGAGTAAAAGGGCAGATTCATGATTTAGGTCTGTCAGACCATAGCGCTCAGACGGTACATGTACAACTTATTAAATCAGATACCTATAAAAAAATATACGTATTTAAAAGAGACTACAGCGAGAAAAATCTATTAAAATTTAATGACTACATGGAAAATATATCTTATGAAGATATATGTAGCAAAACTGATACCAATAGTGCCTTTAATGCCTTTTTTTAGGGTTCCGTAGTCAACTAGGAACCCTTATAGTTTCGCCATGTCTGCCCGTCCGTCCGTCCGTCCGTCCGTCCGTCCGTCCGCGGATAATCTCAGTGACCGTTAGCACTAGAAAGCTGAAATTTGGTACTAATATGTATATCAATCACGCCGACAAAGTGGTAAAATAAAAAGTGGAATTTTTTTTTTATTAGGGTACCTCCCCTATACGTAAAGTGGGGAGTGATTTTTTTTTTCATTTCAACCCTAACGGATATATTATTGGATAGGTATTTAAAAATGAATAGGGGTTTCCTAAAATCATTTTGCGATAATGTAAATATTTTCGGAAATAATCGCTCCAGAAGTAAAAAAATATGCGTCGTCCCCCCCTCTAACTTTTGAAACATAAGTTTTAAAAATATGAAAAAAATCTCAAAAGTAGAACTTTATAAAAACTTTCTAGGAAAATTATTTTGAATTTGATAGGATGAATAGTTTTTGAAAAAAAATACAAAATAATTTCTGAACTAAGTTTGTAATTTAACCGTATAAGCAGGTGTTTATTGTACCTGTAATTTCTACAAAATTACAATGAAATGACGTGCTTTCAAATAAAGTAAAAATGGTGAAAATCGGTTCACGCAATAAAGAATTATCCCATAAAAATCATCTTCCATACTTTATGCTCGCGCGCAATAGTTTACTTCATTTGCCGATAGATGTCGCTGTACGTGGAACTCTCATATCATATCCTACATGGCGGTGTTATTAACTCTTAAGTGGGGACACTTACTGTGACGGACGGAAAACTACGGAACCCTACAGTGAGCGTGGCCCGACACGCTCTTGGCCGGTTTTTGAACTTATAACTATGTTTCACTCACTTTGTTTTCCTAAGATAAAAGTTGCAGTCTCTATTAAACCTCAAAGAGCTAAATGGATATCGAAAAGCCTCAAAATGTGCACTAAGCGCAAACGGCAATTATACCTTCAAACACGGTTATTTCCCAGCACGGATAATAATTTAAAATATAAGCGTTACGCGAAAATATTACGACGGTGCATTAATTCTGCCAAAAAACTTAGTAACCACCGGTATATCTATAAATCTAAAAATGCGTGTCGAGCCACATGGGATATTATTAGGGTTGCAAAAAAACGGTTTTTATTCTGTCTTGAAAAAATACCTGAAAAAAAACCGTGAAAAAGAACAGTTTTTTTTCTGGAATATGTTTCTTTTCAAAAGTACGAAATCTCAAAATTTGCAAGGCAGTTAATACTCTTATACGGTTGTTTTAGACTTTATGTTAACTATTTAACTAATTTAATTTAACAACTTTAATTTCTGGTTTTATTAAACTTATATTAATGAAATATGTAGTGGTACTATGCTGCTGATAGTTCTAGTGAATAAGTTCAAAGTTTTTTTTGCATTTACTGAGAATAGTTTAGTTACATAACAGACATACCTACTTTAATGTACTTAGTTTTAAGTTACTTATATGAATAAATCACGAAAAACCGTGTTTGTCGTAATATTTGTTCATCTGAAAAAAAACCTTATTTAGAAAAAAACAATGGTGCCAGGTTTTTTTTCATGTTTTTTTTCATAAATTTGAAAAAAAAACATTTTGTTTTTTTTCTATTTGCAACCCTAGATATTATAAATAAAAAAGTCTGTAATTTCCGGCAATCCAATCAGATTAAAAGATATTAAATAATAGTCAACAAATTACTAACCCAAATGACATAGCCACTATATTTAATGACTATTTCATAGATGTATCAAATAATCATTTCAGGGCTTTAGCCGCTACGACAACACTATGTTCTGTAATCCCACTACTCCCGTAGAAATACATAAAATTATTATGAAGCTTAAAAATACTACTTCCGCGGGTTACGACGAAATTAACTCGAAAATACTGAAATCTTGCTTTAAATCAATATGTAACCCCTTGTCATATATCATAAATCTTTCAATAGTACAAGGTTTGTTCCCAGACGGACTTAAAAAGTCAGTTATTAAATCTCTATACAAAAAAGGAAAGAAAACTGAAGTATGTAACTACATACCCATTGATCTTATACCTGTTCTTTCAAAGATCTTTGAAAAAGTAATATTTGAAAGGCTTACCAATTTTGCTAATAAGTACACTCTTTTTACTGACTGTCAACATGGTTTTAGAAAGCACAAATGAACCTCAACTGCTGCTTTTTCTTTGCTAAAACAAGTAATATCTCATGTAGACCAAGGTCAAGCTGTTAGCGTTCTTTTCTTAGATATGTCAAAAGCATTTGACCTGGTTTGTCACAAAAGGCTGCTGGATAAATTAGATTTGTACGGCGTGAGAGGTAATATCCATTGCTGGATTAAATCTTACCTAAGTGAGAGAGCTCAGTGTACAGAAATAATTAAAGAAGAAGGAAATAATATAGTGAACTATAAATCATGTTATAAACCAAATAAATTCGGGGTACCTCAAGGTAGCGTCTTGGGGCCGTTGCTCTTTTCATTCTATATAAATGATCTTCCGAAAATTATAGGATATCCATCAGTTCTATTCGCTGACGACACATCGATTATTATACCATGCATCAATGATCTGACGTATAAACAAGAGATAAAGCAAACCTTACAAAAGACTATACAATGGCTAGGAAATAACAAACTGTCCATAAACATTATTAAAACTAAACATGTACAATTCCTTACTAGAAAGAGCAAACCTAAAGAAATTGATATCACATATAACGGAGAACAAGTTGATAAAGATCACAGCACAAAGTTTCTAGGCATACATTTGGATGAGCATTATAACTTTAATGTCCATGTTGAAAATGTATGTAGCAGATTGAACAAATTTATTTTCCCACTCCGAAAGTTACGAGAATCTGTATCACGTGAGGCAGCCCTAGTAGCATAGCACGGCTACGTTATGTCTATACTCCGCTATGGTCTTATTATATAGGGAAATGCCCCTGATATACAAAAAGCGATTGTTAAACAAAAAAAATGTATTAGAGCCATATTTTCACTTAAGCCACTAGACTCATGTAAACCCATATTTAAACTTCACAAACTTTTGTCGTTGGCTTCGTTATATATATCGGAAAAACAGCTGTATTTGTGCATAGCAATCAACATTATTTTAACAAAAACTATGAAGTCAACAGCTACAACGGCCGGATAACCAGACAAAGAGACCTATTATATTTACATAAAGCTCGCTTGAAACCAACGACAAATAGTCCATATTTTATGTGTGTTAAAATATATAATGAGGTTCCAAGAAATATAAAAAATCTACCTTTTAATCAGTTCAAAACGAGCTTGTATGCCTGGTTATATGACCTAAATGTTTATTCCTTAGATAAGTTTTTTAATGATAAATATACATAGTTGATAGTATGCATGTTGTTGGATAAGACTTGTAAATAGGCTAAGTCTCTGTATCTTGTTGGATCATTAATTCATTAACAATCCACCAAAAACACAGATAATTTTTTGCATGCTTGTCTAAGTAGAATATGGAGAACTTGTAATTACTATGTATATTTATACCAACTCTATGTAACCCGTACTCCGCAAATAAAATTCATTCATTCATTCATTCATTCATATGACAAGGACAATATTTGAAAGCGTGCTTGCCTATGATTTATATATTAATGTAAAAAAAGTACCGATTTTTTAAAGATAATGTACAAAAGCGGACTTGAAAACAAAACGGGAATCATGATGAAATAATAAAAAGTCTATTTTGATCGTTCCTGTATTTCGGTAAACAAAGACGGCTGTTAAACCATCGTTGATACTATTAACTGAACATTCCTAACACCTATTGCGAAGAGATAAGGTTTACCACCGTTAAGTGCGATAGCACTAGTATCTGATATTGCAATATTGAAAAAAAGATGCGTTTCGTTATCGAAGGAGCATGATATTATGCCATTATGAAACCCACTTTTAATATTCAAACTCCGGTCAAAACTGCAAAAATACGCATTTTCAATCTTTAGGCGTTTTAATACAGTCGATTTCTAATTTAAACTTTCGTATTCGTAGGCTTAGATACTATTTTAATATTACAATGTTCTAACTTACCGAACAGTATCAAAACGCAGATTATGTGACGGTATACATTGACAGTGTCAAACCAAAAAACAATCCCGTTTCAGGCCAGGGTGAAGTTAAACTTTATGTCAATGCCATAAGGACGTTAACGACTTGTCTTGCTGTATTTTAATCGCGGAAAAATCAACATAATGTTTATTTATTTAGTATTTCTAATTCCCGTTTCATTTTTTTGCAATATTTTGTCTACTTTAGTAATAAAATGAGTATTTATTTTACATTGCAGTACAAACTGTATACGGTTTATATCAGGTGGCCCAGAATTGACGATCTCCTTTCGGATGCAAATTTTTGACGAAGTGGGGGATGCCCCCCATAATTAATTAAAAATAAAATAGTGCTATATAGTCAAGTTTGATATCATTTTCGTGTAAAGCAAGGATGCCGAATTCATTTTTGGTATTTTATCTATACCTTTTCATATAAGAAAACTGAGAAAACATAAAACATATGAAATCGATGTTTGATATTTTTTTGAATAAATGCCTATATTTTTTTTATTTATGGTCATAATATGAAAAATATATTTTCATGATAAAGCCCTGTTATTCCCCTTTATAAAAAGTATATAAATCCTTTATTGGTTATAATATCTTGAACGAAAAATAATAATATTAATAGGGCTGTTATCAACCACAATCTAATTATGTAGGAAAAACGATGTGGTTTGAGCTCTAATGCTTGCCTAATTATATATTTCACAACTAAATGGACGTCAACCATTTTAAACGCTATTATTTGCCTTGCCTTTGTATGCTTGTTAAAATCCGTAAGTGAAATAAAGAGTTCGTTTAGAAGATACCGGAACCGGTTACCAATAAAGGGGTATTAGATCGAGTAAGTATTTGGTAGGGTTGTTTTTAAAAACTCAATTTAGTAAGCACATCATTGCGTTACCCAAAGGTAAGCGCTTGGCGGGCATCATATTATTGAAAAACCGGCCAAGAGCGTGTCGGGCCACGCTCACTGTAGGGTTCCGTAGTTTTCCGTCCGTCACAGTAAGTGTCCCCACTTAAGAGTTAATAACACCGCCATGTAGGATATGATATGAGAGTTCCATGTACAGCGACATCTATCGGCAAATTGAGTAAACTATTGCGCGCGAGCATAAAGTATGGAAGATGATTTTTATGGGATAATTCTTTATTGCGTGAACCGATTTTCACCGTTTTTACTTTATTTGAAAGCAAGTCATTTCATTGTAATTTTGTAGAAATTACAGGTACAATAAACACCTGCTTATACGGTTAAATTACAAACTTAGTTCAGAAATTATTTTGTATTTTTTTTTCAAAAACTATTCATCCTATCAAGTTCAAAATAATTTTCCAAGAAAGTTTTTATAAAGTTCTATTTTTGAGATTTTTTTCATATTTTTAAAACTTATGGTTCAAAAGTTAGAGGGGGGGGGACGCATATTTTTTTACTTCTGGAGCGATTATTTCCGAAAATATTTACATTATCGAAAAATGATTTTAGGAAACCCCAATTCATTTTTAAATACCTATCCAATAATATATCACACGTTAGGGTTGAAATGAAAAAACAAAAATCACTCCCCACTTTACGTATAGGGGAGGTACCCTAATAAAAAAAAAAATTCACTTTTTATTTTACCACTTTGTCGGCGTGATTGATATACATATTAGTACCAAATTTCAGCTTTCTAGTGCTAACGGTCACTGAGATTATCCGCGGACGGACGGACGGACGGACGGGCAGACATGGCGAAACTATAAGGGTTCCTAGTTGACTACGGAACCCTAAAAACGGCAGCAATATATAACTGACCAAAAAATTAACCGGGAACTTGAAATAATAGGTTGGCAACAAAAATATTAACTTGGCATCTATTATTCAAAGCAGGCTTGGTTTAAATATTTGTTGCCAGCTATTTGTTTCTACCTAATTAACCATTTTTTGGGTATCAATTGCTGGTATCATTTTTATTACGGGAGCACTCAAATTTCAGGAAACTGGAATACTTTTAAGGTTCCGTACCAAAATGGTTTAAAAGGGAGCATGTACTACTCTGTCTTGTCACAATATCTATTTGCTCCGAAATTGCTAGATCGATTGAGCTGAAATTTTGTAGGTTGTATGTCCTCTGGTGCTTTAAGGGGGTAACTAAGAAAATGAAATAAAATGTTTTGCAAACCATGGGGTCATTGTTAGTTATCATCAGGCGGGCCGAATGCTTGTTTGCCACCGTCGTGGTATACATATAAAAAAAGGTGTCTGCGCGACCGGTATGCATGTTGGTTAGGTAATGGTCGTTTTCCACATGAATCTTCCATGGCAATATATTAAAAAAAAATTAAAATTCTGAGTAATTTGTATTTTTAAATAAGCCTAGGAAGAGTTAGGTGCGAAGACGAGCAAAGGAACAAGGAGCTCAACTGTGATTAAAAGTTAAAGTTCAGTGCATTTGTCATAAAAAAAATGCATATATATATGATAAAAAATTTGATCTGTATGGAACCCGTAGTATGCAATTTTCCCTCTAGTTATTACGTATTTTGAATGTATACATTGAGCACTTGAGCTTTATTTAGGTAATACCTACTTCCAAAAGGTAGGCACATGATTACTATCTAGGTATAATCAAATAATTGTTGTTATCTTTTCCTTTAAAACTTAAGAAGGTGTGGTCTGTGTAGAAGTAAGGTAGGCGACTATACCTCTTTTTTTCACAATAGAAAATTAACGATCCATTTCGTCTATGTATCTTTTTTTCAGCCCTATGAGGGAAAATTACGACAATCGCACGATTTTTCTAATCTAAAAAAAGGAAGTATAGGTATTTAGGTAATACTCACTCTTCATATTTTCTATTAACTAGGTAGTGTATTTAGGTAATACCTACATAAAACGCACCCTTCATATTTTCTATTCACTAGGTAGGTAGGTATTTAGGTAATACCTACACAAAAGGCACCATTCACTAGGTTGGTATGCTCTATTAACTAGGTTGGTATTTTGGTAACACTATACAAAAGGCACCTTTCATTTTTTCTAAATCATATGTGGCATATGAATTTTGGTTCTAGATATCTGACTATAGATACTTACCTACCAATATTCATAGACCCTAGTAACTTTTTAAGAATCCATTTTATCTTATAATTACAGCTCGTGTATAGTTGCCCGTTGTACTAATATTGAATATGTAATTCACTTTGATTGCTTCCTAAATATTTTAAAAGTACCTTATTTTTAATTTAATAGGTAATCGTTTACGATTAAAAAAGGCTTAAAAAGTTATAAATTCAGTTTTCAATATAATTATTTGATACCTACCTATAGTTAAACAATGACTATTAATACATTAAAAAACAGCCCATATTGAAATAATGTACGGCCCCAAATTAGTCGCCAACCTATTAATTTTGGTACCCATTTTTATTTTTTATAGCTACCCAAATTCAATTATTTAGCAGACTGATTAAATACATGCCAAATAAAAATAACAATTTTGTGTTATACGTACTTTACTTAGACATTACACAAACTTATTTGAAAATTTGTTAATTTATTATTACTAATATTTACATAAGTTATGTAACATAACTAAATGCAAGTCTGCATATCTACAGCTACATGCTTCATCCCACATCTCCATAATTTTGTGGTTGAAATTTTACCCTCGTCGTCCTGTTGACAAATTGATCCGATATCTGGTGCACACCTTAAGTTCTGATGACAATTACAATTTAATAGATTCAGTATAATTGTAAATCCAAGATGGCTGCCGCTACAGAATGCCGCGTGTTACATATTTCTTAACAACCCCCTCAATCAAGTATAAAATGAAAGGGATTTACTAGTAGAACACATTGCATTGCGTATCATAAAGTAAGCAGAGTTTAGACAGTCTTAGTTTTAGTTAACAACTTGAAAAGAAAATAAATATTGTTTAGGTAAATTCAAAAGCTGTTATTGAAAATAAACAATGATATAGATAACTAGCCTTTTCCCGCGGCTTCGCCCGCGTACTATAAGTACTCAAAAAGGGATACGATACCCATGATGATTTTCAGACTTTGTGACCACATTTGCCCCTTTTTGGGGTTGAATTTTCAAAAAACCTGAAACACGTGTTTACTCATTTATCGTTAGGAATATCCCTGTGAAGTTTCGAATAAAATAGTCTAACAAATCTTGATTCGCCATACAAACTTTAGACTCCCATTTTACCCCCTTAGGGGGTGAATTTTGAAAAATCCTTTCTTAGTGCATCCCTAGACCTTATAAGGAACCTACGTGCCAAATTTGGAATCTCTAGAACCAGCGGTTTGGGCTGTGCGTTGATATGTCAGTCAGTCAGTCAATCAGTCAGTCAGTCAGTCAGTTTCTTCTTTTATATATTTAGAAGATGTACAAAAAGCTATCAGAATAATTCGGTAGGTTCTAGGTACCAGTCATCACACCACTCTTCTCATCAATGTAGCTAGGCTAGAGCATTGAAAAGATAAAAAACTAAAATCGGGCGCTTGAATTTTTTATCAACGAGCAAGTCGGGCAACGCCTAATATCATTATAATACTCGTATATATGAACTTAGGTTAGGTCGCTACGCTAGTGGTGTGATGAATGGTACCTAGGACCTTTTTTTTTTTTTTTTTTTTTTTTATACCACGACGGTGGCAAACAAGCATACGGCCCGCCTGATGGTAAGCAGCTACCGTAACCTATGGACGCCTGCAACTCCAAAGGCGTCACATGCGCGTTGCCGACCCTTTACAAAAAGGAGGATTCACTGTGTTGACGACTAAAGGAACAAGAAGGTCCCTCATCGTCAACACACTGGGTCCTCTTTGAGCTCTTTGGCAACCTTACTCACCAGCAGGAACACAACACTATGAGTAGGGTGTAGTGCTATTTGGCTGTGGTTTTCTGTAAGGTGGAGGTACTTCCCCAGTCGGGCTCTGCTCCAGATTTGAGCGATGACATTCGCTGAACGTGCCCTACCACACTTAGCGAGATGCCATTCGCAGTGCCCATACCTCTCTTTTTGGCGTAGTTTAAGGACATACCCAGGTCCGGACGTAGTTTAAGGACATACCCCGGGTCCAGAAATCGATTATTTTAGCCTTGAGTACATTACCTGCATCCATTATCATTATTTTCAATTAAACCGTTTAAAATACGATTTTTAATATACTAATTTAACTACTATTGGAAACGGGGTGTTTACCTAACTCAAATATACATGGTAAATACCATACCAATAATAATATTTTAATAGTATCTAGTAAAAACCGAAAATAATTATTTTACTTATTTTATTTACGGCCTGGATACGAGACTTTCAGGCCAAATCTTTATTGGATAACTCTGCACTATAATGTGTTACAAATATAACAATTGTTTTCCCCACTTCCCACAAAAGTAGGAACATTCATATATTTTTTACAAAAACGGTTGAAGTTACCACAAAACTTTCAATAAAGCAAATATTCTTCATGAAATTCTCTACAATTCTTGGCTTTGAAGTATGTTGCTAAAACTTATAGTTTTCAATGTATGTGTCGCGAAAATGTTAACCCCCCTTTTTACCCCCACCGCACCATAAATTTAGGTGGCTCTGCTTCCTAAAATGGCCTATGGGTCCTAAAGTCTCACTATGCAAAATGAGATCCCATCATCACTAAAATCCGTATAATGCCCTTTGTTGTCGTGTGCACCACCGACTATTAGTCTGACTCTATCGAGGCAGCCGGATGGATAATATGAGTAGGTAACTAAGTGAAATTTGTGATCTCAGTTCATTCAAAATTATATTTTCCTTTGTTATTATAGTGTTATCACTATCAGTGATATATTCATTGGGTACACGCAATCATAAATATTGGCAAAAAAGAGGAATTAAATATGAGAAATCCCTTCCTTTCATTGGATCAATACAGCCTGTATTCTCTCGAAAAATCAGTTTGTGTCAGTACATTACGGTAGTGTACAAAAAATATCCAGAAGAAAAGTTCGTAGGTTACTTCGGCGGCAGTAAAATTGGTTTGGTCGTCAGAGACCCTGAGCTTGTGAAACATGTTTTAGTGACAGACTTCAAGAATTTCTACGCCAGAGCGGTGAATACTCATAAAACTGTGATTGAGCCGATGTTCAAGAATCTTTTTTTGCGCCGATGGTGATCTGTGGAAGCTGCTGCGGCAGAGGATGACGCCTGCATTCACGTCGGGGAAACTGAAGGCGATGTTCCATCTGATCGTGGAGATGACCGAGCGGCTGCAGCGCACCGCGCGGCGCGGATGTGAACGTGCGCGATCTCGATCATTTTCAGTATCTAGGCACGCGGCAGCGTGTCAAGCCAAGTTCAAGCAAAGGAACTGGCTAGCCAGCGCCAAGTGTATATTACACGAACCACTTGGTGCCACTTTTGACCCTTCTATAACTCAAAACCTCTTTAACGTAAACACATAAAACTACGTGTTGTAATGAATCCAAGGGATCCATATAACGCCTATTTCAATGGACGGTAAAATTGTTCGATATTGTGTCATTGCTGTTAACTTTATGCAGGAGTTAATTTCATTTTTCAGTTTCAGGAAAAAATATGACTTTACGATTAAGCTTTAATGAAAAATTATACTGTAATATTAAAGTTCGAATTACAACTCACCTGGAAAATATGGAGTATCATAAAATCAATTAGTAGTTATGTCTTAATTCTCATAGCTTTGGTGCAGTTCGGGAAGGAAAATTTAGTATTGAAAGAAATACTGAAAACTAGCTTTATTTCAAGTGGCTTTTCTAAATAATATACATTTTCGTTTAGATATTAAGATGGTAATTCATTTGGAATACAGATAGTAGTATTTTCTAATAAATCTTGGTACCAAAAAAACCTAACCTCGAATTATAGATGTTAGTGTATGTAGCAGAAAACAAATGAAAACGTAAAATCTAATTCCTTGATCTAAATAGGCATTAAAAGTAACAATGTTTCTTATGATATCGAATAAAAATAATAGTTATTTAGGAAGATTTGGTTAAGAACAGTATTGTGTCATAAACACGTGATTATTTACTTCCGAGTACAAATAAATATTTTCATTCGATAAACAATATAGTTCTCTTAGCATTCCTATTGATATTTGTTAGAAATATATGCGTATTAATAATTATTGGTGAAAATTGACCATGCGGTTACATTGAATTTGCTTTCGTTTCCTATTGAAACACTATTGTATGTATATTTCATTATCATATATATATTCCCTATATTTTTAGCATATTTATCCAAATGTAGTTTCTAAGTTTTATTCAGCAATTTACCAGAAAATCCTGAAATTGTAATTATAAATTAATAATTTTAAACAAATGCGGGTAGGAATAATCTTGCAGCGCGCGAGGTTAATCTTAAACCCACCCGCATATTTGCTTAGATTTTCGCAGGCGATCGAGAAGCGGTGTGCAGACGACGAGTCAGGAGTTCACGCGAATTTGAACCTTGTCTGTTAGACATTTATTTGGTTTTAATATCTACAGGTTGGATCATCAACCTTATTATTTAGATAACTAGGTTCAATAGCGGAATCGGATGAGTAATCGGTAAGATTTTTAAAGAGGTGTTTGGATTAAAGCTACAAAGGGGAATGTAGGTGATTGTGGGAGACAGGGTACGGAAATTATAAAAGCGGGTGGTAAGGTTCGAACTTAACTTAGTCGGAACGAGGTTTCAAGACAACAGCATCTCTCAGCCAAGATCGAGGTCTACAACTTTATGTAAGTCCTTTAAAATATTTCACTTTTATCTTAATTGATTGTCGTGTACTAGCATTTTACAATATTTTTACTAGTGAAGCGTACGAATATTATAACAACGGTCTATACCTTTCTTTTATTAATTGGGTTATTTGGGGACTAATATTACAGGCGTCACTCTTATTTACCTGCAGTGAGTGTTAGAATAATGAGGGATATTTTATTAATCCACTTTTGTGAATATTTTAGCTGTGTTTGGGTTTACAATGAAGTAGGGATCTGCGTTTAAATATATTAGGTACTATTTCAACTATTACTGAGTGAGCGAAGCGAAGCACTATTCCGCTGTGCCTAGAGCCGTCCGTATGTCTAATCTAAATAAGTACTTAAATGTTTTGATTATTTATTGAGTGTGGAATTGAAATACAATCTTCGTCTTCTTTCATAAACGATTCTTAAATCGTATGGACGTTTTAACATAGGCTTAAACTCTGAGCAATGATTTAGTAGTTGAGTTCTAGGTTGATGTAGGGTATTATTTGACTTGGTTTTCAAATACATAACACAGCTAATAAATAATAGTATTTTGTATTTACGTGGAACTCGTTGTCGTGAGGAAACCATTTAACAATTTAATGATACTCTACTTATTTACATTCTATTATATAAGCTGATAGCTTATATTTGGTCCAGGTTCTTCATAATATATGGTCTGTGTTTGTGGTTTATTTTAACATTGAACCTTTACATTCTACTATATATGACTGTGTGTATTTATGTGTGCGTGTATTATATTTACAATACCTAACTATTTAGGATCGTAATATTTATTCTCCATCGTAGTGTATACATTTACTGTTGACGTGTCGAATAGGTTCTATTTGAACTTGGTACTTACCAAGCCATATTTTATCTTAGTAGATTTTAATCCACTGGTTCGGGTGACTACGTTCTATTTATTAACTATTTATTTCTACTACTTTATAAATATAAATATATAGTTTAATGTAACGGTCGAAATTGGTTGAACGTACTATAACCAAGATAGGTTTCGATCTTTTAAATATTAATTGTCGATATCGGTTAACTATTGGCCATGGTTAAACGATATCGCGTAATATGTACTTCCACGTAATACTTTAGTAATTATATAAGGGATAAGATGCTGGATTTCTAGCATAGAGATTTATTCCATGTAGAATGCTTATCTGGTGTTATCTTGGTGGCAACGGGGAACTCTATCGTGGGAAGCCCAACGCGCACTGTATCACCCATGGTTCACTTGAACATATGACGCGCATTACAGCATGTACTTACAGAGTTTATGTAAGTACGCCATTAGCGTACTAGGTGTTCTTAGTAATATCCGGTCTCGTGCAGTGATGACGGTACGGTGAGGGTCTTACACGTCAAGATAACTCAGGTTTGCTTATTAACGATGGTAGGTACTTGCTATTTACTTCCTAAATTTATATACCATTCGTCATAAACGGTGGTTGGTATTTGCTTACTTAATCATTAAATGTACCAGTCGTTATTTGCATATGTGGTGTGGAGGAATTGGCGGATATCTGTCGATTATACATTGATGTATGAAGCGAGACTGTAGGCTACTGGCCCGGTCGCACACTTGGATCATTACAAATGCTCAGAACGCACACTTAATAAAAGACTGTAGGCTACTGGCCCGGTCGTACACTTAATAAAAGACTGTAGGCTACTGGCCCGGTCGTACACTTAATAAAAGACTGTAGGCTACTGGCCCGGTCGTACACTTAATAAAAGACTGTAGGCTACTGGCCCGGTCGCACACTTGGATCATTACAAATGCTTAGAACGCACACTTAATAAAAGACTGTAGGCTACTGGCCCGGTCAATATTACCAGATCCATTAAGCTTCGAATCGTAGGCTACTGGCCGTGATTCCACCGTTGGAAGACGGAACTGTCAAAACTGACATGCCACATATTTTGTACTGGCGTACTTCGCCAACAATCACTACGTTGGGAGTCCAGCAAACCTCCTTATATATATTTTGTTGTAAATACAACTATTTAACAAACAACGAAATACCTGTTTAATCAATCATTATAATTCTAGTGTAATTTTAATATTCAAAATCACTATTTATTAGTCTATTAATTAGGATATATTTACACAATCTTATTATTTTATTTTTAACGTCAACAGTTCATATGCTAACCTACCATTGTCTATTGTATTTATATTCCGTTAGATTTAAGTTAGGAATTACGTGTATTTTAAATATTGCGGTTATTTCTCACCTTATCGAAAAGGACTTGCGGTAACTACACACACAACGTTGGGTCTCCACTAGCTTTCACGATCATCTCGACCAAACTGCGTATCAGAGCAAGCTACTGTATAGATAGGTTATTAATTAATGTATTTGATTTCATAATTACGTTACTTATTTTACTGTAATACGGCGCGAAGGTTTTTTGCTTCGTTAGTTTCGTTTTTACCTTCGCAAAGCCTAGGAATCGGAAACTAACACCTAATGACGTCTGCAAAGACAGCATTAGGGGTAATTAGTCAGTGTTTTGCTTTTCAATAACAAAAATCCAAAATCAAAACTTAAATAAAATAATTTTCTTTTAACCTTCAATCTTTTGTTTGATTTTCTTTCCCTGTAG
Source organism: Pammene aurita (assembly GCA_947086415.1). NCBI lineage: Eukaryota > Metazoa > Arthropoda > Insecta > Lepidoptera > Tortricidae > Pammene > Pammene aurita. The sequence goes on from OX352312.1 coordinate 8,087,343, forward strand.
TAAGTTCCTTTATGTAGGTATTTATATTTACAGAAATTTCAGTCTGAAGCTTGAGGTAAGTAAGCTTGGTAGGCTCTTGTAAGCATTTAGAAGCTCTTCGAATAGTTCAGCCAGGGTAGACATTACAGTGTGTTTAATTATTTCCATAAGGACATCTAGAAGCCCAAATTTTATGAAGCTAGCTCAAACGGTTATAAAGATATGAAGGTCAAAAAGTCGTAAATTTTAGCACTGACTGACTGACATATAGTACCTAAATCTAACCTACTTCCAGATGACCTAGAAGGATGAAATTTGGAATCCAGCTCGGTAATTGTGTGTAAGCGTAGGAAAAAATCTAAAAATAAAATAAAGTTAAAAAATAGGGGGGATCCCAATACAATTTTTTTTTAATTATATCGTTGGAACCGTTACAAGCAGATATTTGAAACTATCCCAATATATGTATTAATTTATTTGCATATGATAGAAATATAAAAATAAAGTTAAGTCAAAAAATAAGTGGTGTCCCCATTTAAAAAACTTGTAATACGCGCTAAACATTAAATCTCAATACCTGCCTAGTTTTCTTTACAAAAAGTAATGATATCCCACCAAAAACATAAATGTAAAAAAGGAGAGCCAAGTTCAATACAAAAATTATGCTTGGCTGTGGGCTTCGCCGCAAAAAGAATGGAGATCTAAATGAGTGCCAAGTTCTATGCAAAATCCAAATATGTATTTATAGGAACAAAATAACATTATGAACATGGCCTGTTTCACAATATCCAGATAAACTTATCTGCCAGTTAAAATTATTGCTATCCTTTTCTCCAATCATATAAAAGAAAAGGACAACAAACATTTATCTGACAGATATGCTTTAACTGGAGATTGTGAAACAGGCCATAAGAGTTTTTTTAAAGAAAACTCAAAAACGGCTCAACCGATCATGTTGAAAGTAATTTTATTTTAAAGTTTTTTCTAGTCCCTATTCATCCGTAATAATTTTTCATATTTTTGTACTTTGGTTTAAATGTTATAGAGCGGTAAACATAATTTTTCAGAAATGTTTTTTTTTTAATATATTCAATATACATATAAAAAAAATATTTAGAATCATCCAAGTTATTTTAATGCCTTATTTAATCATGTAGACACGTTGATGGTTTCTGATTTTTGGTGTGACAATTAGTTACATGTATGGAGTGCCCCTCTTAAAAAATGTTTTTTGCGACTTGGACTAGTTAATTTAGTAGCAGGTTACAAAATACACCTAAATTTCAAAATTTTATATCCCTTGCAGCACTCTAAATAGTTTATACCCACCAATTTGGGTATAAACGAGTAAATACGGGTATTTTGAGTAAATACTGAGTATTTACGGTATTTAGGTACCCTTGAGTATTTACTCACTACCCATCTCTATACAGAACTCTCCATTATGCGTGGTCCGACACGCACTTGGCCGGTTTTTTTATTGTGCGTATCATTCAATTTCAGATGATGAATTCAAGCTCTATTGGCCTACAGGTGAGGCTGATGCAGTCGCTGGCGGGGCTAGCGGCACTGCTGCAGCAGTTCTCAGTGGCGCCCTCTGCCATCACCCGGCGACAACTTCGCGTGGACCCTACTACCCTCATGGTGCAGAATATTCTGGACGGACTGCCGCTTTCTTTGATACCTCGGGTTAAAAATTAAATCTTACATGGATGATATCCTTTTGATAGTGCTTTCTAGTTACATTAATTAATTAATATCTACTTATTAATAAACACGTATTTTTTGGAATGACGGCAACAACCGCCATCCGATAACTATTTTCTTACAAGCATCTAAACAATGTCAACAAGTATTTAGGATATTGTATACATGACTTTTATATTTAAAATTTTAACGTCAGCAGTGAATCGAATAAATATTTTATTCAATTTGTGTGTCAATTTACTTATTTCTAAACAAATGTTTATAATGTATCCGGTAAAGTAATAACAGATAGTTGTGTCAAATTGTGAATTACAGTCATAAATTTATTCTCATGCATCGTCTAAGGCTAGCGTGTCAATTAATATCTACTTGTCAAAGTGCAAAACATTCAAAAACACGTTTTTTTTAAATGACGCCAACAACCGACGACGTTAACAATTGTTTGGTGTTAATTCCACTTTTGGTTCATAAAAGTTCAAAAAACATAGGATATCAAAACAGGTATTCTAGTAATCATACTTACCTATCTTTACTGACACTATTCAATTAGTTAATGAAAGTAATCAATGTATTTAGGTTGAGACTTTGCACATATTCAATGCACAAACAGTACGAGTATCATTCTGCTATGCTTGTAATTTGGGTTGAGGAAAAGCTAATCTTAATAATTGAAATGATTATGTAATAAAACGTACTTAAAACATAGTTATCGTATTTTATTATTAAAATTTAAATAAAAATTCTCTAAAACTAATTCTGTGGCAGCTCAGAAAATTAACTGCAGTCACATCCGCACTCTCCTGAGATGGAGACGGAGCCGAAGACTGGCGTTTTGCCGCTGAAGCCAGCGGCGCCCATCACTGGCACGGAGCCGGACACAGAGGTGGTGCCGCGAGCGTTGACGTTGCCTGTTATGCTGACTTTGCCGCTGCCCTCCCCACCATAGCCACCACTACTGGTAGGAATGTTACTGGATATGGTGCTTATAGGACAGCTGCTGACAGGGTTAAAGCTGGGAATACTGCTGACGGGGCTGCAGTACGGAATGCTGGCAGGGATACTGGATATGGTGCTGACGGGGGAACAGCTGGGTATGCTGGTAGTAGGCAAACAGCTGGGAACGCTAGCTACAGCTGGCACAACTGGTAGACTGGCTGGGCTATAGCTGGCAATACTGCTGACGGCGTCACAGCTGCAAATACTAGCTGGGCCATAGCTGGAAATACTGGGGGGATAGCTTAGGTCGTAGCTGTCGTAGCTGACAGGGGGCAAGCTGTAGTAACTAGATCCACATCCACAGGTTTGGCTTACGATCTGTTGGAAAATAATAATGATTAGACACTCCGACTTCTATGGCACCAATTTTACAATTAATTTTCTATTAAGCAGAACGTCTGCTAACGATACCACAATGCTTAGAAAAAATGGAAAAGTAGAAAAATCCACTGCCTCAGGCAAGACTCGAACTCGCGACCCAAGTTGTATTGAGATTTCTCAATACAACTTGGGACTCCGTATTGAGACTCCGATGGCCGGTTGAGAAATGTAAGACTTCTTCGGCAGATGTCGCTAGGCGTCCCCCTAAGACGCATATGGGATATAGTGGAGAAATTCGCAGCCATCAGGTGTGTCTCAGTAGCTCAGTTGGTCAGAGTGATGGGCATGTATCCCAGAGTCGCGAGTTCGAGTCTCGCCTGAGGCAGTGGATTTTTCTACTTTTCCATTTTTTCTAACCAATTTTACAGTCTTTAAAAATCATTAGTTTTTTAGCAAAATCTTTGATTTGATACACGTTTTATGACTGACCTTGGGTATTCAGCACAGATTCATCGGTGGAGGCCACAGCGGCAGACTATCGCATTAAGTTTACAAACAAGGTGTAAATCGGTTTTTGTTTATGACGCAATACAGGCCACAGTTATTAGCGATTTATTTATGAAATTCATTTGCTAACCTGCTTCTCTGATTTCCATAGCTGCTAGTCGTAGCTAGACACCCAAATCTAGTATTTAGGATAATAAGATCATTTTCCGTAGCTATTAGTTATCTGAGTAACGAACGTTCTACACAGAAGACCAAACGTCTCCTGTTACAACCCTCCTTGTATTACATCTAGCTAATAGAAGATAAATAAATTCTAGGTTAGGAAACTTGGATAAGTATAGTTACCCGTGTATAGTAAACAGGAGGTCCGTTGATCACGGTATAAGTTCTCCTGGCTTCACCATAGTTAACCTGTAGGAAAGATAATAATATATGAACCGATCATTGAGTTAAAATATAGTAGAGGTACAGTCACAAACAAGATTTACCGAAAATATGACTCTTTTAAATTTGTCAACTGCCAGTCTTATCACTGACTAAAGTCTAATAAAACTGACCGAGAAAGTGCCGTACGAGTCGTCCTTACAGCACTATTATGGGGCCATTTTTTTGGGCTGATTGTGTATCCCGTTCTTTATTAAACATCGGTGGAGCCGATAATTATGACTGGCACTGAAGAGTGCCATCTATCGTGACATCCGTAATCTAAATAAAATCTGCACGAGGCAGGTCATTATCACAAGAATAATCTCGATAGCGCGATTCAGGATTTTTACCACACAGCACAGGCGGGCGATTTTTGAAATTCGAGCGCTCGAATATGACATATAAACTCTGAATAAAACGAAAAGATGATGTTTTAAAAATAACAGCGATAGTAATTAAAAATCGTGATTATTTATACTAGTAATTTCGTGCTTAAATCATGACGACAAACTTTTGTGTGCGATTATAACCGAGGTTAAATTCTTTGAATTCGAGCGCTTGATTGTCAAAAATCGCCCCCCAGTGCCATCTAACGTGCACTTTACACACTAAAATACCTGTATAAGGACAGCTAGAGTGCAGAGAGCGAATACTGTGATAGAAGACATCTTTAATCCAGTTGTTTTCACGGTCGTGGAAAAACTACATATAACTTAGGCGTAAAAACGAATAAATACTATACTCAAGTGGAAAAATATGGTGATAACATTGTCAATAGAAGCACGTGGGTTTTGCAGCATTCTGATATTGGTTGTTGAACGTGACTACAAAGTGTTTTAAGTAGCCTAGTTTAGGTAATAGTTTATATTATAATTGATATGGGTACGTACTGGGCCGAGTTCGTTTAAAATTAAGGTAGGTTAGGACGAACGTAAAGGAGCGGTCTTTTTATTTTCAAATCATGATTGGTAACGAATTAGTTATCTATATGATTTTCTTTCTTTTGTTTTGAAATGACATTTATGGCCTGTTTCACAATCTCCAGTTAAAGCATATCTGTCAGATAAATGTTTGCTGTCCTTTTCTTTTATATGACTGGAGAAAAGGATAGCAATAATTTTAACTGGCAGATAAGTTTATCTGGAGATTGTGAAACAGGCCCTTAAACGAATTTTAATTCGGTTAACTAACAAAATTTTGATAAGTACTAAAAAGTATACAGAAAAAAACTGTTTTGACATCTGTTTGACTTGATGATAAACAAATGATAACAATAAAAGGATAATCCGAATCAGTCAAACGTCACTTCCGACATGTCTAAGTAATCCTATTCAATATTAAATTGAAATCATACCAAATCAGATATTTTTTTTACCACGACGGTGGCAAATAAGCATACGGCTGCCTGATGGTACGCAGTTGCCGTAGCCTATGGACGCCTGTAACTCCAGAGGATACACATGCGCGTTGTTCTTTATGAACCTATACACTCCTTTTTTGAAGAACCTCATAATGTAGTCCTGTGGAAAAACAAAAAAAATATATGAAAATTTTAATTTTAACTTTCGTGAGACATATTAACATTATTATAACTTCATGAGGCTCTACTCATTTGTGTTAAGTCACTATGCGCGACATGTTTCAGAGAGCCTAGCTCTCCATCCTCAAGCACTAAGAGTGCTAGGCGAACCGATCCGCGACCCGTCGTTGCCTGCGACTCCTGAGGTGTCATATGCAGGGACCGGAACCGGTTATAAAGAAGTTGTGTTTTAAAACCCTATCAACTTTGTAAGCGCATCGTTGACTTACCCAAAATGATAGGATTCATAGTGTTGACGGCTAAAGGGACAATGGGTCCCCCGTCGTCAACACACTGCATCCTCTTTGGGTTCTGTCATATGTGGTGACCTTATTTACCAGCATGAACACAACACTATGACTAGGGTTGGGGATCAATGTTACTCTGCGAAACAACTTAGACAACTTGTCTTACCGCCAGGCTACCAGCAAAAGCTAAGTAGTCAAATATGATTCTATTTTACTAGCAGGAACCTGCGGTTTTGTCTGCGTAGATTTATAAATTTCTATAATTTCGCTATACAGTTTCAATTTCAATTTTATTTATTTAAAGAAAACAATGGCCCATAGTTGTTAGTAACATTTATCATTTAAAAAACTAAGTGTTAGTAAAACAAAACAAAACAGAACAGAACGGCGTATCAACTCAATCAGCTAGTGGTGGTCATGATACAAGCGAACATAACATAAATACTCTTTATTGCAGACCTCAAATAATAGACACATAATATACACAAGTCACAAACAAAAAAGCAGTGGCAAAACAATTGGCGGTCTTATCGCCAAAGAGCGAAATGCCGCATAATAGGTGACTCATACCGGCTAGCAGCCAGGATGTGGTTGGAGCTGGCCCGCACTCTGCAGAGCAACGAGGCAATTATTTTGCGCGTAATAAATAGCATACAAATCATCGGTGTAACATTGAGTAACAGGAGATGACATCCCTAAGAGTTTTTTGTCCAAAAAGTTGTAGTGAAAATCACTACAAGTCTATATGTATTCTGTCATAGCTGTCAACCGCCAAACATGGCACACAAAATTTGTTCTAGATGTCACATCTAGTAGAACACAATAAATCAATGGTGTATAAGGGATACATAAAACGCCTAAGTAAAACCTAATAGCCAACATTCAGTTAAAGCACAAACAAATTGTATGGTTCGGAAATTATGTTATTGATTGCACTTTGATAGTAAATTCCTCTCGTCTTTTCCTATCCCTTTCCCGGGACCAAAACTATCTAAAACTATACAAAAAATAAGTGTCTTTTATTCTTGCTACCGCCGCGCATGTGAGAAACAGAATTTTTATGACTTCAGTCATGATACTACTTTGAAATAAACGTAGCTGACCTGATTTTATCCTGTCTTCTGAAGAGGAGCTATTTTAAGACATGGTAGTGTAAACTAGATTGCGTTTGATTCCAAAAATGTTAACGCCTTGAAAATAACACCTAACAATAGCGACGTATTACGTAAATTTGTGACAATTGTTGATCGAAAGTAGTTCACCGAGGAGTGAGGACAAATATCAAATCCTTGGCGTTTTTTATTGTTATATGATGTTCAAATTAATATATTATTTGGATAAATATAATCATTGGATAGCCTGTCAGTTGCCAGCCTGTATGCCTTCAGGGTCAATAACGCAAAAAGATGTGTTTTTTTTAATACTACGACGGTGGCAAACAATCATACGGCCTGCCTGATGGTAAGCAGCTACCGTAACCTATGGACGCCTGTAACTCCACAGGAGTCACATGCGCGTTGCCGACCCTTTACAAAAAGGAGGATTCACTGTGTTGACGGCTAAAGGAACAAGAGGGTCCCTCATCGTCAACACACTGGGTCCTCTTTGAGCTCTTTGTGTATTAGAACTTGTTTGACACGGTGTATAGGACTAGGTACTTATATCCTTACGATACACATCCTAGACAAAGAGATGAAAACTTATTTTAGTGAAACATATCTACTACTTAAAACACGTTTAAAATCAAGCATTAGTTATAAAAGAGAGATGTGTTAAAGTATCTTACACTTGTAATATGTTTACAACATCATATTATCTCTAGGTACGTGCATTTGAAATACATGTATTACATATTTTATTTATCTTAGGTAGGTAGGTAATTATTGCAGCGTCTATAATAAAATAAAAGTAGGTCGATTGAGTTCGTTGAATCAAGGTGAGGCATAGCCTGGGTATTTTTGTGCTTAGCAGATTTCAAATTTATCTAAAAATAATAAATATGCGAGTTTTACCTTCAAGAATGATTAAGGACTTATAATTACGACAAGTTTTTGTAGAAGGTCATCTGGAAAAGATTTTTGATGTAATTAAGTAACAGGTAATAATAACAGCAGTATGTAGTAGTGTATAGCGTTAGCGGCCTCCTAGCCCAGTTGGCAGTGGCCCAACCTACGAAGCAGGAGGTCCCGGGTTCGAATCCTGGTCAGGGTATTTATTTGTATGTTTATCACAGATATTTGTTTTTTTGGACATTTTGGACCCGGGGTATGTCCTTAAACTACGTCCGGACCTGGGTATGTCCTTAAACTACGCCAAAAAGAGAGGTATGGGCACTGCGAATGGCATCTCGCTAAGTGTGGTAGGGCACGTTCAGCGAATGTCATCGCTCAAATCTGGAGCAGAGCCCGACTGGGGAAGTACCTCCACCTTACAGAAAACCACAGCCAAATAGCACTAGACCCTACTCATAGTGTTGTGTTCCTGCTGGTGAGTAAGGTTGCCAAAGAGCTCAAAGAGGACCCAGTGTGTTGACGATGAGGGACCTTCTTGTTCCTTTAGTCGTCAACACAGTGAATCCTCCTTTTTGTAAAGGGTCGGCAACGCGCATGTGACTCCTTTGGAGTTGCAGGCGTCCATAGGTTACGGTAGTTGCTTACCATTAGTCGGGCCGTATGCTTGTTTGCCACCGTCGTGGTATAAAAAAAATAAAATAAAAATAAAAACATAAATTTTATTGGTAAAACTGGGGATTAAAATAAATTAGTACATTTTTTTTCGTAAAATATAGTTTAATATAGTTTAGTTACTACCAATTAAATAAAAAATGTTTTTTTTATTTAATTGGTAGTAACTCTGAAACTAGGCGAATTCCAGAAAAGTTTATACGACATTGTAGTCTCCAATTATGATCAGGAATACACTGTTAAAATCTCTCGCAATCCTCACGAGCACCGTGTATATGTATGTTACCTCCATGATTGCATTTGTTTTATCAGCGCCGTAACTGTGAGCTGCGCTCCGCCGACTGAATGACCAAATTTCAAAAATCCTGGCAAAAATGACTGATATTGAACATCTTGATAGTTACGATGCGGATGAGACTTCTAGAGAAGAAATAAAAGATTACAAGTAATTGTATGAAGAGATACATGGACGCGAAGACAATGCAGATGTGACAAGAGTGATGAAAAGGCTTGAAGAAATAGGTTTTAAAGGAAAGGATAGCAAAAAAACAACAACGTACATTTAATTCAAGTGCCGATGGTGCATAAGTATACTCGTAGAATAAATACCAGGGTGAGGTGATCCAAATATTGTTTTACAGTCTTGGTCTCTTGACATAAACATTTTGTTAAGATCCTTTCGAACAAGGGAATAAATTGGCAAACACCGTGCAATACTTGTTTATAGCACGACGTGAAATCACGACTCTACTTTAGAGTAGCTTATATTAGTCCCGTTTTGTTTAGTTGATTAATTAAATAATAAAATTCGTTACTTATTATGATAATAATAATAATAATAATAAAATACTTTATTGCACACTACAACAAACGAACAACAGAGTTATAATATTGGTACAGCATAGAGGTAGGTAACAACAGGCGGACTTATCGCTAAAAGCGATCTCTTCCAGACAACCTTCATATATCGAAACGGCGATAATAGTTTAGTTAACGGGCAGTGACAAAAATTGAAATACTAGGGGTATTACAGACCGCAGCCTGTAATATGGTATTTTCCTTCGATAGCTTATGTTGTATATCCACGGTTGCCGATCCTAACTCAGCCGTTACACGCGCGGAGCTGATTCAGCGAAGTACCCCGTCGACGAAAGCTCCGTAAGTAGATGTAGGACCACGTGACAGAGTCTCGAGGGCTCTGGCACGAACAGACGACACGCCGCACTGCCAGCCGACGCTCGATGAGTAGCCCGTAGAAAATCTTCCTGTTGAAGGAGGGGAGCGGTGATCCAAAAGTCCAGTTGGTTTTCTTCTATTTATTTTTCTTCTTGCTGCTTGTCCGAATTACTGAATGATTTCCACCGGTTTGTATGGATGTTTATAGCACGATTTGATTTACTAGTGAGCGGATATACCTGCCTGGATTCTTATTGGAATTTCGTCCAATCAGAGCGCTTTTCTCATATCCTCTCTTTCTAATTGTCCTATCCCTTCTAGGATCTAATTGGTCTTTTAATCGGCGCTCTGATTGGCCGACCCTATTCCAAAAATGTGTTTTCGTAAGCTAGATTTTCACTGTTTTATAATTTTTTATTTCTTTCAGAGTTTCTATGCTGCCATTACGTCGTGAGTCCGAACAGTTACCTACGTAGTCTATGCGTTTAGCGATAGGCCCTACGGTTACCTCAATAAAGAGCTCTTCAATCTCCGAGCATACATTATTGTTTTATTATACCTTTACCTCATCTTTTACCTACTGTAGGGACTCAGGGCGTAAGGTTAATGTTTATTGTTAGATAATGTACTTCAATTATCTATGCCTGACAATAATTCCTACCTATCTATCCGCTCTCTAGATAAGGGGTTTATTGGGGAATTCCTAACCATTCATCCATACAAACTTACAATTTCAACTTAAACTATCCAAGTTAAATCTAATACACGTATTTCACTTAAATATTTCAAATCATAATAGTTTACATTCTAAGTTTGACTCTACCTACTTAATATTAAATCTCTTTATTTCGAATACAAACTTAACCATATTTACATAACATAACAAAATCACATATCACGATAAGTCTTCAGTGACGGTCGTCAGCCTTCAGGACGGTCGCAAGCTTTCAGGACGCGGGGATAGTCGCTCGCCGCTCGTCGTCCTTATCGTTCCCTCGGTGATGTCTCGCTCCGTCGTATGGGCTGGAGTCTCGTCCGTGTTATGGTCGGTAGTGTCGCTAACATCGCGCCCCCTAGTTTTGACAAAAACTACCTGGTGCAAGGGCTGCGACACTATCACTGCTGGTTGAAGGCTTCGTCACTGTCTCGGGTTCGTTTAGGACCGACGGAGGGGCCACGGTCCCTGTATCGTAGGGACGGTGACTTTGCTGGCCGGTCTACGTGTCGCCGTGCTGCTCGATCGGCGACCTTCTTCTCGTTCGCTTCTTGTTACTTCAGTTGTAATTTCAACACAGCTCTGCGTCCTTGGTATGCGGGGCTCGGATGACTCGTACTGGGGCCCTCTTCTTGTTTGCTCGTAACGTCGCTCGCGTTGCCTCGTCTCATGTTCGCGGTTTGACTCGTACCGGTGTTTAGAGGGGTAAGAATTGCTATTATAATTAGCAGAAGTGGAAAGTGCTTGTAACTTGCGACGTAGTTCGTGGGTTTGACGTTGGAAAGACATTGAAGCCTTGAAAGCGGGATTATCTCGTACAATTTGTGGGGCGTTGACCCGTTGAGGTAGGTCACGCGATGCCTCGTTCGTTGACCTTTGCCGGCGGGGCGACCAGCGTCCGCTCGGCTGGGCTCGCAGTTGACTCGTAGCCGTCGACTGCGCGGCACTCGTTGTTTTATCCCTTCCATGGCTCGTCCTATGTCGATCTTGTGAATCACGATTCTCGCCTCGTTCGTGATTTTCGTTGCGTCTTTCTTGCGAGTTGTAGTAGACTCTTGATAACGGCGCGCGTACTTTTCGTTCCCGTTGCGCGTCGCTCCGATTCAAGTTATTACACGTAGAGTCTGTCCATTTCTTATAACGTCGATTGTTGTTCGCCCGTAACGCCACGTCGAACTCTCTTCGTTGATCGTTGTACGTCCATGTTGTACTTGTGGTTTGAGTTATAGACGGCCTCCTATTCTGACTGTGTGACTTCTCTCTTCAGTCGGCGGGTTTGTTCCTTTCCTCCGGAACATAGGTTGAGTAAGGTGAGTAACAAGTGGCCAGGGCGCGCCTGCTCGCCGTGGCGCGGCCTGTCTGGCCCGTTGAGGTGTCCGTCGGCGCCGGGCTCCTCTCTGCCGCGGCTCGCCTCGGGGCGTCGTCCACATCGCCTCCGGTGTTGGTTGATATCGTCGCTCGTTCCTAGGCGATATTTCGTGAGCCGCCCTCGTTCGTGGCTCGCGTCTAACCGCGCCCGTATCCGTCCGCGGCTCGACCCTCGTTCTAGTAGCCGGGACCGGTGAATTCCATGACTCGGGTGGGGCTGGCATCGGTGTAGGCGATCTTAACACTCGTTGATATCTCGGGCGAGTTTCGCGATTTCTTCGTGTCGCTGACTCGCGCTGCTCCGGCGTCGGAAGTTTCTCGTACTCCGCTCGCGCTGACGCTCGGGGCTCCGAGTTGTTCGGCTGTCTTCGTAGGCGACTTGCACTGTTTTTATTTGTTGTATGATCACGGGTTTCCGGCGCCCGTGGCTCGATCCGTTCCGACTGCTCAGGCGCCCGGGATACCGGGTGATGAATTTCAAAGTATCGCGGCGATGGACTCCGTTCGCGCCGCTGCCTCTGCGCTATGTTTTCTTCGCGTTCCAGGATGTCGATTTCTTCGAAAAGCTCGCGATATTGTTGTGACGTTATCGACAACGTGTCCGATTGATCGTCGTCCGTGCTATTTCTTATCTCGTCATCTAGATAGCAATGATAATTGATAACTTCTTCGTTTCTTAGATTGCGGGGCATCGCTCCAAAAAACACCCAGCCTAGGGCACATCTTAGGGCTGCTGGCTCGTCCGCTCGTCGCATCCGGAACTCTTGAGGTAGCAGCAGGTGCCAGTGGTCAGCGCCGATGAGCATTTGCGGCACCCCCGTTGTGTAACATTCTTCACTTAGGTCCTTGAGGTGCTCGTACTGCATCATGCGTTGTTTGTTCAATGTTTGACTGCGTAATCCAATACCGTACACAGTTCGTAGTATCACTTCGTAACTTCCGGCTCCTTTGTGCGGCCGTACGTTCGCCTTCACGGTCCGCGTCTGCGATCGGTGCGCTATGTTTCCTAGTCCTCGTACACATAGCGGTGACTCAGGTCCGGTAAGTCCAATTTGATCCGCGATATCGGCCTCCACCACGGATAAAGTGGATGCGTCGTCCAGCATCGCAAAAATGTGAGCCGTTCCCCGTGGGCCCTCCACGACGACCGGCAATACTTTTAACAGCACGTTCGATGAACTGGTAGTTGTATAAGTCTTCGCCACGACTTCTTCACTAGCTTCCTGTTCCATTGTCCCGTTCCTAGTAACTTCTCGAGGTACAGGCGGCGGGGCTGTCTCCCGCGTTGTAAGTATCGGCGCCTCGTCCGCGGCGCCCTCCACTTTTCTGTCTTCATGTAATAATCTGTGATGGCTCTGCGAACATCCGTCCTTGTCGCACCCTTTCGCCTTGCATTGAAACTGCATATGCTTTGCATCCATGCACCTGAAGCACATCCTGTTCTGTCGCGCCCAATCCCAGCGCGCTCCGATCGTTAGAGATGACAGCTTGCGGCAATTCGTAGTTTTGTGAGTACCTCCGCAGAATAGACACGTAGACTTCACGTTCTTATCTTGCTGCGTCACGTAGGTCACTCTATTTGACAACGGTGTCACGGGAGCGCGGCGCGGTTGACCTCCGACCGTATATGTTCTCGCGGCGCTCGTCGCGGGCTGTCTATCTGTTGGATATCGGGCGCGCCCGGCGGCGGACGTCACCATAGCTCGACGACTCGCGGTCGGCGCACGCGCATGTGAGTACAGGAGCTCTTGTTCACTTTCCTGCATTAGAAACTCTGCCAGCTGCATTATTTCCGGGTCCATATTGTGTCGATGGTTCTTCGCGTATTCACACCAACGACTGCGTAAATGAGGGCTCAATCGATCCGTGATTTCCCTAATTAACATTGGATTATCTGCGTAGTGACGATGATCCAAGTCCATAACTGTCGACACGATGTTCATAATCTTGATCGCGAAGTTATTAAGGTCGTGTGCACTCGGCCCTACCGGTGCCATTCGACGTAAATCTTCCAAAGCTTGATCCAGTAGTACTTCACTACGTCCGAATTGTTTCTTAAGTATCTTCATAATAAGGTCCAGTCGCGTTGCCGTCGCTAGTATGTGTTGTACGCACTGCTTCGCTTCACCTTTCAGTGCTACGCGTAGGCGCGCTACGTTCTCGTACTCAGTAAACTTGTAGCGCGTCGATGTCTCTCGATACGTGTTGTAGAAACTTCTCCATTCACCCACATTGCCGTAGAACGGAGGTAACTCGTATATTTCCTTCGGTGCGGGTCTCGCTGCCATCTGCATTTTCTCGAAAACCTGCATCATGCTTGCCGCTGACTCTCGGTGGCCGTGTCTCGTGTGTACGTCGTATACTGCGTCCTAGGTTCCGTGTGTTCCGGCGATGGCCTAGGCGCTCCGTCGTCCGGCGGTCGATAACGTGCCGTACAGTGTGACTCGTGCCTCGGCGGGTTAGCTCCTCCTCGTTCAGGAACTCGCGACGCAGGCTCGTAGTCACGGTGGGGACCGTCTCGTTGTCGGTCGCCCGTCGCTTGGGAAGATTCCAGCCAGTCCTTCACATAGCCGTCACCCGAATGTTCCGAAGCGCTGTCCCTCGCTGACTGTGCGTCGATGTGTGATAAGCGTGTCTCCAGACGCTTGTTCACTAGCTCCCGGTTGAGACGAATTTCTTGTCGTTGTAGCTCCGCCAATTCCTCTTGCGCTTGTAGCTCGGCATCTTTTCGTAACGTTGCGGCGCGGCTGCTTGACGTTGACCGCGGTCGGCGCGGCGCGCGTTGCACGGGCTTCGGCTTGGCGAATGAAACTCGACTCGGGCTTGGTTCCGGTTGCTTCTGTTGTTGTGGTTTAGCTAGTCGCTCCGTTGCTCGCGTTCTAGCTTCTTCGTTGTTGGTGCCTTGTGTCTCCGTCGAAGGCGATAGTGGTGAGTCCCTGGCGTAGACGTTGCTGTCGGCCGGCGGCAGCTCTCCGCTCGGCGCGACACGGTTCCGCGACGCCTCGTTGTCCAGGCCATGTTCCGACTCGTTGGCAGGTAGGGGCGGGGACGTCTCGTTCCCCGTCGCTGTCCTGTCCTTGTTTTGTTCTTGATTCAGGTTCTGGTTTTGTTCCGCAGCACGTCGCGTCTCTTCCGCGGCCGCTGCTCCGGCCTCGAGGAAACGTCGCCGCTCTTCATCGTCCATTGTAGATGTGACTGATCGCGTAGTTGCTCCCGCCTTGCGCTTGTGCATCGCGGCGTCGTACCAATTCACGACGCCTTTACCCGCGAATGCTCCAAACAATCTTCCACGGCGCCGTCGATCTTTTCCCGTCGACGACGAACACGGAGTCTCCGTCGATCTTCACTGAATTCCGCACGTAGTAACAGCTATCCCGGTGAGAATGGACCAAAATATTACAGACCGCAGCCTGTAATATGGTATTTTCCTTCGATAGCTTATGTTGTATATCCACGGTTGCCGATCCTAACTCAGCCGTTACACGCGCGGAGCTGATTCAGCGAAGTACCCCGTCGACGAAAGCTCCGTAAGTAGATGTAGGACCACGTGACAGAGTCTCGAGGGCTCTGGCACGAACAGACGACACGCCGCACTGCCAGCCGATGCTCGATGAGTAGCCCGTAGAAAATCTTCCTGTTGAAGGAGGGGAGCGGTGATCCAAAAGTCCAGTTGGTTTTCTTCTATTTATTTTTCTTCTTGCTGCTTGTCCGAATTACTGAATGATTTCCACCGGTTTGTATGGATGTTTATAGCACGATTTGATTTACTAGTGAGCGGATATACCTGCCTGGATTCTTATTGGAATTTCGTCCAATCAGAGCGCTTTTCTCATATCCTCTCTTTCTAATTGTCCTATCCCTTCTAGGATCTAATTGGTCTTTTAATCGGCGCTCTGATTGGCCGACCCTATTCCAAAAAAGTGTTTTCGTAAGCTAGATTTTCACTATGTTTTATAATTTTTTATTTCTTTAAGAGTTTCTATGACTGCCATTACGTCGTGAGTCCGAACAGTTACCTACGTAGTCTATGCGTTTAGCGATAGGCCCTACGGTTACCTCAATAAAGAGCTCTTCAATCTCCGAGCATACATTATTGTTTTATTATACCTTTACCTCATCTTTTACCTACTGTAGGGACTCAGGGCGTAAGGTTAATGTTTATTGTTAGATAATGTACTTCAATTATCTATGCCTGACAATAATTCCTACCTATATATCCGCTCTCTAGATAAGGGGTTTATTGGGGAATTCCTATCCATACAAACTTACAATTTCAACTTAAACTATCCAAGTTAAATCTAATACACGTATTTCACTTAAATATTTCAAATCATAATAGTTTACATTCTAAGTTTGACTCTACCTACTTAATATTAAATCTCTTTATTTCGAATACAAACTTAACCATATTTACATAACATAACAAAATCACATATCACGATAAGTCTTCAGTGACGGTCGTCAGCCTTCAGGACGGTCGCAAGCTTTCAGGACGCGGGGATAGTCGCTCGCCGCTCGTCGTCCTTCTCGTTCCCTCGGTGATGTCTCGCTCCGTCGTATGGGCTGGAGTCTCGTCCGTGTTATGGTCGGTAGTGTCGCTAACAAGGGGAATATATAAACTTTTGTAAAAATAAAATACATAAACTACAAAACAAATATTATAAAAATATAAACTACTTAAATTAGCACATATAAATAACAATATATATATACGCATATATACTTATATATAGAAATATTATACATGACAAAGGTAGTTTAAAAAATAAAGGGTCGGTGCCAACCAAGCAGGACAGGACTGAGTTAAGGAAGAGATAAATAATGATCTTTTAATAGTGATTTAAATATAGAGAGAGATTTGGCACGTCTAATATCAATAGGCAAAGCATTCCACAGCCGAACAGCGCGAAAGCTGAAGGAATCGGAGAACATTTTTGAAGAAGAAGACGGGAGAGCAAGTAGCAAATATTGGGAGCACCTAAGAGAGGAAAGAAATTTAAACCGGACTTTGAGATAGCAAGGAGTATTGAGGTGAAACAGCGTAGCATAAAGGAGAGAAAGAATATGTAAGTTTCGGCGAAAACGAATGGGTAACCACTTGAGCTGCATCCTGTAGCTTGAAATGTGATAAAATTTGCGCAATCCGAAAATAAACCTTATGCAAACGTTTTGAAGGCGTTGGAGTTTATTTAATTGCTCTTCGGTAAGGTCTAAATAACAAATATCGGCATAGTCTAAAATGGGCAAAAGGAGAGATTGGGCAAGCGCAGTTTTAGTGGCGAGAGGTAAGAAGTTACAAATTCGTCGTAAGGAGCCAGTTGCAAAGATCTTTCTGCTCACCTCGCTGATCTGCGGAATCCAAGAAAGGGTTCTGTCAATGACCACGCCCAGGTTCTTAACCTGATTAGAGAATGGAATCAGGACTCCATCAAAGAAAACGCTAGGCAAATTATCAAAATCAACTCCTGCTATGTTTCTCGGGCTGCCAATAATGATAACTTGAGTTTTAGTCGGATTAACCTTCAAACCATAGCAAGAGCTCCATTCAGATATGCGATCCAAGTCAGTGTTAGTGGAGTGGATAAGAGAGGGTAGATCATCAAGCAGTCCTTGGGAGTAAATTTGGAGGTCGTCGGCATAGAGATGATAAGAAGACGAGAGATTAAAGGTAATGGAGTTTATAAAAATAGAAAAGAGGAGAGGGGACAGCACGCCGCCCTGTGGAACACCGGCCAGCGTTCTGCAAAAGGAAGAGCGAGAGTTATCCACTTTGACACGCTGCCGACGACCATGAAGATAGCTGTGGAACCACTCAATGGCTGCCGGTGAAATGTTGAGAGATTTTAAAATACCTAACAAAATGTCAAAGTCAACGGTATTGAAAGCGTTGCTAAAATCTAACAACGTCAATACCGTCAGCATCCGGTTATCCATACCTGATCGGATGTCGTCTGAAACGTTTACTAAAGCGGTAACCGTGCTATGACCGGAACGAAACCCTGACTGAAGCGGATTAAGGAGAGAATTACTATTGAGGAAGGACGTTAATTGGTGATGCACAAGACGTTCGAGAACTTTAGAAAGGTAAGGAAGAATGGAAATAGGCCTAAAATCAGTAAAGGAAGACGGGTTGGACTTTTTCGGAAGAGGAATAATGTCGGCATCTTTCCAGGAGTTAGGAAAACTAGAGGATAAAATAGAAAAATTAAAAATTAAATATGATCTTATTTCTTTAGACATGTATTTTTACTATTCTGCAAAAATGTACACATATCTTTGACCTCGACAACTCAAGATTGTTTATATTATAATCAATTCAGTTTAAACTATTAGTCTGTTATTGTTATGCTATAAGATTGCTGAGTGTTTAACCAAATAAAATGTGTTTTTTTTTGTTCTTTCTGTCTTCTTATGCTATTAGAGGAGTGCAATAAAGATGTTTTGTACACTTTTTTACTATCGCTTAGGTCACACACCCACATCACAATCGTACCATTTAAATATAAAAAAATAAACAGCATGTCAGAAGTATAAATTTATCTTTTATTACCAGAAAAACCCATCCCTTTCTTTTTTATAGTTTTCCAAATTCACTTATATTGGATTTTCAATAATTGAGGTAGCGACTACTTGCCGCCGCATCCGCAGCACTGTCCGCAGATGGAGACGGAGCCGCAGGCGGGCGCGCAGCCGCTGAAGCACGAGGAGCCAAGCACGGGCACGGAGCCGGTCACGCAGGTGGAGCCGCACGCGTCGATTTTGCCGGCCGCGCTCACCACCCCGCAGCCCTGCCCGCCGTACGAGCCGCAGCTGGAGCCGCTCTTACCGCAGCACTGGCTCAGCACGGACTAGAGAAAAATAGTAAACAATGTTAAGTATCTAACACATAATCCAAGTATTGTTTAATATTACTTATAAGTACTTGATCTATTCGCCTTTCATTAAAGACCATTTTCAAAGCAAATGAATTACAATTTGTTTTCAATACCTACAGAAGGACTAAATGAGTTCGTACAATAAAGTTAATCAGTATTATAAAAATCCTTAAAATAAATAAATAATAAGAACATGTTGCCGTTAAAAACTAAATCAATATGATATTTACCTGGATAAGGCAAAGCTGCAGACAGAGAGCGAACACGGTGAAGGGAGACATGGTTATGTTGCTTAGTTTTCAAAGTCACTTGAAACTATAATTGCTTATGTAGCTGATCAAGCTTTTATACTAAAACGGTTTCAATAGAATGTTATAAACATTGATAAATCTCGAGCACACGTGCTTAAGTTTTATCTAATGCCAGTTTTTGTATATTATGTTTTAATGGAAACAATAGGTTTTAATAATGGTGCCAACGTGCTTAATCAAAACATTGAAAAAATTTAAATTGGTCTATTGTATGCTATCAAAGGAATTTTCATGTAGAGATAAAAAGCCATTTAAAAGCTAGGTTTTTGGAGCAGAGAATCATTCTAGTGAGAACTTACACTAAGAACAAGTCAAAATGCCATTCAAAGTTGTGATCTTCTGCGCTTTTGCCCTCCTTGTCCAGGTAACTTTATAATCCTAATTATTTATTTATTATTATACTTTACTCTTTATTTAAACAAGTAAGAATGTATATTATTTCAATTTTTTTTTTAATCTGATGACTTTGTCATCTATACATATAATAAAGCTGAAGAGGGTCGAAAGTCTGTACATGGAAGATAATCGAAAAAAAGTTGGCTGGGGATACTTAGAATCGATAACAGAACACGTTCCAACAATTTTTAGAATTTTTGTCTGTTTATCTGTTTGTCTGTTTATTTGACCGCGCATCACGTGAAAACGGCTGAACGGTTTTTCGATGAAATTTTGTATAGAGAAACGTCATAGGATAGTTTTCAAACCCTTGTGGGGGTGAAAAGGGGGTTGGAAGTTAGTATGAGGATTTTTTTACCGCTGAACAGAATTAGATGAAAATTGGTATAGAGATAGTATGGGTCTCGAGAAAGGACAAAGGATAGTTTCATCTTGACCCCCCCCCCCTCACCTTACTTGAAAAAAATAATGGAAGTGAAGCCTGAAAGGTACTTTCAATAAAATAAAAACTATCTATCTGTACATCTATCACGTGAAAACGGCTGAACGGATTTTGATGAAATTTAGTGTAGAGATAGTTTGAGTCCCGTAAAAGGACAAAGAATAGTTTTCATCCCGAAAATCAATGATATGTCTTCTTGAAGAACTACGCATTATTTTGTATCTTTAAGATCTAAATTAGATCTTAAATAATGTATTACTGTTTTGAAAAAAATAAGTCCCGTCGAGTATCTTTTCGGTCATAATACTTCTTGGGCCAGAGGTGTAGGGTTAGAACCGGTGGTAGTTTTGGAACGAAGTTCCTTATTGTACGGTTCGCGGATGGGGGGCTAGGTGAAAAAAAGTCACGTGACCGTCACGAAAAAGCGTCACGTCACGAAAACGCGACACCCATACGATTGAGAAACATGTAAAATGGAATGAAATAAAAAAATTATAAAATAGAATATAGTGAAGTGAATTGTAGTGAAAGTGAGAAGTGACAAAGTGATAAAAGTGAAAAAAGTCGAGAACCTAAAAGTAAAAAATGTCAAAAATGGCAAAATTTCTAAATTTCAAAAATTTCATAAATTTCAAAAATTTTAAATTTCAAAAATTTTAAGTTTCAAAAATTTCAAAAATTTTAAAAATTTCAAAAATTTCAAAAAATTCAAAAAAATACAAAAAAAAATAAAACCACAAAATTTACGAAAAAGTCAAAAATGAAATAAAATGAAATAACATAACTTCGTTCCAACAGAGTGTTCCACGACACTCACGTATTTTATTTTTCTCTGACGTTCATTAGTGCATTGTAATGTGCTTACCTTGAAGTATGTAATTACCACAATTATTGCAACCAGTAACGTAACATCAGTGTATTATCTGTGACAGTGTGGTAAAAACGTATGAAAATTCATTACCTACGGTAACGTAATCAAAATCCGTCCCGACCCCCGGCACGCATGGTGTCAGTGGATTTTTAATATGTGTGTAGGTAAAGCAGTGTATGCTTCTGTACATAATTAGGCCTTTTTACGTAACAGTTACATAAACTACTATTTATCTCTTTTTAGGGCTCCGTAGTCAACTAGGAACCCTTATAGTTTCACCATGTCCGTCCGTCTGTCCACGGTCTAGCTCAGTTACTGTTCGCACTAGAAAGCTGAAATTTAATGATAAGAACTTTCAATAAAAACTATATTGAATAAAATCGGTTCAGCCGTTTTTGAATTATCAGTCAAAATCGCATAGTGAAAGGATGTGCCGGATAGTAGACTGACGTAAGCGCCGCTAAATATCCCTTAATAAACGACCGTTTGAACGGATGTTTCGTAACAGGGCGGCATTTACGAAACTACACTGAGCATCGCCCGACATGCTCTTGGCCGGTTTTTTTTGCATTGTTATCCCGGAAATCACCCCTTAAGGATTACTAATTCCTCAAATAGAAAAAAACATTTCTGCATTTGTGACACCCTCCCCCCCCCCCCCCATTTCAACCGCGCCTGTTCTTACCTTTCATGCTTAGACTGATGTGACGGGAGGATCGATTTGGATGATATTTGCCGTGGACATGGACGTATAAATACAAAAGTGGTCCTGTATCGTCCGATATACACCTACTATTCTATGTCGTTTAAATCATGTCAGCGGGAGAGAAATTAGGGGTGAATTAGCCGCTTACTGACACAGACCGAATTCCACGCGGGCGGAGCCGCGGGCACAGCTAGTTTCTTAAATATTTTAATATACCTAAGTACTATATCTAAAGCTCTTGTTCCCCCTATATGTGAGTTTTACTTAAGGTTATTTTGCTGGTTTCTCCTAATACCCTGAGCCTGAAATAAATAATTGAATTAAAATTGTTGAGCATCTACCTAAAGTTTATATTTTGGGTCTAGCCCTAACTCTTGATTTCAAAGTGTATACCCACTATTATATCTGATGTTTATTTGTATTGCAGTCTATCGCTGGTCAGAAGTGCTCCAGCTGTTGCACTCCTATCGCCCTGCCCAGCAGTGGCGGCAGCTTCCCCGTCACCAGCGTCGGCCCCATCTCCCCCTCCGGCATCGCCGCCTCCTCCGACCTCAGCCTGAGTGGGGACTTGAAGGTCAACGGGGAACTGCCGTGGCTGAGCGCCGTGGAGTTCTCGGGCAAGTACGACACCAGCGGGTCCGGCTGCGTCGACTACAGCTGCGGCTGCTGCGACAGCGTCGCCATCACCAGCGTGCAGGGTGGCTCTGGCTGCTGCGGTCGTAAATGAACACCTTAAATAACTTATAATAGTTATTTTGGGCTGATTGTCTTCAAATTCTAACGATGTATGTAAAGCTGATCTAATAAAAGTATTTATCCGAAACATTGTTTTTATATATTTTTGAAGTTGGCGTTCTATAATCCTAAGGGCTCCTGTAGTCTTCGTCTATTTTATTATGCCTTGTAATGTTTTATTTCATTGAGGCATGCAAAAGGGAATAATGGTTTTCGTATGTACATTATCAAACTGCTAATTTCTCAAACTACTCTATAAACTAAGCTGATGAACACAACGTATGTCATATATATCATGCGGGAGAAAAATATACACTTGAAACAAAAGCGGGCCATTAAATATACTTTTCACTTCTCATGCTCGTAAAGTTCGACTTTAAGTCGTGCGTGGATGACATAAAATCATCTTTAAGCTCTAGGGCATAAAGTTAAATTTTCTTCTAAGATTAAGAATGTGGCTCAAAATCCAAACAGAGTCAAAATATATTGCACAATTTAATACCAACTGTTGCCTAGCGACGAGTCAACACTTCAAATCAGTGTTTAGTAATCAGTGCAATCATTAACATATATATTTCAATAAATCACCATGAAAAACTAAAGCCTTATAATGGCTTCCGCAAGTTCTGAAAATATTGTTTTGACAAGTCGACATGAAAATCTTTCGAGCACCGTGCAGTGCATTGCTCCAGATCTTTCAAACGTAATGGTTTACAACGTCATATACGTGCCGCCCATGATATTCAATCAAGCACACAACGAATATCTGACGGAGTTGGGCACACGTACACATCGCCCCTAGAAGACGCCTTTGGTTCGCCCTTTCTTAACAATATCGGATCAAAGACAGGAGCTTGGCAAAAACGTTGGGACAAAATATGTAATCTTCACGGTAAACTATACGATCTTCCTTCTAACACCGTTAGTAGAAAATTTATACATACATTAGCCGATGAAATTGAACTTCTTGTCAAATTGGATTATCCCTCAGAACGCGTTTTAATCTTTATCGCCGTAATGTTACAAAGAGACAAGAACATAAAAAAAGCAAGAGACATAACCAGGTTACTCGATCGCCGCCTAAAATTATGGGCTGAAGAACAATATGAAATCCTGATAACTGAATCTACGAAGGCAGACATCTCTCTAAGCAATGCTTATAATCGTAAAAATTCCAACATTGACGACGTAACCAAAATTTTCACACGCTTAATTTTGCAAGGCAAAATTCGCGAAGCCCTAAATTGGCTTCTAACAAAAGACACATGCAAAATTCTTAACACTAATGATGAAGTTGATACATTGGGAAAAACCGTCGGAGATGTCTTAGAAGAAAAACATCCTCCCGCAACTACCCCAGACCCATCCTTATTCACGCTACCGGAAAACCTTTCTGAAATACCTCCACTACTCGATGTTGACATAACCTGTGACCATGTCGAATCAGTCGCCAGGAAATTACACGGCGGAGGTGGGCCAACAGGCACCAGATCTGAAAACTGGAAAGATTACTTATTACGTTTTGGCGAAGCAAGCTTACACCTTAGGACTGCTATTGCTCATCTAACTATGAAACTAAATAATGAATATGTTCCTTGGACCGACATACAAGCACTCATGTCAAGTCGCCTTGTAGCCCTGGACAAATGCCCAGGAGTGAGACCAATCGGTATTGGTGAATGCCTTCGGAGAATTTTATCAAAATGTATGATTCAAGCCACTGGTTCCGAGGTTACCGAAGCTTGCACAAATTTGCAACTTTGCAGTGGATTAAGCAGTGGCATCGAAGGTGCAATACACGCAATGAATGATCTATTCGAAAAATAATGCCAACCCAGCTCACACTGGGGATTACTTCTTGTTGACGCAAACAATGCTTTTAATGCTGTCAACAGGCAACTAGCCCTTTGGCAAGCACGAATATACTGGCCACATTGTGCTCGCTTTCTTTACAATACATATAATGGTCACGCAGAGCTAGTCATTCGCAATTCGGATATGAGAATTTACAGCAAAGAAGGTGTCACCCAAGGAGATCCGTTAGCTATGCCACTTTATGCCCTTGCTACTTTAGCCCTAATAAATAAACTCAAAGATGACCAAAGCACCACTCAATGTTGGTATGCTGATGACTCTTCTGCCCAAGGTAACATTAATAACCTATTCAAATGGTGGAAAAAGATAAGTAGCATAGGGCCTGCCTACGGATATTTCCCCCAAGGCAAAAAATCATTTTTAATAGTATCAGAGTCTGACAAACAAGAAGCAACTCATATATTCAAAAACACTAATGTTTCAATTGTAACTGGATCTCGATATCTTGGAAGTTACATCGGAGAAGGGAAAGAAGAATATGTAAAAAATAACATACAGCGTTGGGTTTCCACTATAGAAAAGTTATCACTCATATGTAAAGACTCACCACAAGCTGCCTACACTGCTCTCACCAAAGCTGCACAATTTCAATGGACCTTTTTGTCAAGAGTTCTTAAGGATGCCGCAGAATACTTTGATCCTTTAACAAATACCTTACGCACAACCTTTTTGCCGATCTTATTTGGAGGTGACGTGTCATCATTAGAAGCCGACTTATTTTCACTACCTATTCATAAAGGTGGTTTAGCAATATCTAATGGTGCTACCACCTCAAACTTATACTATGATATGTCTAAAAAAGGCTGCTCAGTTCTTTCATCGTCCCTTATTGAAATGAGCCATATGGAACTTGCAAAACATCATAAATCCCTCATGGATGCACGTAAAGAATGCCACAAACTAAAAGAAGCTCACGACGATAATTTTTTAGACTCGATTTTAACCAATCTCCCACCCATCAAAAAAAGAGCCATAGAAAGGTCAATTGCAACCAAAATGAAAACAAAATCCTCCAGTTGGCTATCCGTTATACCTACAAGCAAAGACCATTTTGACCTTTCTCCACATGAATTCCGAGATGCCCTTTCAATACGTTACCATCGAACACCGATCTCAATGCCAAAATCTTGTGATGGATGCGGTAATAACGATTTCAACATCGATCATGCCCTGTGTTGTAAAACCGGCGGTCTCATCACGAGACGACACAATGAATTAAGGGATCTCTTCTGCGAACTATGTCAACATGCATGGGGAAATGTTGTCAAAGAACCCATAATCACTGAAGGTGACACTGGTCTACGAGGAGATTTAGCATGCCGAGGCGTGTGGGTTGCACAGAGGGAGGCGTTATTCGATATCCGTGTTGTTGACACCGACGCTCCCTCTTACATATCACGCCCTGTTATTTCTGTCTTGAAATCTGCTGAATCAGAAAAACAAAAAAAAATACTCGAATGCCTGCGAGTCACGTCATGCCACCTTTATACCCCTCGTCACCTCTGTGGATGGAGTTTTTGCCCCACAACTGGCCACCTTCGTAAAACACCTACTAGCATCTCGCTGGAATAGATCCCTGTCCAGTGTTTTAGGCTGGCTCAGGGCCCGTATAACTACCTCTATAATTAGAGCGACGAGCATGTGCATCCGAGGTACCCGCCATAAATGGAAGCCAGTAGCAAAACTCTTTGGCTTCGATGATGGTGCTGCGCTTCCACACTCCGACTGACATTTTATATTTATTGCTTAGTTCCACCGAAATATGTTTTATTTGTCTGTATGTTTACCATTTGGTCAATAAATGATTGCACCCCTATTTAATTGAGCAGTAAAATTTCGTAGAATACTGAAACATGTTATTTTATTATATTCTTGCTATAATTATTTGAATTGCGTGTTTTCTATAATTAAATAAATGAAATCAAATCAAATAGGAGTTGATAATAGTTTAGAAATGCCCCGATATGTTTTTATGAATTGGCAGAAGACAAGTATCTATGTCTAAATTCACATGCACGTGTAAATTATGTATTGACCATATATTTATTCGAGACTCTGCACGCAGATTAGAACACAACCAATTGCATTCTATAGACAGCGCAGTAGTACAAGACCCTCTGGCTGATCACTTTATCACAGGCATAGCCATCTCTTATACGACAGCGGGTGAAACCATAGTGCACGACCAAATAGATAACCGTTTAATGAGACAGGAACTTTGTAAAATTTACTGGACTCCTGTGTTCGACATACGAAACCCAAATGAAGTTTACGATTTCATAGCTAGCAAATTTAATATGATTTATAAATTGTGTACAAAACCAAGACCAATTGTTAGCAAATAATTATACTTGGTTAACAGATAGGTTGATTGATATGTCTCGTATCAAAAATAAGTTACTACAAATATACCTTAAGGACACAAATAATAAACGAAACGAACTAGTATATAAGAGACAAAGAAATAAAACGAATAGACTAATGAAAAAAGCTAGAAATAATTCAACTAAAAAAGAAATTTGCGATAACTATAAAAACCCGAAAAAAAATTGGCAAATAATTAACAAGCTAACGGGTAGATTAGTCAAGGCTGTAGACGATATGTTAATAAAGTATTTTAAACTAAAAGCTAAAGATCTATCTAACAGATTTGCAATGACTTTGAAAGCAATGTTACAAAGGTCCTTCAGTCATGCGGCGTGTTGTTACTTGATGAGAGTACATACACATAATGTCCCTAATGTAACTTTGAAAATAAATAAAATTAAAGATAAATCAATGGAGGGCATTTTAAAGAACATAAATGAAAACAAAATTGCGGGATTTGACGAAATAAGAGCGAAACATATTAAATTCATTACCAAAGAGATAACACCAGTACTTTCACACCTAACTAATCAATGCATATCCTACTCATCATATCCAAATAAACTAAAAATCGGATTAATCCGTCCCATACACAAAAAAGGAAGCTACACGGACACTAACAATTATAGACCGATTACTTTATTACCCATTAAAGATAAAATAATAGAAAAATACATAGGAAAAAAAATTAATGACTTCTTATCAAGCAACAACATAATTCACCAAAGACAATTTGGCTTTCAAAAAGGCAAAAACAGCTCAACTTTTAGCCCAATTCACTGATGAGGTAAACGGACATCTAGACACGCGGCAGCATGTCAAGCCAAGGAACTGGCTAGCCAGCGCCAAGTGTATATTACACGAACCACTTGGTGCCACTTTTGACCCTTCTATAACTCAAAACCTCTTTAACGTAAACACATAAAACTACGTGTGTTTAATTACATCCATAAGGACATCTAGAAGCCCAAATTTCATGAAACTAGCTCAAACGGTTATAAAGATATAAAGGTCAAAAAGTCGTAAACTGGCTGACATATAGTACCTAAATCTAACCTACTTCAAGATGACCTAGAAGGATGAAATTTGGAATCCAGCTCGGTAATTGTGTGTAAGCGTAGGAAAAAAATTAAAATAAAAAAAATTAAAAAATAGGGGGGGCCCCATACAATTTTTTTTTGAATTGTATCGTTGGAACCGTTACAAGCAGATATTTGAAACCATCTCAATATATGTATTATTATAGGTAGCAGATAATGAATGGGCAATGCACACTATTATCTCTAACATTCAAGAGAATGTAGACAATAGCATAAAAAAGAAAACCATGCAGCGGAAACGCAAGAAAAACCATTAAATCTCAATACCTGCCTAGTTTTCTATACAAAAAGTAATGATATTCCACCAAAAACATAAATGTAAAAAAGGAGAGCCAAGTTCAAGACAAAAAATATGCTTGGCTGTGGGCTTCGCCGCAAAAAGAATGGAGATCTAAATGAGTGCAAGTTCTATGCAAAATCCAAATATGTATTTATAGGAACAAAATAACATTATGAACAAGTATTAAACTCTATTTCTTTGCTTTATTGGATACCTATAACAATTGCTGTTATTTAAAAATGTGAGATCTTAAAGTAGGTTAGATTTGACTTGGCCAGTTTTTATCAGAATTTAAAAAAATATATATATGTTGAATAACTTTATAAAATTACTATGGGCGAACATACAACACATACTTAAAGAGAATCTACAACATACAAATAAGAATACTAAAGACCATACTTCCATTAAAGATAAAACAAAAATATAGGCATAACTATGAACACCTTTTTCAGTATTGCAGAGTACTTAATGTATTTAACAAAGTAAAACTGGCTATGATTCTAAAATATAAGGACTTAATAGGAAAGACACAATAGACCGTCCAACCTCAGGCGCTTGCCAAACGAGCCTCACTTTAAAATCCCAAAAAAATAATAACGAATATGGAAACAGAGTCTGGAGTTCATACTTACCTAGTAGTCTAAACAGCTTTACTAAACAAATATTACATAATATAGAAAGTAAGCCTAATAAAATAAAGTACATAATAAGGAAGGAACTCAATAGCAAAATGTAATAATATTAAGTTACCAAGCATCAAAACATTAAATATAGATATTTAATTATATTATGTATGCATAGATACAGATTATAAACGTACTATAATATAAATTAACTATAGACTGATCTCAATATTAACTTAGTAATAATAATCTTAAATGTTAAAGATTTTAACTAAGTTTTGAAATAATTCTAACTTAGATAAGAAATTGAAATAAACAGAATTAATTTAAAAAAAAAATTTTAAACATGTTAAAATTTAAAAAAAAAACTAAAAAAATAATTGGTGGGAACCATATTTGTTTTCATTGTAATATTTTTGTTACAACTTCAAATTGTTTTACGATTACCGATAAATAATTTCCTCGCAATTGGAGTGAAAATTAGAGTGTAACCCTCGTCCATAAAACCCATTTTACACTCGATTTTATATCCATCCTCGCTCGCAAGCTCGCTCGGATGGAAAAACGCCTCGCGTAAAATCGTACGTTTTATGAACTTGTTGTACAATCTACTATATTCATTATTGTACCAGGTAACCTACTTTTTCTCGAGTTTATAACGGCCTTATTATAAAACACATACCTATACGTTTTATTGACCTCGATATTGACTTGATACAGGACATATATTTTTTGATATGGCTAATTAAATGCCACTTAATTATGGTAAGTCACGTAAAAATAGATTTAAAATACACTTTAAAATTGCAAACGTAATATAAAAAAAACAATAACAAAATATTATCTTTTATTATTTATTTGTAGAATAATTACAATTTGTTTATCATTATTTTTATGCTTATCTTCATTTGCCATATCCAGAGCTGTTGATGATACTACTACCAGAGCTGACCTCAGCATTCACTCCATGCACTCGGGTTTCCAGTTTCCTGCGTGATGGCAACAGTCACCACAGCCGTACGAGACAGGCGTCAAGGCTCTGGTGTCGAACTGGCCCTCAAACGCCACCGCGCTCAGGTTCGGCAGCGCCGGACAGGCCCAGATCCCCAGCGAGGCTGAGGTCGGTGGCGACGGCGAGGCCGAGGGGCGCGATGGGGCCGACGCTGCTAGAGGACCGCCATTGTTGGATATTGTGATAGAGCGGCAACCGCAGCTAGATTGTGCGGCAATTAGTACATTACATTCGCTAGGTTCATTGATTTTTATGAAAATGGAGCACTTGTTACAAAAATGCTGACTGTGCAACATAAAATACAATTTTACCTGAAGATCAAGGGCGAAGTTATATGTGCGATTAGGTACCTATGCATTTATTGCTGCGCAATCAGCCTCTATATAACTTTGTTATAAATACATAAGTGGTTAGGTTATGGTTAATTGTTGGTGAACTTTGTAATGCTCTTAAATACGACACTTATTTTATTTGCAATTTTGCTATTCTAAATATTGATGACTCGTTGGGTCGACATAATGAAAAAAGGCCTGCCAAGGTTCCATACAAGAGCCTATCATCCGAACAGTAGAAGATCGTGCAGTTTGGAGAGTCTTGGTTATGAATGCAACGACTTCATCTGATCGCGACCCTCAGCCATGAGGAAACAAGGAAGAAGAAGAAGAATTATTGATTGATAATATTTTGGCATGGAATCATTTTTTGATATTACTAAACATACAGCTTTGGCCAGAAGTGTTGAGCACCCTTGCGATTTTCATACAAAACTCGAAACTTTATTCCAGCGTTTATATCTTTTTTGAAATTATGTTATCAATTAATTCAAACTGAACAGGCATGTTTTGTTCAAGTTAGTAGTAACTGCATATAATATTTATAATTTGTCGCACCGCCCTAAAGTCGCATTTTTGTTACCTCCCGTTTTCATATTTTATAGGTACTTACCTTGAAATTGTTATTAAGTGAAGTTTTCTAGATATATAAATAAAATATAACATTTTACGTCACCGTACATTGTTATGATAGGGAAATAATACTTAACATCAAAATTGTAAACGTAAAACTGCTATGCTCAACACTTCTGGCCAAGGCTGTATATTGAATTGCACATTTGAATCCTCAAAATAAGGTGAATTTGCAATATGAAACATAAATGCAGGTGTAGGTACCTTTACTACTTCTTCGGTTCATAAGGTCGGGTTTTATAAGCCCTACACGTACAATTGAATACTCTCTGGATTATAGTCCGGTAGTTTCACCCGTAAGTCCAATAAAGACCAGGGAACCCCGGCGACTAAGTTAAAATCTTTAATTTTGGGGCCTTATAAAATAAAAACCGGCCAAGAGCATGTCGGGCTATGCTCAGTGTAGGGTTCCGTAGTAGCCGGCCTGTTACAATACATACGTTCAAAAAGTAGTTTATTAAGTATATTTTACGGCACGTCATTTTACTATGCGGCACTTACGTCCTTTTACTATGCGTTTTTGAATTGTAACTCAAATATACTCGTAGGTAGTTTTCATTGAAAGTACAGTTAGTTGCATAACTGAGTCAATATTAGTACCTTAGTAAAATGTAAATAATTTGGTAACAATCAAATTTACATAAAAGTTGTAAAAGTAAAATATTAATCCTTGGGTACCGCTACAAAACTGCTTCACAAATTATTTTCTCCCGACTTATACATTTTTCTCAATTTCATACCGAAAACTGTAAAATTTCACCTAATTTATTTTTCACATTATTTCATTTTTTCTTAGGCATTCCCAATTCCTAATCCTACCATTATTTTAGTTATCAATCATTTAAATCAGGCTTATTTTTGTAATTAGTTACTGGCGATGTATAGTCAGGTGCAAAACTGAGTCAAGGCAATTACTCGTTAGTTAATTTTTGTAGCGGACTTCATTCTGATATGACCATAAAAATACGTGAGTGATATAAAAGTCATACACCTCATTTTAAAGAACATGTAATGTACTATTTCAACTAATTGTCTTACCTGGTTGTGTAAAAGAAAAATATAAATATTGGGATAAATAAAATAAAAGTAGTTTAACGGTTTTTGGTTCAAAATCATGGCTGAATAAAAAAATCAAGATTGTGAATGCAATGAATCGAAATTGGCTTTTCATATGGATACATAGCTGACACCGAGACGAACAAATATAACCTGAAAGTTTTTATTTTTCCCGTAATTGATCAGACTTATCTTCATTTAACGATCTCTGTGCAAAACTGAGTCAGTACCAAATATTATCTAATAGAGAAAATGTTTATAGATGATATGAATCAACCTTAACAAAATCCTACCTATATTATATTTTGCCATAACGAGAATCAAAAGGAAATCATAGTAATCATGCGTATAATGTATATTTTTTACACTTGTGCATTGGACGTATAGGTGTATCAATTTCAAACATAGTATTTATTTGCCGCCGCATCCGCAGCACTGTCCGCAGATGGAGACGGAGCCGCAAGCGGGCGCGCAGCCGCTGAAGCACGAGGAGCCGAGCACGGGCACGGAGCCGGTCACGCAGGTGGAGCCGCACGCGTCGATGGTGCCGGCCGCGCTCACCACCCCGCAGCCCTGCCCGCCGTACGAGCCGCAGCTGGAGCCGCTCTTACCGCAGCACTGGCTCAGCACGGACTAGAAAAAATAAAAATGTTAAAAATCTAACACATAATCCAGGTATTGTTTTACTTGATCAATTCGCCTTACTTCAATGACAATTTTCAAAACAAACAAAGACCAAACTTAGTTTGTAAAATAACTCAGTATTCTATTAATCCATAAAAGAAAATAAAACGGGCCAAGTGCGTGTCGGACCACGCATAATGGAGGGTTCCGTATAGAAAGTAGTTTTTTGGAGATTGGCTAAACCGATAATGTTCAAAAAATTTTTACGGAAAGTAAATGTTAAGAAGTACCTACTTAATTTGTTTCATACTTTTTGGACTTACGGTTCAAAAGTTATAGAGAGGGCACAATATTTTAGATTTTCGAAACGATTATTTCTGAAAATATTGGCTGAGTAAAAAAAAATATAAAAAACCTCAAAGCTATTTTAAAGCCCTATCGATTGATTGAATTACATTTACAATTAAGTTTTTTTTTTCAGCAAATTAGCTACAAAACTAAATAGCGGGCACATAAAACACACCTCATCAAAAAAAATTTAATCATAAGTATATACATGGTTTCCGAGTAAAATGGCAGTGATATACGGACGGATGGACATGACGAAACTATACTAGCTAAGGGTTCCGATTTTGCCATTTTGGCTAAGAATTCCCAAAAATAAGAGTAGGGCAGATGCCCCGGTTGGCCAGTGTGCTGGTTTTGGCCATTATATTTATTTAGTTAATCTTTATTGCACAAAAATAAAACTTATCGTACAAAAGGCGAACTTAATGCCATGAGGCATTCTCTACCAGTCAACCTTAGGGCCAAGCAGAAGTATTTACAACTTTATTAAGATATAGACTAATTTAGAGGTTTATGGTTTGTAGTTAATATAAGAGTAAATTATGGCAGCACAGATGGCACTGTTATCTGTTATGTACCAGTTGTCATTCAGTTGTTAAAAGCCATGGAAAAAAGTGGCCAAAACTGGCTCCTGAGCCCCGTTTTTTCATTTCATTAAAGAAAAAACCGGCCAAGTGCGAGTCGGACTCGCGCACCGAGGGTTCCGTACAAACCTGTAGGTATATAAGTAAAAGTTGACGTAGAAGTTTGATTTTGCTACAGCTGAAAGGTATTATAGACCTGAGTATTTCATATGAATTTCAATTTAATACCTCTACGCGTTTACGAGGAAAAAGGTAGTAAGTTTAAAATTTAAAAAAATATGTTTTGTATGATTTTACTAAAAATGTCTACTTTTCGTAATTTTTCCTTTGTCTGTGCTATATGACATTTCTTCGTGCCAAGTTTCAAGTTTCTGAGTTTACGGGAAGTACCCTTTAGGTTTTGAGTTCCTTGCAAGTACTCAGTTTCAAAATATGCAACTTAAATTACTATTTCTTTTGATTGCGTTGACATAAAAGTTTGGTTTTGCTACATCTGAAAGGACCTATAGAATGAGTATTTGACATGAATTTCAATTTATTACCTCCACACGTTTACGAGGAAAAAGGTAGTAAGTTTAAAATTTAAAAAAATATTTTTTTGTATGATTTTACTAAAAATTTCTACTTTTTGTAATTTTTCCGTTGTTTATGCTATATGACGTTGTTTCGTGCCAAATTTCAAGTTTCTGAGTTCACGGGAAGTACCCCGTAGGTTTTGCGAGTGCCGAAAAACTCTAATATTTGCAGCATAAACGACGGTATCTTTTGATTGCGTTGGCTTTTAAGTTTGAGTTTTTCACAGCTCCAAGGGACAATAGACCTGAGTATTTGATATAAATTTCAGCTTGATACCTCCACGCGTTCCTGAGAAAAATGGTCTTGACAGACAGACAGACAGACAGACAGACGGACAACAAAGTGATCCTATAAGGGTTCCGTTTTTTCCTTTCGAGGTACGGAACCCTAAAAAATCTAATATCAGAATGTTAACAGCAGAGATTCATGGAAGTAAAGTAATATATTTTTAATGATTCCGTTTATAAATAGTGTCATCATTCCTTATTGACACAAAATGATGGACGTCTGAATGGACAAATTTTCCTTAGAGTGGCCAAAATAGGGGCACCTGCCCTATGTTCCCTTTTAAAAAAACAGCCGGCAAAAGTGAAATCTTGAATATTAACGTTGTGTATTTTTGATATTTTGGAATGGTTACGGAACAACTTTGCACGAATTGCGATAATTATCAGTATAAAAGTACTATAATTCATGTGGTAAAATACAATATTCATTTATTGCCTATCGTACACAAACATGACAATTTATATTAAATTAAAAATTTAACACTTCAAAACTATTAAAATTATTTATTCAATCAGGTCACGTGTCCTCTTACGAATTTTTAATCTGACGAATCTGTCGGTCACGTGACCTGTCGCGAGTTTAACATTTTTTTCCCATCACAAAAAGTGCACAGCGCCGCTAAAGAAGTTTTCACATCAATAAATAATTATGACTATTACCTGAATCAGACAGATCTGCAGGCAGAGAACGAACACGGTGTAGCGAGACATGGTTCTGTTCCTTAGTTTTCAAAGTTGCTTGAAACTGTAATTAATTTTAAACCCGGTGAAGCTTTTATATTAAAACGGCTTCAATGGAATGTTAAAAACATTGATAAATATCGAGCACACGTGTTCGAGTTTTACCAAAATTCAGTTTATATCTATTGTTTTTAATTAAAACAATAAGTTTTGATAATGGCACCAACGTGCCTAATCAAAAAATTGGTAAAATTAAATTGTCGCTTTTAATTGGTCTATTGTATTCAATCAAGGGAATTTTCATGTACAGATAAAAATCCATTTAAAAGCTAGGTTTGTGGAGCAGACAATCATTCTAGTGAGAACTTACACTAAGAACAAATCAAAATGGCATTCAAAGTTGTGATCTTCTGCGCTTTTGCCCTCCTTGTCCAGGTAACTTAATAATCCTTATTCGTTTTAAACAATTTAGTATGTATAGAATTTTAAATTTACTTATGTTTTAATCCTCCCTCCCTCTTCTCTGGGTTGGAAGGTCAGATGGCAGTCGCTTTCGTAAAAACTAGTGCCTATGCCAATTCCTGGGATAAGGTTACCAAGCGGACCCCAGAATTAATAGAGCAAAAAGCTGGGATAAACGCTAAGGGGGAAAAGAGAAGATATTTTAATTGAAACGAAGTGATTCCATAAGTGTTTCGTAAACCAAGTATTGGTACGAAACACAAAAAAGAGAGTACCTTGTAGCTGATTGACAGATGACTGAATGTATGAGCTGGAGTGAAGATGAAAGTAATAACTGAAAGGGTGAAACGTGAGAGGGAGAGATTGGTTTGAAAGATGGTCGAAGCAATGGAATACGTTTCTCAACCTTTTTATTATTGTTTTGCAGACCATCTCTGGGCAGAAATGCTCCAGCTGCTGCCAATCCATCTCCGTCCCCAGCAGCGGTGGCGACTTTCCCGTCACCAGCGTCGGCCCCATCTCCCCCTCCGGCATCGCCGCCTCCTCCGACCTTAGCCTGAGTGGGGACTTGAAGGTCAACGGGGAACTGCCGTGGCTGAGCGCCGTGGAGTTCTCGGGCAAGTACGACACCAGCGGGTCCGGCTGCGTCGACTACAGCTGCGGCTGCTGCGACAGCGTGGCCATCACCAGCATCCAGGGTGGCTCTGGCTGCTGCGGTGGTAAATGAACACCTTAAAT
The DNA here is from genome assembly GCA_947086415.1 of Pammene aurita. NCBI lineage: Eukaryota > Metazoa > Arthropoda > Insecta > Lepidoptera > Tortricidae > Pammene > Pammene aurita. Next base: position 8,122,966 of record OX352312.1, read on the forward strand.
AACTTTATACAGTTATTTTTCGGCTGATTATTTTCAAATACTAAATATTTAATTCTGATCTAATAAAAGCATTTATCCGAAAAATATTGTTTTGTTATTCTACGTTGGCATTCTATAAACATAGGCGCTCTTGTAGTCTCCCTCTATATTTCTAATATGCCTTTTGATGTTCATTAATCGAGGCACGCTAAAAGGAATATTGGTTTTCGTATGTACATTATATTTCGACGCTTCATTCTTTAGATATAATAATTAACCACGTAGTTTCTTTAACTTGCTCGGCAACGTCACACAATATTCAGAGGAAAATAACGATTTTTATTTTTAAAAGTATGTGTATTGACTTCCCCAGTCCAAAACCTAGCGAGTTCCAACCGCCATGTTCTATCATCTTTCCTTTTTCGTGCGTGGCAAAGAGCAGACGTTCATAAAAAAGCCGAAGCCTAAGCGTAGGAAGTCTGAAAAAATCGACCGTTACAAAAGAAAACATCAATATTTATAAGTTAAAAGTGACGCTAAAAAGAAACGTAGACTACGACATGTGAGATCTTCAAAAAGAGAGTCGGATGCAAATGAGCAAGGTAAGACTCAAATACTTATACATTATAGAGCTCCTGTTACCCTTTTTTCAGCACAAAGTACACATTAGTAGTTTATGTAACTGTTACGTAATAAGGGTCCTTAAAATACGAGTGTTGTTTTATCTACACACATATTATAAATCCTAAATAAAGTGTTCGTAAACCATTAGAATGACCGCCATTGCACCGCCATGACCAACTCGATTGTGCCGGCGGTCGGGCGGGCGCGTGCCGGTGGTCGGAGAGGAGAGCAGATTTTCATAACGTTATCGTAGGTAATGAATTTTCATATGTTTTTACCACACTGTCACAGGTAATACACTGATGTTACGTTACTGGTTGCAATAATGGTAGTAATTAAATGCGGTTTCCGAACGTGGAATGGAGGATTTATGAAATTGGTGTAGATAAAAAGATTTACGTCACACCTGGCCATAATGTGAGTTTTATCGCACGCTACGCGTACGGTAAAACCCGCACTATGGCCAAGTGGAGACGTAGAATTGTGTACTCACCACGGGCAGAAAAAAAGAAAGCCCTCGCCTGCGGCTCGGGTTACAAATACCTACGATTTCGGGCTTTCTTCCTTTTACAGTCCTTGGTAAGTAATGTACTATTATGTAACGGTTTAAAGCAGCTGAGAATACACAAGAGGGCTAATTGTAAATCATTTTCACCCTGCTCCTTCATTACTTTGATATGTTGTTGCTCAATTTGCGCATGAAATTTTTTGTGATTAGTGGTAATAAGTAGTATATGTATACTATTTGACAATAAGTTCTACCATACCGTTGACTGTATGGTGGTACGGTCGAGTATGGTGAATAGAAGTGAAAGTTAAATTCGGAAAGTAAGTAAAACTTAGATTTTTCCGTCCCTGTGAATGAAATTCAAACGGGAAAGAGAACTTATTGTCAAATAGTACTACTACTACTATTTGACAATAATGGACATATATAAATAAGAATGTGCATACTTATAAAAATGAAAACGCGCCCTCAAAATTATAACTTTTATTTTAATTAATTATTATTGAATGGCTTCGTTTTAATAATTTATTCATTAATTCGACTAAAACGAAAATTATTCATTTTCGTCAACGAAATAGCTCTCCCAATAAATTGCGCACAGTGCACACCTAAGGTTTCAAGTTGAAGCAGTGAGATCAACACAATTTTTAGGCATATTGTTATATGAACAATCGACCTGGAAACTACATACTGAAGGTGTCTGTCGGAAACTCTACTCATTTTCCTACTATGTGATAATAGAGAATAAAGAGAGATATTTAATAGAGAAGCTATTATGACAGCCTATCATGGTTATGTTATGTCAACCCCAAGGTACGGAATTATATTCTGGGGAAACTCTACAAACAGAGGGTTAGTGTTTAAGAAACATATAGCCAGGGGGGTTTCACTACGAGTTTAGGTACATTTGGCCGGCGCGCCTCCCGGGGAGTCGTATAGCAGTGGGCTGCCGCTCGGCTCGCACGATAGTCGTGTCACGTGGCGCTCGCGCAAAATTTAAAATACACAATGGGTTCGAAACCTATTTCGATCTAATCCGTATAAAATATGTATTTACGGATGTCTGAATAAACGGAAGAACAGGGAAGCAGAAATAACATTTTTAAATTCCGGACGATATTGAAAGGTCCCAAAGTCCTTACTTAGTAATAGTTAAAATAAACATCCTTAATTTATTGAATATCGGTTGCCCAGAAATAATATTAGGAACTGACCGACATATTTTCAAAGGAATACGGCTGTGGCATACCTACTTCCGTGAGAATCAGACATAATCCCTATAAAAAAATCTATCTCCGGATAAAAATTTCGTGTTTACATAATCAACGTTTGTAATTCCTACATATTTATCTAACAATAATAAATCAGTAGGTATAGGTACAAAAACTTGTCAAGTGCTAACCCCGTGCCGATGCTCACAGCTCGGTCATAAAACTGCGGCGCGCAAAGAAGATTCACGGTTCGTGCGCGGTTATAAGTTTCAATTTTGCTTGCAGGCGGCGAGTATAGGTATAATTTTATACCTAAATCTGACTTTTGTTAAGGAGTGAATTTTCTGTACGGTAGTACTATTAGTTATTCTGTGATATAGCTCTAATGCAAAGGTTAGTGTTTGCATTAGAGCAATATGTGGCTTAAGATGGTTGGATAGCTGCGCCACACATTTGGTGTGTCTATCAATTAATGCAATTTTGTTAAATCGTCTATCATCCGGACCGTAGTACAGCTTTTTCGAATATAATCGTAATATTTTATCATTTGTCTAGACTATACACTGTGGGCTGGAATAACCCGACAGATCTTAACCACGAATTTCTAAGACCAAAAGAAGGAAAAAATATAATGTGAGTTTAGGTCAATTTCGACAATTTTTCGTTTTTTGAATGTTTATTGCACATGAAAAGCAAATGTTATTAATAAAATTATCGCCTAAAACAAATTGGTACATTTTTTTTTTGTACAAATTTAGTTTCTGCAAAGGTTTCCTTGTCACTTTGATATCTGTCAATAAGGACGAGTAAACTATGTCCAATAGTGGCAACAACGCCATTAGAAAGGCGTTTTGTGATAGGATGAGTTATAATAAAAAGTGTATTTTTTTAAAATTGGTATTAACTCTGAAACTAGGCGTATTCCGGAAAAGATTATAGGACATTTTAGTATGTAAATATGATCAGGAATACACTGTTAAAATCTGTCTAGTCATATGGGCCCACGGTATATAGATGATGCCTCTATACGGATTAAATAATATATATAAACAAAAAAACTACGAGGCGCTTAATAACGTGGTCTACAAGATATTATTTAACTACCTACGTTCGTATATTAATTGCAATGAACAGTAGTACAAAAATGGACCTTGGTCGGGATCATGCGTGTGATCTTTTTGACAGCAGTTAGCTGTAATTCGTCATATTAATTCACCCACAGCGATCATGTGGGATATATGATGGCTATTATATGTATGTGTATAAAAAGCTGAATAACACAATTAAAGTAGAACCCACAAAAATGCATCATTGCAGCTTACAGTTCCATTTATAGCTAAAAGCTGTATAGTACAGAACTGTTAACCTGTATTAATGCTTGCAACAATACAATATACCTTCTGTGATGCATAATAGCGTTATTATACACTATACAGGCGGGTGCATAAATTGCCTACATTTGGGGTTTAATCTAATAACTCTTCATAAATGCTAAAGTTACCGATTTGTACCATTTGTGATATCCTGTAATGCAGTTTCGTGCTACTTGGGTAACTACTCAACTGGTAACTACCAAATTGTACCTTACGCCGCTTAACAAAGTCCTGTCGATAAATATTCTGAGAATACGAGAATCAAAACAAAATTTATACTGATCAAGCGTTTATTATATATTTTATCATGAATACATAGGATGATTCGGTGGATCGTAGCATGATTATTTATTTTCCGCCGCATCCGCAGCACTGTCCGCAGATGGAGACGGAGCCGCAGGCGGGCGCGCAGCCGCTGAAGCACGAGGAGCCGAGCACGGGCACGGAGCCGGTCACGCAGGTGGAGCCGCACGCGTCGATGGTGCCGGCCGCGCTCACCACCCCGCAGCCCTGCCCGCCGTACGAGCCGCAGTCGCTGGAGCTGGAGCCGCTCTTACCGCAGCACTGACTCAGTACGGACTAAACAAATAATATAATTATTAAAAATCTAACATATAAATCACATAATCCAGGAATTGTTTCCAAACTCACCTGTCATCTATGACAATTTTCGGTTGGCTAATCTCAAATCAATCAACCTACCAAAGCACCAAAGTATATTGGGGTCTACTTATAAAAATTAAAAATTAAAAAACAACCCCGACGCAAAAAATAAACTCTAAAAACTAAGAAATAATATTTTAAACCTATTATATTTAATTGTTATCGTCACATCCATACTAATATTATAAATGGGAAAGTGTGTGTGTTTGTTTGTTTGTCCGTCTTTCACGGCAAAACGGGGCGACGAATTGACGTGATTTTTTAAGTGGAGATAGTTGAAGGGATGGAGAGTGACATAGGCTACTTTTTGTCTCTTTCTAACCCTCCACTTCCCTAAAATGGGGGGTGGAAGTTTGTATGGAGCATTACGGGGGGCAAAGGGGAACCGTGTTACCCCGCATTTAACGCGAGCGAAGCCGCGGGCAAAAGCTAGTATATTATGTAAGTTCAAATATTTTGATTTTACAAGCGTCGTCGCGTCGGGGGACCGCTAAGTGAGAAAAACAGGTGTAGTATTTTTCCAACAACAGCGGTCCCCCGACGCGACGACGCTTGGAAAATCAAAATATTTGAACTTACGTAATATATGTGGCGATAATAATTATAATAGGTTTAAAATATTATTTGTTAGCTTTCAGAGTAAATTTTTTGTGTCAGGGGTTTTTTAAAATTTTAATTTTACTTTTATTTTGTCATTTTTAAAGTAGGTATTACCTACATCTTGAGAGACAGAGTTGACCTTTCCATATTTTTAACTGTCAATATGATTGAAGTAACACGGTACCAAATTTCGAATCGTACATAAGGAAGTTAGTCAAATCCCCTCATCAACTAGAAAAGAGCTGATGATCTTCAAACGGCTGAACAAATTTTCATAAAACATAGCTATGAACACTCGGGATAAAATTATCTATGACACAAAAAACTAAACGAAAATCGGTTCATCCGTTTAGGAGCTACGATACCAGAGACAGATACACAGACAGACACGTTAAACTTATAACACCCCCCTCTTTTTGCGTCGGGTGTTAAAAACCTAATGAACTAGAAATAAGTATTATGTCATAAAATAAAAAAACCGGCCAAGAGCGTGTCGGGCCACGCTCACTGTAGGGTTCCGTAGTTTTCCGTCCGTCACAGTAAGTGTCCCCACTTAAGAGTTAAAATAACACCGCCATGTAGGATATGATATGAGCGTTCCACGTACAGCGACATCTATCGGCAAATTAAGTAAACTAGCGCGCGAGCATAAAGTATGGAAGATGATTTTTATGGGATAATTCTTTATTGCGTGAACCGATTTACACCGTTTTTACTTTATTTGAAAGCACGTCATTTCATTGTAATTTTGTAGAAATTACAGGTACAATAAACACCTGCTTATACGGTTAAATTACAAACTTAGTTCAGAAATTATTTTGTATTTTCTTTTCAAAAACTATTCATCCTATCAAGTTCAAAATAATTTTCCTAGAAAGTTTTTATAAAGTTCTACTTTTGAGATTTTTTTCATATTTTTAAAACTTACGGTTCAAAAGTTAGAGGGGGGGGGGACGCATATTTTTTTACTTCTGGAGCGATTATTTCCGAAAATATTTACATTATCGAAAAATGATTTTAGGAAACCCCTATTCATTTTTAAATACCTATCCAATAATATATCACACGTTAGGGTTGAAATGAAAAAAAAAATCACTCCCCACTTTACGTATAGGGGAGGTACCCTAATAAAAAAAAATCCACTTTTTATTTTACCACTTTGTCGGCGTGATTGATATACATATTAGTACCAAATTTCAGCTTTCTAGTGCTAACGGTCACTGAGATTATCCGCGGACGGACGGACGGACGGACGGGCATACATGGCGAAACTATAAGGGTTCCTAGTTGACTACGGAACCCTAAAAAGGAGTATTTTCCGTTTAATATACTTATGATGAATAATAATATACGATTTCAAGCTCACGTCATGGTCGTTAACATTATAACTCTTATTTGTAACGGGGTATTTACCATGTATATTGGAGTTTTTGTTACTCCGTGATGGCGGCGCGTGTAAGTGTGCCGAAACATCGGGTGCTCAAAAACTCCAATATACTTACCTACATGGTAAATATCCCCTTACAAATAATAGTTATGTATTATACTTCAGGTTTATATTTTGGTTTATTATTATTACGGGTTGTTAACAATAAATTATATTGTAAACATACTTACGGTATGTTTATTTGTTTTGAACGTGGCTAGCAAAGTGTATGTAAATAATAATAATTATTATGATATTTACCTGGATCAGGCAGAGCTGCAGACAAAGTACGAACACGGTGAAGGGAGACATGGTTCTGTTCCTTAGTTTTCAAAGTTACTTGAAACTATAGTTGATTATGTAGCTGGTCAAGCTTTTATATTAAAATAATTTCAATGGAATGTTAAAAATATTGATAAATCTCGAGCACACGTGTTCGAGTTTTACCAAAATCCAGTTTTATCTATTATGTTTTTAATTAAAACAATAAGTCTTGATAATGGCACCAACGTGCCTAATCAAAACATTGGTAAAATTAAATTGTCGCTTTTAATTGGTCTATTGTGTTCAATCAAAGGAATTTTCAAGTACAGATAAAAAGCCATTTAAAAGCTAGGTTTGTGGAGAAGAAAATCATTCTAGTGAGAACTTACACTAAAAACAAGTCAAAATGGCATTCAAAGTTGTGATCTTCTGCGCTTTTGCCCTTCTTGTCCAGGTAACTTAAAATGCTTATAATTTGTTTGTTTGTAAACAATTTAGTATGTCTAGTATTTTAAATTTGTTTCTGTTTTAATCTGGGTTGATATGATTTCTTTCATATGTTAAATATTATAAGGACTAACTATATATTGCCACTGTTCTCATTCTCATGTGAGTTACACTTAGCTATAATTATTGGCTCATACTTAATCAATCATTTATTTTCTCCCTGCCCCCTATTGTTATTTAGGGTTACTGTCTACTGCAATATATGTTATGTATTTGTGTTGCAGTCTATCGCTGGTCAGAAGTGCTCCAGCTGTTGCACTCCTATCGCCCTCCCCAGCAGTGGCGGCAGCTTCCCCGTCACCAGCGTTGGCCCCATCTCCCCCTCCGGTATCGCCGCCTCCTCCGACCTCAGCCTGAGTGGGGACTTGAAGGTCAACGGGGAACTGCCGTGGCTGAGCGCCGTGGAGTTCTCGGGCAAGTACGACACCAGCGGGTCCGGCTGCGTCGACTACAGCTGCGGCTGCTGCGACAGCGTGGCCATCACCAGCATCCAGGGTAACTCTGGCTGCTGCGGTCGTAAATGAACTTCGAAATAACTTATAACTGTTATTTTTGGTCTGATTATTTTCAAATAAGTACTAAATATTAAATCTATGCAAAGATGATCTAATAAAAGCATTTATCTGAAAAATATTGTTTTATATCCTAAGTTGACGTTCTATAAGAGTTTCTGTAGTCTACCTTTATTTTTAAAATGCCTTGTACTGTTTTATTTAATTGAGACACGCAAAAAGTACCCACTGTACATTATAAAACTGTTATTTAATCAAACAACTATACCACTATTATTTTTGTATCAGGTGACCTAGTTTTTAGGGTTCCGTAGTCAACGAGGAAACTTTTTAGTTTCGCAATGTCCTTCTGTGTGCCTCTCTGTCTGTCTGTCCGTCCGCGGCTTAGGGTATATATAATACGAGGGAATTATATTGGTCACTTATTCGATTGATTGAAATTACAATCAAAATATGTGTATTTCTATGTTTTTGTCGTCCATAAACAAACTCATGCAAAAAGTCACTAACGGGTAGAAATTTTCTTTCAAGACTTTCAATCTGAAGGTCTCGGTGCAAACCCCGGCTCGTACCACTGAGATTTTCGGAACTTATCTACAGAATATCATTTGATATTTACCAGTTGCTTTTCGGTGAAGGAAAACATTGTGAGGAGAACTAGTTTCCCCTCTGGGTTGGAAGGTCAGATGGCAGACGCTTTCGTAAAATCTAGTGCCTTAGCCAATTCCTGGGATTAGGATGCCGAGCGGATCCATAGATCCGTGAACTCCGGGAAAAACTCTAGGAAGATGATGACCTAGTCGAAGTCGACAAAAACATTTCATAATTTTTATCTTTTCTACTATTTCTGCCAATAAGATGACAATGTATTCAGCGTGTGGCACTTCGTTCGATATCTTTCGCACCTTAAGCATACGAGTATATAAATATTATAAATACGTAAGAAACTTACTTATGTATTCTTCTATGCCTGAAGAGATGCAGATCAAAGTTTGAATATTTTAATGACTATTCCATACATGCTGTCAATGGACATGAATTATGCAAAGCGTGTCCATTTTCCGAACAACATTCAAGAAAAATGATAACGGATTACCTTTTATAGAAATTTTTAAACGACGTGACTCGTTTTCATCGCCATTGAGTGTAAAAGAAATAAATTCAAATACATAGTGTAGACACTGACTCAGCAATGGCCTCATTTAAAACTACTGTTGTGTCTAATATATTTAATTACAACAGCAAATTGTTATTATATGGGTGGGGACGTATTCAGATACATAGATAGATATAAATTTATTCAATAAAGCACACACTACAGAACATAAAAAACAGAGGTTGAAAAATGCATACCTTAAGGTAAACACTAGTCGAGTATAGGTAACTACAGAAGTTCATTAAGAAGAAAGTGAAGTGTGGCAGAAGTTGTCTCGAAAAAAAAAGTATTAAAAAACATGTTTGATTGATCTGAATGTTGATATCACATAATATAGCATTTTTTGTTTGAGTTCACAGAGAAATAACAATAAAATTAATTATTTATAAGTATAGAATTTTTTCCCGTGTTGATTTGTAGTACAGTTTCGCCACTTTTTTGTGTTCTATGATAGAGTTTTATGGTTCTATGTGAAATTTTATGTAGCATTCACTATACATACATTTCGGTTAATGTTACGTTTATGTAATATAAAAAACCCTTAAATCCGTCCCCACTCGTATTAAAAAAACACGTGTATGTATGTATGTATGTATCACTTTATTACACATAAATAAGTAGGTATAACATAAAAACAACAGTAGCATATATAAAAGATATGTACAAAGGCGAGCTTATCCCTGATAGGGATCTCACGTGCATGACGTATATTAACTATTACACAAAGTAGGCCAACGGGGATGCATGTCATAGTTTTATGCGGTGATTACTTTTTTGGGTAAATATACCTACTTATTAAGCGTGAAATTTACTTAAAGCACTTAGTCGAATCTTATAGTACAGTCAGTTTACGGGCGGCTAGTATGGCGAATTGGAAATAATTAATTTTTAGTGTAACGGACGTATCATGATAGTAGTATTTACGCAATAAAACCTACAAAATATCCCACTTACTATTATTTGGGTCTAACGAATTAGGATATATGTATATCGGCTGCGTCGTACATTTTGTAAATCATGTGATTTTACATAGACACGGTTCCTTGCTTTTCGCTTTCAACAGAAAGAAGACTTAAATATCGTCATGTTTACAAATAAAAATAATAGATATTATTGTAAATATTTTTTTTTTACCTATGTATTTAACTACTTCCGGATGAAAAAATTGTAGGATTTTTGCATAAATTATCTATAAATCGCCCATAAGAATCAAAACAATCAGGCTATTATAAATTAATGTTTGATGCAACCGTATCTTTACTGGGCAATTTAAAGATTTTTCTGAGGCCTACCTGATGCCACTACTAACTATTCTGGCGAGGTGTAGGCTAGCCTCGGTAGATCTTGTTTCTTTCTGTATGACCTGGCCATCGCACGGCGAAAAATACGTATAGCACAAGCCTATCAATGTGTACATAGTATATAATGTAATATTATTAGATGATTTATTTGTCCAGTGCGATTGTCAATATGAGTGATCAGTGATTAAGGAATTATACTTGCAATAATTCTTAAAGCATATGTTGAAATTCAATGATATTGGGAGTATTATCTTCCTTGTGTTATAGCCTCTTGGTCACAGAAATTTCAGCTTTCTAGCTTTATCGACAACAGAATTAGAGGGGGGTCGAAAATGGCCTGAATGGCTTCGGGAAAACGATGATATGGTATGGTATGGTACGGCCGTGCCTTTGTTGTTTGTTTTGTTCGAATTGGCGGGGGCACTGCGGTGCCCCCAGATCATTACCACAGTTGGAACTTGTCGAAGACATAGGTATACCTAGTTGATAAGCAAGGTATTTTTTTCATAAACTCTTGTTAGTAAGGTAAAACTGAAGTTTTTAGGCTCATTGCAAGTAATTGACGTGATACGCGTGAATTATATGATGACTAATTTTATTTATCAACTGTGACCCTGTCACCTTTTTATCAACTGCTTCGTTAATTCAAGTCACTTATTCGCAGAAGTTTAAACAGTTCACAAAATATCGTCGTCTAGTGACCACACAACAATATGGAGCTGTTCATGCTTGCAGCCTCCTGCAAGTCTCCTGCTTGCAGCGTCGGGCTCCGCTTCATCGCTCGGGGACAAACGTTCGAGATTTGGAATCACCACATCATGTGTCAGTAACTATGCATTCAAGTATTCCTTTTATACCAACGCAAAGTTAGCTATAAGCTAAGTCCCCACTGAAAATCAGCGCCGCGGCTTGCCGTGGCATTACGCGGGGCCCTTTTAGTCGGCCGTTTTTATAAAATTCCATGTACAATTTAACTGGTGTGACGTAAATAAATGTATTTACTTTCTTTCTTTTTTTTCAAAGTATAACAAATGGATTGTCTTACTTGCGTTAGTAGTGCAAACATGAGATAATAAGTTTCACTCACATAGGTAATATGTATATTCCTTATATTCAGAGCAATGACGCGTAGTTTCAGTGACCGCGAGGCAACCGGATGGCTCGCGGTATTTAAGCTCCTGAAGTGATGAGGAACCGCCCTTGTGCAACCCGAACTGACCCAACTTGGACTGGAGCGGAAATAGAGGGCGGGATGAAATTTCATAGGAGGGGGTGGCATTTGGGCATATCGTTTTCCATATCATACAAAACTCATAAAACAAATGCCATCCGATTTGCGTTTTTCCTAAGTTCTCTTCCACCGATAGAAAAATTCACCTTGTGTTCGACTTCCAACTCTGATGGTTCGATAACTGCCCGGCCTGGGCGGATCACAATTTGTTTCCGGTGTCTGTATGTGATGACGAACAAGCATGCTAATTTTCAAGCGGTTGCCTGACAATTATTATTTTTATTTTTTTCTTCGCTCTCGTACAGGGAACCAGTGCAACAGGGAGGGATGGCATTAAAATTTTGTTATATAACCAGGGTACATTCTTTCAGGCAACCGCTGTTTCAATCGGTTGCCTTGCGATAAAAAAAATATGCATCCCCCCTCTATTTCCGCTCCAGTCCAAGTTGGGTCAGTTCGGGTTGCACAGGGCGGTTCCTCATCACTTCAGGAGCTTAAATACCGCGAGGCATCCGGTTGCCTCGCGGTCATTGAAACTACGCGTCATTGCTTTAACTATTAGTAGTATTAAGGTCGGCTTAAACTATTGTCAAGTGCTGTGAAAGCCTCTGGATCGATTTCCGACGAAGGACAGTGGCGTCTAGAGTTAGTTAACGACTTTGCGTAAGAATTTGGCCAATCGCGTAGTGTGTGGCAAAACCGTCTAACATCTCGACTTTACCTTTTTTTTTTCAAACTAAGTGGGTCACATAACTCCGCGACAGCGACTTGATGAAAATATGTAGTGGGCTTCGCCTGAAAATGAACAGTTCGCACTGTATGGTTTATTTGAATTGAATTAAAATTAGAGTACAAAGCGAAAGATTTTTTTAAAACCTATGTTTAACTCGGAACACTCCTAGTGCCGCATACATAAACAATACATTAAACTTATCTCCAACACAATTCCAATACACAACAAATAATCAACGAATATTGAAGTTGTTTTGGAGTTACATCGCAATTATTTTCAAGCATATTCTGATATTTCTGATTCAGACGTTTAGGCGCTAGCTGTATTGCGTAGTTAATGCATTGGAGTTGAATCAGTTGTGTTGAAGTTGGATCGTGTCTTAACGTGTTTTAATGTTATAATACAGCCTCTACATAGTTTCTTTTCCGTTAGAGTCTGTCCGGAAATAAGTGACGTAGAATATATGAGATAAACCACGACATTCTCTTTCCGGACAAACAAATTCTAAAAGTAAATACGGATGTTCTACATGGCACTTTTAATGCTGACTTAATGCATTTCTAACATCAATATTGGTTTCCAGGTGATGCTTATATCAGGACTGCTAGCAAGTAGTGGTGCATCAGCACTACCCAGCTGCCCAACCGGCTGCAGCTGCAACGATGACACCTTAGTAGTTATCTGCGATCTGAGTGACCTGGACTTTCTACCCGTTACAATCAACCCAGGAATCAAACGCCTTATCATTCGCCACGTCACGCCACGCCAACATAATGACCATCGATAGCTCAATTCAGTTCTACCCAAGTCTGGAACACCTTGATCTGTCACAGAACCGTCTCACCAGAATTCCAGACAAAAGTTTCATCGCTAAAACTAAACTAGAACAACTTTACTTATCATCCAACAAGACATCTTCTGTAAATGCTGCTACATTTAGAGGCTTAAACGCACTTACGAATCTGAATTTAAAACAGAATTTAATTGAAGAATTGGACAATGGAATTTTCATAAACATGTCAAGATTAGAAGAACTTAATTTAGACCAGAATAGGATATCAAGGATCGATCTGAACGCTTTTACTGGACTTACATCGCTAAGAATTTTAAATTTGGCTGATAATCAGCTGACCTCTGTACCCTACGCCTTCCTTTAATCCACTGGGCAGTTTGACTGAACTTTATTTAGGTCTCAACGCCTTTTCAATTCTGCCTGATAATACCTTCACTGGCCTAAATAATTTGAATATACTTGATCTAAACACAGCCCACATATTCAACATAAGTGAAAATGCATTTAAAAATCTTCAAGAATTGAAAAGTCTTAATCTTTTCGGGAATAGACTAAATCTAGCGCCGACGAAGCAAATAACTGGTCTTGCTAAATTGGAACAGTTGTATATAGGCCATAATGATTTTGAAGGTGAAGGTAACGAAGTATTTAAAGGCTTTAAGAACCTTAAGGTATTTTATAATGCTCCTTAATATCTGTATTTTAGCTTCCCAGATATCATCATCATCATTATATCAGCTGAAAGAAGTCCACTGCTGAGCGAAGGCCTCCCCCAAAGAGTGCCACAATAGTATAGTCAAATTAAGGAAAAGTATGGAAGTAAGTCGTGTAGTCGTGGTTCTTTTTGGATTCGTTAGAGGGCGCAACTAGATTGTTTCCCCCGAGTTGCACCGTTTCTATTATGTACGGAAGACCGTTAAATTTTAGGTATAAACTATAAAGTGCCGTAACTTTGGAGTAAGTTAAAAGCTATTAGGTTCAAGCTTAGTAGTGTATAGAGAACACCTTGGTGCATAGTGTATCTTAATTAAAAAGATGTGCGATGTATGATACCCTAAAAAAATATTTTTTTTCGATTGCGACTCGAGGATAAGTCAGTCGGTTGGTGCGATTTCAAGTTAAGCTTTTTAAAGCATTATAAACATCCAGTTAACTTTGCACGCCTGGGCAAATTATGGAACATGTATTTTTAATTATTTTGTACATTGTGCTTCGGGGGAAATTAAGAGAGACGTGAAAATTTTAAAAACGGTACTTATCTAAAGACACTACATTTGCACGAAATAAAAAATAGATTTTTTTTACCGGAAGTTTGTCAAAAAGTAAATAGAATTAATCGCAACGAACTGCAAGCGAGGGTGGGTGCCAGCACGCGGCGCGGGGCGCGCGGCGGGGAGATCGCGCAGCGCGCAGCGATTGTTCTATTCTATGAATTTCGGCAGGCCCAGGAAGACGCAGACTACTTCATAGTAAACACTGCTTTTGATAAAGCCGCAACTTTAACTCACTTCTCTGTTGTTATTGTTGGTGAAGATATAGATCTGCTTGTCATAATGACGGACAGAATCAATACAACTCCAACCAAGATTGTACATTTTTTAAAGCCATCTAATAGTGCTGGAGCCCGCCTTACTGGAAATTTTATCAAAAAACTAACCAATTTTCTTCCATATAGCGTTGTAGAGCCCACCTCGGAGATCATAAAAACATTAGTCTTAAAGGTCTTAAATGGCCACAAGTATGTATGGCGTCAAGTTGAAAATACATTTTTTAGGCCTAAATTTATCAACGAGCCTACCGCTCCAAGTTTTGACACATGATTTAGCCCACATCAAATAATCTACATACCAATTTTAAGACCATTCTGGTAGGCGCATAAGATTTTAAGACCAGTAAAAGTTACAAATTTTTGGCCTAAATTTATCAACGAGCAACCGCTCCAAATGTTGACACTAGTTACAGGACCCATTCAACAATTTAAAGACCATTCTGGTGGGCGCATAAGATTTTAAGGCCATTTTAAGAAATAGTCGATTTCATAGAATAAATAACCATTAAGTATGCTTGCTATACGTTCAAAAAAATATTTAAATGATATTTAAGCGTCTTATGATTCAAAATAAGTATTTCGCAATAAGTCGAAAATAGGAGAAATTCGTCATAGCCGGAATTTAGTCACGGGGGTCTTAAATCACTAAAATTATTATTAATTTTAAACTCAATGGCACGAAACATGATTTCAATTGCTGGACGTAATGCCTATGTGCATTTCCTACCATTAGCTCTTAACCCTAAACTGACAAGCGCTAAGTTAGGTATTTAGTTTGTTAAGTGGGTCCTTCAACTAATGTGAAAATTTGGAGCAGTATTGATAAATTAAAGCCAAAATTTTTTAACTGGTCTTAAAACCTTATGCACCTACCGGAATTGTCTTAAAATGGGTATGTAGGTTATTTGAAGTGGGCTAAACCATGTGTTAAAATTTGGAACAGTAGGATACAAAATAAATTTACGTCATTTTTTCAGTCAGTTACAAAATGGGTATGTAGGTTATTTGGAGTAGGCTACACCGTTTGTCAAAATTTGGGACGGCAGAGTTTAAAATAATTTTCACGTCATTTTTTCAGTCAGTAATATTCTCAGTGCACCTAACTTGACGCTTATCAGTTTAGAGTTATGAGCAACTGGTAGAAAATGCCTATAGGTATTACGTCTGGCTTTTCAAATCAAATTTTGTACCATTAATTTTAAAATGAATAATAATTTTAGTGATTTAAGACCCCCGTGACTAAAGTACTGCTATGACGAATTTCTCAAATTTTTGACTTATTGCGGAATACTTTTACGGCATTTTTAATATGCAGTTGTGTTTGTGACAGCTAAATATATTTTTTAAAGAATTTAGTCATTTGCTATTTCTTAAAATGGTCTAAAAATCTTATGCGCCCACCAAAATGGTCTTAAAATTGGGATTTGGTTTGTTGAATGGGTCCTTTAAGTACTATCAAAATTTGGAGCGGTAGGCTCGTTGATAAATTGAGGCCAAAAAATTGCAACTTCAACTGGTCTTAAAATCTTATGCGTCCACCAGAATGGCCTTAAAATTGGTATGTAGGTTATTTGATGTGGGTTAAATCATGTGTCATAATTTGGAGCGGTAAGCTCGTTGATAAATTTAGATCAATAAATTGTATTTTGAACTTGACGCCATACATACTTGTGGCCATTTAAGACCTTTAAGACTAATGTTTTCATGATCTCCGAGGTGGGCTCTACAACGCTATATGGAAGAAAATTGGTTAGTTTTTTGATAAATTTCCAGTTAGGCGGGCTCCAGCACTATAAAGGTAAGCGTCCACTTGTCGGTATCGTACGCATCGGACGCATCGCACGCAACGGATCGTAGTATTCTTTGTATAGAAACTCATATAAGTGCGTCCACCTGTCCGCATCGTACGCATCGCATATCGGCAATGCCGACACCGTTGCTCCGAGAGGCAACTTTTGCGATGCGTGCTGATGACGTCATACGGAATGCCGATCAGTGGACGCACAACGACAAATTGTTCTACATCGCTTTCCTCCATTCTCACAGAGTCCACACGTGCGCTCACTACGAAAATCCGAATGAACTGGCTTCGTCAATCCGTAATCCGTATGCTATTACTCACCGTCGGTAATCCGTAGTATCCGTACGCTGCCAATACAGTGGACGCACTGTGAAAAATTTATCCGTTTGATGCGATGCGTCCGATGCGTGCGATGCGGGCCTGTGGACGCCTACCTTAAAGGTAATATCCAACAGAGAGTGTACAGCGGTGACTCGTTGGAAAATGGATGCGTTACCACTTCCACGTTTCACATGCAAGGGAAAGAACCTTAAACACACTGTTAAAAATCCTGATCTTCAAGAAGACTTAAAAGTTTTTAAGCAGCGCGATGTTAACATTGAAGAAATAAAAAAATTGGACAGAATTTTTTAGTCGCTTTATACGGTGGAAATAAAATATCACTGAATTCATTGAGATTCAAAATGTTTTCTAATTTTTTGCTTAAGACCAAAACGAACCTCGCGAGCCTGCCACCAACGGAAGCCGCTGCTAGCCTGCACATTCTGTTTGAATTTAACAAACATTGAGCGTACCGGTATTTAATTTGTTGACTGTCTGTCTGCATACTCAAACCCTACAATTTTTGCAGTACATGCCACTACTCGTGCCTCAAGAACCGTGTGTCGTCGGTGCGTCTACGCACGTTCCTTCTGTTGCCACTAATCACGCGCTTGTCGCTTGTGTATTTATTGCTCTACGTTTTTGGTACTTGATTACAAAACTGCATGTTCCGTATCAAAATGCCAATTTTTTATGGGGTGCGAATGTAAACAAAATCAAATGAATATGATTGCGTCAATTTACAATAGTATTAAAATTTCCCCCGAAGTACAATGACAGTAAAACATGAAAAATTACTTTCCGGGTGTCGCACCCTGGTGCGAATTTGATATTAGATTTAGATATTTTTTATAATTATTTACTCAATTTGCACCGAGTACATTACTTTCGCCAGACCAGCAATGGCCAAAATATATATTTTTTATGTTGTTTTTTTTTACCTGTTCCGTAGCTTAAATTAACATAAATAACACGTGCGAATTTAGATATAAGTGTTTTAAAACGTACGCCAATTTACACAGAGTACACCTTTTTCTCTGCTTAGTTATAACCACTACATTGTTTTCAGCCGATTTCACCCCTTTCCGGGGGGGTGAATTTAGTCACGGTTGTATAAAGTTCGATTTTTAGCCCATACAAAACAATCCGTAGTGATTTTATTAGTCCTTAGAATTAGTTCCTGACTTTAGTGAAATTTGACTTAGTTTGACCATACTACAATGAACCGGTCCTGCGCCACCCGTATCTAGCGGACTCCCGCGACCTTTACCAGCTCATCAGTCCACCTTATGGGGGGGTCTACCGACGCTGAGCCTTCCGGTTCGTGGTCGCCACTCGAGAACCTTTCCGCCCCAACAGCCATCTCCCATTCTCAGATGTATACCTACTAAAATAACTGTTACAAATTTCCAAGAGCGTTTGGTTTTTACCATTCTGGCTTGGAAACCTAAAAATCAAATGAATCGAAACTAGATTTTGTACCTCAATGCCACACAAACTGAAACACAAAATTAGAATCGAAAATGATTGCCAAGTAGCCAAGATGACAATCGTTTGCAAAAAACAAAATGAAACGCTACACGTTCACGCTGACTCTTCCATATTAGTGCAATAGAGAGACGGATAGCGTCTCGATTCGTTTTCTGCAAAGGATTGTCATCTTGGCTAAGCCCCATGGTAATAAAGGTGGCAAGGCGAGGCTTGCCGAGGCCCGACACTAGTTCAGAGTCAGAAAATACCTGTTTCCGCTGAGGTGTATATGTATATAGTGCTTTTTCTCAAATATGTAAAGAAATAAAAAAATATATAAGTCAAAAGTTCAAGTAGTTTATTCCGTTCAAGTGACACTAATACCTATGCAATAAAAAGATATCGTAAGCACATGGCTTCTTGTTTTATGAATGCTCACTGAAATAAGTTCAAAATATATTTTCCGAAGAGGTCTATTAAGACAAAGGCATTTTTGCTACCCTTCCAATTTATGAAAAGTACTCGTCTTTTGACTCCCTCAGGCGCCAAATGTACAATACCCAAAATGTACACCACACGCAAAATGTAACAAGCGGTAAAATGTACAATACGCTAAATGTTCTCAACGTAGGTATAATGTGCACAAGCGAAATGTACAAAAAGCAAATTGTACATACGCAAAACGTACATATCGGAAAATGTGCACTACTAGCAAAACGTACAAATGTGTGTATACTCAAAATGTGCAATATGCAAATAAACTTATACGCAAAATGTACAGTCGGTACACATTGGTCGCTTTTCTTCACTGTTTTGCAACACCTACGACTTAGTTTATTTAATGTAATTCTACTACCTAAAGGTTGTCTGGGAGAACTCGCTTTTTAGCGATAAGACCGCCTGTTGTTTACCTCTATTCTGACTTTATGCATTTTCTGTACTCGTTTTCTTTTTGAGGTGTTTAATAAAGAGTATTTGTATTGTATTGTATTGGTTGGTATGGTATAGACATTTCGAATTGTTGTCACGCTAGCTTTGTTTTCTGAACATCTAATAATGTTCTCAGGAAGTAATCTTACTGAGTCAAAACGAGACGCAGTCCCTTTAACATAAATAAATATATAGATATGTTATGTTTGGAAAAATATTCGTGATTAACACACAAATTAATGCACATACCAGGATTCGAACCCGGGACCTCCAGCTTCGAAGGAAGGGTCAATACTGACTAGTGTATGGAGCCCATTGACTTCTCTTTCAGCCTCAATTTTCAGCCTAGCTATTCAAAAGTGTTTTGTGTTGTAATAGATTAATTTTTAGGGTTCCGTACCCAAAGGGTAGACGGGACCATATTGCTAAGTCTCCGCTGTCCGTCCGTCTGTCACCAGGCTGTAGCTCATGAAGTGTGATAGTTAGATAATTGCAATTTTCACAGATGATGTATTTCTTTTGCCGCTATAATAACAAATACTAAAAAAACAGAAGAAATATATATTTAAGGGGCTCCATACAACTGATAATTTTTCCCCCGTTTTTATAGATAATGGTACAGAACCCTTCGTGCGCGATTTCGACTCGTACTTGGCCGGTTTTTATATTATACGTAGCTTAACATAAATATTTAAGCGGCATTATCTACATTTAAAACATTGATTTATCAAATTAAGTATATTTAAGCTTATTAAAAAAATTGTACTTTTCTGTAGAGAGTCAATATCGGGGTATAAATAAGTATGTGTTTTATAACACAAAGACTGTAACAAAAATCATAACAAGTAAAATGAACACACGGGAACCCAGGTACAATAATGCATAAACTATAAGACCCGATTTCATAGTCAATGTTTATATTTACCTTCCGCATGATAAAAATGTGTGACCTACATGTAGGTTCATCAGCTTAGTTAACAGAAATATTTGATTAAATGGCAGTTTTTGTAATAACACTAATAACTATACATACGTACAAATAAGAATTCGTAATCTTTTTTGCGTGTCTCAATTAAATAAATCAGTATGAGTAGGTACGAGTTGATTACAGGAGTTATTTTCTTTGAAGAACGACACCATAGGATCTATTAAAACATTTTTTCGAATTAATTATTTTATTGGGTCAGCTTTACATAGATTTAAGCGTTAGTATTTGAAAATAATCAGCCCAAAAATAACTTTTATAAGCTATTTAGGTATTCATTTACCACCGCAGCAGCCAGAGTTACCCTGGATGCTGGTGATGGCCACGCTGTCGCAGCAGCCGCAGCTGTAGTCGACGCAGCCGGACCCGGTGATGTCGTACTTGCCCGAGAACTCCACGGCGCTCAGCCACGGCAGTTCCCCGTTGACCTTCAAGTCCCCACTCAGGCTGAGGTCGGAGGAGGCGGCGATGCCGGAGGGGGAGATGGGACCGACGCTGGTGACGGGGAAGCTGCCGCTACTGCTGGGGAGGGCGATAGGAGTGCAACAGCTGGAGCACTTCTGACCAGCAATAGACTGCAATACAAATAAACATCAGATATAATAGTAGGTAGTAAACAAATATAAACTTTGAATGCAAGAGTTAGGGCGGAAATAATTAATTTAATACTTTAGTATTCAACGCTTTTAGGAGAAGACAGCAAAATAATATAAGCCTAAAGTAAATATCGCATCTGGGTGGGAACAATGACTTTAAATATTCTCCTTTTGTAAATTAAAGTAATGAAGAAAATACAAAGGCATCAGATTAAAACAGAAACAAATTTAAATACTAGATACTAAATTGTTTAAATAACGAATAGTATACATATAAGGATTATTAAGTTACCTGGACAAGGAGGGCGAAAGCGCAGAAGATCACAACTTTGAATGCCATTTTTACTTGTTCTTAGTGTAATTTCTCACTAGAATGATTCTTCGCTTCGCACACCTAGCTTTTAAATAGGTTTTTATCACTGCTTAAAAATTCTTTTGATTGTAGACAATAGACCAATTAAAAATGACAATTAAATTTTACCAATGCTTTGATTAAGCACGTTGGTGTACTTATCAAAACTCATTGTTTCAATTTAAAACTGAATAGACCATAACTGGATTATAATCAAACTCAAGCACGTGTGCTCGAGATTTATCAACGTTTTGAACATTCCATTGAAACCTTTTTAATATAAAAACTAAACCAAATACATAATTAATTATAGTTTCAAGTAAATTTGAAAGTTAAGGAACAGAACCATGTCTCCCTTCACCTTGTTTGTCCTCTGTCTTCAGCTCTGCTTAATTCAGGTAAATATCATACTGATTTTATTTTAAACAAAAACATACTCTTATTCAGTTATTTTACAGATTTATATAATACTGATTAACTAAGTACGAACTCATTTAATCGTTATGTAATGGGAAAAATGTTTAAATACTTGGGTTATCTATGTGTTAGATTTTTAACATTTAATTTAATTTTTTCTAGTCCGTGCTGAGCCAGTGCTGCGGTAAGAGCGGATCCAGCTGCGGCTCGTACGGCGGGCAGGGCTGCGGGGTGGTGAGCGCGGCCGGCACCATCGACGCGTGCGGCTCCACCTGCGTGACCGGCTCCGTGCCCGTGCTCGGCTCCTCGTGCTTCAGCGGCTGCGCGCCCGCCTGTGGCTCCGTCTCCATCTGCGGACAGTGCTGCGGATGCGGCGGCAAATAATATAATTCAAAATGTTATCGCTAAAAATAACTATTATCCAGTTCAAATCTCTGTTTTATTTGCTGTGCTTGATGTTAACATTTCTGCATTGCAGTTCGATAACTTTTTGTAGTTGGGCATGGAAATTCTTCATGTTTTTGGGCCGATATTTTTTTAATGTGTTAACAAGAATTCGTGGACAGGAAGTATTTTAGTAAGGAATATCTCTCCTAAATTTCAAGGCTCCTATTTAACACATTTATATAAAAAAATAGGCAAAGAAAATTTTCGTGCTCGCTTGCGAACCAGGGAACATAGGGTGTAAAATAAAACTTTAGTCAGCAAGGAATGAAATTTTACATACTTATCAGCGTTGGGCTACCTTATGTTAAACTGGGTAATGTTATTCTAAAGAGGAAAGCGTGACTAATGGTGATGGAATAAGATCTTACTATCAATAATAAGAATGCACATTTGAAAATAAATTTTTGTTTTAACTGAAATGTAATAGAATTTTATTCTTTTATTCTTTTATTTACGGCCTCCTAGCCCAGTCGGTAGTGACACTGCCTACGAAGCAGGAGGTCCCGGGTTTGAATCCTGGTAAGGGCATTTATTTGTGTCTTTATCACAGATATTTTGTACCTGAGTTATGAATGTTTTCTATGTTTCTAAGTATTTATCAATATCTATCTATTATATATATATCGTCGTCTAGTACCCACAAAACAAGCCTTATTGAGCTTACTGTGGGACTAGGTCGGTTTGTGTAAGATTGTATAGGACAATAAAATATTTATTTATTTATTTATATGAGTAGAGTATTTAATGATAATAAGCGATTAAAGAACGGCCGATTTACCTAGCATATCATTTAACTAGGTAAGTACCTAATTCTGCCAACATGTTACCTATGCTTCGCTCAAGATACTTGTATTAGAACACCTCCATTCTAAGTCGATATTCTTATTACTGAAACCCATGATGATATTACGAGAAACCCTATATGTAGAAATAAAACTGAGTGTTCATTATAAAATCTTAATTTTATTTATCACTGTAGAACTAAAACTAAGCGTTGCACCCGCATCCACATTGCCCTGAAATGGATACAGATCCTGAAGCCGGCACGGTGCCGCTGAAGTCGACGGAGCCGAGCACGGGCACGGAGCCGACGACGACGGTCTGGCCGCTCGCGCTGATGTCGCCCGACACGCCGACCTGCCCGGTGCCCACGCCGCCGTACGACCCGCACGGCGCGCTTGGAACTGGACTGGGCGCGGGCGCGCTCTGACTCGCGCTGTTCAGACCAAACCCACTCTGTCCCACTCCGTAAGGCAGTTGTGGAAATCCACAGGACTGACTGAGGACTGACTGTAAATAAAATATTAATCATTAATTTTTCCTCTAAACTTACAAATACCATTTTTGCTTTAAGCGTGATGGGCTCCAACTAAAAGGTCTTATGTTTTGTTTCGTGTTTCGATAGAGATATTTAAATGATTGTATTACGCTGCCCTTCATGCTGATTTTGGTGGTAGGTAAATATGTAAGGCAACATTTAGAACAGTTTCCTTAAAAAAATTGGAACAGTAATCACTTTCAAGAGCAGAAGCATGATCTGGAGTGGCCAACGCACAGGTTAACAAAAACTGACCACTCATTGGAACCAACAATTTACAAGTAAATTCCCGGAAATATAAAAAATACCTGCTCCTTTCGTGGGTTTCATTTGAAACTAAAATCCTTCCTAATCCAAAAGGCATATTATTCTGTAACTGAGTTTCTTATTGAAGTGCTTCAAAAATGTATGTTAAAAATATAATGGGTAATAGGTAGTTCTTTTTTTTTATCCATGTAAATATTGACATCAAAATCACGTAATTTGACAATGTATGTTTAATACAAAATAAATGAGTATGAATAATATTATAATAGGTGCTTAGTTAGTAATAATTTACCTGGATTAAGCAAACCTGTGCGAAGAGAGCGAGAACTACAAAGGGAGACATTTTTGTGTGAACGTAAATTGTTCTACTTCTTCTTGAACAATAATAATAAGATAACAAGCAGGCACTACTTTTATACTAATCAAAATGATAAGCATTACAAATGGGTCAGTGTTGAAAAAATATGGCAAAGCACGTACCGTAATATTGAGTTGCAAAAATAATTATTATCGTAGTAGATAACGTTTTAATGCCTTAGTTAAAACATCGAATCTTTGTCAACGCGCCCTTTCATCGATAATGGTAATAGGCAATGCAATTTCTGTATCACTATAGTTTTATCATCAATGCAATACAATTTAAAGTATATAAGTAAGTTTTTTATTAGTTTAATTATTCATTTAATTATTTGCCCCACATTTGGTTCAAACTTTAAAATGGCCCTTAAGTTCTTAATTTTCTGCGCATCAGCTTTTCTAGTCCAGGTAATTAAAAATAGTTAAGTTAAATCCGTTAATTTGTTTTTTATTGCAAATTATATTTAGTATTTAATAATTACTTAGAATGCGCAATTAGACACCATATAACTGGCATACCAAAATATAAAATGTAATTCTGACGATATGATCGATATTTAAGGTATAGGAAAATATTGATAAATTCGCTTTATTTACAGTCCATAGTCGCACAATCTAATTGCGGCTGCCGCTCTATCACAATATCCGAGAATGGCGGCCCCCTAGCGATCACCAGCATCGGCCCCATCGCACCCTCCGGCATCGCCGTCGCCACCGACCTCGGCCTCGCCGGGGACTTGGACCTGTCCGGCGCGCTGCCGTACCTGAGCGCGGTGGCGTTCGAAGGCCAATTCGACACCAGCGGCTCGGCGCCCGTCACGTACGGCTGTGGCGACTGTGTCGCCATCACGCAGGAGATTGGGAACCCGAGTGGAGTGAATGCTCAGGTCAACTGTGGTAGTGGTACTATCAACAGTTGTGGATGTGGTAGGCGCATTTAAGATAAGCATATAATTTGTAAGTATATCAAAAATAAATGAGAAAGTTTTATAATTCATTGTTTAATATTGCGTTTGTGATTCAAACGTGTATCCTAAATCTATATTTATATCATACGTGACTTAAAGGTGTTAATTGGCATTAAATTTAAAACATCGACTAATCAAATTGGGTATATTAGCCTTATCTAAAATATGTGCATTTGCGGTATTTAGTCAATATTGGGGTTGAATAGGTATGTATTTTAACTATTTTATAAGGTAAAGGCCGATACAACAAAAAACTCAAGGATAACTAGGTAACCTAGTACAAAATATTAAAACTAAGAAACACTCGTTTTAGTTTTTAGTGTAAAGTTATGTTTACTACCTGCATAATAAAAGGTGAAACAAAAATAGTGGTGATCCCCGTTAAAGGGCATAATTGGTATCGTATTTTAATTATGAAAAACTAAGAAAACAATTTTTTCGCGTACTTTTATTTTTGTATGAACATGGCGTTTTCGCAGTCGCAATACGAAACCAATTATGACCTTAAACGGATCACTAGTATGTTTGTTACACCGTTCATGAGATTCATGAGCTTATTAGATAACAGAGATGTTTAATTAAATAGCAGTTTTTATACCTAACAAAAATTTTTTTGTGTGCCACAATTAAAGATTGCAGAACAAGACATTAAAAGTACAGGTAGTACAGGAGTTCTTATCTTTATAGAATTCATAAACAATACTTTTCGGATAATGATTTTATTAGATCAGGTTTACATTTGACTCGTTCGTATTTGAAGATAATCAGTCCAAAAATAAACTGTTTGAAGTTATTTAAGGTGTTCATTTACGACCGCAGCAGCCAGAGCCACCCTGGATGCTGGTGATGGCCACGCTGTTGCAATTGCCACAGCTGTAATCGACGCAGCCGGACCCGGTGGTGTCGTACTTGCCGGAGAACTCCACGGCGCTCAGCCACGGCAGTTGCCCGTTAACGTCCAAGTCTCCGCTTAAACCGAGTTCGGAGGAGACAGCGATGCCGGAGGGGGAGATGGGGCCGACGCTGGTGACGGGGAAGTCACCGCCGCTGCTGGGGACGGAGATAGATTGGCAGCAGCTGGAGCATTTCTGCCCATAGATGGTCTGCAACAAATTAATAACATGTTTGAGAAACGTTCTATCGTTTCGATCGTCCGTTCACTTACTTTCTCTCACCCTTTCGTTTATTTAGTAAGTACGAGGGTGCATTGAACAGAAGTCAGCTTAATACATTAACTGAATGATGAGCTTAAAATTAATATTTTTATTGTAGAATGCAGTAATTTCTCAGCAAAATGCACTGGATAGATTTAGCATGCCGTATTTAAATAATGCAAAAGTATACAAATACGAACATTTTTCCTTTAAAAGTCCTTTCGTTTCGACGGAGTCCTCTCAATATCTGCCTCTCACCTCTCATTATTTCGAATATTCCGTTCATCTACTTATCAATTAGCAATAACATTCCTTCTTTTATTTATACGTTTTCCAAGAGCAGAAAACGCAAATGCCCTGTAGTTTCGAGTAACCTAGTTTGCAGTAACAGCTTTTCTTTGGGCTACCAGGCAATTATCCAGTACCCAAAGTAGTTTTTTGGTACCGATATGTAGAATAAAACTTGGTTAACATTTAATCAGGTTGGACACTTGTTTAGATATTTTTATATACATTTTATAGTACCAAATAGATACAAGTTTCTATAGTATTTAATATACTTACTATACATACATATTGAAAAGTGTCCAAATCAAGTACAGAGTGTTTTAATACGGAGACGCCTTAAGATGCCAATTTTATAACTAAAGGCCTCATAAAAAAGTATAACCAAGACAAATCTATAAAAATCTTAAGGATAGGTTAACCTAACAAAAAAATTTTAAATATAAAAAAAAATATTTACCTGGACCAGCAGAACAGAAGCGCAGAGAAGAATAGCTTTGATTGCCATTTTAGTGGTTGCTGTAGTAAGTGTCTTACTAAAGTATAAATTTCAGTCACAATTATAGGACTTTTTATAGTTCTAAGTGTTTCGAAATAAGCTTGAGATAATAGACACTAAGTTTAATAGTCTCGATTACCCACGTATCATCCACAAGTATACTTAAATTAGTCACTAGCCTAACTATGATAACATTAGTCGGCCACCTGTTTCGTCTTTTGTAATGCTATTGTTTTTATTATCACCAATTAAGTTACTTTACTATAAAAGCTGATTTTCACGAGTAAAGAACATAGTTTCTTTCAAGGAATAAACAACAAACATGTTCTCCCTACACCGTGTTGATCGTCTGCGTTCAGATCTGCCTGATTCAGGTTAGTTTAATTTTACTGTATTTTTTCTTAAATCCATTAACGTTAAGTACTAACCCCCTTATTCATAAACGTATCTCAGGCCTCAATTAGTTAATTTATGTTTAGAACTTATATGTCACTTTAACAGTTGTGTTTTTTGGAAACAGAAACTTAAAAACCCATAACACACGAAAAAATATCCGTGATAAACACACAAATAAATATCCTGACCAGGATTTGCTTCGGCAGCGTATCAAAACTTTGCTAGGAAATCTTTAATTTATTCAATCATCAATTATTATTATATCATTGTCAATTATTTGTGCTGTTGTTTACATAAAGATTGAGTATTTCATTAGTAGGGCTTGAACGACGGATCTGAAATGTATGGGAGAATCCGTGGATCCGGATCCAGAGAATGAATGAATGAGAATGAAACATTTATTGATACAAAATTTCAACAATATTTACAGTTTTAATAATTCCGCATAATTTCATACATTTCGGATCTCGATTGCAAGCCATATTCGTTAGTGAATGATTGAGAGTCCCCAAATTTGCAAATAATAGATGTTGTATATCTAAAAGGATATAATCGACAGTTGAACACAAATCTCGTGCTAGCTCTTTAAACGAATTTTGCGATTCTTTTATTAACAGATTATTTTTCATTGACAGTCCGCCATGAGCCAGAACTGCGGTAAGAGCGGCTCCAGCTGCGGCTCGTACGGCGGGCAGGGCTGCGGGGTGGTGAGCGCGGCCGGCACCATCGACGCGTGCGGCACCACCTGCGTGACCGGCTCCGTGCCCGTGCTCGGCTCCTCGTGCTTCAGCGGCTGCGCGCCTGCCTGCGGCTCCGTCTCCATCTGCGGACAGTGCTGCGGATGCGGCGGCAAATAAATAATCTTACTGTGATTTACCAAGCCATCCAATGTACGTACGTTAAACAATATGCAATAAACGCTTGATGACTATAGTATATTTTTTTGTACCTATTTATTGTATGTATTATTCAATTCAACGCTTTCCACATGCGATGCCTGTGGACTATTTATTCTTAGAGTCACTTGGCAAAATAAAATTAGTAACGAGGGAGTACTCTCGAGGACGCAGTACTGTAGCATAGCTGCTATGTTAAATCAGAGAAGACTTCGCTGGCGCGGTCATGTACATTGCTTGGACCCTGAGACTAACCACGCCATGTAATGCTGAGTCAGCATTGAGTCAGATAGCGAACGTAAAAATACCTGTTGGCCGTCCAACTCTAAGGTTTAAAGAATAATGTAAGCGGGACATGAATAGTTTTGGTATTCGGATCGATGATTGGGAGAAACGCGCCGAGATGGGACCCGCATGGCGTCACGACATTAAAGTCGGAAGTTCAAATCATGACTATGACTGGCTGGAAAAATTTTCGTCGTGCTCCTGCGTACTCACGTTTTGTGTGCGAGCGATGTGGCAAGAAATGCTGTGCTGCCATAGGATTCTATAGCCATCAAAGGAGATGCGGGAACCCATTAACCCACAAGTGCTGCAACAAACATCTATATTCGATGCTGTGGCCAATGATGATATGATTTAATTCAAATAAGTTACACATCATTACATTGATAAAACCAAGGCACTGTAAACTACAAAACAAAATATTGAAAAACTAGAACTTGTTTGATTTAGGTGACGTAACTAACTGGCTCCGTTGTGTCATGTAGGCGGTGTCAAGGCATAGGATTCACCAGATTGATTTGGGACCGCCGAAACAAGACGTCCTTGGGCCAGAAGTCTGAACTTGCGATAGTATCCTGCAGCGGCCGCAGTACGCACACCACAGACGAGCTTAAGTGCTCATAGTGGCGGGACTGCAGCTGGTGTACCCTCAACAATTAGCCACTATAGACAGACGTAGTAAGAGTACTACGTCATTGCCGACGCCACCACCGTAGCCGACGGGTTGGTAAGCCAACTCGTCGGCTACGGGGGAGTGATGAAAGCGCAACAGGTAGAGTTCCTTAGGCTGCGTTTCTAGCGAGGATCCATTGCGAAGAATGTGTTTAACCAATCCTGGAGCTGTGCTGTGCGAGAATAAGTAAAAGAAAAAGTCATCTTGGCTGCAGGACCTGGTTAGCTGCGACTGGCTGATCGGAATTTTGTTATGACTTTGTCGAAATATTAATTATTTTACAGGAATGATTTTGTGAACTAGTTGCATGCATATTTTTATTTGCTTCACTCGTGTTAGGATTGAGAAAGAACCTGGACCTGTCCGGCGCGTTGTTCGACACCAGCGGCTAGACGCCAGTGTGTTGTGGTACTGTGTCGCCATCACGCAGGAAATTGGGAACCTGATTTGAGTGAATGCACTGAACATTGAGCTGAGTGAATGCTCAGATCAACTCTGATAAATAGAAGTACTATCAACAGCTGAGGATGTAGTATACGCATTTAAAATAGGATGGATAGGTATCTACAAATAAATAAAGAAGTTTAATAATGCAAACGTGTCTACTAGGTCAATTTAATTTCATACATGACTTGTCATATAGTTTACGTCAAGTAGAATTACATTTAAAACATCTATTAATCAAAATTAATATCAATAATAAGGGCATTTGCTTAATCGTGTCAAAAGATGGGAAAAAATGATTCGAATACGAATAACTAATAAGAATAAATTATTTTATTCGCGAATGACGAATAAAAATTTCGAATAATCATTCGACAGTATTTACTCGTCGAATAAATTATTCGCGAATAAATTATTTGACGAACAATTCATTCGAATAATTTTTTTATTCGAATAATTCATTCGAATAAATTTTACGTATTCGAATAAATTAAAAATAAACTATCGGCGAATAAAGTATTCATATGGTAGGGCAGTTAAAATAAATATTTGGCGGTTTTCTATCCCAAATATTATTTTTCAACTAGAGAATGTTTTATCTTAGTAGTTACTAACCATAGGTGACCTGACCTCTATTTCACCACGCTGACATACGTGACATATGTCATGTTTTACTGACTTCATAGGCGCCCACAGGCTATTGAAACTACTTACCATTGGGCGGGCGGCATGCTTGTTTGCCACCAGCACGATATTAATAGCTTCATTTATTATCACTAAAACTACTACTTTTGTACTAAGCGGTTTTAACATATGTCTCGAAGATCACGACAATTGTCCCGAAACTACAACACAAGCCTAATCTTTTGTCGAAAAATATCGACAATTCTTGGACTATCGCTTTTTTTGACAATTGTCATGAGCTCTTCACTAAACTAGTACCTATGTATTGAGTATTGTAGCATGCCGAAAGTACGCCAGCTACATCTCGCGGCGTCCCTTGGGACCATCCGCGCGATTGGTTTGGTTTACCGGCCAAGTTGCGCGAGTCAGGGTAGATTAAATCGTGGTTCGTCTACTTATAGATAGGTGGCGCCGTTATCAAAATATGATATGTCCTTTTTTATTATGAAAGAAGCTAACGACTAAGAAAAGAGGATATTCGCATCAATTTTAAATTCAAATTTTGTAGGAGTTTGGAATAGTTTTTGTTTTAGTCGAGAAGACAGATAGATTGTGAACCTCGAGCTATGCAGTTGTCATAATCCATTTTGACATCCCTTTTTTCCTATTTTAATCTGAGTTTGATTATTTGTTGGGCGTGATTAGAATTAGTATTTTGTGATATCCAACGCCAAGTGCGTGCGTGTACCGCGTCGGAGGGGCGTCAAGCGTTTGCGACCGGACTCCCGATACTGTCCAACGCAGATATTGGATATCGCCTGTCGCGGTTGGGATACAGCCGCCAGCCGCTTCTAAAGGACTTGAGCCCGCATTTCGAGTTGCTCACCAGGTGAAACCGGCGTATCGCCCTGGAATACGGCCGCCAGTCGCCTCTAAAGTACTCGAGCCTGCATTTCGCGTGGCCCACCAGGTGAAACCGGAGTGTCGCTCTAGGATACGGCCGCCAGTCACCTCCGAAGGACTTGAGCCCGCATTTCGCTTGGTTCACCAAGTGAAAGCGGCGTGTCGCTCCGTGAAGTGTTTTAGAGTTTAATTGGGGACTTCGTATTTTATTTGCCGTGCTTTAGTTCTATATTGTTGTTACCATTCTTACATATCTGCGATCCGCATTTTTATATTAACCCTAAATCCCCAAAATTCTAATTGCCTCATTTGACGGGCGTACAAAGGCCTGGCTCTTGAATTTAGGCTACTCTCATCCAGTAAATCATCTGTCACCACCCATATCACTCGTCTTATTAAACCATTACTTTCCCCGCAGCCAAATTACCAGCCGAGTTTTTTCATTTGTACTTACTAGTTTTGCTAGTACTCCCTCGTTTTATTTTCCTTTCGTGCGGAAAGTAGACGTCTACGATACTGAGGAAATTATTGAATGTGAAATATATTTATATCGTTATCGTCATTTTTATGTGAAGTGCTAATTTTAGATAATCTGATTATTGTTATTAAATTACATTCTATCCGGGTCTACGATACTAAGGAAATTATTGAATGTGAAATATCTTTATATCGATATCGTTATCGTCATTTTTATGTGAAGTGCTAATTTTAGATAATCTGATTATTGTAATTTAATTACATTCTATCCGGGTCTACGATACTAAGGAAATTATTGAATGTGAAATATCTTTATATCGATATCGTTATCGTCATTTTTATGTGAAGTGCTAATTTTCAATAATCTGATTATTGTAATTTAATAACATTCTATCCACTAAGGAAATTATTGAATGTGAAATATCTTTATATCGATATCGTTATCGTCATTTTTATGTGAAGTGCTAATTTTAAATAATCTGATTATTGTAATTTAATTACATTCTATCCGGCTCGAAGGACCAAATTGCTAATTTTAAATAATTTACTTAATCTGCAAAATTAAACGTGTTAATGCAAATTACAAAGTGTTTTACTGCAGTATATAATAAAAATACGTTGTATTTTCTTTAAAAAAATATCATGTTGGTGGCCAAAAAGCATACAGCCCGCCCGATGGTAAGCGGTTAGTGTAGCCTGTGGACGCCTGTGATGAGCCATGTGCCACGCTGAGATAGACCTTTTATTTTGGCAGTTTTAGGTGAACATCCAACAACATAGGTCGCTACAACACTTTTTTCGTTTAAATTATAGAAATATTTTTTAAGAAATTGTCACATAGTATAAATATAGTTAATTATAATTTCATGTTATTTTCTGGTACTGCATCACTTTTTTCACTTAAGTCTGTATATATCGTATAGTATCTACTGCACTGAAAATTATCGTCATGATCATTAACAAAATTCGTTTTTATATAAGTAATAGAGATTATTTACGATGCGACTAGTTTAGACCGAACTATGCAAAATACTAATTACTACGAAATAAATATGAGTAAACTGGTACAAAATTGATCAGAAAGTTTAGTTATGTGGTTTACTCGCTCTTTCATGTATCCGTCTCATTTAGGCTGGCTACCTGCGATACATTTCCTTGAACCAAAAATAAGTTAGAGTTGCAGTTTAATATCAAATCTAAAAATGTAATAAAATATTATTCGTGTTATTTATTCTAATAAAATAACGAATAAATCATTTATTATTCGAAAGGGCAGACGAATGATTTATTCGCGAATAAATTATTCGCGAATAATTTCACGACGCATAATTTGTTTATTCGAATGATTATTTAAATAAAAAATTATTCGAATAATGCCCATCTCTGGTGTCAATGTGTCGTAATTTAAGTAAATGTATATCTAAAATTACATACGTAAGTATGTAATTTTAGTTAAATATAAATAAGATGACATTAAAAAAGTAAAGCAATAGACGAAAAGACCTAAACAAACCTGAAGACAGGTCACCTATTTTAAAAACGGATGTGGCCTACAAAACGTTCAACGGATTAATTTTAGTTAATTGATTAAAAAACGGTATAAATAATGTTTAAATACAATATGCAGTGTGTTTGAAATTAATTAATGTACTTTACTTTACTATCTATCCGTAATTAATTATTTCAATAAAATAAAGAAAAACAAGATACATTCAAAGTAGAGGCTTATTATATTTAACAGAACGATCTCTTCCAGATACTTAAGGAGGATATAAACAATATATTTTTGGTAAATTCATTTATTTCATTCGAATTACATATTTCTATTTGTTCGTACTTGAAGATAATCAGCAGTCATAAGTTATTAAAGATAGGTTCTCATTTACGACCGCCGCAGCAGCCTGTGCTGCCCTGCACACTGGTGATGGCCACGTTCCCGCAGCTGCCGCAGCTGTAGTCGACGCAGCCGGACCCGGTGGTGTCGTACTTGCCGGAGAACTCCACGGCGCTCAGCCACGGCAGTTGCCCGTTAACGTCCAAGTTTCCGCTTAAACCGAGTTCGGAGGAGACGGCGATACCAGAGGGAGAGATGGGGCCGACGCTGGTAACGGGGAAGTCGCCACCGCTGCTAGGAACGGAGATAGATTTGCAGCTGCTGGAGCATTTCTGTCCGGATATGTTCTGTAATACAATAATAACAACTTTGAGTAAAGTCCTTTTGTTTCGATGCAGTCCTTACAATCTCTGCCTCTCACCTCTCATTCTTTCGATTATTCCGTTCATTTTTACTTTAGCTCATAATTCCTTTATTTATACGTTCACGAACATCAAAAACAAGTCAGCAAAAAATCAGATCTAATGAATTGACGCACACAATGATTGTATAAAGTTACTGGATCAATAGTATTTAATATACTTATTTTTATAGATATTGAAAAGTGTCCAAATCAAGTACGGAGTGTCTTAATATGGAGACGCCTTAAGATGATAATTTTATTGATTAATATCTTTATAGATCTTAAGGCGTCTTCATATTAAGACACTCCGTACTGATCCAGTAACTTTATACAATCATCCGAGATCAAATTTTGTAAGTTTTCTTTTTGTGCAATAATGCAAAAAAAGTACAAAGCGCGAACTTAATGCCATGAGGCATTCTCTGCCAGTCAGCCTTAGCGCCAAGCAGAATGATTGTAGGCGGTTTTTAACTAAAGGCTGCATAAAATAGTATAATAGCCAAGTCTATAAAAATCTAAAGGATATAAAAACTACTAAATAGTCTATAAAAACCTAACAAAAAATGTTTAATAAAAAAAAATACATTATTTATTTACCTGGACCAGCAGAACAGCAGCGTAGAAAATAATAGCTTTCAGGGCCATTTTAGTGGTTGCTGTAGTAGGTGTCTTACTAAAGTATAATTTTCAGTCACAATTATAGGACTTTTTATAGTTCTGAGTGTTTCGAAATAAGCTTGAGATAATAGACACTAAGTTTAATAGTCACGATTACCCACGTATCATCCTCAAGTGTACTTAAATTAGTCTCTAGTCTCACTATGATAACATTAATCGGCCACCTGTTTCGGCTTTTGTAATGCTATTGTTCTTATTATCACTAATTAAGTTACTTTACTATAAAAGCTGGTTTTCAAGAGTAGCGAACACAGTTTTTTTCAAGGAATAAACAACAAACATGTCTCCCTACACCGTGTTGATCGTCTGCATTCAGATCTGCCTGATTCAGGTAAGTTTAATTTTACTGTATTTTTTTCTTAAATCCGTTAACGATAA
Organism: Pammene aurita; assembly: GCA_947086415.1. Classification (NCBI taxonomy): domain Eukaryota; kingdom Metazoa; phylum Arthropoda; class Insecta; order Lepidoptera; family Tortricidae; genus Pammene; species Pammene aurita. The sequence goes on from OX352312.1 coordinate 8,157,554, forward strand.
GTACTAACCCCCTTATTAATATCTCAGGCCTCAATTATTTAATTTATGTTTAGTCCTTATCTGTCACTTTGACAATTGTGTTTGTTGGAAACAGAAACTTAAAAACCCATAAGTCACGAACAAAATATCCGTGATAAACACACAAATATATGTCCTGACCAGGATTTGAAAACGGTACCTCCTGCTTCGGCAGGGTATCAAAACTTTGCTAGGAGATCTTTAATTATTTCAATCACCAATTATTATTATATTATTGTCAATTTTTTGTGCTGTTGTTTACATTTCATTAGTAGGGCTTGAACGACGGATCTGAAATGTATGGGAGAATCCGTGGATCCGGATCCAGAGAGTGAATGAATAAATGAGAATAAAACATTTATTGATAAAAATTTCAACAACATTTACAGTTTCATTAATTCCGCATAATTACATACATTTCGGTTCCCGATTGCAAGCTCTATTCGTTAGTGAATGATGGAGGGTCTCCCATTCTGCAAAGGATACAAGTAACAAATATAATTTAATTCACGACAGCTAACGTTGTATATCTAAAAGGATATAATCGACAGCTGAACACAAATCTCGTGCTAGCTCTTTAAGCGAATTTTGCGATTCTTTTATTAACATTTTATTTTTCATTGACAGTCCGCGATGAGCCAGAACTGCGGTAAGAGCGGCTCCAGCTGTGGCTCGTACGGCGGGCAGGGCTGCGGTGTGGTGGGCGCGGCTGGCACCATCGACGCGTGCGGCACCACCTGCGTGACCGGCTCGGTGCCCGTGCTCGGCTCCTCGTGCTTCAGCGGCTGCGCGCCCGCCTGCGGCTCCGTCTCCATCTGCGGACAGTGCTGCGGATGCGGCGGCAAATAACTCATCTCACTGTGATTTACCGAGCCATCCAATGTACATACGTTAAACAATATGCAATAAACGCTTGATGACTATAATATATTTTTTGTACCTATTTATTGTATAATTCAATTCAACGCTTTCCACATGCGCTGCCTGTGGACTATTTATTCTTGGAGTCACTTGGCAAAATAAAATAAGTAACGAGGGAGTACTTTCGAGGACGCAGTACTGTAGCATAGCTGCTATGTTAAATCAGAGAAGACTTCGCTGGCGCGGTCATGTACGATCGGGTTCAGAATTGCATGGCCATTTAATGAATGAATTCATTGATAAATTGACCATGCAATTTTGAAGCTGATGGTACATTGCTTGGACCCTGAGACTAACCACGCCATGTAATGCTGAGTTAGCATTGAGTCAGATAGCGAACGTAAAAAGACTTGTTGGCCGTCCCACTCTAAGGTTTAAAGAATAATGTAAGCGGGACATGAATCGTTTTGGTATTCGGATCGATGATTGGGAGAAAAGCGCCGAGATGAGACCCGAATGGCGTCACGACATTAAAGTCGGAACTTCAAATCATGACTATGATTGGCTGGAAAAGTCTTCGTCGTGCTCTACTACCTCCTGCGTACTCACGTTTTGTGTGCGAACGATGTGGCAAAAAATGCCGTGCTGCCATATGACTCTATAGTCATCAACGGAGATGCGGAAACCTGTCAACCCTTCTGGGTTGACAGGTTGCCGCAACAAACATCTACAACAGATGCACCTACATTAATAAAACCAAGGCACTGTAAACTACAAAACAAAATATAGAAAAACTAGAACTTGTTTGATTTAGGAGACGTAACTAACTGGCTTCGTTGTGTCATGTAGGTGATGTCAAGGCGTAGGATTCACCAGATTGATTTTGGACCGCCGAAACACGACGTCCTTCGGCCAGAAGTCTGAACTTGCGATAGTATCCTGCAGCGGCCGCAGTACGCACACCACAGACGAGCTTAAGTGCTCATAGTGGCGGGACTGCAGCTGGTGCACCCTCAACGATTAGCCACTATAGACAGGCGTAGTATGAGTACTACGTCACTGCCGACGCCACCACCGTAGCCGACGGGTCGGTGAGCAACGTTTCTAGCGAGGATACGTTGCGAATAATGTTTTTAATAAGAACCAATCCTAGAGCTGCGCTGTGCGAGAACAAGTAAAATAAAAAGTCATCTTGGCTGCAGGACCTGGTTAGCTGCGACTGGTTGATCGGAATTTTGTTATGACTTTGTCGAAATATTAATTTTTTACATGACTGATTTTGTGAACTAGTTGCATGCATATTTTTATTTGCTTCACTCGTGTTAGGATTGAGGAAGAACCTGGACCTGTCCGGCGCGTTGTTCGACACCAGCGGCTAGACGCCAGTGTGTTGTGGTACTGTGTCGCCATCACGCAGGAAATTGGGAACCTGATTTGAGTGAATGCACTGAACATTGAGCTGAGTGAATGCTCAGGTCAACTCTGATAAATAGAAGTACTATCAACAGCTGAGGATGTAGTATACGCATTTAAAATAGGATGGATAGGTATCTACAAATATATAAAGAAGTTTAATAATGCAAACGTGTCTCCTAGGTCAATTTATTGTCATACAGTTTACGTCAAGTAGAATTACATTTAAAACATCTATTAATCAAAATTAATATCAATAATAAGGGCATTAGCTTAATCGTGTCAATGTGTCGTGATTTAAGTAAAGGTATATCTAAAATTACATACTTACATTTAATAATAAAAAACTTTTTAACAAAAAAATTTAACCGCCGAAAAAAAACTAAAAGCCAATAAAAAACCGGCACACGAAACGAATCGACCAACAAAAAACAATAGTGCACTGAAAAGAAAAAAATAATAATTTGGTCTTCAATAACGTAAGTGAATACCTACCCTACAATTACAATTATAATCTATTTCTATACACTTTCTATATACCTAATACAATCGCTAGGCTTATATCAATTTAATTACATCTAGCAAGTATGAACTATATACATACTTCTGAAATCAATCACACAAATCTGCGTATTTATATATTTACAATCAGTTATTTTTGGAGTCCGTGCCAGCCTCAAACAAACTTGAGCACCTTAGTGAAGAGTTGAACGCAACACAAATTTTAATTAGGTAGGTTAAGTATTTACACAGCTTTCAAATCACGCACCAACAGATTCAGTCCCGTAATAGAAATAAATCTATTCGTACGAAACGTAAATTTGTAGTTTATTTATACGTCAATTCATAAGTAGCAAATCTGATCTACAAAAAACACTATTATACAACTACTCATAAACACAAACAACATAAAGAGACTATTATATCAATCATAAACAGGTATTTACAATACAAATATTAATGGAAAAGGTAGTATAGATAAGCATCTTAAGATTACTTACTCATCCATTAGCCTGACCAAGTAAGATTTGCGCATTGAAAATTCAATATTTTGACACGACCGTCAATGACGTCTGCCCTCACGCGTCTGCCCGCGTTCGGGTCGCGCACTCCACCGCGTGCCCCTCGCTCCGCCCGCACGTAAGCAGCGCCGCCTTGTATTGGGCGCTTGGCGGAGGTTGCAGTTTTTTGGAATGTGTTGCGTTCAACTCTTCACTAAGGTGCTAAAGTTTGTTTGAGGCTGGCACCGACTCCAAAAATAACTGATTGTAAATATATAAATACGCAGATTTGTGTGATTGATTTCAGAAGTATGTATATAGTTCATACTTTCTAGATGTAATTAAATTAATATAAGCCTAGCGATTGTATTAGGTGTATAGAAAGTGTATAGAAATAGATTATAATTGTAATTGTAGGGTAGGTATTCACTTACGTTATTGAAGACCAAATTATTATTTTTTTCTTTTCAGTGCGCTATTGTTTTTTGTTGGTCGATTCGTTTCGTGTTAGTGCCGGTTTTTTATTGGCTTTTAGTTTTTTTTCGGCGGTAAAATTTTTTTGTTAAAAAGTTTTTATTTTATAATTTTCTGTGGCTATAATTTATACAAATTATTACATGCTTAATTTTTGATTACTTTTAAAGTAGCTACCTACCTTGCTTTAGCTATTAACTGTTATATTAATAATCCTACTTAAACTATTATTTTGTTCTGTAATATAAATACTTAAAAAAGAACAGGCTTTATATACCAACATGGGTAGGCCTACAAAAAATTCTGCTCGAATGAGAAAAAGATATTTAGAAGAATCTAATAATGAGAAAAAAAAAGGATGGAAGCAAATAGAAAGAGAATTCGATTAATACGTTCACAGGAGAGTTTAGATCAGCGCGAGGAAAGACTGCCGAGGATGAGAAGCTACATTAACGATAGGTTATCTCAAGAAGGTGAAAAGCAGCGCGCTCGTCGCTTAGATCTTGTAAGAGAGCGACTTTCAAATGAGAGTGTGTTTGCCAAAGGGCAGGCAAATGTGGCAGAGTGAAAACACTTGAGGGTATTGCTTTATCTGACCTAGAGCCAAATAAGGTATTACACAAACCTCACGATGAACGAGCTTTAGTAGAAATGCAAACTCATTGTCAAAACTCGTGAGGTTTTTTTTTGTAAAAACTCTGCTTTTTTAAATCTGTGAGTGAACAATAAATTACCCCTATTTCCCCACCCTTAGGGTAGGATTTTTTCCAAAAAATCGGACTACTCTGTAAAAAGTTATGCGTGGTCATACGTTACAATCGGTAAGTGAAAAATCAATCATCCCCTATTTTCCTACCCTTAACGTTGTAATTTTTTTTCCAAATTTATATGGGACCAATTTCGGGGTATACCCTTTCCAAAAAAAAAAAAATATCAAAATCGAACTACTCTGTAAAAAGTTATGCGTGGTCATACATAAAAAAAATATATATATATACGCGTCGACTTGAGAACCTCCTCCGTTTTTTTCGTCGGTTAAAATTGAATAAGATGACATTAAAAAAGTAAAGCAATAGACGAAAAACCTAAACAAACCTAAAGAAAAACAGGTAACTTTTTTAAAAATGAATGTGGTCTACAAAACGTTTAACGGATTAATTTTAGCTAATTGATTAAAAAACGGAATAATTAATGTTTAAATAGAACATGCATTGTGTTTGAAATTAATTAATGTACTTTACCATCTATCCGTAATTAATTAATCAAATAAAATATAGAAAAACAAGATACATTCAAAGTAGAGGCTTTTTATATTTAACAGGACGATCTCTTCCGGACACCTTAGGAGGATATAAACAATATATTTTGGGCAAATTCATTTATTTCATTCGAATTACATAATTCCATTTGTTCGTACTTGAAGATAATCAGCAGTCATAAGCAGGGCCCGTAATTTTCATGCCGATGACATCAATTTGACGTCACGCTCCATATAGGATGATCCCAAATAGTTTTATTGTAAATTATTAATCATTAGTCGTCAATCATTTTAATCATGTACAAACTTCGGAAGTACTCTATTTACACATGGAATAAATAATACCTACATGATCCGTGAAACGTAACGTAAATAAAACTATTTTATTTGTTTTTATACATACATTTTATTAAGTGGTATTGTTAACAACACATGACAATTCATTCGAAAACAGAATTCCTCTCTAACGTAAAGCACGCCATCCTTCGTGCATTAATTCCCATGCAAAGAAAATCTAAGTCATCTTCGCTTTCATACGTAATGTAATATTCATAAAAATATTTTTTTTTGTAGTCGTTTTTTGTTTGTTGTGTCACACATTTGGTTAATTATTCCAAATTCTCTGCTAAAAGGAAAATGTATAATTGATAAATAAATAAAATAAAATAAATATAAATAAATATTATGGGACAATCTTACACAAATCAACCTAGTTCCACGGTAAGCTCAATAAGGCTTGTGTTGTGGGTACTAGGAGACGATATATATAATAGATATATACATATAAATACTTAAATACATAGAAACATCCATAACTCAGGAACAGATATCTGTGATAACCGCACAAATAAATGCCCTGACCAGGATTCGAACCCGGGACCTCCTGCTTCGTAGGCAGGGTCACTATCGACTAGGCTAGGAGGCCGTTAATTGATGGACACATTTTTTATGATTTTAACAACTAATACAATTAGGAAATCAGTATTTTTATTTCTCAGTGGCACTTGTAACATTTTTGACAGAACGTTTTTTTAATGAGAACGAATAAAAAAGGTTACATTTAAAAAGGTTTTATTACATATTGATTTATAAACAGTCAAGGAAATTGATTTGTGTAACATTACATACTTTGTCATAGTGACAATCAACATCTAGACGCTAGAGATTATTTTTTTTTTTTTTATTTTATTTTTTTTTTTTTTTTTTATTTTTTTTTTTTTTTTTTTTTTAGATTATTTATTTTCGTACCGACCTAAATTCCCATTTTTGTGAGCTCCACTTTTCATATTTGATAGGTACCTTGAAAGTGTTATTAAGTGAAGTTTTCTAGATATATCAATAAAATATAACATTTTACGTCATCGTACATTGTTATGATAGGGAATTAATACTTAACATCAAAATTGTAAGCAAAAAAGAGCTATGCTCAACACTCCTGGCCAAGGCTGTACAAGTTAGTTTTGTACATAATTATTTACAAATTAATTTGAAACATATTTACATTTCTCCTTTTTTGTCCCTTATATTTAGATTCGAAATTTTTAATTAGAATTTGCTCAAGGTTTTTAAGGGTCATAACTGCATCGCCGGTTTGTAAAAATCCATTTTAATATTGAAAAGGACCTTTCAACTTCTACAGATGTAATACTTAAAATAAGGACATAAATCTATTTTTCCATTGCTTCCATCAAGACGAACTTCCTTATTGTCGTTTAAGTCAGCCATTATTAAACAAAAACAAGAAATTACCAACCATGCAAATAATTTTCATTTTAGCAAAGAAGTTGGAATAATTAACCAAATGTGTGACACAACAAACAAAAATACGATTACAAAAAAAAATATTTTTATGAATATTGCATTACGTATGAAAGCGAAGATGACTTAGATTTTCTTTGCATGGGAATTAATGCAAGAAGGATGGCGTGCTTTACGTTAGAGAGGAATTCTGTTTTAAAATGAATTGTAATGTGTTGTTAACAATACCACTTAATAAAATGTATGTATAAAAACAAATCAAATAGTTTTATTTACGTTACGTTTCACGTATCATGTAGGTATTATTTATAGAGTACTTTCGAAGTCATTTGTACATGATTAAAATGATTGACGACTAATGATTAATAATTTACAATAAAACTATTTGGGATCCTATATGGAGCGTGACGTCAAATTGATGTCATCGGCATGAAAATTACGGGCCCTGGTCATAAGTTATTAAAGATAGGTTCTCATTTTTTACCACCGCAGCAGCCAGAGTTACCCTGGATGCTGGTGATGGCCACGCTGTCGCAGCAGCCACAGCTGTACTCGACGCAGCCGGACCCGGTGGTGTCGTACTTGCCGGAGAACTCCACGGCGCTCAACCACGGCAGTTGCCCGTTAACGTCCAAGTCTCCACTCAAACCGAGATCGGAGGAGACGGCGATACCGGAGGGAGAGATGGGGCCAACGCTGGTAACAGGGAAGTCGCCACCGCTGCTGGGAACGGAGATAGATTTGCAGCTGCTGGAGCATTTCTGTCCGGATATGTTCTGTAACACAATAATAACAAGTTTGAGTAAAATCCTTTCGTTTTGATGCAGTCCTTCTCTGCCTCTCACCTCTCATTCACACGATAATTGTATAAAGTTACTGGATCAATAGTATTTAATATACTTATTTTTATAGATATTGAAAAGTGATTACGTACTTATGATGAAAATTTTATAGATTCATATCTTTATAGATCTTAAGGCGTCTCCATATTAAGACACTCCGTACTTGATTTGGACACTTCTCAATATCTATAAAAATAAGTATATTAAATACTATTGATCCAGTAACTATATACAATCATCGTGTGCGTCATCGTAATAATGCAAAAAAAGAAAACTTATCGTACAAAACGCAAACTTAATGCCATGAGGCATTCTCTGCCAGTCAGCCTTAGGGCCAAGCAGAAAGATTGTAGGCGGTTTATAACTAAAGACTGCATAAAATAGTATAACGAAGCCAAGTCTATAAAAATCTAAAGGATAAGTTAATCTAACAAAAAATGTTTAATATAAAAATCATATATTATTTATTTACCTGGACCAGCAGAAGAGCAGCGCAGAAAAGAATAGCTTTCAGGGCCATTTTAGTGGTTGCTGTAGTAAGTGTCTTACTAAAGTATAACTTTCAGTGACAATTATAGGACTTTTTATAGTTCTTCTGAGTGTTTCGAAGAGATAATAGACACTAAGTTTAATAGTCACGATTACCCACGTATCATCCTCAAGTGTACTTAAATTAGTCTCTCGTGTCACTATGATAACATTAATCGGCCACCTGTTTCGTCTTTTGTAATGCTATTGTTCTTATTATCACTAATTAAGTTACTTTACTATAAAAGCCGATTTTCAGGAGTAGAAAACACAGTTTTTTTCAAGGAATAAACAACAAACATGTCTCCCTACACCGTGTTGATCGTCTGCATCCAGATCTGCCTGATTCAGGTTAGTTTAATTTTACTGTATTTTTTCTTAATCTCATTATCGTTAAGTACGAGCCCCTTTATTTATATACGTATCACAGGCCTCAATTAGTCAATTTATATTTCGTCTTTATCCGTCACTTTGACAGTTGTGTTTGTTGGAAACAGATGTCTGTCAAAACAGCTGTGTTTGAACAGCCATCAAAGTGTATTTTTTTTATAAAGAAGAAGTCCCACAGTAAGCTCAATAAGGCTCGTGTTGGGACTATTACGCTACGATAATAGGCAGGGTACCAACTAGGTCATTAATTATTTCAATCATCAATTATTCATAATTATCAATATTTTTTTTTGCTCTTATTTACATCAAGATTGAGTATATTATTTCGTTAGTAGGGCTTGAACGACGGTTCTGAAATGCATGGGAGAATCCGTGGATGCGGATCCAGAGAATGAATGAGAATGAAACATTTATTGATTAAAAAAATCAACAATTTTTACAGTTACAATAATTCCGCATAACTTCATACATTTCGGATCCCGATTGCAAGCCCTACTCGTTAGTGAATCATGGAGGGTCCCCGAATCTGCAAAGGATAGAAGTAACAAATATAATTTAATTCACGACAGCTAACGTTGTATATCTAAAAGGATATAATCGACAGTTTAACACAAATCTCGTGCTAGGTCTTTAAACGAATTTTGCGATTATTTTATTAACAGTTTATATTTCATTGACAGTCCGCGATGAGCCAGAGCTGCGGTAAGAGCAGTTCCAGCTGCGGCTCGTACGGCGGACAGGGCTGCGGGGTAGTGAGCGCGGCCGGCACCATCGACGCGTGCGGCACCACTTGCGTGACCGGCTCCGTGCCCGTGCTCGGCTCCTCGTGCTTCAGCGGCTGCGCGCCCGCCTGCGGCTCCGTCTCCATCTGCGGACAGTGCTGCGGATGCGGCGGCAAATAAATAATCATACTATGATACAATTGATACAACGTTACGTCCAATGTACCCACGTTAAAGAATATACAATAAACGCTTGATGACTATAATATATTTTTTGTACCTATTTATTGTATAATTCAAATAAGTTACACACAGCAATAAAACCAAGGCACTGTAAACTACAAAACAAAATATAGAAAAACCTAGAACTTGTTTGATTTAGGCGACGTAACTAACTGGCTCCGTTGTGTCATCTGGTCTGGCTTAGGATCCACCAGATTGATCTAGGACCGGCAAAAGTCCTTCGGCCAGAAGTCTGAACTTGCGATAGTCTCCTGCAGCGGCCGTAGTACGCACACCACAACAAGCTTAAGTGCACGTAGTGGCGGGACTGCAGCTGGTGCACCCTCAACGATAAACCACTATAGACAGACGTAGTACTAACCAACCCGTCGGCCACGGTGGAGTTGTCGAAGCGCAAATTTAGAGTTCCCTAGGCTGCGGTTCTAGCGAGGATTCGTTGCGAAGAATGTGTTTAATAACAACACAAAACCCTGGAGCTGCGCTGTGCGAGGATAAGTAAAGTAAAAATTCTTTGCAACGCTTCCTCGCTCATCTCTAGTGGAAAGGCAGCCGTACTCGGTATCGATATCAGAAGACTTCGCAGACCAGAATTAACCGGCTCGACAGTGCCACACAGAGTTTTGTGGGGCGCCTACGCGACGTACTCTTCCGTTCCACCAGTGTGAATCCCTCCATATCCTTGGATGCAAAAATGTCTTTTCCTTATTGGAAACCCGTATATGCCTTAGGGCCTGTTTCACAATGTCCAAGTAAAATATTGGATAGCTAATTAACAAATTCATTAACTGCCAGAAGCTACCTGCAAAACTTACCACTTTATCTACCAGTTAAGCTTATTTGAAGATTGTGAAACGCCAACGACGACTTTATTCGTCAGATAAGTGGCAAGTAGCTTATTCAGGACTTTACTTGGATATTGTGAAACAGGCCCTTAGAAGGCAATAAGTCCTAGTTAGCTGTGACTGGCTGACCGGCGAATTTTATTTATGACACACCATCGTTTACACACTAAAATGTAGCAGGCAAGACTAAGAATTTTAAGCAACTTTTTTTTGGCTAGTGCTATATTTAGTTAAGTTGACATTTAACTTCATTTTGACTAGCATCAATGTAATATTTAATAGTTTATAAGTTGCATGCACTTTATACTAAATAATAATTTCATACAAAAAAGAACCGACTTCACTTAGCCTCCACCATATACAGGTTATTAGTCTATGGCCTCCACCCATATACAAGATATCTCTATACTCCGCTTAGCGCGTTATTTCTTTGAAACCTAAGCTGCCAAAAAGAACGGGGAGCAGGAGGGGAACAAGTAATGCTAGACAGGAAATGCGCCATTGTTCCGTGGGGCGTAAGAGGGAGTCAGAAATTATTGACATTAATGGTTACCATGGAGACGTACTAAGTTTACTGTCACTTACAATAAATTGGTGTCTCAATATAGGGTGAAATTACTTCGAGCGCGGCAGCGGGGGTCGCCCGGCTATGCGGGGTCTTAGGTTATTAGTCTATGGCCTCCACCTTTCCAAAAGCAAATGCTCGAGCTGCTGTAAAAAATACTCAAACCGCTCTAGGTGTGCCTTTAAAGGCACTATTATTAGTTGAAGAGTACCCTCGATTTCTCTAGGATTCCATCACCAGATTCTGACCTGGTTACAATGGAATCAAACGTGTCTCTTAGACCTACTTTATATCATACATGACTTGACATATAGTTTACGTCAAGTAGCATTAAATTAAAAACATCTGTTAATGAATATTAATATCAAGAATAAGTGCATTTGCTTAATCGTGTCAATGTATCGCGATATAAGTAAATTGTATATCAGTTAAAAATAAATACGATGACATTAAAAAAGTAAAGCAAGTTGACGAAAAAACGTAAACAAACATGAAGAAAAACAGGTCACCTTGTTTAAAAATGGATGTGTCCTACAAAACGTCAACAGATTAATTTCAGCTGATTGATTAAAAAACGGTATTAATAATGTTTAAATAGAACATGCATTGTGTTTGAAATTAATTAATGTACTTTACTTTACCATCTATCCGTAATTAAATATTCCAATAAAATATAGAAAAACAAGATACATTCAAAGTAGAGGCTTTTTATATTTAACAGGACGATCTCTTCCAGACACCTTAGGAGAATATAAACAATATATTTTGGGAAAATTCATTTATTTCATTCGATTTACATAATTCCATTTGTTCGTACTTGAAAATAATCAGCAGTCATAAGTTATCAAAAAATAGGTTCTTATGTTTTACCACCGCAGCAGCCAGAGTTACCCTGGATGCTGGTGATGGCCACGCTGTCGCAGCAGCCACAGCTGTAGTCGACGCAGCCGGACCCGGTGGTGTCGTACTTGCCCGAGAACTCCACGGCGCTCAACCACGGCAGTTGCCCGTTAACGTCCAAGTCTCCACTCAAACCGAGTTCGGAGGAGACGGCGATACCGGAGGGAGAGATGACGCCGACGCTGGTAACGGGGAAGTCGCCACCGCTGCTGGGAACGGAGATAGATTTGCAGCTGCTGGAGCATTTCTGTCCGGATATGTTCTGTAACACAATAATAACAAGTTTGAGTAAAATCCTTTCGTTTTGATGCAGTCCTTCTCTGCCTCTCACCTCTCATTCACACGATAATTGTATAAAGTTACTGGATCAATAGTATTTAATATACTTATTTTTATAGATATTGAAAAGAAGTGATTACTTATGATGAAAATTTTATAGATTCATATCTTTATAGATCTTAAGGCGTCTCCATATTAAGACACTCCGTACTTGATTTGGACACTTCTCAATATCTATAAAAATAAGTATATTAAATACTATTGATCCAGTAACTATATACAATCATCGTGTGCGTCATCGTAATAATGCAAAAAAAGAAAACTTATCGTACAAAACGCAAACTTAATGCCATGAGGCATTCTCTGCCAGTCAGCCTTAGAGCCAAGCAGAAAGATTGTAGGCGGTTTATAACTAAAGGCTGCATAAAATAGTATAACGAAGCCAAGTCTATAAAAATCTAAAGGATAAGTTAACCTAACAAAAAATGTTTAATATAAAAATCATATATTATTTATTTACCTGGACCAGCAGAAGAGCAGCGCAGAAAAGAATAGCTTTCAGGGCCATTTTAGTGGTTGCTGTAGTAAGTGTCTTACTAAAGTATAACTTTCAGTGACAATTATAGGACTTTTTATAGTTCTTCTGAGTGTTTCGAAGAGATAATAGACACTAAGTTTAATAGTCACGATTACCCACGTATCATCCTCAAGTGTACTTAAATTAGTCTCTCGTCTCACTATGATAACATTAATCGGCCACCTGTTTCGTCTTTTGTAATGCTCAATCCTGCCTCAATTTCTGCCTCTGACCTCTCATTCTTTCGATTATTCCGTTCATCTTCACTTTAGCTCATAATTAGTCATCGAATGCCTTCCTTTATTTACACGTTCACGATGAGCCAGAAATGCGGTAAGAGTGGCTCCAACTGCGGCTCGTACGGCAGGCAGGGCTGCGGGGTGGTGAGCGCGGCCGGCACCATCGACGCGTGCGGCTCCACCTGCGTGACCGGTTCCGTGCCCGTGCTCGGCTCCTCGTGCTTCAGCGGCTGCGCGCCCGCCTGCGGCTCCGTCTCCATCTGCGGACAGTGCTGCGGATGCGGCGGCAAATAATTAATCTTATTATGATTTACCAAACCATCCAATGTACATACGTTAAACAAGATACAATAAACGCTTGATGACTGTAATATAATTTTTTTGTACCTATTTATTGTATAATTCAACTCAACCCTAACCACATGCGCTGCCTGAGGACTATTCTTGGAGTCACTTGGAAAGGTAAAATTAGTAACTAACTCGTTACTCTCGAGGATGCATTGCTGCAGCATAACTGCTATGTTAAAGCAGAGAAGAATTCGCTGGCTCCGTCATTTACATCGCTTGAACCCTGAGAGACTAACCACGCCAAGTAATGCTGAGTCAGCATTGAGTCAGATAGCGAACGTAAAAATACCTGTTGGCCGTCCAACTGTAAGGTTTCAAGACTAATGTAAGCGGAACATGAATATTTTTGTGCATTCAGATCGATGGTTGGCAGAATCGCGCCGAGATGAGACCCGAATGGCGTCACGACATTAAAGTCGGAACTTCAAATCATGACTATGACTGGCTGGAAAAGTCTTCGTCGTGCTCTACTACCTATTGCGTTCTCGCGTTTTGTGTGCAATCGATGTGGCAAGAAATGCTGTACTGCCATAGGACTCATAAGCCATCAAAGGAGATGCGGGAACCCGTAAACTTACAAGTGCCGCAATAAACATTTACAACATATGCTGTGGCCAATGATGATCCATACTAATATTATAAATGGGAAAGTGTATGTGTGTGTTTCTCTCAATATCCAAAATTAAAAATATCTCGCCTATAAGTAAAACTAAAACGATTATTAATTTTGAAAACGCATTAAAATACCTGAAGAAAAATAAAATATCTGAACTGATGTTCTGTAATGACCCGAACGCTCTTACAGACAGCTTAATATACATGCTAACCCAATCAATAACTGAAAACACAAAAACTGTTATGATACCTAGCAAAAAACGTATTATCAAACCATGGATATCTCCCGGGATATTGCGATGCATACGCAACCGTAACCAGCTACAAAAAAAGCACGTAAAAACCCTGACGACCAAATTATAAGAATAACGTATACCCGATACAGAAATTTCTGTAATAATCTTATAAAAAAACTAAAGAGAAAATTTGAAAGGGAACTCCTAGCTAATTCTGTAAACAATAATAAATTGCTATGGAAAAATATTAAAAAAATTACGTTTAGCAAACCTAGTAAAGTTCACTCAGAGCTATTAAATATCAAAGCCACTGTTGCGGAATCAGCAAACTGTATAAATAAGTACTTCGCCAATATTGGTAAAGAACTCGCCCAGCAAATTGTCCCCAACCCCCAAGACGATATTAACCTGTTCCTTAGTCGCCTACCTGCTCAAACTGGATCATTTGTATTATTACCTGCTACTGATGATGAAGTCTACAATACTTTGACAAACCTTAAGTCGAATAGTGCACCTGGCTGGGACAACATCTCAAGTAGCTTTTTGAAATACATATCCGCAGAAATAGTCCCCATCATAACACATTTAGTTAATCTTAGCTTTAACCAAGGAATATTCCCCGAATCATTTAAACTATCGCTAATTACACCCGTGTACAAGAGTGGGGACAAAGATGACGTTAGCAATTATAGGCCAATATCAGTACTGCCTACAATATCTAAGATTCTAGAAAAACTCCTCAATACTAGACTGCTAAGCTTCGTAAAAACAAATACAACCTCCTGTCTTCCGCACAGTATGGATTCAGGCATGGAATTTCCACTGAAGATGCAATAACTGGTCTTACCTCGCTTATAGTTGAGAACCTTGACAAGAAAAATAATTGCCTAGCAGTCTTCTTAGACCTGAAAAAGGCTTTCGACACCGTTTCCGTCCCTATTCTTCTACATAAACTTGAGAAGATAGGTGTTAGAGGTATACCACTCTCGCTACTTGAAAATTACATCACAAACAGGAAGCAAAGGGTCAAACTACCACAACATACCAGTGAGGACGAGAATATCTCTTACGGTGTACCCCAGGGCAGTGTTTTAGGGCCTACATTATTTTTGATTTACATCAATGACCTTTGTAACATGATAATTCCTAACGCAAAACTTTTTTCGTATGCTGATGATACGGCTATTGTCTATACCGGCAAATCATGGAATCAAGTGAAACATAGCGCTGAACTAGGAATGGTAGAGATCTCTAAGTGGTTGAGAATGAACTTATTGACACTAAACACCGACAAAACAAAATACATGTGTTTCAGTATTACAAGTGTCACGCAGCCCACACAGAGTATAGACCTAAAAATACATTCCGATCAATCTTGTGTTGGTACTAACTGTGGCTGCACTTCTATCGAAAAAATTAACAAAATTAAATATCTGGGTGTTCTACTAGATGAGCATTTAAATTGGTACTCCCACATTGACCAGGTAATATGTAGAATTAGAAAGCTACTCTGGATACTCAAGACGCTAAGGCATATTGGGCCCGGTACAATAATCACGAAAGAATCAATAAGTCGCAACATTTTAAATGAAATATACACGTCCCTGGCACAATCTGTCTTGGTGTACTGCATATCTGTCTGGGGGGCGCCGCCAAAACTCGCTTCTTAGACCTTGAACGTGCGCAACGAGCACTTATCAAAGTCATGTACTTTAAAAAAAGCAGATTTCCCACTGAATTACTATACGAAATCAGCGGACTTCTGTCCGTTAGAAAATTATATATTCTGCAGTCTACCTTAAAAAGACACAGGACTCTACCATACAACCCAAACTACAAAAAGAAAAGACTGATTGCCAATATAGTAAACCCATCTAATACTAGAACTTCATTTGCTAAATCACAGTTTAACATAAAGTCCGCAAACCTTTATAATAAAATCAATAAATTACTAGACATCCATTCAAAATCTTACCATGATTGTAAAAAGCTTTTAACATGTGAGCAAAAACATATGATGAGACAGAGATTTTAATACATTAAATAACAAAAAACATATACATGCTCACACACACACACACACACACACACACACACACACATACACACACACACACACACACACACACACACACACACACACACACACACACACACACAGAAACACAGAAGATCTCTCATTTTATTTTGATATAAATTATATACCTACTTATATACCTGTAATCAAATCATCCGTAATCGTGTTTTGCTTAAATCTAATATTTTATTTGTATAGATTGGTTTATTTACATAGTTTATAGCATTGCATAGTGTTAGTATAGTGTACCTTCCTATCTAGTATGTCTTAGAATTAGAATTAGTTATAATATAATTTAAGCAGTACTCAGTTTTAAACATAGTGCCTAAGGAAGAGCGGTGTCTCCCGACACAGGCATTTTCATGCTTACCGGGCGGCTCCATCCCTTAGATCATTTTGTACACCTAATTTATGAAATAAAGAATTTTGTATTTATTTGTATTTGTATTTGTATTTGTGTTTATTTGTTTGTTTGTTTGTCCGTCTTTCACGGCAAAACGGGACGACGAATTGACGTGATTTTTTAAGTGGAGATAGTTGAAGGGATGGAGAGTGACATAGACTACTTTTTGTCTCTTTCTAACCCCCCACTTCCCTGAAATGGGGGGTGGAAGTTTGTATGGAGCATTACGCAATTTTCAAGGTAGAAAGCTAAAAATTGGTATGCGGACTATTTGTGTGCGGTTTATTCTGTTCTGAGTTCTCTTCTGTGTTTTAAATCAGGAAAGGGGCACCGTGTTACCTCGAATTTAACGCGAGCGAAGCCGCGGGCAAAAGCTAGTATGATATAATTCAAATAAGTTACACATCATTACATTAGTTAATTTATTTATCGTATGGCTACAAGTCACTGGATATAGGTAGGCATTTCTTCCCTGGGAGAGTAGTAGTGGGAAAGCAGATGATAAAGAAAATCCAGTGAGTGCTGCGAAGTCCAGATGGGAGAGTGCAGCTGCCAAGTTTGTTACTCTTTTAGCACCACCCAGGGATCACGTGTGGTGTTGTCTAAGGTGTTTCCTGCGGACACACGGTAGAGTAATATTGATCCCCAAATTAATAAAACCAAGGCTCTGTAAACTACGATACAAAATATAGAAAAACTAGAACTTGTCTGATTTAGGTGACGTAACTAACTGGCTTCGTTGTGTCATGTAGGCGGTGTCAAGGCGTAGGATTCACCAGATTGATTTTGAACCGCCGAAACACGACGTCCTTCGGCCAGAAGTCTGAACTTGCGATAGTGTCCTGCAGCGGCCGTAGTACGCACACCACAAACGAGCTTAAGTGCTCATAGTGGCGGGACTGCAGCTGGTGCACCCTCAACGATTAGCCAATATAGACTGACGTAGTATGAGTACTACGTCACTGCCGACGCCACCACCGCAGCCGACGGATTGGTGAGCCAACTCGTCAGCAACGGTGGAGTGATGAAAGCGCAAGAGTTAGAGTTCCTTAGGCTGCGTTTCTAGCGAGGATTCGTTGCGAAGAATGTGTTTAATAAGAACCAGTCCTGGAGCTGCGGTGTGCGAAGATAAGTAAATGAAAAAATATTATTTGCAACGCATCCTCGCTCATCTCTAGTGGAAACGCAGCCGTACTCGGTATCGCTATCAGAAGAATTAACCGGCTCGACAGTGCCACACAGAGTTTTGTGGGGCGCCTACGCGACGACGTATTCTTCCGTTCCACCAGTGTGAATTTCTCCATTATCCTTGGATGAAAAAAAGTCTTTTCCTCATTGGGAACCTGTATTAAAATATATGCCTTAGACGGCAATAAGCCCTGGTTAGCTGCGACTGGCTGACCGGCGAATTTTGTTGCGACTATGTCGAAATATTATTGTGATTTTTATATGTTATTTTACAGGTATGATTTTGTTAACAAGTTGCATGCAAATATGCATTATTTGCTCCACTCGTGTTAGGATTGAGGAAGAATCTGGACCTGTCTAGCGCGTTGCCGTACATGAGCACAGTGGCGTTTGAGGGCCAGTTCGACACCAGCGGCTAGACGCCAAAGTTCTGTGGTATTGTGTCGCCATCACGCAGGAAATTGGGAACCTGATTTGAGTGAATGCCCTGAACATTGAGCAGAGTGGATGTTCATATCGACTGTGATAAATAGAAGTACCAACAACAGCTGAAGATGTAGTAGACGTATTTAAAATATGATGGAGAGGTATCTACAAATAAATTAATAAGTTGAATGATGCAAACGTGTCTCCTAGGTCAATTTAATGTCATATAGTTGACGTCAAGTAGCATTACATTTAAAACATATATTAATCAAAATTAATATCAGTAATAAGGGCATTTGCTTAATCATGTCAATGTGTCTTGATTTAAGTAAATATATATCTAAAATTACATACAGTTAAAAATAAATAAGATGACATTAAAAAAGTAAAGCAATAGACTAAAAAACAAACCTGAAGAAAAAAACAGGTCACCTTTTTAGGGTTCCGTAGTCAACTAGGAACCCTTATAGTTTCGCCAGGTCTGCCCGTCCGTCCGTCCGTCCGCGGATAATCTCAGTGACCGTTAGCACTAGAAAGCTGGAATTTGGTACTAATATGTATATATCAATCACGTCGACAAAGTGGAAGAATAAAAAGTGGAAAAAAATGTTTTATTAAGGTGAGCCCCTATACGTAAAGTGGGGAGTGATTTTTTTTTTCATTTTAACCCTAACGTGTGATATATTGTTGGATAGGTATTTAAAAATGAATAGGTTTACTACAATAATTTTTTGATAATGTAAGTATTTTCGGAAATAATCGCTCCAGAAGTAAAAAAAACCTCTAACTTTTGAACCATAAGTTTTAAAAATATTTAAAAAATCTCATAAGTAGAACTTTATAAAAACTTTGTAGGAAAATTATTTTGAACTTGATAGGTTGAATAGTTTTTGAAAAAAGTACAAAATAATTTCTGAACTAAGGTTGTTTTAACCGTATAAGCAGGTGTTTATTGTACCAGTAATTTCTAAAAAATCACAATTAAATGTCGTGCTTTCAAAAACTCTTTAATGGGGACACTTACTGTGACGGATAGAAAACTACGGAACCATACACTGAGCGTGGCCCGACACGCTCTTGGCCGGTTTTTTAAAAATGGATATGGCCTACAAAACGTTCAATGGATTAATTTTAGCTAATTGATTAAAAACGGTATAAATAATGTTTAAATAGAACATGCATTGTGTTTGAAATTAATTAATGTACTTTACTTTACCATCTATCCGTAATTAATTATTCCAATAAAATATAAAAAAACAAGATACCTTTTTATATTTAAAAGGACGATCTCTTCCAGACACCTTAGGAGGATATAAACAATATATTTTGGGCAAATTCATTTATTTCATTCGAATTACAGAATTCCATTTGTTCGTACTTGAAGACAATCAGCAGTCATAAGTTATTAAAGATAGGTTCTCATTTTTTACCACCGCAGCAGCCAGAGCTACCCTGGATGCTGGTGATGGCCACGCTGTCGCAGCAGCCACAGCTGTAGTCGACGCAGCCGGACCCGCTGGTGTCGTACTTGCCCGAGAACTCCACGGCGCTCAGCCACGGCAGTTCACCGTTAACTTTCAAGTCTCCGCTCAAACCGAGTTCGGAGGAGACAGCGATGCCGGAGGGGGAGATGGGGCCGACGCTGGTGACGGGGAAGTCACCACCGCTGCTGGGTATGGAGATAGATTGGCAGCAGCTGGAGCATTTCTGCCCATAGATGGTCTGCAACAAAATAATAACATGTTTTAGATACATTCTATCGTTTCGATCGTCCGTTCAGTTACTTTCTCCCACCTTTTCGTTTATTTAGTAAGTACGAGGGTGCATTGAAAAGAAGTCAGCCTTACACATATTTATTTTAGAATGCAGTCCTTTCTCAGCAAATGCACTGGACAGATTTAGAATGAACCGTCGAGTCTTGTTCGAGGAGTCGGAGAATATTTCTCGTGTCACGGTCTATCGTGGACTGTCGGTTGTCCGGTGTATTATTTCGTCCTGTCTAATTTTGAATTTAAAGTCCGTCGTTCCAGAAGAGTTTGTGAGTCAGCCAGTCGGCCAGTCGATGTCTCGTCGGCAAGGAGGTTGGAAGAGAGCATGCCATATTTCAATAATCCAAAAAAAGTTTTCAATATGCCTTAAAAAAGGCCAACCATAATTAATTTTTATCAGATTATTTTTGCGCTTTTAATTATATTTTATTTAATGAATCAAAACAGTTACACATTGAACCCAGAATAAAATTAAGTAAGGCATTTGATTTCTGCACATCCGGTGCCATAAATACAAACTTGGAGCACTGAGAAAATAACAAATCACGCCTCTGTTTATCAAGCCGCTTCGGATGAGTTTCAAGGGCTTCCGACACTTAACTTATGTTAGCATAACATCAACAATTAATAATAAAATATAAATACAAAAATTGTGATAATTTTTACCAATAGCCAATTATTTGCTAGGACCTTCTGAATCTCGCACATCAGCCGCCAAAATCTATGAAGCCGGTATTGCTTAGAATTCCTTCAGTAGATATTTGTAGTTTTTAGTCAATTTATGAACTATTAATGGGTTAGATTATTATGTCAAATTCGGTATCGTCTACAGTTGGGACTCAATAGCAAATTTCGCTAGAATTGTATTAGGATAACAGAAAAAAAACATCGCGTCTTGCCATTTAGCTGTCAAAAGATTTAGCTGAAATGCATTTACGACAGCCACAATGTAAGAGATTTTTTCACATGAAAATATCATAATATACAAGTTGTAATAAAATGCTGGTAAGCCGTTTAAGGGCGTAGTTGGTGTCGTATTTAAATTATGAAAAACGCAATAGAAATATTTTGTTTCGCTCAAAAAATAATAGTTTTGTATGGATGGTTGGCCGGCTTCGACGACGTGCCTCATAAAAAAAATATCCTACTTTTTCTTACTTGCAATACGATACAAATTATGCCCTTAAACGGAACACCAGTATTTTTGTAATCCACTGTATTCTTGGTTACTAATTCTAATTTATCTATAACTCATGATATAATTGATCTATTTTTCATGGTAAATGTATAAACCAAGCAAACTCTTAGCATTACATGATCTAGAAAATCTTAAGGTACTATAATATTAGATTCAATTATTTACCTGGACCAGCAGAAGAGCAGCGCAGAGAAGGATAGCTTTGAATGCCATTTTAGTGGTTGTTGTAGTAAGTGTCTTACTAAAGTATGATGTTCAGTAACAATTATAGGACCTTATATAGTCCTTGCAAGTATTTCGAAATTAACCTAAGATGATAGACAATAACTTTAAAAGCCTTGATTGGTCAATCAAGGCTTTTAAAGTTATCGTGGTCACGTATCCACAAGTGTACTTAAACAATTAGTCTGCTGTCTAGACTCGCTATGATAATATGAATCGGCCACCTGTTTCGTCTTTTGTAATGCTATTGTTCTTATTATCACTAATTAAGTTAGTTTTCTATAAAAGCTGATTTTGAAGAGTAAGTAACACAGTTTTTTCAACGGAATAAACAACAAACATGTCTCCCTACACCGTGTTGATCGTCTGCATCCAGATCTGCCTCATTCAGGTAAGTTTAATTTTACTTTACAAGAGATGCCTAAGATATTTTTTTCGCCATAATTTTAAGAAACCGGCACTTACATTCGCTTTTAGACAACTGACATGGTGCCAAGCAACTGACAGCTTTCAATCGCGAAACATAGCGCACAAAATGTATTCTACATAGCCCATATAGTAAAATACATCTAGTAGTCTAGTAGAAGAACGGCCTCCTAGCCCAATCGGTAGTGACACTGTCTACGAAGCAGGAGGTCCCGGGTTCGAATGGTAATGGTCCCTGTTAAGGGAATTAATATGTGTGTGTTATCAGATATATTTGATTTGTACGTGAGTTATGGATGTTTTCTATGTATTTATCTATAATCCAGCAGTTATGTCGGATGAAGTTAAGGGTAGCTGGAAAGTAATCCAAACTCAATTGAACTTTATCGGGTAGTTCGGGGGTATGCCACAAAGACTCTCATAAGTTTTCGACCTCGAGGACCTTGTGGAATTTGGAGGGGGGACAAAAACCTTTTTTTTTCTTCAGTTTTTCGCTTATATCTCATAAATTAAGCACTTTTTATGTATACCTTAACTTTCAGTAGCTTTATTGCTTTTTAACTTTGCCATACAAGGTGTACACAAAAAGTGCTTAGTTAATAAGATATTTCAATTTCAATTTCAATTTATTTAGTCAAACAATTAGCACTAACAGTTAAACCTTACATGCTAATCGATACCTATATAATATAGTCTTAATTATCTAACATGCAGTTACTACAGTATTTAGACTCAAGCTATTACATAATTTATTATATTAAAGTAGAATGACACAATAATTTATTTGATAAAATATTACAAAACATGATAAATACAAAAAAGTTATGCCAAGAGTACCTTAATTTATACAATAGAGCTCGGGGTTACAATGCACTCTAGGTAACGACTAGCTGCTGTCAAAAACTGATTTTCAGAACTGTAAAAAATATCGAGCTCACTGTTGTCTATTAAAATGCCGTTAAGCAGCCATAGAGAGTGATATAAGGGAGAAAAGGAAAGCGCACCAGTCTTTATCAACGGGACGGCGAATACACAGCGACTGCGGGGGCGGAGCGCCATAATATTGACCATCAGTGGAACCCGAATTGGTACTAGTCTAAGAAGTGAAGGATTGGTCACTGATCCTTGCAGTAATCGGAAAAAGTATTTAACGACGTACAAATTCCTCCGGGTTTCAAGAGAAGTGTAGTCTACCATACCAATAGTAAAAAGAGTTGTATAGAGATAGGGGTAGTAACTATATATTTTTTTGTAAAGAAATCGTACAAATGGCTTTTGCACCTTTTCCACCATTAGAGTGTAATGTTTTTCATGCGGATTCCAAATTGCGGCATTGGACTCCAACCTAGTGCGAACAAATGCATTAAACAAAATGCAGATGGCGTGCTTATCTGATAGCATTTTGGCCTGACGGATAACAAATCCTAGGCATTTCCTCGTTTCTCTGCAGAGCTTAACTATGTGCTGATTAAATGTGAGGTGCGAGTCAAACCATGTTCCGAGGTCTTTAATTTCATCAGCTTGCTTTAAAGTCTTTCCGCCAAGTGTGTACATAGGGCATACAGGGGACCGAGCACGCGAGTAAGTCATAATATGGCATTTGTTCTCGTTTAGGTCAAGACTATTGTTATGTGCCCAAGTGTAAACAGCATCTATGTCTGATTGGAGCTTACCAGCGTCGTTAGAATATTCGATGGGTAAAGCCAGTTTTAAATCGTCGGCAAATAACAAGCAGGTTGAAAACTTTAGAGCTAAAGGGAGGTCGTTGATGAGGATAAGAAAAAGGAGAGGCCCAAGGCTACTTCCTTGCCCAATCCCGGAGGTGACCAAAAACGGGCTGGACATGGAGCCTTCATATTGGACATATTGATATCTATTCGCATGGTAGTTTGCTATAAGATCGAGCAAGTTGGTTGCAAAGCCGCATATGTACAATTTTTTAAGTAGAATGTCACTGTCAACTCGATCAAATGCTTTCCGGAAATCAAAGTAAGCTACATCGACTTGTTTTTTAAGGGCTAAATTATGCGCTATTAAGGATACAATATTAAGCAGATTTGACGTAGTTGAACGCTTAGGCAAAAATCCATGCTGTTCATCACAAAACCATCCATTTAGCTGTTTGAATATTTTGGTGTAAATAATAGATTCAAAAACTTTGCCGAAGATACTGAGTACGGCGATCGGCCTGTAGTTATGGATATCTGATTTGGGTCCCGTTTTATGGACCGGTGATACTTTACTGGTCTTCCAGATTGACGGGTAGCTCTTAGTTTTTAACTCTAAGTTAAATATAGATGTGAGAGGTTGCACAAATGCTTTGCAGCAATCTTTGACGATGAACTGTGGGATTCCGTCGGGTCCCTGAGTGTGTTTAGGCCGCAAGTGGTTGATCGCTTTACGAACGTCATTACTACTTATGTGGTCAATGGCGATAAGCCGATCGCTTGAATACGTTGTTTCCTCTCGGACGTTGCAGCTAAGCATGCTGACATTACGTCAAGTTTAGGGATTTTCTTTAAGAAGACGCTTTTAAAAAAAGTTACGAAAGAGTCAGCTACATCCTGAGATGACTTATCTCCGAAAGTGGCAGCTTGATTAGAGCCTCGATTACGTTTAATATACTTCCAAAAAGTGGTGGGATCGCGTATTATGTTACTTTCTAGTTTGCTGACATATGCTTGCATCGCGGCCTCCGACTGAATGTTTACCATTCTTCGATGAAGAATGCGTAATATAATTGGTCACTTGTTTGTTTAAACAACTTATGATATTGATTTTTTAGGTTGTTCAAAGCAATAAGATCTGCAGTAAACCAGTCCGGATATTTCTTTGTGTGTTTGTGTTTGGAAGGGATTTTTAGCGGCACATATCCAGCAATTATTTCATCCAGGATAGCATAAAAACGATTTGTACAGTCATTCACTTCATTAATGTTGTTGAGAGGGGACCAATCGGTGTTAGCTAATTTGTGATAAAGAAGATGGAAGTTGGCTTTATAGTGATTTCTAATGGGCACACTATTGTGTTGATTAGAAGGTTGGTTGTTTAAATGTTTATTGAATCTAGTAGGGCACGACAACTCAATGTTGAGTGGGGGGTGGTGTTTGTCGATAGAAAAACACCGAGCTCATCGACAGCCATTGTGGAATATATAATGGAATATATAATAATATAAGCGAAAAACTGAAAAAAAAAATAGGTTTTTGGCCCCCCTCCAAATTCCACAAGGTACTCGAGGTCTATAACTTATGAAAGTCTTCGTGGCATACCCCCGGAACTACCCGATAAAGTTCCATTGAATTTGGATTACTTTCCAGGTGAAATGTACTATCGGGTTCAGAATTGCATGGCCAATTTATGAATGAATTCATTGATAAATTGACCATGAAATTTTGAACCTGATGGTACATAACTGCTGGACTACTATATCTATCTATTATATATATCGTCGTCTAGTACCCACAACACAAGCCTTATTGACTATGGGTCTAGGTCGGTTTGTGTAAGATTGTCCAATAATATTTATTTATTTATTAATAAATCAATGATCTCAATTCCTTTTTAGTGTCTAACTAGTAACTATATATATATTTAAAATATTCTCATAACTAAACACATCCATGACCAAATAAAACAATAGGAATATGACAATGTTGTGAATTGTGGAGACCCCGTAAAATATCGGGTGTGTATAATGACAATATATAACAGCATCAAATAAAGTGCAACTCGAACTTGAAACTTAGAATCGCCGTTCATTAGGTCATTGTCAATTATTAGTGCTGGTTTTTCATTAGTGCCGCGTTACATTCGATTAAAATTTTTAAAATATTGTAATGATTAAATAATTCACGATCGCACGGAGGACTATTATTCATAGATTAAGGTGTCGTTCTGATATTTAAATATTACAATCGAGTTAATGAGTCCTGAAGGCGGTCCAAATCAGCAAAGAATAGCAGATAGCAGTACACAAATTTATATAAATTAATTCACAATACCAAGAGTTTCCAAGGTGTCACAACCTAAACTTATGCGATGCTTTGATTAACAGTCTACTTTTAATTAACAGTCCGTGATGAGCCAGAGCTGCGGTAAGAGCGGCTCTAGCTGCGGCTCGTACGGCGGGCAGGGCTGCGGGGTGGTGAGCGCGGCCGGCACCATCGACGCGTGCGGCTCCACCTGCGTGACCGGCTCCGTGCCCGTACTCGGCTCCTCGTGCTTCAGCGGCTGCGCGCCCGCCTGCGGCTCCGTCTCCATCTGCGGACAGTGCTGCGGATGCGGCGGCAAATAAATAATCCTGCTATGACACACAGATACGTCTACACACGTTCAAAATATAGAATAAATGCTTGACGACTACAGTTTCGTTTTGATTATCTTAATGTTACATTTAAATATTAGAATTTTGTGAAGGTGCTAAGTTGCATTTTGCAACTACTTAGTTGGCAACTTAGCAAGGTTTATTTTAATTGTTCCACTCGTACAAAAATTCTCCAAGAAGTTACTGTTTGTTATAAATAATTATGAAGCATGCATTGCATATATATTTTTGAAGCTATTATCGGATGTTCATGTAATATGATCGAACTATGATCCAAAATACCTTAATAATAATTTTATGCGCACGGTTCATAATAATTTAATATCATCCTTGTTAATGAAATAAGTAGCTACATACTGCAAATTCACCTGATATACGAGGATCGAAATGTGCAATTCGATATCTGTTTAATTAAATACTAGAGTTTTTTTTTTCTTTTATTATCTAGTGAACTAGTGTGCTCTAATTAAATAACCCGGTCAAGTTACGTTTACAACCTAGCACATATTTTTATGTATGCAGGCGAAGTTTTATAATTCATTCGGGTACTAGGTAGATTGTACAACAAGGGCATAAAACGCACCATTTTGCGCGAGGCGTTTATCCATCCGAGCGAGCTTGCGAGCGAAGATTGATATAAAGTCAAGTGTAAAATGGGTTTTATGGGCGAGTTTTACACTCTAATTTTCACTTTAATTGCGAGAAAATTGTTTATCGGTAATTGTAAAACGATTTCAAGTTGTAACTAAAATACTACAATGAAAATAAATGTGGTTCCCTCCAATTTTTTTTAATTTTTTTTTTAATTTTTCAACATGTGAATTTAGACATAAATACTGGATCCCTGCCAAGTCATAAAAACATTTCGGCGCATTTTTAAACTATTATCAACTCCCATTTTATCTGATTTAATTAATTTAATGATAGAAAACACGGAGTTCAAATAATTATCTATACATATAATAAAGCTGAAGAGGGTCGAAAGTCTGTACATGGAAGATAATCGAAAAAAAGTTGGCTGGGGATACTTAGAATCGATAACAGAACACGTTCCAACAATTTTTAGAATTTTTGTCTGTTTATCTGTTTGTCTGTTTATCTGTTTATCTGTTTATCTGTTTATCTGTTTATCTGTTTATCTGTTTGTCTGTTTATTTGACCGCGCATCACGTGAAAACGGCTGAACGGATTTTGATGAAATTTTGTATAGATATAGTTTGAGTCCTGGTAAAGGATAATATATAGTTTTAATCCCGAAAATCAACTCTGGTGGGGGTGAAAATGGGGTTGAAAGTTTGTATGGAGAATTTTTAACCGCTGAAACGATTTAGATATAAATGAGTATGGAGATAATTTGAGTCTCGAGACACGTCAAAGGATAGTTTTCAAACCCTTGTGGGGGTGAAAAGGGGGTTGGAAGGTGGTATGAGGAATTTTTTACCGCTGAACTGATTTAGATGAAAATTGGTATAGAGATAGTATGGGTCTCGAGAAATGACAAAGGATAGTTTCTTTTTCAAACCCCCCCCCCCCATCTCACTTTTGAACCGTAGGTCCAAAAAAATTAAAAAAAGAATGGAAGTGACGCCTGTTACCCGTCGATGCTTTAAATTTACCTTTACCCGCTCTTAAGAAATATTTGAAAATGTCATGAATGTCAAAGGGTTATTGCAGGTTCGAGGACTATATACGACGTACAAAGATGCATGGCCCAAACCAAAAAACTACTACAAAATCATCTAACATTTATAGGGACACCGTTTAGGTAGGAAATAGTAGTTTATGTAACTGTTACGTAATAAGGGTCCTTAAAACATGAGTGTGGTTTTCATAATAAGATCACACGAGTGTTTTAAGGCCTAATTACGTACAGTTGCATACACTGATTTATCTACACTCATATTATTTATCCTAAATGCATTATTCGGAAACCATAGAATGGCCGCCATTGCACCGCCATGGCCAACTCGATTGTGCCGGCGGTCGCGCGGGCGCGTATCGGGGAGCGTAGCGGAGAAATTAGGGGTGAATTAGCCGCTTACTGACACAGACCGAATTCCACGCGGGCGGAGCCGCGGGCACAGCTAGTAGCAATAATAAAATAAAACAATAAGTTTCAGAATTCTACGAAATTTTACTGCTCCATGAAATTGTGCAATATATTTTGACTCTGTTTGGCTGTTGAGCCTCATTAGAAGAAAATTTTACTTTAAGCACTAGAGCTTAACAAGCGATTTTATGTCGTCCACGCACGACTTAAAATCGAACTTTACGAGCATGAGAAGTGAAAAAGTTTTATTTATTACTAATGAGGTTTTATTTTATACGAAAAAATTAACTATAAACACAAAGCAAATTATACGTTCTTAATTATGGAAATAATCATTTAAGTTACTAACATTAATAATTTAAGGAACTAATGATTATTGTTATTTTTCATGGTTTTTATTTCATTTTAAGAATACAATTTGTAATGTAACTTAATACATCTCCAATTAACCAAGACCAAGGGCGGGTTTAAATCCAGCAACCCACCGCACCTTTTCCATTACATAATTCTAAATTGTTACATATTCTTAAATTGTTAACTTTTTATACCTAACATAGGCTACTTACTTACGTAACCTCTGTACCTAAAGAATAACTTTAAAATGTAATGGAATATACGCATTTGTATTTGTATTTAATATGTGGTTTATTATATTTTAATGACAAAATAGATGGTCAATAAACGTAGAGTATTGAATTCATTGATAAATTGACCATGAAATTTTGAACCTGATGGTACATAACTGCTGGACTACTATATCTATCTATTATATATATCGTCGTCTAGTACCCACAACACAAGCCTTATTGACTATGGGTCTAGGTCGGTTTGTGTAAGATTGTCCAATAATATTTATTTATTTATTAATAAATCAATGATCTCAATTCCTTTTTAGTGTCTAACTAGTAACTATATATATATTTAAAATATTCTCATAACTAAACACATCCATGACCAAATAAAACAATAGGAATATGACAATGTTGTGAATTGTGGAGACCCCGTAAAATATCGGGTGTGTATAATGACAATATATAACAGCATCAAATAAAGTGCAACTCGAACTTGAAACTTAGAATCGCCGTTCATTAGGTCATTGTCAATTATTAGTGCTGGTTTTTCATTAGTGCCGCGTTACATTCGATTAAAATTTTTAAAATATTGTAATGATTAAATAATTCACGATCGCACGGAGGACTATTATTCATAGATTAAGGTGTCGTTCTGATATTTAAATATTACAATCGAGTTAATGAGTCCTGAAGGCGGTCCAAATCAGCAAAGAATAGCAGATAGCAGTACACAAATTTATATAAATTAATTCACAATACCAAGAGTTTCCAAGGTGTCACAACCTAAACTTATGCGATGCTTTGATTAACAGTCTACTTTTAATTAACAGTCCGTGATGAGCCAGAGCTGCGGTAAGAGCGGCTCTAGCTGCGGCTCGTACGGCGGGCAGGGCTGCGGGGTGGTGAGCGCGGCCGGCACCATCGACGCGTGCGGCTCCACCTGCGTGACCGGCTCCGTGCCCGTACTCGGCTCCTCGTGCTTCAGCGGCTGCGCGCCCGCCTGCGGCTCCGTCTCCATCTGCGGACAGTGCTGCGGATGCGGCGGCAAATAAATAATCCTGCTATGACACACAGATACGTCTACACACGTTCAAAATATAGAATAAATGCTTGACGACTACAGTTTCGTTTTGATTATCTTAATGTTACATTTAAATATTAGAATTTTGTGAAGGTGCTAAGTTGCATTTTGCAACTACTTAGTTGGCAACTTAGCAAGGTTTATTTTAATTGTTCCACTCGTACAAAAATTCTCCAAGAAGTTACTGTTTGTTATAAATAATTATGAAGCATGCATTGCATATATATTTTTGAAGCTATTATCGGATGTTCATGTAATATGATCGAACTATGATCCAAAATACCTTAATAATAATTTTATGCGCACGGTTCATAATAATTTAATATCATCCTTGTTAATGAAATAAGTAGCTACATACTGCAAATTCACCTGATATACGAGGATCGAAATGTGCAATTCGATATCTGTTTAATTAAATACTAGAGTTTTTTTTTTCTTTTATTATCTAGTGAACTAGTGTGCTCTAATTAAATAACCCGGTCAAGTTACGTTTACAACCTAGCACATATTTTTATGTATGCAGGCGAAGTTTTATAATTCATTCGGGTACTAGGTAGATTGTACAACAAGGGCATAAAACGCACCATTTTGCGCGAGGCGTTTATCCATCCGAGCGAGCTTGCGAGCGAAGATTGATATAAAGTCAAGTGTAAAATGGGTTTTATGGGCGAGTTTTACACTCTAATTTTCACTTTAATTGCGAGAAAATTGTTTATCGGTAATTGTAAAACGATTTCAAGTTGTAACTAAAATACTACAATGAAAATAAATGTGGTTCCCTCCAATTTTTTTTAATTTTTTTTTTAATTTTTCAACATGTGAATTTAGACATAAATACTGGATCCCTGCCAAGTCATAAAAACATTTCGGCGCATTTTTAAACTATTATCAACTCCCATTTTATCTGATTTAATTAATTTAATGATAGAAAACACGGAGTTCAAATAATTATCTATACATATAATAAAGCTGAAGAGGGTCGAAAGTCTGTACATGGAAGATAATCGAAAAAAAGTTGGCTGGGGATACTTAGAATCGATAACAGAACACGTTCCAACAATTTTTAGAATTTTTGTCTGTTTATCTGTTTGTCTGTTTATCTGTTTATCTGTTTATCTGTTTATCTGTTTATCTGTTTATCTGTTTGTCTGTTTATTTGACCGCGCATCACGTGAAAACGGCTGAACGGATTTTGATGAAATTTTGTATAGATATAGTTTGAGTCCTGGTAAAGGATAATATATAGTTTTAATCCCGAAAATCAACTCTGGTGGGGGTGAAAATGGGGTTGAAAGTTTGTATGGAGAATTTTTAACCGCTGAAACGATTTAGATATAAATGAGTATGGAGATAATTTGAGTCTCGAGACACGTCAAAGGATAGTTTTCAAACCCTTGTGGGGGTGAAAAGGGGGTTGGAAGGTGGTATGAGGAATTTTTTACCGCTGAACTGATTTAGATGAAAATTGGTATAGAGATAGTATGGGTCTCGAGAAATGACAAAGGATAGTTTCTTTTTCAAACCCCCCCCCCCCCATCTCACTTTTGAACCGTAGGTCCAAAAAAATTAAAAAAAGAATGGAAGTGACGCCTGTTACCCGTCGATGCTTTAAATTTACCTTTACCCGCTCTTAAGAAATATTTGAAAATGTCATGAATGTCAAAGGGTTATTGCAGGTTCGAGGACTATATACGACGTACAAAGATGCATGGCCCAAACCAAAAAACTACTACAAAATCATCTAACATTTATAGGGACACCGTTTAGGTAGGAAATAGTAGTTTATGTAACTGTTACGTAATAAGGGTCCTTAAAACATGAGTGTGGTTTTCATAATAAGATCACACGAGTGTTTTAAGGCCTAATTACGTACAGTTGCATACACTGATTTATCTACACTCATATTATTTATCCTAAATGCATTATTCGGAAACCATAGAATGGCCGCCATTGCACCGCCATGGCCAACTCGATTGTGCCGGCGGTCGCGCGGGCGCGTATCGGGGAGCGTAGCGGAGAAATTAGGGGTGAATTAGCCGCTTACTGACACAGACCGAATTCCACGCGGGCGGAGCCGCGGGCACAGCTAGTAGCAATAATAAAATAAAACAATAAGTTTCAGAATTCTACGAAATTTTACTGCTCCATGAAATTGTGCAATATATTTTGACTCTGTTTGGCTGTTGAGCCTCATTAGAAGAAAATTTTACTTTAAGCACTAGAGCTTAACAAGCGATTTTATGTCGTCCACGCACGACTTAAAATCGAACTTTACGAGCATGAGAAGTGAAAAAGTTTTATTTATTACTAATGAGGTTTTATTTTATACGAAAAAATTAACTATAAACACAAAGCAAATTATACGTTCTTAATTATGGAAATAATCATTTAAGTTACTAACATTAATAATTTAAGGAACTAATGATTATTGTTATTTTTCATGGTTTTTATTTCATTTTAAGAATACAATTTGTAATGTAACTTAATACATCTCCAATTAACCAAGACCAAGGGCGGGTTTAAATCCAGCAACCCACCGCACCTTTTCCATTACATAATTCTAAATTGTTACATATTCTTAAATTGTTAACTTTTTATACCTAACATAGGCTACTTACTTACGTAACCTCTGTACCTAAAGAATAACTTTAAAATGTAATGGAATATACGCATTTGTATTTGTATTTAATATGTGGTTTATTATATTTTAATGACAAAATAGATGGTCAATAAACGTAGAGTATTGAATTTTGTCGTGTTAACAAAAGTCAGTTGAAATGAATACCTAAATAGTTACATCTATCGTATCGTCTACAAGCACCTTAAGCATTCTGAAAATTAATACATTTATCAAAATCTATTTTTTTAATCACACTTGGTCAATAAGTATTTCTAAATTGCTTTATATTCCTAAGTAACTTTCAATGAGTTTTACTTTAAAAATAATGACGGTAATCGTTTTCATTTTCTTGTTTATGATTTAAATAAATAATATTTACCAGCCGATAAATATATTTTCAACTGTAGCTGTATTTCGAATGAGTCTGTGTCTTTGATATCTAAACCGTCAAAACAATGACCAAATGACGGACGCTGCATATGCAATTCCTCCATATTTCAGATTGATTTCGCTTGAAATTTTGTTTTTTTTGCCCAAAGTGTTATAAAAAATATAGTATGTAACTCGGGCCTAAGAATATTGCCTGTGGCCGTCGTGAATCTACAACGTGTAAAAATGCTGGTGATCTGTTTAACGGCGCAATTGATATCGTATTCGAATTATAAAAGTAGGAAAAAAAATTCTTTACGCATAAAACAAAATTGGCTTGTATGGGACTTGGCCGGCTAGGACGACGTGCCCCATACATTTTTTTCATTCTGCTTGCCATTTTCCTACTTTTTCTTAGTCGCAATACGATACCTATTACGCCCATAAACGAATCACCAGTATTTTTGTTATAACCTGTATTGAGTCTCGTTTCCAATATTTAGCTTACCCTCCTTATTTATTTTATTTATCGTATGGCTACATGTCACTGGATATAGCTAGGCATTTCTTCCCTGGGATAGTAGTAGTGGGAAAGCAGATGATGAAGAAAATCCAGTGAGTGCTGCGAGGTCCAGAGGGGACAGTGGAGCTGCCAAGTTTGTTATTCTTTTACCACCACCCAGGGATCACGTGTAGGGTTTACCCTCCTTGATGCACATTCTATTATTTATCACTATAGTGTGTTGAAAACGTCGTATGGCACGTGTGTGTCGCTTCGTTACACACTTTGCTTTCTTATGCATGCTTGCTTTTAGCTCACCTGCACAATACCGTCTCGTATGTAATTGTAATGTGGTCATTTTAACATAGATTTCTGTACCTTAATATAGACAGAAATACAAGACATATGTATTATTTAAGGGTCCTTATTTTTATAGTACGATCTCTTTCAGACACCTAAGAACAAAAAAAAATATTTTTGGATAAGTGCTTTATATTTGATCAGCTGTACATTATTTAAATCATTCGTTCTTGAATAAATAACTGTTATACGTTATTTAAAGTATTCATTTGCGACCGCAGCACCCGTTGCCTCCTTGCACGCTGGTGATGGCCACGCTATCGCAGCAACCGCAGCTGTAGTCGACGCAGCCGGACCCGCTGGTGTCGTACTTGCCCGAGAACTCCACGGCGCTCAGCCAAGGCAGTTGCCCGTTAACGTCCAAGTCTCCGCTTAAACCGAGTTCGGAGGAGACGGCGATGCCGGAGGGGGAGATGGGGCCGACGCTGGTGACAGGGAAGTCGCCACCGCTGCTGGGAACGGAGATAGATTTGCAGTTGCTGGAGCATTTCTGCCCAGAGATGGTCTGCAAAACAATAATAAAAAGGTTGAGGAACGTATTCCATTGCTTCGACCATCCTTTCAATTTCTTCCTCTCACGTTTCACCCTTTCGGTTATTACTTTCATCTTCACTCCAGCTCATACATTCAGTCAGCTCATTTGTCAATCAGCTACTAGGTATATTATTTCTTACATATATATATATATATATATATATATATATATATATATATATATATACAGCATGTAACAAAGGGTATAATCGTATTGCAAGTAAGAAAAAGTAGTAGAAAAAAAAATTGGACGAGTATTTTTTTTTTGTATGGGACAAGTTGTCCCGGTTTGCCTATTTATCGAGTGAAAATTTTTTTTTCTTACTTTTTCATTATAAGAATATGATACCAATTATGCCCTTAAAAGCAGGGATCTTACCGGTATTCTCAAAACCGGTTGTAATTTGGGTTTAACCGGTTATACTTGAATTTCACTATTTATATTGCTAAAACCATGAATAGCGGTAAAGTATTACCGGTATTGAAAAGCATTATCGGTTTTTGCAAATGACATGTTTACCTGTAATCGATTTTATTAGCGGTATAAGAAGTCAAAAGATAAGCACCTAAAAGGCATAAGACTCAAAAAGTCAAAAATTAATTTGAGAAATACGACACTTTGTACCTACTCCTTTATTTAGTTGGTTTATTTCTAGAAAATTTGAAATAGGAACGCCTTAGCAGTTCTGTCGTCGAACTAGTCGGTTAGGTATAAATTCGGCCCGATAGATTCCGTAACATAGATACAGATGTCTCACACGCACTAGTAATAAAATTGACATTAATTGAATATAGTTATTGGATACCGGTAAAGAATACTAAAATTAGGGCTTGAATTGTCATAATGATGATACCAATATTAAAATAATACCTCTAATTTGAATACAGGTATAAAATTTAAACCGCTATTAGTTTGACAGTTTGTTTATTTAATAAAACCGGTTGTGCAATCCCTGTTTAAAATAATCACTAGCATTTTTGTTACACCTTGTATACCTACATTGGATCAAATTTCAGACTTGTTTGGGTGTATTGATATCATAGTGAATACTTATAGATCAAGAGTAGGCCGTAGGAAACCCCACCTCATCGAGTATATATAAATTTTAAACTTATGCCATTGGAGTACTAATCAACCTGGTAATAACAAAAAATGGTAGCCGACCTTAAACCTTGTTTGTTTTGTTATTCAGTCAAGTTTAATTTTTTAAGGTGAAAACCGACTAATGCAAGTAGGACGTGCAAATGAGTTCACATGATGGTTTAAATGCTGTTTTACGTTGTACATAAGACATTGTTTATAAACAAGTACCAAAAAATAAGAGATTGTATTGCCCAAAACTCGCAACTCCATGATTTTACTCAATAAAAAATAATGAAATAATTAACCTAGTAATTTATTAACCTAATAAGCACTGGAGACCTAGTGGTAAGACGTCAGACGTTCAATCCGGAGGTCTCGGGTTCAAACCCCGGCTACTAGTTACCACCGAGTTTTTCGGAACTGATGTACGAAGTATCATTTAATATTTACCCTTCGCTTTTCGGTGAGGAAACCGGACCTTATCCCAATAAGGCTTAGTTTCCCCTCTAGGTTGCAAGGTCAGATGACAGTCGCTTTCGGAAAAACTATTGCCAACGCCAATTCCCGGGATAAGCTGCCGAGTGGACCCCAAGCTCAATAGAGCCGTGGCAGAAAAATCCGGGACAAACGCTAGGACGATGATGAATTAACCTAGTGGAAGATAAAACTTGTTCCGTTCAAAAGAACGCATTAACGTCACGTGCTCACTTGCTAGTTGTTAAAGTCGCTTATGAAAAAAATAGGGTTATATTTTGGCTGACTGTACAAAATACTCCAACTTTGGCTCAGGCTAGCAGGTACTAACATATATAACATTTTCTGTGTATTGCCCTACGTAAGCTGAATTCTGGTATTTGATGTGGTAGGGTTGCCTACGGCCTTACTCTTGATCTATAATGAGGACTTTCTATGTAGGTATCTAAATATTAAAAAGTTTCCAAATAAGGTACAGACTGTCTAACTATGTCGACGTTTTTAGAATACAGTTTTATAGCTAAAGACAAAACTGCATAAAAAGCATAACCAAGTAAATTTCAGTTAGGTACATAATAGATAGAATTAAATTATAACGTCAATGAAAATCGTGAGATTCATAATTAACATTAGAGTGAACAAAAAAAAACAGTTTCTATGACTTACCTGGACCAACAGAAGAGCAGCGCAGAGAAGAATAGCTTTGAATGCCATTTTAATAGTTGCTGTAGTAAGTGTCTTACTAAAGTATGATTTTAGTAACAATTATAGACCTTTTATAGTCCTTGCGAGTGTTCCGAAATTAATTTAATAGACAATGAATTTAATAGTCACGTAAAATCCACTAGTATACTTAAACTAATCTCTAGCCTCTATGATAACATGAATCTGCCACGTGTGTCTTCCTTTGTAATGCTATTGTTCTTATTATCACTTATTAAATTAGTGTGGTATAAAAGCTGGTTTTCAAAAGTGGAGAACACAGTTCTTTTAACGGAATAAACAACAAACATGTCTCCCTACACCGTGTTGATCGTCTGCATCCAGATCTGCCTGATCCAGGTAAGTTAAATTTTACTGTTTTTTTTTTTAAATTTAGGTACCGATAAGTACTTAACTAAGTATTTCAAATATCTAACTAGGTACAATCAAGATCCAATAAAACATTGTTGTGAATACCTCCATTCTCGTAAGATAGGTGATCTATTTGCCGAGACCGCATATCGTATGTCGTGTATAAATGACGATAAATAACAGGATGCATTTGAAACTACCCATGAATGTCGATGTTCAAGATATTGGGGCATTCACTTTACAATTATTGAGACCGCAATACTTTCTGAAAACATACAGAGTGTAATAAAAATAGTGGTGATCCGTTTAAGAGCATAATTCGTATCATGTTGCGACTAAGAAATAGTAAGACAACCAAATTATAGACGTGTTTTTTTTGTATTATACATGTCATCCCAGCCAGCCGATCCCTCCATGCAAAACCAATTTTGTTTTTACCAGCATTTTTGTAACACCTTGTATACCTAGATAGTTTCCAACATAATAGTGGTAGTGCCTAATTCATCTATTAACGAATGCACGAATGACTTGTTAAATCAGCAACCCTAAATCAGCAATGGATAGCCAGCCCATAACAAATACAAATAAATTCACGTGTTAAGAATAAGAGTCTATAAGGATATTGAGTATTCAACAAATCTCGTACTAGCTCTATAAAATAATACATTATTGCGGTTAATTAATTTGCATTCTTTTTTTGCATTGACAGTCCGTGATGAGCCAGAAATGCTCGGGTGGCTCCAGCAACTGCGGCTCGTACGGCGGGCAGGGCTGCGGGGTGGTGAGCGCGGCCGGCAACATCGACGCGTGCGGCTCCACCTGCGTGACCGGCTCCGTGCCAGTGCTCGGCTCCTCGTGCTTCAGCGGCTGCGCGCCCGCCTGCGGCTCCGTCTCCATCTGCGGACAGTGCTGCGGATGCGGAAGCAAATAAATAATCATACTATGATACAACTGATACACTGGCAAGTCTCATGTACCCACGTAAAATAATATACAATAAACGCTTGATGACTATAATTTCGTTTTGATTCGAAATACTGTTTAAAGTGATAATTTAGTTAAGAAGCTAGGGTGCATTATGCGACTACGTTTGCACCTAGTTGCAACAACTATTTCATTTGTTCTACTCGTGCAAATATTCGTCGAAAAGTTACTCATCATTATCGTGAACTTAAGAATTCTCTTGTCGGTGGTGTATTTTCCATCTATCCCTATCCTGCGCCAGTTTCTTGACCTTTTAATACGAGACGGCTCCTACTTTTTCCTTTACTTGGTCCATATAGCTGAGTCTGGGTTTGCTTCGACATTTCTAGCGTTAGAACGCTAGAGAGGTCTACAAAATTATTTCAGAAGGAATCAAAGATCCTTCCTTGTAAAATAATTTCGTAGCCAATCATTTTCCGCGCCTAACCTCGATAGTTCTCAGGATCGCTCGTCTTTCATTTAGTCTTCGCAGTACCTCCTCATTCGTTACTCTTTCTCTCCAACTTATGTCTTCCATGCGTCTCTAGCACAACATTTCAAAAGCTTCCATTTTGTTCCTGTCTCTTTTAGATCACGTTTCACTACCATAAACGCAATACTCCAATACTTTAATCATTAGTTTTTTGCTCTTAAGTTACACTCAAGAAAAGTTACTGCTTGTTAAAAATAAGTATGAACTGTAAAATGATGTTAAACTAGTGTGTACGGATAGAGGACCATTAGGGCTGAAAGAGGAGTGCGCCAAGGCTGCATCTTGTCGCCGCAACTATTTAACCTCGTCGGCGAGCACATAATGAGAAGGGTTTTGGAAGGCTGGGAGGGTAGCATACAATTTGGTGGCCAACTAATCAATAACCTCCGTTTCGCCAATGACACGAAAATGAGGTGCCTCTAAAAAAGAACTTGCCATCCTCTTGCAAAAGATTGAGCTAGTCAGCAGTGAGTATGGCCTTAAAATTAACACAAGAAATACCAAATTAATGTTTGTTGATCGCCCTGGTACCATGCAGAGAACCAATGAGTTGCATGATCTTGAGGTTGTCCACAAGTTTGTCTACTTAGGCTCTCAAATAAGCGACGATGACGACTGCTACCAGGAGGTTGTGCGAAGATCCCAGATGGCTAAAGCTGCGGTGAAATGACTTGAAAAGATGTGGAAGAACAGAAGTATAAACCACAAGACTAAAATTGAACTAATGCCTTGTCTTTTCGATCTCTATATGCTTCAGAAACCTGGACCATTAAAAAAGACACGCGCCTTATGATAGCTACGTTTGAGATGTGGTGTTGGCGCAGAATGCTCCGGATCTCTTGTACTGAACGCCGCACATAAGTGTCTATCCTGAACGAACTCAAGATTACCACGAGACTCTCTACTACCTGCACCTAACGTGTACTAAGATCCGGGCCAGAGAGTCTGGACGCATGTCAAGGAAGAGAAGGGATGGCCGTACACGTTGGGCGGACAGAATAACGTCCATCAGTAAAGCCACACTACAGGCAAGCATGTATCGAGCCCTGGATCGTGTGGCTTGGAGAGCGTTGGTAAAGAGTCTCCACAAGCGTCACGCCCCTCAGCCATGAGGATACGACATAGAAGAAGAAGCTAATATGTAAAATATATAAATACGTTAAAAATGAGTCGTTTAAGGAATAAGTGGAACAGTTTTTATCATTTTTATATATATTTTTTAAGCAAGAGTATGTTTACCTAGAGCAATTTTAGGAAAAATTGCCGAACTTTCGGCGGTATTTTTGGGAAAGTAATAAAGTATTTCATAAAAACTAAAATGTTAGAATAAACTTGGATTTATGTTTTGTTCAGATAATATAAAACATATTGAAGGGCATAACAAATAATGATAAAAAATCATGCAACAAGATTGCACGAATCAACGTCCTCACTAAACAAGAATTGAGTTTTCGGGTATTAAATAAAAATAAATGTGCACCAAAAGTATTTTTTTACAACAACAAGACTTCAAACTATCTTATCTATTGCAATTCATGTGCGTTATTTCATTATTAGCGATTTTCGTTTTTAAATTATTACCGGACTCTTAACAAGTCGTAATGTTCATAATCCAGAAATGTTAATCCCAGAAATTTTCCCATTTCACCTCATGTCTATCCCTACTAATCCCAAGTACAGGGTGAGGTGGGATTTTCCACTATTTTGTGTTTATCATTGAAATTATAAAATTAATCGGCAAGTAATGAATAAAAAACAAAAATTCATACTACCGGAATATCTATTATGTAATAAAATGTGCTACGTGAGAAGGATGAAATTCCATAGGAGAGGGATGGCATTCCTCATACAAAACTAAAAAAATGCCATCCGATTTTAATTATTGGAAGTGCATTTTTCCTAAGTTCTTGTTCACTGATGGAAAAATTAAATATTTATACGGCTTCCAACTCTGATAGCTCGACGTCCTGCCGGGGCGGATGGCAATTTGTATCCAGTGTCTGTATGTGATGTAGAACCAGCATGCTAATCCTCAAGCAGTCCTCGTACAGGGCGCCAGTCGCACCTGGAGCGATGGCATTAAAATTTTAGTAAGGGTTGCTACTTATATATCCGGAAACAAAAAAACAAACAAACGTACACGGCTGAAAATGGTTTTATTGTTTTTCAAAGTATTCCCCTTGATGATCTATGCACTTTTGCATTCGCGTGAACCAATTTTTAAAGCACTTCTGCCACTCCGCCTGAGGTACCTCCATAACGTGTTGTTTGAATGCGTCGACAGCATCTTCAGCGGTCGAAAATCGTTGACCGCGTAATTTATTCTTTATATTTGGAAATAAATAAAAATCGTTGGGTGCCAAGTCAGGGCTGCACGGCGGATGACCCGTTAATTCCACATTTTGACCCTCCAAAAATAGAGTTGTTTCGCGTGACGTATGACAGCTGGCATTGTCATGATGAAGAATGATTCTTCGTCGCTGGTTAGTTTTACGAATTTGTTCAAATACTTCCGGTAAGCAAATGCTCGTGTACCACTCTGAATTAACCGTTCTACGGTTTTCTAGTGGCACTGTAGCTACATGGCCATTAATACCGAAGAAGCAGGCCACCATTTGTTTCAATGTACTTTTTGCACGAGTAACTTTCGTAGGGTTCGGCTCATTTTGAAACACCCATACCGTTGATTGTTGCTTCGTTTCGGGATCGTATGCATAGATCCAGGATTCGTCACCTGTATAGATGTTATAAACGGCTTTTGAGTCACCACGGTTATATTTTTTCAACATTTTATTGCACCATTCGACGCGAGCATCTTTTTGCTCTTTTGTTAAGTTGAGGGGTATCCAACGCGAACAAATTTTTTTTACAGCCAAATAATTATGTAATATGCTATTAATGCTGGTCATAGAAATACCCAGAGTCGCCTCTATCTCGCAGTACGTAACATGTCGGTCGTCCATTATAAGTTTTCGCACAGCCTCGATATTTTGTTGTACAACGACCGATTTCAGGCGACCTACCTTAACTTCGTCCGTAAGCATACTACGTCCACGATTGAACTCACTAAACCAGTGATACACAGTAGTTTTAGATGGGGCTTCATCACCAAAAGTTGAAGTTAGTTGATCTATGCACTGTTGTTGCGTTAAACCACGCCGAAAATCATAATAAATCATAGCACGAATATTTTCACGAGTGAGTTCCATTCTTGCTGCGAGATGACATTTAAAACCTGTCAAAAACAAAACACGAGCGTTAATAAGAAAGAAAAAATATAATAAAAAAATAAATAAATAAAAAAGCATTTATTGTCGCAATACAGAAAAAAAAATACAAAAAGGAATACAGACACGTAGACATACACCGAAGTAAACAAAAAAACATAGAACAATACACAAGAAGGGAAAGGAAAAAAAATACAAGTAACACACAACTTAAAAACTAAACTAAACGCGACAATAGGCTCGGAGCTCAGCATTTGCCGCGAGCTCGGTCGGCTGCACAGCGCTGTTTTTCAGCCCGCGCCTGTCTCTTGGCTTATACAGATTAAAGATTAAATAGCTAGCTAAAGGGGAAACATCGCATTCACAGTCGCACTCAATTTTTATTACATATCAATAAACATTATAACTAAAACCTATGACACTTTAGAGATTAAACATGATACCTATAGCGGCCAGTACTTAAAAAAGTTCAAATTTTACCATGGAGGTCAAATATGCTATTTAAGAAGATTGTAATCCCGGTTTCCGGATATATAAATAGCAGCCTATGTATATAACCAGCGTACGCACTTTCAGGCAACCGCTGTTTCATTCGGTTGCCTCGCGAAAATTTTTTTTTTCACAGTTCCTTAGATTTTCGCCCCAGTAGAAGTTGGGTCAGTTCGGGTTGCACAGGGCGGTTCTTCATCACTTCATAGTGTTGTGTTCCTGCTGGTGAGTAAGGTTGCCAAAGAGCTCAATGAGGACCCAGTGGGTTGACGATGAGGGACATTCTTGTTCCTTTAGCCGTCAACACAGTGAATCCTCCTTTTTGTAAAGGCTCGGCAACGCGCATGTGACTCCTTTG
Organism: Pammene aurita; assembly: GCA_947086415.1. Lineage (NCBI taxonomy): Eukaryota > Metazoa > Arthropoda > Insecta > Lepidoptera > Tortricidae > Pammene > Pammene aurita. The sequence goes on from OX352312.1 coordinate 8,199,949, forward strand.
GAGTTGCAGACGTCCATAGGTTATGGTAGCTGCTTACCATCAGGCGGGCCGTATGCTTGTTTGCCACCGTCATGTTATAAATATAAAAAAAAGACTACGCGTCATTGCTCAGAATAAATACGAGAATTGAAATGTGCAATTCGATATCTATCTGTTTAGGTAAGTAAATAATTTTCATTTTCATTTAGAACTTATTGGTCAAAATGTAAAGTAAATATTGAATTTGGTCTTAACAAATGTTTTAAAGAAGAGTTCCAGATAGTGAAAACAATGGTCAGTCTGTAATGAATCCAAGGCATCCATATAATGCCTATTTCAATGGATGGTAAAGTTGTTCGATATTGTGACATTGCTATTAACTTTATGTAGGAGTTCATTTCATTTTCAGTTCCAGGAAAAATTATCACTTTACGATTAAGCTTTCATGAAAAATTATACTGTAATATTAAAGTTCGAATTATAACTCGCCTGTAAAATATGGAGTATCATAAAATCAATTAGTAGTTATGTCTTAATTCTCATAGCTTTGGTGCAGTTCGGGAAGGAGAATTTATTGTTGAAATAAATACTGAAAACTAGCTTTATTTCAAGTGGCTTTTCTAAATAATATGCCTTTTCTTTTTAACATTGAGATAGTAATTCATTTGGAATACAGATAATAGTATTTTCCAATAAATTTTAAATCCTAAAATCTAACCTCGAATTTATAGATGTTAGTGAATGAAGCAGAAAACAAATGAAAACGTAAAATCTAATTCCTTGATCTAAATAGGCGTTAAAAGTAACACGGTTTATAATAAGATCGAATAAAAATAATAGTTATTTAGGAAGATTTGGTTAAGAAAAGTATTCTGTCATAAACACGTGAATATTTACTTCTGAGTACAAATAAATATTTTCATTCGATAAACAATATAGTCCTCTTAGCATTCCTATTGATATTTATTAGAAATATATGAGTTTTAATAATTATTGATGAAAATTTACCATGTCGATACATTGAATTTGCTTTCGTTTCCTGTAGAAACACTATTGTATGTATATTTCACTATCATATATATATTCCCTATATTTTTAGCATATTTATCCAAATGTAGTTTCTAAGTTTTAATCAGCAATTTGCCAGAAAATCCTGAAATTGTAATTATAAATTAATAATTTTACATAAATTCGGGTAGGAATAATCTTGCATCGCGCGAGGATAATCTTAACCCACCCGCATATTTGCTTAGATTTTCGCAGGCGATCGAGAAGCGGTGTGCAGACGACGAGTGAGGAGTTCACACGAATTTGAACCTTGTCTGTTAGACATTTATTTGGTTTTAGTATCTACAGGTTGGATCATCAACCTTATTATTTAGATAACTAGGTTCAATAGCGGAATCGGATGAGTAATCGGTAAGATTTTTAAAGAGGTGTTTGGATTAAAGCTACAAAGGGGAATGTAGGTGATTGCGGGAGACAGGGTACGGAAATTATAAAAGCGGGTGGTAAGGTTCGAACTTAACTTAGTCAGGACGAGATTTCAAGACAACAGCATCTCTCAGCCAAGATCGAGGTCTACAACTTTATGTAAGTCCTTTTAAATATTTCACTTTTATCTTAAGATAAAAGTCATCAATTAATTGATTGTCGTGTACTAGCATTTTACAATATCTTTACTAGTGAAGCGTACGAATATTATAATAACGGTCAATGCCTTTCTTTTATTAGTTGGGTTATCTGGGTACTAATATTACAGGCGTTACGCTTATTTACCTGTAGTGAGTGTTAGAATAATGAGGGATATATTGTTAACCCACATTTGTAAATATTTTAGCTGTGTTTGGGTTTACAATGAAGTAGGGATCTGCATTTAAGTATATTAGGTACTATTTCAACTATTACTGAGTGAGCGAAGCGAAGCACTATTCCGCTGTACCTAGAGCCGTCCGTATGTCTAAATAAGTACTTACATGTTTTGATTATTTATTAAGTGTGAAATTTAAATACAATCTTCGTCTTCTTTCATAAACGATTCTTAAATCGTATGGACGTTTCGACATAAGATTAACTTCAGAACAAGGGTTTAATATTGAGCTTACTGTTGAATGTATAATATTACTTGACTGGGACTTCAAATACATAACACAGCTAATAAATAATAGTATTTTGTATTTACGTGGAACTCGTTGTCGTGAGGAAACCATTTAACAATTTAATGATATTCTACTTATTTACATTCTATTATATAAGCTGATAGCTTATATTCGGACCAGGTTCTTCATAATATACGGCCCGTGTTTATGGTTTATTTTAACATTGAACCTTTTACATTCTACTATATATGACTGTGTGTATTTATGTGTGCGTATATTATATTTACAATACCTAATTATTCAGGATCGTAATATTTATTCTCCATCGTAGTATATATATTTACTGTTGACGTGTCGAATAGGTTCCATTTGAAAGTACCAAGCCATATTTTATCTAAGTAGATTTTAATACAGTTTTCGGGTAACTGCGTTCTATCTGTTAACTATTTCTTTCTACCACCTTATAAATATATAGTTTTAATGTAGCGGTCGAAATTGTTTGAACGTACTATATTCAAGATAGGTTTCGATCTTTTAAATGTTAATTGTCGATGTCGGTTAACTATTGGCCATGGTTAAACGATACCAACTTCCCCAGCCCAACCCGAAGCCGTCCGAAGTTAAGCGCCAGAGCGAAACGAAAGCACCCGAAACACTGACAGCTGCTTCTCAAGGTATGTCAAACGACCCTATACCTCAATCCACCCGCAATGAACGCGCCACTGCTAGAAAAGCCCGATAGCAACTAAGCCCGCCGCTAAAGCAAAACCTCCCCTTCGTCCAGTCCGGCTGTCGACGGGCCCCCAAGCACCACCACTGACCCAAAAACACGGGGCAGCACTCCCACAATCGTCCCCTCTCACACCACACACTCCATGCAGCACTGCAAGTGTGGCATCACCACATCTTCAAACGGACGAGTCAACGAACGAACAAACCGCAAATGATATCGATGACACTGTACTTCCCTTTAGTCACAACAGTAACAGCAAACGGCAAGCATCCCAGTCGCAGATAAAACGTCAGTCGCAGCAACGAACGGTAATAAAGGGATCTGGAAGCTCAGATAACCAGCTACAAACCGTCGAAAGAGCCAAAAAAATCCACGCATGCTTCTTCAAGGCGGACACGACGACCGAGTCGTTACAAAACTACATGAAAAACAAATACAATGCACGTCACTCTTATCACGTCGTTAAACTAACACTAAAACATGCACATTACGCATCGTTCGCTATAACACTGCCAAACGACGCATTCAACTTTTTCATGCAAGCAGACAACTGGCCGCTCGGCACTGAGGTAAGTGAGTGGTTTCGTGCCGGCGGCGGACGGGCGCAGCGCTCGTCAAACCGGTCCGCATACAGTGCCCCCCGCGCGACGCAGCCTCTGGAGCCCGGTCCTGGCGCCCTCGCGGCTACAGGTTCGCGCGCCGCGCCTCTGCCACCGCCAGCGATAACGAGTAAACAACCCGCGCAATCAGTTGATAAATTAATGTCACTGGTTATTTGTCAGCAGAATATGCAATCCCTTAACTCTAAAACTAGGCAACTCGAAGTACTGTTACAACAAAAATAAAATGCGACGTCCTAGCATTAACGGAGCACTGGCTGGCAAGTAACCAACTAGAAAGTGTGCACATTAATAACTACACTTTAATATCGAAGTCGTAAACCTCGGGAACACGGCGGCGCATGTATATATGTAAAAGACTCGCTAAGAGCCGTCGAAATTACCAAGTTAACTGATATGTCGGTAGAAAGATACTGCGAGATCGCAGCTATATTAATCCAAAACTTCAATATATTAGTCGTTTGTGTGTATAGAACAAATCTGGTAAAATCTGTAGAATTCTTGGACATGTTGGACCGACTGCTCAACAAAATCAACGAACTAGGCTACGACTGCATAATAGTTGGTGATACCAACATTGACTGCTTAACTATGTCAAACGATCACAAACATTTGCTCGACACCCTTACATCACACAACTTTAGGAATATAGTTAATTTCCCAACACGGGAAACTAGTACTACATCTACTTCTCTTGATCACGTATATACAAACAGACAGAGCGATCGCTTTGTTCGTGCATCTGCAGTGGTGACAAATATAAGTGATCACTACGGAGTCCGCACTGTAATTAATTGCGAACGCAAGTCCGCGCCGTCCCCGCGCACCCGCCGCGTCCGCGACTACACTGCCGCTTCGAGAGCCGCCTTCGCGCGAGCCGTGGACAGTGTAGATTGGAACGATTTATATAGCAGAAAAAAAACAGTTGATGACCTCGCCCTTGCAATAATTAACGTCATCGTTAATAAAATAGAAATCTGCTTTCCGTTCAAGGTTAAACCAAACGTTCGTAGATGTACCACATGGATTACAGAGGAAGTTTATAATATGAAGCGTTTGTTATTTGACCTTGTTCAGCTTCAAAACAAGTTTCCTGAGGAAACGGAAATAGATATGAAAATTTCAGACCTTAATAGTAGGTATGAGAAAATTACGCGTACGACTAAATCAAACTTTTATGCTACTAAAATAAATAGCAGCGATAATAAAATTAAAGTCATGTGGAATGTTGTTAACAAGGAAACAAATAAAAATAAACCTTCTGCCGTTGACTTTACAGATATCATTAAAAAACCAGATGGTTCAGAATATCCCAGTAAATTGATTTTATTAAATACTATGAACGAGCAGTTCGCGTACGCCGCGATGAGGTGCGGAGCCCCGCCTGCGCAGCTCGCGCGTGCCCTCACGTCGCTCTCGCACGTATGTACTGCGGCCGATCGCTCAATACGATTTAAACACTTTTCTCCGGCAGAGGTGCATAACTATAATAAAGCATATTGCAAATAAACCCACCCAAGATCTGTACGGCATTTCAGTAGAAGTTTTGAGACTTTCGGCCAACTCGCTCGCTCATCCACTGACTATACTTTTTAATGAATGCTTGAGAACAGAAAAATACCCAAAACCCCTTAAAGAAATAAAAGTCACTCCGTTATATAAAGGGGAAGGGAAGCAAGACGACTCAAGTTGTTATCGTCCCATATGTATCATACCAGCAGTAGCAAAGGTCTTCGAGAACGGGCTAACAACCCGTCTATCGCAGTTTCTTATCAGTAACAACTGCTTATCAGATCGCCAGTATGCATACAGACCAGGACGATCAACCACAATGATGGCACGTGAGGTGGTGCGACTTATACTTATGGCGCGTGAACGCAAGCTTGAGGTCGCGGTCCTTTTCTGTGACCTCTCGAAAGCCTTTGACGTGGTGGACCATAAATTACTCAGTGCTAAGCTTCACCATTATGGCGTTCGAGGACCGGCGCAGGCTCTTATGTCTGACTTCATGAACGGACGAACGCAATACGTAACGGGGCAAAGAGGCAATTTGAGCTCGCACGGGCTTTCGGCCGCCATTGGCGTTCCCCAGGGATCGTCTCTGTCTAACGTGGCCTTCTCCCTCTTACTCAATGACTTGCCGATGGCAGTTAGCGAGGGCGAAGTGTACATGTACGCAGATGACGTTGCTGCAGTCGTAAGCGCCCCAAGCCTTGATCAATTGGAGTTAAAGTTAAACACGGCGGCAAGACAACTGTCGGACTGGTTCGAACGAAATGGTCTTATCCTAAACCTAACCAAAACTAACTTCATCCAGTTTGATTAGCCCGGTCGCAAGCGCCGTCCGCTGCAAGTAGGACTCGTCAGCGGCAGTATTGAGCAGGTACAAAGTACCATCTTCTTGGGCTTTCATATTGACCAAGGCTTAACGTGGGAGAGCCATATCAATTCCCTGTGCGGCAAATTAGCAAGAGCATGTTTCGCCCTTGGCAGGTTGATGACCGTTCTTCCGTTGCAAGCTGTCCGCAGCTGCTATTACTTCAGCATTCAGTCCCTCGTTCAATATGGAATTGAGCTGTGGGGACGCGCAGCCGATCGGAAGCGTGTGTTTCGGCTCCAAAGGCGAGCTATAAGAACTATGGCTAAAATACCATGACACGAGTGTTCAAGGCCATACTTTGCCCCCTTACGTATCATCACGCTACCGGGTCTATTGATTCTACAAGTAGCCGTGTACGTGCGAGGGAATCTAGATAATTATGCCAGACGGGGTGAAAATAGTGACCGTGTTACACGCTATGGACACAAACTAGAGGGAGTTTCCCGCAGTCTAGCAAAAATGGCTAAAAGTATAAACGTTATGGGCCCCACTGTGTATAACAACCTACCAGCATCAATTACAGACGCGCCTAGTCTCGTAAGCTTTAAAACCAGACTCAAAACGTGGCTTGTTGAGCGGTCGTTCTTTAGTGTCGAAGAATTTGTGACAAATAAATATGTATAGTAAAATAATTTTAATTTAACAATCATATATTTTACCTAGTCGTAACTATGTCGCAACTATTGACATCTATTGTTATTTATTTCTAGTTTTAAGCTCTGACCTGTAATTTTATATTACCAATAAAGTATGAATAATATCGCGTAATATGTACTTCTACGTAACACTTTAGTAATTATATAAGGGATAAGATGCTGGATTTCTAGCGTAGAGGATTATTACATGTAGAATGCATGTCTGTTGTAGTGCCTAGGTGGCAACGGACTCCCCTTGGGTTTGAGGCCAAAGCGTTCTGTATCACCCAATGATCTTGAACATATGACATGAAAAATAGCATGTGCTTACAGAGGTTTATTGCCATGTAGGTACGCCATTAGTGTATAAGGTGTTCTTAGCTAATCCCGTTCTCTTGCAGTGATGAATCGCGTGCGGTGAGGGTCTTACACGTCTGGGTTACTGCACAGATATTGCTTATTAACGATGATAGGTACTTGCTATTTACTCCCTAAATTTATATACCATTCGTCATAAACGGTGGTTGGTATTTGCTTACTTAATTATTAAATGTACCAGTCGTTATTTGCATATGTGGTGTGGAGGAATTGGCGGTTATCTGTCAACTATACATTAATGTATGAAGCGAGACTGTAGGCAACTGGCCCGGTCGCACACTTGGATCATTACAAATGCTCAGAACGCACAAACACTCATCAGGTCTGTAGGCCACTGGCCGTGGACAATATACAGGCTGATTCATGAGACGTGAGCAGGAACAACCCTACACACTTAGTTAACGATAATGAATCGGCCGCCATCATGTTTAAATGAAACAATAACGCCTTTCAAATTTTTTTTACCTTTTTGTGTCGTAGAAATTTTGTTCCCTGTAATCATGGTCACCCTACATAAACAAATCCATAAAGATCAAAACCTCTTTAACAATCATGACAGCACTTTGATTATGAAAAATAATTGTGAAATTAAGTGAGATACGATGTTTCCAAAGTAACCAGACATCAATTTGACAGAATATTCTCTTGTTTTTCTGTGATATGTGTAACATCAGTACGCGACGAAGTATTCTAATTGAAGAGTGACCATGCGTGTCGTAACTAATTTTAAACTTTTTATTTTTAATTAAAATTTTTTTTTTGCTCTTATCACACTAATACTGATATCAAACAATAGCTTATTATTAACTGAATCCGTAGTGTTAAGCCTGCTCACGTCTCATGAATCATCCTGTATATTACCAGATCCATTAAGCTTCGAATCGTAGACTACTGGTCGTGGTTCCACCGTTGGAAGACGGAACCGTCAAAACTGACATGCCACATATTTTGTACTGGCGATGGCGTACTTCGCCAACAATCACTACGTTGGGAGTCCAGCAAACCTCCTTACATATATTTTGTTGTAAATATAACTATCTAACAAACAACGAAATATTTAATCAATCATAATAGTTCTAGTGTAATTTTAATATTCAATATTACTATTTATTAGAGTCTGTTAATTAGGGTATATTTATATGATGTTTCTTATTCTATTTTTAACGTCAACAGTTAATATGCTAACCTATCATTGTCTATTGTATTTATATTTCGTTACATTTAAGTTAGGAATTATATATAGGGTGGGGCCTGTAACTAAAGCAAAAAATTAAAACGTAGATTCTAGTCCTCAAACTAGGCAACTTTTGTGTAGCAACTTTTTAAAATCATAAAGTTTTTAGATTGTTATTTTTTCAAACAAAGTAAATAGTATTTTCAATGTACTTAAACCTCCGTCTAATTGACATCGCCTGTCAGTCTAGTCACTCTACAGACATAATCAATTTCATAGTACATCGCGTGTTCCATTTAACTTTAAAATGTAATAAAATTCAAACCGCAAGTTTTTTTTCAAAGTCGTCAAATAAACGTTGCGTAGTTTGAGGAGAAGAATGTACATTTTAATTTTTTGTTTTAGTTACAGGCCCCACCGTGTATATTTTAAATATTGCGGTTATTTCTCACCTTATCGAAAAGGACTTGCGGTAACTACACACACAACGTTGGGTCTCCCCTAGCTTTCACAATCATCTCGGCCAAACTGCGTATCAGAGCAAGCTACTGTATAGATAGTTTATTAATTAATGTATTTGATTTTATAATTACGTTACTTATTTCACTGTAATACGGCGCGAAGGTTTTTTGCTTCGTTAGTTTCGTTTATACCTTCGCAAATCGGAAACTAACACCTAATGACGTCTGCAAAGGCAGCATTAGGGGTAATTAGTCAGTGTTTCGCTTTTCAATAACAAAAATCCAAATATAAAACTTAAATAAATAATTTTCTTTTCAACCTTCAATCTTTTGTTTGATTTTCTTTCCCTGTAGTAAGTTCCTTTATGTAGGTATTTATATTTACAGAAATTTCAGCCTGAAGCTTGAGGTAAGTAAGATTAGTAGGCTCAAGTAAGCTTTAGAAGCCTGTTAGTATTAAGCTTTATGGTAGACATTACAAGTCGAAATGAATATTAAAACCTTAGTGGTTACCTCTATCGTGTAAGCATTCTGACAATTAACGTATTCATAAGTTATTATCTTCACTTTTCTGTTTATCCTAATAAGTGTGTTGAAAAATGTCAAACGGCACGAGTGTGCTGGGTGGGTCATTACATATTTTGGTTTCCTATGCGTGCTTGCTTTCAGTACGCTCGCACAATACTGCCTCGTAAATGTGATAATTAGTTATAGCACAGTTTTACGTATTCCAATAAAAGAAAACCACACAAGTCATATATATTATTTAAGGGAAGACTTCTAGAGTCCTTCTTTTTATAGTACGATCTCTTTTAGACACCTTAAGACAACAAAATATTTTCGGATATATGCTTTTATTTGATCAGCTTTACATAATTCAATTCGTTCGTACTTTAATAAATAACTGTGATACGTTATTTAAAGCATTCATTTGCGACCACAGCAGCCAGAGCCTCCCTGCACGCTGGTGATGGCCACGTTCCCGCAGCTGCCGCAGCTGTAGTCAACGCAGCCGGACCCGGTGGTGTCGTACTTGCCCGAGAACTCCACAGCGCTCAGCCACGGCAGTTCACCGTTAACGTTCAAATCTCCGCTTAAACCGAGTTCAGAGGAGACGGCGATGCCGGAGGGGGAGATGGGGCCGACGCTGGTGACGGGGAAGTCGCCACCGCTGCTGGGGACGGAGATGGATTGGCAGCAGCTGGAGCATTTCTGCCCAGAGATGGCCTGCAAAATAGTAATAATATATTTCAGAAACGTTCTATCGTTTCGATCGTCCGTTCCGTCCTTTTCTCCTACCTTTTCGTTTATTTAGTAAGTACGAGGGTGCATGGAAAGAAGTGAGCCCAACACATTAACTGAATAAATATTTTTAATTTATAATATAGTCCTTTATCAACAAAATGAACTGAATAGATTTAGCATGCCATATTTAAATAATGCAATAAAATGTTTTCAATATGCCTCAAATAACGGCCAACCAGAATTATTTTTTGTCATTTTTTTTTTGCGCTTTCACTTTCTATTTATTAATAGAAACATAGGTAATAGTTACACCTTGAACCTAGTATAAAATTATATTAGGCAATTGATTTCTGTACAACCGGTGTCATTTAGTGATCGTGTCATAACTACAAACGGTGCCCTGGAAAAATAATTCACGTTCATGCCTCTGTTTATCAAGCCGCTTCTGGATGAGTTTCGAAGGCTTCCGTCAATAAGTGATCATATTGTGGTGATTTGTTGTTGGCTATTTGTATAGCCAATTATTTCCTACCTTCTGAATCTCGCACATCAGCCTCCAAAATCTATGAAGCCGGTATTGCTTCGTATTGCTTTAGTAGACATAATTAGTTATAAATCAAGTCATGAACTATTAATGTAGACAAATATTGTCAAATTCGGTATCGTCAACAGTTGGGACTAAATAGTAAATTTCGCTAGAATTCTATTAGGAGAACAGAAACAAATCGTCACGTCTTGCCATAATAGCTGTCAATAGATTCAGCTGTACATACTTTCAAATTTAATCCTTTCAAATGTATAAATGTACGACAGCCACAATGTAAGAGATTTTTTCACATGAACATATCATAATATATTCTTGGTTCTGGCTATTCTTATACTGATCTATTTTTCATGGTAAATGTATTACCAAGCATACTCTTAGTAGGAATAATTAGCATTACATAATGTAGAAAATCTTGAGGTATTATAATCGAACAAAATTATAACATTAGATTTAAACATATGTATAAAATTAGATTCAATTATTTACCTGGACCAGCAGAAGAGAAGCGCAGAGAAGAATAGCTTTGAATGCCATTTTAGTAGTTGCTGTAGTAAGTGTCTTACTAAAGTATGATGTTTAGTAACAATTATAGGACCTTTTATAGTCCTAGCAAGTATTTCGAAATTAAACTAAGATGATAGACAATAACTTTAAAAGCCTTGATTGACCACGTATCCACAAGTGTACTTAAACAATTAGTCTACTGTCTAGACTCATTATGATAACATGAATCGGTCACCTGTATCGTCTTTTGCAATGCTATTGTTCTTATTATCACTAATTAAGTTAGTTTACTATAAAAACTGATTTTCAAGAGTACGGAACACAGTTCTTTCAACGGAATAAACAACAAACATGTCTCCCTACACCGTGTTGATCGTCTGCATCCAGATCTGCCTCATTCAGGTAAGATTAATTTTACTTTATTTATTTTATCGAGTTCGTGAATCCTGACTGAAGTGTCTCCAAATCAGCAAAGGATAGCAGTACATAACTTAATCGAACGAGCGGAGCCTAAGCGTAGTGAAATTCTTACAGATAACTTCGGACACAACGGAACTGTCCGCTGGCGAACTAGACGTCTGTGCATTTAGATGGCTTTTTGATTTTGAATAGTTGTTCCGCGATAACTGTCAACTTTAGCGACGTTTTCCGATCTTTATGAAATTTGTCGGGGTTGAGTTGTAGCACAGCTCAATACCATTTGAGAGTTCCTTAATAAGCAGGATTGATCTATGGAGCTAGAAGGCGCGAAAGAAACATCATTAGGGTGTTGTTATATTGGTCAACTCGTTTGCAACGAAATAGCGAGTTCTCAGTTCGAGGCGGAAACTACTAGTATAAATTAATTCACGACAGCTAGAATGATTAAGGTGTAACAACCTATACTTATGCGATGCTTTGATTAACAGTTTATTTTTCATTGACAGTCCGTGATGAGCCAGAAATGCTCGAGTGGCTCCAGCAGCTGTGGTTCGTATGGCGGGCAGGGCTGCGGGGTGGTGAGCGCGGCTGGCAAAATCGATGCGTGCGGCACCACCTGCGTGACCGGCTCCGTGCCCGTGCTCGGCTCCTCGTACTTCAGCGGCTGCGCGCCCGCCTGCGGCTCCGTCTCCATCTGCGGACAGTGCTGCGGATGCGGCGGCAAATAAATAATCATACTATGATACAATTGATACACCGGCACGTCCAATGTACCCACGTTAAAAAATATACAATAAACGCTTGATGACTATATTTTCGTTTTGATTCAAAATACTGACTGTTTAAAGGGAGAATTTAGGGTGTATTATGCGACTAGTCCCTACCTAGTTTCAATGATTGTTTAATTTTTATTTTTCAAGGATTATTTCAAGATTCGTCGACGAGTTACTCATCATCATCATCAACAGAGTTTCCATCTATCCCTGTTCTGCGCCAGTTCCGTCACCTTTTGTTACGAGACGGCTCCTACTTTTTCCTTCACTTGGTCCATGCAGTTGCGTCTGGGTTTGCCTCGACCTCTCTTGCGTTCTATCCTCGATTCTAAAATAATTTTGAGGAATTGATCCTGTCGTATCAAATGGCCAAACATTTTCCGCGTCTAATTTCGATAGTTTTCATGATCGCTCATCTTTTATTTACTCTTTGCAGTACCTCCTCATTCGTTACTCTTTCTCTCCGACTTACGCATTCCATGCGTCTCTAACACCATATTTCAAAAGCTTCTATTCTGTTCCTATCTCTTCTAGTTAGTGTCCACGTATCACTACCATAAAGGGCAATTACTACACATGTATAATTTATTCTTTCGTTTTTTGCTCTTAAGTGACACTCAAGAAAAGTTACTACTTGTTATAAATAAGAATGAACTGTACATTGCATATATATTTATATATCAAATGTAAAGATACTTATTATAACTTTGGTCGCCGCCGCGTTTGTAGCTGCATTCCGTATAGTTTCCGGTAAACGATTGTAAATAGCGGGTCCTACGAAGTGAATGGATTTCTGAGACTTGGCGAGTCTGTGTGTTTCAGCCACCAGCCTATCTTTGTGCTTGTTGCAACGCATATGATAGTGAATGTTTATACCTCTACGTTTGAATGTATCAATGTGCTCGCGAGTAAACAGTGCCATTTGCAAGGCAGAGTCATGATCCCTAGGTCTCGAAAGAGATCCCATGCGGGGGCGTCCACTGGTTTGCCAGCTACAGCGCGGACAGCTCGCCTTTGCATAGCAAATACCCGCTTTAGGGTTTGCAATTATCCGGATATTATCCGAATAATACGAATATTATCCGGATAATTCCATACAAATTACTATTCGAAATATCCGACTTGCAAGCCCCAACCCGCTTCCAGTCGGAAGCGCGAGCCCATAGCTCAATGCCGTAGGTTAAGTGCGAGTGTACCGTTGCAAAATAGCATTCTCGCACGGCAACTGTTCCGGCGGTGCTCGCTAGTTGGCGCAGTGCAAAGCACGCGCGTCCTAACTTTGTGCACATCTCGTCAATGTGTGCCTGCCACGTTAGTGCCTTGTCGAGTTGGAAACCGAGGAGGCGTGTGCAGGACGTTTGCTGTATAGGGGCCCCGTCCGCACACACGCTCACGGCTGGGCTTGCATTGCCGTTCAACTTGAAGGTCAGGAAACACGTTTTGTCTTTATTTTGGACAAGGCCGTTAGATCGGAACCACTGGTACAGTTGTTCCATTGTGTGGTTGAGTGCTCTCTCCAACTCCCGTTCAGTGGTTGCGGTGACCACTGCCGTGACGTCGTCGGTATACATAAACAGCTCAGCACCATTTATGGCATTTGGTAAATCGTTTAGAAGAATGCTAAACAGGGTGTTGAAGAGACATGATCCTTGTGGGACGCCCATGATATTTTGGAGCTCCGAAGACACAACAGTTCCCCCATCGCCAACAACTACTTGGGTTCTGTTTGACAACAAAAGCTTGTTTGCCGGGCCTCGGATACCGTAGTGGGCCAGTTTGTCGGCAACAAGTCCGTGGTTTGCCGTGTCGAAGGCACGCGAGAGGTCACAGCAGATCGCGGCGACTTGGATCTCTGCATCGCGGGCGGTCAACACGCTGTGAACCACTTCTCGTACCAGATCCGTGGTAGACCGGCCTTGGCGGTAAGCGTATTGACTGTTCGATATTGCATTTCTCAGTGTCCAGAAGCTTAGTAGTCTCTTGTTTAACCCTGTTTCAAAACATTTGCTCGGGCCAGGGATTAGGGATATAGGGCGGTAGGAATGTAAAACAGCTTTTTTACCTTTACCCTTGTACCTCCCCCCCACTAATAATATAACTCTTTACCCCATTAAGTTAACTTTAAGTAACAAATACTATTTAAGATAACTAACGAAAATCTAACATAAACTTAAACTAAAATAAATATATAACTAATTAACGTGAAAGTAAACGTAAACTTAAACTAATGGCCAAACGCGTGATCAGTCTAGTGAAAGGACACCTATGTTGTACCGTAATAACCCATTTTCTTTTAACGTGAGATCAGTTATTCTTCGGACTCCGGAGGAAATAGCAACCTAACCCCTTGTAACCCCTAGAAGGATAATAAAAACGCATAGAATGTACCTGAATTTCCTAATGAATAAGTAATAGAATGAGAACACAAGAAACAGAGTCACTTGGTATAAAATTTCAGAATGATAATTTTTTATTGTAAAATGTAAGGTAAAATGCATAGAAATAAATAATTTTTTTGGTAATGATCCCCAACGGCCTATTTAGTCCTTAGGATAACAAGGATGTAGCAAACTTCCTGGAATAAGTCCATTTTAAAACCTACATATATTATAGAATTTACTCCTATCATCTGAGTGCTTAGATAAGCGTGAATATCACACTAAGGTACTACATCCTTGCCCGATGGGGTATTAAGGCGCCGTAAACTCATCAGTCCAATTCAATGAGGCTTCCTAGTCCTACCTGCCTAGCCCTAGGAGTGTAAGACCCTTCGAGCGACTCTACTAACGGTTTGGAAGCTTAGGTGACGTTGTGATGAAGAAAACCGCCAAAATATTCATCGTCAACCTTTTAGTCTCATTTAACAACATGAGAGCAAATCTAAACGCCAAAAGACCCTTGTCCATCCCATAAACTGTAAACTGAGTCATTATTTCTGAGTTTTCTAACATGTAGAACCAAGAACCAACCTTAGTTGTTGACCACAAATTTTATGAAGTCAAACTAACCAATTTAAGCATTATGTAACTTTGAAAAAATACAATGGACTGCTCTGCTTGCCACTGACCAAATCAGACTACTGTTTCAGAATGATTTGTTATTCAGAGTTATATGAATACTATAAAACCAATGAAATGTATATTTATACCTTTATTATACCAGAAAACTCACAAATACACTTGAAAATATCGCAAAAGATTAGAATGCTGCTTTTAAACCGTTAAAATCAGGATATTATCCGAAAAACCATTATTTATAAAGAATGATGCTTTCAAAAATATGAAAGGCTTTAAGAAAATGCCTACTTCCCCGTTGTGTATGAATTTAATCTATCACTAACCCCATCTGCTAGTATTTCTGGAATATCTGTCGTACTTACCATAGCCCAAATATTCCAGACAATACTCAAGTGTATCCCTAAACCTAAGCTGTAAAAGTTCGGCCAATGAATCCGAGATTGCAAAGCTATCAATATGGTGTTGTGCAGATCTCCCCCTCCACGACTAAAACGTCAGGGCGGTGGAAGTAAGATCGGTCCCTATCTGGTGTATATAAAGAATATTTACATATATTTAACAAGACCCGAACACGATCTCTGTAAGGCTTCGACAAGTCTTGTCACAAGCTGGCCAGCAACTTAACATCGAATTGAGGCCCTTATCTAACCTTACAGCTGGCCTCTCGTGTTCGGTGTGGCACCACATGGTGATGTAACGTTACTGTGTTGGTAAAAAGCAACGCCGAGCTTCCACATGCTCGTCACAAAACTAGAACTCCAGCTCTATCTCTGTTGACACCAGTTAGGTTGAAATAGAGCTGAATAACCACACTTTTAGGTTTAGACAGTAACTGGTTCTATTATTTAAATAAACACTCAAGAAAATTTACATGAAAACTCCCATTAACATAAGTTAAAAACAATTAAAAACCACAAGAAATAGTAAATGAAACTTTCACCGCCGCAAAATATCTAGATCTACATTTCCGAGGTACTTTCAAAGTTTCCCGGATCCGCAAAGTCTAGATTTAACTCTGAGCCGAAACAAAATCATATTGATTTTAATTCTAGCCCGAAGCTTCGCAACACTGAAAATTTCACTCACACGTACCAATAATAACGATTTCCAAAACCAGTCACTTATCCGTTCGACAATTAAGAATTGAATGCCGCGAGCGCGTCCCTTGCACCCCTATTTATAACTTTTTATGCCGACATAATGCCGACTCAATGCGGACGTATTGCGGACAGCCTGCTCAAGTCAAAAAGGTCTTATATCCTCTTGCCCTTTTTAGTTCATTTTAAATCTTATTCCTTCCGTTTAAGGTTCGGGCTCATTTAAATTCCATTCTTTTCCAAAATTTATATTAAATTAATTTAAATATCAATATGACTCAAGTCAACTTGATCATAACTCTCTTTTGCCTTCTATTTATTATATGTCTTCTGCTATTGACTTAAGGTTCAATTTTATTTGTTACCTCGTCAAAATTAATAACTTAAATCTATGTTCCCATGCAAAACGTTTGACGGAGAGCCAACCACAAAAATAACGACCTGACAATGAAATCAATGAAGTCTCCCAATAAGTCCTTCACACTATGCCCACTTTTATATCCGAAATATCTGGCAACTGTAAAGTAGCGGAGGCCAAAGAATGCAATCCACTTTAGTAAATCAAACCCTGGAATACCGGGTTTGATGTACTATTATAGTTACGTTAGTTTCCTAAATACCATGTAAAATCTTGCCTTATGTAAGACCTTATGTAACACATTATTATGAAGCAATTAATGAATGAATGTAATAATTACAAATTATTATGAGAATTTATATATAATAACTACATTATCCGATATACCTTGGTGGTCCTTTACCTATTTTGGTATTAATATTTTCCAAATCAATAATTTCGATAGTCTGTCACTTCGACCTCCACCCACCAAAAACCGCCAGGTGCCCAGATTCAGTATCAAAGATAATTTAGTAATTAATCCAGACGGGCCCTGAACGCTTCCTCTACCATGTCACCTCCAAACCCAGGTCAGCTCCTAGTCTATCAGAATCAAAACAAAACAATTCCTGGTATTTTAAATTAATTCCCAAATTTATTAAACAACTATTTATTGATTTTCTAGGAAAAGCTGGATCTTGACGCGTGAAAAGGGTCGTAACTCTCTTGCTTTTCTGTCCTTTATTTATCTTATGCCATTTTCATAAGGTTCAATTTAATTTGACCTTCATTCATGGGAAACAAATCAATAAAAATATCCTTGACTCAAATGAAAAGGATCGTAATTATCTTTGGACTTTTGTTTACTTTATGTCTTCTGCCATTGTCTTAAGGTTTACATTTATTTGACAACATCTCTCTGACCTGCATTTTAATAATATGAATTTTATTTGTTTGTCAATTTTCTTCTCTGTAGTTGCTATGAGAACCAAACAAGGTTATGTACATGGTAATAATATTACATAATATATCTATTTTTGATATACGAAATATTGCCGCTTGATGTTTCTTTGGATTAATTGGTTATTGTATTGAAGTAATAATTTGTCATGCCCGGCCCATTACTAAGCACTTTTCGTGATTCTTAACCTTTATCTTTGAATGAAAAAATGATAATAAAGATCCTTAATGTTCATATTTTAATAGACAACCATGTCCACAATACATATTACAGTAGATAGTACCTGAATGAGGTATGTATTTAGTTACAGTCGCCCCCCATTTAAATTTTTAATACATCACTTTAGCAATTACAGTGATTTATGAAAAGTTTCAATGTAACTCTAGATTAATCGGTAATTTCCCTCCCTGATTTAATCGTGTGGTGTGGGTGTGTTCTCCAATACTGGATGACAACAAATTGCACAGCCTTGAGATCCGCTCCTTTGATTTCTGACAAAAGCACTTGACAACCTTTTCCCCAAGAATATTCATCTTGCCAGAGATACCAGATTGTGAGTTTGGTAGGTCCTATTAACCCGTTTTTGTGCCTTAACCACGATTGTGTCGGGTATTATTTCGCCCTATTAACCGATAGACTCTTTTTAGTCAACTAGTGAACTCACAAAAACTTCCCACGCAAGACAAAAAAAACTCTTTTTATAAGTACGAAGCGTTCAAATTCCGTTGTCAAAAATCGAACCAGATTTCTCAGCCTTGCCACTCGCAATCATGTTTCTTGGCGCGTGTCACATGCTGGAATGAAGTAATTAGACCTTCAAGATTACTTTATGCGTTTTTTTTTTTTTTATCACAAAACAACCTCAAAGTTTCCACATTTTTTTTATAATGAATAACTTGTGACGTGAAAATTCCTTTATAGAAGTTCATTATGTAGGGTCCCAACCACTAAATGATCACGGCCCAAATTTATTGAAATAGAATAATTAAAATTTATTTTGCAAAAAAAAAAAAAAAAAATCTATCAAAACAAGAACAGCCATGTATTTTATTTTATTTTGTCATGACTCACCATCATTTTTAATGTGGAATTGTCGAATATACCTTATACCAGATGAGGTGTGTGCTTTCATGATAATTCGTACCTTGTATAGTATTTAGTCAGCAAAAACTATCCTTATAAATGGATCGAATCGTAAAACGATTTTAACCTACCAAATAAGAATTTGCCAACTAGCTTGTCCCAGTTCCCCCCCATTCATTTCCCCTGCAAATACCGACTATTCTAGGTTTGATCGCACTCCAGACAATGTCTATCTGTATCAATCCTTTCTCTCGTGATGCAAAAGTTCACCCTCCTTCATTATCCTACTTTCATCTCTTACTTCAATCCACATAACGATAAGCTTAATGTTTAATTATTCATAACATCCTTTTTCCCTTCCTCATGCGCCTTTTCGCTACGATCTCTACAAACAGCCAAAGCTATGATGTGCAATCAGCATTAAACATGAATTATTATGTTAAAATAAACACTTATAATATAATAAACGTTGCTTTTAATAGATTTTATTCTAATTTGTTTTTATTTTATTTTATTATGTATGTAAAAGAAATATATTCTAACTTGAAAGTTATTAATTTTTATGACAACCATCTCCCCATCATGTTAAATGTCAACAATCAAATTTTACGCTGAATCTTTACTATTACTTCAACACATGTTACCTGATTGCCCAATACACATCTTTTTTTTTTTTTTTTTTAACATTTGGACCAAAACTTTCAATTCTTACTTCTTTTTTCATTAAGTTCCAGGGACAACCCATAGTTGATTTTCCCGAAAACTTGGTATAAAAAAAAAAACCAAGCAATAAAATAAATACAATAAATATATATATATATATATATATCGATGAATATGAACATCCTGTGTGATAATCAAATTATTCCAACTGAAATAAAAACTAAAGCAGGGAAAACTAATTTGATATTTTAGAAAAAGTAACTATGATTTTATTTTATTTTCCCATGTATATTACAAATTTTTTTTTAATACGTATTTCCTTCTCTTAAATACATTTAGTGCTAAATACACCAAGCCCCCGTCACGTCTCAACGAAAAATCCCGGTAATATAGCGGAAAATCCGACAGAGTGGGGCCACGCCCCCAATACCCTTCTCCCTTATGGAACAATTTTGATAATAAAAAAAAATGCTTTACTGTAATTATATTATTTTCAGTATTATGCTCCAAAACAAAATCCGCAACTGAATCCAGCACAACAAGACTCCAGAATTCTTTGATAAATGCAATAAACTTAATTAACAACTGGATGATGTATCAAAATAATAACATTTCACAGATAAATTCATTCAGACATTTGAAGGAACTTGATTGAGCTAAATGTACTTACCAATAGCCTTATTTCAGTATATTAGCTTCATTGGTACCATGGAACAACACAAGAAGCCCTTGACAACACTGGTGTAGACATGTTAAGTTCTCACTCTGCATTCCATGGATGTAGTCAAACTGGAGATAATGTGATGTGGCTTCGGACCAAACCCTCTATTACTGTATGGCACCTCCGAATCCGCAGGTCGAACCACTTTAAGTGCAGGCAGAAAACTCTGCTTCACTTCTTGTTGACTGGTATAGAGCGATCCGTTTGTCCACAGCACAGACTGGTACAATCTCATGAGCCATTCTTGAAGAATTGATGGGATCATTTTCATGTTTTCGATGTAATATTCGACCAGCGTCAAAATATATTGACTTTAAAATCAACACGCTAATCATCTACTAAATTTGAACTTTATAATCACACATCTTTTACAACTATACTCGCGCACTTTGATAAATCTTTTACGAGATCTAAGCCACAAAAAGGTCTCTGTACTAGAATTAAACATCACTTTATTGCAATCTAAATCATCAAAACGCATTTTTAGATGAAAAACAAGAGTTCGCGGCACGCCGTCCTTGTTGAAATACACACAAAACACAATCACCAAACCTAAATGCACAATCGACTGCTAATGATGTAAATTAAGACGTAAAATTCTGCATTAAAGTAGTTTGAAAGTTATTTTCAACCAAAACATGAACTTTTACAAGCTAGCATTTTGCCGGCCTCTCTGAACTGTCAATTGTCATTCTGTTGATCTGTTCGGATATATGATTTTTCCCAAAGGTAACTAAATCAACTCGTACTTTAATATTATCTCCTTACTGACTTAAATGTTTATTTTTAAACTCGATTGCAATTTTATTTGCTTATAATAAATATTATGTAAACAATAAAACAAAAACAAACACAGATATTTTAAAACAATTTCAGTACATAACTGCATTTCTGAACGATCGCGTATGTCACTATGCATAAATAGGTATTGCCAGTCCTATAAATTACGCTAAAACCGTTTAAGTACTAAAGTCT
Organism: Pammene aurita; assembly: GCA_947086415.1. Lineage (NCBI taxonomy): Eukaryota > Metazoa > Arthropoda > Insecta > Lepidoptera > Tortricidae > Pammene > Pammene aurita. Next base: position 8,220,751 of record OX352312.1, read on the forward strand.
TGAGAAATGTTATCTCTTCTTATTTATTTTCCGTTCACTGTTATTAAAACCGCAACTTATTTTAAGAAAAATAAATAAAATTTTAAAATTAATTCTATGCATTGTTAAATCAGATGTGATCAGATATGTAATAATAATAATAATAATAAATACTCTTTATTGCACACCTCACACAGTCACAAGCACAAATTTTACAATTAGATAAACCTAGGTAGAGGTAACAACAGGCGGTCTTATCGCCAATGAGCGACTTCTTCCAGACAACCCCTGGGTAGCGGAGACCAGAGAAAAACAATAAGCAGTAGGTGGTGCATAGAAACAAAAGAGACGAAATAGACAACACAGCACATTCATATGAATATACATACCCAAACAAATACAAAATAAACATACATATACGTACATATATACATATATAATACACACAATAAGAAACAACAGTGTCAACTTAAAAACCCAAGGAAGAGACAAATAGCATTCCTTAAGTTGAGATTTAAAGCTACCAATAGATTGCGCGCGTTTAATGTTGACAGGGAGAGAACTCCACAAACGAACGGCCTGGAACGTAAATGAGCAATTATAAAATTTGGAAGATGAAGACGGCACTTTTAGGAGCAATTTTTGAGAGGATCTAATAGAACCAAGATAAGAGAAACGCTCTTTGAGGTAGCGGGGAGTTGCAGGGTTAAAAAGTATAGAAAAGAGTAAAGAAAGTATGTGAGAGTTACGGCGGCGACGGATAGGGAGCCATTTCAGTTGAGAACGAAAACTAGAAACATGGTCGAACTTGCGCAATCCGAAAATGAACCGAATGCAGGCACTCTGAATACGCTCAAGCTTATTAAGTTGCTCCTCGGTTAGGTCCAAATAGGAGATATCTGCATAACCAAGAATGGGGAGAAGCAACGACCGAGCAAGCGCAATTTTAGTAGCATTTGGCAGGAAATTCCGGAGCCGTCTGAGAGACCCTATGGCAGCAAACATCTTCCTGCTCACCTCACTCACCTGAGGCACCCATGATAGACAACGATCCATGATCACGCCAAGGTTTTTCACTTGTAATTAGGTCTACTGACGTAAACAATCAGTCAACCGACAAAAGTGAGAAGAAACGATAGAATGAGACAAATATTCGGAATGGCATAAAAGGTATCTACAGTACTCATGTAAGCGACCAGAATGAGAGGGAATGACAGCCAGAACGAGACAAAAATTTTCAAAATCGTGTCATGTTCTTTAATAATTATCACCATCTTACATGATGCGCAATATAAACCGTTTCTATTATCAAGTATAAAACCTTTTGCTATTACCTTATAAATAAATAATTATGTCAAACTGCACATTATGTTACAAAAGCATGGTTCCGTTTAAAATGTTTTCTTCTTAAACGATTATTCCTGTTTAAATATTTGGAAAATATATTATGCAGTGATGCTAAAATAACGAAATAATAAAGGAAATAAAATGCAATATAATAACAAAATTACTGTTTGCACACTACAATCACGGAGAAATGTTTTCAACATAACAAAAACCAGCTTGCTTTTATGAATAAATAAACAAAACTTGCTGTCAGGCTAGAAAAACTATTACAAAATTTATCTATCTCTCATCATGTGTGAACCACAAAATTCGTCACAACCCCGAATTATATTGACGCAACGTCGCGACATGTGTAGACCGCTTAAATGTAGTTTGACTTTTAAACGTTGACAAATGTCATAGAGATCTCTGCTCCGCTTCCTTGTCAAAATTTAACGGAACCGGTGTTTCTAATTTATATTACTAATCTCGATTTCGTGAAGTGATTTGATGGTTCGTCTTCTTAAAATATATTAAAAGGTGTCCACATGTTTCTACTGATATACATGAAACCGCCAAACATCGCCAAACAACAACAATAAGTGTCTATTTTGTCTTCGCCAAAACACCGCAATAATGCAAGTCTACAGTGAATTGAATACTATTGAGTTGAAATCTAGAATGTTTTACCGATTTCGCCTTCCGAACACGTGGCTTAATCCCATCAATACAGATATTTCAAGATCCAAGAATCACTTACTCCGAAAGCAAATGACATGAAAACTTTAAGATAAAACCAACTCTCAACACCAATTTGGTAAGTTTACAGTCTCGATTCTTTAAAAATAACCCTTATTGCTAATGTTTCAATATATTTCCAAGCTAAGCTGACTTTTGTTTGGATCATTTTCAACAATCTTAATCTATAACATCATTATTATCAATTTTCTTCTGAAACATAGTTGTTTCCAAGACAATAATGAAAACACAGATTAAAAAAAAATGTTTGATGTCAAATATCATTAATTTTTCTTCTAAAATTTTGTCACCTTTACACATTAATGCTCTTAAGGCAATAAGTTTCTAACTAAGGTGTAATTTTTCCAGCAAATGGATGCCTGATTGACGTTTCCAGTTGATACCAAACAAAATCTGCCCACAAAACCAGACAACACGCCCCCGGAGACGAAAACATGATGCCGCAACCCCCGAAAATATCAGTCTGTGTTCGAAGACAAACTGCATTTTTCAAGTAAGTTCAATGATTCTATTATTTATAGTCTAAAAATGACCTGACAGTACCTAGTAACAAAAATTAAAAAATGTCTCTATCGCTCTCAGTCAAAAATAATAATCTTCAATCTTGATTAATTTGTTCAGTAATTAGTATCATTCTTTCAAAAGGTATTTCTAATGTCATTCTTGGTTATCAGTGTTATCACTGTATATATGAAAACTACTTTCACTAAGTTTTTGTAACTTTCCGCTTCCAGACTGCCTAACGACGTGTCATCTTGCTGAAACTGCCGTGTCCAGGCAAAGCAACCTCAACGCTACTGCTCTTGATCAATAATAAAAGGTAATTTATTACATTTACTAATAATTAGTATTCAGAGATGCTGTCGAACTAATAATGTCCTTGATCCTAATGACCCATTCCTATGGAATAAATAGACTAAATTTTTCCTACTCAAAGTATACCTAGAAATATTTACTTACTGACAGCTATCCCATACCTAGTCTAAGGACGCCCCCGCAAATAAATAACTTGAAGTCCTCTTCGGAATAATTAGACTTCATTTAGCCTACTCAAAGTATACCTAAACACTTAATGACAGATATCCCATACGCCCCCGTAAATAAATAACTTGAAAGAGCCCTTTTTACACAGTCGTACACAATACTAGCTCTGAAAACATAGATATGTAAACACTATTTCCTATTTGTTTCTTGATTATAGTATCAGCCTATTTTTTCTTTTTTCTTTTTAAATACTATGATCCTAACCTTTCTTATTTTCATAATTTTTCCTCTTGTATAAGAATTGATTATATTATATTTCATCTTACAGATTGCAAGACTGCTGTGGGTATCTTCCGTCTCTGGTACATGACAACACAAAGGAAACTTAAATCTGACTGTATTGTCCATCTCGATTCAGATTTCTGCTTAGATTTCATGTCTAATTTACTTACGCTGTAGAAAAATAAGGTATGCATGGAGTTCTGTACTGCTTTTCCAATAATAATTTCCAGTCCTAATGAAAATTAATTCTCTTCGTCCTAAATAACTCAAAGACTAACGCTAGTTCTAAAATAAAAATGTTCATTTCAACTACTTCCCTATTTTAGCTAATTTGTATCAGAGTTTGTAGATTTGACTTTGTTCATCATCAACAGTTTTGTACACACTACGGAAAAAAAAAACAATGACTATTTTCCTTAAATAGTTATTTCCCTCTCTGTCAAGTCAAACTTTATTATGCTATGTCTTATTCTACCATATCTTATCTAAGAAACGCGAGATAATCTAGGAGTATCCTTCATACGTACTTACATACAAACACACGGAACAAACTGAGAAATTCTTCCATTACCACCGCTAGTACGCGGCGAAGTAGCGAACAAAACTAATATAAAGTATATGCAGACTTAATTTGATATTCATGTACCAGTAACTATTTATTTCCTTGTTTTCAGGGTTCAAACCTAGCTGACTACCTACTCCGAAGTTACCTTAAACCACATGAGAAAAGATATGGATCCCTTAGGAGACAGCAGCACCAAGAGAACCGTCTTAAAATAGAATAGATTGATATGATGAACCTATGTAACTCCGAATCCTTGATGTTAGAAAATAAAATCATCTTTTGTTTTGTTTCATTCAAATAAGTACATAAATATCAAATGTGGTGGGTTTACGTGTCCCGTTTCCTATCAACATAACTAGGTATTAAGAACAATAAAGTAAAACTCTCCCGGATTATTTTATTTACGCGCCATCTATCGTCAATACTACGTCCTACGTACTGTGCTCCTATACAATAGTCGATATAGTATGTCATTTACTTTAGAACCATGGTAGAGACAAAATGGCCGACATCTGCGGACTCCTTTGACACGTCAAATTTTCAAGGAGGGCTATCGCGTATGAAACCCAGGGGCGCTAGTGTAGACCGAGGTCTTCGAAATGTCAAATTCCATAGCAATTAAATGGGATTCGCGGAATCATTTCTAACCTAACAATGTTGTGAACACTCTGCCATACCAGGACATTAATAATTATGGAAAATATAAGTTACTGAGAAAATATTAGTTAGTCATTAAATGTGAATGTTTTAATAGCGGAACCAAGAAAATCCTATTCTTACAAACAAGGCAGACCCGCGCAACACCGCGGCCCCGTCGACATCCTTACAGCACGGTCCATTGTATTAAATATTATTCAAGCGCAAATTCGACTCTCACAAACGTACGTAATAAAATTACAGCTGTATAAAATTTCAATACATCAGTCAACAGTGGCGCCAACTAGTGAGTAAAAAGAACGGTAACCCTTATTCAATTAAAATCCAAAACATCAAATGAATATATATTGTTACTGGCATTGATTTAAAAGGTAGGTATCTATTGAAAGTAAATTCATAGGTAAAAGAAACGATTAATATATGAACACTTATTTCATCGCATTCTGAATGTAAAATTCCGAACTTATAACCTTGAGATAGTGTTATCAACTAGGGATGCGACACAATTAACTTGACAGCGTTGGCGTTATATTTGGGCGAATCGACACAAATATGTCTTCAACTTTTAAATTTCGTTGTACAATTAAGGTTTTCCCCTACGTTTTCATTCATTTTATCTAACTTAGATATAAATCTAAGTCCCGAAATTAATAAATAATGATCCCCCACTTTGCATTTGAAATTGGTAAAATAAATCGCATATTGAATGATAATTATATTATGTGCCTGCTAGTATCCCGCCTTGACGCGAAGAACTCGCGTTCTCCCTTCTAATGAGCTGATCAATTCAACACGACTCTCATGATGACTGCTCTGCGCCACCATGCTCATCTCTGCTAGTACCCCAACAAATTCCATAAAAGAAAAACAAACACTAAAGTTATCGCGGAACAACTAATCAAAAACCATCGCTAAGCAGACTTCCAGGAAAACAGCTGACAGTTACGCCGTGTCCGAAATCGCCTGCAAGATCCTCGCCTCGCCCACAGTCCGCTCGTTCGATAATGTTCGCCTCTCATGTTTATCTAGAGGCAATCAAAACAAAAAGGTGCTACAATGATTCCACATTGCAGGTCACGAACGCCGAAAATCGAAACTCAATATTCCCCTCTCTATGACTCACGTACTCGAAAGAACACGGCGCAGACAAATGAACGATATATTCTACAGGCATCAGCTAAATCTCCCGGCGGCGCAATGGATAATGTTGTCGACAACGGCGTCATGAGCACATCCCTAGTTTCTGACAGTTACAAAATGTTGATAAACATCATTCAACCGGCTTTTTAGGGTTCCGTAGTCAACTAGGAACCCTTATAGTTTCGCTTTGTCTGCCCGTCCGTCCGTCCGTCCGTCCGTCCGCGGATAATCTCAGTGACCGTTAGCACTAGAAAGCTGAAATTTGGTACTAATATGTATATCAATCACGCCGACAAAGTGGTAAAATAAAAAGTGGAAATTTTTTTTTTATTAGGGTACCTCCCCTATACGTAAAGTGGGGAGTGATTTTTTTTTTCATTTCAAGCCTAACGTGTGATATATTGTTGGATAGGTATTTAAAAATGAATAGGGGTTTCCTAAAATCATTTTTCGATAATGTAAATATTTTCGGAAATATTCGCTCCAGAAGTAAAAAAATATGCGTCCCCCCCCCTCTAACTTTTGAACCGTAAGTTTTAAAAATATGAAAAAAATCTCAAAAGTAGAACTTTATAAAAACTTTCTAGGAAAATTATTTTGAACTTGATAGGATGAATAGTTTTTGAAAAAAAATTACAAAATAATTTCTGAACTAAGTTTGTAATTTAACCGCATAAGCAGGTGTTTATTGTACCTGTAATTTCTACAAAATTACAATGAAATGACGTGCTTTCAAATAAAGTAAAAACGGTGAAAATCGGTTCACGCAATAAAGAATTATTCCATAAAAATCATCTTCCATACTTTAAGCTCGCGCGCAATAGTTTACTTAATTTGCCGATAGATGTCGCTGTACGTGGAACTCTCATATCATATCCTACATGGCGGTGTTATTAACTCTTAAGTGGGGACACTTACTGTGACGGACGGAAAACTACGGAACCCTACACTGAGCGTGGCCCGACACGCTCTTGGCCGGTTTTTATGTTTTATTTTACCAATATTGAAGTTAAAAGTGCGATAAATAATTAAATACCCATAAGACAAAGTGCCTCGGTCATTTATTTATTGTGTGAAACTAAAATTTGTGAATGAAAAACTCCAGAAAACCATGTTAATTTCAAAGTGAACTATCAAGTGAGTTGTGTTATTATTATGGTTGAAAATACGCCTGCGCGAATTCAAATCATCCTATTGGTGGAATAATCTAACATAAGGTAAGCCTTACTGAACTCAAAGTTTGTTTCAAAAGTAATACCAGCCCATATTTATTTCTTAAGTTTTGTTGTTACCACTAAAGTTATTTGAACGAAAATATGAATTAAAACTTGCAGTATGTAACTATATTACGAATAGTTATGTATTTTTGCCTCTTTCTAATGCAAATACGTAACTGCATTATTGAAAATAATGTCAAATAGGAAACTCATGAAATATAAAATTGCCATAACCTCCAAAATCCAAAAAACAACTGATTCACGTCTCTATTTTCACAGCAACAAAATGCCTAAAAGGCTTCTTGAATAAAAACTACCCTAATAACATATCCACTGGTCTCGGCATCAAAATGTACCTCCCCCCCACTAATAATATAACTCTTTACCCCATTAAGTTAACTTTAAGTAACAAATACTATTTAAGATAACTAACGAAAATCTAACATAAACTTAAACTAAAATAAATATATAACTAATTAACGTGAAAGTAAACGTAAACTTAAACTAATGGCCAAACGCGTGATCAGTCTAGTGAAAGGACACCTATGTTGTACCGTAATAACCCATTTTCTTTTAACGTGAGATCAGTTATTCTTCGGACTCCGGAGGAAATAGCAACCTAACCCCTTGTAACCCCTAGAAGGATAATAAAAACGCATAGAATGTACCTGAATTTCCTAATGAATAAGTAATAGAATGAGAACACAAGAAACAGAGTCACTTGGTATAAAATTTCAGAATGATAATTTTTTATTGTAAAATGTAAGGTAAAATGCATAGAAATAAATAATTTTTTTGGTAATGATCCCCAACGGCCTATTTAGTCCTTAGGATAACAAGGATGTAGCAAACTTCCTGGAATAAGTCCATTTTAAAACCTACATATATTATAGAATTTACTCCTATCATCTGAGTGCTTAGATAAGCGTGAATATCACACTAAGGTACTACATCCTTGCCCGATGGGGTATTAAGGCGCCGTAAACTCATCAGTCCAATTCAATGAGGCTTCCTAGTCCTACCTGCCTAGCCCTAGGAGTGTAAGACCCTTCGAGCGACTCTACTAACGGTTTGGAAGCTTAGGTGACGTTGTGATGAAGAAAACCGCCAAAATATTCATCGTCAACCTTTTAGTCTCATTTAACAACATGAGAGCAAATCTAAACGCCAAAAGACCCTTGTCCATCCCATAAACTGTAAACTGAGTCATTATTTCTGAGTTTTCTAACATGTAGAACCAAGAACCAACCTTAGTTGTTGACCACAAATTTTATGAAGTCAAACTAACCAATTTAAGCATTATGTAACTTTGAAAAAATACAATGGACTGCTCTGCTTGCCACTGACCAAATCAGACTACTGTTTCAGAATGATTTGTTATTCAGAGTTATATGAATACTATAAAACCAATGAAATGTATATTTATACCTTTATTATACCAGAAAACTCACAAATACACTTGAAAATATCGCAAAAGATTAGAATGCTGCTTTTAAACCGTTAAAATCAGGATATTATCCGAAAAACCATTATTTATAAAGAATGATGCTTTCAAAAATATGAAAGGCTTTAAGAAAATGCCTACTTCCCCGTTGTGTATGAATTTAATCTATCACTAACCCCATCTGCTAGTATTTCTGGAATATCTGTCGTACTTACCATAGCCCAAATATTCCAGACAATACTCAAGTGTATCCCTAAACCTAAGCTGTAAAAGTTCGGCCAATGAATCCGAGATTGCAAAGCTATCAATATGGTGTTGTGCAGATCTCCCCCTCCACGACTAAAACGTCAGGGCGGTGGAAGTAAGATCGGTCCCTATCTGGTGTATATAAAGAATATTTACATATATTTAACAAGACCCGAACACGATCTCTGTAAGGCTTCGACAAGTCTTGTCACAAGCTGGCCAGCAACTTAACATCGAATTGAGGCCCTTATCTAACCTTACAGCTGGCCTCTCGTGTTCAGTGTGGCACCACATGGTGATGTAACGTTACTGTGTTGGTAAAAAGCAACGCCGAGCTTCCACATGCTCGTCACAAAACTAGAACTCCAGCTCTATCTCTGTTGACACCAGTTAGGTTGAAATAGAGCTGAATAACCACACTTTTAGGTTTAGACAGTAACTGGTTCTATTATTTAAATAAACACTCAAGAAAATTTACATGAAAACTCCCATTAACATAAGTTAAAAACAATTAAAAACCACAAGAAATAGTAAATGAAACTTTCACCGCCGCAAAATATCTAGATCTACATTTCCGAGGTACTTTCAAAGTTTCCCGGATCCGCAAAGTCTAGATTTAACTCTGAGCCGAAACAAAATCATATTGATTTTAATTCTAGCCCGAAGCTTCGCAACACTGAAAATTTCACTCACACGTACCAATAATAACGATTTCCAAAACCAGTCACTTATCCGTTCGACAATTAAGAATTGAATGCCGCGAGCGCGTCCCTTGCACCCCTATTTATAACTTTTTATGCCGACATAATGCCGACTCAATGCGGACGTATTGCGGACAGCCTGCTCAAGTCAAAAAGGTCTTATATCCTCTTGCCCTTTTTAGTTCATTTTAAATCTTATTCCTTCCGTTTAAGGTTCGGGCTCATTTAAATTCCATTCTTTTCCAAAATTTATATTAAATTAATTTAAATATCAATATGACTCAAGTCAACTTGATCATAACTCTCTTTTGCCTTCTATTTATTATATGTCTTCTGCTATTGACTTAAGGTTCAATTTTATTTGTTACCTCGTCAAAATTAATAACTTAAATCTATGTTCCCATGCAAAACGTTTGACGGAGAGCCAACCACAAAAATAACGACCTGACAATGAAATCAATGAAGTCTCCCAATAAGTCCTTCACACTATGCCCACTTTTATATCCGAAATATCTGGCAACTGTAAAGTAGCGGAGGCCAAAGAATGCAATCCACTTTAGTAAATCAAACCCTGGAATACCGGGTTTGATGTACTATTATAGTTACGTTAGTTTCCTAAATACCATGTAAAATCTTGCCTTATGTAAGACCTTATGTAACACATTATTATGAAGCAATTAATGAATGAATGTAATAATTACAAATTATTATGAGAATTTATATATAATAACTACATTATCCGATATACCTTGGTGGTCCTTTACCTATTTTGGTATTAATATTTTCCAAATCAATAATTTCGATAGTCTGTCACTTCGACCTCCACCCACCAAAAACCGCCAGGTGCCCAGATTCAGTATCAAAGATAATTTAGTAATTAATCCAGACGGGCCCTGAACGCTTCCTCTACCATGTCACCTCCAAACCCAGGTCAGCTCCTAGTCTATCAGAATCAAAACAAAACAATTCCTGGTATTTTAAATTAATTCCCAAATTTATTAAACAACTATTTATTGATTTTCTAGGAAAAGCTGGATCTTGACGCGTGAAAAGGGTCGTAACTCTCTTGCTTTTCTGTCCTTTATTTATCTTATGCCATTTTCATAAGGTTCAATTTAATTTGACCTTCATTCATGGGAAACAAATCAATAAAAATATCCTTGACTCAAATGAAAAGGATCGTAATTATCTTTGGACTTTTGTTTACTTTATGTCTTCTGCCATTGTCTTAAGGTTTACATTTATTTGACAACATCTCTCTGACCTGCATTTTAATAATATGAATTTTATTTGTTTGTCAATTTTCTTCTCTGTAGTTGCTATGAGAACCAAACAAGGTTATGTACATGGTAATAATATTACATAATATATCTATTTTTGATATACGAAATATTGCCGCTTGATGTTTCTTTGGATTAATTGGTTATTGTATTGAAGTAATAATTTGTCATGCCCGGCCCATTACTAAGCACTTTTCGTGATTCTTAACCTTTATCTTTGAATGAAAAAATGATAATAAAGATCCTTAATGTTCATATTTTAATAGACAACCATGTCCACAATACATATTACAGTAGATAGTACCTGAATGAGGTATGTATTTAGTTACACCCTTATAAAGTGGACATATTTTTACCTTTTTAGGCATTCCGGGTACACACCAGTTGCACCGTTAAATAGTTGAGACTCGCATAATACTGCCTCGTAATTTGGTCATTTTAACACAGTTTAACGTGACTCTTTAAAGGAAAACCACATAAGTCATATGCATTATTTAGGGGTAGACTACCTAATACCTTACTCGAGTCCTTATTTTTATAGTACGATCTCTTTTATTTAGATACCTTAAGACAACAAAATATTTTCGGATATATGCTTTTATTTGATCAGCTTTACATAATTCAATTCGTTCGTACTTTAATAAATAACTGTGATACGTTATTTAAAGCGTTCATTTGCAACCGCAGCAGCCAGAGCCGCCCTGCACGCTGGTGATGGCCACGTTCCCGCAGGTGCCGCAGCTGTAGTCGACGCAGCCGGACCCGGTGGTGTCGTACTTGCCCGAGAACTCCACGGCGCTCAGCCACGGCAGTTCACCGTTAACGTTCAAGTCTCCGCTTAAACCGAGTTCGGAGGAGACGGCGATGCCGGAGGGGGAGATGGGGCCGACGCTGGTGACGGGGAAGTCGCCACCGCTGCTGGGGACGGAGATGGATTGGCAGCAGCTGGAGCATTTCTGCCCAGAGATGGTCTGCAAAACAATAATAGAATGTAGTCCTTTCTCAACAAAATGCACTGGATAGATTTAGCATGCCGTATTTAGATAAGCGTTAAATAAAGGCCAACCAAAATATTTTTTTATTACATTTTTTTGCGCTCTAACTTTTATTTTGTTTTAAGATTCAAAATAGTTACACCTTGTACAACCCCGTAAGTAAGGCAATTTTTTCTGCATAACCGGTGTCATTTCGTTTAGTGTTCGTGACCTAAATACAAACTTGGCCCTGAGGCCCTGTGAAAATAACAAATTCACGCGTCTGTTTATTAAGCTGCTGCTGGATGAGGTTCAAGGGCTTCCGTAAATAAGTTGGCATAACATCAACAATTACCTGTTGTGATTTATACAAATAGCCAATTATTTGCTAGGACCTTCTGAATCTCGCACTTCAGCTTCCAAGATCTATGAAGCCGGTACTGCATAGAATTTTTTTGCAGACCTTTTTAGACTTGAATCAATTCATTTAATTTCATTCATTATTAAGTCATTAGATTAGATAGTATACCTAATATTATTTATTTAAAATTCTGTTTTTCTAATCGTTTGTATACTTGTTAATTAATACTTTTTTATACAAAATAAATCATTTTCCATTCATGAACTATTAATGTAGACGGGTTAGGTTATAATTATAACATTTTCAAATTAAGTATCGTCTATGGTTGGGACTCAATAGCAAATTTTGCCAAAATTCTATTTTTATAACAGAAATAAATCATCGCGTTTTGCCATTAGCTGTCAAGAGATTTAACTCAAATCCATTTACGACAGCCACAATGTAAGAGATTTTTTCACATGAAATTATCAAGTCATATTCTTGGTTACTAGTCCTAATTCATATATAATTCATTCTATAACTGATTTTTTTTCATGGTAAAGTTATAACCAAGCAAACTCTTAGTACGAATAATTAGCATTACACTTTGAGGATTCAACCAACGGGTTGAATTCTCTAAGGCATTACATGATCTAGAAAATCTTAATCTATAAATGAACGAAATTATTATGTATAAAATTAGTATCAATTATTCACCTGGACCAGCAGAAGAGCAGCGCAGAGAAGAATAGTTTTGAATGCCATTTTAGTGGTTGCTGTAGTAAGTGTCTTACTAAAGTATGATGTTCAGTAACACTTAGAGGACCTTATATAGTTCTTACGAGTGTTTCGAAATTAGCTTAAGATGATAGAACATACGTTTAAAATTCATGATTGCCCACGTATCATCCACAAGTGGAATTAAATTTGTAATTAACTTAGTCTAGACTCACTGTCATCAATCAGCCACCTGTTTCTTCTTTTGCAATGCTATTGTTCTTATTATCAGTAATTAAATTAGTTTTCTATAAAAGCTGGTTTTTAAGAGTAAGGAACACAGTTTTTTCAACGGAATAAACAACAAACATGTCTCCCTACACCGTGTTGATCGTCTGCATCCAGATCTGCCTGATTCAGGTTAGTTTAATTTTACTGTATTTTTTATAAATTTCGTTACTGTTAAGTACTTATAAATATCAAACTACATCTATGAACTAATAAAACAAAAGGAATAACAATGTTCATTGAAAATTGTCATTTTTCAAGATTCAGAATATGATATTGCTAGACTTCTTCAGTAACGTAGGTTCCATCCATTTTTATCGCAAATAATTTGCAACTCTTATATTCTTGAAATTTAGAATTGACGTTCATCAGAATGTCATTGGCAATAATTAATTGATACTTTCATTTAGACCACATTAGAACACAGTAATAAAATTATAATTCATCCTTCTATTAACGAACGCACGGAAATCTAATTACCCATAGATAAGTTACTCGTAACAATCTGAGACTTATAAATATTACCGATTGAGTACATATTTTGTTAGTGAATTATGGAAGATCTCCAAATCAGCAAAGGATAGCAGTAAGGAATACAAATTAATCCACGATAGCTAATGTGATATATCTAGAGGATATCGACTTTTTTACACAAATTTCGTACTTTTTAATACTTTTGCGATGCTTTGTTTAACAGTTTATCAACCATCTTCAAGATTTCGAAGGAGGCTTTCAATTCGTCGGGATCTTTGTTTTTGTTTTTTTTTAATGTATGTTCACCGATAATTCTAAGAGGCCTGGACCGATTTGAAAAATTCTTTGTTTGTTTGAAAGTATACGACCAACCAACCAACACACAGACAGAGCTAGTGTGAGTACCAGACAGAGTCAGTTGGTACCATTGCCATCAGGTCAGGATCTGATGATGGAATCCTGGAGAAATCGAGAGAACTCATCAAATATTAAGGGCACATCTATTAGTGATTTGAGTATTTTTTTTTATTTAGCTCGGGCATTTTCTTTTGGAAAGGTGGAGCTAAGTGAAGTCGGTTCTTTTATGTTTAAAATTATTTTTCTTTGACAGTCCGTGCTGAGTCAGAGCTGCGGTAAGAGCGGCTCCAGCTGCGGCTCGTACGGCGGGCAGGGCTGCGGGGTGGTGAGCGCGGCCGGCACCATCGACGCGTGCGGCACCACCTGCGTGACTGGCAAGGTCCCCGTGCTCGGCTCCTCGTGCTTCAGCGGCTGCGCGCCCGCCTGCGGCTCCGTCTCCATCTGCGGACAGTGCTGCGGATGTGGCGGCAAATAAATATTCACACTATGATACAATTGATACACCGATACACACGTAAAAAATATACAATAAACGTTTGATGCCTATCATTTTGTTATTACTCTCGTAATGTCAAATCATTCAATATTGTACATATAGAATTTTGTTACCAGATGTCAAATAAGAAAACAAAAAATAATAATTTAAATATTTATTTTGTTGAATAACACTGGGATCTAATTTCAAGAGCGTCTGCCACAGCTGTTGATGCTACTGGAGCTAAAGCCCGGCGAGAGACCAGCGTTCACAACACTCGGGTTTCCAACCTCTTGTGTGATGGCGACGCAGTCCCCGCAGCCGTACGACACGGGCGCTGAGCCGTTAGTATTGAATTGGCCTTCGAACGCCACCGCACTTAGGTACGGCAGCGCGCCGGACAGGTCCAAGTCCCCGGCGAGGCCGAGGTCGGTAGCGACGGCGATGCCAGAGGGCGCAATGGGGCCGATGCTGGTGATCGCTAGAGGACCACCATTGTCAGATATCGTGATAGAGCGGCAGCTGCAGTTTGTTGAGGGGATACTTTGCCCGGTTATAGACTGTAAAAAAACATTTAATAATGTATTAGGTATATAAACACATCAAAACAAATCAATAATGCGAATTCCATAAAGTTAGCAAGTTTGAATCATTACGTTTTATTATGTCTAACTCAAATAATACCTATCACGTTATTCTACTAATGACACGTACGAAATAAAAATAAATCTTTTACTCGTAATCTAAACAAAGCATTTAATTATATAATAGGCTGACTGCGGTGACCGTAGGGCTGGCTCGTTCCTCGCTCAGCGTATTGGAATCGCCATTCAGCGAGGTAACGTAGCCAGGCTTATGGGCACCCTACCAGGTGGCAGCGGGATTGGGAATATTTGCAATTTTGCTTTAGGGCCTATAGTTTAAGTTAGGTAGGTTTATTTAGTTTTTATTTATTTAATTAGTTTTATATTAAGAATTATTTTGTTACTCATTAAATAATATAGTTATTAAGTAATAGGCTGTAATAAGATAGACCAATCTAATTAATTACCTGAATAAAAAATAGAGCGCAGATAGTAATGAATTTGATAGCCATTTTAAGATAGTTTTTTGTGGGATAGCAAACAATTAATGATTTTAACAATTAACCCAGTTACCTTTTATATAAAAATTAAGGCTATTGAATAATCGTGATAAGTTTCATTAACATTGATAAACTACTTTAATCTATATGAAAACAGACAAAAAGCGTAAGTCATGACTAAATACGTTTTGATTGTCCTAATAATAAGCGATAATACTTTTTCGCAACATTCAATGTATTGTTTAACTAATAATAAATAACTAATGTTTTCAACATGCATAATTTTTTGTAATATTTATCGCGATAGCAAGTATAAAAGCATTGGTTAGATTGCGATCAAATCATTCTGGTGATAGACAATAACAAAATCCATACAAAGATGTCTCCCTTCGTAGTTCTTGCCCTCTGTCTGCAGGCTTGCTTGATCCAGGTAATTGTTTTAATCATTTAAAGCATTTAAAGCATTCATTTTTTAAATTCCATGTTAATAAAATATTATATTGGTATTTATTGCTAGTATTCCTACACTATACACAAGCTTATTTACGATTTTATTTTTTACAGTCAGTGATGAGCCAATCCTGTGGATTCCCTCAAACACCGTACGGTTCTGGATTAAGCGGCGGTCTGAACAGCGTTAGTCAAAGCTCGCCCGTACCCAGTCCAGTCCCAAGCGCGCCGTGCGCGTCGTACGGCGGCGTGGGCACCGGGCAGGTCGGCGTGTCGGGCGACATCGGCGCGAGCGGCCAGACCGTCGTCGTCGGCTCCGTGCCCGTGCTCGGCTCCGTCGACTTCAACGGCACCGTGGCCGCGTCCGGCTCCGTTTCTATCTCCGGACAGTGCGGATGCGGGTGCAACGCGTAATACTTAGTTATTTAGTGATAAATATAATTTAAATGTTTTATAATACCTACTTAGTTTTTATTTAATACCACGACGGTGGCAAATAAGCATAAGGCCCACCTGATGGTAAGCAGCTACCGTAGCCTATGGACGCCTGCAACTCCAGAGGTGTCACAAGCGCGTTGCCAACCCTCTACAAAAAGGAGGACTCACTGTGTTGACGGCTAAAGGAACAAGAGGATCCCTCATCGTTAACACACTGGGTCCACTTTGAGCTCTTTGGTTTTTATTTGACAAGTGGATTAAAAGTGGTCCATTGAATAAGCTTGTCGTAAAGAAATGCAGGAATCGACCCAGATGTAACATAGTTATGCAACAGTAACAAGCAAGCAAATCAATCAAGCAAGCAATCAAAATATGATTTTTACAATCTGAAGCCTCTAATGCTGATATTTTTTTTAAATAATAAATGAATATTATAGCACCATGTTACACAAACCGACCTAGTCCCACGGTAAGCTCAATAAGGCTTTTGTTGTGGGTACAAGACGACCATTTCTTTTCATTTATTCAACATTTTTCAACAAGTGATAAAAGTGATTACCGCCAACATGAAATAATGTCGATTCTTGTTTAAAAATACGTTGTTTTTTGTTGTGACTAGGTTTCCTAAAGTATTATACCATTTTGGAATCTTGGTTAGTTGCGTCAACTTTTGAAAATAATTGCCATGTGGTTTTTCAAAAATTAATTTTGATTATTTTTTGTGTAAAAGCTACATGTATTATGGTATTTTTAAGGGCTGTGTTAGATAGCAGGGCTACTTAAGTTTCCAAAAACTAAAAAAAAACCAGAAATATTTGAATATTTGTAGACATGGTCGTTAAAAATACCATTAGGGATATCGATTTTCAATGAATTTCATTTTTTTTCTGTAATTTCTAAAATAATCGAGATATTTTTTTTTCTTTTTTTTCTCGACTAATCATAAGCAGCTCCATCCTCTGGTGTCGGCTTATTGTTGAGTTTTGGGACACGTTGTATATAATAGATAGATATAGATACATACTTAAATACATATAAAGCATCCAATGGCTCAGGTAAACATACAAATAAATGCCCTTACCAGGATTTGAACCCGGGACCTCCTGCTTTGTAGGCAGTATCAATACCGATATAATTTAAAATCCTTCAATATTGTCAATTGCCTTCACACAGAGCGATCGAAAATTGAAGGATAAATAAGAGTCGGCTAAAGACATAAAGACCAATAAAGGTAAAAATCTCATATTCTTTATTTATGTAAAAATGTGTAGATCTTAGTAAAGTTGTCCACAACCGCAGCTGTTGATCTTAGAGGAGCCAGAGTTGATGTTGGCGTTGGAACCGCTCGGGTTTCCGATCTCCTGGGTGATGGCGACGCAGTCCCCGCAGCCGTACGCCACCGGCGCCGAGCCGCTGGTGTCGAACTGGCCCTTGAACTCCACGGCACTCAGGTACGGCAGCACCCCCGAGAGCTCCAGGTCCCCAGCTAGACCCAGCTCGGTGGCGACGGCGATACCGGAGGGCGCTATGGGCCCGACGCTGGTGATAAGAAGTTCGCCGCCATTGTTGGAAATAACGATGGACTTGCAGCCGCTGGAAGAGGAGTAGCTGTAGGAGCCAGCCTTGTAACAACTCTGCCCGCTGATGGTCTGAAATGACAATTGTCATAAACGTAAAAAATCGTAATGATACTTATTACCGACGCCTTATGCAGGGCTATCGGTAATATGATTAAATAAAATATATTTTCGGTTCAGTTTAATACAAATACGTTTTTTCACCATGACATGTTTATTTAGACTGCGTAACCTAGGTAACAAAAACTTCTTCCAATATATGTAAAAAGGCTATAAATAAAAACTATCAAAAACGAAAGGAGTCCGAAAATGCGTCGCTAACATACTCCCCGGCAATGCGCATGGGCGCATTTCACGTCTGTCCAGTTGGCGCATTCAGCGATCGATCGGCTTGTTGGCCAAGTATGTCGTTGACCATTTCTTCGTCTTCATCCGTCTCAAAGTTAGCTCGGCAGCGTAATTAGTGGAACCAGTACTTGCTTGAGGGTGTTTGTTTGGAGAGTGTTCATGTATATCTGATTTGAACGCGGTCAGAGATGCTGCAGACAAACCTTTTTGCTCTTCGTCTCTCATTCTCTTAGAATTCACTTTTAGGCAGAGTCCCAGTGGTGTTTCATATTTTGGGATTATGTATTTAGGAAAATGGACCATCAGGCTCGGATTCACGTAGGCAGCTTCAGTGCACCAGTCGATGGCAGAATTGACAGACACAGTAACAGGTGTGAGTGGCAATAGCTGCCCCATCCTAGTTGTTTGAAGCTGTTCTGGCACAGTAGCAAGTTCAGCTATCTCACTGTAAAGAAGTTTAACTGTATTTGCTACCGTCGAAATCCTGGCGGAATCTACTAGCCAGGGTTCGGAAATCGATATATGCTTCTTCGATTTATCTCCTTGCTCTGTCTTCCATTTATCATCAGTCGTAAGGAAAGAAAACCGATGACGACTCTTTACATACCCCTTCAACTCGCAGTGTAGGCTGTTAGTTTCAGCGGAATCAGTCGTATTTGAAGTGTAACCATGTCCGGGTTCAAGTTCACGTTCGTCTACTTCAGATTGGTCTGGTTCAGCATTCTGGATAAGTTCCTCACAGCTTATTAGCGGACGATTCATGAGCTCGTCTTGTTCCGCGTGTAGTTTATTTGATAGCTGCGGCTCGATATGGTTTGGGCTGGTTCGCTTTGATAAACGTTGGTGGCGACTTTTTCTACAGTTCAGCCGCGCTAGTTCCAATTCATATTCCTGTTGTATAATCGTTTTCTTAAGATCTATTAAGCGCTTAGTGGCTTCCAGTACTGCCACTTTCTTCCTTAAAAATATGTTTTTAGAACGGCTCTTTTGTGTTTGCTCTGATTTATTGTGACTCACTGTACCTGAGTCAGATTCTTTCGTCGAAATATGAATAGATTCAGAAGGGAATCCAATGGTTCTCTGTGCGGTCATCGAGGGCAGTTCTATTTTCTGCACTAAGTTCGACGTTGTCGGTTCAGGTTCAAGGTTCAGGCTCTCGGCGATGCTGCGCATTGAATTATTCGATGCGGCCGGTTCTGGTTCCATCGCATTCGTAGCGCGGTTCCGCGTATCTCGCTCCGACATAGTTCGGTTCGGGTTCTTACGGGGCAAGTAAACGAAGGCGCTGGTTCGTGCGGATCGTAGGACCAAATATTACCGACGCCTTATGCAGGGCTATCGGTAATATGATTAAATAAAATATATTTTCGGTTCAGTTTAATACAAATACGTTTTTTCACCATGACATGTTTATTTAGACTGCGTAACCTAGGTAACAAAAACTTCTTCCAATATATGTAAAAAGGCTATAAATAAAAACTATCAAAAACGAAAGGAGTCCGAAAATGCGTCGCTAACAATACTTTCAAATTTATTTAGAATCCAACCACTCTAACTCTGTACCAGGGATGTAACAGATGTGGTTTTATCGGAACCGAAAGCCGAATCAGATGTTTTAAATTTAGTTTAGCGGAACCAGAAGCGGAATCGGAACCGAAAACGGAAGCGGAACCAGAATCGGAGCCAGAGTGATAACAGCACGTGGCACGCGGGGACATGAGCATGACAGGCATAAACCTGTTTGTTTTTGATGTACGCCGCTCATTTCCCCCCGCTGCGTTGCTATGACATCCGATATAACTTCTGTTTTGAAAGTAACGGAACCGGAACCGAAGCGGATGTTTAAAACCAATCGGAAGTTCCGACGTAACGGAACCGGAACCGGAGCTCTGTAACATCCCTGCTCTGTACTAGTTTTGCAAAGCTTTGCTTTATTGGAATCATTTGGTCAATGGATTAAGAACGAGCTAAAAACTACCATTTAGGTAAGTCTTCTTTACGGTATACTTAGCATATTTTTTGCATAATATCTTAAAATATTAAATAATCTCTAATTATTAATTATGAGCTAGTTTGACCTTTTGTGACTTATTTACTATTGGTGAACAATAAAGATTATTGTATTGTATAAAATACCTCGATAAATCAATGGCTTTTTGTGACTTTTATATGGTCCCGGATCCCGGTTTTTTTAAAGACGAAAATATAGACATATATTATATGTACTATACGCAATTCAAAATAGTAAAGAACGACAAAGTCAGATAGGTACTTTGTGCCTTTAGGCACCTAAACTTCCAATATGTGATGAAATTCCTCGATATTTTATAAACGGGCGTTTTCAGAAATCATTAGGTTCAATTTTTGATTCTGATTTGTAGTCAGATGATTTTGGTGTTTTTCTACAAAGAATTGTTAGTAATATTTTGGAATTATCTAACGCTTATACTGTTTACTGAGCCACCACCAAGAGAGAGAAATGTTCCGCTGCTACGGATGGAAAAACCATCCCCGATTTTTCAGATACGACGAGAAAACGTCGAGAGTAAGTCTCTAGATACCCTAATCAGTGACCACAATGCACAGATGTTTACGTTCCCTATCTCTAAACCGCGTCAACGTATTAAACCAAACTCATTCATTCAAAAAAGACTATTTCCTGACCAGTCATTAATATCATTCTATATTGCTATTGAAAATTATAATTGGAATTTTGTATTTGACGACGCGATTTCCATTGACTATAAATTTAACAAATTATTTAACGTATTGAAGTATTATATTGACATCCACTTTCCTATAAAAAACATACCGGTGAAAAAAAATAAACAAGTACCATGGTTATCAGATACGCTCTCACAACTTGTAAAAAACTATAATGACCTGACAGAAATTAAACGCCAATATCCTGACCTTACACACCTCGCGGAACGCATTAAACACCAAGCAGACCGAATTAAATCTGAATCCTTATCTGCCCGCCGAGATTATTATGCCAACCGTATAATAAGTAGTAAAAACCATTCAAAGGAAATGTGGCGTGTGGTCAATAACGAAATATCCAAAAAACCCTTACAACATCAAATGTCACTACAGGATGAATACGGAACTGAAGTACCTCCACGCAAAATACCAGATCACCTAAACCAGCATTTTCTTACAATAGCCAAAAAGTACAAATTAAACAATGACAAAAAATTTGACTCAGCACTGTACCTAGATCGTTATTTAAAGAATACCGACGTACCCGGTCTAGTTTTGCCAACGGTTACACTTACAGATTTAAACCGTACTTTGAAATCGATGCTAAAAAGTCGTGCTACCGTAGACATTTATGACATGTTTCTGAACATACTCGAGTGTGTCTGGCCGGTCATCGCGGGTTTATTAGTAAAATTGATAAACACTATGTTTACATGCGGTATATACCCCGATGTTCTGAAGAGTACCCGAGTGTATCCAGTTTATAAGGGTAAGGGAGAAAAGTGTGCCGTTGACAATTATAGACCGATCACGATTGTACCAAATATTTCAAAATTAATCGAATCTATATTATCACAATCCCTAATGCAACATGTCGAGACAAATGACTTACTAACAGACAGACAATTTGCGTATAGAAAAAATAGGTCCACCACTACAGCTGCGTTACAGATTCACGATTGTATATCAACAGCGTTGGATATAAAAAATAAAGTAGCAGGGGTATTCTGTGACTTATCTAAAGCGTTCGATGTGATTAGTCATGAACTCTTGATAAAAAAGATAGGGCGGTATGGAATCAAAAACAACGTTCAAAAACTATTCGCATCGTTTCTTAAGAATAGGCAGCAAACGGTGGAGGTAAAAATTGAAGGTAAAAGTATGAAGTCTGGGGTAGGTTCTCTTGAGCTAGGAATACCACAGGGTTCGTCGCTCGGGAATACCCTTTTCTTGATGTTCATAAACGACCTTCCTGCTACCATTTCTGAAGGGGTGGCAGTACTGTTTGCCGATGACACCACTGTAATAGTAAATGCACCTACGTACTCACAGCTCGAACAAAAAATAACGCAGACATGCAACCAACTTCACGAGTGGTTCTCGGCGAACGGGCTCATCCTCAACGTCACGAAGTCCAACGTAATGTTGTTCTCAGCCGGAGGGAACACAGACATCCCGCTAATTCAGAGTCCGATGCCGAGCTGTGTTTCATGCCAGTTCCTTGGATTTACAATTGACGTTAACCTGAACTGGAAAGAGCACGTTAAAAATCTTTGTGCCAGGCTGGGCAGTGCTATTTTTGCGTTAATCAAATTAAAACCGATTTTATCTAGTGACGCACTGCTTCAAATTTACTACGCATATTTTTTTTCGCTGATGTCATACGGTATTATTTTGTATGGGAACTCGACAGACTCGAAAAGAGTGTTTTTATTACAAAAACGAGCCGTACGAACATTAGCTGGTGTACACCTAAGGTACCCATGTCAAGAGTTATTCAAAAAATACAAAATACTGACACATTACTCACTGTATGTCTATGAGATTATAATGTTCACGCGTCGAAATATAAATTCATTTCAGCGTATAAATATGCCCGGCAGAATAACCCGCCAGACCGGGCGACTACAGCCCGTCCAGCATCGACTTGCATTACTCGACAAGTGCCCGCGTGTAATAGGCCCGGAATTTTATGAAAGTCTACCCGCAACTCTCAGAAATGAAACTTCCGATAATAAATTTGAACACCGACTAAAGGAACTTTTATTGCCTAGGAATTTATATTCTGTCGAAGAATTCACTGCAGAATTTAAAAGAACTGCAAAATGTTAATTATTTTTATAGAGTATTTTTACGTAATATTTTTGTTTATATTGTTATTTTTTTTTTTTTAATTGATTGACTTTGTTTTAGGTTTTGACATTTTTCTTTTATTTTATAATATTTATATGTATACCACTACCTAGGGTCTCTAGACATGTATACATAAACAAAATCCCTGTTGACATTCTTTATATTTTACTAATGACATTTTCTTTTTCTGTACATTTTTTTTGATTGATTATTATTTTATTGTATTTTAAGTGACGATCTTTTAGTGAATCAATATTATTTTATGATGTAAAATACTGTGTGATTTTCTATAAGAAATGAATAAATCTATCTAATCTATCTAACCAAAGGGGTTTCATTTCTCTCTTAGAATATTGTGTCGGCTAAGCAGGTTGAGAACAGGACATGTAATAGTTTCCAACATAAGTGGGGTTGAAGGAGTCTCCCCTCTGCGAGTGTCGCGAAGAAAAACAATCCACTGAACACATATTTCAGCGCTACCCTCTTCACCCAGGCCTAACTGAATATCTGGATGCTCTGACACCCGATTTGGCTGGCTTAGCAACCATAAAGCTGTACTCTGATTGCCTTATTATGCATGCCATACGATAACGCTAATTTTCAATTAAGTTCTTACTTACTCACAGTGGCGCAGCGACCCAAAATGGATCTTGGCCTCCGAGACTAAAGATCGCCAGGCTTCTCTGTTCAAAACCGTTAATTAAATTCAATCATCTGTTTCTAACAATATGGTACAGTCGACGCTAAAGATATATTTACACTTTTGCTCCTTATTACAAGGGAGTAAGGTGAAAGAGTGTAAACATATCTTTGGCGTCGACTGTACAAGGTTAGCTACTAGAAAGTGACAGGGTCAGAATCATCTACCCCGATGCGTCGGCATAAAATTAGTTACACGAGGAGTCAGCATATTTACAACATTTATAATGATAACCATTTACCGTTTTTTGATACCTACGGAATAAGAAGGAAGTTTTTGGAAGTAGTGTAGGTAATGTAAATTCCAACATCTATACATATAATAAAGCTGAAGAGGGTCGAAAGTCTGTACATGGAAGATAATCGAAAAAAAGTTGGCTGGGGATACTTAGAATCGATAACAGAACACGTTCCAACAATTTTTAGAATTTTTGTCTGTTTATCTGTTTGTCTGTTTATCTGTTTATCTGTTTATCTGTTTGTCTGTTTATTTGACCGCGCATCACGTGAAAACGGCTGAACGGATTTTGATGAAATGTTGTATAGAGATAGTTTGAGTCCCGGGGAAGGATAATATATAGTTTTAATCCCGAAAATCAACCCTGGTGGGGGTGAAAATGGGGTTGAAAGTTTGTATGGAGAATTTTTAACCGCTGACTCGATTTAGATAGAAATGAGTATGGAGATAATTTGAGTCTCGAGAACCGTCGTAGGATAGTTTTCAAACCCTTGTGGGGGTGAAAAGGGGGTTGGAAGTTGGTATGAGGAATTTTTTACCGCTGAACTGATTTTGATGAAAATTGGTATAGAGATAGTATGGGTCTCGAGAAAGGACAAAGGATAGTTTCATCTTCAAAAAAGCCCCCCCCCCATTTTACTTTAGAATCTTAGGTCCAAAAATCTATCTTATACATATAATAAAGCTGAAGAGGGTCTAAAATCTGTACATGGAATATATTCGAAAAAAAGTTGGCTGGGGATACTTAGAGTCGATAACAGAACACGTTCCAACAATTTTTAGAATTTTTGTCTGTTTATCTGTTTGTCTGTTTATTTGACCGCGCATCACGTGAAAACAGCTGAACGGATTTTAATGAAATTTTGTATAGAGATGTGAGAATGAGTGTATAGTGACAGTGAGAAGTGACAAAGTGAAAAAAGTAAAAAAAAGTCGAGAACCTGAAAGTAAAAAATGTCAAAAATGTAAAAAAATTTAAAAATGACAAAATATCAAAACATTCAAAAAATTTCCAAAATTTCCAAAATTTCAAAAATTTTAAAAATTTCAAAAATTTCAAATATTTCAAAAATTTCAAAAATGTCAATAATCTCAAAAATCTCAAAAATCACAAATATCTCAAAAATCTCAAAAAAATTAAAAATTTCACAAATTTCAAAAATTTCAAAAAATTTCAAAAATTTCAAAAAATTTCAAAAATTTCAAAAATATCAAAATTACAAAAATATCAAAAATTTCAATTTAAAAAAATACAAAAAAAAATAAAAATAAAAAAATTAGGAAAAAGTCAAAAATGAAATAAAATTAAATAACATAACTTCGTTCCAACCGAAACGCACTCAGGTATTTTTTTTTCTCTGACGTTCATTAGCGCATTGTAATTTGCTTACATTGAAGAATAAATATTTTGATCTACAACAATATCATAAATCCTCTATTCCGCGTTCAGAAACCGTATGTAATTACCACCATTAATGCAATCAGTAACGTTACATCAGTGTATTATCTGTGACAGTGTGTTAAAAACGTATGAAAATTCATTACCTACGGTAACGTAATGAAAATTCGCCCTCCTCCCCGACCGCCGGCACAATAAGGTTGGTCATGGCGGTCATTCTAATGGTTTCCAAACACGTCACTTAGGATTTTTTTAATATGTGTGTAGATAAAGCAGTGTATGCTTCTATTAGGGTACACATAAAATGGGGGGTGAATGTTTTTTCGCTCCAACTCTATCGTGTTGGGTATTATTGAATAGGTCTTTCAAAAAGAATAGAGGTCTTTTAATACATTTTTTGGATGAAACTGATAGTTTCGTAAATATTAGATTTGAAAGTTCAATCAAAAAAGGGCGTCTCTTCCATCTAACTTTAGCACCGTGGGTCCAAACAGGGCGGCAACTACGAAACTCTACACTGAGCATCGCCCGACATGCTCTTGGCCGGTTTTTTTTTGCATTGTTATCCCAGAAATCACCCCTTAAAGATTATTAATTCCAATTCAAGAAAATCCCCAGCCAGGTTATACGTAGCCTATAAAAATTAAACGCTTAAAAGGGGGGGGGGGCAGCCACTACACTCACTACAGATTGAGTTAAATTTGCATGGGTCACCCCCCCCTCAAGTACACCTCAAATAGAAAAAAATGTTACTGACCCCCTCAAAAAATCATTTCTGCATTTGTGACCCCCCCCCAAATTTCAACCGCACCTGTTCTTACCTTTCATGCTTAGACTGATTTGTCGGGAGGATCGATTTGGAAAAGTGGTACTGTATCCGATATACACCTACTACTCTATGTCGTTTAAATCATGCCAAAAAAAGTATTGATTTTTGAGTGTAGTTTCATTTAGTGGTAATTGTATCCATTTGTCAACTTTACTTCAAGTTCCGCCTCCAGGGTAGCGGGAGAGAAATTAGGAGCAAATTAGCCACTTACATAGACCGAATTCCACGCGGGCGGAGCCGCGGGCACAGCTAGTACTAGATATAAATTTAAACACAATTTAAGTACTGATAAAATCCCTGCTCGCAATTGAAGGTAGGAATAACTTGAAAATGTCTCGGAAACTGAATAACAATTAAACTTAAAATGATTTGTGGAAATCAATAGCTATTGCGCAATGAAACTTTTTTAAAGAATATACCTGGACCATGAAGGCGAAAGTGCAGACGATTACAGCCGAGGAAACCATCTTTGGTTTAGCTTGGTTCTTTTCTTGTCAGCAAAAAAATATGACTATTCATATCATCATCAGCTTTTATATACCTTGCTTATAACACTTGCTTAACGATAATTGATAGGCAAATAACTACGCAAAAAGCATTTAAAGCGATAGCCGTCATAGTACGTGACTTTCTATAGGGGAAGTCGATTATTTAGAAAGACTAGAAACACATTTGCGTTATCTATGACCCATTTCCACATTTCCCTTGCAATCCTCTTTAGATATAAAAGTGGCTATTAAAGTTGAATAGGCATTCTTGCTCTAAGTACCAAATACAATACATTTAAAATGTCTCGCTTTGCTATTGTTGTGCTGTGCGTCCAGGTTTTCATGATCCAGGTAAAGATTTCTGGTTGTCTACTTTACAATACGAAAAGGCACTTAAAAATAAGTAACGCTACTTACCTACTTTACGTGGGAGTTCATGAATCCTTGAACTTCTATTGTTCTATTATAATCTATTCTTCTAGTGCGATATGGTCTTGGATTTTTCTCTGCTACCTTACCGCTATTCAGTCTGCTAGCTCTAATAATGCAAGAGCATAGACCGTAAATCGAGACTTACTCGGGATCATAAAACACCTATTATAATAAGGGGTTGTAATTAAATTAAGTTAATGACCTAAGGCATTTTTCTATCTAGTAATTACAAAATGTCTGGACAGGGGACGTCCATTAGGCTATTATAGTTATCAAGATTTAAATAAATACCCACGTAAGTAGAAATTACTAATAGAAAAGAAGACATGGGTTGCCTCCTTCAGGAAGAGAGGGATTAGAATTTATTCTGATTGTTTGGGTATCAAAAAAGAGACTATGGGTTCTAGGATCGCGGTATGCTCCGACATGTGCCAAGACTGGTAATTACGTGAGTTTTAAAACTGAAGCTATAGGAATGAAATTAAAACGTTTTTTTTCTACAGACTGCCTTAAGCCAGCAGTGTGGTTGCAATCAAATCTACGGCAAATCTGGACTCGTGCTCGGCAGTTCCAGCGCTAACACACCAATCTCCAGCTACGGCGCGTCCGCGTCTTACGGCGGCGTGGGCACCGGGCAGGTCGGCGTGACGGGCGATATCGGCGTGAGCGGCACCACCGCCGTCGTAGGCTCCGTGCCCGTGCTCGGTTCTGTTGAATTCAGCGGCAAAGTGCCTGCTTCTGGCTCTGTATCCATCTCCGGACAGTGCGGATGCGGTTGCAAAGCTTAGTAATTGTATGTTAAGCAACACTCAACGAAATCACAATAATTAAATAACAATAAGAAGTAAAAATTTCAAAAACAGATTGTATTTTTTTTAAGAATAAGAAACAAATAACGCCCCTCGAGTTGCAGTCCTCCATAGGCGACTATCGACGGCGATATCTCTCGGATCTCTCCCAGGCAACCTTTGGGTAGCAGGAAATGAAGAATTAATTTAAAATAACAAGGTAGTGCAAAGAATTTAAAGTAAAGAGAGCAAATTACACACCAACACACAAACTCCTACAAATTTCTAAATAAATATTAAAAACTAACTAAAAATACATAAATAAAACATAAATATATCATACTTATACATACATATATATAAGTTATAACACATACAATATAATACATACACATTATATATTGGCAAATTAAGGTAGAGACAAATAATAGAGTTTCAACTGATTTTTAAAAGAGGGAAGGGATTTCGCTAGTCTTATATCCACGGGCAAAGCATTCCACAAGCGAACAGCTTGGAAGGTGAAGGAGTTGCTGTAAAATTTCGAGGTGGATGAAGGAAGAGCAAGAATATGAGTCAGAGAACACCTGATAGAAGAGATACGTTTGAAACGCTCTTTGAGATAAGGAGGCGTAGCAGGGTTGAAAAGAATACCATAAAGAAGTGAAGCCATTTAAGCTGAGAACGGAAGTGTGAGACATGGTCATACTTGCGCAAGCCGAATATGAACATGATGCAGAGATCTTGGATGCGCTCAAGTTTATTCAGCTGGTTCTCGGTAAGGTCAAGATAGCAGGTGTCAGCGTAATCTAATATAGGGAGTAAAAGAGATTGAGCTAGCGCAACCTTCGTGGCGTGAGGCAAAAAGTTTCGAAGTCTGCGGAGCGAATCTACTGCAGCAAACATTTTCCGGCTGACCTCGCTCACCTGAGGTACCCATGAGAGAGTGCGGTCCATAATAACACCGAGATTTTTAACCTGGTCTGAGTATGGAATATGAACGCCGTCAAACACAATGGAAGGTAAATTGCTAAAAGTGTAAAGTAAATAGTGTGAACGTGCTCATAGCAGTCCAATGCAAGAGCGCGTGAAGCTGTGGATGGCAGGCTTCTCCCAACTCTATACAGTGAGGGCAGTTCAGAATTCATCTGCTTTATACTGTGAGGTTGCTCTGGGGGGTCAATGCTTCACCCAAATTTATAGTGTTACTAGCTTTTGCCCGCGGCTTCGCTCGCGTTAAGACGATTGTCGCCGGAGTGTCCTTGAGCGTTTGGACGCTCGATACCCGCGCCACCCGCGTACCCCTCTCATTGCGATCGTGCGTAAATCCGCCGCGATGCACCGCAACAATGTTCAAAGAACATGACTTTACTCAGAGGCGCGCGGGCAGCTTTATAATAATTATAATCCTTTTGCGGATGTTTTGTGATTCGAATACTGTGATTAAGTTACTACGGTGACATTTTTAGGACTGCTACCTATACTTACCTATTATATAAGATAAGTAATAACGATCTCGAAGAGTAGATTTTTATGAAGAAAAATAAAAACCTAGATTTTGAATTTGAATAACAGTGAGCGGCAAAATATTTATGAATTTACGAAATATGGTTAAAAATAATCCGCATATCAGAAAAAAATAAAAAAATACTGACTAGTACAGCAAAAAAAACTGAAAGCACATCAAAGCGGTGTTTTCATGTGAATTGGGTATTTTTTTTGCTGTGCAAGTGAGCTTAATAGATGGTTATTTTTTTGTTGCGATTTTAAATATTAACCGTAAAAATTCAATTAATTACGATAAATTAACAAAACTAAGCCTGTTGCGAGTTGCGAAAAAAACTTTTAGGGGAGGCACTCCATACATACATATGCCAAACTAAATGTCAAAAATATATTTTTTGTAAATATGAACATGTTGTACGAGACGGTTTTAAAAATATCTTATATATATAGAGGATTTTTAAAACTGTTTTATTAAATCAATATTTTCAGAAATAAATGCTTCGAAAGTCTAAATATATAATAGGCCCCCCTATCTACCTTTTAATCCGTAAGTTTAAAAAATATGAAACAAACCAAGAAGGCTTAGTACTTAATTTCTACAAAAATGATTTCACATATTATCGCTTTATCCGCTTTTGAGTTATCTCCAAGAAACTACTTTCTACGGAACCCTACAATATGCGTGGTCCGATACAAACTTGGCCGGTCCTTTAAAGATATTTGACAGGTAGTATTAACCCTTAGTAGTAATTTATTTATTTACTTTGTGTTGATAATTAATATTAAATTTGTATTTATTTCACCGACATAGTAAAGTTTTTTTTTTATATTAGGGTAGTCAACGCGCTTGTGAATCTTCAGGGGTTGCAGGCGCCCATAGGCTTTATAACTGCTTTCCATCAGGTGGGTCGTATGATTGTTTGCCAGCGTCGTGGTATAAAAGAAAGCTTTTTTGCTTTATTCTTACATACATACATTTAAATCTTAAATATCAGCATTTTTTTATTAGAATCT
The DNA here is from genome assembly GCA_947086415.1 of Pammene aurita. Classification (NCBI taxonomy): domain Eukaryota; kingdom Metazoa; phylum Arthropoda; class Insecta; order Lepidoptera; family Tortricidae; genus Pammene; species Pammene aurita. The sequence continues at coordinate 8,251,079 of OX352312.1, forward strand.
CAATCAGGCTTTGCTCAGTGATAGTTAGTACACTGAAATTTGGTATGAGTATGTGTTTTAATTACGCATATAAAGTGGTAAAACAATTAGTATCTGAAACACATTGTTGGATAGGTCTTTCAAGAAGAATAAGCCTTAAACAACTTTTGGATAAAACGAATACTTTCGTAAATAATAGCTCCGAAAGTAAAACATGCTCTTTGATTTTTGAACCGTGGGTCCAATAAATTTGGAAAAATTGCTGGAAGTGAGGCTATTGAAATACTTATTATATATACACGTATTTTCAATAAAAACTATATGGAATAAAATCGGTTAAGCCGTTTTTGAGTTATGCCTATAGTAAAATAACGTAAGTGCCACAAAACATCTCTTTATAAACTACCTTTTGTATGGATGTATTGTAACAGGCCGGCAACTACGGATCCTTACACTGAGCATAGCCCGACATTCTCTTGGCCGGTTTATATGCAATCCTTTGCATTTACTTCGCAATTTCTTGATTTGATAAATTAGTATGAAGTATAACATTGAATATTGTGTTTAATCTTTAAAAAAAGCGCATAATCGATGGCTGTGTGACTCAACCTCGTATATGAAATTTTGTCGAAAATGAGATAATTATACAAAACTATGTAAAATGTTACGATTCACGTTACGACAAAAGCATTCAGGATGAAATAGATTTTTTACGTATTTATTTATTCAAAACCCAAACACGTATTTGGTATTGAAATATTTGTTTATCACACGACCTCGTAAATAATTATACAAGTTTGCGACACCAAATTTTTTAATCATCAATGCAAACAGACTACCCAATACTATCATACTTATGTAACTGTTCGGGGTCCAAAAATTACACACTGACTTTTACTACTACCACTTTATTACTACACACTGTATATATATTATAACACTCACTTGATTTTTGATAAAATACAAATTGTTTTCCGACCCTTATATATGTTTACAGCATAACTTTTAATAGCGCGATGTAGGAATAAGATTCTAAATCAAAGCGCCATCTATTGACAATTTTTGTTAACTAATTTTATAATACGAACATGAGGCTTTGACATTCCGCCCACCAAGAACAAAAATACAGTTTTTTTCTTAACTCCGCCCACCATGGGACAATATACAATATAATATAAACAAAGGCATTAGTTGAATATACATACAATTAAAATATTCGTTGAATTTTACTGAAATAACATGCAAAAGCCCTTTTTATAATACTATCTTTACATTTGAGACTGACTACTCGTGTGATATTATCCGCACTTGGATGCTTATCAACTACGATACCATATAACCATCTGGATGGAGGAAGACCATCTTCTTTGACCAAAACTACATCACCAACACCTGGCTCAGGAGTCGTGCAACGTTCTTTCATGCGCGTCAGAAATAAGCAGATCTGTGAAATGTGATTTCCCAGGAATGATGATAGGATGCTTCATATCTTCACTGAGGCACGCGTGCTGCAGGCGTCCGCCAACTCTCAAGAGTCCTGCTTTATCGATGAAGGGGTTCAACGAGGTAAGTTTGCCTTTCTTAATTTCTTTCTTCCTTTTCAGATCTTCGATTTCAGCTTCAAAATGACTACCTTGGACTAACTTAATGCATGTAGTCAAACTTTCTTGAATTTCTTTAGTAGTTAGCCAAGCTGTAAAATTCTCTCCTTGCAAGCGTTTCATAAATCTTTTGCAGTAAGCCACTACTCGGATGAGCCGTCTGAGGCTGGAAAATCTTCCGAAGATGTCAAGTCCTTCAGAAGATATGCACGTAGTTAACAAACAGATCTTGTCTGGTTTCATTTCCAAATCTGTTTGGAGATGCACGTTCTTGGGATACACTATATCCTTTTCTTTTAACCACAATGGACCTTCCTTCCACAGGTGTTCTTCTTGTATGCAGGTGGTACCTCTGGAGGCGCAATCAGCTGGGTTGTGTTTGGAGGAAACGTGTGACCATTGGTGAGGATCAAGTGAAGTAAGTATCTCTGACACTCGATTTGCCACAAACGTCTTCCATCGGTTAGGTCTGCTGTTGAGCCAGGACAATACTATGGTGGAATCACTCCATGCATGTATGTTTGACTTTTCAATGTTCATCACCCGTGACACTTCCACCAGCAACTTGGTAAGTAACACTGCTCCACACAGCTCCAAACGCGGGATTGACACTTGTTTTATCGGCGCTACCTTTGTTTTGGCTGTAATTAGTGAAACATGAACAGTTCCATCTTCATCCATGGTACGCAGATACACCACCGCAGCGTATGCTTCGTTGGAGGCGTCACTAAAGCCTTGAAGTTCGAGAACCTTGTTGCTCTTCTCCGTGTGAACCCATCTTGGAATGCTGAAGTTGGCAATTTGATTCAATCTTTCTCTATAACTCAGCCATTCTGATACCAATTGAGGCGGAACTTCGTCGACCCAGTTCACGCCTGTCAACCACAATTTTTGGATGGATATCTTCGCACAGATGATAACTGGCGCCAACCAACCAAGCGGGTCGAATAACCGGGATATGTCCGATATCATTCGTCTCTTTGTTATTGGATACTTTAGTTGAGGTAAATGAACTGCATATTCGAACGTGTCGGCTTTCCGGTTCCAAGCTAGACCCAACATTTTTATGGTTGTGTCCAGTTTTATCTCCACATTGCCTCCTTCAGTTCTGGAATCTTGATTGATTATCTTCATAAGTTGCTCGTTATTAGTGTTCCTCTTTGCTAGTTCGAAACCTGCTTTGCTGAGTAATCCGTTGAGTTCCTTGTATATTTGTTCTCCTTCAGCCACTGTCTCGCAACCTGACAAAAGGTCGTCCACATAGAAATCGTTTAAGACCCTGTCTGCTGCCAAAGGATAGGCTTCTCCATAATCATGTGCAGCTTGTTGCAGTGCTTTAACAGCTAGATAAGGTGCTGCGGCTGTTCCGAAGGTAACTCTGAGGAGTCTATAATGGGTTACAGGTTCGTCTTGATTATCTCGCCACAAGATCCGTTGGAAGTCAGCATCTTCATCGTAGACCTTTACCTGCCTGTACATTTTCACGATGTCAGATACAAGACTGATTGGAAAACAACGCCAACGCAACAGGATGTGGCGTAAGTCTTGTTGAAGTCGTGGGCCAACCAATAGATCTTGATTCAGAGACACGCCGTTTATTCCGGGGCACGAGGCGTCGAAAACTACTCGTACCTTTGATGTGGTTTTGTCTTCTCGAATAACAGCGTGATGAGGAAGATACACAGCTCCTGGTTTAGTTTGATCTTCCATTGGCACCTTTTCCATGTGCCCAAGCTCATTATATTCTTTAATAACAGCTGCGTACCGTTCTTTCAACTGGGGTTCTCGCTCGAATCTTCTTTCGAGTAAGCTAAATCGTTTAGCTGCTACAAGATAAAGTTTCCCTTCAGTGCACCGTGGAGTTTCATCTCGGAAGGGCAACTTGACTATATACCTACCGCTACTATCCTGTTTAGTAGTGGCAGCAAAAACTTCTTCGCATTTCTTTTCTTCCTCGGTGTATTGTTGCTTGGGATCTGGCGCAACAGGATCAGCCTCAAGCTCCCAAAACTTCTTCAGAAACTCGTTGTCAATGACATGAATGTGGTTAATCTTGTTGTGTAATTCCGACGCACTGGTGTGAGCCGGCCCTAAAATGATCCAACCTAAGGAAGTTTGCTGAGCCATGGGTGCTCCTTGTGGACCTTTAATTAGACCACCCATGAGTATTTGATTGAAGACATCTCCACCAATAAGCAAGTCAATTCGTCCGGGTTCATTGAAAGTTACATCGGCTAAATCTAAATCAGACAGCTCGGACCAGAACCCAACATCAACTCGTCTTTCTGGAAGAGTCAATGTGAGTTTGTTTAACACAAAAGCATGTACATTTACCTTAACGTTAGGATCTAGGAGTGATGTAATGTTCACGTTTACTGACGAATGAGAGCTCAAGCAACTCTCATCCTCTCCTAGCCTTGTGATTGGGCTTTTGTGGTGAATTCTAGAAAGTCCTAGCAGTTGAACCACAGATTCCTTAATGAATGACACTTCTGAGCCTTGATCGATGAAGCACCTGAGTGTTATGAGTTGTCCAGATTTCGACTTGGCATTAACTAATGCTGTTGGTAATAAAACCAATTTACGAGATGTCGAAAAATGGTTGCGTATGTTGGTAGTAGTGGGCTCATCACGAGATGATGAGTGAGACGCAGTTGCTGGTACAACTGCATTTACTACAACTGAGTGATTTGTTTCTTTAGACTCCTGAAACTCAGTTGCAGGTGTGCTATTCTTGGAATGCAACAAGGAATGGTGTTTCCTTTTGCAAATTCTACATCTAGACGATTGACGGCATGCATAGACAGAGTGGTGAGGACCTAAGCAGTTAAAACAAAGACTATGTGACTGGACAAAACCACGACGAGCATCAGTCTCAAGTTTGAAAAATTCCTTACAGTTACTTATCTTGTGGGCTTCAGAACAGAATGCGCAAGACGGGACAGTCGCAGCTGCCACATGATGGACCTTTACAGGAGTAGTGAGGCCCTTGTGGGCGCTAGCGCTGGGTCAAGAAAGCTTCGGGTCAATGAACTCCAACGCGCGAAACCGTGTCTCTAAAAACGTTTGAAATTGTTGGTAAGTTGGCAGTTCACTTTCGTATTCAGTTGACTTGAGTTCCCATTGCTTCCTCGATTCAGCATCTAGTTTCAAACACATTAAATATACAATAATGACATCCCAACCCTTTACATCGATCCCTAAGTTCTTTAGAGCTTGAAGGCACTCATTAGTCGTATCTAAAAGTTCCTTGAGCGCACTTGCAGACTCAGAAACCAAATTGCGTTGACTCAACAATCTCTTTAGAATGCAATTGGATAAATACTTTTTATTGTTGTAACGCTTTTCAAGTTGCTCCCAGCTAATACTATAGTTGTCTTTGGTAATTGCAATGTGTCTTAACATTTGTTCAGCTTCGCCTTGTAAATGACTCTTCAAATAATGTTGCTTTTGAACATCGTCAAGATCTTTGTTGGTATGGATCAATGATACAAACATGTCACGGAAGCTTACCCATTCTGAATACTGGCCGGAAAAGGTTGGAATTGTAATTTTGGGCAGCTTGATACGATCTTCGGCTCAGTTGGTTGACTTAGGCTCGGCAACACTCGAGCTTGACATTTCAGAGGTAGAAGCTGGCTTGACGCTGCTGAGGATAGATTTGACAAGGCACTTGTAAGTTACGTACGCTTCTTCTGTCTCATCATACACATCGTTCTCAATGTATGTGCTCTCTGCCAATGCTTCTGACTCGCTGTCCTGAATAATGAGCATATGAGTGTTAGAGAATTGAGTCCATAATTCTTCCAACAATTACAATCTAGTATTAAGATAATCAATAGAGCTGCGACGATCTTTGGGAGACTTTTTGAAGTTTTCAAGAGCACGAACAATTCTGCATTGCAAGTCATTTTGTACTTTAATTAGCTTATCCATCGCAATTTCTAAGTGTTTCATAGGTTCTCCGTTGGTAACTTTTCAAAGTCCTGGTTGCTCGTCAGAATTTTTCTAAGTCCTAACTGAAGCGGAATTTTACTAAGTCCAAACTGGATCGGATTGAAATTTTCTAAGTCCAAGATTATCTGATTGATTTTTTTCTAAGTCCAGTTGAACTTGAATTTTGCTAAGTCCTTCACACATAAATAAACAATAAAGTACTCACAATTGACGTCCGGCACTCACACTTTACCACTAGTGACGTCACACGATCTCGTCGCCGCTGATGACGTCACTCGACGTCGTTACCGCTGATGACGTCACTCGACGTCGTTGCCGCTGAAGACGTCGCCAACTTCGTCGTCGCTGGTGACGTCGAAGACGTCAGGCCGCAATTGACGTCAACTGCGATGACGTCAGGCCGCACTGTGCCGGACGGCGCCCTCTGCCGTCGACTCTGCACACTGCACTGGATAGCCGTCTATCCGGCTCGAAGGACCAATGTTCGGGGTCCAAAAATAACAGACTGACTTTTACTACTACCACTTTATTACTACACACTGTATATATATTATAACACTCTAGTTTTCCGACCCTTATATATGTTTACTGCATAACTTTTAATAGCGCGATGTAGGAATAAGATTCTAAATCAAAGCGCCATCTATTGACAATTTTTGTTAACTAATTTTATAATACGAACATGAGGCTTTGACAGTAACTACAACTATTGATACGAATAATAAATGCCGATCAATGGTCATCATACTCATCATCCTTATTCATTACCTATTGTTTGGAAACACACTGTTTAGATGCGAATGTGCCTATTGTTCTTTATAGCGATGGGTGTTGTGCTCAAAATCGGAACGTCACATTGTCCAATTCACTGTTACATTTTGCTAAATTACATGATTTCACAATCTTTCAAAAATATCTCGTTAAAAAAGCACAAAGAAATCTACGTACCCGCAAAATATGTACAGCTTATAAGAAAATCCAGGTTTTTTAAAAAGTATTCAATTTTGAAATACTATAAATCTATACGACCCGGCAATCGAACTGGCGACCCGTGCGTAAATGACCTAATGCCTTGAAATATACCGGAGAGGGCATTTTATATAAATTATCGTTTGAAGATGACTGGGAGGCTCTTCCCCGGCGTATGATCCCAATCACGGTTTCAGCAGCTAATGATATTCGACAGTTGTATCAAGCACAGCTGCCTATAACGCGTCGAAAATTTAACGATCTGCAATCACTAAAAATGGTGATACATAAAGATCCGTTTTTTGACACCTTCCATGTGAATTTTAGCTGACTTAGCTAAAAGAAAATAAATATTAAGAAATAAAAAAGTAATCCTGTCATATTTATGTCATTACCATAAAATCTCGCCAGAAGAATATTAATTTGAAAAAGTGTATTAATTTCATTAAAATGTGTGTTTCAGTTGTAGATTACTGTTCAAAAGAGAACATGGACTTATCAAATCTCACATGTGTGATAAACTAAACAAATATAGCAAAAAAAAGGAGACCTGTGAAGTAAAATGGTTTGGGGAAGATATAGAAACAATAAATGGCCAGCCACTAAGGGAATAAATACATGGCAATACATTACAACTATTCCTATGACGTAAAATGGTGTGTTAATTTTAACACTTTACATATAGTCCTATATCCCCATAGACCTTTGTCACCGAGCGAAGAATCGTGCTAAATATTATAATGAATAATATGTAGAAGAGCATTTTTTTGTCATCGCAGTATTAGTTTGAGGATAAGACCAGTTTCGTTTTGTTACATTATATAAAAAATATATACTTTACAAATTACTGTTTTATTAAGTATACATATGAAGTTTGAGCGGTCGGTAGTCGTTTATTTCAAAAAAATACACTTAATAGATCTCTTGGCACAAACACGTATAACATGTTAAAGTAACTTAAATGTATAACACAAACTCGTATAGACATATAATCGTCATACATGAATTCAATACTTATAAATTAACTATTGTCAATTTGATATACATTATATCGTCGAATTAGTTATCTAATTATTAAAAAATATTTTACTTGTTTAGTACAATAAAACGAAAAAAAATAGTTTTTACGTGTTCTCCTAAAGTTGATTTTTTCCATATACGAGGTTGAGTCACACAGCCATCGAATATTACATTCGTTTAGAACACAGTATTCTTAAATAAATATGTTTAAATAAATTCGGTCGTTTGGAGTTTTTACTAAATTGATTATTAGTCTATTGTATTGCAGTACTAGCAGATTTCCGCAACTCGACGACTAACGCCTATTTTGCGTGATTTTACTTACATGACCAAATTTGTTTTCAGAGCATTATGAGATTCATGACTTTTGTTTTTTCCTCCATTTTCATTTTATTTGTTTTTTACTTGCATTATAATCTAAATAAAATACACTTTTTATACGAACGTACATGAACATGCATACGAGAACATTATCTTAAAAGATAAAACGTCTATACTTTATTGATTCCGGGAAGACACGTTATGTCCGCATCGCATGAACCCTCTGCAGTTATTTAGTCTTTAGGCACAGTAAGTCCGATATTATTGCTCACGGGCCAATCACAAATATATGTAGTACAAGGGAAGCACGGAGCGACGAACGACACAGCCTCCTCGTCTCAAAGCTAGCTCACGACTGCCAGCAACGCCGTTTTCGAGCTACCAACGCACGAAATGTGGAATTATGATCAAGATGTTTAAGAAAATTCAATCAATTTAAATATCCTACGTTGTGTTTGTAGTGTTTTATAGTACACATTTTTTAGTTCAACAATATTTTAAATCGAATAAGCCGTTCAGTAGATATAAGCAAAATTAACCGTAAAACGACATTTCGTTACATTTAAATAACGGAGAAACTATACGTTACACGAGTTACTCAAACACTGCAAATGTTGTACATGAAATGGTAATTAACATATATTTTTTTCAAAATTTTTGAATGACTCGTTATTGAGATATATCCCTTAGAAAGTAACAGTTTTCGGCCACATTCAGCGCCTAGCGCCTTAAATTCAAACATTAACACGGTTCCCCTTTTCTGATTGCCCCCCGTAATGCTCCATACAAACTTCCACCCCCCATTTTAGGGAAGTGGGGGGTTAGAAAGATACAAAAAGTAGCCTATGCCACTCTCCATCTTTTCAACTATCTCCACTTGAAAAATCACATCAATTCGTCGCCCCGTTTTGCCGTGAAAGACGGACAAACAAACACACAATACACTTATAATATTAATATGGATTAAAGGCATCCAACGTAACAGCGTGCGAATCGCGCTCAGTTTGTCGGACTTCGCCTAATTTTATAGTGTAAGGGCGCTCTGGTGGGCCAATCCAAGAGCGCGCTAAGCGCGCTCTGAATGTCAGGGCATCGTAGGCAGCCAACGTATCTCGGACTTCGACTGACTTTATAGTCTGAGGGCGCTCTGGGGGGGTCAATGCAAGAGTATTTTTTACAGTAGCTCGGGCATTTGCTTTTGGATAAATGGAGACTAAGTGAAATCGGTTCGTTTTTGTTTAAAATTGTTGTTCTATAGGCTTTGTTCTTGGATAGGTGTATCTCTTATCAAATCCGATAAATCGGTTCACAAGAAACTCCTAAACGGCTGGATTAGCCATGTCGACATGGTTCTTGGATGTAAGTGAATATGCAATCGAACCCGATATATTGGGGTTTAAATAAATTCAAAACGCTTGGAATCGGTCCGACGATTTTGATGAAACTTTCTTTGTTATACCGCCTTGACCCTTATAGAGTTTAAGATTTATAATCGGACGGAATGAAACTTTCTTTGTCACATCAAGTAAATTCTTGTTTGCATTTAAGTATGCAATTGAACCCGATTAATCAGGTTTTACAGAATTTCTAAGCGGCTGCCCTAATTTAGATAGATATATATATATAATTTGTTTGCTTCCCACAATACACAATATATACACAGTTAGGTAGGTACATAATTTACGTCCTTAAAAAGAAAGAAGCTAGGTAAATAGTTAAACATATGAAACAAAAGAAAAAAAAACGATTTCTGTGTGTATTGCAGCAAATCAAGAGGGTTCTGATTCAGCAAAACGCTTCACTCTTTCGGACGAAGTACTGATATTCTTCCAGAACCCAGGCTACGTCTCATATATGATTGAAGCATAACTATCTTAATTTTCACTATAATTGACCTAATGTATCTATTGTGTAAAAAGAAATAGAGAATGCGGTGTATACTGATACCGACATGTAGTGTAAGTGTAGGTAGTGTAAGGAGGTAACAGAAAACATATATTCCCCATCATTCAGGCTAGGTTCTGTAATCTGAAACCAAGTATCCGTGTAGAATACCTTGGACAGTATAGATTAGTAATTGAACCCGACTGGGTACAATGCCAGCATTGTAGAAAATCCATGAAACCCGATTAGTCGGGTTCAATTACTAATCTAAACTGTCATCTGTCCAAATCGACATACTTAATATACGACATAGAAAGAAACATCAAAATTACTAATAAATAAGCAAAAAACAGGTATTCTACACGGATACTTGGTCTTTCACGGTCACGGTCTTTGTCCAGACAAAGGTAAGGAAAAAGTGAGCTAGGCCTGCGGTGCCCAGGGCTGGGATCGAACCAGCGTCTTCTGCATTCGCGCCATCTTTCTCGCTTTCAATGAACTCCTAAAAGTTCGGATTGGAGGTACGAACTCATAATGTTCTACCTTAGATAATTGGCTGAAATGCGCCTTAGCATTTACAAAGATGCATATACACCGGAAAATTCGACCGGTGCTGCTGTGACCCGGGTGGCCAAGTGGTAAAGGCGTCTGCCGCGAATGCAGAAGACGCTGGTTCGATCCCAGCCCCAGGGCTGGAGGCCTAGGTCACTGTTTCCTTTGTATATGACATCTATATAAGTTTATAATTTATATAGTAGTGTGACTACTTAGAACAAATCAAAATATTTTATAAAAATAATTTTATTTGTTCTTCAGTTGAGTTTAGGTTTGGCTGAAAGTATTGCCACTGTTTAATAACACGTCAGTGGCAAATAGGCATGTGGCCCACCTGCTGGTAATAATCAGCTACCGTAGCTACATGCAATTCTATAAACGTGCATTAACGATTATTAGTATTACTAGCTGTGCCCGCGGCTCCGCCCGCGTAGAATTCGGTCTGTGTCAGTAAGCGGCTAATTCACCCCTAATTTCTCTCCCGCTACCCTGGAGGCGGAACTTGAAGTAAAGTTGACAGATGGATACGCTAGAGGACAGTAGTCCTAATAAAATATTTTACAATTACCACTAAATGAAACTACACTCATAAATGAATACTTATTTTTATTATATATTTTTTTGCATGATTTAAACGACATAGAGAGTAGTAGGTGTATATCGGACGATACAGGACCACTTTTGTATTTATACGTTCATGTCCACTCCACGGCAAATATCATCCAAATCGATCCTCCCGTCAAATCAGTCAAAGCATGAAAGGTAAGAACAGGCGGGGGGTCACAAATGCAGAAATGATTTTTTTCTATTTGAGGTGCACTTGGCGGGGGGGGGGGGGGGGGGGGGGTGTCATGACCCATACAAATTTAACTCAATCGAGTTTAGTGGCTACCTCCCCCCCTTTTTAGACGTTGAATGTTTATAGGCTACGTATAACCTGGCTGGGGATTTTCTGGAATTGGAATTAGTAATCCTTAAGGGGCGATTTCCGGGATAACAATGCCAAGAGCATGTCGGGCGTTGCTCAGTGTAGAGTTTCGTAGATGCTGCCCTGTTACAAAACATCCGTTCAAAAGGTCGTTTATTTGGCGGCGCTTACGTAATTTTACTATTAGGCACTTCCTTTCACTATGCGTTTTTGACTAATAATTCAAAAACGGCTGAACCGATTTTATTCAATATAGTTTTTATTGAAAGTTCTTATCAGCCCTCACCAAATTTCAGCTTTCTAGTGCGAACGGTAACTGAGCTAGACCGCGGACAGACGGACGGACATGACGATGTAACTGTTACGTAATAAGGCCTAATTATGTACAGAAGCATACACTTCTTTACCTACACACATATTAAAAATCCATTGAAACCATTAGAATGACCGCCATTACACCGCCATGACCAACATTATTGCGCCGGCGGTCGGGGGGGCGTGCTGGCGGTCGGGGGGGGCGGATTTTCATTACGTTACCGTAGGTAATGAATTTACATACGTTTTTACCACACTGTCACAGATAATACACATGTTACGTTACTGGTTGCAATATTGTTGGTAATTAATTACATATGGTTCCGAACGCGGAATAGAGGATTTACCTATGATATTGGTGTAGATCAAGATATTTGTTCGTCAATGTAAGCACATTACAATGCACTAATGAACGTCAGAGTAAAATAAAATACGTGAGAGTCGTGGAAAGTGTGTGAATCGAGTGCGATTGGAACGAAGTTATGTTATTTAATTTATGACTTTTTCGTAAATTTTGTGATTTTAGAGGTTTTTGGAAATTTTGGATATTTTGGAAAGTTAGCCATTTTTGACATTTTCGAACTTTTTGACATTTTCGAAATTTTTGACATTTTCGAGATTTTTAAAATTCTCGACTTTTAAGGTTCTCGACTTTTTTCACTTTTATCACTTTGTCACTTCTCAGTTTCACTACACTTTACATGTTTCTCAATCGTATGGGTGTCGCGTTTTCGTGACGTGACCTTTTTCGTGACGGTCACGTGACTTTTTTTCGCCTAGGCCCCCATACGCGAACCGTCCGATAAGGAACTTAGTTCCAAAACTACCACCGGTTCTAACCCTACACCTCTGGCCCAATAAGTATTATGACCGAAAAGAAATTCGACGGGACTTTTCCAACCACACTGAAACTACACTCAAAAATGAATACTTTTTTATCATATTATTTTTTTAGCATGATTTAGCGTTGGGGGGGGGGGGGGGGGGGGTCCATTACCCATGCAAATTTAACTCAATCGAGTGTAGTGGCTACCCCGCCCTTTTAGAAGTTGAAGTTTTATAGGCTACGTATAACCTGGCTGGGGATTTTCTTGAATTGGAATAAGTAATCCTTAAGGAGTGATTTCCAGATTAACAATGCAAATAAAAACCGGCCAAGAGCATGTCGGGCGACGTTCAGTGTAGAGTTTCGTAGATGCCGCCCTGTTACAAAACATCCGTTCAAAAGGTCGTTTATTACGGCATATTTGGCGGCGCTCACGTTATTTTACTATTCGGCACTTCCTTTCACTATGCGTTGACTGATAATTTAAAAACGGCTGAACCGATTTTATTCAATATAGTTTTTATTTTAATAATAAGTTCTTATCAGGCCTCACCAAATTTCAGCTTTCTAGTGCGAACGGTAACTGAGCTAGACCGCGGACAGACGGACGGACATGGCGAAACTATAAGGGTTCCTAGTTGACTACGGAACCCTAAAAATAGATAAATAGTAGTTTATATAACTGTTACGTAATAAGGCCTAATTATGTACAGAAGCATACACTGCTTTACCTACACACGTATTAAAAATCCATTGAAACCATTAGCATGACCGCCATTACACCGCCATGACCAACCTTATTGCGCCGGCGGTCGGGGGAACAGATTTTCTTTACGTTACCGTAGGTAATGAACTTTCATACGTTATTACCACACTGTCACAGATAATACACTGATGTTACGTTACTGGTTGCAATAATGGTGGTAATTACATACGGTTCCGAACGCGGAATAGGGGATCGTGTACTGAGCTTAAATTACATCCCGACGTTTCGAACACTTTACAGCGTTCGTGGTCAACGGGTCGACTGAGGAAAAATATACAATTACCTCCGTTCAAAAACTATCACAATATGCAAACCTACCCACATATTAAATATTAAACCAAATTTTGTAATTGCACATACCGAGGGGCCTTTATAAAAAACAAATGCTAATAATGTCAAATGACTAATTAACAATCCATACTAATATTATAAATGGGAAAGTGTATGTGTTTGTTTGTTTGTTTGTTAGTTTGTCCGTCTTTCACGGCAAAACGGGGCGACGAATTGACGTGATTTTTTAAGTGGAGATAATTGAAGGCATGGAGAGTGACATAGGCTACTTTTTATCTCTTTCTAATCCCCCACTTCCCTAAAATGGGGGGTCGAAGTTTATACAAATTTTCATCTAAATCACTTCAGCGGTAAAAAATTACTCATACCAACTTCCAACCCCCTTTTCACCCCCACAAGGGTTTGAAAACTATCCTATGACGTTTCTCAAGACTCAAATTATCTCCATATTCATTTCTATCTAAATCGTTTCATCGGTTAAAAAATCTCTATACAAATTTTCAACCCCATTTTCACCCTTACCAGGGTTGATTTTCGGGATTAAAAGTATATATTATCCTTTCCCGGGACTCAAACTATCTCTATACAAAATTTCATCAAAATCCGTTCAGCCGTTTTCACGTGATGCGCGGTCAAATAAACAGACAAACAGACAAACAGATAAACAGACAAAAATTCTAAAAATTGTTGGAACGTGTTCTGTTATCGATTCTAAGTATCCCCAGCCAACTTTTTTTCGATTATCTTCCATGTACAGACTTTCGACCCTCTTCAGCTTTATTATATGTATAGATTTATTACCTACTTGGCATGACCCCGTTCTTGGTCCGAACTTGTCCAGTGTGTAGGTATCGCCATATATTCATATTCATATTCATTTATTTCGTAAATGCACAGATACAATACACGCCAAAAGAAAAAATAATACTATAATTAATACTAGTGAGCTATTATATAATAATAACTCGCAATTTACTCGTATAGTAATAAGGTTAAAAAATAAAATATTATGTTATAGAGTTGCAACTCATTCTTCGCACCCGTCGGGCTACGAGCTGAAGCCAATGAGTCACTTGTAAATGTAAACAGATTTTTAAGTTCTTTTTCTTATATTATACTGTTTTGGACATTGAGTAAATAACAGGGGATGACATCCTTAAGAATTTTTTTGTCCCAAAAGTTGTAGTGAAAAATCTTTACAAGTCTATACTTACTCTTTGATTCAGTCATGGCTGTCAACCGCTAAACATAGCGCACAAAATTTGTTCTAGATGTCACATCTAGTAGAATACATAATAAATCAATGGTTATGGAACTTATGGATGTGAATAAATTATGACAAAATAGATAGATAGATTTTAAAATATACTTCTCGTAAACAAAACGCGTTCAAGTCATTTTAGTGTTATGTATGACATATGAACCAAACACCAAAACAAATTAACAATAATTTTTTTTATGTATTTCTTTGGACCTTAAAATTTTTAGTAGCAAAAGAAGCTCATTATTTTTAGGGTTCCGTACATCAAAAGGAAAAAACGGAACTCTTATAGGATTACTTTGTTGTCCGTCTATCTGTCTGTCAAGACCCTTTTTCTCAGGAACGCGAAGAGATATCCAGTTGAAATTCACATCAAGTACGTAAATAACATATATATTAATTAAATTTATATCTGCGCTCCCTTGCAGCTGTAAAAAAAATCAAACTTCTGAGTCAATGCGATCCAAATATACGGCGTTTGAGCCTTATTTTCTAACACTTCGCAGGGGACTCAAAACCTAATGATACTTAATGAAATAGCCCAATAATAATGAAATTTTGCAAGAAGGAAGGTCTTACAGCATAAGTAAAGGGAAAAGTCCGAAAATGGTTAATTTGTTGTTCTATTTCAAAATAAAATTTACGTAATAAAATTTGATCCTCAATCTATGTTTTCTTTTTGTTACATAGATCAAATTCTATGATTGTTAAAATAGTGTGATATGTATGGAACCCTCAGGGCGCGAGTCCGATTTTTAGTGAAAATGTTTGCCAAATTCCCGCTATTCATTGCCGGATCTATGGGCAAAACTGTGCGTGTATCCAATAAGTTAAGGTCATGATTTAATATTTCATGGCTATTTTGGGTTATCCATTGAGATCGCCTACTCTGCAACTATTTAGCTGTTAAAAAGTGTCACAGTGAAATAATGACCACAGAATATGACATTAAAATAATACATACAAAAAATAGCAAATCCAAATTATTTAATCGTATAAAATGAAATCTTAGTAAAGTTTGCCACAACCGCAGCTGTTGATTTTAGAGGATCCAGAGTTGATGTTGGCGTTGGAGCCGCTCGGGTTACCGATCTCCTGGGTGATGGCAACGCAGTCCCCGCAGCCGTACGCCACCGGCGCCGAGCCGCTGGTGTCGAACTGGCCCTTGAACTCCACAGCGGTCAGGTATGGCAGCTCGCCAGCGAGCTCCAGGTCACCAGCAAGGCCCAGGTCGGTGGCAACGGCGATGCCGGAGGGCTCGATGGGGCCGACAGCGGAGATGATCAGCTCACCACCGCTGTTGGAGATGACGATGGACTTGCAGCCGCTGGAAGAGCTCGAGGAGCTGCTAGCCTTGTAGCAACTCTGTCCGCTGATAGCCTTGAATTAAAAATGACTTTGAAAAACCCTTCCTATGCTACATTGTACACATATGACCGACTTCCAAATTTTCAATAGTCTAACACAATATTTTCTTGTTTACATTGACAGGAACTTTCAGAAAAACAGAATAGGTGTGGATTCACATTAATGAAAGTTTTAAAAGTTACTTTCTAACTTTTGCAATATTTAGCGCTGTTAACAGCTTATATATGGAAGTATCAAATGGAAAAAGATGCTTTCAAGTACCTAGTTACGATTAACAATAAGCACTTTCGAATAGTGAGTTGGGCTTGGTTTTTGATTTAATAAAAGTAAGGTAATGAATCTTGAAGCAAATCAAATTATTTTGTTCAATATTTTTTGATTTGCAAATTTTTTTTTTTTTTTTTAAGTAGTTACACTACTATATATAAACTGAAAATAGATGTCATATACTTCAGAAAAAGTGACCAAACCCTCCGGTGTCCGGTGTAGACCCCCGGTCTAGTGGTCAGGACGTCAGCCGCGAAAGCTGAAGACGCCAGTTCAAATCTGGCCTCGGACACCGGAGGGTTTGGTCACTTTTTCTGAAGTATATGACATCTATTTTAAAAAGTAAGGTAAACCATAAATGAAAAATCTTCTTGACATCTGCTTAAAATCTATTCCATACAGGATTTACTGAAGGTAGTTGAAATGTGCCACGTAAGTTAAATAAATACAAAATGTCATATTAATACCTGGACCATGAAGGCGAAAGCGCAGATGATGACGACCTTGGAAACCATTTTTAGTGTGGTTTTTAGTTTGTCTTGTCAGCAAACACAGTATAATGCTCCAGCTACCGACATCAGCTTTTATACCCCATATAACCATTGCTTCACAATTATTGATACGCAAATAACTACGCAAAAACTATTTAACGTGATAGCTGTCTGTACGTGACTCTGATTAGGGCGAATCAGGTGTTTACCAAGACTAGAAGCCCTATATGCTTTATCTTTGACCCATTTCTACATTTCCCTTGCATGTGTTGGTATAAAAGTGGCGATGAAACTGGACCAGTCATTCTTACTTCTGTTAACGAAGAAAGCACATTCAACATGTCCCGCTTTGTAGTACTTGTGTTGTGCGTCCAGGCTTTCCTGGTCCAGGTAAATATAGAACCAACTACTTGTTTAATATAACATATTTATTATTGGAAGAAGTCTCTTTATTGATTTTGCAAGAAAGTATGAGTAAAATATAAGTTTTTGAGCATAAAAATTGCTAAGTTTTTGCTTTGTCGACATAACAATCGTCGACACAATTATCGTAGTACCATTTATCTAGGACAACTTTTAACATATACACGATGAAATTTAATTGGTAATCACGAACCATTTTTTCTAATTCAGTTATCTGAACAACTTTTAGTATGGGACCAACGTGGAAAACGCAAAAAAAATTTTGGGGTCCCCATACAATACGACAACACCTGATCGGCCGAAGTGTATGAAAGAACAGCCAAAAAATTTTCGCGTATTCGGATTTGGTCCCATAGTAAAAATTGGTCAGTGTCGATAACTTAATTAGATAAATTTCTCCGTGTCTATAAGATGTCATTAGATTTGTCTTAGTTGTAGGAGTGAGTTGACTTTAATACTCGTACCTATATTATTATTGTCAGCAAATAAAAATAAGACTTTATAGTAACCGCAGTCGGTTTTCAACCGACTTCAAGATTTCGAAGGAAGAGGTTATCAATTCGTCGGGATGTCGGGAAACACAAAGTTTGCTTTTTTTTAATGTATGTTCACTGATTGTTCGAAGACGGCTGGACCGATTTCGAAAATTCTTTTTTGTTTGAAAGAGTATACTTCATAGTTAGTCCCATTGTAACCAGGTCAGAATTTGATGATGGGATCGTGGAGAAATCGAGAGAACTCTTCAACTATTATCGCACACCTATTTATAGTATTTTTTATAGCAGCTCGAGCTTTTGTCTTTTGGAAATGTAGATGCTAAGTGAAGTCGGTTCTTTTTTGTATAAAATTATTAATATTACACCTCGTCTGGCAGGCCGCGCTTGGCCAGCAGTGTGGTTGCAATCAAACCTCCTATGGCAAGTCCGGACTCGCGCTCGGCGGTAGCCTGAGCTCGTCCAGCTCATCCAGCAGCTCCAGCAAGAGCGCCTCCAGCTACGGCTCGTCCAGCTCATCCAGCAGCTCCAGCAAGAGCGCCTCCAGCTACGGCTCGTCCAGCTACGGCTCGTCTAGCTACGGCGCGTCCGCGTCGTACGGCGGAGTGGGCACCGGGCAGGTGGGCGTGTCGGGCGAAATCGCCGCGAGCGGCACCACCGCCGTCGTAGGCTCCGTGCCCGTGCTCGGCTCTGTCGAGTTCGGCGGCAAGGCGCCCGCATCTGGGTCCGTGTCCATTAAAGGACAGTGCGGATGCAGTTGCAAAGCTTAATTTTGGAAATACGCAGACGTGTAACAAAACAAACTTAATCTGATGGTTTTTTTTTCTTAAATAATAAAAATTTAAGGCAGACAAATTATTGTTTTTAACCTTTTAGTTCTTAGGCAGATTCCACACTGCTGCGGTTTTCTCATGCGGCGCCGGTACGCGAGCGATATAACGCTTTGCATGTGTATACCCAAGTAACACAGGAAGCATTATAACATATGAATAGTTAACTTATTTCGAACTTAAGGACCGTATAAACTCTTATATACGTTCACCGAGCAACTTGTCGCATTATATGATGCTTTGAGCTGTGTAACGGTTGTATAATGGCATATCTAAATGCTTTTGTAAAGCCTTTAGCTTTAGTGCAGCAAACCACAACGCAACTGTACAGCTTTCGACTGTTTAAAAGCACTTAAGTGCTTTAGGTTCTACAATAGCATTATATAATGCTTTAAGCTGTATAACGGTTGTATAATGGCATGTATAAATGCTTCTTTAAAGCCTTTAGTTTTAGTGCAGCGAACCAAAATGCAACTGTACAGCTGAATGCTGCACAGTTGCGTTTTGGTTTGCTACACTAATGCTTCGGTGTGGTTTAGTGCCTTAGGTTCTACAATAGCATAAATAAATGCTTAATGCTGTTTATGAGCATGAATATTAGCCATTATAATGCCACGTAAATCCGGTATACAGCTTTCAGCTGTTTTTAGTGCTTTAGGTTCTACAATAGCATTTTATGATGCTTTACGCTGTATAACGGTTGTATAATGGCATATGTAAATGCTTTTGTTTAGCCATTAGTTTTAGTGCAGCGAACAACATGCAACTGTACAGCTGAATGCTGTACAGTTGCGTTTTGGTTTGCTACACCAATGCTTCGGTTTGGTTTAGTGCCTTAGGTTCTACAATAGCATAAATAAATGCTTAATGCTGTTTAAGAGCATGAATATTAGCCATTATAATGCCACGTAAATTCGCTATACAGCTTTCAGCTATTTTTAATGCCTTAGGGTGTACAATAGCATTTATAAGTAGGTAATACGTTCCTAATGCAGTATAATAGCAATAATATAAACCATTATAAAGCCAAGTAATTCACTATAAGGGGCTGTTCATAAATTACGTCATTTCAAATGGGGGGGGGGGGGGGTCTGGACATCGGATGATGGCAGCATGACGTAGGAGGGGGGGCGGTCATTCCGAAGATCACATCATCAATGTGTAAAAAAAAGGAATGAAAGTCGTGTTTCTATTAACTTTTAATGCTATAAAATATTATCTACTAAATAGTTTTTTATTTTACAATTAAGCTTAAAACGCATTTTTTTTAATGACGTCACTTTATTGTGATTTTTGGGGGGGGGGGTAAAAATCATTAAAAATTTATGACGTAATTTATGAACAGCCCCTATACAGCTTTTAGCGGTTTTAGTGCCTTAGGTTCTACAATAGCATAAATAAATGCTTAATGTTGTTTAATAGCATAATTATTCACGTGTAATGCTGTAGGCATAAATAAGGCATTTTTTAAGGGTCACTGAGCTGCTATTGGACTAAGAGCTAGCCTCGTCAGATATGACACAATAATGAGAGCAACAAAACCCGTCTGGTTAGATTGCTATACTATTCTTATTGCTAGATCCTGGCATCTGGCAGCTTTTAATGGGTGGAGGTCATAGTGACAGACTAGCAAAATGTTTTAATTGGAAAATAGTAATACCAAACTAGGTAAAAATTGCCGAAGTTGTCTCAGTTATAAAGGACGGCCTATATTTTAAGGGGCTCCCTGGCGCCAACGACCTTAGATCTGATTCCCTTAGTTTTCTAATGATTTATATAGCTTATCATATTATCAGTAACGGCTTTAAACAATATAGTATCCTATATTTACTTCAATATTCATTGTCTTCACGATATTTGACATCAAAGTCCAACCGGTTTAGGCTAAACAAGTGGTTTTATGGTCATACATTTTGTTTTAATTAGTTAAAAATTAAAATCTCTCTACAGTTTTTAGAGACATCAAAGAGGAACCCTAATATGTAGATTACGTATATGTAAGATTCTTTACACCATTCGAATATCGATAAAAGTGTTTTATAGACCATATTTTAAAAATATCATAAAAAAATAACGGCTCATTTATTTCAAGATCCGGCTCTACAGAATGGAGATAAAAGATTCAAAAACCGATAGTCGTTTGCCTTATAATTCTATCTATAGTGAATATGTTGGAATATCGACTCAAAACTGGTCAAAAATCGATAAAAAAAAACGTTAGACCAAAAAATATTGTGTATTACCATACATCGGGGTTTTCGGTGCG
Organism: Pammene aurita; assembly: GCA_947086415.1. NCBI lineage: Eukaryota > Metazoa > Arthropoda > Insecta > Lepidoptera > Tortricidae > Pammene > Pammene aurita. The sequence continues at coordinate 8,271,891 of OX352312.1, forward strand.
GGAATGTTTGACATTAGCCAAAGAGTAGGCATTAACTTAAAAAACAGAATATACTCTAGCACGTTTCTACCTAATGAATAATTGATCGAAAAAATCATAGGTATATACAATTTATTTGTAATAGCTGACTATTATGTATATATATTGTAGGTACATATACCTATGATTTTTTCAAGTATTTTTTTATTAATTCATGTAATGACTGATCATTGTCAACCTCTTCAGTTAATCAAAGAGTTCATAAATATCGGACGTCAAGATTAATATTTGACACTTATTATACCGTGACTTTGTCTTAGGTAGATCTAGTTAATAAATTTAGGATATGCAATTGCATTTTTAAAATACTAAGTATATAATAGTCAATACAAACATGCCTCTAAGAAAAAAAGCTCGTATCATAGTGTGTAAGCTATTCACAGAGAGGTAGTTATTCATTAGGCATAATATGATATTTTCTCAGACTAACTCTCAACCTATCTGTTTATCTCTACTCTTTCTCAAATCGTTCCCGCACCGAAAACCCCGATGTATGATTATTACGGAAACAAAAACAGTAGGCGACTAACTATGAACTATATTTTATTATACATCGTTTGGCACTACTTTCTCCCAACATAAACTTTTGTATAATTTCTCTTAATATTGTATAGTATTTGTACAGTTTTTCATAATGGTGCATCAAACCCAGATCTCTAGGATTTATTTTCTTGAAATGGTTTGCATTCTTTGACCTCCACCACTTTAAAGCTGCCAGATGTCCAGATCTAGAAATAAGCATAGTATACCAAACTGACTAGAGGGTTTGGTTGCTCTCATTATTGTGTCATATCCGACGTGGCTAGCTCTCCGTCTATATAGACCAACGCCATTTTGTAAATAATTTATAACCTAAAAATAAAATCATGCGGACCTATTTATACCAGGAAAATACCTATATAATAATGAAATTACTTAATTTAAGACTGCTCAACCAACACTATTATGTTAATAATGCAAAACTCGTTCTATACGAGGATTACACAATTGTTTTGTTTATTTGACGCATATCTTTTTATAATATTTTATAGCAAAACCACAGTAAATCAAAGGCGCGTGAAAATTTTCAATGAAACTTATATACACATTTACAGTAAACTACATTGCGCAGTAATATTTGAAGGATGTAATAACGTAAAAGAGTCAAAAACTTTTATAAATTTTGTTACGATGCAAACAAATACGACGTGTCACTCATTCAGTTTTTTGTACCGTCTTCGTCCATTTTATATTGCGAGACAAAGTAGTTAAATCACAACGTTCATTGTATTATAACATTTGTTCCGTCGGTGTTAGAGACGTTTTTGCATTGACGTAAGGTTTATTTTACTACACTCTTCTGCTAGTATAATGCTTTTGTATTGCGATGGGCAAGTTAATCGAGAGTACTTATGCTTCTTTACTGCGATTAGCAAGTTTTTTGGCCGTATTAATGCTTCTTTAATGCAGTTGGCAACTTAATAGAACGTACTAATGATTCTTTAATGCGATTGGCACTTTCCATGACAACGATAATGCTAATAGCGCAGATATATTGCGCCTGTAATGCTATTAAATGACCTGTATAGGATCTCAAGCTGGGTAATTCGTGCCCATTTAAGACCTATATCAGCACTATAAACGTTTATAATGCTACTATAAAACGAACTGAAAATGCTAAAAGCATACAGATATGCTGTAAGACGGCCATTATACTGCTTTGATGTGTTACTTGGGTAGCGCTATCACGCTTGCAGTTTTCACACCGTCGCCGCATCCTGTTGCGGCGCCTGTGTGATAATCACCTTAGTATAGTTATTTTTTCCTGTTCTAGGATTGAATCCATAGAGATTAATGGGGTAATAAAAAGGTGTTAGAATAAAGGATGTTCAAATGGATGTTAGTTTTTGTTGTGACTTAATATTCCGGAACCCACAAATCTGCTGGAACAAGTGAAACTGTGTGATGTTTGTTGTGTATAATAGTAGTTTATGTAACTGTTACGTAATAAGGGTCCTTAAAACATGAGTGTGGTTTTATGAAATGAGCCGCAGGCGAATTTCATAATAAGATCACACGAGTGTTTTAAGGCCTAATTACGTACAGTTGCATACACTGCTTTATCTACACTCATATTATATGTATTAAATTAATTGTTCGGAAACCATAGAATGACCGCCATTGTACCGTCGTGGCCTACTCGATTGTGCCGGCGCTCGCGCGAGACCAATCGAGTTGGCCATGGCGGTAACATTATGTTATCAAATTCGATGTTCCAAATTTGAAACTCATTGCTTAACAATATTTGAGCATGCATAGTTAAAATTACGTTACTGCCGCAGATAAGAAACTTATCATAGTTAAATCGTTTGTTGTAATGCTTGTCATTGTCTACGGTTTTTGAACGCATTTTAGAGTACTTACAGTATGAGTGTAGATAAAAATACAAACTTTACATATATTACCTATAATTGTAAGATCGAAATGTTTCTGCGCAGTAGGTATCTAACTCCAAGAGAAATTCCCCTTTGAAACCGTAGCTCCAAACCAAAGTTTTTCTGAACCAGGAAGAAGAAAATGTGTCTAACAATGTGTAAGCAGGCGCAGCGCACAGCGGCAAGACATCATCAAGACACATGGGAGGCGGCCACGTTTTGTACCACAGAGCACTGATCTCTTTAGTGCGTCAGTCGGCCCTAGGATAGAGGCGCCCTTGTCTTTGGTTTCTATAGGAACCGACCATCTCAGTATATTTGACATGTAATTGTCTGAAGTGACAGAATAGCTCTAAATAGTGCCGCGATATATTTCGACATTTCATATCGATATGGTATCATTCGTTTATTAGATGTATGAAAAAATGTTCATTTCCGTTTCTTTACAAAGATCATTTGATAACTAAAATGTTTTTAAACCAAATGTTTATTATGCGGCTGTTTAATAACATTTTCACACCACCTGCTCGACAATGCCAAATTATATATCATGCAAACCTCACCGAAAGCAAATCATTATAGCCCTTGGCTTTAGCCGGGTTATAATGTTGTACTAAATCTCATTATAACCCGCTGGTTAATAATGTGATTTCACTTCCCATAGTTCTTATTGTTATGTACTTAAAGTCTAATTTGGTAAAGTCCGCACGGTGCAAAGCCCCGCGACGCCAGCCGGGGCCCGCCCGCGCCGCCGTGTCGAACTGATTTGAAAATCGAATTTATTCGGAAAATCGCGCTGGCCACCTCAATTTTAAATACCTAAAACAAATGCCGCGAGTGTCATAAGACGCTGCAGTATACGGAGTAAAACTGCAGGTTCTATAAAAATTGAAGATAAAATTCGAATAAAATGGACTAATGTATCAAGAATCAATTTTTAGGGTTCCGTAGCCAAATGACAAAAAACGGAACCCTTATGGATTCGTCATGTCTGTCCATCCGTACGTCACAGCCATTTTACTCGGAAACTATAGGACGTATCTGAATAAAATTTACACATAAGGTGTATTTTGTATGCCGCTACTTGGCTATGTAGATTAAAAAAAAAAATTAAGGGGGGGGCGGGCCTCCATACATGTCCTTAACAATTTTTTTTGACTAAATATCAACATGTGACACATCAATGATAGGTCTTTAAAAATAACATTGAGGTTTCTTTTTTTTCTGAAATAATCGCTTCGAAAGTCAGAAAAATTGTGCCCACCCCCGCTGTAACTTTTGAACCGTAACTCCAAAAAATATGAAAAAAATTGAGGAGATGCGTCTTATCATATACTTTCTACGTAAATTATTTTATTTTGAACGTTATCGGTTTAGCCATTTTTGAGTTATCTCCAAAAAGACATAGGCACCAGATACGACCTTTTGGTATTAGTTTGGTTCTTATTCCATTGAACCCTCCTATGTGTGGTCCGACACGCACTTGGCCGGTTTTTACTTTTGAATTGATTTACTTTAATAAAAATCCGTTTCTAGTAGCCTTAGCTATTTTATTGTCTCGCAAGAGGTGAGAAAAATAGAGTATACTCCTCGGGGATAAAGCTGTTTTTGTCACGGGCGCGCTTGAACCCCTCACTGCACTCAGGACTCAGTCTTAATTCCCTCGCTTCGCTCGGGAATTAACTCATAACCCCCTCGCTGCGCTCGGGAGTAAAATCTGGAGTCCTTCGTTACGTTCAGGATTCAATATTGCGGCCGTGACATAAAACAGTGCTTTATCCCCTTGGTGTACAATCTACTATTACATCAGAAGCGTAGCGAGCAATGATTTTATGGCATTCCTTATATGTATATTATATATTGATAGATACCTAACAATGAAATCACCCATAGTCTTATCACTTTAAAAGCTTATCTTTTCATGCGACCTGAAATAGGGATAAGAAATAATAATAAGAGCTGAAAAAGTTCATATTTTATTTACAGTAATTACATAATATTTATCTACAATAATTTTCACTTCTTTTATTTACAACAATATTACATTTAACAACGATTTCTTTCTTAGCTTAGTCGGTAGTGACTGTGCTTACAACCAGTAGGTCCCGGGTTTGAATCCTGGTAATGTAATTTATTTGAAAACAAATCAGTAGGGTTGCAACAGGCCCCACCGCTAGCGTTACTTCTTCAGTTTCCTGAGGCTTCCTACCTTTTATATCCTCCTTTTATTTAAACTAAGCACGCTCTAGGACGCCTCGATGGATGGATTTGACATATGTGTATGAAACTATTACCAACAAAATATTTTTTTTTGCGATTGTGGTGCCATTTGCGTAGACCTTGTCGTATTTATCCTCATTATAAAAACATACATCTAGCAAACACCATTAATACGCTATCTATCATAATAGTTTGGAATAGCAAACATTCAATATCGATAAAGTGTGTCACTTCACTATTGCTCTTGTACATAGAGATTTTGAAATGAGGTCATATACTAAATATCTCTATACTCTGCTTAGAGCGTTATTTCTTTGAAACCAAAGCTGTCAAAAACGAGGGGTGCGGGAGGGGAACCGAGCGATTGCCGTGCTGTCATTGATGAAATCAGTGACACGTAAACGTCAAAATAAAATGCACAGCTGGTCGCTAATGATGTGACGCGATCGATAAATTCTCAATTTATATCGATGATATGTCAAGTATTTATGTTTAGACTACTGATATGTATTAAATAACGGGATACACAATCAGCCTAAAAATGGCCCCACAAAAGCGCTTTAAGAATGACTCGTTTCTGGGTCAGTTTTATTAGGCTTTAGTCAGTGACAAAACTGACCGGTTACAAATTTTCACGAGCCATGCCATATTTACGGTGAATCTTCTTTGAGACTGTACGTCTATTGTAATCTAACTCAATGGTTTGCAAAAATTTGTGAAAATCATTACTCCGTCAACACATTGAAGTCATTTGGACCGTATTTTAAACAATTGCTCCATATTATATAACTGGAACATTATTCGAGATAACATGTCATTAACGATAATAACTGAATAAAAACGTGTCACATCACTAATTCATTCTATGCAGTGGCAGGCAATGCTAGACAGGGAACGCGCGATTGTTCCGTGGTGCATAAGAGAGAGACAAACATTAATGCTTGCCATGGTAACATACTATGTTTACTGTCACTTCCAAAAATTACAATTATGTTTAGATTCTGTCCAGAAAGAGAAGTGTCGTAGTATGTACGAGCTTCCTTATAAACTACGACACTCCTATTTCCGGACAAATTTTAATAGGTAATTAAGATAAAAAACGGTTTACCACTGATATTAAATACCAAAATTTAGCAGACCAGATGTTATAGTGTTTCTGCGAACAATTAAATGCAACAATAATGCGAAAGCGATGTTACATACAGGACTGAAAGGAAAGACAACTCTCTCTCTCACACCGTGGAGTGAAGCGACTGCATGCATGGCAGCGGGGGTCGCCCGGGTATGCGGGGTCTTGGGTTATTATTATTAGTCTATGAATGAGGTTAATAATATTAAATTAACTTAATTGTGATATAATAAAATATGTTAGCATTATGTTTCTTGATATATTTGCTTTGGTTGCAGCACCAAATCACCGAACATTTGTATTTTTTACACGTAATGTTAAAGCTATGACCAGGGGGGTGTCACTACGCAGTTTAGGTACATTTACCTGGCTCGCCTCCCGGGCAGGCGTATGGCTGGAGGCTGCCGCTAGGCTCGCACGATACTCGTGTCAAGCGGCGCTCGCGCAAAATTGAACATACACAATGGCTTCGAAGCCTAAACCTCGATTATAATCCGTATAAAAAATATAATATATAATATTGGTTGCTAAAATACAATATAAGGAACTGACCGATATATTTCCAAAGGATGCTGTGGCATACTTACCTACTTCCGTGAGAATCAGACATACTATTTCCGGATAAAAAAAATATGTTTACAGAATCAACGTTTGTAATTCCTACATATTTATCTTATTAATAAATCAGTAGGTATAGGTACAAAAACTTGTCAAGTGACAACCCCGACAGCTCGGTCATAAAACTGCCGCGCGCAAAGAAGATTCACGGATCAAGCGCGGTTATAAGTTTCAATTTTGCTTGCTGGCGGCGAGTTAATATAGGTATAATTTTATGCCTAAATCTACTACTGAGAGAACTCTTATGCTTTACGCCTGTTCTAACAAGCAATTTAAGTCAACATCTATCGATTACCGTTAACGACAAAGTGTCAACATCTTACCTATGAGCCTAGAATTTGCAGGTTATTAACCCTTTATAATTATGTGTTCAAAATATATAAGCTGCTCTCATGGGCATATAGTGAACTACGTATTAATATCAGGTAGATTCGCTACTATGATAATCCAATCATTGGGGAATCATCTCCATACATTGCCTTACAAAAGGTGGAGTAGAAAATGTTTTAATGGTTATTGGTAGGCTATAGGGTGGTAATTAAAATACTAGATTTGAGACCTTGAGGGGGGGGGGGCGCCATCTTGGTTTAAAGGTGCCAAAAGTCCGTTTTTGAACCTTGGCGCTTAAACAGTTATCAGTATGCCTAAAATGTCTATGGAACGTATGAAGAAGATAAAATTGTCTACAATATTTCCATACACAATACATCTGTAAGTCTTACAGATAACTATAAAGATACAGGGGGTGAAATAGGGTATATTTTCTTATATCATAAGAATTTTATTTATTAGCTTCAAAGTTTTGTGCTTCGAGATAAGGAAATGAAGTCTCTACCACAGTTTTGTCATCTTCTAATGATTCTTTTAAAAGATATTCAAAAGTTGAATTCACCGCTAGAGCGCTTATAGAGGGGGTGAAAGTAGTAAGTCTCACACACAAAATCAATATTCTATTACTCATCATAAAATACTACTAGGCGTTGTCAGGTATAGCTATCGATCAATTCGGGTATAATTAATTTATATTTGACAAAAAACATATACGCTTTCATAGATTTTTTTTTTTTTAAGAAAGTGCTTGAAAATATTTTTATTTTTTTAAACTTCATAAAACTGTCAACTTATTATTAAAATATCGTATAGGCTTTAGAATTTTTTATATAATGCTTGAACAGTTCAGATTATGACAAAATGTCTACGAGAATTATAAAGACTCAATTTTTTTTGTATTTGTATTTATTCTGTACGTCTTATAGATACAAAGCTATTATTATTTATTATTATTATAGCCTTTTTATTCCTTAATAAACAAACAGTATTTTTACATATTATTTCGTAATTACATAATTGTATTCAATTAAATTATTATTTCATTTCATGCATTATTTTTTATATACTTAATATATTTTTCGCTATCATTTAATGTACTTTATCAGTTTTTCATGCATTAATAGGTTCATATAGCATTATTTTATGAATTACACTTTCTTTTTTTTTTTTTTTAGGACCTCTCAACGAGTAAAGGCCTCCTCCATATCCTTCCATGTATCTCTATCCATTGCCTTTGTATTCCAGTCCTTTCCAGCAGTTCTAACTATCTCGTCTAACCACCTTTGTTTCGGTTTTCCTTTACCGCGCTTACCGAGTGGTCCTGGCCACATAGTTATTTTCTTTGCCCATTTTTCCTTGCTCATACGTGCCACGTGACCTGTCCACTTCCATTTTAGTTTTTTACAGTGTTGTAAGGCGTCGATTACGTTTGTTGTCTTCCTTATATCCGTATTTCGTATTCTGTCCCTCCTCTTTACTTTTAAAATGCTTCTCTCCATGCAGGGCCTGCCCGAGCATTCCTGGCGCCCTAGGCAAGAGACTGAAATGGCGCCCTTTTTATGAGAGAAGAGTGTGTAGTTCCCAATTTTTTCCGTAATAATTTTTGTTTCATTCGCGTTTTTCCCCATTTTTAGGGTTCCGTAGTCAACTAGGAACCCTTATAGTTTCGTCATTTCCGTCTGTCCATCTGTTCGCCCTATAGCTCAGTGACCGTTAGCACTAGAAAGCTGAAATTTGGTATGATTATGTGCATTAATCACGCCGACAAAGTGAGGGGTAATTTGTTTTTAGCTCCATTCCTATCGTGTTGGGTATCATTAGATAGGTCTTTCAAAAAGAATAAAGGTTTTTTCAAACATTTTTTGGATAAAACTAATAGTTTCGTAAATAATAGCTCTGAAAGTTCAAAAAAGGGCGAGCCCCCTATCTATTCTTTCTATCCAACGATACCCAACACGAGAAAATCACCCCCCCCACTTCATGACGGGTACGGAAGGTAACGTGCCCTGGATTGGATGTCGCACTGGATTTATCCCTGCCGTGCCCAGTGGAACCAACTCCACCGTTATCGTGCCCAGGCGAGGCGGGTCCACCGCCGCCATGCACTGTCGAACTGGTTCCACAGCCGCTGTGCACTGTCGAGCCGGGCCCATCGCCGCCATGCACTGTCGAGCGGGCCCAGTGGCACTGGATCTATCGCCGTCGCGCTCAGTCCAACACACTCCATCGATATCGTGCCCTGTCGAGCTGATTCCGCCGCCGCCGTGCCCGGTGGAGGCGCCACTCTCGTGCGCGCGCCCCGCCCGCGCCCGCGCCCGCGCCCCACCCGCGACCGCGCCCGCGCCTGCGCCCGGCCGCACCGTCCTGTATACAGACGAGGTGGGCGCCGGGCTCGGCGCGCTGCTAGCGGAGCGCTTGTCGCGAGGCGTCCTTAACAACTACAACTGTCACCCGGGCGCCTCCTTCGATCGTCTGATCAAATGTATATCGGTCGGCGAGTATGACCGCGATTCCACGCTTGTAGTGTTTTTAGGAAATGGTATAGATTGCACTAAACGAGATATCTTGAGATTATCCGAGACCCTGTCAGATATTGGCCAGCGAGATTCTGTAAAAATAATCATCTGTGCCTTACCATACAGAATGTCGAGTCATATAAAAAAGAGGGTATATTCTTACAACTCCGTATTTTATAATCTTTCTTTGTACAGTAGTACGATTTCGTATTTTGATACAAATAAATATATTGAGGATTTTATTATGCCCCGTGATAAGACTTACCTTCCGAGAAGATGTCTTATAGATTGTGCTAACCTGTTAGCATACAATATTGTAGACCCCGTCGTGACTGGCACGGCGGATGATAGTTTTATTAAGACGAATCCCGATTCATACTGCAGGGGCTCAGATTTAGAGAGGCAGCCGTCTGGTGATATCAATTTAAACTGACTGCTACGACAACGAGTGCACCATAAACATAACTGTGATGCTAGCATAAGTAGTAAAACTGATGTATTTCACCAAAATATTCAAGGGTTTACCAGTAAACAACTGGAAATTGATTTGTTTGTACAACACTCGAACATTGATATCCTCTGTATAACGGAGCACTGGCTTAAAGGTCATGAATTTATGTTTAATTTCCACAATCATAGTGTAGTAAGTATTTTTTTTAGAAAATCCTGCATTCGCGGCGGGTCATTAATAATGGTAAAACATATATAAAAAGTAAGGAGCGGAGACATTGTTGAATTGTCTGAGGAACGCCATATTGAACTTTCTTGTGTCGAGTTAGAAGAATTTATAATTATATGCGTGTACAGGCCTCCATTGGCAAACTATAACACATTTGAGTCAGTGATAGATGAAGTTTTTACAAGTGTTTTTTGTAGTAATAAAAGTGTTATTGTGTGTGGTGATTTTAATATCAACTTACTTGAAGATTCATCCATGTGTGTAAGGTTACTTAGTACTTTCAAATCCTACAATTTAGTAAATTTATTTTATGAGCCTACACGAATCACAGCAACCAGTGCTACATGTATAGATAACATTTTCAGTAACAAGGATGCGACTAGTAAATCTATAATAAACAACTTAAGTTCTGACCACTGTGGACAAAAAGCCTCTTTTGGCGGAAAAACTAAGGATATTCCACAAGTCACTATGTGCAGACCAATTTCCGAAAGGCGATTAGATTTAATCAGTCGGAATATCACGAAACAATTATGTTATCATCGATTTACCCAGGAAAACCCTAACCGTATGAGTATTGAGTTGTTTAACTGTATTAAAAGGGAATTTGATGCCTGTTTCATTCCAAAGAAGGTGCAAGGCAAGGTCAAGACAAAATTTAGCGACTGGGCTACGCCGGATATTCATGAGAAAAGACGACGGGTCTATGATTTATATGACTTGAGAAGAATTAATAAAAGTCCGGAATTCCTAGATTATGTCAGGAACTTTTCTAAATCTTTTAAGATGATGTGTGCCGCTGCTAAAGATTATCTGTCCAGAAAGATCCAAAATTCCAAGGATAAAGTAAAAACTGTTTGGCAAGTAATCAACGATGAAACTGGGAAACGTAAAATCAAAGATCCGCACTACAACCTACGAATTAATAATAATTTAGTGAGTTCGGACCTGGAAGTTGCGGATCATATTGAGCAGTTCTTCTCTAATATACCGGTAGAAACAACAAAGTCTCTTCATTCATCGCCTGACGTCGCTGAGGCAATACTGAAAACAAATATAGCAGAGTGTACAGATATCTTTAAATTTTCATATGTTACTGCGAACTTAGTTATTAAAACATTTAAATCCCTAAATTTAAAGAAAACTGAAGATCTTTGGGGCCTATCTGTTAAAGTTCTACATTCCATTGTTGAATCGATTGCACCACATTCAGCTGATATATTTAACAAATGTATTGATACAGGAATATTTCCAGACATAATGAAGCACAGCAAAGTCATCCCCTTGTTCAAATCAGGATCGAGAACAGAACCAAGCAATTTCAGACCAATTTCAATACTGCCGGCACTGAGCAAAGTTTTCGAGAAACTAATTCTAAATCAACTTGTATCACATTTTAACCGAAACGAATTGTTCGCCAGAAATCAATTTGGTTTTACCACAGGTCGCTCGACTACTGACGCAGGTGCTGTTCTTCTTAAGCACATCTTTGCCGCTTGGGAAAAAAAACAAGATGCTGTTGGAATATTCTGTGACCTATCGAAGGCATTTGATTGCGTTGATCACGAAAATCTAAAGAGAAAACTAAGTCATTACGGGATCAAAGCTGGTGCCCTTAGCCTCGTCTCATCATACCTATCGGATAGAACACAACGAGTGGTTATTAATGAAACTCAATCTTCTGGGTCCCCTGTGGCACTCGGAGTGCCTTAAGGCTCAATACTTGGTCCCTTCCTGTTTTTGGTGTACATTAATGACCTACCTAAAATTGTGCAAGATAAACATGATATAGTGTTATTTGCCGATGACACATCTCTGATATTTAAAGTGAACAGAAAAGAAAACAGCTTCGATAGTATTAACAGTGCACTCTCTACAGTAGTAAATTGGTTTATGGCTAATAACCTACTTTTGAACGCCAAGAAAACGAAGTGCATCAAATTTACACTTCCCAACGTCAAGCAGATTAACAGCAGCAAGATAAATGAAGGCTCTACGGAAGGGTACTAGAAATATCCAATGACGTAAAGTATCTAGGTCTGACACTGGACAAAGAACTAAATTGGAAAAAGCATGCCGACCTCACCATAACTAAGGCTATGAGAGTGTTTGGCATGTGCAGGTCAGCATATGGCAAAACCTGGGGCTTAACCCCGAAGGTACTGAGGTGGATCTATACCATGATGATAAGACCTATCACGCTTAACTGTACGGGAGCCTGGGCTGGTGGCCAAGGACACTAAAGAGCACATGCAGAGAAGCCCTAACGAAAATACAAAGAATGGCATGCATGGCTATCACCGGCGCATTCAAAACGACGCCAACGGCGGCGCTAGATGTATTACTTGATCTACCGCCGTTACACTTAGTGCTACAGTCTGAAGCGCGCAAATCGTTACACAGATTGGCTGTTGTAGGCCTCTGGGACGACAGCAAGCCGAAGACCAAACACACAAAAATGGAATCAGACAATTTCATGGATATGCTAACAAGCATGGGCTGTGATAAGATGCAACCCAAGTTTGTTTTCCAAAAGAATTTTAAAGTAAAAATTCCCACAAGGGCCGATTGGGCCGAGGGTCTGGAACCACCAATCTCTGATGGTGAAGACAGCATATGGTACACAGACGGTTCCAAAATAGGATCGAGTACGGGAGCTGGCATTTATGCAAATGACTACAGCAGTAGTATAAGCATGGGCAATTATGCAACAGTGTTCCAAGCGGAGACGTATGCCATTATTGCCTGTGCACAAGAGAATATAGATAGACAGACCCGGGGAAAGAATATCTATATACTCAGCGACAGTCAGGCAGCGCTTAGAGCACTTATAGCGCCCAAAGTGGAGTCCAGACTGATATTCAATGGTATCCAAGTCCTCAACAGGCTTGGAAGGCAAAACAAAGTGCAACTGATGTGGATCCCAGGGCACGAGGGCTTTATCGGCAACGAAAATGCTGATGAGCTTGCTAGAAGGGGCTCTATGAATAACTTCTTAGGCCCAGAACCATTTGTGGGGCTCTCAAAGGGAACCATAACAACGGCCATAAAGGACCACACCAAACATAAACACCAACAAGAGTGGGGTAGTTTGACAGGTCTGAGGCATTCAAAGCTCTTCATGCATAGAGTTGACTCAAGCTGGAGCAAAAAGCTTTGGAAAGTTAGTAGAAAAAGGCTCCAAATCATAACAGGAGTTTTTACAGGCCATTACGCCGTGAAAGGAGTACTGGCTAAAATGGGACTGTCAGACAATACTGATTGTAGAATGTGTGGCGAAGAGGAAGAAACAATGAAACACTTAATGTGTGAATGTCACGCTCTTGCCAGACTAAGAATGAGGGACTTTGGAATTGGCTATCCAGATCCAGATGACCTCAAAGCACTACCCTTGAGCTCCATCACCCAACACATGGAGATGGTTGAAAAAGCTCTGTAGTAAGTGTACTAGGGGGCAATTACACAAAAGATCCCTTTGCGTCGAAGTGTATCCATATGGGCCCCCGAGCCAAATAAGATAAGATAAGATAATAAATGATGAAACAATGGAATTCCAAAATCAAACTGTTTTCTTAGGAGTCACTTTAGACTCGAAATTACAATGGCATCCACATATAGCCACCCCAGCTGGGAAACTTAACTCTGCAGCCTATGCCGTGAGGCGAATCAGCCATCTAACAAACAGTGAAACTGCCAGGCTGGTATACTTCAGTTACTTTCACAGTGTTATGTCGTATGGAATTCTGTTGTGGGGTAAAGCGGCTGATATTGGGACCATATTTGTGCTACAAAAACGAGCTGTACGTGGCATTTATAAAATGCGCGGTCGAGCATCCGTAAGAGGAAAATTTGAAGAGGCAAATATTCTTACCGTAGCATCTCAATACCTACTTGAAAACATTATGTATGTGCCGAAAAACATCCATGAATTCAAGCTCAACAGTGATATCCATAACTATAACACTAGAAATAAAGATAAGATTGCTGAGCCTGGCCACCGCCTCGGTAAGGTTCGTACGTCTTTTGCTGGGAACTGTACACGTTTTTATAACAAAGTCCCCGCTGATGTAGTGAATTTGCCACTAAATAAATTCAAGTCTTATGTTAAGCGCTATTTGTTGAGAAGAGAGTACTATACTTTAAAGGAATTCATTGAGGATAACGATGCCTTTAAGCCTGTAGCTTGATATGGTTAGTACAATACAAATTGAGAAATTATTAGGTACATTAATCATCTACATGACATACATGAAGCATCTTTACGTTACTAGTATCCAGTATTACCTGTTTTTTGTTTTTATTTAGTATTTGGACACTTAGAGACGTTATACATCTCTAAGTCTTGCATTCGTAAATATTTATATGTATAGATATATATTTAATGATCCTGACGCTTAGAGACATGTACATCTCTATGTCACTTTTATATTGTAATTTAGTTCACGCATGTAAAATACGAGCACAGAATATTGTTTCTCACCAGACTAAACATGGCTAGTTTTTATTAATTAATAAAGCCCGCCAGCTTGAACATGTCATGCTCGCTTAAAAGGCTCTGCTTATGGTGGCGTCGTTGATCGGGTCGTCACTTTCCCGAAGAAAGGTTGAGGGAAGCGATGGCTGAGATATGCGTCATACTCGTGAACTGGTGCTGTTTGTGGAGACCGGTCTGTTTAGGCTAACTGGGGCAACACATTTACGTAACTTTTTATTAATCATATTTAATTTTAGTTTACACACAACACAACATTAGGTGCTTGATTATCCATATTTTTTTTATTATATAGAATATATAGATCAAGACACTTGGAGACCTTATACATCTCTAAGGATAATTTAGAAATAGTATGTTTATTGTATACTAGAATCACTTACTTTTTTTTTATTTAAATTCAAAATTTGTTTCTAATTGTTGATGATGGATTGTTATAATTTGGAAATTTATGTAGAAGACACAGTTCAGGTAAGAAAGTATATCAAACTTCTATGTAATTCATTTTCAATAGTCAGATTTGGACTCATCTTTTTTCTTTGGTATTTTTCTTAAACTATAACCTATTGTTGGTTAATCTAACCTTGGTTTGATATGTTTTCTTATAGAACAACGCACTTATATGTATTGTTTAGTTTTGATGTACTGTTGTTTTCAAAAAATAAGTGCCGCCGAGTTTCTTGCCGGACATAATTCTTCTCGGGTCAGAGGTGTAGGGTTAGAACCGGTGTAGTTTGATTTTTTTTCTCTCTCTTTTACTTTGACGTGTAAAAGTGCCCTTGCTACTTACTGAATAAATGTTTGAGTTTGAGTTTGAGTACCCTAATAAAAACTATTTTTTCAGTTTTTATTATATCACTTTGTCGGCGTGAATAATGCTCATACTCATACCAAATTTCAGCTTTCTAGTGCAAACGGTCACTGAGCTAGACCGCGGACAGACGGACAGATGGACGGCTGGACATGGCGAAACTATAAGGGTTCCTAGTTGACTACGGAACCCTAATAATGGGGGAAAATGTGAATGGAACATAAACTGCTTTGGATTTTTTTTGGGTACTTACCTACCTAATACAAGCCGCCTGCTAAAGGCGCTTTGCTTCGTCCTAAGACGAATATGTATAGGTACAGGGTCATCATTGCAATGTCATAATCATCCTCCTAGCTTTAGTCCCGGGTTTTTGCCACGGCTCATTTGAACCTGAGATCCGTTTGGCAATCTAATCTCATAAATTGGCGTAGGCACTAGTTTTTACGAAAGCGACTGCCATCTGACCGTCCAACCCAGAGGGGAATCTAGGCCTTATTGGGATTAGCTCCGGGTTTCTCATGATACTTTCTTTTAACGAAAATTGACTGGTAAATATTAAATTATATTTCGTAACTAAGTTCCGAAAAACTCGGGGTATGCACCCGAGACCTTTGGATTGAACGTCTTACCACCAGACTACCAGCGCTTTTTAAGCATAAAAGTGGCGACATCGCCATCAACGAGGGCTACGAGGAGTTTTGACTGAGTCACAAATGTTATTTTTTTTAATTGGTATTAAATTAATTCTGAAACTAGGTGGAATCCAGAAAAGTTTATATATTTTTTTAAGCTCTTAATTATCGTTACTTAAATAAACACTATCAATTTAGGAATAAATTTGAAAAACCGTCACACTTCTATCTCATCTCGACGTACAAGGTGAAACCGAAATATCGCAAAACCAATTGTCTGTTTAGATTTTAAAATTGAGAGTAGAATTGATTACCTACCTACACTTTTTTTGGTTTATTTTTCGTTAACCAATTCTGAAAATAATCGTATATATGCTGTCTTAGCAATTATATTCAATTCGTAACACCACATTGATTATTGAAAATGAGTAATAATGACAATGCCACGCAAAAACTATCAAAATTTCAAAAACGCTATCGCCTATAGTAAGAATGTATTTACGAGTATTAGCTATTTAATATGAAAAATCTCTGTACGACGTCTCTATTTATGTCTTTACGTATGTTGCTTTATTAATTACTAGCCTTTTCCCGCGGCTTCGCCCGCGTACTATAAGTACTCAAAAAGGATACGATACCCATGTTGATTTTCAGACTTTGTGACCACATTTGCCCCTTTTGGGGTTTGAATTTTCAAAAAACCTGAAACACGTGTTTACTCATTTATCGTTAGGAATACTCCTGTGAAGTTTCGAATAAAATAGTCTTACAAATCTTGATTCGCCATACAAACTTTGGATCCCCATTTTTCCCCCTTAGGGGGTGAATTTTGAAAAATCCTTTCTTAGTGCATCCCTAGACCTTATAAGGAACCTACGTGCCAAGATTGGAATCTCTACAACCAGCGGTTTGGGCTGTGCGTTTATATGTCAGTCAGTCAGTTAGTCAGTCAGTCAATCAGTCAATCAGTCAGTCAGTCAATCAGTCAGTCAGTTTCTTCTTTTATGTATTTAGATGAGACTAGGCGCGAAAAAAGCATTCTGAAATACATAAAACATAAGTGTATTAAAGTGTTGTCAATCCCATAATAAGTCTTTCTGTTAATTAGGTGTCTTAATTTAACTAAGAGATACTGCACTCACTACTGGCTGGCGGTGGCGGGTGACACTGTCGCCAAATCAAAAATATTTTTGTATAAAAGTGTCTAAAAATTTTTTTTTCGATGCCGCCGGTTGGCGCCCCCCCAATTGCGAGCGCCCTAGGCGATAGGCCTAGTTTGCCTATATGGACGGGCCGGCCCTGTCTCCATGGCTCTTCGACATGTTTGTATTCTATTTGTTGTATAGTTACTATATATCCATGTTTGACTGCCGTATGACAGGCATGGGAATACAGGAGTCTAGAACCTTTTTCTTGAGTTTGACAGGAAGTTTTGACTTTAATATTTCTTTAAAGCTCCAGAATTTGTTCCATGTTAAGCTTACTCTTCTGTTTTTTCGTCTTTGTGTCTGGTATTAGTAAAAGCTATGTGTTTACCTAAATATATATATTCTTGTACATATTCAAGTTCATTCTTATTTACATATATTGGTGTTTTTGAAGTATTGGTCATTAATTTTTTTTTTCGCTGTGTTCATTTCTAAACCAATATTTTTGCTAACTGTTTCAAGCTCGCATATCATGTTTTCTAGCTGTATTGCAGATTCCGAAAAAAGAATTAAATCGTCGGCGAAACGAAGATTGTCTAAATATTCATCTTTTATATTTATCCCTTTTCGCCTCCAGTTTAGGCTTTTCATAATACTTTCTAGAACTGTGACGAATATTCTAGGGGAGAGGGGGTCGCCCTGCCGGACACCTCTACATATCTTTATTTCTGGGCCCTTTGATTCCATTCAAACACGAGAAACGCTTTTTAGGGTTCCGTAGTCAACTAGGAACCCTTATAGTTTCGCCATATCTGCCCGTCCGTCCGTCCGTCCGTCCGTCCGTCCGTCCGTCCACGGATAATCTCAGTGACTGTTAGCACTAGAAAGCTGAAATTTGGTACTAATATGTATATCAATCACGCCGACAAAGTGGTAAAATAAAAAGTGGAAAAAAATGTTTTATTAGGGTACCTCCCCTATACGTAAAGTGTCCCACATCTTTTCTTGCAAGTAACGCTTTGATTTTTTTGCAAATAAAATAATGTTGTAGATTACAGTTGCACTTGAATTATTCAACTCACATTTCACAAATTGGAATGTTGAAGAAAAAGTAGGTACATTAGAGTAGGTATAAGTACCTTGGTATAAATAAATTTTAGATTTTTTAAATAAATAAATTATTTAAAAAATCTGCATAGGTTGAATGCTAGAATGAGGGTTTCTGCGATCGTGTTATTCACTAGATGGCAGCACCGTGGCGAAAGGTCTTTTTGACAGCAGCTGTCAAAATCCGCTAATCAAAAAAATACGACTAAACATAATCAGTTAAAAATACATTAAATTGGTGGATTATGACAGCTAGACCTGTCGCCAGTCTCGCCTCGGTGCTGCCATCTAGTGAAAAACTCGATCGCGAAAACCCTCATTGTATGTATCATCATAAAGGTAGTAAAATAGAACGTATTATTGCTTCACATTTTATTTTACAAAAAAAAACATTTATTTCCTTTCCGTTGTCAGTAATAATGCATATTAAGCTTTGCAATCGCATCCGCACTGTCCTTTAATAGACACGGACCCGGATGCGGGCACCTTGCCTCCGAACTCGACGGAGCCGAGCACGGGCACGGAGCCGACGACAACGGTGGTGCCGCTCGCGGCGATTTCGCCCGACACGCCGACCTGCCCGGTGCCCACTCCGCCATACGACGCGGACGCGCCGTAGCTAGACGAGCCGTAGCTGGACGAGCCATAGCTGGAGGCGCTCTTGCTCGAGCTGCTGGATGAGCTGGACGAGCTCAGGCTACCGCCGAGCGCGAGTCCGGACTTGCCGTAGGAGATTTGATTGCAACCACACTGCTGGCTAAGCGCGGCCTGCCAAACAAGAAGTCAAATCAAACATTTCAGTAATCCCGACCACGATTTTTACTAAATCTATTTTCATTTATTCATAATTTTACTACAGGTACCACATATATTTCTCATAACTCAATCTATCACTATTTATATATGGAAAAGGACATGCGATTGCAATTACGATGGAAATATAACTCTGCGTCAGCAATCGGGTAAAAATACTAAAAATACTTTATGATATTTTTTCTACAGTGTAGCCTAATGTGATCATGCCCTAGCAACGTTCTATAAATCATTAATTAATTAGACATTTTAGTTGAATTGCATAGATTCATTGCTATGTCAACACATAAAAAGAGTGCGTTATACATGACTTAAGAAAATTTAACTATTGCTTAGTAACTTTTATGGTAGGTACATCGGTGAGAATATTGTTCTTAAATTAAACTTTACGAGTACATAATACTCTATGCTGATTATGCTGTAAGTACATCACTGGTGCTCAGGGTTCGGGCTAGCTCCAACGGCATCCTGAGGGCGTTGGCGGAGAGATTCGACTGTATCCATTGTCCTATGATTCATGTGCTGACATCGAATCCATAAATGACAAGTATAAATAAGTACTGTGTTGTCAATTATTTCCTATTTATTTATTTTACTTGTTATGAACGTTAGGACTGTTTGATTAATTTTAATTTATTTTTAATGTGCTTTGTAATTTTATCGTATTTAATTGTAATTAAGCATATACAAGATATCTCTATATTCCGCTTAGCGCGTTATTTCTTTGAAACCTAAGCTGCCAAAAAAGGGGTGCGGGAGGGGAACACGCAATGCTAGACAGAGCACGCGCGATTGTTCCGAGGGGCGTACGAGAGAGTCAGACATTAATGGTTGCCATGGAGACGTACTAAGTTTACTGTCACTTCCAATAATTAGTGTTTCACTATAGAGTGAAATTACCTCAAGCCTGGCAGGGGAAGTCGCCCCGCTATGCGGGGTCTTGGGTTATTAAGTCTATGTAATTAAGTTATTTTTTTATATACCTATTCATAATGTGTTTAATGACCCAGATTGGTTGATAAATAAAGTAATTTAATCGATTGTTAAATAAATAATTAATTATTGCATATTATTTTAATTGTATTGAATTATAAATATTGACTTCCGATGTGAACAAGACGATCTCAAAGAAGACAATTTTTCTATTTAAGTGAACAAGATAAGTTATATAATATTTACCTGGACCAGGAAAGCCTGGACGCACAACACAAGGACTACAAAGCGGGACATGTTGAATGTGCTTTCTTCGTTAACAGAAGTAAGAATGACTGGTCCAGTTTCACCGTCACTTTTATACCTACATATGCAAGGGAAATGTAGAAATGGGTGAAAGATAAAGCATATGGGCTTCTAGTCTTGGCAAACACCTGATTCGGCTTAATCAGAGTCACGTACAGACAGCTATCACGTTAAATGGTTTTTGCGTAGTTATTTGCGTATCAATAATTGTGAAGCTATGGTTATATGGGGTATAAAAGCTGATGTCGGTAGCTGGAGCATTATACTGTGTTTGCTGACAAGACAAACTAACAACTACACTAAAAATGGTTTCCAAGGTCGTCATCATCTGCGCTTTCGCCTTCATGGTCCAGGTATATTGCATTTTATATTTATTTGACTTAGTAAAAAAAAAACACTTTCTCCATTAGCACTATAGAGAATTCTACATGAATCCTAAAAAATAAGAATAAAAATATTTATAACGGGTTACTCACGTAATTTAAGTCAAACATTCAACAAACAAACAACAACAACATACACATAACAACATAAACATGTCGAGCAAAAATCGACTTAAATTACGTGAGTAACCCGTTATAAATATTTTTAACTAGCTTTTGCCCGCGGCTTCGCTCGCGTTAAATTCGGGGTAACACGGTTCCCCTTTCCTGATTTCAAACACAGAAGAGAACTCGGAACAGAATATTATTTTAATACGCTACTGTAGACGATATTATTTGTCTTTATAGCTTATGCACGATTTTTTTGTTAGTCACAAATAGTTTGCATACCAATTTTTAGCTTTCTATCTTGAAAATTGCGGAATGCTCCATACAAACTTCCACTCTCCATTTACAACACACACATACACTTTCCCATTTATAATATTAGTATGGGGATAGTAAGTATAGTATAGTACGTATGGAAGTATGGATTAAGGACATATTGTTTCTATAGGTACAGAATTCATCCTTACTTATCTAATCTTCTAAACAATTGTGTGTCAATCTAGACATCGTAATGTCATTTGTTTTGAGTTTACGACTATGCTTTCGATATTTCGATAAATGAAGAAAATTTTAGTATAATAATTATTCAATTTTAACTATCAAACTTTCGTGAGACTCTAACATATTAATAATATTTATAACGGGTTACTCACGTAATTTAAGTCTATTTTTGCTCGACATGTTTCGATCAATTTACGATGATCATTCTCACGAAAAAATCGACTTTACTTACGTGAGTAACCCGTTATAAATATTTTTAATATGTTATTATTCAATGGTTACTTGGTTGAATACTTTGCGAGTTTTTCTTAGTATATAATAACATTTTAAGTGATAATCCCTAAGCTAAGTCTGATAATTACTTTGAGAAGTATTTGTTTACATGATAAGACAAGTAAGGATGAATTCTGTATATAAATAAATAAATATGTTATTTATGTTATGACCAGTCGAGGTCAAAAATACCTTTACAGTTGAGTGTTACAAAAATACCTTCACATTTAAATATGTTTACACATTGCATGACAAAAACATGCTTACAACTCACATGACAGATTCTGCTTTTCAGTTAATCCAAATTTCAGTTTACAATCTGTCTTCCATAAAAACATTTACAAAAATTGTGCCATAACAGATTTACATTGCATGTTACAGAATAAGATTTACTGCCAATGTGCCGTAAATACGTTTACATTTTCAGTGACATTAGAAACTTTACGATCAAGCTCACTTTTCGATTACGTACACCTATTGTTACATAAATATCTTTCCAGATTTGATTAGCCTGTTTTTAATTTTAATAATGACATGAAATCGTCATAAATATAAATCTCGGCTTTATAAAGAGAGCTTCATTATTTATTAACGCTAACTAAACTTTACTAACTTTCGGCTTTATTATTTATTGTTTATTAAGGGAGTTAAAAATAGTACTATTTTTTTTTAGCTGTATTTGTTTGGTTTAGTGTTTTTACATACATTATATAATATGTCGACAAGAAATCCTTAGTAGTAATTGAACAGTTTCTTTATATCATATTCTAACACATTTCAAATTATGTAAGAGTTCCTTTTAACCCTTTGAACGCCAAAGACCCATAAAGTGGTCATGAGATGTCGTGCCTATCATGCTATTGACCCCCTAAAGTGGTCCGGACTAAGATGTATTGCGATCATGCTAAAAAAAACAATATAAAAGCATTCTCGTTTATTTTTATTGGTGCTTGTGTTGCATTAAATTTATGGTGGTTAGCGTCTGACTGACCACATCATTCGATCTTTTTATATGTGAATGAACCATTTTGCACGTCAGTCAGTTTCAATTTGGGATTATAAGAATAATAAATTCTGTGACAAAAAATATTTCTGAGTGCTGAAATTCCTGACTCAGTGATGTTACTTCGTAAAACACCCGAGTGGAGTTCTTGTTTATTCGGCGGGTGTCCAAACACTAAAATTTATGATGTTCCTATACTTATGAAGGCAAAAATATTAATGAAGTTTCATTTATATATTTCTCCAACAACAAGAGCGTGCTTATTTCAATTGGGAAAGCCTATTGATGCTTGGGATCAAACAGCTGAGGCCGAAGAAAATCTCATGGATTTTAACGCTGACCATACGAACGACATCACTACATAGTATAAAACAAAGTCGCTTTCCGCTGTTTGTCCCTATGTATGCTTAGATCTTTAAAACTAAGCAACGGATTTTGATGTGGTTGCGGATTTTTTTATATATAGAGTGATTCAAGAGGAAGGTTTATATGTATGATACATGCATAATATAGTAGAGAAACACTGATGATTTTAGAGGTTTATAAAATAAATAAATATTATAGGATAATCTTACACAAATCGACCATAGGCCAGGTAAGCTCAATAAGGCTTGTGTTATGGGTACTAGACGACGATATATATAATAGATAAATATGGATAAATACTTAAATACATAGAATCATCCATAACTCAGGAACAAATATCTGTGATAAACACACAAATAAATGCTCTGACCAGGATTCGAACCCGGGACCTCCTGCTTCGTGGGCAGTGTAACTACCGACTAGGCTAGGAGGCCGTTAAAAGGTTTCTAATGTAATGTCGTAAATAAACCCATTCTTTGCGCTTACATTGCAAACGCTGGCTGAGTCCTAAGAGATAGGTCAAAATAATGTACCACAGTATTGTACACCTTAAAAAGGTCTACAAAAAAGTCCGCGATGGTATATATCTATCTCTTAGGGATAACCCACAATAACCATTTTTTATCCCGTGCTAAGCCGGGGCGGGTCGCTAAGTTAATAAATTTATGGCCTGTTTCATAATATACAGTTAAAGCATATCTGTCAGATAAATGTTTGCTGTCCTTTTCTTTTATATGACTGGAGTAAAGGATAGCAATAATTTTAACTGGCAGATAAGTTTATCTGGAGATTGTGAAACAGGCCCTTAGAATTCTATTGAACGTTCTTAATTTCACTACATCGGCTATAGTGAATTAAATAGAAAATTGTTAATTATTCAAATTAAGAACGGGCCCATCAAATGTGCCGTAAACATATTTACGGCACATTAACAGGAAATCTAATTCTGTAACATGCAATGTAAACCTATTATGTCACAGTTTGTGAGAATGTTTCTATGGAAGACAGATTGTAAACTGAACTTTGGTGCATTAAGTGAAAAGATGAATCTGTCATGTGTGTTGTCAGCCTGTTTTTGTCATGTAGTGTGTAAACTTATTTAAATGCAAAGGTATTTTTGTAACACTCAACTGTAAAGGTATTTTTGACCTCGACTGACCAAATGACTGACCCGCGTTATATATGAGTGGACACACATTATTTTCCGCATGGAATAGACTCACATTTTAATGGTATAAATACGTTTTGCTAAAGCCAAAATAAAACCTAACTGACAGAATCTAAATGTGCTTGATATGCTACGCTTTATTTACTTCTGATCCATCCATTCAAGTCGGAAGGGCGCGAAATAGGCTACTCAAACTCTTAGCTAATTGTAGGGGAAGCAGGGTGAATGGCGTTCACTTAAGAACAAAACGCAATTTTTTTGTATTATCTATCATTTCACAGAATCATATATATACCTATGATAAAAGGTAAACTAGTCGGTAATTGACAATTTGATCAAAACAATACAATGTCTCATACATAATGAGAAAAAGTCACTTGAAGTAAAAATGGGTTTTTAACTTCATTATCCCACAGCCTGTGGATAATGGCATTAATGGCGCTCGGGCGATGGGATAATGACGCTCTAACAAATAATAAATTCAAATAATATATCTAATATTAGCTTTAGGCCTGTAGGCTTTTTTGCTGATATTAATTCCTTATGCTGCCTGTTTAACACGCGCATTTGTAAAAATAAGTTGAGGGGGTTATAGCGTCCACTCAACAACTTTAGAGCGCGATTATTTACCCACCAAGTGCTCGTTTTAGTTTTAAAATGTAGTTTTTTTAATTATACACGCACTTTTTATCAATAGTCTCTATTTAACATATAAACCAAATTGATTAGCAACAAGAATATATTATATAAATACAATAACAGAATATGTTGAATTTCGTCTTATTTCTGAAAGTTTCCAATGAAAATTTTGATTAAAATAACTACGAACGAAAATTTGGTCTTCACTGTTAGAACTTTGAGAAAACCACTGACACTTGTTGACAAGTGTCATCAGACCCCCGTTTTAAGCTAGATGCCGTTCTTCTATCCATGATAATTGTCAAGGTATTAAAGTGACAGCTATTATCCACTGACCAGCATAACCCCTGCTTCCTCTACATATATTTATTGGTTAATCTAAATCGGTATCAGTTTTTTATCTGAAGGTTCCGGCCGAAATAAACATAAAAATTTTGTTCAGGTAAGACTTTCGAATATTTGGAAGTTGGTTATACCTATACATATAGCCTAGGAAGAGTTTTCCAATACCAATTTAAATTTCAGGCTATCAGCGGACAGAATTGCTACAAGGCTAGCAGCACCTCGAGCTCTTCCAGCAGCTGCAAGTCCATCGTCATCTCCAGCAGCGGCGGTGAGCTGATCATCTCCGCTGTCGGCCCCATCTCGCCCTCCGGCATCGCCGTTGCCACCGACCTGGGCCTTGCTGGGGACCTGGAGCTCGCTGGCGAGCTGCCATACCTGACCGCTGTGGAGTTCAAGGGCCAGTTCGACACCAGCGGCTCGGCGCCGGTGGCGTACGGCTGCGGGGACTGCGTCGCCATCACCCAAGAGATCGGTAACCCGAGCGGTTCCAACGCCAACATCAACTCTGGATCCTCTAAAATCAACAGCTGCGGTTGTGGCAAACGTTACTAAAACTTCTTCACATTTTATATGAATAAATAAAGGATTTGTACACGAGCTATACATTCTGTGTATAATTGGTTAATCCTAGGTGGGATCTTACCACCAGACTACCAGCGCTTTTTAAGCATAAAAGTGGCGACATCGCCATCAACGAGGGCTACGAGGAGTTTTGACTGAGTCACAAATGTTAATTTTTTTAATTGGTATTAAATTAATTCTGAAACTAGGTGGAATCCAGAAAAGTTTATATTAAGCTCTTAATTATCGTTACTTAAATAAACACTATCAATTTAGGAATAAATTTGAAAAACCGACACACTTCTATCTCATCTCGACGTACAAGGTGAAACCGAAATATCGCAAAACCAATTGTCTGTTTAGATTTTAGAATTGAGAGTAGAATTGATTACCTACCTACACTTTTTTTGGTTTATTTTTCGTTAACCAATTCTGAAAATAATCGTATATATGCTGTCTTAGCAATTATATTCAATTCGTAACACCACATTGATTATTGAAAATGAGTAATAATGACAATGCCACGCACAAACTATCAAAATTTCAAAAACGCTATCGCCTATAGTAAGAATGTATTTACGAGTATTAGCTATTTAATATGAAAAATCTCTGTACGACGTCTCTATTTATGTCTTTACGTATGTTGCTTTATTAATTACTAGCCTTTTCCCGCGGCTTCGCCCGCGTACTATAAGGTTAGGGAGGGAACAGTCGCTCGGTGGGAACAGTGACTCGAATGTGCTGTGCGAGAAACAGAAAGAGCTTTATGTCTGTCCTCTACATCAATCGGAACCGTTCCGTACCCGACCACGTACGAACTAGTTAGTGAGGCGCTCCGGCACCATGCGAATGTGTTATGGTGCGTTTTTGTGTTTAATGCTATCAAAATTACATTTCCAGATCAGTTTCACTCCTCTTTTTTCTTAACTCGTACGAGATTTTCAATTACTTATGTTATTATCGAAGAGTGTGTCTAATCTACTTAGTATTGGCTGATAATTCAAGGCCCTAGGTGTTTGTTTGTGTTTTTAATTTGAACTAAAATACAAATTGACGCCAAGGTCAACAGACGTTCGTTTTGGAAAAGTACACGGTGGCTCGCGAACCACTGTGCACCTTACAGAGTTGGACTAAAATTTACTTGAATATGAATAAGAATAAAAATTCTTGTGATTATTAAAAGTAATTCATGCACTCTTTTTTTTTAATAAAATGAAAGTGAATAAATCATGCGACATTTTAGGTAGGTACCTATTTTAAATCAAGAATGAAATCAGGAACGATTATTCCGGGGGTTGTGCTTACCTATTCTAATTACCGTTTTATTCAACAAAAATGTTATTTGTTATATAATTTAGGTTCGATTCCTACGTACCTAGCAATTGTGTACTGTTAGAACTACTGTTTACAGGGCGTAGTATACAGTGACTCGAGCCACTGTGTACTGTTAAAACCACTGTGTACTAGCGGGTCCTAGTCACTGTGTACAGCAACCGGTACACAGCGGCTCGATTCCCAATTTCTAAAAAAGAATGGATATATCTTTTTTGGTGAAAGTAACAGCAAATATATTTGCTACATATGAAAGTGTAATAATGCACGGTGCTCTGTGCTTGCAACAATTGGTTCAGGGATTTATATTTTTCATGCAACAGCATGTTGAAAAAATCCTAGCGACTGTTCCCTCCCTGACCCTACTCAAAAAGGATACGATACCCATGTTGATTTTCAGACTTTGTGACCACATTTGCCCCTTTTGGGGTTTGAATTTTCAAAAAACCTGAAACACTTGTTTACTCATTTATCGTTAGGAATACTCCTGTGAAGTTTCGAATAAAATAGTCTTACAAATCTTGATTCGCCATACAAACTTTGGATCCCCATTTTTCCCCCGTAGGGGGTGAATTTTGAAAAATCCTTTCTTAGTGCATCCCTAGACCTTATAAGGAACCTACGTGCCAAGATTGGAATCTCTACAACCAGCGGTTTGGGCTGTGCGTTTATATGTCAGTCAGTCAGTTAGTCAGTCAGTCAATCAGTCAATCAGTCAGTCAGTCAATCAGTCAGTCAGTTTCTTCTTTTATGTATTTAGATGAGACTAGGCGCGAAAAAAGCATTCTGAAATACATAAAACATAAGTGTATTAAAGTGTTGTCAATCCCATAATAAGTCTTTCTGTTAATTAGGTGTCTTAATTTAACTAAGAGATACTGCACTCACTACTGGCTGGCGGTGGCGGGTGACACTGTCGCCAAATCAAAAATATTTTTGTATAAAAGTGTCTAAAAATTTTTTTTTCGATGCCGCCGGTTGGCGCCCCCCCCAATTGCGAGCGCCCTAGGCGATAGGCCTAGTTTGCCTATATGGACGGGCCGGCCCTGTCTCCATGGCTCTTCGACATGTTTGTATTCTATTTGTTGTATAGTTACTATATATCCATGTTTGACTGCCGTATGACAGGCATGGGAATACAGGAGTCTAGAACCTTTTTCTTGAGTTTGACAGGAAGTTTTGACTTTAATATTTCTTTAAAGCTCCAGAATTTGTTCCATGTTAAGCTTACTCTTCTGTTTTTTCGTCTTTGTGTCTGGTATTAGTAAAAGCTATGTGTTTACCTAAATATATATATTCTTGTACATATTCAAGTTCATTCTTATTTACATATATTGGTGTTTTTGAAGTATTGGTCATTAATTTTTTTTTTCGCTGTGTTCATTTCTAAACCAATATTTTTGCTAACTGTTTCAAGCTCGCATATCATTTTTTCTAGCTGTATTGCAGATTCCGAAAAAAGAATTAAATCGTCGGCGAAACGAAGATTGTCTAAATATTCATCTTTTATATTTATCCCTTTTCGCCTCCAGTTTAGGCTTTTCATAATACTTTCTAGAACTGTGACGAATATTCTAGGGGAGAGGGGGTCGCCCTGCCGGACACCTCTACATATCTTTATTTCTGGGCCCTTTGATTCCATTCAAACACGAGAAACGCTTTTTAGGGTTCCGTAGTCAACTAGGAACCCTTATAGTTTCGCCATATCTGCCCGTCCGTCCGTCCGTCCGTCCGTCCGTCCGTCCGTCCGCGGATAATCTCAGTGACTGTTAGCACTAGAAAGCTGAAATTTGGTACTAATATGTATATCAATCACGCCGACAAAGTGGTAAAATAAAAAGTGGAAAAAAATGTTTTATTAGGGTACCTCCCCTATACGTAAAGTGAGGAGTGATTTTTTTTTTCATTTCAACCCTAACGTGTGATATATTGTTGGATAGGTATTTAAAAATGAATAGGGGTTTACTAAAATCATTTTTTGATAATGTAAATATTTTCGGAAATAATCGCTCCAGAAGTAAAAAAAAATGTGTCCCCCCCCTCTAACTTTTGAACCATAAGTTTTAAAAATATGAAAAAAATCTCAAAAGTAGAACTTTATAAAAAAATTCTAGGAAAATTATTTTGAACTTAATAGATTTAATAGTTTTTGAAAAAAAATTACAAAATAATTTCTGAACTAAGTTTGTAATTTAACCATATAAGCAGGTGTTTATTGTACCTGTAATTTCTACAAAATCACCATGAAATGACGTGCTTTCAAATAAAGTAAAAACGGTGAAAATCGGTTCACGCAATAAAGAATTATCCCATAAAAATCATCTTCCATACTTTAAGCTCGCGCGCAATAGTTTACTTAATTTGCCGATAGATGTCGCTGTACGTGGAACGCTCATATCATATCCTACATGGCGGTGTTATTTTAACTCTTAAGTGGGGACACTTACTGTGATGGACGGAAAACTACGGAACCCTACACTGAGCGTGGCCCGACACGCTCTTGGCCGGTTTTTTTTATGGATGTCTTTTATCAGATTTATAATCTCTGTTGGGACGTCGCACTCGTGTAGAGCTTTCCACATACTGTTATGTGATATGGAATCAAACGTCTTGGCATAATCAATAAGGAAATTGACCAGTGGTACGCTAACTCAATAAAAGCCAGGTAGATAGGTCTTTGTCGTTCTTGATACTTCTCTATTATTAATTCAAGCGTATGGATATGATCTATAGTAGAAAAACTTTTTCGAAAATCCGCCTGCTCTACTGGTTGGTGCTTTTCAGTAAATGTAGCGGGACGTTCTTCAAGGCAAGATGCGAACAAATTGTATAGGTTTGGTTGCAGGCTGATGGGTCTGTAGTTGGCAATATTCGCGGGATCTCCTTTCTTATATAATAAAATTATATCAGATATTGCCCATTCAGTAGGTATTACTGTCGCGTCGAGTATTTTGTTGAATAAGTTAGTTAAGTGTGGTACTAGCAGAGATTGGCCTACCTACTTTAATTACTTCATTTGGAATTCCATCTGGACCGGAGCTTTTTCCTATTTTCAATCCCTTTATTTTTTTCATAATTTCTGTAGTAGAGAATCTGGGTATGGTGGTAGAGTTGTCCTGTTGTACTAGTTTTTTCCTCTTGGTCCAGATCTTGTTCCGAGTAAAGGTTTCTATAGAATGAAGTAGCGGTATCTATTATTTTTGATCTTGAGAAGGAAATATTGTAGACAATTTTATCGTCTTCATACGTTCCATAGACATTTTAGGCATACTGATAACCGTTTAAGCGCCAAGGTTCAAAAACGGACTTATGACACGTTTAAACCAAGATGGCCGCCAACGCTCCCCCCCTCAAGGTCTCAAATCTAGTATTTTAATAACCACCTTATAGCCTACCAATAACCAATAAAACATTTTCTACTCCACCTTTTGTAAGGCAAATGCTCCAATGATTGCGCTATGAGGTAAGTATGTAATATTGCTATTAAAAATATGTAAGATTTAACGTCACCTTTTCCTTCAAATTCAGTCTATTCGGTCAGCCTTGCTTAAGATCTATTTCGCTACACACTATAAAATTATACTACTGTGTCTGAACTGAACTAAAGTATTTCTAGTGTAACACTAGAAATACTTTAGTTCGGACACAGTAGTAGTGTCAATAAAGATATTTAAACCCTCACATCTTTTCTTGCAAGTAACGCTTTGATTTTTTTGCAAATAAAATAATGTTGTAGATTACAGTTGCACTTGAATTATTCAACTCACATTTCACAAATTGGAATGTTGAAGAAAAAGTAGGTACATTAGAGTAGGTATAAGCACCTTGGTATAAATAAATTTTAGATTTTTTAAATAAATAAATTATTTAAAAAATCTGCATAGGTTGAATGCTAGAATGAGGGTTTCTGCGATCGTGTTATTCACTAGATGGCAGCACCGTGGCGAAAGGTCTTTTTGACAGCAGCTGTCAAAATCCGCTAATCAAAAAATACGACTAAACATAATCACTTAAAAATACATTAAATTGGTGGATTATGACAGCTAGACCTGTCGCCAGTCTCGCCTCGGTGCTGCCATCTAGTGAAAAACTCGATCGCGAAAACCCTCATTGTATGTATCATCATAAAGGTAGTAAAATAGAACGTATTATTGCTTCACATTTTATTTTACAAAAAAAAACATTTATTTCCTTTCCGTTGTCAGTAATAATGCATATTAAGCTTTGCAATCGCATCCGCACTGTCCTTTAATAGACACGGACCCGGATGCGGGCACCTTGCCTCCGAACTCGACGGAGCCGAGCACGGGCACGGAGCCGACGACAACGGTGGTGCCGCTCGCGGCGATTTCGCCCGACACGCCGACCTGCCCGGTGCCCACTCCGCCATACGACGCGGACGCGCCGTAGCTAGACGAGCCGTAGCTGGACGAGCCATAGCTGGAGGCGCTCTTGCTCGAGCTGCTGGATGAGCTGGACGAGCTCAGGCTACCGCCGAGCGCGAGTCCGGACTTGCCGTAGGAGATTTGATTGCAACCACACTGCTGGCTAAGCGCGGCCTGCCAAACAAGAAGTCAAATCAAACATTTCAGTAATCCCGACCACGATTTTTACTAAATCTATTTTCATTTATTCATAATTTTACTACAGGTACCACATATATTTCTCATAACTCAATCTATCACTATTTATATATGGAAAAGGACATGCGATTGCAATTACGATGGAAATATAACTCTGCGTCAGCAATCGGGTAAAAATACTAAAAATACTTTATGATATTTTTTCTACAGTGTAGCCTAATGTGATCATGCCCTAGCAACGTTCTATAAATCATTAATTAATTAGACATTTTAGTTGAATTGCATAGATTCATTGCTATGTCAACACATAAAAAGAGTGCGTTATACATGACTTAAGAAAATTTAACTATTGCTTAGTAACTTTTATGGTAGGTACATCGGTGAGAATATTGTTCTTAAATTAAACTTTACGAGTACATAATACTCTATGCTGATTATGCTGTAAGTACATCACTGGTGCTCAGGGTTCGGGCTAGCTCCAACGGCATCCTGAGGGCGTTGGCGGAGAGATTCGACTGTATCCATTGTCCTATGATTCATGTGCTGACATCGAATCCATAAATGACAAGTATAAATAAGTACTGTGTTGTCAATTATTTCCTATTTATTTATTTTACTTGTTATGAACGTTAGGACTGTTTGATTAATTTTAATTTATTTTTAATGTGCTTTGTAATTTTATCGTATTTAATTGTAATTAAGCATATACAAGATATCTCTATATTCCGCTTAGCGCGTTATTTCTTTGAAACCTAAGCTGCCAAAAAAGGGGTGCGGGAGGGGAACACGCAATGCTAGACAGAGCACGCGCGATTGTTCCGAGGGGCGTACGAGAGAGTCAGACATTAATGGTTGCCATGGAGACGTACTAAGTTTACTGTCACTTCCAATAATTAGTGTTTCACTATAGAGTGAAATTACCTCAAGCCTGGCAGGGGAAGTCGCCCCGCTATGCGGGGTCTTGGGTTATTAAGTCTATGTAATTAAGTTATTTTTTTATATACCTATTCATAATGTGTTTAATGACCCAGATTGGTTGATAAATAAAGTAATTTAATCGATTGTTAAATAAATAATTAATTATTGCATATTATTTTAATTGTATTGAATTATAAATATTGACTTCCGATGTGAACAAGACGATCTCAAAGAAGACAATTTTTCTATTTAAGTGAACAAGATAAGTTATATAATATTTACCTGGACCAGGAAAGCCTGGACGCACAACACAAGGACTACAAAGCGGGACATGTTGAATGTGCTTTCTTCGTTAACAGAAGTAAGAATGACTGGTCCAGTTTCACCGTCACTTTTATACCTACATATGCAAGGGAAATGTAGAAATGGGTGAAAGATAAAGCATATGGGCTTCTAGTCTTGGCAAACACCTGATTCGGCTTAATCAGAGTCACGTACAGACAGCTATCACGTTAAATGGTTTTTGCGTAGTTATTTGCGTATCAATAATTGTGAAGCTATGGTTATATGGGGTATAAAAGCTGATGTCGGTAGCTGGAGCATTATACTGTGTTTGCTGACAAGACAAACTAACAACTACACTAAAAATGGTTTCCAAGGTCGTCATCATCTGCGCTTTCGCCTTCATGGTCCAGGTATATTGCATTTTATATTTATTTGACTTAGTAAAAAAAAAACACTTTCTCCATTAGCACTATAGAGAATTCTACATGAATCTTAAAAAATAAGAATAAAAATATTTATAACGGGTTACTCACGTAATTTAAGTCAAACATTCAACAAACAAACAACAACAACATACACATAACAACATAAACATGTCGAGCAAAAATCGACTTAAATTACGTGAGTAACCCGTTATAAATATTTTTAACTAGCTTTTGCCCGCGGCTTCGCTCGCGTTAAATTCGGGGTAACACGGTTCCCCTTTCCTGATTTCAAACACAGAAGAGAACTCGGAACAGAATATTATTTTAATACGCTACTGTAGACGATATTATTTGTCTTTATAGCTTATGCACGATTTTTTTGTTAGTCACAAATAGTTTGCATACCAATTTTTAGCTTTCTATCTTGAAAATTGCGGAATGCTCCATACAAACTTCCACTCTCCATTTACAACACACACATACACTTTCCCATTTATAATATTAGTATGGGGATAGTAAGTATAGTATAGTACGTATGGAAGTATGGATTAAGGACATATTGTTTCTATAGGTACAGAATTCATCCTTACTTATCTAATCTTCTAAACAATTGTGTGTCAATCTAGACATCGTAATGTCATTTGTTTTGAGTTTACGACTATGCTTTCGATATTTCGATAAATGAAGAAAATTTTAGTATAATAATTATTCAATTTTAACTATCAAACTTTCGTGAGACTCTAACATATTAATAATATTTATAACGGGTTACTCACGTAATTTAAGTCTATTTTTGCTCGACATGTTTCGATCAATTTACGATGATCATTCTCACGAAAAAATCGACTTTACTTACGTGAGTAACCCGTTATAAATATTTTTAATATGTTATTATTCAATGGTTACTTGGTTGAATACTTTGCGAGTTTTTCTTAGTATATAATAACATTTTAAGTGATAATCCCTAAGCTAAGTCTGATAATTACTTTGAGAAGTATTTGTTTACATGATAAGACAAGTAAGGATGAATTCTGTATATAAATAAATAAATATGTTATTTATGTTATGACCAGTCGAGGTCAAAAATACCTTTACAGTTGAGTGTTACAAAAATACCTTCACATTTAAATATGTTTACACATTGCATGACAAAAACATGCTTACAACTCACATGACAGATTCTGCTTTTCAGTTAATCCAAATTTCAGTTTACAATCTGTCTTCCATAAAAACATTTACAAAAATTGTGCCATAACAGATTTACATTGCATGTTACAGAATAAGATTTACTGCCAATGTGCCGTAAATACGTTTACATTTTCAGTGACATTAGAAACTTTACGATCAAGCTCACTTTTCGATTACGTACACCTATTGTTACATAAATATCTTTCCAGATTTGATTAGCCCGTTTTTAATTTTAATAATGACATGAAATCGTCATAAATATAAATTTCGGCTTTATAAAGAGAGCTTCATTATTTATTAACGCTAACTAAACTTTACTAACTTTCGGCTTTATTATTTATTGTTTATTAAGGGAGTTAAAAATAGTACTATTTTTTTTTAGCTGTATTTGTTTGGTTTAGTGTTTTTACATACATTATATAATATGTCGACAAGAAATCCTTAGTAGTAATTGAACAGTTTCTTTATATCATATTCTAACACATTTCAAATTATGTAAGAGTTCCTTTTAACCCTTTGAACGCCAAAGACCCATAAAGTGGTCATGAAATGTCGTGCCTATCATGCTATTGACCCCCTAAAGTGGTCCGGACTAAGATGTATTGCGATCATGCTAAAAAAAACAATATAAAAGCATTCTCGTTTATTTTTATTGGTGCTTGTGTTGCATTAAATTTATGGTGGTTAGCGTCTGACTGACCACATCATTCGATCTTTTTATATGTGAATGAACCATTTTGCACGTCAGTCAGTTTCAATTTGGGATTATAAGAATAATAAATTCTGTGACAAAAAATATTTCTGAGTGCTGAAATTCCTGACTCAGTGATGTTACTTCGTAAAACACCCGAGTGGAGTTCTTGTTTATTCGGCGGGTGTCCAAACACTAAAATTTATGATGTTCCTATACTTATGAAGGCAAAAATATTAATGAAGTTTCATTTATATATTTCTCCAACAACAAGAGCGTGCTTATTTCAATTGGGAAAGCCTATTGATGCTTGGGATCAAACAGCTGAGGCCGAAGAAAATCTCATGGATTTTAACGCTGACCATACGAACGACATCACTACATAGTATAAAACAAAGTCGCTTTCCGCTGTTTGTCCCTATGTATGCTTAGATCTTTAAAACTAAGCAACGGATTTTGATATGGTTGCGGATTTTTTTATATATAGAGTGATTCAAGAGGAAGGTTTATATGTATGATACATGCATAATATAGTAGAGAAACACTGATGATTTTAGAGGTTTATAAAATAAATAAATATTATAGGATAATCTTACACAAATCGACCATAGGCCAGGTAAGCTCAATAAGGCTTGTGTTATGGGTACTAGACGACGATATATATAATAGATAAATATGGATAAATACTTAAATACATAGAATCATCCATAACTCAGGAACAAATATCTGTGATAAACACACAAATAAATGCTCTGACCAGGATTCGAACCCGGGACCTCCTGCTTCGTGGGCAGTGTAACTACCGACTAGGCTAGGAGGCCGTTAAAAGGTTTCTAATGTAATGTCGTAAATAAACCCATTCTTTGCGCTTACATTGCAAACGCTGGCTGAGTCCTAAGAGATAGGTCAAAATAATGTACCACAGTATTGTACACCTTAAAAAGGTCTACAAAAAAGTCCGCGATGGTATATATCTATCTCTTAGGGATAACCCACAATAACCATTTTTTATCCCGTGCTAAGCCGGGGCGGGTCGCTAAGTTAATAAATTTATGGCCTGTTTCATAATATACAGTTAAAGCATATCTGTCAGATAAATGTTTGCTGTCCTTTTCTTTTATATGACTGGAGTAAAGGATAGCAATAATTTTAACTGGCAGATAAGTTTATCTGGAGATTGTGAAACAGGCCCTTAGAATTCTATTGAACGTTCTTAATTTCACTACATCGGCTATAGTGAATTAAATAGAAAATTGTTAATTATTCAAATTAAGAACGGGCCCATCAAATGTGCCGTAAACATATTTAC
Source organism: Pammene aurita (assembly GCA_947086415.1). NCBI lineage: Eukaryota > Metazoa > Arthropoda > Insecta > Lepidoptera > Tortricidae > Pammene > Pammene aurita. The sequence goes on from OX352312.1 coordinate 8,308,156, forward strand.
GGCACATTAACAGGAAATCTAATTCTGTAACATGCAATGTAAACCTATTATGTCACAGTTTGTGAGAATGTTTCTATGGAAGACAGATTGTAAACTGAACTTTGGTGCATTAAGTGAAAAGATGAATCTGTCATGTGTGTTGTCAGCCTGTTTTTGTCATGTAGTGTGTAAACTTATTTAAATGCAAAGGTATTTTTGTAACACTCAACTGTAAAGGTATTTTTGACCTCGACTGACCAAATGACTGACCCGCGTTATATATGAGTGGACACACATTATTTTCCGCATGGAATAGACTCACATTTTAATGGTATAAATACGTTTTGCTAAAGCCAAAATAAAACCTAACTGACAGAATCTAAATGTGCTTGATATGCTACGCTTTATTTACTTCTGATCCATCCATTCAAGTCGGAAGGGCGCGAAATAGGCTACTCAAACTCTTAGCTAATTGTAGGGGAAGCAGGGTGAATGGCGTTCACTTAAGAACAAAACGCAATTTTTTTGTATTATCTATCATTTCACAGAATCATATACATACCTATGATAAAAGGTAAACTAGTCGGTAATTGACAATTTGATCAAAACAATACAATGTCTCATACATAATGAGAAAAAGTCACTTGAAGTAAAAATGGGTTTTTAACTTCATTATCCCACAGCCTGTGGATAATGGCATTAATGGCGCTCGGGCGATGGGATAATGACGCTCTAACAAATAATAAATTCAAATAATATATCTAATATTAGCTTTAGGCCTGTAGGCTTTTTTGCTGATATTAATTCCTTATGCTGCCTGTTTAACACGCGCATTTGTAAAAATAAGTTGAGGGGGTTATAGCGTCCACTCAGCAACTTTAGAGCGCGATTATTTACCCAGCAAGTGCTCGTTTTGTATTAAAATGTAGTTTTTTTAATTATACACGCACTTTTTATCAATAGTCTCTGTTTAACATATAAACCAAATTGATTAGCAACAAAAATATATTATATAAATACAATAACAGAATATGTTGAATTTCGTCTTATTTCTGAAAGTTTCCAATGAAAATTTTGATTAAAATAACTACGAACGAAAATTTGGTCTTCACTGTTAGAACTTTGAGAAAACCACTGACACTTGTTGACAAGTGTCATCAGACCCCCGTTTTAAGCTAGATGCCGTTCTTCTATCCATGATAATTGTCAAGGTATTAAAGTGACAGCTATTATCCACTGACCAGCATAACCCCTGCTTCCTCTACATATTTATTGGTTAATCTAAATCGGTATCAGTTTTTTATCTGAAGGTTCCGGCCGAAATAAACATAAAAATTTTGTTCAGGTAAGACTTTCGAATATTTGGAAGTTGGTTATACCTATACATATAGCCTAGGAAGAGTTTTCCAATACCAATTTAAATTTCAGGCTATCAGCGGACAGAATTGCTACAAGGCTAGCAGCTCCTCGAGCTCTTCCAGCAGCTGCAAATCCATCGTCATCTCCAACAGCGGCGGTGAGCTGATCATCTCCGCTGTCGGCCCCATCTCGCCCTCCGGCATCGCCGTTGCCACCGACCTGGGCCTTGCTGGGGACCTGGAGCTCGCTGGCGAGCTGCCATACCTGACCGCTGTGGAGTTCAAGGGCCAGTTCGACACCAGCGGCTCGGCGCCGGTGGCGTACGGCTGCGGGGACTGCGTCGCCATCACCCAAGAGATCGGTAACCCGAGCGGTTCCAACGCCAACATCAACTCTGGATCCTCTAAAATCAACAGCTGCGGTTGTGGCAAACGTTACTAAAACTTCTTCACATTTTATATGAATAAATAAAGGATTTGTACACGAGCTATACATTCTGTGTATAATTGGTTAATCCTAGGTGGGATCTTATCACCAAAACAATCATATAATCAAATAATTTTAGTAAATTACTTCAAAAAGTCATCTCATCATACAGAGTGTAACAAAAATAGTTGTGATACGTTTAAGAGCATAATTGGTATGATATTGCGACTAAGAATAAGTAGGAGAAAAACTTTTTGGACGCGAAAAAAAACATATATATACGAACAAAATCATTGCCATTTTGCATTGTTATGACATGTGTCAAAAGTGTACATTCAACAGTAGAAGTAATTAAGCGGGTGAGATGTTCAAAATAATCTTAACGCATAGACATAATAGCCATAGACTTGTCTTGATTAATAATACCCGTTGGACCCGGGGTATGTCCTTAAACTACGCCCGGACTTGGGTATGTCCTTAAACTATGCCAAAAAGAGAGGTATGGGCACTGCGAATGGCATCTCGCTTAGTGTGGTAGGGTACGTTCAGTGAATGTCATCTCGCTCAAATCTGGAGCAGAGCCCGACTGGGGAAGTACCTCCATCTTACAGAAAACCACAGCCAAATAGCACTAGACCCTACTCATAGTGTTGTGTTCCTGCTGGTGAGTAAGGTTGCCAAAGAACTCAAAGAGGACCCAGTGTATTGACGATGAGGGACCTTCTTGTTCCTTTAGCCGTCAACACAGTGAATCCTCCTTTTTTGTAAAGGGTCGGCAACGCGCATGTGACTCCTTTGGAGTTGCAGGCGTCCATAGGTTACGGTAGCTGCTTACCATCAGGCGGGCCGTATGCAAGTTTGCCACCGTCGTGGTATAAAAATAATAATAATACGACGGGCGACAAATTTGCTACAGCGCCCGAGACCAGCGAGTCGAGCGACGAGTGCGGGCCGCCGCCGCCGCCGCCACGACCACCAGCGCAACGGGGACGGCCACCGCTGCCGGCACGCTTGGGGCTTGCGAGACATTCTGCCCCGCCCAGGGCCCCCGCTGCCGGTGGTATAGTGCGTCGCATGAAATGGACTCCTTCCATGAACGAGAACGTCATGCGTGCCTATTATGGGGCTACAGAGGGGGGAACTAATCTGTGCGCGTATCGTGACCGGATGCTTCCTCTGTTTCAGGCCCTTGAACCAGCTATTGACACGACTGCGCAACGCCTATCGGATCAGGTGCGCGTCATTCAGCGGCTAAAGCGGTTGAATGACGCGACACTTTATCGGCTTCGCCTGGAGGCTCTCTCTGTTCGCGCGGCCACCATCTCGGTGCGGGATCCGCCCGCCACGTCGCCGGATCCGATGCCCGGACCCGACCTGGCATCGGGGGCGCCGCGGGTTGATCTCAGTGCCGATGAGGAGATCGCGAATCAGAGTGTGAGTAGTACAGCCAATGAGCAACTGAGGAGGACTTTGGAAGAGGCAATTACGCAGTATCGCTCCACAAACACCCCTAGGCCGCGATTACCACGCTTGCCTATGAATAGACGCAATCTAGCGTTGATGGGAGCCCTAAATGATTTGCTAGATCCACTCCTGCGGACTAGTAAAGACTTAGATGATACGCACTCGATCATGTACTGCGGAGCCATCGCGGCGTGCCGTGTTGCTCGAGTCAAGTTTCCGGATGCTGAACGTGCACCTAGGACCACCGGAGGTGTCCCCGCATGGCAAGTGCGGATCGAGCGTCGTATCAACTCATTTAGGACTCTCATTGCAAAGCTGATCTGCTTCAGGGGGGGCAATAACCGCCCCCGAGTAATGCGTTTTGTGTACCAGGCGTTCGCGGGGACGAATATCGAGCCCCGCGACTACATGGCCAATGTCATAGAGCGCATCGACTTTCTGAAGCAGAAAGTTTATGCATGGGCAAGCCGTATTCGCCGCTACAGCGAGCGTGTGGACCGATTCAAGCAGAATCGTCTGTTCCAAAGTGACCAAAGAAAGGTATACCGAAGGTGGGAGGAAACCTACCCCCGTGTGTCCGACGTGCGACTGCCGGATGCTACTGCCATGACTGATTTCTGGCGTAGCATCTGGTCAGCGCCCGTTGAACACACGGAGGGAGAGTGGATGAGCGTTGTCGGACGTGAGTGCGAGTCCATCGAACCTATGGGGGCTATCACCATCAGCCCCGATGACGTAAGTTGTGCAATCCGTACGGCCCAGAACTGGAAAAGTTCCGGCCCGGATGGATTGCACAACTTCTGGCTAAAATGGTTTCGGTGCTCGCACTCGCGGCTCGCAACGCAATTTCAACAAGCCCTCGAACTTGGCTCCCTCCCGCCTTCCTTAACAACCGGTGTAACCTTCCTGCTCTATAAGTCCGGTAGTACCACGGAAGCGAAGAACTACCGACCCATCACGTGATTGCCTACACTTTACAAGCTCCTTACATCCATTTTGAGAGCAAAAATAAACGCGCACATGGTCTCAAACAACATTTTGTCCTCAGCTCAAAATGGATGTAGGGTTGGGTCCCGTGGTACTAAAGAGCTCCTCCTCATAGACATGACCATTTGCCAACGAGTCAGGCGGAACAGGGGGGCCCTCTCGGCCGCTTGGATTGACTACAAGAAGGCCTATGATTCGGTGCCTCATTCATGGCTGGAGAGAGTGTTAGAGCTGTATAAAATTGACACAGCTTTAAGATCCTTCCTTGGCGCGTGTATGAGGCAGTGGACCACAGTCCTTCGTCAACCAGGAGGTGGGGATGACCCCCCTGGCCCACAGGACTTTATAAGGATCGAGCGAGGAATATTTCAGGGTGACAGTCTGAGTCCCCTTTGGTTCTGCCTAGCTCTAAATCCGCTCAGCACTCTGCTGAAGGATTCGGGGCTAGGTTGCCGGCTTCGGAGAGAGGGTAAGTCATATCTCAGCTTCTGTACATGGACGATCTCAAATTATTTGCACCAAATAACCGAGACTTGTTGCAGCTACTGAAGACCACTGAAGTCTTCAGTAGTTCCATCAAGATGGAGTTTGGTGTTGATAAATGTGCGGTTATGCATGTACAGCGGGGGAAAGTAGTAAATTCAGCAAATTTACAGCTTTCTGAGACAATGACGTTCAGATCTATCTCTGAATCAGAAACCTACAAATAACTGGTATGTCACAGTCTTTGGGTGTTGAGGATGTGGGTATTAAACAGGCGTTGAAGGAGCGCTTCTTTAGTCGGCTGACAAAAGTACTTAATAGTCTTTTGTCAGGTGGCAACAAGGTGCGCGCCTTCAATGCCTGGGTGATGCCCCTACTCACATACTCCTTTGGCATACTAAGGTGGACTCAGACCGAGCTGGATGCCCTGGATCGGAGAGTCCGTCTATTGCTCACCACACACCGTATGCTTCACCCACGCTCGTCTGTTATGAGATTGTACATCCCACGGAAGTGTGGAGGTCGCGGCTTTTTAATCGCCAAAAATCTCCACAATCGTGAGGTGTACAATCTCAGGAATTATTTCCTTAACAACGAGTGTGGGATGCATCGTGATGTGGTGGCAGTAGATAAGGGTCTCACGCCCCTCTCCTTGGCAAACGAGAACTGGCGCAAACCTGTGGTGCTAAGCACCGAGGATCGCAAGGCGGTATGGCAGAGCAAGTAGCTACACGGGCGGTTCTACAGGGCCCTCACGGGACCCGACGTGGACCTGCTCGCGTCGGTGAACTGGTTACGATTCGGGGACCTCTTCGGAGAAACCGAAGGTTTTGCCTGTGCAATTGCGGACGAAGTTATCATGACGAATAACTACCGGAAATATATCCTGAAGGACGGTACGGTCGACATTTGTCGGGCATGCCGCAGTCCTGGAGAGTCACTCAGGCATATCATTTCCGGTTGTTCTCATCTTGCTAACGGCGAGTACTTGCACAGACATAACCTCGTAGCCAGGATTATACACCAGCAGCTTGCTCTCCTATACGGTCTCGTGGACCACGAAGTGCCGTACTACAAGTATACACCTGCGCCAGTTCTTGAAAATGGTCGTGCCACGCTCTATTGGGATCGATCTATTATCACGGACAGGACTATTGTAGCCAATAAGCCTGATATCGTGGTAATAGATCGACCGCAACGCCGGGCCATGCTCATCGACATCACCGTCCCATGTGACGAGAACCTCGTGAAGGCCGAGAAGGACAAGTCCAGCAAGTACCTAGACTTGGCTCACGAGGTAACCGCCATGTGGGAGGTCGATTCGGCGATGTGGTTGGATTAGGGGTCAGATTCAGAAGGCGGTAATCTTGGACACGGCGCGCATAGTCCGAAGGTTCCTCACTCTGCGGCCCTAACCACCGGCAGCCTGGGCCCTGCTCCGTTGCCGGCGGCACCCTAGTTTAGGTTTTTTATAATGCTTTTATTGTTTTTATATGTTTTAGATGTATTTTTATATTTTACTTTTATAAAAATATTGTAAAAAGCCTAAACTAAGAAGAAAAATAAATAAAGAGCATAATAATACCAAGCTTGAACGGGATGGTCTTATTGAACTTCCAATACGTATGACAGAGAAGGCGCTATTATCATTGGTCCTTGTCATAGTCTCACATTGTGATTATTACTTACTTCTAAAAGGCCCTAAGTACAATATAAACGTTTGATAACCTCCACCGCTTTTTGAAGGGGAACAAAGAAACCGACTAAATTATGTATGCTAGCTACGGTATGCTATCAGCCATATTGAAATGCGTTTCCAAATTAATCGCGTTGCGTGTATTCTGTCCTTGTCCTTCTTGGATGTATGCGTGTTTCAACTATAGAGATACTTGTTTTGAGTCTTAACGCGACCTAAGCGGGTGAAGAAGCGGCGGAAGAAGAAGGAGAAGTAGAAGATGTTCAAAATCATCTTACTTACTGCACTGGCTTAACGACCCGAAGTGGATCTTAGCCTCCTCCACTACAGAGCGCCACTCTTCTCTGTCCTAAGCTAGATCCACCACTCTAGGCGTTGCGAAAAGTCCCAAAATCATGTCAACGCGACCTAATTGTGTCAAGATCAATCGATCTGATTGTACATGCCTCCATAAGGTGTGTAATTTACGGAAACAATTATTTGTATGACCGACGTTTTAGCTCAGTCAGATGTTTTACAATAAGTGATTAATCGAGTATTTTCTTATGTCAATAATATTTTACTCAGGTTTGAATAATGAAACTATTTATAATGATAAACTTTTTTTATTTATAAAAAAACCTTACTAAGTCAAAAAAATGTGGTCTAACTGCATCCGCATACGCACTGTCCCTGGATGGATACGGAGCCGCAGGCGGGCACGCAGCCGCCGAAATCGACGGAGCCGAGCACGGGTACGGAGCCGGTCACGCAGGTGGAGCCGCACGCGTCGATATTGCCGGACACGCCTACCTGACCGGTGCCGCACCCGCCGTATTGGTTACCGCAGCCGCATGACTGGCTTAAAACCATCTGTGATACAAAAAACCATTAATTAAAACTACGTAGGTATACATACTATAGATTGTAATATGAAATTAGACAGGTATTACACTGTGCTCGAGAAAAATAATAATTGCATTCTAGTTCTGGTACCTACGCTACGTATTGGTAGATAAATAAGTAGCTAAAATATAATCACAGAATAAGCATTTAAACAAAGTGCTCAGGGTTCGAACCCAGGGCAACACCCAAGGAAACAGCATTGCAAACATGGCCACGAACTAATAAACCCCCTTTTAAAGGTCGTCAATTACTAGTCTAGACTTAAAATAGGTATAGTTATTACCTGAAGCAGGCAAGCTTGGATGAAGAGGGTGAGAACTAGGAAACGAGACATTTTAAGAGCACTAATATTCTTCGAGCAAAGAAATTAGAATGATCGACCTATATTTTAAAGACGCTTTTATACTAACGTTTTATTAAAAATGTAGAAACAGTTCAGCGATAACAAATAACTCTGTTCTCTTGCCAAATATACTTAATTGGTTCTAAGTGTCAAAATAATGTTACCCAAATATTTGTGATAAAATACGTTTTATTATAAAGTGAAGCAAGTACCGAAGAATAATATAAAACACGGAAGGGTTGTCCCAATTATTCATTCTTCTGTTGGAAGACATATAAGAACCTTAAATATGGTATCTAAAGTTATAATCATCTGCGCTTTTGCTTTCATGATCCAGGTATGTTCTTAAAAGTAGTTACGAGTAGGTACATTTTGGTATAAAAATATTTGGTACATAGTAAAAGAGACATAGAGAGCGGAACGTATCCCTTTAAGATTAATTGCGTACTAAACTTATAAATACCATAAATAATTATTTTTGCTCCAGTCATACAATAGTTTAGTTTAGTTTTCAATGTTTGTATTTGATTTAATAATACCATAAACTTTTGAACTGTTTAATTTCCGGTTCTTGTAATGTTGTCTAAAATATGAAGTTTATTTAGATCTTTGTTTCTCCTTTACACAAAAACAGCTGAATTGTTTTGGATTAACTTTAGCACACGAAAAACTTACAATCGAGAAAAGGAAAAATAATATTTCTCATAAATCGCGTTGGGATAAGATAGGACTGTTTTTCAACTAGTAGTTGGCAGTTTTTGTTGGCAGTGGAGTTTAGTTTTTGGCTGGATATGAGAAAGTATAAGAATTACTCAAAATGTTAATGCTTGTTTCAAATAGGCATTAAGTGTACTTTGCTTGGGGTAAGATGGGACTCTATTCCAAAGTCAAGGTAATTGACTAACACGTTTGGTTCATAGAAGTTTGATTATAATTTTGGTTGCAATTAAGTACCTACAAAATTAATACCTACTAGTCGAAGTAACTCGTGGACAGCGGCTGGTTTAATAAAATAAATAGTATCTTAACCATTTTGCATTCGAAATATGCATATTCATACTTCTTATCACTTGTTGTCTCAATGAAAATAAATGTTTTTTTGTTTGGCTGACTTATACAATACGTTCTTCACAGAACATCGCTGGACAGAGCTGTGGCTGCAACTGCCGGTCTATCACTATATCCGATAACGGTGGACCTCTGTCTATCACCGCTCTCGGCCCAATCACGCCCTCCGGCATTGCAGTGGCCACCGACCTCAGCCTGTCCGGGGACTTGGACCTGTCCGGCGCGCTGCCGTACTTGAGCGCGGTGGCGTTCGAGGGCCAGTTCGACACCAGCGGCTCGGCACCGGTGTGCTACGGCTGCGGGGACTGTGTCGCCATCACGCAGCAGATCGGTGGCTCCACCAGCGGATGTGGATGTGGAAGACGCTAGTAATCCATCAGATACCTCACATTTATAATAAAAAAATGTAACACATTCGTCGTAATTTTCTTGTTTCATCTGTCCGTAAGAATATTTAATTTTCGGAAGAAAAGTAAATAGATATACACAAGAACATAAACACACAAGATAACTATTTAACATATGAAAGAATTTTCAATTTTCTATTTAACTTGAAAAACGTTTTTACTTTTTTTTTTAATTTTTAATTTTAAAATTAACACATTCGTGCTGAATATTCTTGTCTCATCTTTCCGGAATGATATTTAACAATTTTGTAAATAAATACATGTTAGGTAGTTATTGATAATAGATAAACACACAATATACATATTATATGAAATAATTTACAATTTCATACTTAATTACTTTTGGAAATAGTACATTACTTACCAAGGACTGTAAAAGAAAGAAAGCCCGAAATCGCAGGTATTTGTAACCCGAGCCGCAGGCGAGTGTTGTAAATATGCTATAGAGGGCTTTCTTTTTTACTGCCCGTGATGAGTACACAATTTTATGTCTCCACCTGGCCATAACGCGAGTTTTACCGTACGCGTAACGTGCGATAAAACTCACATTATGGCCAGGTGTGACATAAACGTTATTTACTTTTTTCCGCACTCTTCACAGTCCACTGTCCTAATTTTCCATTAGAAAAAATATGATATGGATTCCGAAAATCGTGTTTATTGGTTTTGTAGCCACTAGTTTGATCCTGGTAGCTCTTCTTGCCAGCCTTAACGGCCTCCTAGCCCAGTCGGCAGTGACCCTGCCTACGAAGGTTCCTGGTTCAAATTCTGGTGGTAAGGGCATTTATTTGTGTGTTTATCGCGAATATTTGTTCCTGATTTATGGGTGTTTTCTATGTATCTAAGTATATATGTATTTATCTATATAAGTATGTATATTGTCGCCTAGTACCCATAGTACAAGCTTTGCTTAGTTTATGACCAGGTTGATTTGTGTAAGATTGTCTCCAAATATTTATTTTATTATTTATTATCACTTTTATTACTAGAATTTTTAAGTTTCTTACAAAAAACTGCGTAGGTTTCAAATGACGTAGCCCGGTAGATTATTAATTTATAAAAGGCAAATAGGTATAACGTGACCTGGCAAAAAAATACTGACTATACGGCAAAAAAATCTAAATGCACATCAAAGCGAAGTAGTATTTTATTTAGTTAGGTTATAGGTAGTAATTTTTTGATGTGCATTTAAGCCCTAGCCTTAATTAAATTTACTGACTAGAATAGTTTTAAGTGTTAAATCAATGATTTACAGCAGTCTATATAATAAACATTATGTTTAATAAATCTTGAAGCAAATCAAATTATTTTGTTCAATACTTTTTTTTTTTTTATTTGCAATTTTTAAGTAGTTACACTACTATATATAAACTGAAAATAGATGTCATATACTTCAGAAAAAGTGACCAAACCCTCCGGTGTCCGAGGCCAGATTTGAACTGGCGTCTTCAGCTTTCGCGGCTGACGTCCTGACCACTAGACCACCCGGTCACACCCGGTGTGACCGGGTGGTCTAGTGGTCAGGACGTCACACCCGGTGTGACCGGGTGGTCTAGTGGTCAGGACGTCAGCCGCGAAAGCTGAAGACGCCAGTTCAAATCTGGCCTCGGACACCGGAGGGTTTGGTCACTTTTTCTGAAGTATATGACATCTATTTTCAGATTATGTTTAATAGACAAGTCGCATAAAATGTATGATCATAAATACATATAGATAGCAAATCCCCGCCACAAAGTTGACGAAATGTAACTAACAAACCTACCTCGGTAAAAACTTCAGTTTATGCTTGGTAATTAATATTATACTTGCTTTGATTACGTTTTAATTGTTGTACTAAATGTATGGATTAGTAGCCAAAATAAATGTTGCCAAAATAAATGAGTATCATATTATTTAAAAAATTTAAATGTTATGACAAATAAATTTATGCAATTTGTTTTTAAATCGTTCGTTAGGTATTTAATTATGAATTATGAAATTTGACTTTGTTCATACACTCGAAAAATAACTTTCCTTTGACAGTCGGGTAAAATAGGTATATGTAGAAACAGCTAAAAGAAAATAATAGATAATTCTGATTTTTATCATTGCGATTGGGTTATTTATTGAGAAATCAATAATTGATAAAGAAGATAAGTTCAGACAAATACATTTTGAAAAGGAATGTATGTAGATAACCATTGAACATTAGCGTATCTTTATAAAGTATTTGAGTCTCAGACAGATTTGGTCTGGTAATAAGCGTAACGAAAACTCAGTTCCTGAGACAACAACGCAAAGTTTGTAGTTTGGGTTCAACTCCAATTACCTTGGGTGTTTCAGCGCTGAAGGAAGTTACTAGCTTCAAGTACCTGGGCAGCCAAATCCGGACTGACAATAGCCTTGCCTCAGAGATTCCACAACGTAAGTATAGCCAAAGCTGCAGCCTCGTTCGATAAACTAAACCAGCGTGTTTGGAAGTCACACGACCTTAAAATTCAAACAAAGCTTTCTATGTACAAGGCTATGGTGCTCCCAATTCTAACGTATGCTGTTGAGTCTTGGTGCCTGTACAAGGGAGACATGCCTGTACAAAGCTCGATACCTTTCACATGCGGTGTCTACGCTGCATACTTCACATTAGGTGGCAGGATCGTGTGACTAATACGGAGGTACTGCGTCGTTGTAATATGTCTGGCATGGAGGCATTGTTAATAAAAAGCCAGTTGAGATGGTGCGGCCATGTGAGTCGCATGGAAGACTGCAGACTCCCTAAATCCGTGCTGTATTCTGAGCTCGCGGAAGGCAAGCGTAAACAGGGGGTCAGTTTCTGCGATACAAGGATGTTTTAAAACGGCATCTCAAGGCCTGCGACATCTCACCTGATTGCTGGGAGGAGCTTGCGTCGATTAGAACGGAATCGCGCAAAAGGGTTAGACTAGGTGTGGCCTCCTTTGAAGAAGCCCGACTTGAACACCTAGACCAGAAGCGCCATTTTAGGAAGTCTCGACCTAAACCGACGTATGTATATAATTTCAACAGTCAGGGGCAGTTTTTCTGTGCACAATGCGACAGGACGTTTAAAACCAAATTTGGTTTTGCGAGTCACATACGGGCTCATCAGAGGAAGTAAGGGTCGCCGTTGTCGATTACGACATGGAGGACTATATATAAAATATTTATAACGGTTACACTCACGTCTCTTTAGTCTCGACATGTTTCGGAGAGCCAAGGTCTCCATCTTCAAGCGCCAAGAGTTGGTAATTCAATATTATTTTACTTATCCGATTTAAATATCTTAAGTGAGGTTAGCATATTTCTGACCTATTTTATATAAGTCAAGGTTAGATAAGATACCTATATAATATGGCTAAATGAAAGTCAATCATATAAAAAACGTAAATTTAATTCATTGTGTTATGGCAACAGACATATCTTAACTGCATCCGCATCCGCACTGTCCCTGGATGGAGACGGAGCCGCAGGCGGGCACGCAGCCGCCAAAGTCGACGGAGCCAAGCACGGGTACGGAGCCGACCACGCAGGTGGTGCCGCTCGCGTCGATGTTGCCGGACACGCCCACCTGCCCGATGCCGCTGCCGCCGTACGAGCCGCAGCTCTGTGAGCTCACGCCGGACGAGCCGTAGGAGTATTGGTTACAACCGCATGTCTGGCTTAAAGCAGCCTATAATAATTAAATACAAAACATTAGGTACAATCATTAATTGGTAAAATAAAGTTGAAAACACAGAGGTCTTAATTATTTCTTAATGATGGAACTAAACAAAAGCCTACTCACTTTTTCAATCAAGCTGAGTGAGGACCATTTAGCGCAAACGACAGTTTTAGATAGTAATTACCATTAATTAGTTTATAGTACATTACTTACCAAGGACTGTAAAAGAAAGAAAGCCGGAATCGGAAATCGCAGGTATTTGTGACCTGAGCCGCAGGCGAGGGTTGTAAATATGCGATAGAGGGCTATCTTTTTTACTGCCCGTGGTGAGTACACAATTTTACGTAACTCACATTATAGCCAGGTGTGACATAAAAGTGTTTCTGTCCTTGTTTCGTGCTATTAAATATATTCTTTATTAATTTTTTTTTTTGCGTTTTTAAATGATTGCAGTGCCAAATAGGCGTATATTTAAGCGATTATTTAAGCGAAGCAAAGAAGTAAAGAATAATTAAGCACGTTTAAAAAACAGGAATGTTCTTTTACCTGAATCAGGAGAGCCTGGATGCAAAGAACGAGGACTGTTAAACGATACATTTTTTATTAATTATCTTCGGACAAAGAAACTAGAATGATTTAACCTATCTAGTTTGACACTTTTATAGTAACAGCTATAAGGACTATTTACAAATAGGTTAGTAATGCGTAATCTACTTCTGTCTTGCAAAATACATAATTGGTTTTACATAGGTACACGTCAGCGGCACCTCACGTTCGTTTAAGTATGCAATCATTAACTTACTTAAATGCTGTTTTTAATCTAAATATGGATGTAAATGTTTCTCTTATCATGAAGAAATATTAACAGAAGGGTGTATAAAACTCGGTGGATGAGGCTGATTATTCATTCTCTGTTTGTTAGTAAACGAGTAAAAATCATATAAAATGGCATTCAAGGCTGTCGTCCTTTGCGCATTTGCTGTCATGGTCCAGGTAACTATAATGATGATAATTTGTACTTTTTTCTTTTGTATACCACGACGGTGGCAAACAAGCATACGGCCCGCCTGATGGTAAGCAGTTACCGTAGCCTATGGACGCCTGCAACCCCAGCTGCTGTACTTTTTGCATTATTGAAATAGAAAGCAGGGAGTGTGAAAAAATAGGTATGAACTTGGCTTTACACGCTTTCACGTGTCTATATCAGTTAGTTTTATTTATAAACAGATGAGTTGCAAAAAGTATAAAACGAATTTGTTAATTCATTGTGTTTATCATAGACTTCGCATTCATATATTTTCATATTCTTAACATAGGATCTAATAGGTAAAATGGTAACTTAATTCTTTGGCAAACTGGAAAAACACTCTCATGTGTAAATGTCTCTTGATAGTTCGGTCTAATATTAGTTATTTATTTGAAATCAAATAAACGCATGCTCTATTTTACTTTTTTTAGTGCACTGTAGCTCAGAGAAGCTGCGGCTGCAGCTGCCAGTCCATCGAGGTGTCCAACAACGGTGGGCCCCTGACCGTGACCAGTGTCGGCCCCATTGTGCCCTCCGGCATAGCCCTCGCCAGTGAACTGAGCTTGGCTGGGGACCTGGACCTGTCTGGCGCGCTGCCGTACCTGAGTGCGGTGGCGTTCGAGGGCAAGTTCGATACCAGCGGCTCGGCGCCGGTATCCTACGGCTGCGGGGACTGCGTTGCCATCACACAGCAGATTGGCGGCTCCAGCGGCTCCAGCTCTGGCTACTATGGCGGTTGTGGATGTGGACGTTAAGAATTAATGCATATATTTGTAAATATTTTTATAGAACCAAATACATTTTTTATATTGATCATGGCGTTTGTAATTTATTGTTTTAGAGATGTCAGAATAAACCCAACGTTGATATGTAAGTTCAATAATTAAAAGATAACTACTAATTATAAGACTACAAAGCATCGCACCTAAATTCAATCTTTGTCCTAAACAATTATTAAGCCTTCATACCAAAACATAAAAATAAAGAAACGTGTTAGGTAATTTTATTAAATTTTATTGATGTAGAGCCTTCTTAAGCTTTGCAACCACATTCGCATTGTCCAGAGATGGATACGGAGCCGGACGCGGGCACCTTGCCCTTGAACTCGATTGAGCCGAGCACGGGCACGGAGCCAACGACTACGGTGGTGCCGCTCGCGCCGATATCACCCGACACGCCGACCTGCCCGGTGCCCGAGCCGCCGTATGACGCGCCGTAGCCCTGTGAGTAGCTAGGTGCGCTCAAGCTGATGCTTGGTGCGCTCACGCTGATGCTAGGCGCGCTGTAGCTAACGCTGGAGCTGCTGCAGCTAGGTGCGCTCAGGCTTAGTTTTTCGAGCTCAATGAGGCCAGGGGATCCATAAGAGATTTTGTTACAACCACACTGTTGGCTTAAAGCCATCTGCGGAAAGAATAAAATAGTGATTACAAAATGACAAAAAAGGACGAAGCAGTTGTAAAATATATTTTTAACATTATTATGAATGCACTACGGTTATTAAAAGGATCCTGAGTAAGGAACAATCAAGGGTAGTCCGAATGGTAACCAGATACTAAGAAACTACTAACTTAGTTAGCTAGATTATTAGATGTTTGTTTGAAATACCTGAATGAGGAAAGCCTGAGCACAAAAGACAAAGATGGCAAAGCGAGACATAATGGTGTGTTACTTTTCCTTGTTAAAAGAAATGTAATGATTTAACCAACATTTTACCACTTATATACAAACCATTTCACATATGCAATATGAAGAAATTAGGTTAGTGATAACATTTTTTTTCTTTACAGTGAAAGTTGATAAGCACGTGACAAAACGAAGTTACCTAATAACTTTTTACAAAAAAATAGCGCCTGAATACATGGCCTCATTTATGCAATAGATAACAAGGGTTGAATATAAAACTGGGTGAAATGATTTCAAAGTCACAGTTCCCTACAACAAAACATTGAAATGGCATTCAAGACTGCATTCTTCTGTACCTTCGCAGTTTTGATTCAGCAGGTATGGTGATTTTTATTTGGGAATTGCAGTTCCCATGTGCCTACATATAATCCAGCCAGAATGTAGCCGGGATGATAGAGATCTATAAATAAGAGTCCCATCACGTTTTTGACATTTTCCTATTTTATAGACTAAAGTTTTATAAAAACATCAAAGCAAACTGAAGAATTAACATGGATTGAATATAGGCAAAAACTTCTTTACGTATTTTGGCCAGAACGTTGGAATAATAATATAATTTAATACTTATACCTTAGAAGTAGTATAAAGATTTTGTATGTGTTAGAAAATTAAGTATGTTATAATTTATTTGAATTATTTTTCAGTCTCTAGCTGGACCATATTACTCCAAACCAAGCTGCGGTTGCAGCACCGGTAATGTCTACGTCAAAGAAATCGAAGAGATAAGCTACAAACCAATTAGCAGAGGTTATTCTGGCAACTGCGTATCCATCGAGATACCCAACAACGGTGGGGCTTTGGCTATTTCTAGCATCGGTCCGATTGCGCCATCAGGCATTGCTGTAGCCACTGACCTGGCTTTGGGAGGAGACCTGGAGCTCTCTGGCGTGCTCCCGTACCTAAGCGCGGTGGCGTTCGAAGGCCAGTTCGCCTCCAGCGGTGCCGCACCAGTGGCATACGGCTGCGGAGACATTGTCGCCATCAATGAACAAATCGGTGGCAACGTCGGCGTTGCTGGGTCCTACGGTATAGGAGCTCTAGGAGGTCTAGGAGGATGTGGATGCGGGAAATACTAAAACGGTGATCGAAATAATGTTTTAATAAAAGTGAATCAACGCTTGAGTCCTTAAAGTTGCATTTCTTATTTCCGTATAACAGAATAATTTATGCTCATTACCAAATAGAAGTGATTACAAAATAGAATCCCTAACAGTACCTATAATACAGATTTTTGATATAAGTATACTATACTACATTATATTGACCCTTATGCATGATTAATATAACCACAATTATATACGAAGAAATATTATTTTGACGATGTCTGAATATTATACATTAACTTTTACTACCATTAAAAAACATTTAAAAAATCTTACTGTAAGTAAGTACCTAATATGTGGGTAAAAAACGTTTACAGGTTTTCGTGACACGGAAGTAGCTTGGTCATATTAAATACACATAATACATTATACATATCAAATACAAAAAAAAAATCCAAAATAGCCCTACTCTTTCAGATTGTTTCCTTTCTCAGAACTAAACCTGGAACTACTTTCGCAAACAAGCACTACAACAAACAGACATGTATACCTACATTTAAAGTGATGACAAATCGTTTTTCAACAACAACAATACTGCATTATATTATCATCATTGCAATAATTCGTTCTGATGACTCAATGTGAGTGTTAAAGTATAAAAGTCACATATTACGTGTTTCTGGGTCAGAGACATTACATTGTTTACTATAAAGTAAGCACGTTTAATAAAAATGTCTGCAGGTTTGCTTTTCTAATGCAACAGATGTTTAATTTATGTATTTAAAAGATTCAATTTTACAGTACCTATAGATAATTTTATAAATTGAGGTATTACGAAATAGCTAAGTATGGTTTAAGGGCCTACTATAAGAACCTATCATACCCTTATTGGGAAAAATGAGGAAGTATCTTTGTTCGACATGAAATATGATTGGGTTTGTCTGGTTGTTATAAATATTTCTATTTGTAAACCAGATCATCAATATTTTTGCCAAAGTGCCATCTTCATCTTCCAAATTTTATAATTGCTCATTTACGTTCCAGGTCGTTCGTTTGTGGAATTCTCTCCCTCTCAACATAAAACGCGCGCAATCTATCGGTAGCTTTAAATCGCAACTTAAGGAATACTATTTATCTCTTCCTTAGGTTTTTAAGTTGACGCTGTTGTTTCTTACTGTGTGTATTATTATTATATATGTACGTATATGTATGTTTATTTTGTATTTATTTAAGTATGTATATTCATATGAATGTGCTGTGTTATCTATTTCGTCTCTTTTGTGTCTATGCACCACCTACTGCTTATTGTTTTTCTCTAGTCTCCACTACCCAAAGGTTGTCTGGAAGAAATCACTCATTAGCGATAAGACCGCCTGTTGTTACCTCTACCTAAATTTATCTAATTGTAAAATTTGTGCTTGTAACTGTATGAGGTGTGCAATAAAGAGTATTTATTATTGTTATTATTATTTTTAATACACCCTGAATAGTTGAGACAGTCACAAGTAAGTACTTGGAAGAAAAATATACTGTGCAATATTATATATGCCTAGATATTTTAATTTATAAAAATAAAAATTGTTTCTCATATAAAATTAAAAGAATCATAAATAAATTACCCACAATTAGATAAAAACGGCAGATATAGAGTATAAGGTGTAAAGAAAAAAACATTTCAATATGAGACATTTAATAAAAAAATAACAAAAGTCTACTAGAACAACGATTTAATTGCATCCGCAACCGCACTGTCCTTTGATGGAGACGGAGCCGCAGGCGGGCACGCAGCCGCCGAAGTCGACGGAGCCGAGCACGGGCACGGAGCCGACCACGCAGGTGGTGCCGCTCGCGTCGATGTTGCCGGACACGCCCACCTGTCCGGTGCCGCTGCCGCCGTACGAGCCGCAGCTCTGCGAGCTCACGCCGGACGAGCCGTAGGAGTATTGGTTACAGCCGCATGACTGGCTGAGAACCATCTATGTGGAAAAAATAGACAAAAAAACATTATATTAATTATTTTGGACCTATTTAACCATTCTGAAATAAATAGGTTTTGTAAATAATATTATCAACAACAATATTTTTTGACACTACGATAGCTATAAAGTTTTCGACTTATCTATTCCATTAATAAATTTGAGCAGTTAAAACAAGTTCTACGTAGCCGTAATAAACTCGGAATTGGTGTGAAGTATATCGTGTAAGTTTGATTTAAACAAAGTTACATATATTGTAGTCCAAATTTTAATAAATCACAGATATGTCAAGATTCATAACGGTGGCGTACCACATTGTCGGTTACTTAGGTACTATTTAATTTTCATGGCTATCACTGCTAGCAGTACTTATCATTTTTTTCGCGACAACGTGGTACTATTTTTGATACAGCTAAAATACTGAGACTCAAAACTATGGGATATTTCGAGTTTCTAGCAAACCCATTGTTTCTAAAGTTCCTATTCATAGGATGGTTGTATTTATTGGATAAATTGTTTTTCTTCTAAAATATTTGATACAGTTAATAAAATGAAATATTTATTACCTGGAGCAGGCAAGCCTGGATGAAGATAGCGAGAACTACGAAGCGAGACATTTTAGGTGCACTAATGTTCAATTAGAATGAATTCCCTGCATTCTGTAAATACTTATATACTAACATCGTATTAAAATGTAGAAATAGGTCAGCGATAAGGCTGAAACAGCCCTATTCTCTTACAAAATACGTACTTAATATTGGTTCTTCGTGTCAAAATATAATACAATACAATTTGTAATAAACTTAATTGCTATTTGTAGTGAAGCAAGAAAAAAATTATAGTATAAAATACGGAAGTTTGTGCGTAGGTTATCATTCTTCGTTTGTAAAAGAAACGAGATACTTTAAAATGGCTTTCAAGGTTGTCGTCATCTGCGTATTCGCCGTTTTGATCCAGGTATGTATGCATTCATAAGTTATGTATAAATATACAAAATGTATGCATATTTTAAACTACATAAATATATATATTGAGTATATGTAACATGCGAGTAAATACCATGAAGATGACTATAACTTCAAAAAAGGACCTACTTAAGTTTTCATTGCTTATTTCTTGAGTACAGGTGCAATTACATACATATAATTTGAATTTGGTATAAGCCCTAATTACGAACAATATAGCACATTGTCAATTGCAACCTGTTATTGCAAATTGAGTAAACAAACACTCCCATAGCCACATAAGTACTTACCTAAATTAATAGTACAATGGTTTAGGGTAAAATAAGTTTTCTGCCAACAAACTGCTGTGCAGTTTTGCAGATAGGTGAAATTGATTAAATGTATCTCTTTTTGTGAAAATAAAGGAAAAAAAATTGTCTTGTCTCAGTAAACTTACTAAATTTAATGAATTTTGCTTTTAGAGCATCGCTAGTCAGAGGTGCGGCTCCAACTGCCCGTCTATCAGCATACCCAGCAGTGGCGGCCCATTATCCATCTCCGCCATCGGCTCCATCGCGCCCTCCGGCATCGCCGTCGCCACCGACCTCGGCTTGTCCGGGGACCTGGACCTGTCCGGCGCGCTGCCGTACCTGAGCGCGGTGGCGTTCGAGGGCAACTTCGATACCAGTGGTTCAGCGCCGGTGAGCTACAGCTGCGGGGACTGCGTCGCCATCACGCAGCAGATCGGTGGCTCCAGCAGCGGATGCGGATACGGCAGACGCTAAGCCCATTTGAATACGGGATAAAAAGATTATACAAAGCTTTTTTATTATTTTGTAAACTGTTTTCTCAATAATCATGCACCTACCCTACAGCTATCTCAAACACAGCTCAATAATACTCCACCTGCACATTACAGCTCCAATACACTACACACTACAGGAGAGGGTTTAATCTGTAGGCGACTCATTCCCAGTCGAGTCGGACATTGAGCCTGATTACTGGCCAAAGAGTATTCTCTCCCTCGCTGAAAAAAAAAACAAAAACATCGAATACTTTTCTCTTTTCCTCCTAGCGTTTGTCCCTGCTTGGGGTCCGCTTGACAACCTAATCCTATGACTTTGCGTGGGCACTAGTTTTTACGAAAGGGACTGCCATCAGACCTTCCAACCCAGATGGGAAACTAGGCCTTATAGGGCTTATGTCCGGTTTCCTTACAATGTTATCCTTCACCGAAAAGCGACTCGTAAATATCAAATGACATTCCGTACAAAAACTCAGTTCCTAAAAACTCAGTGGTACGAGCCGGGGTTTGAACCCGAGACCTCCGCATTGGAAGTAGGACGTCTTACCGCCAGGCTGCCAGCGCTCTCACATCAAATACGTTTCTGCCAGATTAAATAACACGAGTGATTTATGGTGAATGGGGATTTAAGATAGAAGCCAAAATTGTCTCCTCCCGTCATTAAACATTTGATTTCAACCTCTTCTCTTGCAATGGATAAAATGATTATATCGTGCTGACACCGACGAAGCACGCGGTAACCTCTCCATCTAGTTCTAGAACTGGCTGTCATCGAACTGGCTTTCAACCTTGAAAGACATCAAGAAAATTAGAGAGAAGTAACATTTCAACTAAGATATATTTAAACTGAACATTCTCTTAAAAAAAGTCAAAAGTCTACACCCCGATATTGGCAGAATTCACCTCGCTAAAACCGGCGAGGAGTAACAGCCCTAAAAACCTATGGATATCAAACAAATAAATCTATCATTTCAAATGTCGACGATTTTGGCTCTGAGATGGTAATAACTCACAATCTATAGAACACCACCTTAGATTTATCCTGAAATTCATTAACCCACGACTGGACTATGGTTTTAGCCGCCACAGCCCTCCATTAACTACAAACTGAATGATTTTTCATTATTTTACAAACTTACCATGTAGGTAGTCTCAAAAAGTTTAAGGGAACGTAGTCTACACTTACTTACTTACTTATTTGGCGCAACGACCCAAAATGAGTCCCTGGCCTCCGGTACAAGAGCACACCATTTTGCTCGGTCCTGCGGTATTTCACGACAGCTTTTATAGGCGCTGAGCTCCTGAAGATCCGCTCCTACTCTGTCTGCCCAGCGATACTTAAACATGAAACTGATACTGAAACATGCTCTGATACTGCATTTATTATTTATCCAATTCACCTAAAACCCACGAAGCAGAGTATTCACCTTTTCATCAAAGATTTTATAGAATGTACTCAAAACAGGCAAAACGAATCCAACTGAATTTTGGATAAACAGTGTAATAATCCCCACATCTATCACTAACCTTCTGAAACATTAACTTGTTTTGGATTCTGATAGATGATTGTGAGATATATGAAGAAATGAAAGATGTCTTAAATTTTAAAGAAACACTTAAAATTTAAGTAAGTTACACTTTATTCTAGATACACAGTAGATAAATACAGTAAACAAAAGAAGATATAGGTACTTAAACTACAAATGCGAACTTATCCTTTAAAGGGATCTCTTTCAGTTAACCTTTGAGTGAATGAGAGTGAAATTGAAATAAGGTAGACAACTGCAGCAACATGTACAGTCGCCATCAGATATATTGGGGCGGTCACAAATATCTGAACAACGCCTCTATTGTCAAGGAGATAAAGTGCATGTTCAGATAATTTTGAGTACCTTGGCCGCTCCGATATATTAGATGGCGACTGTACAACAAGGTAGGTACACAATATATAAACAACATCGATACAAATACACAGGTATATTAATTAACACATTCATTGCCACCCAGCACCCAGCCAAACAAGACATCCGCGCCAGGCCACAAAAATTTCGTCATATAAAGTTGTAGTACCGCGATCCCGACTATCGGGTCGTCCGACCTGGGAACGAAATCATAGATAAAATACCAGATAGTCGGGTTTTCGGCACTGAATGTGTTAGAGGAAAATTATAAATTACAATATGTACCTACAGATCTATACAGATTTCTCCGCTGACACATCCGTGACCTTAGATAACCCTACACGTGATCCCTGGGTGGTGCTAAAACAGTAACAAACTTGGCAGCTGCACTGCCCCATTAGCACCTCGCAGAACTCACTGGATTTTCTTCATCAACTGCTTTCCCACTACTACTACCCGAGAATAGAAATGCATATAACCAGTGACATAGCGCCATATGATAAATGACATCCGTGTCCAATTCCCGCCATATAATGACGGATCTCCCCCCCTGGGCACATCCGCCAGACAGATCCAGCATTCAGAAAACTGAAGAAAAGGTTTGAAGTAAATATCAAAGGATCGTACATAAGTTCTGAAAACGCGTGGATAAAGCGAAAGCTCTAGATTAACAATCAGAAGTCTTACCGCTAGGCCGTACCAACAATTTTAAAAACACTGACTTCAATATAAATAAAATAATAAATAAATAAATATTATGGGACAATCTTACACAAATCAACCTAGTCCCACAGTAAGCTCAATAAGACTTGTGTTGAGGGTACTAAGCGACGATATATATAATAGATAGATATAGATAAATACTTAAATACATAGAAAACATCCATAACTCAGGAACAAATATCCGTGATAAACACACAAATAAATGCCCTGACCAGGATTCGAACCCGGGACCTCCTGCTTCATAGGCAGAGTCACTACTGACTAGGCTAGGAGGCCGTTAAATATTATCCTTATGGCCGATATGATTAAAAAAAATATTATCCTTTATTTATAAGCGGTACCAACTCATATGTTTGAAGTCGATGTCAAGGAAAATATTTGATTAGGTAGTTTGCAATACGAACGTATAAAAAGTAAATATAATGTATTTTATGGTCTTTATGTAGAACTCAGTATTGTATTTAGGTAATGACTTCGAATTACAAGATTGTTCTATTAAATAAGAAATAGTTAACGAAAGGACGAACAGAACGGCAAAAATACTGGTATTTTAGTATGGAGCAAATACCGGTTTTCGAACCCTGGTATTAACTCTTAAATAAAATTAAACGAAATTTTATGAAGCAACTAGATTTTTTCTTTATTAAGCACTAATAATTGAATAGAAGCAAATCACTGGCATCCGCATCCGCACTGTCCTTTGATGGAGACGGAGCCGCAGGCGGGCACGCAGCCGCCGAAGTCGACGGAGCCGAGCACGGGCACGGAGCCGGTCACGCAAGTGGAGCCGCACGCGTCGATGTTGCCGGACACGCCCACCTGTCCGGTGCCGGTGCCGCCGTATTGGCTGCAGCTCTGCGAGCCGTATGACAGCTGGTTACAACCGCAGGTCTGGCTCAGAACCATCTGTGATACAGAAATTAAGTTAAACATTAAAATGATTTTAAATGTTCTGGAATGAAACAATGAAAAATAAGTAACGTCATGTTTACTCACACAGCAATGTGATAACTGGAGCCGTATCCAAGATGACAATGATTTATCTATCGAGGATAGCTCTAAATTTAGGCTATTACCGAAAAGTCATGTGATCTTTTCTATATTACTGTTACGAGTATTTAATTATCTTCGATGCGTTGACGAAGGCTGACTGATCGAGAATGCCTTGCGGCATTAAGTACGCCTTGTGTAATTTTACTGTACCTATACGATTAATAAAGTTTATATTAATTAACTGTATTAATCGACACATGGATTAAAAAATAATTGATTTTATACCTGGAGCAGGCAAGCCTGGATGAAGATAGCGAGGATGACAAAGCGAGACATTTTACGAACTAATGCTCTTTAAACAAAGAGAATTAGAATGATATGCTCATATTTTGAAGGCTCCTTTATACTAACATTGTATTCAAAATGTTGAAATACTCGTAGGCCAGTGATAACACAGAACTCTGCTCTCTTACTAAATAACTTAATGGTTTTTAGTGTCAAAATATAAGTTACAGAAATATTTCTGATAATCACAATTTGTAATTGACTTAATTGTTTTCTTAATGAAGCAAGATGGGTAAAAACTAAAGTATAAAATAGGAAGGCTTTAACCTAATTCATTCATTCGTAGTTTGTGAACTATAGAAGCAAAATGGTTTTCAAAGTAACTATCATCTGCGCTTTTGCCTTCTTGGTACAGGTATGTATATTTCATGACCCTGTACCCTTTATGAAACAATGTTTTGAACATTTTTATTAAATAAAATGGCTCGTTTACACAGACGAAAACTTCCTTCGTCGGCATGTCAAACACGAAGTTAAACTAGTCCACGTATTTGCAGTGGTTTTCACTGTTTAGGTACCTTTGATAATCGAACGAGCGGAGCGTAAGCGAAGTGAAGTTCTTACAAACGACTTCGGGTAACTAAGAACTCGCGATTTACTTGCAAACAATTAACCAATATAACAAGACCCTTGTAAAGATAACTTTTGCGCCTTCTAGCTCCATTACTACTTGATCGATCCTGCTCATAGAACTCCTAAATTAGGTATATGTGTAGCAGACATGGGTGTGCTACAATCTCAAAAAATTTTATAAAGTCAGAAAACTAACTTATTAGTAAGTAAGTTACTAAAGTTATTACGGAACAAACTTTCAAAATCAAAAAGCCATCGAAATGCACGGACATCCCAGTAGCCAACTGACAGTTCCGTTGCCTCCGAAATTGCCTGTAAGAACTTCATTTCGCTTGCGCTCCGCTCGTTAGATTATTTAAGAAGACTCAGTCTGATATAAGGAAATGTTATTACAATCTGCTTTAAACTAATATAACTTTACCTGTTGGCTTTAGAGTATCGCTGGACAGAACTGCGGCTGCAACTGCCAGTCGATCACCATTCCCAGCAGCGGTGGCCCCCTTTCCATAAGAGCTATCGGCCCCATCGCGCCCTCCGGCATCGCCGTCGCCACCGACCTCGGCTTGTCCGGGGACCTGGACCTGTCCGGCGCACTGCCGTACCTGAGCGCGGTGGCGTTCGAGGGCAACTTCGATACCAGTGGTTCAGCCCCGGTGAGCTACAGCTGCGGGGACTGCGTCGCCATCACGCAGAAGATTGGTGGCTCCAGCAGCGGCTGTGGATGCGGTAGACGCTAGGAACCCAGTTTTTTTTACTGACATAGAGATGCAATTATGAAATAAAGTTACATTATTTAAAATTTGTGTTGTCAATGAAGTCAATATACACAAAAATAAATAAATAAATATTATAGGACAATCTTACACAAACCGACCTAGTCCCACAGTAAGCTCAATAAGGCTTGTGTTGTGGGTACTAGGCGACGATATATATAATAGATAGATATTGATAAATACTTAAATAAATAGAAAACATCCATAACTCAGGTACAAATATCTGTGATAAACACACAAATAAATGCCCTTACCAGGATTCGAACCCGGGACCTCCTGCTTCGTAGGCAGTGTCACTACCGACTGGGCTAGGAGGCCGTTTAACATGCCCGGTCTTACCCGTACACAAATACAATCGACATTTTAAATACCAGAATCCATTCAGGTATCTACTTCCCTTGGTATGGTAGGTGCTAACCTTCCTAAGTATATATGCCAAGATTTGCGGAAATGTAGTTTAAAAAAGTAGTTTTCCTGTTATCCTGACATTCGTGATATAAGGGTCGGACGCATCATGCTTCGGATGCCCTAGTGACGACCGATATGTAATGATAATGATATGTAATGCAGGGATTTTCATACAGTCGAATGCCATAGCGCGGACTCTGCTACACCGTACCTATAATATTATTATACCGAGAGATCCAGAAGGCAATTAACTTTTAAGTATTTAACTCGATGTAAAATTCACAGATTTCGTGCCTCACACTGACGTGCGTGACTATCGAGCACATTGGAAATGAATCTACTGAATTCGAAAAAATATTGTCGCTGAGCGACGAGAAAGTCGGGATAAGGAAAAGGTTATAAAATAAAACTACGACGTTGAAAGTATCCTCGACATTACGCCTGTGAACCAGAGTTGGGCAAAAATTAAAGTGATTGAAACTAAAGTTAAAAATGAGAACGTTACTCATAATCATATGAACATGATTACGAATTCAATTATGCTTATTAGCTTTCTAATCTGATTAACCACCGACATGAGTAAATCATGTCGATTTTTATATTCACTCATGATTAGCTGAAGTGATTACATTAGTAAGACAGTACAGTGCTTAGATAAAATAACGATTTAGTAGATTAGATGATTATTTAGATTTTGATTAGATTTTGCTTAGCTACTAGCTCCTTCACTTTTTTCCCTGACGAAACAGAGGCGGTACCTAGGTGAGTATAATATACATTTAGGATAAATGGCTATTTGTGACAATATTTCTAAAGGTATCATTTGGCGGTTGGGGCTTACGTCTTCAGTTGTATAGTGCAAATTCAATATTGAGCAATAAAAGCGTAAATGCCAGTGGCAAATGTTACCTTTACTAAAGCATCGACAATTTTTTTGTTAGTTTTTGGTATGAGTGTACAAATGAATGCTCCCATTTAACTTTGAAACGGCCTGTTCGGTTTTATTGCGGTTTTCGGCTACAGTTAAGGCAGCTATAGCACAGCTGCGGTTTCCACATGCGCTTTTCATTTTCATTCTCATTCTCATTCTCATTCTCGTTCTCATTCTGATTCTGATTCTGATTCTGATTCTGATTCTGATTCTGATTCTGATTTTGATTCTCATTCTCATTCTCATTCTCATTCTCATTCTCATTCTCATTCTCATTTAGGATAATGAAAATTTCTACATATGTATCTGGTTCAATATGTGAAATTCAGAACAAACGCCTTATTCAAGTAATAATATAAATCAGCTTAAGAACACTCTAATCATACATTCGTCAATCACATTGAACAGGTTAGTTGATTAGCGTTAATTTAGTTTCAATCAGCGCCCATCGTTAATGATTTACTCATGGCGAAATTACTTGATTGTTTTGTGTTATGATTTAATCAGCGATTATTCAATCAGCGATGATTAGTAATCGATCACCAATTTTAATCAAGTGTGCCCAACTCTGCTGTGAACAAACAAATTGTAAAATTTCCACACGCATATCGAAGTTTGAATTATTGTCGCCGTGGCGCCTAAGTATACATATTTCATTTTTAGATTAAGGCCCTATTTTGAAAAATAACCCGATCTTTAAAACGTCATAGTGGCAATCATCGGAAACTAACAGATATGATTTTCGGATATATGTTTCTTGACTATGTGATATAACATATTACTAACCCGATACACGAATGCTTAAACTTTCCTCGATAGAAAAGAAATCCAAAGTTACGTCTTCAGTTTTCTTTTTTTCCTTTGTTCAACTAAACAAAACATCTTTATGCAGTCTTATTTACTTTAAAGTAAAGGTTTTCATGTATTCTAATATCTCTTAAACGAAAACGTATCGTATTCATAATAAAATCCAAATATTTGTTACCATTTTTGATTTCACGAAATCATCATCAAACGCCCACCACTTCACGTTCCGCTTCTCTTTTCCTCACGCGCCGAAGTCATAAATCCGTCCTTTACGCGAGGCCAGCCCATAACGCCGGCGAATGTCACAGAGGGCAGACGTTTGCCGCTTGAGCTCCCGTCTGATTTACGTAAAAATTAAATATCAAATAAACGATGACCTACGGCTCCGTTCATTACGATTGGATTCGGAGGTCTTCTAAAATTGGGCAGTGTTTACGAGACTATGCGATACGCTTGTGTGCGTATTTTGGTTGCTTCACCCACATCTAACAATTACAAAAGGATGGAAAATTTCGTTATCAAATGAAATGTAATGGTAGCCTCGTGGTTCGTGGCTTTGGTAGTAAGTGAATAAAGAATCAATCCGGTGTCGGTGGATCAAATCTCAGTATTGAAAACTTTTTCATTTTTTTTTTTTTAATATGTTCAGTCTAAATATAAAACTTCAGTTTTTAAAGCAATTATACTCGTAGAAAAATCTAAAGTTTGGTAATATTTTATAAACAACTTTATAAATAAAATAAGCAATATACATATTTATGAAAATTTTTCATTTTATATGGTGTCTAGCAAATCAACACAAATTATGTCAATGATGTGATGTATCAATATTACATACCTAGGTAATACAGATTTTTGTTTTTTTTTTCATTCTATATTTCGTTTTTTTTTGTAGGTATAAATTTGATGAAACCATAAATAAATTATTAAATAGCCTAAAATAAGATGTAAAAAAATACATAAGCCAAAAAATCATTAGTACTCGCCCGGGTTCGAACCTGCAACGTCCGGTTTGGATAACACTTAGTTCCCTTAGCAGGACTGCGTAAGTACGAGTGCGTGCCAGATATTAGGTACTATCTATCTCGCTCGCTCTAAGTATATCACACTGGCGCCGCAACCGCATGGGGCGACGGTGTGCAAGCGTGATATCGCTATACACACGCAGAACGCTATCTCGCTCGCGCACCAGCGCCGCATGCGGAAACCGCAGCAGTGTGGAGGACGCCTAATGTTCGCTTGCGTTAGGTAGGTATTAGAATGATGATGTGGATGCGAGTGTAGGTAATTGATTACTTATCTACATCAATAAAACATGTATGAACATAAAATAAAATAATTTTGATGATATTAAAAATAATAATAACCCGTCAGTGTGGCAACATAAATGCCTATCTACTAGGTATGTACGAGTAGTAACTTTATATCAGGTACCTATAACATAACAAGTGATTTCTTCGTGTCGCAGGATAAATGCCTACTAGGTCTTGGTATATATATGTACTCGTGACTGTCTAGGTAGTAGTACTGGTAGGTTCTGAAGCTATGGATAGAAGAATCAATCATTTAGCCTTCCTTTTTTTCCCGACTACAGCAAAGCTAAAAGGAAGGGTTATGATTTTATTTAGCAGTCTATCAATGTAGGTACTCGTAAGGAAGTTACTTGTATAATCGTTTAGCAAAAATTTTACCAAAAAAGTAAGTACCTGAGCAATAATTTACGATTATTTATTTTTGCAATAACAATTATTTATTTTATGTTAGAGAACTTTTGCCACTTTTTGACCCCCTACGTTATTATTATTATTTATTATTATTGATACCTAGGACGTCGTCCGCATGGATCCGTTATTAAACGATACAGGTATGTACTACTAAATTATCGTTTTAGCTTTAGTTAAATTTTTTTACTAAATTTTGTGTTGTTTTTTATTTTATACTTTTTAGTGACTGCAACTTCGTTTATTTTACAACAATATATACTTAAAACACATAAAATTTATATGCTATTTATGATCGAGTTAAACTAATATGTCATATCATGTCAAAACGACTGACCCATATGTTTGTATGTATGTACATATGTCTGTATGTATGTAAGTATGCTAAACCAGTTTTGATGCAGTTTTCAGAAAAGTATTTGTTACATTCTGGACAAGATTTTGGTATAAGGTCAGGTGGTCGACAGTGTAACACTTTTTTTTAGTAGTCCGAAACCAATGATCAATATGATCATACATTAGGTGGTTGCTATTAAAAAGGATAGCATATTAATTTTATGTGTTTTAACTAGTTTTAAGTATATAATAATTGTTGTAAAATAAACGAAGTACTTACCTAATGTACATATCACAACAAATTATGAAATAAAAAAATAAAAAGTTTAAATAAATAAACAACACAAAAACTTGTAAAAAAAAAACAAAACAAAAACTGAAACTAAAATGATAGTTTAATTTAATTTCTTTTTTAAAAATGGGAACCGTCTTCTAAAAAGCAATGATCTGAAGAGCACAAAATATTTTTTATATAAGTATCTCACCCCTATCTTTATCCAGTCCCTATCCCGTCTCTATTTTTACCCTGTAAAGCAAATTTCTGCCAGAAAGTAATTAATACATAATAGTAAGAAAATTTATAATTTATTTTTTGAAGTCGGTGCCACCGCCAAACCACTTCACTGTCTCTTTGGAGCGGGAAATTAGTGAAAGAACTTAATTAATCGGCAGCTTTTTATCACCGCACCGCTCGCCGCCGGCAGGGTGTTCATCCTCACACCCCGGAGCCTAATAGGTCGCGCACTGTATGGTTTAAGAGGAATTTCCTCCCACGAACGCTGCGACTGTGGAATGAACTCCCTGCCGAGGTTTTCTCAGCGGGCTACAGTATGAGGTTCTTTATAAAAGGAGTGTATAGGTTCTTAAAGGGTAGGCAACGCGCATGTGAATCCTCGGGGGTTGCAGGCGTTCTATTTATTTTCCTATTAGAGGCCTATGCTCAGCAGTGGGCGATAAATAGCTGATGATGATGACGATGAGTACCTATTTTCAAACGCCACTTTTATCTATTTCATTATGTCTGTTATGTTTTCGCTTCTTCTATTGGTTTCTTTCTTCATATTGTAGTCCATATCCAACTGGCTCGTTAAAATTTGTATTTTCTGTTGAAATGAAAGTATTTTGGTATTCAACGCTCCTGCACATCGGGCCTAATAAGATGATGATAATCAATAATACTAATAGAACTAATGTTTTCATACTTTTATATTAGAATTAGTAAGCTATCGAATTTTCTCTTCTTGTTCGCATGTGTGTATGCGTTAGTAGCCTAGCATATTGTTATTACTTGTGAGTTCCTTTAATTGGCTTTCTGTGTATATTTAATTGTATAACTGTGACTTAAAAGCTGTTGGTTCTCCTTAACATAAATAAATAAATAAATAATCTAATAAGTCATCAAGTCATCAGCTCACAATCGATAACGGATTCAAAACATCAAGCTCGGTCCTAAATAAAGCCTTATGTCCTTGTGAGACCCTGTTGTGGCATGATTTTGACAAAAACGTGACTTAATCACGTACACTTTACTTTTATTATGTTCCTGACGTTTCGAGCGTGTCGATTCTGAAAAAACCGTCTAAGTGCGAGTCGGACCACGCATAGTGGAGAGTTCCGTACCGGCTATCGAAAAAATTAATATTGCAAGGTCGTATCTGCCTATGTACGTAGTTTTTTGGAGATATTTCAAAAACGTCTGAACCGATAATGTTCAAAATAATTTTCGTGGAAAAATATTCAAAGATCTTGATATAATAATATGTAACAATATATATTATGGTGATCAGCAGAGCTCGGATTTTTCACGGCAAAACAAAACACTAGCGTAATTTAGCCAGTGCTTGAAATATTATTTTATCGATATCGATAAATCAGAACTAGAAGAAATAAAAGTCACCAAATAAAATTAATATGTAATAAAACTAATAAAAACATTTGTATAAAGTTACTATATATTAGAAACAGACGCAATTTCTTCTTCAAAATCTACGTCAGTACACACAGCAGCACAAGACATTTTATTTGGGTAATAGTGATAGGAGTAGATGATCATTATCTTTTCAACATTCTCTGGGAGTAAACAGTTGCGTTTATCACTATAAATCCATTTATGTACACTAAATGTACGTTCAACTTCAGTTGACGTCAAGGGAGCAAATTTATAGAATTCATTATCAGTTCGGGTAATATTTTCAGATATGTCTCTTAAAATTTCGTAATCAGGATTTCGTTCGAGCACGGCTTCAAATTTACGTATCACTGGTAAAAGTTTACTCCAGTTTACGTAGCAACGAACAGTATCCAGAATGAGGAAGGATTCCGCAATGGATAAAGTCGAACATTGCAATTGTTCTATTGAAGAGGCTATTACTTCGTAGTTGTCGCGAATGAAATTTAACTCCGGTCGTAGTTTGCGTGTTTGAAAACATTTTTTTGCAGCTCTTATAGCTGCCGAGTCATTAGCAAGTATGGAGACGACATCACGTATTTGCTCATAGTATTGAGCGTAATATACCGCAGCAGATATCCAAGTTCCCCATCTGGTGATAATTGGCTCGGGAGGTAGGGGAATGGACGGATATTTTGCCTTAAAAAGGCGTACATGCTCTGGAGATTTTAGGAATATCTTTTTGACATTCGATATCAACCCATCCACACCTTTGAAATTATCTCGCACTTCTTCGGCAACCCGGTGCAGACCATGAGCTAAACACGTAATGTGTTTCATACGAGGAAACGTTGCTTTTAAAATACGACCGGCTTTAAGCATATATGCGGCACTATCTGTGCAAAGTAAAAGCAAATTGTTTACGTTATCATTGAAAGAATTTTGAAACAAAAATTTTAATTGGTTTATTATTAGGTTTGCTATTGTTTCCCCATTTACCTTCTCTAAAACCTTCGACCCCAAAAGATAAAATTGCTTAGAACAATTTTTTTGCAAAGACCGAATCACCACGTTTGTCACACATTTTCCCATGAAATCTGGTGTTTCGTCTATAGATATCCACAAATAATTGGTTTTGTTTACCTCTCTTATACCCTGTATAGTTTTTTTGTACACGAGATTTAAATAAATTTTTCGCAGGGTCGATTCGTCCGGTAAAGAAGTCATAGAGCAGTCGCAACATAAATACTTGTTAAAAAAATGACGAAAATTATTGTTGTTGACTGTTGCCCATGGTATGTTGCATGAAATAAGAAAAATAATTAAATCGAAATAAAATTGATGTTTCCTATTTGGTTGCCCCGAACGGTAATTGTGGCGGTTGCTTTTCACATGATTCTCAATATTGCATTTCTTCAGTTTTAGATGCATATCGCACATAGAGCAGTATATAGTGGAGGTCACTTCATTATAGACTAACACAGGGTGATTATCAATCCACGTTTTGATCCGATATTGTACATTAGTCATTTTTGTACTAATTGATACCTTGCAATATTAAGTTATTATACGTATATCCAACACGTCGGATTCAATGCGTTGCGAAATAAATAATACCTAGATGCAATTTACGTTTTATACGTAATGAAATGACAGTTAAAGTGTGAATGTCATATGTCATGTGGGATGAAATTTGCAGTCGTTTCTATCATTTTAAATGAGGTGGTATAGTTACTTCGTTCTAAGTTGTACATGCAGACCTACCTCTTTGTTGCTCGACTATGGCAAAGCTAAAATGAAAAGTTATTTTATTACTTATACAGGATGTCCGGTAATTAATGCACAACCTTCTAACCCCCAGTAGGTCACCTTAGACTGGTCAAAAATATTGATTTTGAGCTCTAGTAAGTCTCCTGTTTTTCGAAATTTTCGCACGTTTGTTAGTTTTTAAATTTTGACATTCACACTGATAGGTGTACCATCGAATAAAAAAAGAAAAAATGTACTGAGGCAATACCTGTCATATACTCTAGTAAGACTCGATAGGTGTCGATAAAATAATATTTCAAGCACTGGCTAAATTACGCTAGTGTTTTGTTTTGCCGTGAAAAATCCGAGCTCTGGTGATCAGTTACAAAGTCATAAAAAGTGGTTCAGGATCACGACCCAGATTTCACCTTTTATAAACTCATATTTTTAAATTTTTATGGAAGTAGAAAATTCCATCAGGGTAGAAATAGTAGGTAAGTAAGGTTGAAAAATCTTATCTCTTTGGCTTTCTTATTATATAAAGTTTACATTTATTTTGTTCTCGTTCAGTTTATGAGGGGCATTGAAAATATTATTAATGTAAGTACTATAGTTGTTACTTATAACGTATAAAGGTCGATAATAATGGCATTTTAGTTGTATTGTGGTTTCATCATTATTTTTTTAATATTGATTATTGAAGAGAAATAACGTATTAATATTTTTTGTTTCTTGTCTTTTTTAACATGTTATTATGTATAATATCTACTTGTTATTAGTAAAAAATAATCAGAAACAAATTTTACCTGTGACTTCACCCGCGTGAGTTTCGTGTTTTAACTGCTTGATATCCGTATACGGTTCGTATTGTTTCGATTTTAATCTTACTATATCTGTCAGAAAAATAACCCAACGGCCTGGCTAAGTAGTGGGGGACGGAGGTGGAATGATCCACCCTAAATATCTTGCTAAGCTTGTAAATGAGGTTTCTTGTATGATGTTAGTGGGATTTGTCGCAACTGACAAATATAATTCAATAAAAACTGAAAAAAATCAAAACCAAAAAAAAACTACATTAAATTAAGTATGCTAAGTTATTTTTAAGGTTTTTATTATGTTTTATCGGTACTTATCAAAACAATACTTATAAATATGGGGTTAAGAAGAAAATTCCTTTTTTAAATCATTATGCAGCTAATTTCTTCCGAAAATCTAAAATAAGAATAAGCACGTAGTCCTATAGATTTTTATGACAACCGGAACTATATTATTATTCCATTTAAATAATACTTAAATAGGACAGAACAATAAACATTTTAAGAACAGCTCCATCTGACGGTGCTTGGTTCATATTAACTTTGTGGCCGATTGAATCCAGTGGTAGTTAACAAGTATTACGCTAGATGGAGCTTTATTTTTCCAAGCGCGGCGGACCTTTTTATGTGTGCGTGTTAATTTGATGGGTGGGGCCCCGTAGGCGTGGTTTAGGAATAGGTATTTTGCAGTCAAAGTAGGGCCTTAATAAGCAGGATATAATAATGTTCAAAGTACAAGAAAATTATTACATTACAAATCCGTAGTAAACTCGAGAAATGGTAGCCACATAGCTAAATAATTTTTAAGCAAAAAAAAACCGACTTCTTCAATGAGGGAAGCCGGTAAAGGATTATTGTAGATGGTGCACTCTATACAATGAAATAACTTGCTTAACAAACACAGCGAAGAGGACAAATCGTCAAACGTGAACTATGCGTCGTTGAAGAATTCCTTTCTCATTTTACATTTCACATGTTTATGGCATCAGCCGCAGTTCCACTTCATCAATATGTCACTGTTTTCAATGAAAATGCTTGATTTGTTGATTTAAATACAAAAATCACTGTATGTATGCCTTTAAGATTTGAGAAGTTTCCTCGATTCCTCCTGGATCCCATCATCAGAACTTAGCTTGACGAAAATTTGTCCTGAGAATCTAACTTGCTTAACAAACATAGCGAAGAGGACAAATCGCCAAACGTGAACTATGCGTCATTGAAGAGTTCCGCTCTGATCATCATCAGCAGTTCCACTTCATCAAATGTCACTCTTTTGAATGAAAATGCTTGATTTGTTGATAAAAATACAAAAAGCACTATGTGTATGCCTTTAAGATTTAAGGAGTTCCCTCGATTTCTCATGTATCCCATCATCAGAACTTGAGCTTGACGAAAATTTGTCCTGACAATCTAACTTGCTTAACAAACAAATCGTAGAGGAGAAATCGCCAAACGTGAATTATGCGCCGTTGAAGAGTTCCGTTCTGATCATCATCAGCAGTTCCACTTCATCAAGTGTCACTCTTTTGAATGAAAATGCTTGATTTGTTGATTTAAATACAAAACTCACTGTAATGTATGCCTTTAAGATTTGAGAAGTTTCCTCGATTCCTCCTGGATCCCATCATCAGAACTTGAGCTTGACGAAAATTTGTCCTGACAATCTTACTTGCTTAATAAACACCGACGTCATGGGGAATCGAGGGAACTCCTCAAATGTTAATGGCATACATGTAGTGATTTTTATCAACAAATCAATAATTTTCATTCAAAACAGTGACATTTGATTAACCGGAACTGCTGATGATGATCAGAAGGGAACTCTTCAACGACGCATAGTTCACGTTTGGCGATTCCTCCTCTTATCGAACACACATCGGTGTTTGTTAAGCAAGTAAGATTGTCAGGACAAATTTTCGTCAAGCTCAAGTTCTGATGATGGGATCCATGAGGAATCGAGGGAACTCCTCAAATCTTAAAGGCTAAATCTCGTATTTTTATTAACAAATCAAGCATTTTCATTCAAAAGAGTGACATTTGATGAAGTGGAACTGCTGATGATGATCAGAGCGGAACTCTTCAATGACGCATAGTTCACGTTTGGCGATTTGTTCTCTTCGCTATGTTTGTTAAGCAAGTTAGATTCTCAGGACAAATTTTCGTCAAGCTAAGTTCTGATGATGGGATCCAGGAGGAATCGAGGAAACTTTTCAAATCTTAAAGGCATACATAAAGTGATTTTTGTATTTAAATCAACAAATCAAGCATTTTCATTGAAAACAGTGATGACTTCATATTGATGAAGTGGAACTGCGGCTGATGCCATAAACATGTGAAATGTAAAATGAGAAAGGAATTCTTCAACGACGCATAGTTCACGTTTGACGATTTGTCCTCTTCGCTGTGTTTGTTAAGCAAGTTATTTCATTGTATAGAGTGCACCATCTACAATAATCCTTCACCGGCTTCCCCCATTGAAGAAGTCGTTTTTTTTTGCTTAAAAATTATTTAGCTATGTGGCTACTATTTCTCGAGTTGACTACGGATTTGTAATGTAAGTAAGTAAGTAAGTAAATATTCTTTATTGCACCAAAAATACAAGAATAATATTTTTTTTTACAATAAACTTAAAATAATGTAATAATTTTCTTGTACTTTGAACATTATTATATCCTGCTTATTAATCTAAAAACGAAATATGTATTACTTAGGCGCCACAGCGACAATTATTCAAACTTCGATATGCGTGTGGAAATTTTTCAATTTGTTTGTTCACAGCAGAGTTGGGCACACTTGATTAAAATCGGTGATCGATTACTAATCATCGCTGATTGAATAATCGCTGATTAAATCATAACACAAAGAATCAAGTAATTTCGCCATGAGTAAATCATTAACGACTGGCGCTGATTGAAACTAAATTAACGCTAATCAACTAACTTGTTCAATGTGATTGACGAATGTATGATTAGAGTATTCTTAAGCTGATTTATATTATTACTTGAATAAGGCGTTTGTTCTGAATTTCACATATTGAACCAGATACATTTCATTATCCTAAATGAAAATGAAAATTAAAATGAAAATGAGAATGAGAATGAGAATGAGAATGAGAATGAGAATGAGAATGAGAATGAGAATGAGAATGAGAATCAGAATGAGAATGAGAATGAGAATGATAATGAGAATGCGAATGCGAATGCGAATGAGAATGAGAATGAGGATGAGGATGAGGATGAGGATGAGGATGAGGATGAGGATGAGGATGAGGATGAGGATGAGGATGAGGATGAGGATGAGGATGAGGATGAGGATGAGGATGAGGATGAGGATGAGGATGAGGATGAGGATGAGAATGAGAATGAAAAGCGCATGTGGGAACAGGCCGTTTCAAAGTTAAATGGGAGCATTCATTTGTACACTCATACCAAAAACTAACAAAAAAATTGTCGGTATTTTGGTAAAGGTAACATTTGCCACTGGCATTGACGCTTTTATTGCTCAATATTGAATCTGCACTATACAACTTAAGACGTAAGCGCCAACCGCCAAATGATAACTTTAGAAATATTGTCACAAATAGCCATTTATCCTAAATGTATATTATACTCACCTAGGTACCGCGTCTGTTTCGTCAGGGAAAAAAGTGAAGGAGCTAGTAGCTACGCAAAATCTAATCATCTAATCAACTATATCGTTAGTTTAACTAAGCATACTGTCTTACTAATGTAATCACTTCAGCTAATCATGAGTGAAACTAAAAATCGACATGATTTACTCATGTCGGTGGTCAATCAGATTAGAAAGCTCATGATTGAATTCGTAATCATGTTCATATGATTATGAGTAACTTCTCATTTTTAACATTAGTTTCAATCACGTTAATTTTTGCCCAACTCTGGTTCACAGGCATTATGTCGAGGATACTTATGTTAATCTAAGAATAAAATAATTATCATTCAACGTCGTAGTTTTATTTTATAACATTTTCCGTATCCCGACTTTCTCGTCGCTCAGCGACAATATTTTTTCGACTTCCGTAGATTCATTTCCAATGTGCTCGATAGTCGTGTGAGGCACGAAATCTGTGAATTTTTATTTTCCAGGTGGAATGATACCTATATCAGTTTCTAAGCAACGAGTGTAGACGTAGTTTTATGGAGGCACATCATAAGCTTCGCGATTTTGTATTTAATGTTGGTTTTTACAAATATTCAAAAGAAAAAATTAACGATGCTCTCAAAACATGGCCGTTACCGAACCGAAGGTAGAAAATTTGAAAAATACACGAGTCAATATTTTATAAGTAGGCATAAACATAACGATTTCAAAATAAGAATTGAACTAGATGTCAAAGTATGGATTGAAGAAGTGACTCAGACCTCCTGTGTCTGATCATTAAGTAAGTATATGGTCTGATTCAAATCGGTATCCTCAGAATCGCAGCGTCACGGATCTACCTCTATTACTCCTCTTCCGACCGCGGACACCGATAATCAGTAGGTTAATAACACCAATATCATAAATCCTCTTTCCGCGTTCAGAAACCGTATGTAATTACCACCATTATTGCAACCAGTAACGTAACATCAGTGTATTATCTGTGACAGTGTGGTAAAAACGTATGAAAATTCATTACCTACGGTAACGTAATGAAAATCTGCTCTCCTCTCCGACCGCCGGCACGCGCCTGCCCGACCGCCGGCACAATCGAGTTGGTCATGGCGGTGCAATGGCGGTCAATGGTTTCCGAACACTTCATTTAGGATTTATAATTTGCATACACTGCTTTATCTACACACGTAGATAAAGCAGTGTATGCAACTGTACTTAATTAGGCCTCAAAACCCCTATTACGTAACAGTTACATAATAGTAGTTTATGTAACTGTTACGTAATAAGGGTCCTTAAAACATGAGTGTGGTTTTATGAAATGAGCCGCAGGCGAATTTCATAATAAGATCACACGAGTGTTTTAAGGCCTAATTACGTACAGTTGCATACACTGCTTTATCTACACTCATATTATTTATTATA
Source organism: Pammene aurita (assembly GCA_947086415.1). Lineage (NCBI taxonomy): Eukaryota > Metazoa > Arthropoda > Insecta > Lepidoptera > Tortricidae > Pammene > Pammene aurita. The sequence goes on from OX352312.1 coordinate 8,347,386, forward strand.
AATGCCGTATTCGGAAATCATAGAATGGCCGCCATTGTACCGCTGTGGCCATCTCGATTGTGTCGGCGTGGCCAACTCGATTGTGTCGGGGCTCGCGCGGGACCAATCGAGTTGGCCATGGCGGTAACATTATGTTATCAAATTCGATGTTCCAAATTTGAAACTCATTGCTTAACAATATTTGAGCATGCAAAGTTAAAATTACGTTACTGCCGCAGATAAGAAACTTATCATAGTTAAATCGTTTGTTGTAATGCTTGTCATTGTCTACGGTTTTTGAACGCATATTATAGTACTTACAGTATGAGTGTAGATAAACTACTATTATTATCAAGTAGTAATTAAGTCTATACATGAAACCAACATATAAAAAAAAGAACCGACTTCACTTAGGCATATGCCCGAGCTACTGTAAAAATACTTAAAGCACTATAGGTGTGCTTATAATATTTAAAGAGTTCCCTCGATTTCTCCAGGATCCTATCATTAGATCCTGATGAAAATGAGAGCAACTGTCAAGTTTGTCAGCATGTGCCTTTAAAAAAAAGGATTTTCCAAATCAGTCCAGCCGTTATCGAATAATTGGTCAACATACATAAAAAAACCGGCCAAGTACGAGTCGGCCTCGCGTACTGAGGGTTCCGTACAAACCTGTAGGTTTGATACGAGTATGAATTTCAATTTAATATTTCTACGAGTTCATGAGGAAAGGGTTAGTAACTTTAAAATTATTAAAAATATTTTTATTATATGATGTAACAAAAAAATTATGTTACGTTGCTTCGTACCAAATTTCAAGATTCTGAGTTCACTGGAAGTACCCTGTAGGTTTAGATTCCCTTGCGAGTTTCGAAAATTTGCGGAAATTCGCGGCATAAACGGTTGTATCTTTTGATTGCGTTAGCTTAGAAGTTTGATTTTTTCACAGCTTCAAGGGACAGTAGACCTGAGTATATGATATCAATTTCAGCTTGATACCTCCACGCGTTCCTGAGAAAAAGGGTCTTGACAGACAGACAGACGGACGGACGGACGGTCAACAAAGTGATCCTATAAGGGTTCCGTTTTTTCCTTTCGAGAAACGGAACCCTAAAAAGAGATTCCGACAAATTGAGAACCTCCTCGTTCGAAATCTTAAAGTCGGTTGATAAATCTAAAAACTTGCGGCCTGGCACCGAAGATTCTGGTGGGATTTCCTTGCTGGATTGTGAGGTTGATTATAAGCTAAGAGGAAGCTACCAGCTCTTAGGTCTCGTGTAAAATTTCTGGGATTATTTGAAAGCTGGAATTTTGCCAGCTTTGGGCCAATGGTCAGGGCCCCATCAGACCAGGGCTCTCGACGCCAATTCACTGTATTTTCTCAAATAAATTGGTAAATGGTTCCTGGCTGTGTATAGCATGGAGAATATGTCTATTCCGAACCTATCACTATTAGCCACATTCCCCTTCCACAAGAGACGTCTGTACATCAACTGGACGCGTACCCACCCTGAGGGTGTCAAAGAATGGGTGGCTGGTGGGCATGGCGATGTACTTATCTAAACGAAATTTCAATAATGTATACACGTTATTTCATAATCGGTGATCAGGAACCAATTTTTCCAATTTAGTTATCGATAGTGGTTACATATATGTAGCAGTTGGGCCATTTTATTTCAAGTTGTATAATCCACTTTTTTATTTATTTGGAATATTTTAGGTGATTTATACGCCTCATCACGAGCTCTTTGGATCCTATAGGACAAAAAATGTGTCCCAAGTCTTTGTTCTACTAGGATCAAAAGAGCTGGTGATTCCGAGTCGCATAAAATTTTCCAAATAAATAAAAAAGTGGAGTATAAATCATTCTGTATTTACGGATAGTGCATGTTGAGTCTAAAGTCAATTCTGTTTATTTATCATTAAAAAAAAAATCAAAATACAGCAGAATGTTTTAATTGGAACCAAATTTTCTTAATTCTTCTTGACTTATATATAAATAATAAATGCCTTTGTCCTGACTGACTGACTGACTGATCCACGCAGAGCCGAAACTACTGAAGCTAGAAAATTGAAAATTTCAGGTCTGGTTACATTTGTAATGTGTACAAGTAATAACAAGCGATTTTGAAAAAATCATCCCCTAAGGGGGTAAAAGGGGGTTAAAAGTTTGTATGGATGGGGCTTAAAATTTAAGGTTAGAGGTTTGAAACTTTGTACGCTTCCTGATAATAAAAAAATAATTTCACCGTACTTTCAAATTCAACCTCTAACGGGGTAAAAAAGGGGTTGAAATTTTGTATAGAGATTACAATTTTTTTTGTGACAGACTTGAAATTTCGTTTGCAGGCTACTAACTTAAAAGCAAAAAAACTAATTTCAGCGTTTTTCAATATTCCACCCCAGAGGAGTTGAAACGGGGTTGAAAAGTTTGTATTAAAGCGAGGCCGTAACAACTGAAGCTAGAAAGTTGTAATTTGCAGGTCGGGTTATATTTATAACGTGATCAAATAATAAGAAGCGATTTTGAAAAATTCAACCCAAAAGGGGGTAAAAGTTTGTATCCCATCAAAAACATAAATGTGAAAGGCTGCCAAGTTCGATACTATGGGAATGCTTCGCCTATAAAAGAAGTGAGATCTGAATAAGTACCAAGTTCCATAAAAATACCTCAAATCATAAATAGTTATAGGAATGCACACTTGATTTCCAGCAGTTTTTAAGGTACATTTTGAATAAGTATCACGTTACATAGAAATACCTAAAATTATAATAGTCAGAGAAACGCACACCGGTTTTTTTAGCAGTTTCCTGATAACATTTATTATTTTCAGTACTTTTTAATGATGTTACTTGGCAAGTTTTCACACACCACACACCTTTTCAATGCAATGAATCGACACCTTTGGACTGCAATGTGTCAAGTATATAATTTTCTATTAAAACTTGCCAAGTTACATCATTAAAAAGTACTGAAAATAATAAATGTTATCAGGAAACTGCTAAAAAAACCGGTGTGCGTTTCTCTGACTATTATAATTTTAGGTATTTCTATGTAACGTGATATTTATTCAAAATGTACCTTAACTGCTGGAAATCAAGTGTGCATTCCTATAACTATTTATGATTTGAGGTATTTTTATGGAACTTGGTACTTATTCAGATCTCACTTCTTTTATAGGCGAAGCATTCCCATAGTATCGAACTTGGCAGCCTTTCACATTTATGTTTTTGATGGGATTTCATTTATTTTTGTTAGGTGTAGGTTCTTTATTATTTTTTTATCACTTTTGCTTTAGGAAATGTCTCATTCCACTTAGGTATGTACTTTATACTATAACCCTTTATACTAAGCGTCTAATTCTATTTTACTATTTATTTATAGGTGATTTTTACAAATAAACTCCCTCCCTCCTTTACAAATAAGCTCCCTTCACCTATAAAATGTACCTACTTACATATAATTACATACATCAATAACGTACTTTATTCTGTTTGTGAGTACGCTACCTACATAGATAATTAATAACTTGGTAATACCTACCTACCAGTAGGTATTATAATTGGTTAGGGAATGCAAACCGGTAAATAATTGCATAGAAATTACCGGTTAACCAGTACATTACCGGTAATTCCCATACAAAATATTAACCGGTTGCATTCCCTATAATTGGTGGCCTAATATGTAGCCCTAGAAGCCCATCCCATCTCATCCCGTGGCGTATCGGAGGGTGAGATGGGCAGTAGTATATATAATTCCATCTTAAAGTATATATGATTTCCATGTTCTTGAATCTGCGATTTTATTAGTTGTAAAATTAGAAATTATTTAGACTATGCGAGAAAAAATAGTCTTTTCATTTTTGTTTGACTAATTTAGCGCACCTAGTGTACCTAGTGACCTGCTTTGCACTTCGTAAATCGTGGGTTCGGTTCCCGCAACAGACACACACAGAGTGGTGAACAATTTTATTGTTCTTGTCTTTAAGACAAACATGTATTGTCTTAAATTGGTATGTATCTAAATTTAAATAAGTCTTATCTCGTTTCCACTCCATACCTACTTATAGTAGAACAAAATTACACATTCGTTGTTTTCGAAACTGACTCACACTTGGCCGTTTTCAGATTTTTACTTTATTTCGACCTAAAGACAAACCTTCGAGCCAAATTTCAGATCGGTACGACCATTGGAAGATATACCCATTTAGTTCATTATGACTTCATAGTAGAACAAAGTTACACCTTCGCTATTTTTAAAACTGACTCACACTTGGCCGTTTTTCCCTTTACTTTGACCTTAAGACCTATCTCCATGCCAAATTTCAAGTCAGTACGACCATTGGAAGTGGCCTAGGTTTTTGATGAGTCAGTGAGTCAGTGAGTGAGTGTATAGTAAAAATAGCGATTATCTGACGTCAATATCTCAAGAACTGCTATAGGTAGAATAATGAAATTTTGTATTCTAGACAATTAAGGGGATGTCAACAGACACTCGAAATTTCATATGCGTAGATAAAATATGTTTTGAGTTATAGGGTGGTCGAAATTGGCTAGAAATGGTTCGTGTAATATAACCCACGGCCGGTGTGTCGCTTTTTTTTGCTCGAACTTGGCGGACACACTGCCGTGTGTCTAGATGTATGTGTAGGATTTTAAATTTTAAGTTAGAGACTTGTAACTTCGTAGGTTTTCTGATCTTTATAAAAATATAAAAGTGATTTTAGAGTTTTGGATAATTCCGCCCCTGAGGTGGGTAAATAGGGGTGCAAAGTTTGTATGCGGAAAACTTTTTTCTTTGAGCTAGAGACTTACAACTTTGTAGGAATATTACTTATTAGAATACACAAAAAGCTTTCAGCGTTTAGGATAATTTCACCCCTGAGGGGGTTAAAAAGGGGTGTAAAGTTTGTATCGGGGAAATTAATTTTTTTGAGTTAGAATCTTTTAACTTTGTAGGAAAATTATTTATTCAAATACAATAAAAGTTATTTTAGCGTTTTGGATAATTCCTCCTCTGAGGGGGTTAAAAAGGGGTTCAAAGTTTGTATGGGGGAAATTTATTTTTTTGAGCTAGAAACTTTTAACTTTGTAGGAAGATTACTTATTAAAATACAATAAAATTACTTTCAGCGTTTTGGCAAATTCTACTTCTGAGAGGGTTAAATAGTGGTGCTAAATTTGCATGGCGAAAATTCCTTTTTTCGAACTAGAGACTTTAAACTCTGTGGGAAAATTACTTATTAATACACAATAAAACTACTTTCAGTGTTTTGGAAAATTCCATCCCTGAGGGGGTTAAATAGGGGTGCGAAGGTGCTATCACACGCGGACGAAGTCGCGGGGCGGAAAGCTAGTCTAGTATAGCCACACTGAAACATAACCATGTCATTGGATTTATAATAAACTGCTCGAAAAAATGAATATTATATAATATCTTGTAATTTTAAATGGTGTATTAATTAATTACATAACCAACAATAAATAAAGGAGTAAATACATATAAAACAGGAGCTTGTTGCATATTGATTTGATTTACTCTCTTTTTTATTTTAAAAACCAATCAATCGCACTCGCATTCGCATTGTCCAGAAATAATGACGGAGCCACATGTTGGTGAACAGCCACTGAATCCCACCAACCCAATGACGGGCACCTTGCCGGTCACGCAGGTTGAACCACAGGCATCGATGGTACCGGCCGCATCCACCACCCCGCAGCCCTGCCCGCCGTACGAGTCGCAGCTTTGAAGGCTGGATGCAATTCCGCTGGCCAAGCTCACACTAGGCTTACTTACACTGATTCTTGACGAGCTGAGACTAGCGCTGGGAACGCTCACACTAGACTTACTTAAACTGATTCTTGGCGAGCTGACGCTAACGCTGGAAGTACTCACACTAGGTGAACTCTTGCTGATGCTAGAACTACTTTGACTTAAACGTGGCGTATTACTGCTGCTTGATACACTTGGAACGCTTACGCTACAAGCGCTTGGCAAGCGCGCTTGGCCACAAGGACCGTTGCTGATGATAGCCGAGCTGATACTCGAAGCACTCGTGCTTGCGCTTTGGCTGTTTACGCTGGGCGCTTTGCAGACACGAGGTGAAATACCGATGCTAGGTTTACTGATGGAACTCTTGGTAATAGGTGTAGAAATGCTGGCAACAGGAAGAATGAAGCTGCTTGGTTTGTTCAAGCTGATGCTCGGCGCTATGCTGATGCATGGTGCTGACTGAGAAACAAAAATATGTAATAGTTTTGATATAGGGGTATTGGATAAGGCTTATTTTCGTGGTTCAAGAAAAAGATGAGAGAGGAAATAGATAGAGGTCAACCATGTTGATCGGTATTTTATAAATATATGTGCTGCAATATATCAGAAACGTCATTATATTACCTCCTGTATTCTGGAGACTGATTGGCCACTACTGCTGCTGCCTGATGCTTTAGGGATGTACGTGGATCCAGAAGACGTTAATAATGTCTGCTCAGACTGGCAGTCTGTCTGTCAATCAATTGTATACTTTAAAATAACAATTTATATTAAATATTTTTTATAAAACGTAATATAACACTTAAGAGAGACTTTAATACTTAAGTTATATTAAATATTTCTGTGCCCCTAGTGAAAAAGGGTATAAGTCTGATTTTGGCCAATTTGAGTTATATATACCAAAAAAATTCAAAAAATAATTCGCGTCGATTGGTGTAAACGGATCTAAGTTATCTTGTAAATTAACAAAGTTACGTTCGTATTAAAAGGTATAACTGACACAAATGACCATGACGCGATGGGTACATATTGACATATATTCTTATAAACAATAAAAGCATATTATTATTTCGTGACAAATGGTATGAGTAAGGTTACATCTTACGATTTCATATGTTCTTTGTGTTTAACGATATAACTACACTTATCTGTTTTAGGAATGCTTAGTGCTTAAGGATCGATGTCTACTTATATCGGGTTACACTAATAACATGACATTACTAAGAGAACCAAGTCAACTTAAATCCGTATTTACGCCTTAATTTTGACAGTTGCTTGCGCAAGTCGACTTATACCGCCATAGGTTACAAAAATTACGTGTAAAACGATACAAGTGTAAATGCGATGCCCCCGCGCACACCAGCGGAGCGCTCAGTCGCCTTTGCGTAGTGATGAGAGAAGGACGTGCTTACATTGTTCGCGGACCGCAAATGACGACGACGGCGACGGGTGAGTTGTATCCCTTTTCACCTAGTTTTAAGATATTATCCGACAGGTTATGTCTACACTTTAAGGATTTATATTTACTTATACCCTTTTACACCAAGCAAGTTTTGACTTATATTGAGTAATGTTTGAATAAATAAAACTAAAATGGATTAATTTCACGTAGTATGATTAAACAGTAATACTTATTTAATGGACAAATACACTTTAGTCGTTTGGCAATAATCTTAGTCTGCGCCATATTGGTTTGTTTTAACAATAAAAACCTACCGTGACTATAATTTTTCGTCAAATAATTTCGAGTGGGGTATCATTATTAACATATTTGAAAAAGTACTTGCAGTGCGATTGCCGATTAAGGTTTGCGATTAGGCATTTCTCAATAATAGCATTACAAATCATTTAAAAAAATACACACGTTACTGAAGTCAAAATAGTAGATTAATAGGTATTTCTTTTTTTTTGTTACATCATTTTGTACTCTCTATGTAGATAATGAGTCTTGCGGACAAGGACCGGGGAGTGCCGAAACGCAAACTGGTTTTAATCGTATTTTCATAGGTATTGTGTGTATGTGTAAATATTATTTTATTTATTTGTCGTTTTGTTTGTAGAATGGCCGGCAGAAATCGTATTCATCGAATGCTCAACCTTCTTGACAAGGAAAATGACATAAATAATACCAACTTTTTCACAAAAGATACTCAGCTAAGCCCTGAAAAACAGCCGGACAGCCCGAAGCCCGGTTGCTCCAAAGACTATCCGGCAGAATTCCTTACTCAGCTAAACCTTTAAAAACAGCCAGACAGCCCGAAGCCCGGTTTCTCAAAAGACTTTCATGCAGAATTTCACACTCAGCCAAGCCCTGGAAAACAGCCAGACAGCCCGAAGCCCGGTTGCTCAAAAGACTTTCAGGCAGAATTTCATACTCAGACAAGCCCTGGAAAACAGCCAGACAGCCCGAAGCCCGGTTGCTCAAAAGACTTTCAGGCAGAATTTCATACTGTAGATGATTTAATTCACCACAATATTGAAAATTCATCAGAAATTGGGGAAATCGCAGATAATTTCTTCACTGATCGCGATGAGGCATACATGACCTGCTTTGATATATTGTTTAACTTAGCAGACTCCTTGCCATGCTTTTATATAGACTATAGTTCAGACAGCAGTGATGATTATGTTCCTGATACTGAAGAAAGTTCTGATTCGGAAAGAATTGTACAGAGGTCTAATAGAGAAAACATAGTTATACCTGATTCAGAGCCAGAAGGTTCTTTTTGGGGTAGAGTTGGTGTCAAAGAAGGACGAAAACGCAAGCTGCGGAAAAGTGAAAAAGAGAGAAGAAAGGACAGGGAAGAGAGAAAAAGAAGGAGAAATTTGGGTCAGAATTATGACACAAATAAAGGGAAACAAGTTAAAGAAAGAGAATTTCAGCAGCTTGAAGACTGTAGGATGAAATGTGCTGTAAAAATACCAGAAGAATTTAGGAAAAAAATGTTTGAAATTTACTGGAGTTTAGGAGAGTATGGAAAATGAGTTCAATTTATTGCCAGTTTAATTAAATTGCAAGAGAAAAAAACACAAAAAGTTAACGCAACAATAAACAGACAAGTTTCCAATTACTATTATTTGACAATGCAAACTGAGTCCTATCAAACTTGTAAGGGTTGTTTTCTTAAAACATTTAATGAAACTAACAAGTTTGTGCAAAACGTTGCCGAAAAACTTAAGATTAATGAAGGTCTTGTACCTGATTCACCCAGAGGAAGACAGCCAAGTGCCAACAAAATCAGCGATGAGAGGTTAGAAGCTGTGAAAAGTCACATTTTGTCGTTCCCTGCGTTTGAAAGTCACTATGGCAGATCTAAAACTAAGAAAAAGTTTTTAGCCCCACATTTATGCTTGGCAGATATGTACAATGCTTATAAAGAAGTTACAGAAAATCCAGTGTCCGAAACAATATACAGCTGGGTATTTAAAAGTCAAGACCTTTCGTTTAAAAAACCGTACCTGGACACATGCTTAAAATGCGATAAACTTAATATGGAAATAAAAGCGTGTGAAGAGGAAGAAAAGGCAGCAAAAATAAGACTTAAAGAGGCTCATGTCAGAAATGCAGAAGGCATATACGATAGAAAAACTTCAGACAAGGAGATGTCGATAGAAAGTTCCGAAACGATTGTGGCTGCGTTTGACTTATAACAATGTTTGCCGACACCATACTTAAAATCAGGTGCTGTATTTTATAAGCGCCAACTATGGACCTTTAACCTGACCATAAGGAATTGCACAACTAATAGGTCTTATTGTTTTATGTGGCATAAGTCTATCGCTGGAAGGGGAGGTAATGAAATTGCATCCTGTGTGTATAATTTCATTCTTAACCATGTCCCAGACGGAGTGAAACATTTAATATTTTACTCGGACTCGTGTTTCGGACAAAACAATTTTTTTTATATGGTGGTCATGTATTTACTCGCGTTACGCAACCATCCTAGCTTGCAAACAATAACACATAACTTCTTTGTACCTGGACATAGTCATATGGAGTGTGATGTAGATCATGCACTAATTGAAAAAGAAAAAAAGAAAACCCAAATGGACCTACACCACCCAAGAGACTGATATCAACTAGTTCGCACATGTGGAAAGCGGCATTATTTTACAGTGACTGAAAAGGATAGGGATCTGTTTTTAAATGTTGCAAGTCTACTTAAGGGACCGCTGGTGCAAAGGAAAATTAACGAAGACAGAAATAAATTTAATATTTCGGAAACTGCCACTTTTCGTTACACATGGGAGGATTTTCCTAAATTTCAGTACCGGGGATATGAAAGCGATCAGTGGAACACTGTATCTCTTCTTAGAAAACGAGGGAAGTCTCCAATGCCAAACAATCTTTTCGAGACTGAAAACATTCCTCGTTGTTACAACGAGCCGTTACCAATATCGGTAGACAAAAAAAGAGACTTGATGTTTCTCCTGCCTTTGATAAACTCTAGCGCGAGATCTTTTTATGAAGATTTGCCTTTTTCTGAGAATGTAAGAGACACTCATCCGTTGGAACCTACTGAACATAATGATGTTTAACTGATAATAATAGTAACGAAAAAAGCTCTTATGAAAATGTTGTAATACTCTTGTAATGTGTTTGTTTTTTTTAGAATCTGTTGTATTATTATGACTTATGAAGAAAATTGTTTGGTTTTGTTGTTAAAAAGTCTTCTGGAGGAAGAATTTATTATTTTTTCTAATTAAAACTATCAAAAAACGTGCCTTTTATTTCATTTTATTCCGTGAAATTTCGATACAAATCAAAAGAACTATTAATATAACTCTTTTTAAATCCAATTAAAATTGACTGACATGATGTGAAAATAGGTACAAGTCGATATTTTTGTACTTAAATAAAAAATGTGTATGTCATGTCATACTTATTCATTAGACAACTAAACTTTAACTAGGAAGTTTATTAAAAAAACTAACACAAAAAGAGTTATTTTAAAAATATTTTAATGCATTTCTTTTTTCACTTATATAAAAAGTACGTGAAAAGAGGGACTACTTTAGTTATATCTCATAAAAGCTTAAAATCAAATGGGTACAAGTCAATTATTTTATTAACCGTTAATTTTATACAAAATCCAATAATACTACATAAAAGATAGCATTTTTTATACTTAAACTGCATTTAAAGTTATATTTCATTTTAAACTATTACGGCACAGAGCGCTGTAAAACATTCTCCTTTTGTTTTTTCGCTCTCCTGTAAAGTAGCAATTTTCGACTTGTATCGTTTTTCACTAGGGGCACAGATTTTTTCATTGCATGTCGTAGCATAAAATTGTATAAGTATTTTGTGTTAAAAATTGATTTCTCATGTAAGTGAAGTTGTAATATCTTCTTTTTGAGAAATGAAAAACTCATAAACCCGAAGAGTAGATAGATAAAAAATACAGTGTCATACATGAATATATATATGTATATTAACAACAAATACGTAATTTAATTCTGTGGCAGTTATTTTTGAAAATCGTTGAACACGATCGATCAAAACAAAATATGACAAATGTTATTAAGAATGCGTGTTTGTCATCAAAAATCTAAACTCATACTCGTAGTATTTGTCTTCCTTAGTAAAATAATCTCTCAGCTTTACTATTCGAGTAAGAACAATAAGGCTGATTGGATCTGCACCAGAGATGAGCGAGGATGCGTTGCGAGGAATGTGTTTTTTAAAAACCAATCCTAAAGCTGCCCTGTGCGGGGATAAACAAATGAAGTATTATATTGGTGACTAGACCGTGGTCACGGCGGAACTTGACAAATTTTCTCATGTATATGCAATCTCTGAATTTGAAACGGCTATAGGCGCCGTTGACCATACTCTAAGGGCATGCGCAGTACGTGCTTGCACCTCCTACACTTACGTGATTCTGGTATAGCTAGAGCCATCTATGAATCTTGAAGCAAATCAAATTATTTTGTTCAATATTTTTTGATTTGCAATTTTTAAGTAGTTACAGTACTATATATTAACTGAAAATAGATGTCATATACTTCAGAAAAAGTGACCAAATCCTCCGGTGTCCGAGGTCAGATATTATATTGGTGCTTAACAAACACATTCCTCGCAACGCATCCTCGCTCATGTCTGGTGAAAACGAAGCCTAATATTTACCGCAACAACATTTGCCGTTGATGGTTACTGAGCCGCAGGTCGGTGAGCAGCCGCTGAAGCACGAGGAGCCGAGCACGGGCACGGAGCCGGTCACGCAGGTGGAGCCGCACGCGTCGATGGTGCCGGCCGCGCTCACCACCCCGCAGCCCTGCCCGCCATAATCGCAGCTTGTCGCTTGGCAACAACGCTGGGACGTGGCGGTCTGTAGAAAAAATAATTTGAAACAAAAAAGGAACGACATCACTTAGCCTACACCTTCCCAAAAGCAAATGCTTGAGCTGCATAAAAAATACTCAAATCACTATAGGTGTGCCTATAATCGTTGAAGAGTTCCCTCGATTTCTCTAGGATCCCATCATCAGATCCTGATCTGGTGACAATGGGTGGTCCCATTGTGAAGTATACTCTTTCAAACAAAAAAATAATTTTCTAAATCGGTCCAGGCGTCTTGGAATAATCGGTGAACATACAAAAAAAAACCGGCCAAGTGCGAGTCGGACTCGCGCACCGAGGGTTCCGTACAAACCTGTAGGTATATAAGTAAAAGTTCACCCATTGCATTGACATAGAAAATTGATTTTGTTACAGCTTAAAGGTATTATAGACCTGAGTATTTGATATGAATTTCAATTTAATACCTCTACGCGTTTAGTAAGTTTAAAATTTAAAAAAATATGTTTTGTATGATTTTACTAAAAATGTCTACTTTTCGTAATTTTTCCTTTGTCTGTGCTATATGAAGTTTCTTCGTGCCAAATTTCAAGTTTCTGAGTTTACCGGAAGTACCCTTTAGGTTTTGAGTTTCTTGCGAGTACTCAGTTTCAAAATATGCTACTTAAATTGCTATTTCTTTTGATTGCGTTGACATAAAAGTTTGGTTTTGCTACATCTGAATGATCCTATAGCCCTGAGTATTTAACATGAATTTTAATTTAATACCTCTACGCGTTTACGAGGAAAAAGGTAGTAAGTTTAAAATTAAAAAAAAAAAAATTTGTATGATTTTACTAAAAATGTTTACTTTTTGTAATTTTTCCATTGTCTATACTATATGACGTTGCTTCGTGCCAAATTTTAAGTTTCTGAGTTCACGGGAAGTACCCCGTAGGTTTTGCGAGTGCCGAAAAACTCTAAAATTTGCAGCATAAACAACTGTATCTTTTGATTGCGTTGGCTTTTAAGTTTGATTTTTTCACAGCTCCAAGGGACAATAGACCTGAGGTATTTGATATAAATTTCAGCTTGATACCTCCACGCGTTCCTGAGAAAAATGGTTTTGACAGATAGACAGACAGACAGACAGACGGACAACAAAGTGATCCTATAAGGGTTCCGTTTTTTCCTTTCGAGGTACTGAACCCTAAAAAAGCGAAAACAAAGATCCCAACGAATTGAGAATGGCATTTATACCTTCGTTAGTTGATTTCTAAAGATACACAATACACATACTCTTAACCCTTTGAACGCCATACGTCATAGACAAAAACGTCACTCACACGCCAAGATCACTGGCGCAAGCGTGCCAATATAAACCTTACTTGAAAGTATGAAGATCACTTTGACACTGTACGTCATAACACTTGTAGGTGCTGTAAACTTGGTATTCAAACCCCCTACCGGCTCCTCTCCCAGTCGGTTCCCTTAATCGTCTAGTCTAGTCCTTAATCGTAGTTCATAATGTCAAACTTTCTAATAACCAGTTGTATGGAGTGAGCACTCTATGCTTACTTATTTCTCTATGTCCTTGTCAGATAATTTAGCGATAAAGTTAGGACACAGCCCTCTGCCTCGAGACCTGGGCAGAAAACAGAGATTTTAAACCACTGTAGCTCGTGGTTGATGCAAAATTCTACATGACCTTTAAAAAGTTTAATGTCAAAGGGTTATTACAGGGTCGAGGACTATATGACGGACAAAGATGCATGGCCCAAACCAGAAACTACAACAAAATCATCTAACATTTAGAGGACACAGTTCAGATAGGAAAGCATATCAAACGTTTTGTGAAGCAATCAGATTTGGATTTTATTATTATTATTTTATTTTAATTAAACAATACGTACATTGTATGTCTCTCAAGTGTTGTTGTTTTGATATGTCTTCTTATAGAACTACGCATTATTGTGTATCTTTAAGATATAATATTACTGTATTACTGTTTTGAAAAAATAAGTCCCGCCGAGTTTCTTGCCGGTCATAAGTCAGCCATGTAGACGCTCGCTTCAACAACTCGCTTCAACCAAAGTCACGTGGCAGAATCTGCAGCCATCTGTCGTCTGGCCCTAACTTAATATTTATCCTTCTGATGTGTTTCAGCATTTTGTTCTAGAACAGCGATGTATCTAAAACTATCGTAGTAGACCGTTTCGTATGATTGAAATTGACATTTACGGGTACTTTCCAGTAAACAAAATGATTAGCAAATCTTACCTCAATCAAGCAAGCTTGGACACACAAAATAAATATAGTGAACGGAAACATTTTAATGTTTACCAAAATAAAATCTCAATAGGATTTCACTGACGACAGAAGTAAGGAGAATGATTATGATGCATTTTGAAAACAGTTTTATACTAAAGTATTATGAAAATAGGTCAGCGATAACACAAAAATGTGTTCTAATTACACAAATGGTACTTATTTCTTCATTACCGTTTTTGATAATACTAATTAATTTTAATTTAGTCTACAGTAAAATTAGCTTCCTAGCAGCCTATTGAGAGGACTCCAGGCCAGGCATATTGTGAAGATCGCTTGAAAGTTGAAGATTTTTTTTTGTCAGTGGCAAACAAGCACACGATCCGCCGGATGGTAAGCAGCTACCGTAGCCGATGGACGCCTGTAGCTCCAGAGCTATATGTGCCTTGCCGATCCTTTTTATACAGGAGGATTAACTGTGTTGACGACTAAAGGGACAAAAGAGTTCCGCTCGTTGGTAACCTTACTCACCGGCAGGAACACAACACTACGAGTATAGTTCATAGTTTTCGCTCTATAACTGACGTAAGGTAAAAAATGCAATGAAACATAAATGCAACAATTTCAACAACGCACGATATTTCATTCTTATGTTAGTAACAATCGTGTTTATACGCACGTGCTTGTAATTCGACCACGCTAAATCCGTGATGTTTGGAACGAGTAAACGTGAAACTGACACCATAAATAGACGGAGAGCTTGCCACGTTAGATATGACACAATAATAAGAGCAATCAGTCGACCAACATCTTGAGAGACTTTCGCTACGGGGTTGTGGTTGGATATCAAGGGTCAGATTTAGAAGGCGGTTATCCTGGACACGGCGCGCATAGTCCGAAGGTTTCTCTCTCTGCGGCCCAGACCACCGGCAGCCTGGGCCTTGCTCCGTTGCCGGCGGCACCCTAGGTTAGGTTTTTTATAATGTTTATATTATTTTTGTGTGTTTTAGATATATTTTCACTTTTGTAAAAATATTATAATATGACCTAGCCTAGCTTTTGTAAAAAGATGAATAAAGTGCAATGAATTTTGCTATACTGTACTTATTTCTAGATCCGGATATCTGGCAGCTGTTCATTGGTGGAGGTCAAATAACGCAGATAATTTGAAGAAAACAAATCCTAGAGTTCTCAAATTATGTAATTAATAATAATAATAATAATAAGAGACGTTTATTTAATAAGCTTGCATCAGTACATAATAAGAGTACAGTAGATCATGCATAAACTTATTAAAAAGGAAAGTGACTCAGCTTATGTCTGTGCGAGAAGGCTTAAAGAAGAGAAAGTAAGGATTAGATTATATCATAGCCAGAAGTTTCTGCTCGGGGAAAGTAGTGCTAAATTATGTATAATATAATAAGTATAATTTATAGTTAGTCGCCTACTGCTTTTGTTTCCGCAATAATACACAATGTTTTTTGTTCTAATGTTAAAATATAGGCCCGTCGTCTATGAATGTGTTAATATTCATAGACGGGCCTTCAGCAGATTAACTTCAGCAGTTTTTACGTATTTTGGTACTTTTTTCTAACTGAAAATTTTTGTTGGTCTGTCACTCTAGCCTCCACCCATTAAAAGCTGCCAGATGCCCGGATCTAGCAATAAGGATAGTAAAATCTAATTAGACAGGTTTCATTGCTCTCATTATTGTGTCATATCTGACGTAGCCAGTTCTTTGTTCGTCCTGAAACTATGTCCAAAAGAGAGGAATGGGCACTACGAATGTCATCTCGCTAAGTGGCAGCTACAGCTTAGCTAATATCATCGTGCTAAAATCTAGAGCACATCCCGACTGGGTACCTTACAGAAAACCACAGCCAAATAGCACTAGACTCATAGTTTTGTTTTCCTGCCACTAGGGTTGCCAGAGAGCTAAAATAAGTTGTAGTGTGAGAGTGATATTGACAATGGAGGACCTCTCGTCCATTAAGCCGTTAATACAGCTAGTGACACCTTTTTATTAAAGGGCCAACAAAGCGCATGTGACACCTCTGTAGTTGTAGGCGCCCATAGGCTATGGTATGTATCTGCTTACCATCAGGCGGGCCGTATGCCTGTTTGCCACCGTCATGGTATAAAGACTAAGACCAGAAAAGCTTGTTACTTTGCAAAGTCGATGCAGATTTAGCGTAGTCTCATAAGATGCATGTTTGTTACCGAATACCAATCTAGCAAAGCCAAGGTCGTAAGAAAACATATCCGTTCATTTTGAATGAAGTGACATTATTAGTATGTTTTGCGATAGGTACCTTTACTGTAATTTATGACAAATATTATAATAAAACAAAGTAGGTAAGAGGTATGCAATTGTTCATATTCATTTTGAATAGGTCTTCAGCATTCGCAAATTAAGCTTTGCATCCGCATCCGCACTGTCCTGAGATGGACACGGAGCCCTTTGCCGACGCTTTGCCGCCGAACTCGACGGATCCGAGCACGGGCACGGAGCCGACGACGGCGGTGGTGCCGCTCGCGCCGATGTCGCCCGATACGCCGACCTGCCCGGTGCCCACGCCGCCGTACGACGCGCCGTAGCTAGCGCTGGATGCGCTCGCGCCGCCGCCGATTCCAGACTTGCCGTAGGAAATTTGGTTGCAACCGCATTGCTGGCTGAATGCATTCTGTATTAAAACAAGCAGGATTGTAATAATTTTAAACAAAAATGAATCGACTTCACTTAGCCTCCACCTTTCCAAAAGGAAACGCTAAGAGCAGCCATACTCCAAGTTCCGCAAGAATTTAGAAAAAAAAAATCATAACACCTCTCTCTGGTCGATCGTTCTGACGCGGCGTATCTCGATTGTAGGGTAGGATTGTAGGGTTCCATCAAGTAATTCGCTTTCCAAAAGTGTTCCGTCACCAAAAAAGGTTGAAAACCGCTGGCTTAGAGGTACAAACTCAAACAATATTATGGCTCTTAAAAAATTGTAACCAGCTGACTGACGAGAGTCTAATAAAACTGACCGAGAGTGCTGTAAGAGTCGTTCTTATTGTGATCACTTAAAGTCCATACGAAGTCCATACATTCGCCCTTGACATGATGCCAAAGAACTGGAAGCTGTCAACCGCCAAGCATCGTGCAATAAAAAAATTCTAGATAGCCCGTCTAATTTCAATGCGTGACAGGCGACAAAATGGCAACCATTCTATCCGTGCTAGCTTCAGTCTTGATCCTGAGGATTTTAATACATACCTGCCGTACATTAAATAATAGAGTATCTACAGCCACATCATAAATCTTCTATTCTGCGTTCGGAAACTGTATGTGTAAACCACCATAATTGCAACCAGTAATGTAACATCAGTGTATTTATTATCTGTGCCAGTGTTGTAAAAATGTATAAAATCACACATCGATTTTGGTAACGAAATGAAAATCCAGCCCTCCTCCCCGACCGCGGTTATTCTCCTCCCCGACCGCTCGCACAATCGAGTTGGCCATGGCGGTGCAATAGCGGTCATTCTAATGGTTTCCGAACACGTCATTTAGGATTTATAATATGTGTGTAGATAAAGCAGTATATGCAACTGTACGTAATTAGGCCTTAAAACAATCGTGTGATCTTATTATTTTAAAACCACACTCGTATTTTAACGACCCTTATTACGTAACACTTACATTATAGTACATTCGAAATCGCAGGTATTTGTGACCCGAGCCGCAGGCGAGGGTTGTAAATATGCGATAGAGGGCTCTCTTTTTTACTGCCCGTGGTGAGTACACAATTTTACGTCTCCTAAAACTCACATTATGGCCAGGTGTGACGTAGACTACTATATTACGTCTAAAAGTTATACCTATGTACCTAACGGTTAGATCGTGGACCAGGACTTAAAAAAAATGGTATCTTACGTGAACCAGGAAGGCAAGGCACAGTGACAAAACAACGAAGCGAGACATTTTGTAGGTTCTACTGTTGTCGACAAAAGAAATGCCTATGTTGGAATATCTTTTTACCTCCACTTTTATAGTAAAAGTCTAAGTGAAAATGTGGAAATAGGTCATAGATAATACGAAAATTATTTCAAAACTCCTTTCATAATTTCTTTTTATATACCCTCGTCAATGTTGATTAAGTTCTTGTAATCAATTTCGTAATGTTAAATTTTTAGCAATATGTAGTTTATGTGGCAGTACGTAAAGTCTTTGTTGATAAATGGAGCAATAGTAAGAAATTTGATATGTTATATATTGTAGCTGCCAGGCGAATTGGTTTTTCACTTTGTTTTGTTCGAGAAAGTGCTTTCACATCTAGTTAAGGTAGCTACTGAGTAATTAACCTAAATAATAGTTCATTTTTGATACATCAGCAAGAACGTATTTAGACTAGACTTTGATACACAGACTTTTGTGTTTCCGTTTCCGTAGGATTCCGTACCCAAAGGGTAAAAACGGGACCATATTACTAAGACTCCGCTGTCCGTCTGTCTGTCCGTCTGCCACCAAGCTCTATCTCATAAACCGTGATAGTTAGACAGTTGAAATTTTCACAGATGATGTATTTCTGTTTTTTTTTTTTTTTTTTTATACCACGACGGTGGCAAACAAGCATACGGCCCGCCTGATGGTAAGCAGCTACCGTAACCTATGGACGCCTGCAACTCCAAAGGCGTCACATGCGCGTTGCCGACCCTTTACAAAAAGGAGGATTCACTGTGTTGACGACTAAAGGAACAAGAAGGTCCCTCATCGTCAACACACTGGGTCCTCTTTGAGCTCTTTGGCAACCTCCCGCTCTTTCTGTTGCCGCTATAACAACAAATACTAAAATGATGATGTGATTTTTTTGCCGTTTTTATAGATAGGTTTTAACGGCCTCCTAGCCTGATGGGTAGTGACCCTACCTACGAAGCACGAGGTCCCGGGTTCGAATCCTGGTCAGGGCATTTATTTGTGTGTTTATCACAAATATTTATTCCTGTGTTATGGATGTTTTCTATATATTTAAGTACTTATCCATATTTATCTATTATATGTATCGTCGTCTAGTACCCATACATAACACAAGCCTTATTGAGCTTACTATGGGCCTAGGTCGATTTGTGTAAGATTTTCCTATATATAATAAATAATGGTGCGGAACCATTCGTGCGCGAGTCCGACTCGCACTTGGCCGGTATTTTTCTTTGAATTAAATTATGTGAAAATGGGTTATTTTATTTGACATATAGGTCATTGAATCGCTCGTCCCATGACCAATGTCGTTTGACTTTGCATAAACATTGTTTGTCTATCTACCGAGTGTATCTTTGATATAACCGCAAAAGAAAACTAACGCAGGTTTTAAAGTTATAAATCGATGTCACAATAAATATTTGGTTTACTGTTAATTAACACAGAGATGAATCTTTGAACATTTTCCGAGCAGCAATGTATTGCGTATACAATAATTCAACAAATCACTATTAAATTTACTATGTTATAGAGCATTTTCTACCAGTAAACCTTCGAGCAAATGACGATGATGATGGTGATGATCCTTCCGGCCGATTTCGACCATGGCGACCACTTCAACTCCTAGTTATTTGTTCGGCGCTCGTGCGCCCGAAGATGGCTGACGTAGCCGATCTTCGAGATGAGCCCCCGTGCACACTGAGGGCATGTGAGCAAATAGCATATACACGATATTTCGACGGAGTGTCGCCATGATACAGGTAATTTGAAGGTTAAACCATTTCCAGTAAATGTTGCTGTGAATTCAAAAGATGGTGGTTCGATTCCAGCCCTAGACATAGGAGGCTTTGGTCAGTTTTTCTTTCGTATTTATATTATGTTTATTTCAGTTTCTAAAATATTATGACAAAATTTATCTCAACTGAAAAACAATCAAATTATTTAATAAATATTTTGATTTGTTTATTGTGTAAGCTGACACACTATTATATAAATTATAAACTTATATAGATGCCATATACAAAGGAAAAAGTGACCTAGGCTTCCGTGCCCAGGGCTGGGATCGAACCAGCGTCTTCTGAATTCGCGGCGGCCAAGTGGTTAAGGCGTCTGCCGCGAATGCAGAAGACGCTGGTTCGATCGAGTTTAAAATTTATCTCAATTCAAATTGAATAGCAAAATTCCCTACCATCAACTATTGATTAAGACGTCTACTACTGGGGTTACCATGTCGATATTTTGCCTCTCGACGGAACGTAGTATAAATTTAACTTAAGGTAAGACTGTTAGTTTGTGTTCTGAACTGAATGTTACCATTTAACAAAACAGCTTGTCCATTATCGTTGCAACTTTGGCGTGCACTTTAGCTCGTCTGTGAAGCGCGTGCCGCAGCTATTGCAGGACGGCATCGCGTGTGTAGACTTCTGGTGTTGTATTCTAATTTTAAAATACATAAACAATACATTAAAAACGCAATCTTTCTCAAACATAACTCCAACACACAACAAATAATCAACCAATATTGAAGTTGTATTGCAGTTGCATCGGAATAGTTTGTTAAGGGGCTGACAACAGCTAAATTCCCTCCCTATCTTATTCAGCGCGAGTGAAAGAGAAACACTGTGTTAAGATTAGTATGGGAGCTCATTGCAAATTTTACAAAATAATGAATTTAAAAAAAACGACGCATTAATTGAGAAATATAAGGCAACAAAGTTTTTAGTATTAGTGTGGTGGAATTTTGTCCTTAGTTACAGACGTATAAGTCAAGAAACTAAAGACATACAACTGTTTAAAGCTAATTTTAAGATGTAACTTTGGAGTTATTTTCTATCGAGCCGATTTCGTCCAATCGTGTATCGGACGCAACGAAGTTCTTCCAAATATAACGAATATTATAACATACAATTTTTTTTTTACTTTCTCAAAACAAGTAGTTATAGCTGAAACACTGTTTGAGTAAAGTCAATTTGAAGGTCATCGGGTGTTGTCAGCCTCTTAAGCAAATTATGATATATCTGATTCAGACGTTTAGGTGTCAGCTGTATTGCGTGGTTTATACATTGGAATTGTCTTGAAGTTGGATCGTGGCTAAACGTGTTTTAAAACTAGAATACGGCCTCTGGCCGAAGGGTAATGTAGTGAAATGATTATGTTACTATTCGTTGATAAAGGATTGTCATATTGGCTACCAGGGGAGTGATTGCGCATTAAATTCACTGTCTTGCTACAAACTATGTCCTTTTGTAAATCGAACGGTACCGTTCCCGTGACATAACTTTTTTAACACGACGCAAACAAGCATAGGGCCCGCCTGATGCTAAACAGGTACTGTAAGTAGCCTATGGGCACACGGTTCACTAGTTTGAAAGCTACATGGGCAAGAGGGCCCCAACACACTGCATTCTCTTTGAGCTCTCGGGCGACCATACTCACCGGCAGGAACACAACACAATAAGGGAGGACTAGATTTGGCTGTGGTTTCGCGTGACATTGCCATTTAGACAGCACCAATAAAGAAACAGCAATTATCATAAAAGTCAACTGCATCTTTCGTTGTTGATTAAAACTCAACGGGTCTATTACGAATCAATTTATTTGTTACCATGAGCTCCGAAACAGCCCTGCTAGCTTACATTGTCGCGCGACTCACCTTACTTCAGGAGCGTCTCAAAGTATGAAGTAAGAAGCGCGCGACAACGCATATTATGCTAAAGACGCCAGGTTTACCTACTAGTAATTTTAACAGACAACTGATGTTGAGTATATTCATCAACATACAGATACAGGTCATATTAAGGTCGTATAAGATCGAATTGCAGTGACGCACCGTAAGGCTGCGTTTCCAACAGAGATGAGCTAGGATACGTTGCGAGGAATGTGTTTGTTAAATTAAATATACGTTTATTTCAGGCCCGGGGGCCCAAAAGAATTGTTAGTTACAATGTTTAAGTTAACATACAAATGTAATGGCAATTTAAGCATCAATAGAATCCATTCATTTGTTTATCCTTGCACAGCACAGCTCCAGGATTGGTTCTGAACAAACACATTCCTCGCAACGGATCCTCGCTCATATCTGGTGGAAAGGCAGCGTAAGACAAGGTTCTTTTAAAATCTTTCACACGGCTAGACGGCTTTCCCGTATAGACGCAGTGTGAAAAGTTTTCAAAGTTGCCATACAAATCCTCCGGTGTCCGGTTGCCGTGACCGGGTGGTCTAGTAGGTGCCAAACAAAGTTTGCTTTCACTACGGTATTCGATAAATCATTTCCCGTTTACAATAAAAGTCAAAGTATAAAATTTTGCCAAAAAAACTCTTTATTAAAAATGTATTAAAAAGTAAAAAATTATCGGTATCTGCACCCACATTGCCCAATGTTAGCCAGAGTCAAACCCGACTTCGAAGCAGCGTTGCTCCCACTCGGATTCCCATTTTCCTGGACAATCACTATGTTTCCATCTCCACAGCCGTAGGCCACAGCTCCTGTGCCAGAGGTGGTTAAACTGCCTTCCAGGGCCACAGCACTGAGGAAAGGCATGGAGCCCTTGACGTCCAAAGAGCCTTCCATGGCTAACTCGGAGAGCAGAGACACTCCACTGGTGGACAAGGGTCCGGAACAGGTGACGGTGACGGGCCCTCCTGTGCTGTAGGTGGCCGTTTTTGAGAAACCCTCGTATTCGCCACAGCTGGAGGCGCACCCACAGGATTGGGCTGAGATGGACTGAAATGGGAAAAGATTATTAGGAAGATGAAACGTAAAATATTCCTAGGTATAGCCATTTTTTAAGATGTCGGAATCTTACTAAAGATTTCTACCGACAATTCCGACATCTTAAAAAATTTGTACGAGTATATAGGATAAAATATAATACCTACGTACTTTTTATGCAAGTATAAGTAGTGAGTTGTAGTGCAATTTAGTCAGAATCTTCGAACAACAATGTAAAGAAGGTAGACATTCAAACAAGATTTACTGACAATTAGTAACCGGCCAGTCTTATAACGTAATAAGACCGTCAAAGAAAGTACCGCCCGACTCGTTCTTGCGGTACCGTAGGGCCATTTTTTTGGGCTGATTGTGTATCCTATTATTTGATGAGAGGCCAGAATGAAACTATTAATTCTTCTTACTATTAAATAGGCACTTTGTTGTTTGTAAAATAAGTCATTTTATTTGATTAACATTTGTTCGGATCAATTGCATTTAAAACAATATTATTTATAGTAACATTATAAATCGTATTGAAATTTCAATAATTAAGAAATCATTGTAATAAGTAATTAATTACCTGCAAAACAGCAGCCAGAAGGCACAGAACAAAACCAACTTTTCCAAACATTTTAAAATTGCAGGTGCAACGTAAAGCTGACTAATATTGAAATGTTTATAACGCATTTATATGTAGTTCGAATTGCTTAAATTTTATCGCAATATAATTACAAATGCGACTGAGGCAAGAAGTGCGATAAAATTTTCCAAACGGTATTCGTTTCATCATTTTTAAAGCGGTACTATTAAGGAAGATGTAATAAAACTATTGTCCTTATTTCTTTGTTAATGGTTGACTGGATAACACAGCTGAGCACTCAGGCTAATATTCATATTGCTAACACTTAAGAATTACACTTATAATATTTAAGTGGCGCACTTTGCGCCACTTAAATATTTAAAAGTGATCTGTTTTAATTGTTCTTGAGTGTACTAAATTGTTGAAAAGTTAGTATTCGGGCACATTATTTTATTATTGTTTCATAGGCAACAAGGGCCCCGGTATAATTTCGTCCTTATCTTCGTCCAAAATATGATAAAATAAAATTTAAATCCAAAAACTGATCTAAATTATTATTTTAAAAGGAAAACATCGTGAGGAAACCAGCATACATCCGCGATGAAATTCAAAGGTGTATGTGGAGTTTCCAATTCGCTTTAGGCCAGCGTGGGGATCCCTCCCATCCCTCCCACCTGTGCCCAGCAGTGGGACTTATACAATTGCCACTTTCTTTTTCATTTTAGAAATTAATGTGTTATTTATGTTTAGTATCAGATCTGTTCAGCTCGTTCGACCTGATTAGGAATCCCCAAATTTCCTTTTTTTCGTCACCACCATGTAATCTTTGAAGAATGGTAACAGAATGAAAAAAACCTTACAAACTTTTTCTCATATCAGAAGCGAAAGCAATTCTGAATAGATATATCATGAAAGAAAATTAGATGTGGTCGATGTGGATAATTTCATTTAATGCTCCAGCACGGATAACCGTGTACCGAAGTATACAGTGTGGAAAAATAATTCGGGCCCTGGAGGGAAACTACCTTAAAACGTTGAGATAGCTCAATTCGCTGAAAGGAAACATTCTTTTCACACCACCTAGTCGTATACGGGCTTTTTCTTCCCTGCTAGGAGGGAACAAAGTGGCACTTTTCTGTTCTAGGACATTCGTTTTTTTTTTCAGCCAGTCCGTCATCACAATCAAATTTCTTATTAAATTAATAGATTCATTATAATCAAGAAGCACACTAAGCACATATAAAGTCAAAATAAATATGATTCAACAATAAAAAAAAAATTCCCCTAAGGTGGTGTGAAAAGCAGTATGTGTCACATAGGAGCAAAACTATTTTCAACTTGGGCGTTAACACTTGAATCCCTCACTACGCTCAGGAGTCTACTTTAGAATCCCTCGCTACGCTCGGGATTCTATTATAGACTCCATCGCTTCGTTTGGGAATCAATATACGCCCTCGCCGTAAATATTTCATTTTGCTCCCTTGTTACACAATCTACTATTTATTTTTCCTAAAAACTAAAACTGCGTTCACAGTTGTTTTCTTAAATTTAACTTTTTTCTATACTAATTGTATGAAATTCTTTTTATTATTTATGGGTTCCCTTGTGCCCTTAACTTGGTTGGTATTAAGAAGTTTTTATCCTTGTTGGAAATAGGATCGATTAGCATTAATTGTCATAAAAAATATTTACGGCAAAAATTACAAAATAAATAGTTTTTTTGTGACTACTTTTTTCAAAAAATTGTAAATACAGTTGTCCCTTTAAAAAAATTAAAGAATGTTTCCTTTGCGTGAATTGAGCTATCTCAACGTTGTAAGGTAGTTTCCCTCCAGGGCCCAACTTATTTTTCCATACTGTATAGCAAAGTGTATCTCGCGGGCCAGATACACATCTGTCACTTACTGATCAATACAGCTAGAAAGTGACAGATGTCAATCTCGCCCGCGAGATACTGTCGCTGCACACTAACCGTGCAGATACATGATGTAAAAAGGTCAGGTAGGTAGGTATATATAAGTACACTAGGTAAATATAAAATTTTCTGCTGACATTACTTCTTTATGCTTATTGTCAACATACATTGTTAACTGAAACGCAAGATACGAATAAATATTGGTGACTCGGAAACAATACTCAAAGGCAATGCAAACGCGTCATTTTTTTTATCCCACGACGGTAGCAAACAAGTATATGGCCCGCCTGATGGTAAGCAGCTACCCCATGGACGCCTTCAACTAAGGAGCTACACGTTGCCGACCGTTTAATGTAGGTATAATATATTTTCTTACTTTCCCAAAATAAATAGTTATTGCTAAAAAACTGTTTAAGTAAAGTCAATTTCAAGGTCATCAGCTGTTGTCAGCCTCTTAACCATACAAGGTGACCCGTTTTTATACACCTCAGGTGTACATTTTTGAAAGTCCTTAATGACTTATTTATCTATAACCAGGGTCAGATCGAAATTAAAAACGAAGCTAGTACATATACAAAGGTTGTCTGGAAGAAATCGCTCATTAGCGATAAGACCGCCTGTTGTTACCTCTACCTAAATGTATCTAATTGTAAAATTTGTGCTTGTAACTGTATGAGGTGTGCAATAAAGAGTATTTATTATACATATAGACGGAGAGCTAGCTACTTCAGATTTGACACAATAATAAGGATAAAAGTTTATTAGTAACCCTAAATGTGTAACAACAATAATATTCCATTACCTACCTCAACCACAACTTTTTAAAACTGTATTCTCTTTTTTGCAATTAAAGAATAGTTACAAAATAATTTTTAAGAAAAAAAAACCGACTTCCATGGGGGTAGCCGGTGAAGCATTATTGTAGATGGTGCACTAGATTCCATACAATGAAATAACTTGCTTAACAAACGCAGCGGAGAGGACAAATCGCCAAACCTGAACTATGCGTCGTTGAAGAATTCCGTTCTGATCATCATCAGCAGTTCCACTTTATCAAATGTCACTCTTTTGAATGAAAATGCTTGATTTGTTGATAAAAATACAAAAGTCACTTTATGGACCCGGGGTATGTCCTTAAACTACGTCCGGACCTGGGTATGTCCTTAAACTACGCCAAAAAGAGGTATGGGCACTGCAAATGGCATCTCGCTAAGTGTGGTAGGGCACGTTCAGCGAATGTCATCGCTCAAATATGTAGCAGAGCCCGACTGGGGAAGTACCTCCACTTTACAGAAAGCCGCAGCCAAATAGCACTAGACCCTACTCATAGTGTTGTGTTCCTGCTGGTGAGTAAGGTTGCCAAAGAGCTCAAAGAGGACCCAGTGTGTTGACGATGAGGGACCTTCTTGTTCCTTTAGTCGTCAACACAGTGAATCCTCCTTTTTGTAAAGGGTTGGCAACGCGCATGTGACTCCTTTGGAGTTACAGGCGTCCATAGGTTACGGTAGCTGCTTACCATCAGGCGGGCCGTATGCTTGTTTGCCGCCGTCGTGGTATAAAAAAAAATGTATGCCTTTAATATTTGAGGAATTCCCTCGATTCCTCATGGAACTCATCATCAGAACTTGAGCTTGACGAAAATTGGTCCTGACAATCTAACTTGCTTAACAAACACAGCGAAGAGGACGAATCGCCAAACGTGAACTATGCGTCGTTGAAGAGTTCCGTTCTGATCATCATCAGCAGTTCCACTTCATCAAATGTCACTCTTTTGAATGAAAATGCTTGACTTGTTGATAAAAATACAAAAATCACTATGTGTAAGCCCTTAAGATTTGAGGAGTTCCCTCGATTCTTCATGGATCCCATCATCAGAACTTGAGCTTGACGAAAATTTGTCCTGACAATTAAACTTGCTAAACAAACACAGCGAAGAGGACAAATCGCCAAACGTGAACTATGCGTCGTTGAAGAGTTCCGTTCTGATCATCATCAGCAGTTCTACTTCATCAAATGTCACTGTTTTGAATGAAAATGATGGATTTGTTGATAAAAATATAAAAATCACTATATGTATGCCTTTAAGATTTGAGGAGTTCCGTCGATTCCTCATGGATCCCATCATCAGAACTGCGTTTTGATAAAAACGGGACCAATCTGTATATATATACTTACAATAAAAAAAAGAATTTTCAAAATCGGTTCAGACATGACGGAGTTATGGAGTAACAAACATAGAAAAAAAAAAAAAAAAAAAAAAAAACATACACGCCGAATTGAGAACCTCCTCTTTTGAAATCTGGAAGTCGGTTAAAAATACATAGCTCTAGTTTGTGGAACCTTAAATGTATCGTACTAACCCAGCTTAATTGTTTGTACCTAATTGTGACGGCGTTATCAAGGTCAGAACTGATAATGTTATGTATTTCATTATGTCAAGTGCATTTGTTATCTGCAGTAGGTACGTGTCTAACGTGAGATTGCATTTTACTCACGCCTCGATAAAAGCATATAGGAAATGCAAACCGCTTCTCACCGTAACCGAAATAATCAGTTATAGCCGATTAATTATCTGAATAATTTTAAACAAAAAAGAACCGACTTTACTTAGCCTCCACCTTTCCAAAAGCAAATGCTCGAGCTGCTGTAAAAAAAAACTCAAATCACTATAGGTGTGCCTATAATAGTTGAAGAGATGACTCATTTTCTCCAGGATCCCATCATCAGATTCTGACATGGTTATAATGGGACCAACTGTGAAGTATACTCTTTCAAACAAAAAAAGATTTATCCAAATCGGTCCAGCCGTCTTCGAATAATCGGTGAACATACTTACACAAAAAAAAAACAAAGATCCCGACGAATTGATAACCTCCTCCTTCGAAATCTTGAAGTCGGTGGATAACCAGTTTTTAGAAATACGATAAACCCGGCTACGGTGAAATTCGGTTATTGGTTGAGTTTTCGTAGCTTTAACGCAATTGGCCCTATACGAGTATACAGCCTTGGCCAGAAGTATTGAGCATAGCTATTTTTTTGTTTACAATTTTGGTGTAAAGTATTATTTTATTTCCCTACTTATTGTAACAATGTACGATGACGTTAAATGGTATATTTTATTTAATACATCTAGAAAATTTCACTTAATAACACTTCAAGGTAGTCCCTATCACAGACCAGCAATGCACATGTGTGAGTGTAAGCGGTAGGGCTAGACATACTAGACATGATGTTTGACCTAAGAAGGTTGTATCACTCTAGCACTTTGCGCCACATTACCGCCAGTGTCAATTTGAGTTTTGCGGAGTTCAGATTATCATAAAATGGGTTCGAAACACCAATTTGTGCCATAATTGGTGCAATTATTGTGTATAAATGGATTAAGTAGATATATCATGACAAGAATTCCAAAAGCATTCATTATTATACCAACCTTTGTTACAGTTAGTTCCTGCGTATGCTTGATTGTAATGCTGATTGAGTGCTAATTGATTATAATGATTATTTAGATTCCTCATCAAAATATCTATAAGAGTATCGACCTTGAACCCAGCGCTATTAAATAGCACACAGATATCTGATACCTAAGACAATTATGCGTCGCTTAGCTTCAAACTCGGGTAAATCCATTATTAGTTTTCTTAATACTTGACTGAAATCGCAGGTGGATTATCCAAGTTTGAAGTTAAGCGACTCTTGTCAAATATACTAACGCCCGTGGGTTTCATATAAAATGACGTTTATTGCCAGTCTACGACTACAAGGAGCAGAGACAAGCTAAAACCTCTTTTGTCTATGATACCTATAATATGAAAACAGAAGGTATCAAAGTGTTCATCCTCCCACCCTGGAGCCCAAAGGGTCGCGCACAGTACGGTTCAAGAGGAATTTCCTCCCACGAACGCTGCGGCTGTGGAATGAACTCCCTGCCGAGGTTTTCCCAGCAGGCTACAGACCTAGGCCTAGTGCCCGGAACGAATTTGAGCGTTGCGGTGGCCGGCAGGTCAGTTTTTCCTTTGCATATGACATCTATAAAAAAAAGAGAGGTATGGGTACTGCGAATGTTATCTCGCTATTGTGTGGTATGGCACAGCACAGCGAATGGTATCTCGCCGAAATCTCGAGCAGAACCCGACTGGGCAAGTACCTCCAGCTTACAGAAAACCACAGCCAAATAGCACTAGACCCTACTCATAGTGTTGTGTTCCTGCTGGTAAGTAAGGTTGCCAAAGATCTCAAAGAGGATCCAGTGTGTTGACGACGAGGGACCCTTTGTTCCTTTAGCCGTCAACACAGTGAATCCTCATTTTTGTAGAGGGTCAGCAACGCGCATGTGACACCGTTGGAGTTGCCGGCGTCCATGGGCTACGGTAGCTGCCTACCATCAGGCGAGCCGTATGCCTGTTTGCCACCGTCGTTGTATAAAACAAAAAAAACTGTATAAGTTTACATATTGGTTGATTATTTGCTGTGTTATGTTTAAAATTGTTTTTTTATGGATTGTTTATATATTTTAAAATTAGAATACGGCAGCTAAACTACATGGCTGATAGGTACGACGCCATTATTTTGAAGCTACTATTATTTTTTGTCTTGTTAGCTGTAAAGTGTACAATCAACAACTCTTTGAATCTTGAAGCAAATCAAATTATTTTGTTCAATATTTTTTGATTTGCAATTTTTAAGTAGTTACACTACTATATATAAACTGAAAATAGATGTCATATACTTCAGAAAAAGTGACCAAACCCTCCGGTGTCCGAGGCCAGATTTGAACTGGCGTCTTCAGAGTTCGCGGCTCAGCTTTTTCTGAAGTATATGACATCTATTTTCAACAACTCATTGATTAACGACAACAAAGCGCCTGCATATCTCTATTTTTACTAAATTATACTATGTTAAAATTATTGATATTTTACTTTAGGCGTCAGTTATATCTTGTATTTTAACAACATTAATTACCTTTTTATCAAAATAAGATCAAATAGGAGGAAGCTGTCAATAATGATTATTAACAGTTTTTAAATGTTGGCAATACTTTATCTCATCACTAATCGGTATTAAAGATACTTTTATTTATTAGGTAACTATTGATATCCAATAAGCCTTAAATCAAGTTCATAACGGACACAAAAATAAGTTAAAAACAAACATTTATTACGTAAAAAAATTGTAATTAGGGTAGAAAAATTTGCTTTTAGCGTCTGCCGCATCCACATCCACTGCTGGAGCCTCCAATCTGCTGCGTGATGGCGACGCTGTCCCCGCAGCCGTAGGACACCGGTGCTGAGCCGCTGGTGTCGAACTGGCCTTCGAACGCCACCGCGCTCAGGTACGGCAGCGCGCCGGACAGGTCAAGGTCGCCGGACAGGCCGAGGTCGGTGGCGACGGCAATGCCGGAGGGCGCGATGGGGCCGATGGCTCTTATGGAAAGGGGGCCACCGCTGCTGGGAATGGTGATCGACTGGCATTGGCAGCCGCAATTCCTCTGTCCAACAATGCTCTAAAATGGAAAATAATACGACATAAGTACTACAAATTTTGACAAGCCAGTGTCAGGTTAAAGGTTCAAGTCCCTCCTTAGCTGCCAAAAATGTGTTTTTGTGTCTTAGCTAAGGCTCAGGTTGACATAAATGCTAACTGCTTATAGATGCTGTATGCCAAGCCCAAAAATATTCAAGCGTCATATATTGATTTAAATATTTGTTCTCTTACAAGACTCCCTGGTTTATAAATAATACCTATACAGACTTTACCTATAATACCTACATACCTATATTTCACAGAAATCTTCTGATTCAATATTCTAAACAACGGAATAACTATCATAAAATAGTTACCTGGACCATGACAGCGAATGCGCACAGAATAACAACCTTGAAAGCCATTTTAAAGTAATTCACTGGTGTGCCAGCAAACAGAATGAATAACTAGTCCCAGCCACCAAGTTTTATACACGCTTCTACAACTCTTGCTTCACGATAAGAAGAATACTTGCGCTTTAATTATATTTGAAAAACATTTAAGTCAATTAGGTATTACACAATGATATCGCTATACTCGTAAACCAATTTTGTAAGACGCGTAAAGCGTTCTGTAACCCTTTGGTATATTTCAAAATTTTTCTTGTAACTGGCACTATAAAAGTGGATGCGTAAATTGGGTGAACCGTAGTTTGTTTGTCTAAAGAAAATTTATAAATTAACCATGTCTCGTTTCGCTGTCCTCGTTCTTTGCATCCAGGCTCTTTTGATTCAGGTAACGAATATTTTCTTGTGTTTTTTTCTACAACTAAGAGAATCTTTTGGTTGGTGTAGATGTAAGTGACCATCTCAATTTTTTTTTTCTTTACTCCATGGTCTTTACACTAGTGTAAGTCTTTGTGTTAAGTCTTAATTTTTTTCACACCGTATAATACCTTACCTGTTCAATCAAATTTAAAAGTCTTTTACCCTTTGACTTTTTTTCAAGGTGTGTACATTTGCTTTGCTTACCTACATTTTCATAATTAAAAAAAAAGTACCTACTTATTGTCTAACAATTCTTCATTTTCCTCTATTCAAAATACTACTAAGGCTCCAAATTAATGTTCCTTTTATATTTTATTTTATTTTCCGTTTTATTTTTAAGCATCCTTTAAATTATAATTATCATTCGCATTTTTTCCACAGGTCGCTTTCAGCCAGTTATGTGGTTGTAACCAATACTCCTACGGCTCGTCCGGCGTGAGCTCGCAGAGCTGCGGCTCGTACGGCGGGTGCGGTACCGGACAGGTGGGCGTGTCCGGCAACATCGACGCGTGCGGCACCACCTGCGTGACCGGCTCCGTGCCCGTGCTCGGCTCCGTCGACTTCGGCGGCTGCGTGCCCGCCTGCGGATCCCTCTCTATCAAAGGGCAGTGCGGTTGCGGATGCAATTAATTTTTAAAAATACAAAAATAAAACACGGTCATGCATTAACATAATCTGTTTTATTTCGTTTTAAGTTGCATTTAATTGTGCATGATTAAAAACTTATGAAGTTCGATGATCTGAAGTGATATATATAACCCCTCTAGTAACTAAATATAATAACAACTGTTGAAATAAAAATATTCGCGATGTAGGAACCTAATTCGTAGAATATCAATTATCAGGAGTACTTATATTT
Source organism: Pammene aurita (assembly GCA_947086415.1). NCBI lineage: Eukaryota > Metazoa > Arthropoda > Insecta > Lepidoptera > Tortricidae > Pammene > Pammene aurita. The sequence continues at coordinate 8,379,999 of OX352312.1, forward strand.
TATAAATAAATGTCACAAAAGTTTAGCTTTTAACAGGGCCCTGATTCGATATGCCAAACTGCGAGACGTGGCTCTCACACTTGTCTCGCTAGGTGATAGAGTGAAATCCATCTGTCCACACCAGAGAAATGGGATGACAAAGAATGCTTGTCAACGATCAAAAGTGTGGCAAAAAAATGAAATCCATGTATGTGTCTAAATTGTCTATGTGAGCGTAAAATAGTGATGCCAAATTCAATAGGTTAATTATCTATCGGTATTTGACTTTCTTATCGAAACGTTCTAAAGGCCTCTACAGACGTAAGCGACTAAGGTAGAATTAATAATTCAGTGGAGTGATTTGACAGCTCTCTGCATACAAAGCGGTTGTCAAATGTATGTAAAGTTCTGTCAAATCACTCCGCTGAATTATAGATTCTACCTTAGTCAAAGCAGTAAAACGGCTATTAGACATGGCAATTTGTAGGGCCCAACCTGTTGTGTTGGGAGGTGTAATAGGAGGTAGGGCCCATAGGGAGCTGAAGGAGGGTGAGGGAGAGGCAGGGTACACAACAGGTTGGGCCCTACAAATTGCCATGTCTAATAGCTGTTTACACTATGACGTCAGTTGACATCCCCAATACCAACTTGACGTTTAATTTCACGCACATTTTCGACTAATATTATTCTTTTTTCTCCGTGCCTCTTCCCATTCGGTCGGCCCTCCGAATATTTTTCCGCCAGTTGGCTCTCTCACACTACAGACCGACGTTCGACTAATATTATTACATTACCTAATTAAATAGTTAATAACTAGTATGCTTTTTCTAAGCAAATAATATATTCTTTAGTATTAAAAAAAAAAAAAAAAAATATTTATTATTAAATTAAAAATATTAAGTGAACAAGATTATTTCCTAAAATAATTTCAAATATTTCATACAACGGAAAACGGAATTGCAAGTCGCCGGTCGAAAGCGCATTCGATTGATCGCACGACCATTTTGACAGCTGACCTCTCATTCCAACTATATTTTTATCTCGTTCTAATCGTTTGACTATTCGCTTTTAGGCGCGGCACACACTTGAATAAATAAAAATCAGCCGCAGCATAAAAGTCGGAAATTTCTTTACTGGAGCTAAATTTTTGTATGGAGCCCATATACAATATTCAGCCCGATTTCCGTTTTCCGCTGCTTTTTGACTATGGTAGCGAATTTCGCTAAATGTGTTGAGCGCCATATTTGAATGAAATAATACTGCAAGGTAAAAAAATCTTTAATAATAAAAATAACCGTTTAAAACCGGATATAATAAGGTTCTAATTTAATCGTCTTACGTAATGGCGTAATGTGAATATAATATTAATTTATTCATTGGATTTTTTTGAATTATAATTATTTATAATTTTCATATCGAACAGTTATCGATATAAGTCCCTAAAACGTTTTGTCAATCCCTAGCGTAGAATAAATGTTTCGGTTTTTACACAAAATAATCATGAATATTAACTATTATGATAAAATATTAGCACACAGTATACGAAACACTAATAATTAATAGTATCTAGTAAATACTTACACGATTTATTTTGCTAATATGACAAAATATTGTTTCAAAGACATCGATCGGAATATCATGTAAACCTGTGAAATGAGTAATTACTTGGGTTTTTCCTATGAGTAATAGTCCAATCTGGAACACAACACGACACCATGTTTCTCCTTTTTCATCCCAAGTTATTTTATTCACGATTGTTTTATATTTTCCACGCTCAAATATGAGCTGTCACGACGTGGGTACGTAAGCTGACTACCCAAATTCAAAAGCTGTCACTCCTTCAAAATGATCGTGTGTCTCTTTTGCACTCGTGGAATATTCATATACGTGTTGGTTTCTCTTTTGCGCACTTCGTTTATCTTTTAGCGACAAGCGCCATTTTATATCTATGGTCCACACGTGTCCACACCTAACTGTCAATCTGTCAGTAGATCTCGCTAGAGCGTTTTGTCTATGGCTATCGCCACCATTTTAGATGTCACTCTTGAGTGATTCCACTCCAAATTTCAACTGTCACAAAAGTGTGATCTCATAGTTGTCTCACTAGCTACTGTCAGTTATGCCAATGTCGAATTGAGGCCCTGTATAATATGTTGAACAGGGTCTCTCAAATGACATTGTTACCAATTTATCCACTTTATACTATTTTGAATAAGTAACAGGACCTTAAAAATACAGCTATTAGCGGACCAGACACTGTCAGTAATAATGACATTATTTCTCTACCCGTCCTTTTCTATGTATATGGAGGATGAGAAGGGTGAGTAGAGAAATAATTACATTATTACTGACAGTGTCTGGTGGCCTATTATGATAAAGACGCCATTTTTTTCAGTGACGTAGTAGACCAACAGCGGAGAAGTCTGAATTACATAAAATTGTAAATCTTGAATAAGTTAAATTTCTTCTTCATCGGTAGGTGGGTATATAAGATAATACTATTATCATCGTCTATTTAAGAGCCTGGCTCTTGTCGGTGGAGTAACAGCCATTCATCTCGCAATTGTTTTAAGCTCCTGATACGACACTATTTTAGCCATTTCCTTAGCCTGAGTCATAAACGTCCGACTAGGCCTACCACGGCACCTACTTCCTTAAATTTTCCATTTTATTATGGTCTTGATGTAATCATCGTGTCGTATCAGGTGCCCTTACATATTGCCTCTCCTGTTCTCAATCGTAATTTATCTAAATATAAGTAATCTCTTCTCTCCTACTAAATCTAGAACTTCTTTATTCGTCTGTCAAATTGGCAATTCTGAACCCGATAGTACATATGGAAGCCCATATTATTTATACTGCCTAAATGTTTAAACTGCTTAACTTGTTCCATTGTGGTGTTTCTTATTTGTATAGATTTTGCAGGTTTACTACGTTTAGATGTAATAATGTTTTTGTTTTCTGAATATTTATCAAGTTGTGCTGAAGTTTCAGCCAGGGCTGCGATATCATCGATATCAGCGATATGATATTTATCCGTTAATTTTATAGCACTACCCACATTTTGACCGTCCTACCGTTTTATTGTACAATCACCGGAAACAGTATCTTCCCACAGGAAGGCTGTAAAAATACGTGACACAATCTTGTATATTATGTTGTGTTATATGTCTTTCTTTGTGTTTTCTTGTACAATAAAGTGTTTTACTACTACTACTACTGTGTTGCAATTCCTAGAAAATGTTTTGCGACTTAAAGCACCAATATTGCATCAAAAGCAATAAAATATGTTTCAGTTTTTTTTAAGAACTGAAGTATATTTTATTTTGTTTATTAGCAGTATAATTAAGTTATGTTGTTAATTAATTTTGAATAATTAATTTTATAAAAGGTGTCGTTTTTGCTGACCATCTATTTTAAAAAGTAGTCATTTAACGATGTAGTCCTAATACTAAGTAGGTAATCAGAGCAGTGGGTTTTCTTCAACGTTGGCTTTCTGCCGTGTGTACATTTTCCGATGTAGACAACTTGCACTGTAGGTTTTTTGGCGTCATAGACAATTTGCGTTGTAGTTTTTCTGCCGCGTAGGCATTTTGCGAGGTAGGTGTTCCCTGCTGGACCCCCTCTTACGGACGCGGACGGCCTTACAAATAAGAGCTTATTACATATTTTTTCGGCCTTCATTTAGGAAGATACTATTGCCGTTGACTCTACTGTCATTGCAATACTGTCATTTAAAATAATTGTGTTGTGTATTATCGGTATGAACTTTTATGTAGATAATTTACTGAGCCTCAAATTGGTGCAAAATACATCCTACTAAAATTTCAAGTTTCCTTTAATGTAACAATTCAAAAAATTATCCTTTACTAGTTCATACTAAATTTTTATACGCTTGCCAGGTAAATAAGAAATTTACAAGGGTATATTCCGGGTAAATTAAAAAAGTAAACTGCACGCAAAACTGTTCCACGACTGCGAGATATAGGTATAATAGATAGTGCTGGAGCCCGCCTAACTGGAAATTTATCAAAATCCTAACCAATTTTCTTCCATATAACGTTGTAGAGCCCATCTCGGAGATCATGAAAACATAGTTCCTTAAGGTCTTAAATGGCCATAAGTATGTATGGCGTCAAGTTGAAAATACAATTTTTTGGCCTAAATTTATCAACGAGCCTACCGCTCCAAATTTTGGCACATGATTTAGCTCACATGAAATAACCTACATACTAATTTTAAGACCATTCTGGAGGGGGCATAAGATTTTAAGACCAGTTGAAGGTACAATTTTTTGGCCTAAATTTATCAACGAGCCTACCGCTCCAAACTTTGATAGTAGTTAAAGGACCCATTCAACAAACCAAATCCCAATTTTAAGACCATTCTGGTGGGCGCATAAGATTTCAAGACCATTTTAAGAAATAGTCGACTTTATAGAAAAAATAGCAGCGTATGTAACACAGCTACACAGTTGATCACAGCCGATGCATCTGTATGTCAGTATACATATTTAATGACCTAAAAGTGATTTTTAACTCAGGAATTATTAAAATGTGACAGGTGTCTTGCTTGATTGGCTTCATACTAGCTGTACACTAAAATGATCGTTAAAACAATTATACTAAGTTAATAAGTTATAATTATGTTCATATTTGTACTCTTAGATACGTAAGGCATTAAGTCCGCCTTTTGTACTATTTTTTTTTATGTGCAATGAAGTTTGAATAAATAAATAATAAATACGTATGAATACGTACACAAGATGATAATTTAATAAACAAAATGTTTCACAAACAATGCATTTTATTAACGCTGTTTTACCATGCGTTATTTTGTGCATTGTTACGAAATATTAAATCAATAATTTGCCAATTCATGTTTCACGTGAATATTTTGTCTCGAGAACTATTTGCAAAATAATATTTTATGCAACGTCCTATTTGTGAATCGTTAATTTGCCAAACTTTGTTTTTCAAATGATTACTTATGAAATGTTGTTTATCAAATGATTGGCTACCGTATGAATATGTATAAGAAATTGTTTGTCTGTATATCTGTCTGTCATGAATATATATCTTGAATCTTATGCTTATGGGAAAGGTTCGAGTATGTTAATTGAGAAAACAATTAGTAAGCAATGGAACTTTATTTTATATTTACACGTCCACAATATTTGCTTTTAGCGTCTGCCGCATCCACATCCACTGCTAGAGCCGCCGATCTGCTGCGTGATAGCGACGCAGTCCCCGCAGCCGTAGGACACCGGCGCCGAGCCGCTGGTGTCGAACTGGCCTTCGAACGCCACCGCGCTCAGGTACGGCAGCGCGCCGGACAGGTCAAGGTCGCCGGACAGGCCGAGGTCGGTGGCGACGGCAATGCCGGAGGGCGCGATGGGGCCGATGGCTTTTATGGAAAGGGGTCCACCGCTGCTGGGAATGGTGATCGACTGGCAAGTGCAGCCACAGTTCTGTCCAGCTATACTCTGGAACCAAATTGAATGGTACCTACTGTTAGGTTGAGTCAACGATATATGTGCAAAATCTCAATCAACTAATAACCAGGAAAAGTTTTCCCATGCCTTACAGAATAAATCTCGACATAGTCAAACCAGAGCAAAGTCACAATTGTTTAAACGTTACAGCTCAGGATAATTATGAGAGCAAGTATTTAACATGAGAGTAAGCAACTAACTGATTGACTAATAACAAAAACAGTTTCCATGCCTTTAAAACAATCCCTTTATATTATTATTTTTATTTTATGAATAAGGTGTACGTTCAAATAAATAAATATCAGCGCATATTACATACCTGTACCAAGAAGGCAAAAGCGCAGATGATAGTAACTTTGAAAGCCATTTTCGGTTCTTCCTAGGTTTGTTTGCAAACTGAGAATGATTAATTAGGTCAAACACTCCATATTTTATACTTAAATAGTATCCTTCTTGCCTAATTAAGAACACAATTAAGTACATTACAAATTATATTTTATCGCAAATATTTCAGTAACGATATTTTGACATTAAGAACCATTAAGTATATTTAGTAAGAGAGTGGACTTATCGCTGACCTATTTCCACATTTCGAATATAATGTCAGTATAAAAGAGCCTTCAAAATACGGCCAGAGCATTCTAAATTCTTTGTTAAAAGAACAGAATTGCTTCTAAAATGTCTCGCTTTGTAGTCCTCGCTATCTTCATCCAGGCTTGCTTGCTCCAGGTAATTTAATTAATATGAAATGTTTTTTTAAACTATTTAATGATTCTCCCAAAACAAATTAAACCATGTGGCTATTTAGTGGCAATAGGGCACCTCCTTGCCTTTTTGACATTATAAGCAAAATATTTTTTACGCCATACATTGATCTATACAGGATGTAAAAAAATACTGGCGATCCATTTAAGGGCATAATTGGTGTCGTATTGCAACTAAGAAAAAGTAAGACAATCGCAAAAAAAAAATATACGGAATACGTCGGCCCAGGCCACCATCCATAAAAAAACTTTTCTTTTGTAGCGGGACACTTTTTTATCTTAATTTTTCATAATTAGAACACAATACCAATTATGTCCTCAAACGGATCACTAGCATTTTTGTTACACCTTGTATAAAACCAGTAGTTAACAACACTTTGAATTTGGTTTACTCTGTAGTAGTATTCCTGTTGTTTAATAAAATTTGAATTGGGAGCATTTACCAGTGCCAACTACATTATAACGATGAAAGCAAAATAATGTATGGTTTTCATAGTGTCAAATACTTGGTAGAATCTAAATGGGAATTGTTACTTATGCCCTGATTACACCTACCGAGTACAGTGGGGAATTAGTGCTCTCGACCGAGTGTTTGCTAAATGTACACACACCGCCGCGCCGAGTGCTCGGCCGAGTACGCGGCCGAATACTCGGCCAAGAAAATGACCGAGACAGTCACGCGCTCCCCAGACTTTTTACTAGGCCGAGTGCCCAACCGACCACCGACCTGTGCTTCAGTTAGGGTTTGCTCCCGGTACTCGTTTTCTATACAAATCCAGTACTGGAACCGGGAATTCCCGGTTCTCGCTATACAAAATCAGAACCGCGAGCATTCCCTAGCTTCAGTACATGCTACCCGTCATTTGATTTCATGCTCATGATAACTTTTCATCCTCAAAAGGGCTCTAAATTCACTGCTAAGATTTTGATTGCAATTACTTTAAAACAGTACTTGCAGCACCAAGATCAAGATCCCCTTTAGAATTCTCAGGACATCCCGTCTAAAAATGACACTCCTTCTATTCCAACGATTCCACAAATTCCTATTTTAGAAAGAAAAACTCCAAATATTCTGAAACGATATGTTATTCGTATTTACAATTGAATAAGTTAAGCTCGTTACAAAATTGAAAAACGCATGTAAACAGTTACTCGGTCACTTTACCGTCTCGGTCGAGTGGCAAATTTGATGTCTCGGCAATATGAACACGAGAGGTAAACAACAACTGTACTGCATTGTATACCTACCTACCTACCGAGTACAGTGGTACTCGGTAGGTGTAATCAAGGCATTAGTTATTTTTTAGTTGTTACGCATTTTCTTCCAAAATATGCAGTTATTTATATTTCGTACCTATTTACCTATACAATCCAGTAGAGTTGTTGTTTACCTCTCGTGTTCATATTGTAAATACCTAACTGAGCAAAAGATAGATTTCAAAATTGAGAAACGAGCGAAACGAGGAAGTGGTGTCGTATATGTGGATATTATGCAACTTTAGACGCTGATTTTTAAGCATCAATAACGCATTTCGGAGCCGGTGAGGTGAAAATTTGTTTAAGTATTTACACATCTCAATATTTTTCCTTTGTTACAGATGGTTCTGAGCCAGTCCTGCGGTTGCAACCAGCTGTCATACGGCTCGCAGAGCTGCAGTCAATACGGCGGCACCGGCACCGGGCAGGTGGGCGTGTCCGGCAACATCGACGCGTGCGGCACCACCTGCGTGGTCGGCTCCGTGCCCGTGCTCGGCTCCGTCGACTTCGGCGGCTGCGTGCCCGCCTGCGGCTCCGTCTCCATTAAAGGACAGTGCGGATGCGGATGCCAGTGATTTATAAATAGATTTAATCATAACAAATAAAGAAATCATATGTTAAATATATCATTGTATTTAAATTATGCTGTTATTTCGTGTTTTTGCACAGCTACATGATGGATCAGTTGATACTATTGTGAGACAACAACAACAACAACAAATATTAAATCTTGAAGCAAATCAAATTATTTTGTTCAATATTTTTTGATTTGCAATTTCTAAGTAGTTACACTACTATATATAAACTGAAAATAGATGTCATATACTTCAGAAAAAGTGACCAAACCCTCCGGTGTCCGAGGCCAGATTTGAGCTGGCGTCTTCAGCTTTCGCGGCTGACGTCCTGACCACTAGACCACCCGTCTAGTGGTCAGGTCAGGTCAATCTCTGAATTTGAAACGGCTAGGCGCCGTTGACCATACTCTAAGGGCATGCGCAGTACGTGCTTGCACCTCCTATCCGAATCACTTACGTGATTCTGGTATAGCGAGAGAGACAGTGCTGCCATCTATGAATCTTGAAGCAAATCAAATTATTAAATTCAATATTTTTTGATTTGCATTTTTTTTAAGTAGTTAGACTACTATATATAAACTGAAAATAGATGTCATATACTTCAGAAAAATTAAATTGCAAGTACAGAAATTGACAACAATGAAATTGTAATTGCAGTATACTATAATAGTGCACACATTAAAAATAGAGGCAGTCAACAGGCGGTCTTATCGCTAGAAAGCGATCTCTTCCAGACAACCTTGTGGTAGCAGAAATTTAGTCGAAAATAATCCCACAACCCAATGACAATGAGACCCAATTTGACTCGAGAAAGAGACTAAAGGTGACATGGCTGACGTATATCGTAGCCTGGACACAGCATAAATAGACTTTTTGTGGATGTGTGGATGTTTGTTGGAAATGTGGATACTTATAGCTGTTTTGAAAGTAATTTTACGTACATAAGTTTACTCCTCAATCTGTACTGGACCGAGCACCTGATAGTATCTCTACTAATTAATTAGTGTCAGTCGTACCCTTTACTGATAACCTAGCAGCAGAAAAATAATAACCACAGAGTGCATATTGTCAATAAATTTATTGAAGCACTGAGTTTAAACAGGCTATCCATACACCTCTAAATTTAAAATGCCCCGTCTCTGTCCTTTTCCGTAACTTTGACGTTTCTTACGATGACCCAAATTAACGTAGGCTTTTTTCATTTCGAATAAGGACTCAGTATTTGCATCCACAACCGTGATGAGCGTACAAAGAGGGACCATAAGGACCAGCCCCGATACCACCAATCTGTTCCGTGATGGCGACACAGTCTCCGCAGCCGTACGCCACCGGTACGGCACCGCCGGTGGCGATCTGGCCTTCGAACGCCACCGCGCTCAGGTACGGGAGCACACCAGAGAGTGTCAGGTCTCCGCCCAGGGCCAAGTCAGTGGCCACAGCAATGCCAGAAGGTGCAATAGGTCCGATGCTGGTAACAGCCAGAGCCCCACCATTATTGGGTATCTCGATTGATACGCAGCCGCTAGAATAGTTTGGTCTGTAGCCAATCTTTTCGATTTTGTCGATCTTGTTGATTGATACTTTGCCGGAGCCACAGCCGCATGGAGGTTTGGGAGGGTAATACGGGCCTTCTTCGATTTTGGCGATTGATACTTTGCCGGAGCCACAGCCGCATGGAGATTTGGGAGGGTAATACGGGCCTTCTTCGATTTTGGCTATTGATACTTTGCCGGAGCCACAGCCGCATGGCGGTTTAGGAGGGTAATACGGGCCTTCTTCGATTTTGGTGATTGATACTTTGCCGGAGCCACAGCCGCATGGCGGTATGGGAGAGTAATACGGGCCACCAATAGACTGAAAAAAGAAAAAAAAATGTTAGGTGGGTTTATGTTTATGTTCTAGTTTGTATTATAAACCTTGATGCAGTACATTGGGACCGGTTTTGGGCAATATAACACAACTAATGATTTATTTATGTATTATCATTGTAATAAATATTGTATAAAAATGTAATAAAGTTCCAGTAGGGAGTGTAGTTACCAATCCTTAACTTTCAGGTCAAAAAATGTACACCTTTTTCTTTATACACAGAAATCTTTGTAAAATCTGCTTATATCTATGCAGGTTATGTTTGTACATTGGACGGTGTAGATACAGTAAAGAGAATGCCATTAGGCAGTAAATCCGTTATTTTTACATTTTATTTTTTATGCAATACGAGAAAATACCTGTTGAATCAAACACGCCACCACGCAGAATACTACACCCTTGAATGCCATTTTACTACTTCCCAGTTTGTCAGTTCTTTTAATTATGAATTATTCTACTACGTATACTCGGTTTTATTAAAACCCTGTTATCTATTGCTCAACGACCAAAATGTATCCAAATAATATTCATATATAAAAAGTGATAGAGTAAAAGCTCTTATGTCACGCGCTTTCTCCGTCAAAGAAAGAACAAACTGCAGGTGCATTATCACTGACCTAATTACCAAATTTTTTGATGATAATTTCAGTATAAAACTAGTGGTAATTTTCGGTAAGTCATCATCGCTCCCTTTCTTTTAATTGAGTAAAGTATCACAAAACATGTCACGCTTTGCTCTTCTTGTTGTTTGTGTCCAGGTGTGTCTAATCCAGGTAACAATCTAGCTTTTACGATTAGATTAGACAAATTAAGGCTAATAAATATCATAATTGCCTGCCATCTACGATATTTTATGTAGAGGACTCCAGGATTTTAAATACAAAAATTTCGTAACATTCAAACTTCTATAAAATAAGTCTATTAAAAACAAGTTACTTATTTCAAAATTGCAAACGAAATATTATAACAGAACTGAAATTGTTATGGACCGTAAACAACTGGGCGAGTTTTTGACTTAAGAAACGTGAGTGGCCTGTTTCTAGTATACCTTTGATTTGACAATTTATGACGCTATTCAGTCTGTTCGCATACACATTCGTACCTAATTCTCGCTATAAATTGACAGATCTATCCGCTGGGCACATCCGCCAGACATCTGGCTGGCAGATCTGTGCATGTATCCTAGGCTTATCTAGTAAATAGGTACCCAATTTATTTTTTCTGTCGACAGACGGCACTGAGCGGGCTATGCGGTCACAGCCAAATCTCATGTGGACCCTCCAGTTGCCTCGAACTCGGCGGCATCGAGAATATCATCGAGAAATACAGCTTAAGTGCACCCAGTTGCAACAGCGTCCGTTATGAATACAGCGCCCCTAGTGTCGGCTTGAGTGCACCCAGTTGTTATAGCGCTCCTAGCATCAGCTTAAGTGCACCCAGTTGCAACAGCGTCAGTTATGAGTACAGTGCCCCTAGTGTTGGCTTGAGTGCACCCAGTTGCAGCAGCATCGGCTACGGTTATAGCGCTCCTAGCATCAGCTTAAGTGCACCCAGTTGCAGCAGCATCGGCTACGAGTTAAGCGCTCCAAGCGTCAGCTTGAGTGCACCCAGTTGCAGCAGCATCGGCTACGAGTTAAGCGCTCCAAGCGTCGGCTTGAGTGCACCCTGCATCAGCGCACCTAGTGTTAGCTACGGTGCTTCTAGTATCAGCTACGGAGGTTCTAGCAGTTACGGAGGATCCTATGGGGGTCAGGGTTCGGGAGTGGTGGGCGCGTCGGGTGACATCGGCGTGTACGGCGATACGACCGTGGTCGGATCCGTGCCGGTGCTCGGCTCCGTGGCGTTCGGCGGCAAAGTCGCGGCGAAGGGCTCCGTGTCCATTACCGGCCAGTGCGGGTGCGGGTGCAAAATTTAAACAAGGATTTTTTTTTCAATTCAAGAAAAGGTATAATAATAATTTCAATTAATTTTAATATGTTATCCAGATTTCATTTGCTCTAAGGTTAGCTGGAAGAGATCCCTTAAAGGGATAAGTTCGCGTTTGTACAAATTATGTGTTTTACTAACTACGACTATATTACTAAGTGCAATAAATATTACAGTTTTAATGAAATCTTGTGTTTTTACTGATACAGACAAATAAAGGGTATCATAATCATCCTCCTAGCGTTTGTCCTGGCTTTTTGCTACTGCTCTATATGAGGTTGGGATCCGCTAGGCAACCTTATCTCATCAATTCACGTAGGAACTAGTTTTTACGGAAGTGACTACCATCTGACCTTCCAACTCAAAGAGAAAACTAGGCCTTATTTCGATGAGATAGTTAATTTTAACTAGCAAATTTTAAAACCCGATCGTGAGGAGAAAAAAAACTGGATGGATTTAACGTCCACATCCGCAACCGCCGAGCATTTGAAAATGTTATATCTTAGGCGATTATCACATTGGCGCCGCAACCGGATGCGGCAACGGTGTGCAAGCGTGACAGCGCTATATACATGCAGAGCACTATCTCGCTGCGCACCGGCGCCATGTGCGAAAACCGCAGCAATGTGCATTACTAGACGAATCAAGAATTGTCACAATATTGTTAGATATCTTTCTGGACAATCAAGAAAAATTGCACAGATATGTTGAATTTTCATTTATTAAAAAAATAAATGAGGTAGCTGAAGAAGAATTAGTATCTGCTACATCCACATCCACTGCTGGAGCCGCCGATCTGCTGTGTGATGGCGACGCAGTCACCGCAGCCGTAGCATACTGGCGCCGAGCCGCTGGTGTCGAACTTGCCCTCGAACGCCACCGCGCTCAGGTACGGCAGCGCGCCGGACAGGTCCAAGTCCCCAGCTAAGCTCACATCACTGGCTAGAGCGATGCCGGAGGGCGCGATGGGGCCAGCACTGGTCACGGACAGGGATCCACCATTGTTGGATACCTCGATGCAGCCACATCCGCAACTCCTCTGGCCAGCAATGCACTAAAATATAAAAAGACGGTTATTTTATGACTCAAACACAGAAATGTACGAGAAGTGTATACCTACACTTCTTAGAGCGTTGAGAGCGCCAACAGCGGATATACTAAAGGAGTATTTTATACACTAGGATTAGAAATCCACTTTACAAGTCCATTTATTGCGTACGCGGGACACCATTATCTCCTGACATCTTTCAGGTTCAAAAACGTTAAAATAAATATACTTTGAAGGGTTCATTTACTCAATAAATAATAAATAGCAGAGTTCGAAGTGAATTATGTTTTAAAAGGTAATTTTTAAGGCATTTTGTGATAAATGGAAGATAAAAGGCATTGAATGGTTAATATGTAAATAAATACCTGAACCAGTAAGGCGGCAGCACAAAGGATTACGGCCTTGAATGTCATTTTATATATTTCTTGTAAGTTTGATAGCAAACTTAGAATTAACTTTTAGGTTAAATGCTTCAATATTTATACTGCACCTCTATCTCTTGCTTCATTTTTTTTACAATTAAGTGTTTAATAACATGTTTTAGGTATTATCGCAAATAATGAAGTAATAATGACACAAAAACCTATTAACACTTTAGTAAGAAAATATATTACAATTTTATCGTTGACCTATTTCTAAATTTTCATTACGAAGTTGGTATAAAAATGTGTTCAAAGTATGAATTCATCATTCGAGCTCTTTCTGTCAAAGAAGATCAAGAAAATTAAAATGTCTCGTCTTTCTGTCCTCGTTCTGTGCGTCCTGGCTTGCTTTATCCAGGTAAATTGGGTTTAAAATAAAGTTAAAGTGTAACCTATGCAATCACTTCTGCGAATTTCACCACCATGGAATTGATTGCTCTTTTAAATCCTACCTACTAAGAATCTCTATTTATAATATCAGTTGCTGTCAGTAGACAGGTACTTACCCATAAGATAAAGTTGATTTTTTGACCGTTTAGAAAAAGTAGTTTATGTAATTGTTACGTAATAAGGCATAATTACGTACAGGCAACTGTACGTAATGCAAATACACAGCTTTATCTACACACATATTATAAATCCTAAATTATGTGTTCGGAAACCAGTAGAATGACCGCCATTGCACCGCCATGACCAACTCGATTGTGCCGGCAGTCGCACGGGCGTGTGCCGGAGCTCGGGGAGAGGGCGGGGCCGCGATTCGAAAAATAAACACACACACTGGACAGACATAGCTCCAACCCAACTCAACTCAACGCTATAACGACATTGACATTTACTATTCGAACAGATTTTCATTCAAAATTGGTCTCACATTGGTCTCACATTGGTCACACATTGGTACAACATTGGTAGAACATTGGTACAATGTGTAACCAATGTGTGACCAATGTGACACCAATGTTGAATGAAAATCTGTTCGAATAGCAAATGTCAATGTCGTTATAGCGTTGAGTTGGGTTGGGTTGAGTTGGATTGGAGCTGTGTCTGTCCAGTGTGTATGTTTATTTTTCGAATCGCGGCCCGGATCTTCATTACGTTGTTACGTCTCTGGTTGCAATAATGGTGGTAATTACAGAAGGTTTCCGAACGCGGAATAGAGGATTTATGATATTGGTGTAGATAAATAGTACATTACTGCAGAATCCAGTAAGTAAGCCTTCCTGGCCAAGGATGAGTTAACCGGACCGAACCGCAGGTGAGGTCCGGTTATATACGAGGCCAGGATGGCTTTCTTACTGGTTGAGGCTTGTATAGTGCTTTTCTCAAAAATGAAAGAAAGTTTAACAACAAATTCGTTTAATTAATATTGAAGGTTACATTCATATACGGGCAATTACTGATAGATATTTTTATCGATTTACCGGGGGCATTTATGTTTGTTTCTTGTACATCTGGATTAATGGACTCTTGGCTGACAGTAAATGTCTGTGAAACATTAATTTGGTTGTTTGGGAAGGTGGATGGTTGCGATGATGTTACGGTCAGGGGAATAGTGGTCGGTTCTTGGCGAGAGGTAGATGGCTGCGGAGTCAGGCTTAGCGGCTGTTGACGCGATGTAGATGGCTGCGGGGAGGTGAAAGATGGTGTTTTTTGAGTATTCAATTTAATTTTTTTATTTATATTGCTTGTAATTTCACTTTTATTTTCTAATGACTCTTCTATATATCCTTCTGCAACTCGGTCCGATTTCCACCCCCCGTGTCGTTTTATTGTCGTGAGATTGGCTCCAGAGTCAGCCAGAAGGGTAGCAGACCTCCGGAAACAATGGCCAGTATAGCTCTCTGGATTTGGTAAATTCAAATATTCTGCTATTTGTTTAGGCATTGCGGCAATCTTATGACGACCGATGTTTTGCCGCAAGCATGTCCCGCTTCTATAATTGATAAAAAAACGATCGCTTTTCGTATTTTCAGGGCGCAGGTCATGGTATTTCCTTACAATATGAGCTGACTCCTTGTGTATAACAAAAGAGCGATCAATTTTTGTTTTTGTTTCTCGTACTTTTACCAAAATTATTTCATTATGGTATTCCACGTCACTGTTTTTAATATTACAGAGCTCCATACTTCGGCAGGCGCCATTAACTCCCATTATAGTAATAACCTAAAAACAAAAAAAAAAACTGTTTTAAATCGAGAATATAAAAATAAGTATCTGTTAATTGGAACCAGATTTAATAGCATAATTATATTATTGCAACCGACTAACAGACAACTTACATCACAACAATTTAAATGAAATAAGTAAATAAAATAAATATTACCTTCGCTGCTAGATAAACATCATCGGGTGCTTCATTTAAAAACTTCTGTATGTTTTGGCTGGTAAATACACTCGATTTTTTTCCTTTGTAGCCAGTCGATTGTCTTTTCAACCAAGTGATTAAATTGGAATAATTCTTAATGTTTACATCGTGTTTATTTTGCACTACACATCGAAGCATAGAATACACAGCCCATAAACTTGTCGGCTGCATTGTTTGGCGAAGAAAGCTGAAATATGCCAAGAATACATTTTCAGACCAACTGTTGGCTTGTTTTTCTGACTTCCACTTCATACATTTTTCATAAGTTTTCATATATCGCTCCTTGGATTTTGGAGGAAGTAAATTGTTTTTTGCTAATTCGGCCTCAGCTTTTAAATCAGGAGGAGTGCCATCTATTTCCGAATCGGATTCGCTTGAACTCATTTTTTGGGATTATTTATGTTCACGCGGTAAAATAAAACACAATTGTCGCAATTGAATGTGAAATCCCGCCAGTCGTTGTTTTTTTTTTACTAAAAAGTTTGCGTTTAGTTTGGAACATTGTTCTATTTTTACATTACTTACATGAATGTTTTAGTAAAAAAATGTAAATTATTGTTTTTGAAACTCCATGTTAATTTTAGAATGGAAAGTTTTAATCCAACATGATTTATAAACTGAAATTACTAAATACAAACATAAAATCCCACTATACTTCTACAACATTACTAAGAACAAAACGCAACGTGCATACTTTTTCTGCGTCGCGTTAAGTGTCACAGACTATGAAATGGCTGTTTAAGGCTCCAAAAATATATCTATCTCATAAAATGACATACCGAAAAGAGAGATAGATATATATTTGGAGCCTCCCTCCTATAACCATGTTATATGGCTACACTCTAATCTGTGTCTGGTACTATGTTTTTTTTTCTAAGCAGATCTAAAGAGGATGACCTACTGTCCAGTAGGTAAATGACATACTTACTTACTGGACAGTAGGAGATTCCAAATTTAAAATCTCGCTTCTTACTGGATAGTTGTGAATATGTCTCCGGTAGAGTTCACTTTCTGGATACATTTTAGGGATATTATGGCAACATTACATACCATTTTTGAGAAAAGTAGTTTTACATTCACGGCAATGATATCTATTGAAGTGACAGTGTTCCTAAACATGTAAAGCCTGACCAGAAATATATGATCATGCGCCATGTTGCGGAATTTCATTGGAACTAATTTCTTGCACTGGCAATCATTTTACTGACATAATGATACGCATGTGATAGGCTGTCATTGTCATTGTCGCGGTTTATTTGAATTAAAGTAAAGTGTTGAAAATTAAATATAAAAGACAAAAATGTCCCAAAATTATTCATAGTCAAGAGCGAAACATTGTAAATAGTGTATTTAATAAATAGCTGTAAATAATACGCTCGGGGACTGGAACTATTTCGCTGTGAAACATTTTCAAATTAACATCAGAGCTGACAGGTAAACAAATCAAGATGTCACTATACCATAGAGAAATAATACGCTCTATATAGCGCCCTCTTGACAATATTCATATATTTCTGGTCAGGCTATACCTAAGTAGATAAAACTTGAAACCCGTTCTAATTCGTTCTAAATACAATTCAGAGTATTTTTTTTACTGTAATATAGGTTTAACGATGGTTCATGCTGTACCGTTTCGCGTCCTACACGACACTTCCGACACTTCATTTTATGTCAGAGAACATCACGTGACCTCCGAGGATCACGTGATTCTTTATTTTGGAAGCTGTTTAACTTTACTATAGGCAGACGCCTGTGTATTTTTGCGAAATTAGAGTTCCCATTTTCCTCCCTTCTCCAAAATATATTTTGATTCATATTTATTTGAGAAATTTAACCTTGCACAGATAACAGACAGATTTCCGGAGGAACCTCTGTAATATTTACATTTTTTCTCGTTTTTCTTACAGATGGCTTTAAGCCAGACATGCGGCTGTAACCAATACTCCTACGGCTCGTCCGCCGTGAGCTCACAGAGC
Source organism: Pammene aurita (assembly GCA_947086415.1). Lineage (NCBI taxonomy): Eukaryota > Metazoa > Arthropoda > Insecta > Lepidoptera > Tortricidae > Pammene > Pammene aurita. Next base: position 8,397,677 of record OX352312.1, read on the forward strand.
TGCGGCTCGTACGGCGGGTGCGGCACCGGACAGGTGGGCGTGTCCGGCAACATCGACGCGTGCGGCACCACCTGCGTGGTCGGCTCCGTGCCCGTGCTCGGCTCCGTCGACTTCGGCGGCTGCGTGCCCGCCTGCGGCTCCGTCTCCATCCAGGGACAGTGCGGGTGCGGATGCAATTAAATTGTGTAGTAATTACTTCTTTTTTACTGATTATACGATTATTTCTTACTATGGTCTTTCATTTATTTATTGCTAGAACAACATTAATTAAATACAACAGTATGAATAAAATTTAGATTTAATGCCATTTCGGAATAAGATTTATTGCCTAATTTCGTCACTTAATTAACTTATCGCTTAACGTTTATTTGGCAAATCAACGTTTAGTTGGCAAGCCAACGATACCAAATTAATGTTTCGCACAGTTTTATTTGACCTAATATAATTTGACAGGCTAGATTAGGTTAAGTAGCATTCAAAATAGATACTCGCGAAAACACATTATATGAAATGCTATTTGATGTGATACCTAATGAGCGATTTTTTTTTGACCGAGACATTAGTAAACCACAAATCCATACTAGATAATTTAACACCTAGGAAGAAAAGTGCATTCAACCTCAATTTTGACAAGTTTCAACAAAGGAAACAGACTGTCTTAATAATATTTTTTTTATATACCATGACGTTGGCAAACAAGCATACGGCCCGCCTGATGGTAAGCAGCTACCTTAACCTATGGACGCCTGCAACTCCAAAGGAGTCACATGCTCGTTGCCGACCCTTTACAAAAAGGAGGATTCACTGTGTTGATGGCTCTTTAGCCAGTTTGTTCCTTTGAACAAGAGGGTCCCTCATCGTCAACACACTGGGTCGTCTTTGAGCTCTTACATTTTTTTTTTTTTATACCACGACGGCGGCAAACAAGCATACGGCCCGCCTGATGGTAAGCAGCTACCGTAACCTATAGACGCCTGCAACTCCAAAGGAGTCACATGCGCGTTGCCGACCCTTTACAAAAAGGAGGATTCACTGTGTTGATGGCTCTTTAGCCAGTTTGTTCCTTTGAACAAGAGGGTCCCTCATCGTCAACACACTGGGTCCTCTTTGAGCTCTTACATTTTTTTTTTATACCACGACTGATGGTAAGCAGCTACCGTAACCTACAGACGCCTGCAACTCCAAAGGAGTCACATGCGCGTTGCCGACCCTTTACAAAAAGGAGGATTCACTGTGTTGACGACTAAAGGAACAAGAAGGTCCCTCATCGTCAACACACTGGGTCCTCTTTGAGCTCTTTGGCAACCTTACTCACCAGCAGGACACTATGAGTAGGGTCTAGTGCTATTTGGCTGTGGTTTTCTGTAAGGTGGAGGTACTTCCCCAGTCGGGCTCTGCTCCAGTTTTGAGCGATGACATTCGCTGAACGTGGCAACCACACTTAGCGAGATGCCATTCGCAGTGCCCATACCTCTCTTAAAACATACATGTACATACATACATGTTACTTAAGAACATGTTTATTAAATCAAGTACAACGCTGATGACCTAGAAACATCTAATACGTGACACACTTCAAAATGCATTATATTGAAATTAAAATGGCGTCATCATTATGTAAAATACGTACTTGCAACGAATGATAAAATCAAGGTAAATACTAAACGTAGGAAAAAAGACGTGCCAAACTGCATTCTACGTAACTATAATACTCTTACTTTTGAGAGTTCAGCATGTCTGTCCATGTGTGTCCATCCATACTTTAGCTTGTTGACTAAATATGGGTACTTAAGTGCTAGACATTATACATTTTATAATGACGCTACAAAGTGATAGAAAGTAGTAGTCCGCCACGAACTGAGAACTCGCGATTTATTTACAATCGAATTGACCAATATAACAAGACCCTTCTGAAGATTTTTTTTGCCTTCTAGCTCCACAACCCCTTGATTGATCCTGCTCATATACAAACTCTCAAATTATATGTATCTCTGCTACAACCCCAACAAATTTCATAAAGATCAGAAAAACATAATAAAAGTTTTTTACATACCTCCTAAACTTAAATTTTGTTTTTGGGGTGTGGTAAAATGACGGGGTGTGATTAGGCACTTTTACAAAACATGTCTTTCCCACAGATTACCGACCTTTAGTGTGTTAGGCTCGTTGCTCAAAATCTTTCAATCTCTTTGGTTTTCCCAAAAAAAAATTTGTCGCTAGTCGTTTTGGAGTTGGCGCCTGCTTATAGCACATTGTAGTAGATAAAGAAGAATAATTACTTTAAAAATAATTTATTCAGTCAATAACATTCAAACATAAAAACAATAACAAACTTAACACTTAATATTTCCCACATCCACTGAGGCCACCAGAGTTGCCTCCAATCTCTTCAGTTATAGCAACACAGTCACCACATCCATACTCCACAGCCGCGGCACCACTGGTATCAAACTGGCCCTCGAATGCCACCGCGCTCAGGTATGGCACCGCACCAAATAACTCCAGCTCACCAGCCAGACTTATGTCGGAAGCCACGCCAATGCCAAACGGCGCAATAGGACCAACGCTGGTAACGATCAAAGCCCCTCCGTTGTTATTCATCGGTGCGGAAGAGACAGAAATAGGTTCGTAACTTTCCACTTCGGAGTAACCAACAGAAATCGGTTTGTAGCTTTCTTCAGAATAGCTAACAGAAATCGGTCTGTAACTGGACTGGTAAATTTTGGAAGTGCTGGGCTTGAGCTTAGGGTAACTGTCTATTTCGGAAACGGCGATACCTTCGCAATTGTAGTAAACTGGGACGCTGATGTCTGGAGAGTCGCAATCGCAGCTAGATGGGGGAATTGTCAACCATGGCCCACCAAAGGACTGAAAAAGATTACAACAAATTATATAACATACATAATCCTGTGAACAAATGAAAATCATGTTCAATCGAGCTAACAAAATGCCTAATAAAAAGGCGGGATCACTCATTACTGTAGCTGGAACACTCGTATTATACCTCCTTGCATAAACAACTTATTGTCATGTCTAATAAATAAACATGCATGTTCTTTTTTCTGAAATGCAAATATATTGCGCATTATTTGATTTACCAACAAAATGGCATGGAAATTAAGAGAAGGGACGACGATAGATAGATACAGGCTTGCCAGTAGGTAGGTACAGTCAAGTGTAAAAATATGGGTGTACTCATCTTACTCAAAAATATGTCCCATAGTATCTTATTCCGTTGTAATAAGTGCGTAGTACCATTTTATGAGACGATTTACGACGATACGTATTTTTGCACTTGACTGTACGAAAAGATGCAAATTGCATACAAGTTTAACAAGCAAATGTAGGTATTCATCGTGTGTCAGTCACTACATGCCATTGACTTGTATGAACTTCATTTTAGAGGCATAATATTCATGACCCTTTAAGAGTATTGACCGGGGCTGGTCCATATATTTGCCCTTGCTATATCCATGACAAAGAAAGGGTGACAACCATCAAACAATAAAAACCTTGACTCTTAGTCGCTTACGAAATTCAATGTGTAACAAAAAAAACCGGCCAAGTGCGAGTCGGACTCGCGCACCGAGGGTTCCGTACAAACCTGTAGGTATATAGGGGTAGTAACTTTAAAATTATTAAAAATATTTTTATTATATGATGTAACTAAAAATTTACGGTTTTCGCAATTTTTCCTTTATCTGTGCTATAAGACGTTGCTTCGTACCAAATTTCAAGATTCTGAGTTCACGGGAAGTACCCTGTAGGTTTTGATTCCCTTGCGAGAGAAAATTTGCGGCATAAACTGCTGTATCTTTTGATTGCGTCGGCTTAGAAGTCTGATTTTTTCACAGCTCTAAGGCACAGTAGACCTGAGTATTTGATATAAATTTCAGCTTGATACCTCCACGCGTTCCTGAGAAAAATGGTCTTGACAGACAGACAGACAGACGGACAACAAAGTGATCCTATAAGGGTTCCGTTTTTTCCTTTCGAGGTACGGAACCCTAATGATGATGATCGATCCTTTTAAGGGCATAATTGATATCGTATTCTAAATACTCGCAAAAAAATGGTTTTGTATGGAGGGTTGGTCGGCTGGGACGACGTCTCCCATACAAATTTTATTTTTCGCATCCAAAATTTTTTCCTGCTACTTTTTCTTAATTGCAATACGACACGCCCTTAAACGGATTATATCTATATATATAAAAGAAGAAACTGACTGACTGACTGACTGACTGACTGACTGACATATCAACGCACAGCCCAAACCGCTGGTTCTAGAGATTCCAAATTTGGCATGTAGGTTCCTTATAAGGTCTAGGGGTGCACTAAGAAAGGATTTTTCAAAATTCACCCCCTAAGGGGGTAAAATGGGGGTCCAAAATTTGTATGGCGAATCAAGATTTGTTAGACTATTTTATTCGAAACTTCACAGGAGTATTCCTAATGATAAATGAGTAAACACGTGTTTCAGGTTTTTTGAAAATTCAACCCCTAAAAGGGGCAAATGTGGTCACAAAGTCTGAAAATCAACATGGGTATCGTATTCTTTTTGAGTACTTATAGTACGCGGGCGAAGCCGCGGGAAAAGGCTAGTTAAATATATAAAAATTATATACCTAACTCATGTCATTTTGAGGAATTTTCTTTTTTAGGTTAAATTATTAGTAGCAGCGTTTAGAATATTTTGTGAAACGAAATCGCCCTGGCACCGGTCTCCTAACAAACGGCTTTGACAAAAAAGCTTGATGTAAGGTATTAAATGACTGAATATTTTTTTACCTGTCCCACGACGGCAAAAACGCAAATTGCAACTTTAAGCACCATTTTGTCGCTCTCTATACAAACAGTTTTCTTAACAATGAGTTAGATTGCTAAAACATTCGGTTTTATATGAATAATATCTATTGCTAAACTAAAGATATGTATCCAGTTTTTATTGTGAAAAGTTATTTAGCAATGCCTTATCGCCTTTCACCGAAACTATATGAAAATTATCGGTGACCTATTTCTCCATATTACATAATATTTTAGTAGCTATATAATGATCGGGTTATATTATTAAATATCACATTTCTTTTAGCCAAGAAAAGTGTCGCATCATGTCTCGACTTGCTTTCGTCGTCCTATGTGCCCAGGCTTGCGTTATTCAGGTATATATCTATAGAAATCATTCATCAAGTCATTATTTAACAATACGGTTGACGTTAGTTGTCATGTTTTTTATCTACACTCATATTGTAAGTTCTCTAAAACGTGTTCGAAAACGGTAGGCAGAGCATTACCTACTACGACCGATTTTACTATGATAAGCTTTTTTTCCGTGGCAGTAACGTAATTTTAACTTTTCATGCTCAATTATTGATGTGCTATGAGTTTTGATAACATAATGTACACCTGCACCCTCCCGCGCATCCGCCGACAGCCCGACACGCGCCTCCCCGACCGCCGGCACAATCGAGTTGGCCATGGCGGTGCAATGGCGGCCATTCTATGGTTTCCGAATACGGCGTTTTGGATAAATAATATGAGTGTAGATAAAGCAGTGTATGCAACTGTACGTAATTAGGCCTTAAAATACTCGTGTGATCTTATTATGAAACTCACCTGCGGCTCGTTTCATAAAACCACACTCATATTTTAAGGACCCTTATTACGTAACAGTTACATAAACTACTATTAAAACCCCATAAATCTGTAAGGTCACAACGGGTAACAAAAATACCCGTGATTCGTTTATGAGCGTAACTGGTATCGTATTCTAATTATAAAAAACTAAGTAAATAAAATTTTTCACGCGAAAAAAAAATGGTTCTATATGGAGGGTTGGCCAACGTGTGGGACAACGTGTCCCATACAAAGAAAATTTACGCGCTAAAATTAAGGCGCTAGTCGCTGATTGTGCCCGAAAACTGTTACATTCTAAGGGATATATCTCAATAACGGGTCATTCAAAAATTTTGAAAAAAATATATGTTATTAACCATTTCATGTACAACATTTTCAACGTTTGAATAACTCGTGTAACGTATAGTTTCTCCGTTATGTAAATGTAACGAAATGTCGTTTAACGGTTGATTTTGCTTATATCTACTGAACGGCTCATTCGATTTAAAATATTGTTGAACTAAAAAATATGTACTACAGATCACTACAAACTCAACGTAGAATATTTAAATTGATTAAATTTTCTTAAACAACTTGATCATAATTCCACATTTCGTGCGTTATTAGCTCGAAAACGGCGTTGCTGGCAGTCGTGAGCTAGCTTTGAGACGAAGAGGCTGTGTCGCTCGTCGCTCCGTGCTTCCCTTGTACTACATATACTTGTGCTTGGCCCGTGAGCAATAATATCGGATTTACTGTGCCTAAAGACTAAATAACTGCAGAGGGTTCATGCGGTGCAGATATAACGTGTCTTCCCGGAATCAATAATGTATAGACGTTTTATCTTTTAAGATAATGTACTCGTATGCATGTTTATGTACGTTCGTATAAAAAGTGTATTTTATTTAGATTATAATACAAGTAAAAAACAAATGAAATATAAATGGAGAAAAAACAAAAATCATGAATCTCACATTGCTCTAAAAACAAATTTGGTCATGTAAGTAAACTAAAATTATTATGTTTAAGTAGACGCATGCATCACGCAAAATAGGCATTAGTCGTCGAGTTGCGGAAATCTGCTAGTACTGTAATACAATAGACTAATAATTAATTTAATAAAAAACTCCAAAGAACCGAATTTATTTAAACATATTTATTTAAGAATACCGTGTTCTAAACGAATGTAATATGCGTTTTATTTTAAGATTAAACACAATCTTTAATGTTATACTTTATACTAATTTCTCAAATCTAGAAATTGCGAAGTAAACTGCAAAGTATTGCAGATAAACCGGCCAAGAGAATATCGGGCTATGCTCAGTGTAGGGATCCGTAGTTGCCGGCCTGTTACAATACATCCATTCAAAAGGTAGTCTATAAAGAAATATTTTGTGGCACTTACGTTATTTTACCATAGGCATAACTCAAAAACGGCTCAATCGATTTTATTCCATATAGTTTTTATTGAAAATACGTGATAAGTATTTCAGCCTCACTTCCAGGAATTTCCCCAATTTTTTTGGACCCATGGTTCAAAAGTCAAAGAGCATTTTAACTTTCGAAGCTATTATTTACGAAAGTATTCGTTTTATCCAAAAGTTGTTTAAGAGAATATGCCTTAAACAACTTTTGGATAAAACGAATACTTTTTATCTTATCTTGAAAGACCTATCCAACAATGGGTTTCAGATACTTATTGTTTTGCTAGACGTAATTAAAACACATAATTACTCATACCAAATTTCAGTCTACTATCACTGAGCTAAGCCTGATTGAGAATCTAATAAAAAATTGCTGATATTTAAGAGTTCAATGTATGTAAGAATAAAGGAAAAAAAGCTTTTTTTATACCACGACGCTGGCAAACAAGCATACGACCCGCCTGATTGAAAGCAGTTATAAAGCTTATGGACGCCTGCAACCCCAGAAGATTCACATGCGCGTTGACTACCCTAAAAAAAAACTTTACTATGTCGGTGAAATGCAAATAAATACAAATTTTATATTAATTATCAACACAAGTGAATAAATAAATTACTACTAAGGGTTAATACTACCTATCAAATATCTTTAAAAGACCGGCCAAGTTTGTATCGGACCATGTATAATGTAGGGTTCCGTAGAAAGTAGTTTCTTGGAGATAACTCAAAAACGGATGAACCGATAATATGTGAAGTACTAAGCCTTCTTGGTATTTTTTCATATTTTTAGGGTTCCGTAGCCAAATGGCAAAAAACGGAACCCTTATGGATTCGTCATATCTGTCTGTCTGTCTTGTCTGTCTGTCCGTCCGTATGTCACAGGCATTTTACTCGAAAACTATACGACGTATCTGAATAAAATTTACACATAAGGTGTATTTTGTATGCCGCTACTTAGTTATGTAGTTAAATTTGAAAAAAAAAATCTTTTTAGGGGGGCGCTACATACAGGTAACTAAATTTAAAAAAAAATATTTTTACCAAATATCAAAAGGTGATACATCCATCGATAGGTCTTTCAAAATAACATTGAGGTTTCTTTGACTATTTTGTGATTAAGTGAATATTTTCTGAAATAATCGCTGCGAAAGTCAGAAAAGTTGAGTATCCCCCCCGTAACTTTTGAACCGTAAATTCAAAAAATATGAAAAAGTTTGAAGAGATGCGCCTTATCATATAATTTCAACGAAAATTGTTTTGAACATTATCGGTTCAGCCATTTTTGAGTTATCTCCAAAAAACTTCTTCCATAGGCATCAGATACGAATTTTTGGTATTAGTTTGGTTCTTATTCCATTGAAGGTACGGAACCCTCCTATGCGTGGTCCGACACGCACTTGGCCGGTTTTTTAGACTTATGGATTAAAAGTTAGATGGGGGCTATTATATTAAGACTTTCAAAGCAATTATTTCTGAAAATATTGACTTAATAAAAATTTTAAAAAAAATACTTTATATATATATATATATATATATATATATGTATATATAAAGATATTTTTAAAGCCGTACCGTACAACATGTTCATATTTACAAAAAAAAAAAAATTTTTGACATTTAGTTTGGCATATGTATGTATGGAGTGCCTCACCTAAAAGATTTTTTAGCAATTTAGCCAGAAAACTAAGTAGCGGCACATGAAACACACCTCTAGATAAAATTTCAGTAATATATGTTTTATAATAAAAATGGCTGTGACATACGGACGGACAGACGGACATGTTTCAAAAAACTTTTAAGGGTTCCGTTTTTACCATTTTGGCTATGGAACCCTAAGAAGTGATTGCGCTGTGTTATATTTTAAAGATCTAAATTTAATGGGCTTACAGCTCTCATTTGTTTGGCGATTTCGTGTACAAATACCGCTCCTTACATGTGCATTTTTACTATTCGCAACTCGCAACAGGCTTAGTTTTGTTAATTTATCGTAATTAAGTGAATTTTTACGGGTAATATTTAAAATCGCAACAAAAAAATAACCATCTATTAAGCTCACTTGCACAGCATAAAAAATCCAAATTCACATGAAAACACCGCTTTGATGTGCATTCAGTTTTTTTTGCTGTACTAGTCAGTACTTTTTTATTTTTTTCTGATATGCGGAATATTTTTAACCATATTTCGTATATTCATAAATATTTTGCCGCTCACTGTACTTCAAATTCAAAATCTAGGTTTTCATTTTTTTACATAAAAATCTACTTATCGAGATCGTTATTACTTATCTTATTTAGTAGCATTCCTAAAAAATATCACCGTAGTACTTAATCACAGTATTCAAATCACAAAACATCCACAAAAGGATTCGGTATGATTATTATAAATCTGCCCGCGCGCCTCTGAGTAAAGTCATATTCTTAGTCATATTCTTTGAACATTGTTGCGGTGCATCGCGGCGGATTTACGCACGATCGCAATGAGTAGGGTACGCGGGTGGCGCGACACTCCGGCGACAATCGTCTTAATTTTTCTCGTAATTCTTTGTAGTCGCAAAACGATGCCAATTATGCCTTTACATGGATCACCAGTATGTTTGTTACACACACACCCTGTATAAAAATATTTTTTTACACTAGGTAACTTAGTAAATACAGTCTGTGAAAGCAAAATATGAAAAGTCCCTTGTATACTCATCAAAAGCGAAATAAAATATTTTTAGGTACAGAAATAAATCCGTTGTCATGTCATGGTATTGAAAACTTTATGCTTAGTGTTTTTTTCCTTACAGACTGTTCTTAGCGGACCGACATGCGGTCAAATCGGACTCGAACTCGGTGGCATCGAAAAATACAGCGTAAACGCACCCAGTCTCAGCTTGGGCTCGCCTTCCCTTAGCTTAGGCGCGCCTTCCCTTAACTTGGGCGCGCCTTCCATTAGCTTGGGCGCGCCTTCCCTCAGCTTAGGCGCGCCTTCCCTTAACTTGGGGGCGCCTTCCCTTAGCTTGAGCGCGCCTTCCCTTAGCTTGGGCGCCGCCAGCTACGGCGCGTCGTACGGCGGCACGGGCACCGGGCAGGTCGGCGTGTCGGGCGACATCGGCGCGAGCGGCACCACCGCCGTCGTCGGCTCCGTGCCCGTGCTCGGCTCAGTCGAGTTCAAGGGCATAGTGCCGGCGTCCGGCTCTGTTTCGATTTCGGGACAGTGCAGATGCGGTTGCCAGTGATTTTTTAAACTAAGTAATTAATAAAAATATTGAATTATAAAATATTTCTCTAATTTAATTCTGCAGAACCGTCACTCTACATCCCTATATATTATTTTATTTTATCAAGTTTTGTAACGAACAAAAGACAGGATACATAAATACCTACATGTTTCATTGACTGTATTAAAACGTTTAACCTTTGTCGATACTTTGTCGGCGCGTTGTGACTGTTTGTACTTTTGTAGTCACACCACAAAATATAAATTAATAATGCGGCCAGCCTTCTGGGCACTCTACCTAGTGATAGAGACCTAGGACAGATTTTTATTTATAAGTGTTTAGTTAGAGTTATATATTATGTATTTAGGGTTCCGTACCTCGAAAGGAAAAACGGAACACTGTAATCAATCAAGCTGAAATTTATACTAAATACTCAAGTTTACTGTCCCTTGGAGCTGTGAAAAAATCAAACTTCTAAGCCAACGCAATTAAAAGATATAGCCGTTTATGCCGCAAATTTTCGAAACAAACAAGGGAATCAAAACCTACAGGGTACTTCCCGTAAACTCAGAATCTTGAAATTTGGTACGAAGCAACGTCTTATAGCACAGATAAAGGAAATATTGAGAAAACCGTACATTTTTTAGGTACATCATATAATAAAAATATTTTTAAATTTACTACCCCTATATACCTCCAGGTTTGTACGGAATCCACGGTGCGCGAGTCCGACTCGCACTTGACGATTTTCTTATGACCTAGTTTTGTTTAATAATTTAAATATAATCAGTTCTACATACAGTCAAGTGCAAAAATATAGTTCTAGACAAATAATTTCGAAATTATTATACACGGTGCCTACGAGGTACCCGAAAGTTTTTACATCCTGATCATATGGAGAGCACGGACCAAGAGAGAAACCGGACATAACTCGTTAGCCGTGTAGGTACTATTTTTTTTTTTATTAATGGCTTTTACTCCTCGCCTATTTTAGCGAGGTGAATTCTGCCAATGTCAGGGTGTACTTATGATTTTATTCGTTCTTGGTAAAATAAAATACAAGCAACGTTGTTCGGTTAAGGCCTTGTTGATTGTAAAGAGATAGCCTCCACCCACCCACCCACGCCACCCACGTGTTTGTAAGGACAAACACGTGGGTGGCCGAGACCCCGGATAACCGTTTGTTCAAATAAAGGGTGGTTACGCGCGTTTTGGGACTAATTTTTCATGGCTTATAATTTTCCAGGTATCTAAAACAAGAATCGGCAACTTTTCTAAGGCATATAATAATATAAATTGGCCGTGAATTAATATTTTTGCGACAATATTTTTTTATAAGCGTCAAACATGTGGCATCATATTATTGAAAAACGGCAGCAATATATAGCTGACTAAAAAATTAACCGGGAACTTCAAATAATAGGTTGGCAACAAAAATATTAACTTGGCATCTATTATTCAAAGCAGGCTTGGTTTAAATATTTGTTGCCAGCTATTTGTTTCTACCTAATTAACCATTTTTTGGGTTTCAATTGGTGGTATCATTTTAATTACGGGAGCACTAAAATTTCAGGAAACTGGAATATTTTTAAGGATCCGTACCAAAACGGTTTTAAAGGCAGCATGTGCTACTCTGTCTTGTCACAATGTCTATTTGCTCCGAAATTGCTGGAATATTGTGTAAATTGTTGTTTGTATTGTGGCTTGTTATGAGAATGTAAATTTTTATTTTTTGTCATAAATATCTTGTGGTGAAGTTAAGAATCGGACTCAAGAAAAAATATTATTAAAATTGTGTGATAGTATATGGAACCCTCGGGGCGGGACTCCGATTCGCACTTGACCGGTTTTTAGGGTTCTGTAGCCAAAATGGCAAAAACGGAACCCTAATAGTTTTGTCTTGTCCGTCTGTCCGTACGTCTGTCCGTCCGTATGTCACAGCCATTTTACTCGGAAACTATAAGACGTATCCTACTAAAATTTAAACGAAGTGTATTTTGTATGCCGCTATTAGTTATGTAGTTAAATTGCAGAAGAAAATATTTTGGGGGGTTGGGCGCTTAGGGTTGCAAAAAAACGGTTTTTTTTCTGTCATGAATAAAAACCTGAAAAAAAACCGTGAAAAAGAACAGTTTTTTTTCTGGAATATGTTTTTTTTTCAAAAGTACAAAATCTCAAAATTTGCAAGGCAGTTAGTACTCTTATACGGTTGTTTTAGACTTTATGTTAACTATTAAACTAATTTAATTTAACAACTTTAATTTCTGCTTTTATTAAACTTATATTAATGAAATATGTAGTGGTACTATGCTGCTGATAGTTCTAGTGAGTGAAGTTCAAAGTTTTTTTTGCATTTACTGAGAATAGTTTAGTTACATAACAGACATACCTTTACTTTAATGTACTTAGTTTTAAGTTACTTATATGAATAAATCACGAAGAACCGTGTTTGTCGTAATATTTGTTCATCTGAAAAAAAACCTTATTTAGAAAAAAAACAATGGTGCCAGGTTTTTTTTCATGTTTTTTTTCATAAATTTGAAAAAAAAAATTTTGTTTTTTTTTTCTATTTGCAACCCTAGGGGCGCTCCATATATGTAACTAAATGAAAAAAAAGTTATTACTGAATATTAACATGTTGCTCATCACCACTGATTAGTGGTTCTTTAAAAATAACATCGAGGTATCTTTGAACATTTTGTGATTAAGTGAATATTTTCAGAAATAATCGCTGCGATAGTCAGAAAAATTGTGTCTCCTTGTAACTCTTGAACCGTAAGTCAAAAAAATATAAAAATTTTTGAGAAGATGCGCCTTATTAGATACTTTCTACGAAAATTGTTTTGAACATTATTAATTCAGTCATTTTGAGTTATCTCCAAAAAAACTTCTTCCATAGGCATCAGACGACCTTTTGCTATTAGTTTGGTTCTTATTCCATTGAAGGTACGGAACCCTCCATTATGCGTGGTCCGACACGCACTTGACCGGTTTTTTAATAAAACATCTTACTTTCATTATGCTCTACTAGCCTTTGCCCGCGGCTTCGCTCGCGTTAAATTCGGGGTTACGACCTACCAATATTCATAGACCCCTAGTAACTTTTTAAGAATCCATTTTATCTTATAATTACAGCTCGTGTAAAGTTGCCCGTTGTACTTATATTGAATAAGTAATTCACTTTAAATGCTTCTTAAATATTGTAAAAGTACCTTATTTTTTATTTAATAGGTAATCATTTTCGATTAAAAAAAGGCTTCTTAAAATGCTTCCCAGTTATAAATTCAGTTTTCAATATAATTATTTGATACCTACCTATAGTTAAACAATGGCTATTAAGACATTAAAAAACAGCCCATATTGAAATAATGTACGGCAAAAAACTATTCCAAAGACGATGCAGCCATCTTGAAGCTCAAATGATTATCCGTGTAGCTACTATGACCAACGTAACTGACAGTTGACAGCTAGTCGGTAACATCGGTCATTCAACTCATTCATAACACGGCTAAATTACGAACAATGGCAAGTGGCTCAACAATCCGGGTTCGTGACTGTACGTACAAAAAATCTGATAATTGGCAAATATAACCTTAAAAGGATTCGCGAATGCGGAGGATATATTGCTTTTAGTCTACACCGCGAACGGTCTAGAACGCAAAATGACCACTCATTCCCATGAGTGCACTCATTCCCATTGGTTCCCTTCCCAGGTTAGGTTCGTTAGTTATCTACTAATGGCCGAAAGCTCATCACAGAAATACGAGCCCCGCGGTAGCGGGGCTCCGTCGACATCGCTAACGTAAAGATAAAACGACGTAAATGATGTAGACATTTTGCGTTCTAGACCGTTCGCGATGTAGACTAAAAGCGATATTGGTAGGTATAAAAAATTGTTATGAATCGTTTATAACTATAACCTACTATAACTTGCTGAATGTCCATTTTTAGGGTTCCGCACCTCGAAAGGAAAAAACGGAACCCTTATAGGATCACTTCGTTGTCCGTTTGTCTGTCTGTCTGTCAAGACCATTTTTCTCACGAACGCATGGAGGTATCAAGCTGAAATTTATATCAAATACTCAAGTCTACTGTTCCTTGGTGCTATGAAAAAATCAAACTTCTATGCCAACGCAATCAAAAGGTACAGCCGTTTATGCTGCAAATTTTCGAAAATCGCATGGGAATCAAAACCTACAGGGTACTTCCCGTGAACTCAGGATTTGGAAATTTGGTACGAAGTAACGTCTTATAGCACAGATACAGGAAAAATTGCGAAAACCATAAATTTTTAGTTACATCATATAATAAAAATATTTTTAATAATTTTAAAGTTACTACTCCTATATACCTATAGATTTGTACGGAACCCTCGGTGCGCGAGTTCGACTCGCACTTGGCCGGTTTTTTAAATTTTTATTATTTAAATATTGACATCGATCTCATGTAATTTGACAATGTATGCATAATACAAAATAAATTAATATGGATATAGTTCGCCTCAAATTAAATTAAATTGAAATAATTATGCATTTCGATTCATTAGCATTTTAATTGTGCATTCAAAAATTCACAGATTTCGTGCCTCACACGACTATCGAGCACATTGGAAATGAATCTACGGAAGTCGAAAAAATATTGTCGCTGAGCGACGAGAAAGTCGGGATAAGGAAAATGTTATAAAATAAAACAACGACGTACTCAACGTCGTTGTTTTATTTTATAACATAACTATTTTATTCTTAGATTAACATAAGTATCCTCGACATAACGCCTGTGAACCAGAGTTGGGCAAAAATTAACGTGATTGAAACTAAAGTTAAAAATGAGAACGTTACTCATAATCATATGAACATGATTACGAATTCAATCATGAGCTTTCTAATCTGATTGACCACCAACATGAGTAAATCATGTCGATTTTTAGTTTCACTCATGATTAGCTGAAGTGATTACATTAGTAAGACAGTATGCTTAGTTAAACTAACGATTTAGTTGATTAGATGATTAGATTTTGATTAGATTTTGCGTAGCTACTAGCTCCTTCACTTTTTTCCCTGACGAAACAGAGGCGGTACCTAGATGAGTATAAAATACATTTAGGATAAATGGCTATTTGTGACAATATTTCTAAAGGTATCATTTGGCGGTTGGCGCTTACGTCTTAAGTTGTATAGTGCAGATTCAATATTGAGCAATAAAAGCGTAAATGCCAGTGGCAAATGTTACCTTTACCAAAATATCGACAATTTTTTTGTTAGTTTTTGGTATGAGTGTACAAATGAATGCTCCCATTTAACTTTGAAACGGCCTGTTCGGTTTTATTGGGGTTTTCGGCTACAGTTAAGGCAGCTATCACACAGCTGCGGTTTCCACATGTGCTTTTAATTTTCATTCTCATTCTCATTCTCATTCTCATTCTCATTCTCATTCTCGTTCTCAATCTCGTTCTCGTTTTCGTTCTCGTTCTCGCTCTCGCTCTCGCTCTCGCTCTCGCTCTCGCTCTCGCTCTCACTATCACTCTCACTCTCATTTCATTCTCATTTTCATTTTCATTTAGGATAATGAAAATTTCTACAGATGTATCTGGTTCAGTATGTGAAATTCTGAACAAACGCCTTATTCAAGTAATAATACAAATCAGCTTAAGAACACTCTAATCATACATTCGTCAATCACATTGAACAAGTTAGTCGATTAGCGTTAATTTAGTTTCAATCAGCGCCCGTCGTTAATGATTTACTCATGGCGAAATTACTTGATTGTTTTGTGTTATGATTTAATCAGCGATTATTCAATCAGCGATGATAAGTAATCGATCACCGATTTTAATCAAGTGTGCCCAACTCTGCTGTGAACAAACAAATTGAAAAATTTCCACACGCATATTGAAGTTTGAATAATTGTCGCCGTGGCGCCTAAGTATACATATTTCATTTTTAGATTAATAAGCAGGATATAATAATGTTCAAAGTACAAGAAAATTATTCGAGTAATGGTAGCCACATAGCTAAATATTTTTTAAGCAAAAAAAAACCGACTTCTTCAATGGGGGAAGCCGGTGAAGGATTATTGTAGATGGTACACTCTATACAATGAAATAACTATCTTAACAAACACAGCAAAGAGGACAAATCGTCAAACGTGAACTATGCGTCGTTGAAGAATTCCTTTCTCATTTTACATTTTACATGTTTATGGCATCAGCCGCAGTTCCACTTCATCAATATGTCACTGTTTTCAATGAAAATGCTTGATTTGTTGATTTAAATACAAAAATCACTTTATGTATGCCTTTAAGATTTGAGAAGTTTCCTCGGTTCCTCCTGGATCCCATCATCAGAACTTAGCTTGACGAAAATTTGTCCTGAGAATCTAACTTGCTTAACAAACATAGCGAAGAGGACAAATCGCCAAACGTGAACTATGCGTCATTGAAGAGTTCCGCTCTGATCATCATCAGCAGTTCCAGTTCATCAAATGTCACTCTTTTGAATGAAAATGCTTGATTTGTTGATAAAAATACAAAAATCACTATGTGTATGCCTTTAACATTTGAGGAGTTCCCTCGATTCCGCATGTATCCCATCATCAGAACTTGAGCTTGACGAAAATTTGTCCTGACAATCTAACTTGCTTAACAAACACATCGTAGAGGAGAAATCGCCAAAAGTGAATTATGCGCCGTTGAAGAGTTCCGTTCTGATCATCATCAGCAGTTCCACTTCATCAAATGTCATTCAACCTCCTCTTTTGAAATCTTGAAGTCAGTTAAAAAAAAACTAATGTGAAAAATGTCGTTCTGACTTTTTTCAAAAAGGTTAGGCTACAGGGCAGACCCTTAACCCGATCGTCTTTTTTTAACCGACTTCAATTTCATAGAAGGAGGAGGTTCTGTATTCGGTTTGGGCTTTTTTTTTTATGTATGTTCACCGATTACTCCGAGACGCGTAGTCCGATTTGAATGATTCTTTTTTTGTTTGATAGGGTCTACTTCCAAGGTGGTCCCATATTAATCTGGTGCTGTTCTGATGATGGGAACTATGAGGAATTGAGGGAACTCCTCAATTTTTAAAGGCATACGTATGGTGATTTGGGTGTTTTTTTAAGCAACTCGAGGATTTTCTCTCGAAAACCACCAATTTGATGAAGTGGACCTCTTGATGATGTTGTTTTGATGATAATGATGATGATTTTTTTTTTATGTAGGATGTTGAGCGATTACTCCGAGACCCGTGATCCAATTTGAGGAATTCTTCTTTTGTTTGAAAATAACTACCTTTAAGATGGTTCCACATTAATCTGGTGCTGTTCTGATGATGGGATCCATGAGGAATTGAGGGAACTCCTCAATTTTTAAAGGCACATGTATGGTGATTTAGGTGTTTTCTTAAGCAATGCGAGGATTTTCTCTCGAAATCCACCAATTTGATGAAGTGAACCTCATGATGATGGTTGTTTTGATGATAATGATCATGATTTTTTTAAATGTAGGATGTTCAGCGATTACTCTGAGACCCATATGGTCCGATTTCATGAGAATTCCGGAAATCGGACAAAAACAAGATTTTTTTTTGTTTGAAAGGAACTACCTTAGAGATAGTTCCACATTAATCTGGTGCTGTTCTGATGATGGGATCCATAAGGAATTGAGGGAACTCCTCAATTTTTAATGGCACATATATGGTGATTTGGTTGTTTTTTTAAGTAACTCAAGCATTTCCTCTCCAACACTAATTTGATGGAGTGGACCTAATGATGAAGACCACATATGATATGTGGAACTTTCCTTACATTGAGTACGTGTCATGAACTTTTTCTTATATATCTGCACCGATTATTGCGAGATCCTTTGTCCGATGATGATAATTTTATAACCACTAAAAATTGAAAAATAAAAACTTTTTACAAAAAAAAGATAAACCGACTTCAAAAAGGATAAAATAAACTATTATATTATTTATATGCGTTACAAACTGATATGTTTGAAGTCGGTGCCAAGCCAAAAAGTTACAATACCGGCAAATCAGCTTCAAGTCTGAAAATCACATAATATTTCGATTCCTACTTATATTGCAAAGGTGAATGTGAATCTATCTGTTACATTTTTACGTCTAAACTACTAATCCAATTTTGATGAAAAGAGGTACCCATGTATAAACATGGGTACCTCTTTTCATAAATATAGAGTATATACTCTGATACACGTCTACTTTGTCAATAATCAGTATAAGGCGGCAAATTAAAAAAATATATAAACACGTATTCCTTCCATAGAAAATTTAAATATCGCGCCTTTTTCTACTGAAAAGGTGGGCCCCACACACCCATTGTGTCTGAGTATAGAAAGATCAATCTTGCCATTGAATTCCTTTACACTTCAATATTAAACCTTAGATGAAGTAGGATAAATAATTCAAACAGAAGCACGGGCTCCGTTCGAGATATGGTTAGTCCGAAAACTAGTAAAAAAGTTTATTAACAAACATCATAAGACGCGTGATTATACTTTCTCTCTGTACTTGAATGAAAACCTACGTGCAGTCAATACCGTATTAGAATAGTTCTATAGTATGAAGAACAGTTCACTGAACACATACGCCTCGTTCGTATTAACTGTTTTGTAATTTTCAGACTTGAAGCTGATTTGCCGGTATTGTAACTTTTTGGCTTGGCACCGACTTCAAACATATCAGTTTGTAACGCATATAAATAATATAATAGTTTATTTTATCCTTTTTGAAGTCGGTTTATCTTTTTTTTGTAAAAAGTTTTTATTGTTGCTGACTAAATTGTCCAGAGCAGTTCTTCTCAAATTTTTGATATCATTCTTGGTTTCCAAAATATCGAACGCCAAAATCAAAAATTTGGAAAAAAATGTTTTTTTTTTTCACTAATTGCATTGCAATTGCATCTTACAGCTCTCGTAAATATGAGTCTTTTGAGCCATTTTTGAATATCGAATCTTTACAACTTTCCGAGTTATAAGGGGATCGCACTTTTTCGTGAAATCGGGGCCTATACTGGAACGAACGAAAAGACATTTCCAATGTCAAAAACCCATTGACTGAACAAAAGCTTAAAATGTCAATGTCAACGAGAATTATTATACAAAATTTAATATTTTTTTAGCAAGGAGATAAGAATTTATAAGGAAAACACACAGGCTACAAAAGTAAATCCTATTTATTAATGAAAACGCACAAATCAATGCTTTAAAATTAAATTGAACCTAAATAACCCGTGAACAAGAATAATCGCGAATTTCGGGACAACCGCACCGCACCAGTGTCGAGCCAAAAGTGGGGCCCGCCAGAGGAAAGCAATATGGCGCCATTTATTTGCGTGAAGTTGTTGCGGACTGAAGTTGCAGCAAATCGGTAGGTAGTTGAGCGCCATCTATTGGTCTAGCGAGAAACAACTATGCTCAAAGCTGGTCTTGGATAAATTAGTGCCAGCAAGTCAGGCTTCTCTCCAATACGGCCTTTCCTGACGCGAGAACGTCTCGGTCTCTTTTCCTTAATCTTCCATGGTAGATGAATCTTGACTCGTCGTAGCGGAACCGGAAGTATCCTTTTCGGTAGCGAGCCCATCATCCAATGTCGTGGACCCAGAAGGCATTGGACCCGCCGCGACAGACTCCGGTTCAACATTGTCTGCATCTGCGTAACAAAAACAACACACTTGTCAAAATAAACAAAATGGGATGCTCATGATAACGGGATGTGCATCGTGTAAGGTCTGCTTACAAATTGGTGAGGGTCTGCTCACAAAATAATTAAAATGATAACGGGACATGTATCGTGTAAGGTCTGCTTGCACAACACAATATTTGATCATTAAATAAAAGGACAAAGATGCAAGATTTGCCTGCAAAGTGAGATTTGCTTACTACATAAAGTTACAAGCATGCAAGGTCTGCTTGCGAAGTGAGGTCTGCTCACTACATAAAGTTGCAAGCATGCAAGGTCTGCTTACAAAGTGAGGTCTGCTCACTATATAAAGTTACAATCATGCAAGGTCTGCTTGCAAAGTGAGGTCTGCTCACTAATCAACAATATAGGGGAGTATCTCACCCTCGAAAAAGGCAGCACATGTGTCCGGAGTCCACTCGTCCTTCCAAGGAACCATATACTCGGCCGCAGCTTGGGTGGTCTTCCCGTAGGAGCCTGCAAGCAGCCGCAGCTCGTACCGCCCATGAGGCAGTGCCTTGACTACACGATATGGGCCCCGCATTCCAGAGTCCAGCTTTCCTGTGGATTGTGCCTTCTTAACAACAAAAACCATAGAGATCACTTCGAACATACGAGGTTCGCGCCTATTTTTATTAACTGAAGCATCTTGTAAATCTCGGTTTCGCCGTAGATGCTCAGACACTCGTTGTCTCGCCATCTCTCGTAGACTTTCCCTATTTTGATGACTTCCTTCAACTGCAACATCCCGCACGACGTTGCGGATTACGGGTGTCATGGCGTCGATTCCAACTAGTAGATTAAGGGGTGACATCTGGGTGGTCTTGTGCTTCGTCATATTAATAACCAGTTGCAACTTCCACATGACAGATGACCATTCTTCCTGACGATAGTTACTCTCAACCCTGATCATATTTAGCAGCGTTCGACAATATCGTTCGACCTGACCATTCGACTGGTGCATCTCAGGAGTTATCAAATGGATTTGACTCCCCAACTCAGAAACCCAGTTAGTGAACTCTGCACTTTGGAACATGCGGCCACGATCCGCAACAATAAGCTTAGGAGTGCCAAAAAGTGACACAGCATTTGTGAAATGTCGCTTTAGCTCGCCAGCATCCTGGCGCATCATGGGGTATAAGAGGCAAAACTTCGAAAAACTGTCCACAATAATGAGGACATAACGATGACCATTCGATTCGGGTAAAGGACCCAGTGCATCGGCATGAATGGTTTCAAAGGGGACATCGGGTTTTTCATACGAATGTATAGGCTGATGAGGAGCACGCGGCAACTTCTTTTGAGAAAGGCATACCAAACAATGTGATACGTACTTTTGAACAAAGGAACGAAAACCCGGAAACCAAAAGTGTTTTAAAAGAAGGTCACATGTTTTGTCGACACCAATTGGTCATGCTCGTCATGAAAGACGCGAAGAAGACTGAGTCTGTGGCCTTTCGGGATGTAGTATAAGAGTCGGGCTTGCTCTCCAGTCGGACAGTACCGATAGTACAGAAGATAATTTTTTCTGACATATTGATTGGAATCTAGCTGGCTATCATTTAATTTTTGTAAGAGGGACTGAGACTCTTCATCTGCGGCCTGGGCCAGTTGGGCCCAATTTTGGGGTTTTTGAACCCGAACAACATTAACCGGATTGCGACTTAAATAGTCTGCATGAGGCAAAGCGGCGCCTTTGCGGTACTCAAGCGAGAAATCAAAATCCTGCAAGTACATCCACCACCTGGCAACTCGCGGCAGTAGATCTTTTTTTTCTGCGTCAGTTTCAAGGCGTTACAATCGATAACTACCCTGAACTGCGTACCCACCAGGTAGTGTCTGAAATGTTGCAGGGCCTTAACCACCGCAAGAGTTTCAAGCTCATAAGAATGATAGTTTTGTTCTGAGCCTTGGGTCAATTTAGAAAAGTAGTCAACCACACGCTTGTGACCGGAGCCATGCGTTTGAATTAAGACCGCCCCATAACCTATCGAACTGGCGTCCGTGTGAACCTCGATGGGCAGTTTCGGATCAAAAATAGCAAGAACAGGCTCACTCGTCAAATGCGCTATAATGTCCTTTCGTGCAGTTTCTTGTTCGGAACCCCATACGAAGGGAACATCTTTTTTTGTTAGTCTGGCAATACATGCTACCTTTGACGAGAAACCCTCAATGTATCTACGAAAATACCCAGCCAGCCCGAGAAATTGACGGACCTGCTTTACATTTTTAGGGATCGGAGACTCGGCAAGGGCTTTTACTTTAAGAGCGCTCGGCTGTACCTGACCCTGACTGATGGTTCGGCCTAAATATTCTACTTTTGTCGACAAAAATGAGCATTTTTTGAGGTTAATAGAGAACCCAGCTTTTGTCAGAGTTGAAAGAACCTCTCGTAAGGTAGCAATCCCTTCGTCAACGGTCTCACTGATAATCAACACGTCGTCAATGTACACCAGGACTTTCGCAGATTCAATGAGGTGCTGCAGGGTTTTGGTAATGATGCGCTGGTACACAACCGGCGCATTAGCGAGGCCATAAGGCATTTTTAGGTACTCGAAATGCCCCTCTGGCGTTACGAAACCGGTAAGCGGTATGGAGTCCTTGTCCATTGGAATCTGGTGAAATCCGGTGGCCATATCGAGACTACTAAAATATTTAGCACGGCCTAGTCGGTCGATGTGGTCATCGATCAGTGGTAACGGGGATCGATCCTTAACTGTAACCTCATTTAATTTTCTGAAGTCGACACACATACGATCTGTGCCGTCCTTCTTTTTAACTAAAAGAATGGGGCTTGAGTATTCAGACTCAGACTCTTGAATAACTCCCTTCTCTAACAGGTCTTTTGTGATTTCCCGGACGCGTAAAGTTTCAGCCTGCGAGAGCCGATATGGTCTATAATGCACCGGTGTGTTGTTGGTAAGCCTGATGGCCATGCTTCCAGTCTTAACAGTCGAAACCGCTGTACCAGTTATGAAAAATGGCGAAAATTCTTTGATCAGATCGAGAAGTTTGTTCAAATCGTCTCCAGTGACTGAGTTCTGTATTTATCGGAAGCTGACCATCAGACTCAACCACCATCACTGTTTCTTGATTGTTAGTGACACGAGTAAGAATTTGATTCACACCTCTGCGCACGTACAAAATATCATCACGGTTAAGCACATCAGTTCCCACTATTACAGGTGTACTCATATCCTTGGGACTCATAACGGACAAATCCATTTCTAAGGTGACATCATTAAATTCAATCGGCAAAGTGACGTATTGAGTAACCACTACTTCACCACCAATACCCTTTAATACGCGAAACACGGGCTTACGCGGAACGTTAAGGTGCTTTAAAATGTCTGACGAGATAAGTGTAGCTTTCGACCCGCTATCTATTAAAACATCAACCGGCACACCTTGTATAACGGCAGCAACAACGTCTTCATCACGCTCACTATCAACTTCCCGGCAAAAAATTACGTTTGACTGGTTGCGAGACTCTGATTTCATTTTAGCATAACAGGTTTCCACCTTATGCCCAAGTTTCTTGCAAAATGAGCATACTATGGTTTTTGCTGCTGCTGAGGTACCAGGCATGACAGCAGCCTGATTAGAACTTGAAGTATTAACGTTCTCAAGTTTAGCCTTTTTGTTGCATGAAGCTTGTACATGACCGGGTAAACCACACGAAAAACATTTGCCACTCTCGTCCTTTAGAACCGTCGCGATTAGCTCGTAATGAGGAAACAGAAGAAGAACTACCAGATTTGGTTGAACTTGGCTTGACATAAATTGATAAAAATTCAACTAAATCACTTGGCAAGAGTTTGGCATTTGTAGCGGCCGCTCGAATTTGGGGGTCTGTTATACCACGAATCACAATAGCAGACGTTAGTTCGTCACTTAATCCAACTACCGCTCGCAGGCGGAGCAACGATCGCCGCGCATAGTCAGCATATGTAGTATACTGGTCGGAATCGGTTTTCATTACATCAAACAAAATATTAGCAGCGTTAGGCTTTCTCGGACATAAAGGCTTAAATTCCCTTTTAAAATTGCTCCAGCTGCGGTCGTTCGTAATCCATTCATCGAGCCAAACTCGAGCGTCCCCTTTTAGACAATTGCCAATACGAGATAAACATTCATTTTCGGTCCAATTGTTTGTTACCTTAGCTCGATCTACCTCCTCGCACCAGCTTTCGATGTCGTGTATGCTAGGGTCAAAGTTAGAGATATAATAAGAATGGTTAGATCTCACCGCGTTATTGATGGATCGTATCGCGTTCACCAATGCTTCAGTTGTGGCTTGCTCCGTAGCCACTGCACTGCTTGCAGACTGCGCTCGTGGACTGGCACTGGCCGCCACGTGGTCAGGCGCGTGCACCATAGACCGGCTGCGTCTACGCGGTGGCATGACCGGCGGCGTGCCCGGCGGCGTGCCCCCGGAGTCTCGATGACCTATGGCTGGCAGCGACACTGATTGCGATGGTTGCCTTTCTAACGCACTTAAACGCTCAAAATTTTTCCGCATTTCTTTTTGAAGATTAACGTTTTTAGATCTACGGTCGTCATGGTACCGACTTTTACTACGATGACGACTTCTGCTACGATGACGACTCCTACTTCGTGTACGTGACCGCCGATCAGTCATTGCCTTAAACTTTATCGATACAATTGGGTAGGTACTTAATGATTACTACAATTTTAAGAATACGTTACCTACAAAGAAAAATAAAACACAAACGTAACAGTTGTATGCACTAAACGTTATTTGTACCTAAGAGCTAAGTAACACTACCCACAAAATGAGCAAAAACAATCACTTCCAAAAACTAGGGTAATAAAAACTATTACCCGATTTCAATAAATTCATACATAAAGAAAAATAATCGGCATCGAAGCAAATATGACGATGTGACGTGACACAATAGCTGTTATTCGACAATTTAATTTTTTAATCAAGACGGCTTAAGCAATAGAACTATAAGGCTATGCGTTAGTTCTTAATATCCCGCGTCTGATTTTAGCAAGGAGATAAGAATTTATAAGGAAAAACACACAGGCTACAAAAGTAATTCCAATTTATTGATGAAAACGCACAAATCAATGCATTAAAATTAAATTCAAGCTAAATAACCCGTGAACAAGAATAATCGCGAATTTCGGGACAACCGCACCGCACCAGTGTCGAGCCAAAAGTGGGGCCCGCCCAGTGTTGCCAGGTGCGTCCAAGTGGATTATCGTACCAATCTTTAAAAATTATCGTACCAGACGTAAAATTATCGTACATCTATAAAAGTGACATTATCGCTTATTTTTCATTGGAAATGAGCTGAAATATGAAAAGAATACACGCAATTTACATACTACAAGGTTATTTTAACTCAAATTTTGTGAACGACGGGGATTTTTTTTCTGACAATCAATGGCATGAATGGCAAAACTCAGTTTTTCGTAAGGCCTAAAAAGCCACATGCTGTCCCTTTCCTTAGGGTCACTAAAAAGAGATGGCAGTTGGGACATGCGAATGTCATTCTGCTCTATTCCGTCATATTTCTTAGTTGACGATAAATGTCAAAATGGACCAAATGGACCAATAGCATATCAGCCTGGTACACGATGCCATAGATAGGATAGTTTTTTAAAAAGTGTAGTACACTACACTGAAACCTTAAAATTATCGTACTTTTGCGTACGATAATCAACATTGGAACGTACATCGTACGGAGGTGCAAATTATCGTACATGTACGACAATTATCGTACGCCTGGCAACGCTGGGCCCGCCAGAGGAAAGCAATATGGCGCCATTTATTTGCGTGAAGTTGTTGCGGACTGAAGTTGCAGCAAATCGGTAGGTAGTTGAGCGCCATCTATTGGTCTAGCGAGAAACAACTATGCTCAAAGCTGGTCTTGGATAAATTAGTGCCACGAAGTCAGGCTTCTCTCCAATAATTTATTTATTTTTTAATTATTTATGAATACATTAATTAATACATTTTTTATGCAATTTCTTTTTCCAGTGGTTAGCTATGCTACAGTCAAAACTAACTAGCAACCACACGTAGAATGCTGTTGTCACTCCTTCGTATGCGACTAAAGATGTGCCGTTCTCGAGAACGTTCCCGAACGAGAGAATGTTGCGAGAAAGTTCTCGAGAACGTTCTCTGTAACGAGAATTTCCGAGAAAGTGCATCAAATCTGCACAAATTCAGATTTTTTATTTTTTGTAAATCTTCGTAAAGGTGTTTGAAAGATATTCACGATCATTGTAAACCGAAAAAAAGATTCCTAGTGCAAAAATCTCTGCTATCTCGGGAAATTTCCGAGAACGTTCTCGGGAACGTTCTGACGAGAACATTCTCGAGAACTTTCTCACATATTGCTTTGTACTTTTATTGGAAGAAAACTCATTTATTTCTTAATATTTATGTCATTTCTTGTCTTCATAATTTTATCGTGCGTTTTATTGATGTACTGGTACAGCAACTTTGTCTCCAAATGAGATTATAAACATTAAGAAACTTAATTCTCTTTGCTCCGGAGAACGTTCGCGGAAATGTTCTCGACTATGTTTTAATGTAACTATTTATTTAAAAATAAATATGTAATATCCCAAAAATATGTGTCAAGTATGTAATTGAAACGAAAACGTTGGCATAAAAAACGAAACTTGTTTATATTGTAAAATGTCTTAATTATCTCTTTAATTATTATTATTTTTTTTACTTTGAAATAATTATTAATAAAAACCAAAAATGTTTTGGAATGTAATCGAGTTTATTTTATGCAAAAAAAGAAAAAACCGACCAAGAGCATGTCGGGCCATGCTCAATATAGGGTTCTGTAGTTGCCGGCCCATCACAATTCATCCACTCAAAAGGTAGTTTTTAGGGTTCAGCAGGTCAACTAGGAACCCTTAAAATTTCGCCATGTCCATCTGTCTTTCCATCTGTCCGTCCCCGGCTTTGCTCAGTGATGGTTAGTACTAGAAAACTAAAGGGGTACCTTTTTTCGCTCCAATCCTATCGTTGGATGGCTCTTTAAATAATAATAACGGTCTTTTAAAACAATTTTTGGATAAATAATAGCGTCGAAAGTTAAAAAAACGGCGTCTAACTTTTGAACCGTGGGTCCAAAAAAATTTGAAAAATTCATGAAAGTGAGGCCTGATAAGTACTTTCAATGAAAACTATATTGAAGGAAATCGGTTGAGTCGTTTTTGAATTATAACTCATAAACGCATAGTAAAAGTATTCAGTGCCGCATAGTAAAATGACGTAAGCGCCGCAACATATCCCTTAATAAACGACCTTTTGCCCGCATGCTGTTAGCCGGTTTTTTTTGGATTAGAATGATTTTAAATATTTTTCAAACACCTTCAAAAAGATATACAAAAAATAAAAAATCTGCATTTGCGCAGATTGTATGTACTTTCTCAGTAATTCTCGTTTAGAGAGAACGTTCTCGAGAAAGTGCGGAAATTCTCAGGAGAAGGAATTCTCGAGAGCGAGAACGTTCTCGCCGGCACAACTCTATATGCAACACAATCGAGATAACTCGCTTTTGGATGAAGGCGTGAAAGCCGTCCACCCGCGCTTCTGCAAACATGCCTGATGCACTGCAATTAGGTACCTAGGCAGTCCCAACAGTCTCCTGAGCGCATTGTTATATAGGTAGGTACTTTACTTATAAGTTGGTAGCTGCCCTGTGCCTATTTAATAGTCCACCCACAATCTGAAAATACAAAATATCAATCCAGCTCATATAAAAAGTTTCTAATTATATTTATCGAAATGCACAGACCAGTGTTGGCCGTTAATTTCAATTAGAATTAAAAATTGATCAATAAGATTGAAGATTAATTCCGTAACTAATCAATTACATTAACCATCAATTTTTACTAACGTTAGTTCGCATTAATTTCGTGACGACGTAATTACACTAACCGCCAATAAGAATTAACCTATTAGTTACACTAACGTCTTTAAAATTTAGTATGATTAACAGTTGATTAGATTAACGTTTAGTGTAATTAAATTAATCCTGTCTTGTAATAATAATTAATGTTAAAACTGCATCTCGGGTTTGGAAGTTGGGACCAAGACGTCCCAATAACCAGCTGACAGTTTGGTTCGAAGTTGTCTGTAAGAATTGTTGTTTTGTTGTCGCTTCGCTTCTGAATTAGGTTGGAGAAAAACCTTAGCTGTGGTGACGAGTTCAACGTTTTTCTGTATGGCACTCCACAAGTTGTCTCTCCCATGCCAGAAAAGAGCAACCCGCAAATGCAAGACTATTATACACTTGCATGCGATTTTAGCGTCAAAAATGTACGATGTGTAGACACCATTAAAGATAAATGAAGTGTGCAAAAAAAACTATCAAGTATACGCACTGGTCCCACCAAGAGCGAGTAAGCGAGTAAAGTTAAGCGAGTAGCATTACATTGCGCTTTGTCGAGGTATAAAGTGATCGATCGACCTTTCAAGGCCCGCGATGTAATGCTACTCGCATAAATTTACTCGCTTACTCGCCGCCGGCGGGACGAGTGCCATAGGAATACTCCACAAGTGTGAGAGTGAAAGATGACAAATCTAAGGCGCTACATACACTTAGCAGAATTCAGCGCTGAATCTCAGTGTCCTGGAGAGGCTTGCACGCAGATCCCAGAATCTGCACCGCCAGCGGTGCTGTTACTGGCTAATCCATTTTATGGTTGTTAATTTTTAGGGTTCCGTACCTCGAAAGGAAAAAACGGAACCCTTATAGGATCACTTTGTTGTCCGTCTGTCTGTCTGTCTGTCTGTCAAGACCATTTTTCTCAGGAACGCGTGGAGGTATCAAGCTGAAATGTATATATTAAAATAATCAGGTCTACTATCCCTTGGAGCTGTGAAAAAATCAAACTTCTAAGCCAACCCAATCAAAAGATACAGCCGTTTATGCCGCAAATTTTAGAAACTAGCAAGGGAATCAAAACCTACAGGGTACTTCCCGTGAACTCAGAATCTTGAAATTTGGTACGAAGCAACGTCTTATAGCACAGATAAAGGAAAAATTGCGAAAACCGTAAATTTTTAATTACATCTCATAAAAAAATTTTTTTAATAATTTTAAAATTACTACCCCTATATATCTACATGTTTTTACGGAACCCTCGGTATGCGAGTCCGACTCGCGCTTGGCCGGTTATATTTTACTCATTATGCTGCTTTCAGCAATTTTACTATAAAACTAAGTATCAGCATACAAAATACACGTTACGTTATAATTTTATTAAGACACATCTTATAGTTTCCGAGTAAAATGGCCGTGATATACGGATGGACGGGCGGACGGACCGACGGACGGACGGATGGACAGACGGACATGACGAAACCATAAAAGTTCCGTTTTTGCCATTTTGGCTACGGAACCCTAAGATCCAAACCATACCTATAGATTTAAATGTTTGACTCTTGTAGAGCCTACCTAAACCTCCAAATCTTATACTTATAAGCAGAGCTCGGATTTTTCACGGCAAAACAAAACACTAGCGTAATTTAGCCAGTGCTTGAAATATTATTTTATCGATATCGATAATTCAGAACTAGAAGAAATAAAAGTCACCAAATAAAATTAATATGTAATAAAACTAATAAAAACATTTGTATAACGTTACTATATATTAGAAACAGACGCAATTTCTTCTTCAAAATCTACGTCAGTACACACTTATAGTTTCCGAGTAAAATGGCCGTGATATACGGATGGACGGGCGGACGGACCGACGGACGGACGGATGGACAGACGGACATGACGAAACCATAAAAGTTCCGTTTTTGCCATTTTGGCTACGGAACCCTAAGATCCAAACCATACCTATAGATTTAAATGTTTGACTCTTGTAGAGCCTACCTAAACCTCCAAATCTTATACTTATAAGCAGAGCTCGGATTTTTCACGGCAAAACAAAACACTAGCGTAATTTAGCCAGTGCTTGAAATATTATTTTATCGATATCGATAATTCAGAACTAGAAGAAATAAAAGTCACCAAATAAAATTAATATGTAATAAAACTAATAAAAACATTTGTATAAAGTTACTATATATTAGAAACAGACGCAATTTCTTCTTCAAAATCTACGTCAGTACACACAGCAGCACAAGACATTTTATTTGGGTAATAGTGATAGGAGTAGATGATCATTATCTTTTCAACATTCTCTGGGAGTAAACAGTTGCGTTTATCACTATAAATCCATTTATGTACACTAAATGTACGTTCAACTTCAGTTGACGTCAAGGGAGCAAATTTATAGAATTCATGATCAGTTCGGGTAATATTTTCAGATATGTCTCTTAAAATTTCGTAATCAGGATTTCGTTCGAGCACGGCTTCAAATTTACGTATCACTGGTAAAAGTTTACTCCAGTTTACGTAGCAACGAACAGTATCCAGAATGAGGAAGGATTCCGCAATGGATAAAGTCGAACATTGCAATTGTTCTATTGAAGAGGCTATTACTTCGTAGTTGTCGCGAATGAAATTTAACTCCGGTCGTAGTTTGCGTGTTTGAAAACATTTTTTTGCAGCTCTTATAGCTGCCGAGTCATTAGCAAGTATGGAGACGACATCACGTATTTGCTCATAGTATTGAGCGTAATATACCGCAGCAGATATCCAAGTTCCCCATCTGGTGATAATTGGCTCGGGAGGTAGGGGAATGGACGGATATTTTGCCTTAAAAAGGCGTACACGCTCTGGAGATTTTAGGAATATCTTTTTGACATTCGATATCAACCCATCCACAGCTTTGAAATTATCTCGCACTTCTTCGGCAACCCGGTGCAGACCATGAGCTAAACACGTAATGTGTTTCATACGAGGAAACGTTGCTTTTAAAATACGACCGGCTTTAAGCATATATGCGGCACTATCTGTGCAAAGTAAAAGCAAATTGTTTACGTTGTCATTGAAAGAATTTTGAAACAAAAATTTTAATTGGTTTATTATTAGGTTTGCTATTGTTTCCCCATTTACCTTCTCTAAAACCTTCGACCCCAAAAGATAAAATTGCTTAGAACAATTTTTTTGCAAAGACCGAATCACCACGTTTGTCACACATTTTCCCATGAAATCTGGTGTTTCGTCTATAGATATCCACAAATAATTGGTTTTGTTTACCTCTCTTATACCCTGTATAGTTTTTTTGTACACGAGATTTAAATAAATTTTTCGCAGGGTCGATTCGTCCGGTAAAGAAGTCATAGAGCAGTCGCAACATAAATACTTGTTAAAAAAATTACGAAAATTATTGTTGTTGACTGTTGCCCATGGTATGTTGCATGAAATAAGAAAAATAATTAAATCGAAATAAAATTGATGTTTCCTATTTGGTTGCCCCGAACGGTAATTGTAGCGGTTGCTTTTCACATGATTCTCAATATTGCATTTCTTCAGTTTTAGATGCATATCGCACATAGAGCAGTATATAGTGGAGGTCACTTCATTATAGACTAACTCCGGGTGATTTTCAATCCACGTTTTGATCCGATCTTGTACATTACTCATTTTTGTATTAATTGATACCTTGCAATATTAAGTTATTATACGTATATCCAACACGTCGGATTCAATGCGTTGCGAAATAAATAATACCTAGATGCAATTTACGTTTTATACGTAATGAAATGACAGTTAAAGTGTGAATGTCATATGTCATGTGAGATGAAATTTGCAGTCGTTTCTATCATTTTAAATGAGGTGGTATAGTTACTTCGTTCTAAGTTGTACATGCAGACCTACCTCTTTGTTGCTCGACTATGGCAAAGCTAAAATGAAAAGTTATTTTATTACTTATACAGGATGTCCGGTAATTAATGCACAACCTTCTAACCCCCAGTAGGTCACCTTAGACTGGTCAAAAATATTGATTTTGAGCTCTAGTAAGTCTCCTGTTTTTCGAAATTTTCGCACGTTTGTTAGTTTTTAAATTTTGACATTCACACTGATAGGTGTACCATCGAATAAAAAAAGAAAAAATGTACTGAGGCAATACCTGTCATATACTCTAGTAAGACTCGATAGGTGTCGATAAAATAATATTTCAAGCACTGGCTAAATTACGCTAGTGTTTTGTTTTGCCGTGAAAAATCCGAGCTCTGCTTATAAGTCATATTATTTACTCTGACATTGGGGACCTATTATATCCCTTGTACTACAGTCGCCGTCAGTTATATCGGAGCGGCCAAGGTGGTCACAAATATTTGAACAACGGCTCTATTGTCAAGGAGATAAAATGCAAGGTTCAGATATTTTTGAGTACCTTGGCTGCTCCGATATATTTGATGGCGACTGTAACGTATCATTAACTGTGGAGACTATACTTTTTTGTTATTTTAATTGTAATTTGTTCTTAAGGTTATTTAAAAGCAATCTGTTTTGTGATGTTGTAAGTACGAGTACCTACCTAAGTGTTCTAAAACTTATAAAATTGTTGATGTACTTTCATGTCACGCAATAATAATTATGGCTACTTGAAAAAAAAAATTGAATGTTCCCAGATACAGTCAAGATTTTTTTTAGTTAAAGTAGGTATATATATTTTTAATGTAGGATTAAAGACGAGACATTATAAGCTTATGACTCCTATGAGGTTATTCAACGCCAGTGACTCATGGGCAAAATGTTTCGAGAAAATTAATTAATTCAGTGTTGAAAGGATTAACTCGCGTGTTTTTTCATGACCTGTCAGGTCATGGACATTGTGTTCCGCGATAAACGCTGACAGATCCGATCCGACAGATGGCGCTACGGCACTTAATGTGGAAAACAGGCGTATAAGCATTTTTTATTTATTAATGGTCTACAAACTGAGCGTCACACTATAGTATTCATTTATTAATCGTATGGCTACATCTCACAGAATATAGTTAGGCATTTTTTTTCTGGGGTAGTAGTAGTGGGAGAGCAGATGATGAAGAAAATCCAGTGAGTGCTGCGAGGTCCAGATGGGACAGTGCAGCTGCCAAGTTTGTTACTCTTTTAGCACCACCCAGGGATCGCGTGTAGGGTTGTCTAACGTGTTTTCTACGGAGTAGTAACATTGACACTACAGTACAGGAAATAGAAACAAGCTTAACATTTTCAATTCAATTTCTATTCAAATCATTTATTTCAAGCAGTTACAGCTCATATTCACAAATAAAATAATCATAATACAAAATAAAAACAACATCAACAAAATAAAATAAAATTCAGATTATAAAATTAAGATTATACATTATTAATACCTACGTTCTACCTTAGGTACTAACTACGCCGTGACGGCTACAACAGTGCCGAATATATGGGCAATCGTACCTCTCGGCGATCATGGCTAGAACGGTGTTGCGGCTGTCCCGGGCCGCGATTCGAAAAATAAACACACACACTGGAAAGACACAGCTCCAACCCAACTCAACCCAACTCAACTCAACGCTATAATGACATTGACATTTGCTATTCGAACAGATATTTATTCAACATTGGTATCACATTGGTCTCACATTGGTCACACATTGGTCGCACATTGTAGCAATGTTGTACCAATGTGAGACCAATGTGAAACCAATGTGATACCAATGTTGAATGAAAATCTGTTCGAATAGCAAATGTCAATGTCGTTATAGCGTTGAGTTGAGTTGGGTTGGAGCTGTGTCTGTCCAGTGTGTATGTTTATTTTTCAAATCGCGGCCCCGGACTCTGCTAACATGACTTTGATAACATATTACGTGTGCACTCTAAAGTAGCAGACACAGCATGCTTCAAAATACAAACGTTAAAGAATATTGTTAGGTATGTAAGTTAATGAAAACCACAGCCAAATAGCACTAGACCCTACTCATAGAGTTGTGTTATTGCTGGCGAGTAAGGTCGCCAAAGAGCTTAAAGAGGACCCAGTGTGTTAACGATGAGGGACCCTCTTGTTCCTTTAGTCGTCAACACAGTGAATCCTCCTTTTTGTAAAGCAGCGGCAACGCGCATGTGACACCTTTAGAGTTGCAGGCGTCCATAGGCTACGGTAGCTGCTTACCATCAGGTGGGCCGTATGCTTGTTGGCCACCGCAGTTGTATTAAAATATATATATATATACAAATATATAGCGAAAAATGACGAAAATAAGAGATGTAACAAATATTTTTTTTTATAAATCTGAAAACTAACCTAAATAGTTAATTCCAGTTACCATATTATTTGAGTTTTGTCTTCACTGAAGCCAGAGAGCAAGTAAATATGTCAACACTGCTTCGAACGCCAGTATATGAGGCGATCATCCGATGCAGAAGCGCGTGCTTGCCAACCATATTTTTACTCTTGAATGTACCCACTGTACTGATGTCGGCGACTCGCAATTGCCTTTAGTTCCAATTCATTAAATTAATGAGTGCCCAGGAGGAACTTAAAAGTTTTATACCACGCATTTCTGAGTCCAAAAAAAGGAAAAACATTATTTGAGTTAAGAGTCTGATAATAGTAGTTTATGTAACTGTCACGTAATAAGGCCTAATTACGTACAGTTGCATACACTGCTTTATCTACACTCATCTATATATATAAATGCCTTTGTCCTGACCATAGACTAATAACCCAAGACGCCGCATAGCCGGGCGAACCCCGCTGCCACGCATACAGTCGCTTCACTCGACGGTGCGAAAGAGAAAGTTGTCTTTCCTTTAAGTCCTGTATGTAACATCGCTTGCTTGCGGCATTAAAACGCATTATTGTTGCATTTAATTGTGACGCAGAAACACTATAACATCTGGTCTGCAAAATTTTGGCATTTAATTTCACTGGTAAACCGTTTTTTACCTTAATTACCTATTAAAATTTGTCCGGAAAGAGAAGTGTCGTAGTTTATAAGGAAGCTCATACATTCTACGACACTTGTCTTTCCGGACAGACTCTAAATATAATTGTAATTATTGGATGTGACAGTCAACAAGTGTGTTACCATGACAGCCATTAATGTTTGTCTCTTTCTTATGCAGCACGGAACAATCGCGCGTTCCCTGTCTAGCATTGCCTGCCAAAGCATAGAATGAATTAGTGATGTGACACGTTTTTATTCAGTTATTATCGACAATGCCATGTTATCTCTAACATTATCAAATAATGTTCCAGTTATATAATATGGAGCAAAATTATTAAAAATACGGCCCAAATTACTTCAATGTGCTGACGGAGTGATGATTTTCACAATTTTTTTGCAAACCATTGAGTTAGAATATAGTAGAGGTACAGTCTCAAAGAAGTTTCACCGAAAATATGGCATGGCTCGTGAAAATTTGTAACCGGTCTGTTTTGTCAATGAGCAAAGCCTAATAAAACTGACCCAGAAACGAGTCGTTCTTAAAAAACTTTCGAAGGGCCGTTTTTTAGGCTGATTGCGTGTCCCATTCTTTATTACATATCAGTAGTCCAAACATAAATACTTGACATATCATCGATATAAATTGAGAATTTATCGATCGCGTCACATCACTAGCGACCAGCTGTGCATTTTATTTTGACGTTCAGGTATCACTGATTTCATCAATGACAGCGCGGCAATCGCTCTGTTCCCCTCCGGCACCCCTCGGTTTTGGCAGCTTTGGTTTC
This sequence comes from Pammene aurita, assembly GCA_947086415.1. Taxonomy (NCBI): domain Eukaryota; kingdom Metazoa; phylum Arthropoda; class Insecta; order Lepidoptera; family Tortricidae; genus Pammene; species Pammene aurita. The sequence continues at coordinate 8,433,223 of OX352312.1, forward strand.
AAAGAAATATCGCGCTAAGCGGAGTATAGAGATATTTAGTATATGGTCCTGACTGACTGACTGACTGACTGACTGACTGATCCACGCAGAGCCGAAACTACTGAAGCTAGAAAGTTGAAAATTTCAGGTCTGGTTACATTTGTAATGTGTACAAGTAATAAGAAGCGATTTTGTAAAATTCATCCCCTAAGGGGGTAAAAAGGGGGTTGAAAGTTTGAATGGATGGGGCTTAAAATTTAAGGTTAGAGGTTTGAAACTTTGTACGCTTACTGATAATTAAAAAATAATAAAAATGATTTCAGCGTTTTTTGAAATTCAACCTCAGACGGGGTAAAAAAGGGGTTTAAAGTTTGTATAGAGATTGCAATTTTTTTTATGACAGACTTGAAATTTCGTATGAAGGCTACTTACTGAAAAGCAAACATAAAACTAATTTCAGCGTTTTCCAAAATTCCACCCCAGAGGAGTTGAAACGGGGTTGAAAAGTTGGTATTACAGCGAGGCCGTAACCCTGAAGTTAGAAAGTTGTAATTTGCAGGTCGGGTTACATTTATAATTTGTACAAATAATAAGAAGCAATTTTGAAAAATTAAACCCCTAAGGGGGTAAAAAGGGGGTTGAAAGTTTGTATGGATGGGGTTTAAAATTTTAAGTTAGAGATTTGAAACTTTGTACGGTTACTGATAATTAAAAAATAATAAAAAAGATTTCAGCGTTTTGTGAAATTCAACCTCTAACGGGGTAAAAAACGGGTTGAAAGCTTGTATGGAGATTACTATTTTTTTTGTGACAGACTTGAAATTTCGTTTGCAGGCTACTAACTTAAAAAATAATGAAAGTGATTTCAGCGTTTTGTGAAATTCAACCTCTAACGGGGTAAAAAAGGGGTTGAAAGTTTGTATGGAGATTACTATTTTTTTTGTGACAGACTTGAAATTTCGTTTGCAGGCTACTAACTTAAAAACAAAAAAAACTACTTTCAGCGTTTTTCAAAATTCCACCCCAGAGAAGTTGAAACGGGGTTGAAAATTTGGTATTACAGCGAGGCCGTAACAACTGAAGCTAGAAAGTTGTAATTTGCAGGTCGGGTTACATTTATAATTTTTACAAATAATAAGAAGCGATTTTGAAAAATTAAACCCCTAAGGGGGTAAAAAGGGGGTTGAAAGTTTGTATGGATGGGGTTTAAAATTTAAAGTTAGAGATTTAAAACTTTGTACGGTTACTGATAATTAAAAAACAATAAAAAAGATTTCAGCGTTTTGTGAAATTCAACCTCTAACGGGGTAAAAAAGGGGCTGAAAGTTTGTATGGATATTACTATTTTTTTTGTGACAGACTTGAAATTTCGTTTGCAGGCTACTAACTTAAAAACAAAAAACTAATTTCAGCGTTTTTCAAAATTCCACCCCAGAGGAGTTGAAACGGGGTTGAAAAGTTTGTATTACAGCGAGGCCGTAACAACTGAAGCTAGAAAGTTGTAATTTGCAGGTCGGGTTACATTTATAATGTAGGAAGATGGCGCTAGCTGTCACGTAAACAAGTGCTCCGCGATTTTTTATTACTATAAATAGCAAATTCAAACAATATCAAGTAAAACCAAGCTTAACATATAAATAACTGTTCTTAAAAACTGTGAAAGTGTTATCTCAGTGCAATGTGACCATTAAGTGTTATAAAACTACAAAAAACTAACAAACTTGTAAATGGTGTTTTTTAAGTTTAAAACAGAGACATAAGTGAAAACAAAATGTAATAAAACACTTAAATAAAGTGACCTTACCAATAAAAACTGCGAATTCGATATAAATAAGAACAGTGTAAATATAAATGGTGACCGTTAAAATGTGCATGTTTGAAATGCTTTGAACTTTGACCCCACCCGCCCGATCTCGCATATTATCGGTTGTTATACGTGTATGGCTGAGTTTGGTTATGACGAGACTGTGAAACCAAGTGACGAGTTCGATGCCACGATAAAAAACAAAGAGACGCAATTTATTTATTTTTCTTGAAAGCTTAAATATAACAATGCCACCAAGACCTGTCTGCATAAAATGTACACAAATAATCCAAGATAAACACTACTTGACATGTTCAGGCTGCAAAAAAACATACTGCCTAATCTGCACAAACACTGAGAAACGTTATGACTTGATGGACAAAAATACAAAATCGAAATGGACTTGCATGAAATGTAGAAAGAAGAAATTTCCACAACATAGAAATTGTTCAATGGCCCAACAAAAAAAGCCTTCTGCTGCTTCAACTTCCACACCGAATGTCAATATAAAATATGTAGCACAAAAGCGCAAGTTTGAGACAGAAGGGAGTGCAACGCCAGATAGTGACGATGCTTCCTATAAATGCCTACCTGATGCGAATCTGATCGAGTCAGATACCTTGGTACCAGCAAATAAAGGTGAAGCTCAAGACTCCCCACAAACGAATCTTCAATTAACGTCAGAAAATGTCACTACAAAGCGAAAATATAATATACCTATACAGGATTCATTTGAGTCTTTATCCCACGACGAAAGTTTATGTGAACATCAAATTTTAGAGAACACCCTAAAAAAAAGTCTTCCTGACATATCATTAAGCAGAAAAATACCATCAGATGCCGACAAAGATGAAGATGATCAATCACAGGGAGTAATGAATTTATCAGGAAACACCAGTACTCACAGTTTGCCTAATCTTCAATCACAAGTACAGAACTTTATAGTAGAAGACTTAAAAAAACAGATAGAGACCCTCAAAGAACAGTTGCTGGGAGCAGATGCTGAAATACAAAAATTACTGGGTGAAAAATACAAATTAGAAAATAACCTACTAGATGCACGTAAGAAGTGCGACTTGTACCGTAATTTGTTAAAGGGCTCAGCATCAATATCACCAGTGCGGTCACCCAAAACAAAAGGCAGGAAACAAGTACCGCATAAACAATTAGCACGAGAAGCCCCGCAAGTATCAGCAAGTGAAGAAAATATTGTAGCGATTCCATTGCTGCCAAGTGACGACCAAGGCTGCGAATATAAAATAGAAATGCAGCGGCTAACCCAGCTAGTTCAGAGCGTAGAGGACGATCTAGCGACTTTCGACGAGAAAGTAACACAACTTATAAGACAGATGGAATCATTAGTACATGAATTACACCTCCCAAAGGAAAATTATAATATAAAAGCCATGGCCGCAGAAAAGTCACATGGAAAAATTGGTCATAAAAGTCCACATATACCCCAAATAGTGGACACACCACTACTTCAATCAAAAATATGTGTCATAAGTAATTACTCAAATTATATGATTCAATTAATAAAACGAGAATTAGTCAGTGCTAGCACCTGTGTTTATCTGACACCGGGCGCTGGCACACGAGAATTGTTTAGTGGCCTTCAGGATAAACTTGCAGAATTTACTTTTAACGATTATTGCATTATATGCATTGGAGATGAAGATTTTAAAACTGTTAAAAATTATCACATCCTGGTAAAATTTATACAAGAGCAATTAAGTTTAGTACAACACACAAATTTGATTGTATGCTTGCCAACATTTAAAATTAACAAATATATGTTTACTAAACGCATAGAACTATTTAATAATATATTGTATCTAAGTAACTTGAAGAACGAATTTGCCTACATCTTAGACTCTAACCTGCATTTAACATATGATAGCCACATGTTCTCCCAGGCTGGCAACTTAAATCGACAAGGGTTCATTACAATATATAATGATTTAATACATCTTTTGACATACATACCGGAATCGATAAATGCGCAATTAGGCACTAGCGAATCCACACTGCAATCCATTTTTCCTGTGCCATGCATTCACCAGTCCACAACTAAAGAATCTTCACTAAAATTAACTTCTCATGTACCGTGCGTGCACCAGGATACAACAGTGGATACATTACAGCCACTAGATCTATCTACAAAAGAGCACGAGCACACAGCGCGCAATGCTGACCCGAAAACTGACTCAAGCACGTTTTTTCGCGAGTAGCCCTAACCTAGATACCACTATCACCACTGAATCAAATATAAAACCGGATTATAAAAATGTTAGGATAATGTACCAGAATATTCAAAGCCTTTTTAATAAGCAAGCTATATTAGACGCATTTCTGGACAAAAAACCAAACCACTTTGCAGTCCTCTGTATTACGGAAACATGGCTAACTAAGGAAAAACAGGAGATAATACAAATAAATAATTACGACATCGCGTCATCATTCTCTCGGAGCAACTACTCGGGAGGCGGGTGTTGCATATTACTACGTGAACAAACTGATTACATCGAGCGTAAGGATATTGTGGATATTCTATCGAATATATTATAGAAATGGCCGCTATTGAATTGCACTCACTTGATACATTGATCATAGTTATTTATTGGAATGGTCGGGAATACGAAACTTTCTTAAATCAAATGTCTTTACTTCTGGAAATGTTAAGTAAAAAAAATAATGGGAAAAAAATTATATTGGGTGGTGATTTTAATATAGATTTGATGCAAAATAGTAAACAATCAAGACATTTCTTAGATTTCATGTTGGAGTACGGTTTTGTTCAACATATTAAAGACCCCACTCGCGTGACCAACACCACATCAACGTGTTTAGATCACATTTTTACGAATTTCACACACCAACTAATAAAAACGGAAGTTTGCGACTTTGGATTCTCTGACCACAAAAGTACAATTATTGAATTACCAATACCGCAAAAAAGCGGCAATGACTGTTTCATATACAGTAAAAGAATCTTTAATTTAATTAATATGAGTAACTTTAAAATTTGTCTACAACAAGTTGATTGGAGTGAATTAATTAAACCTGTCAATAATATAAATACAAACTATGAAATATTCAATAATACACTATTGAAAATTCTAAATGAATGTATACCCATACAAACAGTTAAAATAAAAACAAACTCAAAAAAATGTTGGCTCACGAAAGGAATAAAAATATCATGTAAAACAAAAAGATTATTAAAAATTATGGTTACCCAGTCTGGCGATAAAACTCTTACAAATCATTATAAAAAATACCAAAAGATGCTTAAAAAGACTATAATAAAATCTAAAAAAATCCAATTCATTAGAAAAATCCAAACATCTGATAACGTGAATAAAGCTATGTGGAAAATAATAAATGATCGCACAAATAAAAAGATAAAGCACACGCGGCAAAATATAGAACTATCGTTCCACAATAAAATTACGTCTGATCCTAAACAAGTATCGAATATATTCAATTCATTTTTCTCATCAGTCGGAGCCGTCGAAGCCGGGAGTACCGCACCACGCGGCCGGTCCGTGCTCCTATCCACCACTAACTCGATATTCATAAGCCCCGTAGATATGCTAGAGGTGAAAAGAATAATTATGAACCTAAAGAATAAACGTAGCTTCGGAGTAGACCAGATGCCTCCTATGCTATTTAGATTTTGTGCTGATGAATTGACTATGCCTCTAAACATACTGATAAATCAATCTTTTACAGAAGGCTGTTTTCCAGATATGCTTAAAAAATCGATTATAAAACCAATTTATAAAAAAAAGGGACTGAAAACCGACCCCAGTAATTACCGCCCCGTGGCACTTCTACCTACATCAGCAAAAGTATTCGAAACCGCTATGTGTACTCGCCTTTATTCTTTTTGCGAAAGGTTTAACATTTTTGATGACGCACAAAATGGTTTTAGGAAAAATCGGTCCACTACTTTGGCTGCATACAAGTTTATACAAGAAATATTAGATATAGTAAATAGCAAAAAATATGCAATAGGCATATTACTAGATATGTCTAAGGCATACGATATGGTCCAGTATGATATATTATTAAATAAACTTTATCAAATAGGAATTAGGGGCATAGCCCACAAATGGCTTACGTCTTACCTTAACAACAGGGAACAATATGTTGCCATTGAACATTTGGACCCCACAACGGGTGAAGTAACATATGTCCAATCGGAACAGCAGCCCATTACATATTCTATCCCTCAAGGCAGTGTAATGGGATGTTTGCTTTTTTTAGTCTATATTAACGATATCCCGAAAACAATAGCACAATCTTGCGTACTGTATGCTGACGATATCTCGATTCTAACTTCATGTAGCGATAGCACAAACATAAATAAAGATATAAACACGATATTAAACTCGGTAATAGAATGGATGGATGATCACAACCTTAAACTAAATATCTCAAAAACTAAAATTATTCAATTTAGGCCTTACCAAAAAGAACCCTTATCATTAAACATTGACATGAATGGTATAACATTAGATTGTGTCGACTCGGCAACATTACTAGGATTTGTAATCGATACAAATATTAATTGGAAAGGGCATGTCGCCGAAATAAAATCAAAACTATCACGTTTTGTGTATGCCTTAGGACAAGTAAAGAGATCCACGGATTACAACGCTGCGCTTACCACTTATTACTCTCACGCGTATTCATGGCTCACGTACGGTATAATACTATGGGGTACCAGCACGGATGTCGAAGATCTATTTATTCTCCAAAAAAGGTGTGTACGGGTTCTCGCAAATATAAAATTCCCAGCGAGCTGTTTTCCTTACTTTAAACAATTTAAAATATTAACATTAACATCCATTTACATTTTTGAGGTATGTAAATTTGTTAGGAAGAACCCTCAACTGTATACGTCTGTCCTAGACCAGGTACGACGCTACGAGCCTAGAGAAAGATTTAGAAACAATCTAGTTACAGTGACAGATTCTAATATGAAACTACACCGTTTAAGTCCACACGCCATGACCATAAAAATATATAATAAATTGAATAACAAATTAAAAGGTGAAAAAAACAGTAAAACATTTTTGAACCATTTAAAACAGACGCTAATAGAAAAACGTTACTACAATTTAGAAGACTTTTTTAGTGACGAAAATATTTAATTCGAATAACCTTGTAAATATGCTTGTTTTGTATATAACTATGTAAATATTGTAATTAGGATAATCTAGATATTAAGATTTATTTTTTAAGTTTTCTGCTGTGCCCTTACAGGGTATCACGTGACATGTATTATTTATATATGATGTAACTTGATGGCATGAATAAATGAATATGAATATGAATATGAATAATTTGTACAAATAATAAGAAGCGATTTTGAAAAATTCAACCCCTAAGGGGGTAAAAAGGGGGTTGAAAGTTTGTATGAATGGGGTTTAAAATTTAAAGTTAGGGATTTGAAACTTTGTACGGTTACTGATAATAAAAAAAAAATAAAAGTCATTTCAGCGTTTTGTGCAATTCAACCTCTAACGGGGTAAAAAAGGGGTTGAAAGTTTGTATGGAGATTACTATTTTTTTTGTGACAGACTTGAAATTTCGTTTGCAGGCTACTAACTTAAAAACAAAAAAACTGATTTCAGCGTTTCTCAAAATTCCACCCCAGAGGAGTTAAAACGGGGTTGAAAAGTTTGTATTACAGCGAGGCTAGAAAGTTGTAATTTGCAGGTCAGGTTACATTTATAATAACGTGTTCAAATAACAAGAAGCGATTCTGAAAAATTAACCCATAAGGGGGTAAAAAGGGGGTTAAAAGTTAATATGTGTATGATTTTAAATTTTAAGTTAGAGACTTGAAACATCATACGTTCGCTGATATTTATAAAAAATATAAAAGTGATTTCAGCGTTTTGGATAATTCCGCCCCTGAGGGGGTTAAATAGGGGTGCAAAATTTGTATGCGAAAAACTTATTTCTTTGAGCTAGAGACTTACAACTTTGTAGGAATATTACTTATTAGAATACACAAAAGTACTTTCAGCGTTTAGGATAATTTCACCCCTGAAGGGGTTAAAAAGGGGGCAAAGTTTGTATTGCGGAAATTTATTTTTTGAGCTAGAAACTTTTAACTTTGTAGGGTGATTACTTATTCAAATACAATAAAAGTACTTTTAGCGTTTTGGATAATTCCACCCCTGAGGGGGTTACAAAGGGGTTCAAAGTTTGTATGGGAGAAATTTATTTTTTTGAGCTAGAGACTTTTAACTTTATTTATTTAATCTTTATTGCACAAAAAGAAAACTTATCGTACAAAAGGCGAACTTAATGCCATGAGTCATTCTCTACCAGTCAACCTTACTGTCAGTCTGTGCTATTATACGCGGACGAAGTCGCGGGGCGGAAAGCTAGTATTATATATTCTAAATGAAGTGTTCGGAAACCATAGAATGACCGCCATTGCACCGCCATGGCCAACTCGATTGTGCCGGCGGTCGCGCGGGCGCGTGCCGTTGGTCAGTAAGGAGGACAGGATTTACATTATGTTTTCAAATTCGATGTTCGGAATTTTAAACTCATAACGTACTATGATATATAATAATGACAGATGGGTTATGCACGCTCCAAAAGTGAAGCACTTAATATGAGTGAATTCAAACAACTGTGGCTAGTCGCGCACCGGCCAGCGTGAGATGCGGACGTGCGAATGAGCTCCCGTCACCCGCGTGAGAAAGAGACAAACTGATATCTTCTAACAATGAGAGTGACAAAGATGTAATGATTGTCAAAATAGATAAACATAACAGAATCGTTGCTACTCGTAGGTTATGAAATAACTCTGGAAGTATTTTTTCTGCTCATTTTGTTAGAGTATAACCCATCCATAGTATTTGATTTAATAACAATCTATTGTATGAGTGGAATGCCCCGCTTTAAAAAAAACATGCAAAAATAATTATGAGTTGATAGCAGCGCCCTCTATATTTCCGTTGTGACACTTGCGATAGTGTCGGCGGGAAGGGTATCTAACTCTAGTAGTTAGTACCTAGATGTCGCTTACGGCTGCTGTAAAGCCGAAGTAGATCAAAATAAATGCAAAAAGATGATTGAAGGCATTGAAAATTTCGTCAACTCAGTAACTTGACCCATAGCTTAATTGGTAAAGCGATCGAGCCCCGGCAAGGCGTATCGATACTCGTACAGGTTCAAGTCCTGTTGGGTTGATTATTTTTTCAATGTTTTCAATGTTTGTATTTGGTTTAATAACAATCTATTGTATGAGTGGAATGCCCCACTTTAAAAAAACATGCAAAAATAATTATACAGATACAGATACTTTATTGGTAGATTGATTCATTTACAGGTCATAAGTATACAATTGTGTATTTTAACAGTATTATTATTAAATATTACTTACATACTATTGTTAAAGGAGAGTTCTTATAATATAATAATCAAATATAAATCATTACATAAAATTTAAATGGTCTTTAATGTACTAAGTATGCCAAGAATTTATTACTAGGTGGCCAATAACTTAATCCTTTAATGGCTTACAGTTATTTTGGCCTACTTGCGTAAACTCATCCACGCTGTAGCATAATCTGTCAATTAGCAGCATTTTAAGTTTTTTAGAAAAGGCGGTGTCAGTTTCAGGCGATATTATGTCAAGTGGAACAGCATTATAGATCTTGGGTCCCATGACACGGAGCGATTTTCGGAGTTTATCGAGTCTTGCAAATGGAGCAATCGGCATTGGCTTCCAGCTGCTGTTTTCACCCCGGATAGAACTGGTCAGGTAACTAGTAATGTTAGACCTCACGTACTGGCACGCTGCTAGTATATAGACCGAGGGAAGCGTTAGAATTTTATGTTGCCTAAAGAGTACTTTAGCAGGGTAATCGAAAGGTTTTTTGAAATTATCCGGATCGCACGCTTTTGTATTATAAATGCCCTTTCCCGATCCGCAGCCAAGCCCCACAAGTCGATACCTCGGATTAAGATCGAATGGATGTATCCGTAATAGGCCTTTTTTATGTTATCTAAGGAGAGGGTTGGCGCAAGTCTGGTCAAGGCAAAGCACGCTGACGAAAGTGTGTTACACAATTGTTCGATGTGAAGTGACCACGTTAGTCCAGAGTCAATAACGAAGCCTAAGTATCTAGTTTCATAGACCTGAGGGACCAATGTATCGTCTATTTTTACATCTAGAGGGGTTGTGTCAGTATGCCTTAATTGGAAGTGTATAATGTTGGTTTTATCTAGATTAAGGAGCATTCCATTTGATGCGAACCAATGGCCTATCTCCAACATAGTTTGGCAAAGTTTTTGTTTCAGCGTATTTATGTTGTCAGCGTTTACTATGATACATGTATCATCCGCATACATTACATATTCCTGCTCCGACGAAACTGAGGTAAGTCATTGACAAGCATGAGAAAGAGGATGTTTCCCATGCTAGACCCCTGGGGTACCGCACAACCACCAACGAGTTCAAGTTCTGACCTCACATTCAGAACACTAGTGCTTTGTTTACGGTTTTTTAAAAACGCGGCTATTGTGCTGTGGAAGCTACCATCGAAACCGTACAGAGACAGCTTTTTAAGAAGGAGGAAGTGGTCTACCATTTCGAAAGCTCGAGATAGGTCGCAGAAGACAGCTGCGACCTGCCGCTTTCCTACGACGTGCGTCAGCACCCGCGAGACAACATCTCTGGTCGCATCAGTTGTTGATCGGCCTGGTTGGTACGCGTATTGGCCACGATTTAACAAGTTTTTATTATTTATGTGATTCATAATTCGATTACACATTAAGCTTTCAAAGACTTTTGATATGACCGGAATTATCGAAATTGGTCTATAGTTTTTTGGCTCGTGCATATTTCCGTTTATACACAGGTTGAATTTTTACTTGCTTTAGAATGTCAGGGTAGGTACCTATATTCGCGCATTCATTTAATAACATTAATAATAATGATATAACAACTGGAGGTAGATAATCAAGTACTCGTGTGGACATATCATTTATATCCTTTGAGTCTTTCCGTTTGATACATTTGCACGCCTTTACCATTTCAGGTAGGGTAAAGTGTCTGAATACGAACGTTGGGGGCGGTATGGATAGATATTTGGTAAGGTACTCCAAAGCAACATCATTTTTTTAGGGTCGTTTATGTTAGTGTCAATATAGTAGTGATTTAGTAGCGCGGCAGCCGACGCAGCACGGGTATCGGCACAGTCTCCAGCTGACCTACTCACAAGCACATCGAGCGCAACACTTTTCTTTTTATTATCGCTACATGTTTCAGACGCTATAGCCCTCCAGATACCGCGACTCATGTCCTCATCGCTGTTTTGAATAATGTCATTTACGTGGGAAATGCGCGCCTCAGCTAGCTGGAACCAATACTGAGACTCGTATGCCAATAACTCGGAACGTAGCTCAGTGTCACAGTCGATATCGATATGGGACAAGTTGTTTTTGATGTTTTGAATGTTATTACGTAATTTCTTTATGGGTTCATTAACCCATCTACTTGCGCGGGACTTTATTTGCTGTATTTTTACTGGAAAGTGGATATCAAAATAATGTTTAATAAAATGTAATCTAGAATCAAGTTTTTTTTGGGGACAATTATACTTGTTTAACAAATTATCCCAATCGTGATTATTAAGGCTAAAGGTAAAACCACGTTTATTACAGTCGCTTAAGGCGGAATCAGACGGTTCATTTTTCGTTCATTTTTATGTTTCATTCCGCACCTTTCACCCGAAGTGACACGTCTGATCATAAAGTGAACCAAAAGTGCCGAACAATCACCCGAGGTTCACTCGGATGAATGTTCATCCGAGTGAACCGTCTGATTCCGCCTTTAAGGCGCCATTTAAGGATTGTTCGGCACTTTTGGTTCACTTTATGATCAGACGTGTCACTTCGGGTGAAAGGTGCGGAATGAAACATAAAAATGAACGAAAAATGAACCGTCTGATTCCGCCTTTACGACTCGTTTTAAAGCGTGCCTAGTAGACGGTTTACTCTTTTTTACTTGTACGGTTACACTTATGCACAAGTGATCAGAGAGATTCAGATCAAATCGACATACGTCTTTTATATTTTGTTTATGCATGTTCGAGTATACGTGGTCGATACAGGTTCTTGATCTGTTTGTAATCATAGTAGGAGAGCTGCCTATAGATTTAAAGCCGGACTGACTTAGCGAATTCATTAAACATTTTGTATTTTTACATTTAACCAGTAAATCTATATTCATGTCCCCAACTATCACAACATTGTAGTTTAGAATAGCTTGTAAGTTCAGTAATTGGTCCAATTTCGACAAGTATAACTTGATATCTCCACTAGGAGGTCTATAAATACAAACAATAATGAGCTCCAATCCGATGCACTCAACAGCACAAGACTCAAATTGCATCTCCACTGATAGGTCCTTTACCTCGGTGCGTTCCAAGGTCACAATGTCAGACTTCACGTAAAATTAAGTTATACTAGTACGTAAAATACATATACGTTTGAAAATGAGTCGTCTGAGGAATAGGTGGAACAATTTTTTTTCATTTTCATATAATTTTTTTAAGAGAGTATATTTCGCTAGAGCAATTTTATGAAAAATTGCCGAAGTTTAGGTGATCTGTTTGGGAAGGTATTAAAGCATTTCACAAAAATAAAAACACAGAAATAAACTCTACGTCATGTTTTAATCAGATAATAACTTATGCGGAATGAAATCTGGACAAAAGTTTGAAGACGTAAAAAGTAAGTAAAGAAATAAACTCAAATTTTATGTAAATGCCAATTGAAAGCTTATACATCTGTTAATTAATCCCGTACTTTTAATGGGCATTGGATTCTTTATCCTTAAATTATGGTTAATCGAGGAGAACAACGTCGCGAAACAGTATGTAATTTCTACAGTATTAATTCCCTATGGCTGAAAGCGAAGACCGTGGAAAATTTTGTGGAAATAGGATAGAGCTAAAGAGCTATTTCATCATCATCATCATCATCATCAGCCTATATTAGTCCACTGCTGGACATAGGCCTCCCCTAATGAGCGCCATAGCACCCTGTCTTCAGCTTGCCGCATCCAGCATCTGCCTGCAGTCTTTCGCAGATCGTCATCCCACCTGACCAGAGGGCGTCCTACACTACGTTTGCCGAGACGCGGTCTCCACTCAAGAACACGTTTACCCCAGCGGTTGTCGGTTCTTCGCGAGATATGGCCGGCCCACTGCCACTTCAGCTTCTTAATTCTTTGAGCTATGTCTATAACTTTGGTTCTCTGTTGGATGTATTCGTTACGAATCCTATCCTTCAGAGAAACTCCGAGCATAGCTCTTTCCATAGCTCGCTGAGCGACTTTGAATTGGTGGACCAGCCTTACCGTGAGTGTCCACGTCTCAGCTCCGTAGGTCATTACGGGTAGAACGCACTAATTGAAAACTTTCGTTTTCAAACATTGCTGTATGGATGACGAGAAGACTCGGCGTAGTTTCCCAAATGCTGCCCAGCCTAGCTGGATCCTCCTATGGCCTCCTTCTCAAAATTATTTTACCTAACTGCAGGATCTGCCCAAGGTAGGTGTACTCAGAAACAATTTCAAGAAGGTGGCCATGTACGACGACCGGTCGCGGATCAATGTGGCCATTGATCATGACTTTGGTTTTATCCAAATTCATGCCAAGACCGATGCGTCGCGAGGCTGAAGCTAGGCCGTCCAGCATCTGGGTCAGCTCCTCTAGCGACTCCGCCATTATGACTATGTCATCAGCGAATCGCAGGTGTGAGATGTAGTCGCCGTTTACGTTTATGCCCCTACCTTTCCAGTCCAGCGTCTTAAACATGTCTTCCAATGCGCTCGTGAACAGTTTCGGGGATATGGCATCCCCCTGTCTCACCCCTCTGCGCAATGGGATGGGTTTAGACTGCTGGCCCTGTACTTGGACACTCATAGTGGCGGCTTCCGAGAGACACCTTGATATAACGATAGTCTACTTGGCATCGCTGTAAGGATTCCAGAACAGCCCACGTTTCCACGGAGTCAAAGGCCTTCTCATAGTCCACAAAAGCGAGACACAGGGGCTGATTATACTCTTCGGACTTCTGTATAATCTGCCTCACTGTGTGAACGTGGTCTATGGTGCCATATCCTCCGCGGAACCCAGCCTGTTCCGGTGACTGGAACTCGTCGAGCCTCCTGGCGAGACGATTCGTGACCACTCGTGAGAAAAGCTTATAGACGTGGCTCAGAAGTGTTGATGGGTCTGTAGTTTTTAAGGAGGGTTTTATCACCCTTCTTAAAAAAGAGCACCACCAAACTCCCGCTCCACGCCGTAGGAGTTCTCCCACTGTGAAGGACGGCATTGAAGAGGTTCTGCAGCTCCTGTATAACAGGAGCTCCTCCTGCCTTCAGAAGTTCTGAAGTAATACCATCCTCACCGGGGGCTTTTCCATTTTTAAGCTGCCTCAGAGCTAACACGATCTCGTCTTTACTGATGTCCGGCAGTTCGTCGGTATAGTGGCGTGTCAGGGTGGCTCTGGAATCATGGTCATCTCGTTGAGAGTGGTGTAATGTCTACCTTAGGCTGAATATTCGAAAAAGCTTCTAAACGCTTACTAAAGCCCCCTAAAGCTTACTTACCTCAAGCTTCAGGCTGAAACTTCTGTAAATATAAATACTACCTAAAGGAACTTACTACAGGGAAAGAAAATCAAACAAAAGATTGAAGGTTGAAAAGAAAATTATTTATTTAAGTTTTAATTTTAGATTTTTGTTATTGAAAAGCGAAACACTGACTAATTACCCCTAATGCTGCCTTTGCAGACGTCATTAGGTGTTAGTTTCCGATTCCTAGGCTTTGCGAAGGTAAAAACGAAACTAACGAAGCAAAAAACCTTCGCGCCGTATTACAGTAAAATAAGTAACGTAAATATAATATCAAATACATTAATTAATAACCTATCTACAGTAGCTTGCTCTGATACGCAGTTTGGCCGAGATGATCGTGAAAGCTAGTGGAGACCCAACGTTGTGTGTGTAGTTACCGCAAGTCCTTTTCGATAAGGTGAGAAATACCCGCAATATTTAAAATACACGTAATTCCTAACTTAAATCTAACGGAATATAAATACAATAGACAATGGTAGGTTAGCATATGAACTGTTGACGTTAAAAATAAAATAATAAGATTGTGAAAATATATCCTAATTAATAGACTAATAAATAGTAATATTGAATATTAAAATTACACTAGAATTATAATGATTGATTAAATAGATATTTCGTTGTTTCTTAAATAGTTGTATTTACAACAAAATATATATAAGGAGGTTTGC
Organism: Pammene aurita; assembly: GCA_947086415.1. Lineage (NCBI taxonomy): Eukaryota > Metazoa > Arthropoda > Insecta > Lepidoptera > Tortricidae > Pammene > Pammene aurita. The sequence goes on from OX352312.1 coordinate 8,448,359, forward strand.
TGGACTCCCAACGTAGTGATTGTTGGCGAAGTACGCCAGTACAAAATATGTGGCATGTCAGTTTTGACAGTTCCATCTTCCAACGGTGGAACCACGACCAGTGGTCTACGGTTCGAAGCTTAATGGATCTGGTAATATATGTCGTCCACGGCCAGTGGCCTACAGACCTGATGGTTGTGCGTTCTGAGCATTTGTAATGATCCAAGTGTGCGACCGGGCCAGTAGCCTACAGTCTCGCTTCATACATCAATGTATAGTTGACAGATAACCGCCAATTCCTCCACACCACATATGCAAATAACGACTGGTACATTTAATAATTAAGTAAGCAAACACCAACCACCGTTTATGACGAATGGTATATAAATTTAGGGAGTAAATAGCAAGTACCTATCATCGCTAATAAGCACTATCTGTGCAGTAACCCAGACGCGTAAGACCCTCACCGCCCGCGATTCATCACTGCAAGAGAACGGAATTAGCTAAGAACACCTTATACACTAATGGCGTACTTACATGGCAATAAACCTCTGTAAGCACATGCTATTTTTCATGTCACATGTTCAAGATCATTGGGTGATACAGAACGCTTTGGTCTCAAACCCGAGGGGATCCCGTTGCCACCTAGACACTACAACAGACACGCATTCTACATGGAATAATCTTCTACACTAGAAATCCAGCGTCTTATCCCTTACCTATATGTATAATTACTAAAGTGTTACGTGGAAGTACATATTACGCGATATCGTTTAACCATGGCCAATAGTTAACCGACATCGACAATTAACGTTTAAAGGATCGAAACCTATCTTGGTTATAGTACGTTCAACCAATTTCGACCGTTACATTAAACTATATATTTAAATTTATAAAGTAGTAGAAATAAATAGTTAATAAATAGAACATAGTCACCCGAAACAGTGGATTAAAATCTACTTAGATAAAATATGGCTTTGTGCTTTCATATAGAACCTATTCGACACGTCAACAGTAAATATATACACTACGATGGAGAATAAATATTACGTATCCTAAATAGTTAGGTATTGTAAATATAATATACGCACACATAAATACACACAGTCGTATATAGAAAATGTAAAAGGTTCAATGTTAAAACAAAAAACACAGGTGATATATTATGAAGAACCTGGTCAGAATATACGCTATCAACCTATATAAATAATTGAATGTAAATTACTAGAATATCATTAAATTGTTAAATGGTTTCCTCACGAAAACGAGTTCCACGTAAATATAAAATACTATTATTTATTAGCTGTGTTATTATGTGTTTGAAAACCAAGTCGAATAATACCCTACATCAAACTATAACTCAAATATTAAACCATTGCTCTGAAGTTAATCCTATGTTGAAACATCCATACGATTTAAGAATCGTTTATGAAGGAAGACGAAGATTGTATTTAAATTTCACACTCAATAAATAATCAAAATATTTAAGTACTTATTTAGACATACAGGCGGCTCTAGGCACAGCGGAATAGAGCTTCGCTTCGCTCACGCAGTAATAGTTGAAATAGTACGTAAATAATATACTTAAATGCAGACCCCTACTTCATTGTAAACCCAAACACAGCTAAAATACTTACAAATGTGGATTAATAATATATCCCTCATTATTCTAACACTCACTGCAGGTAAATAAGCGTAACGCCTGTAATATTAGTCCCCAAATAACCCTATTAATAAAAGAAAGGTATTGACCGTTATTATAATATTCGTATGCTTCACTAGTAAAGATATTGTAAAATGCTAGTACACGACAAACAATTAAGATAAAAGTGAAATATTTAAAAGGACTTACATAAAGTTGTCGACCTCGATCTTGGCTGAGAGATGCTGTTGTCTTGAAATCTCGTTCCGACTAAGTTAAGTTCGAACCTTACCACCCGCTTTTATAATTTCCGTACCCTGTCTCCCACAATCACCTACATTCCCCTTTGTAGCTTTAATCCAAACACCTCTTTAAAAATCTTACCGATTACTCATCCGATTCCGCTATTGAACCTAGTTATCTAAATAATAAGGTTGATGATCCAACCTGTAGATACTAAAACCAAATAAATGTCCAACAGACAAGGTTCAAATTCGTATGAACTCCTCACTCGTCGTCTGCACACCGCTTCTCGATCGCCTGCGAAAATCTAAGCAAATATGCGGGTGGGTTAAGATTAACCTCGCGCGCTGCAAGATTATTCCTACCCGCATTTATGTAAAATTATTAATTAATAATTACAATTTCAGGATTTTCTGGTAAATTGCTGAATAAAACTTAGAAACTACATTTGGATAAATATGCTAAAAATATAGGGAATATATATATGATAATGAAATATACATACAATAGTGTTTCTATAGGAAACGAAAGCAAATTCAATGTAACCGCATGGTAAATTTTCACCAATAATTATTAATACGCATATATTTCTAACAAATATCAATAGGAATGCTAAGAGGACTATATTGTTTATCGAATGAAAATATTTATTTGTACTCGGAAGTAAATAATCACGTGTTTATGACACAATACTGTTCTTAACCAAATCTTCCTAAATAACTATTATTTTTATTCGATCTCACAAGAAACATTGTTACTTTTAATGCCTATTTAGATCAAGGAATTAGATTTTACGTTTTCATTTGCTTTCTGCTACATACACTAACATCTATAAATTCGAGGTTAGGTTTTTTAGGAACCAAAATTTATTAGAAAATACTATTATCTGTATTCCAAATGAATCACCATCTTAATATCTAAATGAAAATGCATATTATTTAGAAAAGCCACTTGAAATAAAGCTAGTTTTCAGTATTTATTTCAACACTAAATTCTCCTTCCCGAACTGCACCAAAGCTATGAAAATTAAGACATAACTACTAATTGATTTTATGATACTCCATATTTTCCAGGTGAGTTGTAATTCGAACTTTAATATTACAGTATAATTTTTCATTAAAGCTTAATCGTAAAGTCATAAATTTTCCTGAAACTGAAAAATGAAATTAACTCCTACATAAGGTTAATAGCAATGTCACAATATCGAACAATTTTACCGTCCATTGAAATAGGCATTATATGGATCCCTTGGATTCATTACAGTGGGGGGCATGTGCAGAGTACAACCGGCCATAAAAATCCTCTATCTCGGCGGAGATCTCCGGCTTCGACAATACGGTCCTCCCGTCGTGCGTTTTAAGCTTCGTCAGGTGGCTCCTGCTAAGCTGCTGAGTGAATACTTTGGACCCTCGGTTTCGCTCTATCGCCTCTTCAATGAAGCGTGTGTTGGAGCTCCGAAGGTCGCGCCGTACCATCTTCGCAATTCACTTGTTCAGGTCTGACCTCTCTGACGAAGTCGCTTGGGTGGTCTCCCGTCTTCTTGTCATCAGCCCCAGAGTCTCATCCGAGAGTTTGGACTTTTTGCCAGTACGCTGTTTCCTGCAGAACTTGATACCCTCGTCCCTCAGCGTTTCGACCAGATTGTGTAGGGTCTCGTCAGCGTCATCAGTGGGTTCCAAGGCAACAAATCTATTCCCGAGAAGCTGCTGAAACTTCTCGGTGCCCGCGATGATTCGGATTTGGTTAGGCCGGAGCGTGGACTTCATCAGACGGTTTCTTTCAAGCTTCAAGTTGATATTCAGAGAGCCTCGGAGCAGTCGGTGATCAGATCCGGTATTGAACCTGTTGATCACTGAGACATCTCTGAATATGTGCTTGCTATCCGTCAAGATGAAGTCGATCTCATTTTTTGTCACAGTGTCGGGGCTCTGCCATGTCCACTTCCTTTGAGGCTGTTTCTTAAAGAAGGAGTTCATTAAGAACAGCTCCTCTTTCTCAAGGAAGTTGACGAGCATTTCCCCCCTGTGATTCCTAACTCCAAAACCATGCGGGACAATTCGGGATTCGTTGCCAGTCTGGATTCCCACCTTGCCGTTAAAGTCCCCCATAACAACGTTGAAGTGAGCCTTTGTAGTGTTGTGCAAGGCTTTGGATATGTCTTCATACATATCCTCCACTTCATCATCCGAGTGTGCCGAGGTCGGTGCGTAAACCTGAACTACCTTCATGCTATACCGCTTGGAAAGCCGAAGGATCAGGTACGCTACCCTGGTCGACACACTGGAGATTTCTTGAACGTTGTTAGAGAGAGCCTTATTGACGAGAAAACCTACGCCACCCTGGGATGTTTTATCACCCTCGCGAAAGTAGAGAAGATGGCCCGAGTCTAGGGTTACGGTGTCCTCCCCCTCTCTACGGACTTCACATAACCCAAGAACATGCCATTTAATGTTCTCTAACTCCACTTCCAACTGCGCTAGATGATGGTCAAGCCTCAGAGTGCGTCCGTTAAACGTTGCCAGGGTTAATTTAGAAAGTGTGTGGTAGCTTGTTGTAGCCCGGGGATTCCTAGCACCCCCTGCCCCGCCCTTACCGTGGCCGCTACCATGGCCAGGAATAGCGAGGCGGCCGGGAACTGGGGGCCATTTCTTGGCTAAACTTGTCATCAAGGGGTAATGCCCATAATCCCCACGCTGGGCATGCGGGTTGGGGATCGCCGTTTGGTGGTGGGATTGTTCTGCAGGGGCGCTGCTACCCGCGTCCGGTATGTCCCTTAGTTGCCTTTTACGATACCCACGGGAAGAGTTGGGGTGGAGCAATTCTAAGCCGGCACCACACGGCGTGAGAGCTATTTACGAGTATAATAATTTTGCGTCCTTTTCTTTACAAAAATTGCCATAAGAAGGCTTGGTTCAGGGAAATATTCTAGCATTAGCCAGTTTGCAGAGAGAGTTCGATTAAAGAAAATGACAGCCCGCTGATTCACAAAATCTTATAGAGAACTCAGGAAGGCATTCAAATGTGGCAGTAAAACTGTTTTAAAATATCTTGAAGACATAGGTATCAGTTAACAATTAAGAAAAGTTACGCCCATCGTCTCCAAAAAATTTAAAAAATAACCGAAAATACGGCCACGTCGTTTGGTAAAAAAATGTAAAAACAGGTGTTTTTTTCATTTTTCGATTTTTGAAATAAAAAATATAGAAGACTTCAAAACGTTTGATAAGACAGTTAAGGAATATTTTCTTAAACGTCCATTTTACTCAATAAATGATTAGGGATGTTACGGAGGCGGCATTACCGGAGCCGGAGCCGGATCCGGAGTTTAATTTTTTTATATAACGGAGTCGGATCCGGAGCCGGAGGTGAAGTCGAAGCCGGATCCGGAGGTTTACCGCATGCGGAGCCGGAGCCGAGTATCTCTTAAATGGAAGGTTGATGTATTGAACTAAAGGGAAAGTTTAATTACACAACACAATACAATCAAACTTTTTGCTTTAATTATAACTAAATGTCTTTTTATGGTTCCGTTGTCAACTAGGAACCCTTATAGTTTCGCCATGTCTGTCCGTCCGTCCGTCCGTCCGCGGATAATCTCAGTGACCGTTAGCACTAGAAAGCTGAAATTTGGTACTAATATGTATATCAATCACGCCGACAAAGTGGTAAAATAAAAAGTGAAAAATAAATGTTTTATTAGGGTACCTCCCCTATACGTAAAGGTGGGAGTGATTTTTTTTTTTCATTTCAACCCTAACGTGTGATATATTGTTGGATAGGTATTTAAAAATGAATACAGGTTTAGTGCAATAATTTTTTGATAATGTAAATATTTTCGGAAATAATCGCTCCAGAAGTAAAAAAAAGGTGTCCCCCCTGTAACTTTTGAACCATAAGTTTTAAAAATATGAAAAAATCTCAAACGTGGAACTTTATAAAAACTTTGTAGGAAAATTATTTTGAACTTGATATTGGTTGAATAGTTTTTGAAAAAAAATTACAAAATAATTCCTGAACTAAGTTTGTAATTTAACCGTATAAGTAGGTGTTTCTTGTACCTGTAATTTCTACTAAATCACAATGAAATGACGTGCTTTCAAATAACCCAACCATGGGCCCATTTTTTTAACATTTTAGTGGGGACACATACTGTGACGGACGGAAAACTACGGAACCCTACACTGAGCGTGGCCCGATACGCTCTTGGCCGGTTTTTTTATATTTAGATAAATTTTCATTCGTTTATAACGAATATATCAACGCGAAACATAAATGAAATGCAAACATAATGTGATATGATATGATATGATATGATATGATATGATATGATATTATACCAATTAAATATAATGTTATGAAATTAATGAATTAAAATTTAAAGCTGGCCCGCGGCAACAAATCGTACGTAAGTTATGTTATTACTTAGTTGAATTAACATTATTTACTAAACTGAACTTTATCCCGGCAATTCACTTCGTAGTTTTGTTTGACTGGTTTGGTATCTGGTTGCACTCTTTGCATGTCTTTAATGAGTACGTTAAACGAAAGTGAAGCAGCAATAATAGCTACATAATAATTTATAAGAGAAAAAAAGGGGCGATCGTGAATTATATAGGTAAGTAAGTAATTCCCGGAAATCCCCCGCAAGTCAAAACTTGCAGGTGTGCGCTGCGCTGCCGCGGCAAATGCAATACCTTTAGCTCAGGTAAAACTTCGGTAAAAAAATAACGGAGTCGGAGGCGGAGGCGGAGGTGTGAAATAAAAAATAGCGAATGCGGAGGCGAATCCGAAGGTGTAAAACCTAATGGAAGTTCCGTCTTTACGGATGCGGAGGCGAAGCTCCGTAACATCCCTAATTATGATAGGCTTTGACCAATGTACCTGACATTTTGACTTCGAGCTTTGACCTCTAAAATTATGAAATTTAATTTATTTTGTTACACAATTATTTATAAATTTTATTTGTTACTGATAAATGTATCGTGCTTGACATATTGTTTAAATTATTATTATTTTAATGTATCGTGCTTGACATATTGTTTAAATTATTATTATTCTATTTGCTTTTATTTTTGTCACATTGATTTATAATGTTAATAATGATTATAATATAATATATATTAACTATCCTATTTGACTTGCCTTATGTAAGTTAGTACCTAATTGTTTAAAATTGTATTTGCATGCATTGTTATGTATTATAATGCAAATAAATTATTGACTAATGAGTAATGACTAATATTATGTTTGTTAAAATAGAAATACGTGGCAAGGTAACTATTATTTTAAGAACACCAATAATCTTACGGTCAAGAATGTGAAAAATGCCAAGTATACGAAGCCTCCTTAAAAAGTTATCCGATGGAAGATAAATTTAGATCTTAAAAAATCTGTACATTGTTGTTGTCGACAGCGACGGACATAAAGTACCACAACTTTCGTTTGAAACCTCGCATTGGAGTAAACTTACTCTGGCGTTTAATATGATTAAATACATTATTGAAAACCATGAAAAGATTATAAAAATAACTATGTTATATTTATTTTATAAGAAATTGAATGTTGTCCAGATTTCATTCCGCATACGTTATAAAACTATGATATGAGGTGCCATAAAAATAATAATTAATAATCAAGCGACAAGATTGCACGAATCAACGTCCTAACTAAATAATACATAGGAAATACTAAGTAATGAAACCCCAAATTCCAGCTTTGTTTAGAAATTTGTTCGCACTTTCTATCCAAATCAGCGGGCGAGATTAAGGCAAGCTGAAACGTTTTAAACAATTTTTTGAATACGTAGTATAGGGGCCCATTCCTCAAACGATAATAGACTAATTATTAGTAAACAATTTGTCAAATTTTTTGAGTATGCATGGCGAAAAACTAATAATATTAATAATATTAGTCTAATATCGTTTAAGAAATACGGCCTAGGTCTACACCTAGTACTAGTAGTAAACAGTTTAGTGCACGAAACAGGTACATGACCAACAAAAATATTGTGTGTGCATCATTGAGTTACAGGAGATGACATCCCTAAGAAATTCTTTGTCCCAAAAGTCGTAGTGAAAATCACTACAAGTCTATACTACTCTTTGATCCTGTCATAGCTGTCAAGCGTCAAACATGGCGCACAATCTAGATGTTGTAGAGGTCCATATGGTCCTCTAAGTATGAAAATTAGCAAAATGACTTTAAAGGCTGATAGAGCTTCATTTGTAAGCTTTTACATGATATTTTCATGAGTGAAGTTCATGAAAAAATGAAAATAAATGATTCACATAGTATGTATGAGGGTGGAGGTTCACCTTATTACATATTGGTTTTATTTTAGTATGTAAGAAAAGATTAAGTTAATGATCTGACAAAGGAAATAAAATATATGGAAATATATAAGCATCATGTGTTTTATTAGCAACCATACATATTTACCAGAACTTATATAATAAGCTATGATCACTGCTCTCAGGAAATGAGAATATTTGAAAAATATAAAAATTGAAATGTTTACTAGGATTTCTCACAGTTTTTGATAACTTATATTATGTTTAGTTGTAATTATATTTATATTATTACTTATTTTTACATTATTGCATAAGCAATTGATAACATGCAGTTTTGTTAAAAATTGTTCACCGTTGATTGGCAAGATTTTGAAACATTCATGATCTTGGTCGATTAATTATGTATTTTACATAGTTGTATTTTAGATAGAAATAATGGTTATTATTATTATTATTTGGGTATTTCAAATGGCATTATGACCATAGGTGGCATTCATATGTAATTTATTTATGCAGCTTGTGTAGATATTTAATGTATGTTTTAGTTTTCACAGGAACAGAGGCTATGAATAACAACTTAACAGGACAAGTATGCAACATTTTGGAGAATTATTATCTGAAATATCCGTTTGTACTATTTGCAGTGGACAAACAGTAATTTGTTTACCGCACTAGATTTGTCATAAAGTTTTAGCAATCTTGTGATCAATTCCTTCAATAAGGGATGTATTATTAGGTAAATTTAAATTCATAGGATAGCAGGAGGTTGTATATAAAGTATGTTCTAGAAATATTTACTTCATTCTTAAGATACGAGTTGCCCGATCAAAAAAGTGCATTAAACTCGAGGGTAATTATATTGAAAAAGAAAAATACTTCCATTGTTTCATTTACATTGCAATCATTTTATTTCGCGAATTTTTGAACCCCCCCTCGTATGTGCTAAGTACAGTACAGTAATATATGATTTACTAAAGACATTTTATGACATAGTACAAACTGTTAGTAACATAGACAGGTTCTTTGACCCATTTAGAAATTAGTATTTTGATTATAAATTGCTTTATCATCAGTTTCTTATAATTTCATATTATTCTCATTGTAAGTATACCTAGGGAAGGGAATGACTGACAACTGAGAATATTGTTCGTTAAGTAATGATGAAAATTGATACTTTTAATAGGATTTTCGAGATGAAATGTAGTTTATTGTATAGAATAAATGTATTATTGATAATTTATTCAATAACAAAAAGTAGTACCTAATATTTTAGCTTTGTCTGAAAATTTGTCCAAATGGAGAGGTTATGTTCTTAATTTGTTAATTATTGTTATAAATCGATACTTAAATTAAAGGGAAAGTAATTAAAGTTATATTGCAGGAAGTATATTAACGAAATTGAATTAATTAAGCTTGAAAACCTAAGAACTTACTTTTTCATCCAAAATCGATTTTTGGGAATATTATGTAAAAACTCGTATTATGAAGTTAAATAAATAAAGTTGGGAGCTTTGTTTTTATAAAACATAAAGATTTCAATTCAGTAAAGCGCTAAAATAGACAAATTTTATGATCGAAAATTGTCGTAAAAAAAATGTAAGTATATTTTAAAATTACTGATGTTTGATGGAATTCTAGGCTAGTTTTAGCTTATAAACGTGTGATAAACACAATTTTGATCAAAACAAATAAAGGAAAGTGATGAAAATTAGGATACAAAGCGAATTTCCTTATAAAAGTTATATTGGTATTTTATAGAGTAAATACTTCATCATAAATTATATAAATTCAGCTTAGGAAATACTTACTTTGTTTGAATTAAAGAAAATCGTTTTCTTAGAGGTTAGGTTTTCCAAAAAACGTAGGGCGCTCATAGGAACTTGATTCTTATAGAAGTATGTAGCGTAGGGATCTTAAGAATCAAATTGGTATACAAAGATATATTGGCATTTTACGGGGAAAATAGACATTAATACTTACAGGGGCTTATTAAATCATACGCAGGGCTAATGTTTTCATCTATTTTCATATAAATTTTCATTGGAAATTGCATAATTTGGATAAATATTCAAGAAAAACATTCTCTATGGGAGATAGGAGATTGTCTAGGTCTTTAAAATTTGGTTATTATAGGAATTTGGTCTTTAAAATAGTATGAACTAAAGGATCAATAAGGTTCAAATTGGCTTAAATCAATCTAACCAAGCTACCACAAGGCGGACGTTTCGAACCTTTCTGACTTCACGGGGGTAGTTAGCGTTTATATACGTAATTTTGATGCTATATAAGGGGAGGGCGTATCGTAGGGAATCACTTTGACTCCGACCAGATCTGCGAGCACCTTGCCTTCTACCTACGGGACTACGGGACCTGACTTCTGCCGCTGAACAGAGCTAGAAGCACCGTGCTACAAACACCGAGGCCCCGCCTTGAGCTGCCAATAGGACCAGCAAAAGAAGTCTAATTTGGTGAGACAAAATCTATTCACTTATAAAATTTATTTCTTTTCTGTGTATTCTCTTTAGGCCTTGGAGTTGAGTAAGTGCTTTTAATTGACTGATATATTATGAACATTTACCTTATTACTGTGGTTCTTGCATTTAATTTATGTGAAATATGGTTGAATTATTATATGCAATATATATGCGTACGGAATTTAACAGAGTATGCGTTTGTGCGTTTATCCTATATTGCGTATGCGTTATATTTTTATACGGTTTTACAATTTTTGGCAAAGAGAAAGCCACTACAATAAAGTATTGAAATTCAACTGAGAGATTGAATCGTGCTGGAGTGAGTTATGGGAATCCATATCAACTACAACTGAACGAAAATAGTTCATAAGTTAATTCAGGCTATCATTCCAATAGTGTACATCATCCGTAAAATTTGATAATTGGATGAAGAGTTTGGTAGTTAGAAACAATGCCTCACTCTACGTACTATACTATTTGCTTATCCTTGAAGTTTGAATTAGCATAACTGCCTCACACGACATATTTCTATGACTTATTTCGGCATGACCACAGTTACTTTGGTTGAATTTTAGGTTTAATTTTGATTTAATTAATTAGCTAGGCATCTCAGAGGTTTTCTTGGCGTTTCTTTCCTCTGGTGTGTAGGTTACGAAACGTTGGTAGTTTCACTTAATAAAGTCATTGGTAGACAAAATAAAAAATAAAAAAAAATATATGTAAAAACATGAGACAGGGTCTGAGACAGTCTTCCTCACCGCACGAACTACAGGCGTGTGTATTTGGGAAAAGAAACCCCTATCACACATTAGCTACCCTTTCTAACTATGTTTAAACTAAATAAATATTTTTTCCGAGAAAATAATTTAATTGTATAATTATTGTCTGTATTCGTTAAGAAGCCTTATTCCCAAAACGCACGAATTTCACGAAATGCTTCATTTTCTTCGAAGGCTATGGCGAAAAATCTTAGTTTTTTTTAATCAACTATTGATGCATATAATAGTTCATTTCTTTATCTAGACGGCCATCGGAGCAACAATTACATTTTAAAAATAAAAATATGAAAACAATTTAATTGTCTTTGAAGACCTTTCCGGATTTTCCAGTTAGATGTAACGTTTATTTCCAAACTACGCAAAAAAGGTAACAATTCTTATTCAATTTGGATAAAATTCTATTGAGTATATCATGTCTGAGACGGCCATCGAAATAAAAATCGAAGATTCATCTTGGATAATAGACAAAATACCTTCTGATTATATGCCAGTTTTTTGATGAAAACACGGTTACATTTATTTTTTTCCACGAAAACCCTATAAATATTTAGCCCTAAAAATATTACCATAACAAAGTTAGACTATATTTCTATTACGATAAAAAAATATCATTACTATAGTGGTCAATTAAGAATAAAATTAATTTTTAAAAATGACCTATAAATCACACCTCACAGGACACTTTTTGTAAGAATCGTATTTTTGGGTACTTAATAATAATAAATATGGTACTAAAGTATTTTTTCGTATTACTATTACTTCAAACTATCTTATAAATAGCATTTTATGCGGCTTTTTCCGTACAGTTTTTCGACCGTTTAGGGAATAAGGAGCCTTAATACTGTCGCTTTTAGGGCGTAGGGGATAAATAAAAAAAAACCATATTTGCTTGTAGTAAAATTAAATATTCAAATAAGAAAAAATTAAATTTCATTGTCAATAACAAAATTTTACAAATTCATTTTCTAGCATTAATCTTTACCGCAAATATTGGGAAGACTTTTTCTATATGGAAACTACCGAATAGCCTTTTCTTTTACAGATATCCTGACACCATCCTCCAGCTTTATCACTAAAATCGCGCATCAACAACTTGAACTTATTACCGAATATTTAATTTACTAATTAATTTTTATATACCTATTTACTTAATGTCTTTTCCTTGTAAAGTACCATTTATAGGAAATAAAGTTTAAAAAAAATATCCTTGTTTTTGTTTCAACAACCTCTTTATCAGTCTCCTAAAAATTATCGGGTTACTACATAACTAGGGATCTACTACTAAACTTTCACGAGCCATTGTTAGGAAAAACCGCTGAGATTGTCTGACAAATCATGTTTATATAGGAAATTAGTTTATTGGGTTTATAATACTTAACGCAGGGTTGTAGTGTTCCTTTCAGGAGGTAAGTATGTTTAGTCATCAGAACTTAGGGAAAATTTTAGTATCACGGGGTTTCAGTAGCGGTAGAGGGTTTCCTTCATAGAGAGCCACTTTGGCTTTGTAAGCTTTTCAGCGTCAGTAAAAGTTTTTACCTTCCTTTGTAGCTCCAGTAGCTTATAGCTAAAAGAAGCATTTTTATTTAGGAGACGCTCGCCGCGTTCTCTTCAATGTCTCATCTAGTAGAATACATAATAAATCAATGGTGTGCATTGTGTGTGTGTATTTATGTTGTTATAAATCCAAACTCAATCAGTATAGGTAACACTCATTTTATTTTACTTTGTCCAATCACAAGAGAAATAACGATATTTACAGTTAGCTATAACGACTTATAATGATTTATATGGTAGTTAACTCTATGTCCGTTCGCTCCTACGACATTAGTTGAATGACTACCAGCTCCCATCATGGCGCGTAATAACCCGGACCGGAAACGAGTCGGATTGGTCGTTCAAATACTCGCCCATGATTGGCTAACTAAAAGCGGGCTGTCAAATGCCACTTTAGTGTTGCCAGTATATATAGTATAAACAAATATATTACCGCGACGATTGCTATTTCAAAATATTGATTTTACTTTAAAAATCATAACACTAGTAAGTGTATGTATAGAGCGTAATATAGGTACCCTACTGAAGGTATCCGTTGCGCACCTAGTTAATGAACCCTCAAATTCCATCTTTATTCAGAAGCCGCATTAGTTTCTAGTTCTATTTCTTTATGGGTTCCATCCCCATGCCTCCTAGCTCTTTTAACAACCACGTCATGCTTCACAGTCTTCAAGTCATAAGCCCAGCCAATCCACGCAAAGAAATCTATAAACTCTGTTGTCAAGTTAAACTTGCTGATGCCCAGTTCAGCAGCTCTGTAATCCCATGGGAACACGTGGTGATAATTGTGGAAACCTTCGCCAAGAGTAGCCAGGTTCACAGCCATGTTTTCCGTAGCTCTGACTTTCTTGTCGTAAGGTCTGTTTCCGAAGGCATGCGAAGCACTGTTGATGAGAGAGACGAAGTTCTGGCCGATTATGGTGCGAAGTACATTCACGTGCCAGGCGTTGTTTAAAGTCTCCCCCCAGAAGTACATCGCGCAGAGAGTGGGTAGAATATACGCGAATAAGGTTAGGACGATTAACCCGTGTCTGAAAATATAAAAATATAAGTTCAAAAACAGACGTTGGTTGCTTTTATATATATTTTTTTGTTAATGACTTTTACTCCTCGCCGGTTTTAGCGAGGTGAATTCTGCCAATATCAGGGTGTACTTATGATAGTTATGATTTTATTCATTTTTTAATAAAAAAAAGCAACGTTGTTCAGTTGAAGCCGTTGCTGATTGTAAAATGATAGCCTCCTTACAAACACGTGGGTGGCCGAGACCCTGGATAACTGTTTGTTCAACTAAAAGGAGGTTACGCGTGTTTTGAGACTAAGTTTTCATTAGTTACATACTTGTTTGTTAGGTCACCGCACAATAAGCTATCAATATTACACAGTGAACTACGTAAATGAGCAAAACACAAAAAAACTTTTCTAAAGATGCGGCATCTATTTTGAGCTCAAACGATGTAAATTTTAACGTATATCCACTTCTTAACTCATAAAAACCATCTAGTTACGAAAATAGTATGGTTAATTGAATCGTTCCAAATTTTAAAAGCGCTATAACTCAAAATGTTGTCAATGTGACTAGACATGTTCTTTCCGTGTACCCTTCATATAGTCTTGATATTGAACTTGGTTTTCATTTGTTTTGATGGGTTTATTTCTTATGCGAATGTGTTGCCAGGTGCAACTAACTTACTTTTTTTGAAAAGCCAGTACAGGATTGCTTTTTAAATCGGACAAGTCTATGCTGGCTCCTCGTCTTTTGACCTCCGGGTGCTTCTTAACCAGCAACCAGCCCACATGGGAGAAGAAGAAGCCTCTTGTAGCGTTATGAGGGTCTGCATCAGTATCGCTGTGTTTGTGGTGAAGGCGGTGGTCCTTGGCCCAGTTGAAGGCGGTATACTGGCCTGCGATGGACTGCAGAACTATGAGGATGATCTGAAGAGGGAGGGTGGCTTTGTAGCTCTTGTGGGACCAGAGCCGGTGAGCTCCGGCCAAAATGCCCAGCGTACCAGCTTCGAGGAGCACTGCAGCTGCATATTAAATGTATATTAAATCGTATATTGTTTTGAAAGAGTGCAGTTACGTACTGATGTGAAGATGGAAACTTTCCAAAATTGGGGAATTTTCCACATAAATAGGAAAATTTCGGCAAATTTCCATAATTTTGTATGGGGATTGAAACTTTCCGTTTCATTAAATTAAATTTCATTTATTTCTTGTGAAAGTTTCTTGAAATTTCCCTTGAACTTTCCGCAACTTGCACATCACCATCAGTAATGCTACGCCTCACCTACACACATGCGTTACACTTGAGTAAATATGGTCAAATATCACATTTGACTCACAATCTGCTCACAGCTCTTAAGCCAACAGTTGTCTCAATCATCGCCCTCATCACATGGCGATCCAGCCATAATTGTAATGTAGTTTTGGGCATAAAGGAAACATCTGTTAGGTTAATAATGTATGACTGTAATGTATCTAAAGTTACTGAATACATTCATACACAGGAAGCTACGTGTAAGAGTATGAGTGTAGCGTAGCGCATACACATTATAGATCAAGAGTAGGCCGTAGGCAACCCTACCTCATCGAGTAGCAGAATTCGGCTTATGTAGGGAAATGCGGGGTGAAAAGTTATGTATTTTTTTTATAAATAAATGTTTATTCACAATTCGCTTACACTATTTATATAATGTTCTTCTATCAAACCACATAATGGTTTGTTGGCAGTTTGGTTTGTATTAGTTTTAGTTAACCAGTGCTAAACTTGTAGCATTTTGTACAGTATATAAATATTCTGCTAGTCGATGAGGCAAAGTAACCTACGGCCTACTCTTGATCTATTATTTAATGCGGGTAACTAACTGGATATATCTCTACAGATAATTATGTTGTAATTGTAATTAAATTACCCAGAGGACAGTAATAAAATTCACTTGGCTTCATCACAGTAAGATCAAATTGAGTTACTATGCCTCTGCCCTCTGTATAAGCCACAGGTGGCAAAGGTCTTTCTTGATTACTTATGTGTCCAAGACCAAGTGCGGGTAGTTCGAAAAACTCGCGCGGCTAGAAGATGTTGATGTCAACTGGAGCCAGTCTTTCTTCGGAACCACGGGGACGATGTCGTCCTCGAAACGTCGAAGGTAATTTTTAGAAATATATACACGGTTAAGTCCCGTTATTACAAATAGATATACATTGAAGCGTTTTGCATTTTGGACATGCTATCGTAGTTTATCTCTACCACTACTAATACTACTTACCTAGAATAATGGTAGGCCAACGTGCAGACGTGAAACACAAGTATAATCCGTATACTGCCGACAAATGGAGAAAGCCGAATGCAGCAACAGTTACGTATGAAATCTCATACTTCCAATCACCGGCCTGAGGGGGAACTAACTTTGGCAGTTCCTTATTTGTATCTGATAATATCCTCTTTTCGGTTGCGTTAGGAACCATCGCTTTAATGAAAACAAATTACCCAAAATATTAAGTTTATGATCGACACAGTTTTATAAAGTTCATAGACGGAGAGCTGCCCACGTCAGATACGACACAGTAATAAGAGCAAAGAAACCCTTCTAGTTGGTTTACTATACTATGCTTATTTCTTGATTCGGATATCTGGCAGTTGTTCATTGTCAGATAGAAGAATGCAAACCATTTCAAGAATACAAATCCTAGAGTTCTGAGTTTGATGCAATATTATGAGAAATTAAATATATAATTTATACTTTTCAAAATTATTTCTTCCGATTAACAATAATATAGGTATATAAAATAATAAATGAATAACAATTTACAAATAATTTAAACTAACAACCTGCTGCCAGCCGTTCCCGGTGCAAAGGTGCCCATAAGGCTTGCTGCATTTCCACGCTGGATTACCATATACAGCCTTTTCACCATAAATAATTAGATTATTATTATATTATTGCCAGAAGTTTATGTACGAGTATGGAAGTAGTGCCAAACGATGTATAAGTTAATTTATAGTTTGTCGCCTACTATTGCAATAATACGCAATGTTTCTCTTATAAAATGAGACGTTTTTACCTATTTTGATATTACTTTTTTCCAGCTAAAAAATATTTTCAGATCTGCCACTCTGGGCTCCACCCATAAAAAGCTGCCAGATGCCCGGATAGAGCATAAGGAGTCGTATTATGAACCCTTTTTCTGTGTCGTTTTGTATTTAAATCTCTGTATTATATTATTTCTAGATAAAGATATTGTAATCAAATGACGTCGATATGAAACTTTGCATGTTATGTACCAATCTATAATAATATTATTATTTATTCGAAAGTGTGTCCCTGGCCACGATTCGAAAAATAAACACACACACTGGACAAACACAGCTCCAACTCAACTCAACCCAACTCAACTCAACGCTATAACGACATTGACATTTGCTATTCGAACAGATTTTCATTCAACATTGGTCTCACATTGGTCACACATTGGTCACACATTGGTCTCACATTAGTACAACATTGGTACAGTAGCGTTGAGTTGAGTTGGGTTGAATTGGGTTGGAGCTGTGTCTGTCCAGTGAGTGTTACCTCTTAGGTAGTATACTTTATTCTACAAGAAAACACAACGAGAGACACAGAACATACATATATGTACAAAGACGAACTTATCCCATTAAGGAATTTCTTCCAGTTAACCTTTGAGCAATGGAGAATGAAAGTTGGGAGTGCTAGTCAGGCTTAGGTACTGTACGACACGGTAAGACCTCTTCACGCTTAAACCGCTACTAATACAGTAAAGATACGGTTGCGTCAAACATTAATTTATAATAGCCTGATTTTTTTATGTTTCTTTATTATGGGATATTTATAGATGATATATGCAAAAATCCTACAAAGTTTTTACCCGGAAGTAGTTAAATAGGTAAAAAAATATATATAAACATTTTTTATATTTTTATTTACAATAATATCAATTATTTTTATTTGTAAACATGACGATATTAAAGTCTTCTTTCTGTTGAAAACGAAAAACAAGAAACCGTGTCCATGTAAAACCACATAATTTACAAAATGTACGGCGCGGGCGATATATATCCTAATGCGTTAGAAACAAATAGTAATAAGTGGTAGTTTGTTTTTACACATTTTAAAAGACTTAGAAACGATATATTCATTAAAATCCTACAAGAAAACGCTTGTAATATGTGTGTACATATTAGTGGTGGTTAGCGAATAACGATATTTTGTAGGATTTCATTGCATAAATAATACTAGTATCATGATATATCCGTTACACTAAAAATATTAGCGATTATTAATTATTTCCAATTCCCCATACTAGCCGCCCGTAAAATGACTGTAGTATAATCCGATTAATATGTTTGGTATAAAATATAATTTTAAACAAAAAAGAACCGACTTTACTTAGACTCCACCATTCCAATATGACTAATTGGTTACAATGGGACCAATTGTCAAGTATACTCTTTCAAACAACAAAATAATTTTCCAAATCGGTCCAGCCGTCTTCGAATAATCGGTAACAAAAAAAAATGCAAATACAAAGATCCCGACGACTTCAGAACCGCCTCCTTCGAAATCTTGAAGTCGGTTGAAAATGAACATATTAGGAGAAAATGATATGACTAATATTATAAGATATTCACCGAGTCTACAGTTGTGCAGAAATGTAATTAATTTAAAAGCATAGAAAGTACGTACTTACTCAGGTATATATTTCGTAATACAGAACACTATACATCTCTTGTTTTAATTAATTAAATGTGTATTTAAGTGTGTTATCCACTCAAGTCCCCAATACACTGAGACCAGATTATCGAAACTCTTATAAAGACACAAAAAGTGATTCATTATTCAAATCCTCGGTATCGCGAGCGAACCTAAGACCTTTTAATAGCCCACCCAATGAAGGAAAACTTAGAGGAAATAATTCGTGTATAGCCAAATTTTGGTGTAGTTGTAGGCAAAAGTATCTTACACAACATACTAAAAGTACCGGTGGATGGGGGTGCCGCTAGCGGGAAGGGGAGGGTGTAAAGTTCCCTAATTTTGGTTTTTCGTAAATAACTCGGTAACGGTGGCTCATACGAAAAAATGTTCTAGATCTAATTTTCTATAAAAAAGATTCTTTGCAATTTTTGAGAGAGAGAAGTGAAATTTCGTATAAGTATGTACTTTATTCACGCCAGCAAAGTTTTAAAACAAAATGTGAAAAAATATTATTTTTTCGGGTACCTACCTCCCGACCCTCCCGTACACATGGAGTGGGGGTAAATACTTTTTTACTCCAATCCTAATGTGTGGGGTATCGTGGGATAGGTCTTTTTAAAATAATAGGGGTATTCTGAAACAACTTTTGGATAAAACTAATACTTTCGTAAATATTAGCTCCGAAAGTTTAAAAAAGTGTTTATCGTATTTCCTCGATATCTCATTAAACATTGATCCTAGCAAAAAAATTTAAAGAATATTTTTTAAAGAAAATTGGATGTGGATGAATTACGCAATAGAACATTTTTTCGTATGAGCGACCGCTAGCGGCGCCCCCATCCACCGGTACTTTTAGTATGTTGTGTAAGATACCTTTGCCTACAACTACTCCAAAATTCAGCTATACACGAATTACTTCCCCTACCAGGCAGTTAAGCGTCTTCGTTTGGTGAGCTATAACATTACCTAATTTTCTTGTACATTCTTTTGTTTCATTCATAACATTGTACTGAATAAATTAATTTAAAATTGCGAATAGGGCGTGGAGGTTAATTTTAACAATGATAAACGGTAAATATGCAAGTACAGCTAGAATTGATATTTATTATACCCTAAAACTCATTTTATTTAAGAGCCAAGTGTGTCCCACTGCTGGTCAAAGGCCTCCCTCTCCTTTTTCCACGTATCCCGTTCTGGTGACGTCTCCCAACAGTCAGCACGAAAGGCATAAAGTTCGGCTCTCCAACGTTTCCTTGGTCTGCCCTGATGCCGGGTTCTGTCTTGTGGGACCCACTTGGTGGTTGTATAAGTTGTCACCCGTAAGTCTTCCGGCATACGGCAGACGTGTGCAGCCCAGTCCCATTTTAGTCCCGCTGTTTGGGCTACTTCTTCCTATATTTTGGTTATATAGCTTATATATATATATATATCTTTGTTTTGGAACGTAGTATTGTATTTCTAATGCATATACAAGATGCTATACTCCGCTTAGCGCGTTATTTCTTTGAAACATAAGCTGCCAAAAAGAAGGGGTGCGGGAGGGGAACACGCAATGCTAGACAGGGAACGCGCCATTGTTCCGGGGGGCGTAAGAGAGAGTCAGACATTAATGGTTGCCATGGAGACGTACTAAGTTTACTGTCACATACAATAAATTAATGACTCACTATAGGGTGAAATTACTTCGATCGTGGCAGCGAGGGTCGCCCGGCTATGCGGGGATTATTAGTCTATGTTCTAATGCGATCGATTATACTATCGCTTCACGCCCAAAATATTACGTTCCATTGCTCTTGGGCAAACCTTGAGGTTAGACTTCTGAATTTTTGTCAAAGACTAAGTTGTGCGCCATGAGTCAGGATCGGAAGAATTCACATCTCCATGAACTTGCGTTTTAATACTAAAAGGGAAGGTATCCCTACATGTACTCCTTTATAGACCAGTAGCTCCTCCAGGCATTTTCGGTACGTCTTGCGACCTCTTTGACCTGTAAGGAAGCCTGGAAGGAGACTAATTGGCCCAAGTATATGTACGTAACTTTTGTAAATATGTTTTATCTACATGCATATCATAAATAACGGAAATACATTTATATTAACTTAAAAAAATACATATAAGGACTCAAAAATATCACTGAACTATATACTTATAATATAAACCCTACAATAAAGTAATCTTAAACTAAAAATCAAAATCTTAAAGTTGGCCCCTGTGGCATGGTGCCGATGCTGGCAGCATTTCCTCGCTGGATCGCAATACTTATACGTTGGGCGCGGAACTTGCCAGCTCGTTTATCCCCGGTTACGTCGACCAGCCGTTTAGCCAACTCTCGATATAGTTTATGTGCTGCTGGGCCTCGATTCGAGATGCGAAAGTGACACACGTAGATATCTCACTTCTATTGTGCATTTATTGTGCTTCTATTGCGATCCTATTGCGGTCCTATTGCTGTTGTTTTTATCTGTCACATTTACAGTAGGTATCGCTAGAAGGTTTTGTCTATGACTATGGCGACCATTTTGTTTGTTATGACAGGACGTCGGGAATCCCTGGCAAAGAGTAAAAGGAGACTTTTTTAGCATACAATAGAAACACAGATTACGCAATATTTTTCTGCACGAAGTAGCCAATATCAAATAATTATTTTTGCGATGAAGGCCATCAACGCTCATGGTCTTTGTATTGTCATCTTGATTCTTGAATGTGTGTAATAGGAGAATTGTATTTGCGTCTCGTTCTCTCGTTAACGAAAGAACCAGACGCAGATACAATCTGAGGATGCGTCCATCTATGCGTAGACCATAAAGTTATTATTTTAAACTGGAGTATACTCTTCGGCCACAGAGTATCGCCGAAAGAGAGCGTAATAGAGGCGGCTGCGTTTCGTTTTGACCACAGATATCTCAAAGAACAGATCCGAAAAAATAAGCCAGACGTTTTTTCATATAGTTGTCTCTTTGGTTATTTATGGTTAACCAAGATGAGTTAGAATGGGACAGATAGTATGACCTTTTTCGGCTGTTAACGAATTGTCTCGATTTAAAACTTAACCAAACTGTCAAATTAGCCTAGACGTCAAACACAAAATTGTAGCAAAAGACGGTTTCTTGCAAGTTATCGTGCTATTTCTGAAAAGCTGTATACGTTGAATATTCATTATTTATATGTAGGCAGAAATATCGTGCATAGTTCCATCCGCCGGAGGTGGTTCAAATCAGCGAAGAAGTCCGGAGAAAATACCAGTTTCCACCGGTAAGAAACTATTGTTTTCATTTAAAAAAATTTAAACACATTATGTAATATAATAGTCTCGGATAACTGCACATGCTGGATACTATAAAATAAGAACCTTTTGCGTAGTTCCAAGTTGATTTTATTGAGATTTATTGGTAAAATTCAATTTTTGTAAACAACGCTAGTTTTGTAACTAAATGAAAATAATTATGTCGATATTTTATCGATATGAAATATTTATCTAGGCAAACACAAAATATTATTATATTAAATTATTGTTTACATAATTAATTGTCAATTGTTCAGATTTCCGGAAATAATATATTGCGTCAAAAATGGATTGACGCCGTAGGGCTCAATAATTAGACAACGAACAAATATCAAACGATTTGCTCGAAACATTTTAAAAATTACTGTTTTTTTACTACTAGCAAAGGACAAATATTGTTGCCAAATGCAATACCTACAATATTTCAGAGGCCTCTTGAGGTAAGTTGAGAAAGCGCTTGTTTAAACCGGTGTTAGACAACGCAATATTTGCAATTTCTTGGCCCCATTTTGTCATGTACCCTGTCTCTCTCCAGCCCTCCCACTTTTATTACACGGCGCAATCTGACAGATTATGCCCTTTCTGTAGAAATTGCAATGTTTTATATCGGTTTTATTTATTTTGCGACCACAGATAATCTCCTATGAGGCGTGGCCAGACGTAGGAACATGATGCCGACCGCCGCGCTCGGTCAGCAGAGTAGTACGACTATATAAGATAGAACGAGACGAAATTGATATGACCTTGTTTTCATATACCTATCTGAGTTAACGCAATAAAAATATATTTATGTCATACTTTGACACACTTAAGGGAATCAAAATGTCTTATAGCACAAGTATAAGAAACCCAGACTTTCCAACCCAGAGAGGAAACTAGGCCTTGTTAGGATTAGGCCCGGTTTCCTCACGATGTTTTAAAAAAATTGAGAAAATATATCGTTGTATTTTTTTTTACGAAAATAGTGTTGAAGAAAGTTATCTCCAAAAACTTCTTTCATAGGCAGATACAAGTTTTTGATATATTTTTTTTCGATAGTAGTTACGGAACCCTCCATAATGCGTGGTCCGACACGCACTTGTAAATTTTTTGTAACATTGGAATACCTGTTACGGATATCAACAGTAAATATCGATGTCGATATTTAGTAGAAAATTATCATTCACTGCACTAAATCTCGTCACGAAGTCATGAAAGGCTGAGACAATGACAGCTGAAGACCTGTGAGATAGCATGGTGTCTATCTTTTTCTTACTTACTGATAAGTACATTAGTGAGAGCAGATCGGGAATATAGAAAAGTTCAACTTATAATTTCAGATCTGCTTTTTTCTGATATCTGTGATTTCAAACAATAACCGGTTGACAGTTGAATGAATTTGAAGTACCGAATTTAAAAACAGAAAAAAGGAGCCCCACACACACAGGGTTCTACGCCGTGCGGTTTTAAAATCTAACGTTAGGCCAAAATAAGTCAACAGGACGAGTGAGTGTGTCTTTCGGTCAGGTTACCGAATCAGAAGCCGTATCGGCTACCGGACGTTTGCTTGGAGCCTTGGTAAAAGGCCATAGGTTTTAACCCTACAAAAGCAAAACAATCTGATCACCAGAGCTCGGATTTTTCACGGCAAAACAAAACACTAGCGTAATTTAGCCAGTGCTTGAAATATTATTTTATCGACACCTATCGAGTCTTACTAGAGTATATGACAGGTATTGCCTCAGTACATTTTTTCTTTTTTTATTCGATGGTACACCTATCAGTGTGAATGTCAAAATTTAAAAACTAACAAACGTGCGAAAATTTCGAAAAACAGGAGACTTACTAGAGCTCAAAATCAATATTTTTGACCAGTCTAAGGTGACCTACTGGGGGTTAGAAGGTTGTGCATTAATTACCGGACATCCTGTATAAGTAATAAAATAACTTTTCATTTTAGCTTTGCCATAGTCGAGCAATAAAGAGGTAGGTCTGCATGTACAACTTAGAACGAAGTAACTATACCACCTCATGAATGATAGAAACGACTGCAAATTTCATCTCACATGACATATGACATTCACACTTTAACTGTCATTTCATTACGTATAAAACGTAAATTGCATCTAGGCATTATTTATTTCGCAACGCATTGAATCCGACGTGTTGGATATACGTATAATAACTTAATATTGCAAGGTATCAATTAATACAAAAATGAGTAATGTACAAGATCGGATCAAAACGTGGATTGAAAATCACCCTGAGTTAGTCTATAATGAAGTGACCTCCACTATATACTGCTCTATGTGCGATATGCATCTAAAACTAAAGAAATGCAATATTGAGAATCATGTGAAAAGCAACCGCCACAATTACCGTTCGGGGCAACCAAATAGGAAACATCAATTTTATTTCGATTTAATTATTTTTCTTATTTCATGCAACATACCATGGGCAACAGTCAACAACTATAATTTTCGTCATTTTTTTAACAAGTATTTATATTGCGACTGCTCTATGACTTCTTTACCGGACGAATCGACCCTGCGAAAAATTTATTTAAATCTCGTGTACAAAAAAACTATACAGGGTATAAGAGAGGTAAACAAAACCAATTATTTGTGGATATCTATAGACGAAACACCAGATTTCATGGGAAAATGTGTGACAAACGTGGTGATTCGGTCTTTGCAAAAAAATTGTTCTAAGCAATTTTATCTTTTGGGGTCGAAGGTTTTAGAGAAGGTAAATGGGGAAACAATAGCAAACCTAATAATAAACCAATTAAAATTTTTGTTTCAAAATTCTATCAATGACAACGTAAACAATTTGCTTTTACTTTGCACAGATAGTGCCGCATATATGCTTAAAGCCGGTCGTATTTTAAAAGCAACGTTTCCTCGTATGAAACACATTACGTGTTTAGCTCATGGTCTGCACCGGGTTGCCGAAGAAGTGCGAGATAATTTCAAAGGTGTGGATGGGTTGATATCGAATGTCAAAAAGATATTCCTAAAATCTCCAGAGCGTGTACGCCTTTTTAAGGCAAAATATCCGTCCATTCCCCTACCTCCCGAGCCAATTATCACCAGATGGGGAACTTGGATATCTGCTGCGGTATATTACGCTCAATACTATGAGCAAATACGTGATGTTGTCTCCATACTTGCTAATGACTCGGCAGCTATAAGAGCTGCAAAAAAATGTTTTCAAACACGCAAACTACGACCGGAGTTAAATTTCATTCGCGACAACTACGAAGTAATAGCCTCTTCAATAGAACAATTGCAATGTTCGACTTTATCCATTGCGGAATCCTTCCTCATTCTGGATACTGTTCGTTGCTACGTAAACTGGAGTAAACTTTTACCAGTGATACGTAAATTTGAAGCCGTGCTCGAACGAAATCCTGATTACGAAATTTTAAGAGACATATCTGAAAATATTACCAAACTGATAATGAATTCTATAAATTTGCTCCCTTGACGTCAACTGAAGTTGAACGTACATTTAGTGTACATAAATGGATTTATAGTGATAAACGCAACTGTTTACTCCCAGAGAATGTTGAAAAGATAATGATCATCTACTCCTATCACTATTACCCAAATAAAATGTCTTGTGCTGCTGTGTGTACTGACGTAGATTTTGAAGAAGAAATTGCGTCTGTTTCTAATATATAGTAACTTTATACAAATGTTTTTATTAGTTTTATTACATATTAATTTTATTTGGTGACTTTTATTTCTTCTACTTCTGAATTATCGATATCGATAAAATAATATTTCAAGCACTGGCTAAATTACGCTAGTGTTTTGTTTTGCCGTGAAAAATCCGAGCTCTGCTGATCACGGTCGCTGTAAATTGTTGAACTTGCGGTTTGAAAATGTTACACCAGGAGTACTTCAGGTCAGAATGCAAACAAGTAAAATCAATCAGTCCTGTGTGGAGGTCATCCGATCGGATAACCGTATCCAGCAAGGTGTTTGCCTGGAACTTTTAAAAAAATGCAAACAATTAAAATTAACCGGCCACGTCCGATCGGGGAACGGAATCCGCCAACCTGACGCATAGACCGAACGTTTACCTTGAGCCGGATCAGTTACTCAATTTCAGTGTTGGCCGTTAATTTCAATTAGAATTGAAAATTGATCAATAACATTGAAGATTAATTCCGTAACTAATCAATTACACTAACATCAATTTTTACTAACGTTAGTTCGCATTGATTTTGTGACGTCGTCAATTACACTAACCGTCAATTAGAATGAACCTATTAGTTACACTAACGTCTCGAAAATTTAATAAGAATTACAGGTAATTAGATTAACGTTAGTGTAACTAAATTAATCCTGTCTTACACTAATAATTAATTTTAAAACTGCATCTCGGGTTCGGAAGTCGGGACCAATATCACAAGGTGGAGCTCATGCTGGACTCTGGGGCTACCTACTGGATCTCGGGTTTGGCGCATCATAGACTCATGCTGTTTGGGCTCATTCGACTTGTACTGATGATCAGATGGTACCGGTATCAAAATCTGGAGCTCATGCTGGACCCTGGGGATCCCTACTGGATCTCCGGTTTGGCGCATCATAGACTCATGCTGTTTGGGCTCATTCGACTTGTAATGATGAGCAGATGGTACCGGTATCAAAATCTGGACCTCATGCTGGACCCTGGGGATCCCTACTGGATCTCAGGTTTGGCGCATCATAGACTCATGCTGTTTGGGCTCATTCGACTTGTACTGATGGTATGGTATGGAATGGTATGGTATGGTATGGAATGGTATGGTATGGTATGGTATGGTTTGGAATGGTATGGTATCGTATGGTATGGTATGGTATGGTATGGTAAGGTATGGTATGGTAAAGTATGGTATGGTAAAGTATGGTATGGTAAAGTATGGTATGGTATGGTAAAGTATGGTATGGTAAAGTATGGTATGGTAAGGTATGGTTTGGTAAGGTATGGTTTGGTAAAGTATGGTATTGTAAAGTATGGTATGGTAAAGTATGGTATGATAAGGTGTGGTATGGTATGGTAAGGTATGGTATGGTAAGGTATGGTAAGTTATGGTAAGGTATGTTATGGTATGGTATGGTATGGTATGGTAAGGTATGGTATGGTAAAGTATGGTATGGTAAAGTATGGTATGGTAAAGTATGGTATGGTAAAGTATGGTATGGTAAAGTATGGTATGGTAAAGTATGGTATGGTAGGGTATGGTATGGTATGGTAAAGTATGGTATGGTAAAGTATGGTATGGTAAAGTATGGTATGGTATGGTATGGTATGGTATGGTAAAGTATGGTATGGTATGGTAAGGTATGGTATGGTATGGTATGGTATGGTATGGTATGGTAAGGTATGGTAAGTTATGGTAAAGTATAGTATGGTATGGTATGGTATGGTATGGTAAGGTATGGTAAGGTATGGTAAAGTATGGTATGGTTAAGTTTGGTAAAGTATGGTATGGTAAAGTATGGTATGGTAAAGTATGGTATGGTAAAGTATGGTATGGTAAAGTACGGTATGGTATGGTATGGTATGGTAAGGTATGGTAAAGTATGGTATGGAAAAGTATGGTAAAGTATGGTATGGTATGGTATGGTATGGTATGGTAAAGTATGGTATGGTAAAGTATGGTATGGTAAAGTATGGATGGTAAAGTATGGTATGGTAAAGTATATAATGGTAAAGTATGGTATGATATGGTATGGTATGGTATGGTAAAGTATGGTATGGTATGGTATGGTATGGTATGCTATGGTATAGTATGGTAAGGTATGGTATGGTTAAGTATGGTAAAGTATGGTATGGTAAAGTATGGTATGGTATGGTAAAGTAAGGTATGGTAAAGTATGGTATGGTAAAGTAAGGTATCGTAAAGTATGGTATGGTAAAGTATGGTATGGTAAAGTATGGTATGATAAGGTATGGTATGGTATCGTAAGGTATGGTATGGTAAGGTATGGTAAAGTATGGTATGGTAAAGTATGGTATGGTAAGGTATGGTATGGTAAGGTATGGTATGGTAAGGTATGGTATGGTAAGGTATGGTATGTGCAGTGAAACACTTCTTACTTGCATTAATACGTTTAATTTTGACGACAAAGTAAAAATATTTAATATTAGCAAAAATTATCAATTATTTAAAATTTAGCATTTCACGTAAAAATCACATTAATGGCATCTAAATAAGGGTATTTCACATTCAATAAGTTCCCTAGTGGTCAGAATACAATTAAATTATAATAACAAAAATATTTAAATTTAGCACTTCACTTAAAAATGAAGAGAACTGTACCTATTTCACTTTCACATTCAACAACCTCCCTAGTGACCAGAATGTAATTAAATTACAATAATTAAAAATATTTAATATTAGCACTTCACTTAAAAATGAAGACGACTGTACCTAAACAAGGACATTACAAATTCAATAGTTAGCAAAACCGGTAAGTAAAAATAAAGACTCGGCTAGTAATAATTTGGCTGCAGGAAAATAATGGGTTAATGAGGCGGGTGATATGGATGGTGACAGATGATGCGCTGGCTGAACGTAGCCTAAATTAAAGAGCCAGGTCTTTATACGCCCGTCAAACGAGGCAATTGGAATTTGGGGAAATTTAGCAATACAACAAAAAAAACTATTATGGCACAAAAATACTGGATACAAAAAAGGAATCCGATTTGTAACGTTTTTTTAACAAAAATATAAATAATTTGATGTTCTCGAAAGCAGGATGCAAAAGCTGTTGCTTAAATTAAAAAAAGAGTTCGTGGGCCAGTGTCCGCTTTGATACGGCGGACCCAATAGCTCGCTGAACTCCTTTTCTCACTTGCGAGAGCCCGCTGGATGCGGACTCTAACTCTCCGATGATGTGGCGAAGAAACCCGCGGAAATCGCGGCAGCTGCAGACTGTCCCGCCGGCCCGGCATCCACAAGGGCCTTCCGGAATCAGGCGGTTTCAGGGTATAGCACTTGCTAAATAATTTATATTGGGCCTCTTCGCCCGGCAAGGGTTTCGGTTTTATTTCTGCTCCAACAATGCAACAATAGCACTTGCCATACAATGTTTGAAATAAATCGCACTTTATCACGATGCAGCTAAGCAAATTATGGCAAAAAAGACCAGAACAAATCCAGATTATCTCTTTTTCTTTCAAAATCTCACGGCGCTCTGACAGACTCCATCAAAAAATCAACTTTTTTCCTCATATACCTCAAAATTCACATTCAAAATTAGCGCGAGTCTTATCTCAATTTTATAACTGCCAGACGTATTACAAAATACGGACTGATATAAGCGCCATCTACCTGTAATGCCGTGAATCACAATGTACGCTTTTTTATGTATCAACCGTGACCTAGCCTTAGACACAGAAGTTCAGAAGTTCTAAAGAAAGTCGACAGATGTCGTACGATACGTAGCGTAATGCTACATATGGTAAAGTATGGTATGGTAAAGTATGGTATGGTAAAGTATGGTATGGTAAAGTATGGTATGGTAAAGTATGGTATGGTAAGGTATGGTATGGTAAAGTAGAGTATGGTAAAGTATGGTATGGTAATGTATGGTATGATAAGGTATGGTATGGTATGGTAAGGTATGGTAAGGTATGGTAAAGTATGGTATGGTATGGTATGGTAAAGTATGGTATGGTAAAGTATGGTATGATAAGGTATGGTATGGTATCGTAAGGTATGGTATGGTAAGGTATGGTAAAGTATGGTATGGTATGGTATGGTATGGTATGGTATGGTATGGTATGGTAAAGTATGGTATGGTAAAGTATGGTATGGTAAAGTATGGTAAGGTAAAGTATGGTATGGTAAAGTATGGTATGGTAAGGTATGGTATGGTAAGGTATGGTATGGTAAGGTATGGTATGGTAAGGTATGGTATGGTATGGTATGGTAAGGTATGGTATGGTAAAGTATGGTATGGTAAAGTATGGTATGGTAAAGTATGGTATGGTAAAGTATGGTATGGTAAAGTATGGTATGGTAAAGTATGGTATGGTAAGGTATGGTATGGTAAAGTAGAGTATTGTAAAGTATGGTATGGTAATGTATGGTATGATAAGGTATGGTATGGTATGGTAAGGTATGGTAAGGTATGGTAAAGTATGGTATGGTATGGTATGGTATGGTAAAGTATGGTATGGTAAAGTATGGTATGGTAAAGTATGGTATGGTAAATTATGGTATGGTGAAGTATGGTATGGTAAAGTATGGTATGGTAAGGCATGGTAAGGTATGGTAAGGTATGGTATGGTGTGGTATGGTATGGTATGGTATGGTATGGTATGGTATGGTATTGTAAAATATGGTATGGTACTTTACATAACCATACCATACCACCATAGTTTACCATACCATACTTTACTATACCTTACCATACGATACCTTACCTTACCATACCTTACCATACCATACTTTACCATACCATACTTTACCATACCATACTTTACCATACCATACTTTACCATACCATACCATACCATACAATACCATACCATACCATACTTTACCATACCATACCATACTTTATCATACTTTACCATACCTTACCATACCATACCTTACCATACCATACCATACCATACCATACCTTACCATACCATACCATACTTTACCATACCAAACTTTACCATACCATACTTATGGTATGGTATGGTACCATACCATACCATACCATACCATACCATACATTACCATACCATGCCACCATACTTTATCATACCATACTTTACCATACCATGCTTTACCATACCATACTTTACCATACCATACTTTACCATACCATACTTTACCATACCATACTTTACCATACCATACCATACCATACCATACATTACCATACCATACCACCATACTTTACCATACCATACTTTACTATACCATGCTTTACCATACCATACTTTACCATACCATACCACCATACTTTACCATACCATACTTTACTATACCATGCTTTACCATACCATACTTTACCATACCATACTTTACCATACCATACCATACCATACCATACTTTACCATACCATACCATACTTTACCAGACCATACCTTACCATACCATACTTTACCATACCATACTTTACCATACCATACTTTACCATACCATACTTTACCATAACTTACCATACCATACCTTACCGTACCATACTTTACCATACCATACCACCATACTTTACCATACCATACTTTACCATACCATGCTTTACCATACCATACTTTACCATACCATACTTTACCATACCATTCTTTACCATACCGTACTTGACCATACCATACCATACCATACTTTACCATACCATACCATCCTTTACCATACCATACCATACTTTACCGTACCTTACTTTACCATACCATACTTTACCATACCATACCTTACCATACCATACCATACTTTACCATACCATACTTTCCCATAACTTACCATACCATACCTTACCATACCATACTTTACCATACCATACATTACCAAACCATACCACCATACTTTACCATACCATACTTTACCATACCATGCTTTACCATACCATACTTTACCATACCATACTTTACCATACCATACTTTACCATACCATACCATACCATACCATACCATTCTATACCATACCATACTTTACCATACCATACCATACTTTACCATACCATACCTTACCATATCATACTTTACCATACCATACTTTACCATACCATACCTTACCATACCATACTTTACCATACCATACCATACTTTACCATACCATACCATACTTTACCATAACTTACCGTACCATACCTTACCATACCATACTTTACCATACCATACATTACCATACCATACCACCATACTTTACCATACCATACTTTACCATACCATGCTTTACCATACCGTACTTTACCATACCATACTTTACCATACCATACTTTACCATACCATACTTTACCATACCATACCATACCATACTTTACCATACCATACCATACTTTACCATACCATACTTTACCATACCATACTTTACCATACCATACTTTACCATACCTTACCATATCTTACCATACCATACCATACCTTACTTTACCATACCATACTTTACCATACCATACTTTACCATTACATACTTTACCATACCATACTTTACCATACCATACTTTACCATTCCATACTTTACCATAATTTACCATACCATACCTTACCATACCATACTTTACCATATGTAGCATGACGCTACGTATCGTACGACATCTGTCGACTTTCTTTAGAACTTCTGAACTTCTGTGTCTAAGGGAGGTCTAAGGCTAGGTCACGGTTGATATATAAAAAGCGTACATTGTGATTCACGGCATTACAGGTAGATGGCGCTTATATCAGTCCGCATTTTGTAATACGTCTGGCAGTTATAAAATTTAGATAATACTCGCGCTAATTTTGAATGTGAATTTTTGAGGTATTCCAGATTGTCAAAAAGAAAAAAGTTGATTTTTGATTGAGTGTGTCAGAGGGACGGGAGATTTTTAAAGAAAAACAGATATTCTGGTTTTGTCTGAGAGTTTTGCTGTAATTTGCTTAGTTGCATCGAGTTGAAGTGCGATCTATTTCTGTAGATCTTTGCGCTCAAATATTATATAGCAAGTGCTAATACATTATTAAATACAATTTTTTAAAAACCAAATACGTCGCCGGACAAAAAGGCAACCAGAGGGACCAACTGAGCCGGAAGGATTCCGGAAGGCACTTGTGCGGTCTGCAACTGCCGCGTTTTCCGCGGGTTTCTTCACCATTCATCGGAGAATTAGAGTCCGCATCCAGCGGGCTCTCCAAGTGAGAAAAGGAGTTCAGCGAGCTATTGGGTCCGCCTAAATCAAAGCGGACACTTGCCCACGAACTCTTTTTAATATAAAACAACAGCTTTAGCCATCCTGCTTTCGAGAGTATCAAATTATTTACATTTTTGTTAAAAACGTTATAAATCGGATTCCTTTTCTTTGTATCCAGTATTTTTGTGCCATAATAGTTTTTTTTGTTGTTTTGCTAAATTCCCCAAATTCCAATTGCCTCGTTTGACGGGCGTATAAAGACCTGGCTCTTTAATTTAGGCTACGTTCAGCCAGCGAATCATCTGTCACCATCCATATCACCCGCCTCATTAACCCATTATTTTCCTGCAGCCAAATTATTACTAGCCGAGTCTTTATTTTTACTTACCGGTTTTGCTAACTATTGAATGTGTAATGTCCTTGTTTAGGTACAGTTGTCTTCATTTTTAAGTGAAGTGCTAATATTAAATATTTTTAATTATTGTAATTTAATTACATTCTGGCCACTAGGGAGGTTGTTGAATGTGAAAGTGAAATAGGTACAGTTGTCTTCATTTTTAAGTGAAGTGCTAAATTTAAATATTTTTGTTATTGTAATTTAATTGCATTCTGACCACTAGGGAACTTATTGAATGTGAAATACCCTTATTTAGATGCCGTTATTGTGATTTTTACGTGAAATGCTAAATTTTAAATAATTGATTATTTTTGCTAATATTAAATATTTTTACTTTGTCGTCAAAATTAAACGTGTTAATGCAATTAAGAAGTGTTTCACTGCACATACCATACATTACCATACCATACTTTACCATACTTTACCATACTTTACCATACCATACTTTACCATACCTTACCATACCATATCTTACCATACCATACCTTACCATACCATACTGTACCATACCATACTTTACCATACCATACTTTACCATACCATACCATACTTTACCATAGCATACCATACTTTACCATACCATACTTTACCATACCATACCATACTTTACCATACTTTACCATACCATACTTTACCATACCTTACCATACCATATCTTACCATACCATACCTTACCATACCATACTTTACCATACCATACTTTACCATACCATACTTTACCATACCAGACTTTACCATACCATACTTTACCATACCATACTTTACCATAACATACCATATCATACCATACCATACCATACCATACTTTACCATACCATACCATACTTTACCATACCATACTTTACCATACCATACAATACCATACCATACCAGACTATACCATACCATACCATACCATACTTTACCATACCATACTTTACCATACCATACTTTACCATACCATACCATACCATACTTTACCATACTTTACCATACTTTTCCATACCATACTATACCATACCTTACCGTACCATACCATACCATACCGTACTTTACCATACCATACTTTACCATACCATACCATACTTTACCATACCATACCTAACCATACTTTACCATACCATACTTTACCATACCATACCTTACCATACCATACTTCACCATACCATACCATACAATACCATACCATACCATACCATACCATACCATACTTTACCATACCATACCATACTTTATCATACTTTACCATACCTTACCATACCATACCATACCATACCTTACCATACCATACCTTACCATACCATACTTTACCATACCATACTTTACCATACCATACTTTACCATACCATACCATTTCATACCATACCATACCATACCATACCATACTTTACCATACCATACCATACTTTACCATACCATACTTTACCATACCATACCATACCATACCATACCAGACTATACCATAATATACCATACCATACCATACCATACCATACCATACTATACCATACCATACCATCAGTACACGTCGAATGAGCTCAAACAGCATGAGTCTATGATGCGCCAAACCCCAGATCCAGTAGGGATCCCCAGGGTCCAGCATGAGCTCCAGATTTTGATACCGGTCCCATTGCTTATTAATACAAGCCCCCGAGTCCAGAGTCAAAAACGAAACAAAAATCAAAACCTCGTAACTTAACCTAAATTTGCGTTTAGTTAGGTAAATTATTAATGTCAATTACCAATTCAATCAACACTAAAAATCAAATCAATGTTTCAATTTTTGAGAAAGACTAAAAATTAAATATCTTCAATTATTAGTTATTCGCAAAGGATTAACACGTTAGTTACAATTAATTTCAATTCTAATTGAAATCAATTTGCACTAAACTATTAGTGTTCAATTTTTACTAACGTGTTTCAATCTTCAATTTTTAATTTTCAATTACACTAACGTTCGGCCAACACTGCTCAATTTGATACCTTATTCCAGCCCATTTCCAGCCTTAGCACATATTTGTGGTCAACGTGACATTTTTTAAATCCATACTACTATTATAAATGGGAAAGTGTATGTGTTTGTTTGTTTGTTTGTCCGTCTTTCACGGCAAAACGAGGCGACGAATCGACGTGATTTTTTAAGTGGAGACAGTTGAAGAGATGGAGAGTGACATAGGCTACTTTTTGTCTCTTTCTAACCCCCCACTTCCCTAAAATGGGCGGTGGAAGTTTTGTATGGAGCATTACGGGGGGCAATCAGGAAAGGGGAACCGTGTTACCCCGAATTTAACGCGAGCGAAGCCGCGGGCAAAAGCTAGTATCCTATAAACAATTAAGTACCGTAGTTTTATTATGTTGGAGGCAGACCGATAGTTATATATATTTTTTTACAAGCGTCATCTACTGTGAAATAGAAAAAGGTAGAGACAACCACGGGCCAGTAGAGTCTGGACGGTACTTTTGCTCTATTTTCCTAACCTCAGTTGAACCTTACTAACGAGCAAAACAGTTGTTCATAGGTGACTAGAAAAAACGGTCTGATAGAGAGCATAATATTAGGGGGCGGTGTCTCACTCGCACTCGTTACAAAATAGTCACAAACTGACATTTGAACTTGTTCTCATGTTGTCATGTTGGCTTTGTCTGGTGACGTCATTACCTCCTTAGTCAAAACAAGACGCAGCCCCCTATATCAAACTCTCTTTCAGCCTCACTTTGTGACTGAAGAGTATATTCCAATTTATCCTACTTCCTACTAATATTATAAATGGGAAAGTTTGGATGGATGGATGTACGTTCCGATTAATCTCAAAAACTACTGGACCAATTTAGATGGAATTTAGTATAGAGATAGTTTGATATACACATTTCCGCAACCGTAGACAATTGTCTATGATTTCAGAGCCGAATAAGATAAATTTTCATCATTTGATACCATTGTATCGTCGATAACAAGATAAATATATTATAAGCAAAGAAAGAATACCACAGCATACTATTTTCCAGTTATTAAGACGATTGTCGCCAGATTGTCCTTGAGCGTTTGGGCGCTGTGTTCCCGCGCTACCCGCTTTACCCTCTCATTGCGATCGTACGTAAATCCGCCACACTGCACCGGAACGATGTTCAAAAAATATGACTTTACACAGAGGCGCGCGGGCAGCTTTATAATAATTATAATCCTTTTGCGGATATTTTTTGATTTGAATACTGTGATTAAGTACTGCAATGGTGATATTTTTAGGAATGCTACTTACCTATTAAATAAGATAAGTAATAACGATCTCAATTAGTAGATTTTTATGTAATAGAATAAAACCTAGATTTTGAATTATAAGTACAGTCAGCGGCAAAATATTGGTAAAAATATTCTGCATATCAGAAAAAGCTGAATGCACATCAAAGCGATGTTTTTATGTGAATTTAGTTTTTTTGCTGCGCAAGTGAGTTTAATAGATGGTTATTGTTTTGTAGCGATTTTGAATATCAACCGTAAAAATCACTTATATAATTAGGAAAAATTTACAAAACTAAAAAAGTTTCTTGAAACATGTCCGTCTGTCCGTCCGTCCATCCGTATGACACAACCATTTTATTATAAAATATATATTGATGAAATTTTATCCATAGGTGTGTCTTGTGCCGCTACTTAGTTTTTAGCTAAATTGCTGAAAAAAAAAACTTTAAGGGGAGGCACTCCATACATACATATGCCGAACTAAATGTCAAAACAATTTTTCTTGCAAATATGAACATTGTGTATATCTATCGATACGGGTTTAAAAATATCTTAAGTATATATAGAGGATTTTTAAAACCTTTTGTATTGAGTCAATATTTTAAGAAATAATCGCTTCGCAAGTCTAAATAATAGTCCCCCCCCCCCCCCCCATCTAAGTTCTAATCCGTAAGTCCAAAAAATATGAAAAAAATTGAATAAAGAAGATACGGCTTAGTACTTATTTATATGAAAACTATTTCACATATTATCGGTTCTACTTTCTATGGAACCCTACATTATGCGTGGTCCGATACACTCTTGGCCGGTCTTTTAAAGATATTTGATATGTAGTATTAATCGTTAGTAGTAATTTATTTATTTACTTGTGTTGATAATTAATATAAATTTGTATTTCAGCATTGTATTGTAGCAATAGCAGGTTTCCGCAACTCGACAACTAACGCCTGTTTTGCGTGACTCATCAGAATAAGTACTAATACATAATAATTGTAGTGTACTTACAAGATTACATTTGTTTTCAGGGCATTATAAGATGCATGAGTTCTGTTTCTCCATTTTTATTTAATTTCTTTATTTAATTTGTAATATAGGTCATCTAAATAAAATACACTTTTTATAAGAACGTAAATACATGAACACACATACGGGTATATTATCTTAAAAGACAAAACGTCTATGCGCTATTGATTCCAACAAGACACGTTATGCCCGCACCGCACGAACCCTATGCAGTTATTTAGTCTTTAGGCACAGTAAGTCCGATATTATTGCTCACAGGCCAAGCACAAGTATTTGTAGTACAAGGGAAGCACGGAGCGACGAACGACACAGCCTCCTCGTCAAGCTAGCTCACGACTGTCAGCAACGCCGTTTTCGAGCTACCAATGCACGAAATGTGGAATTATGATCAAGTTGTTTAAGAAAATTTAATCAATTTAAATATCCTACGATGAGTTTGTAGTGTTCTGTAGTACACATTTTTTAGTTCAACAATATTTTAAATCGAATGAGCCGTTCAGTAGATATAAGCAAAATTAACCGTAAAACGACATTTCGTTACATTTAAATAACGGAGAAACTATACGTTACACGAGTTATTCAAACGTTGATAATATTGTACATGAAATGGTAATTAACATATATTTTTTTTAAAATTTTTGAATAACCCGTTATTGAGATATATCCCTTAGAAAGTAACAGTTTTTGGCCATAATTAGCGCCTAGCGCCTTAATATACTTATAATGCGATTGAAGTCGTGTGTTGAATATTGTGAGAATATTAATAATATTTTATACAATCGTGACATAATGAAGTACGAGATTGAAAAGCTTAATTATGTCACTATTGTATACACTACCTTTTCTACGAGTGCTCATAGTAGGCAAGCAGGTAAGAATTAAGTTCGTCGAATGCCTTAAAATTTATTACCGACCAAAGATGATAATTATTTCGAAACGACAACCATCTTTTAGAAAGGGTCAGAGGTCTCCCCGTTTGCATCTCTCTCGGCTTGTTTTCCTCCTTCTCATACGTCGAGCGAAAATGCACCTTAAAGTAATTAGCTTAGAGTACATTTCACTTATTGATTTTTTTGGCTGAGATCGCTTCAGTTTTATAATAATAACTTCATGTACTATACTTCGTTTTTTTTTTAGATTAGAAATTGAGTAAACATAGAAACAGTAGTTGCCAACCTGTTCTAAATGTTCAATTTAAACACACTGCAAGCACACCAACAGAGGATTAGTTAACATGATTTTAAGAGTTCACATTTGTGAAAAAATAACAACAATTTGTCTGCAGTTTGTATTTATTGTTGTGTTGGATTATTTAATCTGTTAAATAATCCAACACAACAATAAATACACAATTTCGTTTTAGATTTTGTATGCCAACATTAGAGACACGTGAAAAATGAAAAACTGACCTGACAGTGACGCACGTACCTTCTAAAACGAAAACTTAAGATCTAGTTTTTTTAATCAGTATTCACGAAAATTATTTAAGCATAATATGCACTTATTAATCAATTTTCGTAAATAAAAATGCGTCTAAACGTTATTTAATAGTTTTATTATATAATAATAATATTATATCTATTATCACGGACAGGACTATTGTAGCCAATAAGCCTGATGCTTAGAAAAAATGGAAACGTAGAAAAATCCACTGCCCCAGGCGAGACTCGAACTCGCGACTCTGGGATACATGCCCATCGCTCTGACCAACTGAGCTACTGAGACACACCTGATGGCTGCGAATTTCTCCACTATATCCCATATGCGTCTTAGGGAGACGCCTAGCGACATCTGCCGAAGAAGTCTTACAGTTCTCAACCGGCCATCGGAGTCCCAAGTTGTCCTAAGACGCATATGGGATATAGTGGAGAAATTCGCAGCCATCAGGTGTGTCTCAGTAGCTCAGTTGGTCAGAGCGATGGGCATGTATCCCAGAGTCGCGAGTTCGAGTCTCGCCTGAGGCAGTGGATTTTTCTACTTTTCCATTTTTTCTAAGCATTGTGGTATCGTTAGCAGACGTTCTGCTTAATACAAAATTAATTGTAGTATGGGGTAGCGCATTGTTATCGGTGAATTCTCAATACAACTTGGGACTCCGATGGCCGGTTGAGAAGTGTAAGACTTCTTCGGCAGATGTCGCTAGGCGTCTCCCTAAGACGCATATGGGATATAGTGGAGAAATTCGCAGCCATCAGGTGTGTCTCAGTAGCTCAGTTGGTCAGAGCGATGGGCATGTATCCCAGAGTCGCGAGTTCGAGTCTCGCCTGAGGCAGTGGATTTTTCTACTTTTCCATTTTTTCTAAGCATTGTGGTATCGTTAGCAGACGTTCTGCTTAATACAAAATTAATTGTAGTATGGGGTAGCGCATTGTTATCGGTGAATTCTCAATACAACTTGGGACTCCGATGGCCGGTTGAGAAGTGTAAGACTTCTTCGGCAGATGTCGCTAGGCGTCTTCCTAAGACGCATATGGGATATAGTGGAGAAATTCGCAGCCATCAGGTGTGTCTCAGTAGCTCAGTTGGTCAGAGCGATGGGCATGTATCCCAGAGTCGCGAGTTCGAGTCTCGCCTGGGGCAGTGGATTTTTCTACTTTTCCATTTTTTCTAAGCATTGTGGTATCGTTAGCAGACGTCCTGCTTAATGCAAAATTAATTGTAGTATGGGGTAGCGCATTGTTATCGGTGAATTCTCAATACAACTTGGAACTCCGATGGCCGGTTGAGAAGTGTAAGACTTCTTTGGCAGATGTCGCTAGGCGTCTCCCTAAGACGCATATGGGATATAGTGGAGAAATTCGAAGAACAAGTCCAGCAAGTACCTAGACTTGGCTTACGAGGTAACCGCCATGTGGGAGGTTGATTCGGCGATCATTGTACCGATAGTTGTTTCTGCGAACGGTCTCATAGCGAAGTGTCTCGACCAACATCTAGAGAGACTTTCGCTACGGGGTTGTGATTGGATCAAGGGTCAGATTCAGAAGGCTGTTATCCTGGACACGGCGCGCATAGTCCTAAGGTTCCTCTCTCTGCGGCCCTGACCACCGGCAGCCTGGGCCCTGATCCGTTGCCGGCGGCACCCTAGGTTAGGTTTTTTATTATGTTTTTGTATGTTTTAGATGTATTTTTATATTTTACTTTTGTCAAAATATTATAAAAACCTAATCTATGAAATCAATGAAATAAAGAGAATATTATATAAATAATAATAAATAATAAAGCAACTGTCTTAGGTGATGGTAAAAGATTTGGTGGACTACGAGGTGGCTTTTCTTGTTGTATGCCACTCGGGCCTGCCTCTGATTGCTCCATAACCCTCCAACTAAACGTACAATAATAGAGGAAGCAAATACCTTTACTTAAATAAGAATCACAATAAGCTTTAAACATTAAAAACTATCCAGGTATGGCTGAGAGATACTAATAACAGATGACGCGAGAAAATATTTAAAAATGGAACCATCCGTTGCGAACCTCTTCATCTCTAGGTATTTTATTGTGCAACATTCACAAGAACATTAACAATGATAAAAAATAAAATATTTAGTGCATATAACAACTACCAAAATATTGTTAAATACTCAATATAACATTTACAAATACGTAGGCATGGCTTTACTATAAATACAAATATATTTAAGTATGTTTAATGACGGCGTAGGCACTTTGACAGTTGTGACATTTATCGTGCCTAATAAAGAA
Organism: Pammene aurita; assembly: GCA_947086415.1. Taxonomy (NCBI): domain Eukaryota; kingdom Metazoa; phylum Arthropoda; class Insecta; order Lepidoptera; family Tortricidae; genus Pammene; species Pammene aurita. The sequence continues at coordinate 8,489,463 of OX352312.1, forward strand.
CCCTGTACATCGTTCTGTCAACGTTTTTCTAATCTCAAAATAAACGAAGTATAGGTGGGATTCCCCTCATCTACTGACGTCTACGTCAAAACAAATAAGATGGCATCCATGCCCATAGAGGCAATCCTCTAGCGATAGTTGTTGACTTTGACGTAAGTAGATATCTCACTATTGTGAAGCTATTGCAGTTTAGCGTCACTCAAAAGTGAGATATCTTAGTTTTATTGTGGTTGTATTGCATGACACTGTCATTTATGCCATGTCGAATCGCGCTCCTGGGCCCCACGGACCAAGTGTCTCCGTTCCGTGGTTAAAGGTACCTTATGGCGGTTGGCGCTTGCACTATTGCTAACACGCTCCATACTAATGCGATGCTTCGAAACGTAAGCGCCAATCGCTATAAGATACTTTTACCCGCCGAGCGTCACATATGCTCATAAGACATTATGAAAAACAAAATTAATATTGACGATAAATTTAACAAAGAGTCCGGTAACGGATTTGAAAACGGAAATCGCTGATAATAAAATAACGCACATGAATTGCATTTCATAAGATAGTTTAGTCTTGTTATTGCAAAAATATAATATTGGTACATATTTATTACTATTTGATACCCGTAAACTCAATTGTTGCAGAGGTTGTTTAGTGAGGACGTTGATTAGTGCAAACTTTTCGCTTTATTTTTTAATATTATTTGTTACGTCCTCTTATATGTTTTATAATATCTGATTAAAGCATAAAGTCAAACTTTAAATTTTTACTTTACATTTCTACATTTTTATTAAATTAAATATTTTAACGTATAATTCATAATTCATTTATTGCATCATAATCATGTGTTACATAAGGTCTTACAAAAAGCTTACTGCTAACGTTCGCATGAACCCTGTTAGGGCATAGCAATGTTCATTCTTACTAAACTAGTCCTTAGGTAACTAATGTATCTAACGATATTTCATTTATCATGCAATATAGGTACATAATAACATTAATAACACAGTTACAGAATATTAAATATTATAGACATTTTTCAAATATATTGCTTATTAATTATGTCAAAGATATCAAAATACATAATATATAAACGTTTGTACAGGTAACTTATTTTTTATTTACTTCGTTTATGTGTGGGCTTTGTGCAGATTTGATTATTGCAGTGATGTATCGTTGAAGAATTCATTTATAGTGTAGTAGCATTTTTAATTAATAGTTCTTTAAGTTTTCGTTTAAATACTTCATCTTTGGGTTCCTTTTTTATTTCTTCCGGTAACTTGTTTGTTATTAGTACGCATTGGAAATACAGACCGTCTCGAAACATTGCTAAATTAAAAACTGGTGTTTCTAACTGTTTAATGTGTTTCCGCCTTTCTTATTTTATTACTCTATATTTAAATAGATTGAAGTTATTCCTAACAAAAAGTGCTGCTTCTAAAATATATATACAAGGTAGGGTAAGGACTTGGAGTTTAACAAAAAGTGGGCGAGAGCTATTCGGTAATTGGGTGTTTGTTATAGTGCGAATGCAATCTTTTTAGACAAGGAACAATTTTTGTGCGTCAGTGCTGTCTCCCCATAAAATTACACCATATTGCAACCATGCATGTGCGAAAGCGTAATAAGCCGATAGTGCAGTTTCTTGGTTAGTTAAGGGTGCCTGAAGCGTAAATAAAACTACTTAACGTATTTATGAGATTTTGGATATGGGATTTCCAATTTATACTAGAATCTATATTTATTCCTAACAATTTAAATTCTTTTACTTCTTCAATAGGTATGTCATTTATCTGTAATGACATTGGCATATGTATTTTTTGTATTGGTTTGAAATGTATTATTTTAGTTTTACTTTGGTTAATTTCTAAATTATGGTCGTCTAGCCAATCACAAACCGTTTTTGCTACTTTTGCTAAACGATCGTTGCAGTCCGCAGTACTTGAGCTGCTCAGGAGTATAGAAACGTCGTCAGCAAACATTACACATTTCGCGGGCAGTATTTTAGGCAAATCGTTAATGTAAGCGAGAAATAACAGACATATACCCAAAAATACCACCTAAACTGGAGCAATTTTTCTTATAATTACTCTAGGTAAACGTACTCATGTTTAAAAAATATGTATGAAAATTAAAAAAAAAAACTATTACATTTATTCCTTAAAGGACAAATTTTCAAACTTATTCATATATTTTACGTACCAGTTTATCATCATTTTAATCTTTAAAATTCTTTGTTTTGTCAACATACTATAAATAAAAAACCGGCTAAGTGCGAGTTGGACTCGTGCACCGAGGGTTCCGTACAAACCTGTAGGTATACACCGTGTTTTTTTTGTTTTCCGTTAAATTAGACAGGTTACTAGGGACGTTAATAGAAGTTGCCTGGTATATAGCTTTTTGTTAAATTCGAAAAAAAATTTTTTTTTACTTTTCATACATAATTAATATATTTCACAATGTAAAAGGTCCTTTAGAGTTAACCAAGAGTTAGTGTCAAGTATGTCAAAGCTTGAATTTCATCCATGACAGCACATGCCAAAAAACAGCTTAGTGGTAGTTTGATTGCTTATGAAGTGAGAGGTCGTGGGTTCAAATCCCAATAACGGACCATTTATTTTGTTTTTTTTTTTGTCATGAAGAGTAATTTATTTATTTTGGTTACACTTTATTCACCTTGTTTCTTAGGTTAGGGCTTCTACAACATTTTTATGAATGTAAAATACAAAAGTACATCTAAAATATGCACACACACAAAAACAACTTGAATTGTCTTTCGGCTGACATGATGATGATGATGACATAAAATATTTGAAAAAACCTAGCCTAAATGTTGTTTAAATTATTAATGTGTTTTTAGGGTTCCGTAGTCAACTAGGAACCCTTAAGGTACGAGTTGGCCGCCGACCGCACGCTTCGTGAGGCGGCGACGTGTCGCGGCGACCCTACTGTACCTCTACCACGAGTCATGCAAATAAGCCCAATTCGAGATTCGTTCACGAATTCGTAAATTATTTGTATGGAGAATTTGTGCAGAGCCTCTAGCGGTCACTTATAGAACTAAAAATTACTGCCATACCATAAGTTAAATTATCGTTTATGCAATTCGCTCACGAAAGTTCGATTGCTTGTTTCGTTTGTGTAGATTTCAATACTTTACAAAGTGACGTGACGTGACAAACGTCACATCCTTCACACCAACCGAAACAGATTGTAGGTAAGCCAAAAAGGTTTTACTTCCTAAGTACATTTTATCTGAAGGTTTAGAACTGTAGACAATTATATGAGCAGTGAACAATAATAAGCATAGAAACCGTACTAGCTCTGAAAAATTACCATACTTTTTGTGGGTGTTTAATATGCTTGCTAGGCCGTAAACCAGGAATAATTTCCGTTGGTCATCGTGTCCCAAGCGGTAAATTTTAAGTGGTTAAGGGCGGTAAATAATCAAGCTTCGTGATGGTCAGCTGCCGTTCCTTGAGTGGGTTGAGGAACAGCAGCCATTTTCTCACATAAAATATATATAAAACAAAATGACCATCGCGTCCCAGTTGAAACAGGTGATAATTTATATGCCATTACAAATAAAATAAAAATCATCAGCCGACTGTATAGCACTGAAAAAACCGTAAACTAGTCACATGAATATATGGTATTTAGGGTATAAGCAGACGGTTTTTCTACCTCAAATCAGCCGGCTGACGATTTTCCTGATAATAGGAGCATCAAATACTAACGTTCCGCAACCCACCAACGGAGCGACAGCTGACCTACGCGAGTCATCATTATACTTCGTCCTTAACCACTTCAAAAATTATAATCGCCTGGGACGCCTTGCGATTGGTCATGAAATTTGTTTCTGGCTTACTGAAATACAAGCTATGACAGTAAGCCTTTTTAGGGTTCCGTAGTCAACTAGGAACCCTTATAGTTTCGCCATGTCTGCCCGTCCGTCCGTCCGTCCGTCCGCGGATAATCTCGGTGACCGTTAGCACTAGAAAGCTTAAATTTGGTACTAATATGTATATCAATCACGCCGACAAAGTGGTAAAATAAAAAGTCGAAAAAAAATTTTTATTAGGGTATCTCCCCTATACGTAAAGTGGGGAGTGATTTTTTTTTAATTTCAACCCTAACGTGTGATATATTGTTGGATAGGTATTTAAAAATGAATAAGGGTTTCCTAAAATAATTTTTCGATAATGTAAATATTTTCGGAAATAATCGCTCCAGAAGTAAAAAAATATGCGTCCCCCCCCCCCTCTAACTTTTGAACCATAAGTTTTAAAAATATTAAAAAAATCTCAAAAGTAGAACTTTATAAAAACTTTCTAGGAAAATTATTTTGAACTTGATAGGATGAATAGTTTTTGAAAAAAAATACAAACTAATTTCTGAACTAAGTTTGTAATTTAACCGTATAAGCAGGTGTTTATTGTACCTGTAATTTCTACAAAATTACAATGAAATGACGTGCTTTCAAATAAAGTAATAACGGTTAAAATCGGTTCACGCAATAAAGAATTATCCCATAAAAATCATCTTCCATACTTTAAGCTCGCGCGCAATAGTTTACTTAATTTGCCGATAGATGTCGCTGTACGTGAAACTCTCATATTATATCCTACATGGCGGTGTTATTAACTCTTAAGTGGGGACACTTACTGTGACGGACGGAAAACTACGGAACCCTACACTGAGCGTGGCCCGACACGCTCTTGGCCGGTTATTTTTACCTGATTTAAACGCGCGTGACTTTTAACGCATAAAATGTTATCAACCGACTTCAAGATTTCGAAGGAGGAGGTTCTCAATTCGTCAGGATCTTTATTTTTACTATTTTTTCATAACGTTCACCGATTGCAACTTTTTTTTAAACAGGGAAATTACGTATTTCGTCATACATATTCAAAGCTAGGAAAAGGGGTGAAAACTGTCAGTACTTCATCCATCCATCCATATATTTATTTCGTCGTAGGATATAGGATTACCTAAGAAAACCAAATTGATGAAATGTCAAATGTACAAATAACACTACTAGTTAAAAACGTCCTAGAACTACGACCATATGTGGTGTTAGGTGATTCTTAATTTATTTGGTTATTTTGTCAACATGACAGTTCGACTTTTAGTGATCAAGATCATAGTGGATGATAGGTTTATTTCTTATTATTTAGGTCTATTGTATAATCACAAAAGGATAAGTACACTTTCAGGATGTTGTTGATTCTCTAAAGTATAGGCAGTTCGCTATTGTTACACATCCCACCTGCGTCGACGCCGACACGTTGGCCAAGTCCTTTAATTTATTTACCAGCGAACAAGCCGGAGCGGCGCCCGACATCCGAAATCACTACAAGACTATTACATATAGTTGTCGTTCGTCTAACTATTGTTGGTGTCGAGGCAATCGATCCGTGGAGCAAGGGGCACGGAGCCTCACGACCTAACAAACGCACAAGGGAAGCTAAAGATGCTCCAGCAAGCCGCCGGTTTTCATACATAACAACGCAGGATTGCGGCTTTGCCGCTTCTTGCATAATGATAGTTTTATTTCTATTTATAAGTTACACGTACGAGTAATTGTTAGTAGTACTTATAAGTTTCTAGTTTGTGACAATGTTACTTTAAAAGGCTATTTCGCAATAAATAAATCTTTAATATAATTATGTACATTATCATTTCAAAGTGCCCTGTATAAATCTGGATGTCTTTTAAGTAAGCACTATTTTATAGTACTTGGATGCAATAATTCGAAGATGCCGGCCTGAAACGCAGTTGTTACTTCTTGAATATAAAATAATACACCTTCCTGGGATAAATAGTTTGCCTTGCCGGTGATAAGTTAGCTGCTACAGCAATCAATCAGAAATGAATGATGCACAAGAACCTGTAAAAGATGTTTCAATATTATTTGTTATTTTTCACAGTTTCATTGTAATTATTATGATTGAAAATGAAAGTGTTTATAACTATCATATCAAATTTCAACTACTTACCATTCATTTTAGGTTAGAGTTGGTATTTTTGTGTCGATTTAAAATCAGATTAATTAACTATTAATACATAAATCTCACAAATATTCAGCAGTTCTTGGGTCTAGATTTCTTTTTTAAAATTATTCTTATTGAAGTGTTGATGTGGATATTTCTATTTCTCATATCGGCTTGAAATTTACCGTTTCGTTTTCCAGTTCCAGTTATCATACTATGCAGTCTTCTTAACAAATTATGATTAATATAAGGCTTTGTCGATATTATTTCATCAATTAATAATATATAAATATAACACAATAAATACGAATGGTTTTCACTTTCACCATGTTTTGACATCTCACCCTACAATTTGATAGTGAAAGAGTTTTCTACAGTCGATACGGTATTTTTCGGTGACGTATGTCAAATTAGTGTCTTATGGTAGCGTTTTAATAAAACCTATCGATAACAAACTGCACTGACTACATCCGTCTCGTTCTACCTATGAGACGGATGTATGTCAGCATAGAGATTTCGAATTTCTTGCTGTCGATACCGAAGGAAAACTATTCGAAGCCCGTTGATTCGTTAACGACTGCAGAAAGGTTTCAGAATTTTCTGTAATGACTCGTGGTAGAGGTACTGGTTTGTATGTATCTCTATGAAACTTCATTCGTAGCCAGCGACATGAAGCCGGGCGACGCGTCACCGAGCGGCCGGCGTGGCGACGTGAAGCCCGACCGCAGATCAGTAGTGTATCAGTAGTGTCGCCGACGCCGAAGCTACGATACGTCATGCAGTCGGGTTCCAAATCACGACCGCAGCTTCATGAGGCGGCGACGTGAGGCGGCGACGTGTCGCGGCGACACGTCGCCGCCTCACGAAGCGTGCGGTCGGCGGCCAACTCGTACCTTTATAGTTTCGCCATGTCTGTCCGTCCGTCCGTCCGTCCGTGCGTCCGTCCGTCCGTCCGTCCGCGGATAATCTCAGTGACCGTTAGCACTAGAAAGCTGAAATTTGGTACTAATATGTATCTTAATCACGCCGACAAAGTGGTAAAATAAAAAGTGGAAAAAAATGTTTTAATAGGGTACCTCCCCTATACGTAAAGTGGGGAGTGATTTTTTTTTTCATTTCAACTCTAACGTGTGATATATTGTTGGATAGGTATTTAAAAATGAATAGGGGCTTACTACAAAAAATTTTTGATAATGTAAATATTTTCGGAATTAATCGCTCCAGAAGTTAAAAAAAATGTGTCCCCCCCCCCTCTAACTTTTGAACCATAAGTTTTAAAAATATGAAAAAAATCTCAAATGTAGAACTTTATAAAAACTTTCTAGGAAAATTATTTTGAAGTTGATAGGTTGAATAGTTTTTGAAAAAAATGACAAAACTACGGAACCCTACACTGAGCGTGGCCCGACACGCTCTTGGCCGGTTATTTTTTATTGTTTGCCCGTTAGAAGCACCGTCCACAATTTCTCTGCTTTGTCTTAAAGGTTGACTGGTAGAGAATGTTTTAATGCATTAAGTCCGCCTGATGTATTTAAGGTTTTCTTTTGTGCCGTAAAGTTTAAATAAATAACCTAGAGTACCGCCGGCAACGGGGCAGGGCCAAGGTTGCCGGTGGTTAACGCCGCGGAGAGAGGAACTACAAGACTGTGGGCGCCGTATCCAGAATTACCGCCTTCTGCATCTGACCATTGATCCAACCACAACTCGTAGCGAGAACCTCTTGAGAAGTTGGTGGAGACTCTTTCTGATAATCCTAACTAAAATCATGATTGTGTGGCCTTTTTAAGAAAGGAATCAAAATCTAAATTATTTAAGTTGTTTCGACCTTACAGTTTCATAGACAGACACACAGAATGAAACTTGTGCTTATGTGTTTGTTTACACATGGTATATCTATGCATTTAGGATTTAAAATATTTAACAGGTTTTCTGATTTCTAATTGTTACAATAAAAGTGACTTTTACAAATGAATACATTTTATTTGATTTTTTAAGTAAACAATAATAATATTAAATAATGTTTAAAACTCAAATTATCTCCATTTCAATAAACAAAACAATGAACTTTCGACTTATCTCACCAATAATATTAATCAAATTTAATAACAGTTTCACATGTTTTATTAAAAAGACATCAGAAAATAGCACACACCCGGATTGTCTGTTGCTGAACAACATTTTATCAGGTATTTCATTTTATCAACGAACCAACACTATTTGTAAGACGACAAAGTTGAATATCGGAAAAATATTTTTGTGAATGCAGCGACATATTGTAAACTGTTAAAATCTCTTATCTAAACTCATTATCTCTATCTTCAGCCTATCTGCATCCACTAATACAGCATGGTGCACTCGCAAAAATACAAGTAGGTATTCAAAACCTATTGCAATAAGAGAAAAATTACTAATTACTACAGAGAGTTCAAGAAATAACAGTGGTTTTAGTGTAAATGTTGTTCAAAATGGCCACCATCATACTCTAAACATACATTTAACCGAGTTCGTATCTGGCGATTTAAGTTGACATGAGTAGCTCGCATGTCATCGGCTGCTTCTTGTATCCTCTGTAGTAAGATTTCTCGGGTTGCAACAGGTTTAGAATACACTCGGTCTTTTAAAGTGCCCCACACATAAAAATCAAGGGGCGTTAGGTCGGGAGACCTGGCAGGCCAAGCAAGTGTTGGGCTGCCGCGTCCTATCCAACGCCCGGGAAACTGTTCATCTAAATACTGGCGTACAAGACGTGCAAAGTGTGGAGGTGCCCCATCGTGCTGTATCCAATGTGCACGCAGTGTTTCCAACGGCAAATTTTCAAAAAAAATTAAGTCGTGAAGAGACCGTAGAAACTGCAAATAATTTTCACCACTAAGCCTTGCGGGAATTTCGACGGGTCCAATGAGCTGATTGTTTAATATCCCTGCCCACATGTTAACGGAGAACTCGTGCTGAAAGTAAGTTTCGGGTTGAACTCGGACCAATGGTGAGTATTTTTTGAGTTTACAATTCCCGCTCTTGTAAATTGTGCCTCATCCATCCATAATATTTTACCGACTAACTCTGGATCTTGTACTAAAAGTTCGTTGGTCCGTTGACAAAATGCTATGCGTGAAAAATTATCGTGCGGCAAAAGGCCCTGCACCTTTCGAAAATGGTACGGATGTAGACCATACCGCTTCCACAAATTCCAAACTTTATTGTGAGAGACGTCGAAAATACGCCCCACGCGCCTTGTAGAGAGGGTCGGGTCTTCGATTATGGTGTTCATAATCCCGATTTCGGTTTGTACGTCAAGGTTTATGTCCCGTTCATGGGGTATCGGTGGTAAACCCTGTTCACTGAGACGTCTATGCACCTGTAAAGATTGCAATAATAATTAGAACCCACATCAAACCATAAGAGAAATAAAGAGAATAGGTTGTAACAATACTTGTAAAAAGTATCTTAGTAATGAGAAGTTAAAAACGAACAATACTAACGTTAATAAATGTATGAGGATCAGGGATTCGTCGATTAGGGTATCGGTGTCGGTATTCTCTTGCTGCTTCAGCAGCATTGCCGTTACAGAAGCCGTACACGAAATGAATGTCGGCAATCTCTCTAGGAGGATAATTTAAAGGCATTTTTTGTCGGAGATGCACAACTTAATGTTACAATACCAATTTTTTCAATATTATGACATTTATGACAAAAATGAAGTTGAAGTGACACCTAATAAAAGACAAAGTAAGTAACGTTCAACGAACTCACCTTAATCACCTCCTTGTAGCGGATAGCCATGAATGGAAAACTCTTTACTGAAGAAATTAAAAATAATGATAATGCTATAAAGAAATTAAGAACCTTTTACACTACTTCAGTGATTAACTTTATAAATTAAATATCTCAGAAATAAGAAGAGTTAAAACACTAGTTACTTAGACAAATTAACTTTAATTGACCTAAATAATCTTCCCTTAAAGTTAACGGAATACAAAAAAAACACGGTGTATAGGGGTAGTGACATTAACGTTGTTAAAAATATTTTTATTATATGATGTGAGTAAAAATTTACGGTTTTTGCAACTTTTCCTGTATCTGTGTAGTCGTTGCTTCGTACCAAATTTCAAGATTCTGAGTTCACGGGAAGTAACCTGTAGGTTTTGATTCCCTTGCGAGTTTCGAAATTTTGCGGCATAAACAACTGTATCTTTTGTTTGCGTTGGCTTAGATGTTTGATTTTTTTACAGCTCCAAGGCACAGTAGACTTGAGTATTTGATATAAATTTCAGCTTGATACCTCCACGTGTTCCTGAGAAAAAGGGTCTTGACAGATGGACGGAAGGACGGACGGACGGACGGAGGGACGGACGGAGGGACGGACGGACGGACGGATGGACGGAGGGACGGACGCAGGGACGGACGGATAGACGGACGGAGAACAAAGTGATCCTATAAGGGTTCCGTTTTTTTCTTTCGAAGTACGGAACCCTTAAAAGTGTTACACTTATTCAGTTTAAAAAGAAACGATCTACTACAGTCATTTTACGGGCGGCTAGTATGGGGAATTGGAAATAATTAATAATAGTTAATATTTTTAGTGTAACGGATATATCATGATACATGTATTATTTACGCAATGAAATCCTACAAAATAATTATTTTACATGTTTTTTAAAGTGGGGCATTCCACTCATACAATAGTATGTTATTCAATCAAATACAAACATTGAAAACATTGAAAAAATAATCAACCCAGCAGGATTTGAACCTCGCATCGATACGCCTTACCGGCAAATGCAAAAAGATGATTGAAGGCATTGAGAATTTCGTCAACTCAGTAACTGAACCCATAGCTTAATTGGTAAAGCGATCGAGCCCCGGTAAGGCGTATCGATGCGAGGTTCAAATCCTGCTGGGTTGGTTTGTATTTGATTGAATAACATACTATCCTACAAAATATCGTTATTCGCTAACCGCCACAAATATGTACACACATATATCAAGCGTTTTTCTTGTAGGATTTTAATGAATATATCGTTTCTAAGTCATTTAAAATGTGTAAGAACAAACTACCAATTGTTACTATTTGTTTCTAACGAATTAGGATATATATCGCCCGCGCCGTACATTTTAGTTATTTCTGTGGTTTTACATGGACACGGTTTCTTGTTTTTTGCTTTAAACAGAAAGAAGACTTAAATATCGTCATATTTACAAATAACAATAATTGATATTATTGTAAATAAAAATATACAAAAAAAAATATATTTTATTTTACCTATTTAACTACTTCCGGGTGAAAAGTTGGTAGGATTTTTGCATATATTATATATAAATATTCCATAAGAATGAATAATAAAAAAATCAGGCTATTATAAATTAATGTTTGATGCAACCGTATCTGTCCTGTACTAATCATTCAAAATATGTACGAGTATCTGCCAATTTGTGTAAAAATATTAAAGTATTTTAATACTATTATAATTTTTTGTTTCCTAATAGGTTTGCACATCCCTTGGGCAGAATCCCTTAGAGGCCCCGCAACACGTTTTCGCCGAGTTGTAGCTGTATAAAGCCGGAATAATACGTAGCGTTTCCGCGCGTGGTTTCGCGTCCGGTCCGGTAGTCCGAGTTCACATCTCCTTGCTGAAAGAGTGCAGAGATGTGACCGTAGACTAGCGGATCGATCGCGAAACATGCGTGGCAGAGATAGCGCGATGGTATATATGCGCCTAGGTCATAGAGCAGTCGGATTAGCTATTGTTTCGCGCTCAATTCCACGGATAACTCGGCGAATTTTTGTAGCGGTGCCTCGGTATCGGTTCCGCAGCGGAGATGCGCGAAACTCCATAATGATTCTTTGATCGTATGTCCGTGAAGTGAGCATATCAAATTTTAACAGATTACTTTTTATATAAGAGTTTTTTTAGCATGCACTATAGTGTGTCCTGAAAGGTTTCATGAAGAGTTCTGTCGTTTTTACCAAAACAACATATACTATGTTTTTTTTAATGGTAATTTGCTAACTTCATGCACCAGTATTTAGTCCCATATCATAATAAAAATAATAGCGTGGCCCCGTCATATGATAGAGTTCACCTGATACCATAACGATATAATAACCACAAAAAAGATTGTTATTATTTTTTGACAGGCTTACTTCACACGAGATGTTTGGGAATACGAATTTTCTTTGGGATTTTTCAAATTCATCTTCTTAATTATTTATTATGCCATTCCCACGGTTGAAGATGGCTATTGTTGTTGTTGGTAACGAAGCTCACCAACGTCATAGTAGGTATATATTCCATTTCGGTAAATTGACGAGATGATTCTATACGTATAAAGTAAAGTGGCGCCATCTACGACATCTCGATAAAATTTATCGATATCGATATTCTCTAGCAATATGCCCGGCTCCATTATTTCGATTCGATTACATCTACAACCATAGTAGTATATCGTGTACGCACTTGCTTTTTATTAGGACTATTTGCATCAGTGTGACAATTTAAATCAGTGTTGTTGTTTTTCTTTAGTATAGGTGCGTAGAAATGAGAGATAGTTTTGCATATGTGCGCACAGATTTTATATGTGTGCTACCTCGCCCCCATCAGATTTCGGCAGACTTTTTTGTTTGGTTAGATGAGGCGAAGCGTACTCCATTTATAGAGCTTGATGGCCTTTAGAGATATACCGTAGGTTCTCTAAAGGCCTACTCGACTGTTGTTGATCATACAAATATACGAATTTTCATTGGATTTGAGTGCAGATAACCACATTATATTCGTTAATCAACAGTCGAGCAGGTAGGGTCTTATAAATTACCTAATTTTAGAAAAATCTGATATTATAAACCTAGAAGCAACCCATGCTTTAACACTAATATAACACACTATAAGCTTCTAGTAATAGTAGTTTATGTAACTGTTACGTAATAAGGCCTAATTACGTACAGTTGCATACACTGCTTTATCTACACTCATATTATCTATTGTAGCATGCTGAAAGAACGCCAGCTACATCTCGCGGCATCCCTTCGGACTATCCGCGCTATTAATTTTGTTTACCGGCCAAGTTGCGCGAGTTAGGGTAGATTAGATCGTGGTTCGGTTACTTATAGTTAGGTGGCGCCGATATCAAAATACGATGTGTCCTATTTTTATTTTGAAAGAAGATGACGACTGAGAAAAGAGGATATTCGCATCAATTTTAAATTCAAACTTTGTAGGAGTTGGAATAGTTTTTGTTTTAGTCGAGAAGACAGATAGATTGTGAACCTCGAGCTGTAGAGTTGTCAGAATCCATTGTGACATCCCATTTTTTTCCTATTTTAATCTGAGTTTGATTATTTGTTGGGCGTGATTGGAATTATTATTAAGTAATATCCAACGCCAAGTGCGTGCGTGTACCGCGTCAGAGGGGCGTCAAGCGTTTGCAGCCGAAACTGCGATACTGTCCAACGCAGATATTGGAACCGGAGTATCGCCTTGGAATACGGCCGCCAGTCGCCTCTAAAGAACTCGAGCCCGCATTGCGCGTGGCTCATCAGGTGAAACCAGAGTGTCGCTCTAGGATACGGCCGCCAGTCGCCTCTAAAGGATCTGAGCCCGCATCCTGCGTGGCTCACCAGGTGAAACCGGCGTGTCGCTCCGTGAAGTGCTCTAGAGTTTAATTTGGGACTTCGCATTTTATTTGCCGTGCTTTAGTTCTATATTATTGTTACCATTCTTACATATCTGCGATCCGCATTTTTATATTAACCCGCTATTCCCAAAATTCTAATTGCCTCATTTGACGGCCGTACAAAGACTCTTGAATTTAGGTACTTTCAGCCAGCGAATCATCTGTCACCATCCAGCCAGCGAATCATCTGTCACCAGCCATATCACTCGCCTCATTAATCCATTATTTTCCCGCAGCCAAATTACCAGCCGAGTCTTTATTTGTACTTACTAGTTTTGCTAGTACTCCCTCGTTTTATTTTCCTTTTGTGCGGAAAGTAGACGTTTACGATACTAAGGTAATTATTGAATGTTAAATATCTTTATATCGATATCGTTATCGCCATTTTTATGTGAAGTGCTAATTTTAAATAATCTGATTATTGTAATTTAATTACATTCTATCCGGGTCTACGATACTAAGAAAATTATTGAATGTGAAATACCTTTATCGATATCGTTATCTTCATCTTTATGTGAAGTGCTAATTTTAAATAATCTGATTATTGTAATTTAATTACATTCTATCCACTAAGGTAATTATTAAATGTGAAATATCTTTATATAGATATAGTTATCGTAATTTTTATGTGTAGTACTAATTTTAAATAATCTGATTATTGTAATTTAATTACATTATATCCGGCTCGAAGGACCAAATTGCTAATTTTAAATAATTTACTTAATCTGCAAAATTAAACGTGTTAATGCAATTTACGAAGTGTTTTACTGCACTATATATATAAATGCCTTTGTCCTGACTGACTGACTGACTGACTGATCCACGCAGAGCCGAAACTACTGAAGCTAAAAAGTTGAAAATTTCAGGTCTGGTTACATTTGTAATGTGTACAAGTAATAAGAAGCGATTTTGAAAAATTCAACCCCTAAGGGGGTAAAAAGGGGGTTGAAAGTTTGTATGGATGGGGTTTAAAATTTAAAGTTAGAGTTTTAAAACTTTGTACGGTTACTGATAATTAAAAAATAATAAAAGTGATTTCAGCGTTTTTGAAATTCAACCTCTAACAGGGTAAAAAAGGGGGTGAAAGTTTGTATGGAGATTACTATTTTTTTTGTGACAGACTTGAAATTTCGTTTGCAGGCTAATAACTTAAAAACAAAAAACTAATTTCAGCGTTCTTCAAAATTCCACCCCAGAGGAGTTGAAACGGGGTTGAAAAGTTTGTATTACAGCGAGGCCGTAACAACTGAAGCTAGAAAGTTGTAATTTGCAGGTCGGGTTACATTTATAATTAGTACAAATAAGAAGAAGCGATTTTGAAAAATTAAACCCCTAAGGGGGTAAAAAGGGGGTTGAAAGTTTGTATGGATGGGGTTTAAAATTTAAAGTTGGAGATTTGAAACTTTGTACGGTTACTGATAATTAAAAAATAATAAAAGTTATTTCAGCGTTTTGTGAAATTCAACCTCTAACAGGGTAAAAAAGGGGTTGAAAGTTTATATGGAGATTACTATTTTTTTTTTGTGACAGACTTGAAATTTCGTTTGCAGGCTACTAACTTAAAAACAAAAAAACTAATTTCAGCGTTTTTTAAAATTCTACCCCAGAGGAGTTGAAACGTTGTTGAAAATTTGTATTACAGCGAGGCCGTAACAACTGACGCTAGCAAGTTGTAATTTGCAGGTCGGGTTACATTTATAATTTGTACAAATAATAAGAAGCGATTTTGAAATATTAAACCCCTAAGGGGTTAAAAATGGGGTTGAAAATTTGTATGGATAGGGTTTACAATTTAAAGTTAGAGATTTGAAACTTTGTACGTATACCGATAATTAAAAAATAATAAAAGTTATTTCAGCGTTTTGTGAAATTCAACCTCTAACGGGGTTAAAAAAGGGTTGAAAATTTGAATAGAGATTTTTTTTGTGACAGACTTGTATTTTCGTTTGCAGGCTAAGAATTTAAAAACAAAAAAACTAATTTCAGCGTTTTTCAAAATTCTACCCCAGAGGAGTTGAAACGGGGTTGAAAAGTTGGTATTAAAGCGAGGCTGTAACAACTGAAGCTAGAAAATTGTAATTTGCAGGTCGGGTTACATTTCTAACGTGTACAAATAATTAGAAGCGATTTTGAATAATTCAACCCCTAAGGGGGTAAAAAGGTGGTTAAAATTTTGTATGTGTAGGAATTTAAATTTTAAGTTAGAGACTTGAAACTTCGTACGTTCTCTGCTATTAAAAAAATAATACAAATAGTTTCAGTGTTTTATATAATTCCACCCCTGAGGGGGTTAAATAAGGGTGCAAAGTTTGTATGCGGGAAACTTATTTTTTTGAGTTAGAGACTTAAAACTTTGCAGGAATATTACTTATTAGAAAAACAAAAAATCACTTTTAGGGTTTGAGTAAATTTCACCCCCGAGGGGGTAAAAAAGGGGTGTAAAGTTTGTATGGGGGCAATTTATTCTTGAGAGCTAGAAACTTTAACTTCCTAGGAAGATTACTTATTCACATATAAAAAAAGGTTTAAGTCTTTTGGATAATTTCACCCCTGAGGGGGTTAAAAAGGGTTGCAAAATTTGTATAGGGGAAATTTATATTTTTGAGTTAGACTTTTAACTTTGTCGGAAGAGTACTTATTAAAATACAATAAAAGTACTTTTTGCGTTTTGTAAAATTCTACCACTGAGGGGGTAAAAAAGGGGTTGAAAATTTGTATAGAGATTACAAATTTTTGCAGATTACTAAAGGTTAAAAGCAAAAAAACGGATTTCAGCGTTTTTCAAAATTCCACCCCAGAAGAGTTGAAACGGGGTTGAAAAGTTGGTATTAAAGTGAAGCCGTAACAACTGAAGCTAGAAAGCTGTCATTTGCAGGTCAGGTTACATTTATAATTTAAACAAATAATAAGAAGCGATTTTTAAAAATTCATGCTCTAAGGGGGTAAAAAGAGGGTTAAAAGTATGTATGTAAAGGATTTTAAATTTTAATTTAGAGTCTTGAAACTTCGTACTTTCGCTGATATTTATAAAGTAATAAAAGTTACTTCAGCGTTTTTTTTTGTATTGTATTGTATTTATTTTACATACATAAGCATGACAGTTTACACCAATACGCTTATATACTAGTCAAAATATTATCTTAACCTTAACTAAAAATATGTACATTGAACTAATTGCAAGAAAATAATTAACAATTATGCTAAAGCACAAATTGAATGAACACATACACATTGAATTAAATTTAACATACATACACCAAATTAATTAATTTTAATAATTTACAATGTCACCATTCAAAAATATAATCAATGAAAAATACACAAAGTCATACTAAATAAGACAGAATTAAAATTAAATAAAAAAACATAATCACTCATAAGGATAACTGTCTACTGGTGACTTCAGTAAACTCCGTCAGAGAACAGTTAAATAAGTCCGTTTTGGTAGAAACTTCGTTTAATATGTTTATTGCCGTGACAAGCGGAGCTCTAGCAAGCAAGTTGGTGCGTGCGATCGGGCTCGCGAGCAGGCGCGGCGTGCCCCGCCGCGGCCGCCGCGGCACCACCAGCCCCAGGGAGCTCAGCACTTGCGGATTATGCAATATACCCCTTAACACTTTAAACACATACGTCGCTAACGCCAAATTACGCCTAACCTCTAACATGGTATAGCCAACCATGCCAAGAACGAAAAGAGTCGGGTACCTTAACGGGTAAAATGGATATACTCCGTACTATTTCAAATACAGATACCTCGTAAACTTGTTTTGTATTTTTTCAACCATCGCTGCGTATTTTGCTTCGTGAGGGTTCCATATGATCGCACCACTTTCTAGCCTACTTCTAACTAACGCATTATAGAGTGCCTTGACTGCTGCAGTATTAGAAAAATTCTTTGTCTGACGCAATATGAAGCCCAAGTTTCTAAAAGCTTTCTTACATGTATCCACTATATGTTTTCTAAAGGACAGATCAGACTCTACATGCAAACCCAGGTCCCGCACTGACGACACGCGCGAAACTGCTTTTCCTCCTACACTGTATGGATAGAGCAAGGTAGAGTGAGATTTGCTGCAAGACATTATATTGCATTTAGACACATTAAAATGCAGTTTTGAATAATTCCACCTCTGAAGGGGTTAAATAGGGGTGCAAAGTTTGTATGTGGGAAACTTCTTTATTTGAGATAGAGACTTCAAACTTTGTACGAATACAAAAAAGCGTTTTTGTTTCGTTTCGTTTTCAGCGTTTTAAATAATTTCACCCCTGAGGGGGTTAAAAAGGGGTGCAAAATTTGTATGGGGGAAATGCTTTTTTTTTTAGCTAGAGACTTAACTTTGTAGGAATATTACTTATTAAAATACAATAAAAGTACTTTCAGCGTTTTGGCAAATTCTACTCCTGAGAGGGTTAAATAGGGGTTCTAACTTTGGATGGCGCAAATTTCTTTTTTAAACTAGAGATTTTTAACTCGGTGGGAAAATTACGTATTAATACAATAAAACTATTTTCAGTGTTTTGGAAAATTCCACCTCTGAGGGGTTAAATAGGGGTGCTAAAATTGCATGAGGGAAATTACTTTTTTGAGCTAGAGACTTTTAAATTTGTGGGAAGATAACTTATTAAAATACAATAAAAGTCCTTTCAGCGTTATGGAAAAATCTACCCATGAAGGGGTTAAATAGGGGTGCGAAGGTGCTATTATACGCGGACGAAGTCGCGGGGCGGAAAGCTAGGGGGTAAAAAGGGGGTTGAAAGTTTGTATGGATGGGGCTTAAAATTTAAGGTTAGAGGTTTGAAACTTTGTACGCTTACTGATAATTAAAAAATAATAAAAATAATTTCAGCGTATTTTGAAATTCAACCTCTATCGGGGTAAAAAATGGGTTGAAAGTTTGTATAGAGATTACATATTTTTTTGTGACAGACTTGACATTTCGTTTGCAGGCTACTAAATTAAAAGCAAAAAACTAATTTCAGCGTTTTTGAAAATGCCACCCGAGAGGAGTTGCAACGGGGTTGAAAAATTTGTATTAAAGCGAGGCCGTAACAACTGAAGCTAGAAAATTGTAATTTGCAGGTCGGGTTACATTTATAACGTATTCAAATAACAAGAAGAACGATTTTGAAAAATTCAAGCCATAAGGGGGTAAAAAGGGGGTTAAAAGTTTGCATGTATATGATTTTAAATTTTAAGTAAGAGACTTGAAACTTCATACGTTCGCTGATATTTATAAAAAATATATAAGTGATTTCGGGGTTATGGATAATTCCGCCCCTGAGGGGGTTAAATAGGGGTGCAAAGTTTGAATGCGGAAAACTTCTTTCTTTGAGCTAGAGACTTACAATTTTGTAGTAATATTTTATTAGAATACACAAAAGTACTTTCAGCGTTTAGGATAATTTCACCCCTGAGGGGGTCAAAAAGGGGTGCAATCTGATATCCCGCTCCAAATTCCTTAAAGCCGAAGAATACTGCTGTTTCGCTTCGCACACAACTTGCTCCTCTAAAGTCTGTATACATACACACCTTTTTCGGTTCCAACGCTTATGTCTAATATACACTCACCGTTCCTCGCCGACTGTCGCCTCGACCGGTGCTTATGTATCTCATCGGATATTCGATATTTAAAGCCGAAGAACACTGCTGTTTCGCTTCACACACTTGCTCCTATAAAGTCGTATCGGGGAAATTATTTTTTTTGAGCTAGAAACTTTTAACTCTGTAGGGTGATTACTTATTCAAATACAATAAAAGTACTTTTAGCGTTTTGGATAATTCCACATCTGAGAGGGTTACAAAGGGGTTCAAAGTTTGTATGGGGAAAATTTATTTTTTGAGCTAGAGACTTTTAACTTTATTTATTTAATCTTTATTGTACAAAAAGAAAACTTATCGTACAAAAGGCGAACTTAATGAGACATTCTCCACCAGTCAACCTTACTGTCAGTCTGTGCTATTATACGCGGACGAAGTCGCGGGGCGGAAAGCTAGTATATTCTAAATGAAGTGTTCGGAAACCTTAGAATGACCGCCATTGCACCGCCATGGCCAACTCGATTGTGCTGGCGGTCGCGCGGGCGCGTGCCGTTGGTCAGGAAGGAGGATAGGATTTACATTATGTTATCAAATTCGATGTTCGGAATTTAAAACTCATAACGTATCAGTATATGAGCATGTAAAGTTAAAATTACGTTACTGCCACAGATAAAAAGCTTATCATAGTAAAATCGGTTGTGGTAATGCTAGCCATTGCCTACCGTTTTTGAACACGTTTTAGAGGACTTACAATGTGAGTGTAGAGAAACTTTAGTTCATGTCAAATTTGACCTTATATAATAAAAAATATCATTACAAAACAACTCTCTCTCTCTCTCTTTATCTCTGGCCAGATGGCAGGATGACTTATATATTTAAGAGGTCCGGCAGCGACTGGATGCGTAAAGCAGCAGACCGGGCTCTGTGGCGTACCTTAGGAGAGGCCTATGTCCAGCAGTGGACTGCAACACAACTGCAACTACAAATGGTTACAAATAGAGATTTTGTCTTGTGTCTTGTCATATTGAGAAGTGTATCCAAAAGCAAGTGTTAGGAATAAAGACAGGTAGTTATAATACTGACAATTTGTTTCAAGATTTAAGATGTTTATTCATGACGTACACGATATTACATAAAAATTTACAGACAAACGAAATAAAGATTTATTGGTGTGGCAACACAAAATCGACCCTGCTCAGCAAAATGCTAGCTGGTATGTCAGCTAGCGCTGGTTTTCCGTAAGGCCCACTTAATGATGCCACGACAGATAACACAAACCATAATAATGTTTAATGTTTCTCTCGTACTTTCGGTTATAGAGAAGTAATTAAGCTTAGAGTGCTCCCTCCATACAACTGGTTGCATGGGCGCCTGTGTTAAATTTGGTATTCATGCCTCCTGTCCGCTCCTCCCTCAGTCCCCTTAGTCGTCATGTCTTCATTATGTCAAATTTTCGGGCTAATAACCAGTTGTGTGGAGTAAGTGCATTTCATGCGTTCAATGCGTTGTCTCCGGATCATATTAGGAGTAACTTGGAAGGATAGGGTAACCAATGAAGCTGTTCTTTCAAAGATCAAATGCGCATAACGGCTATGCTGAAACAGAGACAACTCCGTTAGCTGGGACATGTTCATAGAATGGACCCTGACAGATTGCCACGTGAAGTCATGGTCGGACAGATTGCCGAAGCAAAAAGGCTAGTTGGTCGACCCGTACTCCGTTTCAAGGATTCCTGCAAACGCGACATAAATAATTTCAACATTCCAGCTAACTGTAGGGAGGAACGCGCGGAGAAGAGACCGGAGTGGCGTCGCAACTTGCGGGAAGGCATGGCAAGGCACGACGAGGTCTGGTTGGGCCAACTCAAGCGGAAACGACTTCGCAGAGCTGCTGTATAAACCCAGGAGTCCACACATATCTGTGATCGATGCGGCAAGAAATGCCGATCGGCCCTTGGTTTATATAGCCATCGCAGTCGATATAGGCGGTAGACTAACTCCTGAAAATACCTCCTAGACGCTGCAACTATCATCTGCGAAGATGCTGTGGCCAATGACTTAACTTTCAAGTCAAGCTTAGAAGCTTACATATTTCTCTATATTTCAGTAGTAGGTAGTACATTGGTTGCTTATGAAATAAGTATATTATCAGAACGAAAATAATTAGAAAATAATTTTAAACAAAACAGAACCGACTTCACTTAGACTCTACCTTTCTAAAAGGAAATGCCCGAGCTACTGTAAATAATACTCAAATCACTATAGATGTAGGTACCTATAATAGTTGAAGAGTTCCCTCGATTTCTTCAGGATCCCATCATCATTCGAATCGTATTCGAATAATCGGTGAACATACATTAAAAAAAAACTGGCCTAGTCCGAGTCGGAACTCGGGACACCAAGTGTTTCGTACCACAAGGTTAACAAATAATTCTCACCGAGGGTTTTTATGTTATACTAGCTGTACCCGAGGCTTCGCTCGCGTGCGTAGGAATATAAATGGTTTACTGTGTATTTTCTTTGTGCGGAGGGGCTCCACCCCCCAAGACCCCATCTTACACTTGTCACTCAGTTAACTTTATCGATACTCATTTTGCTCCTGTCTTAAACATTTAACCTAACCATTTATGGTATGAATACAAATCGATTAATGTGTCTTTTCTTTGTGCGGGGGCTCCGCCCCCCAAGCCCCCCTTTTACCTCCTAACATGTAGTAAACTCTGTCAACATTATGTTTCTCCCGTCCTAAACATTCAACCTAACCATTTTTGGTACGAATTAATATTGTTCAGTGTGTTCTTTCATTGTGCGGGGGGGGCTCCGCCCCCCGAGCCCCCCTTTTACCTCCTGACATGTAGTAAGCTGTCAATATTCTGTTTTCTCCCGTCTTAAACATTCAACCTAACTATTTTTAGTATGAATTAATAGCAACTGAAGAACAAATCAAATTTTTTTTATTAATATTTTGATTTGTTTATTTTAAGTAGACATACTACTATATTGCTATGAATTAATATCGTTCAGGGGTGTTTTGTTTGTGCGGGGGGCTCCGCCCCCCCCGAGCCCCACTCTTACACCTGTCCCTCAGTTAACTTTATCGATACTCGTTTTGCTCCTGTCTTCAACATTTAACCTAACCATTTATGGTATGAATACAAATCTATTGGTGTGTCTTTTCTTTGTGTGGGGGGCTCTGCCCCCGAGCCCCCTTTTACCTCCTGGCATGTAGTAAACTCTGTCAATATTCTTTTTCTCCCGTCTTAAACATTCAACCTAACCATTTTTGGTGTGAATTAATATTGTTTAGTGTATTTTTTCTTTGTGCCCTTCTTGCACTTGTTACTCAGTTAACTTTATCGATACTCGCTTTGCTCCCGTCTTAAATATTTAACCTAACCATTTATGGTATGATTACAAATCAATTAGTGTGTCTTTTCTTTGTGCGGGGGGCTCCGCCCCCGAGCCCCCCCTTTTACCTCCTGACATGTAGCAAACTCTGTCAATATTCTTTTTCTCCCGTCTTAAATATTCAACCTAACCATTTTTGGTATGAATTAATAGCAACTAAAGAACAAATCAAATTATTTTTAATAAATATTTTGATTTGTTTATTTTAAGTAGATACACTACTATATGAATCATAAACTTACATAGATGTAATATACAAAGGAAAAGTGACCTAGGCCTCCGGTGTCCAGGGCTGGGATCGAATCAGCGTCTTCTAGCCTAGTAAACTCTGTCAACCTTCTTTTTCTCCCGTCTTAAACATTCAACCTAACCATTTTTGCTATGAATTAATATCGTTCAGTGTTTTTTTCTTTTTGCGGGGGGCTCCGCCCCCAAAACCCCCTCTTACACTTGTCCCTCAGTTAACTTTATCAAGACTTGTTTTGTTCCTTTCTTCAACATTTAACCTAACCATTTATGGTATGAATACAAATCAATTGGTGTAATTGTCTTTGTGTGGGGGGTTCCGCCCCCCGAGCCCCCCTTTTTCCTCCTGGCATGTAGTAAACTCTGTCAACATTCTTTTTCTCCCGTCTTAAACATTCAACCTAACCATTTTTGGTATGAATTGATATCATTTAGTGTATTTTTTCTTTGTGCCCTTCTTGCACTTGTCACTCAGTTAACTTTATCAATACTGGTTTTGCTCTCGTCTTAAACATTTCACCTACCCATTTATGGTATGAATATAAATCAATTAGTGTGTTTTTTTGTGCTATAACCTCTGTCAATATTCTTTTTCTCCCATCTTAAACATTCAACCTCACAATTTTTGATATGAATTAATAGCAACTAAAGAACAAATCAAATTATTTTTAATAAATATTTTGATTTGTTTATTTTAAGTAGACACACTACTATATAAATCATAAACTTATATAGATGTCATATACAAAGGAAAAAGTGACCTAGGCCTCCGGTGTCCAGGGCTGGGATCGAACCAGCGTCTTCTAGCCTAGTAAACTCTGTCAACATTATTTTTCTCTCATCTTAAACATTCAACCTAACCATTTTTGCTATGAATTAATATCGTTCAGTGTATTTTTATGTTTGTGCGGGGGGTCTGCCCCCCAAACCCCCCCTACCCTTACACTTGTCACTCAGTTAACTTTATCGATACTCGTTTTGCTCCTGTCTTCAACATTTAACCTAACCATTTATGGCATGAATACAAATATATTGGTGTGTCTTTTCTTTGTGCGAGCCCCCCTTTTACCTCCTGACATGTAGTAAACCCTGCCAACATTATTTTTCTCCCGTCTTAAACATTCAACCTAACCATTTTTGCTACGAATTAATATCGTTCAGTGTTTTTTGTTTGTGCGGGGGGCTCCGCCCGCCGAGCCCCCTCTTACACCTGCCCCTCAGTTAACTTTATCGATACTCGTTTTTCTCACGTCTTAACATTTAACCTAACCATTTATGGTATGAATATAAATCAATTAGTGTGTCTTTTCTTTGTGAGGGGGGCTCCGCCTCCCTAGCCCCCCTTTTACCTCCTGACATGTAGTAAACTCTGTCAATATTCTTTTTCTCGCATCTTAAACATTCAACCTAACCATTTTTGGTATGAATTAATAGCAACTAAAGAACAAATCAAATATTTTTTAATACATATTTTGATTTGTTTATTTTAAGTAGACACACTACTATATAAATCATAAACTTCTAGAAATGTCATATACAAAGGAAAAAGTGACCTAGGCCTCCGGTGTCCAGGGCTGGGATCGAACCGGCGTCTTCTAGCCTAGTAAACTCTGTCAACATTCTTTTTCTCTCATCTTAAACATTCAACCTAACCATTTTTGCTATGAATTAATATCGTTCAGTATATTTTTATGTTTGTGCGGGTGGCTCCGCCCCCCGAGCCCCCCTCTTACACTTGTCACTCAGTTAACTTTATCGATACTCGTTTTGCTCCTGTCTTCAACATTTTACCTAACCATTTATGGTATGAATACAAATCTATTGGTGTGTCTTTTCTTTGAGCGGGGGCTCCGCCCCCGAGCCCCCCTTTTACCTCCTGACATGTATTAAACTCTGTCAACATTCTTTTCCTCCCGTCTTAAACATTCAACGTAACCATTTTTGGTATGAATTATTATCGTTCAGAGTGTTATTTCTTTGTGCGGGGGGCTCCGCCCCCCGAGCCCTCTCTTACACTTGTCTCTCAGTTAACTTTATCGATACTCGTTTTGCTCCCGTCTTAAACATTTAACCTAACCATTTACGGTATGAATACAAATCGATTAGTGTGTATTATCTTTGCCCCCTTGTTACCGCCTATCATGTAGTAAGCTCTATCAATATTCCTTTTCTCCCATTCTAAACATTCAACCTAACTGTTTTTGGTATGAATAAATATCGTTTAGTATGTTTTTTCTTGGTGCCCCCCCACTTGCATTTACCACGCAGTTAACTTTATTGATACTCGTTTTGCTCCCGTCTTAAACATTTAACCTAACCATTTATGGTATGAAAAGAATTCGTTTAGTGAGTCTTTTCTTTGCCGTAGCCCCTTTTTTGCCACCTATCACGTGGTTTTTTTTGTGCCTAAACTAAACTACGAACTTTGTTGTAAGATAACTGCTGCTCAGTGACGTCTTAGTTAGCAAGACAAAACAATCCTGCGAGAGATAGCGTTGTTGTTCAGTTAGCTCTGGGCATTTTTTCGATTTCTGTTTTTAGGGTTTCGTATTTACCATGTTTAAATACTTTGTATTAAGAATATGAAAAACCTACTACATTGAAAATGAAAATGAAGAATATTTTATTGGTCACAATCATTGTGTTTATAAATTGAGAAAGGGTACTACATTATTTATGTATAATGTCTCCAAATAAACCAATATCAATTTGTGGCTTGAACTCAGCGTTATAATAATTGCATTTACCATACTATATTCTACCCGCTAAAACCATAAAGTCAATATTATTTATAGAAATCAGTTCAGCCATATTTATGCCTACTGGTAATATAAAAACAGACAAAAGTACTAAAAATCGTCGAATACTGATCTGTTATAATATCGATTTTAAGAGCTACTTATTAATATTTTTGCTAATATCTTCAATGTACAGATTTCTACCCTCCTTTGCTTTATTATACGTATAGAATAGATACGAGTATATGATGAGATGTTAGGCGGTTGTATCAAATTATTTAAATATGGTCGTATAAACTCAAATATTAAATAATGAGTCTTACTAAAGTCTGTTCGGAAATAGAAGTGTAGTGGTTTGTACTGGAACTCATACATACTACGACCAGGCTTTCCTCATGGACCAACTACGTGTGCACAACTGGTTGTGCCATCAAGAATATGTATCCCTAATGGCACAACTACGCACAACTGGCACAACTAAGCACAACTAATGTGCTCTCTAACCATTCTTTATAACACAACTATATTATATATTTTTACGAGTATGTACCCGTGGTCCCACCGCACTGTTCTTTTTCCAAAAAACATTTTCTCCTCACCTTAACTAGACGGAGCCACGCTTCGCGGGGCTCCTATTTCTGGGCGGTTTGCCCTTCGGGCATCTGAAGCTACCTAACTTACCTAACCCATAGCCTAATTATAACCTCGTAACGCCCAAGAAAAAAAACGCAAGTTCAGCTAAACGCCCAATGTGCAATGTATAAGCCAATATGTTTTATAGTAAAAAATGACATTTCATAAGCTTTTAAGTACAGCGTACTGTACACTGGGCGTTTACCTCATTTTATTTTTTCGAAAGTCTGGGCGTTAATGCTGAGTGTTACTTTGTACACTCCATTGCACATTGGGCGGCACGAGGATAAAGGTCATTTAAATTTTGACAGCTCGTCCGAAAAGACCTCACCTACGTCACATAATGATGCCATTCGTTGACATCTTCAATTCAGTCAGGGAGTTTAATTAATACACTATTCATGTTCAAAAATGTTAGCGTGCCGTTACTAAGTTTATTTTGTGTTTTTTAATTATTTTATACCTAAAATAAGCTTCATATAATTTTAGGTAATTTAATATAATACTTTTAGTTGGCAATTCATTTACGGAATGTAATTTAATGAGGACTTTTTTTTAACATTGTGGCAATACAACTATTTGGCGAGTATTACACTGACAGACGGCCATATTGTATTATCTCTGTTTCTTTTAAACTTATCACGCCGTTTCATTTTTGTCTGAGATTCCCAAATATTTGATAGATATATAATGTATATAATAATAGTTGCTCGTAAAAAATATTGGTGTAGTGTTAATATGCGTGTAAAACTTCATACCAACGCACTGAATGTGGAATTACGCTAAAATATTTTATAAGTTACGTTGAAATTGTAATGAAATTACATTGTAATCTTTAGTAATATATTTATGAGTTTAATTTATTTTTTCAATGGACTAAGCCGTTTAGTAGAAATGAATACGCAAATTTAACAGTATAACGGCATGTCGTTAACTTTGTATAACGGGGAAACTATAAGTAATAGGAATAAATCAAACGTTGGTAATATATATTGTACTTACATAGAATAATGATATATATATTTTTGGATTGACCCATTAATGAAGAATATCCCATAGGCGCACTGCACCACACATTAGAGCAGAATTTAGCTATTCATAGACAAAAGCGGAAATTTGTCTATGGTAGGCTGAATTTTTGTATGGAGGCCATAGACAAATTTCCGCTACCGTAGACCAATTTCCGCTTTTGTTTACGAATAGCTAAATTCCGCTCTAATGTGTGGTGCCCCTTAAAAACTATAACAGTTTATGGCCGGCCATGAATTCCTTCATAGGGACACCATAAGTAGATAATATTAAATACTGTGCGGAAAATTGTCTATGTTTTGTGGAAACCGCGGATCTTCCGCATCATTTTCAAAATTCGCATCCGCCTCCGCATCAAATCGATGCGGAGCTCATGCGGATGCAGATGTGGAACAAGTCGGTACAGGAACGTCTCTGCGACGGCGCACGTGCTGGATAAAGTAACGTAGGTAATTTCACCATTACCCAATCGGAATATTGTTACATTTTCGTGATTCGTCGATCGAGCTCTATGTCCTTGACGGATAGCGACAAGAAATGACGAGTTTGTTTTGTTTTGGTTTTAGTGTTGAAATGCTATTGTAGGGCGAAGGGCTTTGTATGATGTGAATAGTACCAAACTTTAATATTTGTTTTTTTTTGTGTACTTATCTTACATCCGCATCCGTATTCCAGGGATGTGAGCCTTTTAATATCCGCATCCGCGGATGTCAAAAAATCAGTATCCGTAAATATCCCTGATACAGAGCTCCTACTTTGACGTTACGAATCATGTTGTACCTTCTTAACGCATGACAAGTTCTCTTTCTCAATTAGGGAAACGTATCGGATACTAAATGTCAAACTCAATTTTTTTGACAGAGATGCACACTTGCACACCCTTGGTATGGTGTCGTTTAGATATACCCAATGATTTGTTTTTTAATGGCACGGCATTTAATTTGCATTCTTATTATAATGTCTAGTATAATTACGAATAATAGAGGTAATCCTCTATTAAATAATTTTCCCTATTTTAAAAGTTTGAGAACCGCATCGTTCCCTGATGACGTCAGTGTGGTCACTGACGTCACGAGGTGTCAAAAATTTAACTGACCTGTATAATTAGGCTATGACCTAACCTACCTACCTACCTACGCTTTTTTCCCCAAAGTTTAATGTTTTCACGGACGTCAGACTAAATCAATAGGTAGGTTAGGTTCGTTAGGTAGTTCCAGAGGCCCGAAGGGCAAACCGCCCAGAAATAGGAGCTCCGCGAAGCGGGGCTCCGTCTAGTTACGTTGTGAAGGATTTTTTTTTCGAAAAGTAACAGTGCGGTGGGACCATGGTAAAAATAAATTACCCGTAGACCTACTGGCGAACACTGTTTAGAACAGTAGGACAACGGGTAAATTAATACCTGTGGAACCCACTGTGGGTAAAATCAAGAATAGTTATGTATTTTGGAACAAAAAATAAATGACAGTAAACCAGTTGTGTATATGGGAAGGATTGAGAAAAAATATTCCTTATGGCACAACTAGTTGTGCATACCTAGTTGATCCATGAGGAAAGCCTGACTACGACACTCCTCTTTCCGGATAGACATGAAGTAAGTTATCTTAGAGAATTCAACCCGGATGGAGTAGCCATGTCTGACATTTTCTATACAAAAAAATCTGCAGATTTTTGTGGGGGAGGGGAACGTCAAATGTTTGGCTATTCGTACGTAACGTACAAATCGCTACGTCAGATAAACGTCAGTCCATGCAAGTATATGATCACTGATCATATGTTTTCGGCAGAGGGTAACGCCTATCAATGGCGACTCTGGTTGGTTGAATTCTCTAAGGGTATAACTCGGTTGAACTCCAGAGAGTTCTAAACCAGGAGAGGCCTTAGGTATCATTTCCCCTCTGTCAAAAGTACCTATTGGCAGGAAAATCTAGTACATCTATAAAACTATTTCAATAATCGATGTCACGCATTTCTACCATCGTTGTCAGTTGATGACAAGCTCAGTGAAAATGCCATTATGTGCTGTTTTTAGATGTAAAAGATGTTCAACTACGTCTAGTTTACAAAAAGATGGTATAACATTTCACCAGTAAGTGTAATTTTGCTTTAATAATCATTATGTTTATAATAAACGTTTTAATCAAAATTGGAAATCAAGAATCGTTTACAGAATAGATTTAAACACAATCGATTTTTATTCCGAAACCATTTTGACCTAGACATAATAGCCATAGTGTCATGCCAATAATAATACCGAGATTGAACGGGATGGTCTTATTAAACTTTCAATGGGTATGACAGAGAAGGTTGTTGCGCAAACGCGTGTTTCAACTCTAGAGATTACTTGGTTTGACCATTTTGACGTTTGACACTTACCATATTTCAGGACGCAAGGACGACTCCCTTCTGTAATTTGTTTGAAATTGCAAGCAAAGATGATACTTGGCTCCATTTGTATTGACTTTATGATGAGTTCATACGATTATAATATCTGCACGGCTAGCACGTCTTACAAGAGCGACTTAAGCCGCGAGTAGGGAAACCTTCCCGCGCCTGTCAAAAATCTCGCTTGCTACCGGAGTAGCATAACATGCACCCGCGGCTACAACTGACACGAAGAGAACTCAAAGTTATGCAAAGGATTTAAGTTCAAAGTCGCGAGTCACTGTCATTTTATGACACTGGCATTTAATCGCGAGTCTGTCGCTCCTTTCACGCGCAAGTTGTGCTGCCAACTAGCGACAACGCATGAAGTCGCGCAGATCTGTCTTTTGTCACGCCAGTCGCGCGTAAGACGTGCTAGCCGTGCTGATTAAGGCATAAAGTCAAACTTTAAATTTTTACTTTACATTTCTACATTTTTATTAAATTAAATATTTTAATGCATACCCAAAAATACCACCTAAACTTGAGCAATTTTTCTTATAATTGCTCTAGGTAAACGTACTCATGTATGAAAATTAAAAAAAAAACTATTACATTTATTCCTTAAAGGACAAATTTTCAAACTTATTCATATATTTTACGTACCAGTTTAGCATCATTTTAATCTTTAAAATTCTTTGTTTTGTCGCCTCTCCAAGCAAAATACGCGAAACAGCTATTACATTGAGGTGAAATATTTATAAATAAAACATAATATAAATAAAAAACCGGCCAAGTGCGAGTTGGACTCGTGCACCGAGGGTTCCGTACAAACCTGTAGGTATATAGGGGTAGTGACTTTAACATTGTTAAAAATATTTTTATTATATGATGTGAGTAAAAATTTACGGTTTTTTCAACTTTTCCTGTATCTGTGTAGTCGTTGCTTCGTACCAAATTTCAAGATTCTGAGTTCACGGGAAGTACCCTGTAGGTTTTGATTCCCTTGCGAGTTTCGAAAATTTGCGGCATAAACAACTGTATCTTTTGTTTGCGTTGGCTTAGATGTTTGATTTTTTAGAAAGCTCCAAGGCACAGTAGACTTGAGTATTTGATATAATAATTATTTTACATGTTTTTTTAAAGTGGGGCATTCCACTCATACGGTAAGGCGAATCGATGCGAGGTTCAAATCCTGCTGGGTTGATTATTTTTTCAATGTTTTCAGTGTTTGTATTTGATTGAATAACATACTATTATTTGATATAAATTTCAGCTTGATACCTCCACGTGTTCCTGAGAAAAAGGGTCTTGACAGATGGACGGAAGGACGGACGGACGGACGGAGGGACGGACGGAGGGACGGACGGACGGAGGGACGGACGGACGGACGGACGGATGGACGGAGGGACGGACGCAGGGACGGACGGATGGACGGACGGAGAACAAAGTGATCCTATAAGGGTTCCGTTTTTTTCTTTCGAAGCACGGAACCCTAAAAGGTGTTACACTTATTCAGTTTAAAAAGAAACGATCATTCAAAATATGTACGAGTATCTGCCAATTTGTGTAAAAATATTAAAGTATTTTTAATACTAGTTCTCAGTGTTTTTGTTTCCTAATAGGTTTGCACATCCCTAGGGCAGAATCCGTTAGAGGCCCCGCAACACGTTTTCACCGAGTTGTAGCTGTATAAAGCCGGAATAATACGTAGCGTTTTCGCGCGTGGTTTCGCGTCCGGTCCGCTAGTCCGAGTTCACATCTCCTTGCTGAAAGAGTGCAGAGATGTGACCGTAGACTAACGGATCGATCGCGAAACCATGCGTGGCAGAGATAGCGCGATGGTATATATGCGCCTAGGTCATAGAGCAGTCGGATTAGCTATTGTTTCGCGCTCAATTCCATGGATAACTCGGCGAATTTTTGTAGCGGTGCCGCGGTATCGGTTCCGCAGCGGAGATGTGCGAAACTCCATAATGATTCTTTGATCGTATGTCCGTGAAGTGAGCATATCAAATTTTAACAGATTAATTTTATATAAGAGTTTTTTTAGCATGCACTATAGTTGTAAAGTGCACTATAGTGTGTCCTGAAAGGTTTCATGAAGAGTTCTATCGTTTTTACCAAAACAACATATACTATGTTTTTTTTAATGGTAATTTGCTAACTTCATGCACCAGCATTTAGTCCCATATCATAATAAAAATAATAGCGTGGCCCCGTCATATGTTAGAGTTCACCTGATACCATAACGATATAATAACCACAAAAAATATTGTTCTTATTTTTTGACAGGCTTACTTCACACCAGATATGCGATAAATGTTTGAGAATACGAATTTTCTTTGGGAATTTTTTTTCAAAATTATTTATTATGCCATTCCCACGGTTGAAGATGGCTATTGTTGTTGTTGGTAACGATGCTCACCAACGTCATAGTAGGTATATATTACATTTCGGTAAATTGACGAGATGATTCTATACGTATAAAGTAAAGTGGCGCCATCTACGACATCTCGATAAAATTTATCGATATCGATATTCTCTAGCAATATGCCCGGCTCCATTATTTCGATTCGATTACATCTACAACCATAGTAGTATATCGTGTACGCACTTGCTTTTTATTAGGACTATTTGCATCAGTGTGACAATTTAAATCAGTGTTGATGTTCTTTAGTATGGGTGCGTAGAAATGAGAGATAGTTTTGCATGTGTGCACAGATTTTATATGTGTGCTACCTCGCCCCCCTCAGATTTTGGCAGACTTTTTTGTTTGGTTAGATGAGGCGAAGCGTACTCCATTTATAGAGCTTGATGTTGAACTCTCTATACTGTCAGGTGACAACTAAATCTCACAAATTGCAAAAAAATAAGTAGACTAAAATCCGCCTTGTTTTGTTACCAATACGGTTCATTACGGCTATAAACTTATGGTAGTAGGTAATTAGTGAATTTGTTTGTCACCCGACGACGTGCGTTGCTTTGAAGGCCTGATCTGACAACCTGAGAACCGGACAAAATGGTCCAAGAACCAATAGCGACGTGACATATGTCATTAGAAAGGTGTTTCAATATACTACAATATTTACTATGGGAGCTCATTTCAAATCACTGTGTGAAAAAAGTTATGGCGATATAAGAAACT
Organism: Pammene aurita; assembly: GCA_947086415.1. Classification (NCBI taxonomy): domain Eukaryota; kingdom Metazoa; phylum Arthropoda; class Insecta; order Lepidoptera; family Tortricidae; genus Pammene; species Pammene aurita. The sequence continues at coordinate 8,522,219 of OX352312.1, forward strand.
TATTTTCATAGACGATTTTAAGCATTAAAAATGAATTATTTCGTATTCCATGACGTTACAGTGCTAGTTAAAACGTGTTTATGAGTAGTTCTGGAGGGTGCAGATTGCCTGTAGGTGCCCTGAAGGGCTGATGACGGCCAAAACCTAAATACCACACTACCGATGTTATGTGTGCACAAGTGCCAACTGTGCGTCGCCCAGATAAACAATTGCAACAATTCAGGGCACCTGCAGGCAATCTTCTTGATGTGATTATAGACGACAATGTGTAAAATAGAACAATAAACTATCATAACTTTTTTATTTTACATTCTGGTAGAGAGTGGCCCTCACCCTCTGCACCCCCCAGACCTACGCACAAACACGTTAACTAGCACTGCAATGTCATGGAATACGAAACAATTCATTTTTATTACTTCAAATCGTCTATGGAAATAAGTTTTTTATATCGCCGTAACTTTTTTCACACAGTGATTTTAAATGAGCTCCCATAGTAACTATAGTAGTATATTGAAATACCTTTCTAATGATATATGTCACGTCGCTATTGGTTCTTGGACCAGCCTCCATACATTTTTGCCGGTCCTCCTTTAAACCTGTTATCTACTATCTGATAAAAACAAGAAAACAGCAGTGAAGTATGGAGTTCTATATTTAAATTTATTCCCACAAACGTCAAAATAATTTTCCTTAGGTAGGAAGGCTCGTTCGATATTTACACTTATAACCGTTGAGTAAAGTTTAATGTTGTATGTACTATTTTTATCTTATGCTTTTAATGTATAAATCATAGGAAATTACCACTGTAAATTGACTGTATCCATATCGAGTCCTATAGTAACCTAAGGTCAATCCATGGTCTGAAAACTGTTAAAGATAGGTCTGCCAAATAATTATGTCGTCATCTGCAGGGTCTGTTTAGTGGAAGATTCAGTTCTCAGTTCCTAGTTGTCTATAGTTTCTGAAAAAAACGCGGGTACAGAGCCGTAATTTTTGTATGAAAAACTGCATTTTCAAATGCGTTTTTTATCAAAACTACTGCTCGTAAAATGAAGTCAAAATCAGTCAGCTGTCCTAACTTTTTGCAGGCTTTCTATTGGTACCCCACACGTTTCTTACAAATGAAAAATAAAATTCAGTTTCCCCCTTAATCCCCCTAAACTTCCTCATAAAATTAAATTTAAGCAGTTAAAGCCTCTGTACCTTGTTACAGCCGCCATTTTCTATACCTATTCCAAATTTCAGCTTTCTACGTTAAACCGTTTCCGAGAAAGACGCGTTTTACTGATTTCGGCGACCGGACTGATCCCATAAGTGTTTCGTAAACCAAGTATTGGTACGAAACACTAAAAATGACATAAACTTCAAGTCCAATTTTATTTTGTGACCTGTTAGAATACGTTAAGTACTAATAATTAAAAATATTTTCTAACAATTGTTAGCATTGCGCTAGGTATAATACATGTATTTGTTTGCTACACATCGAAAAGATTACGTAAGTTTTATTTTTCTCCACCCGGCTATCGCTTTTTTCTATTGCAACATAACTTCACATTTTATAACGGTTTTGTCAAGAGCATATGTCGTCTTAGCCATTTGTAATTCGTTTAGAATTCAAGGTCACTTATATTTTGACAAATTGTTTTCGATTATGTTCACATAATCTATTGACCAAACTGTTACAAAATGATAGATGATGTTGAAATAGTTGAATGCAATAGTATGGTAAAGGAAAATATATCTTGTATAATATTTTCTTGTTGTTATTAACAAATATCTATATAATACCTAGCGCGACGTCAAAAACGGTTAGAAAATATTTTTTACTATAAGTAATCATATCATATTCTTTAACTAAAAAACTGGCCAAGTGCATGTCGGGCCACGCTCAGTGTAGGGTTCCGTAGTTTTCCGTCCGTCACAGTAAGTGTCCCCACTTAAGAGTTAAAATAACACCGCCATGTAGGATATGATATGAGTGTTCCACGTACAGCGACATCTATCGGCAAATTAAGTAAACTATTGCGCGCGAGCTTAAAGTATGGAAGATGATTTTTATGGGATAATTCTTTATTGCGTGAACCGGTTTTCACCGTTTTCACTTTATTTGAAAGCACGTCATTTCATTGTGATTTTGTAAAAATTAGAGGTACAATAAACACCTGCTTATACGGTTAAATTACAAACTTAATTCAGAAATTATTTTGTATTTTTTTTTCAAAAACTATTCAACCTATCAATTTCAAAATAATTTTCCTAGAAAGATACAGTTCTACTTTTGAGATTTTTTTCAGATTTTTAAAACTTATGGTTCAAAAGTTAGAGGGGGGGGGGGACACATTTTTTTTAACTTCTGGAGCGATTATTTCCGAAAATATTTACATTATCAAAAAATTATTTTAGTAAACCCCTATTCATTTTTAAATACCTATCCAACAATATATCACACGTTAGGGTTGAAATGAAAAAAAAATCACTCCCCACTTTACGTATAGGGGAGGTACCCTAATAAAACATATTTTTCCACTTTTTATTTTACCACTTTGTCGGCGTGATTGATATACATATTAGTACCAAATTTCAACTTTCTAGTGCTAACGGTCACTGAGATTATCCGCGGACGGACGGACGGACGGGCAGACATGGCGAAACTATAAGGGTTCCTGGTTGACTACGGAACCCTAAAAAGAAAATCGCACTTGTGAGTTATCGAAACTCAAAACTGTTCGCGTACTGTACTAATATGGAATAATAAAACACCTTAGTGAAATCTAAGAGCAGATGTTATTTAGCGCATATGCTATTTCAAGTCAACGTGAGCATTTCCATACAAAGTTTCACCCTTATCTAAAAAATTGGTTGTTTGTAAAGTAGGTTTACGATCGAGATGTTTACGTGATAACGTCTTATTGGTGATATAAGTTTTTGGGAAGTAAGGAATTAATGAAGATAACAATTTTACATCTATCGTTTTATTCACACTTTTGATGATAAATTTCGGGTGTATTCAACGAAAACTTAACCGCACGAGAAAATCTCCATTCGTTTGTATGCCGCTAGAGTGAGAGAGACGGAAGATCGGTCCACTCACTCGAACGCTATGCCAGCCTCCGCTCGTGAGGATTCCGCGTGACAAGTTTCACGGAATGACTGGCAGCGCTCGAGATGAGACGGGAGATCGGTCCGTCTCTCTCTCGTTATACCTGCGATCGCGCTCGTGAGGTTTTGGTGTGACACAAGTTTCTGAACATGTCACCCGACTAAAACGATTTTAAAGACGTTATCTATCACGTCAAAAACTATCCTTCGTCCTTCTTCGGGACTGTGACGTTTTTGACGTCGACATGTAGATAAAGATAGGTAGGTTAGGTAGAAAAGAACAAAAGAAAATAAGGAAGTGAAAAGAGGTTTGATACCTAGGAGAAAATTAAAACCGTTACAGGACTTCTATCTTCATAACAAATTTCATCTACTTAAATCAATTCAGCGGTTTAAGCGCGAAGAGGTAACAGACGGACAGACTTATTTTACTGAAAAGCGCCGAGCGAATGTAATTCAAGCAATTCTCTATATTGGATACATCTCTTTGTAGTCGATTGTACCTGTATAAGTTCAATGAGACGCGAGTTCGAGTCTCGCCCGAGGCAGTGGATTTATCTACTTTTCTTTTATTTCTAAACATTGAGTACAATGAAATAAATAAACCTGAAGGCTATATTCCGAAATAAATTATGTAAAAAAAGTAGTATTTATGGTGGATATACTACGAAATCAAATGTTAAAAACAAACAACAGAGATCTTGTGATGGGATTGCTCTGGACTGTTGGTTTCGGTTGTAATAATTCTGTAAGTAAGTACATACCTAAACGCCAAGCAACCTAATGTTTAAGTGTTTTAGACTAAAGGAATATAAACAGCCATTTAAAAAAATATCTAATCGCCATTATTTCATACAAAATGTATTGAAAACGTCACGTAAATTTAACGCAATCACTAGCATTTTCCTGAGACCAGCCTAAAATGTATCGCTGTTTTCCTGCTTCACTCCTTATAAAGTTTAATAACATTGCTATCACTAAGGATAACTGCTGTTGAGAAATCAGTGAGCTAGATGTTACGAAAGCGAGTCACGAGAACGCAAATATACACAAAGATATACCTATGTATAATCATATAAGTATATCAATGCACGTAACGAATACACTAGTGTTGAGGAAAACCGAACACAACCTGTAATTTTGAACACGTGCTATTGTATTGTAAATTCCAAGAAACAAAAAACAGGAAAACCTTCAAGTTCATAAAATAAAATCTTAATTGATATAAACAACAGCTTTAAAATTATTTTGAATGAGGGTTTCCGCGATTGAGATTTTCACTAGATGGCAGCACCGTGACGACAGGTCTTTTTGGCAGTAGCTGTCAAAATCCACCAATCAAAAATTATATGGTTAAACATGATTGGTGGATTGTGACAGCTAGACCTGTCGCCACGGTGCTGCCATCTAGTGAAAAACTCGATCGCGGAAACCCTCATTGTTAACTATACAATACAAACACTCTTTAATGAACAACTAAAAAAGAAAACCAGTACAGAAAAAATATATAATTAAATTAGAGGTAAACAACAGGCGGTCTAATCGCTAAAAAAGCGATTTCTTCCAGGCAGGTAGCGGAATAAATAAATAAATATTATAGGACAATCTTACACAAACTGACATAGTCCCACGGTAAGCTCAATTAGGCTTATGTTGTGGGTACTAGACGACGATACATATAACAGATAGTGTAGCAAGACGCTACGTTTATCGTACGACATCTGTCGACTTTCTTTAGAACTTCTGTGTCTAAGGGAGGTAGAGCCTTAGAAGGCTAGGTTGCGGTTGATATATAAAAAGCGTACATTGTGATTCACGGCATTACAGGTAGATGGCGCTTATATCAATCCGCATTTTGAGATACACGACTGGCAGTTATAAATTGAGATAATATTCGCGCTAATTTTGAATATGAATTTTTGAGGTATTCCAGATTGTCAAAAAAGAGAAAAGTTGATTTTTTGATGGAGTGTGTCAGATGGACGAGGAGATTTTTAAAGAAAAAACATATTCTGGTTTAGTCTGAGGGTTTTGCTATAATTTGCTTAGTTGCAACGTGTTGAAGTGCGATCTATTTCTCTAGATCTTTGCGTTCAAACATTATATAGCAAGTGCTAATACATTATTGAATTAAATACAAATTCTTTTTAAAAACCAAATACGTTGCCGGACAAAAAGGCCACCAGTGGGACCGCCTGAGCCAGAAGGACTCCGGAAGGCGCTTGTGGGTGCCGGACCGGCGAGACGGTCTGCAACCGCCGCGTGTTCCGCGTGATTCTTCACCGTCGTCGGAGAATTAGAGCCCGCATCCAGCGGGCTCTCCAAGTGAGAAAGAGAGTTCAGCGAGCTGTTGGGTCCGCCTAAACCAAAGGGGACGCTTGCCCACGAACTCTATTCAAATTCAACTACAGTTTTAGCCATCCTGTCTTTCGAGAATATCATATTATTTACATTTTTTTAAAAACGTTGTAAATCCGTTCCTTTTTTGTATCCAGTGTTTTTGTGCCATAATAGCTTTTTTTTGTTGTTTTGCTAAAATATTTCCCAAAATTCTAATTGCCTCGTTTGACGGGCGTACAAAGACCTGGCTCTTTAATTTAGGCTACGTTCAGCCAGCGAATCATCTGTCACCATCCATATCACCCGCCTCATTAATCCATTATTTTCCTGCAGCCAAATTACCAGCCGAGTCTTTATTTTATTTTTTATTTTTTTTTTATACCACGACGGTGACAAACAAGCATACGGCCCGCCTGATGGTAAGCAGCTACCGTAACCTATGGACGCCTGCAACTCCAAAGGAGTCACATGCGCGTTGCCGACCCTTTACAAAAAGGAGGATTCACTGTGTTGACGACTAAAGGAACAAGAAGGTCCCTCATCGTCAACACACTGGTTCTTCTTTGAGCTCTTTGAGCTCTTTGGCAACCTTACTCACCAGCAGGAACACAACACTATGAGTAGGGTCTAGTGCTATTTGGCTGTGGTTTTCTGTAAGGTGGAGGTACTTCCCCAGTCGGGCTCTGCTCCAGATTTGAGCGATGACATTCGCTGAACGTGCCCTACCACACTTAGCGAGATGCCATTCGCAGTGCCCATACCTCTCTTTTTGGCGTAGTTTAAGGACATACCCAGGTCCGGACGTAGTTTAAGGACATACCCCGGGTCCAAAAACGGGGCTTTATTTGTGCTTACCAGTTTTGCTAGTACTCCATCCTTTTTATTTTCCTTTTGTGCGGAAAGTAGACGTTTACGATACTAAGGTAACTATTGAATGTGAAATATCCTTATACAGATACAGTTATCGTCATTTTTATGTGAAGTGCTAATATTAAATATTCTGATTGTGATTATTGTAATTTAATTACATTCTAACCACTAAGGAAGTTATTGAATGCGAAATATCTTTATATAGATACCGTTATCGTCATTTTTATGTGAAGTACTAATTTTAAATATTCTGATTATTGTTGCTAATTTTAAATAATTTTCTTTATCTTCAAAATTAAACGTGTTAATGCAATTATAGAAGTGTTTTACTGCAAATTGGCGCCCGATTAGGTAAAGAACTCTGGATTTACTTTTAATAATTGTATTTAAATATTTTTTTGGAATTTGTGCGACGGTGACCGTAGACCGGTCGCGGTTCTATTAACCTTAATTTTGGTTTGTTTCAGCCTGCTGCCTCCTTACGTCCCATCACTAACCCGAATTCCGTCATATTGAAATATTGCTTTTATTTATGTTAAAAAAAAACGAATTAATCTGTTGACCTTTACTTATGCCTTTTTCTCAATTACCCGTAACATATCCCGAATACCTTATTTCATAGTTTGAGTCGTGTAGTTAGAGCCCGTAGACGTTAGGGAATTCGCAGGTAAGTCAAACATAGAATGTATGATTTGCGTTTTGTTTTTTTTTCAGAAACTGAACTTGTTTTTTTTTGAATTCGAACTCTTTGACTTGACTTTTGACTTAAGCGCTTGGTTTAGATCACTGATATACTCGAACTTCGGATTTTAATTTTGAGGTCGATTAACTTTATTTTTTGTTTGAACTTGCAACGCAAGACAACATTCGACTTTTCGCCATGTCACACTTAAGTAATGAAGGATCAATTGCTGAGACGTCTCATGTACACTCGTCTTTAAACTCGCACGATCCGAGGATTTTAGATCCAGTGGCAAACGATGAAGAACAGTTTTTTGATTCTGAACCACGACCCCAGGTGATGCATATGTCCGGACTTCCCCCGCCTTTTCCTTTCAAAGATTATTCACTTACGAAATGGAACTTGAACTTTTCCGGGGACACTTGTGTTCGCGAATTTTTCTTTCGAATCGAAGAAGAAGGTATGGCGCGTAACGTCAATCCTCCATATGTTGTCAGACGTTTCCATGAATTGTTGTCAGATAGTGCCTTGAAACATTTTAGGGCAATCAGATATCCGGGTCTTACTTACGCGGAATTAAAGTCTGAATTCGTTAAAACCTTCGACGTAGCCGATTTCGATTTCAAGCTTGAGAGCCAACTTCGCGCTTTATCACAGAAGGACAACCAGTCAGTGGTTGATTTTGTTATTCAGGCGCGCGATCTAAACGCAAAGCTTCGTACACCGGTTTCCGAAGACAACCTGTTTAACATTATTAAATATGGAATGAATCCTAGATATCATCCTTGTCTTGCAACTAACGTGGTTAGGGATATTGATGGTTTGTTAGAAGTCGCGAAAAATTTTGAAGCCTTTCAAGGTTCACGTCCAGCACGTTTGGCTATTGCACCGATTAGTGCTCAAGTTGTAGGTCAACCTAGTTCTATAGTGTGTATGAAGTGTGATGCAACTGGTCACAACTATCGTAATTGTCCTTACGTTTCAGGGGCAGTGTGCTTCAAGTGTAAGCGTGTTGGTGCAATCACCCGCAATTGTCCTAGTTGTAATTCTGGTCCGTCAAAAAACGAATAAGTGGCGCACTGAGAGGTCCATCGGTGTCGCCCGTTTATATTAATAATTCCCCGGATAATAGACTTTTCATTGATGTTTTAGTTGCTGGCTCTTCGGTAAGAGCTCTTTTGGACTCTGGTGCTCAGGTTTCACTAATTGATATATCCCTCTTATCGGAGCTCGGTATAACATATCACGAGGATATCCGGCCTTATGTTGTCTCCGCCGACAATTCTCCTATTGAAATTCTAGGCGGTTTGGACGTCCCCATTCTTTTTAGTGGCATTCGCGTTCTGCACCCCTATCTAGTGAGCAGTACTCTTCCTACTGCATTTATTTTAGGAATTGAGTTTTGGAATGCTGTTGGTCTCATTGACATTTTAAAGAAGGCATTCCGTGATGGTTTGTCAGGTAAGCTTTACGTCGCTTCACATCATGTTCCTGTCGCAGTCCCACGGGTAGGTGAGGTTCGCTATGTCCACCCTCGTACGGTGCTTGCACCCCTGCAGGAATCAAAACTACAATCTGTTATTGACGAGTTCGAGGAGATTTCTTCTGATAAAGCTGGATTAGGTTGTACTTCGTGGCTTTCGCATAAGATTGAGACTGTTGGTTCGCCCATCCGCCAACGTTACTATTCCTTATCTCCAGTCAAGCTCAAGATTCTCAACGAAGAGATCGACAAGATGTTAGAGTCATGCGTCATTCGTCCCTCACGATCACCCTGGGCTTCCCCAGTGGTGATGGTTACCAAGAAAGATGGTAGTGTCAAGTTTTGCGTGGACAGTAGGAAGTTGAACAGCGTTACCATCAGGGATTCATACCCTCTCCCGCGCGTCCAGGACATCCTTGATAACCTACGAGGTGCCAAATATCTAACTTCGTTGGATTTTAGGAGCGCCTTTTGGCAAATCCCCTTAGCTGATAAGGCCAGTTGTGAGAAAATGGCCTTTATTGTACCCCAAAGGGGCCTCTTTGAGTTCGTTCGTCTCCCTTTTGGTTTAACCAACGCTGCGTCCGAGATGCAGAGGCTTACTGACATGAATGCCAATTTTGAATATACCCCTGAGTCTGAGGATTTTATCTTCGGCTATGTTGATGATTTGATTTTGGTGTCTCGTGATTTTGACAGTCATATGCGGCTTATTCGTAAGGTTCGTGATAGGTTGAAAGAAGCTGGTCTTACGGTTAATTTAGATAAGTGCGAGTTTTGTAAATCTGAATTGAAGTATCTCGGCTACATCGTCAATGAGCGTGGTCTTCAAACTGATCCAAAGAAATTAGAAGCTATTAAGGATTACCCTACCCCTTCTTCTGCCAAGTCTCTACGTGCTTTCATTGGTATGTGTTCGTATTATCGCCGTTTCGTGGATGATTTTTCTTCGATTATTGCTCCTCTGACGGCACTTATCGATAAGAGAAAGGGACGTGATCCCATCGATTGGAACGATAGTGCTAGTGAAGCTTTTTCTAAATTGAAGGATGCCTTGATGAGCGCTCCGTTAATGGCTTGCCCGGATTTTTCGAAACCTTTTATCCTTCAATGTGACGCTAGCCAGGTTGGCTTAGGCTCGGTCCTGGCTCAAGAGTTGGACGGTGTTGAACATCAATTGCTTATTATTCTCGTTTATTCACTAAAGCTGAACGTGGATACGAGACAACCGAACATGAGCTTCTCGCTGTTGTTGATTCCATAAAGCATTTCCGCGGGTATCTCGATGGAATGAGGTTTAAGATCATTACTGATCATATTGCTATCATAATCCTACCGGGCGCTTGGCTCGCTGGGCAACTTTGATTTCCCAATATAACTTTGAGATTGAACATAAAAAAGGTGTCCTTAATGTTGTTCCTGACGCCTTGTCCCGCGCTCAAGTTGGGCTTATCTCATTCGCGCGTGGCATGGATCCTTCTGGAGATCCTTGGTATGAACGAATTTACCAGGGGGTTTTGGACAATCCTCAAATGTTTACTGCATTTGCTCTTCGGGATGGTGTCTTAATGCGCAGGGTATCTATCGAAAACCCTTTAGCACCTAATCCGTGGCGTATAGTTCTTCCTGCTTCAAGGACTAGAGAGGCGGTTGCTGAAATTCATAATGGATTTCCCAACGTTCATCCTGGTGTTATGAAAACGTATTTAAAAGCTCGTGACTTATACTACTGGCCGAATATGTACCGTGATGTTACAAGGTTCCTTTCCGAATGTCAGATTTGCAAGTCTTATAAAATTGCAAATTCACAACCTCGTGGACTTCGCTTATATCCTCGTCGTGTTGCGGCTCCAATGGATCTTCTTTCCATTGACTTAATTGGTCCTTTACCGGTTAGCCGTAATGATTGTCGTTATATTTTGAAAAAATGGAAAAGTAGAAAAATCCACTGCCTCAGGCGAGACTCGAACTCGCGACTCTGGGATACATGCCCATCGCTCTGACCAACTGAGCTACTGAGACACACCTGATGGCTGCGAATTTCTCCACTATATCCCATATGCGTCTTAGGGGGACGCCTAGCGACATCTGCCGAAGAAGTCTTACACTTCTCAACCGGCCATCGGAGTCCCAAGTTGTATTGAGAATTCACCGATAACAATGCGCTACCCCATACTACAATTAATTTTTTATTAAGCAGAACGTCTGCTAACGATACCACAATGCTTAGAAAAAATGGAAAAGTAGAAAAATCCACTGCCTCAGGCGAGACTCGAACTCGCGACTCTGGGATACATGCCCATCGCTCTGACCAACTGAGCTACTGAGACACACCTGATGGCTGCGAATTTCTCCACTATATCCCATATGCGTCTTAGGGGGACGCCTAGCGACATCTGCCGAAGAAGTCTTATCCCAGAGTCGCGAGTTCGAGTCTCGCCTGAGGCAGTGGATTTTTCTTCTTTTCCATTTTTTCTAAGCATTGTGGTATCGTTAGCAGACGTTCTGCTTAATAAAAAATTAATTGTAGTATGGGGTAGCGCATTGTTATCGGTGAATTCTCAATACAACTTGGGACTCCGATGGCCGGTTGAGAAGTGTAAGACTTCTTCGGCAGATGTCGCTAGGCGTCCCCCTAAGACGCATATGGGATATAGTGGAGAAATTCGCAGCCATCAGGTGTGTCTCAGTAGCTCAGTTAGCTCAGTTGGTCAGAGCGATGGGCATGTATCCCAGAGTCGCGAGTTCGAGTCTCGCCTGAGGCAGTGGATTTTTCTTCTTTTCCATTTTTTCTAAGCATTGTGGTATCGTTAGCAGACGTTCTGCTTAATAAAAAATTAATTGTAGTATGGGGTAGCGCATTGTTATCGGTGAATTCTCAATACAACTTGGGACTCCGATGGCCGGTTGAGAAGTGTAAGACTTCTTCGGCAGATGTCGCTAGGCGTCCCCCTAAGACGCATATGGGATATAGTGGAGAAATTCGCAGCCATCAGGTGTGTCTCAGTAGCTCAGTTGGTCAGAGCGATGGGCATGTATCCCAGAGTCGCGAGTTCGAGTCTCGCCTGAGGCAGTGGATTTTTCTACTTTTCCATTTTTTCTAAGCATTGTGGTATCGTTAGCAGACGGTCTGCTTAATAAAAAATTAATTGTAGTATGGGGTAGCGCATTGTTATCGGTGAATTCTCAATACAACTTGGGACTCCGATGGCCGGTTGAGAAGTGTAAGACTTCTTCGGCAGATGTCGCTAGGCGTCCCCCTAAGACGCATATGGGATATAGTGGAGAAATTCGCAGCCATCAGGTGTGTCTCAGTAGCTCAGTTGGTCAGAGCGATGGGCATGTATCCCAGAGTCGCGAGTTCGAGTCTCGCCTGAGGCAGTGGATTTTTCTACTTTTCCATTTTTTCTAAGCATTTTGGTATCGTTAGCAGACGTTCTGCTTAATAAAAAAAATTAATTGTTATATTTTGACTTTGGTTGGCGTTTTTACCAAATTCGTTTGGTTGGTCCCTTTGAAGTTGGTGAATGCGAGGTCAATATCGATGGCATTAGAGTCGGAGGTTATTTTGCGGTACGGTGTTCCTACTAACATTCTCTGTGACAACGCTACAGTTTTTCATAGTCGTCAATTTCTGGATTTCCTGGCGAGCTATAATATTCCAGGTCCATGTTATACCCCATATTATTCGCCACAAGCGAATGTTGTGGAGAGATATAACCAGGTTGTGATTACTACTTTGAGCATTTTAGTTGAAAATGACCAACGCAGTTGGTCGGGTCATTTACATCGGGTCGCTCTTTATTTAAACTCTTGTATAAATTTGGCTACTGCTTATACACCGAATTTTTTGATGTACGGCCGCGAGTTGTCAATGATTCGTGAACGTGTTGAGAATCAGGTTGTGGACCAAGATGTGGGACTCAGCCGGATGGAACGCGCTTCGAATCTTCAGACGCTTCGTGAGGTGTACGATAAAGTTTCTGATTCGATGGCTTTGGCATTTCACCGTAACGCCGCCAAGTTCAACACGAACCGTTCTTCGCCAAGAATCGTTGGTGAACAAATCGTTTGGCGCCGGAATTTCCAGCGTGGCTCCGCTGATCCTTTTCGAGGCGGTAAATTCGCTCCACGTTTCGTTCGGTGCCGTGTGGTTAGACGGGTGTCTCCACAGGTATATGTACTGGCTGATACCGATTCCGAGCACGTCGGTACCTATCATATTAAAGATATCTTGAAATAGTTTCTTCTTTCGGCCCGTTCAGTTTTCTCAAAATTCTAAAATGCGCTTTAGTCCACCATTCCCTTATCGGTAATCCTTGCTTGATTCGTTTCTTATCGTTTTTTTGTTTTTGTTTGAGCGTTTCCTTGCTCCATTTTCCAGATTTTACTTTTTTTACCGTTGGTGCTTTAGGCTTCGTTTATCTTTCCCGGTCTATGATAGCCTGGTTGTTTTGTTTTTTTTGGAATTCGTTTAGGGTTCTCTTGTTGTACCTTTTTTGGCCTTAGCATTAAGTTGTTTTTTTTGTTGCTTGGGGTTAGTTTTCTTGTGTTTTCTTGTGTTGTTGTTTGTTTGTTTCTTTGTTTGGTAGGGGGATGCTGTAGCATGACGCTACGTTTATCGTACGACATCTGTCGACTTTCTTTAGAACTTCTGTGTCTAAGGGAGGTCTAAGGCTAGGTTGCGGTTGATATATAAAAAGCGTACATTGTGATTCACGGCATTACAGGTAGATGGCGCTTATATCAGTCCGCATTTTGAGATACACGACTGGCAGTTATAAATTGAGATAATATTCGCGCTAATTTTGAATATGAATTTTTGAGGTATTCCAGATTGTCAAAAAAGGGAAAAGTTGATTTTTTGATGGAGTGTGTCAGATGGACGAGGAGATTTTTAAAGAAAAAAAACATATTCTGGTTTAGTCTGAGGGTTTTGCTTAGTTGCAACGTGTTGAAGTGCGATCTATTTCTCTAAATCTTGGCGTTCAAACATTATATAGCAAGTGCTAATACATTATTGAATTAAATACAAATTCTTTTTAAAAACCAAATACGTTGCCGGACAAAAAGGCCACCAGTGGGACTGCCTGAGCCAGAAGGACTCCGGAAGGCGCTTGTGGGTGCCGGACCGGCGAGACGGTCTGCAACCGCCGCGTGTTCCGCGTGATTCTTCACCGTCGTCGGAGAATTAGAGCCCGCATCCAGCGGGCTCTCCAAGTGAGAAAGAGAGTTCAGCGAGCTGTTGGGTCCGCCTAAACCAAAGGGGACGCTTGCCCACGAACTCTATTCAAATTCAACTATAGTTTTAGCCATCCTGTCTTTCGAGAATATCATATTATTTACATTTTTTTAAAAACGTTGTAAATCCGTTCCTTTTTTTGTATCCAGTGTTTTTGTGCCATAATAGCTTTTTTTTGTTGTTTTGCTAAAATATTTCCCAAAATTCTAATTGCCTCGTTTGACGGGCGTACAAAGACCTGGCTCTTTAATTTAGGCTACGTTCAGCCAGCGAATCATCTGTCACCATCCATATCACCCGCCTCATTAATCTATTATTTTCCTGCAGCCAAATTACCAGCCGAGTCTTTATTTGTACTTACCAGTTTTGCTAGTACTCCATCCTTTTTATTTTCCTTTTGTGCGGAAAGTAGACGTTTACGATATTAAGGTAACTATTGAATGTGAAATATCCTTATATAGATACAGTTATCGTCTTTTTTATGTGAAGTGCTAATATTAAATATTCTGATCATTGTAATTTAATTACATTCTAACCACTAAGGAAGTTATTGAATGTGAAATATCTTTATATAGATACCGTTATCGTCATTTTTATGTGAAGTGCTAATTTTAAATATTCTGATTATTGTTGCTAATTTTAAATAATTTACTTTATCTTCAAAATTGTTTTACTAAAAAAGTGTTTTACTGCAATAGATATAGATAAATACTTAAATAAATGCCCTTATCAGGATTCGAACCCGGGCCCTCCTGCTTCGTAGGCGGGGCACTACCGACTGGGCCGGCTACTAGCGACTGGGAGGCGTTAAAAATCATGTGAAACTAGTAAGAAAACAAGGTGTACTGCCATTTCGCCGAAAATCATTTCACCTAATTTCATTTCCCAAACAACTTATCGTAGAAGGTTAGCTAATTAGCATACCAACGTTTACCAAATGAATTGTTTCGCAGTTTTAGTTGGGCGAAGCGAATTTTCATTTGGCAAATATTTAGGTTTGGTTAGTATGCCAAATAAAAATATGCGAAACGATATTATGCCATCTGATAATTCTGTCAAATGAAACTATGGTAAAAATAGTTTGGGAAGTGATCATTTGGCAATTTTCGGCCACATATTAGTAAACCGTAATAAAACAGTGTTTCTCAAACATTACCTATGATTCCGTCGCGCCCGCGATTACTACTGCGCTGAATTTAATTGCCCATTGATAAGATAACTAGCATATTGCTTACGCCTAGTGATGGGAAAACATATTTGTTAGTACTGGCCTCTGCCCGTGACTTCACCCGCGTAGAATTAGGACAAACGCGAAAGGAGTGTAAAAAATATGTTGGTTATGTTTTATTTCAAAACCACAGTCTATGGTAAAAATTATCTACTAAACCTGTTTAGGGTGCCAAAACTAAAAAAAAATATATGGAGTACTATTATTCTATATTTTAATTCGTTTCTTAGTATAGTTTTCATATTTAAGTCTAACTTTAGTTTTATCTGATGATAGTTAAATAAATAAAAAAATAAAAAATAAATAAATAAAGCATTTATTCACATTAACAGTACATGTGTAGTTTTATACAACCTCCGCCAAACCGTAATAACGGTTTGTTGGCAGAAATAGGCTCCCTTTTATTATGTTACTGTTATACATAAATTGCTCATGAACTTATTTAAATTACATTTAATAATACAAACTATTTAAGTAGGTACTAACTTTAAACAATAGAAAAATAAAAATGTAAGCTCAACAAGAGAATACTAACTTAAGACTAATTGATTTTCAAATTGCTTACAAATAATAATTATAATTAATAATAATTATTAATAATTATAGTTAATTTATTGTATTGTATACCAATTCCTGGGATTAGGTTGTCGAGCGGACCCTAGGCTCAAAGGAGCCGTGGCAAAAAGACGGGACAAACGCTAGAAGAATGATTAGTTTATTTAAAAAGTAACATTGAAATTCTAAACATGACAATCACGACTATTTCAAACAAGATTACTAAACGCTTCAACCAAGGTCACGTGGCAGAATCTGCGGCTATCTGCCGTCTGGCCCTAACTTTATTGTTGATGATATAATAATAAATACCATTTACAATCCGTGTGTTTTTATCCTCATTCGCAAAACTGCAAAAAATATCCTATGGTTTTTCCTGTTTGGTGTTCGAAATGGAGAAATAAATTTTGTATAAGTCAATAAAAGAATAAAGGTTAAAAAGTCATTACATTTAAAACTACTTAAAAAATAAAATTACAAATATACCATTAATTAATTATAGATACGTATCAAAACTTTGCCCGTTAGCCAGGGTGCCCATTACGCAGGCAGCATTCCCGCGCTGAATAGCAATCGCTATTCTTTGAGCGAGAAAGCTGCCCGCGCGAGGGTCACCCGTTGCGTCCCTCAACCGCTTACTTATCTCCTTGTGGAGCCCACGCGCGCTTTTTCCTCAAGGGCCGAGTGTCTCGACGCCAAATGCAACAAAATCGTACTGGGCGCCGAGACAGCCACACTTCCCGACCTTGGATCGCTCTCGGGCATCCGCCGCTGCCCCAGCTTGTTTGGACGTGACTGGCAAGTAGGACACTGCCAACGTATCAGCGCAAGTAGCGTCCCACACCAGTGCACGGCCCATCCGCCAGGGGATCAACGACATCCCGTATGGGCGCTTGCCGTCATCCCGTACAATCCGAGGCTCAAGAGCCACGGGGACGCATGCGCTGGCAAGCGCCCTTCTCAGGATGTCGTTGAGTGCAGCGTGACGGGACAAGCGGCCAGCGCCCGAGGAGCAGGCGAGTCCAAAGCTATCTACTGCAGCTCCACAGGAGATGCAATTGTGGTCCACGCACACATCAACTCCGACGCGGAGAGCGACTGCAATTCGGAGTGTGCCCGGATCAATAAAAGTACCTAAGTTAGGTGACGGGTAGGCGTGAAGCCATTGCCCCGATTCTGGCCTAGATGCTGCCAGCAGCCTGGCTCGGTCCCGCCCGGATGAGGAGTCGATCAAAGACTTTATGGTAGCGGCGGAAGCTAACGAGTCCCATACCCTTTGTAATTTTGGTCTTGATGGTAAAGTTGGACTCGATCCAGCTAGCCAGGCGTTCTTAGCCTCAACCAAGCACGCGATCTCGTAGTTTGCAGTCATTGAGACTTTAAGGATTTTACCTGCGAGATCTTGTGTGCTGTGGGTTGATGATAAGAAGGGTAGGCAAGGCCACGCTCGAGATTTTTCGAGTTCCCAAATCGTCTTATCTTATGGGTAAACAGGCCTGAGTCCAGGCCTGTTCGCTAAATTTAACATTGAGAATTGATTGAGAGCTTATTTTGGCTAAACGTTCAGAGTTATTTTTGAATTTTGAAATTGATTTATCTAGAAAAGATGGAATGGCCTCGTCAAAAATGGGTGATCCAAGGAGGTAGAGGTTGTCTTTAGTCAAAATTTTAAGATTTGGAGCTATGTTTTTAAAACCATCAATGGATATCATCTCTATGGTTTTTAAAACCATCCGAGATGAACCATATCTCGGATGGTTTTTAAAACCATCCGAGAAGCCAAAAATGGATCCGTTTTTTCGGAAATGTACAGTTCGCATTTGTCAAAATTTAGTTTTAGTCCAATATCATCAAATTTTTGTATAATTTTGGATAAATCAGCCAGGACGTATTGATACTTACTGCCAAATGTGCCATCGTCTAGGTACCATACGTTTAGGTCGGAAGAAAGACTGTGGATGATTGGATTGATGGCGAGACTAAACAGGGCCGGACCTAGGGGATCCCCCTGCTGGCAGCCTACGGCTGAAAGAATTTCGTTGTCTGTGTGGAGTAGTTTGGATGGAGAATGGTAACACTGTAATAAAAAGTTATATATTTCTGATATATGATATCGTATTTCATTCCGCAAAGTATCCCTATTAACTGAGTTAAAAGCGTTTATAACATCTATTTTCAATGGGACCTCACATGGGTCAGTATTTATAAAGGTGCGCACAGCGTGAACTGCGGCCTAGCAGCCGCCACGAGTTCCAAAACCAACCTGTGTAGGTTCGAAAAGTTTTTGTAATTTAGAACGGGTGTGTCTTACGCAGATTTTGGCTGCAAGACACCGGAAGGTACAGCCAACAGCTATGGGGCGCACGCCAGCATCCTTCTTAGTAAGAGCAATCAAGTTAGCTCCATAAAGTATCGGTGTCATATCTTGGCATACGTCGCCCAGGAGCATAAGGTTTACCAGTTTTGTAATGCTTACTGTTAGCTGTTCACCGGAAACCCCGGAGCCGTAGCTAGTGAGGTCTAAAAGGTGTTGAGGCGTGATACCGTCTAAACCTGACGCCGACCCTTTGG
Source organism: Pammene aurita (assembly GCA_947086415.1). Taxonomy (NCBI): domain Eukaryota; kingdom Metazoa; phylum Arthropoda; class Insecta; order Lepidoptera; family Tortricidae; genus Pammene; species Pammene aurita. The sequence continues at coordinate 8,540,289 of OX352312.1, forward strand.
GGAAGGATGCGAGGGCTGCCACTACGTCCTGCCCTGTAGCACGGAGGCATATCGAAGGGTCTGATGGAGGATCAACAAAGAAAGGGATCAAAGGGCCTGGGGGATGCTTAGATTGTAACGCGGCTGCGGTTTCGGGAGTGTCGGGGGCAATGGTATCATTAGTGAAGAGGAGCCGTGCCGCCCCTTTAAGATCACCATCCTGCAGTTTCTCTTCAACCTTTTTACACAAGTTGTACTGTTTACCTCTAGTTTGTAAAGGCCGTGATAGCGACGGTGTAGCTGGTGCTAAAATATTATTTTTTATTTTCCTCGTGAGGGAAATATTATTGTTGTTATTGTCTGGAACATGTAATATTTTGAAAGGTAAGGTTAACAAATCATGCCATGATTGGAGGTTATTGTTTTGTATACAATTGTTTATTGTGGCTGTTAGTACTTCGGCAACGGCGGACCTGGCACCACGTGGAATGCGTTTGACTAGAGGCGACGAATGTTTTAGTTGGCCGAGGAGGGTTTGAAGAGGAATAGCATTGTAGGATAATGACGTAGATGGGTTTATGTTATGGGTATTCGGGACAGTTGAGATGGGATGAACGCGCAGCTGATGGGTACGCGATTTTTGAATATGTAGGCCTCGTGTTGATGTAAAATCTCGTTTACATACTACGCAACATTCCATTCTACAAAATAGAAAATACAAAAAGAAATGTAAGCAACTTAACTAGGAAATAAACTACCTAAAAATATAATAGGGACTATACAATTAAAAGATATAAGCAACGCTGATTCACCACATACTATAAGAAAGAGTTTTAAGAGTCACTCAGCGATCCAATGTTTCTGATAATCAACTAGTAGAAAATTTATGTATGATCATTGTTTCTGACATGCATTGCACTTTTATACTATGATTGAAATAATTTAACACGAATTCTTGATAAAAAAATACCCAAATAAGAATTTTCATTGGCTTCAATATGACACCCGACTGTCACAACAGCTGTTTTCTCTGGGGCGTAGGATCTCGGGCCGCGGACTCCGTCGCAGAGAGGTTTGGTTGATGGCCTGTTGTCTTTTCTAACAAGAAATAATAGGCCGGGGGTCCGATGATTAAAATATCCATTACTAATAATTTATTAAAGTAGCAGAAATATTTTTTCGTGTGAGCCGATGACAGATGCCATGTTGCCACTTGTAAAGAAATAATAAAAGAATAAAAGTATCTAAAACTAGTTTCGTTACTTGTTAAGAGTCCGGTAACGATTTGAAAACGAAAATCGCTAATAATGAAATTACGCGTATTTGATAAGATAGTTTGAAGTCTTGTTATTGCAAAAAAGTTCTTTGGGTCTATATATATTAGTATTTAACACCCTAAAACTGAAATCTTACAGAGCTTGTTTAGTAAGGACGTTGATTCGTGCAATCTTGTCGCTGGATTATTAGTTATTATTTCTTATGGCCCTTAATATGTTTTATGTTATCTGATTAAAGCATAAAGTACAGTTTATTTCTGTATTTTTATTTTTGTGAAATACGTTCCCAAAAATATCTCCTAAACTTCAGCATTTTTTCATAAAATTGCTCCAGCTAAACCTTACCGTAAAAAATATCAAAATGGAAAAAAGTGTTCCACTTATTCCATCAAAAACGAAACGTCCTTCCAAAATATGTATACAAACTGATAGAAGTTTCGTTAGTTACTGAAAAGTAGTATCAAAAAGTTGAGCGAAATCGAAAAAAAGTTTACTGGACTCTTAATACTTAATACGCCATCAAGACATTTGCATTTGGTGATATTTCGTCTCTTCTTCCTCCTAGCATTTGTCCCAGCTTTATGCTCTATTGAGCCTGGGGTCCGCTCGGCAACCTAATCTCATTTTGCTTTTTATTGACATAACAAGATAAGAGTTTTTTTCAAAGTAGTGACGATTTGGTCCCGTGAATGGCTGTGGAATGAACTAGGTAGCAGAGATTGAAATTGAAAAAATTGTGCGCATCGAGAAAAAGCTGTGAATTTTTGAACATAGATAGAGTGCCCCTTGATGAATATTTTTACTTTTGGAGGTCCGTAAAATTTTTGGACCTTCACGTCTAAATCAGGGGTCCCGTGCAATATGTATATATTGACGTTTTTGCAAACTCAGTTTAGTATATTTCCATGTTCTTCACATACGTCGCACCCGCACCATTGATGTTTCTCTGTTTGCCCTAAAAGTTGACTGGTAGAGAATGCCTTACGGCATTAAGTACGCCTTTTGTAACCGTATATTTGTTACTGTGCAATAAAGTTTAAATAAATAAATATGTTAGTACCTACTCTCTGGTTAAAGCTGCTAGGAGTTGTGTGGTATCATTTCCGTATAAATAAACAGACATGCAGAATTCATTTCTGATATTAAAAAAAACTGGCCAAGTCCGAGTCGGAACTCGGGACACCAAGTGTTTCGTACCACAAGGTTAACAAATAATCCTCACCGTGTGACCTTAAGAGGGTTTTTATGTTATACTAGCTGTACCCGAGGCTTCGCTCGCGTGCGTAGGAATATAAATGGTTTACTGTATATTTTCTTTGTGCGGAGGGGCTCCGCCCCCCGAGACCCCATCTTATACTTGTCACTCAGTTAACTTTATCGATACTCATTTTGCTCTTGTCTTAAACATTTAACCTAACCATTTATGGTATGAATACAAATCGATTAGTGTCTCTTTACTTTGTGCGGGGGGCTCCGCTCCCCGAGCCCCCCTCTTACACCTGTCCCTCAGTTAACTTCATCGATACTCGTTTCGCTCCTGTCTTCAACATTTAACCTAACCATTTATGGTATGAATGCAAATCTATTGGTGTGTCTTTTCTTTGTTCGCCCCCCGAGGCCCCCTTTTACCTCCTGACATGTAGTAAACTCTGTCAATATTCTTTTTCTCCCGTCTTAAACATTCAACCTAACCATTTTTGGTATGAATTAATAGCAACTAAAGAACAAATCAAATTATTTTAAAAAAATACTTTGATTTGTTTATTTTAAGTAGACACACTACTATATAAATCATAAACGTATATAGATGTCATATACAAAGGAAAAAGTGACCTAGGCCTCCGGTATCCAGGGCTGGGATCGAACCAGCGTCTTCTAGCCTAGTAAAGTCCGTCAACATTCTTTTTCTTTCATCTCAAACATTCAACCTAACCATTTTTGCTATGAATTAATATCGTTCAATGTTTTTTTATGTTTGTGCTGCGGGGGGTCTGCCCCCCGAACCCCCCTCTTACACTTGTCACTCAGTTAACTTTATCGATACTCGTTTTGCTCCTGTCTTCAACATGTAACCTAACCATTTATGGTATGAATACAAATCTATTGGTGTGTCTTTTCTTTGTTCGAGCCCCCCTTTTACCTCCTGACATGTAGTAAACTCTGTCAACATTCTTTTTCTCCCGTCTTAAACATTCGACCTAACCATTTTTGGTATTAATTAATATCGTTCAGTGTGTTTTTTCTTTGTGCGGGGGGCTCCGCGAGCCCGCGAGCCCCCATCTTACTCATGTCACTCAGTTAACTTTATCGATACTCGTTTTGCTCCCGTCTTAAACATTTAACCTAACCATTTACAGTATGAATACAAATCGATTAGTGTATATTTTCTTTGTGCCCCCCTGTTACCGCCTATAATGTAGTAAGCTCTATCAATATTCTTTTTCTCCCGTTCTAAACATTCAACCTAACTGTTTTTAGTATGAATAAATATCGTTTAGTGTGTGTTTTCTTGGTGCATTTGCATTTACCACGCAGTTAACTTTATTGATACTCGTTTTGCTCCCGTCTTAAACATTTAACCTAACCATTTATGGTATGAAAATAATTCGTTTAGTGAGTCTTTTCTTTGCCGTAGCCCCTTTTTTGCCACCTATCACGTGGTATTTTTTGTGCCTAAACTAAACTACGAACTTTGTTGTAAGATAACTGCTGCTCAGTGACGTCTTAGTTAGTAAGACAATCCTGCGAGAGATAGCGTTGTGATTCATTTTAGCTCTGGGCATTTTTTCGATTTCCGTTTTTAGGGTTTCGTATTTACCATGTTTAAATACTTTTTATTAAGAATATGAAAAAACCTACTATATTGAAAATGAAAATGAAAAATAGTTTATTGGACACAATCATTGAGTTTACAAAATGAGAAAGGGTACTACATCTTCTAAATATTCTTATTTAAATATATAAAAGAAGAAACTGACTGACTGACTGACTGACTGAGTGACTGACATATCAACGCACAGCCCAAACCGCTGGTTCTAGAGATTCCAAATTTGGCACGTAGGTTCCTTATAAGTTCTAGGGGTGGACTAAGAAAGAATTTTTCAAAATTCACCCCCTAAGGGGGTAAAATGGGGGTCCAAAATTTGTATGGCGAATCAAGATTTGTTAGATTATTTTATTCGAAACTTCACAGGATTATCCCTAACGATAAATGAGTAAACACGTGTTTCAGGTTTTCTGAAAATTCAACCCCTAAAAGGGGCAAATGTGGTCACAAAGTCTGAAAATCAACATGGGTATCGTATCCTTTTTGAGTACTTATAGTACGCGGGCGAAGCCGCGGGAAAAGGCTAGTTATTTATGTATAATGTCTCCAAATAAACCAATATCAATTTGTGACTTGAACTCAGCATTATAATAATTGCATTTACCATACTATATTCTAAATACCCGCTAAAACCATAAAGTCAATATTATTTATAGAAATCAGTTCAGACGTTTTTATGCCAACTGGTAATATAAAAACAGACAAACAGACAAAAGTTCTAAAAATCGTCGAATACTGATCTGTTATTGATTTTAAGAGCTACTTATTAATATTTTTGCTAATATCTTCAATGTACAGATTTCTACCCTCCTTTGCTTTATTATACGTATGGAATAGATAGAGTCTGACTAGCCAAATATTGTTCACAGATATTTACTTGTTGTATCACCAAATGTCTATGATTTAAAAAAAAAGCTATAAGTCTGTTGTCAATTTATGTCATTCATTCAAATTGTTTACGGTTTATAAGCGGTTTATTTTAAATAATATTAAAAATTACTACACCGAGTGAGGTCCGAAAACTATTATTTAAATTCGTTAATAATTACGACAATGTGCAAAGTTAACGTGAAGCGTGTTGTATAACTAAAAACTGCAATGTTTACAAGTCGTCAACAATTTTGTAGGTTGGTGTTGTAATACAATTTTGATACTTTAAGTACTAGTACTAACATTTTCCTGTAACTTTAATTAAGTACGTGAATTTATTAATACCTGAATCTCGTAAACAGGACAAGTGTGTAAAGAAACGGATAAACTAGAAGTTCTGGAAAATATCAAAACATTGATTCCAATGTAAGGAGGTACTTTTTACTGAAAACCAATATATAGAAGAAATCTGTGGAGTGACTGGTCAGTAGTAATTTGGTATAAAAATATCTTGGCGAATCATGTCTATACAGTATGTAAACCAACCAAAACCATCCCTTAAAACTAGTGAATAGGGAACTCGAGTACATAGTGCAGTAAAACACTTCTATAATTGCATTAACACGTTTAATTTTGAAGATAAAGTAAATTATTTAAAATAAGCAACAATAATCAGAATATTTAAAATTAGCACTTCACATAAAAATTACGATAACGGTATCTATATAAAGATATTTCACATTCAATAACTTCCTTAGTGGTTAGAATGTAATTACATTACATTCTTCGGAAGTCGACAGATGTCGTACGATAAACGTAGCGTCATGCTACAGCATCTCCCTACCAAATAAAGAAACAAACAAACAACAACACAAGAAAACTAACCCCAAGCAACAAAAAAACACAACTTAATGCTAAGGCCAAAAAAGGTATAACAAGAGAGCCCTAAACGAATTCCAAAAAATAACAAAATCAACCACTGACTGGTTGTCCTTCTGTGATAAAGCGCGAAGTTGGCTCTCAAGCTTGAAATCGAAATCGGCTACGTCGAAGGTTTTGACGAATTCAGACTTTAATTCCGCGTAAGTAAGACCCGGATATCTGATTGCCCTAAAATGTTTCAAGGCACTATCTGACAACAATTCATGGAAACGTCTGACAACATATGAAGGATTGACGTTACGCGCCATAGTATCGTAAACGTCTACTTTCCGCACAAAAGGAAAATAAAAAGGATGGAGTACTAGCAAAACTGGTTAGTACAAATAAAGACTCAGCTGGTAATTTGGCTGCAGGAAAATAATGGATTAATGAGGCGGGTGATATGGATGGTGACAGATGATTCGCTGGCTGAACGTAGCCTAAATTAAAGAGCCAGGTCTTTGTACGCTCGTCAAACGAGGCAATTAGAATTTTGGGAAATTTTAGCAAAACAACAAAAAAAAGCTATTATGGCACAAAAACACTGGATACAAAAAAAAGAAATCGGATTTACAACGTTTTTAAAAAAATGTAAATAATATGATATTCTCGAAAGACAGGATGGCTAAAACTGTAGTTGAATTTGAATAGAGTTCGTGGGCAAGCGTCCCCTTTGGTTTAGGCGGACCCAACAGCTCGCTGAACTCTCTTTCTCACTTGGAGAGCCCGCTGGATGCGGGCTCTAATTCTCCGACGAAGGTGAAGAATCACGCGGAACACGCGGCGGTTGCAGACCATCTCGCCGGTCCGGCACCCACAAGCGCCTTCCAGAGTCCTTCCGGCTCAGGCGGTCCCACTGGTGGCCTTTTTGTCCGGCAACGTATTTGGTTTTTAAAAAGAATTTGTATTTAATTCAATAATGTATTAGCACTTGCTATATAATGTTTGAACGCAAAGATCTAGAGAAATAGATCGCACTTCAACACGTTGCAACTAAGCAAATTATAGCAAAACCCTCAGACTAAACCAGAATATGTTTTTTTTCTTTAAAAATCTCCTCGTCCATCTGACACACTCCATCAAAATCAACTTTTCCCTTTTTTGACAATCTGGAACACCTCAAAAATTCTTATTCAAAATTAGCGCGAATATTATCTCAATTTATAACTGCCAGTCGTGTATCTCAAAATGCGGACTGATATAAGCGCCATCTACCTGCAATGCCGTGAATCACAATGTACGCTTTTTTATATATCAACCGCAACCTAGCCTTAGACCTCCCTTAGACACGGAAGTTCTGAAGAAAGTCGACAGATGTCGTACGATAAACGTAGCGTCATGCTACAATAGTTATTAAATTGTTTTTACTTGCTTCTGAGCATGTTTTGGGGAATTTAATTTCTGATTGAATTTCTCTTGTTGCAGTCGGTTAATAATCTTTCTAACACCCTCACAGCTTGTGTACTTCTTTGACTTCTGACAGTTTACGCGGACTCCGCCTGTGGATATGTAACTGGGGGCACCTTGCGGCTGAGCATAACATGCGTTGCCACGCGCGACTGCATACATCGAGTCGCTCCTGAAGTATGGAGAGTCGCACGATAACGTAAGTCAATCTAGCAGGGCTGATCAACATTTACGTTGTTATGGCTAACGCTCGTGCACGTTGAGTGTTGTTTCCTAGGTAACAATTTGTATAATGGCGGAAATTTAAATTTCAACATGAAGTTTGACACCATTTTGTCTGGTGAAATTTTAGCGTGCTATCATGGCTGTAATTATTAAGATTGTAACGAAATAATACAAAGGCTAACAAAATATTTTTTTTTAATAAAAAAATATTTTTAGAGATCACGTAAAGAGTGCTCGAGTTTAAATGAAATAATGTACGGTCAACCAATTTGATTCCTAGGCCACTGTAGAACCTTGTCGCAATGACAGTTGCCCGAGTGCCCGTGAATACGTATAAACGTAACCTATTCGCTACCAAACTAGTTATTGTGACAAGGTTCTAGAGTGGCCTAGGAATCAAATTGATTGACTGTACCATACTCATATTTCTGATCTAAACATTGACGGTTTCATTAAATGGTTCAGGTACCTTACGTGTGTACAGAAAATCAAAAATATTTTCTAGTATCAAAACTATAATTCCTACTACACAAAGTGTGACCAGCCCTATTCTTTTTTAATTTCCCGCCAAAAATTTGTGTAATATTTCAATAGCTAGACTCTATATAAGGAGTTGTTAGGCGGTTGTATCAAATTATTTAAATATGGTCGTATAAACTCAAATATTAAATAATGAGTCTTACTAAAGTCTGTTCGGAAAAAGAAGTGTAGTGGTTTGTACTGGAACTCATACATACTACGACACTCGATCCTCTTTCCGGATAGACATGACGCCGGGTGAGAATAGATTGTGTCATATCCATTTTTAGGGAAAATGAGTTTTTAGTGTTTTTCGCAATATATATTTTTTTGGAACAAGTAGCACGAATCGGCATTTTTTAAGTCTTATTTTTTAGTAAATTTATTTCAATATTTTTGTTCCATGTCCACGTCACGAAATATGTATGTATGTATGTATGTATGTATGTATCACTTTATTGCACATAAACAAGTAGGTATAACATAATACAACAGTAACATATATAAAAGATATGCACAAAGGCGAGCTTATCCCTGATAGGGATCTCTTCCAGCCAACCCAAATATATAGTGAATGTAATATTGTGCCATGTCCGGATATGACACAAAACCATGATTAAATCCCGGTTATCAGTGTGCCAAGCGACTAAGCGATCAACGTAATTGTGCTATATCCATAACCGATTTATTTGTATTGACACTTTTATTTTCCTACCCTCTTTATTAGACTCATTTGTATTTCGTCCGAGTAAATATTTCGTATTGTACGACTAACGATTTCGTATCGAGGCTATGTATGACTTTATGAAATGCAACAGTAAGGTTCATTTGATTGAACAAAAATTTTCTGAACCGGGTCATAGTTCAATTCAAGAAGTTGACACAGTTCATAGTATGATCGAACGCCCCTTCGAAATATTGAAATTTTATCACCAATACGAGTATCATTCTTACGTCACTTTTTAAAATTGAAATTGGACAAGTATGATTTTCAAGTAGTGAGTTGCATACTCAAGAAAGAAGACCTTTTTGATTACAAAGTTATCGCAAACTCATTCAATTTTACTGATGTACACTACACAAAAATCAAACACATTATTTACAGTTCTGAAAACCCCCTTCATTTAAAATGCAGCTATGGGTTTGACGAAAATATGGTTACAATAATACCAAACCGCCTTCAAACGCCAAGGCTGAAAAGAAATAAGAAATCTAAAGTGACAATTTTGTCCGAAAGTGTTTTGGTTTTACCGTCTATTCCAAATGAAACTAATGTAAGTAAAATTCCAACAAAAAAACGATTAGACATTTTAAGCATGATAAAATTCATGCCCAGTGATGACAAAACTTTTTACGAGGTTTTGTTCAAATAATTATCGTAACGTATATTTAGAGTTTTATGAACAATTTTAAAGTACACACATTAGCGTTTAATTGGTGATTAATTTGCTCAACACTCTTGTTAGCATAGGGTAAATACCACCTATGAAAAACCATTCCTGAATAGCTAAATATTGTTAGTTATAATTTGATTTTAATGTGTATCATAGATACTACGGGTGGACCTTATATCTCTGCAATACGGTTTATAACTTGTTAGCAATATTGACAATTTGACTCAATTTGTGTCATATCCAATTTTTTGTGCCACGTCATTCATAGTACATTTAATATTTAGTCATCAGGAATGGATATGACAAACATAAAAATGCATATATCTCATGATTACCATTATGTTGATTAATAGTGTATATTACAAAAGTTAGCCACCTTGTGTACCTAATTGACAGTTATGTTAATTTTTTCATAAATAGAATACTTTCCGAGAAATAATTTATATTGTTTAATTTCGCTCTCCTGTAAACCTGACTAAGTGGTCTATGGCACAAACGTATTCTCATCCGGCGATGAAGTAAACTCATAGAGAATTCAACCCGGATGGAGTAGCCACGTCTGACATTTTCTATACAAAAAAGTCTGCAGATTTTTGTGGGGAAGGGGAACGTCAAATGTTTGGCTATTCGTACGTAACGTACAAATCGCTACGTCAGATAAACGTCAGTCCATACAAGTATATGATCACTGATCATATGTTTTCGGCAGAGGGTAACGCCTATCAATGGCGACTCTGGTTGGTTTAATTCTCTAAGGGTATAACTCGGTTGAACTCTTTATACTGTCAGGTGACAACTAAATCTCACAAATTGCAAAAAAAATAAGTAGAATAAAATCCGCCTTGTTTTGTTACCAATACGGTTCATTACGGCTATAAACTTATGGTAGTAGATAATTTGTGAATTTGTTTGTCACCCGACGACGTGCGTTGCTTTGAAGGCCTGTTCTTAAACTTGTTATCTACTATCTGATAAAAACAAGAAAACAGCAGTGAAGTATGGAGTATTTAAAGGAGATCGTCAATTTTTGTTAGGTGATCTGGCCTAGATTATTTAGGACCGTTTAGGAATGGTTCTAACCTTTAAAGAATCGTCATAATTTCTAGATCAGGATAGTGGTAAAAATATTGCGAAATCTAATGGGAAAACTGAAAAATCATGCATTTAAAACTTGAATCTGACAAGGACAATATTTGAAAGCGTGCTTGCCTATGATTTATATATTAATGTAAAAAGTACCGATTTTTTTAAGATAATGTACAAAAGCGGACTTTAAAACAAAACGGGAATCATGATGAAATAATAAAAAAGTCATATTTTTATCGTATTTATAGTTCCTGTATTTCGGTAAACAAAGACGGCTGTCAAACCATCATTGATACTATTAACTGAACATTCCTAACACCTATTGCGAAGGGATAAGGTTTACCACCGTTAAGTGCGATAGCACTAGTATCTGACATTACAAAATTGAAAAAAAGATGCGTTTCGTTATCGAAGGAGCATGATATTATGCCATTATGAAACCCACTTTTAATATTCAAACTCCAAAAATGCAAAAATACGCATTTTCAATCTTTAGGCGTTTTAATACAGTCGATTTCTAATTTAAACTTCCTTATTCGTAGGCTTAGATACTATTTTAATATTACAATGTTTTAACTTACCGAACAGTATCAAAACGCAGATTATGTAACGGTATACATTGACAGTGTCAAACCAAAAAACTATCCTGTTTCAGGCCAGGGTGAAGTTAAACTTTATGTCAATGTCATAAGGACGAAAACGTCTTGTCATGCTGTATTTTAATAGCGGAAAAATCAACATAATGTTTATTTATTTAGTATTTCTAATTCCCGTTTCATTTTTTTGCAATATTTTGTCTACTTTAGTAATAAAATGAGTATTGATTTTAAATTGCAGTACAATCTGTATACGGTTTATATCAGGTGGCCCAGAATTGACGATCTCCTTTATTCCCACAAACGTCAAAATATTTTTCCTTAGGTAGGAAGGCTCGTTCGATATTTACACTTATAAGCGTTGAGTAAATTTTAATTTTGTATGTACTATTTTTCTCTTATGCTTTTAATGTATAAATCATAGGAAATTACCACTGTAAATTGACTGTATCCATATCGAGTCCTATAGTAACCTAAGGTCAATACATGGTCTGAAAACTGTTAAAGATAGGTCTGCCAAATAATTATGCCGTCATATGCAGGGTCTGTTTAGTGGACTATTCAGTTCTCAGTTCCTAGTTATCTATAGTTTCTGAAAAAAACGCGGGGACAGAGCCGTAATATTTGTATGAAAACTGCATTTTCAAATGCGTTTTTTATCAAAACTACTGCTCGTAAAATGAAGTCAAAATCAGTCAGCTGTCGTAACTTTTTGCAGGCTTTCTATTGGCACCTCACACGTTTCTTACAAATGAAAAATAAAATTCACTTTCCCCCTTAATCCCCCTAAACTTCCTCATAAAATTAAATTTAAGCAGTTAAAGCCTCGGTACCTTGTTACAGCCGCCATTTTCTATATCTATTCCAAATTTCAGCTTTCTACGTTAAACCGTTTCACATACGTAGATTTCCCCAATCTAGGCGGCCAAAAGTCCAATTAGTGAAATTCATTATCGGTATAATTTACTAATTACCTTATATAGTTGACATTCCTGGGGACCCACCCCCACCCTATTTAATTTATTTGATAAAGCATGTGCTTATCAACAGGTATTCAAAACTAGATCATCGCTAGCAGTGTGCATATCAATTTTAAGCGCGTTAAATTTACTCTTACTTACAAAGTTCATAATTATTTTTTTACGTTCTAAAGTGACGTTAACGTGATGGATTCTAATAATTCAGGTAAGAAACTATGTATTTGCTTCATAAAATTTATTCTTTTCACCTTATTTTCATACTAAATGATAAGTTAAAGTTGAGACCTTTTTTAATGATACTTTTTCTTAGTTATCAAAGTAAAGGTTGTTTTGAAATGCATCTTAGTCCGTCTCAGCGACCATTAATATTTTAAAATTTTGGGTACATATTAAACATAACAAAACCGGTGAAAACGGCTGCTACTACGTACTACTCGCAATTTATAAACCAATCTAAGTTAACAGGGCAAAAATTCTAAAACGTCTTCACATTTTTCTACTTTAACAAAATTCGTTTTTTTTTTATTTCAGAGTTATCCAGTGCTTCTGGTATTAAAGAAGTGACTCGTAAATATTTCTATGAACAGATAAAAGAACAGAATTTACCAAGTTTCAGTGAAAATTTGGAGCAATTGGAAAATAATCTCTTGGAGTGTTATGGCCACACCGAAGAAAGTAAAAAGAACCTCAAACGTAAGTTTTCGAACTTTAAGGCACAAATAAAGCAAAGGTGGATAACTGCAAAGAGGAGAGAAGATCTGTTTTTAACTCAAAATCAGGCTTGGTTGGAAGGAACCTTCGAAATCCCTTGTGAAACGATTCATCGGCACGGTCGTCCCAACAAATTATTTGCGGAATCGAGTGAACGGACCAAAAGGAGGAAAACAGAAGAAATCCGAGCTACTGTAGATGATGATATCATAGTCCATGCTGCACAAGTGTGTTTACAAACAGGTGGAAAAAGAGATGCTTCAAAAGTCCTCAAGGAAATAACGAATTCTCCAACACGAGCCACTAAGTACAAGAAATGCTGTAATAAGGAATCAGAATCAATCGCACCATTGTCTCCTTTTGAAGCACTCCAGATGTTTGTGGAAGCCGATCTTACTCGGCGACAATACGAAATAATAAGGGCTACTAACCCAAGACATTACCCGTGTTATGATCTCTTGTTAAAGGCAAAACAGGAATGTTATCCACCAGAAAGTGCGTTGCGTGTCTCTGCTACCTGCGCAGAAATGGAACTTCAAAGCCTATTAGATCATACTATTACGCGCTTATCTATATATTTAGAAGATGTGTTGATAACACTCAGTGAAAGTGAAAGGCAATCATTAAGGATAATTTGCAAATGGGGTTGTGACGGATCACAACAAGCACGATTCAAACAAACGTTTTCCGACGATGCCGACTCAGACGCAAACATATTTTTAAGTTCTTTTGTACCTTTGCAAATTGTTTGTGGAGAAGAAAACAGTAAAGTCTTGTGGCAAAATCCAACTCCTTCATCTTCACGATTTTGCCGTCCTATAAGATTTCGGTTTGTGAAGGAATCTACTGATGTGATCAAGGAAGAAATAAGGAACATACGAAATTCTGCCAAGTCCCTTAATCCAACAAAAGTAAACCTGAACGGCCAAGAATATGTCTTTGGACACATTTTAAAAATGACAATGGTTGATGGAAAAGTATGCAACGCGGCCACAAACACGAAGTCTACCATAAAATGTTACATATGCGGAGCCACATCAAACGATTTTAACGACCTATCGAAAAGTAAAGCTACAAGTGCCGAGGCCATAGAGTTTGGCATTTCAGTATTACATGCGAGAATACGTATATTTGAAAGCATTTTACATTTGGCGTACAGGCTACCTGTAAAAAAGTACAGAGAAAGGAAGACTCAGGAAGAAAAAGAGTTAGAAAAGCAAAGAAAAACGGAAATTCAGGAGAGATTTCGGGCAGAAGCTGGCCTGTTGATAGATATGCCTAAGGCAAACTTTGGAAATACTAACGACGGAAACACAAGTCGAAGATTTTTTGAAAACACGCAGTTGGCTGCTGAGATTACAGGGATTAATCACGAATTAATTCATAGGTGTAAAGTTATTTTGGAGACAATTTCAAGTGGGCACAAAATTGATGCAGCAAAATACGACGCATATGCCTTGGACACGGCTAAGCTGTACGTTAATGAATATGGTTGGCATCCCATGACGCCAACTATGCACAAAGTATTAATACATGGTGCGAAAATTATAGAAAACGCGATATTGCCAATCGGTCAACTGTCTGAGGAAGCGGCAGAAGCCCGGAATAAGCATTTTCGGAGTTACAGGCAAAACTATGCGAGAAAGTTTTCTAGGGAAGCGTGTAACCTGGACATTTGCCACAGGCTACTGCTAACCTCGGACCCACTTTTGAGCAGTACGAGGACCAAAAACAAAAGGGCACACAAGACGTTTTCCAGCGAAGCAATGGAATTATTAATGGCTGCTGAGCCGAATAGATAATAAAAGTATTCTCATATTCTGTAAATTTTATGTTTTTTGTATACTTTTATTTATTTTGTACTGTATATGAAAATGACTAAGATGCAAAAGTGTATTTTTATAGCTTAAATTAATTTTTGATATAAATTTTTTATATAAAAAATTTTATTACTGTTTTTTTTACTTATTTATTGAAATAATATTTAATTATAAAAGAATACAAGGTTTTTTTTATTAAATATCCCATATTAAACTCGATTATACGATAAAATGTTTTTGGCCGCCTAGATTGGGGAAATCTACGTATGTGCGTTTCCGAGAAAGACGCGTTTTACCGATTTCGGCGACCGGAGTGATCCCATATGTGTTTCGTGAACCAAGTATTGGTACGAAACACTAAAAAGCCAATAAAAAAAACATCCCGACGAATTGATAACTTCCTCCTTAGAAATCTTGAAGTCGGTTGAAAAATACCAAAAACAAAGATCCCGACGAATTGTGAACTCCTCTTTCGAAGTCGGTTGAAAGGATTTATTATCTATTATCAATATATTAAATGTAATAATACCGCCTACATTCGCAGCTGCTAATAAATAACGAGCCCGAGTTAACAGCCGCGTTGACGCCACTCGGGTTCCCGACTTCTTGCGTGATGGCTACACACTGTCCCCGCAGCTGTTGGATACTGGCCCTCGAAGGCCACAGCGCTAAGGAACAAACGGGCTCCGGGGAGGTCTAGGTCCGAGTCAGGCTCACAATATAAAAGGTATTTTGATTGTCTTGTACATTACAATCGAATTTGACTTTTCATATTTAAAATGTAGCGGTTAAAATCAGGGATCTTAACCGGTATTTTTAAAGAAACCCGAAATGTAAAACCCCGCAATATGTAGAACTCAATATTGTATTTAGGTATTGCCTTGGTGTTATTAGATTGCCTCGTTACAAATTATAAAAACTGAAAAAAGTACATATCATAAAATCATAACTAATAAGGATGAATTGACGAAAATTAAAAACACAAACAGTATTTGTTTCATAATAAGTTTATTATCTATATCTTTAAAATTAAAAATATCCTAAGACCGCCTGCATCCGCAGCTGCTTATGACCGAATTGCCCGAGTTAACAGCCGCGTTGACGCCACTCGGGTTCCCGACTTCTTGCGTTATGGCCACGCAGTCCCCGCAGCCGTACGACACCGCCGCCGAGCCACTGGTTGGATACTGGCCCTCGAAGGCCACGGCGCTCAGGAACGGAAGGGCGCCGGAGAGGTCTAAGTCCCCGGCAAGGCTTAGGTCCGAGGCCAGCGCGAGGCCGGAGGGCGCGATGGGGCCGTTGCTGGACACGGATAGGCAGCCGCCGTTATTGGATGTGCTGATGCAGCCGCAGCTCTGGCTGGTGATGCACTGGAATAATAGGAATTGTTTTGAGTGAACATTCACCTCAAATCGTCTAGCGATAATAATAATCAACGGTTGTAAAGCAACGGTAGGCGAGTGGTTTAGCATACATATACAACACAATGCAAATATTATTTCTCTACTTTTCTTTGTGTATACTTTGTTCCTTTAATTTGAGGTGTGTAATAAAGAGTAGATATTTATGTTTATGCTATTTATTGCATTCCTGAATAAAATAGAATAGTGCTTACAGAACACAGATTAAAAGTAGAGGCAGTCAACAATCTTATTGCTGGAGAGCGATCTCTTCCAGTCAACCTTGGACCATCCTTAGTTCTTCATGTATTTTTATTTAATCTTTAAATTCAAAACATTTAATTTTATGAGCGTACAAAGATATTTAACGCCTAACTTTTCAAGAAAGCAATATCATGCTTCAAAGTTTTTATCAGGTGGTATTTTTGTGCTATTTTGACGATATGATATTGATGACTTAAATTGCAAATTTTTGGCATAATAAAACTATATTATACCGACTAATTCGTATATAATCTTTTACACAACAAACTACACCTTTATTTTTTACATTGGTCCTCGTATTCGAAATGAAAAGTGGCGAGATTTATTTATTTATTTCATCTTTATTGCACAATACAAGACGGTACAAATGGCCGACTTAATGCCATAAGGCATTCTCTACCAGTCAACCAATGGGCTAAACAGAAAGGTAAGTAGGTGCAGGGTCCATTAAATATGACATAATGATTAAGAAAAAAACTAACAATAGGTACATATTAAGCTAAATTCATAAACTTACACATATACATATAATAATAAATAATTTTAAACAAAAAAGAACCGACTTCACTAAGCATCCACCTTTCCAACACCAAATGCTCGATCTGCTGTAAAAAATACTCAAATCACCATAGGTGTGCCTATAATAGTTGAAGAGTTCCCTCGATTTCTCCAGGATCCTGACATGGTTACAATGGGACCAACTGTGAAGTATACTCTTTCAAACAAAAAAAGAATTTTCCAAATCGGTCTAGCCGTCTTCGAATAATCGGTGAACATACATAAAAAAAAAAAAAAAAAAAAAATAGCAAAAACAAAGATCCCGTCGAATTGATAACCTCCTCCTTCGAAATCTTGAAGTCGGTTGAAAAATATAATGCAATATAATTAAAAAAAATATATAATGCAATTAAAGAATTACCATATAATAATAAACATACAAACTATACATATATCTTACTTACCTTGTGTTAACTATCAGAAGGACGATGAAAAAAGCTAGTCAAGGAAATGCTTGCGCAACAAGCGCTTCAATAGTAGTTTATGTAACTGTTACGTAATAAGGGTCCTTAAAACATGAGTGTGGTTTTATGAAATGAGCCGCAGGCGAATTTCATAATAAGATCACACGAGTGTTTTAAGGCCTAATTACGTACAGTTGCATACACTGCTTTATCTACACTCATATTATATATATTAAATTAATTGTTCGGAAACCATAGAATGACCGCCATTGTACCGTCATGGCCTACTCGATTGTGCCGGCGCTCGCGCGGGACCAATCGAGTTGGCCATGGCGGTAACATTATGTTATCAAATTCGATGTTCCAAATTTGAAACTCATTGCTTAACAATATTTGAGCATGCATAGTTAAAATTACGTTACTGCCGCAGATAAGAAACTTATCATAGTTAAATCGTTTGTTGTAATGCTTGTCATTGTCTACGGTTTTTGAACGCATTTTAGAGGACTTACAATATGAGTGTAGATAAAGTGTATTTAGTGTATTTAGTCTGAGCTTGCCTGAGAGAGAGTGGCAGAACAATCCAAAATCGGATTGCCTGGACGGTAAAAGAATTAGACATAAAACCAGTTCCATGTCGAGGCACATTGTCAATGAGCTCGAGAGAGATAAGAGATGGCTTCTTGTAAAAGGTACTTAACCATTTCAGTCGGATCTAATGATGCCTTTACTCCGTCCGAGTATTACGAAAATGTCAAATAAGCATACGACCTACCTAATGTTAACCAGCTACCGTAGCCTAAGGACACTTGCAACTTCAGAGGTGTCACATGCACCCCGTCGACCCTTTTTAACAAAGGAAGATTAACTGACGCCTAAAGGGACAAGAGGTTCTCAATGCATCCTCTTTGAGCTCTGTGGCAACCTTACTCACCGTCAGGAGACCAACACTAACTTATGCTATTCTGTTGTGTTTTTCTGTATGTACAGTCACCGGCAATAGTATCTTCCTACACGAAGGCCGCAAAAATATGTGACACGCTTTTATTTGTAGGGCCATAAGAGCGTGTCACGTGTTTTTACGGCCTTCGTGTAGGAAGATACTATTGCCGGTGACTGTACAGGCAGGCTGTGCTCCAGATTTGAACGAGATGATATTCGCTGAGCTGAGCGTTTCGGAAATGAGTGTCTTTCATTTCTTAGTTAACAATCCTTACCTGAACAAAACAAGCAGCAATGCAGAGGAATGTGACTTTAAAACTCATTTTGAATATTTCTTATGTTTTAGTACTACCAGTGAATGACCTACTTTATCACCTGATTTAGCTTTTATAGGTACGTACTTAACATATTTTGTAAGAATCTGATACCAGTAACAAATGATAATTAATGTTGCGAATACTTAACACCGACTTATGTGCATTATATTCTATTTTGAATCCTAATTTATATACTCTTATAATATATATTTCAATGACTTTGTAACCTAAACATAACTTAAGTTAAAGGTTGACATTTGAATGTAGTTACTTGGGCCTTGCAATTGGGTCCAAAATTGCATAAAACTAACTTGAAACCTTTGACTTCCATGAGGCATACATAATTTTGTAAAATTTCCTTATCTTTTGATAAGGCAAATTTCAAATAAATGATTGATAAAGACCAATTAAATAGATTAAACAATTAAAGTGATTACTTTACCAATGATTTACATAACTTTGGCCTGTAATATGTTCCGATGTCAGTATATAAAATCGTTGACATAGTTTTGTGGAATCATTCTAATCGTTTTGAAGACATACTTTGTAGATATTTTAGCATAATGTCTCCGCTCGTTGTATTTGGTCTGTTTGTCCAAGCTTGTTTGATCCAGGTAAATATAATTTAAAAAAATCCTAACACATTTATAAACTTCAGCCTGTTTTGCCTACTTCTGAGCGTGTTTTAACACACTGCAATCCAAGTCCTTCCACGACTTAATTACGTCTAGAATATATAGATGACAAGCACTTTTTAGGGTTCCGTAGTCAACTAGGAATCCTTATAGTTTCGCCATGTCTGCCCGTCCGACCGTCCGTCCGCGGATAATCTCAGTGACCGTTAGCACTAGAAAGCTGAAATTTGGTACTAATATGTATATCAATCACGCCAACAAAGTGGTAAAATGAAAAGTGGAAAAAAAAAATATATGGGTACCTCCCCTATACGTAAAGTGGGGAGTGATTTTTTTTTTTTTTTCATTTCGACCCTAACGTGTGATATATTGTTGGATAGGTATTTAAAAATGAATAGGGGTTTACTAAGATCATTTTTTCATAATGTAAATATTTTCGGAAATAATCGCTCTAGAAGTAAAAAAAATGTGTCCCCCCCCCCCTCTAACTTTTGAAACATATGTTTCAAAATATGAAAAAAATCTCAAAAGTAGAACTTTATAAAAACTTTCTAGGAAAATTATTTTGAACTTGATAGGTTGAATAGTTTTTGAAATAAAATTACAAAATAATTTCTGAACTAAGTTTGTAATTTAACCGTATAAGCAGGTGTTTATTGTACCTGTAATTTCTACAAAATCACAATGAAATGACGTACTTTCGAATAAAGTAAAAACGGTGAAAATCGGTTCACGCAATAAAGAATTGTCCCATAAAAATCATCTTCCATTCTTTAAGCTCGCGTGCAATAGTTTACTTAATTTGCCAATAGATGTCGCTGTACGTGGAACGCTCATATCATATCCTACATGGCGGTGTTATTTTAACTCTTAAGTGGGGACACTTACTGTGACGGACGGAAAACTACGGAACCCTACACTTAGCGTGGCCCGACACGCTCTTGGCCGGTTTTTTTCATCTGAAAGTGGCCACCAATCCATTACCATTATTGTCCATTTGCCGTTATCAAACCACTCTCAGGATTCCTAGCGAGAATAACTAGATAATCAAACTTGAAAATACCACATATTAGGACAAGTGCAGTTAAAAGAGATCGTTTTCTCAAACATTCCTATCTAATTTTATATTTCTGTTTTTCAGTCTGTTTTAAGTCAATCCTGCGGCTACCCACAACTCCCCTTCTCCAGCGGCATCAACGCCGCAAGCCTTAGCACGCCGCCGCCGCCGCCGCTTCCGTGCGCGTCGTACGGCGGCGTGGGCACCGGGCAGGTCGGCGTGTCGGGCGACATCAGCGCGAGCGGCCAGACCGTCGTCGTCGGCTCCGTGCCCGTGCTCGGCTCCGTCGACTTCAACGGCACCGTGGCCGCGTCCGGCTCCGTTTCTATCTCCGGACAGTGCGGATGCGGTTGCAATTAGTTACAAACCCAGTTTAATGTAGTTTTAATAAATGTACCCATAAGCAATTAACTAGAGTTTATTTTAATACTACTTATTGCCATCAAAATACTTGTCTGACTTTTTGCGTAGATTCGTGCTTCATAATACGAAGGCTTGCAGCATGTGAGTGGCTATCAGATATTCATTCGCCAATGAGAAGGGCGTGTTGCTCATAGATATAAAATGGCGCTTGGTGTTGCTTCGCGAATTCATTATGTCAGTTGACTTATAGATCAGTCATTGGAGCATTTTGCCTTACAAAAGGTGGTGTAGAAAATGTTTGAATGGGTATTGGTAGTAAAAATTATGCTATTTTCACCCCCTGTGTATTTTGATCTGTAAGACTTACAGATATATTTTGTATGGAAAAAATGTAGGTAGATATTTTTTTCTTCCTTATACGTTCTATAGACATTTTAGTCATACTGACAACCGTTTAAGCGTCAAGGTTAAAAAACTGAATTTTTGCTCCTTTAAAGCAAGATGGTGGCCAACGGCGGAAAACCCGTGCGTAATATGGCTAGCTGTCCTTCTTTCTCTCACAAAGTCATATCATGTAATCGTGTGTAATATTTCGTACACATCAAACCATAAAAGTAAAATATTTAGCAATAAGCATTAGTTAAGCAAATGAACATGAAATGTCGAATTAAGTCATCATCATCATCATCATCATCATCAGCCTATATTAGTCCACTGCTGGACATAGGCCTCCCCTAATGAGCGCCATAGCGCCCTGTCTTCAGCTTGCCGCATCCAGCATCTGCCTGCAGTATTTCGCAGATCGTCATCCCACCTTGCCAGAGGGCGTCCTACACTACGTTTGCCGAGTCGCGGTCTCCACTCAAGAACACGTTTACCCCAGCGGTTGTCGGTTCTTCGCGAGATATGGTCGTATTAAGTAGGTATTTTCAATTTTTGCACGCAAGGCAATTGCAATTGAGCTGGTGCCGTATTCCAATTTTAAAATACGTAAACAATACATTAAAAAAACAACTATTTCAAACATAACTCCAACACACAACCAATATTGAAGTTATATTTGAAGTTGTATCGTAATATTTTTCAAGCAAATTGTGATATTTCTGATTCAGACGTCTACGCGCTAGCTGTATTGCGTAGTTAATGCATTGGAGTTGTATTGAAGTTGGATCATGTCTAAACGTGTCTTACAGTTGGAATACGGCCTCTATTCTCCGATGACTCCCAATGTGACAACTTTGTTTAATAATTTCAGCCGGAAAAATACCTACACGTGGGCCTATGGGGGAAAGGTGTCGCGATTTAATCTCTACAAGGGAGGGGAGGTCACAAAGTAGAGAAAATGTGATGATAATTTATGTAACCTATCCTATTTTTAGGGTTCCGTAGTCGTTTGATGGTATATACCCCAAAAAATGTTTTGTCATGCCTTCTACACATTAGTGGGGGGCTTTTTATTCGCTTTATGTAATCTTGAATTACTTAATAAAGGAAATACTTACGGAGGTAATTACCACCAAATTAAATAATTTTAAACAAAAAAGAACCGACTTCACTAAGCATCCACCTTTCCAACACCAAATGCTCGATCTGCTGTAAAAAATACTCAAATCACCATAATAGTTGAAGAGTTCCCTCGATTTCTCCAGGATCCCATCATCAGATACTGCAATGGTTACAATGGGACCAACTGTGAAGTATACGCTTTCAAACAAAAAAAGAATTTTCCAAATCGGTCCAGCCGTCTTAATCGCCGAATAATCGGTGAACATACATAAAAAAAAAAAAAAAAAATAGCAAAAACAAAGATCCCGACGAATTGATAACCTCCTCCTTCGAAATCTTGAAGTCGGTTGAAAAATATAATAATTGTACCCCATTTAACAACGGGTTTGTTAAAGACGGGTAAGAAATTTAACGAATTACATTATTCATTTAAATTTCATCGATATCAATTCACCAGGGGCCGTATTCTAACTTTAAAGTTTGAAACATGATTAGAAACGATGGATCGTTGATCGTGGAGTTGGAACTCCAATTCATTAATTACGCAATACAGCCTAGCGCCTCAACGTCTGAATCAAAAATGTCACAATTTGTTTGAAAATTATTCCGATGCAACTTCTATTTGGGGTGAAATATCTTTATTAGAATAAAATACAAAAAAAAAAAATATATACAAAAATGGACGATGACGGTATTAACTGCAACTTCTATACATCTTCAATATTGGTTAAGTAATGGATAATTGTTCCTGAGTTTATGATGTTTTCTATGTATTTAATTATTTATCTATATCTATTATATATATCATCGCCTAGTACCCACAACACAAGCCTTATTGAGCTTACCGTGGAACTAGGTTGATTTGTGTAAGATTGTCCCATAATATTTATTTATTTATTTTTTGTGTTGGAGTTAAGTTTGAGATCTACATTGTGTTTTCAATGTATTGTTTATGCATTTAAAATTATAATACGGCACCTGCTTTTATTTAAGGGGTTCCGCCATAACCATGACCCTTTCGGCCTCTACCCCAATTATTATCATCCGTGACTTTGACCCACAGTTCCCAATTTTATATAAATGGAAATATAGTTAGTGAAATATTAGTAAATATTGTTCTGGTTCTGCTAAAAAGTTGACAGTTCCACATCCGTTTATGGAACTTAATGAGAGACACTGCTGTTATGACGTATTTAAGTCACGTTGCAATGCAAGACAAGTTAACCTCTTTAGAATGGGTAAGCTTGACCTGAACGTCCATTTCCTTATAATACATCGCGTGGAAGGTTACTTAGATTCTAGAACTCTTATTGTTATGAATAAGACTAGTTGGCTCGTATTTTTTATTGAAAAATTATTCAATATAATTATAGATATTTTTTTATCGTGGAAGTTCATTGGATTTACAGTGGAAGCAGTTTAATGGTGAGTACTTATATCTTATTTGAATTACGTCACAGTAAGTTTTTCTGCAGCTAAAGCAAATTAAATATAACGGCCTCCTAGCCCAGTCGGTAGTGACCCTGCCTACGAAGCAGGAGTCCCGGGTTCGAATATATTATATATATGGTAAGCGCAAATGTGGGGGCCAGTACTTGCGATACAAGGATGTTCTGGAAATGCATATTAAAAGATGCAAAATATAGCCCTCTGATTGGGAAGATAAGGCAGCACGGAGGTCCGAATGGCGTCACCTCATTCACGATCGAGTTAACACCTTCGAGACTGAACGTCGCTATGAACTCGACAAGAAGCGTGATGACCAAAAGGCTCGACCGCCAGTATAGTAACCCTGTACAATTATATCGATGGTGTGCTGACATGTCCGAAGTGCGCTCGTATCTTTAGAAAAATGATTGGATACGTAAGCCACATAAGGGCGCACCAGAGAGCAGAGCGGCAACCCTCAAATGCCACTAACAGGGGAAATACCTCCACCTTACAGAAAACCACAGCCAAATAGCACTAGACCCTACTCATAGTGTTGTGTTCCTGCTGGTGAGTAAGGTTGCCAAAGAGTTCAAAGAGGACCCAGTGTGTTGACGACAGGGCTTGAAATACCGGTATTTTTCGGAACCGGTATCGTGGCTTCGAACCAGGAACCGGTATATGACTTGGTACCGGTTCCGTGGTACCGGTATCCAGGGATCGAATTACAGGTATTTTTCGGAACCGGTATCGTGGCTTCGAACCAGGAACCGGTATATGACTTGGTACCGGTTCCGTGGTACCGGTATCCAGGGATCGAATTACAGGTATTTTCCGGTTCCGAGGTACCGGTATTCAGGGCTTGAATTACAGGTATTTAATGGGAACCGGTATTGTGGCCTTGAACCATAAACCTGTATTAGACTTGGTAACGGTTCCGAATCACGCATAGGTACCGGTATTACTTGTCGCCGCGTATTAAAGGATTTGTTCTCTCTCTCTGACTCGTGGCGTCGGCTTTGTCCGCTCGGCGCTCGCTCACTCGCTGCGTTCATTTGTTTCGTTCGTCAGTTGTGTTTATTTGTACGTGCGGAAAACCTGGACTCCCATATTGGACCCCCCAAATAACAGGGATTAGTATGTTTTTAAAGGTTTTTATTTAGTTTCACCTGTCCGTTGCCCATGGTTCAAATGACCAACTTCCCGATTTCCGATTGAGCTGAAATTTTTCACGCATATGTATATCGAGTGAAAATGCAATATTTTGATAATATAAAATAATGTCCATTTAGAAATCCAAGATGGCGGTCAAACACTTTTTTGGTAAAAATCGTTATGGTAGTCATTTTCGATTAATTCAGGTGTGTAGATTTCGAAAGTAATATCCGTTTTAAAATCAAAGATGGCGGAAATGGACAATTTTGTCAAAATCGTCATGGTAGTCATTTTCGACTAATTTGGGTGTGCAGATTTCGAAAATAATGTCCATTTTGAAATCCAAGATGGCGGTCATACACTTTTTTTGGTAAAAATCGTTAAATCGAAAATGAAGACCGTTTTAAAATCCAAGATGGCGGCCATACACTTTTTACTTAAAAATCGTAATAGTAGTCATTCCCGATTAATTCATAGGTGTAGATTCCGGAAATAAGGACGGTTTTATAAATAAATATGGCGGAAATGGAAAATTTTGTCAAATTGTTCATGGTAGTCATTTTCGACTAATTTGGGTGTGCAGATTTCGAAAATAATGTCTATTTTGAAATTCAAGAGGGCGGTCATACACTTTTTTGGTAAAAATCGTTAAATTGAAAATAAAGACCGTTTTAAAATCCAAGATGGCGGAAATGGAAAATTTTGTCAAAATCGTCATGGTAGTCGTCTTCGACTAATTTGGGGGTGTAGATTTCGAAAAAATTTTTTGTTTCAAAATCCAAGATGGCGGCCATACACATTTTACATAAAAATCGTAATGGACGTCATTTTTGATTAATTCCGGGAAGAAGACTTCGAAAATAAGCACCGTTTTAAAATCAAAGATGGCGGAAACGGATTTTTTTGTCAAAATCGTCATGGTTTTCGTCTTCGACTAATTCGGGTGTGCAGATTTCGAAAATAATGCCTATTTTAAAATCCAAGATGGCGGTCATACACTTTTGTGGTAAAAATCTTTAAATCGAAAATAGAGACCGTTTTAAAATACAAGATGGCGGAAATGGAAAAATTTTGTCAAAATCGTCATGGTAGTCGTCTTCGACTAATTTGGGGGTGTAGATTTCGAAAAAAATGTTTGTTTCAAAATCCAAGATGGCGGCCATACACATTTTACATAAAAATCGTAATGGACGTCATTTTTGATTAATTCAGGGAAGAAGACTTCGAAAATAAGGACCGTTTTAAAATCAAAGATGGCGGAAACGGAAATTTTTGTCAAAATCGTCATGGTTTTCGTCTTCGACTAATTCGGTTGTGCAGATTTCGAAAATAATGCCTATTTTAAAATCCAAGATGGCGATCATACACTTTTGTGGTAAAAATCTTTACATCGAAAATAAAGACCGTTTTAAAATACAAGACGGTGGAAATGGAAAAATTTTGTCAATATCGTCATGGTAGTCGTTTTCGACTAATTTGGGGGTGTAGATTTCGAAAATAAGGACTGTTTTAAAATAAAAGATGGCGGAAATGAAAAAAATTGACAAATTCGTCATGGAAGTCGTTTTCGACTAATTCGGGAACTATAGATTTCGAAAATAATGTCTATTTTAAAATCGAAGATGGCGATCACATACTTTACTTGTTATTTTAGCCATTTTCGATTAATTCAGGCGTGTAGATTTCAAAAATAAAGTCCGTTTCAAAATCCAAGATGGCAGAAATTGTCATTCATTTATAAAAATCGTCGTTATTCTGATATGTAGATTTCAAAAACAAATTCTGTTTTAAAATTCGAGATGGCGGCTATATACTATTTTGTATCCCCGATTAAATCGAAAATGACTACCATAATGATTATCCAGAAAAAAGTGTATGGCTCAAAATCTAAACACCTGAATCAGTCGAACAAGATTACCATGAAGATTTTCACAAATAGGTCATCATTGCTATCTTATATTTTAAAACAGTGTTTATTGTCGGAATTCACATTGCCGAATTAATCAACAGAGACTACTATAACGATTTTTACTAAAATTGTATGACTGCCGTCTTGTATTTTAAAACAAAAATTATTTTCTAAATCTACACACATGAATTAGTAAAAATAATAATAATAAATAATAAGAATAGCTTTATTGTACATATAGACATCATGTTACGTAATAGTTACACAACAGGATTTTTGTACTGACAAGTCGGTGTGGAGTGGTCAAACTTTCGACCCCTAGACTAGGTAAAAACCAATGCCTTAGGGGGTTGAGTTCTTCTAGGTTCAATGTCATCATAACACTCATAACAATTTGAGTTTGGTGGAAAATGACTACTATGACCATTTTTACAATAATTGTCCTTTAACACCCATCTTGGATCTCAAATCGGTCCTTATATCGAAATCTACACCCGTCAATTAATCACAAGCGACTACCATAAAATTGTTTTCGAAAAAAGTGTATGGCCGCCATCTTGGATTTTAAAACATACAATATTTTCGAAATCTACACAGTATACATCCAACTGAGACAAAAAAGACTATCATGACGATTTTAATAAAATTGTCCATTTCAGACATTTTCAATTTTAAAACGGTATTTATTTTCGAAATTTAAATCCCCAAATTAATCTAAAACGACACTCATTCGATTTTCACCAAATAAATGTGCGAGAGCTAACTTGGATTTAAAAAAAGACATTATTTTCGAAATCTGCACACCCGAATTAGTCGAAAACGACTACCATGACGATTTTGACAAAATTATCCAGTTTCACCATCTTGGATTTTAAAATTGTCTTTATTATCGAAATCTACATCCCTGAATTAATAGAAAATGACTACCATGACAATTTTTACTAAAAATGTGTATGACCGCCATCTTGGATTTAAAAATAGACATTATTTTCGAAATCTGCACACCCGAATTAGTCGGAAATGACTACCATGAAGATTTTGAAAATTTTGCCCGTTTCCGCCATCTTTGATTTTAAAACGGTCCTTATTTTCGAAATCTACACCCCTGAATTAATCGGAAACGACTAACATGATGACTTTTACCAAAAAAGTGTATGACCGCGGTCTTGGATTTCAAAATAGACATCATTTTCGAAATCTGCACACCCTAATTAGTCGAAAATGACTACCATGACGATTTTGACAAAATTATCCATTTCCGCCATCCTGGATTTTAAAATTGTCTTTATTTTCGAAATCTACATCCCTGAATTAATAGAAAATGACTACCATGGCGATTTTTACTAAAAATGTGTATGACCGCCATCTTGGATTTAAAAATAGACATTATTTTCGAAATCTGCACACCCGAATTAGTCGGAAATGACTACCATGAAGATTTTGAAAATTTTGCCCGTTTCCGCCATCTTTGATTTTAAAACGGTCCTTATTTTCGAAATCTACACCCCTGAATTAATCGGAAACGACTAACATGATGACTTTTACCAAAAAAGTGTATGACCGCGGTCTTGGATTTCAAAATAGACATCATTTTCGAAATCTGCACACCCTAATTAGTCGAAAATGACTACCATGACGATTTTGACAAAATTATCCATTTCCGCCATCTTGGATTTAAAAATTGTCTTTATTTTCGAAATTTACATCCCTGAATTAATAGAAAATTACTACCATGACGATTTTTACTAAAAATGTGTATGACCGCCATCTTGGATTTAAAAATAGACATTATTTTCGAAATCTGCACACCCGAATTAGTCGGAAATGACTACCATGACGATTTTGAAAATTTTGCCCGTTTCCGCCATCTTTGATTTTAAAACGGTCCTTATTTTCGAAATCTACACCCCTGAATTAATCGGAAACGACTAACATGATGACTTTTACCAAAAAAGTGTATGACCGCGGTCTTGGATTTCAAAATAGACATCATTTTCGAAATCTGCACACCCTAATTAGTCGGAAATGACTACCATGACGATTTTGACAAAATTATCCATTTCCGCCATCTTGGATTTTAAAATTGTCTTTATTTTCGAAATCTACATCCCTGAATTAATAGAAAATGACTACCATGACGATTTTTACTAAAAGTGTGTATGACCGCCATCTTGGATTTAAAAATAGACATTATTTTCGAAATCTGCACACCCGAATTAGTCGGAAATGACTACCATGACAATTTGGAAAATTTTGCCCGTTTACGCCATCTTTGATTTTAAAACGAATTTTCGAATATTTTTTTAGGAAAGTAGCCAATTGAGAACCTCCTCCTTCGAAATCATAAAGTCGGTTGATAAATACACAACAATGAACTTCCACTTTCCGCCGTGTGTTCAATTCGAACTGAATCACCGCGCATCGCTGATTCGCCTGGCATGCTGGCAAGGCGCAGCGCAACGCCGCGTTCGTTTGTAGTGTAGGTATGTTACGCACCGAATATGCGTACCGCACTAAACGACAACGTCGCGTACACGTGGAAGAACCTTTATAGAGAACCGGTATTTTTCGGTGCTAATTCCGGTATTTGTTCTTTACCGGTTCTGCGGAACCGAAATGAAAAAAACTCATAAATATGGAACAGGTACCTTCGGTACCGGTTTCAAGCCAGGAACCTTTATAGAGAACCGATATTTTTCACTGCTAGTACCGGTATTTTTTCTTTACCGGTACTCTGGAACCGAAATGAAAAGAACCTATAAATACCGGTATGTAACCGGTATTTTTGGTACCGGTTCCAAGCCCTGACGATGAGGGACTTTCTTGTTCCTTTAGCCGTCAACACAGTGAATCCTCCTTTTTGTAAAGGGTCGGCAACGCGCATGTGACTCCTATGGAGTTGCAGGCGTTCATAGGTTACGGTAGCTGCTTACCATCAGGCGGTCCGTATGCTTGTTTGCCACCGTCGTGGTATAAAAAAAAACAGTCGCTGTGGCCGAAGTCGGTGAGGAGTAGCATTATCCATCATATATCGTCGTCTAGAGCCCACAACACAAGCCTTATTGAGCTTACTGTGGGCCTAGGTCGATTTGTGTAAGGTTGTTCTACTTACAATATTTATTTATTTATTCAATAATAATTTAAAAAAAACTGACTATAATAGGGGCGGTAAAAGATTATTGTACACGGTACAATCTAAGAAGATTCCATACAATGAAATAACTTGCTTAACAAAACAGCGAAGAAGACAAATAGTAACATATGTAGTAATGGTACACCTATGGAGGTGTAGTCATGGTGTAGTACTGAATTCTTACAGAGCTTGTTTAGTGAGGATGTTGATTCGTGCAATCTTGTCGCTGATTGTTAGTTATTATATTAAATGGTCCCTAATATGTTTTATATTATCTGATTAAAGCGTGAAGTACAGTTTATGTCAGTATTTTAATTTTTGTGAAATGCGCCTACATACAAAGCGGCCCGATTCCAATTGAAATGGAAAAGAGGCAGGAAGAAGAAGATATTTATCTAGTGATGAATGATGTCAGATTATTTCTACATAATTAAATATCCAGTATGACCGTACATGCCGTGTTTAGCATTAAGTGAACCTTGAACCTAAACGGCAACATTACTATTCCCATATTCGAAAATACCAATGAGAAATGACCGTAAATGGGTTAATTTACCCTATTATTTCAACACGTTTGATGTGCAAGACTGTCAATGTGTAGTTTTTAATTAAATATGACGGTTTGAATTAAAGTATTCCTTGAATGTTAGCATCTGTACATGAATTTCTTGTCGTTCCAAGTTCTCAACATCGATACTTTGAGGAGGCTGACCAGAAAAACTGCCAGGCTGATGGCAGGCAACCCTATATATTCGTGAATGGCACGCCTAGGGCTATCGATCTGCATCAATTTCATCTTGCCACCTGATGAGGTAAATTACCCCATTTTTTGGCCTCATGAAACATGGCTGACCTTGAAATCTGCCAGGTTTTTGGCTGGCAACCTATGCGGGATTGGATCACCAAAGGTATCTCTTTCGATAGGTAAACGTTCGAACTGCCACCTTATGATGTAAATTTTGGTAAAAATTGTGGTAAGTACGAGAATGAAAAAAAACTATGTTCTTCCAGGCTATGCCATGGCAACCTACTATAATCGAGTGTCCCTAAGTATTATCTAGTGCCGTAGTATGTGTCTGATTTGCCACCGTATGAGGTAAGGTTTCATGCGGGACGGGATACGGGAGCTTAGACAATTACTTTTGATACGGAATTGCTTACGACGCTAAATTCTATGTTTTTTTGCTTTAAAGAAAATTATTATATTATTATATAAATATGAATTAAGAATAAGCGTTATTAGCAGCAACTGAAACTTAATAGAACATTATATTTTGGGGTAATTCTTCAGGGAAAACATCTGTGTTTCTAGCTCAAAAGAAATGCTTACGGTCAGTGTGTGGCATTCAAATCCCAGAAAAGCATAAACCTCTTTTCATCGAAATGAAAATTCTAACTCTTCCGTGTCTGTATATACACGGTGCTCGTGAGCATTGCGAGAGATTTTAACCACGAATTCCTGAAGTCATAAGGAGTAATAAATGTTATATGAATTTAGGTCAATTTCGCCAAAAAAAAAATTTTTTTTGCTTTTTTATTAAATTTTTTAAATGCTTTTGAACATAAAAACATAAATTTTATTGGTGAAACTATCGATTAAAATAAATTAGTAAATTTTTTTTCGTAAAAAATAGTTTACACAAAGTATTCCTTGGCACTTTGATAACTGTCAATAAGAATGTCTAGACTAGACCCCATAAAGAGTGAAATCGCCTTAAAAAAATCGTTTTGCACTGAGTCACAATAAAAAAAGATTTTTTATTTAATTGGTAGTAACTCTGAAACTAGGCGAATTCCAGAAAAGTTTATACGACATTTTAGTCTCCAATTATGATCAGGAATACGCCGTTAAAATAATTCGGTTTCCTCATGTTAAACCGTGTATACTCGTATGAGGTAGCATTATATGTTAAACGGAACATTGGTCGAATTACTAAGTTTAATAGTATTCGCCATGAGTACAAAATAAACTATAGGTCATGCGAAACAGCATTATTGAGGGAAAGCGTATTTGGAATGGCACCAAAAATATACAACAGACTGCCGAACGACATATTAAAATTAGATAATATAAACCAATTCAAAACAAAGTTGTACAATTTTCTAGTCTCCAAAGCATATTATTCTGTTCATGAATTTCTATCAGACTCTTGACATTTTATTACTATTGTATAATTTTAAGTAGGACCTGAGCAGTAAGCTAAAATTTACTTTTAAATTAATCTTATTATTATTAATTATTTAGTGCAATATAAAGGTTGAACACGCCAAAACCTGGGCATGTAAAAATAGCTATAGTTATTTGAAAAATGGAGATATTCAAACTTTTTAGAAAACAATTTTTTCACAAGGAGCTGGGCTATAAAATGATGATAAATTTATTCTCTTTTATTTATTCATTGGCAAAATGTCGAGCGTACAACATCAAAAACGTGAACGCATTTTGCACGAACATGTAAAAAATCCCATGTTAAGCTACAGAGATATCGCGAAAAGGCTGAAATATCCACAATCTACGGTTGGTCACGTATTAAAACCTTTCCGTGAACGCTTGACAATAGATAGAAAGCCAGGAAGTGGTGGGTTGCAGGGAGTCAAGAACAAGAAAAAGGAAAGAGTATTTTAAAGATTTTTGCCTCAAATCATATGATTTCATCTCGTGATGTTGCTAAAAAAGTGAAAATGTCTCAGTCCTATGTCCAAAAAGTGAAACAGAGGGCAGGACTGAGGAGTTATAAAGCCCAGGCCGCACCAGATCGAGACTCAAAACAGAACTTATCCGCAAAGATACGGTCGCGAAAACTCTATGAAGATTTTTTTATAAAATTTGAATGCGCGGTGATGGACGACGAGACGTATATAAAATTGGATTTTAAACAAATACCTGGTCAAGAGTTTTATACTAGCAAATCTCGAACAGATACTCCTGAAGATTTTGAATTAAAAAAAAGAGGGAAATTATCAAAAAAATACCTTCTTTGGCAGGCAATATGTAGCTGTGGTAAAATAAGTCGCTCGTTTATCACCACCGGGACAATAAACGGTGATATTTATCGGAAAGATTGTTTACACAAGCGTTTGCTGCCTTTTATAAGACAGCATGCCTCACCACCGCTGTTTTGGCCAGATCTAGCCAGTAGCCAATACGCAAAATCAGTTATGAAATGGTACAACACTAACAGGATCATGGTGGTACCCAAAATATGCAATCCGCCAAATAGTCCAGAACTGCGGCCTGTTGAAGAGTACTGGAGTATTATGAAAGGAATTCTAAAAAAGAAAGGCGGAGAAGTAAAATCGGTCCCTTGTAACTAAATACATACCTCGTTCAGGTACTATCTATTGTAATATGTATTATGGACATGGTTGTCTATTAAAATATGAACATTAAGGATCTTTATTATCATTTTTTTCATTCAAAGATAAAGGTTAAGAATCACGAAAATTGCTTAGTAATGGGCCGGGCGTGACAAATTATTACTTCAATACAATAACCAATTAATCCAAAGAAACATCAAGCGGCAACATTTCGTATATCAAAAATAGATATATTATGTACTATTATTACCATGTACATAACTTTGGATGGTTCTCATCTCGTTCTCATAGCAACTACGGAGAAGAAAGTTGACAAACAATACAATACATATTATTAAAATGCAGGACAGTGAGACGCTGTCAAATAAATTTACACCTTAATACAATGGCAGAAAACATAAAGTAACCAGAAGTCCAAAGATAATTACGATCCTTTTCATTTGAGTCAAGGATATTTTTATTGATTTGTTTCCGATGAATGGAGGTCAAATAAAATTGAACCTTATGGAAATGGCATAAGATAAATAAAGGACAGAAAGGCAAGAGAGTTACGACCCTTTTCATGCGTCAAGATCCATCTTTTCCTAGAAAATCAATAAATAGCTATTTAATAAATTTGGGAATTAATTTAAATTACCAGGAATTGATTTGTTTTGATTCTGATAGGCTAGGAGCTGACCCGGGATTGGAAGTGGCATGGTGGAGGAAGCGTTCAGGGCCCGTCTGGTTTAATTGCTATATTATCCTTGATACTGGGTCTGGGCACCTGGCGGTTTTTGATGGGTGGAGGTCGAAGTGACAGACTATCGAAATTATTGATTTGGAAAATATTAATACCAAAATAGGTAAAGGACCACCAAGGTATATCGGATAATGTAGTTATTATATATAAATTCTTATAATAATTTGTAATTATTACATTAATTCATTAATTGCTTCATAATAATGTGTTTCATAAGGTCTTACATAAGGCAAGGTTTTACATGTTACTTAGAAAACTAATGTAACTATAATAGTACATCAAACCCGGAATTCCAGGGTTTGTTTTACTAAAGTGGATTGCATTCTTTGGCCTCCACTACTTTACAGTTGCCAGATATTTCGGATGTAAAAGTGGGCATAGTGTGGAGGACTTATTGGGAGACTTCATTGATTTCATTGTCAGGTCGTTATTTTTGTGGTTGGCTCTCCGTCAAAAGTTTTGCATGGGAACATAGATTTAAGTTATTAATTTTGACGGGGTAACAAATAAAATTGAACCTTAAGTCAATAGCAGAAGACATATAATAAATAGAAGGCAAAAGAGAGTTATGATCAAGTTGACTTGAGTCAAATTGATATTTAAATTAATTTAATATAAATTTTGGAAAAGAATGGAATTTAAATGAGCCCGAACCTTAAACGGAAGGAATAAGATTTAAAATGAACTAAAAAGGGCAAGAGGATATAAGACCTTTTTGACTTGAGCAGGCTGTCCGCAATACGTCCGCATTAAGTCGGCATTATGTCGGCATAAAAAGTTATAAATAGGGGTGCAAGGGACGCGCTGGGACATTCAATTCTTAATGGTCGAACGGATAAGTGACTGGTTTTGGAAATCGTTATTATTGGTACGTGTGAGTGAAATTTTCAGTGTTGCGAAGCTTCGGGCTAGAATTAAAATCAATATGATTTTGTTTCGGCTCAGAGTTAAATCTAGACTTTGCGGATCCGGGAAACTTTGAAAGTACCTCGGAAATGTAGATCTAGATATTTTGCGGCGGTGAAAGTTTCATTTACTATTTCTTGTGGTTTTTAATTGTTTTTAACTTATGTTAATGGGAGTTTTCATGTAAATTTTCTGGAGTGTTTATTTAAATAATAGAACCAGTTACTGTCTAAACCTAAAAGTGTGGTTATTCAACTCTATTTCAACCTAACTGGTGTCAACAGAGATAGAGCTGGAGTTCTAGTTTTGTGACGAGCATGTGGAAGCTCGGCGTTGCTTTTTACCAACACAGTAACGTTACATCACCATGTGGTGCCACACTGAACACGAGAGGCCAGCTGTAAGGTTAGATAAGGGCCTCAATTCGATGTTAAGTTGCTGGCCAGCTTGTGACAAGACTTGTCGAAGCCTTACAGAGATCGTGTTCGGGTCTTGTTAAATATATGTAAATATTCTTTATATACACCAGATAGGGACCGATCTTACTTCCACCGCCCTGACGTTTTAGTCGTGGAGGGGGAGATCTGCACTACACCATATTGATAGCTTTGCAATCTCGGATTCATTGGCCGAACTTTTACAGCGTAGGTTTAGGGATACACTTGAGTATTGTCTGGAATATTTGGGCTATGGTAAGTACGACAGATATTCCAGAAATACTAGCAGATGGGGTTAGTGATAGATTAAATTCATACACAATGGGGAAGTAGGCATTTTCTTAAAGCCTTTCATGTTTTTGAAAGCATCATTTTTTATAAATAATGGTTTTTCGATAATATCCTGATTTAAACGTTTTAAAAGCAGCATTCTAATCTTTTGCAATATTTTCAAGTCTATTTGTGAGTTTTCTGGTATAATAAAGGTATAAATAAACATTTCATTGGTTTTATAGTATTCATATAACTCTGTATAACAAATTATTCTGAAACAGTAGTCTGATTTGGTCAGTGGCAAGCAGAGCAGTCCATTGTATTATTTCAAAGTTACATAATGCTTAAATAAGTTAGATTGACTTCATAAAATTTGTGGTCAACAACTAAGGTTGGATCTCGGTTCTACATGTTAGAAAACTCAGAAATGATGACTCGGTTTACAGTTTATGGGATGGACAAGGGTTTTTGGCGTTTAGATTTGTTCTCATGTGGTTAAATGAGACTAAAAGGTTGACGATGAATATTTTGGCGGTTTTCTTCATCACAACGTCACCTAAGCTTCCAAACCGTTAGTAGAGTCGTTCGAAGGGTCTTACACTCCTAGAGTTAGGCAGGTAGGACTAGGAAGCCTCATTGAATTGGACTGATGAGTTTTGCAGGAGAATTAATACCCCATCGGGCAAGGATGTAGTACCTTAGTGTGATATTCACGCTTATTTTAGCACTCAGATGTTGATAGGAGTAAATTCTATAGTATATGTAGGTTTTAAAATGGACTTACTCCAGGAAGTTTGCTACATCCTTGTTATCCTAAGGACTAATAAGCCGTTGGGGATCATTACCAAAAAAATTATTTATTTTTAAGCATTTTACCTTACATTTTACAATAAAAATTTATCATTCTGAAATTTTTATACCAAGTGACTTTGTTTCTTATGTTCTCATTCTATTACTATTCGTTAGGTAATTCAGGTACTTTTATGCGTTTTTATTATCCTCCTAGGGGTTACAAGGGGTTAGGTTGCTATTTCCACCGGGGTCCGAAGAATAACTGATCTCACGTTAAAAGAAAATGGGTTACTACGGTACAACATAGGTTCCTTTTCACTAGACTGATCACGCGTTTGGCCATTAGTGTAACATTACGTTTACTCTCACGTTAGTTAGTTATATATTTATTTTAGTTACATATTAGTTCGTTAATAATGTTTAAATGTCATATTTTAGGGGGGGGGGGGGAGGTACACCCTGAGCTACAAAAAATATGGACCTGGGCGACAAAAATCTTTTCTAAAGAGAGGGTGCAAAGTCTTATGAGCCGTTTGCGTAGAAAAGTTCGATCTATGCCTTACTGTGTAAACATTAATTAAAATTTAAAATGTGATTTTAGAATTCATTAAATTTGTCATTAAATGTGGTATTCATAATGTAGTTTTTTTATTTTTAAACTGGTTTAAAAACAAATTTTGCGTGCCCGAGTTTTGGCGTGTTCAACCTTTAGGTGGTTTGGAATTATATAAAATTAGTTAATAATTACATTTTGACATATTTAGATAAATAATGTTATATAATATTTTGTAAATAATGCATGCTGCATGCTATTTTGTGTCTATTTGTATGCCGAGAGGCAAACCATAGAGATCCCAATTTATTGTAAGACCTAATGTTACCTATGTTTAACAAATAAATAATTTTTTGTTTGTGTGCATATCCAGTTCTTTATTCCATATTGTTAATAATTTGAACAAACAAATGACTTGTTTTATATAAAACCAATTTAAACGAACTTTTTTGATGAAAAACGATTTGTAATTAAAATTATTGATAATAGAGTACGTAATAAATCTAAGAATTCCATTGCACTCATGTCCGATGCGATGTTATAACGTCAAATCAACATCAGGTTACATTTTATGGCATTTTACCTTAACGAAATAAAACAATTAGCGCTGGTCGGTTACTAATTTTTACGGCCCCTATTTTCAGTAAATCTTATTCAAATAAGATTTACTCCGAGTCTGTACCTCTTTATATTTTTTCTCAATGTGAGTGGATACTGTTTTGAATATAAAAATCAGAACAGCAGAATTTAGTCACTAAAGTTTAGTTTACTAAAATAATTTTATCTACACCCACATTATAAATCCTCTATTCTGCATTCGGAAATCGTATGTAATGACTTTTATTGCAGCCAGTAATGTAACATCAGTGTATTATCTGTGCCACTGTTGTAAAAATGTATGAAAATTCATAACCGCATCGAATTTGGTAACGTAATGAAAATCCGGCCCTCTTTGCCGACCGCGGTTGTTCCCCTCCCCGACCGTTCGCACAATCGAGTTGACCATGGCGGTGCAATGGCGGTCATTCTAATGGTTCCCGAACACGTCATTTAGGATTTATCATGCGTGTAGATAAAGCAGTGTATACAACTGTACGTAATTAGGCCTTATTACGTAACAGTTACTTACATAAACTACTATCATATTTACCTAAAATTAAAAAAAATTAAAATTTAAACTGTTTATTTTTAACTTCACATGCTTCCAAAATTACATATAGGAGCTCAGTTGCAATCTCTATTTTTTGAGATTATGATAACTAAGCCAAGCCTTAATTATATTGGTATTCTATTTAGGTAGTTATAGTGCTTACATTTATTACAATAAGTTAATTACATTAATATTTATTATTCAGTGCTTTCTTAAGTACATATTTTGCCTTATCAGGGTATTTTACTAAGGTTTCTACAACTTGTTTGGGTAAGCTGTTCAGGATATTAGGTAGGTATGTTGACCAGACCCTATTCCCATATTCATTGATGCTTTTAGGTATTTTAAAGTATGGTTCATTGGGTACGGTCCGGAGATGGGATGGTCTCTTATACCTGTCCAGCTGATCCAGCAAATGTTTGTATTCTAATATCACAGCAAGTTTGACTTTGTCATAAACACTATATATTCTACAGTACTTAAACAATTTATGGTAATTATTTTTATATTGAAGTTTTATTTTTAAAGGAACTATGGTTTTTAACAATCTTATTTGAATATTGTATATTTTTTGTAAGTATGTTTTATATGATCTCCCATAGCTGGATATACCATAGTTAATTACAGAGTCTGCTAGAGCCATGTATAGTAATTAGCCGAAGTATAGATAGAGTATGGGATTTTATACTTTAGTAAACGGCCTCCTAGCCCAGTCGGTAGTGACCCTGCCTATGAAGCAGGAGGTCCCGGGTTCAAATCCTGGTAAGGGCATTTATTTGTGTGTTTATCACGAATATTTGTTCCTGAGTTATGGGTGTTTCCTATGTATCTAAGTATATATTTATCTATATAAGTATGTATATCGTCGCCTAGTACCCATAGTACAAGCTTTGCTTAGTTTGGGACTAGGTTGATTTGTGTAAGATTGTCCCCAAATATTTATTTATTTATTTATTTATACTAAGATTACTTAAAATTGCCCTCAGTTTGTTGCACACATGGTTAAGATGCTGACCCCAGTTAAATTTGGTGTATATTTTAAGGCCTAAGTAGGTATGTTGATCCACAACTTCAAGTTTCTCACAGTTACAGCATGTCGGCCCTGTGTGCAATCATACATGTTCATGGGCTACAATACTAGGGGTATACATAGTTTTGACATGGGGTGAGTGAATATACATTATCTTGTTTTTAGGGTTCCGTACCTCGAAAGGAAAAAACGGAACCCTTATAGGATCACTTTGTTGTCCGTCTGTCTGTCTGTCTGTCTGTCTGTCTGTCTGTCTGTCTGTCTGTCTGTCAAGACCATTTTTCTCAGGAACGCGTGGAGGTATCAAGCTGAAATATATATCAAATACTCAGGTCTATTGTCCCTTGAAGCTGTGAAAAAATCAAACTTAAAAGCCAACGCAATCAAAAGATACAGTCGTTTATGCTGCAAATTTTAGAGTTTTTCGGCACTTTCAAAACCTACGGGGTACTTCCCGTGAACTCAGAAACTTGAAATTTGGCACGAAGTAACGTCATATAGCATAAACAATGGAAAAATTACAAAAAGTAGACATTTTTAGTAAAAACATACAAAAAAATATTTTTTTAATTTTAAACTTACTACCTTTTTCCTCGTAAACGCGTGGAGGTATTAAATTGAAATTCATGTCAAATACTCAGCGCTATAAGACCTATCAAATGTAGCAAAACCAAACTTTTATGTGAACGCAATCAAAAGAAATAGCAATTTAAGTCGCATATTCTGAAACTGAGTACTCGCAAGAAACTCAAAACCTAAAGGGTACTTCCCGTAAACTCAGAAACTTGAAACTTGGCACAAAAAAACTTCATATATCACAGACAAAGGAAAAATTACGAAAAGTAGACATTTTTAGTAAAATCATACAAAAAATATTTTCTGAAATTTTAAACTTACTACCTTTTTCCTCGTAAACGCGTGGAGGTATAAAATTGAAATTCATGTTAAATACTCAGGATTACAGGACCTTTCCGATGTAGCAAAACCAAACTTTTATGTGAACGCAATCAAAAGAAATAGCAATTTAAGTCGCATATTCTGAAGCTGAGTACTCGCAAGAAACTCAAAACCTAAAGGGTGCTTCCCGTAAACTCAGAAACTTGAAACTTGGTACGAAGAAACTTTATATAGCACAGACAAAGGAAAAATTACGAAAAGTAGACATTTTTAGTAAAATCATACAAAAAATATTTTTTGAAATTTTAAACTTACTACCTTTTTCCTCGTAAACGCGTAGAGGTATTAAATTGAAATAAGTAATAAACATACTACAACTTTTACTTGTTATAGGTTTGTACGGAACCCTCGGTGCGTGAGTCCGACTCGCACTTGGCCGGTTTTTTTTGTAGTTTAGGGATAATCCTGCATCATGTGCCCATTTACATAGGGCATCAAATTCACTTTGCATTTTACTCTCCGCCAATTTTACATCTTTATTGGCCGTTATTAGGCATGTGTCATCAGCAAATTGGTACACAGAGGCGGATCTGAATACATTGCACATATCATTGACGTAGAT
Organism: Pammene aurita; assembly: GCA_947086415.1. NCBI lineage: Eukaryota > Metazoa > Arthropoda > Insecta > Lepidoptera > Tortricidae > Pammene > Pammene aurita. The sequence continues at coordinate 8,580,692 of OX352312.1, forward strand.
CAAGTATTCAGTCGGGCCAATTATCGAGCCTTGTGCGGTCCCAAAACTAGATTTTCTAAGTTCGCTTAAGTCTCCGGCAATACTAACTGCATTGTATCTATTATTATGGTAATCTTTAAACCAGTTATAGTTGGCCCCTGTATACCACGTTGCTGAAGTTTTTTAAATAGGGTTTCATGGTTCAGGGTGTCAAATGCTTTGCTGAAGTCAATCAGTACTACTAGGACATGTTTTTTATTATTTATCTACCCTATATAGCTACTACATTAAATACTTTCTGTTGCTGAATGCAGGTACGGGCACGTTTCAGAACGCCTCTAATGCTACGGCTACATTATCGGGCATTTGCCCGAATATTCGTGTTATGTATATGTCTCTTTAAGTACTATAAAATAATAAAGAGATGCAACACAAATATTCGGCTGAATCCCGATAATGTGGCCCCAGCGTAATACTTAGTACCTTTCAACTGAAGACGCAAGAAATTGAGTCTCTATGCCTAAAAAAAAACTTTTTACAAAAAAAAGATAAACCGACTTTAAAAAGTATAAAATAAATTATTATATTATTTATATGCGTTACAAACTGATATGTTTGAAGTCGGTGCCAAGCCAAAAAGTTACAATACCGGTCAAGTCTGAAAATCACAAAACAGTTAATATGAACGAGGCGTATTTGGTCAATGAATTGTTCTTCATACTATAGAAGTATTCTAATACAGTATTGACTGCACGTAGGTTCTCATTCAAGTACAGAAAGAAAGTATAATCATGCGTCTTATGATGTTTCTTAATAAACTTTTTTACTAGTTTTCGGACTAACTATATCTCGAACGGAGCCCGTGCTTCGGTTTGAATTATTTATCCTACTTCATTTAAGGTGTAATATCGAAGTGTAAAGGAATTCAATGGCTAGATTGATCTTTCTATACTCAGACACACCGGGTGTGTGGGACCCACCTTTTCAGTAGAAAAAGGCGCGATATTTCAAATTTTTAAAGTAGTGCATACCACTCATACAATAGTTTGTTATTAAATCAAATACAAACATTAAAAAATAATCAAGTCTTACTGGGTTGATTCTTTTTTTAATGTTTTCAATATTTCAGTATTTGATTTAATAACAAACTACACAAAATTTGTTTCACAAAAAATACCTGCTTACCTGTTTTCTAAAATAGCTTCTTTGTCGTTTTCGGATTCCCCATAAAAACCACACTGTACTTACCAATAATTTGACCTTTAAGCAGAGATTACTTACTTTTAACATCATCTCATTAACGCATCTGTGTAACCACTCATTGGTTAACAACCGGTAACTCGTGGCGTAATTTAAACAAAAAAGAACCGACTTCACTTAGCGTCCACATTTCCAAAAGCAAATGCTCGAGCTGCTGTAAAAAATACTCAAATCACTAAAGGTAAATAATAGTTGAAGAGTTCCCTCGATTTCTCCAGGATTCCATCATCAGATCCTGACCTGGTTACAATGGGATCAACTGTGAAGTATATACTCTTTCAAACAAAAAAGGATTGTCCAAATCGGTACAGCCGTCTTCGAATAATCGGTGAACATACATAAAAATAAAAAAAATAGCAAAAACAAAGATACCGGCGCATTGATAACCTCCTCCTTCGAAATCTTGAAGTCGGTTGAAAATCACAGACCTCTACCCAGCAACGTCAAGCTCCACAAGCAAACTTTTTACATTTAATCTTAATTTGCCACGTTAAGTACCCTGACACTGGCAAAATTGTCAGAGTAATGGACAGAGGCCATTTATTAAAAAAAAATGATTGATTGAATGACTCTGTATACACTTTTTGCAATTCACCCGACGTTTATTAAACATTTTCATATATTTTTTATTATAAAATTAATATGTAGTAAGTACTTGAAGTTTATATCCAGTATTCACAAACCAGGATAGCCCCTCAAAATGATCTGATGTAGTACAATAGTAGTTTTCAACACACCTGCTCGTAACGAGGTTCTTATTCCACCGCTTTTATGCTCATAATAGTGCAATAATTTAATAATCCGATCAAGTGACGTTTGTTCTCAAGTACCTAGTTGTATGTACGCAGACGAATCGTTGTAATTTAGTCGGGTATTACCTTTACTTTTTTTAACTTTTTATGAGTTTGCATTCTAAAAAAGTAAATATATTAAAAATATACACATTTACTATAAAATACAAATCATACAATCCTGATTGTGAAAAAGAATCATTTCAACTTATTATATTACTCGTAATACACAAAAAATCATGTTTTAAACACGAATCGTCCGTTTTAATATTGGCTGTTTGGCATAATACGTCCGCGCCTTTGCCTCAAGCTGCACGCACATCCAAAAAAGAAAATTGCGCGCCATTCTTAAGTTAACCTCAAATCATTGTTTATTTGTTAGATGTTTCTTGTTGTGTTTTATTAATTTAAACAAATTATATTTGAAGTGAATAAGAAGACAACTTTAGCGTTAATTTAACCTCTGGATATATTTCAAAATTTTGATACATAGGTACTAGTAAAATGTTATCATAAAAATCTAGTGAGTAATACGTAAGAAAATAATAATATAATTTATTGCACAATAAATGTGAAGTTTTAATTTTATGAAATGATTTGAAATAGAGTTCCAATAGTCAATCCCATCACAAAAAATGTTAGTTAAATTTAATTATCTTAGGTTCTTAAGTACCTCTATCCTCTAAACATTCTGACAATTAATGTATTTATCAAAAGTAATTAATTACTCTATTTTGTTATTTCTTCGCAAGTGTGTTGAAAAACGTCGTATGAAACGCGTGTGCTTGATCATTACATAGCTCAGCTTCCTTATGCGCACTCACGTGCGTTCGTGCGCACAATATCGCTTCGTATGTAATGATCAACTAAGCACACTTGTATCCCTTACGGCACCGGCTGATACGATCGTGAGTTCAACTTTTAAAAAATCTAGTTTAAAAAAGGCATGTATTTAACCAGGCGGCTAAATAATTGTATTTGGGCTACTTAAGAAAATAAAAATTGGTATTAAAATTAATAGGTTGGCGCCTAATTTGAGGCGACTAATTATTTAAATATGGGCTGCATTTTAATGCTTTCACAGGTATAAAATAATTATATTAACAACTGAATTAATAACTGGGAAGTGTTTTAAGAAGCCTTTTTAAATAGAAAACGATCACCTATTAATTTAAAAATCAGGATCTTTTAAAATATTTAGGAAGCAATTAAAGTAAATTAAATATTCAATATAAATACAACGGGCAACTTTACGCGAGCTTTAATTTAAAGATTTTTATTGAACATAATAACGTAGGTACATATTAAAACATTGAGATCGTAAGCAGCTGCATTAGTATAAACTGTGTTAATTATAAGTAGAAAAAGGATTCTTAAAAAGTGACTGGGGTCTATGAATATTGATAGGTAGGTGCCTATACGTAGGTATTAGTTAGGTGCCTATCAGATATCTACTACCAAATTTCATAAAAATTTTACAGGTGCCTCTTGTCTATACTTATTTAGGTAGGTAGTTGTTTAGATAACGTATATGGAATTTACAACAAATTGAAATAATAGAATAAAAATATCATATAGTCTAGCTAACCAAATAGCGCAGTAGCAGTAGTAGTTATAGGTAAGCTATTATTACTAACCCCTTTCTATAATGGCTCCCAAAATTCAAAAAGATGTGTGTCCCTCCCTCTAACTTTTGGACGTGAGGCCTAATAAGTATTTTCAATGAAAAAACTATACTTATTGAATAAAATCGGTTTAGCCGTATTTGAGTTGTCGCACAAAGTTGTTATTTATTTCATAGTAAAATGACGACCTTTTGAAGTGGGTGTATTATGGCGGGTCTACAATTATGGAACCCTACACTGAGCATGGCCTGACATGCTGCTGGCCGGTTTTTCGTGGTAAGGGTACTAGCGTAAGAAAAATACAGTATAATTCTCTCTGTCTATGCTTGAAGTGAGACAGACTCTAATTTTGCCAAACTATACCTACCTTACTTCGACACAGACAAATAAGGTTTATGACCAAATTTCTATTTGTAGTGTAAATTGGTCCATACTTAACCTAACTAAATGCTTAATACAAATGTAACATGAGTACAAATAAGACCGTGATGCTGCTTAGCTTACCATAAGGCGAATTTGCCACCGCCGTAGTACTGGATTTATTGAATTTAAACGTTGGTGAGACATACTAGCACTGTATAAACTAAAACGGCGGTACTCACTCGCATTTAGTCTATTTTGTTTTGTTGTTTGTTTTGTTATTTAGTCTAGTCACCGTCGTAGTATTAAGAAAACCGGCCAAGTGCGTATCGGACCACGCATAATTGAGGGTTCCGTACCTTCAATGGAATAAGAACCGAACTGTTATCAAACTGTCGTATCTGATCCCTATGGAAGAAGTTTTTTGGAGATAACTCAAAAATGCCTGAACCGATAACGTTCAAAACAATTTTCGTAGAAATTATGTGATGAGGCGCATCTTATCAATTTTTTTACAGACAGACTAGGTACAGGGGTTCCTTTTTTACCATTTTTGTACGATACCCTAAAAATATTAGACTTTTCTGAAATTTTACTGCCTCCGTAATTAAAATGATACTTGCAGTTGATACACTCAAAATGGTTAATTAGGTGTAAACGAATAGCTGGCAACAAATATTTAAAATAAGCCTACTTTCAATAATAGATGCCGAGTTATTATTTTTGATGCCAACCCATGATTTAAAGTTCCCTGTTAATTTTTTGGTGAGCTGTATATTGCTGCCGTTTTTTTTTAATAAGAATGATGCCTAATGTTTAAGTCTTATTTAATTGTATTATCCCTTAAATATAATAACGCAACCAATTTATATTATTGTATGCCTTAGAAAAGCTGCCGGTTCAATATTTAGATGCCCGAACAATTATAAGCCTTTGAAAAATAATCAAGTTTGCCGCTTCAGTACGGCATCGATCGATTGTGCGTTCGATTATTATTCATTTTAAACCCGCGTGCGTATAGTTAGGGGGCCAGTCGTCGGCGCGGTGAGCGTCAAGCAGGTACGTGTACGAGACGGACGACCAGGTCAGAAGTAGGTACTTATTCACGAAACTGTTTAATGTGTGATTTTTAAATGTGTTAAATTCGTTTTTTATTAAATTAAACGTTCTTCTGTCGTATAATGTAGATAATTAAAAGTATAACATGAAATTTTTGGCATTTTTTTGTGCCTAAAGATATAACGCACGATCGTGCGAGTCAGGACGCATGTTGACAAATTATATGATAAATTGAAAATATGATCACTCATAAGATCATTTTTTTTATCATTTCATGTAAAACATTTAAGAAATCTAAAGTTTTGTTAATAAATGTTTATTAACTCCTTTAAATTCTGTAATTTACTTAAAACTTTCCTTGTTTCAAAAAAAAACTTTACTAGGGTTAGCAACGAAATGCAACGATTGTGCGGGTGGGTTTTTACAAAGTTTTGGGGGTGAGATTTTTTTTTGGATTTTTTTGTCTTTTTATGGGCCACCGAAAAATACAGCTTCAAATCAAAAATCAAAAAAAAATCTTGTGCTGTAAGGGGTATCATAATGTACTATTATGTAACTGTTACGTAATAACGGTCCTTAAAATACGAGTGTGCTTTTATAAAACAAACCGCAAGCGAGTTTTATAATAAGATCACACGAATGTTTTAAGGCTCATAACCTAACAATATTTGAGCATGTAATGTTAAAATTACGTTACTGCCACAGATAAAAAACATATCATAGTAAAATCGGTTGTTGTAATGCTAGCCATTGCCTACCGCTTTTGAACACATTTTAGAGGACTTTACAATGTGAGTGTAGATAAAATGGTGTTAAATGTGGCTAAGTGATATGGCTGATGCAATATTTTACAAAGTGTGCTTACCTCACAGTCTAGGTACTTAATGAATTAATTAATTAATATTATTGGACCATCTTACACAAATCGGCCTAGTCCCACAGTAAGCTCATTAAGGCTTGTGTTGCGGGTACTAGACGACGATATATATATAATAGAAAGATATAGATAAACACATAAATACATACTAAAACAACCATAACTCAGGAACAAATATCTGTGATAAACACACAAATAAATGCCCTTACCAGGATTCGAACCCGGGACCTCCTGCTTCGTAGGCAGGAACGGTCGGAACACAACAGAGGCGTGCGGAATCAACCAATAGGCTGCCTTTATATTGAGGTAGAGATAAGCGGCCGATGATGTTGGTTGCATCCGCATAATCGTATTTTAAGCGGAGTCTGTAAGTGGTTGTCTTTGGGCATACCTACCAGACACATTTTAAATTTTAAATATTATGATATTAAACATAACATGTTATGTTAACATGGAAGCGTGATTCGTAAAACACATTTTAGTATTCCGTATGATGGATATGAAAACGTGTTGGAATTCATGGCGTTAGTTAATTATAAACGTCTACGAAGCGTTTGATCCTTTAGTTCATTTTGACATTTGTATTTTTTTATTGAATTTCATTGAACGTAAAACATACATATCCAACGGCTTCCTAACCCAGTCCGTAGTGACCCTGCTACGAAGCAGAAGGTTCCGGGTTCGAATCCTGGTCAGGGCATTTATTTGTGTAGTTATCACAGATATTTGTTCCTGAGTTATGTATGTTTTCTATGTATTTAAGTATTTATCCATATTTATCTATTATATATATCGTCGTCTAGTACCCACAACACAAGCTTTATTGAGCTTCCTGTGGGCCTAAATCGATATGTGTAAGATTATCCTATAATAGTTATTTAGTTATTTACATATGGCAGACTTAATACCTGAAGACATTCTCACCCATTGGGCCAAAAAGAGATACTTATTTGGTGTAGGCTTTATGAAGAAAGTAATTGATTTTTGTCTCCCAAAGTTTTGCAAAATTACTTACATGGACACAAAGCCACTATAAATCAAATCATCCAGTCTCAGGACATACGCATATTTACAGCTGAGTGTACAATTATTGCTTAAGCAATTATTCTCAGATATTATCTGATTCTGCAAAAAATGGGTATTGTAATAAAATTTCCCACACAATTGAAGTGTCTAATGCTTACGTAATTGGCAAATGCTGTAGTTAAATAAGCATAATTGTTGCAACAAGGTAAACAATAATAAGGTAATCGATTTGCGCTGACTTAAGACTGGTTCATCACAATCACATCACGCATAAGATTTAGTCGAGTAACTGTAAATGCACTGTTAGAAATAATAATGATAGCTAGTTAAAGAAAGAAAGAAAGAAAGAAAGAAAGAAAGAAAGAAAGAAAGAAAGAAAGAAAGAAGGAAGGAAGGAAGGAAAGAAAGAAAGAAAGAAAGAAAGAAAGAAGGAAAGAAAGAAAGAAAGAAAGAAAGAAAGAAAGAAAGAAAGAAAGAAAGAAAGAAAGAAAGAAAGAAAGAAAGAAAGAAAGAAAGAAAGAAAGAAAGAAAAAAAGAAAGAAAGAAAGAAAGAAAGAATAAACATTTATTTACGTCACACCAGTTAAATTGTACAAACAATTTTATAAGAAACGGAGGATAGAAAGGACCCCTACTCAGCGTAATGCCACGGCAAGCCGCGGCGCTGATTTTCAGTGGGGACCTAACCTATAGTTAAGTTAGGGCAACCCCAGCGTCTTTCGAGCGTCGACGTCGCGCGAGCGCACGCTCAGCGGCGACGAGGCGTCGATGCAACGTTTGTCGAGCGTCGGCGTCTCACCAGCGGCGACGCTACGTTGACACGGCGTCGACACGACGTTTGTCGAGCGTAGCCGCTGGGCGTGCGCTCACACGACGTCGACGCTCGAAAGACGCTAGTATGGGGTTGCCCTTAGTCCGAACCCTTGCTGTAAATAAGCCATAAATGGCTTTAGCAGTTAAGTACCCATGAAACTGAGATTTAATTAATTATTTTGATCTTTAATAAAAATCTGTAAAGGTTTTTTTCTACTAAGTAATGAAAGTTTTTAAGCGGTAAAAAAGTTACTATGTTTACGAGAAAAAACAAATTATATGTTCTTCTAAAAAATAATCATTTTAATTTATTACATTATTCATGAGACACAAAGAATTATAATATATATATATATATATATATTAATTTATATTAAATATGAATATTTTTTTATTAATTATTAATAACTTTATTCACAAATTTTAAAACCCGCGACGCAGCCACCGTAGGGTTCGTTATGTGGATACAAAAACAGGTCAACCACAGGCTTCGGCACCTAACAATAAACATTTACAAGATAAAATCCGCCACAGGTTTTGTTAATAATAACTAAACACTAAACCTTAGTTACACATACCTCTACCACCCTGGACCGTAGCTGGCTAAAACGTCCCCATGACACCGGCCGCGTTGCCACGCTGAATCGCAAAGGATATAGGTTAAACCGCGACCGAAGCAAGGATCTTAAAAATTGGCGGTTTGTCGAAGTAGGTTTATTTATGCCTTTGCCTAAAACTGCACGCACATCGCTTTGTAATAATGTGAAATAGTGTAAATACTAATAATATACTTATCTTTGGCGTCGACTGTATTTAAAGGGCCGCGATTCGAAAAATAAACACACACACTGGACAGACACAGCTCCAACCCAACTCAACTCAACGCTATAAAGACATTGACATATATTTGCTTTTCGAACAGATTTTCATATATAATTTATATAATATAAATGATCTCACTGATATGTACATTCAAAATGGTTACGTCGTCTCATATGCCGATGACACTGTTGTGGTTTTTACAGGACAAAGTTGGGAATCAGTGTTTGAGGCTGCTGAAAGTGGTCTCCATAAGATTAACGTATGGCTAAAATCTAATCTTCTAACACTGAACACAACTAAAACCAACTACATTTGCTTTACTAAAACTGACAACACCCAACCTGATCCAACACTTACTCTAAAAATTCATGTGTGTAACCCTCCATCTACATGTCAATGCACACCACTAGAAAAAGTGCGTACTACTAAGTATCTTGGTGTCATTATTGACCAGCGGCTCTCTTGGCACCAACATTTAGAATACGTTAACGGGAGAATCCGTAAACTTGTCTGGCTATTCAAAAATCTCCGTCATGTTACAAACAAAACACTTATATTACAGATTTACACAGCGCTTGCGCAGTCAATCATGACATATTGTATACCAGTATGGGGGAGTGCTAGTAAGACCAAATTTCTCGAAGTTGAAAGAGGGCAGAGGTGTCTCTTGAAAACAATGTTTTTCAAACCCTACAGGTACCCTACTTCAGATCTATATGCGGAATGCAAACTACTTAGCATACGTAAACTTTATATCACCTCCGCCATCTTACGACTTCATAGGACACTCAAATTTGATCCTAAGCTTTTGATTGGAAGACGAGCACATAGAGTAGCTCCAGTACCAAATGGTAAATCAGCTTACGCCAAGAGACAATTTGATATACAATCCGCAGTTTTATATAATAAAATACATAAGGAACTTAATATTTATTCTAAAAATGTATACGAATGTAAAAAATACTTAAGGATTGGTTGTACAAACTAGACTACAGTCAGACAGAAAAGATGATTCAAAAATAAAAAAATAGGTAATTAATTTCATGTAAGTTAAAAAAAACCATTAGGTATAAAAAATCGTATGTATAACATAAAATTGTAAAATTAAAATTAAAATTGTAACTTTAAGAACACAATTGCCATTGTGAGCACACGCACCCACACACACACACACACACACACACACACACACACACACACACACACACACACACACACACACACACACACACACACACTCGCATACGTTCACTCTCACACACTTAGCTTATATTTTAGTTAAGTTTAGATCTTAAGATACTCAATGTAAAAATACAAAATCTACATATTATACTGATAATAACGTTTTTAAATGTATGTACGACTAATCATTTGGAAGAGCGAGGCCTTCTGACACAGGTACACCATACCCACTAGAAGGTCTCAACCCCTCTACATGTTGTACATCATCAGGTTTAATGAAATAAACTTTATTTTATTTATTTATTTTTTTTTTTTTTTTCATCCAACATTGGTCTCACATTGGTCTCACATTGGTCAGCCATTGGTCAGACATTGGTCACACATTGGACCAATGTGAGACCAATGTTGAATGAAAATCTGTTCGAATAGCAAATGTCAATGTCGTTATACCGTTGAGTTGAGTTGGGCTGAGTTGGGTTGGAGCTGTGACTCCCCGGCGGGTGCCCACCTTGTTGTGGTGGAGAGGCTTAGTAACCGTGGCTTGGTCACCCACGGTGAAGCGAAGAGGCACCCAGGGCCGGCCGGCTTGGGTCACCGGCTGGCCCGAGCAGAGCGCTCCAAGTGGGCTCGTTGAGCCCGCTTGTGACGCGTTAGAAGTGGACCGCAGAGGAAGAGGAGTGTCGGTATTGCGGTGAGCCGTTCTCCCTATCCTCTGTGGTCGAAGTGGGATCGCAAGGGGAGAGGCGTGATGGTATTACGGTGCGCCACTCTCCCTACCCCCTGCGACCTTCCTGCGACGTTCCGCTGAAACGGCGTCGGTGGGGCTGCAGAAGAAGAGAAGTGCCGGTGATAAGATGCGCCGTTCTTCGTATCTTCTGCAGCCGAGTTGTGGTTGGCGGCGGAACCACAGACCTGATCCGCCGCTGGGTGCCGGGACATTTTCTGGCACCCATGGCTTCCACGTGGCGGGCTCGGGGGGGTCCGTCACACCACAGGATGGAAGCCGTGAAGGAAGTCGCGCCCAAACATCTAGCGCGCCTGTGGTGGGCCTTCGGGCAACCGCGGAGGAGCCGCTCACGAGCGGCTGCCGCCGGCGGGGTCGCGGATGTAAGCGCAAGCGTTCCTGTGACCCCGCCAACAAGCCGGCGAGGCGGCATATCGGGGGGTTTTTAGTGGGTACACCGGGGGCCTCATTAGCCTAGACGGGAGTCCCACATAACCACTCGGGTCACCCCCCGCATTCGAGTGGTATGCGTAACGCATTCCCCCCCCCCCCCCCCCTAAACAAAAAAAAGGGGTTGGAGCTGTGTCTGTCCAGTGTGTGTGTTTATTTTTCGAATCGCGGCCCAGCTCTTTAGCAAGGGCAGTAAGTACACATCGACAATGTAATCTAATAATGCTTAGTTATTAGCAATGATATGTTTACGCTTGCACTCGTTTATTCACGCTTTAAGGCGACTGTTAAACTTAACGACCTCGAGGAACCAGGCCTGGTGGCTTAGGGTGGGTTGCACCATGCATAACTAATGAACTGATTAACGTTAAATATGGCGACGGAGCTGTCATCCCATAGAAAACTGTCAAACTTTTCATTCAAGATGTTTTTAACGATGACATTGACGTTAACAGACGCTTTGGTGCAACCGGCCCTTAGGGAGCGCTATTAGGTACAACTGGTTAGGATCACACTGACAATTTATTGTTTTCAACCGACTTCAAGATTTCGAAGGGGGAGGTTATCAATTCGTCAGGATCTTTTTTGTTTTCCTTTTTTTACATATGTTCACCGATTATACGAAGACGGCTGGACCGATTTGGAAAATTCTTTTTTTTTGTTTGAAAGAGTATACTTCACAGTTGGTCCCATTGTAACCAGGTCAGGATATGATGATGGGATCCTGGAGAAATCAAGGGAACTCTTCAACTATTATAGGCACACCTATAGTGATTTGAGTATTTTTTTACAGCACCTCGAGCATTTGGTTTTGGAAAGGTGGAGGCTAAGTGAAGTCGGTTCTTTTTTGTTTAAAAATATTTTTTACATCTAGTTGTAGGTAGTTCTACGAACTAATAGTCAGAGAGACAAGCAGGTTATCGGGACTTGCGTTCGAGGTGAAGAGTAGCGTGGACGTGTTGGGTTGGAAATAGTTTTTAGTGTTTTGCTCATTTTCGTAGTTCAGTGTGTAATATTCGCATTTATCACACGTAAAATGCCAAAAATATTCCTAAAACGTATTCCTTCCAAACAGTTTTCCGCAACTTGGTGGGCCCCGGTGACGTCACGCACCTCACGTTTTGGTATGGGGCATTTTGACGCGCGGTATAGATCTGCGCGACTTCATACGTTGTCGCTAGTTGGCAGCACAACTTGCGCGTGAAAGGAGCGACAGACTGCCGATCAAATCATAAAATGACAGTAACTCGCGACTTTGAACTGAAATCCTTAACACAACTTTAAGTTATCTTAGGGTCAGTTGCAGCCGCGGGTGCATGTTATGCTACCGAAAAGCGAGACTTTTGACAGGCGCGACAAGGTTTTCCCTACTCGCGGCTTAAGTCGCTCTTGCAAGACGTGCTAGCCGTGCAGATGTATATTCGCATTTGTGACGTTTCAGGGCTACAAGGTCAGTGGCTACAATAGATAGTTAGGTTTATATTAATAGAGACATTAGAAATCTATCGGAAAATATAATCGAATGATGTTTGACGTCTTCCATAAACATCATCATCATCATCATAGCCATTTATATCATGCATGTTGCTAATTATCCAATTAATGGACTAAGAGCTGGCCACGTCAGATATGACACAATAATGAGAGCAATTAAACCTGTCTAGTCAGATTGCTTTACCATCCTTAATGATAGATCCAGGCATCTGGCAGCTATTAATGGGTGGAGGTCAGAGTGACAGACCCACAAAGTTTTTCAGTTGGAAATAAGTAATACCAAAATATGTATGTAAAAACTGCCGAAGTTGTGTCATTTATACAAAACAGGGCCTATATTTTAACATTAGAACAAAAAACATTATGTATAATTGCGAAAACAAAAACAGTAGGTGACTAACTGTAAATTGTTTTATACATCATTTGGCACTACTTGCTCCCAACAGAAACTTCTGGCTATGATATAATCTAATTAATTACATAATTATCTATAACATTGCATCAATATCAGCACTCTAGGATTTGTTTTCTTCGAGTTATTTGCATTCTTTGACGTCCACCACTTTAAAGCTGCCAGATGTCCGGATATAAAAATAAGCATAATATAGCAAACTGACTAGAGGGGTTTCGTTGCTCTCATTATTGTGTCATATCTGCTAGCCTAATATGGTCGGGTTTTTATCGCCTGTCACCATAGCTGTCACGTTCTAACGAGTATGTATGTGCGAAAGTGATGCATGAAGTGATCCATGAGGCGATAAAATTCCTACCATGATACGCGTTCTGACGTCGCTAGCTCTCCGTCTATAAGTTATCATGGGAACAATAGTGACAATAAAATTACTAGCATGCCACAATAACTTGCGACAGCTTTTATGGGGTAATAATCTTTATTCACTAGTATAATTACTAAGAGTTCGTCTACGTTGACGTACGTCTAGTCTAATTTACGTTTTGTGACAAGCTTTGTATTGCTAACTGTACTTTTTTTGTACGGTCAGCTGCAGAGAAATATACCCACCCCTGCATATAAACTTGTTTTTCGGCCAGTTTCGGCCAAAAAAACGTGTTTCGACCCAAGGTTCGGTTTCGGCCAAAAAACGGCCGAACCTTTCGGCCGCGCCAAAACTTTAAAATTTGTACTTAGTCTGTCCATAAGTTCTGTCACAACGGGTTTAGGGTTCCGTAGCCAAAATGGCAAAAACGGAACCCTTATAGTTTCGTCATGTCCGTGTGTCACAGCCGTTTTACTCGGAACTATACGACGTATCTAAATAAAATTTATATATAAGGTGTATTTTGTATGCCGCTACTTAATGTAGTTAAATTTGAAAAAAAAATGTTTAGGGGGGGCGCTCCATACATGTAACTCAATTTCAAAAAATTCAACATGTGACATATCAATCGATAGGTCTTTAAAAATAACATTGAGGTTTTTTGACCATTTTGTGATTAAGTGAATATTTTCTAAAATAATCTCTTCGAAAGTCAGAAAAATTGTGTCCCTCCCCCCCTGTACCTTTTGAACCGTAAGTCTTTAAATGTGAAAAAATTTGAGGAGATGCGCCTTTTCATATACTTTCTACGAAAATTGTTTTGAACATTATCGGTTCAGCCATTTTAAACTTATCTCCAAAAAACTTCTTGCATAGGCATCAGATACGACCTTTTGGTATTAGTTTGGTTCTTATTCCATTGAAGGTACGGAACCCTCCTATGCGTCGTCCGACACGCACTTGGCCACGCACTGCAAATATACAAAAATCTACGATGCAAAATGTCATTTAAAACAGTTACGGAAGCGACAAATGCCTTTCCTGGCAATATCAACTTGTATAAGTAGGTACTCCATTCTGTAATACTGCATCTGCCCCAACTTCATCATTCCTGTTGACAATACTATAGCCCGTCTCAGAAAATAAAACTTTGTTCCCACTTTTATGAAGTTGGCTGATGACAGTGATGACTGACAATATGATATTTGTGGCCATTTCTGGTACGCACGCAACATCTTTAATACTCACTTCAAACTCGCAATCATGAATTTTTGTTATTATATCGCAGTGTCCGGTGCCCAAAACTGTTATTTTTTGTTTGCTAGCAACACAGACCAGAAAAATACTAATAGACGTGGCACTGGGCGGGGCACGCATTACACGGTTTATGATCGGACGCGCATAAACTTGTCGAAACATCATTCCGCGTGGTTCAGTCATAGTTCGACCGCATGTGACAAATTAAGTGCCAAAAAACGTATAAAAATGCCGTGCAATTTTGTCGGGTCACATACGAAGCAACGAATTAAAAGAGGCCCCTGGAGTCGTTGCTTTCCACCGGCCAGTAAAAAAACCCAGTATTTCACATTTTTTCCAAAAATAGACTGTAGACTTTTATTATGACATTCATGCAATATCTGATGGTACAACAGTATTAATATTATTGCTATCGTATTGCGAGTAAGCAAAAGTAGGCAAAACATTTTTTTGGACGCAATTTTTTTTTGTATGCGACACGTCTCTTATAAATGACTTGTATATTATTTAGTTTTTAGTTAAGTTTTTTTCCTAGAAAACTTTTTTTTAATCCAAGCTGTATTTTATTGAATATCTATTTGATATTCTTACAGAATAGCTGAAACACATCAGATCGGGCTTGACATTATTTTCGAGCAATTTTCCAAGGTCCCGTGTTTATTGTATGTTAAATAGATAAATACGTACGTATTTCAAGTCTTGCAGGTCGATTCACAATTATCACTAGTGTTCTGTGATAATTTATAAGTCATTATTTTCGAAAATCAAATTAACAAGGTGTATCGGTAAATTTATTCATTTAGTTTAAGGATTTTAAGAGGAAATTTAATGAAAAGGTAAGATTGGGCGCAGAATTTTTATTTACTATGTATGTTTCTTGGAAAATTTGATTAATTAATTTGGCATATGTTGTAACTTCTTGTATAATTATATAGTGTTTGATCCTTTAAATAAATAAATATTATTGGACAATCGTACACAAATTGACCTAGTCCGACTGTAAGCGCAATAAGGCTTGTGTTGTATATAATAAATAGATATAGATCAATACATAAATACATAGAAAACAACCATAATTCAGGAAGAAATACACAAATAAATGCCCTTACTAGGATTCGAACCCGGGACCTCCTCCTTCGTAGGCAGGGTCACTACCAATTAGGCTATAAGGTTGTAAAAACATATAAATAAAATAAAAAATGCTTGAATTCGCGATTCGTAAAAAAAAGCTATTTTTATATTTTAAAAAAAATCACTTTCATGACATATCTATTATATCTTTAGGATCACGAACTGTTTTCATTCCAATAGGAGAAAAATGTGTTATTTATTTTATTTATTTCCATCCGTCCGTATGTCACAACAATTTTACTAAAGCGTGTTGATGCATTTTTTACCAGAGATGTGATTTCTGTGCCCCTATTTACTCTTGTAGTTAAAATCTTGAAAAATATATCGTATTTCGCTTATATCATCATACTACATATTAATAGTGTTTAAAATAATTTCGAGGTGCTTTAAAACATATTTTGATGAAATAAATATTTTCAGAAATACTCGTCTCGTAAGTCTAAAAAATGTGTTCCTCCTCCCTCTAACTTTTGCACGGAAAGTCCAAAAAATATGAAAAAAGTTCAAGATGATGTGGTTTAATATATACTTTCAACGAAAGTTATTTTGAACATTATTAGTTAAGCCGTTATTGATTTATCTCCAAAAAACTTTTTCCATTTCAAAATAACGTAAGTGCCTGGCGACATGACTTTTTATCTATTACTTCATTCTTATTGCATTGAAGGTACGGAACCCTTCCTTATGTGTGGTTCGACACGCACTTTGGCGGTTCTTAATTCTATATTAAGGATGAAATTGTGCGTGATTCTAAAAATATGTAATTTACTCACAGAAAACATCAGAATTCGAATTTATTATTTTGTTGTCTTTAATAAACGCTCTATTAAACATCAAAATTATAACTCTGTTTTAGTTTTCTTCTGTGATATTCCATTCATTATCAGTCAGTTAATATGTATTTATGTCAGAAGTCCCATCCGTACTAAGCCTAGTATTACTCATTCTCATAGACTAATTAACCCAAGACCTCGCATAGCCGGGCGACCCCCGCAGCCGGGCTCGAAGTAATTTCCCTCTTTAGTAAGACGCTAATTATTGGAAGTGAAAGTAAACTTAGAACGTCTCCATGGCAACCATTAATGCATGTCTTACTCTCTTACGCCCCACGGGACAATCGCACGTTCCCTGTCTAGCATTGCGTGTTACCCTCCCGCACCCCTTCATTTTGGCAGCTTAGGTTTCAAAGAAATAACGCGGTAAGCGGAGTAAAGAGATATCTTGTATATGCTCATTCTCGAGTCCCATGGGTAAGCTTAATATCAAAATGTTTATGTTGTGTGTTAATGTTGCGTACCTATGTTTATTTTACAGAAATCTTTAATACGTAAAACAATGGCTCCAAACGTCCGGGATGATGTAACCATAAAAAACGAGGCCTCCGACCGTCTGATCGCTCCTCAGGCCTCGCCAATCAAATATGAGGCCTCTTACATAAATCTAGCTATGTTCGCGTACTTCCATACGGCGGGTGCCTATGGGCTCTATTTGGCCTTTACTGAAGCGAAGTGGGCAACTATATTATTAGGTAAGTGAGTACAGCTCGTATTGTAAATAATATGTTAGCTTGTATACTATGATATATAATAATGACAGATGGGTTATGCACGCTCCAAAAGTGAAGCACTTAATATGAGTGAATTCAAACAATTGTCGCTAGGCACGCATCGGCAAGCGAGAGATACGGACGTGCCATTGACCTCCCGTCACCCGCCTCAGAAAGAGACAAACTGTAATTTTCTAACGATGAGAGTGACAAAGATGTAATGATTGTCAAAATAGATAAACAACAGAATAGTTATTAAGTTATGAAATAACTCTAGAAGCACTGTTTGTGCTCATTTTGTTAGAGTATAACTCCATCCATAGTAAATATCATTTTCTCAAACATGCAATGAAATATTCTCTTTACGTTCCTTATAATAGACTCGGAAGTATCCTTTTTCGGGCGCAGCATCTCGAGGCGGCCTGAATTGGGATTTCATACAATTTTTCAGGCCTAGGCCTGCAAAGTAACTTTTTTTTGTTTCAACGTCCAACCTCATTCAGACAACGTCAAAGATGGCGGCAGGTTTTACGAACAGCTGATTTTAACTTTTTAATTTTTACTTCATGGTCGTTTTTTAACAATAAAGCCCGTTACAGACGTTACCAATTTATTTCGCTATTCACCCGTAACGTACCTACCACCAATCATGGTTAGCCTTGGTCACTTTGTATAAAAATACAAGTTTGCTGTAAGCCTCTCTTTTTAACCAAATTTGTTAGAAATTGATGCATAAAGCTGAATTATAAATTTATACAACGCAGCTCCGGTCGAAATTGTCAGTAAATTGGTAACCGTGTAGCACGGGCTTAACAATCTTTACTTTTTTTGGTGGGAAATCGAAAAATTAATTTCTTACGAGTATTTCGATTTCATTGTTAGTTGTGATTTTGTAAGTAGGATCGAAGATTCTAAATATGAGTTCAATGGAAGAACATAGTGATGACGCAATGTTTGTTGACTGTACACCGCCTGAATTAAGAGCGGAGGCGAAATTAGCCATGAACAACTTGCTCCCGCCGAAATCAAAGGAGAGGTACATGACTGCATATGACAACTTCATAAGCTGGAAAATAAATAAAAACGCACACAATTTCTCTGAAAATATATTCTTAGCATATTTTCAAGAACTGGGAAAAACAAAGAAATGTTCAACATTGTGGTCACTGTACTCTATGTTTAAAGCAACAATACGTCTTAAACACAATATAGACATAAAAAACTACAATAACTTACTTGCATGGCTAAAACGGCGATCGGATGGATACTCTGCAAAGAAACCTAGAATATTTACCAGTGAAAATGTTCAAACATTTTTAAACCAAGCACCCGATGAACAATATCTAGCCATAAAGGTAACTTTACCTACTCGTAGTAGTTATACCTACTTATTGTACCTAATCATCAAAATTATATTCCTATACAAAATATCTTAAAATATGACTATTTAATTAGTGCTAAGCCTCTTTAGATACATTTCATTAAAATAAGTGGTTCGTATATATTGATGTTTTCTACAACTTTTATTACATGCTATACATCATTTTATACAAGTGCTCACTTATCAACTTATCATTTGCAGGTTGCTTTGATCTTGGGCATAAAGGGTGCATGTCGAGCAATGGAGTTAACAAACATCACCACAAAAGACATTGAGTTTCAAGGTGACTTAATCATATTTAAGTTGTGTGACACAAAAAATAAAACAGAAAGATCTTTTGTGATTCGAGATGAGTTCATTAACATATTCAAAAAATATTATGCCTTTCGGCCTAAGGATACAGCAACAGAACGACTTTTCTTAAACCGAAATGGTAAATGTACAGTCGACGACCAAGATATGTTTACACTTTTGCAACTTACTCCTTGGTATACTCTGAACAATTTGAACTGAACTCATCCACTTAGTGTCTTATCTTTTGTGTGTAAACCGAAGGGGCGCGTGCCACTATGAAAAAAATGGTTTGGCCACATGTTAGCGTTTATTGAATTTCTACTATATGGACCACGCAATAAGATTCAATATGAACTAATACGAAAAAAGCTCTAAGTTCTATACGGTTGCACCCAATACAAGCGATTCAAATGCTCTAGCACCAGCGTAACTCGACACCGAGATCCGAAACAAACGTGCGTAATTGGAGATCGCGCTTGCACTGGTATTCCGAGCGCACGGCTAGTTAGCGATAAGGAGACAATTGTAATTTTCCCGAACGGGCAGGTAAAACAGGGTTGGATTCAGATTAAAACATTTGGGTGGATGTACGATTTACTAATATTTAATATATGAAATATATACCTATACATATGTATATAATAGATTTTAATAAATATTGGGTATGTTAAAATTATAATCAGACATAAATAATCAACTATTTTAAAATTGCTTTCTTAATTTTACAGCTTAGACTTACAAACCTATAGCAAATTATGTACTGAGAATAACTCAATTCAAATATAAATAATATGAATCTACATTATAGTTGTGCTTGTTATCATAATTCAAATGTGTTGCAGAAGAATATAAAAAAATATATATTTATAGTACATATTAGTCAACAAAAATAATCATATTAATCTTTTCATCATATTAATTTTTTTTTTTTTTCTAAATTAATTACGTGCCTACAACTATTCCTCGAATTAGGGTTTGTCATGTTTATTACATTTCTTATCAGATTTACAAACGTTTAAAAAGAAAATAAATAAATAACAGATTTTAATAAATATAGGCTGAGTATGTTACAATTATAATCAGTCCTTTAAATACTCAAAGTCAAAGTAAAAAATGTATTTATTCAAGTAGGCATAGCAACAAACACTTTCGAATCGTCAGTAACGATTATTATCTTAAGCTATTATATAATTAATAGAAATATATTGATGCAATTATACAAAAAAAAATACGGGTCAAAATGTACCATTATCATTTCACAATAAGATCGACAAAACTTAAAAGATGAAAAATGTATAATAAAATACTAGTTTAGAAGGTTTCTAGAATAAAATGCAAATGTCAGAAGGAAAATTCAAAATCATTTATTTTTTAATAAATCTTCTATACTATACTATAATAAAATAATGGTCTTCTATACTATAATAGGCTTTAGAAATAAGTTTACGTTTTACATAATTCTTGAATTTATTGAATGATAATTTGCTAATTTCTGTTGGAAGCTTATTATTATAAAACCTTAGAGTGGTGGGCACTGCCAGTTTATACTTATTTCTAGTATTAAAATTATGTATATCACAGTTCTTTCTAAAATTAACAATGTTTCTATGTACATACACAATATTTTCATAGATATATTGACAGTGCACTGTCATTATATTAATGTCCATAAACATATCTCTAACTGAGGCTCTATATTCTCTTAATAATAAATTATTTAAACATTGCTTTCTTAATTTTATACAATATGATAGTAATAAAAATACTATAAAGGAAAAAATAACACTTTACACGTCTTTCATTTAGACATAACAGATGTGTCGCCAGGGTCGTTCTCTCATTGTTGTAATTGATAAACACGTGGTATAAGTACCTGTTTATTTCTGAATGTTATCTACCGTAATTTTCCCTTACCTATACCTAACCTCAATCATGAAAGAGGGAGCGAGATACCAATAAAAAAAATCTACCTGGTCTGTTATCAATTTCTGAGACACATTTGGTTATGACAGTTTTGAGTCTAGTGTTGGACTGGCTTTCGCTTGCTCAATACATGTTTTATTTCCCGATTCATGGTGCTCTTTTACGCAACTTGGCTACGTTTTACCAGATATTCCCTGCTTTCGATTGGATTTAGTACCTTGCGATTTAACGACCCCAGGCTGTGTCTATTGAATTATGATAACAAGCACAACTATAATGTAGATTCATATTATTTATATTTGAATTGAGTTATTCTCAGTACATAATTTGCTATAGCTAAAAGTAAGTCTAAGCTGTAAAGTTAAGAAAGCAATTTTAAAATAGTTGATTATTTATATGTCTGATTATAATTTTAACATACCCAATATTTATTAAAATCTATTATATATGTATATATTTCATATATTAAATATTTGTAAATCGTACATCCACCCAAATGTTTTAATCAGAATCCAACCCTGTTACCTGCCCGTTCGGGAAAATTACAATTGCCTCCTAATCGCTAACTAGCCGTGCGCTCGGAATACCAGTGCAAGCGCGACCTCCAATTACGCAGATTTGTTTCGGATCTCGGTGTCGAGTTACGCTGGTGCTAGAGCATTTGAATCGCTTATACTGGGTGCAACCGTATAGAACTTAGAGCTTTTTTCGTATTAGTTCATATTGAATCTTAATGCGTGGTCCATATAGTAGAAATTCAATAAACGCTAACATGTGGCCAAACCATTTTTTTCATAGTGGCACGCGCGCCTGCGGTTTACACACAAAAGATAAGACACTAAGTGGATGAGTTCAGTTCAAATTGTTAAGAGTATAATAAGGTGCAAAAGTGTAAACATATCTTTGACGTCGACTGTACCAGACAAGTTATTGGACGCCACAAAATTTTAGTCATGCCGAAAGATATAGCTACATTTTTAAACTTAGATAGCCCGCATCTGTACACTGGGCATTGTTTCCGGCGAACATCAGCCACCCTTCTCGCTGACTCTGGTGCCAATCTTTTGGCTGTTAAAAGACATGGTGGGTGGAAGTCTGACAGAGTGGCAGAAGGCTACATTGATGAGTCGGTTGGGATCAAAAAAGAAAGTTCAAAAAATATAACAACCACGTCTCATGAATACAAATACAAATACAAATACAAAATTCTTTATTTCATCAATTAAATAGGTGTACAAAATGATCTAAGGGATGGAGCCGCCCGGTAAGCATGAAAATGCCTGTGTCGGGAGAAATGAAGACATCCATTTGCATCTATCTCCACAGCCAGGTTGTTCTCGTGACTTTCCAGTATTCATCCAGCGCCATAGTCTTCCCAAATTCAACATTGATTCCATGCCGGCCACAAATTTACTGTCATCTGTCCATTCTCTGCCAGTAACCTATGATATATAATAATGACAGATGGGTTATGCACGCTCCAAAAGTGAAGCACTTAAGACGATTGTCGCCAGAGTGTCCTTGAGCTGGGCGCTGTGTACCGGCGCTACCCGCTTTACCCTCTCATTGCGATCGTACGTAAATCCGCCACACTGCACCGGAACGATGTTCAAAGAATATGACTTTACACAGAGGCGCGCGGGCAGCTTTATAATAATTATAATCCTTTAGCGGATATTTTTTGATTTGAATACTGTGATTAAGTACTGCAATGGTGATATTTTTAGGAATGCTACTTACCTATTAAATAAGATAAGTAATAACGATCTCAATTAGTAGATTTTTATGTAATAAAATAAAACCTAGATTTTGAAGTACAGTCAGCGGCAAAATATTGGTAAATTAAGGTAAATTTAGTTTTTTTGCTGCGCAAGTGAGTTTAATAGATGGTTATTTTTTTTGTAGCGATTTTGAATATCAACCGTAAAAATCACTTATATAATTACGAAAAATTTACAAAACTAAAAAAGTTTCTTGATACATGTCCGTCTGTCCGTCCTTCCATCCGTATTTCACAACCATTTTATTATAAAATATATATTGATGAAATTTTATCCATAGGTGTGTCTTGTGCCGCTACTTAGTTTTTAGCTAAATTGCTGAAAAAAAAAACTTTAAGGGGAGGCACTCCATACATACATATGCCGAACTAAATGTCAAAACAATTTTTTTTTGCAAATATGAACATTGTGTACATCTATCGATACGGGTTTAAAAATATCTTAAGTTTACATAGAGGATTTTTAAAACCTTTTTTATTGAGTCAATATTTTTAGAAATAATCGCTTCGAAAGTCTAAATAATAGTCCCCCCCCCCCCATCTAACTTTTAATCCGTAAGTCCAAAAAATATGAAAAAAATAAAGAAGATACGGCTTAGTACTTATTTATATGAAAACTATTTCACATATTATCGGTTGAGCCATTTTTGAGTTATCTCCGAGAAACTACTTTCTATGGAACCCTTTATTATGCGTGGTCCGATACATTCTTGGCCGGTCTTTTAAAGATATTTGATATGTAGTATTAACCGTTAGTAGTAATTTATTTATTTACTTGTGTTGATAATTAATATAAATTTGTATTTCAGCGAGATAGTAAAGCTTTTTTTCCTTTATTCTTACTTACATTAAATTCTTAAATATCAGCAAATTTTAATTAGAATCTCGATTAGGATTTGCTCAGTGATAGTTAGTACACTGAAATTTGAATGTGTTTTAATCACGCCGACAATATGGTAAATCAAAATCAGAAAAATAAAATGAAGTGGAGGTGATTTTTTTTCGCTCCAACCCACGCGATTAATACGATACACGATAGTGTGGGGTATTATTGGACACGTCTTTCAAAAACAATAAGTCTTAAACAACTTTTGGATAAAACGCATATTTTCGTAAATAATAACTCCGAAAATTACTTATTAGTCCATTGTATTGTAGCAATAGCAGGTTTCCGCAACTCGACAACTAACGCCTGTTTTGCGTGACTCATCAGAATAAGTACTAATACATAATAATTGTAGTGTACTTACAAGACTACATTTGTTTTCAGGGCATTATAAGATGCATGAGTTCTGTTTTTTCTCCATTTTTATTTCATTTCTTTATTTAATTTGTAATATAGGTCATGTAAATAAAATACACTTTTATAGTAAGGTTTATAAGAACGTAAATACATGAACACACATACGGGTATATTATCTTAAAAGATAAAACGTCTATGCGCTATTCATTCCGACAAGACACGTTATGCCCGTACCGCATGAACCCTCTGCAGTTATTTAGTCTTTAGGCACAGTAAGTCCGATATTATTGCTCACGGGCCAAGCACAAGTATTTGTAGTACAAGGGAAGCACGGAGCGACGAGCGACACAGCCTCCGCGTCTCAAAGCCAGCTCACGACTGCCAGCAACGCCGTTTTCGAGCTACCAACGCACGAAATGTGGAATTATGATCAAGTTGTTTAAGAAAATTTTATCAATTTAAATATCCTACGTTGAGTTTGTAGTGTTCTGTAGTGCACATTTTTTAGTTCAACAATATTTTAAATCGAATGAGCCGTTCAGTAGATATAAGCAAAATTAACCGTAAAACGACATTTCGTTACATTTAAATAACGGAGAAACTATACGTTACACGAGTTATTCAAACTTTGACAATGTTGTACATGAAATGGTAATTAACATATATTTTTTTCAAAATTTTTGAATGACCCGTTATTGAGATATATCCCTTAGAAAGTAACAGTTTTTGGCAACAATTAGCGCCTAGCGCCTTAATATGAGTGAATTCAAACAACTGTCGCTAGTCGCGCACCGGCCAGCGTGAGATGCGGACGTGCGAATGAGCTCCCGTCACACGCGTGAGAAAGAGACAAACTGTAATTTTCTAACAATGAGAGTGACAAAGATGTAATGATTGTCAAAATAGATAAACATAAACAGAATCGTTGCTAGGTTATGAAATAACTCTGGAAGTATTTTTTCTGCTCATTTTGTTAGAGTATGACCCATCCATAGTAAATATCATTGCCAGTAACCCGCAACCAGAATCAAGATTTGACACAGTCTGGTGCATCAAATCCTCAGCTACCATTGCCTCCTCAGCAAGAAGAGAAGGCAAATGAACAGTCCACCAGTCATATTTCACCATCACAGCCAGTTTCATCTTCCGAAATTCAGCAAACTAATATTAGCGTACCTGGAAAAACCATATCAATATCCATAAGCAATTGGGTGAAAAACTGCCATTTTCTCACGCCAGGTGGCGCATTGTGAACTGTACCCAGCGTTGATATAAGAACTGTCAAATCACATACATATTTGTCTCGTAATTCAAAACTTTCCCATATTTTCCCATTTTTATCAAGAATGCCTCAATGTTGTGCGGTGAAATGTAAAAATAGAGGAACCCATTTATTTCTTAAAGACCCTATATACAGGAAACGTTGGCAAAATGCGTTAAGAATAAAAAAACTTTAGGGCAAGTGATACGAGCCGCGTATGTAGGCTACATTTAAAGAAGATGATAATTTCGGAAAGATTAAGTAAAGGAGTAAGGAAAGTTATCAATTAAAAATGCTCACTGTGTGCCTGTACGCCAAGCCTTTAAAAGTTTCTTCAAAGCTATCTGTAAGTACTTAAAAGTATAGGTACTCAATATATCTAACATTACCTTGTTAGTAATAATAACAGATCTCATTTCATTTTATTTAAATGCTTATTGAACTTTCAGATGCTGAACTAGTTGCAATTTTTTTGAGGTATAGGCTGTACCATCCATATTCTGGGTCACCAAAATAAAACAAGAAAACTAGCAGCTCTTGAACGTGAGAAGTTATATGCATCACACACTCAAAGAAAGCTCCTTATTAACGTTTTGAAGTGACAGAACACGAAACAGCAATATAACACAGAACAACGACAGAACCAACCGTAAGCCATAGCACTGAAGTGAGGCGAGAAGAAGACATATGTACTACTGAGGAAATTGATGTTCTAGAATTCTAGATCAAAGAGTACACACGGATCCACAGCATTTAAAGAGCACTCAAGTTGACCACAACAATGGTTTTCTTCAGCTTTTGTGAAGTATAATTTTCACAAATTATCAGTGTGTTTGGGTCATTAAATCAGATACTTTGGCAGCAGTGTCTACTGAAAACTAATTATTCTTGATGACGATGCTGATGCATTATGAACA
Organism: Pammene aurita; assembly: GCA_947086415.1. Lineage (NCBI taxonomy): Eukaryota > Metazoa > Arthropoda > Insecta > Lepidoptera > Tortricidae > Pammene > Pammene aurita. The sequence goes on from OX352312.1 coordinate 8,606,663, forward strand.
AGAAAATAAATAAAACAAAACTTTAACATTCTAATGCCTTTTTATTCAAGACAAGTAATCTTTTTATATACATATAATATATATATATGTGTTAAGTATTATAATATGTGTTTAAGACACATAACAAATATGAATCACAAGCAACAACTTTCAACAAGCATTTGTGGCTTCTAGCTTAATGTATTTTTTGTGGTTCGAGATCATGAACACAAAAGTTGATTGAACCAGTGAGCATCTCGTTAGTACATGACTTATACCTGTCGATATGAACAGTAATATCTTTGAAAGCATAGACAATGAACTTGCAATATTTTATCTTGCTGCAATAAAGCTCTCCTTGTATTAGAGCATAATTTTAAATAAGTATTCATTTTTATTTTCTAGGTATTATACTGTTACCTTGTTTTACTCGTTTCTTAAACAGTACCTTGCAGCATATGCAGGACCCTTTACCTCAATACCAGTATCCTCACTTAGCAACCCATCTGGTGAGGCGACAAGAAATGGATATTCTTTAGAAATTAATATTATGCATTTCTGCGCGTCCAATCCATAAGTAGCTTCATATATTTGTAAGGCAATTGGCTCCTGTATTTTGCCGTGAGGTGAGACACAGCTCTAGTGACTACTGAGCTCTACAACATATGTTACATTACACTCTTCATATTAGCTTTACACTGTCCACGCAAACACGTAAATGTACCGTCTAAGATGACGAGACTCATATAGGAGTTATCCCTTTGGTTAAGTGCAAAATCTTTGAAAACATTCTTATATTTCATGCTTTCTATGTTGAGAATCGACGAATCCGCATGTATATCCCTGTAAGTATCAGAAGATGAGCACGCATATAAACGGTCCCCCTGGATAATTAGCTGTGCACCATAGTTTTAGTGTCGATCATACGCCTCTTATCTAAAATAAAAACAGCACGTGAGCTTTGATAATTGAAATTAATGCTAAAAGTACAGAACATAACCTCAAATATTGTTAGTGTTTACCTTTGTGTTAAATCAGCCTTTTTCCTGCCATCGATGCGCTCCTCCTTCGCAGCTCAGCTTGCGGTTCACGTACGGTCATGAAGCCGAAAATTTTATTCTTATACTGCAAGAATTAGATTAAATTTCCTCACAATGACACTTCACACAAAACGTAAACAAGGTACAGTGCCCAGTAGCGACATCTGCCCCGACCTTTTAGTTTGGCTCCTCATTGCCCTAACATGTCAAACTTAACTTTTAATATCAACTAAATCATACATGAAATATTTCTTCGTTTTAGAAGCGATACTTACGTTAAATGTTTGAGTCCATCCATCAGAGTTTGAATAATTTTAATGAGATGTACTTATTTATGCCTGTAAACTTCGATTCTCCTATTTTAACAGTCGTAAAATAAGTGTAATATGCAGTAGGTATGTAGTTTTTTTGGTAGGACAATACTTGTTCTATTGTATTTGTTGTAATATAATAATGTACAAATTTAAACATAAGTAAGGTTAGGTTTGAAAAAATTCGGAAGCTGTCGCTGTCACAATTGACGTTTGATTTTATTCCCAACGTTTCGTTCAGAAACAGGCTTTGTAATTTTAGAATGACTTTTTTCAGTTTAGCATATTGCACGCCGAGTATAACGCTTCCATACTTTGTTACTGTCAATTTGGTGTAAACCTAGCGTAGATAATTTTAGATTGAATAAAACGTTGTCCTTTTGGCTTTTTTATTTTATTTCATTGCATGTTTGAGAAAAGCACTATACATGCCTCGGCGTGAAAACGGATTCCCGGCCTCTGATGTAATGTACTATGCTTGTATACTACTGCTGAACACAGGCCTCTCAAGATCTCAAGAGATTTTGAGTTATTCGGCCACACCAGGGATCGCATACCAGTATTTCCCAATACAAAAATTCTGGTTCATTATCATTCCACACGCTAATCGAAAATGGATGGATAGTTCATCAGCAATGTTTTCTTTCACCAGAAAATAACTGGTAAAAATTAAATGATTAGTATTTCGTACGTACCTACGTTTCAAAAACTCAGTGTCACGGTCGGTTTTCGGTGAATGAAAACATCGTGAGGTTATTGAACCTAATCGCAATAATATTTAATTTCCCCTGAGGGTGGGAAGGTCAGATGGCATTTCCCAAGAATTAGTTTGCCATGCTGACTCTAAGCTCCAGGCAAGAAGTTGAGACAAACGTCAAAAAGTATATGAACAGCATAATCTCTTAATATAATCTTATTTTTTCTAGCTTTCATCCTCCATGAGGCAGCTATAGTCGGTACAACAGCCGGCGCCCACCGCCTTTGGGCCCACAAAACCTACAAGGCTAAACTCCCCCTCCAAATACTCCTCATGCTCCTTCAGAGCTTCGCCTGCCAATACTCAGTCTTCCACTGGGCCAGGGACCATCGACTGCATCATAAGTTTTCTGACACGGATGGAGACCCTCACAACGCTACCAGGGGATTCTTTTTCTCTCACATTGGGTGGCTTTTGGTGAAAAAGCACCCGGAGGCAAAAAAGAGGATGTTTAAGATTGATGTGTCGGATTTAAAGGCGAATAAGGTGTTGATGTTTCAGAAAAAGTACGTATTTTTAAATGCTGTACTAGTAATCTTCCCGACCACGCATAAAAAAAGTAAGAGCCATTGCAAAACTGAGGCGAGGCTGATAATGGAGGACACATGTGTCATGCTGCTAAAGGGACTTATTGGTTATTACCTTGATAATGTAGTAGCTGACTATATTAGGACATCGTAATAATCACTCGAGAATATAAAAACAGCCCATCCGTACATATAACTCTTTATTTTTCAGATACTCAACTCCATTCATCGGCAGCATCTGTTTTATTCTGCCGACACTGTTTGCCATGTATTTCTGGAATGAATCCTTCACTTCAGCATGGCACTTGACCATCCTCCGCGTGATCATATCCCTGCACGTCACGTTTTTAGTCAACAGTGCTGCGCATGCCTTTGGGAACAAACCTTATGATAGAAATATCACACCGTCGCAGAGCATCTCAGTATCCTTGGCTACTTTAGGAGAAGGCTACCATAATTATCATCACGTCTTTCCGTGGGATTACAGGTATGTCTCAGTACTAGTCTAGGAGACTAGAGTAGAGGACACGGTAAGAAAGCATATCAAACGTTTAATTTTGTATTACGCAGAACTTTGGCTAACAATACGAGTGTCGCTGGAGGCAGTAGATTTTTCTACTTGACCTTTATTTCTAAACATTGTGATATCAAACGTTATTGTAGTTCTTACATGGTGTTTTTCTTAAAATGTATTGTAGCAAACTGTTTTGATATGTTTTCCGGTATAACTGCGTATTATCATATGGTTTTTGAGATTTTGTAACTATAGTCTGGCCAGCCAATGAACGCAGTAGCAATGTACAGCGAACAAAAGTATGACAACACTAAGAAACAGTGAAAAAAAACAGCAATGATCATCAAATTTTATTTTTTTAATTTTAGGTATTTCCGCCCCTTTCATTAGGTGACATTTACGGTGTGTAAAAAGGAGACGGATATATTTCGTCTGATCTGTCATCAACTGCAACAGATAATCTGGTTGAGGCAATTGACATATGGATTAAAATGAATTTAAATTTAATTGGGAACGTTGCAGGAGTCTATCTCACTCGCGCTTAAGATGAGAGAGTGAAATGCACTAGAAACAAATTCAATGTGAATTGAAATGTTCGTCATGAAATACGGTGTCTTATCAGTTATCACAAAGGGTTGCCACATGTACGCATTTTGAATTTGCCGCTCGTTTCTACTGACAGAAATGGTTTGCCAGACTATATTAACTACATTACTGTCTTGATAAAATACATTAAAGTCCCGGCGAATATCTTGCCAATATGAATTCTTCTTAAGTCAGAGTTACGGTTAGGAGCGGTGGCACTTAGTTTATTCTTCAACTGACTTCAAAGGCATAGGTTCTCAATTAGTCGGAATCTTTGTGGATTTTGCTAGTTTCTTAATGTATGTTCACCGATTATTCGAAGACGGCTGGACCGATTTGGACAATTCTTCTTTTGTTTTAAACTTGACAGTTTTCCCCATTTTATCAGTTCAGGATCTGATGATGGTATCCTGAATAGATCGAGGGTCTCTTCAAATATTATAGGCACACTTACAGTGGGTTCAGAAGCTCAGGCATTTGCTCTTGGAAAGGTGGAGTAGTCTAAGTGAAATATTCTAATTCCTTTTCTTGATGTTCATAAGTGCATGCCCGAATTGAATAATTAGGACCTGTTACCTTTTTCTCTTACAGAGCAGCAGAACTGGGTAATAATGCATTGAATTTCACGACGCTATTTATCAATTTCTTCGCCTGGCTTGGCTGGGCTTATGACCTGAAGACTGTTGGCAGTGATGCTGTAGCTAAAAGGGCAGAGAGGACTGGAGACGGTACCAATCTCTGGGGGTGGGGGGATAAAAATATGCCTAAGGAACATGAGGAGATTGCCAAAGTGTATTTTAAGGATGAATGAGATGTTACTGTTATATTTTAGTTACTTGTTGAATAATGAAACATGAAGTAAGCTTTGGGATAAAGCTGACGTAATTTTCAATGCCTTCGATTTTTTTTTTCAAAGCGTAAGTATTGATGTGGGTCCAAGTCCAACATAGTTGATTATTTTAAAGTAGTGTTTAAGTGGAATGCCCCACTCTGAAAACATGAAAAAATAATAAGTGAAACATTAAATAGATAACGAGAAAAGAATGATCTGAATAAGCCAAACGTTAGTTTTGATTGTTCAATATCAAATTAAAATGGAACTAATAATAAAAAAACATTCTTGGAATAGACCAACTTTCAAGTGTACTTACTAATTTTATACCACTCCTCACTAGTGCTAAATACCTATGTTAATATTACAAACTTTGTTTGTGGAATATATAAAGTGGGAGTCAATAAGAAAATAGATTTTTAAAGAAATTGGTTTAGAGAGAAGACTTAAATCTCGTTAGATATAATATATATAAGTCTGAATAAATAAAGATTCTTATTAAACGTGAAATAATTGTTGTTTTAATTTGTGTCTTCTTGAAAGGTGCGGATGACAGCTTAGTTCAGTTCATTGTGTGTATAAAATAGGGAAGATGCAGCTATAATATTTACAATTATTTCGTGATTTATTTAGTTTATACTCATTTCAAATAATAATTACGATTTGAAGTAATGTGGTGCTGTCACTCCTGTTATGACAACTAATGGGTTTGGCAAATGTCTATGGGATTTGGCTTAAAGGGCTAGCACCCAAGTCAAAAAAAAACTGAATTTGACTGTGGACGAACAAATATGGCGAATGACACACATGAGGGAAGTCACAGGAACTGTAGATCCGTTTAGGCGCGAAAATTTAAATACTCAGTTTGTAACAGCAATTTTTGACTATATATATTACAGTTTTTTTCATTTTTTAATACACTCGTGGTCTATTCTACGTGCAATTATTTCAAATAAAAACATATATAAAAATATTGCATCTTGCCTATTGCCATTCTTGATATAAAAGGCATTGAGGTATTGTGATGTTGCCGATGTCACTATTGTCAATCTAGTAGGTACAAGCTGTCAAAATATCAAAATCATTTTAGAAACTAAATTAGGACGTACAGTAGGTATGGTGTAAGCCATAGACATAAACAAAAGGAGGATGAGTGACGTTCATAGTAAACAAAACTGAAATGTGGTCCAGCAGCTACACACTTGTAAAATGCTACACAATGTATGTGCATCATGGGCAAAATACCTATATATAGTTAACACGGGTATGCAAGGGAGACCTTCATATTTTGCACATTGCACAAAGTGTGACTGAGAGACTGCCACACAACTAATTCAATATAGGTCCCGGAACCTATATTTGATGGCACACAATCGCGCCTGGTACCATATCTCCCTTTTGTATAAATCAAAGGTGTAAGCACTTAAGCATGAAAGAACAAAACGAGGTATCGCACTCACTACGTCACGTCACAGACACACCACTTTGCCTCACGAACTTTAAATTTTGGGGTAAATTTAACAAACTTAGTGGACGTGTGCGCACCTGGGCCATGTTAAGAATTACCAGAGTTGCAGAATATACAGAAACCCATTAATCCACACATCCACTAATTTGGTTAAAATTACCACAAAATTTTAAGTTTGAGAATGAGTGAGTGCGATACCCCGTTTCGTTCTACCATGAATAAAATGATTTAAAAGTTGTCTTCTTGGTCGCATCCATCATGAGTATCATGACTAATGATCGATTCCGGTCCATTGCTTTCCTCACCACATCGTAGAACTTCTGAGAGGGTTCCTCGCCTTTGAGATGGTCAGTCCATCATGCTGGTGAACGGTCCCGTGACCTTTTGCCTTCAGTATTGCCAACAACGATTTTCCAAACTTTCGTCTCCCCTTCTCATTATATGACCAAAGTAACTACGGAAGCGTTGTTCACAGATGGTGGACAGTCGCAATTTAACATTCAGTTCCAACAGTATGGAGTGATTCGTGCGCTTAGCTGTCCATGGTATTCTCAGCATACGCCTCAAACACCACATCTCGAAGGCATCGATCCGCTGCTTCTCCCTGACTTTGACTGTCCACGTTTCGGCTCCATACATAAATATTGGAAATACAAGGGCTCGTACAAGTCTCATTTTTGTGTTTCTGGAGATTCCCCGATTCCGCCATATTTTCTGTAGCCGTGTCATGCCATCTTTAGCCATTCCTTTGCGCCTTTTGATCTCCGGAACACAACTGCCATAATTACATATCTTCGACCCCAGATACACGCAGTCATCAACAATGTCTATACCCTGGATCCTAGGTGCTGCAGACAGGCGGCCGGCGCGATCCACTATCATCAGCTTGGTTTTGCTTCGGTTGATTGCAAGACTTAGCTTTTCGCTCTCGACCTCCAATCTGTTGACAAGTTCCTGCATATCAGGCATTGAAGATGCCAAAAGTACAGTGTCGTCAGCATATCTCAAGTTATTAATTCTCTTCCCACCAACAGCAAATCCTTTGTGTTAAAAGTTGTAGCCATGTGGATATATGGTGTCGGGCATCAGGCTACTGTAGTTGCTTACAATCTCACAGAATGTATGAATGAGATATGAAAAAAGACAATAAATAACCATATTTAATTTTTATAGTTTTATTTTAGCTTATATGTATGAATAAATAAATAGTCACTAGATTTGTTAGTATCTTCCTAAAGCTAGGTTCGCCAGCGTCAACCCGCCGGCATCCTTGGCATTCGGTCCACACGGGTTGCCGCTCTCCTGTGTCATGGCGACACTATCCCCACACCCGTAATCCACAGCAGCCTGACCGCTTGAAGCCAGCGTTCCTTGTATTTCAACCGCACTTAGGAACGGCATGGAACCAGAAACGGCCAGCTGACCTTTCATGCCAAGGTCAGATAGTAGGGACACCCCTGAAGGGGCAATAGGGCAGTTGCAGGTGACAGATATAGGGCACCCCTCGTCGATTACTAGTGTTTTGGTGAAGGCTATTGTAGATTCAGGGTTGGGGCAATAGTCGTAGTATTGAGCGGCGATTAACTGAAAAAAAATGGTTATGTAAAATGACAGATTTTTTAAATTAGAAAAGCATGGACGATATAATGTTTCTTTTAGTTTAAAATAGGTAAGTAGGTAGGGTATAACCGTATTCATGACGTAGTCCTTTTGAGAAGCAATTTGTTTAAGTAAGAAGGTAAGTACTTATTTTTACATTATATAATTGTGCAAACACTTACTTGAACAAGAAACGTAAAAACACAGATAACTGCCCTGATATCCATTATAATTTAAATTAAATACCTACTAAGGTATAAACTACAACTAATGACGAATATTATAACTGTTTGATTTATACTATTTCTTGCCAAACCGATAATACGTTTTTTAAATAAATGCAATCATGTTTTAACACAGATTTTTATCGATAGATCGATAAGTAAGTATGTAACAAAGTTAGATTTTTATCTTGGAATGTGTAACGATTTAATGTTTTAAGTTGTACATGGCTGTGATAAACTGACGGCACACACATCAGTTTAAATGAATATAAAACAGAATTTGGCTACAGAAAAACACTCTTTTTACTAATTTTAATTTAATGAAAACTGGGCGTAATCACGCATACTTATGCGTGATTACGCCCAGTTTTCATTATTTTTTTATTCAGGGTTCTATCACCGAAATAGTTAGGTTAGCACACTAGATAGACAACATTCCATACATTTATAGAAAATTACATGAGAGGTAGGTTTTTTATAACAATGTCATCCAAAATAATTTAAACAAAAAAGAACGGACTTCACTTAGCCTCCACCTTTCCAGAAGTAAATGCTCGAGCTGCTGTAAAAAATACTCAAATCACTATAGGTGCGCCTATAATATTTGAAGAGTTCCCTCAATTTCTCTAGGATCCCATCATCAGATCCTGACCTGGTTACAATGGGACCAACTGTGAGGTATAATCTTTCAAACAAAAATATAATTTTTCAAATCGGTCCAGCCGTCTTCGAATAATCGGTGAACATACATAAAAAATAAATAAAGAACAAGCAAAAACAAAGATCCCGACGAATTGATAACCTCCTCCTTCGAAATCTTGAAGTCGGTTGATAAGCATGCACAGCAAGATAAAATAGTAAGACGAGCAAAAACTATCCTAAAAGTAAAAAACTATACCTAACTTACTAAATTAACTAAGATAAGTGTTTTAAGCTAGTGCTAAGTTCTGTTCTTAAAACATATTTAGGTGTGATGGCCAAGAGCATACACGACCTGCCTCTTGAATACCTCAAGCCGTGAGTCAAAAATGTCGATTTGTCTATCTTTTGATACCAAATCATTGTACTGACGACACATTCTATCGATCGGATTGTTATTTCTGTAGACTTGAAGGGAAAAAGTGAAATGTTACGACACATTCTAACGATCGGATTGTTATTTCTGTAGACTTGAAGGGAAAAAGTGAAATGTTATGTAGCTATTCAGTTCTGTCTGCAGACAAATAACATAAACACAAATAAGATAAAGATTCCAGTGAATCCTCCTTTTTGTAAAGGGCAACGCGCATGTGACACCTCTGGAGTTGCAGGCGTCCATACACTACGGTAGCTGCTTACCATCAGGCGGGCCGCTTGTTTTCCACCGTCGTGGTACAAAAAAAACATTGATGTGTGTATCCTAGGCTATTGGGGCCCGAGTCCGACTTCTTCCGCTATCACCTTAAGTATCGGAATTTCGGAGTAAATAATGCCTTTTAAATAGCTTCTACACAACGTTAAGTTCCTTGAAACACTCTACATACTATATGCGGCGTCAAAATAAAAATAAAACAATGTAAATTAGGTAACGCGTTTACCTTCATCCGCAATCACGCACTTTTAAATAACAACCATGGTTTCATTGTCAGGTTATACTCATAAACTTGCTATTTAGATACATTCATGTTTAGTAAAAAATATCCGTTACTATTTACTGATAGTTTAAATGATCTGAAAATAAAAATAATAAACACTAGTATACATATACTGTTACTTATATTCCAGTGAAAACAGATTTCTTTAATAATATTTGTTATAGGTACTTACTTACCTATTTAGCTTTCCAAGCGGCCCTTTACTATGAAATATTATTTATTCTGTACCTTTACTAACAACCTATTAAATTTTAGAGAAAATTCATGTCAAAAACTGTCTCAGTGGATTTTACCTTTAGAATAAAGTTTCGCGAGTGTCGGGTAAACGGGTGTCTGCCCTCTACGATAGAGGGCAGACGGTCACACGGGAGTAATACGATTAATAACATTTACTTTAAAGACTTAAATAAGAAATATATACTCTCTACATGTTGGTATTGATGGTAATTAGGTATATGAATATGTTTTTATAAGCATCTTTATATATTTGTACTTATACATTTTATTTAAGTACTCTAAAAATACAACTTCTCTATAACAATTAAAAAGACTCATTGATTCAACTGGTGACCGAAGAGCTGGCAGCTTCCTCGCTCAACGCATAAGCATGGCCGCAATTCGAAAAATAAATACACACACTGGACAGACACAGCTCCAACTCAACTCAACCCAACTCAACTCAACGCTATAACGACATTGACATTTGCTATTCGAACAGATTTTCATTCAATATTGGTCTCACATTATTACAACATTGGTCACACATTGTACCAATGCTGTACCAATGTGAGACCAATGTGTGACCAATGTGAGACCAATGTGAGACCAATGTTGAATGAAAATATGTTCGAATAGCAAATGTCAATGTCGTTATAGCGTTGAGTTGAGTTGGGTTGGAGCTGTGTCTGTCCAGTGTTTGTGTTTATTTTTCGAATCGCGGCCCATTGCGATACAGCAGGGAAATGCTGCCAGCATCCTCGGCACAATGCCGCGGGAGCCCAATTTTTTAGATATATTTTAAACTTATTTAGTAATAGTTTGTTAGTTATTAATTTAGTTTTATTTATAGGCATTTCGTTTAATGTACGAATTGTATAATTGATTAATCAATAAATAAAGTATTTAAATTAAATTCATATCATATAAAACTAAAACTACTATTAAAATAAATTAAGTAAAACTAAAACCTAACTTATAAATAAAACTAACTACAAATTAAATGTACATAAAAGGAAAGTTAAAATCTAATCCCCGGGCCGGCAGGCACCGCGTGGAAATGTACTTAATATGCTCGCGGCATTGCCTCACTGCACCGTCAGGGATATTTGTAGCACGAGGTAAGAGCCGGACCGGGGATCGCCACCTCTCTCCCTCAAGTGCTGTCCTAGTTTTGTGATAAACTTTGTGGCCTCAGAGCACCAGGGTCCACTCGCCTCCACCGCGACCGGAACGAAGTTGTATACTGGTTCTAGGTTCGAGTATTTCATGTGCTTTAACTTGGCTGCATTTTCAGCAGCAGCTCCAGCTTTACGTATTTGTACTTATCAAGAAATAATCTATCCGAGTATTCAGCCCGCCAGTCAGATATCAACCGACTTCAAGATTTCGAAGGAGTAGTTCTGGATTCATCGGGATATTTTTTTTTTGCTTATTATTTTTTTTATGTAGGTATGTTTACAAATTATTCGAAAACAGCTAGACCGATTTGGAAAATTCTTTTTTTGTCTGAAAGAGTATTCAGTTGGTCCCATTGTAACCAGATCAGAATCTGATGATGGGATCCTGGAGAAATCGAGGGAACTCTTCAAATATTATAGGCACACCTCTAGTGAATTAAATATTTTTTACAGTAGCTTGGGCATTTCCTTTTGGAAAGGTGGTGTCTAAGTGAAGTCGGTTTTATTTTGTTATCGTAGGTGCCTGCCGATAACGCGTGCGATGTTCAATTTGTTGGTCGTGGCTTCAAACCCAGGGCGTTTATGTATGATATAGACATAGAGTTAGTCCAGAGAAAAATGCCGTGGTTTATATGGGAGCTCATACATTTTACGACACTTTTATTTCCAGACAGATACTATCATTTGATATTTACTGTTCACTTTTTAGTAGATGATACAAAATAATGTAAGTAAATATATCAGTAGCAGGACGTTCTTAAAACTTATTTTTTGCAGACAGATCACCAGTTTCAGGTCATAGAGAAAACGAAAGCAGAATTAGCTGCGGTTTAGCTACGAAAATCAGAAACACTGAGACTATTCGAATTACATACATGTTCAGAGCTACGTGATCTACTAAGGCAATGTCATTGCCATTTTCATTATCGTTTAAAATAACATACAGATAACCTAATATAATCAATGCAACATCACGTATGGTTATAATCGAAATTATGAAACAGATTAGTGATATAAAACAAGTGCATTATGACATTTGATAATCGTAAATGCCGATTATAAGGTTACTTGGTATGTAGTGTTGTGTAAGGGTGCATATAGAGTGGCCACTTGAGGAGCGACTGGCGACGTCTCCCGCGCCACGTCCATAGTAAACATGGAAAAGTATGGGTGAGGCCATAGACATATAAAATAAGAAGACGCGGTGCCGTGAAGACCATAGTGAAGACAATATTGTGATTCATAATAAGCCGATTTAGACCGGGCTCTCAGTGAAGTTCCGTTTGCAAAAATTGCGGACCTCATTCTGACTTCTGATATATATATTGTATAGATCCCAGACATCCAATAAACAGATGTTGCCAACTAGTTTTGTGGTCCCCCTCTCCCCCCCCCCTCTTCCACACAAATATTATTAGTAAATTACAATGATTTTTGGTTTTAATCATGAGTGCCTATATGTGTCATAAATAAAACTCAAGCCAGTACACCAATAGAAAACTTTAATGTAAATAAATATCACGAAATTTACGAAAAAATTGCTTACACATGCAAGAAACAGTTTGATTTTATTACAAGTTTTTTTGTACCTATGCGACTTGAGGTGTTGCAGCCAGTTAATGAGTGCAGCCCAGGTAAAATATCACATATATTTTCGCCAAGAGTTCGTGCATGTATGCGGGGGAGGGGGGACTGAATGACAAATAGTCTAAGCTCCCATTGCATGAAACCTTACCTCACACGGTGGCAAATCAGACACATACTACAGCACTAGATAATACTTAGGGACATTCGATTATAGTAGGTTGTCATGGCATAGCCTGGAAGAACATAGTTTTTTTTTCATTCTCAAACCACAATTTTTACCAAAAATTACATCATAAGGTGGCAGTTCGAGACGTTTACCTATCGAAAGAGATACCTTTGGTGATCCGATCCCGCATAGGTTGCCAGCCAAAAACCTGGCAGATTTCAAGGTCTAATTCTAAAAATGGGCTAATTTACATCATCAGGTGGCAAGATGAAATTGATGCAGATCGATAGCCCTAGGCGTGCCATTCACGAATATAAAGGGTTGCCTGCCATCAGCCTGGCAGTTTTTCTGGTCAGCCTCCTCAAAGTATCGATGTTGAGAACTTGGAACGACGATAAATTCATGAACAGATGCTAACATTCAAGGAATACTTTAATTCAAACCGTCATATTTAATTAAAAACTACACATTGACAGTCTTGCACTTCATACGTGTTGAAATAATAGGGTAAATGAACCAGTTACAGTCATTTCTCATTGGTATTTTTGAATATGAGAAAAGTAATGTTGCCGTTTAAGTTTAGGTTCAAGGTTCACTTAATGTATAAACTTTTATAAACTATTTTATAAATTATGTTTCCCAGTTAATAAAGTAAAATTTATATTAAAACATAAAAATAGTGCGTGGTTTACAAGAGGTATTAAAAATTCAGTTAAAACAAAAAGATAACTGCGCTTCAAAATTTATATTAAAACATAAAAATAGTGCGTGGTTTACAAGAGGTACTAAAAATTCAGTTAAAACAAAAAGAAAACTGCGCTTCATTTATTACGGAACACCGAAAAATCATGCTAGCTCTTTGTTAATAAAAGTAAATTAAATAATTACTCTAAGCTTCTCAAGCGTTGCATAAACCAAGCTCAAAAACTTACCAATATAAAGCATATACACCGATTCAAGAACATATGTAAGGCAACATGGGATGTGATTAAAAACATAACCACTAACAACGTAGATGGAACAAGCATTGAAAAACTGGTTGTCGAAGGTGATTCTATATCAAATCCTACTGACATTGCAGATACTTTTAATGACGTTTATATAAATCTGACTAATGTAAATAATAATACTGAACCGAAGCCTGACATCCCACTAATCAATTGTAATAATGCTAATATGTTCTTATCGCCGACAGATGAAAATGAAATTCGTAAATTGATTGACACTTTAAACCCTACTAACTCAGCAGGGTATGACGAAATCCAAACTAACATATTAAAAGGGTGCAAACAAAGTATTGCTCCAGTCATGAGCTACCTAGTAAATTTGTCTTTCACTAGTGGAGTCTTCCCAAAGCCTTTAAAGCTCTCTCTTGTTAAGCCACTTTACAAAAAAGGTAACAAAGAATGCGTAGAAAACTACCGACCAATTTCTCTGATACCTATTATCTCGAAAATATTTGAGAAGGCGTTTCACGAACGTGTTTTGTCATTTTTAAATAAGTTTAATGTATTGATATCTGAACAGTTTGGATTTCAAAAAGGCAAATCAACATCACTAGCTGCCTTTACACTGACAAATAAGATTTTAGGTTACTTGAACCAGAGCTTACCAGTAACGACAGTTTTCTTTGACATGACTCGAGCTTTCGATTTTGTGTGCCACGAGACACTCCTGGTTAAATGCGAGCACTACGGTATCAGAGGTGTAGTTAATGAATGGCTCCAAGATTATTTAAACTCTAGGACTCAATTTGTGGAAATATCTCACATTAACTCGGGCAGCACCATTGAGGCTTACAGGTCTTCCACGAAAGTAAACAAAGTCGGCGTACCACAGGGGAGTATCTTGGGTCCTCTGCTTTTTTTACCGTACATTAACGACCTACCGAATACGATAAATTTTGAGTGTATACTTTTTGCGGATGACCTATCGGTCGTCGTACAATGTAGTGATGACAAAACGTATAATAGTGACATAAATAAGACAATCGCTGATGTAATAAACTGGTTACATAGGAACAATCTCAAAGTAAATATAGCAAAAACCACATTTGTCCAGTTTGTAAACAGAAATGGCAAAAAGAAACAACTGACTGTAACTTATGCAGATCAGGTGATAACAGAATCAAGTCAGACAATGTTTTTAGGTATTTGCTTAGATGACAAATGTTCTTGGGGTGAGCATATTAACAAATTATGCAGTAAAGTTAACTCGTTTGCTTATGCTCTTTGGAAATTAGCTAAGATTAGCAACAAGTAGACCGCAATACAGGCTTATCATGGCTATGTTTGTTCACTGCTCAGATACGGCGTTATCCTCTGGGGAAATTCAAGCCATGCAAGACGCGCACTTTTAGCGCAAAAACAGTGCATCAGGGCGATCTGCAACGTAGACGTCTTAACATCTTGTAGGCCGTTATTCAAAGACCTGAATTTATTGACTGTGCCATGTATCTATATATATGAAGTTTGTTTATTCGTCAAGGCTCACTCAGAACTCTTCAAAACATTTAAAGATATATGTAACTTTCCAACAAGGTACCCAAATCGTCTCGCTCGTCCTGTCCGTAAGACACAATTGTACAGCAATAACGCATACTGTAAGTCCATTGACATCTTTAATCGTTTGCATGATGACATTAAAAAATTGCCTATTAAAAATAGATGTCATATACTTCAGAAAAAGTGACCAAACCCTCCGGTGTCCGAGGCCAGACCTCGGAGTGGAGTGGAATGGAGTGTCTGGCCTCGGACACCGGAGGGTTTGGTCACTTTTTCTGAAGTATATGACATCTATTTTCAATTTGTATATAGTAGTGTAACTACTTAAAAATTGCAAATCAAAAAATATTCAACAAAAATAATTTGATTTGCTTCAAGATTAATTGCCTATTAGTTTATTCAAGCGTAAACTTAAGAACTGGCTTATTCAAGAATGATTTTACTCTGTTGACGAATATTTTGATTACTTTAGATATCAAAGTTGACATTGTATGATATAATTAATTAGTTATCGAATCTGTATTGTAGTTATGACATATTAGTACCTAATGTAATTGTAATCGTGACATTTTAGTAATTTGTTAGATTTAAGTGCATTATAATATTAGATTTAAGTACGCTGAATGCATTGGTATGCATGCTTCTTTATATTTAGGTACTTTTGTAATAATTTTGCATGCCAGTTTCTGGTGGAATGTGTGTGACGACGAAATATTTTTATACCATCTTTTGTACCACATTTTCTAGCAAAATAAAGATATTTGTACTTGTATTTATTTGTATTTGTAATGCTAAACACGGCATATACTTAAGATCTACGCACGGTCATACTGGATATTTAATTATGTAGAAATAATCTGACATCATTCACCACTAAGTATCTTCCTTTATCTTCTTCTTCCTGCCTCTTTTCCATTTCAATTGGAATCGGGCAGCTTTGTATGTAGGCGGCAGGACTTTCAGCCCTGGGTTGTCAATGGTGCGATATTAGGGGCTTTTAGATCCTTCTCGATTCTTGTCCACCAATATAAGGAGGATCCTTTAATACAAGGTTTTGTGGATATATTGAGCTGCCTTTACATAATAATTGATGTTGAGAACTTGGAACGACGATAAATTCATGTACAGATTCAAGGAATACTTTAATTCAAACCGTCATATTTAATTAAAAACTATACATTGACAGTCTTGCACTTCATACGTGTTGAAATAATAGGGTAAATGAACCAGTTACGGTCATTTCTCATTGGTATTTTTGAATATGGGAAAAGTAATGTTGCCGTTTAGGTTCAAGGTTCACTTAATGCTAAACACGGCATATACTTAAGATCTACGTACGGTCATACTTGATATTTAATTATGTAGAAATAATCTGACATCATTCATCACTAAATATTTTTTTCTTCCTGCCTCTTCTCCATTTCAATTGGGATCGGGCCGCTTTGTATGTAGGAGTCAGGACTTTCGGCCCTGGGTTGTCGATGGTGCGATATTCAGGGCTTTTAGATCCTTCTCGATTCTTGTCTACCAAATAGAGGAGGATTTTCTTTTAGTACGAGGTTTTGAGGGGATATTGAGTACTGCCTTTACAGAATAATTGTCGTCTCTTTTACTTTTGTGACCAAACCATCGGAGTCCCTTAAGATTTTCTGCCACTGGAACCACTCTAAATCATCCCCTCGACGTACTCATATGGCATACATCACCTTGACCTAAGACATATGCGATAGTGCTTGTACACAGATCAAGAGCCCGCTGGGATAAGTGATCCGTTCCAAGTCCGCGTAGGAGTACCAAGGTTTGACAAACAGTCCTTCACTGTTTAACCTTACTATGGACCATATCACGAGGTTCAAACAGACGGTAATACCATTACCATTCGAACAAACGCCCTAAAAACACATTTAACATGGCATGACGAGTTGGAGCGTCACGGGCTGCGAGTAAGCCGAACTAAGTCCGAGGCAAAGACGAAACAGGTTGCAACATATACATTAACAACGTTGATGTAATGATATTTCTACCTCGAGGCATTAATACTGCCCTACTGTCGGAGAGTATACGGATGAAGGCTCGAACGGATGATGGCAGCAGCCGCATTGATGATGCCCATGGAATACTGTGTTGTGAGCGCCCAGCGGAATGATTATAGATACGTTCAGGTCTTCTGAAAATGTTCCGCAAACTGACCCCACATCTATTTTAGATCCCTCAGTGAAGTTTCTCAATACACGGGAGTTGAGACTTACATGATTGTCGTCCTCGTGTAACTGTATTTTGTCGGAGACAACACGTTTGTAAATCCGTTCTCGCATATTTTGTGCAGAGTATTCAAATAAGAGGGTATTATATGTGTGGAGGTGAAGCGGTGGAAGGTTCAGCATGACTTTCTAAGGCTCCGTTCGGAGTGCTCCTCAAGCAACCTGTAGTAGCCACACATGCAAGCCTCTGTAGTCTCTGCAACTTGTTCCGTACGTTGGCTACGTTTGTTCTTGGCTACCAGCGCGTCTTGTAGAGCTAAAGAAATATTTTTGGGTTGCGTCCCCACCAATCAACTTTCTGCATTGCCAGAAGATGACTTCCGCATTGTTTATACATTCGTTTATGTAGTTGGTACAATGGAGTCTACTGCCAAGAGTCAGTCCTAAATACTTTACCTCATTAGTCAGTTGTAGGTTGTAGCTTAGATTGGAACAGTTTTGGTTTGGTAAACTTGCCAAGTGCCCTATTGTTGGTGAACATTACCATTTCTGTCTTGGTGGGGTTTACTGATAGGTCAAATTCCTCGCATCATCGCTCCGCTCCAGAGCGGTTTGGGTGAGGTCACAGACCGTGCTGGTGAATTTACCTGATATTAGTATCGTCAGATTATCATAATGGCCTATGGTGAAGAAGTGTTCCTTGTTCAGGTTGGTTATGTTTGTTTACTACTAGGTTTCATAACAGCGGTGATACGACTCCCCCTTGAAGGCAGGCCGCTACGGCCTGCGGCTCACCTACATACATTATAGTCCTTTTGTTGAGCATGTTGATGATCCACTTGATCAGTTCGGGCTCCAAGCCGTGATAATTTAAGGCATTCCCTTTACAGGCAAATTGGGTCTTATTGAAAGCGCCTTTGATGTTATTGAACGTGCTGGGGCACATTTACTTGTCACCAATAGCCTTCCCGACACGGCTGACGACCATGTGAAGAGCCGATTCTGTAGATTTACCTAAGATGTATGCAGTATGCGTGTTGGTTGTCGTGCATCGGTATATTCCTTAGCTAACACTACGATCTAACGATGCCTTAGGTCCCTGTCGCACAGTTTTCTAGTGTCTTCAGCAGGAATGATGTGAGAATAATCTGTCTAAGTATAGGATTTAGCACCTGTGTAGTCACTTTTATCTGGTTGAGGTATGAATATCACGTTTTTATCCCTCCATAGCCTATGCACGTAGCAAGGTGAGGCAGGCTTTCATGAACTCGATCAGGGTACCCAGGACGAGTTCTTAGCCCCACTGTAATACAGCAGGGAAGATACCATCCAGACCGGCTGCCTGGAAGGGATGGAAACTGTCGATGGCCCACCTAATCTTTCCAGCGGTGATGATTATTTTTGCCATTTGTTTGTTGTTGTTTAAAGCATTGTAAATATTCGAGTTTCCGCAGCGATCCCAGCTGAGTAATGGATTTTTGGCTTTCCTTACCCGATTTGCTTGATCTAGTGTTTCGATGCTG
Organism: Pammene aurita; assembly: GCA_947086415.1. Lineage (NCBI taxonomy): Eukaryota > Metazoa > Arthropoda > Insecta > Lepidoptera > Tortricidae > Pammene > Pammene aurita. Next base: position 8,625,511 of record OX352312.1, read on the forward strand.
CTGCAAAAGGTCTTCCATGAAAGAGACCTCCAATACCGCCGTTGTTTTTTGTACCTGGCTTTGGCATCATAATATTTGGCCTAATCCACCTCAGCTGTGGTGTTCATAGCCCTGTTAAAGGGTTTCCTTGCTTTCTTCCGGAGTCTCTCCAGTTCTGTACTGTTTTTGAATGTTGTTTCCGCACCTTCGTTTAGAATGCTTAAGTAGCAAGGTATTCCTCAGTGTCTAACTTACCTCTGTTGTTGTCTCCACTGATGACCTGCTATGGCCGGTTCGTTGTAACAGCTGTCTACTGGGATATAAGTTACATGTTTGTTTACCTGTGTTTCTATCTGTGCTGGCCCCCAAATGTCGTACTTTGGAGGGAGTTTTTTTTAGACCCTTACCCGGGGTCTTCCTGAAGATGTATCGGTCTATCTTCCTAGGATTGCGAATCCATCTGTGATCTGAACAAGAGGCCTCTCGTGAGACGTGAGACTAGTTCACTTACATTCTCTGAAGACAGAGTGAGGTCAATAATCGTACTGCACCTTCTGTTTTCGAGAGTTGTTTCCGCACCTTCGTTTAGAATGGTTAAGTAGCAAGTTATTCCTCAGTGTCTAACTTACCTCTGTTGTTATCTTTATCTCCCATAGAGGGTGATTGTCAATCGGCCCTAATGATGATCGAGAGGCCCTCTCTTTCGCAGTGGTTGACCAGCAGTTGTCATTCTAGTGGCGGAGAGGAAAAATATATTAAACCACTGCCAGACCCGCAATGACATACGCGTCAGAGTGCTGAACCACGCAAAAAATCACGACCAATAACGTCATACAGCAGAGATGAATATGTTGCGCTCGCTGGAAGGTGGCGTAACAAGGCTGGACAAGGTTCGCAATGAGTACGTCAGGGGATTATTTAAAGTGGCTCCAGTGGCAGAAAAACTTAAGGAAAACCAACTCCGTTGGTTCCATCACCAAATTAGAAGAGACGACAATTATTACGTACTTAAAGGCAGCTCAATATATCCACAAAATCTTGTATTAAAGGATCCTCCTCTATTTGGTGGACAAGAATCGAGAAGGATCTAAAAGCCCCTAATATCGCACCATTGACAACCCAGGGCTGAAAGTCCTGCCGCCTACATACAAAGCTGCCCGATTCCAATTGAAATGGAAAAGAGATGTTAGATTATTTCTACATAATTAAATATCCAGTAAGACCGTGCGTAGATCTTAAGTATATGCCGTGTTTAGCATTAAGTGAACCTTGAACCTAAATGGCAACATTACTTTTCCCATATTCGAAAATACCAATGAGAAATGACCGTAACTGGTTCATTTACCCTATTATTTCAACACGTATGAAGTGCAAGACTGTCAATGTGTAGTTTTTAATTAAATATGATGGTTTGAATTAAAGTAGGTAATCCTTGAATGTTAGCATCTGTACATGAATTTATCGTCGTTCCAAGTTCTCAACATCGATACTTTGAGGAGGCTGACCAGAAAAACTGCCAGGCTGATGGCAGGCAACCCTATATATTCGTGAATGGCACGCCTAGGGCTATCGATCTGCATCAATTTCATCTTGCCACCTGATGAGGTAAATTACCCCATTTTTTGGCCTCATAAAACATGGCTAACCTTGAAATCTGCCAGGTTTTTGGCTGGCAACCTATGCGGGATCGGATCACCGAAGGTATCTCTTTCGATAGGTAAACGTTTCGAACTGCCACCTTATGATGTAATTTTTGGTAAAAATTGTGGTTTGAGAATGAAAAAAAAACTATGTTCTTCGAGGCTATGCCATGGCAACCTACTATAATCGAGTGTCCCTAAGTATTATCTAGTGCTGTAGTATGTGTCTGATTTGCCACCGTGTGAGGTAAGGTTTCATGCAATGGGAGCTTAGACTAAAAGGACCGTGAGCGCGCGCGGCAACATGGTTCTTTATAATCATCATCCTCTTGCCCTTATCCCATTTACTTGGGGTCGGCGCAGCGTGTCTTTTTCTTCCACACCTCTCTATCACCCGTCATCTCATCACTCACATCCTTTCTTTTCATATCATCTCTCACACAGTCCATCCACCTTTTCCTAGGTTTGCCTCTTCTCCTATATCCTTCCACATTCATTCTTAATACCTTTCTCGTAACATGACTTTCATCCCTCCGCATAACATGCCCGTACCACGCTAGGCGATTAGCCCTTAATTTGTCAGTTATGGGTGCGACTTTCAGGCTTCCTCTTATATATTCATTCCTTATCCGATCCATTCTCGTCACTCCACACATCCACCTTAACATTCTCATCTCCGTTGCATGCAATCTCTTTTCATCCGTCACCTTTAGGGCCCAACACTCTGATCCATACATGACGACAGGTCTTATAATGGATTTATAGATTTTCCCCTTCAGGCGAAGGGGCATTCGGGCGTCGCAAATGATTCCCGTGACCTGTCGCCATTTCATCCATCCTACGCTAATCCGGTTTTTGACGTCCCGGTCAATATCGCCATCGCACTGCACGAGCGAACCGAGGTATTTGAAGTCGGAGCAGATCGGCAATAAAACGCCATCGAGTTCTATGGCTGCAGAACTGGAGAGACCGCCGAAATCGCAGAACATGTGTTCTGTTTTCGATCTGCTGATCTTCAGGCCAACACTCTCCAGTCTTTGCCGCCACTTCTCGAGTCTGCTCTGTACCTCGAGTCCGTCTTCACCCACAAGGACAATGTCATCGGCGAAAAGCATACACCAGAGTGCCTCTTCCTGTATGTCCGACGACAGAGCGTCCATAATAAGCAGGAAGAGGTAGGGGCTTAGAGCCGAACCCTGATGCAAGCCTACCGTGACACTGAACCTGTCGGTGGCGCCAGCCGCTGACCGGACACGTGTACAACATCTGTTATACATTGACCGAATTAGCTTCACATACTTTCCAGGCACGCTTTTCTCTCTCAGGGCCCACCACAAAACCTCTCGGGGTACTCGGTCATACGCCTTCTCTAGGTCAACAAACGCCATATGCAGGTTCTTTTTTGCGTGCCTGTACTTTTCGCTCAATTGGCGAAGTGCAAAGATGGCGTCTGTTGTACCTTTTCCCGGCATAAACCCGAACTGGTTTTGTGTTATATCTGATAAACATCGGTATCAACGTTCAAATTTCGTGGCAATGTACGGTTGGCAGAAAAATAAATACAAATGTAAATATTTTGTATATGTAAATAAAAAAGCCCCTAAATAGTACATTTCCTAATTAGGGTGGTAAAACAAAGAAAGACCGCGCAATCGCAATTGTTGCGGCCCAAGCTGCAAGCGAGGGACGTAATTATGCGATCGAGGGCTTTCTTTATTACCTCCCGTGTTGGAAAAATATGTGCACATTTGGCCAGAAAGCGGCTCTATCCGTACGCGTAGCGTGCGGAAAAAGCCACTTTATGTCCAGGTGTGGCATACAATATTTTACGAGTTAGAATAGATCACTAAAATTTGTTCCATAGATTTTGCTGTCAATCTTTGACGTCTGTAAGAATATATCCATTTTAAATGACTAAAAGATCTTTCCACGCTGACTGAGGTAATAGGAAGGTATGTCAAGCATTGAAAAATAGTAACTTAGTTTTTAAATTCCGGTTACGGAAAATTTTTTTTGCTTTAGAAATTGCACTCGCTTCACGCGGATTTAAGGCATCGATGACAGATTTGATTTTATCATAATGCATGTGATAATATGAGGCAGCATTTAACCATGTTCCCCATCTTGTTATCACGGGTCGGGGTGGTAGAGGAATATTTACACACATTTGATGAAATAAATTTGTCCTTGAAGGAGCGTTACGAAATATTTTTTTGATACAGTCAATCAAACTGTTTATGGTCGGGTAAAGACTTCTAATTATCTCTGCGACTCGATTACATCCATGTGCTATGCATGTTACATGAGTCATATTTTTATATTTCTGAACAAGGTTTTTAGCTGCTTTTACCATGTAGGAACCGGCATCCGTTATAAAAAATAATAATTTATCCATGTTTTTTTTGTATTCATCGCCCCAAAGATCTTCAAGGGTTTCCTCAACGAGTTTGGTTATTGTCGAATGGTTAGTCGCCTCCAATACCTTAGAAGCAAATAAATGTGGCTGGGTACTAGTTCCATCTAGAGCTCCGATCAAAATATTTGCCACTTTTTTTCCCACGGAATCTGATGTTTCATCAACACTGAGGTAAATCATTTTATTTTGTAATTTCTCTTTCAATTCATTTTTTTTCTTTTCATACAATTCAGGTAAGCATTTTACTCGTATTTTTGTTTCACTCGGCACAGTAATATCGTTTCCATATTTATGATTTAAAAGGTTTTCTACAAAATTTCTAAATTTAGGATTGTCTAATTTTGACCACGGTATATTCGAACAAATCATAAACTCTGTTAAATCTTTATTAAATTTTTCTTGTGCATTATTTTTATGAATTTTGTTGTGTAAATCTGTTTTTAAATGGCGGTCGATACTAGATTTAGAGGGAAATAATTTCGAATTACACAATTTGCAATATACGATATCGTCTTTAATTTCGAAATCAGCATTATCTCGTATTATATCCTGTAAATGGCAGCGTGAATCAGATAATTTATCTTGATGAGATTTTGATTTCAAATGTTTCTCTATATTGTACCTTTTCTTTTTTATATTCATTTCGCAAATAGTACAGCAAGCACCTTCGTTAGTGAATATAAAATCAGTATACTGCGTCAAATCCATTTTCTCAAGTCTGATAGGGAGTTGGGTAAAGATTTATCAATGCTAAATTGTAGTTGTAAGTGTTTTTAAGAACTATTATCGTTGAAGATTTTACCACATATTATTTTGCATGACAATTAATTTGTTGCCTATTTGGCATTTAGAATTTTTTTTACAAATGGATAATGAAATGAGTATTGAGGTTCTATGACGTATTAAGAATATAAACCTCTTTAAATATATGTACAGTTTACCAAAGTACGATTAAGAATAAAAATAAATTAAATGTTATTTATTACTAATAAATAAAACAATGATACCTATGTATTTCTTTTTTTGCGACCCTTACCAAGTGCCACGAAATTTGAACGTTGATACCGATGTTTAAATCACTCTCATCTCTCAGGCGTCTCTCAATTATTTTCTCCCATATTTTCATACAACATGGTTCTTTATAATGTCGAGGATATCAGGTAGACGAATCAAAAAACATTTCGCGGTCCGCTATTTTTGCAAACGAACATCTCATTGGAGCCTGCTCTAATTTCCTCGTGTTTACGCGCGACACGCACACATATACAACTCGTGGACGAGCGGTGATTGGTTCAAACGTCAAAAGTGAGTGTGTGTGCACGTGACCGCGGTTTATTATGGAATCACGGTGCTATCTTCGTGGGACTACGTCTTCCTATTTCATATGTCTGTGGGTGAGGCCTCAGTGGAGGCAACTCAAAAGCTCAACGCAATGCTGGTCACGCCGCCTGAGGATATACTCTAAATAGCAACCTTATGTATAAAACGTAATTACAATGTAACATTCTATAAGTCTAAAATAAAAAATCGCCTGCTCGCGAAAATCTCTAACTTGGTGTACCTACCTGACCTGGTGCCCTACGTGGGTACCTGCCCCAGATGAGAAAACAAAACATCATAGAGACAGAATCGTTTTTTTGTAATAATTTGTTTTAGGCTAATTAAACGTACATTCCGATTACGATTGATCGTGGATAGAAAAGGTTTTATTTTATTTATCGTTTGGCTACATGTCACTGGATATAGATAGGCATTACTTCTCTCGGGTATTAGTAGTGGGAAAGCAGATGATGAAGAACATCCTGTGAGCGCTGCGAGGTCCAGATGGGACAGTGCAGCTGCCAAGTTTGTTACTCTTTTAGCACCACCCAGGGATCACGTGTAGGGTTGTCTAAGGTGTTTCCTTCGGACGCAGAGTAACATTGATCCCCAATAGAAAAGGTGATTGGTAGGTAGCTCGATGAAATTAAGGGATAAAAGACTAGGTAAAAGGATAAATCAATATGTCTTAGACTAAATTTGAAAGTTTTTTTCTATTGATCGGATAACGGACAAAAGTATTATTAGTTAATGGATTTTTTTCTGTTGGTTTTGATTGTATATTTCAAAATCTGTAAATTCTTTCTTTATTATTTTTTGAGTTACGATATTTGTCCTATTTTACGAAACAACACGTTTTCCTTCATTTACCTATTAGATCCACCTGGTTAATTTAAGTATTTAACTCAAAATTTCATATGTACCTACTTACCTACCTATATGACCATTTTAAAAGATCTTCGCATGCTATTATACTAAATAAATAGTATAATTTAACTGCTAGACTAGGTCCTCAGTAGATAAACGTTATTGACATTTGTTAAGAATCCGGTAACGATTTGAAAATTAGAATCATTGATAACGAAATAACGCACAAGAATTACATTTGATAAGATAGTTTGAAGTGTTGTTGTTGCAAAAAAGAGGCCTTAGTCCCAAAATGCGCGTATTTTGCGAAATACATCATTTTCTTCGGAGGTTATAGCGAAAATGCTTTGTGTTTTTAAATTAACTTTTAATGCATATAATAGTCCGTTCTTTTATCTAGACGGCCATGGGAAAAAAATTACATTTATGAGAAAAGAACCTGAAAAATATTGCTTCTCTTGGCAGGCCTCTTCAGAGTTTGCAGTTAGACGTCTGGTTTTTTTTCAGATTAATCAAATAAAGGGAACCTTTCTTATAAAATTTGAATACAATTCAATTCAGTATATCATGTTCAAGACGGCCATGGTAAGAAAAATTTAAGATTCATCTTGGATAATAGACAAAATACCTTCTGAATATTGCTAATTTTTTGATGAAAACGGGTTTACATTTAATTTTTTTCACGGAAGTCTTATAAATATTCTGCCCTAAAAATATAAATATATCAAAGTTCAGCTATAGATCTACCACGAAAAAAAAAATCATTACTGTAACGCAAAATTTAAATTAAGTGTAATTTTTTGAAGATGCCTCTAAATTGGTTCAAAACTTGACAAAACACATCGCGCCGTCGCCTCTGGCTCAGTATGGAACGAGAGCTCACAGACGAGACGACAGACATGTGCTAAATCGTCCTACGCGCATTACGTAAGTTTGCCAGCTAGATACACTAAGAGGCCACTAAAACGGGTAACCTTGTATGAAATCCCCAACACGTAGTGACCTGTTTCCATTGCCCTATAGTTGCGAGAAGTGCGATTGAATTATAAAGATCATTAAAATAAAAAATTTAAATATTTACTTTACTTAATATTATTAAATATTTTTTTTATTTGAAAACTAGACAATTTTGTCAATATCGTCATGGTAGTCATTTTCGACTAATTTGGGTTTGTAGATTTCGGAAAAAAGGACGGATTTAAAATCAAAGATGGCGGAAACGGAAAATTTTGTCAAAATCGTCATGGTAGTCATTTCCGACTAAGATGTAGATTTCGGAAAAAAGGACGGTTTTAAAATCAAAGATGGCGGAAACAGAAAATTTTGTCAAAATCGTCATGGTAGTCATTTCCGACTAAGGTGTAGATTTCGGAAAAAAGGACGGTTTTAAAATCAAAGATGGCGGAAACGGAGAATTTTGTCAAAATCGTCATGGTAGTCATTTCCGACTAATTTGGGTGTGCAGATTTCGAAAATAATGTCTATTTAGAAATCCAAGATGGCGGTCAAACACTTTATGCTAAAAATCGTTATGGTAGTCATTTTCGATTAATTCAGGGTTGTAGATTTCGAAAATAAGGACCGTTTTAAAATCAAAGATGGCGGATACGGAAAATTCTATCAAAATCGTCATGGTGGTCATTTCCGACTAATTCGAAAATGAAGACCGTTTTAAAATCCAAGATGGAGGAAATAGAAAATTTTATCAGAATCAAAAAAGTGTATGGCCGCCATCTTGGATTTAAAACATACATTATTTTCAAAATCTACACAGTACACACCCAAATGAGACAAAAAAGACTATCGTGACGATTTCAATAAAATTGTCCATTTCAGCCATCTTGAATTTTAAAACGGTATCTATTTTCGAAATTTAAATCCCCAAAATAATCTAAAACGACACTCATTCGATTTTCGCCAAATAAGCGTGCGAGAGCTATCTTGGATTTAAAAATAGACATTATTTTCGAAATCTGCACACCCGAATTATTCGAAAACGACTACCATGACGAATTTGACAAAATTATCCATTTCCGCCATCTTGGATTTAAAAACGGTCTTTATTTTCGAAATCTACTTCCCTGAATTAATCGAAAATGACTACCATAACGATTTTTACCAAAAAAGTGGTTGACCGCCAACTTAGATTTCTAAATAGACATTATTTTCGAAATCTGCACACCCGAATTAGCCGAAAATGACTACCATGACGATTTTGACAGAATTTTCCGATTCCGCCATCTTTGATTTTAAAACGATCCTTATTTTCGAAATCTACACCCCTGAATTAATCGAAAACGACTAACGTGATGATTTTTACCAAAAAAGTGAATGACCGCGGTCTTGGATTTCAAAATAGACATCATTTTCGAAATCTGCACACCCTAATTAGTCGAAAATGACTACCATGACGATTTTGACAAAATTATCCATTTCCGCCATCTTGGATTTTAAAATTGTCTTTATTTTTGAAATCTACATCCCTGAATTAATGGAAAATGACTACCATAACGATTTTTACTAAAAATGTGTATGATCGCCATCTTGGATTTAAAAATAGACATTATTTTCGAAAATCTGCACCTCCCAATTTGTCGGAAATGAGTTTCATGACGATTTTGACAAAATTTTCCGTTTCCGCCATCTTTAATTTTAAAACGGTCCTTATTTTCGAAATCTACACACCCGAATTAGTCGAAAATGACTACCATGATGATTTTGATAAAATTGTCCATTTCCGCCATCTATGATTTTAAAACGGATATTATTTTCGAAATCTACACCCCTGAATTAATAGAAAACGACTACCATGACGATTTCTCAGAAAAAAAAGTATATCCGCCATCTTGGATTTTAAAACAGACATAATTTTCGAAATTTACACCTACTAATTAGCAGAAAATGATCACCGTGCCAGATTATTTTTTCAGATTAAAGTGTATAACCGTCATCTTTTTTTTTTTTCAATTTATTTGGGACAAAAAACAGTAACAACGACAAAGTCCACAGATTTTGGATTGATCCTGGATTTTAAAACAGACATAATTTTCAAAATCGACATCCCGTTATTAGCCGAAAATCACTCCCATTTTTTTATGAAATAGGAGGCAAACGAGCAGACGAATCGCCTGATGGTAAGCAATTAACGCCGATTATGACGATTTTTCAGAAAAAAATTATAATCTCCATGTTGGATTTTAAAACAGACATAATTTTCGAAATCTACATCCTCTAATTAGCCGAAAATGACTACCATGACGATTTTTCAGTGTATAACCGCCATCTTGGATTTTAAAACGGACATAATTTTCGAAATCTACACCCCTTAATTAGCCGAAAATTACCAACATGACGATTTTTCAGCATAAAGTGTATAACCGCCATCTTCGATTTAAAAACAGACATCATTTTCGAAATCTACACACCGAAGTAGTCGAAATTGGCTACCATGACCATTTTTACAAAAAAAAATATTTCAGCCACATTGGAATTTAAAACAAACCTAATTTTCGAAACTCGAAATTTATTATACTTTTAATTCGAAAAGTATCTCCAACAGTCCCTACTGATACAGTGATTACCCGTCTTTGGTGTTAGATGCGTATATTTCCTTTAAACATACTTTAATTAGTAGTATCTTCCATATAAAAGAAAATAAATAGCCTGTGTGTAACTTATGCGTAAAAAGATTTTTACTTGTAATTGAAGTTGAAAACGATCAAGATCGTTCGATCGTCGATCATTGTCAGCGGTCGCGTACTGAGCGCTACCGCCATCTATCGAGTAAGATTTCGTGAAATTGAGGAACGTTCATAGGACTAAGGCCTCTGAATACCCAAAAACTCAATTCTTGCAGAGCTTGTTTATTGAGGACGTTAATTCGCGCAATCGCTTGATTTTTTATTATTATTTGTCATGCCCTCCAATATATTTTTATATAGCATACAGCCAAGTTTAATTCTGCATTTAAATTTGTATTAAATACTTTAATACATTCCCAAAAATACCACCTAAACTTCGTGTGAAAATGAAAAAAATTGTTCCACTTATTCCTTAAACTATTACTAAACATCGGTATCAACGTTCAAATTTCGTGGCACTTGGTAAGGGTCGCAAAAAAAGAAATACATAGGTATCATTGTTTTATTTATTAGTAATAAATAACATTTAATTTATTTTTATTCTTAATCGTACTTTGGTAAACTGTACATATATTTAAAGAGGTTTATATTCTTAATACGTCATAGAACCTCAATACTCATTTCATTATCCATTTGTAAAAAAAATTCTAAATGCCAAATAGGCAACAAATGTCAATTTAATTGTCATGCAAAATAATATGTGGTAAAATCTTCAACGATAATAGTTCTTAAAAACACTTACAACTACAATTTAGCATTGATAAATCTTTACCCAACTCCCTATCAGACTTGAGAAAATGGATTTGACGCAGTATACTGATTTTATATTCACTAACGAAGGTGCTTGCTGTACTATTTGCGAAATGAATATAAAAAAGAAAAGGTACAATATAGAGAAACATTTGAAATCAAAATCTCATCAAGATAAATTATCTGATTCACGCTGCCATTTACAGGATATAATACGAGATAATGCTGATTTAGAAATTAAAGACGATATCGTATATTGCAAATTGTGTAATTCGAAATTATTTCCCTCTAAATCTAGTATCGACCGCCATTTAAAAACAGATTTACACAACAAAATTCATAAAAATAATGCACAAGAAAAATTTAATAAAGATTTAACAGAGTTTATGATTTGTTCGAATATACCGTGGTCAAAATTAGACAATCCTAAATTTAGAAATTTTGTAGAAAACCTTTTAAATCATAAATATGGAAACGATATTACTGTGCCGAGTGAAACAAAAATACGAGTAAAATGCTTACCTGAATTGTATGAAAAGAAAAAAAATGAATTGAAAGAGAAATTACAAAATAAAATGATTTACCTCAGTGTTGATGAAACATCAGATTCCGTGGGAAAAAAAGTGGCAAATATTTTGATCGGAGCTCTAGATGGAACTAGTACCCAGCCACATTTATTTGCTTCTAAGGTATTGGAGGCGACTAACCATTCGACAATAACCAAACTCGTTGAGGAAACCCTTGAAGATCTTTGGGGCGATGAATACAAAAAAAACATGGATAAATTATTATTTTTTATAACGGATGCCGGTTCCTACATGGTAAAAGCAGCTAAAAACCTTGTTCAGAAATATAAAAATATGACTCATGTAACATGCATAGCACATGGATGTAATCGAGTCGCAGAGATAATTAGAAGTCTTTACCCGACCATAAACAGTTTGATTGACTGTATCAAAAAAATATTTCGTAACGCTCCTTCAAGGACAAATTTATTTCATCAAATGTGTGTAAATATTCCTCTACCACCCCGACCCGTGATAACAAGATGGGGAACATGGTTAAATGCTGCCTCATATTATCACATGCATTATGATAAAATCAAATCTGTCATCGATGCCTTAAATCCGCGTGAAGCGAGTGCAATTTCTAAAGCAAAAAAAATTTTCCGTAACCGGAATTTAAAAACTGAGTTACTATTCGTCGATACACACTTTAGTATAATTGCTAAGTCAATAAAATTATTGGAGGATCCAAAACTGAGTCTAGCAGAATCATTAAACATTGTTCATGGTTTGCAAAAAAAAATATCAACGTTAAGGTTACATCAAAATGCCAGAAAAGTTTATTTTAAATTAAAAAGTGTATTAAAGAAAAATCCTGGTTATAAGACTGTACAAATAATTAACCAACTATCTAAAAACAACGAGGCTGAAATACCAGAAAGTGTAAATAAAAACTGTGTGCAAAATTTTCAATGCTTGACATACCTTCCTATTACCTCAGTCAGCGTGGAAAGATCTTTTAGTCATTTAAAATGGATATATTCTTACAGACGTCAAAGATTGACAGCAAAATCTATGGAACAAATTTTAGTGATCTATTCTAACTCGTAAAATATTGTATGCCACACCTGGACATAAAGTGGCTTTTTCCGCACGCTACGCGTACGGATAGAGCCGCTTTCTGGCCAAATGTGCACATATTTTTCCAACACGGGAGGTAATAAAGAAAGCCCTCGATCGCATAATTACGTCCCTCGCTTGCAGCTTGGGCCGCAACAATTGCGATTGCGCGGCCTTTCTTTGTTTTACCACCCTAATTAGGAAATGTACTATTTAGGGGCTTTTTTATTTACATATACAAAATAAAGGTTAAAAATACTAAGTGATTTGTTTGTATTTATTTTTCTGCCAACCGTACATTGCCACGAAATTTGAACGTTGATACCGATGTTTAACTATTACATACTAGTTTAACGTCATTTTAATCAATAAAAATCTTATTCTTATCAACTCTCCAAGCAAAAATCGCAAAATAACTTTAAGATTACGGTGAATTATTTGTAAATAAAACATGAAATCAAAAAAGTGTTCCACTTATGCAGTTTAAAAAGAAATTATCTTTCAATGTAGGTATACAAACGAATTTTTGTTATTGTAAAACAGTATCAAAAAGTTGAGCGAAATCGAAAAAAAACTAACGAACTCTTAATACAGGTAGTTTAATTATAAGTATAATGTCCTTTATCGTTATGGCCTAAATTATTTATAGGTTTTCCTCATCGCTATATATTTTACAATCAAATACGTACCAAACGAGCCTTAGTATCATTACGTACCTAATTGGAATCTTTTCCATTTATACTAAATATGAGTTCTGGTCTTTTTATCAAATTGCAGATTAAACTGTTTTTTTTTAATAGCTAGGCTGTTAAATACTTGTTTTTTACACAAGTTACACAACATCACAATAATATTTGTTCCATACATATTTTCACAACGTTTTATTATCAAGGTAAAAAAATTACAACAGCGAAACAGTTAAAAATAAATTACAGTAAAAAAAACATTTATTAAACGTTTCAGCAACCGCAGGAATGATTGACGTAACCCTTCCCTGCCGAAGGAACCGCTCCGTCAACGGCAACCACTCCGTAAACTGGGAAGCAACCAGTTACCCTGATGGTTCCCCCGATAGGCAGGTCACCGGTTACCGAGACATCCCCGCATTGAAGTGAAGGCACGACTTCGGTGACCACTTGGCTGCATGGCTCGATAATTACGTTGTTGCTAAGGCATTGCTGGTTGCCGAGCTGAAGGTTGCCGGGTAGGACGAGGTTGTTGCCCAGCTGCAGCATGGGGCCGGCGAAGGCTTGCTGGAAAATAAAGATGTATAAGTTAGGCGGCAACCAAGAAATCTGTTATCATATCCTTAATAGCAACCAGATTGAAATAAATTCTGCTATTAAAGATGGCGCCGATATAGATAAATATTATCTTGGATATTATTTCAAATTACTTAGCATTTTTATTACATAAATTGGTACCCACATATTAAACCTATGTTTAATTATTTTAATCAGGTTTAATGACTACTTTGTACCCACTAGTCTGTAGGTATTTAGAGTGTTTAAGATGTAAAAAATAAATATAATTATGTATTTACATTTAATGGTTGTTAAATGCAAAAACTATGCAAAAATAATTGCCGTACTAGATAAACAATAAATTAAAACAATTAAATTTTAGATTTGTCCTACTTACATTCAATAAAAATGCTTGAAGGCACAAAACAACTGCCAGTCGACACATTTTTGACAAGGTTTGACATAAAATATTGAAACATAAACTTATATACGATTCATGTGTTATCACTGTTTCGGTGCTCTGTGAAATTACTTACTTACGTAATTTTGAGTCAACGGTTAGAAATAATTATCAATGTTCGTTATGAAACGGAATATACCAATTAAAGTTATAGAAGTATAATGGTTGCAAATTAAAGTCAAAGGGTGTAAGGCCACAGTCTAAATGGTGGAATAAGCGGAGGCGTTTTACATATATTCCTTTGTTTATACAATTTTTACTTTCTCCCTTTGTACACAGCAATGGGAATTTTCCAATGACGACGACTTACACTTTTTTTATTAAATGAAATAAAATATATGCAACGTTGTTCGATAGAGGCCTTGCTGATTGTAAGGTGATATATAACCGTTTGTTCAACTAAAGGATGGTTTTTCGCGTTTTGACACTATTTTTTCATTAGCTGCACAATTGTGCATTAGATCACCGCACAATGAGATATCAATATAATATATTATACACTGAACTACGCAAAAGAGCAAAAAAACAAAAAAAACTATTCTAAAGACGTCATCGCCATCTTGAGCTAAAACGTTTACGTATCCCAGTTTAGTTTAGTATCTATGTAGGTATAAAACGGATTTGGTGTTCAAAAACGTCTGTCAAATCTATTTAAAATGATTTTGATGATTGTTTGTCCCTATCCGTCATTATGACTTTCGTATTTGTTAGAAAGAGATAAAATTAAAAAATAGAAGTTTCTCAAGTCTTATGAAAAGAAGAGGATATTACACTTTATATTTAAATATAGAACATGCACAAAACATGAAGTATAGCATGAAAACTCTACATAAATTCACCTTAAGTACTTCATATTTTATCTTATGCCGTGAGGTCGTGGTCGTGACTTCCTTTAAGAATGTCATCTCTGATTTTTTTTCCATCTCAGTTTCTTTATAGAGATGCTTACTTACAGTTTGGAATTATTTATTACGCGTTTTATACCGCCGTAAGTTTCGTTATTTTTAAATAATTATAACGTAAATTAACATAAATACTATTTACACAAGTTACAAACAGAAAAGTAGTAAAACAATTGGCAATTATTGTATAATAAGATTTGTTTTTGTCTAATGGTTACATTGCTACGAGTACCACAGATGTCTCCATCAAACTTAAAAAGTAAAATAATGGAAATTATTACACTTTTTTAACGAATCAAAATAAATCAAAAATATGTAAATGACACTTCATGGACAACGCCTTAGGTAGAATTGCAAAATAACAATTAATCATTACGAGTACAATAGGGCAGTTAATTGCTTGAACTTACAGACATTATTACGAGTACCACCATAAAAATATTCGTTTTTCAAATAAATAAAAACAAAAGACACAACAATAACGGAAACGGGTGAGACAGAGTAAGATGCGACAATCAATACAAGGTGAAACAAAAAACTGGTGATTCGTTTAAGGGCGTAATTGGTATCGTATTGAGACTAAGAATAAAAAAAAAGGCCAAGTGCGTGTCGGACCACGCATAGGAGGGTTCCGTACCTTCAATGGAATAAGAACCAAACTAATACCAAAAGTTCGTATCTGATGCTTATGGAAGAAGTTTTTTGGAGATAAATTAAAAAATGGCTGAACCGATAATATTTAAAACATTTTTCGTAGAATGTATATGATAAGGTGCATCTCCTTAATTTTTTTCATATTTTTTGGACTTACGGTTCAAAAGTTACAGGGGGGCGGCGGACACAATTTTTCTGACTTTAGAAGTGATTATTTCAGAAAATATTCACTTAATTACAAAATGGTCAAAAAACCTTAATGTTATTTTTAAAGACTTATATCGATTGATGTTATATTTGGTTAAACATTTTTTTTTTTTTATTTAGTTACATGTACCTATGGTAGTTTAACTACATAACTAATTAGCGGCATACAAATTCCACCTTATGTGTAAATTTTATTCAGATACGTCGTATAGTTTCCGAGTAAAATGGCTGTGACATACGGACGTACAGACAGACAGATAGACATGACGAATCCATAAGGGTTCCGTTTTTTGCCATTTGGCTACGGAACCCTAAAAAGTAGGAGAAAAAAAATTATGGCGTCCAAAAATTATTTCTCCTACTTTTTTTTGTCGGATACTGCATATTCATATTTAAGTGTCTTCATAATTTCAATATTTCAAATGCCGTAAGAGCATTCCGCAATAAGTTGAAAAATTGAGAAATTCGTCATAGCAGTACTTTAGTCACGAGGCCTTAAATCACTAAAATTATCAGTCATTTTAAATTTACTGACGCAAAACATGATTTAAATATCCGCTAGTTGATAAATTAACGTCATGTATTTTCAACTTGACGCCATTTAAGACCTTTACAACATCTGTTTTCATGATCTCCAAGATGGACTCTACAACGCGATATGGAAGAAAAGTTTTTTCGATAAATTTACATTATGGCCGGCTCCAGTACTACTATAGGAACCGGGTATGTCCTTAAACTACGTCCGGACACGGGTATGTCCTTAAACTACATCCAAAAGAGAGGTATGGGTACTGCGAATGTCATCTCACTTTGTGTGGTAGGGCACAGCACAGCGAATGTCATTTCGCTCATCTCTGGAGCAGAGCCCGACTGGGCAAGTACCTTTACCTTACAGAAAACCACAGCCAAATAGCCACTAGACTCTACTCATAGTGTTGAGTGGGGTTGCCAAAGAGCTCAAAGAGGACCCAGTGTGTTGACAATGAGGGGCCCTCCCGTTCCTTTAGCCGTCAAGACATGAATGCTCCTTTTTGTAAAGGGTCGGCAACGCGCATGTATTGTGACCCCCTGTGGAGTTGCAGGCGTCCATAGGCAATGGTAGCTGCTTACCATCAGGCGGGCCGTATGCTTGTTTGCCACCGCCGTGATATATAAAAAAATACTCTCTTGATTTTTTCCTGTACAAACAACATAAATTGAAATTGCGTACACAATAATCTACCTAAACAATTAGGATAAACCTTTGTATAATTTCCTAATAACTCTTGCATTTACAAACAGCGGTTAGTATATAATTATTAGGTCAATAGGCCATGCACGTGACAATTTAATAGGTTTTCTCTAACACGTTTCATGTGATGTTTGGTTGCATGTTGCATAAGTGAAAATGGCGTATACACCGTGGGCCCATATAACTAGACAGATTTTAACAGTGTATTCCTGATCATATTTAGATACTAAAATGTCCTATAAACTTTTCTGGAATACGCCTAGTTTCAGAGTTAATACCAATTTTTAAAAAATACACTTTTTATTATAACTCATCACAAAACGCCTTTCTAATGGCGTTGTTGCCACTATTGGGCATAGTTTACACGTATTTATTGACAGATATCAAAGTGACAAGGAAAAATATGCAGCAACTAATTTTTTCAAAAAAAAAATGTACCAATTTCTTTTAGACGATAATTTTAATAATAACATTTACTTTTCATGTACAAGAAACATTAAAAAAATAGAAAAAAAAAAAGAAAAAAAAAATTTTTTATTGGCGAAATTGACCTAAAGTCACATAATATTTTTTCCTTCTTTTGGTCTCAGGAATGCGTGGTTAATTTTTTCCCTTTCCTCGCGGGCACCTTGTATATGAGTTGTAATCGTTTAGGTACAATTAGGCGGCCGACATGATGACCTAGGCGGACCTGGTGGTCATGGTCCATTATAATGCCTGTGTACATATACAAAATCGCGTTACCGTAGGCAGGTAAACATACTTTCGCCATCTATCCCGTCCTTAGAGAATTCAACTCGAAAATTTTAGATATCGTCGGTTACTTTTTAAACACCCCTAATATCGAACATCACCACATGTCAACCGATTATTAATCGGTTCTTATTTAGGGTCAGCTCTCACGTTTAAATTAAAACGTTCGCTAAATTTTATTTCATGACAAGTTTCTTTGCTGAGTAATAATGATTAGTTCGGGCACAACCTCAGGTTGTTCAACAGGTTGACAACCAGGAGTATCTGGAGCACGGCAACCAAGGACTCCGCCACTCTGTTGGTTTGTTTGTACGACGGTGGTTGACGGTCGATGGAAGGGGGAAAACATTATTAGGGGGATAGGTGTTTTGCGCTCTTACGACTAATGTATAATGCACAACACAAACAAAATAAGTAATTTATGTTAGTGCTATGTAGTGCAGTAAAACATAGCGTAATTTGCATTAACACGTTTAATTTTGCAGATTAAGTAGATTATTTAAAATTAGCAATTTGGTCCTTCGAGCCGGATAGAATGTAATTAAGAACAATAATCAGATTATTTAAAATTAGCACTTCACATAAAAATTACGGTAACGATATCGATATAAAGATATTTCATATTCAATAATTTCCTTAGTATCGTAGACGTCTACTTTCCGCACGAAAGGAAAATAAAACGAGGGAGTACTAGCAAAACTAGTAAGTACAAATAAAGACTCGGCTGGTAATTTGGCTGCGGGGAAAGTAATGGATTAATGAGGCGAGTGATATGGATGGTGACAGATGATTCGCTGGATGAGAGTAGCCTAAATTCAAGAGCCAGGTCTTTGTACGCCCGTCAAATGAGGCAATTAGAATTTTGGGGATTTGGGGGTAACAACAATATAGAACTAAAGCACGGCAAATAAAATGCGAAGTCGCCAATTAAACTCTAGAACACTTCACGGAGCGACACGCCGCTTTCACCTGGTGAACCACTCGAAATGCGGGCTCAAGTCCTTCGGAGGCGACTGGCGGCCGTATCCTAGAGCGACACTCCGGTTTCACCTGGTGACCCACTCGAAATGCGGGCTCAAGTCCTTTAGAAGCGACATGCGGGCTCAAGTCCTTTAGAAGCGGCTGGCGGCTGTATCCTACAGCCCGTGACAGGCGATATCCAATATCTGCGTTGGACAGTATCGCGGGTCCGGCCGCAAACGCTTGACGCCCGTCCGATGCGGTACACGCACGCACTTGGCGTTGGATATCACAAAATACTAATTCCAATCACGCCCAAAAAAAAATCAAACTCAGATTAAAATAGGAAAAAAAGGGATGTCCAAAATGGATTATGACAACTGCACAGCTCGAGATTCACAATCTATCTGTCTTCTCGACTAAAACAAAAACTATTCCAAACACCTACAAAATTTGAATTTAAAATTGATGCGAATATCCTGTTTTCTTAGTCGTCAGTTTCTTTCAAAATAAAAAAGGACACATGATATGGTGATCATATTTTGATATCGGCGCCACCTATCTATAAGTAGACGAATCAGGATCTAATCTACCCTGACTCGCGCAACTTGGCCGGTAAACAATCTAATCGCGCGGATAGTCCCAAGGGACGCCGCGAGATGTAGCTGGCGTTCTTTCGGCATGCTACAGCAGATATTAACATAGCTATAAGTAGTATAAGTACATACTAACCATAACAATGGGTCTAAAAGTTAATTTAAATAAATGATTTTATTCTTTTTATTTATTTCTAAAATTATATCAAACCGTTGCCGAAACCATTTCAAACTAACAGTTCTTCATAAACTTTTGGACAAAAATTTGATTTTATGGCGCAAAACAACTTCGTGTATGTTGACATGATTGTCCTAAGCATTCATGTGTACTATGTGTTAGTTTCCGTATAAAATTTGGTGTCGAAGAAAAATAATAATATGATTTCAGGTAAAATGTATATATTTACTAGAGAATACACATAACATGACTTTGGCAGTATATAATACTGAATAAATAACAACAATAATTACATATATACAAACATAAATAATTCATAATATTTTCTATACATACAATAAATAAAAAACCTCCTATATTAATACATAAATATTATAGATTTAAGAGAGGTATGGGCACTGCGAATGGCATCTCGCTAAGTGTGGTAGGGCACGTTCAGCGAATGTCATGTCGCTCAAATCTGGAGCAGAGCCCGACTAGGGAAGTACCTCCACCTTACAGAATACCACAGCCAAATAGCACTAGACCCTACTCATCGTGTTGTGTTCCTGCTGGTGAGTAAGGTTGCCAAAGAGCTCAAAGAGGACCCAGTGTGTTGACGATGAGGGACCTACTTGTTCCTTTAGTCGTCAACACAGTGAATCCTCCTATTTGTAAAGGGTCGGCAACGCGCATGTGACTCCTTTGGAGTTGCAGGCGTCCATAGGTTACGGTAGCTGCTTACCATCAGGCGGGCCGTATGCTTGTTTGCCACCGTCGTGGTATAAAAAAAAAAAAAAAAAGATAGGCATTTTTTTCTAAAAATTCTTATCATTTAAATGTAGATCGTTATTATATACATACAAACATAAATAATTCATAATATTTTCTATACATACAGTAAATAAAAAATATCCTATATTAATACATAAATATTATAGATAGGGATATTTTTGTAAAAATTTCGGTCATTTAAATGTAGATCGTTCCACATCCGCATTCGCATCCCAATCCGCATTCGCAGGACAAAACGGGAGCGGCAAGAACGTTCGGGCACAGCGGCAACTGGTTGTTTAACAGGTTAACTACCGGGAGCATTTGGAGCACGTCAACCAGGGACTCCGTCACGGTGTTGGTCTGTACGATGGTGGTTGGCATGGCACCCGCCAACCAGATCGGGGCCGAGTGGAGGGGGGCAGAGATGCAAGTTGCAAGGACGATCGGAATGAGGACGGGGGCGGGGAGAAGGACGGTCCTTGTCTTTAAGGACAGTGGAGAGATGATTTAAATTTAAAATCATATTTTTATACATTATATGGCTTTGACAGTATATAATACTGAATAAATAGCAACAATCATTATATACAAACAAACATAATTCTTAATATTTTCTATACATACAGTAAATAAATAACATCCTCTATTGATACATAAATATTATAGATAAGCATTTTTTCTAAAAAATTCCGGTCATTTAAATGTAGATCGTTCCACATCCACATCCGCATCCCAATCCGCATCCGCAGGGCAGAATGGGAGCGGCAAGCACGTTCGGGCACAGCGGCAGCTGGTTGTTCAACAGGTTGACAACCGGGAGCATCTGGAGGACGTCAACTAGGGACTCCGTCACGCTGTTGGTCTTTACGATGGTGGTTGACGGGTAGATCGGGGCGGGGAGGAGAGGAGCTGAGATGCAGGGTGCGGGGACGATTGGGGAGAGAACCGGGGCGGGGAACAGGACGGGGCCACCGATGCAGCCGGCTGAAGTGCTCTGGAAAAGAAAATTTGTAGTTGAATTTCAATTCGTTTAACAATTTTGGCAAAACCACAAATGCCTCACTGCTAATTATCTAGCCTCTGCTCAAGGTTGTCGTCAATGGTGTTTCGGGTTACCGGTATGATTGTCTGAATGTAAGGTCTATAGCTAAGCTAAGAAGGCCGTTAAAGAGTTAGTTTTAGTAGCGAAAATTTCGAAAATGATCAATTCATGGGTAAGTCACTGACTCTGTTTATAGGTTCCCCTAAGCAAGTCTAATAAAAAATATAATTTAAATTACCTTGGCCAGCACAGCAACCACGGCAACCAAAACCACGTAAGTATTCATTGTTGAACTTTCAAAGGGTTTGAACGTACCGATTCTCGAAAAACTCTAGTTTATATATTAGACATGTCACAATATAGGCATATGGTGTTTATCACCGAATGTGTCTATCTACCTAAAATGCAGGTGTGATGTTGGGAAATTGTGTCTAGTTCAGTAGGTCGGACGTCGGAGATAATATTGGAAACTAGGTCGATATAAAAGTATATATATATATATATATATAAGTTTGAATATGGTTGCTGTTTTGACGTTAGACTATGAGAAAAGGGGAGCTGGTTGCCTGTGGTAAAATTGAAAAGGAAAAAATATATCGGACTGACAGGCGCAAAAAAAACGGCCAAGAGCATGTTGAGCCATGCTCAGTCGGTGTAGGGTTCCGTAGATGCCGGCCTTTCACAATATACCCACTCAAAAGGTCGTTTTTAACCGACTTCGAAGGAGGAGTAGGTAGGTCCTCAATTCGTCGGGATCTTTGTTTTTTTTATGTATGTTCACCGATTATTCGAATACGATTGGACCGATTTGGAAAATTCTTTTTTTGATTGATAGAGTATTACACACACAGTCCCACCCATTGTCATCAGGTCAGGATCTGATGATGGGACCCTAGAGAAATCGAGAGAACTCTTCAACTCTTTCTTGGACCCAAGGGTCAACCAACGGTTAGAGGGGGGACGCACTTTTTTAAACTTTCGGAGCTATATTTACGAAACCATTAGTATTATCCAAAAATTGTTTTAAATAATCCCCATTCTTTTGGAAAGACCTACCAAACGATGCCCCACACGATAGAGTTGGAGTGAAAAAAAAATCACCCCCACTTGAAGTGTACTAGGTAGGTACTCTAAAAAAACAGTTTTTATTTTACCACTTTGTCAGCGTGATTAATACATATACTCATACCAAATTTCAGTATTCTAGTACTAACGATCACTGAGCTAATCCACCGACATACGGACAGAGGACATAGCGAAACTAGAAGGATTCCTAGTTGACAACGGAACCCTAAAACACGTGATAATTTCCATACATTATTCGAACGGCGTTGTTGATACATGATTGTATCTAGGATATGTTTCTTTTTTACGATTCATCGGCGCTTTGGTTACCATTTAAAAGGGCCGTAAGCATCGAAAGCATGCAGACATTAGCTACTTAAGACTGTCGACCGTCCAGTGGCGCCCTCATTGGGGGGATTGTATTTCCTAATAAACGAATCAATTTATAATCCCTCAGTGTTAAGTTGTAGTCCTACTGATTACGCAACTTTTTATCTTTGTCACATAGTCTCATTTTGCGTATTTTTTGCTTCATTACCTAAACGGGAAATGGTGGCTTTTTCCGTTAGGGTGATGAACCCAAAAGTATAAGTAATATAAAACTGTGTCACATAGATCATAAGTCGCAGATTAGTAGGACTACAACTTAACATGATGGATTATACAAAAATTTATTAGTTTATTAGGAAATACAATCCCCCAATGAGGGCGCCACTGGACGGTCGACGCAGTACTTGGATATCATCAATCTCAAATACGTAAGTAGGTTGTACCTACGTAATTTATACGAGCGCGTCGAGAGCGCAATAGCTCGTTTGAGTTGGGTTATAAAAGGTAAAGTGGCCGTAACTCTGCGATCGAGAAAACATACAGGTTGGCCATAATTTAGCGGGGATTTTTGAGCGGGAGGGGTGCGGGGTATGTCAAAGCAAAAAAGGCCATTAGAGATTTAGTACCATGGCGTCATTTACAGGATAGCAGTGTGCGTTTTGTGTACCTACACTGAAAAAATACATGTTTGCTCCAACGAAGATCTTATTTAATGTAACACGCATCTTGACTGCACATGAGCCTAATAAGATCTTATCTGTTGAAGCTAAGAGCACTTAGTGAAAGTTATCATATAGTTAGATATCTATATACATAATAATAAACGCGTAAGGAGAAAAAAATGTACATTGAAGATATTCCAGACAAAACTTATTCGGGGGGTCTCAGAAACGTTGACTGAATACATTACAGTGATTTTTGGAATTCTTGTCTGTCTGTCTGTGAATTTGTCCGCGCACTACGTAAAAACTACTGCACAGAATTTTACGAAATTTTGTATAGTAACAGTTTATACCCCGGAGCAACATATAGGGTAGTTTTTATTCTGCTTATTAAAAACATAATTTTCATAAAAAAAATAGTTCTCAAAAGTGGTCACAGATGGCGCTGTATAGGTATACATACCCTGTATGCTGTATACAAACATTATTTAAGGACGTCTTTAGATTAAATTAAGCGATTCGATCTGTTGCGTTCCGCCGAGGTTTAAACCATAGATTTTTAAATGCTTCCCCAATTTAAGGATTGCGAGTTAAATATTTTTAAAACGTGATACTTCGTTTTGGAAATTGTAAGTATCCGGACATATATTGTGATCCATTAATATCTGGAGGTACTTTAAAGTTACTGAAGCTACAGAAGGTACTGAAACCTACTTACAATATACGTCAAAACAGGTAGTTAAGATTTATCAATTTCGATTTACCCGACAGCAAAAATTGTACCGTTTGTGAGATCAGTATTTTTTATCTCGCTTTAACAGCTGATTGCAATAATAACCGGCCAAGTGCGTGTCGGACCACGCATAATGGAGGGTTCCGTAGCTTCAATTCAATAAGAACCAGGCTAATGCCAAATGGTCGTATCTGGTGCCAATGGAAGAAGTTTTTTGAAAAAAACTCAAAAATCTCTAAATCGATAATGTTCAAAACAATTTTCGTAGAAAGTATATGATAACGCGCATCTTCTCAAATTTTTCATATTTTTCCGACTTTCGAAGCGATTATTTCTGAAACTATTGTTCCTTGTTCAAAGAAACCTAAATGTTATTAAATTTTTAAAGACCTATCGATTGATATGCAACATGTTGATATTTGGTAAACATTTTTTTGAAATATAGTTACATGTGTATGGAGCGCCCCCCCTAAAAAAATTTTTTCTGCAATTGGCTACTTTCCTGGGTAAAAAATATATAATTATATTTAGTCCGTCAGTTAGATTATCAAAAAATATTGGACACGTATTTTTTATTTTGTCAATCAAACAAAAATTGGTGAAGATATAGCCCGTTAAAGTTCCGCGTGACGTCACATTATACTAAAAATTGTACTGAAATGTGACGTCACGCGGAACTTTAACGGGCTATATCTTCACCAATTTTTGTTTGATTGACAAAATAAAAAATACGTGTCCAATATTTTTTGATAATTTAACTGACGGACTAAATATTTTTTTTTAGGAAAGTAGCCAATTATACTACATAAATAAATAGCGGCATACAAACTACACCTTATGTCTAAATTTTATTAAGATACGTCTTATAGTTTCCGAGTAAAATGGCTGTGACGTACGGACGGACGGACAGACGGACATGACCAAAACTATAAGAGTTCCGTTTTTGCCATTCTGGCTTTTACTAGCAATTACTAGCTGCTAGCTGTCACGCTGCTGCTGAAGAAATTCTCGCTGCGACGCTCCGGGCCTGGGCCTACGCGGTACTCAGCCTATGGCTTTCGCAGATATTGCCGCTCACCATCAGGCCTCCGGCCCTCAGATTTCGCCATTGTGTTTTGTCCGGATTCTGTCATGCTGCCTGCTGCTGCTGGATAAACACTAGCTACGACGCTCCGGGCTTGGACCTACTCGGTACTCGGCCTATGGCTATGGCTTTCGCAGACATTGCCGCTCACCCTCGGGCCTTATGACACTTCACCATTGAGATATGTCCGGTCCCTGTTATGGTGCTGCTGCTGCTGAAGCAATTCTCGCTGCGACTTTCCGGGCCTGGGCCTAATCGGTACTCGGCCTACGACTTTCGCAGACATTGCCGCGCACCTTCAGGCCTCCGGCCCTCAGATTAGCTAAGATTCTTCGCCATTGAGTTTTGTCCGGATTATATCATGTTGCTGCTGCTGGAGAAATTTTCGCTGCGACGCTCCGGGCTTGTGCCTACGCGGTACTCGGCATAGGCCGACATAGGCCATAGGGCTTTCGTAGATATTGCCACTCATCCTCGGGCCTTAAGACACTTCACCATTGAGATATGTCCGGTCCCTGTCATGGTACTGCTGCTGACCTGGGCCCTACACGGTACTCGGCCTTTGGCTTTCTCAAACGTTGCCGCTCACCCTCGAGCGACGACCCTCGGGTTCGCTAAGACACTTCGCCTTTAAGTTATGTCCGGTCCCTGTCATGGTGATGTTGAAGAAGTTCTCGTTGCGATGTTCCGAGCCTGAACCTTACGCGGTACTCAGCCTTTTACTTTCACATACATTTCCGCTCACCCACGTGTCCGCAACCCCGAGTTCGCTAAGACACTTCGCCATTGAAGTATGTCAGGTTCCTGACATGCTACTTCTGCTGAAGCAATTCTCGCTGCGATCCTACGGGCCTGGGTCCTGCGCGGTACTCGCCCTATGGCTTTCGCGATATTGCCGCTCACCGTGTCACGGCTTCGGCGTTCGGGTTCACCAAAAAACTTGACCATTGATTTTTGTGGGGACCCTTTCATGCTCCTGCTGAAACAATTCTTGCTGCCTTTGGCCTTATTAGATTTTGGCCTGCTGCTGCAAAAGCAGTTTTCGCTGGGACGTTGCGCTCACACACGCTACTTCGCGCCAGTACCTTTAGCGTTTGACCCTCTGTTCTGTGGATATTCTCCTGCAGGAACTCGGCCATTAGCATTCGCAGGTCTCGACGCACGCCTTTTAGTCAGTTATCTTTATCACGGTTGAACTAATAAATTTAGATAGATATTTATATGTAGAACGCGTAAATTCTACACTTATGGCCTGGATAGTAAATGCAAATGACAAAACCTCCCACACACGCGGGCGAAGCCGCGGGTACAGCTAGTAGTAAATAAATATATTATTCCATATTTTATTAGCAACTAAGATAAAATGCATCTTAGTTGGCTCTTAATCTTTTTCAGTGTAATCGAGCATTACCGAAACAATTCCTTAACCGAAGCCAGTAGGAAATTTTGTTATAAATAATTACAACATACACAATAATGATTTTGCGCCATTTGTTCATGTCATTGGGTTAAAAAATGGGTTCAGAAGTTCGAGACGATGGGTTTGTCACCAAAGATACCAGGATCCAGCCGGCCAAGGACATTGCGTGACCTTGAAAACATAGAGCGTGTTCAAGCGTCTGTTCAAGGTCAACCTGGTCTCTCAACTCTAAAGCGGTCTACTATGTCGAAATGCTGTACATTTTTTTGCTACTGCGCCAAAAAAACTTTAAGGGTTCGGTGACGGAAAACATCGTGAGGAAACCGGATCTAATCCCAACAAGGCCTAGTTTCCTCTTTGGATTGAAAGGTCAAATGGCAGTCGCTTTCGTAAAAACTAGTGCCTAAGCCAATACCTGGGATTAGGTTGCCGAGCGTACCCCAGGCTCAAATAGAGCTGGGACCACAGATAACCTCAAACACTAGATATATCATAAGTACAACTCGAGGTCACCTCACATCAGCGCTCCCGTACTAATTTAGTATGAGAGCGCGACCGCTTATTTTATTTGAGTTAACGTTTTTGATCATTACTCATGTGAATTAAAAATATCCACAAAAATCAAGTTATAGGGACTAACCTGGATTGTTATACTACAAAATGGTGTAGAATACTATTGAGATGTACTGTTCGAATCGTCGAAATTAACGAATATAAGTGCGCTGATGTGTGGTGACCCCGTGCTCCTTGTAAAAGCTTAATGATGAGTAGTCTGTGTAGTCTGTGGCTGGGACAAACGCTAGGCGGAAGAGTAAAAAACTTTAAGGAATCAAAAACGGACTTGGTTTCAGCAAGATGGGGCAACTTGTCACATCCCAACGACGTTATTGCAGCATTCCGGGAAATCTTTGATAAAAAACTGATTTCCAAAAGAGGTTACGTAAATTGGCCTCGAAGCCCAGGTGTCGCCGACAGAAATCCGCAATTAAAAGCAAAAATACGCAATTAATGCAAGGAATTCCCGACACCTAATCTCGAACCGAGATTGACAATTCGAGATATCGAATTCGTTCGAAAGATCGAAGTCGAGATTGGTCTATTCGAGATCTCACCAGTCAGACCTTCGAAATCGATATTTGGTTAGGTACAAATAAGTTATTTTGGCCAAATTGACTGAGAATCAGTCAAAACCACATATTTAGGCTACTTCCTGTTATTTTTACTTAATAAAGAACATATTTATCGTAATTTATTGAACATTTAACATGATATCAGCTTTTCTCTCAACTCAATAGCATATTCGTCAGTATTCTGCACGTAAGTAAGTCAAAGTGATAATGAATATTTGTAAGACCGTTAAGTTTATCGGGTACACCGTGAAACATAAATTAATTAATATTATGGGACAATCTTAATCTAAACGTAGTCCCACGGTAAGCTCAATGAGGCTTGTGTTGTGGGTACTAGGCGATGATATATATAATAGCTAGATTTAGATAAATACTTAAATACATAGAAAACATCCATAAATCAGGAACAATATCCGTGACAAATGCCCTGACCAGGATTCGAACCCGGGTCCCTCCTGCTTTATAGGCAGGGTCACTATTACCGACTAGGCTAGGAGGCCGTTAAAAAAACAAAAAAAAACCGGCCAAGAGCGTGTCGGGCCACGCTCAGTGTAGGGTTCCGTAGTTTTCCGTCCGTCACAGTAAGTGTCCCCACGTAAGAGTTAAAAAAAATGGGATTTTTCAAAACTTTATTTGAAAGCACGTCATTTCATTGTGATTTTGTAGAAATTACAGGTACAATAAACACCCGCTTATACGGTTAAATTACAAACTTAGTTCAGAAATTATTTTCTAATTTTTTTTCAAAAACTATTCAACCTATCAAGTTCAAAATATTTTTCCTAGAAAGTTTTGAGATTTTTTTCATATTTTTAAAACTTATGGTTCTAAAGTTAGAGGGGGGGGGGACACATTTTTTTTTTACTTCTGGAGCGATTATTTCCGAAAATATTTACATTATCAAAAAATGATTTTACTAAACCCCTATTCATTTTTAAATACCTATCCAACATTATATCACACGTTAGGGTTGAAATGAAAAAAAAAACACTCCCCACTTTACGTATAGGGGAGGTACCCTAATAAAACATTTTTTTCCACTTTTTATTTTACCAATTTGTCGCTGTGATTGATATAGGTACATATTAGTACCAAATTTCAGCTTTCTAGTGCTAACGGTCACTGAGATTATCCGCGGACGGACGGACGGACGGACAGACATAGCGGAACTATAAGGGTTCCGAGTTGACTACGGAACCCTAAAAAGGACAATAATCACTTTTTTCTCTTACACAGTGATTTCTACTCAATATTTTGTCAAAAATTTTAAGTGAAGAAGCCTTTAAATCGCGTTCGAGATCTCGAAAATATTAATCGAGATCTTGGTCGAGATTTGCTAAACTGGGATCGCGTGCCATCGAGATTGAATCTCGCAAATTCTCATGAGATCGTCCAGTGTGTTTTTTCTTTGTGCGGCGGGCTCGGCGGGCGGAGGCTTTTAGTAACTGTTATTTAAGTGACACTTCTCAATATTTTGTCAAAAATTTTAAGTGAAGTAGCCTTTACATCGCGTTCGAGCTCTCGAAAAAAATAATCGAGATCTTGGTCGAGATTTGCAAAACTGAGATCTCGTGCCATCGAGATTGAATCTCGCAAATT
Source organism: Pammene aurita (assembly GCA_947086415.1). Lineage (NCBI taxonomy): Eukaryota > Metazoa > Arthropoda > Insecta > Lepidoptera > Tortricidae > Pammene > Pammene aurita. The sequence continues at coordinate 8,654,755 of OX352312.1, forward strand.
CTTATGAGATCTCGCAGTTTCGAGATTGCATTCCCTATACAAGGTGTAGCAAAAATGCTGGTGATCCGTTTAAGGGCATAATGGTCTAAGAGCTGGCCACGTCAGATATGACACAATAATGAGAGCAATGAAACCCATCTAGTAAGATTGCAATACCATCCTTATTGCTAGATCCGGGCATCTGGCAGCTTTTAATGGGTGGGTGTCAGTGTGACAGACCAGCAAAGTTTTGAATTGGAAAAAAGTAATACCAAAATAGGTAAAAACGGCCGAAGTTATCATATTTATGGAGGACGGGGCCTATATTTTAACATTAGAACAAAAAACATTTCGTAATATTTCGAAAACAGAAACAGTAGGCGACAAACTATGAATTACATTATACATCGTTTTGGACTACTTTCCCCCATCAGAAACTTTTTGCAATTATATGATGTAATTATTTATATATTTTTTCATAATACTGCATCAAAACCAGAACTCTAGGATTTGTATTCTTATAGTGGTTTGCATTCTTTGACCTCCACCACTTTACAGCTGCCAGATGTCCGGATCTAGAAATAAGCATAGTATAGCAAACTAACGAGAGGGGTTTCGTCGCTCTCATTATTGTGTCATATATGACGTGGCTAGCTCTCCGTCTATAATTGGTATCGTATTCTAAATATGAAAACTAAGAAAAAATATTTTCACGCGAAAAAAAAAAATTGGTTTTGTATGGAGGGTCGGCCGGCTGGGATTACGTGTCCCATACAAAAAAAAATTTTTCTCCTTTTTCTTATTCTCAATACGATACCAGTTAAGCCCTTGAACGAATCACCACAATTTTTTCTACACCCTGTATACCCACAACACTCCAGGCTGTCATAGAAAATTTCTGCTCCAGGTTGCAAGGTAGAAAAGGGCTACATTGTATAAAGTATTGTATAAAATAAAACCCCAAACTGTTTACTTTCTTAACAATTTTTTTTTGCTTTATATGCTTAGTTTTAATTTTGTATTAAGCAGAACGTCTGCTAACGATACCACAATGCTTAGAAAAAATGGAAAAGTAGAAAAATCCACTGCCTCAGGCGAGACTCGAACTCGCGACTCTGGGATACATGCCCATCGCTCTGACCAACTGAGCTTTTTTTTTTTTTCTACTTTTCCATTTTTTCTAAGCAATGCTTAGTTTTATTGTTCATAAATGTTTTGTTGTTGTTGAACGGCCTCCTAGCCCAGTCGGTAGTCACCCTGCCTACGAAGCATGAGGTCCCGGGTTCGAATCCTGGTCAGGGCATTGTTTGTGTGTTTATCACAGATATTTGTTCCTGAGTTATGGATGTTTTCTATGTATTTAATTATTTATCAATATTTATCTATTATATATATCGTCGTCTAGTACCCATAACACAAGCCTTATTGAGCTTACTGTGGGCCTAGATCGGTTTGTGTAAGATTGTCCTATAATATTTATTTATTTATTTTATTTTATTTCATATTGACATTTTTAAGTTGGGACCAGACGGCAGATAGCCGCAGATTCTGCCACGTGACCTTGGTTGGAGCAAGTTGTTGAAGCGAGCGGCTACATGGCTGACAACCAACCAACCACTTCTAACAATGGTTGGCAGAGCACACTTAGCCACCAAGGGCGTTTAAAGCTCATGTAGAATTTGGCATTAACCACTGGCTCCATGGTTTAAAATCTCTGTTTTCTGCCATGGTCTCGTGGCAGAGGGCTGTGGTTGTATGCCGTCTGGCCCCAACTTTAATGTTAGCAGACTTTTGGTCCACCCTGTTTGGTTAACCAGCCAGTATTTGCTGAGTTATTCGTGCCGTATTTTTTTCATGATATTTTACTTCAATTTTTAGGGTTCCGTACCTCGAAAGGAAAAAATGGAACCCTTATAGGATCACTTTGTTGTCCGTCTGTCTGTCTGTCTGTCTGTCTGTCTGTCTGTCTGTCTGTCTGTCTGTCTGTCTGTCTGTCTGTCTGTCAAGACCATTTTTCTCAGGAACGCGTGGAGGTATCAAGCTGAAATTTATATCAAATACTCAGGTCTGTTGTCCCTTCGAGCTGTGAAAAAATCAAACTTAAAAGCCAACGCAATCAAAAGATACAGTCGTTTATGCTGCAATTTTAGAGTTTTTCGGCACTCGCAAAACCTACGGGGTACTTCCCGTGAACTCAGAAACTTGAAATTTGGCACAAAGCAACGTCATATAGCATAGACAATGGAAAAATTACAAAAAGTAGACATTTTTAGTAAAATCATACAAAAAAAAATTTATTTTTATTTTAAACTTACTACCTTTTTGCTCGTAAACGCGTGGAGATATTAAATTGAAATGCATGTCAAATACTCAGGGCTATAGGACCTTTCAGATGTTGAAAAAAGTAAACTTGTATGTCAACGCAATCGAAAGAAATAGCAATTTAAGTCGCATATTTTGAAACTGAGTACTCGCAAGAAACTCAAAACCTAAAGGGTACTTTTTTTTTTTTTTATACCACGACGGTGGCAAACAAGCATACGGCCCGCCTGATGGTACGCAGCTACCGTAACCTATGGACGCCTGCAACTCCAAAGGAGTCACATGCGCGTTGCCGACCGTTTACAAAAAGGAGGATTCACTGTGTTGACGACTAAAGGAACAAGAAGGTCCCTCATCGTCAACACACTGGGTCCTCTTTGAGCTCTTTTTACTTCCCGTAAACTCAGAAACTTGAAACTTGGCACGAAGAAACTTCATATAGCACAGACAAAGGAAAAATTACGAAAAGTAGACATTTTGAATAAAATCGTACAAAAAATATTTTTTTAAATTTTAAACTTACTACCTTTTTCCTCGTAAACGCGTAGAGGTATTAAATTGAAATTCATATCAAATACTAAGGTATATAATACCTTTAAGCTGTAACAAAATCCATTTTCTATGTCAATGCATTGGGTGAACTTTTACTTATATACCTACCTACAGGTTTGTACGGAACCCTCGGTGCGCGAGTCCGACTCGCACTTGGCCGGTTTTTAGGGTTCCTTATAACTACCTCAAGAGGAAAAAATGGAACCCTTATAGGATCACTTTGTTGTCCGTCTGTCTGTCTGTATGTCTGACTGTCTAACTGTCAAGACCCTGTTTCTCAGGAACGTGTGGAGCTATCAAGTTGAAATTTTCATCAATTACGTCTGCAATCCCTTGAAGCTGTAAAAAAAACAAGCTTCTATTCTATTCTAAGTCAATTTAATTACGGCCATTTATGCCTTTTTTTATACCATGATATGGACGCCTGCAACTCCAGAGGTGTCACATGCGCGTTGCCGACCCTTTACAAAAAGGAGGATTCACTATGTTGACGGCTAAAGGAACATGACGGTACCTCATCGTCAACACACTGGGTCCTCTTTGAGCTCTTTTCAATCCAAAATCAATAGGGTATTTCCCATAGATCTAGAATCATGAAATTTGGCAAGAAGGAAGGTCTTACAGCATAAGTAAAGGAAAAGGTCCAAAAATCGTTTATTAGCTGTTCCATCACAAACAAAATGTATTTTTGCGTACTCAAAAAAATTGACCCTCAATCCAATTTTGTTAAATACGTACAGCAAATGTTCGATGATAGTTAAAATAGTGTCATGTACGGAACCCTCTTACGCGAGTCCGACTCACACTTGGCCGGTCTTTTTACTACCTACTTATAGTTTGGCCAGAGAAGCTTCTCACTCAGTGTATAGACAGAAAGAATAGGGATGATGTGTCAACATGTGTAATAAAAATTAGTTGCATGCAAAATGATCAATATATCAGACTAAAACAGATGCATATTTATGTCTCCTACGGTTTAATAACATTTTTTTATACCACGATGGTGGCAAGCAAGCATACGGCCCGCCTCATGGTAAGCAGCTACCGTAACCTATGGACGCCTGCAACTCCAAATGAGTCACATGCGCGTGTCCGACTCTTTTCAAAAAGGAGGATTCACTGTGTTGATGGCTAAAGGAACAAGAAGGTCCCTCATCGTCAACATACTGGGTAAAATGATTAAAAAATATCAATACCCAGCATTAGAAAAAGTAACAGTAATTTCATAATCATGACACGATTGTTTCATTGATATCGTATTTAACGTCTAGGTAGACTTGTATTCCATTGCAAATGAACTGCTACAAAAACTTAAATACCTACTTAGGTTTATATTTTATTTTTTATACCCATCCATTTTATGTTTTATTTCATTGCTTTTCAATTCAGTTATGGTCTAACTTTGATTAAACGTATATTATATAACCGCAACAGTTTTCCCATCATTGAGTAACAGGAGAAGACATCCCTAAGAAATTATTTGTACCATGAGTTTTAGTGAAAATCACTACAAGTCTGACAGTGGCTGTTGGACCATAGACATGATTACACGCAAGTGTCAAACATTTTTAAAAATCAAATACTAAACGTAAAGGCTTCTTGCATGATAATAAACTGTAAAAATAATTCTAAAAATAGTAATAAAAGCCACAGAATTACATTCCATAGGTAACTAAGTGCAAAGTTTGGTGTTACATTAATTTAAAATATTAATGTTGGCGGTGCGACGCCATATTCCTTGGCGCACAGATTAATGTCGCAGAAGTAACACAGCATATGTGCCTACACTTGATATACCTTGAGATTGTTACACTTGATATTGTTTAATAGTATTCAGCATATAGCACTTGATATTGTTTAATAGTATGCAGCATATTTACCTAATAAACATGTTTTAGATAAGTACGTTAGGTAATGTTTAGTTCATAAAACATATATTTATTGTTCAACAAGGGCGATTTTGCTAAAATTGTTAATACGAGTAAAATACATAGGAAAGGTTTATATGATTTGAATTTAAAACTGATATCGAAATATCACTCGTGTTATACGTACTTACACAATGATTATTCATCCGTGCGAAGAAATCAATGGCATTTTAAGTAAATATCCAGGATCATAAACCCCCAAAGTTCGTATTGAAAGGCGCTTGTCGGCAAAAATAGTATTTTACTCCATTCGTTCCTAAAACTCTAGGGTAAGGAGCAAAATAAACATTAGGTATAAATAAAACAATAATTTATAGTCTGGAAAACCATTTCTGTCAGTAGAAACGCGCGGCAAATTCAAAATACGTACATGTGGCAACCCTTTGTGATGATGAGACACCGTATTTCATGACGAACATTTAAATTTACATTGAATTGTTTCTAGTACATTTCACTCTCTCATCTTAAGTGCGAGTGAGATAGAACTCCTGCAACGTTCCCAATTAAATTTAAATTCACTTTTAAGGCATATGTCAATTGCCTCAACCAGATTATCTGTTGCAGTTGATGACAGATCAGACGAAATATATCCGTCTCCTTTTTACACACCGTTAATGTCACCAAATGAAAGGGGCGGAAATACCAACAAAAATTAAAAACACAAAATTTGATGATCATTGCTGCTTTTTTCACTGATTCTTAGTGTTGTTATACTTTTGTTCGCTGTACATTGCTACTGCGTTCGTTGGCTGGACAGACTATAGTTAATTACGTTTCCTTACAAAATTGGTTTAGGCAGAATATGAATTTTGTCAAAACAGTGTTAAGTCAGTTTTGTTAAAGCTACTCTTTGATTCAGTGACAGCTGTCAACCGCCAAACATGGCGCACAAAATTTGTTCTAGATGACTCATCTAGTAGAATACATAATACATCAATGTTTCCCATAACAGAATTCATCGATAATATTATCGATATTACAACATAACGCTTACATACCTGATAAATATCTTTCACAAACGCGTATCTAACCTAAAATACGGTTAAAATAACAACCTTATCTATAAGTGATTGAAGACTTGTTTAGAACAACACTTAAACATGCGACCTAGATTATATCAAATTTTTCATCAAAGTAAGTTTAGAAACAACTAGGGCTTTGATAGTGATGTGACGTTCCGATTCGCAATCGATTATTGTAATGATAATTTTCGTAATCTAGTAAAAATTGCATAAAAACTTGCCGTTAGTGTTTCCTAGTTTCATTTGTTTAATTGATGTTGATAAAAGCGTATTTTTATATTTAAAATCATGTTAAAAATATTTGGATTGTGTGTGTGTTTTGCAAATTTAAATGTAAGTTTGCGTAGATTTAAAACATGTAATTTATTTGAGTTGTGTAATTAAATTTAGTGAGTAATATAAAGCAATAGGTCATAGTTACAAAGGTTTTGAACATTCTATGATATTTTGTTATGTGTGTAATCGTCAACCGATATCAAGATTTCTTTCTTACGTGTTATTAATTTACTTATTTTTCAGATAGTTCGTTGTGACCTATTACCTCAAGTATTTATCCCGGAGCTTAAACTGTATCCTCAAAATCCACCAAAACTACCCGTACTCTGCCTATCTGAAGAGAAGTTCTCACTACCTCAGTTCTGCCAAAATGCTTCAGAATGGGAAGATGCTGATATGTCACTTAAGATCTTGACAGATTTTTCAGAGCCAGATCCAGAGAGATCTACATTCGCGTCGTTTATAAATCTTATAAAATTCATTTTGATTAAAGAAGAGTTAACTTGCTTGGATGCCATAAGTGGGCCCATTATACAAGTACAACGCCCTGAAGGAAAGATTTTTAAAGATACAAGCGAAATACGAAACGATATTGAAACAGCGTTGTCTAACAAACCAAAACAAAGAGTGCAACCTGTCGCGTTTTATGACAACACAGATATTTCGAACTTGATTCCAATTTGGAGACCTAGAACACCTTATAGAAGAAAAAATGTGAATGCAATCCCTATTGTTAAAGCATTAAAGACCAATTCTACATGTGCATGTCCGCAAACGCTGCAGAATGTGAGCCCTGTTACTATTATTGGTGGCAATTTGAACCCTATCAAAAATGGAGCATCCAAGACATGCCCGTGTGCACAGTGTCAAAGTTTAGCTTTGCAACCTAACTGTAAGCTGCAAAGTTTACCGTCAACAAACATAAAACCGATAGTTTTAGGTTACGGAGGAAATTGCAATTTATGCCAAAGAATGGCAAACCCACTTATGGCCGGTTGCCCGAAACTAACGACACCAGTTTTGGCTGGTTGCTCAAAACTGACAACGCCAATTTTAAACGGTTATCCAAAACTGTCAAGTTCAATGTTAGCTGGCTGTCCAAAATTGGCCAGTGTAGCGCCCGGAGCGGTTCTTGGTTGTGGTTGCCCGAAAACAAATATGATTTTGGGTGGTTGCTCGTATGGGAATCCAATGATGAGCTGTCCAAAATGTGGTTTAGCGGGTTGCGGTTGTCATAAGCAGGCTGTGTCTTTAATACAGTCAGAAGCGATCCCTTTAATAGACTGTTATGGTAATTTAATGAAACAAGTGAAAACTACTTATTTAGTGCCATATACTATGTCATAAATAGTTGCTTGACGACTCGAAAACAAAGCTAATGTTTTAGAATAGCAATTGTTTTTTATGAAGTTATGCCATATTTTATTTTAGCTGTTACTAGTGGGGCTGGGCTGTTAGAAGATGTAGTTCCCATATGTAGTCATAATAATTTAGGTACGAATGCATGGCACTATATCGCTAGTTATTTTAGTAATGGCAAAATCACGACCGCATTGTTCATACCGATTTTTCGTGAAAGTTCAAGACACCACTTCTCAGAATTAAGTATGGTAATTTTTAATAATTTATTGTTACAAAAATGTGACCGGTGTTTTTATTTCGTTTATCCTATCCTATTCAACTTATCTAAGTTATACACCATCTTAAGATAGGTACATAATATTTTTAATGGAGTCTGAGTCTGTGTTTCCACTTGAGTACAATTTAGGTCTCTTCAAAGCGAGAGTAAATAGGTATCTCATTGGTTAGCGTGCTCCACAGTAGACTGCATTATCACTTACCATCAGGTGAGATCGCGGTCAAACGTCTGCCTATCCTCCATTTAAAAAAAAGATGGAGAGGTTTTGTACACTTTTTTCTCGGAGCCTTGTAAAACAAAAACGAACAGCTATTTTACAATTAAATGAATGCTGCTTTATTGACCATTTAACCGCATATAGTAATAGCGCATTTCAGGCTTGATTTTCCCAAAAGATGGAAATTGTACGAATTTTATTTAATTTTAATTTTATTTTCACATTATTTTACCAACTATTTTTCCAGTTTGATTCTTGATTTTAACTTACATGGGGTGCATTTGTACGGTCACCGGCAATAGTATCTTCCTACACGAAGGTCGCAAAAATATGTGACACGCTCCTATGGCCCTACTAATAAATAAGAACGTGTTACATATTTTTGCGGCCTTCGTGTAGGAAAATACTATTGACGGTGACTGTGCACTTACATACCGACACACATACATGCACATACATGAAATTACATACATGCACATACATGAAAAATGCTAAAGTCTATATGATATTTTAATAATAACTTGACAGTTATATGAAGTTTAAAAAAATAAAAATATTTTCAAGCACTTTCTTTAAAAAAATTTTTTTTTTGTATGAAAGCATATATGTTTTTTGTCAAATCTAAATTCATTATACCCGAATTGATCGATAGCTATACCTGACAACGCCTAGTAGTATTTTATGATGAGTGATAGAACATTGATTTTGTGTGTGAGACTTACTACTTTCACCCCCTCTATAAGCGCTCTAAGGGTGAATTCAACTTTTGAATATCTTTTAAAAGAATCATTAGAAGATGCCAAAACTGTGGTAGAGACTTCATTTCCTTATCTCGAAGCACAAAACTTTGAAGCTAATAAATCAAATTCTTATGATTTAAGAAAATATTCACTTTTTCACCCCCTGTATCTTTATATCTGTAAGACTTACAGATGTATTGTGTATAGAAATATTGTAGAAAATTTTATCTTCTTCATACGTTCCACAGACATTTTAGGCATACTGATAACCGTTTAAGCGCCAGGGTTCAAAAACGGACTTTTGGCACCTTTAAACCAAGATGGCGGCTAACGCACCGCCCCCCTCAAGGTCTCAAATCTAGTATTTTAATTACCACCCTATAGCCTACCAATAACCATTAAAACATTTTCTACTCCATCTTTTGTAAGGCAATGTATGGAGATGATTCCCCAATTATTGGATTAGTGGTAAAATTATGAAAAGGATTACTACGAGTATTCAGTTACTATTATTATGATGGATAATAAAAAAAAGATGAAGGTAAGTAATTTGTTTATTTTGTTTGTTTATTTGTTTATTCCGTACAATATACATTGTGTTGAATATTACAAAAATCTTAACCTAATAATCAAGAAAAAACCGGCCAAGTGCGTGTCGGACCACGCATAGGAGGGTTCCGTAGCTTCAATGTAATAAGAACCAAACTAATACCAAAAGGTCGTATCTGATGCCTATGGAAGAAGTTTTTTGGAGATAACTCAAAAATGGCTGAACCGATATTGTTTAAAACAATTTTCGTAGAAAGTATATGATAAGGCACATAGCCTTTATTTTTTTCATATTTTTTGGACTTACGGTTCAAAAGTTACAGGGGGAAGGACACAATTTTTCTGACTTTCGAAGCGATTATTTCAGAAAATATTCACTTAATCACAAAATGGTCAAAGAAACCTCAATGTTATTTTTGAAGACCTATCGATTGATGTGTCACATGTTGATATTTGGTTAAAAAACATTTTTTAAAATTTAGTTACATCTATGGAGCGCCCCTTTAAAAATTTTTTTTTTTCAAATTTAACTCCATAACTAAGTAGCGGCATACAAAATACACCTTATGTGTAAATTTTATTCAGATACGTCGTATAGTTTCCGAGTAAAATGGCTGTGACATACGGACGGACAGACAGACAGACAGACAGACATGACGAATCCATAAGGGTCCGTTTTTTGCCATTTGGCTACGGAACCCTAAAAATCAGAAGAAACATATACAACAGAAAAATAATCATAATCACGTTTTACTCTATGCATGTCTATAGTAGGGTAATTGTGCTAGCTTCCCGTCCAGGTCCAGTTTACCGTCCACTTGATTAAACTGCTGCAAATAAATGGGAAAAACTTTTTAAGGTCAATATAGTTTATATTTATAGTTTATTCTTTAGTAGATTTTTTAATTCTAAGCCTTTATTTTGGGAAAAACTAGAAGATAATAGTAGTTTATGTAACTGTTACGTAATAAGGGTCCTTAAAACATGAGTGTGGTTTTATGAAACGAGCCGCAGGCGAGTTTCATAATAAGATCACACGAGTGTTTTAAGGCCTAATTACGTACAGTTGCATACACTGCTTTATCTACACTCATATTATTTATCCTAAATGCCGTATTCCGAAACCATAGAATGGCCGCCATTGCACCGCCATGGCCAACTCGATTGTGCCGGCGGTCGCGCGGGCGCGTGTCGGCGGCCGCGCGGGAGCGTGCAAGTGTACATTATGTTATCAAAACTCATAACACATCAATAGTTGAGCATGTAAAGTTAAAATTACGTTACTGCCACACATAAAAAGCTTATCATAGTAAAATCGGTTGTGGTAATGCTAGCCATTGCCTACCGTTTTTGAACACGTTTTAGAGGACTTACAATGTGAGTGTCGATAAACATATAAATAAGTATGGACGGAAAACTGACAAGAGTGGACGAAAACTAGCACAATCACCCTATATGATACAATTATAAAATACACAATCAATCATGTAAAACTATTCAATGTCAAAACAATTCAATATATAAGTACAAAAACAGCAGCTTGATTTGTCTTATGTAAATAAATTTAAAATACATACTTACAATTTAATTAAAGAAAAATGTTAATAATAATATTGAAAAACTATTTATGGCAAACATTAACATAAATAAAAATAGTGATTAATTACATACAATTGCATTAGGTTCCGCGAATCCAGACACTGAATAATAGCGTTTATTCAAAAGAAACCGCTTCGAGTTTTGTATGGGGGCGAACTCGCCGCGAGTTCGCCGCATACTAGTTTTGTATAGAAATCGCTTTCAAATTGCTCAAGTGTGATAACTGATAACGCCCTAATTGAAAACTGTACTCCTTTGTTGCAGCTTCTTAATTCTACAATATTGTAAAATATGCCGCGTAAACGAAAGTCAGACTTATCGCATTACTCAAGAAAGCAGACAGCGAATAAGGTCGCCAGAAGCCAAGAAACTCATCCTCAAGCAGAGTTAAGAAGGAAAGCTGCCAAAGCAACGGAGCAGGCAGAGATAGCATTACAGCGAGGCTATGACTGTCATCGAGTTTCAGAGACCTTGGAACAAACAGAGATCCCGAAGAAATTATACAAATGTGCGACCAAATCACATCAACCCTAAAACCAGGAAAGAACCAGAGAAGCGTCACTAAAGAGGCAAGAGAAAAGCCATCAGTATGGTAAATTCAATCAAATCGTTCACATTCACATGTCAGACCAAAGCAAGAAACACCATGAAGACTCTCCCAACCAATCCACCTGAAACCAATATAAAAATAACATCACCGAAACCCAGCCGGACAACCAACGAGACAATCCCGCCTGACGCTATAGAACCACACACCATCAACAAAAATGACGCAATCATACCATACGCTCAGATACAAAAAATTACCACCCTAATACAAAATACGATCCAGGATGAATTTAAGAAAATTAGAAACGACCGGATGTCAATTGATGACAACACGCATCGAGACAACAATAGACAGACTTATGCACGCGTTGTTTACCACACCAAAGCCAGAACTCGAATCGACACACATACGGAAATCCCCATAAATAAACAGGCCCTAATACTGGCCGCCATGGAAAACGTTAGCGGCTCCATCGAGACCTTAGAAAAATGGAGAAAGGCTGTCTCATATATCTCATTAAAATATACCAACTTCACCCCTGCAAACACTAAACTCGTATCAAACAATAAAGTACGCGTTGAATTTGATACAGCAGAACAACGCGATCGGGCAATTTCTATGACTAATGACATAAACTGTGAGACGTCCAAATCTCTATCGCCAATGATTATCCTAAAGAGCGTATCTGAAAACATTGAAGCAGACCAAATAACAAATATAATCATTGGACAGAACCCACAACTAGACATCAAAGATGAACGAGATTATACTACCCACGTCATAAAAACCAATAGAAACCCAAAACTATATAATGCAGTATTCAAAACAACACCCGAGAGGTTTAAGACTATCCAATCCGGCAAACTAAACATAGACCACCAGAAGGTACACGCATTCGAACATACACCGTTCTCAGCTTTCTTCCCTCGTATTTGCTTCGTGTTGTTATTGTTACATTTCTCGTACGTTTGACACAAGAAAACAAATACATTGCATTAGTTATTTTGAAATGACACCACATGTTCATTGGGTCACAAAACATTACGAGCATCAATCATTCCAAAGGTAAATATTTAAAATTATTTAGTTTGATAATACTTAGAAACTACGAACCGAAGAATAATGACAATATGCTGATATTTACATAACTTTCTAACGAAATTATTTACATTTCGCACTTATTTACAGTATTATTTTAATGCACACATACATATCAATTACTAAATAATTACACTAGATTACAAAATTATACAATAGAACATTGAGTAACAGAAGAAGACATCCCTAAGAAATTATTTGTACCATGAGTTTTAGTGAAAATCACTACAAGTCTGACAGTGGCTGTTGAACCACAGACATGATTACACGCAAGTGTCAAAAAATTTTAAAAATCAAATACTAAACGTAAAGGCTTCTTGCATGATAATAAACCGTAAAAATAATTCTAAAAATAGTAATAAAAGCCACGGAATTGCATTCCATAGGTAAGTAAGTGCAAAGTTTGGTGTTACATTAATTTAAAATATTAATGTTGGCGGTGCGACGCCATATTCCTTGGCGCACAGATTAATGTCGCAGACGAAACACAGCATATGTGCCTACACTTGATATACCTTGAGATTGTTACACTTGATATTGTTTAATAGTACTCAGCATAAAAATATTTACCTAATAAACATGTTTTAGATAAGTACGTTAGGTAATGTTTAGTTCATAAAACATATATTTATTGTTCAACAAGGGCGATTTTGCTAAAATTGTTAATGCGAGTAAAATACATAGGAAAGGTTTTTATGATTTTAATTTAAAACTAATATCGAAATACCACTAGTGTTATACGTACTTACACAATGATTATTCATCCGTGCGAAGAAATCAATGGCATTTTAAGTAAATATCCAGGATCATAAACCCCCAAAGTTCGTATTGAAAGGCGCTTGTCGGCAAAAATAGTATTTTACTCCATTCGTTCCTAAAACTCTAGGGTAAGGAGCAAAATAAACATTAGGTATAAATAAAACAATAATTTATAGTCTGGCAAACCATTTCTGTCAGTAGAAACGCGCGGCAAATTCAAAATACGTACATGTGGCAACCCTTTGTGATGAGACACCGTATTTCATGACGAACATTTAAATTTACATTGAATTGTTTCTAGTGCATTTCACTCTCTCATCTTAAGTGCGAGTGAGATAGAACTCCTGCAACGTTCCCAATTAAATTTAAATTCACTTTTAAGGCATATGTCAATTGCCTCAACGAGATTATCTGTTGCAGTTGCTGACAGATCAGACGAAATATATCCGTCTCCTTTTTACACACCGTTAATGTCACCAAATGAAAGGGGCGGAAATACCAACAAAAATTAAAAACATAAAATTTGATTATCATTGCTGCTTTTTTCACTGATTCTTAGTGTTGTCATACTTTTGTTCGCTGTACATTGCTACTGCGTTCGTTGGCTGGCCAGACTATAGTTAATTACGTTTCCTTACAAAATTGGTTTAGGCAGAATATGAATTTTGTCAAAACAGTGTTAAGTCAGTTTTGTTAAAGCTACTCTTTGATTCAGTGACAGCTGTCAACCGCCAAACATGGCGCACAAAATTTGGTTCTAGATGACTCATCTAGTAGAATACATAATACATCAATGCAATAGAATTGAAAATTTCGTTGACAATTACCTGACATGACTTGCGATGTCAATTATTTTTCTTCGTTGCGTTGCGTTGACATGATCTTAGCGTATATTACCTACTCGCTGAAGACAAATGTCAATCACGCAAATACGAAATGAAATCATAAAATCAAATCAATCACATCACCTTTTAATGCAGCAATGCAGCCGCCATGCCGAACGTCTTCCTTATGGAGCGCTCGATCAGTGGTCGCGCTATTTCTGCTTTCGCTGGAACGGCCGTAGGAAAGCAGCTGCCACGCTGAAAGCCATCCCTATGGGTGCGTTAGCAGTGGTCCCGCTACCACCTGTGCCTTCCGCTCGCTCGCAATGTGAGACTAATTGCACCACGAACACATCTACTTTTTTTGGTTCGACTTCACAGGGTCGAAATACGCATCGCATCAATTGCATGTACACTTCTTTCTTCTCACGCGCTCAACATCACGAGGTCGAAATACGCATCGCATGTACACTGTTTTCTTCTCACGCGCTCGACATCACGGGGAATAGACACCCTCACGCATCCTCCACCAAATATGTGATAGGTGGTGTCGCTTCAGATAAAACACAGGGGGTAGAGCTTGATAATCTTGATTTATTTAGATTTTATTTTAAGGAATGCGCGCGTGACCATGAGGCTGGGAGCCTCGATGGTGACTCTTTTTCATATTGGATTCGTTATTAACATTGACTTTTAATTTGAATGAAGAATATTTGACATAAAACGACCAGTAATGTAGAGGTTTCTATCCAACCTCTACAGTATAATGCAATTTTTAGTTAGTCGTCTACTGTTTTTGTTTCCGCAATAAAATACAATGGTTTTTAATCTAATGTTAAAATATAGGCCCTGTCCTCTATAAATGACACAACTTTGGCAGTTTTATCTATTTTGGTATTACTTTTTTCCAAATTAAAGACTTTGTTGGTCTGTCACTCCGACCTCCACCCATTAAAAGCTGCCAGATGCACGGATCTATCAATAATGGTACAGCAGTCTAACTAGACAGGTTTCATTGCCCTCATTATTGTGTCATATCTGACGTGGCGAGCTCTTAGACCATAAGTATGTTCCAGAAAGTACTACAACATTCATGTACCTACTTTACATTCATGTACCTACATTCATTAACCTACAGGTTTACGTGACTCAACGTACATTTTTAAATCGACGACATTGCAAAGCAGACCATCGAATAGAATCGATACAAACGTACCTATTTTAGTTACTTAGGTAGGTTAGCAACTATTGTACTTTTGGGTCTGCTTGTGCTATTTATGTCAAACAAAGAATGTTTTCGAGCTAGACAGTTATTCCAATCGCTTACCAAGTGTACGGTCAACCGATATTCCTAGGCCACTGTAGAACCTTGTCGTAATGACAGTTGACCGTGGATACGTATACCTAAACGTAACCTATTCACTACCAAACTAGCTATTGTGACAAGGTTCTAGAGTGGCCTAGGAATCAAATTGGTTGACTGTACCAGTATTAGGTAAAACCTCTGATCCGCCCTAGTGGGATTCCTCTAAGAATTAGTAAGACTGGTTGCCTAAGTATTTAGTTTGGTTGCTCGGTAGTAGTGATGTGAATATATCCCGTGCCTTGGGGTAAACAGGTGACGTCACGGGCATAGGACGCATGCGCACTGGGAACGAAACACACGGGGTGATTTAAAGTACGAGTAGTAATTTTAATTTAAAAACCACAGCCAAATAGTACTAGACCCTACTCATAGTGTTGTGTTCCTGCTGGTGAGTAAGGTTGCTAAAGAGCTCAAAGAGGACCCAGTGTGATGACGATGAGGGACCTTCTTGTTCGTTTAGCCATCAACACAGTGAACCCTCCTTTTTGTAAAGGGTCGGCAACGCGCATGTGACTCCTTTGCAGTTGCAGGCGTCCATAGGTTACGGTAGCTGATTACCATCAGGCCCGTATGCTTGTTTGCCACCGTCGTGGTATTAAAAAAAATTACGCTATCTGACAGCTCCTGCCATACTTTGAAAACCACAAGTGGACTGTCCGTTAACTCTCCTCCTGTCTTATGAATCTTATGATATACTAACAACCCTACACGAATTTACAGTTATTTTTGTCTGATAATATAGATCTGACATATCTAGTGTTTTTTTAACGCGCTATCTGCACGTTGCTTTGCGCGTTAATGCTCATTGTATTCAGAAATATTTAATTGGGTATGGTTTAAAATATATTTTATTTTACGCGTATCATGAGCGCCTAAAGAAAATTAATACGCAAAGTGCATTATCTATATGCCCACTATGTCCAGACTAGATAATTCACTAGGCGTGGTATTCCCGTACCATCTATTCTATAGTTAAACATAGATTTATATCATTCTTAATTAGTCACTAGTTATTGGGTGATAGAGCATTCTCTATTATCTATTATCTGCTTTCGATATTAAATCCACCTTTGATATTTTTTTAGAATAAAATGTAATACTTATAGATTACATAAAAAGGTGAATAAATTATGTCTTGCTACTTAGTTTGGTTTAATAAGAATTCAAATTTTAACCAAAATCAACCCCTGTGTATCAGCCCAAACAGTTCTAAGGGAGGGGGAGGTTTTGGTACATATACAAATTTATATGTACATTTAACGCTTTGCGGGCTGTTCAGTCCATAACCGTACGTTGTGCCTGAATGTCGTTAAATAAGCTCTTAACTACTGCTAGTAGACACAGAAACAGTGAAAAAAAGCTTAATGTTTGCCAAAGTGAAAAAACACAACGCTAATAAGTGATTTTTTAAGTGAAGTGAAAGGGGAAAGTGAAGTTATGACGTTGCATGCCTTACCGGCATCTACTTATATGATACAGGAACAGAGGTTTAAAAGTATTGATTCTGAAACAAGTATGCCTTCATTAATATTTCGTAATCGGTAAGTAAATCGTTATTATTATCATCTGCGTAATTTAAGTAATCGATATTTTTAAATCGATCGCGCCTCGCGGCTAACTTCACTGTGCTACAGCTGTTTTTGTGTGTGACGTAACGAGACGTTCCGTTTCACAGAGAGTTGTTGCACTTGATACAAAGAACTAATTTTATAAATATGTCTAATGACTCTATGTAACAAATATTTCACGAAATATGAATGATTCGGTTTTAGAAAATAATATTCATAGTTCCAAATGACTACGTTGATAAATTATTTACATGTAGGTTGACCTAATGCGATTTATGAAATTGGATCAGTTTATACATTTAAAAAGAACCATTCTGATTCAATCTACATTATTATATGAGATTTTAATAAACCCTAATAACACTTTTCGATATACCCATTAACCAAAAAATATTTTACGTCACACCTGGCCATAATGTGAGTATTACCGCACGCTACGCGTACGGTAAAACTCGCATTATGGCCAGGTGGAGACGTAAAATTGTGTACTCACCACGGGCAGTAAAAAAGAAAGCCCTCTATCGCATATTTACAACCCTCGCCTGCGGCTCGGGTCCCAAATACCTGCGATTTCGGGCTTTCTTTCTTTTACAGTCCTTGGTAAGTAATGTACTATTAAATGCCAAAACGAGTATTTGAAAAACGGACCGCAAAACTTACGAGTGAAACGTCACGTATCCGGCCGCCATTACGGAAAATTGTATTATGCTGCCAAATTCAGACAGCGCCTCGCCACGTGTGTTTTGTATGTAAACAACCGACTTTACAATTCGCTCCTTATCAAAATTACTTGAATTTGTTCATTCGTCATCACAGATTACCCTGTTGTGAAATCGTTTGCACGTTTTCGCTGCGCAGTTACTTTTCCAATCCTCACGGTTTTGACCGTCGTTTTCAACCTAAGTGCTTGTACGGCTTAACTACGATTTGCCAAGATGACGAAGTTAATACAACAGTTATCGTTTAGTAGTAGTATTTACGGGTCGTCGACGGAACCAACCCCTGCCAAGGAGAAATTGAAAAACCACTTGTAAGTTTTTTAAATTATCTACGCACTAGACTACGGCTATTTGAAGGCAGCTAAAATGTTCGACTCTTCTTATGCAACGGCAATCAGAATGTATTCAAATTAAGAACGGCTTATATTCTCTGCCGTGTTCATTTTAACGACTGTCCTTTGTTTAGGTTTTGTAATGCAACTCTTATTTCCTGAACTGCAATAGTTGCTTTATAACGCGTTCTTTGAGTTTTGGTGTTGGGTATGCTAATTATAACCAAGAAATTAATACAATATTAATATTTTAACTAAGTACCTACATTGAAAGAAAGGAATATCAACGTGTCTTGTTAAATGATCCATCTAATAGTAGGGTAGGTCAAACTTTCAGTTTTTTGGTAGATTTCAAGTATCTACTGAAAGTTCTCACGTCTGAAAATATGGATACATTTAATGTGACAAAACTTATCCCCAAGACTTTACGCCTTGGCAAAACATGACCTATTTAGATGGAGAGTGTAAACACATACATATCTTTTAAGGCAAAAGCATTTTAATCGATTAGTAGTGTGCAATCACACCACCATATAGAGATTCATGGGTACATTTTGACCTCTAACCCCTAAAATTTCCAGCTAATTGTCTTGATACCAGTGGTGGCACCATCCATAGAATACAATTCCCGTCGGCTTGCCTAATTTTCAGGTACCCAAGCAGTTTTCCTACAGCTCATGAAGAAATTTTAAACCAAATAAAGCTTAGCTTCCTAAGAAAATTTTTAATGATCAAATTTATATGACAATAATTTTAAACAAAAAAGAACCTAGTTCACTTAGCCTCCAACTATCCAAAAGCAAATGCCCAATGAGTTCCTTCGATTTCTCCAGGATCCCATCATCAGATCCTGACCTGGTTACAATGGAACCAACTGTGAAGTTATACTCTTTAAACAAAAAAAGAATTTCCCAAATTGGTCCAGCTGTCTTCACATAACCGGTGAACATACATAGAAAAAAAAAACAAGAACCCGACAAATTGAGAACCTCCTCCTTCGAAATCTTGAAGTTGGTTGACAAAGAGTTAGCATAAACATCAAATTTATTTGAATAAAATATGTTTATAGTTGCCATGACATTGCTGGCTCTTCGACACACTTGCTTGCAAAGTCAGTGTAGAGTTTGCAACTTTGCAAAGTAAGTGTAGAGTTTGCAACTTTGCAAAGTCAGGGTAGAGTTTGCAACTTTGCAAAGTCATTGTAGAGTTTGCAACTTTGCAAAGTCAGTGTAGAGTTTGCAACTTTGCAAAGTAAGTGTAGAGTTTGCAACTTTGCAAAGTCAGTGTAGAGTTTGCAGCTTTGCAAAGTCAAAATCTAGTCATGTTAACTTTTGCTGCAAGGAACCCGTCCGATGTGCTCATTTTGTATAGGATTTAGGAGCTTAACACTCAAAGTGTTAAGTAAATGTAGCTGTAAAACTATTTTTCTTGTTCTAGAAAATGTTACCATGTCAGATAATATATCCTCGTAATTACGACTTGTAAACATAGCTTCATAGATAAGATAACATATACAATGCACATACATAATTAGTATTATGTGCTTAAATCATATCATTTAGATAGTTGCAGTACAATACAAAACAATGTACGTACTTAAATTCTTTATTGTTCATCAATAACAAAGAATACAAAATAATTTTAAATAAAAAAGAACCGACTTCACTTAGCCTAACCTTTCCAAAAGCAAATGATTGAGCTGCTGTAAAAAATACTCAAATCACTATAGGTGTGCCTATAATAGTTCCCTCGATTTCTCTAGGATCCTATCATCAGATCATGACCTGGTTACAATGGGACCAACTGTAAAGTATACTCTTTCAAACAAAAAAAGAATTTTCAAAAACGGTCCAGCCGTCTTCGAATAATCGGTGAACATACATAAAAAAAAAAAAGATCCCGACAAATTGATAACCTCCTCCTTCGAAATCTTGAAGTCAGATGAAAAGAGAAAAGATTTAACTAAGCTTAAAAAGATGGCCTTATCGCTAAACAGCAACCGCATCCAGACAACCATTGTTAATATGTAGGTATGTATACTATAATTTATAGTATTTGCTACATCATTGCAACATATATCAAAGTTTGGTGTATCTTCTCAAATTTTTTCATATTTTGTTGATCTCCGGTTCAAAAGTTACAGGAGTGATTATTCTGAAAATATTCACTAAATCAAAGAGGACCCAGTGTGTTGACGACGAGGGACCTTCTTGTTCCTTTAGTTGTCAACACAGTGAATCCTCCTTTTTGTAAAGGGTCGGCAACGCGCATGTGACTCCTTTGGAGTTGCAGGCGTCCATAGGTTACGGTAGCTGCTTACCATCAGGTGGGCCGTATGCTTGTTTGCCACCGTCGTGGTATAAAAAAAAATCATAAAATGTTCAAACAAACCTCGATGTTATTTTCAAAGACCTATCATAGTTACATGTATGGCGTGCCCCCCTGAAAATATTTTTTTCTGCAATTTTACTACAAAACTAAGTAGCACACAAAATACACCTTATGTTAAAATTTGATTAAGATACGTTTTATAGTTTCTGAGTAAAATGACTAATAAAATAAAGACCATATACAAAATTGTTAAATAAAAGTAGGTATACTGTTATGTTTCCAGCTTAGTCATGTTTCAGTCACCAAAGACTGTTTGATAATTATCTCTATATGTCAAAACAAAGTAAATTGAACAATACTGTGATTAACTACAGGGGATATGATATGACACTTAGAATATAATCTCATACCTTAAAAATGTTATATAAACATCTTCTAACGATAAGAACAAATCTGTTATATCGAAGTAAATACTCGTAATGTATGAGATATAAAATTATTAAAAAGTATTACTGCTATTAGAGTGTTATAAACTAGTTAAACAATTTTCTTGTATTAGCTTGTTATTTTTTTTAATACCACGACGACGGTGCCATACAAGCACACGGCCCGCCTGGTGGTAAGCAGCTATCGTAGCCTATGGACGCCTGCAGCTCCACAGGTGTCACATGCGCGTTGCCGACCCTTTACAAAAAGGAGGATTCACTGTGTTGACGGCTACAGGAACAAAAGGGCCCCTTGTCGTCAACACACTGGGTTCTCTTTGAGCGCTTTGGCAATCTTACTCACCAGCAGGAACACAACAGAGTAGGGTCTAGCGCTATTTGGCTGTGATTTTCTGTAAGGTAGAGGTACTTCCCCAGTCGGGCTCTGCTCCAGATTTGAGCGAGATGACATTTGCTGTGCTGTGCCCTCCCACACATAGTGAGATGACATTCGCAGTACCCATACCTCTCTTTTGGACGTAGTTTAAGGACATTACCCGTGTCCAAATACTCTCAAACTTATTACTTGAGTTTATTTGTTATTTTTAATTATTTATAATGCAATAATTTAGCTAATTAAGTAGGTATTTAGTCTTAAACACAGAGAATCTGTGAGTCTTAAATTATACATTGTGCTTGCTTGTGTCGCGACTACTCTTAAATAATTCTCAGACTTTAAAAACAGCATTCTCATTACCAGACTATAGTAATAATAACATATCTTAAATGAAAACATTTGTATGTCAGCCATAAAAAGACTCTGAGATAAGGATTAATATGGCTTAGCTTGCATGATAACATGCAACTGCATTGCAGTTTTTCGATAACGTTTTTGTCTTCATGGTACCTATTAGATTGGGGCTATTATTAAATAAAAGTTAAAAGACCCATGACGATTTATAAGTATTAAAAATATAAAAGATATTTATTCTTCAATTTAGGCACATTACAATGCACTGATGAACGTCAGAGAAAAAAAAACTACCACCGGTTCTAACCCTACACCTCTGACCCGAGAAGTATTATGACCGGCAAGAAACTCGGCGGGACTTATTTTTTCAAAACAGTAATACATTAGATCTTAAAGATACACAATAATGCTTAGTTCAAACTATAAGAAGACATGTCAAAACATTAAAATATAATATTATCGCAATATATGTATATGAGTAAGGTGCGTTCCTATACAGGGCTACCAAGGTACTAACTTAGAAAGCTTGTAAAGTATAGGTCCTTAAGATTATAATTAATAGGCTGTTGTTTTTGTTCAGTTACGTGCATAATAGGGTGTTGCTTATGTGGCAAAAAATAAAAAAAATCGAAAATATCAAAGTCTCACCCTCCCATTTTGTCTACTACCCCTATTAATGCATGCTAATTTATTTATTTATTTTTTTAAACTAAGTTTAGGGGTCGCTACCACCCGTCAAAGTTTTGGAAAAACCAGTTCAAATAAACAATTATAAATTACGAACATTTTTATTAAAATCTAAAATATTTGTGACAATTTAGCATAATTTTAAGTGATTAAATGTTTAAGTAGCAGTTTAGGGTTTTTTATGACACCAAAGTAGATTTTTTCGCATTAGGCATATTTCTTTCTGAAGGCGTTCACAACGTTTTGTTCTTCATTCACAGTAATTCACTTGTTGAATTTTTCCATTAATGCCACGCCTCTTTTTGCTGTATCATTCACAACTCTCATTGAAT
Source organism: Pammene aurita (assembly GCA_947086415.1). Classification (NCBI taxonomy): domain Eukaryota; kingdom Metazoa; phylum Arthropoda; class Insecta; order Lepidoptera; family Tortricidae; genus Pammene; species Pammene aurita. Next base: position 8,677,320 of record OX352312.1, read on the forward strand.
TGATTATATCTTTAGCAGCTTTATATTCCGGGTCATCTGACCAACATTCTACGTTTTTTGCAAGAAGGCATTCGGGAGATTCATGATTTAAAAAAACCGCATCGTGTTGATTGTCACAAAATTGTCTAACTCTTTCTCACTGATAACTTGATAAGGTTTATGTCCCTTGACGATAACGTTACCCTCTTGGGTGTGTATTCTAATCCTTCATTTTGTATAGCAGATGCCATTTTCTGCTTGTTTTCAAGATGCAAGTGCTCATCAAAAAACTCTAATGGCACCAGTTCTTCTGAGAGATACCAAAGATGTCCCAGAACCTTTTTCAGGGCCACCTCAGCCACGTTTTTGTTAACTAGCTCGTATTCTTTGATGTCTTTTAACAATTATATGTCATTTTAGGTGCTGAACACGCAAACGGAGAGCTAATCCAGTACTTTAGGTAGATCGTGACTACAAAAGCACATACTTGCTGCACATTGGCTTCTTCTTCCTTTGTTAACCTGAATTGACCCGCAAACCACATTATTTTCAAGCAGTAGATGGCTTTTGCCATCCATCGAGCCCGATGAAGTCCGGCAGGGGCTTTAAATAATATTCTCTTTGAAGGCACGCCTCCTAGGTAGATCAGGTCAGATCTAATAATTCTTTACAGTCATCGCGTGGCTGGAATTTGTTCAGTTGGTCCTAAGCAAAAGCTAGTACACTAGAGGCATCTCGTGTATTGGATAATACACGATTAAACTTGCTTTGGTCAATCTTAGGCCAAGCTGCTTTGAATCTTTTGAAAAGACTAATTTCTGGTCCACTTGATGGGCCAAGAGCTTGAATTACTACTGCGTCTAACATAATCTCCATGATGTGGTGATTATGAAAGGGTTTGCCGGGCGATTGTTCGGGACTTTCCCGTACTTGTTACATCGCGTTACGTTCAAAATGTAAAGTAATTACAAAATTGTGTCATGTTGTATAAATGCCTAACTTACGTTTATTTTCTAAACTTTACCTAACGGTAGCGACCCCTAAAATTCATTAAACAAAAAAATAAAAATAAATAGCATTCGTTAATCGGGATACTAGAACAAAATGGCGGGGTGAGACAAAGACTTTTCGAAAGTAGATTTTTAAGCAACACCCTAGTGCATAAGAGTGAAAGAGAAACTATCACAGTATACTAGTTTAAGTGAGATAGATTTAGTTTTGTTACTTCCAACAGTACTTACTGGAGATAGTCTCGGAGAACGTTCTCGAAACGTCTGGAAATGTGAGACTACAAATAAATACCTATACCTACCTAAGAGTTACGTGAGTCACAATTTTATTGCGTGTTACTTTTATTCACGATGCAATTTTATGTGTTAATTTCTCTAACCAAGTTAAGGTGTTTCTTAGTATTCCTAGATGTTTTGACACCTAGATTTTCATCATTAAGAAAACGTTAATTTTTCATAGATTAACCCGAATGCAGTATTTAAGCTTTTTCAACCGACTTCAAGATTTCGAAGGAGGAGGTTATCAATTCGTCGGGATCTTTGTTTTTTTTTGCTATTTTTTATTTATTTTTATGTATGTTTGCCGATTATTCGAAGACGGCTGGACCGATTTGGAAAATTTACAGTACAACTTTACAGTTGGTCCCATTGCAACCAGGTCAGGATCAGATGATGGGATCCTGGAGAAATCGAGGGAACTCTTCAACTATTACAGGCACACCTATAGTGATTTGAGTTTCTTTTTTACAGCAGCTCAAGCATTTGCTGTTGGAAAGGTGGATGCTAAGTGAAGTCGGTTCTTTTTCGTTTAAAATAATTTAGAAATCGTAAGACGCATCACACACTTGATCGGAATACTACAGCAGATATAATAGACAAAAATCTGACGGATTTTTGTTGATAGCTGTGAATACCGCTAAGTATGTTTTGCATCTAAGCAAAGACTTATACAGTCGCCATCAGATACATCGGAGCGGCCAAGGTGGTCGCAAATATCTGAACAACGCCTCTATTGTCAAGATGATAAAGTGCATGTTGGGATATTTTTGAGTATCTTGGCCGATTCGATATATCTGATGGCGACTGTACTTACAGCAATTCCTTAAAAAGCTTATATTTGCAAAGGGTAAAGTTTAAAAGAACCCAGACGGCATACAACCACAGCCCTCTGCCACGAGACCTTGGCAGAAAACAGAGATTTTAAATCATGTAACCAATGGTTGGTGCCAAATTCTACATGACCTTTAAACGCCCTTGGTGGCTAGGTGTGCTCTGCCAACCAATGGCAGAAGCGGTTGGTTGGTTGTCAGCCATGTAGCCGCTCGCTTCAACAACTCGCTCCAACCAAGGTCACGTGGCAGAATCTGCGGCTATCTGCCGTCTGGCTCCAACTTTAGGTACCTACAAATAATTGGAAACCCCTACGTCATATTACATGAAACTGCATAAGTTGCAGTGAGTCATTGTTATGGCTCCCATGTCTTATACTATCTAGGTATTGCGTGGACACAAGTTCTAACCGTATGTAACTATAGGACGGACATTCTGGACTATATATATAGGTAGTACCTCGCTTGGACTGACAGTGTGAGTGTCTACTTATAAAAAAATCGGCCAAGTGCGAGTCAGATTCGCGCACGAAGGATTCCGTACCGTTATCTATAAAAACGGCAAAAAAAACATGTCTGTTGTATGGGAGCCCCCTTAAATATTTATTTTATTCTGTTTTTTAGTATTTGTTGTTATAGCGGCAACAGAAATACATCCTCTGTGAAAATTTCAACTGTCTAACTATCACGGTTCATGAGATACAGCCTGGTGACGACGGACAGACAGCAACAGAAATACATCCTCTGAAAATTTCAACTGTCTAACTATCACGGTTCATGAGATACAGCCTGGTGACGACGGACAGACAGAGAGGCGGACAGCGGAGTCTTAGGCACTGGTCCGACCTTGAAAGGTCGATCGATCACTCTGTACCTCGACAAACCGCAATGTAATGCTACTCGCTTAACTTTACTCGCTTACTCGCTCTTGGTGGGACCAGTGCCTTAGTAATAGGGTCCCGTTGTACTCTTTCGCGTTCCTACAAAATTCAGTCTATACAATACAAATACTTTATTGAACTTAAAAAGAAAATTAAAGTAGAAGTAAATAACAGGCGGCCTTATCACTATGTACAGTCATCAAATATATCGGAGCGGCCAAGGTGGTCACAAATATCTGGACAACGTCTCTATTGTCAAGGAGTTGAAAGTGCATGTTCAGATATTTTTGAGTACCCTGGCCGCTCCGATATATTTGATGGCGACTGTACAGTCGGCGAACCAGTTATCAACTTTCGTTGCTGACTGTAAAGTCAGTGTCAATAGAAAAGTTATATAAGGTAAATAAATAGCTATGGCTGACTGACAAGTTTTTTATTTTTTATGGAAATTGGCATTTGACACATGCCAATAATTAAATGAATCGGTTTTTACTGAAATAGAAGTAATTACTTAACGGATATTTTTAAATATAAATGACTGTAGATAACAAGTTTATTTTTTTATTTATTGAATAAGAAAAAGTCAATTACAATGTTTTGTGTGCCGATGGGGAGTTCAAAAAAAAAAACAATTATATGATTTTTAATTAATACTAGATCTATAAGATAGTCTTAAAAAATGAAGCTTAGGGCGCTAGAATTTCACAAATGCATTTTATTTACTTTTTTTATATTTTTACTATAAATTTTTATGTGTGTAAATTGACAAGGAAACCATGGTTGTTCTTTAACACTTTCCGTACCACCTAGTGCTACGCGCTACGCTCGTAGTCCGTAGCCATGTATTTGTCGTATGTAGCGCGTAGTAGCTACGAAGAGAGAACCCGACAGTCGGGTTCCTGGTCGTGAAAGTGTTAAAAGCGCGTGATTGCGAAGCAATTAAAGTAAATGGGTTTGTTTACATTATTTTACTTTTTTATTGACACACCTTATTTACATCTGTTTTCCATATCAGTTGAAAGTTAGAGTTATTTAAACAGCGTTAATTCGCTAACAGAGTGTGGTTGGACCTGCTGTGTTTTTGACGCGATAGATGGCATTTGCCTGAAGATAAAAAAAACTTAAAAGATATTTGTATTTATTCTTTAAACCGTGTCAGCACCTACCGTATTTGTAGAAATAGCCGCTAAATAAAATATTGATTTGAATTGCAGAATTCTGATTGTTACCTAAAAATGGGTTAATACATTGCAGGATCCAAAAAAGTCTAACTCCATGACCGGGTCAGTCGCTTAAGACTTTTCTTCTTTATGCAATAGCGGTCCACAATTAATGCTAATAATACTACAACGGCATGACATACAGTCATCATACACAAATATAAAGCTTTTACCTCTAGTCTTAAGATCCAAATTAGCTTATGAAAAATCTAGATCTTATTAACACCTTTTTGTTGTGCTATTTTCATCTTTATTTGGTTATATAGAAAGTTGAATTTCTAATAAATGTACGGCTCACCCTATTTTAAATGTTCTTTCAATTTACATTCATTTAGCGTGACCTTGAAACCACTCAAGGAGGTCGTTTTGTATGGATTGAATTTGATTTGATACACGTGCGTGTTTTCATGTATGTGTTGCATTCCTCACGACCACGACAAATAAATAAATAAACCGTCCAAGTACGAGTTGGACTCGCGCACGAAGGGTTCCGTACCGTTATCTATAAAAATGGCAAAATTATCATGTCTGTTGTATGGGAGCCCCCTTAAATATTAATTTTATTCTGTTCTTTAGTATTTGTTGTTATAGCGGCAACAGAAATACATCATCTGTGAAAATTTGAACTGTCTAACTATCACGGTTCATGAAATACAGCCTGGTGACCGAAGGACAGACAGACAGACGGACAGCGGAGTCTTAGTAATAGGGTCCCATTTTTACCCTTTGGTAACTAAAACTCTAAGATCCACTATGTTGGAGACAAGAAACTACCATTAGTCCTCTCCTTGCTATGTAAAAAGAGTGTCTTTTGGTTTTTCTTCTATCGAATTGGATTTTTTTTTTACTGACTGACTGCACGAAGGAAAATTCCATGAATGCTGTTCGAACCAGTGACAGGTTATTCAACCAATAGTCTTTTTGGACCAGAACTCCCACCACCACCAATTTTGCATTATAAATTTATAATCACTATGATCATGCGTTTCTTGTGGAAGAGTTTCGTACTGGAATTTAAGAATTGGCCAAAGTATTCCGTATTGGAATTTGTGGTCCTTGATAATCAGCCGAAGTATTTCGTACTTTTGACCTCGCATGATGTGACAGATACTGAAGCTCAAAACTGTATACTTATAAGAATGGGCAACGCGCATGTTACCTGACGTTTGAAGCGCCCGTAGGTGTCACTTGTTTGCTACCATCTTTGTGTAATAATTATGTATTTTTAAAGTTCCACAATATTGTTACAGAAATTAAGCCAAAATAATTTTAAACAAAAAAGAACCGACTTCACTTAGCCTCCACCTTTCCAAAAGCAAATGCTCGAGCTGCTGCAATAAATAAATCACTATAGGTGTGCCTATAATAGTTGAAGAGTTCCCTCGATTTCTCCAGGATCCAATCATCAGATCCTGAACTGGTTACAATGGGACCAACTGTGAAGTATACTCAAACAAAAAAAGAATTGTCCAAATCGGTCTTCTAATAATCGGTGAACATACATAAAAAAAAACGAAAAAACAAAGACTCCGACGAATTGATAACCTCCTCCGTAGAAATCTTCGAAAGTCGGTTAAAAATCAATTTTTCCTCAAATATTTGTATCTGGCCAACGAATCAGCGATTAAAAATAAACCGGGCAGTTCCTTTCCTTAGTCTTCAAAAATAAAATAAACAATTCGCGAGCCAATAGAACACGTGATGTTTGTTTATTTGGGTGAATCTAGGGTTGTCAACTTGTTATACATTTTAATTAGGGCTGCTACATTAAATAGATTTTATATTATGAATAAAATTTTGGAGCTGTCTTTATTTAATTTAGATGTTTGCGCTAAATTAAAAATAATAATTTAAAAACTGGCAAAAATGTTTTTTTTAGTAACTACACACATTTATTGCTATTCTTATGTTGTTGCATTCCTTCTTGCAGAACGGATAGCATGGTTGGCATGTTATCGCCTGTCACGTCATCTGTCACTTTCGCACTTACATACTTTTTAGAACGTGACAGCTATGGTGACAGGCGATAAAAACCTGACCATATGCTAGCAGGAGTTAGACTGCATCATCATATCAGCTCCGTGTTAACTGTTAGTTGATTATTGCATTATATGTATGTAAACTACGGAAGTATACCAAATTATATCATTCAGACATTGAAAAGTGTTTGAAATTTAACTTCCAGGACTTGAATCAACAACAATAACAAAATATACGGAGTGAATGTAAAAACACTCGGTGTCAATTCTAAAGGAATGTACCTACTTGTATTCTGCTTCGGTGCTTGATAATGCTACAATTTATAGTTATTGCTCTCTGGCATAGCATCGCATCTAATTCTTCCACTGACGCAAAAGCTGCCTATATTCAGGAACAATATATTGTTTAATGAGGTTTCCGGTACAATGTCTATCGATATTTTCTCTAAGGATTGTGGCGTGATCAGCTTTACCGATAATGTATAAATTTTGCCCGTATAAAGCCTAAACAAGCCTAATACATGTGGAGGGATGTAGGAGAAGAGGCAAACCTAGAAATAGGGTGGATTGTGTGAGAGATGATATGAAGCGAAAGGATATTAATGATGAGATGACGGGTGACAGAGATGTGTGGAAGACATGCTGCGCCGACCCCAAGTAAATGGGACTAGGGAAAGCGAATGATGATGATAGCCTAAGCAAGTTTCATCCCCACGTTACACAGAATAACAAGCAAACAGAGCCGCGTGCAAAGCTAGAGTTGTTATAATAAGTAAACAAAACAATTACTGTACGAAAAATGTTGTCAACCAAGCGTGCCAAAGGCAAACCGATTTAGTAAAATGCGAAATGAAGCCAAAACCGTTGTGGCAGTCGACATAAAAAGGTACCATTTGGCGGCTGGCGCTTATGATTTCATTGCTAGAATATTGAAAAGGTATATGCATTGTCTTGTAGAAATAGGCTCACTAAAAAATTAAGATGAACCGCCACGGAACATCTGGCAAACATATTCAATATAATTTTAAACAAAAAAGAACCGACTTCACTTAGCATCCACCTTTTCAACAAATGCTCGAGCTGCTGTAAAAAATACTCAAATCACTATAGGTGTGCCTATAATAGTTGAAGAGTTCCTTCGATTTCTCCAGGATCCCATCATCAGATCCTGACCTGGTTGCAATGGGACCAACTGTGAAGTATACTCTTTCAAACAAAAAAAGAATTTTCCAAATCGGTCCAGGCGTCTTCGAATAATCGATGAACATACATAAAAAAAAAAAAAAAAAAAAATAGCAAAAACAAAGATCCCGACGAATTGATAACCTCCTCCTTCGAAATCTTGAAGTCGGTTGAAAATATTGCATTGCGATGAGCAAAATTCCCCCTTTGAAGACGTTTAAAACGCAACTAATAGACCGACAATAATGGTCAACAGACGTTTGGACTGGTCAGGCCTGAACCTAAAACAATACCGACGCTACATAATATACTTATAGCGCGACTCTAATTGGTTGTCATAAAAGGACGCATGACGCCTTAAATTTTGGCTGCATACAATTCAGTTAAGAAATTGTAAAACCGTCATTGTCGGCGATATAATAATAATAATAATAATAAATACTCTTTATTGCACACCTCATACAGTTACAAGCACAAATTTTACAATTAGATAAATTTAGGTAGAGGTAACAACAGGCGGTCTTATCGCTAATGAGCGATTTCTTCCAGACAACCTTTACATACTACAACCTTACAACCTTTATATACTACAGTACGCGAACAGTTTTGAGCTTAGATAACTCACAGGTGCGGTTTTCTTTTTTAGTTCGAAAGTATAATATGATTAACTATAGAAAAAAATAAGAAGACATGATTAATTCTTTTCTAACAGTTTTTGACGTCGCGCTATGTATTCTATAGATATTTGTTAAAAACACCAAGAAAAGATTATACAATACTAGCTTTTGCCCGCGGCTTCGCTCGCGTTAAATTCGGGGTAACACGGTTCCCCTTTGCCCCCCGGAATGCTCCATACAAACATCCACCACCCATTTTAGGGAAGTGGGGGGTTAGAAAGAGACAAAAAGTAGCCTACGTCACTCTCCATCCCTTCAACTATCTCCACTTAAAAAATCACGTCAATTCGTCGCCCCGTTTTGCCGTGAAAGACGGACAAACAAACAAACAAACACACACTTTCCCATTTATAATATTAGTATGGATATAATTTTCTTTACCATACTATTGCATTCAACTATTTCAATAACATCTGTCATTTTATAACAGTTTGGTCAATAGATTATGTGAGCATAATCGAAAACAATTTCTCAAAATATAAATGACCTTGAATTCTAAACGAATTACAAATTGCTAAGACGACATGCTCTTGACAAAACCGTTATAAAATGTGAAGTTATGTTGCAATAGTAAAAAGCGATAGCCTGGTGGAGAATGTATTATACCTAGCGCAATGCTAACAATTGTTAGAAAATATTTTTCATGAATGTATAATGTATTCTACCAGGTCACAAAATAAAATCGAACTCGTGAATTATGTCATTTTTATAGATTAAAAAGGCGTTCCCGTACTCCACTAATAATTCAACGTACGAAGTAGGCGCCTTCCTCCAAACCAAATGGTACCTTTTCGGGTAGACTGTCACAATTTCTTTATGTGATTTGTAGGTATACTACATCGGTATATAAATAAAGAGAAAGTACATACTTAAATATGTACGAATTACGTCAATGTTTTGGCAAGATTTCAAAATAGAATATTACATTTTAATGTTGCGTGCAAGGAATGTAATACCTTAAGCAGAAAATACTTTTCAAAAGTTTCTATTCCTGCTATTAAATTAACAATTAAAGACGACATTTTTTGTACCTAAAATAAATAAATAAAGTCAGTCTCAAATATTGAGTGAAAATCACGATAAATATGTCGTATGTATTTATTACAATTAATGCTAAAACCGGTCAAGTGTAAGTCTATTATAATAAGGTATTATAATACATTTTTATGTATCATACAACCACCTGATGGGAAGCGGTCAACGTCGCTTGTTGTGAAATTGCTTTTGTATTTATTGGTTTTTGTAAATAACGTGAGAAAGTAAAATTGAAAAAAAAGGTACTTTAGAGTCGGGCTTCTTTTTTTATTCATTAAAGTCCAAAGAATTAATTAAATCGTAGTATTTCATGGGTACTTAACTGCTAAAGCCATTTATGGCTTATTTACAACAACCCTGAAGCCGATCACCCTTGAGCGCTGGTCCAACACGCTTGACCGGTTTGTTTTGCAAAAAAAAAATGTGTTAACTCCCCATGTTGGGGTCTATGGGTTGAGTTGAGCTCATCATGGCGGCAACGCTTTGAGAATAGTTTTTGTGTTTTGTTCATTTTTGTGGTTTAGTGTGTAATATTGATAGCTTATTGTGAGGTGATCTAACGAAAAAGTGTGCAGCTAATGAAGAATTAGTCTTAAAACGCGTGTAACCATTGTTTAGTTCAGAACAACCTGTAGTCGCCGGGGTCAGGCCCCTCGTGCTATTTGTAGGGATCAGCGATCGCTCTACAAATAGCAAGGCCTCTAAATAAATTATAGGCAACATTGTTCATGTTGCCTATAATTTATTTGATAAAAGCGTAAAATTTATTGAGATACAATTAATAATAAAACAGCTTTAGAAAATAAATTACACATTTTACAAATAATTTAAACGAATAACCCGCTCCCTGCCGTTCCCGGTGCAAAGGTGCCCATAAGGCTTGCTGCATTTCCACGCTGAATAACTATGGACAGCCTTTGCACCAAGAACGAAATTTATTTGATTAAACAAATATCGATCGAAGACATTGTACCCAAAGCCCAAGATTTGATTGACTTACAAGCGTCCAATTTCTCGCCATTTTATACTTGACATTGGCTACCGGCAATAAGAACCATTAGTTTGGTTACCAAACCAAAAGGTCGTATCTGATGCCTATGGAAGAAGTTTTTTGGAGATAACTCAAAAATTCCTGAACCGATAATGTTCAAACCAATTTTCGTAGAAAGTATAGGATAAGGCGCATCTCCTCAAATTTTTTCATATTTTTTGGACTTACGGTTCAAAAGTTACGGGGGGGGGGGAACACAAATTTTTGATATTTAGTAAAAAAGTTTTTTTTTATAAGTTACAAATATGGAGCGGCCCCTCTAAATTTTTTTTTTAATTATTCTTCATAACTAAATAGCGGCATACAAAATACACCTTATGTCTAAATTTTATGAAGATAACGTCTTATAGTTTCCGAGTAAAATGGCTGTATCATACGGACGGACGGACATGACGAAACTATAAGGGTTCCGTTTTGGCTACGGAACCCTAAAAAAGTCCACATATGGACAGACGCCGGTCGCTACTGTTTTTACAATAACAAACGGGCCTCACACTATAACTGTCTTTTACGCCGCTTTCAGTCTATTTTTACATTTGGCAACACTCTTATTTGGCTCCAGCTTTATTTATTCTCTATCAGTAGCTACTAGGAAATCAAATAATTCGGACGTCGAAATACCCCCAAGAAATTAAGAACAAGAGAAAAAGAAAATAGTATGCTCTATATAAGTTACAGCATAAAAATATATTTTATAAAATTGCCATTAAAAAAACCGTTTAGCTAAAACATTCCGTTGGTTGTGATATATTTGTTGTTAGTTTTTTGTTGTTGTACCTATATATAGGACGTTTATTTTTTTATGAAGAATGGTCATGATGGTGAAGTACTGGTGAGTGGGTTTTTTTATTAGTTTGTTTTTAATTTCGTATCAAGCCGAGAAATTAAATAACTTAAGGACCTTATTATTAAAATAATATTTCTATAAGAGTTATCCCCACGCGTTCGGATATACATATAAGATCTATTGTTGAATCTTTGTGGCAACCTAACCGGCCCAATAACTATTAATTTATCAATAAATTATGACGATAGTTGATATTTAGTGTATTTTGCAGTGGCTGCACGGCTACATTTTCAGCAAGAATATACAAAAATGCGATTTTTTTTTACATTTATCTTAACAATAATTTCAGTTATCTCCAAAAAACTTCTTGCATAAGTAGATAAGACCTTTTGATATTAGTTTTTGCTAATTCCATTTAACTTACGGAACCCTTTATCATGCGTGCTGGTACGATACGCAATTGGCCGGTTTTATTTATTGTTTGCGTTTCTGATTCAATTGAATTTGTTTTTTAAATTATAAAGTGTCCAATTTTAGATATTATTATTGAAGTTAATAAGCTTTTTTTCTGTAGCAAAAAATTCATATTCTTATAGGTATCTAGATTTACTTTGTTCAAAATGAAAACTACGTAATGTTTTGTACCAACTCAAAAGATGACAATGCGTCCTTATCAGAGTGGACTGGTTTGTTGCTCTCTCTTATCAGCACTTGAAATAGAACGACTACAGAGCGTAGGAATAATCCTTATTTTTTTATGTATATACCTATATTATACATTGTTTACATAACCACATACAACCAGGGATCCTCTTGTTCCTTTAGTCGTCGACACAGTGAATGATTGTAATTTTGTAAAGGGTCGGCAACGCTCATGTGACACCTCTGGAGTTGCAGGCGTCCATAGGCTACCGTAGCTGCTTAGCATCAGGCGGGCTGTATGCTTGTTTGCCATCGTCGTGGTATAAAAAAATTACGCTAAGGGTAGTTAGTATAGACCCTAATGAACATTTTTAGGGTTCCGTAGTCAACTAGGAACACTTATAGTTTCGCCATGTCTGCCCGTCCGTCCGTCCGTCCGTCCGCGGATAATCTCAGTGACCGTTAGCACTAGAAAGCTGAAATATGGTACTAATATGTATATCAATCACGCCGACAAAGTGGTAAAATAAAAAGTGGAAAAAAATGTTTTATTAGTGTACCTCCCCTATACGTAAAGTGGGGGGTGATTTTTTTTTTCATTTCAACCCTAACGTGTGATATATTGTTGGAAAGGTATTTAAAAATGAATAGGGGTTTACTAAAATCATTTTTCGATAATGTAAATATTTTCGGAAATAATCGCTCCAGAAGTAAAAAAATATGCGTCCCCCCCCCCTCTAACTTTTGAACCATAAGTTTTAAAAATATGAAAAAAATCTCAAAAGTAGAACTTTATAAAAACTTTCTAGGAAAATTATTTTGAACTTGATAGGATGAATAGTTTTTGAAAAAAAATTACAAAATAATTTCTGAACTAAGTTTGTAATTTAACCGTATAAGCAGGTGTTTATTGTACCTGTAATTTCTACAAAATTACAATAAAATGACGTGCTTTCAAATAAAGTAAAAACGGTGAAAATCGGTCCACGCAATAAAGAATTATTCCATAAAAATCATCTTCCATACTTTAAGCTCGCGCGCAATAGTTTACTTAATTTGCCGATAGATGTCGCTGTACGTGGAACTCTCATATCATATCCTACATGGCGGTGTTATTAACTCTTAAGTGGGGACACTTACTGTGACGGACGGAAAACTACGGAACCCTACACTGAGCGTGGCCCGACACGCTCTTGGCCGGTTTTTTTTTTCTTTATTTTGACAACAAGATAGATACATTTAATCAATTTCACCTATCTGCCAAACTGCATAGCAGTTTGTTGGCAGAAAACTTATTTTACCCTCCACCATTGTACTAATAATTTAGGTACGTACTTATGTGGCTGTGGGAGTCTCTGCTTACTCCATTTGCAATAATATGTAGGTATTTGCAAGCAGAGTAAGCAGGCACTCGCCGCGCGGCCGCTATGCTTGTTACGAGTATGTTAGGTATTTGTAATAACTAATAATACTTTACATTTACACACATTAAGTACTATCTAGAGGTAATATACAGTTGTAGATATGTACCTACGTGGCGATAACAAGTTCTATTACACTTAACTATAGTAGACCATTTTATAATGAACTCTAGTTAGACATATTTTGCGTTGCTTGTTGGATCATACCGAGCGACATCCATTTCATATGTCGCTCGGTAATAACAAAGTGATCATATTATTCTATTATACTTTCATATGTTTTATTATAACATTTTTTTTTTCATATAAAATATTTCAGCACGCAATGTATCGCTACCTACATGATAACTTTGCCTATAAAACGTCAATCGATATGTGTCACATTAGTGTATACGCAGTACATTGCTGCTCGAAAAAATTTCAAAAATTAATTATTCGGTGTTAATTAACATTTGCGTAAATATTTGTTGCGATATCGATTTAAAACTTTAAAACCTGCATCTGGATTCCTTTTGTGGTTATATCAAAGACACACGCGGTATATATGCGGTTAGGTAATTGTGGTATGTGTAGTCGACGTCAAAGATCTGTCTAGGCTTTTTGCACACCACTATTCAACTGCTATGGTATTAAATTTAACATCGGTTAGTACTTTCTATTAAGATTTACAACGTGTTACTTGAGCCACTAAAAACCCCAGACACCCCAAATGAGTTTTATTAATTCCTAATTAATCTAGAGTATTTATTTTTTCCTTGCAATTCTATTCAATTGTTAACTCTACATTTGTTGCGTTGTTGTCACATCTCTACATGTGTCATGTCATGTCAACCTATCAACCTACTTAGTCAATTTGTATAACATGACAAGATGGCATACTTTGACAATGAAAAACAAATTTGTCAAAGCTGCCAACCATTATTAAAATATTCAACCTCTGTAACCTAACCTCTCAATAGAATGGTAAACTGTAGTGTTAGAAACTTTTAGACTCGACACGTATAAAATTGGAAAATTAACGAAATAGTATAGCCATGTTAAGATATACTGCAATCGATTCCACTCTCGATTCTCAATAAACAGTTTTCAGGTTTTTAGTCTTGGAAGTAACACGTTGTATAGATACAACGGGTCAAGACTTCCGATAAAATAATGATTTCAATATTCATTTATTTCAAGACCCTCTGGGATCAATATTTGTTAGTATGCTATATCTAAGTAATTATTACTATCTATGGTTAGTATAACACAACGCATCTAATCATAGTTCTTATTATCACAGTAATTGAATTTTATAATGAACTATCATATAAACATAAGTATAGTTTGTCCGGCGGCTTAAAGATAAATTAAAGAAAAATACTTAAAGTATGGTGTATTTATCCTTAAGCCACCGGGCAAACTATACCTCGAAGATTTAAGATACATTTCAACTAAAACGCGAAGACTTATAAAATACTAACCCAGTTATTATTCAGAAGTTTTTAAAACTATTCAATGATATTGTATGTACTAAAATGAAATTTATTTTCTAATCACAGTTATACGCTCTTTTTAGTTGATTTCTGACTAAATTGGTTATTTTATAGCCATAGCCTAATCATCCAAACAGAATGGCGCAAACTGAATCACAAAAACAATGCCAGACAACATCTATACATATAATAAAGCTGAAGAGGGTCGAAAGTCTGTACATGGAATATATTCGAAAAAAAGTTGGCTGGGGATACTTAGAATCGATAACAGAACACGTTCCAACAATTTTTAGAATTTTTGTCTGTTTGTCTGTTTATCTGTTTGTCTGTTTATTTGACCGCGCATCACGTGAAAACGGCTGAACGGATTTTGATGAAATTTTGTATAGAGATAGTTTGAGTCCCGGGAAAGGATAATAAATAGTTTTCATCCCGAAAATCAACCCAGGAGGGGGTGAAAAAGGGGTTGAAAGTTTGTATGGAGAATTGTTAATAGAAATTAGTAAGTCCCGAGAAACGACAGAACAGTTTTCATCCCGATAATAAACCCTTGTGGGGGTGAAAAGGGGGTTGAAAGTTGGTATGAGGATTTTTTTACCGCTGAACTGATAAAGATGAAATTTGGTATAGAGATAGTATGGGTCTCGAGAAAGGACAAAGAATTGTTTCATCTTCAAAAAAGCCCCCCCTCCCATCTTACTTTAGAACCGTAGGACCAAAAAAATGAAAAAAAAATGGAAGTGAAGCCTGAAAGGAACTACTTTCAATAAAAACTATCTATCTATATCTATACCTTCTATATTTATCTATATTAAAGCTGAAGAGGGTCGAAAGTACATGGAAGATATTCGAAAAAAAGTTGGCTGGGGATACTTAGAATCGATAACAGAACACGTTCCAACAATTTTTAGATTTTTTGTCTGTTTATCTGTTTGTCTGTTTATTTGACCGCTCATCATGTGAAAACGGCTGAACGGATTTTGATAAAATTAGAGTAAGTAAGTATAGAGATATTTTGAGTCCCGGGAAAGTTTCTAGGATAGTTTTTGTCCCGAAAATCAACCCTGGAGGGGGTGAAAAGGGGGTTGAAAGTGTGTGTGGAGAATCTTTATTAACCGCTGATATTTTAACCGCTGAAACGATTAAGATAGAAATTAGTATATAGAGATAATTTGAGTTCCGAGAAACGACATAGAATAATTTTCATCATCCTGAAAATCAACTCTGAAGGGGTAAAAAGGAAATCACTTTATCGCAGAATCGATTTAAATAAAATTTGGTATGGAGATAATTTGAGCTCTGGAACAGGATATAAAATATTTTTATCTCAGAAATCATCGCTTAAGGGGATGCAAAAGGGGTGGAAGTTTACACGAGGAATGAATAACCAATAACCGCTGTTCCTATTTAGATGAAATTTGGTATTTTAATAGTTTGCGTTGTTATCCCTGAGGTCACCCTTTAAGGATTACTAATCCCCGGGCAGGTTAAAGGAGGGGTTAGCCACTACATTCGATTGAGTTAAATTTGCTCCTGAATCTTATGGGGCTACTTAGAAAGGAGGTGAAAACTTTAGTTATTATCATTTTATTATTATTCTTAATTGGGCTATCAATGTGCCGCGTCGACCAGATTTGATCTATTGTGGCAGCCCTTTATAGCTCATTACTGATTCCCGTTGCATCTAGAAATTTCCAGATTCTTTGGGCTGTAATGTGTTGTACCTCATCGGGTTGCAGTACATGTCGCCCTAGGTGGGTACTTCTTTAATTGCAAATGGCGCTGAGATTAATATGTTGGGACATGAATAAGCCACTCAGGAAGAATTTTGCCAAATTAACCGACAATAAATTAATTGCCACACATTGCACAGTGCCATCTTTTGGGGAACTGAGTAAACATTAAGTAAGCAAGTAAACTAAAAATGAGTTTACATAGTTACGTAGTATTAAAATCAAGACACATCAACACGCGTATAATTGCATAATTATTTAATATACTACGAAATAATATAAAATTATTAATTTACTCCGTCATAAATGATCCCAAATCGTAATTATATCGCACCTATATTCATACGTATCGCCTCCTTTAAGCACTTAATATTTGCAACGAAGGTGGGTACTTTGAAAAAAAAAATCATTTTTCTCTGTCATTTGCGGGGTAAATGTCAAACGATTTGGGACTCGAATTTTATACGCGTTACCATGCCTTCCCGAAAAAAATCTAATATTTCGCGTAAGTCTCGCAACGCATTGAGGCTACAAGGGGCACGGTCTCAGGAGTCTGAGGAAGACCGCACTGAGAGACTCAGTAGTGTTCTAGCCAGGCAGGCTGCTTCGCTTTCGACTGAAACGGCAAGCCAGCGCGAGTCTCGGTTGCGATCCCAAAGACATCGTACGCAATCTTTGAGATCGCTTGAAACTAGCGACGATCGTGATTCTAGACGTAGCCGCGACCGTGAGCGACATTCTTTATCCCGTGCGTCGGAGACGTTCACGCAGTGCGAAGAACGGTTGACCGCTCAGCGGATTCGCACGACAGTCGCGCGCTGGACGGTAAGTACTTTTGACAATTCAATACAAAATCAAAATGATCGGCTTTCTTTATGTTTATAAAAAGCTTTCTGTAATAGTACATTACTTACCTAGGGCTGTAAAAAAAAGAAAGCCCGAAATCGCAGGTATTTGGGACCCGAGCCGCAGGCGAGGGTTGTAAATATGCGATAGAGGGCTTTCTTTTTTACTGCCCGTGGTGAGTACACAATTTTACGTCCCCACCTAGCCATAATGCGAGTTTTACCGTAAGCGTAGCGAGCGGTAAAACTCACATTATGGCCAGGTGGTGACGTAAAATAAGTACTATGTGTGTTAAGTCTAGAGTTATTTACTTACAATTATTACCTACAATTAGTGCATTTTATTTTAGGAAAACGAGGAGGAGCGTGATCTCCGGCTGGCCGCCGACCGGGAGCGCCACGCTCTATCTCTTAGTTCTGAGACTTTCATGCAACGCAATGAACGCTTGGCGTCACAGCGAACGCGCACGTCTGCGGCGCGGTCTCAGGTATGTATTACATTTTATTTTCAAAAATAAGGAATACATTGCGCCTGCGAATTGTGCAATGTGCCTTAGCATTAACAAAAATTGCATACACACGGGAAAATTGGACCGGTGCTGCTGTGACCCAGGTGGCCAAGTGGTTAAGGCGTCTGCCGCGAATGCAGAAGACGCTGGTTAGATCCCAGCCCTGGGCACCGGAGGCCTAGGTCACGTTTTCCTTTGTATATGACATCTATATAAGTTTATAATTATATAACTCATATTGTTCTACTTTAGACGATTGGCTAAAATGCGCCTTAGGTTAACGAAAATGTACACGGGAAAATTCGACCGGTGCTGCGTGACCCGGGTGGCCAAGTGGTTAAGACGTCTTCCGCGAATGCAGAAGACGCACTACTATATAATTATAAGTTTATAATTATATAGTAGTGTGTCTACTTAAAAATAAACGAATCAAAATATTTATTAAAATAATTTGATTTGTTCTTCATTTATTTTACTTTGTTTCAGGAAAACGAGGAGGAGCGTGATCTCCGGCTGGCCGCCGACCGGGAGCGCCACGCTCTATCTCTTAGTTCTGAGACTTTCACGCAACGCAATGAACGCTTGGCGTCACAGCGAACACGCACGTCTGCAGCGCGGTCCCAGGTATGTACTTAGTACATAATTTTTTTGTATTCTTCCAAATGTAAACTATAAAATACAATACAACCATCATTACGAATCTAAGTTACAATCACTTATGATTTTATACATTGTCATGTGCAATGTTTACCTGTCAATAAATTAATAGGTAAATTACTTTATTTAATTCCAGGAACTTGACGAAGAACGCGAGTGGCGGTTAGCTACAGACCGTGAACGCCACAGCCTTTCTCGCGAATCTGAAACCGACTCAGAACGGGCAATTCGGGTATAGTCAGTTCTGGAAAGATACAACGAAGCACGTTTAGACGCAATGGTTCACAGTTCACAAGAGCGTGAACGTATCGGCGATTTACGGTCGTCGCAATCTGCCGAGCAGCGGGACGCACAGCTCGAGGCAGACCGCGTGCGCCACGCTGTTTACCGGCTGTCGAGGATGTCCGTCGATTCTGCAGTATACGAGCCTGAAGAAGTTCCTTGGGATCCGAAGGAAGGTTCTGGGTTGACGTACAATCCACTTATTAAATACGCAGATGACACAAACATCGGTCGGATGACAGAAATGTGCCAATATTGCAACGCTTTAAAATGGAATGGCGAGGCCAATGGAATGTGTTGTTCTGCCGGCAAAATTAGATTAGATCCGATTTTGGAACCACCGGAGCCATTAAAATCATTATTAACCGGGGAACACCCGTTGTCCAAACATTTTTTAGATTCTATTCGAGCCTATAACAGCGCATTCCAAATGACGTCATTCGGTGCGAAACAAACCCCAGAACCCGGGTACATGCCCACTTTTAAAGTTCAGGGACAGGTATACCACCGCATTGGCGCATTGCTACCCACAGAAGATGTCCCAAAATTCCTGCAAATATACTTCGTGGCGGATTACTTAGAGCAGGCCAGTATTCGTGGACAACATATTCCAAACTTAAATCCGGAAATAATCACTGGACTACAAAATATGTTGCACAACGTTAATTGCTACGTCAATAGTTTCAAAGCCGCATTAGAATCTGTGCGTGACGACCGCGAGAACTACAAGTTCGTCATCAGCGCCGACCGTCGCCCCGCCGCGGGCCACGCGGGCCGCTACAACGCCCCGACCACAAACGAAGTCGCCGTCGTCTTGGTGGACCAGGAGTGTGACCGCAGGGACGTCGTGCTGCGCACGCGTGACGACCGCCTGCAGAGAATCAGCGAGACTCACCGCGCGTACGACTCTCTTCAGTACCCGCTGATGTTCTGCCGAGGAGAAGACGGGTACAATTTTGCCATTCATCACGTCGATCCTGAAACTGGAGCTCCTAACTTTACCAAAAAAACATCAGCTTTGCAGTTTTATAGTTACCGATTGCAGCTGCGGCAGGATGAATGGCCCTACTTGCACCGTTTCAAAGGGTTATTTAGCCAATTTATAGTCGATCTCTACGCCAAGATAGAAACGGAAAGGTTGGTGTACATCCGCACGCATCAGAGACAACTACGAGCAGAAAACTATGTGGATTTGCGTGATGCCTTACAGCGAGACACGGATGCAGAAAATCTGGGCCGCATGGTCATACTTCCCTCATCGTTCGTTGGCAGCGATCGATACATGGCCGAGCGCACGCAGGATGCATTATGTTATGCACGGAAATACGGTGGCGCCGACCTGTTCATAACGTTTACCTGCAATCCGAAGTGGCCTGAGATCACGAACGAGCTTCTCGCCGGTCAGCTACCAACCGACAGGTACGACATCGTGTCGCGAGTCTTTCACCTCAAGAAGAAGCGCCTAATGGACCTACTTACGAAAGGTAAAGTGTTTGGTAGTGTCCGCTGCTACATGTTCTCCATCGAGTGGCAGAAACGCGGTTTACCACACTCGCACACCCTACTGTGGCTAGAGGAAAAAATAAGGCCAAACGACATTGATTTGGCGATCAGCGCCGAGCTGCCAGATCCTGAAGTTGATCCTCGCCTTTACAACATAATCAAGACCCATATGATTCACGGACCTTGCGGCACCGTAAACCCGAACTCGCCGTGCATGAAGAACGGCCGCTGTACAAAACGGTTCCCTAAGAGTTTAGTGGCGGAAACCGTTACTGGTGAAAACGGCTACCCATCGTATCGGCGCCGATCTGCTGAAGCTGGCGGGTTCACGGCTGAGGTGCGAACTCGCGGTCAGGCTGTACAAGTAGACAATAGATGGATAGTCCCGTACTCACCAGTACTTTCTCGAGCTTTTGAAACCCATCTGAACATCGAGTCATGTGCGAGCATCAAGGCTATAAAATACGTGTGCAAATATATCAACAAGGGGGACAGTCGCGCGACTCTTGCGATGCAAAACAGAGATCGAGACGAGGTATCGGCCTACCAGTCCGGTCGCTATATTTGCACATCTGAAGCGGTTTGGCGGACCCTAGCGTTTCCGATACACGAAAGATTTCCTACCGTTGTCCATCTAGATGTTCATCTAGAAAACGGGCAGAGAATTTATTTCGATGCGGATAATGTTAGGGAACGTCTTGACCAACCTCGACAGACTACGCTTTTAGCGTTCTTCAGGCTTTGCCAAGATGATGACTTTGCAAAGATTTTGTTGTATGACGAAGTGCCATCGTATTTCACGTACAACAAACAAGCCGGAGTCTTTAATAGACGCCGCCGTGGCCAACCGGTGGAAGAGGCACTGGGAATCTTTAGGGACCACGCCCTAGGTAGAGTGTACACGATACACCCAAGTAACAGAGAATGTTACTATTTGAGGTTACTGCTGCACACAGTTCGTGGACCAACCTCCTTCGCGGCCCTCAGAACGGTCGATGGCGTGGAACACCCTACATTTCATGCCGCCTGTAGCGCCCTGCATCTTTTAGACGACGACCAAAATTGGGATCAAACTCTGGCAGAGGCCGTCGTGAGTGATAGCCCCAGTCGACTACGCCACTTATTTGCGATCATGTTGGTATTCTGTGGGATGTCCAATCCTTTGCAACTATGGCAGAAATATCAAAATAATTTTGCCGAAGATATTCTGCATCGTATGAGGAGTAACGAGCAAGAAGTTGACCAGGCTGACGAAAGGGTGTTAAATGGTTGCCTCACTTTACTTCAGGACGTGGTCACTACGATCGGTGGCAATTCTCTGGATGGTTATGGTTTGCCCCAACCGACACGACCGAACCAGCACCATATAAATAAAGAATACGAGGACGCAACCCATTACGACCGAGAAGAAATGGCAGCTGTCGTCAATGCCAACATCCCTAGGCTGAATACAGAGCAACGGCACATATTCGACAGAGTCGTCAGAAGTGTTGAACAGCAATCGGGCGAAATATTTTTCTTGGACGCGCCAGGAGGCACCGGAAAGACGTTCCTTACTGGCATCCTACTGGCAGAAACAAGAAAACAAGGAAAGATCGCGCTGGCTGTGGCGTCTTCGGGAATCGCTGCTACGTTGCTGCCTGGTGGAAAAACAGCTCATACAACGTTCAAGATCCCAATAGATTTGGACAGCACGGAAACTCCTGTCTGCGGGGTATCAAGAAACTGCGATAAAGCCAGAGTCCTACAGGAATGCAGTTTGATCGTCTGGGACGAGTGTACTATGGCGCATAAAAAGGCCGTAGAAGCCGTAGATCGGATGCTCCAAGACGTCAGAAGGACGGCGCGCGCAATGGGTGGCGTTACAATGTTGTTTTGCGGTGACTTCCGCCAGACCTTGCCGGTCGTGACCCGTGGTACTCGAGCCGACGAGGTAAATGCCTGCCTGAAGAGCTCGGTGTTGTGGCCGAGCGTGCAGAAGCTGCGCCTGACTGAAAATATGCGAGTCCAACAAGGAGGAGGCTCACATGTCCAAGAATTCGCTCGGGTACTGCTTCAGGTTGGAGAAGGACTTTTGGAGGAAACCAACGGCCTGGTTCGATTACCAGAGACGTTATGCAGGATCGTTCCGTCCGTTGAAGACCTCATTCGGAGTGTATACGGAGACCTGAGCCAGGTGACGCGACGTGAGAACTCTTGGGTTTGTGAGAGAGCCATACTCACGCCAAAAAATGAACAGGCAGCGGCAGTTAATGCGCGGATATTGGTGGAAATCGAAGGCGAACAGGCAGTATATAATTCTGTTAACACTGTCTTGGATGAAGGCAACGTCACAACTTACCCCGTAGAGTTCCTAAACTCTTTGAGCGCTTCAGGACTTCCAGCACACACATTAACCCTGAAAGTTGGAATTCCGATCATGCTTCTTCGGAATTTGTCACCTCCGAAGTTATGCAACGGAACCCGGCTAAAAGTAGTACGGCTGCAGCGAAACCTCATCGAGGCGCAGATTCTGACGGGGTGCGGCGCCGGAGAATCCGTGTTGATCCCGCGCATCCCCCTCATCCCGAGCAACTTCCCGTTCCGCTTCAAGCGCCTACAGTTCCCCGTAAGCGTCTGCTTCGCCATGACAATCAACAAATCGCAGGGGCAGACGCTGCGTGCCGCCGGCGTGGACCTGCGCACGAGCTGCTTCTCGCACGGACAGCTTTACGTGGCTTGCTCGCGCGTCACCAGCTGCACGGAGCTGTTCGTGCTGATGCCCACCGGGAAGACTCACAATGTCGTGTACAAAGAAATATTGTAAAATGTCAATAATTTGTATGTACCTGTGTATTTGTTTATGTGCAATTATTAATTATATGTACATATTTAGTTGTGCATACAGAAACATAGCTGTAAATAAAATGTAAATACTCGGCCTCACGTTTTTAATATCTATTCTCTTTTCCTCTAATCTTACTTCTAACTAATATTAGACCTAAAATCGAAAGTATGTGAGGTTAGGAAGTATGGATTTCTATGTGTATATTTCTTACCTTTTCATGCTTAGACTGATTTGACTGAAGGACCGATTTGGATGATATTTGCCATGGACATAATATGAATAAGTATAGTCAATGACGTATAACTACAAAAGTGTTATTGTATCGTCCGATATACACCTACCACTCTACTAACTATATGTCGCTTAAATCACGTACTTTTTTTTATAAGGGCGAAAAAAATATTGTCTTTGGAGTGTAGTTTTATTTAGTGGTAATTGAAAAAAATATTTTATCTGGACTACTGCCCTCTAGCGTATCCATCTGTCAACTTTACTTCAAGTACCGCCTCCAGGGGAGGGATTGAAATTAAGGGTCAATTAATCGCTTACTGACAGAGACCGAATTCCACGCGGGCGGAGCCGCGGGCACAGCTAGTTTAAAATAAATGCATTCTAAGTATAGAGACGTAAAAAAGATTACAATCAACGAAATGTAGAATTACATGATTCCTACGTGGAAAAACACGTTAATATAAGTACTTACATTATTAAATGATGTAATAATTAACGAGAAGTCTTATCTACGGAATGGCCAACATGGTAAATCTATAAATAAACATGTTCTTTTGTTTTGTCTTGTTTTAGTCTTGTCTTAATGATTGTTTAAAAAGGTTATCTGCAATACCGACGTTACGAAGAAACGGTCGAGTCGTGTCAAGGATGGTTAGTTACTATAGTGATGTTTATTTAAATCACTATTACCGTGTTCGGGCAGGGTTCATATGAACTTACCAGATAGTTGTAATATGTAGGTTATGGACTAAGAGCTACGTCAGATATGACACAATAATTAGGGCAACAACACCCAAGTGGTTAGATTGCTATACTATCCTTATTGCTAGATCCGGGCATCTGGAAGCTTTTAATGGGTGGAGGTCGGAGTGACAGACTAGCAAAATTGTTGAATTGGAAAATAGTAATACCAAAATAGGTAAAAACTGCCGAAGTTGTCTCGGTTATATAGGGCAGGGCCTATATTTTAACATTAGAATTAGAACAAAAAACATTGCGTATTATTACGGAAACAAAGACAGTAGGCGACAAAGTATGAATTACATTATACGTCATTTGGCACTATTTTCCCCCAACAGAAACTTTTGGCAATGAATAATCTAATTATTTATTGCATCATACCGAGAACTCTAGGATCAAAGTTCTTGGAGTGGTTTGCATTCTTTGACCTCCACCACTTTACAGCTGCCAGATGTACAGATCTAGAAATAGTCATAGTCTAGCAAACTGACTAGAGAGATTTCGTTGCTCTCATTATTGTGTCATATCTGACGTGGCTAGCTCTCCGTCTATTATGAAATTATATTCGAAGCACGAAGAGGGTAAACGCGCAAAGCATGACTCAGATGTCCCTGCGCTTTTATTCCAGTTTTCGTGCGTTCGAGTTTAAAAAATAAAAAAATAGGGTTATTGTTTCTCCAGTATGAATTGATTGGTAA
Source organism: Pammene aurita (assembly GCA_947086415.1). Lineage (NCBI taxonomy): Eukaryota > Metazoa > Arthropoda > Insecta > Lepidoptera > Tortricidae > Pammene > Pammene aurita. The sequence goes on from OX352312.1 coordinate 8,701,794, forward strand.
TTGAACGACACGAAAGATACACCATAAACTAGACTTTACTTACTACAAACAAAAGACTATGTGGTTGTTATCCTCTTGCTACCACTGAAAGCTTTTTGGATTTGAGCGCTCAAACCGCGCGTTTTAGCGTCAATATTCTCACTAAGATTAATTATTACAAGAAGATCGGAAACATAGACTCCATCGGAATCATTGCCGTCTTCAATCTTTAATCGGTTCCTAACAAGAGGATAAAAATCACGGCTTAATATCCTATGCCAGAAATTCTTAAGGATAAGTACCAAATTAATTTATTTTACTCTTGACAACAGCCAAGTTCACATGTAACCTTGACATTAAAATCCAGTATTTATTCCACCCTCTTCTATTTAAAATACCCTTGCGTGCTTCAGAAAACGTGTTCTGTCCAAGGACGCAAAGGGCACGTGCTCGGAGGTCGGTTCTATTATTAGTATTTATTTATTAGGCACCATTTTATTCGGTTAGGACTTCTTCGAAAAAATTCCTAACATTATATACTTTAGTGGCAAAAAACACAACGTGCCTAATTTAAAAACATTTATCATATCTAATTCTCGGGATAAAGAATCTTTATTTTAGTATCCAGTACAGAAAAGTTAAAAAATGCCATTGAAATTGAAATTTAGTATTTATTAGACTCTCGTCTACTTGTTTACCTTTAAACTATAGTAGAGCTCATGACAGGTAAACTTGCTTGGCACGGAAAGGTAAAAAATAATCATAGCTCGCCTGTATCTATAGTACATTACACCAGAGGCTGGGAAAAAGGGGGTTACCGGCCAAGTAAGATACCGAGGCCGGGAACACGTTTTCATCGAGGATAGTGCTTTTCTAAAAAACGCGTGGAAATACGACCTAAAATCCAATACCTACAGCCTAAAACTCGCACTCGGGATCTCTCGGTATAAAGTAGGTACGGTTTCGAGGCGCCCGCGCTCTGGCAATCGACAGGATACATCAAGTGTCACTATGACACCCGAAACATGATGCTTCCGAGTCTATTATCGCTCATGTAACGCCAACATTTCCGCGCATGTCTGAGGAAATTTACATTTCCATGTGCATACATCCAACGCATCGATTACTCTGCCAACCATAGATATAATGCACTCTTTAGTATATATTTCTGCCTAAATACAACATGGGTTTTGTTTGTTACAGCGGCGATGGCGCGTCCCTGAGCGCCGCGGGCAGCAAGCGCTCTGCCGTCTCGGCTTCGGACGCCGAGTGTTTCTCGCTGTGCCTGGGCGCCGGGCCTCTGTGGTAAGTAGGCCTTTAGAGTACTTTACACTAAAGGTAGATCACAGCTTTGCAGCCCAAACCTTGCTGAGCCAAGTACAAACACAGCGAAGCAGCTAGAATTATTTAAATATAAAGTAAATCGATTAAATACTGTGAAAAAAATTTGGACCTATGAGAGTACCCTGTGACACTCGCAAGACTTCTGTTACAGTTCTATTCAAACTGTTATATTTACTATATGTTCATGTTCTCTCGCTGGATATAATGCTATAAGAATTTAAATTGGTACTAGACAGATCATTATAATTAAATTTCGCATTAAAAATTCCTTGATCCACTAAGTCAAATGCTTCAAAGAAGTCACAATATGTAAATTTTTGTTAAAAAAATAATCAAAGAAAGATTTTTGGCACCAGCAGATAGAAACCGACACCTAATTGACTGTTGTGGTATTTCCAGGTGGTCCTGATGTCCCAGCGAACGACTCGGCACCGCCCGGAGGGGTGAATGGCGGGGCCGCGAGCCCCGCTACCCCATCCACCCCCACCCACGACGACAACAATCGTAAGTCTATCTCTACTCACCTGATTGAATCCTAAAGGAGCCTGAGGTTTGACCAGAACCCAGAACATTGGCTTTTGTTTTCCAGGTCTGTTTTGACGACCAACTTCTACAAATCTAGTAAATTTTGGAAAAGCGATTCCCATTGTCATGGGAATTTAAAACCAGATCCGAAACAAGACCTAATGTGAACTCCTATTTTCTGGCAATAATTTCCTTCACGTAAATGATATTGGATATTGAATCTCACCGATATGAGCAAGGATTTGAAACTGTGTGACTTTCGGTTTGATAGTCGCATGGTTTACTGCTAGATTACAAGCGGATTGCAAAAAAGGTTTGACTGAATTTGAAAGGTGTTGACCAGTCTGATAATAATCGACCAGTGTGGTAGCATTATTACCCCCATTGATATTTTCTTATCGTAAAGAATACACGTATCAAATCAAAATTATACGAGGTTACCTATTATGAAAATCAAGATTGGTCTCAAACCAAAAATCATATTTTTCAACCAACTTCAAGATTTTGATGGAGATTCTCAATTCTTCGGGATCTTTGTTGTTGCTTTTTCTATGCATGTTCACCGATTATTTGAAGACGGCTGGCCCGATTTGGAGAATTCTTTTTTGTTTGAAAGGGTATACTTGCATTGTCGTCAGGGTCTGATGGTGGGATCCTGGATAAATCAAGGGAACTCTTCAAATATTATAGGCACACCCTTATTGTGTATTTTTACAGTATCTCGGGCAATGCTCTTGGTAAGGTGTAGCGTAGGTGGACTCGGTTTTTTTTCTTTAAAATTGTGATTTTTCAGGAGACTTGTTGAGCGCGCTACTATGGGGCAGCGCATCATCGCTCAGCGGCAGCGCCGAGAGCCTGTGCTCCGACCACCCCGCACTGCAAACTCAACATCAGCAAGCGGTCAGTATCATCTTATATTTACTTTAAACAATCATTGTTTATTTCATGTCAAATAAAATCATTCACATTGTCGACAATTATAAAATAAAAACATTCACATAAATCATTAAAAACTAAATCTAAATAAAGACTAATTCTAAATATTAAACACCTCACCGAAATCCCCCACTTCAGGCATAGACCCCAGAATATTGGCGGCGCGGTGTTACCCCTCTGTGCAGAGCCCCCAGACTCAACCTCACGCACTAGCGATAATTCATTCATCACATTTTAGCTCGCTAAATGGCGCTCGCTCTTATAATTTTCTCGTATGTTTTAAATGTAGTCATCACAGGATGACACCCACTTTGTCGTAACATCTTTCAGTTTGACCATTATTGCCGGAGTATTGTCTTTATTTTTAATTTAAAAAAAATATTATAGGACAATCTTATACAAAATCGACCTAGGCCTATATTAAGCTGAATAAGGCCTGTGTTGTGGGTACTAGGCGACGATATGTATCTATATGACTATGACTATAGATAAATTCTTAAATACAAAATATATCCGTGTCTGCTACATGCCCTATCCATATCTTGAATTACCCCCCTCCGGCTTCAAAGAACCCCGTCTAGTGTGATCGGCTCTAAACCGCCTTAGAACGGGAGTTGGTAACTGCGTTCACCACTGGCACAAATGGGGGACTTCCCTGCTTGCGACTGTGGACACACAGACCAGACCATCGAACACATTATGCTGGAATACCCCCTCACGAAATACACAGGCCATATACCTAGATGATTTCAAGAAACTAACTATGGATGCGGTTGCCTACTATTAGAGCAGGCCCAAATATTTTTTTATTTTAAGCTTAAGTTTTATAATGTAATTTCCTGTGACATGTAACAAGCCATACGATAAATAAACAATATCTTGAATGTTAAATGGTTGTGCAGGTGGTTAATAAGATCCTTGAGCGCAAGGACCGGCAGCCTGTGAAGATCGACTTCAAAATCTTCCTCACCGAGAACACCGTCACCCGCTGGGAAGCTGTAAGTGTTCTGCAAATATTCCATTATCATCCTCTTGCCTTTGTCCCATTTACTTGGTCTTTTTCTTCCACACATCTCTATCACCCATCATTTCATCACTCACATCCCTTCTTTTCATATCATTATTTTATCTTAGGATTTATTATTAACATTTATTATTTTGATAAAGTTGACATAACACTAATAGATTGATTTTAATTTTTATTTCTTTAGTTCTACATCTGCGGTACCTACCATTAATTTGTACATCGTCAGTTTAATTCGATTGTATTTATATAAGCTTTTTCCTTGTTATTTTATTTCACATGTTACTATGTTCAACACAATATCTATTGTTTAGAACGAATAAAAAAAAATATATATATATATATAAATATACAGGGTGTCTCATTCAAATCGGTCAGTATGGGAAAGTCTGAAATTATAAGACATACGAAGATCTGTTCTGAGGAACCATGTCATCGATTTTAATAACAAGAAAAACTGCATTCATACATTTTAAAAAACATCTGTACTCCGTTCGGGAATCGAACCCGGTTGTTTTGAAAAAAAAAACCTACACTATTTCTATTTAGATATCGATTGTGTAGGTCTTAAGCAGTAAATGTCTGTATGAAACATGATGTCTAAAATGAATAAAATGCATTTTATTATATGAAGATACAAAATGCAATTGTAAGATCGTTACCTAAACGTGTTGAATATTGTATTGAAAAAGGCGGTGGTCACTTCAAGCACCTACTAAAATAAATTAAAGTATGTGGAAACAATGCATTTTATTCATTTTAGACATCATGTTTCATACAGACATTTACTGCTTAAGACCTACACAATCGATATCTAAATAGAAATAGTGTAGGTTTTTTTTTTCATAACAACCGGGTTCGATTCCCGAACGGAGTACAGATGTTTTTTAAAATGTATGAATGCAGTTTTTCTTGTTATTAAAATCGATGACATGGTTCCTCAGAACAGATCTTCGTATGTCTTATAGTTTCATACTTTCCCATACTGACCGATTTGAATGAGACACCCAGTATATATATATCATCTCTCACCACCTGCCCGTACAACGCTATTTTCTGCAAAAACAAGGCAAAAACTCCATTCCAACATTAAAGTTAAAAGTGTCTTAATAAGAATTGCAAAACGGCCGCCATTTTCAATTTCGTTAGTTTGGTCCGATCACTTTCAAAATCTGAAATCCGAGAACCCCTTGATATGGATCTCGAGTAAAATATTCAAGACCACCATCTTGAAATTCTTAATTTTTGATCCAATCATAAAAACAATAGCTGATGATCGAAGTGGCCCCTTGATACCGAGGTCTTGGGTTTGAACCACGGCTCGTACAGTCACCGGCAGTATACTATCCTCAAACCAAATAGACGACTGGGATCGTAAAACCATTAGCATCGTATTGTCTCTTTCGCACCCGCACGCCCTTATGCAGCGTGCCTGTTATCAGCCGGGCCGCATAGGGCAGGTAGAAAGCACACGGTACAAGGCATGTCGATAAGATAATATGCAAAAATGAAAACAAAGTAAGTAATGCATACTAGTAGTTTATGTAACTGTTACGTAATAAGGGAAACGTGAGTGTGGTTTTATGAAATGAGCCGCAGGCGAATTTCATAATAAGATCACACGAGTGTTTTAAGGCCTAATTACGTACAGTTGCATACACTGCTTTATCTACACTCATATTATTTATTATAAATGCCGTATTCGGAAATCATAAAATGGCCGCCATTGTACCGCCGTGGCCATCTCGATTGTGTCGGCGTGGCCAACTCGATTGTGTCGGGGCTCGCGCGGGACCAATCGAGTTGGCCATGGCGGTAACATTATGTTATCAAATTCGATGTTCCAAATTTGAAACTCATTGGTTAACAATATTTGAGCATGCAAAGTTAAAATTACGTTACTGCCGCAGATAAGAAACTTATCATAGTTAAATCGTTTGTTGTAATGCTTGTCATTGTCTACGGTTTTTGAACGCATTTTAGAGTACTTACAGTATGAGTGTAGATAAAATATTTTATATTACGAAATAAATACTTTTAAGACTACAATTAGGTACTTTAGAACTAAAATATAGTAAGATTTAATAAATAAAAAATATTATAACACAGACAGTTTCATCGAAAAGTATTAAAATTAAAAATATTCTTCATCGCTGTCACTATCCTCTTGAAGATTGATTATATTATAAGTGGACGAGTATCTTTTAAATATGCTTTTTCTAAGTCTTCTTTTTGAAGGTTTTCGGCATGACGAACACATTGAATCCAATTTTCAGTAGTTACATGCATGATGGCTTCATCTAATAACTTTTCAACATCAACCATTTTAAAAGTTTTATTTTTCGCCGCTACTTCACCTTTAATCGGAGCCCATATTAATTCTATTGGGTTCCACAGTAGTTACGCTTATTCCACACATCAAGGCCGCCAGCTTTCTTGGTTGTTGAAAGTCAATAGTCTTCATAATATCAGGATTTTCGTTCAGTTCATTAAAAAACACGTAGACATTATAAATGAGCTGTCGAGATTGTGAATCAATATCACCTTTTAACTTGGTAATAGAAGTACTGCAAAAATCTTCCATTATGGTGTATGCTTCCAGATAGTATCTTCCTACACGAAAGCCGCAAAAATATGTGACACGCTCTTATTTGTAGTGACTGTACCACTAAGTTTTTTATATCTTACAAAATATAGTTTAATACCTACCAGTCGTAAGTAAATCGGACTTAATAAAGCCAGGACAAACGCTACGGTGGTATACATTTGTAATGTTGAATTTTACAGGTGGTGCAAGGCAACACCATGTTCCTGCGTCTGCCCGGAGTGCTGCAAGCCGGCAGCAAGGAGAGCTTCATGCTGCTACTCGACTTCGCCGAGGAGCGTCTGCATGTCGCTCAGTAAGTACCTATAGTAGGGATGTAACACCATGTTGCTGCGTCTGCCCGGAGTGCTGCAAGCCGGCAGCAAGGAGAGCTTCATGCTGCTACTCGACTTCGCCGAGGAGCGTCTGCATGTCGCTCAGTAAGTACCTATAGTAGGGATGTAACACCATGTTGCTGCGTCTGCCCGGAGTGCTGCAAGCCGGCAGCAAGGAGAGCTTCATGCTGCTACTCGACTTCGCCGAGGAGCGTCTGCATGTCGCTCAGTAAGTACCTATAGTAGGGATGTAACACCATGTTGCTGCGTCTGCCCGGAGTGCTGCAAGCCGGCAGCAAGGAGAGCTTCATGCTGCTACTCGACTTCGCCGAGGAGCGTCTGCATGTCGCTCAGTAAGTACCTATAGTAGGGATGTAACACCATGTTGCTGCGTCTGCCCGGAGTGCTGCAAGCTGGCAACAAGGAGAGCTTCATGCTGCTACTCGACTTCGCCGAGGAGCGTCTGCATGTCGCTCAGTTTGTACCTATAGTAGGGATGTAACACCACGTTGCTGCGTCTGTCTGGAGTGCTGCAAGCCGGCAGCAAGGAGAGCTTCATGCTGCTACTCGACTTCGCCGAGGAGCATCTGCATGTCGCTCAGTAAGTACCTATAGTAGGGATGTAACACCATGTTGCTGCGTCTGTCTGGAGTGCTGCAAGCCGGCAGCAAGGAGAGCTTCATGCTGCTACTCGACTTCGCAGAGGAGCGTCTGCATGCCGCTCAGTAAGTATCTATAGTAGGGATGTAATAATAACACCATGTTAATGCGTCTGCCTGGAGTGCCGGGAGCAAGGAGAGCTTCATGCTGCTACTCGACTTCGCCGGGGAGCGTTTGCATGTCGCTCAGTAGTTCGAGGACCGACCCGTCATCCTAGGAGGGAATGAGATTACTGAACTGTCCAGTTCAGTTTTATAAAATTAAATGACTTCTGTCCGTTGGGACAATTTTGCCAGTGTCAAGGTAGCGTGACAAGAGTACGGTTGAGTTTTAAAAGTTTCCTCGTAGAGACGTAGAGCATAATGTTGTTCGGTAGTTCTAGGTCTTGCTTTTCAAAGATACAGCTGCATTTTATAAATAAGCGAGGCGGCAACGACCTTCGGACTGCCAGTTGTTAACCAAATGAATTATATAGGATAGACGTTTGCGCTCAAGATACCCACGCCGTCTTTAGAATTGTTTTTTGTTTTTTGCTCATTTACGTGGTTCAGTGTGTAATATGGATAGCTTATTGTGTGGTGACCTAACGAACAAGTGCAGCTAATGAAAAATTTGTCTCAAAACGCGCGTAACCACCCTTTAGTTGAACAAACGGTTATCCGGGGTCCCGGCCACCCACGTGTTTGTAAGGAGGCTATCACTTTACAATCAACAAGGCCTTAACCGAACACCGTTGCTTTTATTTTATTTTATAAAAATTGAAAAAATCATAAGTACATCTTGACATTGGCAGAATTCACCTCGCCAAGACCGGCGAGGAGTAAAAGCCATTAATTAAAAAAAAAAATTAGCTGGATACTTCGTTAAATCATTACACAATAAGCTATCAATATTACACATCGAACTACTAATAAGGGTGGGTTGCACGACGCATAACTAACGAACTGATCAACGTTAAATATGGCGACGGAGCTGTCATCCCATAGAAAACTGTCAAACTTTTCATACAAGATTTTTTTAACGATGACGTTGACGATAACAGACGGTTTGATGCAACCGGCCCTAAGTCTACAAAAAACTATTCTCAAAGACGATTTCGCTATCCTGCGTTTCAACCGGGAGTCCGTATTGAGAAAGAAAGAAAATACATTCTTTAACGTCACACCAGTTAAATTAACAAAGGAAGATCAACAAAAAATATAGACACTAATAAGGACCCCCACTCATAGTGGTAGCCGTACGATTAAAAAAACCACAAATTGATCTACAGTTTAGCCGTTTGGCACACGCATACTAGAGGTCAAAACAAATTTTTTGACCCGCAGTTCTTAAAAAAAATCCCTTAGGAGGGGAGTGCCAAGACATTTTTTTATTTGTATGTAAAAAAAATTTTTTTTTTCAGAAACCTATCGTGTGTGGTATCTTATGAAAGGGAGTTTTGAGGCGATTCTAAAAATATATCACATCATTACATTTCAGCCATTTTTTTTTAATTAACACAAAAACAATTTTCGAAACATATCAAGTCCCTTAGGAGGGGAGTGCCAAGACTTTTTTTTATTTGTATGGAAAATTTTTTTTTTTTTTCAGAAACCTATCGTGTGTGGTATCTTATGAAAGGGAGTTTTGAGGCGATTCTAAAAATATATCACATCATTACATTTCAGCCATTTTTTTTTAATTAACACAAAAACAATTTTCGAAACATATCAAGTCCCTTAGGAGGGGAGTGCCAAGACTTTTTTTTATTTGTATGGAAAATTTTTTTTTTTTTTCAGAAACCTATCGTGTGTGGTATCTTATGAAAGGGAGTTTTGAGGCGATTCTAAAAATATATCACATCATTACATTTCAGCCATTTTTTTTTAATTAACACAAAAACAATTTTCGAAACATATCAAGTCCCTTAGGAGGGGAGTGCCAAGACTTTTTTTTATTTGTATGGAAAAAAAATTTTTTTTTTCAGAAACCTATCGTGTGTGGTATCTTATGAAAGGGAGTTTTGAGGCGATTCTAAAAATATATCACATCATTACATTTCAGCCATTTTTTTTTAATTAACACAAAAACAATTTTCGAAACATCAAGTTTGGGCTCCTCCAGACACGATATGGCTGATTTTTTTTAACTACAATTTACCACAAATGATACATAATATCCTCATATCTAACCTCAAAAAAGCAATTTTGAAAATAATTTCATTAAGTATTTTTTATTAATTTTTCAAAATTACACATTGACACAGTTCTACTTCAATACCTATTTGGCGTGACTTATGGATCTGTAGTACATATTAATCATAAAATGATACGTAGTATCCATATATCCAACGGTAAATACCTCTAACCTTTTAACTGCGCCTTTTCATCAGCTGGTATAGTTTGCTTAGTTTTTGACACAAAATATCAAGGTTGGACTCCTTCAGATACGATATGCGCAACGTTTTTTTTGTACAGTATATCACAAATGATACGTTATATCTTGATATATAACCCCAAGAAAGCAATTTCGAAAATAATTTCATTTAGTTTTTTTTTTATTGTTGTGATTTGACACACGTGGATGAATGAAGCTCGAGGCCAACTGTTTGTCACCGGTGATAAGACCCTCTCTTTAATACCTCCTACTGCCGCTGCCCTCCTTCAGCATATAAAAAGGGCAAAATATCAGGCTGGAGAAATATGGGGGCGTGCACTAGAAAGTCACGTAGCAACCCGACCATCTCCACAACAGTGGGGATGGAAGAGAAGACCTGACCTTTCATTAGAGCCTAATTGGACTGTATATGGCCATGCAGTTAAGGAGCTAGAGATAGGTGTGGATGCAAAATTGGATGCAAAACCAACCGATGCTCATGCAAAAAAATAACCTCCCTTGCACCCCAGCCTGCAAAATTTGCCACGCTGATTGCCATAACGCGAGGTGCGCTATTATTTTCTCAATTTACGCCTTTTACGTAAATAAGTGAGTTCATTTATACAAACAGCTTTTTTATTTGCAGCAAATTGTATATAGAAGACGGATAGGAAGAAATATAAATATAGAAAAATATATTTTAAAAATGTAAAAAGCAAGATTAATAATAGTATGTGTATTATAATTATGAGATAAAAACAACAGGAATAAACATCTTTAATTCATCTTTCAGCCACTTTTTAAGTCAGTATCTACCACAAAAACTATACCAACTGATGAAAAGACGCAGTTAAATGGTTAAAGAGGTATTTTCCGTTGGATATATGGATACTACTTATCATTTTATGATTAATATGTACCGTATCTGTACTACAGTTCCATAAGTCACGCCAAATAGGTATTGAAGTAGAACTGTGTCACTTTGTAATATTGAAAAATAAAAATAAAATACTTAATGAAACTATTTTCAAAATTGCTTTTTTGAGGTTAGATATGAGGATATTATGTATCATTTGTGGTATATTGTATTTAAAAAAAATCATCCATATCGTGTCTGGAGGAGCCCAAACTTGGTATGTTTCGAAAATTATTTTTGTGTTAATTAAAAAAAAATGGCTGAAATGTAATGATGTGGTATATTTTTTGAATCGCCTCAAAATGCCCTTTCATAAGATACCACACACGATAGGTTTCTGAAAAAAAATTTTTTTTTCCATACATATAAAAAAATTCACAGATTTCGTGCCTCACACGACTATCGATCACATTGGAAATGAATCTACGGAATTCGAAAAAATATTGTCGCTGAGCGACGAGAAAGTCGGGATAAGGAAAATGAGTAAATCATGTCGATTTTTAGTTTCACTCATGATTAGCTGAAGTGATTAGATTAGTAAGACAGTATGCTTAGTTAAACTAACGATTTATTTGATTAGATGATTAGATTTTGCGTAGCTACTAGCTCCTTCACTTTTTTCCCTGACGAAACAGAGGCGGTACCTAGGTGAGTATAATATACATTTAGGATAAATGGCTATTTGTGACAATATTTCTAAAGGTATCATTTGGCGGTTGGCGCTTACGCCTAACTTGTATAGTGCAGATTCAATATTGAGCAATAAAAGCGTAAACGCCAGTGGCAAATGTTACCTTTACCAAAATATCGACAATTTTCTTGTTAGTTTTTGGTATGAGTGTACAAATGAATGCTCCCATTTAACTTTGAAACGACCTGTTCGGTGTTATTGCGGTTTTCGGCTACAGTTAAGGCAGCTATCACATAGCTGTGGTTTCCACATGCGCTTTTCATTTTCATTCTGATTCTCATTCTCATTCGCATTCTCATGGTCATTCTCATTCTCATTTTCATTTAGGATAATGAAAATTTCTACATATGTGTCTGGTTCAATATGTGAAATTCAGAACAAACGCCTTATTTAAGTAATAATATAAATCAGCTTAAGAACACTAAAGAAAAAAGTTATGGCCGGAATAGTGAAAAAAAGAATCAATTTTTTCCAAATTTTTGATTTTGGCGTTCGATATTTTGGAAACGAAGAATGATATCAAAAATTTGAGAAGAACTCCTCTGGACAATTTAGTCAGCTACAATTTAAGCCTAAACAAAAGACGATCGGGTTAAGGGTCTGCCCTGTAGCCTAACCTTTTTGAAAAAAGTCAGAACGACATTTTTCACATTGATTTTTTTTTAACTGACTACAATATTTCAAAAGAGGAGGTTCTCAATTCGGCGTGCATGTTTTTTTTATTTTGTTTTTTTTTTTATGTTTGTTACTCCATAACTCCGTCATGGGGAATCGAGGGAACTCCTCAAATGTTAATGGCATGTACATGTAGTGATTTTTATCAACAAATCAATCATTTTCATTCAAAACAGTGACATTTGATTAAGCGGAACACTGCTGATGATGATCAGAAGGGAACTCTTCAACGACGCATAGTTCACGTTTGGCGATTTCTCCTCTACGATGTGTTTGTTAAGCAAGTTAGATTGTCAGGACAAATTTTCGTCAAGCTCAAGTTCTAATGGTGGGATACATGAGGCATCGAGGGAACTCCTCAAATCTTAACGGCATACACATAGTGGTTTTTGTATTGTTATCAACAAATCAAGCATATTCATTCAAAAGAGTGACATTTGATGAAGTGGAACTGCTGATGATGATCAGAGCGGAACTCTTCAATGACGCATAGTTCACGTTTGGCGATATGTCCTCTTCGCTATGTTTGTTAAGCAAGTTAGATTCTCAGGACAAATTTTCGTCAAGCTAAGTACTGACGATGGGATCCAGGAGGAATCGAGGAAACTTCTCAAATCTTAAAGGCATACATAAAGTGATTTTTGTATTTAAATAAACAAATCAAGAATTTTCATTGAAAATAGTGACATATTGATGAAGTGGAACTGCGGCTGATGCCATAAACATGTGAAATGTAAAATGAGAAAGGAATTCTTCAACGACGCATAGTTCACGTTTGACGATTTGTCCTCTTCGCTGTGTTTATTAAGCAAGTTATTTCATTGTATAGAGTGCACCATCTACAATAATCCTTCACCGGCCTCCCCCATAGAAGAAGTCGGTTTTTTTTTGCTTAAAAATTATTTAGCTATGTGGCTACCATTTCTCGAGTTGACTACGGATTTTTAATGTAATAATTTTCTTGTACTTTGAACATTATTATATCCTGCTTATTAATCTAAAAATGAAATATGTATACTTAGGCGCCACGGCGGCAATTATTCAAACATCGATATGCGTGTGGAAATTTTTCGATTTGTTTGTTCACAGCAGAGTTGGGCACACTTGATTAAAATCGGTGATCAATTACTAATCATAGCTGATTGAATAATCGCTGATTAAATCATAACACAAAACAATCAAGTAATTTCGCCATGAGTAAATCATTAACGACGGGCGCTGATTGTAACTAAATTTCACATATTGAACCAGATACATATGTAGAAATTTTCATTATCCTAAATGAAAATGAACTGTAGCCGAAAACCGCAATAAAACCGAACAGGCCGTTTCAAAGTTAAATGGGAGCATTCATTTGTAACACTCGTACCAAAAACTAACAAAAAAATTGTCGATATTTTGGTAAGGGTAACATTTGCCACTGGCATTTACGCTTTTATTGCTCAATATTAAATCTGCACTATACAACTTAAGACGTAAGCGCCAACCGCCAAATGATAACTTTAGAAATATTGTCACAAATAGCCATTTATCCTAAATGTATATTATACTCACCTAGGTACCGCCTCTGTTTCGTCTGGGAAAAAGTGAAGGAGCTAGTAGCTACGCAAAATCTAATAATCTAATCAACTAAATCGTTAGTTTAACTAAGCATACTGTCTTACTAATGTAATCACTTCAGCTAATCATTAGTAAAACTAAAAATCGACATGATTTACTCATGTCGGTGGTCAATCAGAATATAAAGCTCGTGATTGAATTCGTAATCATGTTCATATGATTATGAGTAACGTTCTCATTTTTAACTTTAGTTTCAATCACGTTAATTTTTGCCCAACTCTGGTTCACAGGCGTTATGTCGAGGATACTTATGTTAATCGAAGAATAAAATAATTATCATTCAACGTCGTAGTTTTATTTTATAACATTTTCCTTATCCCGACTTTCTCGTCGCTCAGCGACAATATTTTTTCGAATTCCGTAGATTCATTTCCAATGTGCTCGATAGTCGTGTGAGGCACGAAATCTGTGAATTTTTTTTAAAGAACTGCGGGTCAAAAAATGTGTTTTGACCTCTATTATGCGTGTGCCAAACGGCTAAACTGTACATCGATTTGCGGTGTTTCCCTTAAATTGGGCTTGTACGGCTACCACTATCAGCATAATGCCACAGCAAGCCACGGCGCTGATTTTCAGTGGGAACCTAACTTATAATTATAATTAACGAATGACATACATACAGACAAAAAAGCAATAAAACAAGCAAACCAAGAGATTATGACTATACCGCCATTATATTTTACATTTACACAACTCAATTAATAAGTTAGGATGGCGGCAAGGGTTACACATTCCATAATCATTTCGCAGTATTAAATGCCACATCTATCCTAGCGCATCACCTTATCTGCTTCCTACATCATTGTGTCTGCAGTTAATAAGTAACACATGGAGACATTCCGAGTGCTTTGAATAATAAATATAGTAATGGATTTCTACCCACTATGATTTTTATAAATAGCATGTTTTGGTTGTATAAGTAAGAGTTATAAACACTGTATGTTTTCGCTTTAGTTTTAAAAAGATAAAAGATATTTATTCTTCAATTTAGGCACATTACAATGCACTTATGAACGTCAGAGAGAAAAAAAAAACTACCACCGGTTCTAACCCTACACCTCTGACCCGAGAAGTATTATTTATGACCGGCAAGAAACTCTGCGGGACTTATTTTTTCAAAACAGTAATACAGTAATATTATATCTTAAAGATACACAATAATGCGTAGTTCTATAAGAAGGCATATCAAAACAGTTTGAGAGACATACAATGTACGTATTGTTTAATTAAAATAAAATAATAATAATAAAATCCAAGTCTGACTGCTTCACAAAACGTTTGATATGCTTTCCTATCTGAACTGTGTCCTCTAAATGTTAGATGATTTTGTAGTAGTTTCTGGTTTGGGCCATGCATCCTTGTCCGTCATATAGTCCTCCTTTCACTTGTAACCTTTCTCATGTAAGTGATTTTTTATAATTCTTATGGGAAATAATAGTAGTTTATGCAACAGTTGTATAAGAGGGGTCAAAAAAGGTAGGCGAAAATTGTTAAGAAAAACGCCACGAACACTTTTTAACCTACTTATACGACGTTGCATACTAGTAGTTTATGTAACTGTTACGTAATAAGGGTCCTTAAAACATGAGTGTGGTTTTATGAAATGAGCCGCAGGCGAATTTCATAATAAGATCACACGAGTGTTTTAAGGCCTAATTACGTACAGTTGCATACACTGCTTTATCTACACTCATATTATATATATTAAATTAATTGTTCATGGCCTACTCGATCGTGCCGGCGCTCGCGCGGGACCAATCGAGTTGGCCATGGCGGTAACATTATGTTATCAAATTTGATGTTCCAAATTTGAAACTCATTGCTTAACAATATTTGAGCATGCATAGTTAAAATTACGTTACTGCCGCAGATAAGAAACTTATCATAGTTAAATCGTTTGTTGTAATGCTTGTCATTGTCTACGGTTTTTGAACGCATTTTAGAGTACTTACAGTATGAGTGTAGATAAAATACTTTTTCTACGACACTTACTTTTACATAAAATGCGAAATTGAAAACTTCATGGATATCGCAGTTATTTTGTCCATATAATCAACAATCATTTAAGTTTTACCTTTTAAAACACTATTTTTCAAGAATACTAACATTACTAACACAAATACACACGTCGTTATTTGATCAATGATTAAAGAGCTACAGAGATTAGTAAAAATACCTAAATTACTTTCAAAGTTTACAGTTTGCCCCAACAAACGAACGGGAAACGTAAAATAAAAACTACAAAGTGTCTGTGGTTCTTTTAATTTTTTCTTTTTTAAAGTTTTTTTTTCTAAAAACGCTGCGTTTATTTAGGTTTCTTAGGTTGGCAGTAATTTATTTTGTCCTATATTAATGTACTTGCACGCGATTACACGATACTATTTTGGCGCTTTTATAGAACAAGTGTTATTTTGGGCAATAGACTAGGTAGACTTTTCTTCGAGTATATTATCTATGTTCTTATAAAGGTGTTGACGAATGTATAAATGACAGATAAAAGTGCAGGAGTAGAAAAAGTTATTTAAACCTAAATCGTGTGTCGTTGCAGCTGCATCATCTGCGTGCTGAAGTCCCGCGCGGACCGCGCCACGCTGCTGCGCACGTTCCTGTTCCTCGGCTTCTCGCCGCTGCCGCCCGCCGCCCCCCTCCTGCCAGCCGACCTCGCGCACCCCGACTACCTCTTCCTACACTACAACATGCAGTAACAGTAGCCAAAGGTATGATTCTGTTCACCACATTACAGCAGGCCGGTCAAATATAGAACAGCCCAGATCGAGGGCATTTGTGGCCCGAACCGAAGGCGATTTGAGGCCTTTATTAACGTATGCAGTAGCAGGACTATACTCTGTATCTTTAGGTATTTAAATAAAAGTAAATAAGATCTACCCTCAAATGGCTCCTTGAGCCAGTTGAGGGTAGATGAAAACATTACACGATCAAATAATATTGGTTAAAGCCAGGTCGTTAAGTGGCAGATCCAGGCAGTTTTGTATTTGATTGGTTAACCAATAAAAGTTATAAAATGTAAAAATTGTTTGTTTACTTTTATTTAAATACCTAAAGACATAGAGTATAGGCAAAGGTATGATTCTGTTCACTACATTACTCACGCAGGCCGGTCAAATATAGAACAGTTCAGATCGAGGGCATTTGTGGCCCGAACCGAAGGTGAGGCGATCTGAGGCCTTTATTAACGTATGTAGTAGCAGGACTAGGACCAGGCAAAGGTACGATTCTGTTCACTACTTTACAGCAGGCCGGTCAAATATAGAACAGTCCAGATCGAAGGCATTTGTGGCCCGAACCGAAGGTCGATCTGAGGCCTTTATTAACGTCCGTGGTGGAAAATATCTAAAGTAGAATTTGAATTCAGTTAATCTGACAGCTCGTGGTATACATAGTGCTGTCAAATTACTTGACTAAATTAAAAATTCTACTTGGTGTGAAGTGAGGTCTAACTTGCGAAGGATTAGGGCATATAAAATCGTATTTTGTGAAAACAGAAGTTGACATCTTATTTTACAACAATAAGTGGCAACTACATTTCTTTGATTAAAAAATATATAACCCTCACATTTTCCAAATTTAACATCGTAAGTCTTTTGAGTAACAGAATCATACCTTTACTAATTTGAAGCAATGCTACACTTAAACATGCGACTTGCACAACCGCTATCAATAATCCATTTTATGTAAGAGTGATTAAACATTTTAAAACTTTCAAATTTTGCTCAAAAAACGTTTAAGATGGCATTGCTTAGCGGGAACTTGAATGTAATAAGGATACAATGTTCAAGCAGTAGCGACATTAGTGATAGTTCGCCTTACTGTTGTGTTGATAAGTTAAACTACACCCTGACAGATTTAAAACGCAGAAAATATCACCTTTAGAAAATTATCATAAAAACTGTCCATCTGACTTATACAACGTGTGACTTCGGTTACAAAATATCTGATGAATTGACGAAGACCTATTTTGGCTCGGGTAAAAAACTGAGTTTTCAAACTGTGAGGGTAAAACAATTGAAGTAGAAGGCATTGAGGTAGAGTTTTCGATCAGCACATTTCAACACTATGTCACAGCTTGTCTAGAGTAAAAGCGACAACAAGTCTTATATTAGTACTTAGGTATTAAGTATATGACGATGTTACTCGATTGCTTGGTTTTGAATTTAGTGTTATAGAACTTTTAGGGCAGATATTAACATTAGTAATAAAACTATTTGTATTATTTCTGATAGTGTTTGGCCTATTTTTTTAATTGAATTAATAACTTGTATTTTGACAAGCAAACGAGTACAATTGTATTTAATTTCTACGAATTCAGCTTTGGATATGCGCTAATTTAAGATCATTATTATACTAAATCTGAAAGAGTAGAAATTGTAATAATTTCTTTATTCATTATTATTGTAATAACAAGTATGTATGTCGTCGTGTATTATCAATATTCACCCAATCCGGGATAGTGCGAAAAAGCTATTAAAAAAAATACAAAAAAAAACAAAAAAATATAAATACCAAAAAAATGTTTGTAAAAATATTTCGAACTCTTCACGGGATTTTGTACACAATTCTGTTATCACTATAACACCAGCAGTCCGAAATATTGTCTTACTTTATTATATAAAATCACATTTTTTTCCTAAGCTACTAATTAGCAAAAATTATTTTGCCAAAATTAACTTTTGCTATTTAGTAGTTATATAATATATAAAGTACTTAGCGATAAGTGGTTTTACGTTAATTCCCGTATTTAGTATTACGATTCTTTCTCGCCGTGAGCATAATTATGTATACAAACCAGCAAACAAGATTTTGTATGGACGTACTACGAGTACTTTTCGACCATTTGCGAATATGTGGTTATGCTCAGGGGTAAATAGATTATAATTTCGCAGCGTGTTCAAATTTCAGTATTTTTCACTAAAAGTATTATTCGATCTTTGTTCTTTGTTAAAAGTGAATGGGACACGCTGTATGTAGAATAATTTTAAATGTATTATTAATTGATAAACGATTAAAGTTAATATTAATCAATGGTGTGTTTTATTTTTCAAATGTATATTTAAGTACCTATTTATAGTATCTAATACTAATATGCGAACGCTATCATATCGTTTCAACTTTTTTTTATCTTATCTTTAAATAAAAATATTTTTTAGTCAATTAAATTATTATAAAATAATAAAAATTGAATTATTTGACTGACATATTAAGCCCTTGTCAAAAGGTTTTAAGAAAACTAACTAGAGGCAGTGCACAAATAACTTTATTGCTAATATACAAAATATAACACCTTATCACATGACAACATGCTGGTAATTTACTTAAACATTATAATTATATTTTTAACAAAAAATTAAAATGCAAGAACGACGAAAGCTTTACGTGAGTTACATAGGCTATAATATTAAGAGGAACTGTTTAAGGTCTAAGTTAAAAAAGTTGAGATTCGTAAGAGCCACAGATAATGCAAAAATTAGGGCGAAGCCCAATGACGCACTAAAGAGGTTGTTGCTGTGGTAAGAGCCAATCGCAGGTCGTTTTCTCAAATTAAAAAAAAAAACAACTCGGCCATCCTGACTTAGGATAGGTCCTTTGACTCTGGAAAGCATACGAGGGGTGATCCAAAAATAGTGATAATTGATATGATCTCGCGAAGATATTAGTATCATATATTTTTTTACTGTTGGACAAACTCTATTAGTTTATGTGCAAATAAAATATTACAATAAAATGCTGTCATTTACCACGAAAGAAAACTTATAGGTCGTAACTCCCCTTGTTTTTTGCTTCATCGCCAGTATAGCTAATTGAAGAGTTTAGTTTCTAGAATCAAAGTATAGTAGGTTATTGCCAAAGACGAAAGCTTTTAGTACGCAATAGCAAACTTACAAGTTCAAGCGCCAGGGACTGAGCAGTATAATTGGTAATTTGTGGAATAACAGAAGCATAACCATCAAAACTTTTTTTTTATTTGCGTTTTATTTGACAGTATTTTATGTTTGGTATAGGATTATTATGCAAAAACGTCTTTAAAGATCAAAAACTAGCAACTTTAATTTAAGCAGAGGGCACTTGTGTCATAAAACTATTTCACGAGTATATTATTTTGCCCTACGCCTTCAAAATAAACGTAAATTTCATTTCTAACTACAACTTTTTTGACTATAGTGCGAAAATTATTAACAATATCGTTCCTAACCGCCACAAAAAGGCGAGCGAATTTTACTGATATTTCGACATCTGTTACACTACTGTCTTTGTTTATCAATTACATAAAAACAATTATATATTTTTTTTTTAGAAGTGACATAACATGACCAATAATCAAAATATATTATAATAGGAATATAATATAAGAAACAGCAATCAATTTTTTTTTTCGTTTTGGAAATTGGAAGTATCTGGACATATATTGTGATCCATTTATATCATAATATAGTTAGATCATATCAATTATCACTATTTTTGGATCAGCCCTCGTATCACTGTTGAAGTCGTTAAAAATATATGGAATGTATTTTTAATTACTGACAGTGGCAAACAGGTTAAACCCAAAGGCAGGCTGAAGCCTATATAGTTGTTGCTCTAAAAAAATTATAGCCTCTTATAAACCCTGAAGAAATAGCTGATGTCGCCTTCCACCTGCCTTTCTTCAGGGATCTCCTCTTCATTCACCAGATAGAACTGTTGCTTGTCAAATTTGGGGAAGAAGGTGTCGCAGTCGAAGGACTTCTGGATTTCTGTCAGGTAGATCTTACCGCAGTTCGGGTGAGCCATGGCTGCCTGGAAATCAATACAATACAATACAAATACTCTTTATTGAACACCTCAAAAAGAAAACCAGTACAGAAAATGCATAAAGTCAAATTAGAGGTCAACAGGCGGTCTTATCGCTAAAAAGCGATTTCTCCTAGACAACCTTTGGGTAGTAGAATTTCATTAAATAAAACGAAGTCATCGGGTGTTGCAAAACGTGAAGAAAAGCCTAGCGGAAAGGAAAAAACAATATCCTAATAAATAAATATAGTAACAATGAACTCATTAACTGCCAGACGAAAAATGACGTCCTAAACCGGGCGTCCATAGATAGCTACGTACAAAACAACCCGCCCAGCGAGTTGTCCGGCATCTGAGCAAAGTTTACGAGCGCCCACGAGGCGGGTTCTTGGCAGTGAATGTGTTAAGATACAATACACTCAATGTGGAAGAGTAGTGAAGAGCCACTTTGTCGGTTTACAGGAACACTAAGTTGATCATTAAATATGTAATTGTGTTACAAGAAGTATTTTTAGTGCTTACTCCATGTAGTATCAAATATGATACCAAGGGATCTTTTATACAAAATTTCCTGTGTACATACAATCCTAGTAAATGCTAAGGCGCATTTGGCCAATCGTCTAAGGCTCTTACGCTGGTTCAATACCAGCCCTGGGCACCGGAGGCCTTGGTCACTTATTCTTTTGCATATGACATCTATTTAAGTTGATAATTTATATGGTAGTACTACAGATTATATCATACATAAGTTAGTGTGTCGTCAGGTAATATCGTAACGCCAGTCGTCATACTTATTACTTTACAGATATTTCTTACGTAATAAACAGATAAATAACTCGAGGTTCAGACATTATTAGGTAGTGTCAGAGGCTATCTCTTAACTACATTAGATTGGCTCCAGAAGATATCCTATGGAGATTGCATCTTCTTTACCTTATTGAAGATGATTATTCCTCCGTTTCTGCAAAATCTATTGAAGGTAGTGTACTAACGTTCAATGGGTTTGGCCGGTTGAAAGTATCATTTATTTAAACTTCATTGCACATAAGAAAACTTGATGTACAGAAGGCGGACTTAATGCCAGTAGGCATTCTCTACCAGTCAACCTTAAGGCAAAGCAGAGAAGTTGTGGGCGGTGCTTAAGAGAACAAAAGGTAAAGAGTTAACTACAAGTAAATAATTTTAAACAAAAAAGAACCGACTTCACTAAGCAATCCACCTTTCCAACACCAAATACTCGAGCTGCTGTAAAAAATACTCAAATCACTACAGGTGTGCCCATAATAGTTGAAGATTTCCCTCGATTTTTCCAGGATCCCATCATCAGATCCTGGCCTGGTTACAATGGGACCAACTGTGAAGTATACTCTTACAAACAAAAAAAGAATTTTCCAAATCGGTCCAGCCGTCTTCGAATAATCGGTGAACATACAAACAAACATAAAAACAAACATACAAACATTAAAAAAAAATAGCAAAAACAAAGATCCCGACGAATTGATAACCTCCTCCTTCGAAATCTTGAAGTCGGTTGAAAATAAAAATACATACATACGTATATTGTTGTAAGTATTGATGGTTCTCTGCCTTTTCGCCGAATAACGTTTCCCAAATTGTGTCATTTGGCATACTGCATTTTTTTCTAGAACATAGAATTTGAGGATTGTCAAAACAAACCTAACCTATATAGTTCTACACGATGATTATAAAACAAACCCTGAAAAGTTTCAGAAAAAAATGCAGTATGCCAAATGACACAGTTGGCAAATGAAACAGTTTGGGAAATGTTATTCGGCGAAAAGACAGGATCCCAGTATTGACAAATGGCGCCAGCATAGGATGTTCCTGTCAGTCCAAAAAGCCTTGTTACATTTTGTTCTAGTTAGCTTCCTAAATTATTTAGTCACTAAATTTAGTCAAGTGTAACCGCATTTAGCAAGTAAATTTACAATGAAAAGAAGTTAGTTAGGACACAAAAAAAAGTAAAGTGTAATTAACATGAACGTCAAATTCTTGGTTTTTATAGATTTTTTTGATCTGGATGATAGCCCTTTAAGCGTAATCCCTTAGAACAATACATAGTGACAGCTAGTGAATGAAAAAAAAACCGTGTTGCATTCCCGGGTGACAGGTACAACCTTGGAGAATTCAACCAACCGGAGCGGCCATTGACAGGTGTTCCCCAGTGGTCATATTTATTGTATGGACTGCCGTTTATCTGACGTGGCTATTTGTACGTTACGTACGAATAGCCATACATACCTACATATGACGTTCCCCTCCCCCACAAAAATCGGCAGACTTTTTTTGTATATGCTGTCGGCTGGCGCCATTTGACCAAATTGGCTTAAAGGCAGCTTTTAACCCTTTGACCGCCAAAGACGTCAAATCACGCGCACGGAGTCGTGCCCTCAGCGCCAGCACGTGATATCACTTGATTTTTCCGTCCGATGCTTGGCGGTCAAACGGTTAAGCTACTTTTAAGATAATGACACTGCAGAAAAGGACGGCAATTCAGACGTGACGTCATTATATGGCCACAATTCGCGCGTTAATTTTTTTTTTATACCACGCGGTGGCAAACAAGCATACGGGCCGCCTGATGGTAAGCAGCTACCGTAACCTATGGACGCCTGCAACTCCAAAGGAGTCACATGCGCGTTGCCGACCCTTTACAAAAGGAGGATTCACTGTGTTGATGGCTAAAGGAACAAGGTCTCTCATCGTCAACACACTGGGTCCTCTTTGAGCTCTTTTGAATTTTTCTTCTACATGCAGAATTATTAGTGATACAGGTTGGCTAAAGAAGAAGTCTATTCCCGTTAGCTGTAAGGTTTTTAGACCCAACCAATCTTCCCTAGATGGATTTGGAACCTCTCAGATTGATTTGATTTTTGGAAGGGGCCATTCAATGGCCTTCCAAAAATCCAAAGATCAAATCAATCTGGGAGGTTCCAAATCCATCTAGGGAGGATTGGTTGGGTCCCAAAATCTTACAGCCAATGGGAATAGACTTCTTTTTTGGCCACGCTGTAAAGGTTATTTTTTTTTTTATTGGAACATTATGGAACATAATTATTCTTTATTCAACACATGAATGACATGAACGACATGATAGTAGTAAAAAGTAGTAAACCACAGGCTATAAATGCTTCGCTTCCTTTGTCATCGACGCTTGTCGATGGCCACGGCTGTTCCAAAATCCAACCTAGGGGGGCTCTACACACGTGGCATTTTGTCGCGCGATTATCTCAGTCAATCTGTAGACCGTATTAAAGCGGCCTCCATAGGATGGTATTAGGAAACGTTCGAAGTTTTAAATTGTTTTTGTGTTTATGTTTATAAATTTTTCCTGTTTTTTATTGTTTTTTTTTCTCTTGTTTTGATTAGGATATTGTTTATTTAAGTTTACACAGCATTACAGTCTTATCACTAATACACTGCGAAACTACATAGATATCTACTAGTAGTTAATCAAAATTATCATACTAACACACTTGACTGCCTATTATCCATCAGCTCGCAAAATCTCAAACACTCGTGACACACATTCGCCCATCGCCACGCCACCAGGTCACACTCTGGTGCTGATACCAGGAGCGCATTCAGTAGGTCCAGGGCACGAAGTAAGAAGATATTCTTACTTTGGGGGTGTGATCGTGGCGTCAATGCGCCGTGTCGTCAAATGGTTGCAACGGAAGACCAGCGCTGGCCCTGCCGGCATTTAACGCTGAGTTGCGACCATTTCGTGGAAATTAATGTTTCGGGTTGTATATGTTATTGTTTATTATGTTTTTTGTAATTGTCATGAATAAATCTTTCATTCATTCATTCATTCAAAATTAAATAGGATATACATCTTTGTAGAATGTAAGGCAAAATAATCATGTCTGTTGTATGGAAGCCCCCTTAAATATTTATTTTATTCTGTTCTTTAGTATTTGTTGTTATAGCGGCAACAGAAATACATCTGAAAAAAAAATTAACTGTAGGTAACTATCACGGTTCATGATACAGACGGACAATGGAGTCTTAGTAATAGGGTCCCGGTTTTACCCTTTGGATACGAAACCCTAAAAATGATGTTAATTAACCTTTTCGACGCCATGAGATTTCAATGAACACATTCAATACGCCAGACCTAAAATGAGTAGAGTAAAACGTATGGTATGTTATGCCGGATATATCCATCGTTGGCGTCGAAAAGGTTAAATAATCTGATAGTGAAAACCATATACCTGATAGATAGATGATCCTCCTATCACCCACGTGCTCTCAATGTCTGGTCTGCTATTTATGTATTTAATGGCCTCATCCAAACTTGGGACCACTACTACACCTTCGGGGACCTGAAATATTAAACATAAATACATTAAAATGCGGGTGGCGCAGGACCGGTCATTGTGGCACTCTTTGGGGGAGGCCTATGTTCAGCAGTGGACGTTCTTTCGGCTGATTGAATTGAATTGATCGGCTGATTGAATCTGTATTAGTAGTGGTGATTAAAAAAAAAATTCAATCCAAGATTGGTGGAGTATGTGTGAAAAATATCACCCGAAGGAATACAAAGGGGCAGAATAGACGTATAACCTGAAGGTTCGAGGAACGCGATTTTGTATAGGCATTGTCAATCCATGTCTTAATCATCCTTGATGCCGTACGTCTACGTACGATACGTCTGTTTTCGGTACTAAGTGCCACAGCGCCATCTGTCGAGTCTGAAGGCGAGTTATTCTGTCAGCGTTAAGCGCCGAACAAAGTATTAGAAACTAGGATTTAGTGTCTGTGGTGCCCGATAGATGACGCTAGTGCTTTAAATTGAAATAAGGGAACGCGATTTTGTAATGGATATTGTCCATCCATGTCTATATCATCCTTGACTTTTATCCAGTCACTCGAAGTTGTACATATTTATTTATTTATTAAAGCCCTTTTTTACAAACTTTTTTTTTTCCGTTTATTGTTTTTTTTTTTTTTTTATCTTATGTATCGTCCTTCTGACTTAGAGGTCTCCGAATCGCCTTCTTCATTTATGTACCTATTTATCTAACGTTTTCTTCCATTTTTGTCTGTTGCTATTTCTTTCCAGTCTTTCCCTATTGTTTCTATTAGGACTCTTTCCCATCTGGTTTTTGGTTTGCCTCTTATTTACCAATTGTTGGTTTCCAACTTGTCAGTGTTCTTGTGTTTGGCATCCTAGCTACTTATATATGGCCAGCCCACTTATAATTTTTGCCTTCGACTTCGACGTTTTCTATGAGGCCAAATTTTTTTGACATTTCGAAGTTGGTCCCATAGAAAAAGTTGTTCAGTATGACTTACCTAATCAACTGTCACAATATGGCTATTGAAAAAGCACCCTGGCAAATGGGTAATTTAACATCTTTGTCAAGCAAGATTACATCTTCATTACAACCTATCAAATGAGCTACCTAAGCCTAAAAAATCTGCAGAAAAATAACACTATCCCCCTTCTTCATAAACGTTTCTCAAGCCTCAATTATTTATGTTTTGTCTGTTTCTAACTACAACTGTACGTCAGGTATGTCTATTCTCATTCTCCCTCAACTGCTCAAAGGTTAACTGGAAGAGATCCCTTAAGGGATAAGTCCGCCTTTGCACAAATATTATGTTTTCTATCTGTTGTATTTTTCTTTGTTGTACAATAAAGTTTACTACTACTACTGTCAGAGACAGATAAAGACAAAACATAAATTAACTAATTGAGGCATGGGAGACATTTATGAATAAGGAGGTATAACTATACCTTCTTCTTAACATTGTCAACATGTCGGGTCATGACAATATTCACTCTGTTGGACAACGGTCTAAATTTATCCGGTATACAGTCCCAAGTGTTTCTTCCCATGATTACTGCGTTCAACTTGGTAGGGGACGACACCTTGGTGGTCATTGTTGTGAAGTAGGCCATTTCTTTTCTGAAATTTGAACTATCAGGAAAAAACATCTTTCTTAAGGCCCATTTACACATTGATTAGCGTTAAGTGCAAGTCCATACATTTTCTACTTGTGTTTAATAACAAATGTATGAACTCACACTTAACACTAATCAACGTGTAAATGGGCCTTAAAGTAGTATTTTACTACCTTACTATAGCCTGGCTGTTTCAATCAATCAATCAATCAATATTTATTTGCAAAATGTAGTATTACAATCATGAAAGATGTCAATCAGACTTTCAATATGGAAATCACAAGCTCTAACCCCAGCTTGTACCTGAGTATTGTACAAAATAACATTTGGTATTTACCAGTCGCTTTTCATTGAAGAAAAACATGAGGAAACTGGACCTAATCCCAACAAGGTTAGTTCCCCTCTCGATTGGAAGGTAACTACTTACCATCACGTGGGTTGTATGCTTGTTTGCCACCGTTGTGGTATAAACAAAAATTATTTAAATAGTTTGATTTGTTCTCTAGTTGATTTTACAAATACATCATTTTCTACGCATCCTCACACACCTCTGGAAACGCAGCCTTACCTTGCCTTATTTGTTCCAACATTTGTGTCACTTGTGTCAGATCTTTTTCCTTCAAAAGAAATTCACATACATATTGCCCTCAATATGATCAAAATGGCAGACTACATGTGGCAAGCAACTGCCATTATTTTCAGCCTGTATGTACCAGGCCGGGGTAAGCATGGTAGATATCAGGGTAATGCAGTATCGCAGTTGAGGCTTTCACATAAGAGTCAGGTAAGTTTTTTTTTAGATTTTGCTCCACTTTTTGACACTATTTTGCAGTCACTAACAAAACTTCTAATAGTTTGTATACATATTTTGAAAGATTGTTTCTTTTTAAATTGCATAAGTGAAAAAGTTTTTTTATTTTGTTTTTTTTTTATTTTAAAAATTAAGATTTCTATTGATTAAAATTAAGTAAATTAGTACATAAAATATATAAATATGTTGGAAAATGAGTTGTCTGAGTGGAACAGGTTTTTTCATTTACATTCATTTTTAAGCAAGATTATGTTTAGCTAGAGCAATTTTATAAAAAATTACTGAAGCTGGTGATATTTCTGGAAATCTATTAGTGTTCACAAAAATAAAAATATATAAATAAACTTGACTTTATGCTTTAATCATATAAGATAAAACATATTAAGAGGGCATAAAAAAAGAAAAAAAAAATCAAGTAAGATTGCACGAATCAACATCCTCACTAAACAAGCCTTGTAAGAATTGAGTATACGGGTATCAACCTTTTGAGCGCCACCGGAAAGTCGTGCCATTGACGCCAACAACGGCTACAGCCGACAGCTTTGCTAATGCAATGGGGACCTACGCGGGATTCCATAAAGTTTAATTTCGCGTAAACGATTGCGCTAGCGTGTCGTCAGTGACGCATCATTTTTGTTCAATATTAATATATATGGACCAAAAGTATTTTGTTGCAATGACAAGACTCCAATCTATCTTATTAAATGCAATTCATGTGCGTAATTTCATTATTAGCGATTTTCGTTTTCAAATCTATACCAGACTCATATAATCCTTTTTAGGGTTCCGTACTTCGAAAGGAAAAAACGGAACCCTTATAGGATCACTTTGTTGTCCGTCTGTCTGTCTGTCTGT
The DNA here is from genome assembly GCA_947086415.1 of Pammene aurita. Lineage (NCBI taxonomy): Eukaryota > Metazoa > Arthropoda > Insecta > Lepidoptera > Tortricidae > Pammene > Pammene aurita. Next base: position 8,729,825 of record OX352312.1, read on the forward strand.
CAAGACCATTTTTCTCAGGAATGCGTGGAGGTATCAAGCTGAAATTTATATCAAATACTCAGGTCTACTGTCCCTTGGAGCTGTGAAAAAATCAGACTTCTAAGCCAACGCAATCAAAATATACAGCCGTGTATACCGCAAATTTTCGCTCGCAAGGGTATCAAAACCTACAGGGTACTTCCCGTGAACTCAGAACCTTTAAATTCGGTACGAAGCAACGTCTTATAGCACAGATAAAGGAAAAATTGCGAAAACCGTATATTTTTAGTTACATCATATAATAAAAACATTTTAAAGTTACTACCCCTATATACCTACAGGTTTGTACGGAACCCTCGGTGCGCGAGTCCGACTCGCACTTGGCCGGTTTTTCTTTTTCATTACTGAACTTGTTTTATTAATTTAAGCAGCTAACTAGATTCTAATTTAAAGAAAGAATGTTTGCAATAACATTCGTAAATAAAATTCATATTTTTTTTGGGACTTTTGCTTTGGTAGTTTTTCAAAGAGGGTGGGTAGGTTTGTCTTTACAAATGAATACGAGTTTTACTTACTTTAGTCGCCAAGGCAGGGTTCCCTTGGCTCCAATACCCATGTTTTCACATGCCGCAGCGATCAAATTGAGTTTCACTTGCGACATTGTTATGAAAATGGGATAATCTCCAACAACCCACTTGCGCTCCGTGAGATTGGTTTTAATGAGTAGGTCAAGTTATTATAATGACTGACAATGCAGAAAAAGAATTGGATTTTACTATCTCAACACATTCGATTTATTAGTTATATTAATAACTGTATATTTTAATCAATAAGAGCAAGAGCGTAAAGCGTGCAACATTGCCGCGCTAAAATATGCCAGTCAGTATTGACAGTGACAGTTGCCACCAAATTTTTTAAAGTTTAATTAAATGTCGCCATGTTAAAAAGTACAAAACCCTAAGATATATCTTTTTATCAATTTTTTTATGGAGGATGAGGAATTCGTCACTTCGAGCATACTTATGATTCTGCTTTTTTCTTAAGCTTATTATTTCAAACTATACAACTACTGCGGATTTTGGTTAGATATACCTACTACAGTCTAGAGGTGTGCGCCGATGGCAAAATCATCGGCAGCGGCGTCCGATCGTTTTTTGACCGGCGGCGGCGGCGTGATCGGCGTGAAATCGACGTGGTACATATTTTTAATATGCCTGGGGAATTTGAGTAATTACCTTCTAAATAGAAGCCTATTGAATATTTATAAAGATAAACTGCTTCAATAAAACACCCCAAATCTTTGAAAACGTATGATTGACCCAAAGGTTGTCTGGAAGAAATCGCTCATTAGCGATAAGACCGCCTGTTGTTACCTCTACCTAAATTTATCTAATTGTAAAATTTGTGCTTGTAACTGTATGAGGTGTGCAATAAAGAGTATTTATTATTATTATTATTATTGTCTCGCAAACATTGTTACGCCATTAATGACTTACTACTGAGAGATTATGATTAATACAGATTTTTACTCTTGAATAGAAGCTTTTCCCCGCGACTTCATTTGCGTGGAATTAGTAATCCACCCTCCTTTTTACCCGCTTAAGGAATGACTTCTGGGATAACAACTATTATATATCCTTCCCCAGAATGCAAAATATCTCCATACCAAATCATCTAAATAGGTTCAACGGTTATTAATTTCCCATACAAACTTTCAACCCCCGTTTCACCCCCTAGAGGGTTGATTTTCGAGATAAAAACTATCCTATATTGTTTACCGCGACTCAATCTATATAATATGTACCAAGTTTCATTTCAATCGTCTGTTCAGCGGTTAATAATTCGCCATACAAACTACCAACATGTTTTCTACCCTTCTAAGATTGATTTTCGGCTTAAAAAATATTCTATATTGTTTCCTGGGACTCAAACTATCCACAACAAAATTATCTAAATCGGTTCGCGGTAAAAAAATCTCCATACAAACCTCCAACCCCCATTTCACCCCCTTCAAGATTGATTTTCGAGATAAAAAATTCCCCATACAAACTATCGACCCCCATTTCACCCCCTTAAGTGTTGATTTCGTAATCAGCGACCCGATAAACCATAGAAACAATACCCATGTTGATATTTAAATTTTGTCACCACATTTCCCCCTTATGGGTTGAATTCCCAAAAAAGCTGAAACACTTGTTTTCTCATTTATCGTTAGGAATACTCCTGTAAAGTTTCGAATAAAATAGTTGAACTAATCTCGTTTCCCATACAAACTTTGAACCCCATTTCCCCCTTAGGAGGTAAATTTTTAAAAATTATTTCTAAGTGCATCCCTATGCCTTATAAGGAGCCTACGTACCACATTTGAAATCTCTAGAACCAGCGGTTTGGGCTGTGCGTTGATATGTCAGTCAGTTTCTTCTTTTATATATTTAGAAGAAGATTGCAATTTGGCACAAATACTTTTTTCAAAATCGATGCCATTTTCTTAATTAACGTCCCAAAAAATCACAAAAACGACACCCATATGGATATTTAGACATTTCAACCCCATTGTACCCTAACAGGGGAGATGGTATTTCACGTCCGCCACGTCGGATTTTAAAATCGTTAATGTTTTCGTAATCAACGACCCGAAACCATAGAAACAATACCCATGTTGATTTTCAGACTTTTTGACCACATTTCCCCCTTTAGGGGTTGAATTCTCAAAAAACCTGCAACACGTGTTTACTCATTTATTGTTAGGAATATTTCTGTGAAGTTTCGAATGAAATAGACTAACTAATATTGTTTCCCCATACAAACTTTGGACCCCTATTTCACCCCCTTAGGGAATGAATTTTGAAAAATCCTTTCTTAGTGCACCCCTAGACCTTATAAGGAACCTACGTGCCAAATTTGGAATCTCTAGAACCAGCGGTTTGGACTGTGCGTTGATAGATCACTATGTCAGTCAGTCAGTCACCTTTGAGTTATATATATTTAGTCCCCATACAAACTTTGGACCCCCATTTCACCCCCTTAGGGGATGAATTTTGAAAAATCCTTTCTTAGTGCACCCCTAGACCTTATAAGGAACCTACGTGCCATATTTGGACTGTGCGTTGATAGATCACTATGTCAGTCAGTCAGTCACCTTTGAGTTATATATATTTAGAAATAAACCTGTCATTTAAAAACCAGACGTTGTCATAAATTATCGATAAGTCGTTGACGTAAATCTTACGATAGCATCAAAATGACAGCAAAAATAACGTCAGTTGGTACACCGGCAAGGAATAAGAAGAAGGAAAAGCATTTTTTTAAAAGAAGTAGTATACTGGCTACTCACTGCCATTTCCGGGCATTAAAACAAGATAAAGACTTAAAAATTGCCACGCCGATTCTACGCCGCTCAAAATCATCGGCGGCGGCGGTGTAAAAATTGTCGGCGGCGGCGGCGCGGCGGCGCGGCGCACATGTCTACACAGTCTACATTTCAATTTTCATCTAGGTAACAATAAAAAGAACAAATGAAGAATTTGGTTAGATACTTTAGCTCTGTTCATTCTAACAGTAAAGCAAGCGAAAATTATGATAAAAACATGAAAATTAACAAAACAGAGGTCATAGAATAGTTTTGACGTATAAAAGACTCTGTGAATTGAGTTAACATTTCTTGAATCCTTATAAAATAAAGAAAGAAGTTTGTAATTTATTTATACGTGTGGAGCCACATAATATTATTGATTAAAAATAAATCTCCAAATATTGGAAAACATTATTATACTAGTAACACAAAATTAATGTCAAAAATCCGGGATGAAAGTAAAATGTTAGTCATAGACTAATAACCCAAGACCCCGCATAGCCGGGCGAACCCCGCTGCCACGCTCGAAGTAATTTCACCCTATAGCGAGACACTAATTTATTGTAAAAGCCCTGTTACACTTACTTTTTTTAGTGTCCTAACTAGCATCCTAATCAGGATCCTAACTTTTTTCAATAGTAAATTTACTTACTATAGTCTGGCAAACCATTTCTGTCAGTAGAAACGCGCGGCAAATTCAAAATACGTACATGTGGCAACCCTTTGTGATGAGAACCGTATTTCATGACGAACATTTAAATTCACATTGAATTTGTTTCTAGTGCATTTCACTCTCTCATCTTAAGCACGAGTGAGATAGAACTCCTGCAACGTTCCCAATTAAATTTCAATTCACTTTTAAGGCATATGTCAATTGCCTCAACCATATTATCTGTTGCAGTTGATGACAGATCAGACGAAATATATCCGTCTCCTTTTTACACACCGTAAATGTCACCAAATGAAAGGGGCGGAAATACCAACAAAAATTAAAAACATAAAATTTGATGATCATTGCTGCTTTTGTCACTGATTCTGAGTGTTGTCATACTTTTGTTTGCTGTACATTGCTACTGCGTTCGTTGGCTGGCCAGACTATAAATGCGGTTAGACTTCACTAAATTTAGAAACTAAACCATTGAGGAAGTTAACTAGGACAAGTGTAACAGGGCTTTAAGTGACAGTAAACTTACTACGTCTCCTTGGCAACCATTAATGTCTGACTCTCTCTTACGCCCCACGGAACAATGGCGCGTTCCCTGTCTAGCATTGTGTGTTCCCCTCCCGCACCCCTTCTTTTTGGCAGCTTAGGTTTCAAAGAAATAACGAGCTAAGCGGAGTATAGAGATATCTTGTATATCATGTTAGTATAGGAGGATGATTTTTTTTTTTTTTTTTTTATACCACGACGGTGGCAAACAAGCATACGGCCCGCCTGATGGTAAGCAGCTACCGTAACCTATGGACGCCTGCAACTCCAAAGGCGTCACATGCGCGTTGCCGACCCTTTACAAAAAGGAGGATTCACTGTGTTGACGACTAAAGGAACAAGAAGGTCCCTCATCGTCAACACACTGGGTCCTCTTTGAGCTCTTTGATAATTGAAAGTTATGTTTTCAACCGACTTCAAGATTTCGAAGGAGGAGGTTATCAATTCGTCGGGATCTTTGTTTGTGCTATTTTTTTTATGTATGTTCACCGATTAATCGAAGACGGCTGGACCAATTTGGAAAATTCTTTTTTTGTTTGAAATCGTATACTTCACAGTTGGTCCCATTGAAACTATGTCAGGATCTCATGATGGGATCCTGGAGAAATCGAGGGAACTCTTCAACTATTATAGGCACACCTATGGTGATTAGAGTATTTTTTTACAGCAGATCGAGCATTTGGTGTTGGAAAGGTGGATGCTTAGTGAAGTCGGTTCTTTTTTGTTTAAAATTATTATACAGTATGTAAGTTATTACATATTTCGGAGAGCTTAGGTCTCCATCTTCAAGCACTAACCCCCTTATTCATAAACGTCTCTCTCGCCTTAATTAGTTAATTTATGTTTTGTTCTTATCTGTCACTTTGACAGTTTTGTTAGAATTAGAAACAGATAAAACATTAGCATTACGTACTTGAGTTAGTATTACGTAGGTAGTATTATATTTATATCGAGGCGTGAGAGACGTTTATAAATAAGGGGGTAAGAATGTGTGAAAGTGGTCTCACTAAAGTGGAATTTTTAATTGCTGTGAAGTCATTTGACACTTTTCTTTGAACGCCAGGAGCTGTTAGATTTCAATTAAAATTTCTACTTAAGCGATTGTTAGTTTTCGGATGTCAATATGAAATCTATAATTTTATGTTCATGGTCCCGTGTGCCTCGTTCTGGGCGCCTTTTTCGATGCTGAATTCAGTAAGGTACCGGCCCATAAGGCCTAATGGTAATTTTAAACAAACAATTTCAAAACGTCACAATAGTCACAGAAGGGAGTTATTTTGTTATGCCGCCTTTCCATCTCTGCCATTACCATGTATCACATAAACATAATGTTTCATCGCTCCGAGATACCACTTAAGTCATAGCGGTTCAGATCGATCGGCTTGCAACGTTTCCTCATGATTTCCAGAGGGATGGCCAATCAGTGGAGGGCAATAAAGTAATAGTGGTCAATATTTACGAGCACAATTTCAAAGAAACCGCGAATCGATGTACAGTTTAGCCATTAGGCACACGCATACTAGAGGTCAAAAAATCCCTGAAAATTATTTTTGTTATAATTTATTTAAAAAAAAATTGGTTGTTTGTAAAGTAGGTTTACGATCGAGATGTTTACGTGATAACTCGTGAGGATTCCGCGTGACAAGTTTCACGGAATGACTGGCAGCGCTCGAGATGAGACGGGAGATCGGTCCGTCTCTCTCTCGTTATACCTGCGATCGCGCTCGTGAGGTTTTGGTGTGACACAAGTTTCTGAACATGTCACCCGACTAAAACGATTTTAAAGGCGTTATCACGTCAAAAAAACCGGCGAAGTGCGTGTCTGACCACGCATAATGGAGGGTTCCGTAGCTTCAATGGAATAAGAACCAAACTAATGCCAAAAGGTCGTATCTGATGCCTATGGAAGAAGTTTTTTGGAAATAACTCAAAAATGGCTGGATCGATAATGTTCAAAATCATTTTCGTAGAAAGTATATGATACCGCGCATCTTTACAATTTTTTTCATATTTTTGGATTTGGTTTGATTCAGGCCTTTGCCCAGCAGCGGGACATTATAGGCTCCTAATAATAATAATAATAATTTGGATTTACTTACCTACTTCAAAAGTTACAGGGGCGGGGACGCTATTTTTCCGACTTTAGAAGCGAATATTTCTGAAAATATTCACTTAATCACAAAATGTTCAAAGAAACCTCAATGTTATTTTTAAAGACCTATTGATTCATGTGCAACATGTTGATATTTGGTAAACTTTTTTTAGAAATTTAGAACATGTATGGAGCGCCCCCCCTGAAAATATTTTTTTCAGCGATTTCACTACATAACTAAATAGCGGCATACAAAATACACCTCATGTCTAAATTTTATTAAGATGCGTTTTATGGTTTCCGAGTAAAATGGCTGTGACATACGGACGGACGGACGGACAGACGGACATGACGAAACTATAAGGGTTCCGTTTTTGCCATTTTGGCTACGGAACCCTAAAAATGGCAAAAATGTTATGATGTGGAAAATCAGTTTCATATGATGCAACACGCGATGTTTATAAAAAAAAATTATTCCCATTTAAAAAAAAATATGACTCAGCACTCCCCTCCTAAGGGATTTTTTTTAAAGAACTGCGGATCAAACATTTTGTTTTGATACTTTTGATCTTTATAGGTAGTATACGTGTGCCAAACGGCTAAACTGTACATCGATTTCCGGTTTTTTTTGCGAACATCTTCCACTATAACTCCAATAACGATATGTGGGGAAAATTATAAGGTTTTCCGCGCTTTTGACCCACTTTACAGAAATGGCAAAAAACCGGCCATGCTCAGTGTAGGGTTCCGTACTTGCCGGCCTGTTACACAATGTATGAACGTATGTTTGTCCGCCATTATTACTATTAAAGTAGGTAAATAATGTTAAAGTTATTTAAGAAAACTGGATGCCGCAAAAGAGGCGCGGATGGGGCAGGCCCAAACAGAGATGGCGGAACGATTTGGAAGCTTTCCTCAGCACCTGGCCGGAAAAAGCGCGGGATCGAGAGTTGTGGAAATCAGCGGGGGAAGCCTTTGCCCAACATTGAGAGTGGGAGACTATTTTAGGCTAATAAAATAAACTAGGCGAAATATGATGACATATCACAGGCCCTAACATTTAGAAACAATACAGAAAATAGTTTTTTACTTATAGATTGCAGGAAAACCACGGAACTCAGGCGCATGGGCCGACATGCTCTTGGCTGGTGTTTTAACTGAGCTAGCTAAGTACCTAGATATCACTTATTGTAAACATTTTTATCAGACACAGTTAAAAAGGTCAGAACCTTTTCAATCGGACAATACGACGGGGGCATTTTCTTGGTGTCTCCCGCCGAGTTTAGTCACCGCTGCTTGTAGCTGTGCTACCATCGTCCACACAGTTCTCTGGCAACTTGTGAGCCTTATGAGTTATGACAACTACATAAGGTCTATCAATGGTCAGAGAGGATTGTTCCTGTTAGTATACATATCGTGCAGTTTCATTCGTTTCTCACGTTTCTGCAATGATCGCTCGCTTCACAGCCAAGAGTGAGTATATTGAAAATTATTATATTTTACAATTGCTTTTTTTGTGAGCCGACTATCACAGTAATCAACGACAATATTAATAGGTATAATAATTATTAATAATCTGAAATCTTATAATTAGGGTTGTGACTTAAGATATTTACCTACCAAATTTTAAGTCACAACCCTAATTATAAGATTATAATTATAGATAGAAGGGTCCGCAATACGACTATGCGGCGCTTGCAGTGGAAACACTGGCACTGAATAACTAATAGTACTACCGTAACACTGGGTCCTTGGTCGACCGACGCAAAAAAGTTTATTTAAGAATTGTCCAATAGGTCCGACTAGTGGGCGTTTCAGGCGACCATAGGGAATAAAGTATTATGATGATTGTTAGTAAAAATAATCATATCAAAATAATTTTCCAATGTTTTATTTTGGCTTGCAATTCTCACCACAAACTCAAAGAGTATTTTTTTGCCTGACATCACCAGGAAACGTCAGAACTCCACGGAATATAAAATGGAGGCTTAATACTACAATTAAAATAAATTAACTAAAACTAAAAAGTCTAAAAACTACTTGTAAAAAATCAAAACAAACTACAAAAAACTTACTACTAATCCGGGACTCTTCGGCTGGGTTCCCATCACGCAGGCAGCACACTGTATTGCAAAGGCAATCCTTTGTACGAGAAAGCTTCCCGCGCGAGGGTCGCCTGTTGCCTCTCTAGGGTTGCAAATAGAAAAAAACAAAATGTTTTTTTTCAAATTTATGAAAAAAAAAACATGAGAAAAAACCTGGCACCATTGTTTTTTTTTCTAAATAAGGTTTTTTTTCAGATTAACAAATATTACGACAAACACGGTTTTTCGTGATTTATTCATATAAGTAACTTAAAACTAAGTACATTAAAGTAGGTATGTCTGTTATGTAACTAAACTATTCTCAGTAAATGCAAAAAAACTTTGAACTTATTCACTAGAACTATCAGCAGCATAGTACCACTACATATTTCATTAATATAAGTTTAATAAAACCAGAAATTAAAGTTTTTAAATTAAATTAGTTTAATAGTTAACATAAAGTCTAAAACAACCGTATAAGAGTATTAACTTTACTGTCTTGCAAATTTTGAGATTTCGTACTTTTGAAAAAAAAAAACATATTCCAGAAAAAAAACTGTTCTTTTTCACGGTTTTTTTTCAAGTTTTTTTTCAAGACAGAAAAAAAACCGTTATTTGCAACTCTATGCCTCTCTCAGGTGTTTACTGAGCTCCTTGTGGAGCCCGAGTGTATCCTTGCCCCAAGGTCCGAGTGTCTCGACACCAAATATGATGAGAAATTGTACTAAGTAGTCCGCCTCGAACTGAGAACTCGCGATTTCCTTGGAGTTGACCAATATAACAAGACCCGTATGATGATTGTTTCGGGCCTTCTAGCTCCATAACCCCTTGACCGATCCTGCTCATATACGAACTCTCAAATTATATGTATCTCTGCTACAACCCCAACAAATTTCATAAAGTTCAGAAAAACATTATTAAAGTTAACGCGGAACAACTATTCAAAATCAAAAAGCCATCGAAATGCAGGAACGTCTAGGTAGCCAGCTGACAGGTCTGTTGTGTCCAAAGTTGTCTGGAAGAACTTCACTTCGCTTACGCTCCGCTCGTTCGAATACTACTATTACCGAGATAATAATATCAATCAGTACATTCTGCCCACATATTTCAGGTTGTACTCATGGACTCCTGGTGCTCCTCCTGGCTTCAATACTGCAGGTGCATGCATATTATTATGTTGACAAGTTCGTCACCTTGAGCCAATGTAACGAGCTGAAGTCCTTTGGAAGAGTCATCACGGACGTCACCGACGACGACGCTATTACTCTGAACTTGTCTAGATGCCGCTTAAAAACTGTCAGACCCGGACTTCTCAACGGAACTTCGCAACGGAATCTCCCTAACCTTCGCGACATTTATTTAGGATACAATGACATGGAGAATATAGACCTAGAAGTTTTTAGACCCGTTTCTCACATAAAAACTTTGTTTTTATCTCACAATAAGTTGCAACAGATGCCAGTCTTTGACGATCATGCGCCGCTTCCCAGCTTAATCGCTCTAGAACTCTCCTATAACCAAATCACCCAGTTAAATAATCCCATGACCTTTGCTAATTGTAGGCAACTAGAATCTTTATCTCTGGAATATAACCTAATTTCATATATCCACCAGGACATTTTCAAACCGTTAGAACGTTTATATGACATTGGATTAAGTAATAACAGAATTATCAGCGTAGCGGACGGAATGTTTCAGTTAAAATCAATATTAATTATCAGACTAAACAATAACTTGATCGAGTACGTGGCGCCTCACGCCTTCGGCTCTAATGTTGGGATAATTATTTTAACAAACAACAAGATCTCGTTTCTACCTGAACATTTTGCTTCTGACATTCCGAAATTAAAAGAGCCCTGGGGTGCTATATACATCACGGATAATCCCTGGCACTGCGCGTGTCTTCTAGAGCATTTCGCAGACATGAAAAAAGCGCGCGCTGACCGAGGTTTTTAAATGCACGGAACATCACCGGTGTGTGTGTTCCTTGGCAGTCCGGTGTGCCACCGCGATGTACCCTCCGCGTTGCTGCCGTCTCTATAAACCTGATAAGTTTAATTAATGTGCTTCCTTTAAAATTTATGTTTCTTCAGGATACTTCTACTGTGTATCGTGAGCAAACGGGATTTAATCACAACAAGACCTACTTTCCCCTCTACGTTCATCTGAAAGGATCTGAAAGAATATGGATCGAAGCGATAAAAGAACAGGAAACAAATAACTCTGGCAATAGCCAGGACAACAACTAGATAATGGAACCAATAGCCATTAAACATTGACGGAATTTCGATCAAGTGAAAATACTTTGAGTAAATACTTTCTTTATTCTGGTAATTTCACTGTCCTCGTTTCTCAAGTGTTTTTAATTAATTTAAAAGAGGACTCTTTATCTTCGGGTGTTTCTATCGACACATATATTTTATGGAAGCTTTTTATAAATAAGGAAAAAGCGGGTCGGTGAAATTATACTCTTAAATTTTTGTCAAAATACTTTTGTCAAAGCATTTCTTTTGGAAAGATAATCTGCACTTTTAAAATTTTCCTTGGTATTTAGCTCCTTGAAGGAATATCTCGAATTGCTTATTCCCAGTCTGCATTTTCATGTTAACGGTGTAGGCTGTGTAATGGTTTTATTAATGTTTGGGCTTTTAGTTCAGTTATTAGCTTTACTTTAATGTGTAGCATTTTGTTTAATGTGTAACTGAAATGACCATATTGTATATTTTTGGAATCTATAAGCGTCACGTCATCATCAATAAGCGAACGTCTAGATAAATACGTTGCTAACTTCAAGATGAATAAAATTATTGACATAATCCATATACGTCGTATATTAAGTACCTTTAGTGTTATTTATTATACCTACTGCTACTAAGAAGTATTAATACTATTATTTCGTCAACCGAATTACCACCTACCTTTTTTGTTTCTTTTAAGCCTAATGGTAGAGAAGGTATTAATTATGTCCTCATATAATACTTTTTAATGTGCAATAAATTCTAAGAAAAGAAATAAATATCGTACAAAATCTGACTCTAGTTTTTTCATTCAAATGTCAGCGGAAAGTGAAATTAATTCCGGAATTAATGGAACCATCCGGACCCGGGGTATGTCCTTAAACTACGCCAAAAAGAGAGGTATGTGCACTGCGAATGGCATCTCGCTAAGTGTGGTAGGGCACGTTAAGCGAATGTCATCTCGCTCAAATCTGCAGCAGAGCCCGACTGGGGAAGTACCTCCACCTTACAGAAAACCACAGCCAAATAGCACTAGACCCTACTCATAGTGATGTGTCCCTGCTGGTGAGTAAGGTTGACTAATAGCTCAAAGAGGACCCAGTGTGTTGACGATGAGGGACCCTCTTGTTCCTTTAGCCGTCAACACAGTGAATCCTCCTTTTTGTAAAGGGTCGGCAACGCACATGTGACTCCTTTGGAGTTCCAGACGTCCATAGGTTACGGTAACTGCTTACCATCAGGCGGGCCGTATGCTTGTTTGCCACCGTCGTGGTATAAAAAAAAATTAAATGACCTCTAAATATTCGGTTACTTTTTAATGCCGTTCGGAGTCGAGACCCTTGGTCCGTGGGGTCCCAGCGCTCGTCAACTTTTCAAGGAGATGTCGAAAAGACTGATCGACTCTACTGGTGACCGACGAGCTGGCAGCTTACTCGCGCAACGCATCAGCATTGCCATGCAGCATCCTTGGCACCACGCCGCGGGCACCTAATTTGTTTGGTTAATAGTTTTAGTTTTTAGTTAAGTTTTACTTTAATTTGACTTTATAAAATCCGGAATTTAAATTTATGTATATGCAAAGATTAACATCCCGCAAACGGCCTGATAATTGGCTCCCATGGGAGTTATTCATAATATATTGCTAGGCAAGCGAAAGCGAGTGATTTATATGAAGTGGATCTAATTCTTCGGTCACAAAGTGAGGCCGAAAGAGAATGTTATCTAGGGGACTGTGTCTCGGTTTGACTAAGGAGGTAATGACGTCATCAGACCATCAAAATGTCAATATGTGTCAAATGTAACAATTTTGTAAGTGCGAGTGAGACACCGCCCCCTACTATTATGCTCTCTTTCGGTACGTTTTTAGTACTTTTTACTAGTCACCTATGATCGACTGTTTTACTCGGTAATAACGGTCCGGTAAAGATTTGAAAACGAGAATCGCTAATAATGAAATTACGCACATGAATCGCATTTGATAAGATAGTTCTACTACCTACTATCTACACTCATATTGTAAGTTCTCTAAAACGTGTTCGAAAACGGTAGGCAATGGCTAGCATTACCACAACCGATTTTACTATGATATTGATAAGCTTTTTATCTGTGGCAGTAACGTAATTTTAACTTTTCATGCTCAAATATTGATGTGCTATGAGTTTTGATAACATAATGTACACCTGCACCCTCCCGCGCATCCGCCGACAGCCCGACACGCGCCTCCCCGACACAATCGAGTTGGTCATGGCGGTGCAATGGCGGCCATTCTATGGTTTCCGAATACGGCATTTTGGATAAAATAATATGAGTGTAGATAAAGCAGTGTATACAACTGTACGTAATTAGGCCTTATCACGTAACAGTTACATAAACTACTATTGAAGCCTTGTTATTGCAAAAAAAGTTCTTTGGCTTAATATTGAATACCCTAAAACTGAATTCTTACAGAGCTTGTTTAGTGAGGATGTTGATTCGTGCAATCTTGTCGCTTGATTATTAGTTATTATTTTTATGGCCCCTTATATGTTTTATATTATCTGATTGGAGCATGAAGTACAGTTTATTTTTGTGAAATGCTTTAATACCTTCCCAATAATATCACCTAAACTTCGTCCATTTTTCATAAAATTGCTCTAGCTAAACATACTCTTCCTTAAAAAATATATATGAAAATGAAAAAAAAAACTGATCCACATATTACTCAGACGACTCATTTTCCAACGTTAAATTTATGTATTTTACGTTGTATAACTTAATTTTAAACAATAAAAACCTTACTCTTTTCACCTCTCCAAGCAAAAATCGCGAATTAGGAGTTAGATTAGGGTGAATTACTTATAAATGAGACAATAAAATAAAAAATCGTTCCACCTATACAATTTAAAAAGAAACTTTCTAAAAATGTATATAAACTGATAGAAGTTTCGTTAGTTACTGCAAAATAGTATCAAAAAGTTGAGCGAATTAGAAAAAAGAGTTTACCGGTCTCATAAAGTTCAACAGCAGTCATAGTCATAGGTCATCAATCCACACCGGTTTACCGATACTCTTGTATCAAAATGTTATTGTTATTGTTAATTACCTTAATAAATAAAAATAAATAATAAATAAATAATCATTTATTTGCATTCAAACGCATAACAATGCATGCAAATACAATTTTAAGGCAAGTCAAATAGGATAATAAATATAGAATAATCATTATAATCAATGTGACAAAAATAAAAGAATAATAATTTAAACAAGATATCAGTACGGTACATTAATCAGTAAATGGTATTTTTGAATAATTATACCGCTATCAGCGCGTTACGTTTTTGTATATTCATTTCGCAAATTGATTTTTAGTATGGTAGTCACTAGGAACGCTTGAAGTTTCACCATGCCTGTCTGTTTGTCTGTAGTTTGGTAGGAGTATCTTTTTAGTGTTCCGTACCCAAAAGGTAAAAATGGGGGTCCATTACTAAGACTCCGCTGTCCGTCTGTTACCAGGCTGTATTTCATGAACCGTAATAGTTACAGTTGAAATTTTCATAGATAATGTAATTCTGTTGCTGCTTTAACAAAAAAATACTAAAAACAGAATAAAATAAATATGTAAGGGGTTTCCATACAACAGACATGATTTTTTTGCCGTTTTTATAGATAATGGTACATAACTCTTCGTGCGCGAGTCCGACTCGCACTTGGCCGGTTTTTTAATCACGCCGACTAAGTTACAAAACAAAAAACTGATATATAAAACTATAGGTAGGTATAAAATTCTCTCCTTAGTTAAAACACGTGTAAGTGCCACAAAAATACTTCCATTTTCTTATTTTCCCATACTATAGGTGGAACAGGAACTGAAGTGACAGGATATCGGCCTATTGCTGTGCTATCAGTGTTTGGAAAATTGTTCGAATCAATCATAGACCATCTTATCTCTCAACAGATCGCAGTCAAACTGGATGACGCTCAACATGGTTTTCGCCGTGGTCGATCGACAACAACAAACCACATAGTTTTAGCTGATTACATCGCGGAAGCAATGGATGCTCGAATACAAGTAGATGCGGCGTACTTTGATTTTCGTAAGGCTTTCGATCTTGTAGATAATGATATCCTGTTGCGGAAATTTGCAGACGTTGGGTTCACTCCTAGGCTTCTTCGCCAATTATCTACAGGATCGAAAGCAATACGTCAGACTCGCTGCATATGAATCTCCAACTTATTATACTCGCTCTGGTGTGAGCCAGGGCAGTACTTTAGGGCCTACTCAATTTTTGATAATGATTAATGATTTGCCAAGCGTTGTTAGCACAGCCAGGTGTTTATGTTTGCCGATGATATCATACTTTTCGGCCGTATTAAGGACGACAAGGACCGACAACTACTACAGATAGACATAGACGCTATAGCTAAATGAAGCGAAGACAATCGATTACAATTTAATGACTCTAAATGCGTTCATATTACTATCTCTAGACTCCGAACGCCGATTCCCACCGCCTACAGACTGCATGACACACCGCTAATACAAACCAACAAAACACGTGACTTAGGACTTAACTTGGACACACAGCTTGACTTCAGACATCATATCATCACAATGTGCAAACAGGTATCAAAAACGTTAGGATTCATATTAAGAATATCTTCACAGTTTTCTAGCATTAAAGTGGCTGTCATGCTGTTTAATGCTTACATTCGTAGCAGACTGGAATTCGGTGCGATAGTTTGGGATCCCTATGAGATCAAATACGTCTCGATGCTGGAAAGGGTTCAAAATAAATTTTCTAGGCATATTTACAAACGTCTATACGGATATTACCCGTACATGTATCCATCGTTGTTCGTCACAGGTATGGTCGGATTCCAAACACTAGAGACTAGGCGAAAACTGCTGCATATTATGCACTATTACCAGTTACTTCACAACAAAGTAGATGGCGCGATTACACTCGAGGGTATAGGGTTGCGGGTGCCGAGGGCGAGTGGCTGTGCGGGCGTGACGGGCGGCGCGGGCGGCGCGGTGGCGGCGCGGGCGGCGCGGTGGCGGCGCGGCGGCCTCGGCGCCTGTTCGCGGTCGCCGACGTGCGCACGCGGAGAGGTGCCAACGCTCCCACCGCCAGAGCGCAAGCCACTTTTAACCAGATCGTAATAGAGTCGGACGATATTGACATTTTTGCAGATAATGCTGGTGTATTTTACAGAAAGGTTTTAAGGTGTATACATAATAATGTATAATTAGAGTTACTCGTACTATATAGGATATATAATGATCTCATTGTTTTCAGTTCTTTTAAGTTTACTTTTTCTAATATTTTATTTTGTTACTTTTTACGTTTTATATTATCACGTAAGTGTTTTGGTGTAATACAGTTAACTTATGTGTAAATAAAGAAAAAAATAAAAAAATAGGTACTCGTAGTATCCTATAAAATCCCATTTTATACTTCTTTTTTTTCAGATTAGAGAAATCGTGCGATTATCGTACTGCGATTTTTGGGAAAACGATTTTAAAATTCGCTATTTTGCATCTTATTGGCTTAAGCGTATCACTAATTAATGAAAAAAAGTACCACTAATAATGTGCATCACTAATAATGGAAATAAGAAGTAGAGTAAAAGTAAGTAGTCTTATTTAAAATTTTCCCTGATTTGGTTGAGAAAAGGTAAAGATACATTGGCAAAATCGACCGTTATTTTCTAATCCGGAACTACAAAACCCTGTTGTACCTATACACCAGTCAAATAGTAAGCAAAATTTTCCTAAAATAATTTTAAAGTAAAAATAACCGACTTTACTTAGCCTCCACCTTTCCAACTGCAAATGCTCGAGCTGCTGTAAAAAATACTCAAATCACTATAGTTGAAGAGTTCCCTCAATTTCTCGAGGATCCCATCATCAGATCCTGACCTGGTTACAATGGGACCATCTGTGACGTACTCTTTCAAACAAATAAATAATTTTTCAAATCGGTCTAGCCGTTTTCGAATAATCGGTGAACATACATAAAAAAAAACCGGCCAAGTGCGAGTCAGACTCGCGCACCGAGGGTTCCGTACAAACCTTTACAGCTTAAAGGTATTATAGACCTGAGTATTTGATATGAATCTGAGTATCAATTGAATACCTCTACGCGTTCATGAGGAAAGGACTACCCCTTTCCTTTATTAAAAATATTTTTATTAACTTCAAATATATTAAAAATATTTTTATTATATAAGACGTTGCTTCGAACCAAATTTCAAGATTCTGAGTTCACGGGAAGTACCCTGTAGGCTTTGATTCCCTTGCGAGTTTCGAAAATTTGCGCAAATTTGCGGCATAAACGACTGTATCTTTTGATTGCGTTGGCTTAGAAGTATGATTTTTTCACAGCTCCAAGGGACAGTAGACCTGAGTATTTGAAATAAATTTCAGCTTGATAATAAAGTGTGTTTTCCGGTACACGAGCATCGGACGTACGACTGCTGCACGTGGCACGCTGCTCGCTGACATCGTGAGTTGATCACTGCCAGAACAGCGGGCGGTTATCCTGAGCAAACTCCAGAGGCCAGAAGTAGCAGCCGTCTGCCATCGTGAGCTGATCACAGCCAGAACAGCGGGCGGCTATCCTGAGCAAACTCCAGAGGCCAGAAGCAGCAGCCCGTGATGATGCTTCTCCATGGTTCCACGTATGGTGATATACGAAAAGCGTTCTTGTGAGTTAGTTCCATACTTCTCTTTATTACACCGACGGGTGACAAAATAGGTTTAACGTTAAGCGTCAGCGAGGTTCCATGCTAGTACGGTTTCTATATACTTAGTACAGTTACAAAATATCCGATTTTGGAGTTTACTTAAATAAGAGATTGATCTTTATAAATTTATACGTGCTATACCAATAAATAAGGCTTTATTATGTTTGATTCAACCATATTTGAATAACGTGAAACATACCTAGTAATTTATATCTGATTATTGTTCCTCCACGCATTCCTAAGAAAAAGGGTCTTGACAGACGGACGGACAACAAAGTGATCCTATAAGACTTGTCTGTACAAAATTCCTGTTGTGTACCTATTATGTATTATGTAACATGATGTCTATATGTACAATAAAGTTATTCTTATTCTTATTTTTATTCTTAAGGGGTCCGTTTTTTCCTATCGAGGTACGGAACCCTAAAAAAAGCAAAAACAAAGATCCCGACGAATTGATAACCCCCTCCTTCGAAATCTTGAAGTCGGTTGAAAACAATGCGCGATGTAAAGCTGCATTTTTGGTATGTTTTTTTGGGTCCCTTAAGTTAGAGCAGTAGGTATGAAACTGGTTTGCAAGACAAATAAAATTGTGCTCTCTGAGTAATACGCAGAAAAAACTGCGAAATTGTCGCCCTATTTTTAGTTTTTCCACTTTCATTAAAAATTTGCATTTTTTTCGGAATTAGTTGCTTAGCAATGATTGAAGTTTATTAAATTAGAAATCATTTGAGCTCACTGACAGCATCCTATGTATACTAGTTTATATTTAAAATGAAGCTTCAAAAACTGCAATTTATTTCAGAGCGGTTGTAAGGATATTTAGCTGTAAACATGAACAAAATTCAAAAACTCAAATAAAAAAAATGCAGTTTTTAAATCTCCATATTTCATTAACTGTTATACCGAGGGTACTGTGAGTGGGCTCAAATTGTTCCTAATTTCATCAACTTTAATCATTGCTAAATACCTAATTCTGCAAATCTTGCGGTTTTTTAACGAAAGTGGAAAAACTAAAAAAAGTGAGAAAATTTCGCAGTTTTTTGCGTATTACGCAGGGAGCACAATTTTTTTTGCTGGCAATATAGGCTGATTGTGCTAGTTTCCCGTCCAGGGTCAGTTTCCGTCCACCTGACGGTTCTGCTACAAATATATGGGGAAAACTTGAACGTAAATGAATTTTCCTGCGGAAGTTTGGTCTTGTTGCGATCCATAATATCTAAGAAACAATTCTACCATTATAAAAAAGTAATTTGACAAATAGTGCCTTTAAAAATAAAACATTAATAGCCGCCTCGAATTCGGCCCTAGCAAATGTCATCGCAATGAAAAAAAAAACTTGTGGTGGGAAAAGTTTATGATGAGTTTTATTAATGATTTAGGCAGTGCACTAAATATGTTTGGCACAAATTATTTATTTTAAAGTTAATTGTACAAGATCTTAAGTGGAGATTAAAGTTTTAGAATATAATTAATATATAAACTTTGTGGACCAAAACTAGCAGAGCAATTTGGCATTAATTTCAGTTTTCCGACCACCTGATCCCGGAAACCCAAACATCTAGGTAAATATTTGTAATGGTTATTTTACTTCAAAATACTTAATTCATACGTAATATTATAGTATATAGTAGTATAGTAATATTATATTAGATTATACACTTTAGTTTCTGTCCATTCCCCATATAATGTTACGTAAATAAATGTAATAAATAAATCATTTAAATGACTTAAGCAAAGACTAAAACTAGCTCTTCTGTTGTATTGTTATCGTTAATATATTTACGAGTTATTTGTGAGTAGACAAAACTATAATTAACATTAGAATGACCAAATGGTAGTAGAATAACAATTATAACCTCCATACTATGGCGTGCTCTACTTATTTCACTTCAAAAGAAAGCTTTGTGATCGTGCCATTGCCGTCGTCCGTATACACACACACACACACATCCGTACATTTTTCACAATGAATATTATCCGTTATTTTCACTAAGCACTATACATCACCTTTATCTATTTGCCGGTAATTAAAACCACACGAAAACAAACAAACAAAAACATGCGCTGTTAAATATTTGAACAAATACATCTAAAATAATTTTTAAGAAAAAAAAACCGACTTCAATGGGGGTAGCCGGTGAAGGATTATTGTAGATGGTGCACTTAGATTTCATACAATGAAATAACTTGCTTAAAAAACGCAGCGGAGAGGACAAATCGCCAAACGTGAACTATGCGTCGTTGAAGAGTTCCGTTCTGATTATCATCAGCAGTTCCACTTCATCAAATGTCACTCTTTTGAATGAAAATGCTTGATTTGTTGATAAAAATACAAAAGTCACTTTATGTATGCCTTTAAGATTTGAGGAATTCCCTCGATTCCTCGTGGAACTCATCATCAGAACTTGAGCTTGACGAAAATTGGTCCTGACAATCTAACTTGCTTAACAAACATAGCGAAGAGGAAGAATCGCCAAACATGAACTATGCGTCGTTGAAGAGTTCCGTTCTGTTCATCATCAGCAGTTCCACTTCATCAAATGTCACTCTTTTGAATGAAAATGCTTGATTTGTTGATAAAAATACAAAAATCACTATGTGTAAGCCCTTAAGATTTGAGGAGTTCCCTCGATTCTTCATGGATCCCATCATCAGAACTTGAACTTGACGAACATTTGTTCTGACAATTAAACTTGCTAAACAAACACAGCGAAGAGGACGAATCGCCAAACGTGAACTATGCGTCGTTGAAGAGTTCCGTTCTGATCATCATCAGCAGTTCTACTTCATCAAATGTCACTGTTTTGAATGAAAATGATGGTTTTGTTGATAAAAATACAAAAATCACTATATGTATGCCTTTAAGATTTGAGGAGTTCCCTCGATTCCTCATGGATCCCATCATCAGAACTGCGTTTTGAAAAAAACGGGACCAATCTGTATATATATACTTACAATCAAAAAAAGAATTTTCAAAATCGGTTCAGACATGACGAAGTTATGGACTAACAAACATAAAAAAAAAAAAAAAAAAAAAAAAAAAAAAAAAAAAAAAAAAAAAAAAAAACATACACGCCGAATTGAGAACCTCCTCTTTTCAAATCTTGAAGTCGGTTAAAAAAAGAAGTCTCGTGTTTTGCGCTGATTACTATGAAAAATGCTACTTTTTAAATAGTCGCATAACCAATCGGAAACCTTCGGCGGCACGATTCCGGGTAATGCACGACCCTTGCTTAGAGAATTCAACCAACCGGAGTCGCCATTGACAGGCGTTCTCCTCTGCCAAAAACATATGACCAGTGGTCATACACATGTATGGACTGACGTTTATCTGACGTTGCTATTTGTACGTTACTTACGAATCGCCATACATTTGACGTTCCCCTCCCCCGCAAAAATCGGCAGACTTTTTTTGTATCGGAAATGACAGACATGGCTACTCCATCCGGGTTGAATTCTCTAAGATAATGAACGATCCAATGCGCGGTTGACTACGCTAGTCGTACAAGGTACAAATTGGAACCCGACCGCAAACCGCAGCAGTACGTTCGCGTATGAAGTACTATTCAAAGTCAGCGCACGAAGTCAAGCGATATGTCGTCGCACGGCAGACGTGTCGCTGCGACACTACTGGTTTGTATGTATTTCTATGAAGTAACATTCGAAGTCAGCGACACAAAGTTAGACGACACGTCGCGCGACCGCAGATCCATCCGATCCGATGCCACGTATCTTGTTGCTTGCGACACGTCGTCTGCTGCTGCCGTCTGCAGTCGGGTTCGAAATCATAAACACAACGACATGACGCGACGATGTGTCTCTCGACGACACGTCGTCTGCTGCTGCGGTCTGCGGTCGGGTTCCAACTTGTACCTTCACTGAGTATGGTACTTTAATGGTATAGAACTAAAACTCTCTCTCAAAAACCTTTATAGTACAAGCAGTCACAGTGGTTAACATTAAAGGCCTACAATATCATTGTTTGGTGATAAAATGCCTTAGTTATATAATATTCGATCGTTTGGTTGAGTTAATTGCTAATTCGTTTCCTTAATCGTACCTAACTGTATGCTAAAATTAACGGAAATAAAGAAACACGGTGTGAAGCATTAGCTTTTAGGATTCCGTAGCCAAAATGGCAAAAACGGAAACCTTATAGTTTCGTCATGTATATAGTTCGTCCGTATGCCATGGCCACTATTAATTTGGAGACTATAACTAATATTGATGAAATTCTAACAGAAGGTGTATTTTGTATACCCTATATACTTAGTATTTTAGTAAAAATGTTTTTAGGGGGGAGCCACAAGGAGTTTTCCATACATGTAAAAAAATTTTTTTTACCGAATATCACCATGTTGCACATCAATCGATAGGACTTTAAAAATAACATTGAGGTTGGTTTTATAATTTTTTGATTAAGTGAATATTTTCAGAAATAATCGCCCTACTCAGTGGTCGAAAACTGACATTTATGGACGAAAACTAACACATACTACACTTTTTCAAATAATATTTTTTATACAAAGTATGGATAATTATCGCGTAATATTAACATAAACTAGACTATATAAGCTATAAAATGAATTTAAGTAAGGGTACTTTAAGATATTCTTTTTGCATCACAAAGCTGGCAAAATCGATAAGTGGACGAAAACTGGCACAATTCCCAAGTAACACATCAAAGCAGTTTAACGGCCGTCTTACAGCATATCTGTATGATTTTAGCATTTTCAGTTCGTTTTATAGTAGCATTATAAACGTTTATAGTGCTGATATAGGTCTTAAATGGGCACGAATTACCCAGCTTGAGATCCTATACAGGTCATTTAATAGCATTACAGGCGCAATATGTCTGCGCTATTAGCATTATCGTTGTCATGGAAAGTGCCAATCGCATTAAAGAACCATTAGTACGCTCTATTAAGTTGCCAACTGCATTAAAGAAGCATTAATACGGCCAAAAAACTTGCTAATCGCAGTAAAGAAGCATAAGTACTCTCGATTAACTTGCCAATTGCAATACAAAAGCATTATACTAGCATAAGAGTGTAGTAAAATAAACCTTACGTCAATGCAAAAACGTCTCTAACACCGACGGAACAAATGTTATAATGCAATGAACGTTGTGATTTAACTACTTTGTCTCGCAATATAAAATGGACGAAGACGGTACAAAAAACTGAATGAGTGACACGTCATATTTGTTTGCATCCTAACAAAATTTATAAATGTTTTTGACTCTTTTACGTTATTATATCCTTCAAATATTACTGCGCAATGTAGTTTACTGTAAATGTGTATATAAGTTTCATTGAAAATTTTCACGCGCCTTTGATTTATTGTGGTTTAGCTATAAAATATTATAAAAAGATATGCGTCAAATAAACAAAACAATTGTGTAATCCTCGTATAGAACGAGTTTTGCATTATTAACATAATAGTGCTGGTTGAGCAGTCTTAAATTAAGTAATTTCATTATTATATAGGTATTTTCCTTGTATAAATAGGTCCGCATGATTTTATTTTCAGGTTATAAATTATTTACAAAATGGCGTTGGTCTATATAGACGGAGAGCTAGCCACGTCGGATATGACACAATAATGAGAGCAACCAAACCCCTCTAGTCAGTTTGGTATACTATGCTTATTTCTAGATCTGGACATCTGGCAGCTTTAAAGTGGTGGAGGTCAAAGAATGCAAACCATTTCAAGAAAATAAATCCTAGAGATCTGGGTTTGACGCAATATTATGAGAAACTATACAAATACTATACAATATTAAGAGAAATTATACAAAAGTTTATGTTGGGAGAAAGTAGTGCCAAACGATGTATAATAAAATATAGTTCATAGTTTGTCGCCTACTGTTTTTGTTTCCGTAATAATCATACATCGGGGTTTTCGGAGCGGGAACGATTTGAGAAAGAGTAGAGATAAACAGATAGGTTGAGAGTTAGTCTGAGAAAATATCATATTATGCCTAATGAATAACTACCTCTCTGTGAATAGCTTACACACTATGATACGAGCTTTTTTTCTTATAGGCATGTTTGTATTGACTATTATATACTTAGTATTTTAAAAATGCAATTACATATCCGAAATTTATTAACTAGATCTACCTAAGACAAAGACACGGTATAATAAGTGTCAAATATTAATCTTGACGTCCGATATTTATGAACTATTTGATTAACTGAAGAGGTTGACAATGATCAGTCATTACATGAATTAATAAAAAAATACTTGAAAAAATCATAGGTATATGTACCTACAATATATATACATAATAGTCAGCTATTACATATAAATTGTATATACCTATGATTTTTTCGATCAATTATTCATTAGGTAGAAACGTGCTAGAGTACATTCTGTTTTTTAAGTTAATGCCTACTCTTTGGCTAATGTCAAACATTCCCGCACCGAAAACCCCGATGTATGGTAATAATACACAATATTTTTTGGTCTAACGTTTTTTTTATCGATTTTTGACCAGTTTTGAGTCGATATTCCAACATATTCACTATAGATAGAATTATAAGGCAAACGACTATCGGTTTTTGAATCTTTTATCTCCATTCTGTAGAGCCAGATCTTGAAATAAATGAGCCGTTATTTTTTATGATATTTTTAAAATATGGTCTAAAAAACACTTTTATCGATATTCGAATGGTGTAAAGAATCTTACATATACGTAATCCTTTCCTCTTTGATGTCTCTAAAAACTGTAGAGAGATTTTAATTTTTAACTAATTAAAACAAAATTTATGACCATAAAACCACTTTTTTAGCCTAAACCAACCGGTTGTCTTCGAGATATTTGACATCAAAGTCGAACCCGACTTTGATGTCAAATATCTCGAAGACAATGAATATTGAAGTAAATATAGGATACTATATTGTTTAAAGCCGTTACTGATAATATGATAAGCTATATAAATCATTAGAAAACTAAGGGAATCAGATCTAAGGTCGTTGGCGCCAGGGAGCCCCTTAAAATATAGGCCCTGTCCTTTATAACTGAGACAACTTCGGCAATTTTCACCTAGTTTGGTATTACTATTTTCCAATTAAAACATTTTGCTAGTCTGTCACTGTGACCTCCACCCATTGAAAGCTGCCAGATGCCAGGATCTAGCAATAAGAATAGTATAGCAATCTAACCAGACGGGTTTTGTTGCTCTCATTATTGTGTCATATCTGACGTGGCTAGCTCTTAGTCCAATAGCAGCTCAGTGACCCTTAAAAAATGCCTTATTTATGCTTACAGCATTACACGTGACATTCATTGTTATGCGGACGACAGTACTGGGGATGCTTGTTACACGGGCCGTGCCAATATCCCTCGATCCGTTGTGGTAGAGAGTCGTGAAAAACTTGTGTCCGATATCGAGAATACTCTTTCTGGAGTCTCGGTGTGGGGTCAGGACAACTTAGTCAGATTCAACCCCACAAAGACACAAGTTTGCGCGTTCACCGCTAAGAAAACCCCATTTACTGTGGCCCCTCAGTTCCAAGGCACAACCCTTACAATGTCAGGGAGTATTGGGATCCTCGGTGTGGACATTTCCAGTGACGTCCAATTCCGTAGTCACCTTGAAGCGAAGGCCAAGCTGGCATCCCAAAAGCTCGGTGTGCTCAATAGAGCGAGGCGATACTTCACTCCGGGGCAGAGACTGCTCCTATACAAGTCGCAAGTCAGACCCCACACGGAGTACTGTTGTCACCTTTGGGCGGGAGCACCTGGATACCAGCTTGGGCCCTTTGACTCGGTGCAAAGGCGCGCTGTGCGGATCGTCGACGATCCCAAACTCACGAGCGATATTGAACCTTTGAGTCTTAGGAGGGACTTTGCCTCCTTATGCGTGTTCTATCGCTTGTACAATGGGTTGTGCTCTGAAGAACTGTTTGATATGATGCCCACGGCAGCTTTTTATCACCGCACCGCTCGCCGCCGGCAGGGTGTTCATCCCCACACCCTGGAGCCCAATGGGTCGCGCACAGTACGATTTGAGAGGAATTTCCTCCCACGAACGCTGCGGCTGTGGAATGAACTCCCTGCCGAGGTTTTCCCAGTGGGCTACAGTATGAGGTTCTTCAAAAAAGGAGTGTATAGGTTCCTAAAGGGTAGGCAACGCGCATCTAAATCCTCTGGGGTTGCAGGCGTCCATAGGCTACGGTAACTGCTTACCACCAGGCGGGCCGTATGCTTGTTTGCCACCGTCGTGGTATTAAAAAAAAAAAAAAACGTGAATAATTATGCTATTAAACATGAACAGCCCCTTATAGTGAATTACTTGGCTTTATAATGGTTTATATTATTGCTATTATACTGCATTAGGAACGTATTACCTACTTATAAATGCTATTGTACACCCTAAGGCATTAAAAATAGCTGAAAGCTGTATAGCGAATTTACGTGGCATTATAATGGCAAATATTCGTGCTCTTAAACAGCATTAAGCATTTATTTATGCTATTGTAGAACCTAAGGCACTAAACCAAACCGAAGCATTAGTGTAGCAAACCAAAACGCAACTGTACAGCATTCAGTTGTACAGTTGCATGTTGTTCGCTGCACAAAAACTAATGGCTAAACAAAAGCATTTACATATGCCATTATACAACCGTTATACAGCGTAAAGCATCATAAAATGCTATTGTAGAACCTAAAGCACTAAAAACAGCTGAAAGCTATATACCGGATTTACGTGGCATTATAATGGCTAATATTCATGCTCATAAACAGCATTAAGCATTTATTTATGCTATTGTAGAACCTAAGGCACTAAACTACACCGAAGCATTAGTGTAGCAAACCAAAACGCAACTGTACAGCATTCAGCTGTACAGTTGCATTTTGGTTCGCTGCACTAAAACTAAAGGCTTTAAAAAAGCATTTATACATGCCATTATACAACCGTTATACAGCTTAAAGCATTATATAATGCTATTGTAGAACCTAAAGCACTTAAGTGCTTTTAAACAGTCGAAAGCTGTACAGTTGCGTTGTGGTTTGCTGCACTAAAGCTAAAGGCTTTACAAAAGCATTTAGATATGCCATTATAGAACCGTTATACAGCTCAACGCATCATATAATGCGACAAGTTGCTCGGTGAACGTATATAAGAGTTTATACGGTCCTTAAGTTCGAAATAAGTTAACTATTCATATGTTATAATGCTTCCTGTGTTACTTGGGTTACCCTAAAGTATATATATGGGCATGGCCCGACATGCTCTTGGCCAATTTATTTTTTAAAACCCTAGCTCAATAGATTCCTAACAATGCAGTCGTAAACGCCGCAAACCTACACCGTCCATCTTTAACCTACCATTAACCTAAAAACAACCATATGGCCCCTAATACAAAACACCCGACACGTAGTTTATTAAAATAAACTGAGAACAAACGGCGCGGATAAAAATGAGTGATACGAACATTAACAAGCTTTTGTCAAAATGACACTTTTACAAGCGCTTTTATTGAGGACTGTACCTTTGTACATTTTTTTAATTAGCATGCTATAGGGATGGGCAAAAATCGATTTATAGATAGAAGCGATATATTATTATTCGATTCGTGTTTTGACCATCGGTATCGAGACAAACCGATTACCGATACCGGTTCACCGATACTCTTGTATCAAACTATTGTTGTTATTGTTAATTACCTTAATAAATAAAAATAATAATAAACTAAAAAAACACGCAAAAATAAAAAATCGCAGGATCGAAAAAAAATTACTTTAGTAAAATCGATTGTCATACTTAATCATAAAAATGCTTAGATATTAAGTAGATATTTGATAAACAGTTAAATTATTAGGGTTCCGTAGTCAACTAGGAACCCTTATAGTTTCGCCATGTCTGCCCGTCCGTCCGTCCGTCCGCGGATAATCTCAGTGATCGTTAGCACTTGAAAGCTGAAATTTGGTACTAATATGTATATCAATCACGCCGACAAAGTGGTAAAATAAAAAGTGGAAAAAAATGTTTTATTAGGGTACCTCCCCTATACGTAAAGTGATTTTTTTTTTCATTTCAACCCTAACGTGTGATATATTGTTGGATAGGTATTTAAAAATGAATAAGGTCACTGTGGGCAAGACCGTCTACAAGGCAAGTCCGTTAACACGTTATAACTTTTGAATTTGAAAGCGTTTCCCGCATTAGCGTCCAGTCGATAAAGCAGTTGTTCGCGCTAGTTCCCCAACTCTAATACAGATGGCGCTGTAACAACCGACTTCAGAGCAATCCACATAAACAAGTCATTACGTGTATGAAACTCGGAGTGCTAGTGCGACGGTTCCTGCAAATAAAACAGTAAAAAATAGTTCCTGACAAGATTTTGCACCAGAAAGTTACTACGTAAGTAATATAAGAACCGGTTATCTTTATTCTGTGTTTAAATTATCAGAAATTGGCTTAGTTTTGTAATTACAGGTTCCATAATTTATCGCATTAAAATTTAGTTAAGTTTAAAAGTCCGTCTGTTATGTACAAGGCAAGTCCGTCATATGCCGGACTTTCCTTGAATCAGAGGTTACCAACTGTTTTTATGGCTTAAATATTATTACGATTTCATAAGGTTACTATGGAATCCTTTCGACATTGCGCATGCTGTTTGTGTTTATTATCCATTTTAATCCCTAAACATAAGAGAAGAAGAAGATCTAATATAATTATTATATCATCAAAGGATTATGCATCTAATACTTTAGATGAAATAACCGTTATACCATAAGATCACTATAGGAAATAAATGTTATTCACTGCGCTAATGATTATAAAAAATGATAAGTAATTAAATATAATATTTGATTTCAGTAAATTTTGAAAAACTATTAAAACACATTTTCAAATTAGTATTGATTTTTTATTTGCAAAACCCAAAAAATAAGTAAGTACGTATAATATAACTATTTGTCAAAAAAGGTTTACCACCCCATTTACGTAATATATCGGCGGACTTGCCTTTGAATAAGAAAAAATAAATTTATTTCGAATCTAAACCCTATATTAACAGGTTAAAAGTACACTTTTCATTGTCTTGATACATACTTTTTGATGATTCGAATACGAACATATAAGCACCCATAGTATGGCTGCTATCATTACTAGACGGACTTACCTTAAACTACACGGGAAGTCCGTCTACTCGCCGAATTTTAAAAAATACTATTGTTTTTGTTTAATTTGTGATTAAAATGATCTGTCACTATAGCATAACTGTTATCTATGAAATTCTTCATCGTATGCGATTACAAGCGGTAACGTAGGTGAATAATTAAAGGAGGTAGATCACTCTAAAGTAAACAAAAAATAAAGTATGCCGGTCTTGCCCACAGTCACCTTAGGGGTTTACTAAAATTATTTTTTGATAATGTAAATATTTTCGGAAATAATCGCTCCAGAAGTAAAAAAAAATGCGCCCCCCCCCTCTATCTTTTGAATCATAAGTTTTAAAAATATGGAAAAAATCTCAAAAGTAGAACTTTACAAAAACTTTCTAGAAAAAATATTTTGAACTTGATAGGTTGAATAGTTTTTGAAAAGAAATTACAAAATAATTTCTGAACTAAGTTTGTAATTTAACCATATAAGCAGGTGTTTATTGTACCTGTAATTTCTACAAAATCACAATGAAATGACGTGATTTCAAATAAAGTACAAACGGTGAAAATCGGTTCACGCAATAAAGAATTATCCCATAAAAATCATCTTCCATACTTTAAGCTCGCGCGCAATAGTTTACTTAATTTGCCGATAGATGTCGCTGTACGTGGAACGCTCATATCATATCCTACATGGCGGTGTTATTTTAACTTAACACACAAGTGGGGACACTTACTGTGACGGACGGAAAACTACGGAACCCTACACTGAGCGTGGCCCGACACGCTCTTGGCCGGTTTTTGTTTATTCATTACAATATATTTATTTTTTATTTTATCCATTACATTGATAGGCTTACAGTAGGATACCAAATCGCCTACAATGCTAGAAAATTAGTAACTAAACTACTAACTAACTAACTAAATACGTAAACATAACAGATATGTGCTGCTAAGTGAATCGTTAAACATCAATTTAATTTTTGTAATATATCTGTTTTCAACCGACTTCAAGATTTCGAAGGAGGAGGTTATCAATTCGTCGGGATCTTTGTTTTTGCTTGTTTTTTTTTTTTTTTTTTTTTTTTTTTTTTTATGTATATTCACCGATTATTCGAAGACGGCTGGACCGATTTGGAAAATTCTTTTTTGTTTGAAAGAGTATACTTCACAGTTGGTCCCATTGTAACCAGGTTAGGATCTGATGATGGGATCCTGGAGAAATCGAGGGAACTCTTCAACTATTATAGGCACACCTATAGTGATTTGAGTATTTTTTACAGCAGCTTGAGCATTTCCTTTTGGAAAGGTGGATGCTAAGTGAAGTCGGTTCTTTTTTGTTTAAAATTATTTTATATTGACTGGTAAAATTCGAGTTCGCATGTCAGATGTCCTCCCTATACCTCGTTTTTTTAGATTAGAAAAATTTCGCCAATATATCTTTTTTTTTTTCAGCCATAGGATCAGGGAAAAAAATTGAATAAGACATTTTTTCTATTATTAGTGATACTTACGCTTAAGGATGGCTTCGGCCAATAAGATGCAAAATGGCGAATTTTAAAATAGTTTTCCAAACAATCGCACTACCACAATCGCACGAACTTTCTTAAGAAAAAATAACGACGTATAGATACTTACCTATTAGATACACCTATTTACTTATAACACTTAGCAAACCTCTGTTAAATATGCCTCTTTCTAATGAACCCGCTCGGGAATCTAAATGGGTAAATGTATATATTTACTTAATTAAATATATAAACAAGCAAATAATTACAAGTAAATACCTATTATACACATTGAATTTAATTACAAAGTGTTAAAATGTTTGTACTAAAGAACTCACAACGAAACAATGACAAACTCGCCCATCTCCCGCCATAATTAATGTCAAAATTGTCGAAGCGTTGCTAATTAAAAAAAAGTTTCAAATAACCCGCGTTCCAATTCACGCGATCCCAATTTTCGGCAAATTCTTTCGTCCACTTTTATAAGTACGAAGGATAATGAATCTGAGTGAGATCGATATATCGTGAATACGTGAGTGGGAAAAGGACGGGGATATTGTGTACTTTCTTTTATAGATTTGCTGAAAGCGTTACGATAGGGCTCTGTATTTCAGTGCCGGTTGATCGGTCGACGGGAGTGGATGTCGGGTTTTCTCGTGCACCGAAATTTTCCGCAATTTATGCGATTATTCTCCGAATTAACAATTTAATGCCCTTTTAAAGGGAATGTAGTATACAAAAAAATAGGTGTATTTTAAAGGTTAAGGATTTCATGTGTTAATATGTGTTAGTGAGTAACTAATAATAAAACATTAAATCTGTCGAACGCTTGATTTGTAGTACGATTCGTGCGTGTTTGCGTTTTCTCAGCGGCATCATTACGTTTCCTTTGCCTTTGGTGTGAGAAAAAAAAGTGCGATGTGAGTGACAGTTTCGAGAATTTGAATTTGGAAGCCTTTGGAACCGGTACGTACGTTTTTTTTTCTATTGCAAATATGGCTGTGCTCTGTTTCAACTGGATATTTTTAGTTTGTTTAATGTTAACATTATTTTCATTGTTTGCGATGATAAGGTGTGCTAACATCTGTTCAAACGTGTTTATTTATTTTGCTTATGAAATTAGAATTGTTACTTTTTTATTATTTCGTTAATTTTCTCTTTTATTTAGGATTCTCTTCTTACTCCTAGCGTTTGTCCCAGCTTTTTGCTCTATTGAGCCTGGGGTCCGCTCTGCAACCTAATCCTAGGAATTGGCGCTAGTTATTACGAAAGCGACTGCCATCTGACCTTCCAACCCAGAGGGGAAACTAGGCCTTGTTGGGATTAGTTCCGGTTACCTCACGATGTTTTCCTTCACCTAAAAGCGACTGGTAAGTATCAAATGATTTTCGTACGTAAGTTCCGAAAAACTCCGTGGTACGAGCCGGGGTTTGAACCCGCGACCTTCGGATTGAAAGTCTGATGTTTTACCGCCAGGCCACCAGCGATTTTTTTTATTTAGGATTGTCCGTCTGTTATTGTGCTAGTTATCGCCCACATGTGTCAGTTTCGTCCATACTTATTTATATATTTATATTAAAGTTTTTACCAAAATATGCTTAAAATTCCAAAATCTACTAAATAATAAACTATAAATAGAAAAAAAATTGACCTTGAAAAGTTTTTCCTACATATTTGTACCGGTTTAATCAGGTGGCCGCTAAACATGGTACAACTCCCCGATACGCGAGTCGCGACCCCGACGCGATCACGCGTGCGAGTATGCACGCGAATGATCCGGTCAAGTTATTTTGTACAATGTGGGGTAGACAAACAAATTTTTTTTATACCACGACGATGCAAACAAGCGTACGGCCCGCCTGATGATAAACAGATGCAGATGATGGTAAAGTAATAAATTTTGACACTATTGTAGTATACATTAAGCACTATACCTTTACTTACTTTACGCACCGGCCGCCCTCCTGACGCTTCTTTCTTCTTCCTCGTTTCCTCATGGCTGAGGGTCGCGATCAGATGAAGTCGTTGCTCTAGTAACCAAGGCACTCCAAGCTGCACGATCTTCTACAGCTCATATGTCAGGCGCGGATCCAGGATTTCGTTCAGGGGGGGGCACTTTCCTTCACAAAATATCTCGCGGTCCGCACCTATGGGCCCCGTAGTATACGAGGTTTGCGTTCCAGGGAGGGGGGCAATTGCCCCTGTTGCCCCCCCCTGTATCCGCGCCTGGCTCTTGTATGGAACCTTGGCAGGCCTTCTTCACTATGTCGGCCCAACGGGTCGGTGGATGTGGTCGGACCCCTGACGCTACCCTTTAAGCAGGAAATGTAACGTGTGCGTTAAACACCATAAAACATTATTAGTTTGTTTTTCAAAATAGGTAATTTGCCTGCATCAGAAACCAAGAGCGCGCTATTCGCCAATCATTCGTTTCGTCATTCGCGCAAGTGTAATCGCAACATTAGAAAGAAAGAAAGAAAGAAAATATATTTATTTTAACGCCGCAAAATTAAACATTATTAAACCTAGAAACATTAACAGGCATAATCAGACGTTAAAATAGGATCCCTACTCAGCGTAATGCCGCGGCAAGCCGTGGCGCTGGTTTTCAGTAGGAACCTGCTTAACCTAACTTAAAACTAGGTCATAGTGGCGACACATACGCCAACGACACTCTTATTAATTTTAATACAATTAAAACAAAAAAATAAAAATATACAATAAAATAACAACTGAAGAACAAATCAAATTATTTTAATAAATATTACATCCTTTGTATATGACATCTATATAAGGGGTTTGTGGGACCCGGGGTATGTCCTTAAACTACGTCCGGACTTGGGTATGTCCTTAAACTATGCCAAAAAGAGAGGTATGGGCACTGCGAATGGCATCTCGCTTAGTGTGGTAGGGCACGTTCAGTGAATATCATCTCGCTCAAATCTGGAGCAGAGCCCGACTGGGGAAGTACCTCCACCTTACAGAAAATCACAGCCAAATAGCACTAGACCCTACTCATAGTGTTGTGTTCCTGCTGGTGAGTAAGGTTGCCAAAGAGCTCAAAGAGGACCCAGTGTGTTGACGATGAGATACCCTCCTGTTCCTTTAGTCGTCAACACAGTGAATCCTCCTTTTTGTAAAGGGTCGGCAATGCGCATGTGACTCCTGTGGAGTTACAGGCGTCCATAGGTTACGGTAGCTGTTTACCATCAGGCAGGCCGTATGCTTGTTTGCCACCGTCGTAGTATAAAAAAAAAAAAAAGTTTGTAATAAAATAACAACACTGTAAATGGTGTTTTCTCAAAAATGGTATGTAATGTTGCCATAATATCCCTAAAATGTATCCAGAAAGTGAACTCTACCGGAGACATATTCACAACTATCCAGTAAGAAGCGAGATTTTAAATTTGGAATCTCCTACTGTCCAGTAAGTAAGTATGTCATTTACCTACTGGACAGTAGGTCATCCTCTTTAGATCTGCTTAGAAAAAAAAACATAGTACCAGACACAGATTAGAGTGTAGCCATATAACATGGTTATAGGAGGGAGGCTCCAAATATATATCTATCTCTCTTTTCGGTATGTCATTTTATGAGATAGATATATTTTTGGAGCCTTAAACAGCCATTTTATAGTCTGTGACACTTAACGCGACGCAGAAAAAGTATGCACGTTGCGTTTTGTTCTTAGTAATGTTGTAGAAGTATAGTGGGATTTTATGTTTGTATTTAGTAATTTCAGTTTATAAATCATGTTGGATTAAAACTTTCCATTCTAAAATTAACATGGAGTTTCAAAAACAATAATTTACATTTTTTTACTAAAACATTCATGTAAGTAATGTAAAAATAGAACAATGTTCCAAACTAAACGCAAACTTTTTAGTAAAAAAAAAACAACGACTGGCGGGATTTCACATTCAATTGCGACAATTGTGTTTTATTTTACCGCGTGAACATAAATAATCCCAAAAAATGAGTTCAAGCGAATCCGATTCGGAAATAGATGGCACTCCTCCTGATTTAAAAGCTGAGGCCGAATTAGCAAAAAACAATTTACTTCCTCCAAAATCCAAGGAGCGATATATGAAAACTTATGAAAAATTTATGAAGTGGAAGTCAGAAAAACAAGCCAACAGTTGGTCTGAAAATGTATTCTTGGCATATTTCAGCTTTCTTCGCCAAACAATGCAGCCGACAAGTTTATGGGCTGTGTATTCTATGCTTCGATGTGTAGTGCAAAATAAACACGATGTAAACATTAAGAATTATTCCAATTTAATCACTTGATTGAAAAGACAATCGACTGGCTACAAAGGAAAAAAATCGAGTGTATTTACCAGCCAAAACATACAGAAGTTTTTAAATGAAGCACCCGATGATGTTTATCTAGCAGCGAAGGTAATATTTATTTTATTTACTTATTTCATTTAAATTGTTGTGATGTAAGTTGTCTGTTAGTCGGTTGCAATAATATAATTATGCTATTAAATCTGGTTCCAATTAACAGATACTTATTTTTATATTCTCGATTTAAAACAGTTTTTTTTTTGTTTTTAGGTTATTACTATAATGGGAGTTAATGGCGCCTGCCGAAGTATAGAGCTCTGTAATATTAAAAACAGTGACGTGGAATACCATAATGAAATAATTTTGGTAAAAGTACGAGAAACAAAAACAAAAATTGATCGCTCTTTTGTTATACACAAGGAGTCAGCTCATATTGTAAGGAAATACCATGACCTGCGCCCTGAAAATACGAAAAGCGATCGTTTTTTTATCAATTATAGAAGCGAGACATGCTTGCGGCAAAACATCGGTCGTCATAAGATTGCCGCAATGCCTAAACAAATAGCAGAATATTTGAATTTACCAAATCCAGAGAGCTATACTGGCCATTGTTTCCGGAGGTCGTCTGCTACCCTTCTGGCTGACTCTGGAGCCAATCTCACGACAATAAAACGACACGGGGGGTGGAAATCGGACCAAGTTGCAGAAGGATATATAGAAGAGTCATTAGAAAATAAAAGTGAAATTACAAGCAATATAAATAAAAAAATTAAATTGAATACTCAAAAAACACCATCTTTCACCTCCCCGCAGCCGTCTACATCGCGTCAACAGCCGCTAAGCCTGACTCCGCAACCATCTACCTCTCGCCAAGAACCGACCACTATTCCCCTGACCGTAACATCATCGCAACCATCCACCTTCCCAAACAACCAAATTAATGTTTCACAGACATTTACTGTCAGCCAAGAGTCCATTAATCCAGATGTACAAGAAACAAACATAAATGCCCCCGGTAAATCGATAAAAATATCTATCAGTAATTGCCCGTATATGAATGTAACCTTCAATATTAATTAAACGAATTTGTTGTTAAACTTTCTTTCATTTTTGAGAAAAGCACTATACAAGCCTCAACCAGTAAGAAAGCCATCCTGGCCTCGTATATAACCGGACCTCACCTGCGGTTCGGTCCGGTTAACTCATCCTTGGCCAGGAAGGCTTACTTACTGGATTCTGCAGTAATGTACTAAATCGCAACATTAGCGTTCAATGAATACACGTAAAGCAACATCTAGGCAGAAATCGCGTTCCTTGTCATTTACCGAGACCCATATCACGCTGCGTCACTTAGCTGGGCCCGGGACCATATATTATGTATAACGCTTGACTTATTGACTTCCGTAAGGCTATTTAAAGGCCCCTATCAGTAATAATGTCATTATTTCTGTACACGTCCTTTTCATTCCATGTATACAGGGTGAAATAAAAATACTGGTGATCCGATTAAGGGCATAATTGATATCGTATTGTAAGTAAGAAAAAGTAGGAGAAAAATTTTTTGGACGCGAAAAAAAAAAGTTTTTTTGGACGCGAAAAAAAAATTTTTTGGACGCGAAAAAAAAAATTTTTTTTGGGATACATCATCCCAGCGGGCCGACCCTCCATACAAAACCAATTTTTTCGCCTGAAAAATTTTATATCTTATTTTCTTATAATTAGAATACGATACAAATTATGCCTTAATATTATTACACCTTGCCAGTAGTCTTATTACACCTTGTATGAAGGACAAAAAGGACTGACAGTGTCTGATAGTCTTAAAGCGGTATTCTAAATTTAACATCATTATATGTTACGGATTTCTCATAAAAAATATATTTTGCGCTCAGAGAAAAATAATCACCTGCCCCATTTACGAGTAGCCTGGCCATTTTTTTTTGTTTTACACTATGACGGTGGCAAATAAGTATACGGCCCGCCTGATGGTAAGCAGTAACCATAGCCTATGAGCCAACTCCAGAGGAGTCACATGCGCGTTGTCGACCCTTTACAAAAAGGAGGATTCACTGTATTGACGGCTAAAGGAACAAGCAGGTCCCTCATCGTCAACACACTGGGTCCTCTTTGAGCTGATTTTTCATCATCAATGTCCAATAATCACCTGGAGCCATTGAATAGGGCGTCGGGAACATGGAAAATAATTATAATTATTTTTTATAACTCTTAATGTTTTCGCAAAGCCACTTAAACTGAGAGCAGTAAGGTTTTTAGGTTTAAAGAACTTTATTTCCCATAAGAATTATAAAAATTCACTTACATGAGAAAGGTTACAAGTTAAAACTAAAGCGAAAACATACAGTATTTAAAACTAAAACTTTTTTTTTTCTTCCGCTTTACCTGACTATTATTTTTATACCACGACGGTGGCAAACAAGCATACGGCCCGCCTGATGGTAAGCAGCTACCGTAGCCTATGGACGCCTGCAACTCCAAAGGAGTCACAGGCGCGTTTCCGACCCTTTACAAAAGGAGGATTCACTGTGTTGACGGCTAAAGGAACAAGAGGGTCCCTCGTCGTCAACACACTGTGTCCTCTTTGACATTTTGGCAATCAAACAAATATTCGATTTTCTGGCATTTTTAGCCCATTCAATGCTAATCATGTCACGCTGTCGTTACGGTTCAACGAGGCATTTTCACTACATAGCGGGAAATCCATGTTATCGGTTACGGCGTAGCGCGTAGCACAGCACCCAAACTTTGTCGTTTTCTTTTTTTTTTTCCTTTATGTACTTCTGGTAACGGAACAGGTACTATCAATAGATAAGAAGAGGGTAACCCTTTATATATCTCTCTATGGAATGCACCGTATAATATCTGAACTGCATTATCGAACCTAAGCGAAGAGAAGTTCTTACAAACAACTTCGGACACAACTGTCACCTGACTACCAGGACGTCTCGGCATTTTGATTTAAGGATTTGTCCCGCGATAGTTTTAGTAGTAGTGGAAGGCGCAGCGTGGGTAGACCCCCCGCAAGGTGGACTGATGACCTGGTGAAGGTCGCGGGAGTCCGCTGGATGCGGGTGGCGCAGGACCGGTCATTGTGGCACTCTTTGGGGGAGGCCTATGTTCAGCAGTGGACGTCTTTCGGCTGATATGATGATGATGATGATGAATTTTAGTACTTAACGTTTATGCTGATCTTTATGAAATTTGAGAGTTCGTATATGAACAGGATAGATCAAGGGGTTGTGGAGCTAGACGGCGAAAAAAAATCTTCATAACGATCTTGTAATACGTTTGTTCTATTACCTAACGAAATGTATCACTTCGAGACCTGCTGCATTAGTG
The DNA here is from genome assembly GCA_947086415.1 of Pammene aurita. Classification (NCBI taxonomy): domain Eukaryota; kingdom Metazoa; phylum Arthropoda; class Insecta; order Lepidoptera; family Tortricidae; genus Pammene; species Pammene aurita. The sequence goes on from OX352312.1 coordinate 8,767,788, forward strand.
GTGCGGTACCTAAATGGCGCGTTGCGCTTGCCTGAATCATAGATTTATATGAAGTGGACGTAATTCTTACACTTTTTCCCTAACTACAGTTTAACCTTATTACCGTGCAAAAGAGTCGTTCATAGGCATTGATTTATACAAAAAGGGAGATATGGTACCAGGCGCTCGATTGTGCGCCATCAAAGATAGGTTCCGGGCCCTATATTGAATTAGTCGTGTGGCAGTCTCTCAGTCACACTTCGTGTAATGCGCAAAATATGGAGGTCTCCCTTGCATACCCGTGTTAACTATATAGGTTTATCTCTTTTGCTCATGATGCAGATACATTATAGCGGTGTGTAGCATTTTACAAGTGTGTAGGTGCTGGAACATATTTCAGTTTTATTTACTATGAACGTCACTCATCTTCCTTTTTGTTTATGTCTATGTGTGACTAGAAAAAGCGGTCCGCATATGAGTGAGGCGGTGTATCACTCGCACTCGTTACACATTGACATATTGAATTTTTGTCATTTTGGCATTATTGTCTGATGACGTCTTAACTCAAAGTCAAAACGAGACGCAATTCCTCACATTATATTCCATTTCGGCCTCACTTTGTGGCTGAAGAGTATACTCCAGTTTATAATTATAACTTCATGACCTGAATAATGGAAACACGGTTATGTATAAATAATGATATCAACAGTCTACAGGGAACATCGAAATTCGAAAATTGACTATCTGCGTCTCTATCGCTCTTGCTAATACGAGCGATAGAGAGGTTAATACAGGAACGACGAACGTGGTTCGCGATAAGCATCCAGGTATTATGTACTTCTTGATAGATTAGTCAAAGGTTATCTATGAATATGTCAGTTTAAATGTTATTACTGTTATATGTACAGCCAAAAATATGTGTTGTGTGTAGACCGGATTACCACGTTGAACCAAGCAGCGCTGACCCGCTGTACCATTTACCAGGTCATGTAGGGAGATGAATAATAACGCTTATTTAAAACTAGCTGTGCCCGCGGCTCCGCCCGCGTGGAATTCGGTCTGTATCAGTAAGCGGCTAATTCACCCCTAATTTCTCTCCTGCTACCCTGGAGGCGGAACTTGAAGTAAAGTTGACAGATGGATACGCTAGAGGAGTCCTGATAAAATATTTTACAATTACTACTAAATAAAAGTACACTCAAAAATCAATCCTTTTTTTGTCCTTATAATTTTTTTTGGCATGATATAAACAACATAGAGTAGTAGGTATATATCGGACGATACAGTACCACTTTTGTATTTATACGTTCATGTCCACGGCAAATATCATCCAAATCGATCCTCCCGTCAAATCATTAAGGGGTGATTACAAAACATGCGTTCAAAAGGTCCGTCCGTCATTTATTAAGGGATATTTGTCGGCGCTTACGTCATTTTACTATCCGGCGCTTCCTTTCACTATGCGTTTTTGACTGATAATTCAAAAACGGCTGAATCGATTTTATTCAATATAGTTTTTTTATTGAAAGTACTTATCAGGCCTTTATTATTTTTCTATTTTTTTGGGCCCACGGTTCAAAAGTTAGATGGAGAAGAAATCTTTTTTTGAACTTTCAGATCTAATATTTACGAAACTATCAGTTTCATCCAAAAAATACTCGGACCACAGAAGCATCGGTCGGGGAGAAGGGCGCATTTTTTTTTAAATTAATGAAATTTTTGAAATTTTTGAATTTTTTGATTTTTTTTAAATAACAGATAATGTACCTACCGTTTTACTATAAAGAAAAATAAATCCTAATCTGACTGCTTCACAAAACGTTTGATATGTTTTCCTACCTAAACGGTGTCCTATAGATGTTTGGTTTGGGCCATGCATCTTTGTCCGTCATATATAATACTCGAACCTGCAATAACCCTTTGACATTAATGACATTTTCAAATATTTCTTAGGAGCGGGTAAAGGTAAATTTAAACCATCGACGGGTAACTTGTTATAAATATGAACACCTTGACCAAAAAATTACAAACTATTTCAATACCAAATCTCATCTAAATACGTACAGCGGTTATTGGTTGTTTCTTCCCCATGTTAACTTTCACCCCTTTTGCATCCGCTTAAGGGATAATTTCTGAAATAAAACTATTTTATTTCCTTTTCCAGAGCTCAAATTATCTCCATACCAAATTATATCTAAATCGATTCTGCGGTTAATAATTCCCTATACAAATTTCCCACTCCCTTTTCACCCCTTTAGAGTTGATTTTCGGGTTGAAAACTATCCTTTGTCCTTTCTTGAGACCCATACTATCTCTATACCAAATTTCATCTTTATCAGTTCAGCGGTAAAATAATCCTGATACCAACTTCCAACCAACTTCCAACCCCCTTTTCACCCCCACAAGGGTTTATTTTCGGGATGAAAACTATTTGGTCGTTTCTCGGGACTCAAATATCTCCATACTAATTTATATTAAAAATTCTCCATACAAACTTTCAACCCCCTTTTCACCCCCACAAGGGTTTAAAAACTATCCTATGACATATCTCGAGACTCAAATTGTCTCCATACTCATTTCTATCTAAATCGTTTCAGCGGTTAAAAATTATCCGTACAAACTTTCAACCCCATTTTCACCCCCACCAGGGTTGATTTTCGGGATTATAACTATATATTATCCTTTCCCGGGACTCAACCTATCTCTATACAAAATTTCATCAAAATCCTTTCAGCCGTTTTCACGTGATGCGCGGTCAAATAAACAGACAAACAGATAAACAGATAAACAGACAAAAATTCTAAAAATTGTTGGAACGTGTTCTGTTATCGATTCTAAGTATCCCCAGCCAACTTTTTTTCGATTATCTTCCATGTACAGACTTTCGACCCTCTTCAGCTTTATTATATGTATAGATAGTTTTTTTATTGAAAGTACTTATCAGGCCTTTATTATTTTTCTATTTTTTTGGGCCCACGGTTCAAAAGTTAGATGGAGAAGAAATCTTTTTTTGAACTTTCAGATCTAATATTTACGAAACTATCAGTTTCATCCAAAAAATACTCGGACCACAGAAGCATCGGTCGGGGAGAAGGGCGCATTTTTTTTTAAATTAATGAAATTTTTGAAATTTTTGAATTTTTTGATTTTTTTTAAATAACAGATAATGTACCTACCGTTTTATTATAAAGAAAAATAAATCCTAATCTGACTGCTTCACAAAACGTTTGATATGTTTTCCTACCTAAACGGTGTCCTATAGATGTTTGGTTTGGGCCATGCATCTTTGTCCGTCATATATAATACTCGAACCTGCAATAACCCTTTGACATTAATGACATTTTCAAATATTTCTTAGGAGCGGGTAAAGGTAAATTTAAACCATCGACGGGTAACTTGTTATAAATATGAACACCTTGACCAAAAAATTACAAACTATTTCAATACCAAATCTCATCTAAATACGTACAGCGGTTATTGGTTGTTTCTTCCCCATGTTAACTTTCACCCCTTTTGCATCCGCTTAAGGGATAATTTCTGAAATAAAACTATTTTATTTCCTTTTCCAGAGCTCAAATTATCTCCATACCAAATTATATCTAAATCGATTCTGCGGTTAATAATTCCCTATACAAATTTCCCACTCCCTTTTCACCCCTTTAGAGTTGATTTTCGGGTTGAAAACTATCCTTTGTCCTTTCTTGAGACCCATACTATCTCTATACCAAATTTCATCTTTATCAGTTCAGCGGTAAAATAATCCTGATACCAACTTCCAACCAACTTCCAACCCCCTTTTCACCCCCACAAGGGTTTATTTTCGGGATGAAAACTATTTGGTCGTTTCTCGGGACTCAAATATCTCCATACTAATTTATATTAAAAATTCTCCATACAAACTTTCAACCCCCTTTTCACCCCCACAAGGGTTTAAAAACTATCCTATGACATATCTCGAGACTCAAATTGTCTCCATACTCATTTCTATCTAAATCGTTTCAGCGGTTAAAAATTATCCGTACAAACTTTCAACCCCATTTTCACCCCCACCAGGGTTGATTTTCGGGATTATAACTATATATTATCCTTTCCCGGGACTCAACCTATCTCTATACAAAATTTCATCAAAATCCTTTCAGCCGTTTTCACGTGATGCGCGGTCAAATAAACAGACAAACAGATAAACAGATAAACAGACAAAAATTCTAAAAATTGTTGGAACGTGTTCTGTTATCGATTCTAAGTATCCCCAGCCAACTTTTTTTCGATTATCTTCCATGTACAGACTTTCGACCCTCTTCAGCTTTATTATATGTATAGATTGTAAAACATTTGAGCAGTGTAGTTGCAGGTGTTTCCCCGCTGGGAGTTGTTGTAGAAGTGAGGTTGAAGTGAGCAACGAGTACGAGTGCTGGCCTCTTTTATGGGTTTTTTAGCGTGCTCGTACTAGTGGCTGGTATGTGCCGTGTATGTGAGACATTTATTGGCTAATAAGCTTACAGTATTACATGTTTGTAGGAGGGTTAAAATTGATATTTATATAGGACATTTCTTCGTAAATTAGTACAAAATTCTTATAATCTAGACATTTTGCGTATTATGACATGATATCAATAAAATTAGACACAGATAAGACTTAGCAACTAGACATAGAAACACAATATTTATACACGTTATTAACACAAACAAATTGGTATAAACCGAGAAAATGATTGACTTAGATCTAGTTATACACAAACAATGGCAATTTTAAGCTATCTGCGACAATTCTCCCCCACGTGCGTCAGCACAGTCGATTGGTGCAGAGCAGATGAGAATGAGTCTGGAAACCGGGCGGCGAACTTCTCCTGCGCGAGTACGTACAATGGCTACTCTTATGTGGCCATCAGGACCTGGAAAGAGCTGTGCGATCACGCCTCTAGGCCAAGTACCTCGTGGCATCGTGCCGTCGGCTATAATTACTACATCTCCTACGTGTAGTTTCGTCGCGTTCTGGTGTGCACTGGATCGTGGCATCAGGTTTGGACGATATTCTTTCAGCCAGCGTTTCCAGAAGTTGTCAGCTAGTGCTTGAGCTGTTTTCCAGGACGAAAGGCTCATATTTTCGTCGGAGAAGACTCCCAGCGGGGACATAGCGTTCGATCGGCCGATGAGAAAGTGGTTCGGCGTGAGCGCTTCAGCCTCTAAGTCAGGATTCACTGGGGTCAGCGGTCTGGAGTTTACCAGGTGTTCAGCTTCCAGCAATAGCGTATGGAGAACTTCTTCATGGGGTGCTCTGTCTTTTAGCGTGACTTTCAGAGCTGTTTTCACGCTTCCGACTAGACGCTCCCAAGCCCCGCCGGCGGAGGGGTTGCCAGGCGGGATCTTCTTCCAGATCATGCGTCGTTCGGTCATAAATTGTTTGAGACTATCGGGCAGAGAGTTTTTGGCCTCTGATAGCTCGCGTTCTGCGCCGTAAAAGTTTGTGGCGTTATCTGAGTACAGAACGGTGGGTGCGCCGCGTCGAGACATCATTCTTCGTAGCGATAGGATCATAGAGGCTGCCGATAGGGAGGCGGCTAGCTCTAGGTGCACGGCTCTAGTGGTGAGGCACGTGTAAAGGACGCCCCATCGCTTTTCTCGGCGGCGGCCTATGACAATTTGCATAGGACCGAACAAATCTACGGCTGTTGCGGTAAATGGCGGTTGATTCGCCTTGAGCCTCTCTGGCGGTAGGTCGCCTACAGGAACCTTGAGGGTAGCTCCTTTATAGGTCCGACACCATTGGCACTTATTCGTCAGATAACGAATTGTACCGCGCAGTCCGACTATGTAATATCTTTGCTTCAATTCGTTGATCACCGTCGCATGATTTCCGTGGTTGAAAAGTGCGTGGAAATGATGGATCAACAGCTTGGTAAATGCCTCCTTAGCGTGCAAGACAGGTATATGGGCTTCGTCTCTGTCTATTCGGGCATCTAGCACAATTATTCCGTTCTTATCAAGCTTCATAGCAACTCGATGTAATGCAGACTTCCTCGGCAGCGCGCGCCCGGCTTCCATTAGTCGTATCTCTTCGGCATACGACTCATTTTGGCTCCGTTTAATCAGCAGTATCTCCGCTAGACTTATGTGTCTTTTATTCATTTCTGTTTCTGGATTTCTATTGACAGACAATCTGGCTTTGAATACCTCGGCAGCAATCAAAACTCTGGCCGTAGTGCGAACCAGCCTAGTGAACTTCGAGAATCTACATGTCTCGGGCAGGTATGCGAACTTGTTTTGAACGGTATTTACAGAGCAAATCGGTTTTATGACGCGCTCTTCGCACGTTTCTACGACGGGTTCTACTGTTTTCTCGCGCGGCCAATGCTCCTCGGCTTGCCGTATAAAATCAGGCCCTATAAACCACCGGTGGTTAGCTCCGAACTGGGCCGGGACGCCCTTAGTAGCGTCGTCGGCGACGTTTAACGCGCTAGGTACCCAACGCCAATCGGTAGGTTTAGTTGTGTTTTCTATTTCGGCTACTCTATGTGCGACAAAGCTTTTGTACCGACGTGGATCCGACCTTATCCAGGATAACGCTGTCCGAGCGTCGCTCCAGAAATACCTATGTTTGATGACATAATCGGACTCCTTTACTACTGTGTCGGCTAGCCGTGTCGCTAGCACACAACCTTGCAATTCTAACCTAGGAATGCTGACAATACGCAACGGTGCGACTCGCGCCTTGGCGGCTACTAAGGCTGCGGACTTTTGTCCGTCCGGGCCTTCGCTAACTAAGTATATCGCGGCGGCGTATATCTTTTCGCTAGCGTCGCAAAAAACGTGCATGTCGGCCTCTCTATTTCTCGCGGGTACGTATCGCGGTATTTCTAACTCCCTAAGTTGCTGAATATTACTCACGAATGAATTCCACGCGGGTGCGAGCGAGGTGGGTATAACGGTATCCCAGCCTATCCCTGTACGCCAGACTTCCTGCATCAATGCCTTCCCTAAGACAGAGATCGGGCTTACGTAGCCTATGGGATCGAATATCGACATCGCGCTACTCGTCACCTGTCGTTTAGTGGGTAATTTCGTACCGTTGAGCACGTCTTCGGGCGTGTTGCGTAAATTTACGTTAAACCCTAACGTGTCGCGTCTATGGATCCATTTTAAGCCTAATGTGCGCTCGCTTTCGCCTCCCCCGATGAGGGACGTATCCTCTTTGCTAGGAACTACGTCAGAAATTACGTTTGGGTTGTTAGAGGCGAACCCGCGGAGCTCGAACGACGCGCGTAAATTAAGCGCGTAAATTTCGTTTACTATGCGCCTAACGTCGCTCTCACACTGGTCAAAAGCTACGACTAAGTCGTCCATATACGTGCTTTTTATAGTTTTCTCAGCGGCGATCGGAAATTCTTTCGCATGTTCGTATGCGTTTTTGTTTTTGACGTACAATGCCGTCGTCGGCGAAGCCGCGGACCCGAATATCAGTCTTTTCATCCTATATTCTTGCGGTGAGGCTGAGCGGTCCTCCCCCCGCCAAACAAAACGTAACGAATCTCGATCGCGTTCTACAATCTCTATCTGCAGGAACATTTCTTTAATGTCGGCTATTACCGCGGTCCTGCCTTCCCTAAAACGGACTAACACGCCGAATAAGGATTCTAACAGATCAGGACCCGCTAGAAGAGCGCTATTTAGCGACCTGCCGTACGCGGTAGCGGCTGCGTCCCAAACTACGCGCATTTTTCCGCGCTGCGGATGAAACGTTGCGAAATGCGCCAAGTACCATGCCCTAGGCGCGTCCTGCGGGGGCGGCGAGTCTACTTTTTCCGCGTAACCTTTGTCTAACAGGTTATTTATGTGTTTAGTATACTCGATTTTCAGAATAGGGTCGCGATCTAACTTATTTTCCAGGCTGTACAGCCGCCGTAACGCGTGCGCTTTATTATTTGGCAATTCTTCGTTATCGGTATGCCATAACAAACCCGCTCGGAACCTATCTTCCCCGGGGATTTTTTCACATGTCGCTTCTAGTAAATCTATTGCTCTTTGATCGGGATCGGCCCGAGGTAACTTTTTAACTACCCCTAGTGACTCGATATCGAAATGTTCCTTCATGAGAGCTAAAGCTTCATCGTCGGCCGTTTGTGGCCCCATGTGGCCTACAAACGCTACGGTTGCCTCCGATGACCTATGCGGTCCGTGCAGTGACCATCCTAGCCGCGTCAAACTAGCTACCGGGAGGTGCGATTTACCGCTGATAATTTGGCGCGTCACTATCAAATGCCAATTATCTTGACCTATAATTATTGAAGGCGCGGCAGAATCGTAACACAGCTCCTCGGCTATGTCGGCTAAATGGTCGCACTGCGCGACTATGTTTTTGGAGACGCCTTGCGCTCCTACGTTCAATCGATTGATGGTAAGCGCTTCCATCATTTCTAGATGCCTACTGCAAAAGCCGCGGATTGCGAATCGCACGTTACAAGAGTCCGGATCGCTCACGCTCCCACCTATACCTTCTATGTCGAGCGTTTCTCCCCGCTCTCGGGGCATTATACGATCGGCTGTTTCGTGTGAAATCAAACTAAGGGCCGCCCCTTCATCTAACAGGGCTAAGGCTTGCGTAGTACCTAGTGGGCCCGTAACCTCTACGGGCATCATTTTCAAAAACGTGGGCGCTATTCTAATCGCGTGAACGTTACTGACTTTTTTGTCTTCCACGGGCGCTTTAGATGCGTTCAAACCGTGTAGTAACCTGTGATGCCCGGCTTCGCACTGTTGCACTCCGCAAGCCACATACCTGCATTTGAAGCGACCACGGTGCGCCGCGCCTAGATATTTATAGCACAGCTTTTCGTTTTTCGCCCAATCCCAACGTTCGGATACCGATGCATTCAAAAATTTAGTACACGCTTCCACTTTGTGTTCATGATTATGACATATTAAACACTTATCACGTGACGTAAATCGTGCTGGTACCGAATGTTGTTTGGGCTTGGTCCCCGTATACGCGGGCCTTTTAGCCTCGCGGGGCTTCGTTTGAGCTACCGTCGGCGACCTATACTCCCCCGTGTGAGCTCTATCTACTCTATTTCGCGGGCGAGTGCTCTGGTAGCTGTCGTTGGAGTCGCTCGAATAGTCGCGGGAGAACACGGGGGCGGGAGTACGGGTGGGGGCGGTATGACGCCCTGACCTATTGTCCAGCTCAAAGGAAACCGTGTTCACGGCATTTTTCGGCTTCGGACCTCGATGACGACTCGTTCTTTTAGCCGCGGAACTAATTTCTAGCAGAAATTCTGATATCGCGACTAAATCGGGCGAGTTCAAATTAGCTTGTTTGAACTTGCCCCATTCGTACCTAACAATAAGGTTCAACTTATCGACGATCTTGTTGACTAGCTCTGGCGCGTACAAGTATTTTTCTTGCTTTAATGATTTTATTGTCGCTACTGCATTTGCGACGTGCGCGGCAAAAGACACGATATTACTGTTATCTTCGGCTAGGCGCGGCATGCGTTTAACATTATGTAGCTCAGTCAACACGATCTCTTCAGGGTCCCCGAACTGCCTCTCTAAGGCCTCCATTATCTCGTATGGATCCTGGACGGTATACATTATGGATTTCACCGCGGTACGCGCTTCACCTTTCAACGCGCGCCTAATTCGATTGACGTTATTTACGTAACTAAACATGGGCGCGGTATCGTTAAATTCGGCACGGAATGCGATCCATTCTGTGATATTACCGTCGAAAGCGGGTAATTCGGGTGGCCTATGCATAATGGGCGCATACTGACTAGACACATCTCGCGGCGGGCGATGAGTACTCATATGCGGCTCGCGGGGCGCGGGGGCGCTGGGCGCCGGCGCGTTAGAGGCGAAATTACGTATTGTGTGTAACGCGGACGCTTCATTTTTAGTTACGTAATTGCTCTGATCTAGCTGGGACTGTCGTTCTACCCAATTCCTCACGCGTTGCTCGTCTTTTTCGACAAGAGGTTCGGACTTACCGCTAACAGATTGCGCCTCATGCTGGGCAATCTGTAGCCTTAACTTGGCAGTTTCCGTCTCTTTATTAGCAACGGCGAGGGCGGCTTTATGAACCTCGAGTTCCGCTAGCAACAGAGCTAACTTTTCGTCGCACTTTTCACTATACACACTTCGATTTTCGCGCACTTTTTTACTACCGCGGTCGCCGCACTGCGAAAAGCGGTCTTTTTCCCCGGCGGACGTGTTAGGTTTACACAATGTCCCCGGTGGACTTTTAACTAACGTCTTTTCCGCGTCGTCTTCCGATATTTCCGAATAAGCGGGCGCCGGCGCTCTTGCCGGCGGCGGCTGTAGACGCGGTTCGACACTAGGACCATCGCCAAGAGTGCTGGTGGTGCCTTTGTCCCATGTATTGGTATCGCCGGAGGTTGTTTCACCAGACGGCGGGGTAACGGCTCTGGAGGGTTGTCCCTTGTGTGAGCGAAGAGACATCTTGAGCGTATGATCGGACATCTTCTTCTTTCTTCTTGCTTCTTGACGCACGTGGGGTTCCCTAACCTTACCTACCTAAAACCTAATGGCTGACACTGCCTAGTGCAGTGAAAGCGGCCCTACGTTCACTTTACTTACTCGTGGGCGTTAATCCCTGATGCACTGAATCTCGCGCAAAGGCTAAGTGCAAGTGCCAGAGCGTCCGAAAGCAGTGTGAAGACGTCAACCATGTGACGTTGCAACGAAAGTTGCCAGGACACGAACGTGGAATATGGCCTCTACACGAGCGGTCCGTCCAGCAAGCTGGTAAATAGCACAGGGCTCTTCCGCGAAAGCCGGCAGGTGTATCAGCGGTTAGGCCGGACACCGTGTGAAGATTCTGAGCGAAATTAATCCAGCTCAGCGCGTACTTGTTTCTTTCTTCAATTGGCCGCAGTTTTCTGATATCCGGAGCTCGAAGGACCAGCTGTTGTGTGTAGACCGGATTACCACGTTGAACCAAGCAGCGCTGACCCGCTGTACCATTTACCAGGTCATGTAGGGAGATGAATAATAACGCTTATTTAAAATTGTAAAACATTTGAGCAGTGTAGTTGCAGGTGTTTCCCCGCTGGGAGTTGTTGTAGAAGTGAGGTTGAAGTGAGCAACGAGTACGAGTGCTGGCCTCTTTTATGGGTTTTTTAGCGTGCTCGTACTAGTGGCTGGTATGTGCCGTGTATGTGAGACATGTATTGGCTAATAAGCTTACAGTATTACATGTTTGTAGGAGGGTTAAAATTGATATTTATATACGACATTTCTTCGTAAATTAGTACAAAATTCTTATAATCTAGACATTTTGCGTATTATGACATGATATCAATAAAATTAGACACAGATAAGACTTAGCAACTAGACATAGAAACACAATATTTATACACGTTATTAACACAAACAAATTGGTATAAACCGAGAAAATGATTGACTTAGATCTAGTTATACACAAACAATGGCAATTTTAAGCTATCTGCGACAATATGTATACATTTTGAACCTTATTAGAACGGAGTAAAGTGCAACAGTGAATACATAATTTTGGCGTTGACTGTACATAGTAGGGATGTAACGAATATTCGAATCCGCAGGTTTTTGAATATTTATATTCGCAAAATTCAATGCGAATAGTTTTAGTGCATTTTATCTAAGAAAACATATTGAATTAGAATTACAAACATGTCAAACGCCTTTTAATTATCTTCATGAAAGAAAATAATTGTTGTTTTATGATTTCAAATATTTTCCGGTTAACAGAACATACAATACAATACAAATACTCTTTATTGCACACCTCAATAAAATAGAACAGTACAGTACTGTAACGTTGTTACATTGTCTTTTGGTTCTAATTAGAATAATTTCTTATCAATCAATTTGAACACCTTCAATTCGATCGGTTATAACAATGCTTCAAACAGCGCCGTTCGAATGCACCTTGTGTTTATCTGTATGGGGTTGTCATCTAATAAATTTAGCCTAAATTATGGGTTTTTTCTTCTGTCATTTTTAATAACATTGGCGTTTCATAAATAGGTATTTTGGAAAATTAGTAAATGAAATGTAGTCAAAGAAAATGTATCTGGAAATTCTGAAAGCGGGTTTTGAAGTAAAGTATTTGGATATTTAGTATCATGTCTTTGACCTATTGATAGGAAAGTTGTTTCGCTGGAATCAATCAACAATAATTAGAGGGATTTATATTTATTTAATTGCCACCCTGAATTGGGTCCTCTGCCCTCTGGTTCCTCCATCTTGGGAGTCACTAGGAATGACTCGGTCATTTGATTTGCGGCCTTGTGCAAGGGGGGGCTCAAGCAGCCTTCTGAAATTTTGCCCTTGGTGGCAGCGAAGGTGGCGGTTCAATAATCCTCGGTTATCTGCAAAGGAGAATCGTAAGTAAAGATTAATAGGTTTTTTTGGCTATCACGGCGTGAAACGTGTTCTAGCTATTTTGACCATGCTTTTGGTTTTCAGATTTGAACTTGCCTGAGGGAGGGCGTGCTCTGTAGAGATGTTATAGGAATATTTTCCATTCTCCGGTAAGGTTTCTTTCTTCAGTTTTGTCAATTTATCAGGGCTGTAGTTCAGTCGACTAATGCAGATAATTTATTGTTCCTTGCAGGAGTCGGGTGTTTTATTTTCAACCATAGTGTTGTATTTTGCAACCATTGTACAAAGTAGTACAAATGTTATAGTGAAGACTAAAATTGTACTCTCATATCATTATGGATCGAGCAGCGGCTCCTCCATGCGTTTCATCACCACATTGTTCCGGCCAAGCGGTCTGAGCTTCTCGGAAGTCGGTGCCCCGCTGCAAAGTCTGTGTGAGCAGTTTCCGGACAGCGTCCTGTAGCTTTGCGACGTGGCAAGCTTCTTGCACATCAGCGACTGGCGAAGAACAGCTTCTGAGGTCGGTTCAGTCCTTTATTAATTTTAAATGGCAGTAGGAATTCTGTGGAAAAGTAAATATCATTAGTTTTGAGAACCAACATTAAGTATTTAAATTTAGAAATCTCTGATATATAAAACCATAGGGACTAACCTAAGTAGTTAAGAATTTGGATAGAGACCTGAATAAATCTCAACCTTTGAACCTTGTTAACGACCTAGCTTAACCGCTGAGCTCCTAGAAATTTTAGTTGGTGTCGAACTTAAACGAAAAGAGAGATTTATCCAGTGTTTAGATTTAAAAATTATTTTCAAAAGCAAGAATAGGTAATAAAGATTTAGTACAGTATCCACTTGTTTAATTTCACACCAGCCCTGCATAGAGCAAGACCCTTGCGACATCAACATTTGATTTAGTGATTTAATAATAATTTATTTAATTGTGTTCAGGAAAAATAAGCTGTGCTGCATAGTTCTATGTTATCAAAACCTAGCCTAAATTTTATCTACCTAACAGTACACAGATTAAAAGTAGAGGCAGTCAACAGGCGGTCTTATCGCTAGAGAGCGATCTCTTCCAGACAACCTTGGGGTAGCGGAAATCTAGTCGACAATAATCGTATGAGTAGGTGCAAGGCAAAAGAAACAGTGAAAATCCAGTAAACAATAACAAATAACATAACAATTGCTTAATTATACATATATATACATACACAAATAAAATAATCAGTAAACATACATTACATACACATCAGAGTAAATAAAAAGAAAATAAAAATAATAAACTCACCAAACATTTGTGTGTATATAATTTTGATGATATAGTTTGGCCAGGGTTTGTTTTACTCCAAGCATAGACAGAAAGAATCATACTGTCCTTTTCTTACACTAGTACCCTCACCAATAAAAAAGGGATGAGTATAGCTTATTACTTCTACTGTTACTGCACTTTTTGGTTAGCCAGACTATACCTACTAAGTAGCTATATCAAAATTCGTCTTCCTAACATTCGGTTAGAAATTATCACGCCTGAATTATTTGACTATACCACAACTTTCCTTATAGTCTAAGAGCTGGCCACGTCAGATGTGACACAATAATGAGAGCAATGAAACCTGTCTAGTTAGACTGCTTTACCGTCCTTATTGCTAGATCCGGGCATCTGGCAGCTTTTAATGGGTGGATGTCAGAGTGACACTCCAACAAAGTTTTTAAGTTGAAAAAAAGTAATACCAATAGAGGTAAAAAATTACAAAGTTGTGTAATTTATAGAGGACAGGGCCTATATTTTAACATAAGATTAAAAACCATTGTCTATTATTGCGGAAACAAAAACAGTAGGCGACTAACTAAAAATTGCATTTTACATCATTTGGCACTACTTTCCCCCAACAGAACCTTCTGGATATGATATAACCTAATTAATTACATAATTTCCCATAATATTTCATTAAACCCAGAACTCTAGGATTTGTTTTCTTCAAGTTATTTACATTCTTTGACCTCCACCACTTTACAGCTGCCAGATGTCCAGATCTAGAAATAATCATAGTATAGCAAACTAACTACATGGGTTTCGTTGCTCTCATTATTGTGTCATATCTGACGTGGCCAGCTCTCCGTCTATTATACCAAGGTTATTGACATCACATTTGTATTTCGCATTCGCATTCATTCAAAAAACAATATTCGTTACATCTCTAGTACCATCGCCCATACTGTTAACTGCCCATCGGTAGACCTTATGCCTCTTGCAATAAGGTCCACCGATGTACGGTCAACCACTTTGATCCCTAGGCCACTGTAGAACCTTGTCGTAATGACAGTTGCCCGTGGATACGTATAAACGTAACCTATTCGCTACCAAACTAGCTATTGTGACAAGGTTCTAGAGTGGCCTAGGAATCAAATTGGTTGACTGTACAGTTAAGAGTGTTGCTGTTTGTACATAGTGTTTGTGATGTGTCCTTGTTATCAAATAACAAACTAGCCATTATCTAGTATCGCATCCATGATACTAGATACGCTCTTAATGATACTAGAGATGTCAAATGATGACAGATAATTATTAACTAACATTGTACTTTATACATAGACGGAGAGCTTGTTCAGTAAAACATTACACCAGAGAGAAACGAAACCCGTTTAGTTAGTTTGACTAAATGACGGACAAAGATGCATGGGCCAGACCAGAAACTACTACAAAATCATCTAATATTTAGAGGACACAGTTCAGATAGGAAAGCATATCAAACGTTTTGTGAGGCAGTTAGATTTGGATTTTTTATTTTTCTTTTTTTTTCTTTTTAATTAAACAATACGTACATTGTCTGTTTCTCAAGCTGTTTTGATATGTTTTCTTATAGAGTTCTATGCGTAGTAACGCATTAAGGTGCGACCACACCGCTGCTTAAAATACGGCGACGTTACGGAATCGCAGTGATGCATCGTATCCGCACCGTTTTAATCGCATGCCCCCCATACCGCTGCTCAAAATACGCTGACGGTACGGAATCGCAATGACGTGCCGTAAACGTCACGACTTTACCGCATGCTCTCCACGCCGCTGCTCGAAATACGCAGACGCAACGTGTACGCCGTGACCTGACCCATACTAAATATTTTGACGCAGCTCAATATCTGCGTATTTCAAGCAGCAGTGTGGAGAGCATGCGTTAAAATCGTGACGTTTACGGCACGTCATTGCGACCCGTACCGACAGCCTATTTTGAGCAGCGGTGTGGAGGGCATGCGATAAAAACTTTTTACAAAAAAAAGATAAACCGACTTCAAAAAGGATAAAATAAACTATTATATTATTTATATGCGTTACAAACTGATATGTTTGAAGTCAGTGCCAAGCCAAAAAGTTACAATACCGGTAAATCAGCTTCAAGTCTGAAAATCACAAAACAGTTAATACGAACGAGGCGTATGTGTTCAGTGAATTGTTCTTAATATTATAGAACTATTCTAATACGGTATTGACTGCACATAGGTTTTCATTCAAGTACAGAGAGAAAGTATAATCACGCGTCTTATGATGTTTGTTAATAAACTTTTTTACTAGTTTTCGGACTAACCATATCTCGAACGGAGCCCGGCGTGCTTCGGTTTGAATTATTTATCCTACTTCATCTAAAGTGTAATATGGAAGTGTAAAGGAATTCAATGGCAAGATTGATCTTTCTATACTCAGACACACTGGGTGTGTGGGGTCCACCTTTCCAGTAAAGGCTCGATATTTAAATTTTCTATGGAAGGAATACGTGTTTATATATATTTTTTTAATTTGCCGCCTTTTTCTGATTATTGACAAAGTAGACGTGTATCAGAGTATATATACATGGGTACCTCTTTTCATCAAAATTGGATTAGTAGTTTAGACGTGAAAATGTAACAGATAGATTCACATTCACCTTTGCAATATAAGTAGGAATCGAAATGTTATGTGATTTTCAGACTCGAAGCTGATTTGCCGGTATTGTAACTTTTTGGCTTGGCACCGACTTCAAACATATCAGTTTTTAACGCATATAAATAATATAATAGTTTATTTTATCCTTTTTGAAGTCGGTTTATCTTTATTTCGTAAAAAGTTTTTATTTTTCCATTTTTAGTGGTTATAAAATTATCATAATCGGACAACGGATCTCGCAATAATCGGTGAAGATATATAAGAAAAAGTTCAGGATACGTACTCAATGTAAGGAAAGTTCCACATATCATATGTGGTCTTCATCATTAGGTCCACTCCATCAAATTAGTGGTTTTGGAGAGGAAATGCTTAAGTTGCTTAAGAAAACAACCAAATCACCATACATGTGCCATTAAAAATTGAGGAGTTCCCTCAATTCCTCATGGATCCCATCATCAGAACAGCACCAGATTAATGTGGAACTATCTCAAAGGTAGTATTTCAAACAAAAAAAAACTTTTTTTTGTCCGATTTCCGGAATTCTCCTGAAATCGGACCATACGGAGTAATCGCTGAACATCCTTCATTCAAAAAAATCCTGATCATTATCATCAAAACAACCACCATCATGAGGTTCACTTCATTAAATTGGTGGATTTCGAGAGAAAATCCTCGCGTTGCTTAAGAAAACACCCAAATCACCATACGTAGGCCTTTAAAAATTGAGGTGTTTCCTCAATTTCTAATAGATCCCATCATCAGAACAGCACCAGATTAATATGGAACCACCTTGGAAGTAGACCCTTTCAAACAAAAAAAGAATTATTCAAATCGGACCACGCGTGTCGGAGTAATCGGTGAACATACATAAAAAAAAAGCCCAAACCGAATACAGAACCTCCTCCTTCTATGAAATTGATGTCGGTTAAAAAACGGTACGGATACGATGCGTCACTGCGATTCCGTAGCGTCACCGTATTTTAAGCAGCGGTGTGGTCGCACCTTTATTGTATATCTTTGAGATCTAATGTATTACTGTTTTGAAAAAATAAGTCCCGCCGAGTCTGTTGCCGGTCATAATACTTCTCGGGTCAGAGGTGTAGGGTAGGGTTAAACCCGTAGCATAGTGGTAGTTTTTTTTCTCTTTCTGACGATCATAAGTGCATTGTGATGTGTCTAAATTGAAGAATAAATATATTTTATCTTTTTTTGTTTTACCTACTAGGTAAAGCAAACTAACCATAGCTGTAATGTTGTATAAAGGCCTCTTTTTTGTTTTTCGTAAATAACTCAGAAACGGTGTGGAATAAATGTTCTTCTACTTAATTAATTTACATAGATTTTTTTACAATTCCATCCCCATCCACCGGTACTTTTAGTACATTGTGTAAGACACCTTTACCTACAACTACACCAAAATTTGGCTATACATGGATTATTTCCCCTATCAGGCAATTAGTCGTCTTCGTTCAAGCTAATAACTGCAATGCATTGATAACGCAAAACAAAAAAATACAAAAATGTAAATTATTTTGATGCTACTCCAATATAAAACTCCAATTGGTTAATTATTTTTATGTATTTTAAAATGAGAATACGAAGCTGTGGCAAAGAGCTGCGACAAATACCTACCAGGAGGATGATATAGTTAAAGCAATAGTGCGTAGTTACAGTATCCGAGAGGCAACCGGATGGTTATTGGTATTTAAGCTCCCTACGTGTTGTGGAACCAGCCTGTGCAACCCGAATCGACCCACGTTGGACTTTGTTTTTCATCTCCCCATTTTTCGGCTTCCAACTCTGACGGATCGATAACCGACCATCCGGTGTGAATGGCCATTTGTATTAACGTTCTTCATCACATAAAGATACTGAAAATTGAGGAGGGGAGGATGAAACACCAAGTCCAACGTGGGTCACTTCGAGTTGCACAGGGTGGTTCCATAACACGTAGGGAGCTTAAATACCCATAGCCAGCCATGCCTCGCGGATCTTGAAACTACGCGTCATTGCTCTGAATAATATGTATATATAGTTCAAAATCTCTAAGAATGAACTTTTGACACTTCAGTATTGACGTAATTAGTGATGGGGCTAAGACGTATCGTTTGTCAAATTCAGCGATTGTTTATGAATTGTTCGAATCGATTTTACTTCAACCGATTTTTTTCTTGTTATATGCCTATATATTTAGTATCACAAATCTTCTCAAATGATAAGAATAATCTTTATTGACTTAAACCTAATACAAGTATAAGTAATATTTGCACAGTAGGTACGCTAATAGCTTAAGAGAGACTTATGTATTAGGTTTGAAACAGTTTCACTGGCACTGAGCCTCTGTCTCCCGAACTAGGCGGATGCCTGTGACTCGGAAGTCAGTTATTCCATCGAGAATATGAGATGAGTTGTATGCAGTTGTGCCTAATATACAAAAATAAATTAAAAAGGAAAACATAACTATAACAGAGCAAAAAATAAAATGATTTAGGAAAAGATCATTTGATAATTGTAATCTACTAATTATGTATGGCATTATAATATTTCCATAATTAATACAGTATGATAAGAAAGTTTTATGATGCTCCATAATTATGCTCAGTTATGAATTACGGTCTTTGGTAATTTGTAAAGCCTGATCAGGAATATAATTATAATCATTGTCACAAGGGTTCTGTTATTCTCATATACAGGGTGAAAAAAAATCATGGGCCCTGGAGTGGAACTACCTTAAAAAGTTGATACAGCTCAATTCACTGAAAGGAAACATTCTTAAATTTTTTTAAGGGACAAATGCATTTAAAAATTTGGGTTCAGTTCAATAAAAAGCTGTTATTTTGTAATTTTTGCCAAAAACAATTTTTATAACAATTGATGCCAATCGATCCTATTTCCAACAAGGATAAAAATTTCTTAATACCAACCAAGTTTAGGACTCAAGAGAAGCCATAAATAATAATAAAAAGACTTTTCATAAAAATTGTATGGGTAATTGTAAGTGTATGGAAAAAGTGAAAATTAAGAAAAGATTGTGAATGCAGTTTTACTTTTTAGGAAAAATAAAAGAATATTTCCTTTCAGCGAATTGAGCTATCTCAACGTTTTAAGGTAGTTCCCCTCCAGGGCCCATTATTTTTTTCCACCATGTATATGGCAACAGTAAGTTTTGAGCGTTTTTGACATTTATTATTTATTCAACATTGAAGTATTACTCTAAAAACCGATACAATTACAGTAATGACCTTTTTTCACATCGTACAGTCGCCATCAGATACAGTCGTGGCCCGCTAATTAAGAACAGCCTTAGTATTACACAGATTTCTCATAACATTCGCTAAGCTTGACTTTCATATTGATATTTTTATTTATATCCGTTAATAGTATTTAATTTGAGTATTTATGGAGTTGATTAAAACAAACTTTATCACCAAAAACGTTATAGATAATAATAATAAAAAAGTTTTAAATTAATTTATCCCACGACATCGATAAATAAGTTGGCACACTAATTAAGAACATAAACGAAAAGTCACGAATTCTAAAAGAAAATGCTAATGTTAAATCAATATTTGGTAGGGAATCCCTTATTCTGTTCCACTGCAAGACATCTTTTTGTCATAGACTCCACTAGCACTCGGCATCTTTCCACAGGTATAGATCTCCAAGCTTCGAGTGCCCCATCATAAAGTTCATTTAGATTTCTTACATTTTTTTTGGCTAAAGTTTTTTTGACGTCGTTCCAGAGGTTTTCTATAGGGTTGAGATCTGGACTGCAAGAGGGCCAAGTCATTACAGAAATAGATTTACGTTGGAACCAGTCCTTTACAGATTTCGCAGTGTGTTTGGGGTCGTTATCTTGTTGAAATTTCCAAATTACTGGTAAATTTTCTTCAGCATATGGCAGCATGGTTTTCTACAAAATATCTCTACATACATGTTGATTCATAATACCCTCAATTCGCACCAATGGTCCAACGCCATGCCAAGAAAAACAACCCCACAATTGAATATTCCCTCCGCCATGTTTCACCGTTACGGTAGTACACTTAGGATCAAAACTCAAAAGCCGTATTTGGTGGTCAGCGTACGTAAATTTGACCGTCAGATACTATTCTATTTATTTTAGTTTCATTAGACCATAAAACATGCTTCCACTGAGACAAAGTCCAGTCCTTGTGTTCTTTTGCAAATTGAATCCTTGCATCTCTGTCTTTTTGGTTCACCAATGGTTTCATACGAGCTACTCAACCAAATAAATTCGCTTCGTTCAGTCGTTTTCGTATAGTACGGGCAGCGAGACCAGATTTTTCCCCAAAAAGTTGGCGTTTTATTTCGGTAGAAAATAGTTTAGGATTTTTTTAGCCATTCTAACAATTAAGGCGTCAGTTCGGGGGGTTGACTTACGTGGGCGTTGTTTCCGCTGGACCTTCTGGCATGTTTGGTTCTTCTTAAAATATTTTATAGCGTTAAATACTTTCGTTTTCGAACATTTAAGGTGTTCAGCAAACTTTTGATAAGACCACTTCCGCTCTAACACCAATTGTACTATAACGTTTCTGATTCCTGCATCACAACTAGCATTTTTACCCATTTTTACGGTTCTTCTCAGACACGAAATAATAATAGGATATCAAATAAACGGAAAACCAAGTGACATGATAGTTATTTTCAATTGCTTTGGGAGATACAAGAATTCAAATTCTCTGTTCTTAATTAGAAGGCCAGTAACAAAGTACTGTAAACCGTAACAAGTTTATATATTCTTTGATTATCAATATGTTCATGCAAATGTATGTAAATAAAACTATTTTGCTACTACCTAGGAACATAATAAAACTTTAATTGACATTCATTACTTGCATTGTGCTGAGTTAAGTAAGTTATAGGTGTTTGCTCTGCATCTAGTTATATAAAATGTGTTCGTTCTTAATTAGTGGGCCACGACTGTATATCGGAGCGGGTCACAAATATTTGAACAACGCCTCTATTGTCAAGGCGATCAAGTTCATGTTCCGATATTTTTGAGTACCCTGGCAGATCCGATATATTTGATGGCGACTGTACTTCATTTTATTTTCGTTTTGTTTTGGGTTTTATTATTATACATTGCCTATTGATTACATGATCGATTTTATCGACTTACGGAAATGTTATATGAATCGGAACAGCAGACATGGTCACAACACTAAATTTAAAAAAAAGGAGGCGTAGATCGTAACTGTTTGCATGCTAAATTGTTATCGTAAAATATTCAATAACTAAGATATGAAAAAATTTAACATTAATTAAGTAATGTTTATTAAAAGTGAAATATTGTATTTACGTACATGACAAGCTGTAAAATCGTTATGGGATTTTGTTTATAATTTCAAAGTGTCTTGCGCGTTTACGTTCTACGGGCGTTGCGATGTGTCAAAAGTTCATTCTTACGGATTTTGAACTATAGTTGATAACCTATTCTATATGGACTAAGAGCTGGCCACGTCAGATATTACACAATAATGAGAGCAACAAAACCCGTCTGGTTCTATTACTATACTATCCTTATTGCTAGATCCGGGCATCTGGCAGCTTTTAATGGGTGGAGGTCATAGTAACAGACTAGCAAATTTTTTGAATTGGAAAATAGTAATACCAAAATAGGTAAAAACTGGCGAAGTTGTCTCAGATATAAAGGATAGGGCCTATATTTTAATATTAGACCAAAAAATATTTCGTATTATTTCGGAAACAGAAACAGTAGGCTATAAACTATGAATTACATCATACGTCGTTTTGAACTACTTTCCCCCATCAGAAAGTTTAGGCAATGATATTATCGAATTATTTATATAATTTCTTATAATACTGCATTAAAACCAGAACTCTAGGATTTGTTTTCTTTAAGTTATTTGCATTCTTTGACCTCCACCACTTTACAGCTGCCAGATGTCCGGATCTAGAAATAAGCATAGTATAGCAAACTAACGAGAGGGGTTTCGTCGCTCTCATTATTGTGTCATATCTGACGTGGCTAGCTCTCCGTCTAATAGAATAGATCCTTGACATTCTGCCTACGCTTGCGTGGGGCACTCAAGAATTTTCCGCCATAACGGCCATACTCGTAAGATCTACGATTTGCCACGCCCACGGCCGCTTAAGAGGCTGGTAACTATTTGAAAACGAAAATCGCGAGAGCGTAGGGGCTGCGTCTCGTTTTCCCTAAGAAGGTAATGACGTCATCAGAATGTTGTCATGTTGGCATTATTGTCTGGTGACGTCATTACCTCCTTAGTCAAAATGAACGCAGATCCCTATCGGCCTCTCTTTCGGACTCACTTTTAATAATTTTAACTTCATGTAGCCAATATACTCGTAGTTACCAGACTCTTGTCTGGTGACGATTTGAAAACGAAAATCGGTAATAATTAAATAACGCTCATGAATTGCATTTGATAAGATAGTTTGAAGTCTTGTTGTTGCAAAAAAATGCTTTTGGTATTCATTTATTATTATTTAATACGCGAAAACTCAATTCTTGCAGAGCTTGTTTAGTGAGGACGTTGATTCGTGCAATCTTGTTGCTTGATTTTTTATTATTATTTGTTTTTTTGAAAATTGTACATTCCCCTGTTATTGTGGGGCCATTTTTTTGGGCTGAATGTGTATTCCTCGTATTATTTGATCGGTGACTTTAGGAGTAAATTACGTGCCGTAACTACGTTAAATACGTGCCGTCAGTGCCATTACAAACGGCTCGGTAATGTCATTGTGCTCACACTGAATAAATTTGACTAAATTTTGCACATATCCGTAGTTAAATGGCAAATTATAATGAGTACGAGTTTATTTCGGTAAAATATAATGTAACTAGCCTTGGCTGTATGCTTCCTAATAACCTGATAGACATAATACGAAACGGCAGACGAATCTGAAACTCGTCGTATTTAAGATTTATTTCGCTTGGAAGTATGTTTTTCTACACTCACACTGTAAGTCCTCTAAAACGTGTTCAAAAACGGTAGGCAATGGCTAGCATTACCACAACCGATTTTACTATGATAAGCTTTTTATCTGTGGCAGTAACGTAATTTTAACTTTACATGCTCAAATATTGATGTGCTATGAGTTTTGATAACATAATGTAAATCCTGTGCTCCTTCCTGACTGAATCGAGTTGGCCATGGCGGTGCAATGGCGGTCATTCTATGGTTTCCGAGCACTTAATTTAATATATATAATATGAGTGCAGATAAAGCAGTGTATGCAACTGTACGTAATTAGGCCTTATTATGTAACAGTTACATAAACTACTATTTTTGTCGCATGAAAATTTTTTTTTGTAGTTTTTGTTAAATAATTAGAATATGATACCAATTATGCCGTTAAAAGGATCATCAGCATTTTTGTTACACATTGTATAATAGATAGATATAGATATATACTTAAATACACAGAAAACATCCATAACTCAGGTACAAAAATCTGTGATTAACATACAAATAAATGCCCTTACCAGGATTCGAACCCGGGACCTCCTGCTTCGTAGGGTCACTACCGGTTCGGCTAGGAGGCCGTTAAAATGTGATGAAAGATTTTATGTGTAGCTTCGAGGGTAAGATTATCGCAAACTCGAGTCATTAATTGACGCCATCCTGCAGCCGTTGTGGGTTATTTACTATCGTTTGCAATATTTCACTTATTTACTCCATCTATGTATTCGTACTATTTATTCTAAGTGGAACCTGTGCGTGATAGCGCCGTCTCGCTGTCTAAAACAGGATAATACTGTTTTAATGCTTTATTTGTCCCTAACTTGGAAATAAAAGATCTTTTATCTACACCAATATCATAAATTCTCTATTCCGCGTTCGGAAACCGTATGTAATTACCACCATTATTGCAACCAGTAACGTAACATCAGCGTATTATCTGGGACAGTGTGGTAAAAACGTATGAAAATTTATTACCTACGGTAACGTAATGAAAATCTGCTCTCCTCTCCGACCGCCGGCACGCGCCCGCCTGACCGCCGGCACAATCGAGTTGGTCATGGCGGTGCAATGGCGGTCATTCATTGTATCTAGGTTTCCGAACACTTCATTTAGGATTTATAATATGTGTGTAGATAAAGCAGTGTATGCAACTGTACGTAATTAGGCCTTAAAACACTCGCGTGATCTTATTATGAAACTCGCCTGCGGACCCTTATTACGTAACAGTTACATAAACTACTATTACCTTCCTCGGTATACCCAAATCAAATATTCCAGCGGTATTCCGTTCGCTGTCAATGTGTAGGGAAATGTTACCGTTTTTGACAGATTCATTAATGGCGGTGCTACACGTCTCACTGCGGTACAGTCTAACTTGCTAACTAACTGGCTATTTATAAGTTTCAGGCTAAACTTATGAATACCTAACCAACAAGTAGACGGAGAGCTAGTACCGGAAAATATGATACAATAACGAGAGTAACGAAACCCCTCTGGTTAGTTTGCAATACTGTCTTTATTACTAGATCCGGGCATTTGGCAGCTGTTCATCGTGGAGTTCAGAGAATGTAAACCACTTGAAGAATACAATAAGCATGTTGAATTTTGTAACAAAATTTAGTTAAATGTATACATAATGAGCAATATATCTTAATAAATAAAATAAATAAAAGTCTATTGAAATGGCCCAAAGATACCGGCTTCAAAATAACAAAATTTTTAGATTTTTTAAAAAGTACGAAATCAAAAGAACAATTAAGTATATCAGTCAGTCGAGTTCTCACATTTAACTGTAACATTATTTGTATGGCAACTATACGTAAACGCAATATTTCACGGTCTTAATTACAATTTGATAATTTTTCCATACTTTAAAAAGGGCTACTAATGAAGCGTGACGTCACAATATAGTATAATTTTGTGAGGAGCGTTTTGAGCGGCAAGGGCCAATGCCAATGCATCTCATTTCTGACTATTGTGTGTCGCAATAAACATTTAGACATTTCATCCTCATAACAAAACGAAACGATTAAATTATTTAAAAAGACATTATGCCTATTACCCACAACTTCAGGAATTGTATAGGTACAGAATATACCTATGTGAAACTAAAATAGAAGAATTTGGTATTTAAATGTAATTAAACGTTATAATATGTGAAAAAATACTTACAAGTGAAATGTAACACCATCTTTTAGTAAATTTGATGGCCCCGACCTTTTCTTACAACAAAATACCGAGCATTAGGCATTTTTCTGTAGCAGCTTTCACTCGCGCGACTGGACTCCATCTAGTTAGAAATCCGAGCGCAACTAGTTTTATTACCCGTGCAAGCCCATTTGGGCTTGTACTTCGGCAGAGGGGAAACAGCGGCAGCGCGAATGCGGACTCCCTTCCTTGTGTTGCTCTATGCGGAACAATAACTTTGACTATTTTAAAAGTAGGTTTAAACTTATTACAATTCCAGGAACTCTGACTAATCAGCCCTTAAACAGCACCACTGTCTGATTTACTGTCTCTTTTACTCTAATATAAAATATAGAGAGGGTAATATCGCGTGACAAAGAATCGTATGTTTCCGTT
Source organism: Pammene aurita (assembly GCA_947086415.1). Classification (NCBI taxonomy): domain Eukaryota; kingdom Metazoa; phylum Arthropoda; class Insecta; order Lepidoptera; family Tortricidae; genus Pammene; species Pammene aurita. The sequence goes on from OX352312.1 coordinate 8,793,621, forward strand.
TTACGAGACACGAAGGTCATAAACGGGTTTGTGAAGAATATATGTTTTGCAATTTGACATACATTTCTCTTGTAAAAAATTTCATGTGTACTCAGTGGGGAGCGACCAGTGTTGCGTTGAGCACCGGTTACTGAGGCCACTCGCATACGTTTTGTTTGTTTGAAACGGACGCGTCGCCTAACGCTTCGCTGGTTAACGCCGCTCGAGTGTCAGTTGGCAACCTAAGCGGATAGGATTTTCTAGAATTTCAGCGAAATTTAATATGAGGTGTGATACAGAACATTTGAGATTATTTGAATAGGTTACGAAAATTACCCAAAATTCACCCAAGTCCATTTTCGGAATAATCCTCAAGTGGTTTCTCAAGCTAAAATTAATTTTCATTAGAATATTTAAATAGTGACTATATTAAATGGTTACACAATTACAAAACAAAGCTAGCTGGATGGAATTCAAAAACAATGCTTTTAACATATAATAGATGCGCTGGTGGCCTGGCGGCACAGACTACACCGACTATACAGTGGATGAGTTTTTGTCAATTCAGAGTACAACACAGTATTTATTAATAAACTTAGTTTTCACTGAAATAATATTTATAACTAAATAATGATTAATTAATCTAATTGAGTTGACATAGACCTAGTATTATGATTAAAACCTGTTACATTAATAACCAATAAACTTAAATTTAAGTAAATTAAAAACCGGCCAAGAGCGTGTCGGGCCACGCTCACTGTAGGGTTCCGTAGTTTTCTGTCCGTCACAGTAAGTGTCCCCACTTAAGAGTTTTTGAAAGCACGTCATTTCATTGTGATTTTTTAGAAATCACAGGTACAATAAACACCTGCTTATACGGTTAAAACAAACTTAGTTCAGAAATTATTTTGTATTTTTTTTCAGAAACTATTCAACCTATCAAATATCAAAATAATTTTCCTAGAAAGTTTTAATAAAGTTCTACTTTTGAGATTTTTTTCATATTTTTAAAAGTTATGGTTCAAAAGTTAGAGGGGGGGACCCTTTTTTTTTACTTCTGGAGCGATTATTTCCGAAAATATTTACATTATCAAAAAATATTTTAGTAAACCCTTATTCATTTTTAAATACCTAACCACCAATATATCACCCGTTAGGGTTGAAATGAAAAAAAAAATCACTCCCCACTTTACGTATAGGGGCGGTACCCTAATAAAACATTTTTTTCCACTTTTTATTTTACCACTTTGTCGGCGTGATTGATATACATATTAGTACCAAATTTCAGCTTTCTACTGCTAACGGTCACTGAGATTATCCGCGGACGGACGGACGGACGGGCAGACATGGCGAAACTATAGGGGTTCCTAGTTGACTACGGAACCCTAAAAACTATCTTAAATAAATATACACTAAAACAAAAAATCCCCCCGCGGCATGGTACCGTAGATGCTGGCAGCATTTCCCCGTTGTATGGCAATACCGATACGAATTATTATTAGTTATTTGTTATATTTTTATTATAAGCTAACTATTGACAAATTTGTGATTATGTTAGTTAATTGTATATATTGTAGCATGACGCTACGTTTATCGTACGACATCTGTCGACTTTCTTTAGAACTTCTGAACTTCTGTGTCTAAGGGAGGTCTAAGGCTAGGTCACGGTTGATATATAAAAACCGGCCAAGAGCGTGTCGGGCCACGCTCACTGTAGGGTTCCGTAGTTTTCCGTCCGTCACAGTAAGTGTCCCCACTTAAGAGTTAATAACACCGCCATGTAGAATATGATATGAGAGTTCCATGTACAGCGACATCTATCGGCAAATTGAGTAAACTATTGCGCGCGAGCATAAAGTATGGAAGATGATTTTTATGGGATAATTCTTTATTGCGTGAAACGATTTTCACCGTTTTTACTTTATTTGAAAGCACGTCATTTCATTGTAATTTTGTAGAAATTACAGGTACAATAAACACCTGCTTATACGGTTAAATTACAAACTTAGTTCAGAAATTATTTTGTATTTTTTTTTCAAAAACTATTCATCCTATCAAGTTCAAAATAATTTTCCAAGCAAGTTATTATTAAGTTCTACTTTTGAGATTTTTTTCATATTTTTAAAACTTATGGTTCAAAAGTTAGAGGGGGGGGGGGACGCATATTTTTTTACTTCTGGAGCGATTATTTCCGAAAATATTTACATTATCGAAAAATTATTTTAGGAAACCCCAATTCATTTTTAAATACCTATCCAATAATATATCACACGTTAGGGTTGAAATGAAAAAAAAAATCACTCCCCACTTTACGTATAGGGGAGGTACCCTAATAAAAAAAAAAATTTCACTTTTTATTTTACCACTTTCTCGGCGTGATTGATATACATATTAGTACCAAATTTCAGCTTTCTAGTGCTAACGGTCACTGAGATTATCCGCGGACGGACGGACGGACGGACGGGCAGACATGGCGAAACTATAAGGGTTCCTAGTTGACTACGGAACCCTAAAAAAGCGTACATTGTGATTCACGGCATTACCGGTAGATGGCGCTTATATCAGTCCGCATTTTGTGATACACGACTGGCAGTTATAAAATTGAGATAATATTCGCGCTAATTTTGAATATGAATTTTTGAGGTATTCCAGATTGTCAAAAAAGGAAAAGTTGATTTTGATTGAGTGTGTCAGATGGACGAGGAGATTTTTAAAGAAAAAAAACATATTCTGGTTTAGGCTGAGGGTTTTGCTATAATTTGCTTAGTTGCATCGTGTTGAAGTGCGATCTATTTCTCTAGATCTTTGCGTTCAAACATTATATAGCAAGTGCTAATACATTATTGAATTAAATACAAATTCTTTTTAAACCAAATACGTTGCCGGACAAAAAGGCCACCAGTGGGACCGCCTGAGCCGGAAGGACTCCGGAAGGCGCTTGTGGGTGCCGGACCGGCGAGACGGTCTGCAACCGCCGCGTGTTCCGCGTGATTCTTCACCGTCGTCGGAGAATTAGAGCCCGCATCCAGCGGGCTCTCCAAGTGAGAAAGAGAGTTCAGCGAGCTGTTGGGTCCACCTAAACCAAAGGGGACGCTTGCCCACGAACTCTATTCAAATTCAACTACAGTTTTAGCCATCCTGTCTTTCGAGAATATCATATTATTTTCATTTTTTTTAAAAACGTTGTAAATCCGATTCCTTTTTTTTGTATCCAGTGTTATTGTGCCATAATAGCTTTTTTTTGTTGTTTTGCTAAAAAATTCCCAAAATTCTAATTGCCTCATTTGACGGGCGTACAAAGACCTGGCTCTTTAATTTAGGCTACGTTCAGCCAGCGAATCATCTGTCACCATCCATATCACCCGCCTCATTAATCCATTATTTTCCTGCAGCCAAATTACCAGCCGAGTCTTTATTTGTACTTACCAGTTTTGCTAGTACTCCATCCTTTTTATTTTCCGTGCGGAAAGTAGACGTTTACGATACTAAGTTAACTATTGAATGTGAAATATCCTTATATAGATACAGTTATCGTCATTTTAATGTGAAATGCTAATATTGAATATTCTGATTATTGTAATTTAATTACATTCTAACCACTAAGGAAGTTATTGAATGTGAAATATCTTTATATAGATACCGTTATCGTCATTTTTATGTGAAGTGCTAATTTTAAATATTCTGATTATTGTAATTTAATTACATTCTAACCACTAAGGAAGTTATTGAATGCGAAATATCTTTATATAGATACCGTTATCGTCATTTTTATGTGAAGTGCTAATTTTAAATATTCTGATTATTGTTGCTAATTTTAAATAATTTACTTTATCTTCAAAATTAAACGTGTTAATGCAATATGTGATAATTGTTCTATGTGATAATTGTATATGTGTGAAATTGACATAATGTGAAATTCAAACGCAATGTATATTGTTATGTGAATAAATGACTATGACTACTCATCATGAAACTTTTACAAGGAGCACGGGGTCACCACACATTAATTTTATTTGTAAATTTCTACGATTCGGACAGCACATCTCAATAGTATTTTACACCATTTTGTGGTATAACTATCCAGGTTAGCCCCTATACCTTGATTTTTGTGAAGGACATTTTTAATTCACATGAGTATAATGATCAAAAACGTTAACTCAAATGAAATTTGCGGTCGCGCTCTCATACTAAATTAGTACGGGAGCGTTGATATGTCGTGACCTCGAGTTGTACTTATGATATATCTAGTGGTTGAGGTTATCTGTGCCTGACGGTAAGACATCAGACTTTCAATCCGAAGGTCGCGGGTTCAAACCCCGGCTCGAAACTTACGTTTTTCGGAACTTATGTACGAAATATCATTTGATATTTACCCGTTGCTTTTCGGTAGAGGAAAACATCGTGAAAAAACCGGATATAATCCCAAGAAGGACTAGTTTCCCCTCTGGGTTGCAAGGTACGAAGGCAGACGCTTTCGTTAAAACTAGTGCCTACGCTAATTCCTGGGATTAGGTTGCCGACTGGACTCCAGGCTCAATAGAGAAAAAAAAAGCTGGGTCAAATGCTAGGAGGAAGCTTTTAACATATCCATACTAATATTATAAATGGGAACGTGTATGTGTGTTTGTTTGTTTGTTTGTCCGTCTTTCACGGTAAAACGGGGCGACGAATTGACGTGATTTTTTAAGTGGAGATAGTTGAAGAGATGGAGAGTGACATAGGCTACTTTTTGTCTCTTTCTAACCCCCCACTTCCCTAAAATTGACCCCCCATTTTGGGAAGTTTTTATGGTTAGTTACCCCGAATTTAACGCGAGCGAATCCGCGGGCGAAAAGCTAGTAATAACATAATAATTCATTATTTAGTTTTTCCTTAAGCAGGGTCTATATTTACGTCCGTGCCGAAGACCGGTCGTTCTAATTGACATTCCAACTGCCTCCCCAATAATGTACATTCCTAAATTCAATTAGCAAAACGGACATTATTCTTGCCTCTCGTCTTTCGGACGTGGACTGAAACTGTGGCTGGTCATTAAAATGGCTGTATTTCTAATTAAAAACGTTTAAAATGAGAAGTAATTACAAAGTATTGCCATATTATACGCAAAATAGCTTGCTAAAATGTTTTTATATATTTGGGTCGGGCGAAGTCAAAACACCAGGCGGCTAAGCATAACATGCGTTGTTGCGCGCGACTTTATACTTCGAGTCGCGCCTGAAGTATGGAGAGTCGCGCGACAATGTAACTCATGCTGGCAGGGCAGATACCTCAATTGAAACTTATATTTGGAAAAACAAATGAAAATGTACACCATCAGCTTTAAGTGTCAATAATTTTAAACAAAAAAGAACTGACTTCACCTAGCATCCACCTTTCCAAAAGCAAATGCTCGAGCTGCTGTAAAAAATACTCAAATCACTATAGGTGTACCTATAATAGATTCTCCCTCGATTTCTCCAGGATCCCATCATTAGATCCTGACCTGGTTACAATGGGACCAACTGTGAAGTATACTCTTTCAAACAAATAAATAATTTTCCAAATCGGTCCAGCCGTCTTCGAATAATCGGTGAACATATATAAAAAAAAACAGCATAAAAAAAACAAAGATCCCGACGAATTGATAACCTCCTCCTTCGAAATCTTAAAGTCGGTTGAAAAGAGTCTCCGCTTCCACCGTTATAGACGGAGAGCTAACCACGTCAGATATGACACAATAATGAGAGCAACAAAACCTCTCCACTCAGCACAACAAACTTACATGTTTATATCTAGATTTTGACATCTGGCAGCTGTAAAGTGGTGGAAGGTCAAATAATGCAAACCACTCCAAAAAACAATTCCCGAGGTCCGGAGTTGATGCAATATTATAAGAAATTATACCTATAAATAATTAGATTATATAATTGCCAAAAGTTTCTGTTGGGGGAAAGTAGTGCCAAACCAAGTATAATATAATTCATAGTTTGTTGCCTACTGTTTTTGTTTTTGCAATAATACGCAATGTTTTCGTTGTAATGTTAAATTATATGCCCTGTCCTTTATAACTGAGACAACTTCGGCAGTTTTAACCTATTTTGGTATTACTATTTTCCAATTCAAAAAAAATGCTAGGTTGTTACTCTGACCTTCACTCATTAAAAGCTGCCAGATGCCCGGATCTAGTAGAAACAGATAATTTTGAACACTTTACACGTGTATAGATGAATTATCGAGATCATGGAATTGCATTTGTAGTGGTTGTACCGTTTGCAACAAAAGGAGAATAATTTTCTCTTAATTTAATAAAATTACATACCCTTAAGAAATGGAATAAGTAGTAGTCCTCTGTTTTTAGGGTTCCGTAGTCAACTAGGAACCCTTATAGTTTCGCCATGTCTGCCCGTCCGTCCGTCCGTCCGTCCGTCCGCGGATAATCTCAGTGACCATTAGCACTAGATAGCTGAAATTTGGTACTAATATGTATATCAATCACGCCGACAAAGTGGTAAAATAAAAAATGGAAAAAAATGTTTTATTAGGGTACCTCCCCTATACGTACGCAAAAAAAAACAAAGATCCCGACGAATTGATAACCTCCTCCTTCGAAATCTTAAAGTCGGTTGAAAAGAGTCTCCGCTTCCACCGTTATAGACGGAGAGCTAACCACGTCAGATATGACACAATAATGAGAGCAACAAAACCTCTCCACTCAGCACAACAAACTTACATGTTTATATCTAGATTTTGACATCTGGCAGCTGTAAAGTGGTGGAAGGTCAAATAATGCAAACCACTCCAAAAAACAATTCCCGAGGTCCGGAGTTGATGCAATATTATAAGAAATTATACCTATAAACAATTAGATTATATAATTGCCAAAAGTTTCTGTTGGGGGAAAGTAGTGCCAAACCAAGTATAATATAATTCATAGTTTGTTGCCTACTGTTTTTGTTTTTGCAATAATACGCAATGTTTTCGTTGTAATGTTAAATTATATGCCCTGTCCTTTATAACTGAGACAACTTCGGCAGTTTTAACCTATTTTGGTATTACTATTTTCCAATTCAAAAAAAATGCTAGGTTGTTACTCTGACCTTCACTCATTAAAAGCTGCCAGATGCCCGGATCTAGTAGAAACAGATAATTTTGAACACTTTACAAGTGTATAGATGAATTATCGAGATCATGGAATTGCATTTGTAGTGGTTGTACCGTTTGCAACAAAAGGAGAATAATTTTCTCTTAATTTAATAAAATTACATACCCTTAAGAAATGGAATAAGTAGTAGTCCTCTGTTTTTAGGGTTCCGTAGTCAACTAGGAACCCTTATAGTTTCGCCATGTCTGCCCGTCCGTCCGTCCGTCCGTCCGTCCGCGGATAATCTCAGTGACCATTAGCACTAGATAGCTGAAATTTGGTACTAATATGTATATCAATCACGCCGACAAAGTGGTAAAATAAAAAATGGAAAAAAATGTTTTATTAGGGTACCTCCCCTATACGTAAAGTGGGGAGTGATTTTTTTTTTCATTTCAACCCTAACGTGTGATATATTGTTGGATAGGTATTTAGAAATGAATAGGGGTTTACTAACATCATTTTTTGATAATGTAAATATTTTCGGAAATAATCGCTCCAGAAGTAAAAAAGAATGTTTCCCCCCCCCCCCCCCTCTAACTTTTGAACCATAAGTTTTAAAAATATGAAAAAAATCTGAAAAGTAAACCTTTATAAAAACTTTCTAGGAAAATTATTTTGAACTTGATAGGTTGAATAGTTTTTGAAAAAAAAATACAAAATTATTTCTGAACTAAGTTTGTAATTTAACCGTATAAGCAGGTGTGTATTGTACCTGTAATTTCTACAAAATTACAATGAAAAGACTTGCTTTCAAATAAAGTAAAAACGGTGAAAATCGGTTCACGCAATAAAGAATTATCCCATAAAAATCATCTTCCATACTTTAAGCTCGCGCGCAATAGTTTACTTAATTTGCCGATAGATGTCGCTGTACGTAGAACGCTCATATCATATCCTAAATGGCGGTGTTATTTTAACTGTTAAGTGGGGACACTTACTGTGACGGACGAAAAACTACGGAACCCTACACTAAGCGTGGCCCGACACGCTCTTGGCCGGTTTTTGCTTTTAGTCGCTATCATGTTCTTCATCTGAGCTGTCACAAGTATTGATAATAAGATTGTTTGAAATTCGATCCATTTTCCCTTCCTGACATCGATATTTATTTTCTTCACTTTCGACATGGCGACAAATATTTTCCCAGTACTTAGCAGTAATAGTATTCATTCGTTCAGTTGCTAAACTCATAATGCCTTGCATGTTTAATGAAACGTTTCTTTTCGCTACATATCCTTTTACAATGGACCAAATATTTTCGATCGGATTTAATGTCGGGTGATACGGTGGCAATCGTAAAACGGAGTGGCCATGTTCTTTTAAAATTGCATCTATGTGGTACTCACGAAACCGCTCTTTATTTTGTTTAATTAAATCATACAAACTGGTTTTGTACATCAACGGGCTATACGAAATGTTGTGTTCTGTCAACCAATCCATCATTTCTTGTTTATGAGAATTTGACGTTGGAGCACGATTCAAACGTTTGTTGTGATAGGACGCATTATCTACGATAAGTACGCTATTCGGTTTTAAGGTTCGGTATTAATTTTTCTTTTAACCATTTTTCGTAGTTGACAAAGTTCATCTGGTCATGGTAATCTCCCGTTTTTTGGTTTGCCTTAAACATTAACAAAGCGTTGGGAATAAAACCATCTTTTCCTCCTGCGTGCACTATTATTAACCGCTGGCCTGTACTGATTTGTTTTTTTACACCAAATTCTGTTCCATCGGTCCAAGCCTCTCCGGACACATGTGAAGTGTGGATGTAGGTTTCATCAGTATAAACTAGTGGTCTATCTTCAGACCGATATTCCGCAATTTTGGTAAGGTAATTTATTCTTAGCAGTCGTATGTTGTGTCTTTCCATTAATATTTTTCGGTTGTCCTCGGTCTTTTTCCATTTAAATCCTAATTTTTGTATTTGTTTTCGTAAGGTGGAAATGCCAAATTTGTAATCTATATCGGATTTTAACACAGAGTGGAGTGCCTTTAAGGTTGGAAATTGCCTATGGGACAGATGAAAATTGTATATAGTTCTCCGGATGACTTCCTGATCAAAATCGTCTACTGCTGATGACGGACAAGTACGTAACTTTTTATTTTTCGGGGAGGTGAATTTCTTTGTTGTTGCGAATTTCTCACTATTGCTCTCAGACACAATGTTATAAACAGTCTTAGAGAGACAAACACCTGTAGCTTTTTCAACTAACTGGGCAGCGGTGTAAGGGGAATTTAAATTATTCTCCAGTTCAAGTTCAAAATATTTATAACAGTTAAAAATAATTTGCTTACTTTGACTCTCAATCGGACCAAAATTACTCACTGCCATATTTTTTGAAAATTATGTAACTTACACTTAGTCGTACGGGCTGACACAAAATTATTCTGATAATTGTGAGAATACAATAAAATCAGACGTAAAAATATATGCACAACGTAAATAATATTCACATTTTGACACTGACATTATTTTGGTATTTACTTCGTCAATATATAACAAACCTCTTTTTATGCTGATAGTACGAGAAAATAGAAAATTCAAATATAGAATGCTTGTAAACATACAATACTTACTACATATGCAATTCCATGCTCTCGTTAATTTATCTATAGTAGCTATCTACTTCTGCTGCTGACTGTACCTACAATAGATGTAAAGTGGTAGCAGAGTCCTGCAGAAAGTCAGGACAGGATGGACAGGATATAACAGGAAGCACGAAAGTTGGTATAATCGCCCAATAATCATAATTTACACGGGACAAAAGTTCCAAGGAACTTTGCCGAGTTGCGTGGGAACTTATCCTGAAATAGTTTTGGAAAAAAAATATCCCAAATGTTATCCTAAAGAGTTTCGTTTGTTAAAAAACAGATGATATTTTTTAATACCATGACCGTGCCAATCAAGTATGCCTGATCGATGATAAGCAGCTACCGTAGCCTATGGACGCCTGCATCTCCAGAGCTGTCACATGCGCATTACCGTCCCTTTAATATAAAGGAGGATTCACCGTGTTGACGGCTAAAGGTTTCTCGTCGTCAACACGCTACATCTTCTTTGAGCTCTTTGGTAACCTTACTCACCAGCAGGAACACAACACTATGAGTGGTTATCTGTAAGGCGGAGGTACTTCCTCAGTCGGGCTCTGCTCCAGATTTGAGTGAGATGACATCCGCTGTGCTGTGCCCTACCACACATAGCGAGATGACATTCGCAGTACACATACCCCTCTTTTGGACGTAGTTTAAGGACATACCCGTGTACCATGAGCGGTAGACTAAATATGGACTATAGCGTGTTATGTCCATCGACCTATTCCTTCTTCTCCTTGTGTCGTATTCCTCAGTACTGAGGGCCCTGACCTCCCTTCTGCATCACCTTTTCTCGTGCGATCTTTCTCCACCTGTTTCTGTCTCTGGCAGTGTGGAGGGCGTGGTAAAAGGACAAAGTCAAGAGTGGTGCGGATCTGGTCAGACCAACGTATAGGGCAACGTATGGACCTATTATTGGACTGACAATGCAATTTGCTTTACAATCGATTGGAATTTAGAGTCCCTGAGCTCGGTAACACTCTTCGGTATCGTATTATAAAATTGTATACAATTTCCCATGAATTATTGCCAGGTGTCTATTTTTTACTCCATGGACAGCCATGATAGGTATTTATACTCCGTATGTCGGATATTTCCACTTACACTTATAGTATTACTCATGGAATGATTATGTATATTAATATCATAATGTCATGACGTCAATCGCTCTTGAAGATAAGCTAGAGTTACTAGACAGAGCATTAGGTGATCTATAAGTCTGCCGCAAATAGCTATTAATCTACTAATATTATAAATGTGAATGTCTGTCTGATACTTCTTCACGCTGAAGCAATTTATATACAGAAAAATCAGCTTATAATGACATTGAAGAGCAGAGACCAACACATTATACTCAGCGGACGTCATATCTCTATGGATCCTTGATTCGAAATAAATAATTTTAATTGATAACGTATATTCAGAGCAATGACGTGTTGTTGCAGTGTCCACGAGGCAACCAGATGGCTAGCGGTATTTAAGCTCCCGACGTGTTGTGGAACTGCCTTGTGCAACCCGAAAAGACCTTGGATTTAGTTTTTCATCCCCCCCCCCCCACCTCCTCAATTTCCAGTCTGTATGTGATGAAGAACGAGTATGAGAAATGCCATTAACCCCGGCATTCACGACATCCGTCAGAGGTGGAAACCGGATAAAAATGAGAGGAGGGGGGGGTGAAAAACCGAAGTCCACTTCGGGAGCTCATATACCGCGAGCCATCCGGTGGCCTCTCGGACACTGTAACTACGCGCCATCTCGCAAATGAAAGAAGATTGTATTTTCGTGGTTTTTAAAAATAGGTGATAATGCGTAGTCAATAGTACTCGTAATAAAAACAAAAACTAATCGCGAGCCACACTCTTACCAAACTTCGTCAAAGGAGGAGTGAAAAGGGTCACTAAACTGAAGAAAACGAGGGAAAGTCACTGAAAACTGACATAATTGTCATAACTTAACTGTTCAAATTACGTGTATCTCTGCTACAACCCTTAATAAATATCATAGATCAGAAAAACGTTACTAAAATTATCGCGGTACAAACCCTCAAACATTTTCATCTTTATTAGGGTATAGACAAATTTACAGGTCTATGGTCTATAGTTAATATAAGAGTAAATTATGGCATTACAGATGACACTGTCATCTGTCATGTACAAGTTCTCATTCGGATATCAGGAGCAATGGAAAAAAGTGGCCAAAACTGGCTCATGGGCCCATTTCTGACGTTTAATTTAAAAAAACCGGCCAAGAGCGTGTCGGGTCACGCTCAGTGTAGGGTTCCGTAGTTTTCCGTCCGTCACAGTAAGTGTCCCCACTTAAGAGTTAATAACACCGCCATGTAGGATATTATATGAGAGTTCCACGTACAGCGACATCTATCGGCAAATTAAGTAAACTATTGCGCGCGAGCTTAAAGTATGGAAGATGATTTTTATGGAATAATTCTTTATTGCGTGAACCGATTTTCACCGTTTTTACTTTATTTGAAAGCACGTCATTTCATTGTAATTTTGTAGAAATTACAGGTACAATAAACACCTGCTTATACGGTTAAATTACAAACTTAGTTCAGAAATCATTTTGTAATTTTTTTTCAAAAACTATTCATCCTATCAAGTTCAAAATAATTTTCCTAGAAAGTTTTTATAAAGTTCTACTTTTGAGATTTTTTTCATATTTTTAAAACTTATGGTTCAAAAGTTAGAGGGGGGGGGGACGCATATTTTTTTACTTCTGGAGCGATTATTTCCGAAAATATTTACATTATCGAAAAATGATTTTAGTAAACCCCTATTCATTTTTAAATACCTATCCAACAATATATCACACGTTAGGGTTGAAGTGAAAAAAAAGATCACTCCCCACTTTACGTATAGGGGAGGTACCCTAATAAAAAAAAAAATCCACTTTTTATTTTACCACTTTGTCGGCGTGATTGATATACATAATAGTACCAAATTTCAGCTTTATAGTGCTAACGGTCACTGAGATTATCCGCGGACGGACGGACGGGCAGACATGGCGAAACTATAAGGGTTCCTAGTTGACTACGGAACCCTAAAAAAAGATCTAATGTCAGAATCTTAACAACAGAGATTCATATAAATATAGTAATATATTTTCAATGACTCAGTACATAAAAATTGTCATAATTCCTTATTGTCACAAAATGACGGACGTCTGAATAGACAAACTCTCCTTAAAGTGGCCCAAACCGGGCATCTGCCCTACTTATATTTTAGTGAAAACTAATTTCTTTACTAATATTGTGTCATAAGACTTTTTTTGTATAGAAACGTAATATGGCTGCGTTTACCTTATTTTACTTTTCCATTAAAGGAGTTATAGTTAGTTCGTTATGGCGTTTTTCCGCAAGTCGACATCCAGTGTGCCTATTTTGCGTGATAACGGGGTAGCTCTTTTCTAATATTAAAGGGGTATTTCTAAGTTCATTATAGTCTTCAATATGTATTTCTATGCTTAAATATTCACGTTAAGTACCTGAATCGCGGTACGTAAAGACCTACTTATAGTTAGACCTGCAAAAAGTTATTACGTAAAGTACAAATTAGCGTATAATAACTTTCAGGTAATTTAAATTACTTAAACTTTGCGCGGGTCAATTAAAATTTTCACGCCAAAAGTTAAAGTTTATATTAAGCTTCGAACTTGGGAAAAGTTTGGCAGTAATGTATATTTAAGAATCGCTTTTAGGGTTTCGTACCCAAAGGGTAAAAACGGGACCCTATTACTAAGACTCCTTTGTCCGTCTGTCACCAGGCTGTATCTTATGAACCGTTATAGTCAGACAGGTGAAACTTTCCGCTATAACAAAAAAAAACTACAAAACAGAATAAAATAAATATTTAAGAGGGCTCCCATACAACAGATATGATTTTTTTGCCGTTTTTATCTGTCACCAGGCTGTATCTCATGAACCGTGATAGATAGACAGTTAAAATTTTCACCGATGATGTATTTCTGTTGCCGCTATAATAACAAATACAAAAAAAAAACCGGCCAAGAGCATGTCGGGCCACGCTCAGTGTAGGGTTCCGTAGTTTTCTGTCCGTCACAGTAAGTGTCCCCACTTAAGAGTTTAAAAATGGGCCCATGGTTGGGTTATTTGAAAGCACGTCATTTCATTGTGATTTTGTAGAAATGACAGGTACAATAAACACCTGTGGCCTATCCCACAAAACTTACAATTACAATTTTACAAGTGTCAAGATACAAGTTTGTAATTATACAAGTGTGCGTACCACAATATATACACGTAACAAATTTGTAGGAAAATTCTTACAAATATGTAAATTGTATCGACAAGTCTAGAAAATATTGTATCACAAAACTTTACATATTTTTCCGGAAAACGTATAAATTTGTAGCTGACAATTGTTTTGTGCTACATTAAATTGTAGTAATAATTATACATATATGTAGAATTGTACCTACAAGTTAACAATTCTCTAACCGTGTGTCACACCCTCTTGCTACTATACGAATACTAGTAATTGCAGTATATTTTATCAAATTTAGCGATTCCAACCCTTTGTACCACAAAATGATTAGTTCAAGTAGCAGTGATAGTGATGAAGAATTAATTGTAAGACGTCCTAGGACATATAGAGAACGTATAAATTTAAGTTTGATCATAACGGATTTTACATTTAATCAGAGATTCAGAGTGAGTAAATCTACCGTCGAATATCTACTACAGACTATTGGTGGATCTCCTTCCATTTGTTTATTTTCACAGTGTGCGTCAATTTATTGCTAAATTTACCAAATAGAATGTTTTTGTTTTCATTTATGAGGTCTAAAATGGTCAGTTTAGCTTGCAAGTCCATTGTAATGTCAGTTGGTATCTAGGTACGTAGGTTATGCTCATAGATAGATCACTATATAATTATAATTAATGTAATTAATGTATAAAGTGAAACTACCTTCAACATGAAAGAAGCTAAATAAATTGTTACATATTTGTAGTTGTCACATTACAATTGTTGCTTGTATATTTACAAATCAACAATCCTACAATTATGTAGCTGTCGTGACAAGCCTTTATTCTTTGTGATACGCTTTCCCAAAAGTGACATATTTGTACACTGCAAATTTGTAACGAATACATATTTGTAATTATTGTGGTACATTTTTTTGTTTACAATTGCACAATTTTGTCGAATTGTAAAGTTTTGTGGGATAGGCCACTGCTTATACGGTTAAATTACAAACTTATTTCAGAAATTATTTTGTAATTTTTTTTCAAAAACTATTCAACCTTCAAGTTCAAAATAATTTTCCTAGATTTTTTTTATAAAGTTCTACTTTTGAGATTTTTTCATACTTTTAAAACTCATGGTTCAAAAGTTAGAGGGGGGGGGGGGACACATTTTTTTTACTTCTGGAGCGATTATTTCAAAAACTATTTACATTATCATAATTATTTTTTACATGTTTTAAAGTGGGTATTCCACTCATACATTAGTATGTTATTCAATCAAATACAAACATTGAAAACATTGAAAAAATAATAATGTATGAGTGGAATACCCACTTTAAAACATGTAAAAAATAATTATGAGTTGATAGCAGGCGCCATCTGTTATTTCCGTTGTGACACTTGTAAAAGGGTCGGCGGGAAGGGTATCTAACTCTAGTGGTTGGCACCTAGATGTCGCTTACGGCTGCTATAAAGTCGATGTAAAAATAAATGCAAAAAGATGATTGAAGGCATTGAGAATTTCGTCAGCTCGGTAACTGAACCCATAGCTTAATTGGTAAAGCGATATCAAGCCCCGGTAAGGCGTATCGATGTTGGTTCAAGTCCAACTGGGTTGATTATTTTTTCAATGTTTTCAATGTTTGTATTTGATTGAATAACATACTAATGTATGAGTGGAATACCCACTTTAAAACATGTAAAAAATAATTATGAGTTGATAGCAGGCGCCATCTGTTATTTCCGTTGTGACACTTGTAAAAGGGTCGGCGGGAAGGGTATCTAACTCTAGTGGTTGGCACCTAGATGTCGCTTACGGCTGCTATAAAGTCGATGTAAAAATAAATGCAAAAAGATGATTGAAGGCATTGAGAATTTCGTCAGCTCGGTAACTGAACCCATAGCTTAATTGGTAAAGCGATATCGAGCCCCGGTAAGGCGTATCGATGTTGGTTCAAGTCCAACTGGGTTGATTATTTTTTCAATGTTTTCAATGTTTGTATTTGATTGAATAACATATTTACATTATCAAAAAATAATTTTATTAAACCCCTATTCATTTTTAAATACCTATCCAACAATATATCACACGTTAGGGTTGAAATGAAAAAAAAAATCACTCCCCACATTACGTATAGAGGAGGTACCCCTAATAAAACATTTTTTTCCACTTTTTATTTTACTACTTTGTCGGCGTGATTGATATAGTTACATATTAGTACCAAATTTCAGCTTTCTAGTTGCTCAGCTAACGGTCACTGAGATTATCCGCGGACGGACGGACGGACGGACAGACATGGCGAAACTATAAGGGTTCCTAGTTGACTACGGAACCCTAAAAAATAGGATAAAATAAATATTTAAGGGGGCTCCCATAAAACAGACATGATTTTTTTTTGTAGATAATGGTACGGAACTCTTCGTATGCGAGTCCGACTCGCATTTCGACGGTTTTTCTAAGTACATATTGAATTTAATGCTTTAATTAGGACTGTAGACCAAACTAGAGTTATCAGAGAGATCAAAGAGGAGTGTTGACGAGGGACCCTCTTCTCTCTTTAGCCGTCAACACGAATACTCGTTTTGACACGAATGCCGTTTAGGGACGGCAATGCGCACTGACACCTCTGCAGTTGCAGGCATCCATTGGCTGCTTACTATCAGGCGGGCCGAAAGCTTGTTGGCCACCATGGTGTTAAAACGAATCAGACTCGCGCACTAAGGGTTCCTTATCATTATCTATAAAACGGCAAATAAATCATGTCTGTTGTATGGGAGCCCCCTTAAATATTAATTTTATTCTATTTTTTAGTATTTGTTATTATATCAGCAACAGAAATACATCATCTGTGAATATTTCAACTGTTTTACTATCACGGTTCATGAGACACAAACCTGGTGATAATAAAAAACGGCAAGAAAATCATGTCTGTTGTATGGGAGCCCCCTTAAATATTTATTTTATTCTGTTTTTCAGTATTTGTTGTTATAGCGGCAACAGAATTACATCATCTGTGAAAATGTCAACTGTCTAACTATCACGGTTTATGAGAAAAGCCTGGTGACCGAAGGACAGACAGACAGACGGACAGCGGAGTCTTAGTAATAGGGTCTCGTTTTTACCCTTTGGCTGCGGAACCCTAAAAATCACCAGCCATATTGTGCTAATAACGTCAGTTTATATAGAATAAACCTTGTCCGGCAAAATTATCTGCCGAATAAGTAATGTTCAAATAAAGATTACGCATATTTAAAGTACCTAGTTACGTGCTAGTTACCTAGTTACAAATCCGCCTCAATAGAATAATTAAATAAGATAAACAACTATGGCTGCGTTTACAGGCAAAACAAGCATTTGATACATGATAAAATATTATTAAAAAAAATTGTTTTCACTGAAATATAAAAAAAAATACGGATATTTTTTAATAACGATGAATCTTATTAACAGTAGGCGATGAACTATGACTTGCATTATACGTCGTTTGGCACTACTTTCCCCCAACAGAAACTTTTGGCAATGTTATAATAATAATAAGTAATAATAATAAAATACTTTGTTGTGCACCAAAAGTAAGCACACATACAATATAAAAAAGAAACAGGATTTAAGTAATTAGGTAACAATAGGCGGTCTTATCATCTAATCTAATTATTAATATAATTTCTTATAATATTGCATCAAAGCCTAGGATTTATACTTCACAGCTGCCCGATGTCCAAATCTAGAAATAAGCATAGTATACCAAACTGACTAGCGGGGTTTCGTTGCTCTCATTATTGTGTCATTATCTGACGTGGCTTACGAGCCACTACCTGGAAGGGGCCCCCAGGAAAACGACGTAAGGGCAAACCTAATAGCCGCTGGTCAGATGACATCAAGAAAATGGCCGGAATAAACTGGATATCTACAGTATCTTTATGTAGGGAAACATGGAAGTCCTTGGAGGAGGCCTTCACCCGATGAGGGGTTCTGGTCCGTCACGAAGAAAGATAAATAATTGAAAATTGTAAATAAAATGTAAGCTATATTTTCGACATACTGAGCTGTAATAATTTTGACAACAACACAAAAATTACGTAATATACAGTAGATAAGATTGTAAAATTTGATGTACCTACTTACTTACATTTTCCTTTTTTATATAAGGACTGGAAATAAAGGCTTTTTTATTATTTTATTTATTTATCTAACGTGGCTTGCTCTCCGTGAAAGGCTATCTGACAATGAAACCATGGTTGTTCTTTAAAAGTGCGTGATTGCGCAGTCATGAAGGTAAATTGCCTTTGTTTACATTATTTTATTTGACGTCAAATATACTCGTACACACAGGTAGTAAATTCGAATATTTTTACCTCAAATAATAAACTATTTTAGTATCAGCTACGTTACATAACGAAACCTCAAAACAATTTTACCATAGTGACAGTAATGGTGAGTATCCAGGGACGTCACAAAATATTACTGTATTTACGTATTTCTATATATGCATGCTTTTTACTAAATAGGGTGATGACACATGTTGAAATATGCAATAAAATTTAGTTGATACGATGCCGAATTATCATATCCAAATAAAGTGAAAATTTAATAAATCTATTGATATGGTTCCAAGATATCATGCTTCACAATTTAAATTTTTTAAATTTTTTTAAAGTACGAAATTTAAAATAAAATCGTGACGTCACTTTTGCAAGTCATTTTGTTAGGAGCGTTTCGAGAAGCAAATGCAAATCTCAGACTTTAAGTCTAATTTATGACTTTTGCGTTGCTTTAACGCAATTGGTCGCATATAGACATTTGATCCTCACAATAAAACGAATCGAATCATACCATACATGAAAAAAATTCACCATGCCTATTGATTTTTTTCGGACCAACCCAGCAAAGTATGGAAATTGTTCTGTAGATCGTAATAGACGGACTAGAAAGGAGATACTTGAACTAATTATAATAATTTTAAACAATAAACCGGCCAAGTGCGTGTCGGACCACGCATAATGGAGGGTTCCGTACCTTCAATGGAATAAAACCAAACTAATACCAAAAGGTCGTATCTGATGCCTATGGAAGAAGTTTTTTGGAAATAACTCAAAAATGGCTGAACCGATAATATTCAAAATAATTTTAGTAGAAAGTTATATAATAAGGCGCGGCATCTTCTCAATTTTTTTCATATTTTTTGGACTTACGGTTCAAAAGTTGCAGGGGAGGGGGCACAATTTTTCTGACTTTCAAGGCGATTACTTCTGAAAATATTTACTTAATCACAAAATGTTGACAGAAATCCCTATGTTATTTTTAAAGACCTATCGATTGATGTACAACATATTGATATTAGGTAAAATTTTTTTTTTAAATTTAGTTACATATATGGAGCGCCCCCCCTAAAAATATTTTTTTCTGCAATATAACTACATGACTTAGTAGCAGCATACAAAATACACCTTATGTCCAAATTTTATTAAGATACGTCTAATAGTTTCCTAGAAAAATGGCTGTGACATACGGACGGATGGACAATTTTTCTGACTTTCGAAGCGATTAGTTCAGAATATATTCACTTAAACACAAAATATGCAAAGAAACCTCAATGTTATTTTTAAAGACCTATCGATTGCCTACCTAGACCTAGAGATATGCCACATGTTGATATTTAGTAAAAATTTTTTTTTTTAAATTTAGTTACATGTATGGAGCGCCCTAAAAATATTTTTTTTTTGCAATTTAACTACATAACTAAGTAGCGGTATACAAAATACACCTTATGTGTAAATTTTATTAATATTCGTTCTTTAGTTTCCGAGTAAAATATATGGCTGTGATGTGACATACGGACGGACGGACGGACAGACGGACATGATGAAACTATAAGGGTTAGCAAATGTGGAGTATAAAAAAAAATCCTAATCGGTCCAGCCGTCTTCGAATAAAAACAAACATAATAATTTTAAACAAAAAATAACCGACTTCACTTAGCCTCCACTTTTCCAAAAGCTCTAGCTGCTGTAAAAAAATACTCAAATCACTATAGGTGAGCCTATAATAGTTGAAGATTTCACTCGATTTCTCCAGGATCCCATCATCAGATCCTGACCTAGTTACAATGGGACCAATTGTGAAGTATACTCTTTTAAACAAAAAAATAATTTTCCAAATCGGTCCAGCTGTCTTCGAATAATCGGTGAACATATGTACATTGAAAAAAATAAAAATAAATAGAAAATAAAAATAATTTTGAACAAAAAAGAACCGACTTCACTAAACATCCACCATTCCAAAAGTAAATGCTCGAGCTGCTGTAAAAAATACTCAAATCACTATAGGTGTGCCTATAATAGTTGAAGAGTTCCCTCGATTTCTCCAGGATCCCATCATCAGATCCTGACCTGGTTACAATGGGACCAACTGTGAAGTATACTCTTTCAAACGAAAAAAGAATTTTTCAAATCGGTCCAGCCATCTTCGAATAATCGGTGAACATACATAAAAAAAAAAAAAAAAATTGCAAAAACAAAGATACCGACGAATTGATAACCTCCTCCTTCGAAATCTTGAAGTCGGTTGAAAAAACAAAGATTCCGACGAATTGATAACCTCCTACTTCGAAATCTTGAAGTCGGTTGAAATTTTTTTTTGGATAGGTGGAGGCTAAGTGAAGTCGGTTCTTTTTTGTTTAAAATTATTTATTTGTTTAAAATTATTGCTATATATTTTTTGTATTTTCACTGAATATTACACATAGACGGCTGGACCGAATTGGAAAATCCTTTTCTTTGGTTCCGTAGCCAAATGGCAAAAAACGGAACCCTTATGGATTCGTCATGTCTGTCTGTCTGTCCGTCCGTATGTCACAGGCATTTTACTCGGAAACTATACGACGTATCTGAATAAAATTTACACATAAGGTGTATTTTGTATGCAGCTACTTAGTTATGTAGTTAAATTTGAGAAAAAAAAATATTTTTAGGGGGGCGCTCCATAATAATAATAATAAAGCCATTTATTCCTTAATATCATTCAGATTAAGATTAAATAATTGCATGCATTACATTTTCAAATATAATTAATCGTAATTTAAAAAAAAAAAAAAAATACAATTATATAACATTTTTTTTTTTTTTTTGAGATGCATTACTTTCATATTCAAATTTATTATTTTAATCTATCATTATATAAATATATTATTAATTATTTCTTAGATACTAAGGACCTCTTTTTGAGTGTAGGCCTCCTCCATCTCCTTCCATGTTCTTCTATCTTTGGCTTTTAACATCCAATTTTGTCCTGCCATTTTTGGTATTTCATCCGACCATCTTTCTAGCGGTTTACCTTTCCTTCGCTTTCCCGCCGGGCCAGACCACGATGTGACTTTTTTTGTCCACTTCTCGTCATTCATTCTGGATACATGACCAGCCCACCGCCATTTCATTTTCTTGCAGTATGACAGGGCATCAATGACTTTAGTTTTTTGTCTTATTTCTACATTTTTCATTCTATCCGTACGTTTAATGTTAAGAATACTCCGTTCCATACTTCTTTGGCATATGTTGAGCTTATTTTTTGTATAAGAGTTGAAAATCCACGTTTGGCATCCGTATGATAGGCTGGGTAATATACATGAATCCAAGATCTTCTTTTTCAGTTCCAATGGTAAGTTTGATTTTAAAGGTTCTTTGTAGCTCCAGTACTTGTTCCAGGATATTTTAACTCGCCTATCGATTTCGTCCAGATGTCGCGTTTTATTAAACGATATTTGTTTGCCCAGATATACGTAGGTTTCAACGTAGTCAAGAGTTGAATTATTTACTTCGATAGAGCCTTGAATGTGATTTGTCATGACCTTTGTTTTAGAAGTGTTAAGTTCAAGACCTATATTTTTACTTACGTCGTAGATGTCTTTGATCATTGACTGAAGTTGTACGGCTGATTCCGAGAAAAGTACAATGTCATCTGCAAATCTTAAGTTATTTAAAAATTTACCATCTATATTTATTCCTTTCTTTGACCAGTTTAGATTTTTCATGATGCTTTGTAGAACAGTTATGAATATTCTTGGTGATAGGGGGTCACCTTGTCTTACTCCTCTGCAGATGTGTATTAGCGAGCCCACTCTATCTAGCTTAACTCTACTAACGCTTTTAGAATAAATGTCCTGAATGAGCTCTATTGCTTCGAGCGGCACATTGCATTCTGCTAGAGCGGACCACATGCTGTCGTGTGAGATCGAGTCGAACGCCTTGGCGTAATCTATAAAAGCGAGGTAGAGCGGTCGCCTTTGTTCTTGATATTTCTCTATTATTTGGTCTAAAACATGCACATGATCCATGGTAGAGAAGCCTTTTCTGAACCCGGCTTGCTCTACTGGCTGGTACTCTTCTGTAAATTTGAAATTCGTTGCTCTAGCATAGAGGCAAACAATTTATACACAGTAGGCTGCAGGCTGATTGGTCGATAGTTGCCAATATCGGCAGGATCTCCTTTTTTATACAAAATAATTATATCCGATTTTGCCAATTCAGTCGGGATTGTTCGTGACTCTAAAATGTTGTTAAAAAGAGCCGTTAAGTACGGAGTCAGTAGGACTCTACCAAATTTAATTGCTTCGTTGGTGATCTCATCAGAACCACTGCTCTTATCGCTTTTTAGTGACTCTATTCTTTTCGATACTTCGTTTTCAGTAAATCTTTGTATATGTGCTGTGTTCGTTGTTTGGGCAAGTTTTTCTGGATTTGAAGACGAGTGAGGGCTTCCATGAGAGTAAAGCTTTCTGTAAAATTCCGTTGCTGTATTTACTATTTTTGTTCTTGAATGTACCCTGGTTCCTGAATGTGGTTCTGTCAAGTTGGCGATCCATTGCTTTGATTTGTTGATTTCTTTAAATCCCTTTTTTAGACTACTAGTAGTACTTAAATGTTTTTCTAATATGCTGAGTCTATGCTCATCATAGTCTCGTTTTATAAGTTTGCTAACTTTTTTGTATAGCGAGGTCAACTCTTGTTTTTCTTCCTTGGTTAGCGGTTTTTTGTGCTGTAATTCTTGTCTCCGTCGCAGTAGAGCTAGCGTATTATTCGATATAACTGTATTTTGCTTAGGCGCGACGTTCCAGTTGGTAGTTAGGGATAAACTCTCTATAATTGCCTTTTTAATGTTTGAGTAAAAAGACTCTACTGTTTCAATATTTTCCATACTTAAGCTTCCGATATGTTGCTGAAGATTTTCTAAGTAACGATTTTCTAGATGCATATTTTGTAGAGTGTGTTTTTTATTTTTGAAATGAACTCTACTTTTTTGTAGTCCATATAGTTTGTATGTTCCTCTAATTAGTCTATGGTCACTGGAGAAGTTAAAATTATCTATTATTTGGATATTGGTGAACTTTTTTCTTGTATTTGTTAAAATGTAATCAATTTGACTTTTTCTGTTAGTGGGTGATATCCATGTCCACATAGTAGAGGTTTTCTTTTTAAATACGCTGTTCATGATTACAAGATTATTTTCCAGTGCATGTTGTATGAGTTTTTCACCTCGTAAATCTCTTTTTCCGTAGCAGTGGGGTCCCAATACGCGTGTCTCTCCTCTCTGTCGTTGCCCGACGCGACCATTGAAATCACCCATTAATATAACGTTTTTAGTGCTTGATTTTTGAGCTTGATTTAGCAGGTTGTAGAAAGCATCAATTTCGGTGTCGCTTGCGCTTGATGTAGGTGCATATGCCTGAATAATCGACAATGGTGCGTCATCAAATTTTAAATTTAGGATACATATTCTTTCAGACATTGCAACAAAGCTTTCAAAATGTGGTTTCAGGTATCTTTTTATCAAGAAGCCTACACCGTGTAGGCCTTTGGTTTCGCCATAGTGACAAAAAATATGGTTGTCGTCTTCAGAAATGTGGTAACCGATTCTTCTTATTTCAGCCAATCCAATTATGTCGTAATTAATGTTTGTTATCGCAGTTGTAAATTCAAGTAGTTTTGCATCAGATAGCAGTGATCTAGCATTATACGTACAAATGTAGAGTGCTTGGAGGGGAGGGTTTTGGCCATGAGACCCCACGGTGACCAGCCGGGTTGGGGAATGACGTAGTGTTTTAGTTTTTGCTTTGTTTTTATTTATTTTTATTATATTTGATGGAAGAGGCGCTCTTAATTGCTAAAGGTTGTTTTCTAAATGTTCATTTGTGCTCTCTGTCCTTGAAGGCCGCGGTCCTTGGAAGGATAGGTATTGTGTTATATCTTTAGCCGAACTTGTCTTATTTTTCTTTTGCACTTGGTGATGAGAATTATGAATTATGGACGGCGGGGATGCGTCCAGTGAACGTTTTTTAGTACCATACTCGACTGATGATTTTTTATCCTTGCTTGTTTTCTGAGGTAAAATTACAAGCTTATTATATCTGATCATAGCCCTGTTGCCTTTGTCTCTCTCTTTCTTTAATTCATCTTGGAGTGATTTACGCTCTTTTAATATTTTAGGCGGAAAGTCTTCTTTGATGTAGTATCCGGTTTCTCGAAGATAAGACTTATTTTTTAGTATCTGTATCTTTTTACCAAGGGTAATGAACCCGATTACTATGGGTCTAGGCTTGTCAGATTTTTTGCCCAGCCGTTTCACGTGTTGGATATCATTTTTCATGCATTCCACCTTTATATCCTCGTTTATGATTTTTATAACGACGTCCTCAAGGTCGAAGTAAGAACGTTCTGTCTCTGCAACACCAAAGAAAACGAGGTTCCGCTCTCTTATTTCTCTTTCTAGTTGATCTAGCCGTTTTTCTTGATTTTCTTGCGATTCTTTTATTTGATCTAGTTCCTGTTTGTATGAAGATAATTTTTCATTAAGGTCATCAATTTTTTTACAGAGTTTACTGTCAGTTTCCTGCAACTGTTTACCAAGATCAGCGATTCCTTTCAAGAGTTGGTCCATGATTTTAGATTTTGATATAAGCACCCTCTCGTGGCAATTGTCGACACTAATGTATCCGTAAACTAAGTCAACGTTTTCTTGGTTTCGATTATCGGTCTACGCTTCCTTAGTGGTGTAGGCAGCTGTCGCTAGATGGCGTTATAATTAAAGATATTTTATGATAGCGATGATAAGATAATGCAGTTTTATTTTGTGGTTATTTTAATTCAAAGTTTTTGTTCACTGCACTATTAAGTCACTACACTTTAGTTCCAGCTGCCCGTTGCATAAACAATTCTTTCCAGTGGAGAAGCAATACGTCCATTAGCCAATTTTAACAAAAGTAGTACATTTTCTTTGTTGCACAGTTTTTTCGATAAATCACAATATTCACTGCACTTTGAGTTCTCCCTTTGTTAACGCTTGTTGCGGCGTATGTTATATATATTTTTGTCCATTATTTTTGCACTTTTAATCACTTAAACCATTTTTAATTTGACCATATATACGGAGCTTTTGTTTACTCTGCAAGCCGTCTACCCTCTTATTAGGGGGGCGCTCCATACAGGTGACTAAATAAAAAAAAAAAATTAACCAAATATCAATATGTGACACATCAATCGATAGGTCTTTCAAAATAACATTGAGGTTTCTTGGACTATTTTGTGATTAAGTGAATAATTTCTGAAATAATCGCTTCGAAAATCAGAAAAGTTGTGTGGGGGCTACACAACTTTTCTGACTTCTGACTGTGATATATTGTTGGATAGGTATTTAAAAATTAATAGGGGTTTACATAAATCATTTTTTGATAATGTAAATATTTTCGGAAATAATCGGTCCAGAAGTAAAAAAAAATGTGTCCCCCCCCTCTAACTTTTGAACCGTAAGTTCAAAAAATATGAAAAAATTTGAAGAGATGTGCCTTATCATATACTTTCTACGAAAATTGTTTTGAACATTATCGGTTCTGCCATTTTTGAGTTATCTCCAAAAAACTTCTTCCATAGGCATCAGATACGACCTTATGGTATTAGTTTGGTTCTTATTCCATTGAAGGTACGGAACCCTCCTATGCGTGGTCCGACACGCACTTGGCCGGTTTTTTTTCTTCACAGCTGGTCCCATTATCATCAGGTCAGGATCAGGAGTGCGATTTTTGAATCTCACCAAGTGACTAATTCTCACCGATGTGAGTGATTTCTGAAAGTAAATCACTCACATCGGTGAGAATTAGTCACTTGGTGAGATTCAAAAATCGCACTCCTGATGATGAGATAGAATTCTATAGTGATTTGAATATTTTATACAGTAGTTTGAGCATTTGCTTTTGGAAAGGTGGAGGCTAAGGGAAATCGGATCTTTTTTGTTTAAGATTACGTATTTAGGAGTATATTTAATGTAAGTAGGGATGATCG
Source organism: Pammene aurita (assembly GCA_947086415.1). Lineage (NCBI taxonomy): Eukaryota > Metazoa > Arthropoda > Insecta > Lepidoptera > Tortricidae > Pammene > Pammene aurita. The sequence continues at coordinate 8,819,861 of OX352312.1, forward strand.
GACTGTTATAAAGTCACTTTTACTTTGCATTGCCTTCGCCTAAGGGAATGACACTTCGCAACTTTACGGATATATGGGATCTATTCTCAGAAAGGTCTAAAGTTGCCACCGGCTGTATCTGTAATAGATGTAAGTTCTTTAACTTCATTTCAAGGCTCTTTAATTCTTTGTAGCACAGATTTTTGTTTACTATTACTCCCAATAAAGCCATTTTTAGCAGTATTTTAATGACGAATGGCTTGTAAAAGGGAAAACAAAAATGCAGCAATATACAAAAAAAGTAGAACAAAAAATACATTATTACTTACTAAAACTATAACTCTGTATCTTTAGGTATTTAAATAAAAGTAAATAAGATCTACCCTCAAATGGCTCCTTAAGCCAGTTGAGGGTAGATGAAAACATTACACGATCAAATAATATTGGTCAAAGCCAGGTCGTTAAGTGACAGATCCAGGCTGTTTTGTATTTGATCGGTTAACCAATAAAAGTTATAACTACCCGAAAATGTAAAAATTGTTTGTTTACTTTTATTTAAATACCTAAAGACATAGAGTATAGTGTAAAATTATAGCACTTAAATGTTCAGTGTTTAATATTATGAAAAGAAATGAAATGAAAATGTTTTATTTCAGAATCAATTCCATATATGCACAAATGCAATTAAAATTAAATTAAATTAAAATAAGACAATAAATACACTAATAAAAAATAAGTAGGTCATACTTCATAGCATGCCTAACATAGTTTTAACATAGGTAACTTAACATTTGTTAAAATGAGCGCGGTCTCGCCAACAAACTGTCGCAGTTTGGCGAGTAACATAAAATTGTTAATTGTTTTGTACTTTTGATAAATAAATGGAAAATGGAAAAAAACAATCTGCAGAACCTTATCCGTGTTCTGGACGAATTTTCTACATTTCTGTCTATTATAAGGTACATTTCAATGGATCAATTAAGGCTTTTCAGGTCCTTAAATACTGTTACTTGTAGTTTGGGCGACGACCGTATGATCTGCTACGTTAGGTGATATAAAGTTAAACTCCATGGCACATGTTCATAAAAGTGATGCCGAGTTCCGGAAAAATAGTTAAACAATTTAGAATTGGCCGAAGGCACAAAAAAGTACCACTTCCGGTGTAAAAAATGGATTTTATTTACCTAAATCATTTGATACAAAGATGACACCTGTGGCAATAAATAGCAATTGGCATGTAGGTATAAAAGAACCTAGTCTGTCAGTTCCTACATGGCCGGAAGTGCCCGGCTTTACTGGTTAAAAAGTAATGAGTTTGACTCCAAATTTACGTCACTTTTAAAGCAGTCTGCCGGGCACTTTCGGTCATGCAGGAACTGGCAGACTGTTGTTCTGCACCTACCATTGCCATTTGTTGCCACAAGTGTCATCTTGACGTCGGCAATTAGCATCCATTTTTTACACCGGAACTGGTACGTTTTCATGTAGATAGTCACAAATGTTCTAAGTTTTACCTAATGAATACCAATCAATCTGTCAAATCCCCTAACTCTGCAGCTTTAGGGTCTCCCCAAACCTATCGACGCGGATTCGGCAAAATTCGGTGGAAAAAAGCTTTATGTCTACGCAATAAGAGCGAAAAAGACGTCGACGCGTCGGCAGGCGTCGGCCGAGCCGAGCCGAGTCGAACCGTGCATTGTTAGCTCTTATTGCGTGGTCATAAAGCTTTTTTCCACCGGATTTTGCCGAATCCGCGTCGATAGGTTTGGGGAGACCCTTAATAAATAATATCCATGATTTTCGTAAATCCAACATATGGAAATGTCATTTCATTGTCGGTAATAATTTTTAACAGAAAAGATCCGACGACGTCACTAAGACTCCACCTTTCCAAAAGTAAATGCCCGAGCTACTGTAAAAAATATTTAAATCACTATAGGTGTTTCTATAATATTTGAAGCGTTCCCTCGATTTCTCCAGGATCCGATCATCAGATTATGAGCTGGTTACAATGGGTCCAACTGTGAAGTGTAACTCTTTCAAAGAAAAAATAATTTTCCAATTCAGTCCAACCGTCTTCGAATAATCGGTGAACCTACAAAAAAAAAATCCCGACGAACTGAGAACCTCCTTCTTCGAAATCTTGAAGTCGGTTGAAAAAGACGAAAGACCCACCCGTTTTTTACAATGCAAAAGTACCTAGTCGGAAGGCTGTTACCATTTCACGTCGAATAAAACCGTAACCGAATTAGGGTTCCGGTGGAGTCCGGTTTATTGCGTTTCCGCAGTTTATTGTTTGCTACTTTATTAGGGTTCTGTAGTCAGTGGAAGGGTTAACAAGTTAACGTTCATTGCGGGATGCTATAATGTTGTATTGCAATGTTATGTTGTTTTGTACAAAATACTGTCTTTAGCATTAATACAATATTAAGTCTAAATACAGTATTTTTAGAGTTAAGTATGTTTCTAAAGTAAGTTACAGGAAAATGATTTTAAAATAGCTAGGAAAAAATATTGCATTAAATAGCATACATATATATATTTTTTCCTTTAACTAAATAACGGTCTCCTAGTCTAGTCGGTAGTGCCTATGAAGCAAGAGGTCCCGGGTTCGAATCCTGGTCAGGGCATTTATTTGTGTGTTTATCGCGGATATTTGTTTCTGAGTTATGGATGTTTTCTATGTATTTAAGTATGTAAATATATCTATAGTATATATATGTCGTCGCCTAGTACCCACAACACAAGTCTTAATGAGCTTATTGTGGGACTAGATTGATTTGTGTAAGATTGTCCGATAATATTTATTTATTATTTATTAATTAATACTTATACGTAATGACAAATTGACTTATAATCTATAGTTCAAATTTTTGCTCATGTTGCAAGCCACATCCTGTATATTATAAATATACGGAGTGTATTAGCAGAAGGGTGCTATTTAGGCTAATGGCCTGAAGAAACAAAGATGAAATTTCCAATTATTTTAAATTCGCGGAGCCCGGCAGAGCCCGCGGCCCAATTAGGACCTTTTGACGTGACACCAAGGACCATTATTATACATGGACTGCAATAGTCGCTTACGCTTACGATATCTTACCGGTGACATCGACGGTAATTTACCGTCGCGATATTAATTATTTACTTATTGCTTTATAATTGCAGCAGGGGAGCCAATTTTTTTTATACCATAACGGTAGCAACCAATCATGGCCGCCAGCAACTCCAGAGGTATCACATGCGCGTTGCCGACCCTTTAGAAATTGTACTCTCCTTTTTTTAATGTGTGAGATTGTTTGCAATCGCATTCAATTTACCGATGTAAATTTGAATAACGCGGGAAATTATTAACAAAATTAAATGGTGTCTGCCTTCGATATATTCAACAACAACTCAGTGTAGGTACCGATGGCAAAGTTTAGGTGTAAAAGCATCGGCATTTCCGAATCCTGGTCATCTATATCGAAAGGAAGTTGAAATATTTTGACAGCGTAAAATCGTCGAGCAAATGTACGGAACTGGGAATTGTGTTAGTGACGCGATACATGGCGCTGGAGTGTTTGCCTGAATAACAAGAAAGCGATTTTGTAAAGACATGGTAATCCAGGTATTATATGGTCTTTGGTAAAACGCGTTTGTTACGGGTAGTCGGGGGTTGAGTGCTCTTAGGCGGCATTTCAAGTATAAAAATATGATTTTGATTTATTATGAATTGAGATGAATGTCAAATATCAAATAGGGATAGGGGAAGATAATGATTGTTTAACTTTTATTTATTTAAAAGTATGAATAAAATTGTATTATTGTTCACTGAAATATCTATAGATCAGGAGTAGGCCGTAGGCAACCTTACCTCATCGCGTACCAGAATTCGGCTTATGCAAGGAAAAGTTATGTATCTACAGCCTTGGCCAGCAGAAGTGTTGAGCATAGCAGTTTTTTGTTTACAATTTTGATGTTAAGTATTATTTCCCTATCATAACAATGTACGATGACGTAAAATGTTATATTTTATTTATATATCTAGAAAACTTCACTTAATAACAATTTCAAGGTACCTATAAAATATGAAAAGTGGAGGTAACAAAAATGCGAATTTAGGTTGGTGCTACAAATTGCAAATATTCTATGCAGTTACTACTAACTTCAACAAAATATGCCTATAAAAACGCTGGACTAATGTTTCGAGTTTTGTATGAAAATCGCAAGGGTGCTCAACACTTCTGGCCAAGGCTGTATAGTTTACTACAATTGATAACATTTGTCCGTGCATTGCCGTACATAAGCCAAATTCTGCTACTCGATGAAGTATGGCTACATACGGCCTAATCTTGATCTACTAGATGTCTTATACTAAATACGAATGAAAAAGTTAACAAGGCCTCCGGTGCCCTGGATTGAACCTGGGGTCCACTTGGCAATACAATCCCATGAATTGGCGTAGGCACTAGTTTTTGCGACATCTGACCTTTCAACCGAGAGGGCTAACTAGGCCTTATTGGGATGAGGTCCGGTTTCCTCACGATGTTTTGCTTCACCGGAAAGCGACTAGTAAATATCTAAGGATATTCCTTACATAAGTTCCGAAGTAGGTACCATCGGGTTCATAATTGCATACCCAATTTATGAATGAATTCATTGATAAATTGGGTATGCAAATGGTACATAAGTTTCGCCAACAAACTGTTGTGCAGTTTGGCGAAAATATATTTTACTAAATAATTTGTGTAATTAATTACTGTTTGATAAATAAAATAATTTAAAAATAAATTAATAGTTTAAAAAACACTAGAAAAACACACTTTTATAAATGCACGTAAAAAAATAATAATTATGGATCGTTCAAGTTGTCTCTATTTCTGGGCTGAAGTGTAAACTATGTGCTTTTAATTATAATATTTGATTTGTGTGGTACGGCCGGGGTTTGAACCCGAAACCTTCGGATTGGAGACATCTTACTGCCAGGCTACCAGCGCTTTCTCATGTACATACCTATGCAATCTTTGTAAATGCTAAGGCACAAAACCAAAGCAGGACTTTTAATATCCAGTGAAACTTTTGTACGTAGTCCTGACTATTATGTATTCTATGCTTCCGCCGCACAATTACGACCCTCGGTGTAAAACGAGTTTGTTACGGCCGTGAGCACCCCGTATAAGAGTAAAGAAGAGCCCTTGAAACACGGTAGGACTGCTTTAACGTTCGCTTCAATTAGTACTCAGATTGCACGGTAGATGGCGGTATAAAGTGTCGGCGAATTCCTGAATCGCACTTTTATAAGTTTTGTTAAGAAAATGATAAGTGTGCAAAGCAAATACTGGTTTTGTCGATACGAATTTAAGGAGTTACGACAAAACTAGAATTTGGTTAACGAAAACTGATCCTGAGATTTATTTAAAACTTCTTAAATGACATCCATTGTTTGAAAGTTAAATGTGTCAATTAAATATGAAAAATACCGTTAGCTGATCACGTGAACATACCGTCTTCAGGGCATCAGCGGACAGTCTTTCATGTTTATAGAAGCATATTTTAAACTAACATGTGACAATTTTTTATCGTAACGCGATTATATTTTTTTTAAGTGATAAATGGCTGTCGTTAAACCCACCAACCGAGCGGCATTTGACCTTCACGAGGCTTCATCATACATCGCCCTTTACCACTTCACATGTTTTCGCCCGGGACGCGATTTTTTCATGAGATTTATTCCTGTCTTATTATGGTCTACACACAGTACAGGCTGCTTTCGGGGTCTTGGCATCGACATATAATATCAAGACGAGTAAAGGCAAGCAAAGTTCATGTGAAAACACGACCCATTTTACGTTTACAAAACTAAAATGTCTTATGTCTTATTAACCAATCAAGTACTCATTCTTTAAGCATATTTTTTGTGTTAACCTTCATTCCGCAAAGGTTTCATGCCATTTCACCAATAAGAAAAGTTGCCGAGTTGTGTGTGGTCAAAATCAATTTGACAATGAAGTTTAATTGGACAGGAGATACTCAAATGAAATAACTGAAATGTCAAGTTAACATATAATAAATACGCCTAAGTTTGACGTGAATGGGTTCACGTAATAAATAATACTGCAATCAATTAACAATTTATTTTTTAGTGCATTCTTCGTTACTTATGTAATATGCGTAAATTTAATCGTTCTTGGAATAAGGAATAATATGAAAGCCTTCTTTCATCTTTCATTTCAAAAGTGCTTACTTACATTATAGGGACTTACATACTACAAAATAAGCATGAATTTAATAAAATAGTAAAGATTTTGAACTTTTTTACAATTTTATAAATCCGTTACATTAGGGAGACCCTTTTGGTCTCAAGCAACATAATGCAGACTAGAAAATAATACCTTCAATATAAATAGTTAAAATTCTCTTTGCTTCCTCGTTTTTTAGAACTAAAAAAATAACGGATGAGTACTATTTATTTTAGCAGGTTAGGGAAATATATAAAGATAAATTTACATTTTGTATCCATTTTTTTATACTGCAACGCAACTGCAAACAGGCATACGGCTACTGATGGTAAGCAGCTACCGTAGCATGTAACTCCAGAGGTGTCTCATGTGCGTTGCCGACGCTTTCATATAAAAGAGAATTTACTGTTTTGACAGCTAAAGGGACAAGAGGATCCCCCGTCGTCAACACACTGCATCCTCTGAGCTCTCTGGCAACCTTACTCACCGGCAGGAACACAACACTATGAGTAGGGTCTAGTGCTAATTGGCTGTGGTTTTCTGTAAGGTAGAGGTAGTTCCCCAGTCGGGCTCTGCTCTAGATTTGATAATTAAAGACTATGCTATGAAGTTATAGCATTCATTATTAATGAAAAATAAGTGTCATACTTATTAGTCAGTTGTACTAGAAATGGCACGGCCAGAATGGTATGATTTTACCAGAGTAAGTATAGTAGGTACTAATTCGAAGGGTTTTGTTTTGTCGATTTCGTTGACTTTACTTAATATTAGTGATTTGAAAAAAAAATCAACCTTTATGAATTTACTATGGACTTACTTATGGCTTTGAACATAGTCCGAATCCAAGAAATGAATACTGCAAATTCTGCAATGCTCGGTGGGCACCCCAGTTGGGTTTTGCCTTGCAATTCGAACCGCAGGAATCCATGCATGCCTTCTTTCTTCGTTCTTGGGGAAACTTTAAACATACACATACTGTTGAAGTCATCATTATAACAGAATTTAAATTATATTTGGTAGGTAAGTAAAACCGACTGAGGTGGCATATTCAGATTGTTTATTAAGTACGTCTCTCTCATATTCCCAATATATGAGTACAAGGGAGACATTTCGATATTATCAAAGTAGTATAATATTGATAAAGATTTATTCCAAGGACCCATACTGTATATCGAAAAAAACAAACTGTAAAGATTCTTCGCTAACAACGGAAACCTAACTGCTATTACTACAAGGTAATACTTATTAAACATTAATTATACTTTTCCTCAAATGAGTTATGTTTACTTTTCCAAAACTTATATTGCATAACATCGACCAAGTCCGTAATGTATGAGAATATCTAAGCGTGATTTACTTTCCGATGAAAAGAAATATCACCATCTTTGGCGCCTGTGTGGCTCCTGCACCAATGCACGGCACAAGCCGGCATTTTAATACCGATATATTACCGAAATTTCATGGACCGAAAAAACTAATATTTTGACGACATGACAATTTCAAAATGTTTGACATGACATTAGGGCACCGCTGTCACAAGCTCCGCCCACTTTGGCACCAGGAAAGTGGAGCACATTTTGAGCGTTGATTACGCTTCCTTACTTATTATTCTTCCAAGGGTCTTGGAGTAAGAGAGCAAGGCATGATGCAGAACTTAAAGATGAACTTAAAAATGGTGGTAATATTTTTTTATCACCAATACTGATAATAATTGTTGATGTTAATTTAAAAAAAAAACTGGCTAAGTGCGTGTCAGACCACGCATAATGGAGGGTTCCGTACCTTCAATGGAATAAGAACCAAACGAATACCAAAAGGTCGTATCTGATGCCCATGAAAGAAGTTTTTTGAAGATAACTCAAAATTGGCTGAACCTATTATGTTAAAATTAATTTTCGTAGAAAATGTGTAAAAATTTCAATTTTTTTCATATTTTTGAAAAGTAACAGGGGGCGGACACAATTTTTCTGACTTTCAAGGCGATTACTTTTGAAAATATTTACTTAATCACAAAATGTTGAAAGAAATCTCGATGTTATTTTTAAAGACCTATCGATTGATGTGCAACATATTGATATTTGGTAAATTTTTTTATTTTAAATTTAGTTACAAAATACTTTTTTCAGCAATTTAACTACATAACTTAGTAGCGGCATACAAAATACACCTTATGTCTAAATTTTATTAAGATACGTCTAATAGTTTCCTAGAAAAATGGCTGTGACATACGGACGGACGGACGGATAGACGGACATGACGAAACTATAAGGGTTCCGTTTTTGCCATGTTGGCTACGGAACCCTAAAAATGTTATTGCATACAATTTGGTCACGCTATTCAGTGTGACGTCTTGTCGTTTCCCATACAGCGTATGTCAAAAGTCATAGGATGACCATGATATACTTAATTTAAGATTAATTTTACTTGAAATATAAGAATAAATTAAAAAAAAATTAAAAAATACTATTATACAATAATGTTGATCAAAAAAAAATGAAACTGTTTTATTGAACTGTACTGAAACTGTATATTTTGTCTGCAGAACTATGTTAGTAACACAATAAAAAAAAAAAAAACAATAATGTGTTAGTAAAATTTATAATGCTCATTGGATCGAACGTGCATGGACATCCAATGAGTGATAAGAGGGCTATCGACCCGTATAAGTGGACTTACGACAAGATGTGTCTTATCCAACAAAATACGCCACATTTGAAATTCCAGTGTCAACATCCTCTACAGGGTGTAACAAAAATGGTGATTCGTTTAAGGGCATAAATATTAGGTATCGGTATTACGATTAAGAAAAAGTAAAACAATTTTTAGTACGCGAAAAAAAATTTTTTCGGTTGGGGCACGTCGTCCCAGCCGGTCGACCAGAGGGTCAACCGAAAAAAAAATTTTCACGTTAAAAAAATGTTTTGTATAGAGACAAAACATTTTTTTTAACGTGAAAATTTTTTTTTCTTACTTTTTCATTATTAGATCACTGAAAAAGTTACTGAGAACCGCCTCCGATGGTATGGGCATGTGAAAAGAAGATACGGAGACCATGTGGTGCAAATTGCTCTGAACCTACCAGAACCAAAGAAAAGTGGGAAAGGCCGTCCGCCATATACCTGGTGGTCTACTATGGAAAGGAACCTCAAGAAACCCCAATTCCCAGAGCCGACAACCCAGGACACGTCGTCCTGGTGCAGAAGAGTGAGGAGACCCGACCCCAAATAATGGGAAAAGAGAAGGACAAAGAAGAAGACTTTTTCATTATTAGAATACGATACTAATTTTGCCCTTAAACGGATCACCAATATTTTTGTTACACCCTGTATAGTGGAAAAGTATTTTAGCGAACAATTCTAAGCTGACACTAACAGATGTGTAAAAAATAAGCTCCCCATGACTCAGTTTACAAAACAAAGGCTCTTGGGAACGGGTACTCATATCCCCAGTCTACCCAGCCGTAAAACGTATTTTACGCGCATCCGCTAAGGGAAGTAATAGGGTTCCGTAAGGTCCGCGGCGGATTCCGCAAGCTACAATACGACACAGTATGTATGAAACATACCCTTTAGTTTTTTTATTATTATATCATTTACAGTGAATCCTCCTTTTTGTAAAGGGTCGGCAACGCGCATGTGACACATCTGGAGTTGCAGGCGTCCATAGGCTACGGTAGCTGCTTACCATTAGTCGGGCCGTATGCTTGTTTGCCACCGTCCTGGTATAAAAAAAACTATTGGAACCGTAACATAATCATCATTTCAGCCGAAAAACGTCCACTGCTGGACAAAAGCCTCCCCCAAGGATCTCCACAACAAACGGTCATTCGCCGCCCTTAACCAGCTTTTTCCGGCGACTCTAACCAGATCGTCGGTCCACCTAGTCTGGGGCCTTCCCACACTGCGTCTTCCGGTACGCGGTCGCCACTCAAGAACCTTTCTGCCCCATCGGCCATCGGTTCTGCGAGCAATGTGGCCCGCCCACTGCCACTTAAGCCTGGCAACTCTCTGAGCTATGTCGACAACCTTAGTTCTCCTGCGGATCTCTTCGTCTCTGATGCGATCACGCAGGGAAACACCGAGAATAACATAATACAGTATCACATGTCAAAATTTTAAAACAATCATAAGCTATACAAAGTAAGAGTATGCAATGAAAAAAACCTTACTTATCGAAAATTACAAATAATTAAAATAAATACTGAAATGACAAAAACATCGTATGAAATAAACATTCCACCAGATTGAAAGTCGTATATATGTCTTACTTTTTTTTAAATCGTATGGCTATACATGTCACGGGATATAGATAGGCATTTCTTTTCTGGGGTAGTAGTACTGGGAAAGCGAACTATGAAGAAAATCCAGTGAGTGCTGCGTTGTCCAGATGGGACAGTGCAGCTGCCAAGCTTGTTACTCTTTTAGCACCACCCAGGGACCACGTGTAGGGTTGTCTAAGGTGTTTCCTACGGACGCAGAGTAACATTGATCCCCAGTAACTTTGATCCCTTACTGCCACTCCCATGTACGTCTTACTGCCAGTCTTCAAGCGGTTCTTAGATTTAAGAAGCATAAACGATAATAGAAAATTATAATAATATATAGCTATTTGAAGTTCAAACAAAAATTTTGTGTAAGTATCACTACTTTTCAACCGACTTCAAGATTTCGAAGGAGGGTCTCAAGTCGTCGGAATCTTTGTTTTTTTATGTATGTTCACCGATTATTCGAAAACGGCTGGTCCGATTTGGCACTTCACAGATGTCATCAAGTCAGGATCTGATGATGGGATCCTGGAGAAATAGAGGGAATTCTTCAACTATTACAGGCAAACCTATAGTGATTTGAGTATTTTTGACAGCAGCTCGAGCATTTGCTTTTGGAAAGGTGAAGGCTAAGGGAAGTCGATTATTTTTTGTTTAAAATTATCTAAATATATAAATGAAGAAACTGACTGACTGACTGACTGACATATCAACGCACAGCCCAGCCCGCTGGTTCTAGAGATTCCAAATTTGGCACGTAGGTTCCTTATAAGGTCTAATGCGTCTATTATTTTAGTCTTTGCTCTAATGTCGCTATGTCTTATCTTATCCTTAAGTTTTATTTTCATAATATTGCGTTCTACGGCTCTTTGGCATTTTTGAATTTTGTTTTTTGCGTCTTCAGTATATTTCCATGTTTGGCTGCCGTAAGTCATAGTAGAGAGTAGGCAAGAGTCTATCACTTTCTTTTTTAATTTTAGTGGAAGGTAACTTTTTAGAACCTCTTTCATACTCCAGAACGTATTCCAGGTTTTCTTAATTCTTCGGTCGATTTCTTCTAGGTTGTGATTAAATGAAAGTTGTTTATCTAAATACACGAAGTTTTTTACGTATTCAATTTCCGTGTTTTCTATGTGCTTAAGTAATGCTATAGTACAATTGATGGCACTTAGTGTAATAACCTAAATTAACGGATATAGTCAGTAGCATATGTAGGTATAGTCACGTCTGAAAATATGGGTACATTTAATGTGTCAGAAATATGTAGCCACGACTCTATTACGAAGGCGTAAAGTCTTGGATACATGTTTTTGACACATTAAATGTATCCATATTCTCAGACGTGAACGATCACGTTTCATAAGATTTCTCGCATTATACGCCATTCTATATCAGTCCCTGCAAGTTGAGGTTCTGCAGAACAGTTCTGGATAATACACATTCCCACTTGGACGCTTTTTTGGATGGGCCCCTTCAAAAATTTTACTGATAGATGATAATACCAAGATTGAATGGGATGGTCTTATTAAGGCGCTAGGCGCTGATTGTAGCCGAAAACTGCTACTTTCTAAGGGATATATCTCAATAACGGGTCATTCAAAAATTTTGAAAAAAATATATGTTATTGACCATTTGATGTACAACATTATCAACGTTTGAATAACTTGTGTAACGTATAGTTTCTCCGTTATGTAAATGTAACGAAATGTCGTTTTACGGTTAATTTTGCTTATATCTACTGAACGGCTCATTCGATTTAAAATATTGTTGAACTAAAAAATATGTACTACAGAACAATACAAACTCAACGTAGGATATTTAAATTGATTAAATTTTCTTAAACAACTTGATCATAATTCCACATTTCGTGCGTTATTAGCTCGAAAACGGCGTTGCTGGTAGTCGTGAGCTAGCTTTGAGACAAGGAGGCTGTGTCGCTCGTCGCTCCGTGCTTCCCTTGTACTACATATACTTGTGCTTGGCCCTTGAGCAATAATATCGGACTTACTGTGCCTAAAGACTAAATAACTGCAGAGGGTTCATGCGGTGCGGATATAACGTGTCTTCCCGGAATCAATCATGTATAGACGTTTTATCTTTTAAGATAATGTACTCGTATGCATGTTTATGTACGTTCGTATAAAAAGTGTATTTTATTTAGATTATAATAGAAGTAAAAAAACAAATGAAATAAAAATGGAGAAAAAACAAAAATCATGAATCTCACATTGCTCTGAAAACAAATTTGGTCATGTAAGTAAACCAAAATTATTATGTTTTAGTAGACGCACGCATCACGCAAAATAGGTATTAGTCGTCGAGTTGCGGAAATCTGCTAGTACTGCAATACATTAGACTAATAATTAATTTAATAAAAAACTCCAAAGAACCGAATTTATTTAAGAATACCGTGTTCTAAACGAATGTAATATGCGTTTTATTTTAAGATTAAACACAATCTTTAATGTTATACTTTATACTAATTTATCAAATCTAGAAATTGCGAAGTAAACTGCAAAGGATTGCAGATAAACCAGCCAAGAGAATATCGGGCTATGCTCAGTGTAGGGATCCGTGGTTGCCGGCCTGTTACAATACATCCATTCAAAAGGTAGTCTATAAAGAAATATTTTGTGGCACTTATGTTATTTTACTATAGGCATAACTCAAAAACGGCTCAACCGATTTTATTCCATATAGTTTTTATTGAAAATACGTGATAAGTATTTCAATGGCCTGACGTCCAGGAATTTTCCCAATTTTTTGGACCCACGGTTCAAAAATCAAAGAGCATTTTAACTTTCGAAGCTATTATTTACGAAAGTATTCGTTTTATCCAAAAGTTGTTTAAGGCATATTGTTCTTGAAAGACCTATCCAACAATGGGTTTCAGATACTTATTGTTTTACCAATTTGTAGGCGTAATTAAAACACATAATTACTCATACCAAATTTCAGTCTACTAAATATCACTGAGCAAAGCCTGATTGAGAATCTAATAAAAAATTGCTGCTATTTAAGAGTTCAATGTATGTAAGAATAAAGGAAAAAAAGCTTTTTTTTATACCACGACGCTGGCAAACAAGCATACGACCCGCCTGATTGAAAGCAGTTATAAAGCCTATGGACGCCTGCAACCCCAGAAGATTCACATGCGCGTTGACTACCCTAAAAAAACTTTTCTATGTCGGTGAAATGCAAATAAATACAAATTTTATATTAATTATCAACACAAGTGAATAAATAAATTACTACTAAGGGTTAATACTACCTATCAAATATCTTTAAAAAACCGGCTAAGTTTGTATCGGACCATGTATAATGTAGTTTCTTGGAGATAGCTCAAAAACGGATGAGCCGATAATATGTGAATTCATTTTACTCTTTAAAAATACTTTAAAAATACTCTATATATATATATATATAAGATATTTTTAAAGCCGTATCGTACAACATGTTCATATTTACAAAAAAATATTTTTGACATTTAGTTTGGCATTATGTATGTATGGAGTGCCTCACCTAAAAGATTTTTTTAGCAATTTAGCCAGAAAACTAAGTAGCGGCACATGAAACACACCTCTAGATAAAATTTCAGTAATATATGTTTTATAATAAAAATGGCTGAGACATACGGACGGACAGACAGACATGTTTCAAAAAACTTTTAAGGGTTCCGTTTTTACCATTTTGGCTATGGAACCCTAAGAAGTGTTTGCGCTGTGTTATATTATAAAGATCTAAATTTAATGGGCTTACAGCTCTCATTTGTATGACGATTTCGTGCACAAATACCGCTCCTTACATGTGCATTTTTACTATTCGCAACTCGCAACAGGCTTAGTTTTGTTAATTTATCGTAATTAAGTGAATTTTTACGGTTAATATTTAAAATCGCATCAAAAAAATAACCATCTATTAAGCTCACTCACACAGCAAAAAAAATCCAAATTCACATGAAAACACCGCTTTGATGTGCATTCCGTTTTTTTTGCTGTACTAGTCAGTTTTTTTTTATTTTTTTCTGATATGCGGAATATTTTTAACCATATTTCGTGAATTCATAAATATTTTGCCGCTCACTGTACTTCAAATTCAAAATCTAGGTTTTCATTTTTTTACATAAAAATCCACTAATCGAGATCGTTATTACTTATCTTATTTAGTAGCATTCCTAAAAAATGTCACCGTAGTACTTAATCAGTAATCACAGTATTCAAATCACAAAACATCCACAAAAGGATTAGGTATGATTATTATAAATCTGCCCGCGCGCCTCTGAGTAAAGTCATATTCTTTGAACATTATTGCGATGCATCGCGGCGGATTTACGCACGATCGCAATGAGAAGGGTACGCGGGTGGCGCGGGTAGAGAGCGCCCAAACGCTCAAGGACACTCCGGCGACAATCGTCTTAAACTCTCAATAGGTATGACAGAGAAGGCGCTATTATCGTTGGCCCTTGTCATAGTCTCACATTGTGATTATTTCTTACTTCCAAATAAGTACAATATAAATGTTTTTAAAGGGGAACAAAGAAACCCACTAAATTATGTAGGCTAGCTACGGTATGCTTTCAGCCATCTTGAAATGCGTTTCCAAATTAGTCGCGTTGCGTGTATTCTGTTCTTCTGTACGCAGAGATACATGCTTTGAAACATTTTCTGTCTTCTTGTTTCAGTCGCTCACATACAGAAGTTTTTTTAACGAAATTCAGAGCTCGTGGCTTGGTAATCCACTCCGTTTAGAGTAGCGTTCACAAAGTGAAAGGCAGACAGCTTTGAGCTCCCGGCGTCATTTACTTACCCTCAGCTACGCTTTAATACGATTTTCTTTAGTTTTCCTTCAAGTAGGGTAATAATTTGATAATGTTGAAGAGACATTTAACTGCAAAACTTTGGACCCGGGGTATGTCCTTAAACTACGTCCGGACTTGGGTATGTCCTTAAACTATGCCAAAAAGAGAGGTATGGGCACTGCGAATGGCATCTCGCTTAGTGTGGTAGGGCACGTTCAGTGAATGTCATCTCGCTCACAGGCGTCCATAGGTTACGGTAGCTGCTTACCATCAGGTAGGCCGTATGCTTGTTTGCCACCGTCGTGGTATAAAAAAAAAAAAAAAAAAAAAAAACTGCATTTTGATATTTTTTTGGCTGCATTTTGGTAGCTTGACTGTAAGACGTCCGACTTTTACTAAGAAATACAAACAGAAAATAGAAATATCTTTATTCGTGACATTATACAGTTCAAATAAATTACGGATAATTGTAGCGTAAGACAAGTGTCACGAAATGGTCTCTTCACAGCATGTTGCTAGCGTTAGCCAGCGCTGATCTTCTGAAAAGACGAGGTGAAAAATAAAGAACCAAGTTTTTCGGAACGTAAGTAGGAAATATCGTTAGATAT
Organism: Pammene aurita; assembly: GCA_947086415.1. NCBI lineage: Eukaryota > Metazoa > Arthropoda > Insecta > Lepidoptera > Tortricidae > Pammene > Pammene aurita. The sequence continues at coordinate 8,835,728 of OX352312.1, forward strand.
TTAACTACCGATCAAATAATACCAGCCCATAAAATAACAAATAAATTAATAATAATTAATATTTTCGGACAATCTTACACGAATCAACCTAGTGCCACACTAAGCTCAATAAGGCTTGTGTTGTGGGTACTAGGCGACGATATAGAATAGATACATATACAGCCTTGGCCAAAAGTGTTGAGCATGGCTCTTTTTTGTTTACAATATTGATGTTAAGTATTAATTCCCTATCATAACAATGTACGACGACGTAAAATGTTTTATTTTATGGATATATCTAGAAAACTGCACTTAATAACACTTTCAAGGTACCTATAAAATATGAAAAGTGGAGGTCCCAAAAATGCGAATTTAAGTCGGTGCGACAAATTGAAAATATTCTATGCAGTTACTACTCACTTCAACAAAACATGCCTGCTCAAAAAATTAATTGATAAAATAACTTCAAAAAAGATAGAAGCGCCGGTCTAATCTTTCGAGTTTGGTATGAAAATCGCAACGGTGCTCAACACTTCTGGCCAAGGCTGTAGATGAAATACTTAAATACATAGTAAACATCCATAACTGAGGAATAAATATCCGTGATGAACACACAAAATGTCTTTACCAGGATTCGAACCCGGGACCTTTTGATTCATAGGCAGGGTCACTACCGACGAGGCTAGGAGGCCGTTAAATAATGGCCCCACAATAGTACTGCAAGAACGACTTGGGCGGTACTTTCTTAGACAGTCTTATTACGGTATAAGACTGGCCGGTTACAAATCAGGAGCCATATTTTCAGTAAATCTTGTTTCAGTCTGTACCTTCCAAGTATCTAACAGCTTTCCGGTGAACGAAAACATCGCGAAGAAAAACTGGATATAGGTACTTAGTCCTTAATGAAGCCTAGTTTACCCTCCCAGTTGGAAGGTCAGACATTCACCTTCATAGAAACTGATGCTTGCACCGATTCTTGGGCTTAAATTACCGAGCGGACCCCAGGCTCAATTAAATTGAGCTGTGGTAAAAAGCCGGGGAAAATGATGCATTTTTGTGTAGACGTATTATTCGCTCATGGACAGAGGTTTCTTTAAAGAAACTCAAAGCTCACGGGCTTTGGTAATCCACTCCCTGTTTAGAGTAGATATTTAGCGGGCACTAAGTGAAAGACAGACAGACAGTTTTGAGCTACCGGCGTTCCACTTACTCTCAGCTACGTTTGAACGGCAGTCTGTGGGCAAGTTTTACTCAAAGGGCCTACAATACATTGCGGGTCCAGTACAATAACATCCTTAGGATGCTGTTAAGGCTGCCGAGGCATTGTAGTGCGTCAGGCATGTTCGCGGAGGCGCAAACGGACGACTTTTATGCCATCAGGCGAAAGTGAATAGCGTCCTTGCTGAGACGTGTCCGCGGCAGCAGTAACAGCATGCTAAGGGCGTTAGACGAGCGCCTCGACTGCCCGCTCATCAAGTACTGGGTAGATGTAGTTATAGGTAGGTCTAAGTAGATATAAGTATTACTAACATAGTAATTATTAAGGTTCAAATGTTACTAACAAAATATGGATCGCAATCATGGTCTGAAATAAACAATTTTTATTTATTTATTTTATTTATATAGTCGCGGACGCAACATTACTAGCGTAATATTTTGCCTATATCGCTTTTAGTCTACATCGCGAACGTTCTAGATCGCAAAATGCCCACCCATAGGTAGGTTAGGTTCGTTAGTTATCTTCTAATGGCAGAAGACCAAACCGCACAGAAAATAGGAGCCCCGCGGTAGCGGTAGCGGGGCTCCGTCGACATCGCTAACGTAAAAATAAGACGGCGAAAATGATGTAGACATTTTGCGTTCTAGACCGTTCACGATGTAGACTAAAAGCGATATTGGCAAAATATAACACTAGTCATATTGCGTTCTAGACCATCCGCGAATAACCCGTTTTAACACGATTTTTTTAGCTTTGCCTTCAAACTAGAGGTGATGTTAATTAAACATTTAATGAGAGCTCAAAGAGGATACAGTGTGTTGACGACGGAGGACCCTCTTCCTTTAGCCGTCAACACAGTGAATCCTCCTATACATGATATGGCGGCCTCCTAGTCCAGTAGTGGCACTGCCTACGAAGCAGGAAGTCCCGGGTTCAAATCCTGGTAAGGGCATTTATTTGTGTGTTTATCACAGATATGTGTACCTGAGTTATGGATGTTTTCTATGTATTTAAATATTTATCTATTATATACCTATATCGCCGTCTAGTACCCACAACACAAGCCTTACTGTGTGACTAGGTCGGTTTGTGTAAGATTGTCCTATAATATTTATAAATATTTATTTATTTATATGAAAGGGTCGGCAACGCGCATGTGGCATATCTGGAGTTGCAGGCGTCCATAGGCTACGGTAGCTGCTTACCATCAGGCGGACTGTATGCTTATTTGCCACCGTCGTGGTATTCAATAAAAACCGACCAAGAGCGTGTCGGGCCACGCTCAGTGTAGGGTTCCGCAGTTTTCTGTCCGTCTCAGTAAGTGTCCCCACTTAAGAGTTTTTGAAAGCACGTCATTTCATTGTGATTTTGTAGAAATTACAGGTACAATAAACACCTGCTTATACGGTTAAAACAAACTTAGTTCAGAAATTATTTTGTAATTTTTTTTCAAAAACTATTCAACCTATCAAGTTCAAAATAATTTTCCTAGAAAGTTTTTATAAAGTTCTACTTTTGAGATTTTTTCCGTATTTTTAAAACTGATGGTTCAAAAGTTAGAGGGGGGGGGGGGACACATTTTTTTACTTCTGGAGCGATTATTTCCGAAAATATTTACATTATCAAAAAATGATTTTTGTAAACCCCTATAATTTTTTAATACCTATCCAACAATATATCACACGTTAGGGTTGAAATTAAAAAAAAATCACTCCCCACTTTACGTATAGGGGAGGTACCCTAATAAAACATTTTTTTCCACTTTTTATCTTACCACTTTGTCGGCGTGATTGATATACATATTAGTACCAAATTTTAGCTTTCTAGTGCTAACGGTCACTGAGATTATCCGCGGACGGACGGACGGACGGGCAGACATGGCGAAACTATAAGGGTTCCTAGTTGACTACGGAACCCTAAAAACGAGATATTTGAGACTATTTGTTAAGAAATTCATAAAAATCCGGCCAAGTGCGTGTCGGACCATGCATAGGAGGGTTCCGTACCTTCAATGGAATAAGAACCAAACTAATACCAAAAGGTCGTATCTGATGCCTATGGAAGAAGTTTTTTGGAAATAACTCAAAAATGGCTGAACCGATAATGTTCAAAACAATTTTTGTATAAAGTATATGCGGTTTTTGTAAAAATATAAGGCGCATCTCCTCAAAATTTTTCTTTTTTTTTTGGACTTACGGTTCAAAAGTTACAGGGACACAAATTTTCTGACTTACGAAGCGATTATTTCAGAAAATATTCACTTAATCACAAAATAGATGTGCACATGTTGATATTTGGTAAAAAAAAAATTTTAAAATTTTGTTACCTGTCCGCCCCCCTAAAAATATTTTTTTTTTCAAATTTAACTACATAACTAAGTAGCTGCATACAAAATACACCTTATGTGTAAATTTTATACAGATACGTCGTATAGTTTCCGAGTAAAATGCCTGTGACATACGGACGGACAGACAGACAGACATGACGAATCCATAAGGGTTCCGTTTTTTACCATTTGGCTACGGAGCCCTAATAGGTACACATCATTGATGTGTTATTAATGGTATATATACATTATTCGTATTCATCATCCTCCTAGCGTTTGTCCCGGCAACCTAATCCTATGAATTGGCGTACGTACTAATTTTTACGAAATCGACTGCCATGTGACCTTAAAATCCGAAGGGAAAATTAGGCCTTATTAGGTCGAGTTTTCTCACGACGTTTTCCGTCACCGAATAGCGGTAAATATCAAATGATACTTTATACATAAGTTCCCAAAAACTTAGTGGTATTTTTTAAATCTACCTATCTGATCTGGTTTTGATGAATTGATAGGAACTTTGAGCATTGTAACGCGTAATGACCTAGACTGGTATCACAGTAAAAGTATTTACTCGTATTACACTATCTTTGTAGCAGTATTTAATTAATTAATACTAAATAGCATATATCACTCTGACCTAGTTGCGTCACATTCATATGACACAAGCACATTAAACGCTGCGTCATCAAATTATCTGCGAGTAAATAGTGTATTTATACTGACATTGACATAAAGGTGTGACTACAATGTGTCAAGATTTACATTAAAATAAAATCATTTTGTCATGTTACATTAAATGCTATAACTATGAAGAATAATAACGAGCCACGCTAACATTGCATATATAAATATTCGACGTTTACCAGTAATAATGAAAATCAAAATAGCGTCAGACTTTCGCAATGTTTACGTGCTTCTGACATGTAATTTAGGTAAACGTAATAAATTATCAAATTATCCGAAAAATATTAAAAAAAAATCATTAACAACTGAGATACCGAAATTGAATACCGGTTAATTTGTTTGAAATATAATACCGGTATTCGAGCCCTGGTTTATACTAGCTCTCCATACTTTATCGTTTACATAGATAGTCAGTGCAAAGGTAGCTTGGTCGGCTCTAGTTTAGTTTATAGTGACACAGCTTTAAATCTGTTTGTGGTGTTAAATCCTGGTAGAGAATATGACGAGTGTTAGTTTCTATATTAATCTATCTTCACCTAAGTATAACACACGAATTTTACTCATTATTTTGACCGCGCGGCTAGGAGATGCTGATATAATTCCTCGCCAGTCTGCCTGCAACCACGAGGGTTACGACACGCTCGAAACGTCAGGAAAATTATAAAAGTAAGTGTTCGCGATTCAGTCCCGTACTTAACTAGGTAGGGTCAGGGAGGGAACAGTCGCTCGGTGGGAACAGTGACTCGAATGTGCTGTGCGATAAACGGAAAGAGCTTTATGTCTGCCCTCGACATCAATCGGAACCGTTCCGTACCCGACCATGTACGAACTAGTTAGTGAGGCGCTCCGGCGCCATGCGAATGTGTTATGGTGCGTTTTTGTGTTTAATGCTTTCAAAATTACATTTCCAGATAAGTTTCACTCCTCTTTTTTCTTAACTCGTACGAGATTTTCAATTACTTATGTTATTATCGAAGAGTGTGTTTAATCTACTTAGTATTGGCTGATAATTCAAGGCCCTAGGTGTTTGTATGTGTTTTTAATTTGAACTAAAATACAAAATGACGCCAAGGTCAACAGTCGTTCGTTTTGGAAAAGTACACGGTGGCTCGCGAACCACTGTGCACCTTACAGAGTTGTACTAAAATTTACTTGAATATGAATAAGAATAAAAATTTGTAATTATTAAAAATAATACTGGCACTCTTTTTTTAAAATAAAATGAAAGTGAATAAATCATGCGACATTTAGGTAGATACCTATTTTAAATCAAGAATGAAATCAGGAACGAGTATTCCGGGGGTTGTGCTTATCTATTCTAATTACCGTTTTATTCACAAAAATGTTATTTGTTATATAATTTAGGTTCGATTCCTACGTACCCTAGCAATTGTGTACTGTTAGAACTACTGTGTACAGGGTGTAGTACACAGTGACTCGAGCCACTGTGTACTGTTAGAACCACTGTGTACTAGCGGGTCCTAGTCACTGTGTACAGCAACCGGTACACAGCGGCTCGATTCCCAATTTCTAAAAAAGAATGAATATATCTTTTTTGGTGAAAGTAACAGCAAATATATTTACTACATATGAAAGTTTAATAATGCACGGTGCTCTGTGCTTGCAACAATTAGTTCAGGGATTTATATTTTTCATGCAACAGCCTGTTGAAAAAATCCTAGCGACTGTTCCCTCCCTGACCCTACCTAGTTTAAAGTCTGATTAATTTTATTTCGTCCCGCGAACGCAACGGCTGTAGAATCCTGTTCACTTCAGCATCCTGTTTTTTTATATGAGAAAACACGGGTAGCACCCGAAAACCTGGGTTATTTCATACTAAAAAAACCCGGGTTGCATTTCCTAGACTACAGTATGGGGTTTTTCGAAAAGGAGTGTACAGGTCTACACACCCTTGGAGTTACAGGCGTCTATAGGATACGGTAACAGCTTACCATCAAGCAAAAAACATATGTCTCTTTTGGTGTTTTTTGAGCGATTAGGGTGTTACAAAATAGTTGAAATACCTACGCTTATCACTGATTTAAACTTTCTCGGTTTTTTAACACATCTATTTTGTACCAAGCGTGCGTCTTTCTTCGGGACCACGGGGACAAAATCGTCCTGGAAACGTCGAAGGTAATTTGAAAATTATATACACGATTAAGTCCCGTTTGAACAAATATTCATATACCTAAGCTTTTAATTTCCAAATAGTGCCTGGATGCTCTACAAATAATAAGCCACTGACAACCCTATCAGCAATTTAACGTAAATACCCGACAATAACGCTACCGCGGGCAGGGCTGTCCAAAACGTAATTCCGTAAAAGCTTAGTTCAAATCTAATTATTACACCGAAAATATCCCCAAACCGGGCACAGGAAACTTGGCCTTAAAGTCGACTGTTTTGAGGTTTATTTAGCGAAAACCGCGTAAACAGAGATTGGTGAATTAACAATAAATGCGGTATTAAAGGGTACGACTTAGAGTGGAAGTTATCTGTGACCTCCCTGGGATTTTTTAATATTATTATATACCTGCCGTTCGACCTAATAAGTAACATACTGGACAGCTTTCCTCATTTTTAGGAGTCAAATAATAAACGAAGCGATTTACCTACTAAGTAAAAAAATATCGCAGTTGTTTTGAATTTCGATTCTTGATACTTGGCTGTACGGTCACGTCTGAAAATATGGATACATTTAATGTGACAAAAATATGTAGCCACGACTCTATTACCAAGGCGTACAGTCTTGGATACATGTTTTTGTCACATTAAATGTATCCATATTTTCAGACGTGACTATACTTGCCATAGTCAGTTAATAGTCTGCTGTAAGTATCGTTTTCCCAATCTCTTTTTTCTGGCTAAATCTAATCTAAAATCTAAACAGTGTCTGTATCTATAGTGTTTTAATCGACAAAATCAATCTCGTTAGCCTCCTTAGTCCGGAAGCCCATATAGCTTTGCTTTGCTCCTTATATTTACGTTTGCCTGCAGTGCTCGTGACACATAACTACGCAGCAGCAGCAGCTGCTACGAAGCAGGAGGTCCCAGGTTCGAATCCTGGTCAGGGCATTTAATTGTGTGTTTATCACAGATATTTGTTCCTGAGTTATGGATGTTTTCTATGTATTTTAAGTATTTATCGATTTCTATCTATTATATATATCGTCGTCTAGTTCCCACAACACAAGCCTTATTGAGCTTACCGTGGGCCTAGGTCGATTTGTGTAAGATTGTCCTATAATATTTAATATTTATTTTATTTAATAACCCGCTTTCCCGCTCCCCGTTCCGCCCATCACCAATAACCATTTGATCCCTGTAAATAACTTAGCCTGACCGCACAGCTACGAGTATGTTCAGTTTGTTATATTTGCTTTTCCCACAGCCCGCTCACGCTCCGCTCCTCGCTCCCCGCTCCGCCTAACACCCACTGCCACTTGATCCTTGTAAATGAATAACTTAGCCCCGACGCACAAACAGTTTTGCTCTGATCGTTATATTTGCGTTTTCCCGCAGCCCGCTCACGCTCCGCTTCCCGCTCCCCGCTCCGTGTAACACCCACAGCCACTTGATCCTTGTAAATGAATAACTTAGTCCCGATGCACAAACAGCTTCGTTTTGATCGTTATATTTGCGTTTTCCCGCAGCCCGCTCACGCACCGCTTCCCGCTCCCCGCTCCGCCTAACACCCACAGCCACTTGATCCTTGTAAATGAATAACTTAGCCCCGACGCACAAACAGCTTTGTTCTGATCGTTATATTTGCGTTTGAAATTCGAATCTGATTTTAATTAAGCTCCAACTCGAGACTAAACGAATTAAGCGATGACGAAGCATATATACATAGTTTTATTTGGTCTTACTTCAAGCATAGACAGAGAGAATCACATTGTCTTTTTCTTACACTAGCATCCTCACCACTAAAAAGGGATGAGCATAGTTTATAACTTCTACTGTTCCTGCAATTTTGGTTAGCAAGACCTATCACCTAACACAGTTTTAAATACCTAGGTTTTTTTTTAAAATAAGTAAGAGGCTTTTTTGTAATATTACTTTTTTTCTCTTAAATTAGACACGAATCCTTTAAAACCACCTAAATTTTAAATATTTGACATCAGAAGTGGGATTGCGCTGTTGTGACGTTTCGAAATTAAGCAAATTGTAGGATTACCTTGATGTATTGCGTGCAAGCCTCCGTTGACATTGTCCAGCTTCCGTTTCTCTGTAGGTATATACCAGGTATATTATATACATAGGCACACAGTTGTCATCCAGAAAACATTGGTAGCATGACGTAAGACGACTTTTAATTCATAGGTCTCGGGTTCAAATCCCGTCTCGTACCACTGAGTTTGTCGGCACTTATGCACCTACGATTTTTTATAAAACATTCGTAAAGATAAAATATAATTTATTATAACACACAAGACACAGTAAAACACAAACACAACAAACTAACTAAAAATAAAACTATCTTCCAATTCTAGAGTGCTTAGCTGACCTCAAGCTACATTTAGCCGTTAGACGGAGAGCTAGCCACGTCAGATATGACACAATAATGAGAAGCGACGAAACCCCTTTCGTTAATTTGCTATACTATGCTCATTTCTAGATCCGGACATCTGGCAGCTGTAAAGTGGTGGAGGTCAAAGAATGCAAATAACTTGAAGAAAACAAATCCTAGAGTTCTGGTTTTGATGCAGTATTATGAGAAATTATATAAATAATTAGATAATATCATTGCCAAAGCTTTCTGATGGGGGAAAGTAGCCTAAAGCGACGTATAATGTAATTCATAGTTTATCGCATACTGTTTCTGTTTTCGAAATATTACGCAATGTTTTTTGTTCTAATAAATATAGAAAAATATAGACCCTGTCCTATATCTAAGACAACTTCGGCAGTTTTTACCTATTTTGGTATTATTATTTTCCAATCCAGAAAATTTTGCTAGTCTGTCTCCACTCATTAAAAGCTGCCAGATTCCTGGATCTAGCAATAAGGATAGTATAGCAATCGAACCAGACGGGTTTTGTTGCTCTCATTATTGTGTCATATCTGACATGGCCTGCTCTTAGTCCACGTGGCACGCCGGGACAAACGCGAGGAAGATGATGATGAAGTTTGATTCATTTTTACGCAGAGCTTTTCGAGTATTTCGCATCAGAAGTGGGATCAGGCTGTTGTGACGTTTTAAATTAAGTTTACTAATGGATTAACTTGATATATTACATGAAACACTGTGTTGACATTGTTAAGCCTTTGTTTTTGCGTAACAATTTTACAACTGTTATCCAGTAGGTATAATCATACAGCACACATAAAAAACAATAGTATTTAATTAGTAGCTATAAAATTACATTACATTCAGCGTGGCAATACGGCCAGCCTTCTGGGCACCTTGCCCATTGGACTAAAAGCTGGCCACGTCAGATATGACACAATAATGAAAGCAATGAAACCTGTCTTGTTAGATTGCTTTACCATCCTTATTGCTAGATCCGGGCATCTGGCAGCTTTTAATGGGTGGAGGTCAGAATGACAGACCAACAAAGTTTTTCAGTTGGAAATAAGTAATACCAAAATAGGTAAAAACTGCCGAAGTTGTGTCATTTATTGAGGACAGGGTCTATATTTTAATATTAGAAAAAAAAAACATTGTGTATTATTGCGGAAACAAAAACAGAAGGTGACTAACTATAAATGGCATTATACATCATTTCGCACTACTTTTCCCCAACAGAAACTTTTGGCTATGATATAATCTAATTAATTACATAATTTACCATAATAATGCATCAAACCCAGAACTCTAGGTATTTGTTTTCTTCAAGTAATTTGCATTCTTTGACCTCCACCACTTTACATCTGCTAGATGTCCGGACCCAGAAATAAGCATAGCATAGCAAACTAACTAGAGGGGTTTGGTTGCTCTCATTATTGTGTCATATCTGACGTGGCCAGCTCTCCGTCTACATTGACAGCTATCTGGGCCTAATTTTTAATCTCTAATTTTAAGTAGTTTAGAGTGTTAATTATGTTTTATTGTTTTTTACTGAAATGTATTACATAAAATAAATTACATTTATAAAAAATAAATTAAACCTAAAAATAAATTACAGCTAACAAATAAATTAAAAACTCGAGAAAATATGTAAAGTATCGGAAAGTTAACAATATTACTTAATTTATTTTTTCTGAAGTATATTTACAATGTGTTCGGTGTGAAACTGGCCGATTATGATTAAAAATTGTGCAATATACCCAAATGCAGATGAAAACGCTTTGATGTGCTTTAAAAGCGTTTGTTGGACAAGTCAGTAGTTTTTGATATACGAAATTTTACTTATTACGGAATTTTGCCTAGTTGTACAAATTGAAGTATGAAACGAACAAGGAAACAATATTTTCTTGTTTACGTTTTCAAGTTGCCATCCCCCGGGTAACGTTACAGAGTCACTCTATCCTATCAGGGTATCAATCAATAAATACCCGATAGCTCCTTTACAATCCGATCCGATATCGGATGTCGGATTGGACCACGAAGAAGTCAAATATTAACCCCATTGTGTTGACGATGAGGGACCCTCTTGTTCTTTTAGCTGTCAACACAGTGAATCCTCTTTTTGTAAAAGGTCGGCAATGCGCACGTGACACCTCTGGAGATACTGCAGGCGTCCATAGCGGTAGCTCCTTACCATCAGGCGGGCCGTATGCTTGTTTGATACCGTCGTGGTATGAAAAAATATAAAATATGTGCATTTCTGTACTTTTCTATTAAAATACCAAATATTTATTGCTCAAAAGAAAGCAGTAACGCAAGAAAGACGGACGTAATGTAATAGGGTACATTATTCGCTGTGTGCATGATTGTGGCGCCATCTCTTGGTTCAATCTTTATTTTTCTTTTTTATGAATGGCTTGTACTCCATACTTATATGAAATGTCTCTTCTGGCTGATTCACTATTTTAACAGTTGACCGAGTTGAGGCTTAGTTCTCTAAGCGCCCTTCAACCAACCGGAGTCGCCATTGACAGGCGTTCCCCTCTACTGAAAACATATGACCAGTGGTCATGCACATGTATGGACTGACGTTTATTTGACGTAGTTATTTGTACGTTACGTACGAATAGCCATACATTTGACGTTCCCCTCCCCCGCAAAAATTGGCAGATTAAAAAAAAAATAGAAAACGACAGACATGGCTACTCCATCCGGGTTGAATTCTTCAAGAGTTGAGGTGACATAGGTGATGTCAAATATTTTGTACCTAATTTGATATTGACTAGAGCCTTTTGCAGTTTAATTTCTTGTCACATTGTGCACTGCGATCGTTCACGTTACCCCCACCATGCACTTCGCACATAGCAAATAGCAACAGATTTTCTTCTTGGGCCATCCGACGTCTGATATCGGATAGGACGGTGTGAAAACGCTCTTACGGGAAGGTTGTAAATAAGTAGTGAATTTTCCAAACACAATGCTATAAAAATAAAACCAGTTCGATCCGTCCGATATTCCACTTTGCCAAGGGAAAATAGTCTTAGTACACTTTGATTTAAGGCTGGTTGATTGAACTGTAAATTCAGTGCACACTTTGTAGAGCTGGTATGTGTAGGGTTATTCGCAAAACGGAACAGTTTCGATTATAAAAACCGTTTCAAGTAACGGTTTCATAATTAAGTAAATGTAGATGACTTTAGTGAAAGGGTGCTTAGTCGATTTACAAGGAAACTTCCTTCTTTCATTAATTGATGTCGTATATTTTCTAGTTTTAGGTAGTACTAATAACTCCATATCGACAAAGTGAGCCCTTTTTCCCTGGTTTGACATAAATAGTTTTGTTCTGCAAATAAAACTTAGGGTGGGTTGCACCACGCATAACTAACGAACTGATCAACGTTAATTATGGCGGCGGAGCTGTCATCCCATAAAAAACTGTCAAACTTTTCATACAAGATTTTTTTAACGATGACGTTGACGTTAACAGACGGTTTGGTGCAACCGGCCCTTAGAGTAAATAAAATTAATGAAGCAAAAAATATCATGTAAAATCGTATTGAAATTGGAACCGTATTGCAGTACGAAAGTTACCTAAGTACTTACATTCTGTATCATGTATGTAATTATTAAGTTTATATGAAAACAAATCTGTAAAACATAGTGTAGGTGCGATATATTTATTTCACAATGTTTAAATTAACAGTTATTTATTTTATACTTCGTTATGGAACCAACGTTACCGGTTCGAAACGGTAAAAAAAATGTTCAGCTCTTCATGCTGCAGTGTTATTTTAGAACGTAAACAATAAAATCCATTCCGCTCTATATTGAAACGTAACAATCAAGTACAAAACAATTGAGTAAACAATCAGTCTGACTCGTGTCTTGTTTGATATTGGCATTAATTTTGATATCTTATTTACTTACTTCCGGTGGCGCTACAACCTTCTATAGGACTTGATGACCTCCTCCACTAAGCTTTCGCTAGTTGTCTCGTTGCCTGGCAACTTTTTCTAGTTGGTAAACTTCCTCATATTCCTAAGATCTTCTTCCACACAATCCATCCAGCGTTTCTTAGGCCTACCTTTCGGTATTTTTTGTTACGGCGTCCACCTTGTCATGATTTTTGCTGTCCGTCCTCTCATCCGGCATCCTTTCAAGGGTGACCCGCCCTTCTAAGCCGCTGTGACTTACAGAACCTGACGATGTTTACATGCCAGATTATTGCATCTAATTCGTGATTCAGGTGTTGACGATAGCTACCATCGCTTTCTGATAGAAAGCAGCTGTAAACTAAAAACTCAGGTCTTCGTGTTTCAGTGTTATTTTAGTTAATAAACAATTTTTATTTTAGGTCGTTCTAATCTAATCTGATCTGAGTTAAAGGCAAAAAAAATATGGTTTTGGGTTGCACTTTGAACCTAGGAGCTAGGAGTAACCTTGTTTTTGTAACAGTCTGTTTCTATTAAACTCTTTATGAAAAACGTTACAAATTAAAATAATTTTCACTAAACAGTTACTAGAAAAATACCCAGCTCTTCATGTTGCAGTGTTGTTTTAGAACGTAAACAATAAAATATATTCCGCTCCAGATTGAAACGTAACAATCTGGAACAACTGAGTAAACAATCAGTCAGACACGTGTCTCGTTTGATAGTGGACGGATTTAGCAAACTGCGATTTAATAGCATTGTGATGGACACTTGCTATCGGATTTTTAAAAATTTAAAGGCACTATCAGAACACAAAATTCATAAAAATACCATACAAGGTGGTTTTTAAATTCTTACTCAATATGTGCGAGATAATTAGGTACGTCACACCACAGAGTATATTTAATGGTCACACTGAGAACTACCAAGCATCAAATCTGAAATCGTAAAAAAACCTTGTTGTTGTTGTTGATCCTAGGGCACCCCGGAGGTGCATAGGGCGTCCACAAGATTCTTCCACGCCTTTCTATCCTGAGCAACCGTTTTGGCCTCTCTCCAGCTCAGTCCTATGGCTCGGCGCTCCCTCTATATGCTCCTCAAAAACCTTGAACGACATTAATACCTCCTCTCCATCCACACTTTCAATGAGGTGAGACAAGGGACAATCGCTGGTCAGTCTCATACAAAAAAAATTTGACTACCGTATAATACTGAATGTTATGAATATAGAGGTAAAGTAATTATTATTAAATTATTTATTCATGTAAACCAATTACAGGTTTCGGGAGTTACAATATTGCGCCAAACTGGAGTGACCAGTTTGTTGGCGCGTCGCGTTCAATCACAAAGTAATTGTTTACAATAAATATGTGACTTAATAGACACAAGTTAGTTAGTAGGTAACTTAATGAAAATAAAAGGTAAAAACATGCTTATGTGTTAGGTAAAAATTTATGATATAGTTCAGCAAGTATAGTTACACCTTGAGTTCAAATTTAAAGTTGTGATTAATTAAGTAACATGTGGATTGAATACCTGCAACATACTACATTTTAATTTATTTTTAAAGGCCGGTTTTTTTATGTTTTCAGTTCCAATTTTAATGTTATTATAAATTCGAGGAGTTATATAGTGCAATGTCCTTTCTCCATAGTAATTACAACTCGTTGGTTCGACATACTCGTTGGTTTTAGTCTTTTATCGGTTCTTAATGTCCTATTGTAACGTCTAGGTATCTTATAGTCGTTGCTCTCAAATTGATCTACGGCTATAAGATACCTAAACTTTTCTTGAACAGGGAGAACCCGACACGTCCAGTATAACTGATCGTAGTCTTCTTTACACTTTTTACTCACAACCATTTTTAAAAATCTTATCTGTAATGATTTTACCTTACTAATACAGGACGGAAAAGTTCTCCCGTATACGCTCAAACCGTAGCTAATTAATGATTCCACTGAGGCGTGGTATACAACAAACAGGGTGATAAAATTTTCCTAACATTATTCTAAGTTTATTACACAGGTAGTCAATATGATTTTTCCAACTAAAGTTCATGTCTACCGTTAACCCTAGATATTTATACTCAATTACGGATTCTAGTTCACTACACGAACATGCAGATTTATCATTATGAAGACATTTGTAGGTATGACCAATAACTGATAATTTTACCCCCGTTTCCGGCATATACGGTGAGCAAACGTGCATTACTTTAGTTTTACTTACATTTAAAATAATTCCGTTGTCATGTATAGTCTTTCCTCCCGTTCTTGGCCCGTTACGGATTAGTGTTCTTATCAGTAAACTCCATTGTAGCAAAACCGCAAGCGCACGCGCCACGACAAAAAAAGGATTTGGGCTCATGTTAGCGTTTATAGAATATCTACCAAATGAACCGCGCAATAAGATTCAATATGAACTAATACAAAAAAGCTGTATATTCTTAACGGTTGCGCCCAGCGTCGGCGACTTAAACGCTCTCCATCCAGCATATCTTGACACCGAGATCCGAAACAAATATGCATAATCGAGACCGCGCTTGCACTGGTATTCCGAACGCCCGACTAGGCAGCGCTTAGGAGGCAATTGGAATTATACCTTATGGACAGGTAAATTAAGGGTCGGATTTTGGAATTAAGGATCGTACGTGTACGATTTATGTATATTTAATTTAAAAATATATATAATATAAAATATATATTTTTTACGCAAAAATCATGTATTATTCTTTCTATAAAGTCTTTTAAACCCGTCTATTTTTTGAAACTTTGGTTTGGTCAAACGAGGTTTCGTTTGTTGAACGCGTTTAGCGATTACACACTTTACAGTCCTTATGCTGGTATTAGTTAGATACGAGGTTCGTTTCACTGAGCCACGTAGTCCAATTTCGACTCTCACTCTATCGTAGACTTCAATAATCGTTCGTCGATGACCAGGGGCGTAGTGATGTAAAACGGCGCCCAGGGCACGCATCCAAAATGCGCCCTTTCGTTATTCCTTTTATAGGATTTTCTACAAATTGACTGTATGTAATGGACCGTATTAAGCCAGGAACAAATTTCATAACCAATCACGTCCCCGTCCTAAGCGAACGAACTTGTGAAGTGTGTTAAGGTCGATGTAAAATGAAGCCCCGTGAAAGTCAGCTGTCGCTCCGTTGGTGGGTGAGGAACGGAACCCATTTAATCACTTAAAAAATTGTCGTCGCATCCCAATGGAACATTTGTCAGTTTATATGCTATCATAAAAATGAAAAATTGTCAACCAGCTGTATCGAGGTGGAAAGACCTTGAACGCCGTATGTTCAGGTGACCAGCTGATGGTATTTTCACCACGATACAGTCGGTTGATGATTTTTAGGGTTCCGTACTAAAATGGTAAAAAAGAACCTGTCCATCCGTGTGTCTGTCTATCTGTCACAAATTAAATGTGCTCATAAGCTACGGGACCGGTTTAGCAAAAATGTTGTACACATATTTAATCAATATCCCCGGGTGTACGTTAATAAATTAGGTTTATATATGGAGCCACTTTTGAGTGGTTAATTAGAATAAACGAATAAAAAGTTTTTCAAAATATACCGTGTAATTTATCAGATGAAAGCACTTATTACCAGAATAACAAAAATATTTATTATGGCGTAAACTTTTGGGTAAAAAAAAAATGTTCTTTATTCTTAATTAATAATAATAATAATTGTTTAATTGTTCTTTAGGATTACAGAAAAAAATATATGAAGTCTACTGTGGTGGTTCTTTTTTAACATTTTTTTTTATGTTTTGTGGGGCACCCTCTCAGTATATTATTTGGCCTTAAAGATGCTGGCTGTTTTTTTTTTTTCAATGTTTTATACAAGTTTTAGAGGTCGACCGCTTAGAAAAATATATATATATTGTAATTCTCCTATTAAGAGTTTAGAAAAACTGTTTTTAGTTTTATTTAGTGCTAGCAGACGTAATAGCCTCTGTCTTTGTAAAGTATGATGATAAAAAGTATGTCATTAGTGTCATTACTGTAGTTTTTTTATTCGGATTTTATGTGGCACGTTTCCAAGGAATTTCTGCAATTAATTTTTCCTCAGAACAGTTAAAAATTACTAACGTCATTTATTGACATACAGTCGTGGCCAGATAATTAAGGACAAGATTTTTTATATACAAATATGACATTTTAAATTTGATAAAAATATATATTTTGCTTATGCTATTTATATTTTAAAAAATACTGACATCTTCCATAAAATTTGAACTTTAAAAAATACAGACGGTCAAATCAACACTTTTTATAAGTTCATACTATAATTAGGAACGATGTATGAAAATCGTTCCTAATTACAAAAAGTGTTGATTTGACCGTCTGTATTTTTTAAAGTTCAAATTTTATGGAAGATGTTTATGGCTCATATTAAGTCTTGTTTAAACACACGTCAGTATTTTTAAAAATATAAATAGCATAAGCAAAATTTATATTTTTATCAAATTTAAAATGTCATATTTGTATGCAGTTGTATGGCAAAAATAATCTTGTTCTTAATTATCTGGCCACGACTGTATGTCAAAAGCAGACGCTAGTAAAACAAAAGTTAACGCAAACATTTTTTTAAATCTTAATCGATGAACGACAAATTTTCGCAAGCGGTAGTGACCTCTAAAACTTGTGTAATAATACTGAAAAACAAAATACACCCATCATCTTTAATCTTAAATAATCATGACTTTACCAAAACTACGACAATCGCGGATGGATTGTAATTAAGAATATTGAGATCATGGATGTCCAACATTTTACTGTTTCTTTCACGAATAGGCTTAGCGTTCAACAATACCTAATTAATGTAAAAAATTCAATTATTATAGTTAAAAAGAAAATAAAAATATAGACAACATTTACTTATTTTAAATGTACTTAATTAGGCTCCTTGTGTTCTAACTACAAAAAAAGTTTATTAAAACTTTAACACATTTTTTCATGCCTCAAATAACATAAATGGCCTTAAAACATATTTCTTCCATAAAATTTTTGTAAGAGCCGTTTCAACTCGCGAAGCAAGACGCCTGGTCTATTTTCACATTTTAGACGTTTCTGTGGTAGATAGTAGATTCCTCAGAGATATTGGAAATTTGAATGTCACGGGAAATATAATTGATTGATGTCTTAAAAAATGTATGTAGGTACTTATGTATGTAAAAGTATACATGTTGCTATTTTTTGATAGATGTGTCATTTTAAGCCCAACTAACATTACTCACGAAATTAATCGCATAAATTTTAGTTTCATTTCACAAGATAATAAGAATCTAAATTTTACGTCTAAATATTTAGGTTTACATATTTTGCTAATTGTGTAATGTAATGCAAAGTAGTTATTATACATTACTTCGCAGTATATTCAGGAATAAGTGTATTTATAAGAATGAAATCAATGAAATTATTTAAATAATTCCTTTTTTGCCTTGTTTGCCGATTTGGATTGAATTATTTTTTAATAGGTAGTTAGCAAACTTGGTTTCTTGCGCCCCCTATTGATTGCGCCCAGGGCACGTGCCCTGGCTGCCCCACTACTCACTACGCCACTGTCGATGACCAATGATCCAATGACCGCGACACTTTTTTATTCTTGCTTGCATCTTCTAATGGCCGAAACATTACACACGTAACGGTATCTTCCCATGGTCGGAATTTTTTTACATTCGAAATGTAAAAATCCGATCGAAAGTCCAGATTAACAATGCCAAAGGTCAAATAAAACTTAATATACCAAAGTCCAAACAGTAGCAAACAAAATCCAAAAAAACGTAGCCAGGTCGTCATGAAAAGGGTGGTATAAAATAAAGAGCACATGTACTTAAAGCGAGGCTTGTAAGACACTGGGAAAAGATAACCCTTTAATTCAGCTTAGCTATTTCCCCCTACCCTAAGCTGATAGTGCGTAGGTAGCGCATTCCTAAATAATGAGTCACCCCAACACTAATTACACGTATTAAACGTAAAACGCCAATACAGCATGTTCTAACCGAAGAAAGACACATTCAAGTTGAGTTGAGTTATTATCATGATTTGAATGTGTTAATGTTAAGGTAATAAATATTAGTTAACACGCAACAGTGGGTTAACTTTCTAGGTAAAAATATGTAAGTGTAACATTAAAAAAAATGATTTTATAATTCGTATAACTAAATATAACTAACCGATTATTTCTGTAATTTGTTAACCTGGTTATTATTTATATATTGATTTGAATGAAATTAAATCAATTGTAATGCAATGCAAATGAAATGATTATGAAAACGGAATACCCACTATTATAGTTAACATTAAAATATACAAATGTATAAGGACTTAGCTTGTAAGTTATATGACTTGTAAATGAATATTTTTTACTAATAAATAATCTGTATCAGTATTATTGTTGTTATTAACTTACCCAATATTTATATTTTTTTTAAATATTAAATATTCATAAATCGTATTTGTGTCCAAATGTTTCCAATCAAAATCCGACCCTGTTTTACCTGCCCCTGAGGAATAATTCCAATTGCCTCCTAAGCGCTGCCTAGTCGGGCGCTCAGAATACCAGTGCAAGCGCGGTCTCCAATTACGGATATTTGTTTCGGATCTCGGTGTCAAGATATGCTGGATGGAGAGCGTTTAAGTCGCCTACGCTGGGCGCAACCGTTAAGAATATACAGCTTTTTGTATTAGTTCATATTGAATCTTATTGCGTGGTCCATATGGTAGATATTCTATAAACGCTAACATGAGCCCAAATCCTTTTTTTTGTCGTGGCGCGTGCGCTTGCGGTTTTGCTACAATGGAGTTTACTGATAAGAACACTAATCCGTAACGGGCCAAGAACGGGAGGAAAGACTATACCACATTACAATATTCTCAAGACAATAACGGGGCCATTTTATTTAAAGTAGTATATTCGACTTTTATTTTGATCGGAAAATGTTTGATGATTTCGGCTCAGAATTTTCCAGATAAAAAAAAAGTGGAATGTACAACTTTAAATAAAATGGCCCATCTAAGTCATCACTTGCGGTTAAACCCATAGGTTTTGTTAATACTTATAACCGTAATTGTCTTGCCATATTGTTGGTAAAGTTTGTTTGGGTCTGTTGCTCTATTATCTTATCTTTTACGCCCAAACAAAGCAATTTTTCTAATGAACAGCCAATTTTTCGAGATTGGGTAGTTCATTACCATAAGTCAGGCCATATAGTTGTTGGTCACCGACAATAACAATAATCAATGTTACGGTTTAGCTTCCAAGGATGCCACAGAAGGGAAATTGGGAAATAGATGGGAAACTCTCGTCAGAAATAATTTTAAACAAAAAAAGCCGACTTCACTTGGCCTCCACCTTTCCAATTGCAAATGTCCGAGCTGCTGTAAAAATACTCAAATCACTATAAGTGTGCCTAAATAGATTAAGAGTTCCCTCGATTTCTCCAGGATCCCATCATCAAATCCTGACCTGCTAATAATGGGACAAACTGTGAAGTATACTCTTCCAATGAAAAAAAATAATTGTCCAAATCGGTCCAGCCGTCGAATAATGAACATACATAATTTTTTTTTAGCAAAATCAAAGATTCCGACGAATTCAGATGAAAGCTCCATTATTGATAACACATTTTAACAAATAATAATATTTTTCCGCGCTATTATTATTATTTATTACGTGTTATTTATTCCATAAGTCTAAAACATACGCAGACAAAATTAATCGCCCCCAAAGCGAAGCGGCCATTTTGGGCTCGCCATGGCGTCTCGGTGAGGTCCAATTTGGGAAATTAAATTTGGCAAATTACTCGCGTGGGTGTAGGGTTATATTCATTCCAGAGACAAGAGATTATACTGACTGTCTATGGAGGATAAATGACTGTCTATAGAAGTCTTATATTATATTATAATATTAATGTTTTTTTTCAACGGCCTCCCTACAGCAGGGGGTCCCGGGTTCGAATCCTGGTCAGGGCATTTATTTGTGTGTTTATCACGGATGTTTGTTCCTGAGTTATGGATGTTTTCTATGTATAGTCTGGCCAGCGAACGAACGCAGTAGCAATGTACAGCGAACAAAAGTATGACAACACTAAGAATCAGTGAAAAAAGCAGCAATGATTATCGAATTCTATGTTTTTAATTTTTCCTTAGTGTTTCCGCCCCTTTCATTAGGTGACATTTACTGTGTGTAAAAAGGAGACGGACAGATTTCGTGCAATCTGTCATCAGTTGCAATAGATAATCTGGTTGAGGCAATTGACATATGGCTTAACAGCTCATTTAAATTGAATGTAGAACGTTGCGGGATCTCACTCGCGCTTAAGATAAGAGAGTGAAATGCACTAGATACAGATTCAATGTAAAAGAAATGTGAGTTTCATGTTCGTCACGAAATACGGTGTCTCATCACACAGTGTTGCCA
This sequence comes from Pammene aurita, assembly GCA_947086415.1. Classification (NCBI taxonomy): domain Eukaryota; kingdom Metazoa; phylum Arthropoda; class Insecta; order Lepidoptera; family Tortricidae; genus Pammene; species Pammene aurita. The sequence goes on from OX352312.1 coordinate 8,856,818, forward strand.
GATGTACGTAATTTGTATTTGCCGCGGTTTTCTACTGACAGAAATGGTTTGCCAAACTATATTTAAGTATTTATCTATATCCATCTAATATATATATCGTCGCCTAGTACCCACAACACAAGCCTTATAGAGCTTACTGTGGGACTAGGTTGATTTGTGTAAGATTGTCCGATCATATTTATTTATGCTTATCTAATGATGCACAGGTGATACGTGCATTTCAATGCCCACTTGTTTTTTGTCCATTTATAAAATATAAATGACCTTACAAAAATATGGGCCTGCCTTAGACGGCTTTCACACTGCTGCGGTTTCCGTATGCAGCGCCGGTGCGCGAGCGAGATAGCGCTCTGTATGTGTATAGCGCTGTCACGCTTGCACACCGTTGCCACATCCGGTTGCGGCGCCAGTGTGATAATCGCCATTAAGGCATTAGCCCGTCTCCAATGTCGGTATGAGATTTCATCACCATCATTATCCTCCTCTGGCTCAATTGAGCCTGGCGTCCTAGCAACCTAGTCCCATGATATGGCGCATAGATAGTTTTTACGAAAGCGACTGCCATCTGATATTCCAACGCAGAAGGGAAACTATTGTAGGGGAGCTTTGCAAATATAATTTTAAACAAAAAAGAACCGACTTCACTAAGCATCCACCTTTCCAACACCAAATGCTCGATCTGCTGTAAAAAATACTCAAATCACCATAGGTGTGCCTATAATAGTTGAAGAGTTCCCTCGATTTCTCCAGGATCCCATCATCAGATCCTGACATGGTTACAATGGGACCAACTGTGAAGTATACGCTTTCAAACAAAAAAAGTATTTTCCAAATCGGTCCAGCCGTCTTTGAATAATCGGTGAACATACATAAAAAAAAAAAATAGCAAAAACAAAGATCCCGACGAATTGATAACCTCCTCCTTCGAAATCTTGAAGTCGGTTGAAAATATCGATCCATAATAAGAACATCGTCTGATACATAGCCTAATTATAAAGGTCATTTAAATTTTTGACAGCTCGTCCGAAAAGACCTCACCTACGTCACATAATGATGCCATTCGTTGACATCTTCAATTCAGTCAGGGAGTTTTATTAATACACTATTCATGTTCAAAAATGTTAGCGTGCCGTTACTAAGTTTTTTTTGTGTTTTTTAATTATTTTATACCTAAAATAAGCTTCATATAATTTTAGGTAATTTAATATAATACTTTTAGTTGGCAATTCATTTACGGCATGTAATTTTATGAGGACTTTTTTTAACATTGTGGCAATACAACTATTTGGCGAGTATTACACTGACAGACGGCCATATTGTATTATCTCCGTTTCTTTTAAACTTATCACGCCGTTTCATTTTTGTCTGAGATTCCCAAATATTTGATAGATATATAATGTATATAATAATAGTTGCAAGTAATTATTGGTGTAGTGTAACTGCGTGTAAAACTTCATACCAACGCATTGAATGTGGAATTACGCTAAAATATTTTATAAGTTACGTTGTAATTGTAATGGAATTACATTGTAATCTTTAGTAACATATTTATGAGCGGATATTTGTCTATGGTAGGCTGAATTTTTGTATGGAGGCCATAGACAAATTTTCGCTACAATAGCCCAATTTCCGCTTTTGTTTACGAATGGCTAAATTCGGCTCTAATGTGTGGTGCTAAAAACTATAACAGTTTATGGGCGGCCATGAATTCCGTCATAGGGACACCATAAGTAGATAATATTCAATACTGTGCGGAAAATTATCTATGGTTTGTGGAAATTGTGGTTTGTGGAAACCGCGGATCTTCCGCATCATTTTCAAAATCCGCATCAAATCGATGCGGAGCTCATGCGGATGCAGATTTGGAACAAGTCTGTACAGGAACGTCTCTGCGACGGCGCACGTGCTAGGTAAAGTAACGTAGGTAATTTCACCATTACCCAAACGGAATATTGTTACATTTTCGTGATTCGTCGATCGAGCTCTATGTCCTTGACGGATAGCGACAAGAAATGACGAGTTTGTTTTGTTTTGATTTTAGTGTTGAAATGCTATTGTAGGGCGAAGGGCTTTGTATGATGTGAGTAGTACAAAACTTTAATATTTGTTTTTTTTTGTGTACTTATCTTACATCCGCATCTGTATTCCAGGGATGTGAGCCTTTTAATATCCGCATCCGCGGATGTCAAAAAATCAGTATCCGTAATATAGAGCTCCTTCTTTGACGTTACGAATCATGTTGTCCCTTCTTAACGCATGTCAAGTTCTCTTTCTCACTTAGGGAAACGTATCGGATACTAAATGTCAAACTCAATTTTTTAGACAGAGATGCACACTTGCACACCCTTGGTATGGTGTCGTTTAGATATACCCAATGATTTGTTTTTTAATGGCACGGCATTTAATTTGCATTCTTATTATAATGTCTAGTATAATTAGTATAGAGGTAATCCTCTATTAAATAATTTTCCCTATTTTAAAAGTTTGAGAACCGCATCGTTCCCTGATGACGTCAGTGTGGTCACTGACGTCACGAAGTGTCAAAAATTTAACTGACCTGTATAATTAGGCTATGGTCTGATATAGAACGTGGGAATTCCTAATTTAAAATAACACCGTGCCAGACAGTGTTCGAGAAGAGAGGTTGGTAAGGTATTAAACCTTTACAGTATGCCTGATTGGGATTCATAGACTAATTAACCCAAGACCCCGCATAGCCGGGCGACCCCCGCTGCCAGGCTTGAGGTAATTTCACTCTACAGTGAGACACTAATTATTGGAAGTGACAGTAAACTTAGTACGTCTCCATAGCTACCATTAATACCTGACTCTCTCGTACGCCCCACGGAAGAATCGCGCGTTCCCTGTCTAGCATTGCGTGTTCCCCTCCCTCGCCCCTTCTTTTTGGCAGCGTAGGTTTCAAAGAAATAACGCGCTAAGCGGAGTATAGAGATATCTTGTATATATTGGGATTAGATTCGGCTCCGTCATCATGATGTTTTCTTTCACCTAAAAGCGACTGGTACCTAAATAAAATAAATGACATTCCGTATACAGGATGTAACAAAATTAGTGGTGATCCGTTTAAGGGCATAATTAGTACCGTATTGCGATTATGAAAAAGTAGAAGAAAAATTTTTTGGACCCAAAAATTTCGGGTGAAATATTTTTTGTTACATTTTCATATTCAGAATACGAAACCAATTATGCCCTTAAACATATATAAGGGTAGTTCAAACATGTGATAGTTAAATACCGTAAAGTAGTCGTTATCATTTACAGAAGAATTTAACTCATATTACTATTAGTGTAAAGTCTAAATTCACTCGCCTATTCAGAACATCTTGATTACATTATATTTTTCGAATAATCATGTGTGTTCATGTTAATGAAACTTAAATTACTTTGTTTAAGTACTTATGTAGTTTGTTACTAACTCATAAGTCTCATAACATATATACTGAAAATAGATGTCATATACTTCAGAAGGAGTGACCGTTTGGTCACCGGAGGGTTTCCTCCGGTGTCCGAGGCCAGATATGAACTGGCGTCTTCAGCTTTCGCGGCCGACGTCCTGACCACTAGACCACCCGGTCACGGCGGAACTTGACAAATTTTCTCATGTATATGCAATCTCTGAATTTGAAACGGCTAGGCGCCGTTGACCATACTCTAAGGGCATGCGCAGTACGTGCTTGCACCTCCTATCCGAATCTCTTACGTGATTCTGGTATAGCGAGAGAGATGGTGCTGCCACTACACATATACTATATATAAACTGAAAATAGATGTCATATACTTCAGAAAAAGTGACCAAACCCTCCGGTGTCCGAGGCCAGATCTGGCCTAATAATAAAATAAAAAAATAAATAATTTGATTTGCTTCAAGATTCGTAACATATGTAGTTACGTATAAGAGAATGATTAAGAGTGCTCTTTTTCGCCAACAAACTGTTACACAGTTTGGCGAAACTATGAAATATTGTATTGATTAAAAAATCTTTTTGGTAATAAAAAAAAAACAGATCACCAGCATTGTTCACCTTGCATAAGTTCCGAAACACTCAGTGGTATGAGCCTGGGTTTGAACCCGAAACCTCCGGATTGAAAGTCAGACGCATCAATGTTATAATATAGGTACTCTATAGATTATATTATAACATCAGACGTCTTACCGTTCGGCTAATACTAGCGCTTAGTTTAACATCACCTTCTGTCATTTGCTAATGCCAATTTTAGGTTCAAAATTTCAAGAACCTTACGAAACGTACCTACTAATCTAAGATTACTGAGACGACAACTAAGAATACTTTCAAGTTAATACAAATGTGATAGGTAGTCTATATTATTGACCACTGTCTGGGACTCGTGCCTACTCCCCGTTTTTGTAGGAATTCCTAAAACTCGAAGTATTTACGAAAATACTTTTATCGCGTCTGGTTTTCATGAATAAAATTTCATTGTTATCGAAGAGAAAGGTGCTAAAAAGGGAAAATTACTTATTGAAAGGAAGATTAAATTTAGCTGACGTTTCTCACACGTGTTTCAACTTATACTGTTGACGTGTTTATATTTACCTAAACTTCACTTTTTTCTATATTTAATGTATATTCCTTTTCAAGGTTTTAATGTTCTGTTTTGTGTTTTATTTTTAGTCTTGTAATCTTTCCTTTTTTTGTTCTGTAATGTGTTTTTTTAGAATAAAATATTTCTTTCTTTCTTTCTTCTATTTTTGAACGTTGACGGTGTATTGTAACTTAGATACTACCAACCAGCCTCTTAGCCAAGTCGGCAACAGGCGGCCCGCGAGTATCTTATTAGAAGTCGTCGTTATTGACAACTGACAAAGTGGTACCTTTTTAGGGTTCCGTAGTCAACTAGGAACCCTTATAGTTTCGCCATGTCTGCCCGTCCGTCCGTCCGTCCGTCCGCGGATAATCTCAGTGACCGTTAGCACTAGAAAGCTGAAATTTGGTACTAATATGTATATCAATCACGCCGACAAAGTGGTAAAATAAAAAGTGGAAATTATTTTTTTATTAGGGTACCTCCCCTATACGTAAAGTGGGGAGTGATTTTTTTTTTCATTTCAACCCTAACGTGTGATATATTATTGGATAGGTATTTAAAAATAAATAGGGGTTTCCCAACATAATTTTTCGATAATGTAAATATTTTCGGAAATAATCCCTCCAGAAGTAAAAAAATATGCGTCCCCCCCCCCTCTAACTTTTGAACCATAAGTTTTAAAAATATGACAAAAATCTCAAAAGTAGAACTTTATAAAAACTTTCTAGGAAAATTACTTTGAACTTGATAGGATGAAGAGTTTTTGAAAAAATAATACAAAATAATTTCTGAACTAAGTTTGTAATTTAACCGTATAAGCAGGTGTTTATTGTACCTGTAATTTCTACAAAATTACAATGAAATGACGTGCTTTCAAATAAAGTAAAAACAGTGAAAATCGGTTCACGCAATAAAGAATTATCCCATAAAAATCATCTTCCATACTTTATGCTCGCGCGTAATAGTTTACTTAATTTGCCGATAGATGTCGCTGTACGTGGAACTCTCATATCATATCCTACATGGCGGTGTTATTAACTCTTAAGTGGGGACACTTACTGTGACGGACGGAAAACTACGGAACCCTACAGTGAGCGTGGCCCGACACGCTCTTGGCCGGTTTTTTATAATCAAGTCACAAATTATTAACACGCCCGCGTCAATTTCGTTAGCAACTATGTGGCCCTTGGCTGCAAAAAATTAATTTGTAATTAAGTATTCCTCTTCTTTTTAGTCGTGCACTCTTGGCAGAGTGGTCGTGGTCATGTCTCGGTCGAGTCTTTTGCCACCACTTCCCTGGTGATGCGACGCCATGTAGCTCTATGTTTGGAGGAGTGAGAATTTGTTTATGCTGCAGACGAGAGAGTGCTGTGTGTGACAGACTTGATGAGGTCTGTCCATCGCGTTGGAGAGCGCCCACGAGATCTTTTGCCCATCCATAGTCGTTCCATAGAGTCCTCATTGCGGGAGATGTGCCCGGAGAACTTGAGGATTCGTATTTGCACAGTCGACGATAATCTCTCTTTAATATTAAGTTCTTTCAGGATCGAAACGTTAATAGTTCGGTACGCAGTCCATGGGATTCTGAGCATGCGTCTCCAGCACCACATTTCTAGTGCGTCGATTTTGTGACGGTCTCGCATTTTCAGGGTCCACGTCTCAGCTCCGTATAGAAAGATTATTAGGTATTATATAAGAAAGAAAGATTATTATGAGAATTAAGTATTAGGTATTATATAATACTAGCGACCCGCCCCGGCTTCGCACGGGATAAAAAATGGTTATTGTGGGTTATCCCTAAGAGATAGACATATACCAACGCGGACTTTTTTGTAGAACTTTTTAAGGTGTACAACACTGCAGTACATTATTTTGATCTATCTCGTAGGGTTCAGCCAGCGTTTGCAATGTAAGCGCAAAAAAATGTGTTTATTTACGACATCACATGTGACATTGTCATGGTAAAGGTAATATATTGTCGGTATTGAGTTATTGGTACATTCTCCTTCATATCCAAAAAGAACGAGAGCGCTATGTTGAGTATTTTTATTTTTAATAATTTTTTGAAGTTTCAACATATCTTTGTACTGTTTTGAAATATTCGAGTTTAAAGTTTGAAAGCCTAAAAAAACCTAGTTATAGGTTGAAGTTATGAAGATAGCGGTTTTAAAATGTTCCACATACATTATGTTACTCGACAAATCATATGTAGTCTCTAACATTTTACATTTTATAGAAATAATACAATAATAATGCACGTAGGGTAGAGTCAAGAATCAAAAATAAAATATTTTATATAACTCAAAATCGACAGATTTTCAGCTGGCTAATGTTGATATCTGAATATGATGTAGGTAAGGTTTATAATAAAATTAATGAAACAACCATATCTCAGGGCATAATCTTTTTAATAATAAAACAAAAAAAAAATCAACACTTACATAAAAAATATACAAAATCAACATTTTTTAATTCTCGTAGTTTACGTTAATTTAGGAACAAAACTAACGATCAAGTAAAATTAAACACAAAAGTAATGTTGTTTTCTATCAAAAAAGTGACTTCAAAGTTTAGACTTTTAACATGATTTTTTGTATGTAAAGTGATCTAGGGTACCACATTGTCGCTATTCATAAGTTAAGAGAAATAATAATTCTACTTCCATTATTTAACATAGTGTCCGCACTATAATATACAAATATTATTTATTATGAATCAATAACATAACTTATTTTATAAAAAATAAGTCTTTTCGTCAGCTTTATTAATTTAGATCAAGTTTGTTAGATTAACATTCCTTAGGGACCCACATTGTCGCCTTATGACTTATGAGATCAAACTTATTATTAAGACTTATTATCATAAAATTATTGCTTACAAAAGTAATAATTTGCATTTAACATCATTATGAAAATGATTTACACTACTCAACCTCGCACCTAGGGGTACGTAAGTGCTGACGCCAAGTCATTTAAATTCTTACGTCTGATTGAGAGATTGGTGACTTTGTACGAGTATTAACTGATTATCTATACGGTTGTCCCTCAGAAGCTTGTTAAATATAAGTGAACTATATTTTCTGTTAAAAAGTTTTGATTTGTCACTAACTTATATCCCTCCCCTTATTTATATTTACAGCAGATGCCAGGCACCCGGATTATTAAAATGGAGAGTATGGCACACTAACTAGAGAAATTTTCATTTCTCTATTTAATAGCAAACCTATTTCCGTTGCTAGCTCTCCGGCTAGAGCAACGCGTGCGCAGCGTACGAGCAGCATTTTCGGGGCGTATTAAGACGGTCTGGACGCACTTTAAAATTGTAAATAATTTTATTATATGTGATCTATTTATTTATTTTTAACAATCCAATTGAATAAACTAACATAATATGAATTTTGTTTATATATTTTGTATCTAGTTGATTGATTTAGGCCAGATTAAAATAGAGAGTTTTGCTTTGTCTTAATAATTATTGCTTATCGACCACTATTGTTAAAAGGCTAACATAACATAAAGCTAAGTGAACGTAACGGGCAGCTGAGTTACGAACTGTCTTGACTTGAAATGGATGGGAGTAAACTGAGATTTAGACAACACGTGTTACTACATTTTCCAATGGCCCCGATATTACTTCAAGCTTATGAGCGACAATATGGTACCCTAGTCGGTAAACTTTGACTGTCTTTTTTTCCTACTTTTAGTTGAAACGTTTAACTTTTTCTCAATACACCGTATTATTTTAAGTGTGTAGAAGCTATTTTTAATGAAAACCAATTTTCACTATTTTCGAGTTGATTAACAAAATCAGTGATATCTCGGAATCCATAAGCGACAAAGTGGTACCCTAGCCATGATAACGTCACACATTATTTAGAAACCTAAGAAACCTCTAAAATTATCAGTGTTTCTCTACTATATTATGCATGTATTATAAACCTTTCTCTTGAACCACTCTATCCATTCAAAACACCGCATCAAAATCCGTTGCGTAGTTTTAAAGATCTAAGCATACATAAGGACAGACAGCGGAAAGCGACTTTGTTTTATACTAGTTATGTAGTGGATAGGTACAGCATAATATAAAGTTCTTATAAATCGCTTAAGAAAAAGGTGTCTGAAATTTCTAATCTTCTTCTTCTTCTTCCTTCTAGCGTTTGTCCCGGCTTGGGGTCCGCTTGACAACCTAATCCCATGAATTGGCGTAGGCACTAGTTTTTACAAAAGCGACTGCTATCTGACCTTCCAACCTAGAGGGGAAACCAGGCCTTATCGGGATAAATTTTTTTGGAAAAAACTAATACTTTCGTAAATAATAGCTCCGAAATTTTAATTTTATTCCAACAATATCTCATTCATTAAACATTGATCCCAGCGAAAAGTTTAAAGAATATTTATGTAGGAAATTTTGTGTGGATGAATTAAGTAGTAAATTATTTTTTAGTATTGGCCATCGTTTACGAGTTATTTACAAAAAAACTAAAAAACGGGTCCTTTACAAACCCCCCTCTCCGGCCGCTTCTCCCCCACCCATCAATAATTTTAGTATGCTGTTTTGGACCCGGGGTATGTCCTTAAACTACGTCCGGACTTGGGTATGTCCTAAAACTACGCCAAAAAGAGAGGTATGGGCACTGCGAATGGCATCTCGCTAAGTGTGGTAGGGCACGTTCAGCGAATGTCATCTCGCTCAAATCGGGAGCAGAGTCCGACTGGGGAAGTACCTCCACCTTACAGAAAACCACAGCCAAATAGCACTAGACCCTATTCATAGTGTTGTGTTCCTGCTGGTGAGTAAGGTTGCCAAAGAGCTCAAAGAGGACCCAGTGTGTTGACGATGAGGGACCTTCTTGTTCCTTTAGCCATCAACACAGTGAATCCTCCTTTTTGTAAAGGGTCGGCAACGCGCATGTGTCTCCTTTGGAGTTGCAGGCGTCCACAGGTTACGGTAGCTGCTTACCATCAGGTGGGCCGTATGCTTGTTTGCCACCGTCGTGGTATAAAAAATTAAAAAAGACACCTTTACCTACAGCTATTTATACATTATTCGGCAGTTAGTGGTTTTCGTTCGGCGAGCTACTTTGGGACTGATTTGTTTTGTGTTACCGTCAACTGCTACAACTTTGCCTACGCTGCTCAACTTTGCCCGGCTTGAAAAAATGGTTTTCTTCACCAAACATCTATTTATATCTTATTCCTGAGAAGGCCCCTTTCTCCGATCTCAGGAATGAGATATCCCATCCAAAAACATTACATGTACAAAGTGCCAGTCTCGCAACGCAGTTATTATTATACTGCAAAAATATTGAGATTTAATGTAAAACCAAGCCCGTGTAAATATAACTCAATCCCAACTGGAGTTTACTAACAACATGTCATTGTGATCCTTTATATAGTAGATGTCCATCACTACATAGTATCAAACAAAGTCGCTTTTCGCTGTCTGTCCCTATGCATGTTTAGATCTTACTAAACACAAACTACGCAATGGATTTTGATGCGTTTTTTTTAATAGATAGTGATTCACGAGGAAGGTTTTATATGTATAATACATGCATAATATAGTAGAGAAACATTGATAATTTTAGAGGTTTCGAATGTGATGTCGTAAATAAACACATTTTTTTGCGCTTACATTGCACACGCTGGCTGAAACCTACGAGATAGATAAAAAAAAAGTACTACAGTATTGTACACTTTAAAAAGGTCTACAAAAAAAAATCCGCGATGGTATGTCTATCTCTTAGGGATAACCAACAATAACTATTTTCTTATCCCGTGCGAAGCCGGGGCGGGTATATATCGCTAGTATTTTTATAATAAAGAGAATGACCTGAGCCTCGATTTTGCATGGCATAACTGACAGTCGCTTAATAGTAAGTGATAAGAAAGAACAGTTCTTAAAATATTGTGCATATGTAGCAACCGATGTAATAAAAAGAAACAAAACAAGATAAGAAAATATGCTGTCTTAATATAATGAAGATCAGCATAAAATAATGTAGATAGACAAATAAGAAAAAGTGAACCGCACAAGAATGTTAAAAGTAGATAAATAGAAATTAAGCAAAATAATGTCTAGATATAACATGTATAAGTACAATAACAATGATGTAAAATGTAAAACTAGAAAATAAGAACAGATTGGAGTCCCACCCATAACAGTCAGAAAGACGATGAATGCTAGAAAGAACTGTATGAAGCATGAAAGTACGAGAGGTATAAAAGCGAGAACTCGGTATAAAAGAGAAATTACATACACAAAGACTCCACTCACCACTATGGAGGACGACATTGATAAAAAAAAACTGACAGTCGCTTGCGAAACAACTATGATATCACACTTTTGTGACAGTTGAAATTTGGGGTGGAATCACTCAAGAGTGATATCTAAAATGGTGGTCATAGCCATAGACAAAACGTTCTAGCGAAACCTACTGACAGATTGACAGTTATGTGTGGACACGTGTGGACAGATGGATATCACTCTATACACTAGCGATACAAGTTTGACATCCATGTCTCACAGTTTGGCTTTGAACATGATTGACAAACGACGTTTGCGGTTCATCCTTTTCTTTTTATCAGTTTGTTGTCAAGTTCATATCAATACGGAAAACGTTTTAGTAAACTATATAAATTAACTCATTTAACGACCTTCTAGTCCAGTCGATAGTGATACTACGAAGCAGGAGGTCCCGGGTTCGAATCTTGGTAAGGGGATTTATTTGTCTGTTTATCACAGATATTAAAGGAGATCGTCAATTCCAGGCCCACCACAATATGGTCGCGTATACATTTGACGCCTTTATATAAAACAACTGCTCATTTTTTAATGTAAATAGACAAAATATTGCATGAAAATGAAACGGGAATTAGAAACACTTAATAAAAAGATGCTACGTTGATACATATTTATGATGACGATTCCGTGTACTTACTTGTAAAACGTATAATAAAAAGGTTTGGTTGAATATGTATTTGTGTAGTTTGTCCGGAAAGAGAAGTGTCGTGGTTTATATGGGAGCTTGTACATTCTACGACACTTCTCTTTCTGAACAGACTCTACAAAAGGCTGTAAAATATGAAAAGCTTTACTGCTGTCTATGTTCTTATTGCTTTAACATAAGGCTTAATTTCACCTTCACGACCGCAAAGGACTGTTTTGTCACGAAGGAGTATATTCTCTTTGCAATTAACCTGTTAATGGTAGATCTGTTTGACTTGTGTCTGCCATCAGTGCCATCACCATAGAAGGCCATCACACATTTTCCGTCTTTGCGGATTAGTTATGTCTTCGACAAGTTTAGTTGAGCTTGGGCAAAACCAATGTGTTAACTGTGCGATACGGTTTCACACTAATGTGCAGAAACTATTGTTAATTGAGTTGGCTGCAGATGTGCGTCAACTTGTACGTACGTGGATATCTCGCGAGGTGAGTAAGTCGTGCTTCATAGTCTCAACAATGACGCCGAGAAGATTTATAAATGAAAACATTGTTTTTCTATTATATCTTATCTTTATGTGATGTAACAGTTCAAACAAAAACTACGCTGGTAGCCTGGCGGCAGGACGCCCGACTTTCAATCGGGATATCTCGGGTTCCAAGCTTATACAGTCGACTACAAAAAGATGTATCCACTTTTGGACCTTATTACATCGCAAAAAGGCAATACTTTTTATCATGAAATCATGATTACCGTTTCATTTGCAAATGTGGATTTGTCTATTATGTTTTAAAAACTGTATTTAATTTTACGTTATACTAAGAATCATACACGTGTACGTTTTTAAATCTAGTTCTTGTCAGATTCACGTTTTAAATTAAAGATTTCTCATTATTCGCGTTAGCTTTCGTGATTCTTTAACCACCGTCCTGATCTAGAAATCATGACGATTTGTATGGTACCTATTTTATTAGTATACGCTTCGAAATGGTCTGGGCCAGATCCCCTAACAAATATTGACGATCTGCTTTGTACCTGAGTTATGGATGTTTTCTATATATTTAAGTATTTACCTATATCTATCTATTTGTAATAACGGGACTTAACCGCGTATATGTTTCTAAAAATTACCTTCGACGTTTCGAGGACGACATTGTCCCCGTGGTCCCGAAGAAAGAAGTCTTTCTTCGGGACCACGGGGACAATAGATATGTGTAAAAACCGTGAAAGTTTAAATCAGTGTTTTACCTATATCTATCTATTATATACATATATAGTAGTCTAATACCCACAACACAAGCCTTATTGAGCTTACGGTGGGACTAGGTCGGTTTGTGTAAGATTGTCCCATAGTATTATTTATTATTATTTATTTATTTAACTCACTTTGAAATAAGTTTGTGTAATGTCTAAGTAGGTATAATACAAAAAAATATTTTTATTTCACTCTTCGCACTATTCGCCAACAAACTGTCCTCAGAAAGATGATGAGAAAAAAAAAGATGTATTCTCACCACTTAAGTTTTATCTTATATAACCAGTAAATAAATAGTTACGCTAATAATGTTTTATGTCACTGTTTTATGTTTCGCATAAATTAGTCGTTAGTTAAATGTTTATAATAAAACTTGTAACTAAATTAGTATCAAAACAAAAATAACACACAGTGATATAACATTTTCTTACAAACCGGCAGTAACAATTTCAAAATTACAATTTGCCATGGACCATATAATGGATAGACTAACAAAATAGCGTATATAACATGAAAATTCCGGTTTTATTCACAAAACGTACAAATTATAAACTTATATAGATGTCATATACAAAGGAAAAAGTGCCCTCGGCCTTCGGTGCCCACCTTTGTATACAGGATGTAACAAAAATACTGGGCTATTTGTATCGTATTGGGACTAAGAAAAAATAAGAGAAACATTTTTGGACGCAAACTTTTTTTTTTGTATGGGACCCGTCGTTCCAGCCGGCCAACCTTCCAAACAATTTTTTTTTTGTGTGAATTTTTTTTTCTCTTACTTTTTCGGAATTAGAATACGATGCCAATGAGGGTTTCCGCGATTGAGATTTTCACTAGATGGCAGCACCGTGACGACAGGTCTTTTTGGCAGTAGCTGTCAAAATCCACCAATCAAAAAATATATGGTTAAACATGATTGGTGGATTGTGACAGCAAGACCTGTCGCCACGGTGCTGCCATCTAGTGAAAAACTCGATCGCGGAAACCCTCATTATGCCATTAAATGGATCACAAGCACTTTTGTTATACCTTGTATGACGTATATACGTTTATAATTTATGTAGTAGTGTCTCTACTTAAAATAAACAAATAAAAATATAATTCCAAGGCCAAGGAATTTTTGAGGGAAGTGGGGAGGCGCTTACGAGAAAGAGGTCTGGATCCTCGCTCCGGGTCTTTCCTGATGCAAAGGTTGTCTATCGCCGTTCAACGCGGCAACGCGGCGAGCGTGATGGGCACCTTTGCATCTGGAGGGTCGCGGGTGGGCTATTAGGATAGATCATAAGTTATTATTTTGTATAGGTATTGGGTTTAGTGTTTAATTAAAGTTAGAAATAGTTAATTATTAGGTTTCATGTTTTGTATTTATTTGTGTGTTATTATTGTGATTTGTTTTTTTTTAATGTAGACATATAATATTTTGTAATGGTGTACCGTTATAATTTGAAATATATTAAAAATATATATATGTTTATTAAAATAATTTGATTTGTTCTTCAGTTAAACCTATAGATTCATTCGCGAGTAAGTGACATAGTGTTTATAAGGGTAAAAAAACGTTTTTGGTATGACTTAAGTATATGCGACTTTTCTGTGGACATTGTATAAAATATACGGAATTTCAAGTCTAATTTTCTTGTTGAATCCTCATAGTTAGGTGCAAATCTTTTTCTTTTTTATACCAGGACGGTGGCAAACAAGCATACGGCCCGCCTGGTAGTAAGCAGTTACCGTCGCCTATGGACGCCTGCAACCCCAGAGGATTCACTTGCACGCCTACCTGAATTATGGGAACGCGTATTGTAGAAATTTCAGTTCAGTAATATTTGGTCCCTGGTATTCAATTTGTATAAAGAAAAGATCTTAACGACATATAAATCATACGTTTTTGAAATATTTCACATTTCGTCATAATTTACATTCAGGTATATAATAAAATAAACAATTTCAATCGCGGAACCAAAATAAACTCGCACAGTTACTAACAAACATTTTTACGTAAACAAATATTAAACATAACAATAAAAAGATAATTATGTTTACGATCGAGTCAAAAGAAAATAGATTTGTTCAGTTTCAGTTCGGGTTTATCCCACTAAGTCTTCGGGTTGAGTAGTCTAGTCAACGAAGATTATTATTTCGAAACAGTTTGTAACCACGTAAACTTTATTTTAAATATTAATACACTAACCTACACCTACACACTAAGAGTCAACGCAAACGTACGGTGGACGGCACGGCTGCCTGATTCGGTGACCCGACCGAATCGTACACGCATATGTGCGGTTGACGTATTTTGCCATTTGAAACCGCACGGCGAAGAACCGTGTATGTGCGGGGCTCTGGTATTTAGTATGAATCTAGCGACCCGCCCCTGCTTCGCAGTGGATGAAAAATGATTATTGTGGGTCATCCTTAAGAGATAGACATATACCATCGTGGAGTTTTTTGTAGATTTTAAGGTGTACAATACTGTATTACATTATTTTGATCTATCTCGTAGGGTTCAGAAAGCCATACGGCGACTTGACATGCAAACCGAACCTTTGCTTTGACCCTAAGAAAAGAAAACGTAAAAATATACGTACCTATACAATGTACTGTTTTTCCAATTTTTTACTTAACTCGCAATCTTAGTCAGTTCCTTTGTTGTTTATTAAAAATCTTGCAAGCCAGATTTGAACCAGGGGCCGTATTCTAACTTTAAAACGTATTTATACACGATCCAACTTCAATACAACTCCAAAGCATTAACAACACAATACAGCTAGCGCCTAAACGTCTGAATCAGAAATATTAGAATTTGCTTGAAAATTATTCCGATGCAACTCCAATATAACTTTAATATTGCTTGACTATTTGTTGTGTGTTGGAGTTATGTTGAATATAGATTGTGTTTTAATGTATTGTTTATGTATTTTAGAATACAGCACCAGTTCCTTGTATCCGAGCTGCGAGTTACAGGAATGGCCTCATTTTTTTTGTACAGTATTTTGGGGTGAAACAAATACATTTAGGGGGTATGCGTTATTAATTTCTCAAAATCGAAATATAAGGGACACCCTAATGTATACCATAAGTAATAGAAGTTTTGTTAGTTACAGCAAAATAGTATCAAAAAGTTGAGCGAAATCGAAAAAAAACTTCACCGGACTCTTAAAACTTTTCCCTAACCCTTTAGCCAAACCGTATGTAGGTAAGGTAATCGTCCGAGTGCTCTCCAACAGTCCCAATACGTCATATCATCTTTCATTCACAATTTGTTTAGACCTTTATCTGAGTTCGTATATTTCTTGCAGCTTTAAGATATTCCGTGGAATGTAAGTGTAACTTTATCTTTCCCTTTCATTGCAATACTTAGTCTAATTAAATATGTTAAATAAATATTAATATAATAAATAAATATTATAGGACAACCTTACACAAATCGACCTAGGCCCACAGTAAGCTCAATAAGGCTTGTATTATGGGTACTAGACGACGATATATATATACTAGATAAATATGGATAAATACTTAAATACATAGAAAACATCCATAACCCAGGAACAATTAACTGTGATAAATACACAAATAAATGCCCTGACCAGAATTCGAATCCGGGACCTCCTGCTTCGTAGGTAGGGTCACTACCGACTAGGCTAGGAGGCCATTAAAATACTCTGAAACTGTTATGTGTACTGTTATGTTGAAATACTCTGTTTCTACTCATCGACTGACTGTAATGCTTGAATTGAGATTGTGTGGACCGAACTACTAGCGCATACTTTTCGAGAGAGCTTTTATGGTCGCACCAACGATTGTACAAAGGATTTTCATACAATATTGTAACACTGTTGCCCGAGCCCGCCCGGCCACGGCTCCGTCGCCGGGGGGGACCGGCACAATCTGCCGGGAGATTGAAGTTACTAAATTGTATAGAGGCAGCAGGTTTTTTGTCGAACTGAATTCTTACCGGCTTCCCTATATCACTCGTACCTTACTTACATGGTATTCGACTGAAAAGATCTTAATTATGTCACGATTGTATAAAATACTATTCTATTACTCAGTGATCGCACTAAGGTGTCGAATCTTTATTAATTTTGCGCTTATACTTGTAAAACATGCTGTGTACACTTGCTTTGGATATCGGGCTAGTTTATAAGATATTTAATGTCTATTATTGTTATCCATGATATTGTATGATGACTGTTTAACCCATTGCCCAGTGGATAATTTTTGGCCCCTGGGGCCATTATTTCTCGAATGTTACAAGGTCACAAGTTTACAAGCTTACATTTTAAACTTAATTATACAAGTGTATGTTTAATTCTGTTTCTCAAAGGAATGATTACTACAAGAGTGTACTTCCCGGCCAATTTGCGTAGGAATAATAAAAATTTAAATCTGGACCACACACAGCTATGCAATTGATCGAATGATTGCCATGTCGATCGACAAAAACTTCCTCGTGTTCGCTAGGTGCATCTATGTATATCGATTAGAATTCCATCCATACAACCGCACACTAAGGGCATTCCGGCGATGTCATAGAATTTTGCAACCAGTGCGTGCATATTTTCTGGCCATTTCACATATTCGGGGTATAAAGCTTCATTTACAGCGGCAACAATACATGCGGCTTCATTTGCATGTCTCCTCCTGCGTGGTATTGCGCGCCTGTCCCCAACCAGTGAAGAGCGGTTTGCAGCTGTAAATCGACAGACGATGCTCTACTTCTATTAGTAAGTCTGGCCAAATGTTGACCTAATATATTTCTTAGATGGTCCAGCTTCACTGCTGTAAGTCGAAATCTCTCGTTGTACTCAAAAGTATTTTCCATGTACGTATAATTTATTCTGTCTCTATACACTCGAGGCCTCCTCACCACAACCATTTCTTCATCATCTGAAGAGTCGCTACACCACATTATCACCAAACGAATACACGTCACTTTATTTAATTTAAATGACAATCAATATCATCAACTATTCCTCAATAAAATGGCCGACTTGTGTCTTCGGAATATACAAGTGTAATAATACGAGTAGTAATGAAAAGCGTTTCTCAAAAGCATCAATTCCAAGTGTAAAATCAAACACATTTTCCCTAGTCACTCAATGAATGTTTACAAGCTTCAGGGTGAGTCAGTTTTTTTAACGTGTGAATTCGTTAAAAAATCACGCTAACCCTTAATATGTTAGTGGTCATTTACTGGTTCTTTCCAGCCATAGCAATGAGTTTACTGAATTTTATTTGTAATATAAAAGGCCAATTTAAAATATATTACTGATTTCAACGAAGTCCGTTCGAAACTTACACGTTTGAAATCTTAAAAATGCAATATCTTCATTTATGTATTAATCGATTTTTACGAAAAAAACAATATTAGCAGATTATAGAGACTCTTCATTATTTTGTGACAGTCACAAGCTACACGTGTAAAATACAGCCTTCGAGAAACGAAATTACTGTTTCAGTATATAATATCTACTTGTATTTGTCAACGATACACTTGTGAACACTCTTGTATCCCCGCTCTTGTAACAATTATACATTTACATGAAACGGAAACTTAAAATATTGAAATACAAGCGTTACCATAGATACACACTTGTAATACAAGGCTTGTACTTTTTGAGAAACAGGGCCCAGGTCTCTGATTACAAGCTCACTCCTAAAAATTTTAATGAGTAGTAGAACGTTTTTTTCGTAGGGTAAAAAATGACTAGTAGATTGTAGTAATTTAATGAGTAGTAGAATGTTTTTTTCGTAGGGTCAAAAATGACCTCAGCATATGTGGGTTGGTGTATCTAATAGAATACAAATAAAATAAAGGTGAGATCAGGGTATCAACTATTGGATATGTCGAGAACTATAGGACATTTTGTAAGCAGTTGTAGCAAGCGCTGGTAACCTGGCGGTAAAACCTCCGATTTGAATCCGGAGGTCTTAGGTTCAAGCACCGCTGGCACCTTTTAGTCTTTCGGAACTTATGTACAAAACATAATTTGATATTTATCTGTCGTTTTTGCGGTTAAGGAAAACATCGTGAGGACACCATCCTTAATTTCATTTAAGGCCTAGTTTCCGTCTGGGCTCAAGGTCAAAACGAGTGCCTACGCCAAGCGCCTTGAGGTTAGGGAAATTGTGTCGTGGTAAAAACCGGAAAAACGCTAGGAGGATTATGTCGGATTTTACAACCTCATTGACTGGAGTACGTTCTTAAAATACAGCACTTTTTTGGCTGCCATCTTCAGATCACTGAAGACGGACAACTGCAAATTGTATTCAGGGAAAGTTTGCTCAAGTATATAGCAATTCTATTTCTATTCTCCTGGCTACGATGAAATAAAACATGGATGCCGTCTTCAGTACAAACACGACTCTCAATAATTTTAAATAAAAAATAATTGACTTCACTCAGACTCCACATTTCGAAAGCAAATGCTTGAGCTGCTGTAAAAATACTCAAATCACTATAGGTGTGCCTATAATAGTTGAAGAGTTCCCTCGATTTCTCTGGGACCCCATCATGAGATCCGAACCTGATAACAATGAGACCAGCTGTGAAGACTCTTTCTGACAAATAAAATATTTACCAAATGAGTAAATCCATCTTTGAATAGTCGGTCAATATACATAAAACAAAAACAAAAAAATCAAAGATCCCGACGAATTGAGCTTCACCTCCTCCGAAATCTTGAAGTTCATTGATAAACGACTTGCTATCATAGCGTGTATGGCGTCTCCAATGGCATATGATAAACAAACAAAGTGGGGTCATTTTTCAAATCTAATACAATGTGTATGCTTTCACCGTTCACTGAGCTCAAGTCCATACCAATTATATTTCTATTCTATTTTAATGATTTCTATTTTTTACCATTTCTATTGTATCACTCAAACTTTTGTCAATAATGTCCTTTACCTCTCGTGCTTATTAGTACAGTATGCGAACAGTTTCGAGCTACGATAACTCACAAGTGCGATTTTCTTTTTTAGTTAGAGAATATGATATGATTACTTCTATATATATAAAAGAAGAAACTGACTGACTGACTGACTGACTGACTGACTGACTGACATATCAACGCACAGCCCAAACCGCTGGGTCTAGAGATTTCAAATTTGGCACATAGGTTCCTTATAAGGTCTAGGGGAGCACTAAGAAAGGATTTTTCAAAATTCACCCCCTAAGGGGGTAAAATGGGGGTCCAAAATTTGTATGGCGAAATAAGATTTGTTAGACTATTTTATTCGAAACTTCACAGGAGTATTCCTAACAATAAATGAATAAACAAGTGTTTCAGATTTTTTGAAAATTCAACCCCTAAAAGGGGTAAATGTGGTCACAAAGTCTGAAACTCAACATAGGTATCGTATCCTTTTTGAGTACTTATAGTACGCGGGCGAAGCCGCGGGAAAAGGCTAGTATAGTAATAAATATTTTCTTACACTAACGTCGCGCTAGGTATTATATATATATTTGTTAATAACAACAAGAAAAGATTATACAATATATATTTTCCTTTACCATACTATTGCATTCAACTATTCCAACACCATCTGTTATTTTATAACAGTTTGATCAATAGATTATATGAACCTAATCGAATACAATTTGTCAAAATATATAAGTGACCTTGAATTCTAAACGAATTACAAATGGCTAAGACGACAAATGCTCTTGACAAAACCGTTATAAAATGTGAAGTTATGTTGCAATAGTAAAAAGCGATAGCCTGGTGGAGTAAAATAAAACTTACATAATCTCTTCTATGTGTGGCAAGCAAATACATGTATACATGTATTTCTATGTGTGGCAAGCAAATACATGTATACCTAGCGTAATGCTAACAATTGTTAGAAAATATTTTTTATTATTAGTACTTAACGTGTTCTAACAGGTCACAAAATAAAATCGGACTTGTGATTTATGTCATTTTCATAGGTTAAAAAGACGTTCCCGTACTCCACTATATTGAGACCCAAGTAAGCGAAAGATGCCAACTTTTTGCAACGAGCGTAGTTAGTGGCTCAATAAGTGGAATCTTGAGCGTTGTGAGGGTCTTAAGGCTTGAGTGGCGAAGGAACTTTGCCAAATGAGTATAACACAATATTTTTGATAACACCAAAGAAAGTTTTTTTTTCTTTTGTCTTAAATTTCTCTAAAAAAATTCAAGTCTTAAAAACATGGACCGGAAAACGCGATTAAGCTATTTAAATCTCAATTCTAAGTAACTTTCGCGAAAAAGATACCGGAAAAGGGTAACCTTATATGTTGAAATTTTAATAGGGGAACCCACCAATCCCTGTTGCCTATTGTTTATTGTATGGACTGACGTTTATCTGACGTGGCTATTTGAACGTTAAGAAAACGCATGTATTGTGAACTTTAAATTGAAAACGGGGGACTATGTATAAAGATTTATATACAACAGAATCCGTTAACTATACTTGAGTTTCAATTTGTCGAAAAACTAAATATTTGCGTTATTTCCAACAAATCTCTTCTTCCCTGAAAAGTAAATTTACTAAAGCCCTTCAAGGGACTAAGGCCCTCAAGGCCCTTAAGGGTCCAATTGGGGATACAATAGGCCCGTTGGGCAAAGTTGACGGGAATTGTAGTTAGGATAAAGGTCACTTCAAAGTCGAAGATAGCTTTTTGCAGTTTGAGGAGTTTTTAATGAAAGCGATTTATCTCTACTTTTAAGTGCTTTTGAATGAGGAAGGCAACTGTCAAAGTGACATCTCCAACATTGGTCCTTAGAGAGGCTAAATTTGTATGGCGCGAAGCAGTTTTTATTTATTTTCTCGAAAACGAGTCAATGCTATGTCTCGAATTGCTCCGAAATTGAAATCCACCGGTTTTTAAAAATACACTAAAATTAAAATGCTGTAGATTATCGCCATAGGGAAGGTTTTTGCCTAAGAAAAGCTTTTTGACTTCATACTAGTTGTTCTCGGGGGAGCCTCACCCCTAGAGAACGCGTCCCAGGTGGCGGATAGGGAAACGCTCGGCAGATATGCAGGGTAGGGGTGAAATAAAATAGCCCCCGCGGACCAAACAGGCCGGAGAAGATAAACTTCGTCAACAAACCCCCGAAATAGAGCTGCCGTGAGGTAATCGCGGAAAAGGTCGTTTCGGAGCTGCAGCTGGGCAGCAGGTTGCAGTAGAGATGGCAGCGGATGAACCTCCAAGTGGAGGTCAACGGTGGCGCTCACACCCAGTCAGAGGGTAGACTGCCTTAGCGTCAGGCGGCAGCCGGCTGTAAAACTTATAGCCAAATCAACCTCCTCCGAATATACACATGAAAAGTTCACATAGGAAAATGCGATTAAATGCTAGGGCGTCCCCCGCAAGCGACGGTACAAATGGCGATACTACAAATGCAAATCCAAGGGCGAAGAAACATGCTAGGGCGTCCCCCGTAAGCGACGACACTCTAGACAAAGGGAAAACCTCGCCTACAGCATGTACCACACTGCGACTGGCTACTTGGAACGTCGGCACATTAACCGGGAAAACCGCCGAACTATCTGAAACACTAAAAAGAAGGCACATTAACGTCTGCTGTCTGCAGGAAACTAGGTGGAAGGGCGCCAAAGCAAGAGATATCGGACACGGATTCAAACTCTTTTATTATGGAACCTCAAACCAAAGGAACGGAGTAGCCATCGCAGTTGACAAGCATTTTACACCCAGGGTTATCAATGTAGACCGGCGCACTGACCGTATTATGTCCATTAAACTCGCAATGGATGGACAGCCACCGTTAAACATCATTGCTGCTTACGCCCCTCAAAATGGATGCAACGAAACCGAGCACGAGCAATTCTGGGATAATCTTGAAGCTCAGATGCAAGAAATTTCTTCCCAAGAAAGTACAATCCTCGGAGCAGACCTAAACGGACATGTGGGGGAAACCAACACAGATTACCCGAAACAGCATGGTGGACATGGGTTTGGCTCGGCAAACAGAAGGGGTCTATCTATACTACAATTTGCTAGTTCACATGATATGGCCTTCGTTAACACCCACTTCCAAAAGAAAGCTGAGCACCTTATTACTTACAAATCTGGAAACCACTCAACACAAATTGATTACATCTTGGCAAATAGATCGATTCTCAAATACTTCAAAGACTGTAAAGTCATACCGGGAGAGGCGCTCACCGGGCAACATAGACTACTAGTTTCGTGCCACAAACTTCACAAGCCACACCGCATAGAACAGGACAGAACCCCGCGAATCAAATGGTGCAAATTACGAACACCCAAAGGTTCAGAGCTTGTTGATTCGCTATCACTATACCTAAAGGAAGACCTGGAAAAGGAGAACACAACAGTAAACAGCAGATGGGACAACTTTGAAGGCACATGTAAGGCCCAAGCAACTGCCTTTCTAGGAGTAGCGAAAGGCGCCTACAAGGACAAGCAGGATACCAACTGGTGGAACCGCGACGTCAAAGAGATCGTCAAAAGCAAAAGAGCCTGCTTCAAAGTATGGCAAAACACTAGGTCCGAGGCAGACAAGCAACTCTACCTAGCTGCAATACAGGCGGCAAGAAGGACTGTAGCTCAAGCTAAAGCCGCAGACAATCAGCGACTGTACGACCACCTAGAAAAAGCCTCCTATGACTATGAAATCTACAAAATAGCAAAGCGCCGTCTAGTTTCCTCTCAGGACTTTAAAAACATCAAATTTATCAAAGACGAACAGAACAACCTCTTGGTATCTAACACGGAAATCACAAACAGGTGGCAGTCATACTTTGGCGCCCTGCTAAATGAGGAGTTCCCCAGCCAAGATTTCGAACGTCTTCCAGCAGCTGCGGGGCCCATTGGTGTCTTCTCTCGGTCCGAAATTAAAGTAGCCATCGGGAACATGAAAAATAACAAGTCCCCTGGACCAGATGGAGTACCAGCCGATTTATGGAAAATGATGGGAGACGTTGCGGTAGTGTGGCTTACGAACCTATTCAACGACATAATAGTTTCAGGCAAAATCCCTGACTCGTGGAGACACAGCTTTCTTATACCTATCTACAAAAACAAAGGCGATGTTGAATCTTGCTCAAGCTACAGAGGAATAACACTCACTTCCCACACTCTAAAAATATGGGAACAGGCTCTAAAATACAAACTCAAAGAATTGATTACCGTTACACCGAACCAGTTTGGATTTACCAAGGGAAAAAGAACTACAGATGCTATCCAAACCTTGAGAATTTTGACGGAAAAATACAGATCTCTTAAAAAGAACTTGTTTATGACATTTTTGGACCTAGAAAAGGCTTTTGATAGAGTTCCACGTCGTCTAGTATGGCAAGCTTTAAGAAGCCAAAACGTACCTGAATTGTACATAAACCTAATACAGGACATGTATACTGATGTCAAAACCTCAATTCGTAGTCCAGCAGGCACTAGCAAACCTATCCCAGTGAAAGTAGGCGTGCAACAGGGCTCTGCATTAAGTCCTCTCATATTTATTACCGTGATGGACTATCTTACCCGAAGCATCCAGGGAAAAGTGCCGTGGTGCCTAATGTACGCCGACGACATTGTGCTGGTGGCCGAATCACTCGAGGATCTACAACAAACCACAAATCGTTGGAGGCATGCTCTTGAAGACAACGGCTCAAAAATCAGTCGAACAAAGTCAGAGTATATGAGATTCCAATTTGGAAGCCCCTGCGACTCGACACTCTTCATAGATAATACTCCGGTACCCTTAGTAAATAAGTTCAAATATCTTGGCTCTATCTTGGATGAAAATGCCTGTTGCGATGCAGACATAACGCATAGAGTGAATGCTGGCTGGCTAAAATGGCGATCGTTATCAGGAGTTCTTTGCGACCGTAGAGTGCCGATCAAAACTAAAGGGAAAGTCTATAAGACTTGCGTCAGACCCGTCATGCTCTACGGAGCAGAGTGCTGGACCTCTAAGCAAATACATGAAGCCAAACTTCACTCTACGGAGATGAAAATGTTGAGGTGGGCAGGGGGGGTGACCAGATTGGACAGAATCAGGAACGAGTTTGTAAGAGGCAGCTTTAAAGTCGCACCAATCCCAGAAAAACTACGCGAAACCCAATTGCGTTGGTATGGACATGTCATGCGCCGGGACAACGATCACCCAGTTAAAATCGCTTTAAATATTGACACAGGAAAACAACCCCAAGGACGCCCAAAGGCTACTTGGTGGAGAAACCTTCAAAGACTATCTGAAAAAATTCCAGCAAACCCTTGTGACAGAGCCGACTGGCGGAAAAATATTCGGAGGGCCGACCCCAATTGAAATGGGAAGAGGCACGGAGAAAGAAGAAGACTAGTTAAGGACCATTCAACTTCTGTCTCTTTCTCTCATTGTATGGAATCTGAAACAGCGCCCTCTACAAAAAGTTTCCACCGGCCCTTCCCATTGAATAAAATAAGTTATTGTCGAAAAATAATACGAGCATTTGAAGGGTACACGGAAAGAACATGTCTAGTCACATTGACAACATATTGAGTTATAGCGCTTTTAAAATTTGGAACAATTCAATTAACAATACTATAATTTTCGTAACTAGATGGTTTTTATGAGTTAAGAAGTGGATATACGTTAAAATTTACATCTGTAACAGAAGTTGTTACTAATAGTTCATTTCAAGCTCTACATTTTGATATAAAAATCGCATTTTACAAAAAAAGTGACTAGATATGTTATTTCCGTTTACCCTTCTTAACGCCGACTGTACTTTTCTTGAAAAAGTAATACACGCACCAACGATGATGCCCACGGCAGCATTTTATCACCGCACCGCTCGCCGCCGGCAGGGTGTTCATCCTCACACCCTGGAGCCCAAGGGGTCGCGCACTGTACGGTTTAAGAGGAATTTCCTCCCACGAACGCTGCGGCTGTGGAATGAACTCCCTGCCGAGGTTTTCCCAGCGGGCTACAGTATGAGGTTCTTCAAAAAAGGAGTGTATATAGGTTCTTAAAGGGTAGGCAACGCGCATGCGAATCCTCTGGGGTTGCAGGCGTCCATAGGCTACGGTAACTGCTTGCCATCAGGCGGGCCGTATGCTTGTTTGCCACCGTCGTGGTATTAAAAAAAATCGAAGATGATCTAACAAACCCAAACATGATGCTTCTTTTTTGTATTTTATATTATTTTTATTTTGTTTTATTGAAATAGCAACAATAACAAATACCACAGCCAAATAGCACTATACTACTCATAGTGTTGTGTTCCTGCTGGTGAGTAAGGTTGCCAAAGAGCTCAAAGAGGACCCAGTGTGTTGACGATGAGGGACCTTCTTGTTCCTTTAGTCGTCAACACAGTGAATCCTCCTTTTTGTAAAGGGTCGGCAACGCGCATGTGACGCCTTTGGAGTTGCAGGCGTCCATAGGTTACGGTAGCTGCTTACCATCAGGCGGGCCGTATGCTTGTTTGCCACCGTCGTGGTATAAAAAAAAAAAAAAAAAATATATTATTTTTATTTTGTTTTATTGAAATAGCAACAATAACAAATTACAAACTAATAGAATACAGGTTAACATTCTTACAATTATGTACAAATTTGTAACTTAACAACAACTGTTCACAACATTTGTTAATACAGTTAAGACGCACAAGATACATTAATAGAAAAAGTGAAAGGAAAAAAAACGTTACATTATTATACTGCGATACTAATTAGTCACTAATGACAAGAGTCACAGCGGCTTTGAAAGCTTGAAGGGACATTGAGAATATATCACATTCGGAACAAAAATATCATTATCTATACAAACGACACATGCTTTGTTTTATCACAGTTCTTATTACCTTCGTTCTGCATGAGATCAGCACGATGGTACCAAAATATTGTATTGTAAATCAAGTGACGTAAAATAGCTAGTTGCTTACTGTTTTTAAACGTGCTCGCGGTGGGGCACGGATGAGATGGTCGAACGCCGCAAAAAGGTCGGCTGGCGGCAGCCTGACCTGTGCAGTCCACATGGCCTATCACCGCACTTTATGGACACAAGCTACATATGGTCAGTGAGGGAACGAGAAAGAAGAAGAAGAGAGACTGATTTAGGGTTCCGTAGCCAAAATGGCAAAAACGGAACCCTTATAGTTTCGGCAGGTCCGTCTGCCCGTCCGTATGTCGCAGCCATTTTACTCGGAAACTATTAGACGTATTTCATAAAATATTAACATTAGGTGTATTTTGACGGGTAAAGGAACAAGAGGGTCCCTCATCGTTAACACACGGGGTCCTCTTTGAGCTCTTTGGCAACCTTACTCACCAGCAGGAACACAACACTATGAGTAGGATCTAGTGCTATTTGGCTGTGATTTTCTGTAAGGTGGAGGTACTTTCCCAGTCGGGCTCTGCTCCAGATTTCAGCGAGATGCATTCGCTGTGTTGTGCCCTACCGCACATAGCGAGATGACATTCGCAGTACCCATACCTATCTTATGGACGTAGTTTAAGGACATACCCGTGTCCGGACGTAGTTTAAGGACATCCCGTGTACGGACGTAGTTCAAGGATATACCCGGGTCCAAAACCCTCCAAAGCACAAGGACCCTTTATCTCCCCATCGGAGTTTGTACCTAAATCTTTAAATTGTTGCGTAGCGTTCTTTCGTTGTTTTTCATTGTAGAAAGATCAAACAAAGAAATAAACGTGTAGGTACTAACACAAATTAACCTTCATGTAATTGAACCTTTAACCTGAATACCTGTAACCTTTAGTAGGTTATAAACAGCCTTTGTTTATTATGATAAAATATCTTTAAGTCACCTTCGCGTGAACTACGACGACGTGTATATATTAAAGGTTATTAACCATTATTTGAAACTCATATATATATATATTCACTTTACAATGGCGAAGGCCGGTGAAAACTTTTAGTAGAGGGCGCTGTTCCAGATGTTCGACACAGTAAGAGAAATATACACATACAATGGCAGAAAGAGACAGAAGATAAATGGTGCATAACTAGTACGCAGTCAAAAAGCTTTTCTTAGGCAATAACCTTGCTTATGGCGTTAGCCTACAGCATTTTAATTTTCCGACGACCGATGGAGCCAAAGAGTTCTGTTCTGGAGGCCTCGAATGGGAAGACGAGATGACGGGAAGCCACGAGCCAGATGGTCGGACGACATTAAAAAGACGGCAGGGCCGACCTAGCACAGAACCGCCGCGTCAAGAACAACATGGAAATCCATGAAAGAGGCATATGTCCAGCAGTGGACACAAATATGCTGAGAAGAAGAAGATTTTAATTTTAGTTTATTTCAGAAACCTGTGGAATCCAATTTCGGAGCAATGCAAGACAAAACATTAAACACATTTTTGCGAAAATTTTGTGCGCCATGTTTGGCGGTTGACAGCTATGACTGAATCAAAGAGTAGTATAGACTTGTAGTGGTTTTCACTACAACTTTTGGGACAAAATATTTCTTAGGGATGTCATCTCCTGTTACTCAATGCTACAAGTGTGCATAACGTTCCAGCGATTCAAGTTGATATACTAAATCAAAGTGAGAGTAGTTATTTTCGAAAAATTCTTGCAACTAGAAAATTCAGTTCAGTTTTTTAAATGGCTTCTGCCCATTGGGACAACATTGGGAAGATTCAGGTCTATTTTTAAATGGCCTCTGTCCATTGGGACAACAATGAGAAGATTCAGTTTTGTTTATTAACTGCCTTCTGTACATTGGTTTTGTCAGTGTCAAGACTTAGTACGGTTAAATGTAAACAAAATTGCTCTTAGAGCATTTGTAGCATGACGTTGTTCTGTTGAGTTTTTGCACTTTCTAAAGTGGTAGCTTTTTACAAAAACCACGGCCGCGACCCCAAGACCGCCGGGAGTTACCAAAAAGTGGTTAAACGCGTTTTGAGACCAACTTTTCATTAGCTACACTGCACATTTGTTCGTTAGATCACTGCACAATAAGCTATCAAATACACTGAACTACGCTATCACTGAACTACGTCAATGAACAAATACTACTTATTCTCAAGATGACTTCGCCATCTTGAGTATTAACCGGAAGACCCGGCTAGAATATGCCGATGTCAACGTTACTCTATGCTCACTAGTTCAAAATAAATATTGAGTTCAGAAAAATGTGTTTTTTTTCATTCGATGACAAATATAATAAAAATAATGTGTAACAACATTGATTTTATAAAGAAAATACAGCACAATAACCGGCAGGAAATGAAATTGCAAACAACCAACCCAACAAAACGATAATTTAAAACAAATGAAATCATAATTTAGCGAAAAAACAGATTTCAAAAATAATGCATGTTTGTGCCTGCAATATAAAAGAAGGTTTTTGATGATTATTTATACTCAAAAATACACGAAAAAACTCAATAAAATAGTGAAACTTCTTCATTCGTTTTTGTGGCACATCAAAGATTCCAATATTTTATTCTACAGTTTAATGCTGATCTATGGACGGATATATTATATTATTCTGTTCTCTAAGAGTTGTAACAGCCATTGAAAATTTACTCAATTCTCTATCTTATTCTCGTCCAAGAAAGTCCAAAGGCTAACTAGTTTTCCGATATACTTATGGCATAACGTGGTATTAATAGAAGTTAGGAAACTAGGACATTATGTTTGGAAGAGGTGAGATCTATCGCTGTCGTTGGAATTTTATTTATGCAATGTTTGATTTATTTCGTAGTTCTAAACTTTAAGGATTGTATTGAAAGCTACATAGCAATGGCCTATAAATCAGGGGAAAGTAGGAAGGAGCGTTGTAAAGTTAACGTCATTATGTCATCATTTCAATAATCAGAACTATTTTAAGATACCCGTTTAAGCTCAAGATGGTGACAGCGTGTTTAGAATAGTTTTTTGTTTTTTGCTCATTTACGTTGTTCAGTGTGTAATATTGATAGCTTATTGTGCGGTGACCTAACGAACAAGTGTGCAGCTAATGAAAAATTAGTTTCAAAACGCGCGTAACCTCCCTTTAGTTGAACAAACGGTTATCCGGTGTCTCGGCCACCCACGTGT
Organism: Pammene aurita; assembly: GCA_947086415.1. Taxonomy (NCBI): domain Eukaryota; kingdom Metazoa; phylum Arthropoda; class Insecta; order Lepidoptera; family Tortricidae; genus Pammene; species Pammene aurita. The sequence goes on from OX352312.1 coordinate 8,886,600, forward strand.
TTGTAGGGAGGCTATCACCTTACAATCAGCAAGGCCTCAACCGAACAACAAAGATTAATAAAATCAAAATTATACACCTCGACATTGGCAGAATTCACCTCGCCAAAATCGGCGAGGAGTAAAAGCCATATAATGAAACAAAAAAAAACAGCCAAGTGCGAGTCGGACTCGCGCACCGAGGGTTCCGTACAAACCTGTAGGTATATAGGGGTAGTAACTTTAAAATATTTTTGTTATATGATGTAACTAAAAATTTACGGTTTTCGCAATTTTTCCTTTATCTGTGCTATAAGACGTTGCTTCGTACCAAATTTCAAGATTCTAAGTTCACGGGAAGTACCCTGTAGGTTTTGATTCCCTTGCGAGCGAAAATTTGCGGAAATTTGCGATGATGCCCGGATGCAGCAATAAGGATAGAATTGCAATCTTACTAGACGGGTTTCGTTGCTCTCATTATTGTGTCATATCTGACGTGGCCAGCTGTCCACAATAAGCAGGTTCAATAATGTAACTAATTGATGTAACTAAAAATTTACGGTTTTCGCAATTTTTCCTTTATCTGTGCTATAAGACGTTGCTTCGTACCAAATTTCAAGATTCTAAGTTCACGGGAAGTACCCTGTAGGTTTTGATTCCCTTGCGAGCGAAAATTTGCGGAAATTTGCGGTATAAACGGCTGTATCTTTTGATTGCGTTGGCTTAGAAGTCTGATTTTTTCACAGCTTCAAGGGACAGTAGACTTGAGTATTTGATGTAAATGTCAGCTTGATACCTCCACGCGTTCCTGAGAAAAATGGTCTTGACAGACAGACAGACAGACGGACAACAAAGTGATCCTATAAGGGTTCCGTTTTTTTCCTTTCGAGGTACGGAACCCTAAAAAAACTCTTTTAAGTATAAATCTTAATCTGGATATAGTGGTAGCTCAAAAGATAAATCAACCGAATATATTTCTTAAACTAAGTGAGCGAGCGATCGAAGCGTCTGTATTTCAGCTGGGGCAAAAATGCTTTTTATATTTGCAGACTGTTCTCCTCTAAATGTTGCATTTCTCAACCGATTCTTGTGAATTTACAATAGACGGAGAGCTAGGCACGTCAGATATAACACAATAATGAGAACGAAGAAACCCCTCTAGGTAGTTTAAAATACTATGCTTATTTATTTAATACAGGTCAGAGTAATCAAACCACTTTAAGAATACAAATCCTAGAGTTCTGGTTTTGATGCAGTATTATGAGAAATTATATAAATAATTTGATTAAATCATTTCCAAAACTTTCTGATGGGGGAAAGTAATTCATAGTTTGTCGCCTACTATTTCTGTTTCCGAAATAATACGCAATGTTTTTTGTTCTAATGTTATATATAGGCCCCGTCCTCTATAAATAAGACAAATTCGGCACGTTTTACCTATTTTGGTATTGACCTCCACCCATTAAAAGCTGCCAGATGCCCGGATGTAGCAACAAGGATAGTATTGCAATCTTACTAGACGGGTTTCGTTGCTCTCATTATTGTGTCATATTTGACGTGGCCAGCTCTAAGTCCACAATAAGCAGGTTCGATAATTAATAATCTGGTGGACTTTTTTATGTTGATGCATTTTTTGTAGAGGATTCTATTTTTTTTATGGCGGAAATAGACACGAAGTTTCTAAACGGACGAAGATGCGGGCACAAGCTAGTATCTCCGTAATAGAGATGAAATTTTAACGCTAAACAAACGTTGAATTTATAATGCCGCTAATTGAAGAATGAACGGTTTTATTAAGAAATCAAGTCTAAACTCGGCTCTCCTTGAAAGGGGGAAGATTATATATTCTGTTTCACGGGGAACTTTTTTTAAATTATTTTTGATACTTCACCTGAATTTTATGAATTAGGTATGACATACTCAGCCCTCCTTACCTACATTGGTTGACTTTTTCGACGGAAACTTTCTGGTGGGTGAGAGGGATGCAGAAAGTCAACGTGACGACATATACATGTATACAGGATGGAAAAAAATCATGGGCCCTGGAGGGGAACTACCTTAAAACGTTGAGATAACTTAATTCACTGAAAGTAAACATTTTTTTATTTTTAAAAAGGGACGTAACTGCATTTACAAATTCTTGAGAAAAAGTACAGTTCACAAAAAAAAACTACTTATTTTGTAATTTTTGCCAAAAACTATTCTTATGACAATTGATGGTAATCGATCCTATTTCCAACAAGGACAAAATATTATAATACCAACCAAGTTTGGCACAAAAGAAGCCATAGTAATAAAATATTTTTTTTCATACAATTAGTATGGAGTAAACGGGAAAAAAAATCTGTGATGCAGTTTTATTTTAAGGAAAAATAAAAGAAGTTCCTTTCAGTGAACTGAGCTATTTCAACGTTTTAATGTAGTTCCCCTCCAAGGCCCATGTTTTTCTATAATCATATTTATGGACTCAAATATTTCTTCTATAAGCAGTGTCGGATAACATACCTATATATAAAAAAATATAAGCATACCTATAACCATATCTCCAGCCTCATTTTAGGGTTCCGTAGTCAACTAGGAACCTTTACAGTTTCGCCATGTCCGCTTTTCCGTCCGCGGCCTATCAGTACAAAGCTGTGGTATGAGTACCTACGAGTATGTGCAATTAATCATGCCCACAACCATAAAATGGTAAAACAAAAATTAAAAAATAATAATTAGGGTGCCTCCCGTACACATAAAGTGGGGGATGAGCTTGAGTTATCGCTAAAAGTTGTAATTTCATAGTAAAACGACGTAAGTGCCGCAAAAAAAAAAAAACGAATTATGCAGTGTCTTGGTTTTACTGTTATGCTGTATAAAAAATCCTATAAAAACTATGAAATATAATAATGACAGATGGTTTATGCACGCTCCAAAAGTGAAGCACTTAAAATGAGTGAGTTCAAACAATTGTCGCTAGTCGTGCACCGGCAAGCGAGAGATGCGGACGTGTCAATGAGCTCCCGTCATCTGCGTGAGAAAGAGACAAACTGTAATTTTCTAACAATTAGAGTGACAAATATGTAATGATTGTCAAAATAGATAACAGAATCGTTGCTAGGTTATGAAATAACCCTGGAAGTATTTTTTGTGCTTATTTTGTTAGAGTAGAACCCATCCTTAGTAAATATCATTGATAAAAAACGACTTTTTGAATAGGTGCGGCAACTACGGTACCCTACACTGAGCATAGCCCGCCATACTCTTGGCCAGTTTTTTTCTTCTATTAAGCAGTCTCCATCGTATTTAATCATTTTGCTCAAGGCCAATAAAGACGTTACATGCGTCCACGTCAAAACTATAAAATGCAGTTTGATTCAGGTTTTAACACGATAAATCATAAACAAGCGTTTTACGCTAATCCCATTATCAACTCCAATAAACTAACGCGTTTTTTTAGTTGGCAAGACGCCACCGGCGCTTGATTCCATTTCACAATGCAGTTTCATTCACTACCTACTTAGGCGAACACACTGGCGCCGCAACCGGACGCGGCGACGGTGTGCAAGCGTGACAGCGCTATACACATGCATAGCGCTATCTCGCTCGCGCACCGGTGCCGGAAACCGCAGAGAAGTGAAACTTTTCCTTTTGATTCGGATTGAATAACGAGAGGATTGCTGCAGAGAAAAAGATCGCCCTGCATACTAACTTTGTATACAGCGGATGCCTTTATCGTTGCAGCTGGCCGTACTTCCTTATTGCTAGATCCGGGCATCTGGCAGCTATTCATCGGTGGAGTTCAGAGTAACAGACCAGCATAATTTTCTAGTAGCTCTTAGTATAGTACTATTATTTCACTCGACATTGTCTGTGAGGAAATCATTAAAATTTCAACTCCTTTTACACTCTTCTCAGGGGTTGAATTATCAAAAATATTTTCTTAGTGGAGATTGAAGACATTTGAAGAGGACCTATGTTTTCAAATTGGTTATATATTTTTTTATACCACGACAGATGCAAACAAGCATTCAGCCCACCTGTTGGGAAGCAGCTACCGTAGCCTATCTACGCTTGCAACTCCAGAGGTGTCACATGCGCCTTGCCGACTCATTAATATAAAAGACGATTCACATAGCAGACCTTGAAGTTGAAAATTCATTCGTCTCGTCTCGTCACTCCTTTATTTTTATTACAAATGGGAAAGGCAACTGTCAAAGTGACATCTCCAACATTGGTCCTTAGAAAAGCTAAAGGGGTTTGGGTAACTTTGTATGGACTAGTGGCGTCATTTTTTTTTAGCGGCCATCGTTTTTTTTTACTACTATTTTGTAGCACTACCTTAGACTAGCATATCTGAAAAATAAGTTTTGCCGTAAGTAATATCGGAGCTAAGATATAGCCCTTGAAACAATGTTATTGGACAAGTGAATATACCTAACTCCGACAGGTTAAAGAGACAGTAGGCGACTAATTTTCGCAAAACTGCCGACGGGGCCCGCTTAATAGAGGTGCCCAACGCTGATAACGGGAGAGCAGCTGACAGTCTACGGGAGAGATTGGAGGCCCTTGTCCCCACTGTACACCCGTGCATCATCCCCCGATGATGCACGGGTGTACAGGCCTGTGAAAATGGCTGGTCTGAGGGTGGCAAACCTGAACGAGGCGGCAACGCCAGACGCCGTGGCAGCGGCTATAGCGGCCAAGGGCGGGTGCAGTGTGGTGGAAGTGAAGGTGGGCACAATCCGCGCTTCCTTCAATGGCTCAGGGTCGACACTCGTCAAGTGCCCTGCGACGGTGGCCAAAAGGGTAATGGACGCTGGGGGAAGATTATCAGTGGGATGGTCAAGCGCGGTAGTGCAGGCCCTGGATTCGGCACCGCTCCGCTGCTACAGGTGTATGGGAACGGGGCACACGAGAACAACGTGTCCGTCACCGGTAGACCGCGGCAATCTGTGTTTCCGGTGTAGTAAGCTGGGGCGTAAAATAGCTGAGTGCACGGCGGAACTTGCATTCTGTGCTGCGTGCCGCCAGGAAAAGCGCCCAGCCGGACATTTAATGGGTGGGCTGGCATGCAATCCACCTCAGACCAGAGGCAGGCTAAACCCCGAACGGGCCCCGGGGCGCAGCCAAGAAAGTGCCAGTCAGGCCGACGAGGGAGATAATGATATGGAGAGCTGATGCCGCCACACCAATTACAAATTCTTCAGTGCAATGCCAACCACGCTGTCAGAGCCCAGGACTTGCTCATGCAGCATATGGCAGAGTGGCACATTGACTTGGTTGTGGTGGCGGAGCCGTATGCGGTCCCTCCGAGGCCGCATTGGTACGCGTCGTTGGATATGACGGCGGCGTTAGTGGTACCTGCGGCGGGCAGCCTGGCTCCCCTAACAGGAGTCGAGAGAGGACAAGGTTTCGCGGCGGCTAAATGGGGACAAATCCTGGTTATTGGAGTGTATTTCTCACCCAATCGGCCGCTGCGAGAATTTGAGACATTTCTTGGCTCGCTTGTCATCCGTAGGGCTGCCCCAACGCAGGTGATGGTGATTGGCGACCTCAATGCCAAGAACCAAGCATGGGGTGGTGTCGCTACGAATCCGAAGGGGGGCAAGCTCCATGACTGGGTGGTAGCGATGGGGCTGGACACGCTAAACCGGGGACGGATAAACACGTGCGTGCGCTAGAATGGGGGGTCTATTGTTGACGTCTCCTTTGCAACCCCCGCCATTGCGGCACGTGTTTCTGATTGGCGTGTCCTCGAGGAGGTAGAGACCCTATCCGATCATCTCTACATCCGGATGAGGGTCTCCCCAGCATTAGCCACTGCTCCAACTGGTGCTGGTGCAGGTGCTAGGGCCGGTGGTTTCCCAAGGTGGGCGCTATCCGCCCTTGATCGGGAAATGGTAGATGAGGCGGCAATGATCGAAGCTTAGTGTGCCCCTCCGGTGGACAGAGCCGATGTAGAGGATAAGGCCGAAAGATTCAGAGCAACCCTGACGGCGGTGTGCGATGCGGCAATGCCCCGGGCTAGGCGGTTTGCGGGTAAGCGCCAAGTGTATTGGTGGTTGGAGGAGGTTGCTGCGCTTCGTACCGCCAGTAACAGAGCCCGCCGCGCCTACAGCCGCTGTCGAAGGAGGAGGCATACCGCGCAGGAGGAGGAAACGCTTCACGTGGCCCTCAAGGAGGCAAGGGAGGCCCTTAAGGTCAATATAGCCCACAGGAAGGACGAAGCGTGGAAGGAGCTCCTGGACACACTAGACAGGAACCCATGGGGGCGACCTTATATAATGGTCCGAAACAATATGAAGGTAGCCCCCTCTACGGAGGCCATGGACCCGGAGCTCCTTGGCAGAGTTATCGAGGGCCAGTTCCCACCTGAGGACACATCATTCACTCCCCCACGGCGGCCCCGGAGCGTGATGGACCAGAAGGACCCCCATTTGATGCGCCTGCAGTCACGGAGGCCGAGTGGGACCGCGCCGTTGATCGGCTGAGAGCCTGCCGGAAGGCCCCAGGACCAGGCGGAGTGCCCGGCAAGGTGCTATTCCTAGCACTGAAGCACCTCTGGGTTCGCCTTAAGACCCTCTTTGAGGATTGTTTGAGGGCGGGGCGCTTCCCGAGGTGCTGGAAGGAGGGTAAATTGTGGCTGCTGAGGAAAGAGGGCCGACCGGCGGACTCACCGTCGGGATACCGTCCCCTAGTGCTGCTGGACGAAACGGCCAAAATGTATGAGAGGATTTTGTCCTCTCGTATCCAGCAGCACATGGCTACGTATGGACCAAACCTTTCCGATCGGCAGTTTGGATTCCGAGGGGGGCTCTCAACTATTGACGCAGTGAGTGCTTTGAGGAGGTACGTGGAGCACGCGGAAAGACAAGGGAAGGGAGTGGTGGCGGTGTCCTTGGACATCGCTAACGCGTTTGGCACCCTCCCATACCCGGTGATAGGAGAGGCCCTTCGGTACCACGGGGTACCCTTGTACCTAAGGCGGGCGAAAGAGCACTACTTAACTGGGTGGGTAGTGCTCTATGAAACAAAACTAGGGCGGCGCGCACACGGCATGGCATGCGGGGTTCCAAGGGGGTCTGTGTTAGGGCCCCTTTTACGGAACATTGGGTTTGACTGGGCCGTCAGAGGGACACAACTGCCACGCATGGTCACCATCTGTTACGCCGATGACACGATGGTGGCCGTGAGGGGAAAGCGGCCCGAAGAAACTTCGGAGAGCGGCCGTAGCGACGGCAATGACTGTCGGTCGCATAGAGCTCCTCGGGTTGAAAGTGTCCCTCCCAAAAACGGAGGCGATCATCTTCGGCAAATGGCGGTTGGGCCCTGACACAACCATTACCGTCGGAGGGGAAGCTGTCCGGGTTAAGCCCCACATTAAATATCTGGGCCTTATCCTGGACAGAGGTTGGCAATTTCGTGAGCACTTCGCGAGGCTCGCCCTTCGGCTAGTGGGAGCTGCATCGGCTCTGGGGCGCTTGCTGCCCAACGTAGGTGGACCCAACAGCTCCTGCAGGAAACTGTTTGCGGGAGCATGGCTCTGTATGGTGCACCAATATGGGTGGACCGGCTGACGGAGAGAACAAAACCTTTGCTCCGTCGGCCCCAAAGGATAGTGGCGCAGCGGGCAGCAAGGGCCTACTGCACCACAGCTTTTGCCGCGGTGTGCCTCCTCGCCGGTACCCCGCCGTGGGAGCTGGATGCTCAGGTGCTGGCGGAGAGGTACAGGGTGAGGGCTGAGGCTCGGGAGCAAGGGGTGAGCTCCCGGACCCAGAAGAAGTCGAGAGGGCGGCGCGACACATAAAAAATAACACATACGCGAACAACCCGAGACCAAATAATGTAGGTTAGAGTCAGTTCGTTCAATGACAGATCCAAGCGGTTTTGTATTTGGTTGGATAATCAACAATGTTATGACTACCCGAAAATGTACGAATTGTTTTTTTACCTTTATTTAAATACCTTAACCTTTTCGACGCCATGTCAAACGTAAAAATTGTCATCCTGACGCCACGTCACCGAAATGTCAAAATTGAAATTGAACTTTATGCATGCGCAAGTAGGTTTATTTTACTCTGTGGTCTATGACCTATAAATAAGTCGTTGGCGTTGGACCTGCGGTGCCGATATATGAGTCATTGGCGTGGAAAAGGTTAAAGAACACACATATAGTAATAACAAAGAAAGTAGTAGTTTTTACTCATTCCAATACATTTCAACAAGAATTATGAGTTTTTACTATGAAACTGTAAAGTGTGATATCTCGGCCCCGATATTATTTAGCTATATGTAGTTACTACATAATAAAATAAATTTCTTTTAAATTGCTCTTTCAAAATTTACAACTTTCATGAGTGGCCGCCAACTTTCAAAACGACGCCAACTTTACCCAAACCCCTTTGTATGGCGCCAAGTAGTTTTTATATATTTTCGCGAAAACGACTCAATGTTTGTCTCGAATTGCTCCGAAATTAAAACCCACCGGTTTCTGAAATACACTAAAATTAAAATGTTGTAAATTAACGCCATAGGGAAGGTTTTTGTCTAAGAAAATCTTTTTGACTCCATACTAGTTAAGAACACATTCATCTTCTGTCTCTTTCTCTGATTGTATGTGTCTCTTTCTCTTATTGCATGCAATCTGGAACAGCGCCCTCTACAAAAAGTTTTCACCGGTCTTCCCCATTGCAAACAGATGTCCATTACAAATGAAAAAAATAACTGTAAACTGTAAAATTCGAAACTGCCTCCTCTAGATTGCCAGTCCAACGTGCATGGCCTTCCCTGGGCCTTCCTCAATATCACAGCAAATTTAGTAATCCTCGTATAGTAGAGGTACGATCGTCCACACTGTTAACTGCGCATCGGTGGACCTTATGCCTTTTGTAATTAGGTCCACCGATGTACAGTTACGCGTGTTGCTGTTTCTACAGTCTCAAACAAGATTTACCGAAAATATGGCTCGTGAAAATTTGTAACCGGCCAGTGTTGTACCGTAATAAGACTGTCAGAGAAACTGTTGTACGAGTCATTCTTACAGCACTATTGTGTAGACATTTTTTTGGGCTAATTGTGTATCTCGTTCTTTATAATATATCTAAGAATGATCGTAATAGTTTATTTTTATTGTTCCAGGTAAGTCACGGAGCTGACGATGAGGCTGTAAACCAATGCGCGCTACAGAGGGCACTTCATGATTGAGATACTTACTGACAGGAGATGGAAATGGAATCACGGATAATAGAGGTAAAAGGATTGGTATCTCATATAGGGGAACGGTCGCAAAAGTGTCCAGCTGTAAGCATTAAACAATAGTTCCAAATCTCTCCGGGTGGAGATAGGTGTTGAGCGTATGAAATGAACTTTATACATATAGTAAGTGCCCAAAAACGAAACTATTCAAAAACTGCATTAAATACGCTTCCCTTGAAATTATCGATATTTAATACTTATATGACTTTCTATATAAAATTAATATTTAGTGTTTTTCTTTTCCGCAAATAATTATTTTGAAATAATGTATGGATTTTAATTTTTTTAATATGAAATATCCGTTAAAAAATAAAAAAAATAACACCCTGATCGGGATTCGAACCAGGGACCCTCTGCTCCGTAGGCAGGGTCACTACCGACCGGGCTAGAAATGTATATTTATGCTATTGTGGCGCCATCAGTTTAACGCCTTTTGACAGACACTTTTGTAACATAGAGATTGACATCCTCCATATACCATCCATAAAATGGAATGATGGAGAAAGCAAAGGACAGACTTACATGGAAATTGAGAACATGCATGACAAATATTTAATTGAATTAGTTCAATAAACACGTTCAGCAACACTAAATTAATATAAAAACGTGGAAATCCGTAATAATGTTCTAATATTTTTGTAAAGATATTGCGGTTTAAAAACGTAAAATTTGAGCAATTCTTTTAAATACCCAGTAAGTGTTTTCAATACCACAATTCCATTACTTGTATTCTAACAAGAAAATAAATGTATGACAACTATGTAGGTAAACGCATTTCTTCGTGCCTAAAATTACAAAAATCTTCTAAAAACTTGTTCCTTCCAACCAGTTTTCCGAAACTTTGAGGTCGGTGACGTCACAAACCTCACGCTTTTTGTACGGGGCGTTTTGACGCGCGGCGCAGACGCATAACGTATTTTCGCATTTTTGACGTTTCAGGGCTACAATAGATAGTAGGTTTAATAGAGACATTTGAATATAGAATTGATCGACGTCATCCAAAAAAATCATGCATGTTGCTAATTGTTCCACCGACAAGAGAACCGACAAGCTCTTAAATAATTGATGATGTCGTGTACTGACTACTGAGGACGCCATCCATGTCTATTGTACCGTAGCCATGCGCAAACAAAAATACGCCACTACCTTTTTTTTAATACCACGACGGTGGCAAACAAGCATACGACACGCCTGATGATAAGCAGCTACCGTAGCCTATGGACGCCTGCAACTCCAGAGCCCTTGTTTATTTTGACCCAGGAATGAGAATCGGGGAAGTTTTCCCATTCCCCAGTTTTTCTCTTACCCTATCTAACCTTATTGTTATTAAAACTAAAATACAATCGGAAACTCAAAACGTCGTCATTGCCTCGTGATGACGTCACGTTGTATGACGTCACAGGAACCGATCGATCATTGGCAGCAGCTCAAATAAATTAATTGAAATAACACCGGATTAGAAGTAAAAAGGACTTATGTGTTAGTCTTATAGTTTTTATGCAGGGTGAATGGTATAAGGAACCATGTCTTAGAAAAGGAAATTTTAAGAAAAATAGAAGTCAAACAGATTATATAGTTTTTTTTATACAAGGTGCGCTTGAAGTTTTAAAATCTAAGAGATTTTAGTTTTGTTCTTTGAAACCATATCTTAGATAATAATAATAATAAATAAATATTATGGGACAATCTTACACAAATCGACCTAGTCCCACAGTAAGCTCAATAAGGCTTGTGTTGTTGGTACTAGACGACGATATATGTAATAGATATATACATATAAATAGGTACTTAAATACATAGAAAACGTCCATAACTCAGGATCAAATATCCGTGATAAACACACAAATAAATGCCCTGACCAGGATTCGAACCCGGGACCTCCTGCTTCATAGTCAGGGTCACTAGGCTAGGAGGCCGTTAGATAAAACAATTAAAACATATTTGTAACAGATAAATTTGCATGAATTAATAGAAGATATTGAAAAAGTTTTAGGTTATGGAAAATACAGTTTTTTCTATAAATCTAAGAACAGAATTATTTATTATCTGCAAAATCGGCATTATTATTTTTTAAACGTTAAATTCCCTGCCCTTGCCCGACTCTTAAACTATAAATATTTTTATAAGTATCGTTTGTAAAATTTTGAAATTTGTTGTTTTGGAAATGGCTCTATAATTTTCTAATTACATATTTACAAGCGGGACAAGTCTCTAGTTATATACAATTCAATACAAATATTCTTTATTGCACACCTCAATAAAATAAAACAGTTATATTTGTATGTTAAATAGGTAGGTACCTACAAGGTAACAAAAATAGTGGTGATCCGTTTAAGGGCATAATTAGTATCGTATTCTAAATATGACAAAAGTTTTTACGCAAAAAAAAAAACTTTTTTCAGGTCCAAAAAAATTTGCTCCTACTTTTGTTACACCTTCTAAAACATTAAAACCTGAATTTCTACCATTATTTTTGTCACACGACAATCCACTCTGTATATGAAAAGTGGATAGCTTTCCTACCTACAATAAATACTTACGCTCTTTTAGAATAGTAGCAATAACATTCAGCAAAACATAAACAGATTAATATTGTAATGGCTTCCGCATTAGCAAGGCAAATTAGACCTGGGATTTAAACCGAAGTCAATTAGTATGATACGTATATATACGTCTGTCTAAGAAAAGCGAACGCACATTAGGACGTAGTTTAAAGAAAAGGATTTAGGAATTTGTGGGTTAACTTCCGCTACGCAGCGACTAAATGCTGGAATAACATCCCACCACCAATTAGGAACCTTTAAAACGTTGTTAGTTTTAGAAATAAACTTAAAAAAACTATTTTCGATCACCAGCAGAAGCAGGAAACTTTGAGTCACGACACTAGTTGCATTTAGTAAATAAGTACATAAATTAATGTTTTTACCTGTAGTGTATGTCCCTTATATGTTTTTATACTATCCCATATGTATTTTGTATTTTCCTGTAAGTACATGTCTAGTTTTTTTCATTGAGTTTGTGTTAAGTATAACTTTGTTATCTATTTTTTTGTCTTCAGTTTGTGTTATCTGTCGTGGCATCACCAAGTGGGCCCTACGGAAGACCAGCGCTAGCTGACATACTAGCTAGCATTTTGCTGAGCAGGGTCCATTTCGTGGTGCTACACCTATACGTCTTTATTTTGTTTGTATGTAAATTTTTATGTAATATCGTGTACGTCATGAATAAATATCTTGAATCTTGAATAAACTATCTCTCGAACAACTGCTTGGTAGTTGGTAGTACAGCTTTATTCCCGCGTTGATTGCCTGTTCTATTTTTGGCATTTGCTTCTAGGTTTAGGTGGGCTTAGCCGTGGGTAGGTCAGCTACACGGGTAGCATAGCTCACGGCGTGCTACCAGTCTTTTGGGATTTGACTGGTAGAGTCACTCCCTTCAATAAGTGGCGTGTTTATTGTTATTGCAGGATGGCAAATATTTACTGTTCTTAAACACGTTTACACTTAAGGGATTGGCATTTCGTTAATAGTAAGAAACCTGCTGTTTTGTTTTTCCCCAGGTAGGTTCCTCGCTTTCGCTTCCGCAAGCGTGATATGTAGAGGTTGGATAGAAACATCTACATTACTGGTTGTTTTATATCTAATATATTATTATTATTGAAAGTAAAAGTCAATGTAAATAAACAATCATAAATTAAAATCAGTCGCCATCGAGGCTCCTAGCCTCGAAGCCACACGCGCGTTCGTTCAAATAAAAAACATGAAGACTCAAGCATCCCTGTGTTTTTACTGAGCTACACCACCCCCTTACAATAGCTTTCCTACGTACAATAAATACTTAAAAGCTCTTTTAGAATAATACGAATAACATTCAGCAAAACATAAACAGATTAATATTGTAATGGCTTCCGCATTAGCAAGGCAAATTAGACCTGGGATTTAAACCGAAGTCAATTAGTTTTATACGTCTGTCTTTATAAGAAAAGCGAACGCACATTAGAACGTCTAGTTTAAGAGAGGTATGGGTACTGCGAATGTCATCTCGCTCGAATCTGGAGCAGCATACAGCCCATAAGGTAAGCAGAGAGGTGTCACATGCGCGTTGCCGACCCTTTACAAAAAGGAGGATTCATTGTGTTGACGGCTAAAGGAACAAGAGGGTCCCTCATCGTCAACACACTGGGTCCTCTTTGAGCTCTTTGGCAACCTTACTAATCAGCAGGAACACAACACTATGAGTAGGGTTTAAATAGTGCTATTTAGCTGTGATTTTCTGTAAGGTGGAGGTACTTCCCCAGTCGGGCTCTGCTCCAGATTTGAACGAGATGACATTCGCAGTACCCATACCTCTCTTTTGGACGTAGTTCGTAGTTTAAGGACATATCCGTGTCCGGACGTAGTTTAAGGACATACCCGTGTCCGGTTGTAGTATAAGAACATACCCGGGTCAAAAAAATTGACCAATCACAACTTTTTAGTGGGCAATTGCGTATTGGGTCATATTCAAAGCCGGGGAAGGGTGTGAAGGGGTAATTGTAAGGGCTTAAATACGAAATATCACTTGATATTTACCAATCTACTACATTTTTGGGATTAAAGGCTTGAGGCGTGACAAACGCTAAAAAATTATCGTGACTTTTTCCACTTCACTCTGACATTTTTTTAATACCACGACAAGCATACGGCCTGTCTGATGGTAAGGTTATCGTAGCCTATGTACGCCTGCAATTCCAAATAATACGATGAATATGACATATGCGTTGCCTACTCTTAAGAACCTATACGCTCTTTTTTTCAAGAACCTCGTATACTAAGACCTGCATGTACTTGCCACGCACATAAATTGACATATTATCGATAATGTGGGGGCACATTAAATTAGCATGTAGATGCGGCGTGGCGATTTATATAGAACTATGACGTCACTGTTACTACACGATCGTCATTGTCTTGGAGATAATCTAGTCGAGTAGTATAATCACTACTCCCCTTAATTGAGCGAAGCTATGCGAAAGTTGGTAACTATGTCTGTCTGTTTGTTACTTCTTTATATCTCTTCTTTACACACACACACACAGAGATAACTTGTAGTATTAGAAGTACACACAGTTAGTTTTTAACGGAAATCACCCCTAAGGGGATTTTTGAACCCCTCTAGGTATGTACAGTCTAGGTATTCTCAAGGCGATAAAGTGCCTGTTTAGATATTTTTGACTACCTTGGCTGCTCCAATATATTTGATGTTGACTGTACGTATGTAACATAGATGCCTACATAATCGAACGAGCGAAGTGAGTTCTTACAAACAACTTCTGGCTAGTGGGACGTCTCGGCATTTTGATGGCTTTTTGATTTTTTTTTATGGAGAATACGCAGACGTTTGACCGCGATCTCACCTGATGGTAAGTGATGATGCGGTCTACGGTGGAGCACGCTTACCTATGACTATGAGATACCTATTTACTCTCACTTTGAAGAGACCCAAATTGTACTCAAGTGGAAACACAGACTCAGGCAGGCCGTTCCACTCCTTGGCAGTTCGCATAAAAAATGTTGAAGCAAAACGCTTCGTGCGTATACCTATGTGGAATACTTACCATGAAGCGATGCCGGAGTGCCGATTGTCTGGTAGTCCGATGGTAAAATGGAGACGGAGGAATAAGGTTGTGCAGTTCCTCGGCACACTCCCCGAAATGTATCCTATAAAAGATGGATAGGCTGGCAACCTTGCGACGATGCTCCAGACTTTGAAGTCGAGCATTCGTCAGCTTGTCATCATCATTTTCTGATCTTCATTAAATTTGTTGGGGTTGTAGCAGAGATACATATAATTTGTGAGTTCGTATATGAGCAGGATCGACCAAGGGAACATGGAGCTAGAAGGTACGAAAAACTCCTCATTAGGGTCTAGTTATATTGGTCACTCGTTTGCAAGAAAATCGCGAGTTCTCAGTTCGACGCGGACTACTACGAGTAGTATATAAGTAGTGGTAGGACACGAATTGTTGATTTCAGAATCTAATCAAACTGTTAGACGGAGAGCTGGCTACGTCAGACATGACACAATAATGGGAGCAACGAAACCCCTCCAGTTAGTTTGCTACACTATGGTTATTTCTAGATCCGGACGTCTGGCAGCTGTTAATTGGTGGAGGTCAAAGAATGCAAAGTTCTAGAGTTCTGCGTTTAATGCAATATTATGAGAAATTATGTAAGTAAATTATTAGATTAAGTATATAATTGCCAAGAGTTTCTGTAGGGGGAAAGTAGTGCCCCAATGACGTATAATGTAATTCATAGTTTGTCGTCTACTGGTTTTGTTTCTGTACTAATACGGAATATTTTTTGTTTTCATGTTAATACATAATCTCATGAACACCGAGCAATTGTATATCTATAAATGCCTTTGTCCTGACTGACTGACTGACTGACTGACTGACTGATCCACGCAGAGCCGAAACTACTGAAGCTAGAAAATTGAATATTTCAGGTCTGGTTAGATTTATAATGTGCACAAGTAATAAGAAGAGATTTTGAAAAATTCATCCCTTAAGGGGGTAAAAAGAGGGTTGAAAGTTTGTATGGATGGGGCTTAAAATTTAAGGTTAGAGGTTTGAAACTTTGTACGCTTACTGATAATTAAAAAACAATAAAAGTGATTTCAGTGTTTTTCAAAATTCTACCTCTAACGCGGTTTAAAAAGGGTTGAAAGTCTGTATAGAGATTAATTATTTTTTTTGTGACAGACTTGAATTTTCGTTTACAGGCTAAGAACTTAAAAGCAAAAAAACTGATTTCAGCGTTTTTCTAAATTCCACCCGAAAGGAGTTGAATCGGGGTTGAAAAGTTTGTATTAAAGCGGGGCCATAACAACTGAAGCTAGAAAGTTGCAATTTGCAGATCGGGTTACACTTATAACGTGTATAAATAATAAGAAGTGATTTTGAAAACTTCAACCCATAAGGGGGTTAAAAGTTTGTATGTGCAGGATTTTAAATTTTAAGTTAGAGAACTTCGTACGTTTTCTGATATTTATAAAAATATAAAAGTGATTTCAGCGTTTTGGATCATTCCGCCCCTGAGGGGGGGGTAAATAGGGGTGCAAAGTTTGTATGCGGAAGACTTTTTTCTTTGAGCTAGAGACAAACAACTTTGTTGGAATATTACTTATTAGAAAACACAAAAAGTACTTTTAGCGTTTAGGATAATTTCACCCTTGAGGGGGTTAAAAAGGGGTGTAAAGTTTGTATGGGGAAATTGATTTTTTTGAGCTAGAGACTTAACTTTGTGGAAGATAACTTATTAAAATACAATAAAAGTCCTTTCAGCGTTATGGAAAATTCTAACCTTGAGGGGGTTAAAATAGAGGTGCGAAGTTGCTATCATACGCGGACGAAGTCGCGGGGCGGAAAGCTAGTTTATAATACGTATATTCTTATTAGGAGAATATTAAACAGCTCAATCCTACACGTAATTGTTATGACCATAGTTGATCTTAGAATCTAATTAAATTTTAAATACTATCTTGTTTTACGCCTATTTCCCATCTATTTCCACAAAGATTGACCCTCACTAGATTAATTTGCTCGTAACTGTATTCTATCTGTCAATGATCTTGTTAGTCACGGGCTCACGGCGTTATTTACGTTAACGTCGTCTTATTTCACAACAAGCGAATACGTACCTCCACATTAATCTCAGTTCGGAGGTCACAGGTTAAAAACTCTGGTTTGGAAGTCGGTTTCGTAAAAACTAGTCCCTACGAGAATCCAGGCCTAAGCCTGCAAAGCAGGGACCGGAACCGGTAACCATTAGAGGGGTATTAGATTGGGTATTTGATAGAGTTGTTTTTAAAAACCCTATCAATTCGGTAAGCGTATCGTTTGACTTACCCGAACGAAAGGCTAACCATGTCAATACAGTTAATTCGGGTAAGTGGTTACAACCCAGCATATGGTTTCCCTATCAGATAGGGTTTTTCAAATGCGATTAAGCTATTTTAAACTCTGTGACCAATACATTTGACTTATTTATTATTCGAGCACCCTACGAGCTAAGCGCTGCCGGGCGGCACGAGCGAGCCTACAGACAAACAAGAATCTTTTTGCGTATGTTTTCGTACTTACGCCTTTGATCTAGACGCTATCATTGCTTGTTAGTGCGCTAAAAGATCGTTGTGTGGTGCCGGTGTTTTTGTTCTTGCCATTCGAGCGTGACGGCTCGTGTCGATTGAATCTTAGACCCAGGCTTATAGGAACCAAAATCAAATGCATATTGTGAAGTGTTAAAATATATAATTTTGTGTTATTCTAGTTATAGGTCGTACTTTGTTTCAATGGCTCCAGCAAAATGTGACGCCGTTCACCGATACTTCTAGTATAATGAAACGATCAATATTAGTCATTGTTGGACACTCAAGAAAAAAATGATTATTTGAAAAAAATATCGTAAGAATAAACTTATGTTGATTGTATTCCCGTTAAAATGATTCAAAATAATTTCGTCGGGACTAATATATGCGAGAAAATGTAATAAAAATAATTGATTCTTAACAGAATCATTTAATCATGCTTTTTATTTTAAATAATGTTCCGCGTATAAGAATGTATTCTGGGTTTTTCGGTGTAAGAAAACATCGTGTGGAAACTGGACCTAATCCCAATAAGTTCAGGCACTTTTTGCGCGCGCGGCGGCGACGGCGGCGACGCACTATGGCCCAAACGCCCGATCTAGCTGGACAAAATTATTTTACACTCATAGACTATTTTTATTATAATTTTGCTATAATTCATGTGATAAAAATTAACCAGTGTAAGTTGACCTTTGTATAAGAATAATTATTAGGGCAGAAGAGGTCAGCTAAACTTGGTTGTGTCATTTTAAGAGAAATGAAGCATTATTACAAATGGCACCTAAAAAAATTTAATAATTAACTTAAACTATATTTAAGTATTTTAATTCTGCTATTCTTATATTTTAGGTGCCATTTGCAATAATGCTTCATTTCTCTTAAAATTAAAAACCATGTTTAGCTGACCTCTTCTGCGCTAGTAATTATTCTTATACAAAGTTCAACTTACACTGGTTATTTTTTTTTCACATTAATTATACCAAAATAATAATAAAAATAGTCAATTTTAGTCTATGAGTGTAAAATAATTTTGTCCAGCTAGATCGGGCGTTTGGGCCATAGTGCGCCGCTGCCGCGCGCGCAAAAAGTGTCTGATCTTCATAGATTATTTAAACAAGTTTATTCCTTGTCAGATGATCTGTAAATTTGGAAATTTGTAGTTCAACTCCTCCTTAATGCATAGAAACCGAAATTATAACGTTTTTCGAAAATTAAAATACCCTCCCAATCGATTTAAAAAAAAACCGGCCAAGAGCGTGTCGGGCCACGCTCAGTGTAGGGTTCCGTAGTTTTCCGTCCGTCACAGTAAGTGTCCCCACTTAAGAGTTAATAACACCGCCATGTACGATATGATATGAGAGTTCCACGTACAGCGACATCTATCGGCAAATTAAGTAAACTATAGAGAACATGCATGAAAAATATTTAATTGAATCTGTTGCATAAACACGTTCAACAACCCCAAACTAATATAAATAAGTGGAAATCCGTAATAATTTTTAACAGTTTTTTAAAGACATAGCGGTTTGAAAACGTAAAATTTTAGGCATTTTCTTTTATACATCAAATGTATTTTCGAAACTTCAGTTCGATTACTTATGTCCTAACAAGAAAAGAAATGTATGACAACTATATAGCTAAACGCATTTTTTCGTGCCTAAAATTACAAAAATCTTACAAAAACTTGTTCCTTCCAAACAGTTTTCTGCAACTTTGTGAACGGTGACGTCACAATCCACACACTTTTTGTATGGGGCGTTTTGACGCGCGGCGCAGACGCCTAACGTATTTTCACATTTTTGACGTTTCAGGGCTATCATAGATAGTAGGTTTATTAGGGACATTTGAATCTACAGAGAAATAGAATCGAATGACGTCTTCCAAAAAAATCATGCATATTCCTAATTGCGCGCGAGCTTAAAGTATGGAAGATGATTTTTATGGAATAATTCTTTATTGCGTGAACCGATTTTCACCGTTTTTACTCTATTTGAAAGCACGTCATTTCATTGTAATTTTGTAGAAATTACATTACATTAAACACCTGCTTATACGGTTAAATTACAAACTTAGTTCAGAAATTATTTTGTAATTTTTTTTCAAAAACTATTCATCCTATCAAGTTCAAAATAATTTTCCTAGAAAGTTTTTGTAAAGTTCTACTTTTGAGATTTTTTTCATATTTTTAAAACTTACGGTTCAAAAGTTAGAGGGGGGGGGGACGTATAGTTTTTTACTTCTGGAGCGATTATTTCCGAAAATATTTACATTATCGAAAAATCATTATAGTAAACCCCTATTCATTTTTAAATACCTATCCAACAATATATCACACGTTAGGGTTGAAATGAAAAAAAAAATCACTCCCCACTTTACGTATAGGGGAGGTACCCTAATAAAATAAAAAATTCCACTTTTTATTTTTCCACTTTGTCGGCGTGATTGATATACATATTAGTACCAAATTTTAGCTTTCTAGTGCTAACGGTCACTGAGATTATCCGCGGACGGACGGACGGACGGACGGGCAGACATGGCGAAACTATAAGGGTTCCTAGTTGACTACGGAACCCTAAAAAGGTCACTTTTTGCAAAAAGTTTACAACATTTTAATTTGAACAATTAACTGTAGTTAGAGGACCACAAAACTGACATCATATTCAAATTTCAGCTCTCCAGCACTTCCGGAACGCGAGTTAGGGAGCGTCCATTAATCGCGTCATACGTTTTTGGCTTGTTTTAGACCCCCCCTCCCCCATGGTGATCTTTGGTGATATTTTCAGGACCCCTCCCCCCCCCTGTCCAATATGACGTGTAATTTTTTGCTAACTAAAGTAAGTACAGTTTTCCAACACGTGAACCTACTAACGTAAGGTACGTACACGTAAAGGTTAAAAAAATGAAACTACATGAAAAAATAAAATTATTATCTTTAATAGAAAAAAACCGGCCATGTGCGTGTCGGACCACGCGGTTTCGTACCTACTATCGAAAATAGTAATATCAAAAGGTCGTATCTGCGTATGAAATGAGTTTTTAGGAGATAACTCAATAATTCCTAAACCGTAAAAAAAATTGAGATTATTCTTCTCAATTTTTTTCATATTTTTTGGGATCTCCGGTTCAAGGGGGGACACAAGCTTTTTAAACTTACGGGGTGATTTTTTCTTCAAACTTCAATGTTATTTTGAAAGACCTATCGAGACATGACGATATTTAGTAAAAAAAAATTTTTGACAAATAATTACATGTATATCTTTTTTAACAATTTTACTACAAAACTAAGTAGCGACATACAAAAACACACCTCATATTTAAATATTTATACGAAAATACGTATCTTACGTTTTATAGTTTCCGAGTAAAATGGCTGTGATATACGGACGGACGGATGGACAGACGGACATAACGAAACTATAAGCGTTACGTTTTTGCCACTTTGGCTACAGAACCCTAAAAACCTACTTCACAAAATAATATGTCAAATGTCATTAAAAAATATTTACAATCATATTGCTAGTGCTAGTGCAATTTTACTCTGCTTTTGACAGATTGATTCATATAAAAGTTGATAATTTTTATATTATTGACCATAATATAGTATAGCACAAGGAACAAAAAAATTACACGTGATATGTGTCCAGACCCCCCTCCCCCCTGTGGTGATCATTGGTGATTTTTTCTTGACCCCCTCCCCCCCTATACAATATGACGCGATTAATGGACGCCCCCTTATTGAATTTACAATATTTGCAAAAAAAAGGTGTTTTTTTTGCGAAGTGCGGACGAGCCTCTGGACCGATTTTGCTCTACCGGGGCTCATTCTCTTTGTTTTATAATTGCGCACATTTGTTATATTTAACTATTTTTTTTCCGACCCGTAGTTTTTCCTCTAGAAGCGAAAAACTGGCTTTTACCATTTTTTTGGCACCTTAGCGCCCAATATTCACTTATAAATTTTATTGATATCAATTCCTGCCACTTTGATCTATACAAACAATTTTTTTCCCGTCCAATAGGAATTAACTGTACTTTTTATGATTTTTCCGCTAATTCTATCTGAGTATTGCTATAATTATTTGAATTGCGTGTTTTCTATAATTAAATAAATGAAATCAAATAAAATAGGAGTTGATAATAGTTTAGAAATGCCCCGAAATATTTTGATGACTTGGCAGAAAATTTCTAAATTCACATGTTAAAAATTCAAAAAAATATTTTAAAAAATTAATTGGTTGGAACCATATTTGTTTTCATTGTAATATTTTTGTTACAACTTGAAATTGTTTTACGATTACCGATAAATAATTTCCTCGCAAATAAAGTGAAAATTAGAGTGTAACCCTCGTCCATAAAACCCATTTTACACTCGACTTTTAAACGCCTCGCGTAAAATCGTACGTTTTATGCACTTGTTGTACAATCTACTATTATAATATAATAAAAATAAAATTAAATAAAAATGAAAATAAAACGAAATGAAACGAAAACGAAACGAAACGAAAACGAAACGAAAACGAAATGATAACGAAACGTAAACGAAACGTAAACGAAACGTAAACGAAACGTAAACGAAACGAAAACGAAACGAAAACGAAACGAAAACGAAACGAAAACGAAACGAAAACGAAACGATAACGAAACGAAAACGAAACGTAAACGAAACGTAAACGAAACGAAAACGAAACGAAAACGAAACGAAAACGAAACGAAAACGAAACGAAAACGAAACGAAAACGAAACGAAAACGAAACGAAAACGAAACGAAAACGAAACGAAAACGAAACGAAAACGGAAAGAAAACGAAACGAAAACGAAACGAAAACGAAACGAAAACGAAACGAAAACGAAACGAAAACGAAACGAAAACGAAACGAAAACGAAACGAAAACGAAACGAAAACGAAACGAAAACGAAACGAAAACGAAACGAAAACGAAACGAAAACGAAACGAAAACGAAACGAAAACGAAACGAAAACGAAACGAAAACGAAACGAAAACGAAACGAAAACGAAACGAAAACGAAACGAAAACGAAACGAAAACGAAACGAAAACGAAACGAAAACGAAACGAAAACGAAACGAAAACGAAACGAAAACGAAACGAAAACGAAACGAAAACGAAACGAAAACGAAACGAAAACGAAACGAAAACGAAACGAAAACGAAACGAAAACGAAACGAAAACGAAACGAAAACGAAACGAAAACGAAACGAAAACGAAACGAAAACGAAACGAAAACGAAACGAAAACGAAACGAAAACGAAACGAAAACGAAACGAAAACGAAACGAAAACGAAACGAAAACGAAACGAAAACGAAACGAAAACGAAACGAAAACGAAACGAAAACGAAACGAAAACGAAACGAAAACGAAACGAAAACGAAACGAAAACGAAACGAAAACGAAACGAAAACGAAACGAAAACGAAACGAAAACGAAACGAAAACGAAACGAAAACGAAACGAAAACGAAACGAAAACGAAACGAAAACGAAACGAAAACGAAACGAAAACGAAACGAAAACGAAACGAAAACGAAACGAAAATAAAACGAAAATAAAATGAAAAAAAATGAAAAAAAAAAAAAATTAAAGAAAAACAAAACAATGAACACAAATATTATACACTGAATTTTTTTTAATACGAGTATAACATGAAAAATAAATTATGTATATATACACGGTGAATCTGAGTATCCCGACAGATTTTAACCATACACCCCGAATAATTAACCGAAAATAAGTACCATGACTATTTTTCAGTAAAAAGTATACAGGGTGTTTGGTAACCGGATGCAAAGCCGAAAGTAGGAGATAGCCTAGGTCATGTAGAACATTTTTAGCCATACTTGTCTTAGACAAATGTTATTAGTTTTTTATTTATTTAAATTTAAAAATTTGTCGGAGAAAACTGCAAAACTTCAGACTAAATAGATAATTAGTACTTTTTTTACTGCAGGTAGATTTTTTTTTGTTTTATTTCGTATTGTGCAATGTCTATCAAACACTAGAAAAGTGATTTCAAACATCTGTGTCTAAAGAAAACAAGTTGACAGCGATTTAAAATTTTAGTTACATGAAAATGTAAACGATTTAAGTGATTTCAAAGTACGAAAAAAAAAACTAAAATAGCCACGAATTTTCAAACCATTTTAAAAACATGCTTGGCTTTTACCCTTTTATTTAAGCTATCAAACACGACTGTAGCTACTGTATCCTTGAAAATAAGCCACCTAAACCAACTGGGTAGCTAAAATGTTTCACTCTACTTGTGATACTTGTGGTAGTTGTGGTGACGAATCTCATTATGATTTTACAATAAAACATTGGTTCTGAATACTAAGTTGGCGTTGACTTGACATTTGACTTGTTTTAAAAGGGTTAAGTGTACTGGACAAAACTACCACATGCAATTTTAACAAACAAAGGCTTGCGGCGGTGAGAGACAAAAGGGACTGATAGCGGCAGGCGGCGGGCGATAAGACAATCATGTCTCAAGCCATTTTATCTTTGAAAATAGGCTACCTGTACTAATAAGAGGGAATGTTTAGGGTAAATTATAACAAAAGCATAAAAGATAAGTTATTTATTTTTACGATCAACACATTAAAATTACACATCATCGCTCGTTTTCAAAATGTGACCCGCCGTTTCGAATACAAGCACGAGCCCGTCTTCTTACTTCTGTGGTGGTTGTTCCGAATAGCATTTCTTCCCTCATCCTTTCGAACGCCGCTTCTATCCTCTCCCTCAGCTCTTCTACGGTATTAATGACCTCTTGTGTGTAGACTAGCTCGTTAGCTCGGCCCCAAACGAAAAAATCCAATGGTGTCAAATCAGGTGACCGAGCGGGCCAAGGGATTCGTCCGCCTCTGCCGATCCAACCGTCCGGAAAACAGTTATCCAGATGCTCCCTTACAGCCAGAGAGTAATGGGCGGGACAACCGTCGTGTTGAAATGTCACTGCACCGGGCAGCTGGTCTTCGTCAATAAGCCTGGGCAAATCGTTTTGTAAAAATTCCAAATAATTTGCCCCATTTAAATTATTTGGCAAAAAATGTGGCCCAATAAGGACTCTGCCGATGATTCCAGCCCACACATTGACGGAAAACCTTCTTTGGAAGGACACTTGCTTTTTCCAATGTGGATTGTTGTTTTTGTCAGCCCATTGGTGTAGGTTATGGAAATTTGTGATCCCCTCCCGGGAAAATTTCGATTCATCGGTCCAAAGAATGCTTCGCAAAAAACGTCGGTCTTCGATATCCGCATTGAGTAAAAATCGGCAGAAGTCCACTCGGCGTGCAGGATCTCCTTCGTCCAAACCTTGAACTCCGATGCCGCGAAAAGGATATTTTCCCTCACGATTCATTGTGGCCCATACTTTCCATGTGGACAAGTTCAGATTACGAGCTACCACTCTGATGCTCGTATTCGGATCCTCTGCAAATGCCTGTAGAACGTCTTCCTCCACTTCAGGGCGATTACGTCCTGGATTCCCTCCATGTTGCACAGCAATACCATTCTCACGTAGCCTTCGGAATGAATTGTAAAACACTCTCACATTAGGCAATCTCCGGTTTGGAAAACGCTCTTGGTACATCCGTCGGGCCATCGCTCCATTACTGTCAGCTTTGCAGTACATGTAAATAATGTCGGCGTATTCTTCGTTCGTAAACTCCATGTTTACAATGAAGAAGTCGTAATTACACGTGAAGGAGCGCCTACGGCAGCTACAACTTGACACGGTAAATTGAGATGAGGGCGGGAAATTAAACCACAATGAACGTCTAATCGCAACTGAAGTTGTAACTAGACTAAATTACTAGTTTTTGCACAAATACTCATGTAGCTAATCAGTTTATCTTTGTCAATAAAGCACAAAACCGATCATCTTTGTTTAACGCCGCTCACCGCCTGCCGCTATCAGTCTCTTTTGTCTCTCACCGCCGCAAGCCTTTGTTTGTTAAAATTGCATGTGGTAGTTTTGTCCAGTACACTTAACCCTTTTAAAACAAGTCAAATGTCAAGTCAACGCCAACTTAGTATTCAGAACCAATGTTTTATTGTAAAATCATAATGAGATTCGTCACCACAACTACCACAAGTATCACAAGTAGAGTGAAACATTTTAGCTACCCAGTTGGTTTAGGTGGCTTATTTTCAAGGATACAGTAGCTACAGTCGTGTTTGATAGCTTAAATAAAAGGGTAAAAGCCAAGCATGTTTTTAAAATGGTTTGAAAATTCGTGGCTATTTTAGTTTTTTTTTTATCGTACTTTGAAATCACTTAAATCGTTTACATTTTCATGTAACTAAAATTTTAAATCGCTGTCAACTTGTTTTCATTAGACACAGATGTTTGAAATCACTTTTCTAGTGTTTGATAGACATTGCACAATAAGAAATAAAACAAAAAAAAATCTACCTGCAGTAAAAAAAGTACTAATTATCGATTTAGTCTGAAGTTTTGCAGTTTTCTCCGACAAATCTTAAAATTTAAATTAAAAAAAAACTAATAACATTTGTCTAAGACAAGTATGGCTAAAAATGTTCTACATGACCTAGACTATCTCCTACTTTCGGCTTTGCATCCGGTTACCAAACACCCTGTATAACCATCCGCCATCTTGGATTATAAAACAGAAATAATTTTCGAAATTACATCCCCTAATTATAAATATTAATTATTTGAAACGGGCTATTTACCTCGCACCCGAAATATCGGGTACCCAATAACGCTAATATACATAATACATGGTAAATACCCCGTTTCAAATAATATTTATAATGTGAATGACCATGTGAGCTTAAAAAATCGTATATCCCATAATTAGCTGAAAACGACTACCAATCCCTACGCCAATTCATGGGTTGCCAAGCGGACCACAGGCTCAACTGAGTATTGGTTTCTGTCAAATCGATTTGAATATGAATATAAATTGTGTTTTTATTCTTATTCAAAATAATTATTGCCCATCTCACCAGTACGTGCGAACTATGCAAAAATAAACTGAAGGTAAGACACATTTCTTTAACAGAAATTCTTTAATTTAAAGTTGTGTACGTGAGCAGAGGACTGGACTGTGAGTGTGACTTTAGCAGAATGAATAAACGACAGCAAATCTTATATTTACTCAATTTGTTCCGCCGCCACCTCTCATGTTCCATTTCAAATGAGAAAGATAGAACCGCCTGCCTGCGTGGAAAAGAGACAGGAAAGGGTAGCCCTATGATAGGGTAAGCGGTAAATATTAAAGCTATCTTAACCCCATTCGACTCGGAAACCACATTGAAAAGGGTTAAGCCTATTCAAAATGATTTCCATATCGATAGGGTAACCCAATGATAGGGTAACCCTATCATTAGTGTAAAACTTTAATAGGGTTACCCTATCGAAACGATTAATCAAATGAAGGGGTTTTCCGGTCCCTGCTGCAAAGTAACCTTGGCGGCCAAGATGTGGTACATTTTAAGAACAGCTGATTTTGATTTTTTCTCGTGTCAGGACAGGATGAATAATGATATAAGTTTACGAGAAGACGAACGTCTTATGAAACTTTATATTTCGTTTAAAGTTTAATTCTTTATTTTATTGCATATTTGAGAAAAGCACTACCGTGTGGTAGTAAATTCGGTTTACCGGCCTCGTATTCTTATCTGGCCTTGCTACGCTCGGCCGTCTTTATCTACTTGTTCAGTTATCCCTGTTTTCCCGACCTTTACGTAGTAGGTACCTTTATGTAGGTACTATAAGTTCTAAGGTGAAGGTTTCAGATGAAGCTAAGGACGATTATAGCATACTTATGGAGATCACAAAATCCTATAGAAGCGATGTCATAAGAACTCATATCTGCCTATATGAGTTCTTCTGCTAGATGATTTTAAACCTTATCCCGGTGCTTATAAAGTTGCAAATGATATGAGAGATGAAACTATTCAGCGGATACTATGCCGTCGTAAAACGCACAGTAGATTAAGGCACAAATATGTACATATTTTTGGACATTATTGCAAGTGAATAAGGTAGGATATTGCACGCATGTCGTATCTGTATTCTGTTCAAGTATGAAACGGCCATACCTGGTCTGTTATTATGTTTGCTTGCATAAACGCGGGAAACCAAACCCTAGAGACCTCGCGAGTATAGCAAAAACTGAATTGATGTATGGCCGCTCCAATAGTATTTAATGATTTTAAGATAAGATAACATGGTCATTAACATTACAAAAACTATTTAAAACGGGGTATTTACCATGTGTATTTGTTTTGTTGAGTTTCCGATATTTTAGCACAGATTTTTTTTATTTTTAGGGTTCCGTACCTCGAAAGGAAAAAACGGAACCCTTATAGGATCACTTATTTGTCCGTCTGTCTGTCTGTCTGTCTGTCTGTCTGTCTGTCTGTCTGTCTGTCTGTCTGTCTGTCTGTCTGTCTGTCAAGACCATTTTTCTCAGGAACGCGTGGAGGTATCAAGCTAAAATTTATATCAAATACTCAGGTCTATTGTCCCTTGAACCTGTGAAAAAATCAATCTTATAAGTCAACGCAATCAAAAGATACAGTCGTTTATGCTGCAAATTTTAGAGTTTTTCGGCACTTGTAAAACCTACGGGGTACTTCCCGTGAACTCAGAAACTTGAAATTTGGCACGAAGCAACGTCATATAGCATAGACAATGGAAAAATTACAAAAAGTAGACATTTTTAGTAAAATCATACAAAAAAATATTTTTTTAAATTTTAAACCAGCTACCCTTTTCCTCGTAAACGCGTAGAGGTATTAAATTTAAATTCATTTCAAATACTCAGCGCTATAAGACCTTTCAAATGTAACAAAACCAAACTTTTATGTCAACGCAATCAAAAGAAATTGCAATTTAAGTCGCTTATTTTGAAACTGAGTACTCGCAAGAAACTCAAAACCTAAAGGGTACTTCCCGTAAACTCAGAAACTTGAAACTTGGCACGAAAAAACTTCATATATCACAAACAAAGGAAAAATTACGAAAAGTAGACATTTTTAGTAAAATCATACAAAAAATATTTTTTGAAATTTTAAACTTACTACCTTTTTCCTCGTAAACGCGTGGAGGTATTAAATTGAAATTCATGTTAAATATTCAGGGCTATAGGACCTTTCCGATGTAGCAAAACCAAACTTTTATGTGAACGCAATCAAAAGAAATAGCAATTTAAGTCGCATATTTTGAAACTGAGTACTCGCAAGAAACTCAAAACCTAAAGGGTACTTCCCGTAAACTCAGAAACTTGAAACTTGGCACGAAGAAACTTCATATAGCACTGACAAAGGAAAAATTACGAAAAGTAGACATTTTTAGTAAAATCATACAAAAAATATTTTTTGAAATTTTAAACTTACTACCTTTTTCCTCGTAAACGCGTAGAGGTATTAAATTGAAATAAGTAATAAACATACTACAACTTTTGCTTGTTATAGGTTTGTACGGAACCCTCGGTGCGCGAGTCCGACTCGCACTTGGCCGGTTTTTATTAATGGATTTTACTCCTCGCCGGTCTCGGCGAGGTGAATTCTGCCAATGTCAAGGTGTACTTATGATTTTATTCATTTTGGTTAAAATAAAATAAAAGCAACGTTGTTCGGTTAAGGCCTTGTTGATTGTAAAGTGATAGCCTCTTTACAAACACGTGGGTGGCCGAGACCCCGGATAACTGTTTGTTCAACTAAAGGGTGGTTACGCGCGTTTGGAGACTAATTTTTCATTAGCTGCACACTTGTTCGTTAGGTCACCGCACAATAAGCTATCAATATTACACACTAAACTACGTAAATGAGCAAAAAACAAAAAAAACTATTCTAAAGACGGCGTGGCCATCTTGAGCGCAAACGGCTATCTTGGGCACAGTTGCATGCTCCATTTCTGAGTAACGCAGTTTCTGCGAGTGTTAGTTGTGGTCTACCCACACACCATAGCGATCTACCCTCTTTCGAGTTCGCTTTTTACGTCCATTGTAACTGCTACTACGAATCTGTGCTGGGTCATCAACACACTTACTTAACTATACTTAATGGCAATGAAAATCATGTATGAAAATTTATATGCCGAGTGAAGATTTTGTCCTTGAGTATTCCAGGACAAACACCCTTCTAGGAGAATGATTTTCCGGATCAGGGGCTCATTTCTCGAACTGAAAACTCGCGATTTCCTTGCAAACGATATGACCAATATAACAAAACCCTTTTGAGGATTTTGTTGCGCCTTCTATCTCCATGACCTCTTGATCGATCCTGCTCATAAACGAACTCACAAATTATACGTATCTCTGCTACAACCAAATTTGTTGGAAATTTCATGAAGATCAGAAAAACGTTACTAAAGTTATCGTGGAACAAACTTAAAATCAAAAAGCCATCGAAATGCTGAGATGTCCCGGTAGCCAGAAGTTGTTTGTAAGAACTTGCTTCGTTTACGCTCCGCTCATTCGATTATCACTCATGGAAACCCATACGATTTGACAGTTCGTGGACTAATAATATTGGTCTAATACCTTTCGAGAAATTGTGTTTTGTGCGAGTATAAACTCTTCAGCGGCGAGCGCTCGCGTAGCGTTTGGAACAGTTGCGGTAAATTTAGGAAGCTATTTTTGTGGTTTGCATCGGACGTTGACTTGTAGCAATGAGTAAACAGAATTTAGGGTTCCGCAACCAAATTTTTAAAGCAGGCTAAAATTCACAGTTAGTACCTAACTGGTGCCTTTTTAGGGTTCCGTAGCCAAAATGGCAAAAACGGTACCCTTTTAGTTTCGTTATGTCCGTCTGTCCGTCTATGCGTCCGTCCATATGTCACAGCCATTTAGATAGTTCATTAAAAATAACATCGAGGTTTGTTTTAATTTTTTTTAATTTTTTTTCAGAAATAATCATCCCGTAAGACTAAAAAATTGTGCCCCCCCTGTAACTTTTGAACCGGAGATCCAAAAAATATGGAAAAATTGCGAAGATACATCATTGTATGTAAGTATGTAAACACTTTATTGTTCATTCATTCTATATTCTTTCAACGATTATTTTGAACATTATCGGTTAAGGCGTTTTTGAGTTATCTCGAAAAAACTTCTTTCATAGGCAGATATGACCTTTTGATATTATCATTTCGATGGTAGGTACGGAACCTCCATTATGCGTGGTCCGACACGCACTTGGCCGATTTTTTATCCATGCACCAATTACTTCAGGTTTAGTTAAGTACAGTCCATGATCATCCTCTTAGCGTTTAGCCCCGCTTTTGTCGCGAATATCGCGAAGCAGTTCGTGCTTGCCGGTTTTTCGGATAGATGGCGGTGGCAGTCACGTTCGATCTCAATATCGCTTTTAGTATGGACGGATTTTTTATGGGCGGGTTGTAGGGTAGATACACGGACGACGGGAGGAGAGAAGGTTGTGCGCGAACAAATCAATGGTAAGCGCTTTAATATTTATCTTTCTACTCGTATCAGTTCATAGACTTTTTTAATGTATTATTATGATGATCATGTGTCTTGTGTTATTTACCAGCGTGTATCAGTGCTCAGTGAGTTGTCAATGGTTATGAACTCAGGGTTACCATAGTGTGAGGAACGGGGTCGCTGTAAGGGGAGGTGGAGGCGACTATTTAGCCCAAGATATCAGATGGATAATCGCGGGAGGCTCATGTCCGTAGTAGTAATCAAAGGAGATATCGTCAGCTCACACCATCAACGTCCAGGCCGTGTCTACGTATAGTACCTGCGTGTCCGTTAACATATTTATATCATTCGTATTCAGTATACCAGAAAAACATGGTGAAGCTGACGACAGCTTTCGCAATGGCTCAATTGAGCCTGCAGGCTTAGTAACCTTATCCCATGAATTGGCGTAGGCGCTATCTTTGTCGCAGATAGCTTAAAATTACTGTTGTTTTTGTGTAACTAGATCTAAGTTAATCATTTTCTCGATTTATACCAATTTGTTTATTTTTGTAATTTAATAAAGTGTATAAATTCGTGTTTACATGTCTACTTCTTAAGTACTGATTTATGTCTTAATTTTATTGATATCATGTCATAATACGCAAAATGTCTAGATTATAAGAATTTATGAAGAAATGTCCCATATAAATATCAATTTTAACCCTCCTACCAACATGTAATACTGTAAGCTTATTCGTGAATAAATATCTAATTTACACGGCACATACCAGCCACTAGTACGAGCACGCTAGAAAACCCATAAAAGAGGCCAGCACTCGTACTCGTTGCTCATTCACTTCTCACCGCTCACTTCTACAACTACTCCCAGCGGGGAAACACCTGCAACTACACTGCTCAAATGTTTTACAATTCTAAATAAGTGTTTTTATTCATCTCCCTACATGACCTGGTAAATGGTACAGCGGGTCAGCGCTGCTTGGTTCGACGTGGTAATCCGGTCTGCACACAACAGCTGGTGCTTCGAACCGGATATCAGAAAACTGCGGCCAATTGAAGAAAGAAATAAGTACGCGCTGAGCTGGATTAATTTCGCTCAGAATCTTCATACGGTGTCCGGCCTAACCGCTGATACACCTGCCCGCTTTCGCGGAAGAGCCCTGTGCTATTTACCAGCTTGCTAGACGGACCGCTCGTGTAGAGGCCATACTCCACGTTCGTGTCCTAGCAACTTTCGTTGCAACGTCACATGGTTGACGTCTTCACACTGCTTTCGGACGCTCTGGCACTTGCACTTAGCCTTTGCGCGAGATTCAGTGCATCAGGGATTAACGCCCACGAGTAAGTAAAGTGAACGTAGGGCCGTTTTCACTGCACTAGGCAGTGTCAGCCATTAGGTTTTAGGTAGGTAAGGTTAGGGAACCCCACGTGCGTCAAGAAGCAAGAAGAAAGAAGAAGATGTCCGATCATACGCTCAAGATGTCTCTTCGCTCACACAAGGGACAACCCTCCAGAGCCGTTACCCCGCCGTCTGGTGAAACAACCTCCGGCGATACTAATACATGGGACAAAGGCACCACCAGCACTCTTGGCGATGGTCCTAGTGTCGAACCGCGTCTACAGCCGTCTTGCACGCTAAGGAGGCATTTACCAAGCTGTTGATCCATCATTTCCACGCACTTTTCAACCACGGAAATCATGCGACGGTGATCAACGAATTGAAGCAAAGATATTACATAGTCGGACTGCGCGGTACAATTCGTTATCTGACGAATAAGTGCCAATGGTGTCGGACCTATAAAGGAGCTACCCTCAAGGTTCCTGTAGGCGACCTACCGCCAGAGAGGCTCAAGGCGAATCAACCGCCATTTACCGCAGCAGCCGTAGATTTGTTCGGTCCTATGCAAATTGTCATAGGCCGCCGCCGAGAAAAGCGATGGGGCGTCCTTTACACGTGCCTCACCACTAGAGCCGTGCACCTAGAGCTAGCCGCCTCCCTATCGGCAGCCTCTATGATCCTATCGCTACGAAGAATGATGTCTCGACGCGGCGCACCCACCGTTCTGTACTCAGATAACGCCACAAACTTTTACGGCGCAGAACGCGAGCTATCAGAGGCCAAAAACTCTCTGCCCGATAGTCTCAAACAATTTATGACCGAACGACGCATGATCTGGAAGAAGATCCCGCCTGGCAACCCCTCCGCCGGCGGGGCTTGGGAGCGTCTAGTCGGAAGCGTGAAAACAGCTCTAAAAGTCACGCTAAAAGACAGAGCACCCCATGAAGAAGTTCTCCATACGCTACTGCTGGAAGCTGAACACCTGGTAAACTCCAGACCGCTGACCCCAGTGAATCCTGACTTAGAGGCTGAAGCGCTCACGCCGAACTACTTTCTCATCGGCCGATCGAACGCTATGTCCCCACTGGGAGTCTTCTCCGACGAAAATATGAGCCTTTCGTCCTGGAAAACAGCTCAAGCACTAGCTGACAACTTCTGGAAACGCTGGCTGAAAGAATATCGTCCAAACCTGATGCCACGATCCAGTGCACACCAGAACGCGACGAAACTACACGTAGGAGATGTAGTAATTATAGCCGACGGTACGATGCCACGAGGTACTTGGCCTAGAGGCGTGATCGCACAGCTCTTTCCAGGTCCTGATGGCCACATAAGAGTAGCCATTGTACGTACTCGCGCAGGAGAAGTCCGCCGCCCGGTTTCCAGACTCATTCTCATCTGCTCCACACCAATCGACGGTGCTGACGCACGTGGGGGAGAATTGTCGCAGATAGCTTAAAATTACTGTTGTTTTTGTGTAACTAGATCTAAGTTAATCATTTTCTCGATTTATACCAATTTGTTTATTTTTGTAATTTAATAAAGTGTATAAATTCGTGTTTACATGTCTAGTTCTTAAGTACTGATTTATGTCTTAATTTGATTGATATCATGTCATAATACGCAAAATGTCTAGATTATAAGAATTTTGTACTAATTTATGTAGAAATGTCCCATATAAATATCAATTTTAACCCTCCTACTAACATGTAATACTGTAAGCTTATTCGTGAATAAATATCTAATTTACACGGCACATACCAGCCACTAGTACGAGCACGCTAGAAAACCCATAAAAGAGGCCAGCACTCGTACTCGTTGCTCATTCACTTCTCACCGCTCACTTCTACAACTACTCCCAGCGGGGAAACACCTGCAACTACACTGCTCAAATGTTTGACAATTCTAAATAAGTGTTTTTATTCATCTCCCTACATGACCTGGTAAATGGTACAGCGGGTCAGCGCTGCTTGGTTCGACGTGGTAATCCGGTCTGCACACAACAATCTTTAACGAAAGCGACTGCCATTTGAACTTCCAACCCAGGAAAAAATAGGCCTTGTGGAGATTAGGTATTTCCTCACAATGTTTTCCTTCACCAACTGGTAAATATAAAATGATATTTTGTAGGTAAGTACATAAGTTCCGAAAAACTTAGTTGTACCAATCGGGGTTTGCACCCGAGACATCTTAGCATCAGGCTACCAACGCTTACATACACCTGACTCCATTTATAAAACAAATTTTACATTCCGCCGTGTCACTGCGCAACTGCAATTATAAATCATTATTATGGCTGCCGATTAATCAGCTGCAAAATTCCTGACAAACTACTATTGGGTGTATGATGGACGAGATTCATCACATTATGAGACAACGTTTGACACCCCGCGCTTAAACAGATAGGTAATTTGTCGTTATCACGCTGCATAGACAAATTAACCCAAGACCCCGCATAGCCGGCCGACCCCCGCTGCCATGCTTGAAGTAGTTTTACTCTGTGGTTAGACACAAATTGTGACCTTTGTAAGTGATAGGTACATCATTGTCGGTTGATAATAGAGTTTATTTCTAAATACATTTTTATGGCAGTAACGCCTTATTGACAACCGACAATGATATACGTTTGACTTGGAAAAGTCACAATTATTGGAAGTGATAACTATTAATGTCTGACTCTCTTACGCACCACGGAACAATAGCGCGTTCCCTGTTTAGCATTGCGTGTTCCCCTCCCGCAAACCCTTGTTTTTGGCAGCTTAGCTTTCAAAGAAATAATGCACTAAGCGGAGTATATAGATATCGTGTATATGTCACGCTGTGTCCATCATGTCCGTTTACCGTTTCCAAGGACCTCACTTCTCACTTGTGATGATAATTAGTAGTCACGTGACAAAAGTTACGTTTTATGCAAACCCTATTATCATATTCCTATCTCTTTTGTATTAAAACTTAAAGCGCTGGTGGCCTGTCGGTAAGGCTTAGAGAATAGGCATGGTGAATTTTTTTCATGTATGGTATCAATCGATTCGTTTTGTTGTGAGGATCACATTTTTATATGGGGCCAATTGCGTTAAAGCAACACAAAAGTCAGAAATGAGACTTAAAGTCCGAGATTTGCATTTGTTTCTCAAAACGCTCCTAACAAAATGACGTGCAAAGTGACGTCACGATCACATAGTCGCCCTGTTTAAAGTATGGAAAACATATGAAATTGCTATTTTTACAGTGAAATGTTGCGTTTATGTATATGGTTGCCATACAATTTATTTTACAGTAAAATGTAAAAAATCTAATGGTATCATTGCTTTTTTTTACATTTCGCACTTTAAAAAATCGTAAAATTTAGAAATTTTGCAGCTTGATATCTTTGAGCTTGAGCCATTTCAATAGAATTTATAAATTTTCACTTTAGTTGGTTGGATATATTGCTCATTTTGCATCATAAAGCTCTATAAATGGAGTACGCTTCGTCTCATCTTTCCAAACAAAAAAGTCTGCCAAAATCTGAGAGGGGCGAGGTAGCACGCATGTGATGTTTTCAAGTCAAAGGTACATCATTGTCGGTTGTTAATACAGTTTATTTCTAAATGAATTTTTATGACAGCAACGCTTTATTGACAACCGACAAAGATGTACCTTTGACTTGAAAACACCAAACATATTTGACATGTTTTTTTTTATACTTCATAACACTAAATGGAGCAATAGATAGTCGACTGTACAAACGTTAACATATGGTTCATTATTGGATGCAGTCTTTGCAAATGTCAAACAAAAAAGCCAAGGATCATTTTTGATTGTATTTTCAAACAAAATATAGCAGACAGCAATCCTTAAGCGCGTTAAATATGGAGAAATGTCAAACGTCAAATAGTTACTGCCCGTCAGAAAGAAAACGATTGTCTTTGAATCGATTCTGTAAACGAAGCTTGATTTTCGATTTAGGTTAAATATTTTATTACGAAAGTAATGATAAATAAAGTAAAACTTTACTTACATCTGAAATGGTATTTCATCTTTTTGTAAACTAGACGAAATATAACATTTTTTACATCCAAAAAAAGCGCATAAGGGCATTTTCACGGAGCTTGTTATCCATCGACAGGGATGACGAAAGTGCGTGACATCGATTATTGAAATAGTTTTTATAGATGTACTAGATTTTCCTGCCAATACTTTTGACAGAGGGGAAATGATACCTAAGGCCTCTCCTGGTTTAGAACTCTCTGTTTTGCATCCTATCAACTAAATTTTATCGCATAATTCAACATGTGTCATCATGCCTATTTAACCGACCGCAGCGGCCATGTCTGTCATTTTCTATACAAAAAAGTCTGCCGATTTTTGCGGGGTAGGGGAACATCAAATGTACGTAACGTACATTAGCCACGTCAGATATACCTACGTCAGTCCATTCAATAAATATGACTACTGGTCATATGTTTTCGGCAGAGGGGAACGCTTGTCAATGGCCGCGCCGGTTGGTTGAATTTTCTAAGCGGCGTCCGAATTTCAATCCGGAGGTCTTGGGTTCAAACCCTGGCGCGATAGTTTTTTCGGAACTTATGTAGGAAATATAATTTGATATTTACCAGGCGCTTTACAGTAAAATCGTGAGAAAATCGGATCGGTTTAGCGTAATAGGATTCATGATTCAAGATATTTATTCATGACTTACACAATAGGCACTATTTTTACAAAAAAACCGGTCAAGTGCGAGTCGGACTCGCGTACCGAGGGTTCCGTACAAACCTGTAGGTATATAGGGGTAGTAACTTTAAAATATTTTTATTATACGATGTAACTAAAAATTTACGGTTTTCGCAATTTTTCCTTTATCTGTGCTATAAGACGTTGCTTCGTACCAAATTTCAAGATTCTGAGTTCACGGGAAGTACTCTGTAGGTTTTGATTCCCTTGCAAGCGAAAATTTGCGGAAATTTGCGTCATAAACGGCTGTATCTTTTGATTGCGTTGGCTTAGAAGTCTGATTTTTTCACAGCTCCAAGGGACAGTAGACTTGAGTATTTCATATAAATTTCAGCTTGATACCTCCACGCGTTCGTGAGAAAAATGGTCTTGACAGACAGACAGACAGACGGACAACAAAGTGATCCTATAAGGGTTCCGTTTTTTCCTTTCGAGGTACGGAATCCTAAAAATCACGTAAAATAGTGTACTTGCGAATTATTCTATTATATTAGTACATTATGATACAAGTGTGCTAAGTTGATCATTACATACGAAGCGATATTGTGCGCACGAACGCACGTGAGTGCGCATAAGGAAGCTGAGGTTATGTAATGATCAAACTCAAACTCAAACTCAAACATTTATTCAGTAAGTAGGCCACAAGGGCACTTTTACACGTCAAAGTAAAAGTGAGAAAAAAAAAATCAAACTACACCGGTTCTAACCCTACACCTCTGACCCGAGAAGAATTATGTCCGGCAAGAAACTCGGCGGGACTTATTTTTTCAAAACAACAGTACATCAAAACTAAACAATACATATAAGTGCGTTGTTCTAACAGAAAACATATCAAACCAAGGTTAGATTAACCAACAATAGGTTATAGTTTAAGAAAATACCAAAGAAAAAAGATGAGTCCAAATCTGACTATTGAAAATAAATTACATACAAGTTTGATATACTTTCTTACCTGAACTGTGTCTTCTAAATAAATTTCCAAATTATAATAATCCATCATCAACAGTTAGAAACAAAATAATTTTGAATTTAAATAAAAAAAAAGTAAGTGATTCTAGTATACAATAAACATACTATTTCTAAATTATCCTTAGAGATGTATAAGGTCTCCAAGTGTCTTGATCTATATATTCTATATAATAATAAAAAATATGGATAATCAAGCACCGAATGTTGTGTCTAAAGCCAATTAAACTAAAATCAAATATGATCAATAAAAAGTTACGTAAATGTGTTGCCCCAGTTTGCCTAAACAGACCTGTCTCCACAAACAGCACCCGTTCACGAGTATGACGCATATCTCAGCCATCGCCTCCCTCAACCTTTCTTCGGGAAAGTGGCGACCCGATCAACGACGCCACCGATCAAGCACACGCGTTTCATACGACGTTTCTCAACACACTTGGGAGAAATAACAGAAAACAGAATAGTATCTACTTATATAAAAACGAAAAACCAGAACGGGATAAAAAACGAGGGAACGAGGGTTTTTGTTCGCAACCGGTGTGCGTTTCTCTGACTATTATAATTTTAGGTATTTCTATGTAACGTGATACTTATTCAAAATGTACCTTAAAAACTGCTGGAAATCAAGTGTGCATTCCTATAACTATTTATGATTTGAGGTATTTTTATGGAACTTGGTACTTATTCAGATTTCACTTCTTTTATAGGGGAAACATTCCCATAGTTTCGAATTTGGAACCCTTCAAATTTATGTTTTTGATGGGATTTATTTTACAATTAGCCAAAGAAATTTTCATAATTTTCTTCATTTCACGACTATCGGTCATTTTCGGCGACGCTCGGTTGGTTTCGCCAAACTTGAAGTGTGTTTATGTCTTAGAGAATTAAACCAACCGGAGCGGCCATGACTGTCATTTTCTATACAAAAAAAGTCTGAAATAAAACAATTAAAAACGGATTTTATCGCGTGTATTAAGTTTAAATTACATCCCGACGTTTCAAACACTTTACAGCGTTCGTGGTCAACGGGTCGACTGAGGAAAAATGTACAATTACCTCCGTTCAAAAACTATCTCAATATGCAAACCTAACCACATATTAAATATTAAACAAATTTAGTGTTTGCACATGCCGGGGGGGGCTTTATAAAAACAAATTATTTTTTTTTATTACAAAACAAATTATTAAACAAATTATTTTATTATTATTAATTATTATTTTCATTTTTATTTTTAATTTTTTAAATTAGTATTAAATTATTATTAGTGTCCACACTGTCCACCATTATGGTCTCACAGTCCTATGTCTAGCTTGCTCCTTAACAAAATGAATAACTGGATCCCAAGCTGGTGGTACCGAAAAACCATCCTCTCTGTTGAAATTTGGATATTTTTTAATCTCGATTGCCTCTCGCAACATCCGGGGAATGTATCGTTTCTCCTTGACGAGGACTTGCGGTTTGTCAAATTTAACTGAGTGGTTGGGTCTATCCATGACATGCTCACAAAAAAAAAGTCTGCCGATTTTTGCGGGGGAGGGGAACGTCAAATGTATGGCTATTCGTACGTAACGTACAAATGGCCACGTCAGATAAACGTCAGTCCATGCAATAAATACCCCGGTCATATGTTTTCGGCAGAGGGGAACGCCTGTCATGGCCGCTCCGGTTGGTTGAATTCTCTAAGCTTATATATAAGATACTCTGTGAGACAAATGTCATAATGAACATAAATAGATGTTTATGTCATATCATAATTATTGTTTTTTTAATATATCTATATTGCCGGCCGCCTGAAATCATTCCTGAAATAATGATAAGTGATTATAGAGGAAATACCAAGAGTTGTAAGTATTAACTTATCATTAGAGACACTGGGCCCCTGGTCGGCCGACATGAAGTGTTTCATGAGGGCCCTGTCGGCGAGGCTGGGCGAGACTACAGGGGACCATAGATCTGGCGCGTACGTCTCCCAGGGTATATCTTTAGCTATACAGAGAGGTCGCAACCAGCGAAACGGGGACCATGCCGCGGGCGGACGTTTTAAACGGAGTATTCTTTTCAAAGTTGGGATTTTTATAGGTAAATTTATTTTTATAATATACTTAAAAGTAGTTTGTTAGTATAGGTTTATTTTTTAAGTTGTATTTTAGTTTTAATTTAATTTAGTGATATTTATTTTCAAGCCATCAGATATAAATTAAAATTGTGCTTATTATTGAAAAAACCGGCAAACAGGGTGGGCGATTTTTGACAATCGAGCGCTCGAATTCAAAGAATTTAACCTCGAATATAATAGCACACAAAAGTTTGTCGCCATTATTTACGCCTGAAATTAATAATATAAATAATCATGATTTTAAATAACTATCGCTGTTGTTCTTAAAACATAATTTCTTCGTTTTATCCAGAGTTTTAAATGTTATATTCGAGCGCTCGAATCTCAAAAATCGCCCCCCTGCGCAAACGGGCGAACGGTAGCGGAGATTATCAAATACCAGCGCACACTGATAACTTGACAGGCATGATTCCCGGCAGGGTTGAATGCTGAAGGTTGCCTAATGATAGATAATATAATAAGGTGTCAGAATTTGAGTAAACATAAGATACACTCTATATTTTAATTACGCGAGCGGAGCCTCGGGTCCGTCTTGTAATTAATAACATTTGATAAATACATTAATTGTCAGAATGTTTACAGGATAGAGGTACTTACAAACCTAAGATAATTAAATTTAACTAACCTTTTTTGTGATGTTATTGAGTATCTGGAACTCTTTTTCAAATCATTTCATAAAATTAAAGACTTCACATTTATTGTGCAATAAATTATAGTATTTTTTTCTTACGTATTGCTCACTACATTTTTATGATGACATTTAACTAGTATGTATCACAATTTTGAAATATATCCAGAGGTTAAATTAACGCTAAAGTTGCCTTCTTATTAATTGAAAATATAATTTGTTTAAATTAATAAAACACGACGAGCAAATTCTAACAAATAAACAATGATTTGAGGTTAACTTATAAATGGCGCGCCATTGCGCAATTTTCTTTTTTGGATGTGCGTGCAGTTTGAGGCAAAGGCGCGGACGTATAATGCCAAACAGCCACTATTAAAACAGACAAATCGTGTTTAAAACTTAATTTATTGTGTATTACGATTAATATAATAAGTTGAAATGATTCTTATTCACAATCAGGATTGTATAATTTGTATTCTATCGTACATGTGTATATTTTTAATATATTTACTTTTTTAGAATGTAAACTCATAAAGAGTTAAAAAAAAAGTAAAGGTAATACCCGACTAAATTACAACGATTCACCTGCGTACGTACAACTTGGTACTAGAGTACAAACGTCACTTGATCGGATTATTAAATTATTCCACTAGTTGGATAATTATTGTGAAATGCACGCGTGTTTAATATCTAGGATTATGAGCATAAAAGCGGTGAAATAAGAACCTCGTTACGAGCAGGTGTGTTGAAAATATGATTTATTCTACCATGCTAGTCATATTATCATTTGATGTCAACTGCTTCGTTTCCGCTTCGTTGCTTACTGTTGTAATTATTAGCACTAGTAAATTTATTAGTCTTGGTAACCCTAATGTAACTGGTAGCTGCGCGCAACTACGCTCCCGACAGGTGTACACGGAAGACCAGCGTCAGGTACTACTCCAGTAGGACCTGGCATTATGCTGAGTGTTCACCTTTTTCAGTGTGGTTACAGTGTACAAGTTAGTTATAAGTCTTCCTTTTTTTTCCACTGGTTGTATGTATTGTATAACTGTGTACTTACACTGAAATAAATGATATTCTATTCTATTCTTTTCTATTTTTTACGCCAATTAGGTTGCCTAGCCGTGGCTAAATCGGGACAATCGCTAAAAGATGATGATGATTAAAAGTCACCTGTATTTTTCAATACCACTACTATGTCACTGCGCAACTCCGAAATCATAAATCTCAATAATGGCCGTTGATAAATCAACTGTAAAGCTGCTGTCAAACTTACAACACTAAATCATAAGATATTGCCGATTTTGCGTCCCGTTTTTACGCATTCGTTATTATGTGGTGGGAACGAGAGAGTCTATTTAATTTCGATTTGAGTGTTTGTGAAAGACCTGGTTTTACAACCTACGTTTGTCTAACTTTGGTACTAAATCAAAAGGTATTGTGAAGTGCCTAGCATTGAATTTGAATTGTATTAACCTTTTGACCGTTTGATGTTCGATTGATTTAAAAACTGCTAGGAACATTATACGCTAAGCAAATTAAATTTTTTCATTTTTGCATATTTCATTGTTTTAATACCTTCATTTGGACCTAAATGCATGTTATCCGAGTGCCTAATCAGGAGGTGTGCATAACTTTTTAGCGAAATTTTTGCTCATTGTCAGTTTTTTATTTATTCAATTAATTCTATTATTTATTCCAGTCTCTATTCCATAATCATGTTAGTAATACAATAATACCTTATTTCTAGTTGTTAGTGTAATTATCCAATTCAAAGTATATAATTAACAATAACATTTGGCACAGATAAAATAAATTAAATTAAAATGTCAAATGAATAAATTATCAAAATTACCATACAAAGACAATTATATAAAGAAAAAATAAAACATAAAATAGAATTCGTTACCTATTTAACTACTTAATATTAAAAATAACCGGCCTGTCACTCATGTGCACCTTGTTCCAGTGGCTCACTATTGGGCAGTCGTACTTGTTCAGCACGGCATCCAGGAGGCTGTTGGCACTGTCTCTCACTCTAAATAAGACGGAGGCAACACGTTTTCGCAATATAGTTTTAAAGCCATCCGTGTTAGCCTCAAAAAACATGCCCGAGGCACTGCACCAGCGAGGCAGCCCCTACAGCATCCTAAAAGCACAATTTACATAAAGATTTAGAAAAAAGATATTGAATTCATGCCAAATTTAGTCTTTCAAAATGACCGAATTTGATTATTGAGGTGTCTAACTGTCTATATAACGTGAAATTTTACTCTCTACAACTTTTAGTCTATAGGCATTTCCACAGGAGTAATCTGTTTCAAAGATATGTGGTAGTCAAAATATACGTTTGCAATATTTTGTACACTTTTGACGAAGCCTG
This sequence comes from Pammene aurita, assembly GCA_947086415.1. Classification (NCBI taxonomy): domain Eukaryota; kingdom Metazoa; phylum Arthropoda; class Insecta; order Lepidoptera; family Tortricidae; genus Pammene; species Pammene aurita. The sequence goes on from OX352312.1 coordinate 8,929,523, forward strand.
TGGCAGATTATTACTGGTGTAGATTGGACGAAGTTTGTTGCGAATGTCATTTTGTATCCTTTTTGACGAAGCCTGCGCTGTGGATTAGTTTTATTGACCAATTTTGAATTTACGTATATTGCATAAGACTAAATAAAAAAACCGGCCAAGAGCGTGTCGGGCCACGCTCACTGTAGGGTTCCGTAGTTTTCCGTCCGTCACAGTAAGTGTCCCCACTTAAGAGTTAATAACACCGCCATGTAGGATATGATATGAGAGTTCCATGTACAGCGACATCTATCGGCAAATTGAGTAAACTATTGCGCGCGAGCATAAAGTATGGAAGATGATTTTTATGGGATAATTCTTTATTGCGTGAACCGATTTTCACCGTTTTTACTTTATTTGAAAGCACGTCATTTCATTGTAATTTTGTAGAAATTACAGGTACAATAAACACCTGCTTATACGGTTAAATTACAAACTTAGTTCAGAAATTATTTTGTATTTTTTTTTCAAAAACTATTCATCCTATCAAGTTCAAAATAATTTTCCAAGAAAGTTTTTATAAAGCTCTACTTTAGAGATTTTTTTCATATTTTTAAAACTTATGGTTCAAAAGTTAGAGGGGGGGGGGACGCATATTTTTTTACTTCTGGAGCGATTATTTCCGAAAATATTTACATTATCGAAAAATGATTTTAGGAAACCCCAATTCATTTTTAAATACCTATCCAATAATATATCACACGTTAGGGTTGAAATGAAAAAAAAAATCACTCCCCACTTTACGTATAGGGGAGGTACCCTAATAAAAAAAAAAATTCACTTTTTATTTTACCACTTTGTCGGCGTGATTGATATACATATTAGTACAAAATTTCAGCTTTCTAGTGCTAACGGTCACTGAGATTATCCGCGGACGGACGGACGGACGGACGGGCAGACATGGCGAAACTATAAGGGTTCCTAGTTGACTACGGAACCCTAAAAAAGGGTTACCTAGTTTGCAATTAAATGTGACATTTTCCTGATTTCTAACTTTTGTCTTTTTCTACTTAATATTTTTTTTTTTTTTTTTTTTTATACCACGACGGTGGCAAACAAGCATACGGCCTACCTGATGGTAAGCAGCTACCGTAACCTATGGACGCCTGTAACTCCACAGGAGTCACATGCGCGTTGCCGACCCTTTACAAAAAGAAGGATTCACTGTGTTGACGGCTAAAGGAACAAGAGGGTCCCTCATCGTCAACACACTGGGTCCTCTTTGAGCTCTTTGGCAACCTTACTCACCAGCAGGAACACAACACTATAAGTAGGGTCTAGTGCTATTTGGCTGTGGTTTTCTGTAAGGTGGAGGTACTTCCCCAGTCGGGCTCTGCTCCAGATTTGAGCGAGATGACATTCACTGAACGTGCCCTACCACACTAAGCGAGATGCCATTCGCAGTGCCCATACCTCTCTTTTTGGCATAGTTTAAGGACATACCCAAGTCCGGACGTAGTTTAAGGACATACCCCGGGTCCGGGTCTGAAAATTATAAATTTATATAGATGTTAGGTATATACAATATACAAAGGAAAAAGTGACCTAGACCTCCGGTGCCCAGGGCTGAGATCGAACCAGCGTCTTCTGCATTCGCGGCAGACGCCTTAACCACTTGGCCACCCGGGTCACAGCAGCACCGGTCGAATTTTCCCGTGTATACGCAATCTTTGTAAATACTAAGGCGCATTTTAGCCAATCATCCTGACCTGTGCACCGGCCTGGCCGGGCCTGTATGGCCGGGCTGTGAGTGACCTGGGCACCGGAGGTCTAGGACACTTTTTTCTTTGTATATAACATCTATAAAAGTTTATAATTTATATATCTACTTAAAAATAAACAAATCAGAATATTTATCAAAATAATTTCATTTGTTCGTCAGTTATCTGCAAATTAATCGTAACAATAAATTAATAACTGGCATAGTTAGCTTCATCGCTAAATTCTATATCATGTCTTGTTCTCTTGCTCCACGATTCCGTCACCCTGTATATTTTTATAAGGCATCCATGATTGTCTATAGTCCTAAGAATAATGGGCTAGGAATCCGAGCTCATGGTCCTTCCTCCAACAATTCCCTTTATGGTGGGCGTCGGGGAGATATGAAATTCCTGGGTTGGAGGAACAAGAGAGGGGCGGAGGCGGAAGCGAGAGCGGATGATAAAAAGTCACGATGAAAAAATAATTATCAAATGCGATAAACAAATGCTGTTTCGCCGTACCACGCACCGTGGCGTGCACACAGTTCCGTTTGTCTTATAGGGAATTGTCACTCAAACTGAACTCAATCGTGAAAGAAATTGACGAATCAAGAAGAAATAGTGATAAGTTTGGTTGCAGAAATGTTAAGGGAAGTGGTAGCAGGAGCGACAGCGGAAGAGGTTGATCACAAACCGAGGTGACGTCTGAAAAATAACTTCCAAAACGGTGTCGTATCGTGTAGTGCCGCTTTTGTGTTCAATGGCTTATGTCATGTTTGTGCTCAATCGTTTCACTTTCTAATGGCGATAGCGAAACATGAGATTCGTAACTTGGGAGTAGGTTGGGTGACAAGAGACGTAAAACATCCGATTAGTTGGATTTTGGCTGCATGTTTCAAGGATGTTCTTTGCCTGTGATACCTGATATCACGCGTAATAAAATGACACTATCCATGTTCGAAAAAAGAAATAGCTGTCCAGACCACCACTTTTAAGGTTTGGAACGAATAAAAGATTCGGGATACTAAAACAAATATAAAACCGCTGATATTTAAATGAAATTAACAACGATTAGGGAGCTTTCCATAAGCTGCCCCGTACAATCGCATGTTTATTTCGTTTATGGAAGTTTATTTCTGCATTTTAGGTCGACGATTATTTTTAATGCACGTTTAACTCGTTTGTCCCAGAAAACTAAACTCTTATAAATCTTGAAGCAAAACAAATTATTTTGTTGGATATTTTTTTATTTGCAGTTTTCTCAAGTTCCGCCGTGACCGAGTAGTCTAGTAATCGGGGCGTCAGCCGCGAACGGTGAAGACGCCAGTTCAATCTCGCCTCGGACACCGGAGGACTTGGTCACTATTTCTAAAGTATATGACATCTATTTCAGTTTAAACTCTCATACTTTATTTTGTGGAAATTTTGCGTTTTTGCGGGACAATAGTAGATAATCCCGTGGAATGGGCTGACTAAATGTGACATTAAGACGTGTGTTTAATCGTTGTTAATTTTTAATAAAAAATGTATTGTGGGTACTCACATAATCGCTGCCGCTTATGTTTTAAACAACGTCTTAACAAGCCCAAATTCCCGCACCGAGCTCGAGTTTTCTTTTACAGCTTTTGTTTAATTAAAATAAGTTTATTCGCCTTGTCCACTTCATTGTGCTAATTTTCTTCTGAAGTGACTTTCTTGAATAAAACATCAAAAAAGGTTGTGTAATCATACTAATCATTTAAGTGTTTATGGTTTAGTATCTAAATTTAATTGGTAATTTTGTCACGGTTCTATTTAACTCTCATAGTATAGTAGGTTTTCACTCAGTTCAAAAGTGAAAAAAATTGTTCGCATCGAGAACAAGGTTTTTTTTATACCACGACTGAGGCAAACAAGCATACGGCCCGCCTGATGGTAAGCAGTTACCGTAACCTATGGACGCCTAGTCACATGCGCGTTGCCGACCCTTTACAAAAAGGAGGATTCACTGTGTTGATGGTTTAAGGAACAAGAAGGTCCCTCATCGTCAACACACATCGTCACACCCAGGTCCTCTTTGAGCTCTTTGGCAACCTTACTCACCAGCAGGAACACAACACTATGAGTAGGGTCTAGTGCTTTTTGCAGTAGGTGACTTTTACAAGAAAAGTACAGTCAGCGTTTATAGAACTCAATTTTCATCGGTTTGCCTAATTTTCAATTCAGTTTACCTTATGGCTTATCAAGATAAGGAAAGCCTAATTTTCTCCGGCTTCCCTATAGATATTTCTCTGATTTATTTGTTGCTATTGTATTATTCTGTAGTATCTTAGATGTTCCTTTTCTGTGTTTTTATTATGATCGTCTCCTCACTCCTCTCTGGTGTAATATATATATGCTTGTCCTATAAATTTTGTATATACGAGTATGTATCTATAGTATCTACCTTTCTCGTACCTTGTTGTACATGTTGCCGCATTTGTCTACCTTTTTTCACTTCTTCTCTCATCTTACTCAAAGGTTAACTAGAAGAGATCCCTTAAAGCGATAAGTTCGCCTTTGTACTTACGTTTTCCTATTATAAAGTATATTGTTGTTGACTTGTTTTTGTACAATAAGAGTTTTTACATTACATTACATAATTCCAACGCGCTGTCATGCACTGCTAGGTAATTCACATTCATGCCACTTGAACAGTTATGTCCAATTTTGCTACCATGCACGTAGCAATAATAGCCGTTGCTCCTAGAGTCAGGTAAATATGCAGATTTCAGTTGTTTCAAAATGGCGGCGATTCGCTTTGCCAGCAACGGAACTAATGTGCGAGAAGGTTTTTCTCAGATTCAATGTTTGACCTCAAGGTTTGTAATTTCTTAAATTCGGTCAACACTATAGTTTTGATTAAGTAACCCGTGTTTGAATCTTTAAGCAAACCAATTTGTTGAATATTTAGCGCCTAGCCGTATCAAATTCAAAGATTGCATATACTTGAGAAAATTCGACAAGATCCGCCGTGATCGGGTGGTACGAGTATAGTGGTCAGGGCGTCAGCCGAGAAAACTGAAGGCGCCTGTTTAAATCTGGCCTCGGATACCGGAGGACTTTGTCACTTTTTCTGAGGTATATGACATCTATTTCAGTTTATAACCCGTATTTGTTTGCTGGCGTGCCATTATTTTATTGCATATGCATTTTAAAGCATGTAAACAAACAGGTGTCCCCTGTAATACAATTTATGCAATTAGTAGTACCTAGTAGTCAAACACTTTATTATAAAAAAAATACAGCGAGTGACATATAACACAAAATATATATGTACAAAGGCAAACTTATCCCTTCAAGGGATTTCTTTCAGGTAACCTTTGAGCAATTGAGAGAGAAAGTTGGAAGTGCTAGGCAGACATATTATACGACACGGAACGAAGTATGTCATTAACACAATTTTTCTTGTTTACAGTTACTTAAAGTCGGCCTGAGTCAGTCAGTCAGGGAATCAATGTTACTCTGCGTCCGTAGGAAACACCTTAAACAACCCTACACGTGATCCCTGGGTGGTGCTAAAAGAGTAACAAATGTGGCCGCTGCACTGTCCCATCTGGACCTCGCAGCACTCACTGGATTTTCTTCATCTTTTGCTTTCCCACTACTACTACCTGAGAGAAGAAATGCCTATCTATATCCAGTGACATGTAGCCATACGATAAATAAATAATAGTCGCGATTAATTTTTTGTTTGCAAACACTACAAATAAAAGAGTGAAACTTTTTTTTAGTCTTCTGTCGTTTTATTTATGTCGACTAGTGAACGCACGTCCCAATAATAACCGTTGCTCCTACAGTCAGGTAAATATGCAGATTGCTATCCAAAATGGCGGCGATTCGCTTTGTCAGCAGCGGAACATTTGGGTCGTTTAGTCACAATGCGTAAGCGAGTTGACTACTCGACTTAATGGAGTCCAACCAGGCTAACTCTGCATAGAGTTTTCAATGAAAAACTGTGGAACTGCTTGTAAATGTAGGGTGATTGTGCTAGTTTTCGTCCACATATGTCAGTTTTCGTTCCATACTTATTTTTATATTAATATTAAAGTGATTCCTAAAATAAAAGCTTAAATATTACATTAAAAAAATCTAGTCAAGAATAAACTATAAATAGAAAATTTGTTAAAATTATAAAGTTCTTCCCATATATTTGTAGCAGTTCAATCAGGTAAACGGTAAACTGAACTTGGACGGGAAACTAGCACAACTAATATTTTCACATAATTTTGACGATGCGTCTCAAACACTCATTGGCCGGACTCTAGGGATGTTGATTTTTTTTGGAGGATAAGCAGGCGTTTGACCACGATATCACCCGTTTGACCTCGATATCACCCGTTTGACCACGGTATCACCTGTTTGACCTCGGTATCACGTGATACATGTAAAGCCTGACCAGAAATATACGATCATTGTCAAGAGGGCGCTATTATTCTCATTTATATGGCAACAGTTCAGTATAGTCACCGAGTAAATAAGTCTAAAAGTACATTATTCTCTATGGTATAATGTCACCTTGATTTGTTTACCACCTGTCAGCTATGTTAATTTGTAAAGGTTTCGTGGCGAAATAGTTTCATTTCCCGAGCGTTTTATTTCCAGCAGTATAATATTACATATATTATTTCCAATGTTTTGCTCTTGACTATGAATCGTTTTGGGCATTTCTTGACATTTCAACACTTTACTATTATCACCGAGTAAACCGCAACAATGACGCTGACAACAGAGACCCATCAATAAAATTATTGCCAGTGTAAGAAATTAGTTCCAATGAAATTCCGCAACATGGCGCATGATCATATATTTCTGGTCAGGTTTTATATGACAACTTTGCAGTTAAATGTAATGACTAATGAGCAATTAACTTTCATGGGGACATGTCATGGGGACTTTTGACCCGGCTACGGTCCGGGTTTGTCTGTATAATTAAGGTTTAATGTGTAAGTAGTTGTTACTGACTGACAAAGCCTGTGGCGGATTTTATCTTGTAAATGTTGATTGTTATTAATTTAATAAATTTTGTTACTATATTAACTTTAATAAATATGAACGAAATCATCATTCTCCGAGCCTTTGTTTTTTTTAATATACCACGACGGTGGCAAACAAGCGTAAGGCCCGCCTGATGGTAAGCAGCTACCGTAGCCTATGGACGCTAACAACTCCAGAGGTGTCACATGCGCGTTGTCGACCCTTTTCAAAAAGGAGGACTCACTGTGTTGACGGCTAAAGGAACAAGAGGGTCCCTCATCGTCAACACACTGGGTCCTCTTTGAGCTCTTTGCCCCGGCTTTTCGACGGCTGAACTACAAACATATGATCGAAATAAATAAAAACATTAAATTGAAACGATAACAATATACTTACAGTTATTTAAAATCCGAAATAATTTCTAAGAAGCGACTCACCTGCATTCTTCAAGCACCTGGAGTTACTTTAGAAACGGAGCAATGTGCAATTGTGCATTTTCGTCACATTCCCCGTTCGATGGTGAAATGTTTAGGCAGCTAAATACGACAGGAATTTCACGAGCTTACTTTTGTCACAAAATAAGTATTTTTCCATACTTTTATTAAATATAAAGCCATCATTATGATATGAGCCTTTATCAGTCTACTGTTGGACATAGGTCTCTCCCATGCCACGCAACCTAACTTTCTCTTCAGCTCTCCTCTTCCAATCTGTACCCGCCACCTAACAGATATCATCGCCCCGTCTACCCACCTTATAGACGGAGATCTAGCCACGTCAGATATGACACAATAATGAGAGCAACGAAATCCCTCTAGTTAGTTTGCTATACTATGCTTATTTCTGGATCTGGATATCTGGCAGCTGTAAAGTGGTGGAGGTCAAAGAATGCAAACCACTTTAAGAATACAAATCCTAGAGTTCTGATTTTAATGCAGTGTTATGAGAAATTATATAAATAATATAACTTTGATAATACTAGGAAAAATAATTTATTACAAGTAGATTTATAATTTTACAGACCATTAAATGTATTTTATACCTAAAAGCAAGATATATCATTGAAATATAAGACAAGTACTGTGTGACAGGCCAGGTACATAATACCTATTCCAGTTTTATGATCACATAACTCAATATTGGTGCAATAATTCTAGCAGTTATATTTTATGTGCCATCTTTGATCCTTAGGAGCAAAATATACGGTGCGGTATTACGCCCTAGTAACATTATACAAATGCTCGTTATTATACTTTAGGTATCTACCTACTGTATGTCTTTTACAATAATATATCGCTCGATGCTCCTTCAGACAGCCATACGTTCATATACAAAAATATGGCACCAGCGTTGGGGGCTTCGAGCGATATCGCTCGGCACGTTTTTCCCGGGGACCGAATTGATGATAGCGGTCGTTGTAAACGTCAAGCATGGACACTCAAAGCGGACTTGCGGAGAAATATTGATGCTTTCGAGATGTGGGTGTGTCGGCTAATGCTCCGAATCCCCTGGACCGCACGCCGCACTAACGTATCAATAATATCCCAGCTCAAACTGGGAAAGCAACCGAGACTATCCACCATTTGCCTCCAAAGAGTGCTGTAATACTTCGGTCACATAGCTCGCAGAGACCCTGGCAACTTGAAGAGACTCACTCTGGCACTCTTGTGGTGATGGGGAAGGTGGACGGTAGACGCCTTAGAGGACCACGCCCAACGGGGTGGTATGATCAAGTATCGGACCAAATGGACATCACTCTTAGCAACGTAGCAGCACAAGTGGAGAGCTGCCATTAAGAAAATTAGTTGGCGGAGTCACGATCTTCAGCAGTGAGGGACCGATTCACAAGAAGAAGCGTCAAGCGTGCACGCTTAGAGCGTACGTCTCGTGGCCTTTGGTTTAGAGCCAATAAAAGTATTAGTATCGGACTATATTGACGGTTCGGGGTTAATGAAAGACATCCGGTCACAGTACCGTTTCAACCGAGATTCGAAAAACCTTTTTAAGAAATACGGCAAATATTATAAAGCGTGGCGCAAACCTTGACGTCCAAAGAAAGAAATTAATAGATTCCTCGCTCCCAGGTCTCTCAGAATACATGCCCATGTATGTTAGCCGATTTTTTGTAGTTTTCGAGTTATATATATATTAGTTTAAATTTTATTTTCTTAGGAATCTTGAAATGGTCGGCTGTTTAAAGATCTTCGACCTCAGTACCTAAAAACTACTTAAACTACAAATAATCGGCTAACATACATGGGGTCTATTCTGACAGCCCTGGGAGTGGGGAATGTAATTTCTTCCTAAATACTGGTAATCCATTTAAGGCATAATTGGTATAGATTTCTTGTTATGAAAAACTAAGAATAGTAGTTTTAGATACAAGTGCGAGAAGTATGTCATCATGCACGAGTACCGAGGTTACTTGACCCGAGCCGATAGGCCGCACGTGTGTCGAACAATGTTTTTAATACAATTGCGAAAAAACTACAATGAAATAAAATTACATTTATATTCTGTCAGTGTACGAAATGCAACTTCATTCAATCGCGCGTTGTTCAAGTAATACTATTGATTCTCGCATAATATTCTTTTATGCCCAATCGCGCGTAGTTCAGGTTCAGGTGGGTCATTTATAAGCGGGTCTCGCATAATACTCATTTATTTAAAATTCCGATCGCAAATCGTGCGTAAAATCAAACTTTACGCACGATTTGCAGATCAGTTTACTTTTTAGCACTAGTGCATAAAATCAAATTTTACGCACGACTTGCAGCCACATAAAGTAAACTTTTTGAGCAATTGTATTAAAAAAATATTTTTTTGGGCAAAAAAAAATGGTTTTGTATGGAGGGGTGGCCGGCTGGGACGACGTGTCCCATCCCATACAAAGAAAATCTCGTACTTTTTCCTACTCGCAATACGATACTAATTATGCCCTTAAACGGATCACCGGTATTTTCGTTACATCCTGTATATCTTTAGATTTCATTATGTTGTTGGCAACGTTAATATTGTAATCATGTAAACTTCTTTTAGAATGATTTTATAATACACTAGCTTTTGCCCGAGGCTTCGCTCGCGTTAAATTCGGGGTAACAAACCATACAAACTTCCTCCCCCCATTTTAGGGAACTGGGGGGGGTTAGAAAGAGACAAAAAGTAGCCTATGTCACTCTCCATCCCTTCAACTATCTCCACTTAAAAAATCACGTCAATTCGTCGCCCCGTTCTGCCGTGAAAGACGGACAAACAAACAAACACACCCATACACTTTCCCATTTATAATATTAGTATGGATTTACCTTATCTTATCTTATTTCTGTGAGGCATCTGCTCCAGTATTACGTTATCTGTGCCCGGATAACCACGTTTCGGTGTAAATGGCGGCCACCTTTAACATCGTTACGACTGATCTTACCGGATAAAACTTAATTACGATCGGATACGGATATCCGGTTTAGCCCTCTCGTTCGATGGGAACATGGCTGGTAATAGGGGATTAGGGGGTATCGAAAAATAGCTTGGAAAACGATTGGTCTTGATTTATTGAATAAACATATCTGTACGTATTAAAATGTGTGAAACAGTAAACTTATATAGATGTGATATACAAAGGAAAAAGTGACCTAGGCCTCCGGTGCCTAGAGCTGGGCTGGGTAGTGTGTCTACTTAAAATAAACAAATCAAAATATTTATTAAAAAATAATTTGATTTGTTCCTCAGTTGTACTGAGGGCAGCGTCATCTCTCTCGCTTTCAATGAACTCCTACGAGTTCGGATTGGAGGTACGGACTCATAATGTTCTACCTTAGATGATTGGCTAAAATACGCCTGAGCATTTACAAAGGTTGCATATACACGGGAAAATTCGACCGGCGCTGCTGTGACCCGGGTGGCCAAGTGGTAAAAGCGTCTGCCGCGAATGCAGAAGACGCTGGTTCGATCCCAGCCTTGGGCACCGGAGGCCTAGGTCACTTTTTTCTTTGTATATGACATCTATATAAGTTTATGATTTATATAGTAGTGTGTCTACTTAAAATAAACAAATCAAAATATTTAATAAGATTTTGTTTGTTCTTCAGTTGTGTGAAACAGTGTTATATACAAGATGGCCAAAAATAACTATATTCCCGTTAGCTGTAAGGTTTTAGGACCCAACCAATCCTTCCTAGATGGATTTTGGAACCTCTCAGATTGATTTGATTTTTGGAAGGGGCCATTACCTGCTGCCGCTCAATGGCCTTACAAAAAACCTCCCTAATCCCCCATCAAAAACATTACATGTACAAAAATGCCAGTCTCACAACGCAGTTCTCCTACTGCCAAAAGTATTCAGATCTAATGTAAAATCAAGCCGGTGCGCCGGAGTTTACTAACAACATGTCATTGTGATCCTTTGAATATTAGATGTCTATATTTTATAATAAATATAATGAGGTCAGCGCACATGTCTGGAGTTGCCAGCGTCCATAGGCTACAGCAGCTGCTTACCATAAGGCATCAGGCAGTTATCTTGTTTAATAAAAAAACCAACAAAAGTGAGGCTCATGATATTTCAATAGAAACCTAGTAATAGGTATAAACATATCGCGTATACATTTTTACGTAGATCTTCTTCCTCTTAGTGTTTGTCCCGGCTTGGGGTCCGCTTGACAACCTATTCCCATGAATTGGCGTAGGCACTATATTATACAAAAGAGACTGCCATCTGACCTTCCAACTCAAAGGGGAAACTAGGCCTTATCGGTATTAGGTCTGGTTTCCTTACGATGTTTTCCTTCACCGAAAAGCGACTGGTAAATATCAAATGATAATTCGTACATAAGTTCCGCTAAACTCAGTGGTACGAGCCGTGGTTTGAACCCGAGACCTCCAGATTGAAAATCTGACGTCATACGGCCAGGCTACCAGCGCTCTTGGTAGATTTTTATGTACGTAAATACTATAAATAATTTTACAACAAATATACACACTTTCCAGTTAATAAGCTTGTCATAAGTATCGATTTTATCCCCCAAAGCCATTCAATTTAACGCCGCGCCGATAAATGACAAACGATACCGGTAATACCGTGTTATCCGGTACCGGTATCTGATTTATATCCAACATGGCGGCTTAACCGATGAACGTTTTAACTGGCTGTATTAAAGCTGTGAAAATGTTCGTGAGTTAATATAGCTACAAGTATATTATTATTTTGCTAACTGTAGCAAAATCTCACTGTCACTGTCTTGCCACTGTGTCATTTGTAGTTTGTGTGTTTTTTGGAATATAAAATGATATGAAAACCCCAAAAAAGGCTGAACCGATTTTGATAAAATATGCATTTAAATATATAAACCGGCCTAACGCGTGTCGAACCACGCATAGTGGCGGGTTCCGTACCTTCAAGGAATAAGAACCAAACTAATACCAAAAAGTCGTTTCTGATGTCAATGAAATAAGTTTTTTGGAGATAACTCAAACATAGCTGAACCGATAATGTTCTAAACAATTTTCGAAGAAAGTATGTTATAAGACGTAACTTGTAATTTTTTTTTCATATTTTTTGAACTTACGGTTCAAAAGTTACCACTATTTAATCACAAAATGTTCAAATTATTATTATCTTTATTTATTTTTTGTCTCAGGTTAGTTTTTATAATATTTTTACAAAATAAAATATAAAAATACATCTAAAACATACAAAAACAATAAAAACATTATAAAAACCTAACCTAGGGTGCCGCCGGCAGCGGAGCAAGGCCCAGGCTGCCGGTGGTTAGGGCCGCAGAGTGAGGAACCGTCGGACTATGCGCGCCGTGTCCAAGATTACCGCCTTCTGAATCTGACCCTTAATCCAACCACAACCCCGTAGCGAAAGTCTCTCAAGATGTTGGTCGAGACTCTTCGCTATGAGACCGTTCGCAGAGACAACTATCGGCACAATGATCGCCGAATCGACCTCCCACATGGCGGTTACCTCGTGAGCCAAGTCTAGGTACTTGCTGGACTTGTCCTTCTCGGCCTTCACGAGGTTCTCGTCACATGGGACGGTGATGTCGACGAGCATGGCCCGGCGTTGCGGTCGATCTATTACCACGATATCAGGCCTATTGGCTACAATAGTCCTGTCCGTGATAATAGATCGATCCCAATAGAGCGTGGCACGACCATTTTCGAGAACTGGCGCAGGTGTGTACTTGTAGTACGGCACTTCGTGGTCCACAAGACCGTATAGGAGAGCAAGCTGCTGGTGTATAATCCTGGCTACGAGGTTATGTCTGTGCAAGTACTCGCCGTTAGCAAGATGAGAACAACCGGAGATGATATGCCTGAGTGACTCTCCGGGACGGCGGCATGCCCGACAAATGTCGACCGTACCGTCCTTCAGGATATATTTCCGGTAGTTATTCGTCATGATAACTTCGTCCGCAATTGCACAGGCAAAACCTTCGGTTTCTCCGAAGAGGTCCCCGAATCGTAACCAGTTCACCGACGCGAGCAGGTCTACGTCGGGTCCCGTGAGGGCCCTGTAGAACCGCCCGTGTAGCTCCTTGCTCTTCCATACCGCCCTGCGATCCTCGGTGCTTAGCACCACAGGTTTGCGCCAGTTCTTGTTTGCCAAGGAGAGCGGCGTGAGACCCTTATCTACAGCCACCACATCACGATGCATCTCACACTCGTTGTTAAGGAAATAATTCCTGAGATTGTACACCTCACGGTTGTGGAGATTTTTGGCGTTTAAAAAGCCGCGACCTCCACACTTCCGTGGGATGTACAATCTCATAACAGACGAGCGTGGGTGAAGCATACGGTGTGTGGTGAGCAATAGACGGACTCTCCGATCCAGGGCATCCAGCTCGGTCTGTGTCCACCTTAGTATGCCAAAGGAGTATGTGAGTAGGGGCATCACCCAGGCATTGAAGGCGCGCACCCTGTTGCCACCTGACAGAAGACTATTAAGTACTTTTTTCAGCCGACCAAAGAAGCGCTCCTTCAACGCCTGTTTAATACCCACATCCTCAATGCCCAAAGACTGTGACATACCAAGGTATTTGTAGGTTTCTGATTCAGAGATAGATCTGAACGTCATTGTCTCAGAAAGCTGTATATTTGTTGAATTTACTACTTTCCCCCGCTGTACATGCATAACCGCACATTTATCAACACCAAACTCCATCTTGATGGAACTACTGAACACTTTAGTGGTCTTCAGTAGTTCCAACAAGTCTCGATTATTTGGTGCAAATAACTTGAGATCGTCCATGTACAGAAGGTGAGATATGACTTCACCCTCTCTCCGAAGCCGGCAACCTAGCCCTGAATCCTTCAGCAGATTGCTGAGCGGATTTAGAGCTAGGCAGAACCACAGGGGACTCAGACTGTCGCCCTGAAATATTCCTCGCTCGATCCTTATAAAGTCCTGCGGGCCAGGGGGGTCATCCCCGCCTCCTGGTTGACGAAGGACTGTGGTCCACTGCCTCATACACGCGCCAAGGAAGGACCTCAAAGCTGCATCAATTTTATACAGCTCTAAGATCCTCTCCAGCCATGAATGAGGCACCGAATCATAGGCCTTCTTGTAGTCAATCCAAGCGGCCGAGAGGGCCCCCCTGTTCCGCCGGACTCGTTGGCAAATGGTCATGTCTATGAGGAGGAGCTCTTTAGTACCACGGGACCCAACCTTACATCCATTTTGAGCGGAGACCAAAATGTTGTTTGCGACCATGTGCGCGTTTATTTTTGCTCTCAAAATGGATGTAAGAAGCTTGTAGAGCGTAGGCAAGCACGTGATGGGTCGGTAGTTCTTCGCTTCCGTGGTACTACCGGACTTATAGAGCAGGAAGGTTACACCAGTTGTTAAGGAAGGCGGGAGGGAGCCAAGTTCAAGGGCTTGTTGAAATTGCGTTGCCAGCCGCGAGTGCGAGCACCGAAACCATTTTAGCCAGAAGTTGTGCAACCCATCCGGGCCAGGACTTTTCCAGTTCTGGGCCGTACGGATCGCGCAACTTACGTCGTCGGGGCTGATGGTGATAGCCCCCATTGGTTCGATGGACTCGCACTCACGTTCAACAACACTCATCCACTCGCCCTCCGTGTGTTCAACGGGCGCTGACCAGATGCTACGCCAGAAATTAGTCATGGCAGTAGCATCCGGCAGTCGCACGTCTGACACACGGGGGTCGGTTTCCTCCCACCTTCGGTATACCTTCCTTTGGTCACTTTGGAAAAGACGATTCTGCTTGAATCGGTCCACACGCTCTCTGTAACGGCGAATACGGCTTGCCCATGCATAAACTTTCTGCTTCAGAAAGTCGATGCGCTCTACGACGTTGGCCATGTAGTCGCGGGGCTTGATATCCGTCCCCGCGAACGCCTGGTGCACAAAGCGCATTACTCGGGGGCGGTTATTGCCCCCCCCTGAAGCAGATCAGCTTTGCAATGAGAGTCCTAAATGAGTTGATACGACGCTCGATCCGCACCTGCCATGCGGGGACACCCCCGGCGGTCCTAGGTGCACGTTCAGCGTCCGGAAACTTGACTCGAGCAACACGGCACGCCGCGATGGCTCCGCAGTACATTATCGAGTGCGTATCATCTAAGTCTTTACTAGTCCGCAGGAATGGATCTAGCAAATCATTTAGGACTGCCATTAACGCTAGATTGCGTCTATTCATAGGCAAGCGTGGTAATCGTGGCCTAGGGATGTTTGTGGAGCGATACTGCGTAATTGCCTCTTCCAAAGTCCTCCTCAGTTGCTCATCGGCTGAACTACTCACACTCTGATTCGCGATCCCCTCCTCATCGGCACTGGGATCAACCCGCGGTGCCCCCGATGCCAAGTCGGGTGCAGGCATCGGATCCGGCGACGTGGCGGGCGGATCCCGCGCCGAGGTGGTGGTCGCGCGAACAGAGAGAGTCTCCAGGCGAAGCCGATCAAGTGTCGCGTCATCCAACCGCTTTAGCCGCTGAATGACGCGCACCTGATCCGACAACCGCTGCGCAGTCGTGTCAATGGTTGGTTCAAGGGCCTGAAACAGAGGAAGTATCCGGTCACGATACGCGCACAGATTAGTTCCCCCCTCTGTAGCCCCATAATAGGCGCGCATGACGTTTTCATTCATGGATGAAGTCCATCTCATGCGACGCACTATACCACCGGCAGCGGGGGCCCTGGGCGGGACAGGTTGTCCCGCAGGCCCCAAGCGTGCCGGCAGCGGTGGCCGTCCTCGTCGCGCAGGTGGTCGTGGCGGCGGCGGCCCGCACTCGTCGCTCGACTCGCTGGTGTCGGGCACAGTAGCGAACTCATTGCCCGACAACGATGGTGAGGAGACTGACGAGGCGGGCGAGGATGGTGGGCGTGCGTTTGGTGGGGACGCTTGCTGCTGTCGTGATTTACTTCTCGTAATCATTTCCTTCCTTTTCCTTGTTTGACGTTTAATGTCCGGGATTCTGTTTACGTGTTGTAACCATATTTGCGATTACATACGCCCTGCGCAACATTCATTTAAGTGGCGGGCAACTTTTCCGCAAATAATCGTATAAAAACAGATGTATAAATGCCCGTAAAACATAATTTTATCAAAAATATTCGGAAATCAGAAAAATCACGACTGACTTTGACGGCGTAATTTTTTTTTTTTTAGCTTTTTGGGATTTATTATTAAATTATTATTATTATTAAATTATTTATTCGTGTAAAACAATTACAGGTTTCGGGAGTTACAATATTGCGTCAAACTGGAGTGACCAGTTTGTTGGCGCGTCGCGCTCAATCACATAGGTACTTAATAAACCTGGCTGTTATTTTTAAAGACTTATCGATAGATGTGCAACATGATGATAATTGGTAAAAATATTTTTTTGAAGTGAAAACTTCTTTAGTGGCGCTGTGCACTTTTTGTGACGGGGAAAAAAATGTTTAACTCGCGACATGTCACGTGACCGACAGATTCGTCAGATTGAATATTCGTAAGACGGACACGTGACCTGATCGAATAAATAATTGTAAATAGTTCTGAAGTGTTAAATTTTTAATGTAATATAAATTGTCATGTTTGTGTACGATAGCGCAATAAATGAATATTGTATTTAATCACATAAATGATAGTACTTTTATACTGATAATTAAAGAAATTCATGCAAAATTATACCCTAACCATTCCAAAATATCAAAAATGCACAACGTTAATGTTCTAGTTTTCACTTCTGCTGGCACTCCCGGAGTGCACCCCGTTTACAACTTACAAACTCTCAAAGCCGCTAGTCTAACGAACGTTGTAAATTATGAATCATGAAAGTAGCAAATTCTCCAGAGCACTTATTCACCTTTTGTAACGCCAAACCGAACAACTCACGGAAACTGCAATCGATCATCCTTTATAAAACACCGGGTCAAGTTGGTTCTGTTCTGCATAAAGCGATCAATTTCTTTGAGAGCGATCCTAAATAAAGATACTTATGCAAAACGAGAGGATCCGGGAATCGCTTTGATTTTATGGTAGTACCTTGGTGTGAAATTACATTATTTTTGTAAATCTGATTACTTTTACTGGGAATTTTTTGTTTTTATTACAATTTTTATTGAGTATTGTTGTTCAAAAATACTTTTAAACAAAAAAGAACCGACTTCACTTAGCCTCCACCTTTCCAAAAGCCAAGGAAATACCCGAGCTGCTGTAAACAATACTTAAATCACTATAAGTGTGCCTATAGTTATTTAATAGCCTATAGGTGTGTATAATAGTTGAAGAGTTCCCTCGATTTCTCCAGGATCCCATCATCAGATCCTGACCCTTCAAATAATCGGTGAACATACACAAAAAAAGATCCCGCCGAATTGAAACCTCGTCCTTCGAAATCTGGAAGTCGGTTGGAAAGAAATTTGGTGATTGACTTTTGAATGAGTTGTAATATGTTAGTAGTACCTATTATTTTTATTTATTTAATTATTTATATTATTAGGCAGCTACCAAAAAGCTAATTGACGAACTGTGTGCATGGAAAGTGTTAAGTATAGAAGAAATTTTCGAATAACATATCCACAGCTATGAAGGACTTCACACGATCCATCCAAAGACCATCAATCAGATGGATGTCTGAATGGCATCCTATCCTATTAGGTATACAGAATTGCAGACTATACACGGTGCCAGGATACATTGATAATACAAGGTTACTTGTAATTCAGTAATTCACCGCATTTTGAAATATTAATAAAATACAATTTTTTTTTAGTTTTTTATTATTAGAATACAATACCAATTATGCCCTTAAACAAACGGACACCTGTAAACAGACCAAAGAAATTGTGTAGAGACGAAACCATAAACTCACCAAAACACTCCTGAGGACACCGAGACACCTACTACGCAAAATAATAGGGTTGATAACAGGACATAATACACTCAACAAACACCTCTTCAATATAGGTAGGACAGACAGCACCCTGTGCCGTGCATGCATGGAGGCAGAGGAAACAACTAAACACATTCTGCTAGACTGCAAACAGATAGAAGTATACAGAAATAAGCACCTAGGGTCTCCAAGCACCTTACACGACGCGGTAAGCAACATAAAAGCTTTGCTGGGGTTCGTGGAGGAGCTGGGGTGGTTAGAGTAGCGCCATCCCCATTTCACGCAAAAAAGGCACGCTGGATGTCGACTTGCGGAAAATGCCCAGTAAAACTAACTAACTAACTAACTATGCCCTTAAAAGAATCAGCATTATTGTTAACCCTGTATGAACACTTTATCTAATGTATAACTGTCTATCTTAATCAAGTTTAAATGCCCAAACGTAAGTATAGCAATAGAAGTTTTTTTATAACTATTACCATTTAGTCGTATTTAAAGTTAGATTTTTGAAAAAAGAACGAATAACTTTACTTGAAAACGAGTCAACATAGACTTTTATTTGACTGGTTTAAAACCATTGCAAATTAGCGATATAAATCCTGCTAGGAATACCTCGAATCCTGCTGTTTGTACACTTAAGCTTAGCGATTTTACTGTGCTACCTGTTAACATTAAAAAAGAACAGGTCAATGAACTCGCTTTTGAAAAAAAATGTAAAAGCCAAGTTGTAAAGGCGTCTGCCGCCAATGCAGAAGACGTTGGTTCGATCCCAGCCCTGGGCACCGGAGGCCTAGGTCACTTTTTCCTTTGTATATGACATCTATATAAGTTTATAATTTAAATGTAAAACAATTTTTTTTAGACAAATATTCTTTTTACATTTAATTTTCCAGTAATAGTGGAAACATTTCTACGACATTTTTGGCCGTGATTTATGCCCTTGTTCTTGAGCTGCCGCAAGATAATTATTTTGCACATGTGCGACTGATATTTGGACAAACACTTGGTAAATTAACTAAATTTACCAAGTGCCGTCGTGCCGTAGAGTGTAGTTCCATAGAATTTTAAAGGGGTGCAGTTTAAAAATGGTTGAGAAAAAATTGTATGGGGGTTGATCTGTAGACAAAATTCATCGTACTATACTAAATTCAATATACATAGATGTCGAAAACACATTGTATAGAAATCACAGTAATCTACGATACGGTAAAGATACCTTATAGCGTAATCTGCGATAAAATAAAACATGTATCGTGTCCTCAGTACCAGACACTATACCTACATTTATACACCGTGGGCTGGAATAACCCGACAGATCTTAACCACGAATTTCTAAGACCAAAAGAAGGAAAAAATATTATGGGACTTTAGGTCAATTTCGCCAAAAAAAATATTTTTTTTTTCGTGTTTTTTTTTCATTTTTGTACATGAAAAGCATATATTATTAATAAAATTATCGCCTAAAACAAATTGGTACATTTTTTTGTAAAAATTTAGTTTCTGCAAAGTTTTCCTTGTCACTTTGATATCTGTCAATAAGGACGTGTAAACTATGTCCAATAGTGGCAACAACGCCATTAGAAAAGCGTTTTGTGATGAGTTGTAATAAAATGTGTACTTTTTTAAGATTGGTATTAACTCTGAAACTAGGCGTATTCCAGAAAAGTTTATAGGATATTTTAGTATCTAAATATGATCAGGAATACACTGTTAAAATCTGTCTAGTTATATGGGTCCACGGTGTACCTATAGAAAGAACTTTTTGAGGCTCAAAGTCTGAAGCGCCATCTGAACGAGACCAACCCAAAGTTGTGTATTATTGCAGAAACAAGAACAGTCGACTAACTATAAATTCCATTCATAAACTAATAACCCCAGACCCCGCATAGCCGGGCGACCCCCGCTGCCACGCTCGAAGTAATTTCACCCTATAGTGAGACACTAATTTATTGTAAGTGACAGTAAACATAGTACGTCTCCATGGCAACCATTCATGTCTGACTCTCTCTTACGCCCCACGGAACAATGGCGCGTTCCCTGTCTAGCATTAAGAGTTCACCTCCCGCGCCCCTTCTTTTTGGCAGCTTAGGTTTCAAAGAAATAACGTGCTAAGCGAAGTATAGAGATATCTTGTATATGATTTCATTATACAGCATTTGGCACTACTTTGTCCCAACAGAAACTTCTGGCTATGATATAATCTAATTAATTGCATAATTTCCCATAATATTGCATCAAACCCAAAACTCTAGGATTTGTTTTCTTCAATTTGCATTCTTTGACCTCCAGATGTCCGGATCTAGACATAAGCTTAATATAGCTAACTACGAGTATATAACTAGAGGTTTTTGTTGCTCTCATTATTGTATCATATCTAACGTGGCCAGCTCTCCGTCAATTCAAACCACATGTACGGTTCAACTAAAAATGAACGGCTTGTTGTCATTCACAGCTCACCGGTAAAAACGTGGAGTTATTTCGCAGAGAAAAATAAACAACTTATTTCTGGCATAACATAAGGCAAAGGTACAATGAGGGTTTCCACGATCGAGTTTTTCACTAGATGGCAGCACCGTGGTGAGAGGCTAGCTGTCATAATTCACCAATCATGTTTTTTTTTTTAATTAATGACCTTTACTCCTCGCCTATATTAGCGAGGTGAATTCTGTCAATGTCAAGATACACTTAGGATTTTATTCATTTTCGTAAAATAAAATAAAAGCAACGTTGTTCCATTAAGGCCTTGTTGATTGTAAAGTGATAGCCTCTTTACAAACACGTGGGTGGCCGGGACCCCGGATAACCGTTTGTTCAACTAAAGGGTGGTTACTCGCGTTTTGGGACTAATTTTTCATTAGCTGCACACTTGTTCGTTAGGTCACCGCACAATAAGCTATCAATATTACACACTGAACTACGTAAATGAGCAAAAAATAAAAAATAAACTATTTCAAAGACGGTGCATCCATCTTGATGCTCAAACGATTATTCCAATCATGTTTTTTGTTTTCTTTTAATTAATGGGTTTTACTCCTCGCCTATTTTAGCGAGGTGAATTCTGCCAATGTCAAGGTACACTTAGGATTTTATTTATTTTCGTAAAATAAAATAAAAGCAACGTTGTTCGGTTAAGGCCTTGTTGATTGTAAAGTGATAGCCTCCTTACAAACACGTGGGTGGCCGGGACCCCGGATAACCGTTTGTTCAACTAAAGGGTGGTTACTCGCGTTTTGGGACTAATTTTTCATTAGCTGCACACTTGTTCGATAGGTCACCGCACAATAAGCTATCAATATTACACACTGAACTACGTAAATGAGCAAAAAAAAAAAAAAACTATTCCAAAGACGATGCAGCCATCTTGAAGCGTAAACGATTATCCTCTTCATGTTTAATCATGGTAAGGTCTTTTTGACAGCAGCTGTCAAAATCCACCAATCAAAAAATATGATTTAACATGATTGGTGGATTATGACAGCTATACCTTTCGCCACGGTGCTGCCATCTACTGATAAACTCGATCGCGAAAACCCTCATTGCATGTTTTTTTGTTCACCGAGCGTAATGTATCTAAATAGGTTGTAGGCTACCTAATATAAAACGCAGCTAAATTTAAATTAATCGCTATTGATTTGGCATTGCTCGTAATGCATATCGATCGCACAAATAAAGGTGAGTTACCGGACCGGGCTACTGTTAATGTCAAATCAAGATCAGATATTTAAAGTTTAAATGCTTTTTGGAAGTCAGCTGAACACGTATAAAATTGATTGTAAAGGATGCACCATTCGATCAATCACTCGGACGGCTGAATAGCGCGCTATCTCACCCATAAACCCATAATGCAATGTTCAGTAGTAGAGTACGGGAACGCATTTTTAATCTATAAAAATGACATAAATCACAAGTCCGATTTTATTTTGTGACCTTTTAGAATACGTTAAGTACTAATAATAAAAAATATTTTCTAACAATTGTTAGCATTGCGCTAGGTATAATACATGTAAGTTTTATTTTTCTCCACCAGGCTATCGCTTTTTATTATTGCAACATGAATTCACATTTTATAACGGTTTAGTCAAGAGCATATCTCATTTTAGCCATTTGTAATTCGTTTATAATTCAAGGTCACTTATCTTTTGACAAATTGTTTTCGATTATGCTCACATAATCTTTTGATGAAACTGTTATAAAATGACAGATGATGTTGAAATAGTTAAATGCAATAGTATG
Organism: Pammene aurita; assembly: GCA_947086415.1. Classification (NCBI taxonomy): domain Eukaryota; kingdom Metazoa; phylum Arthropoda; class Insecta; order Lepidoptera; family Tortricidae; genus Pammene; species Pammene aurita. The sequence goes on from OX352312.1 coordinate 8,951,821, forward strand.
GTAAAGGAAAATATATCTTGTATAATCTTTTCTTGTTGTTATTAACAAATATCTATATAATACCTAGCGCGACGTCAAAAACTGTTAGAAAATATTTTTTACTATAAATAATCATATCATATTCTCTAAGTAAAAAAGAAAATCGCACTTGTGAGTTATCGAAGCTCATAACTGTTCGCGTACTGTTACTACAGGCTGTTCTGATTGGTAGAGCGAAGTTACTTCACTTTCCTTACAGTAATAGCACTAGTCCCTACTTATAGTGTAGGAACACAACACGCTGGTGAGTAAGGTTGCCAAAGAGCTCAAAGAGGATGCAGTGTGTTGACGATGAGGGACCTTCTTGTTCCTTTAGCCATCAACACAGTGAATCCTCCTTTTTGTAAAGGGTCGGCAACGCGCATGTGACTCCTTTGGAGTTGCAGGCGTCCGTAGGTTACGGTAGCTGCTTACCATCAGGCAGGCCGTATGCTTGTTTGTCACCGTCGTGGTATTAAAAAAAAAGTAATGTAGAATCATAGTTCGCATCTTTATTTATAGTACAGTAAAGATACGGTTGCCTCAAACATTGATTTATAATAGCCTAATTTTTTATTATTCATTCTTATGGAATATTTATAGATAACATATGCAAAAATCCTACCAACTTTTCACCCGGAAGTAGTTAAATAGGTAAAAAAAATATATAAAAAAATGTATATTTTTATTTACAATAATATCGATTATTTTTATTTGTAAATTTGACGATATTTAAGTCTTCTTTCTGTTTAAAGCGAAAAACAAGAAACCGTGTCCATGTAAAACCACATAAATAACAAAATGTACGGCATTGGCGATATATATCCAAATTCGTTAGAAACAAATGGTAATAACTGGTAGTTTGTTCTTAGACATTAAATTTTAAATGACTTAGAAGCGATATATTCATTAAAATCCTATAAGAAAAACGCTTGTAATATGTGTGTACATATTTGTGGCGGTTAGCGAATAACGATATTTTGTAGGATTTTATTGCGTAAATAATACTTGTATCATGATATATCCGTTACACTAAAAATATTAGCTATTATTACTTATTTCCAATTCCCCATACTAGCCGCCCGTAAAATGACTGTAGTACTAGGTGTATAGTAAAGTAGTGAAACGTTCTAACAAAAACTACAAGGAAAAACCGGCCAAGTTCGAGTGGGACTCGCGCACCGAGGGTGCCGTACAAACCTGTAGGTATATAAATAAAAGTTCACCCATTGCGTTGACATAGAAGTTTGATTTTGTTACATCTTAAAGGTATCTGCCTGAGTATTTGATATGAATTTCAATTTAATACCTCTACGCGTTCATGAGGAAAGGGGTAGTAACTTTAAAATTATTAAAAATATTTTTATTATTTGATGTAACTAAAAATTTACGGGTATCGCAATTTTTCCTTTATCTGTGCTATAAGACGTTGCTTCATACCAAATTTCAAGATTCTGAGTTCACGGGACGTACGTAGGTTTTGATTCCCTTGCGAGTTTCGAGCGGCATAAACGGCTGTATCTTTTGATTGCGTTGGCTTAAAAGTTTGATATTTACACAGCTCTAAGGACCAGTAGACCTGAGTATTTGATATAAATTTCAGCTTGATACCTCCACGCGTTCCTGAGAAAAAGGGTCTTGACAGACGGACGGACGGACGGATAACAAAGTGATCCTATAAGGGTTCCGTTTTCTCCTGCCGAGGTACGGAACCCTAAAAACATACTTATCTAGTCTCTTTGACAATATTTTGAATTAAAATTATCACACTTTTCAAGTTTAGAACGATTCAGTGAACCACACTGTTTTCTTAATTATAATAAGTATGTTATATTATTAGCTAGCTGTGCCCGCGGCTCCGCCCGCGTGGAATTCGGTCTGTGTCAGTGAGCGGCTAATTCACCCCTAATTACTCTCCCGCTACCCTGGAGGCGGAACTTGAAGTAAAGTTGACAGATGGATACGCTAGAGGACAGTAGTCCTAATAAAATATTTTACAATTACCACTAAATGAAACTACACTCAAAAATGAATACTTTTTTTATCCTATAAATTTTTTTTGGCATGATTTAAACGACATAGAGTAGTAGGTGTATATCGGACGATGCAGGACCACTTTTGTAAACACCCATGCAAATTTAACTCAGTCGAGTGTAGTGGCTCCCCCCCCCCCCCTTTTAGACGTTGAATTTTTATAGGCTACGTATAACTTGGCTGGGGATTTTCTTGTATTGAAATTCGTAATCCTTAAGGGGTGATTTCCGGGATAACAATGCAAGGCCAAGAGCATGGCTATGCTCAGTGTAGTTTCGTAGATGGCGCCCTTTTATTTTTGAAATTTTTAAAATTTTTGAAATTTTTGAAATATTTGAAATTTTTGAAATTTTTGAAATTTTTGAAATTTTTGAAATTTTTGAAATTTTTGAAATTTTTGAAATTTTTGAAATTTTTGAAATTTTTGAAATTTTTGAAATTTTTGAAATTTTTGAAATTTTTGAAATTTTTGAAATTTTTGAAATTTTTGAAATTTTTGAAATTTTTGAAATTTTTGAAATTTTTGAAATTTTTGAAATTTTTGAAATTTTTGAAATTTTTGGAATTTTTGAAATTTTTGGAATTTTTGAAATTTTTATAATTTTTGAATGTTTTGAAATTTTGATGAAATGTTGACATTTTTTACTTTTAGGTCCTCGACTTTTTCACTTTGTCACTTCTCACTTTCACTTTTCACTACACTTCACCTTATTCTATTTTATATATTTTTTATTTCATTCCATTTTACATGTTTCTCAATCGTATGGGTGTCGCGTTTTCGTGACGTGACGCTTTTTCGTGATGGTGACGTGACTTTCTTTCGCCTAGCATACGCGAACCGTCCGATAAGGAACTTCGTACCAAAACTACCACCTAACCCTACACCTCTGACCCGAGAAGTATTATGTCCGAAACTCGCCGGGACTTATTTTTTTCAAAACAGTAATACATTATTAGATCTTAAAGATACAAAATAATGCGTAGTTCTTCAAGAAGACATATCTAAACAGCATGAGAGACATATTGTACCTATTGTATAATTATAAAGAAAAATATATCCTAATCTGACTGCTTCACAAAACGTTTGATATGTTTTCCTACCTAAACGGTGTCCTATAAATGTTAGATGATTTTGTAATAGTTTCTCTGGTTTGGGCCATGCATCATGGGTCCGTCATATATAGTCCTCGAACCTGCAATAACCCTTTGACATTAATGACATTTTCAAATAGTTCTTAAGAGCGGGTAATAGTACATTGTTGCCGAGGGATGGAAAGAAAGGCATTTCCTGACGAGGTACCTAGATGCTGGCAAAGGTCCGAGTCGGAAAATGCCTGTTTCCATTGAGGTATACATGGTACTTTTCTCAAATAATGTGAGGAAATCAAACAAATTAAATTTCAACTATAAGTAATAAGTTTTTAATAAGGGTTAAGTGATATGTCACTTAACTTAACTGTACTATGGTACAATACAAAAAATAAGGCATGTTATTAGTTAATGTTAAATGTTATATTAGACATTCCAGGGCAATTTGTGAACGAAAAGGTATTTCTAGCATTTTGGCTGTCCTCCCACAGCATGAACGTACCATGTCGTAAGTCCTGTTATATTTGTCCCGCGACTTAGCAGGAAGCAAGTTGTTCATTATTAAGCTTGCTTCTTCTTTCAAATGACACGGTGTGCTGTCTATTTCCATCTCACTGTCGTCATTTGAGCTCATACTGTTTTCTATTTTAATAATTTTAAAGAAAACGATAACTTATTTCACAACGAATTGCCGCCTTTTATTTTGCATTTTTTTTTTCAAATCTATTACCACAGACAAATAATCGTCCGATACGCGCATGCGCCAATGCGCGCGCATCTCGAATCGCGACAACGTATTTGCAATTATTTTGACATTTGTCTGGTTGAACGAAGGTTTCACTTGGCTGAATGCAACATTTCCTTAATCATTTATTTGCAATCGTTAGGATTTAAAAAGTTAACGCAGCGAATAAAAATGCATTTTCATACAGTCATTTTACTCCTAGGAGTAAAATGATTCTATGGAAAATCATTTTTTTCCGCTGCGTTTTAACTTTTTAAAGTTGAAAAGAATAAAATTGAGCACTTTGCGTCTTCAATTTACGAACAAAATGCGACCATTTCCGAGCATGTTTGAGAAAAGGTAAATTTAAAGCATCGACCGGTAACATGTTATAAATATGAACACCTTGACCAAAAAATTACAAATTATAATACGTTAGCGGTTATTGGTTGTTTCTTCCTCGTGTAAACTTCCAACCCTTTTGCATCCGCTTAAGGGAATTTCTGAGATAAAACAATATTATTTCCTTTTCCAGAGCTCAAATTATCTCCATACCAAATTTTATCTAAATCGATTCTGCGGTTAATAATTCCCTATACAAATTTCCAACTCCCTTTTCACCCCTTTAGGGTTGATTTTCGGGGTGAAAACTATCCTGTGTCCTTTCTTGAAACCCATACAATACCAAATTTCATCTTTATCAGTTCAGCGGTAAAAAAATCCTCATACCAACTTCCAACCCCCTTTTCACCCCCACAAGGGTTTGAAAACTATCCTATGACGTTTCTCGAGACTCAAATTATCTCCATACTCATTTCTATCTAAACCGTTTCAGCGGTTAAAAATTCTCCATACAAACTTTCAACCCCATTTTAACCCCTACCAGGGTTGATTTATTAAAACTATATATTATCCTTTCCCGGGACTCACACTATCTCTATACAAAATTTCATCAAAATCCGTTCAGCCGTTTTCACGTGATGCGCGGTCAAATAAACAGACAAACAGATAAACAGACAAAAATTCTATAAATTGTTGGAACGTGTTCTGTTATCGATTCTAAGTATTTCCAGCCAACTTTTTTTCGATTATCTTCCATGTACAGACTTTCGACCCTCTTCAGCTTTATTATATGTATAGATAGAAGATAACTGCAGCTGTAAGTTTACGAGTAGTTCTCATTTTCCAAAAAAGTAACTATCTATCCAATCTAGACATGTTCTGTTAATGTCAAACCAAGATCAGATATTTAAAGTTCAAATGCCTCTTTTTGGAAAGCAGCTAAACAGATATAAATACCTAACACTGATTATACAGGGTGCACCGTTCGATCAATCACTCGGACGTCTGAATGGCGCGTTATCTCACACCCATAATGCAATGTTCAGACGACCGATTTCGATTAGTCGACAAAGCTTCTCAGGCAATCCAGTGTAAGAGTTACTCTGAAAATTGAATTCTTTGAGTGGTTTTACTCATTTGGCGCAAGTATTTCACGATATTGCTTTATTTTTCTTTAAACCTAACTATGATACCGGACACTCCTGAACAATATCTTATTTTGCACCACACTGCGACTTGTTTGCCGACAAACATCATAAACTTTATAAAGAATTCTTACGTTTTTGTGATTCATCATCATAGTTTAAGTTTAGAAATGAGTACATACGCGGTACTTTCCGAATAAGACCACAGAATAACTAATAGTAAATACTACCGATAAGACCAATCCCGGAGAAAATATGTGAGTCTAAACTGAGGTGGTACGGCCATGTAATGAGACGCCCGAAAGACCACATAACGAGAACAGTGCTTGACATTGGAACCGGACCGAGAGGACGTGGCAGGCCCCGAAACTCGTGGACATCTAAAGTAAACCAAGATCTAAAGTCAGCCCAATTAGATCCACAGACGACCCAGGACAGAATGTCCTGGCGAAGATTGATTAGGAGAGCCGACCCCAACTGAAATGGGACAAGGCGAGGACAAAGAAGAAGAGCTTTATAACAACAAATTTAATTTTACAGCGTATTGGCGCCCTTAGCTGTAATGCTGCTAAATGATATCTAAATAAAATAAATAAATAAATAAATGATGAAAACTCTTAGATGTTTTAACGCAGTTAGTAATATGCAAGTTGTAACAATAGTAGTTTATGTAACTGTTACGTAATAAGGCCTAATTACGTACAGTTGCATACACTGCTTTATCTACACTCATATTATTTATCCAAAATGCCGTATTCGAAAACCATAGAATGGCCGCCATTGCACCGCCATGACCAACTCGATTGTGTCGGGGAGGCGCGTGTCGGGCTGTCGGCGGATGCGCGGGAGGGTGCAGGTGTACATTATGTTATCAAAACTCATAGCACATCAATATTTGAGCATGAAAAGTTAAAATTACGTTACTGCCACAGATAAAAAGCTTATTATAGTAAAATCGGTCGTGGTAATGCTAGCCATTGCCTACCGTTTTCGAACACGTTTTAGAGAACTTACAATATGAGTGTAGATAAAAATACTGGTGATACTTTTAAGGCATATATTGGTATCGTATTCTAATTAAAAAAATTTTTTTCGCGTCCAAAAATGTTTTCTCCTATTGTTTCTTACCCGCAATTGGATACTGTTATGTATGGACAATGAAGGTAGTTTTGACACAGGTGTACAAAGTGAGGTAGTTGTGAAAAGGCAGTCTGTCAACGCGATATCCTGCCAGCACATGTGCTTGGACTCCAAACCGTGAGTTATATTAGTAGCGACGAGACAATTAGGAAAATAGTGCGTGATTAAAGTGTAAAAGTGTGTGATTTGAGTGAAAAACACATATTAGTAAGATTCATGGGTCATAATGGGCATAAAGTTTGGGGAGTTTGATGTGGCACATGGCTGCTGGAAAAATTATATAGAGCGGTTTACTTTCTGTCTGCAGGCAAGTGACATTGAAGTGGATGCTAAGAAAAAAGCGAATTTATTATCTGTGTGTGGTTCCGACTTGTATGATCTAATTATATCATTGATAGCCCCGCTTGAAATAAGTGAGGTTACTTTTACAACAATTGTAAGTAAGTTGAACAATCATTTCCACCCTAAGCCAAATGAAATCATCCAATCTTACAAATTTCATACCAAATATCAAGAGGAAGGTGAAAAGATTAGGGATTTTATAGCACAACTGAGGAAATTGAGTATCGACTGTAATTTTGAAGATTTGGATCGGACACTGCGGGATCGCTTAGTATGTGGTATAAGGGATAAAGAAGTACAGAAGAAGCTGTTACAACAAAGTACATTGACATTTGATCAGGCTTGTGAGATTGCTTTGTCTCATGAGGCGGCAGGGATAGATTCGAGTATTATTGTGCCGGCTTCTTCCAGTCAAGTTCCAGCGGATATAGAAGTACCAATGGAAGTGAATAAATTTACAAGCAAGAAGAGTGAAAGGCAGATGGAAAGGTTATCTTGTTTTCGCTGTGGCAGGGCTCATAAGGGACAGTGCAGGTTTAGATGGTCCCGGTGCCATGGCTGTGGAAGAACGGGACATATTGAGGCTGTTTGCATGTTGAAGGGAAAAGGAGGTAATGTACAGAAGTCAGATTTTAATGGAATATACGAAGAAATTACTGTCAATAACATGATGCAAGATAGCACAATGCCAGCTTATATTATGAAATTAACGCTGAATGGAGTCCCGGTAAATATGGAAGTTGACACCGGGTGCGCTTACAGTCTAATAAGTGAACAGACCGCGAAGACGATTTGGCAGGGCCAGAGTCTAGATATGAATGATGTTGGTGTATCTTTAAAGGTGTGGACGGATAACAGGGTGTGTTTTTTTTTTCTTTCTTTCTCTACTGACTGAATCGAGTCCCCGCGAATGGTACGGGCGGCTAGATTCGCTTCGTCTTTGTTTTTATAGTGAACTATATTAAATATTAGGGTCTGTGTGAGTTATACAATGATGATTGATGATGATTATAGTGAATTAATGAGTTATGTACCGTTGAATTTCTTTAGACTGTTGACTATAGTGGTAACGAATTTGTTGAATGACGATAGTGTGGTTTCTTTTTTAATGAGGTCTTGGAGATTATATGGGTCGATTTGGAAATTTTGGCAAACGATTTCATGATCCAGTCGTGAGTTGTTAAATTTGGGACAGAGTCTGAGAAGATGATCTATGGATTGAGGGGTGGTTAGGTCGCATGGGCAGAGGTCGTCGGGAGTGATTTTAAAGCGATGTAGGTATGTTTTATGATATCCGTGGCCAGTGAGAATTTGGGTGAGGTGAAATGTGATGGAGATTTTATTTCTGAAATTTTGAATATCGTTTAGAGAAGGCAGCCAGCTTTTTAGGTGACATCCGGTGGTCGAGTTGAAATAGAGTTTGCTGCGTGCTTCGTTGGTTTCATTTCGGCATAACCCTTTGATATAGGACAGGGGGAGGAGGTCGAAGTATGGTGCCTTGTGGAGGGTGGCGGCTATTTTGGCTTCTTTGTCAGCTTCCTCATTTCCCGTCATTCCGACATGTGCTTTGATCCAGCAGAAGCGTATAGAGCCTATTTGTTGTATCTGTTTGATTTGTTTATGTATGTTGTTTATAGTGTGGTTGGTGCTACTTCTGTTGGCGATTTCTTGGAGAGCAGACATGGAGTCAGAGTAGATGGTGATCTGTTTGATTTTTAGTTGCAGGCACAGTTCGCAAGCTGCACATATTGCCACACATTCTGCCTGAAAGACTGTACAGTGTTTGTAAAGTTTTTTGCGCTTGATAGTACGCCTTCCATCCGGGTGGTACATGACGAAGGCTGCACCCACTCCTCCGTCGTGCTTGCTTCCATCGATGTAGACATGATGCATATCTAATGTGTCACATGATTCGGTATCTGCGGGGCTGTTTATTTTGTTGATTTGTATGGATATTCTTTGAGAGGGGTGAAGTAGTTCGGCTGGAGAAATCTGTTTGTCTAAGGTGAAGTCAACAGGCAGGTATTTACAAAGTCCTTTGCGTTTGGTTCTCTCTATTTCAGCGACTTCAATAACTTTGAGGTGAAGCGGCGTGAGATCTGCTAAGGTTATGGATCCAATAGTAGGTAGGGTCCGGAAGCCCCGAACGATCTTTATTGCAAATCTTCTTTGAAGGCTGAGCAGGGCGTTGATAACTTTCTTGTATTTTGTGGCGCTACTCCAAACTTCCGCGGCGTAGGTTACTGTTGGTTCGATGACGTGCTTGTATATTATTGACACGTTAGCAGAGTGTATACCCCAGGTTGGCCGGATAATTTGGCAGAGTTTTCCAAACGTTTTTTGGGCTTTTTTGATGATGTAATCGCAGTGATTGATGAACTTAAAATCTTTATCGATGACCACTCCGAGTAGTTTAAAGTTATCAGAGAATAAGAGCGGAGTGTTGTCCATGGTGATATTACAAGATTTGGCTTTTCTGGTGCACGTGATCATTCGAGTCTTGTCTGGACCAAATTTAAGGTAATTTTCTTTGCCCCATTTAGATACAAGTTCTAGGATATGGTTAGCGTTCATTTGTAGCTGGTGGCTGTTTTTAGCAGTGCAGATGAGAAGGACATCATCCGCATAGGCCTGGATGAAGTTTCCGTCTGGGAGTGTCATGTCTAACAGGTTGTCCATAATGAGGTTCCACATAAGTGGTCCGAGTACTGATCCTTGAACACACCCTCGGGTCTGCTTCTTGGTTGAGGTGGCGTCGGCGTAGTTTAGTACTATAGTTCTATCTTGACAGTAGTTTTGAATAGTTTTATAAACATTCGCGGGGCATTGAATATGTTGTAACCTTCTGAATAGTGCAGGCCACCACGCATGGTCGAAAGCACCTTGGATATCGAGTGATATCGCAATAACCATCATTTTTTGGGCTTTGGCTTCTTTCATGATATCAATTGCGTTAGTTATAGCATCTGTGGTACTTTTCTGTTCTTTAAACCCATATTGATTTTTATTTGATGTGTTGTTGACGTGCATATGGTAAGTTAATCGCTTTGCTATTAGTTTTTCGTAGATCTTTCCGAAGACGTTCAGTAGGCCTATTGGTCTGTATGAGGCAACGTCAGCGTAGTTAATTTTGTTGGCTTTCGGAATAGTTTTTATAAATGCTATTTTCCAGTACTTGGGGAAGTAAGATAGTTGAAGACATCGATTTAGGAGTCGGGTGAAGAGTAAAGGATGGGAATCTATGAAGTGGTAACAGATGTCTGGTGTAAGGTGATCTATTCCTGGTGCTTTTTTCGTGTTCATTAATTTGCTTACTTCGATAATTTCGTCTTGTGTGAAGTTACTCTCGTTGTGTTCGTTTGGAGGCGAGTGGAGTATACTTCTGAGAATCTGTTGTTGGTTGTTATCGTCGAGAGGATTGTCGTCGGGGAAAAACTTATTCATGAGTGCTTCAGCTGTTTCCTGACTGGAGTTTGTGTATCGGGTTGGAGATATTTTTAGTGTTGTTGGAGGCTGTGGCTGAGGGGCGTCTTTGAGCAGTTTGTTGGTGAGGGTCCAGACGTGTTCGTGGCTTTGGTTATTGCAGAAGTTTCTGAAGTGTGTTGTAGATGTTCTATGGATAGCGTTAACGTACTCTGCCCTTGCTTCTTTTTGTTCTTTGATAATGTTTTCCAGGTTTTTGTTGCCTCGTTTTAGATCTTGCGTGCGGTGATGCAAATGAATAACCTTCTTTTTAAGCTCGGTAAGCTCTTCTGTCCACCAAATTGCACGTGTGTAGTTAGTTTTTCTTCTGAGGGTTTTATCGCAGGTTCTTAAAATAGCGTTACTTAGATTTTTTACGTATTCATCTATTTCGTTGAAGTCAAAGTTGTTGAAGTCGGGGTTGTCGAGCCCGGCCGACTGCAGGTCTTCATCCATTTTGGAGATAACATTTTGCCAGTTTACTTTATCAGTGTTGTACCTGTATGTAGTTTTGGTGATGTTTCTTCGGGGCTTGTCATTACTCAGGTTGTATGAGAACTCTATGGCATGGTGGTCAGATGAGGGCGTGATATTATGGTTGATTTTCCAGTCTTGTATGTGGGATTGAATTTGTTGGGATGTAAGAGTGAGGTCGATGATAGATGATCTGATTTGACCTTGTGCTATGTTTCCGAATGTGGGTTCTGATCCGATGTTACATATGTTGAGGTCGTTGGCCATGATGAGATCTAATATGTCCATTCCTCTTTGATTATCTTTGGTTGAGCCCCACGCAGAGTGCCAGCTATTAAAGTCACCGCAGATAATGTCTTTGGCTGTTCTGTTTAATTGTATATACAATTCCAGGTGGCTAAGGGTGTTGAACGCGTCTTCGTCTGGTTCTATGTATACACTTGTTAGTAGAATTTTGGAGTTTTTTAAATTCAGCTGAATGGTGCACATGTTACAGTTGGAATGTTGCGTGATGCCGATATACGCGCCGAGGTTGTTTATAATAGCTATACAGGCTTTTACTCTGTTGCCATTGGAAGGATTTTGGTATATATCGTAGCCGCTTATAGCCTTGAGAGAGTTGTGTTTTCCAACGTAAGGTTCTGTAATAAAGGCCACGTCGTAGTTGTTTGATGTAAGGTATTGTTTAAATTCATGCATTGCTGCATATCCTCGACCGAGGTTACCTTGTAAAAATTTTATTCTATTTGACCTGTTTGTAGCGGTTGAATCTGTATGCGGGGTACTATTGCTGTGTTGAGTTTGAGTCTGAGGGCCCTTAACAATATCGAGTATGCATTCTTGACAACTTGTCCGCCTTACTCCAATCAGGGCAATCTTGACTGTATGCTGGATGGCCGGTTTCTGTCTCACCTTTTAGGTGACAGTTGGCGCAGCAAGGGGTATCTTTCCTATTTGGACAGCTTCTGGTATCGTGTTCTTTTGCGCAGAATCCGCAGTTGGTGTTGTTAGGGCAGTTGTTTGCCTTATGGCCGAATCTTAAACATTTAAAACATTTATATACTGGTGATTGGTCGACGACTAGTACTTGTAAGTATCCTATCTTCACTTTTGTGTTAATCAATGCCTTCCACAGGGAGGGGCTCGTTTCCATAATGACATTCCTCGTTGCGCTGGTGCGCCCCCTGGTGCAGCGAATAGGTTTTAGGATAAATTCTTTTGCTGGTATCACATCGGTTAGGTTTTTGTTTTGTTTGGATACTGCCTCCGCTACTTTATCGTTATAGTCAAGTCCGGGGTGATTCCTATAAAGCGGACCAGCGGGTTTCTCATGGGCGGGAGCGATGCAGTTAATTTGTTTGTTTTTTGTTTCAACGCTTCGCTTAGTTTTTCTCGTTCATAGTCTGTGTCGCATGCGATGGCTACTTTGTTGTTTTTCGTTGTTTGCATGCTGGTGATGCCTATCCCCATGTTAATAACATCAATTGAAGTTTTTATTTCTTTAAAGATGTCTTCCCCTGTGTGTATTGGGTCAGTAGATTCCAAAAGTACTGTATAGGTGGTTTTGGGGAGCACGGTATTATGGCGCTGTATGTTCTCAATTGGTGTGGCGGCGATTGCGGCATATGACTTTCTCTTGACATGATTAGAGCCAATTTCTTCCCCTTGGGTGGCATTGACGATATCTCTAATAGATTTAGTAAGTTCGCTTTTAATTTCTTGGATTACATCTGTTTTCAGTTCTTTAATCAGATTATTCAGATCGGGAGCAGCGTGTGTTGCCTCCGGTTGCGCAGGTTGAAGTGCCAGCAGGCTGTCAGTTGCTTTCTGAATTTCTTCAGAAGCCGTTTTAATGAGACGTTTGTTTGGTACACTTACCGTTCTGGTATCGGACAAGGCTGTGTTTATGCACCGTGTGAGTTTGCCTATGATGTCGGCAAAGCTTTTCATACCGACAACATCAGTGTGTAGCGCTACGAGTTTTATATTAGCCATTGTTGGCATTGGCAGAAGAAAATTCCGTCACTTCACTGTGTCGCACTGTTTTGGTATTGATTTGTGCTAGAATACACTATTGTACTGTAAGAGCGTTAGTTAATTACCTTTACTGCAGTTTTTGAATGTTTAAATATTGTTTAGAAATATTATTTATATTTATTTTCAAAGCAATATTTATTTACCCGTGACAGTTGACATGACCTGCAACTAATGCTGTGTTTACTAGGTAAAACTACGGTTGTAATGCAATATAAAGGAATGAAGAAAAACTTGTCCATTATTGTGGCTAAAGGCAATGGGCCAAGTTTGATTGGCCGAAATTGGTTCCAGGATCTGGGTATACACCTGCAGGGGGTATATAACTTAGAAGTGGACAGAGATGAACTGGTCACAAAGTTAAAAGATATACAAGAGAAGTATTCAGGAGTATTTCAGGAAGGGTTAGGGAAATATACAGGACCAGTAGTAAGTATCAGGCCAAGAGAGGGGGCAAAACCTGTATTTTATAAGAGCAGACCGGTACCGTTCGCTATGAAAAGTCGAATCTACGAAGAGTTGGATAGATTACAAGCAGAAGGCGTGTTGGAGGCGACCGCACATTCTGAATGGGCCACACCCATAGTCCCAGTGCTTAAGGCTGATGGTAAGGTGCGCCTGTGCGGGGATTATAGGGCTACAGTGAATGCCGTGACAGATACCGACACGTACCCTTTGCCTACTCTTAGTGAAGCATTTGCGGAGCTACAATGGGGTATTTTATTTACAAAGATCGATTTGGAACGTGCACACACCCAAGTAATGGTAGACGAACAAACAGCAAATTTGCTAACTATCAATACACCCAAAGGGTTATATAAAATGAAGAGGTTACCTTTTGGGGTAAAAGCATGCCCTGGTATATTCCAACGACTGATGTCAACATTATTGGCAGGTATCCCCGGAGTAGCCGTACTGTTGGACGATATTGTGGTGACCGGCAGCGAAGTACAGGAGCACAATACAAGACTCGAAGCAGTGCTTCAGAAGCTACACCAAGCCGGATTACGGGTGAACAAAAACAAATGTAAATTTGCAGCCAGAAGTGTGAAATTCCTTGGGTTTGTTGTTGACGAGCTGGGAAGTCATCCATGCGAGGAAAAGATTAGTGAGATTGAGAAGACTCCGGCACCACGAAACGTAAAGGAACTCCAAGCATTCCTTGGGCTAATAAATTTTTATGATAGGTTTTTGCCACATAAAGCGAATATTTTGGAACCATTATATAGTTACTAGACAAAGAAAGCCAATGGAAATGGGAGAAGTCACATCAGGATTCATTTGAAAAGCTGAGGAAGATGCTGTCCAGTAAAGATACTCTAGTGCATTATGACGTTAAAAAGAAACTGATTTTATCGTGTGACGCCTCGCAGTATGGTTTGGGAACGGTGTTAGAACATGAGATGAGTGATGGAACGGTCAAACCCGTGATGTTTGCCTCGAGAACTATGAACACACATGAACGTAATTATGCACAGATAGACAAGGAAGCAGCGGCAATAATACATGGGTTGAAAAAGTTTCATCAGTTTATAAGTGGTCGGAGAGTGATTATCAGAACAGATCATAAACCTCTGTTGGGGATATTTGATCCAAAGAGGCCTATACCAAACATTATTTCACCGAGAATGCTAAGGTGGGCACTTCTATTGAATTCTTACGACTACGAGATCCAATATGTCGAAGGGAAAAAAATTGGAAATGCAGATGCTCTTAGTCGTTGGCCAGGTCCCGCGGATACACGAATACGGGAAGAAGAATTTGCAGGGGTTCTATTAATAGAGGAGACGCCTATAGAACTGGAATTTTCTGCCACCGAAGTGGCCAATTTGACGAAAAAGGATAAGTGTCTAAGTAAGGTGCTATATTGGATACGTAACGGATGGCCTGGGAAAAGCGATGATGAGTACAACAGTTACTGGCAGAAAAGAGATGAGTTATCCATGTATAAGGATTGTATTCTATGGGGAAATAGAGTGGTGATACCAGAAAAGTTGCGAGCAAAGGTGTTGGAAGAGCTACATATGAATCATGACGGCATAGTGATTACAAAAGCGATGGCGAGAAGCTACTTTTGGTGGCCGGCAATGGATAAGCAAATTGAAGACATGGTGAAGAGCTGCAATGTGTGTGCGGAGAATAGGAATATGCCACCTAAAGTTACGCATCAGTGGATAAAGCCTAATAAAGCATGGTCTAGACTACATATGGATTACGCGGGCCCATTCCAAGGAAAGACGTTTTTAATAATAATTGACGCATATTCCAAGTGGCCAGAGGTGAAAATCGTACCAGATATGAGTAGTTCTACTTTAATAAGAGTTTTGCGCGATATTTTTGCTGAACAAGGACTTCCAGATGTACTTGTAAGTGATAATGGAAGAAGTTTTGTTTCAGAGGAATTCCGAAAATTTTTAGAGGGTCAAGGGATTAGACAAGTGCTATCCCTGCAACGAATGGTCAGGCGGAGAGAACGGTGCAGACGGTGAAGGCTAAATTGAGAAAACTAAAAGCGGGACCGTGGGAAGCAAGGCTGCCAGCAATACTGTATGGCTTACGTACCACTCCAAACAGCGTCAACGATAGAACTCCAGCTGAACTCTTAAACAACAGGCGTTTTAGGACGAAATTTGATAAATTGAACCCTCTGTCGTTCGAAGACACAGATAAAATTGAAGCTAGAGAGAAGAACAGTGAGATAAAAAGCAGAGAATTTGAAATAGGACAGTGTGTATACGTAAAGAACTACTGCGGTGGACCACGCTGGTTGAAAGGGACAGTAGCAAAGCGATTAGGGGTCTGCAGATACATGGTAAAATGGAATGATACGCTGTTGGTGCGACATATTAACCAGATGCTCGGTTGCGGGGGGAAAGAAGGAAAACAAAGAGTCCCAGAAGCAACCGATGACGCGGAGGATGATGACGATGAAGATTCCCGAATTTCTATACCATCACCACATCGTTGGGCAGACATAATAGGAGTGTCTGGACCCCAGGACATTATCATACAGCAAAATTCGCAAAATACCGTATCCAGCAGCCACAAGCGTGCCAGACAGAGCACACCCTCAAACTCACCCGAGTCTAAGAGAATAGCCCTGGCAGATAGTGACAGTGAGTTAGAGTTGTCCGAATGTAGGGATGTAGAAGCGGGGGATGAATAGTGGGGGGTGTTAGAGTTGTGTAACAGTAGCATAGTATTAGGATTAAGTAATAGTGTTAATGAACTTTATAAATTAGTGAACTCTCTTAATGGGGGAGGTATGTTATGTATGGACAATGAAGGTAGTTTTGACACAGGTGTACAAAGTGAGGTAGTTGTGAAAAGGCAGTCTGTCAACGCGATATCCTGCCAGCACATGTGCTTGGACTCCAAACCGTGAGTTATATTAGATACCAAATATGCTTAAACGGATCACTTGTATTTTTGTTACAGCCTGTATACAGGATGGATTTTCTATATAGGTTAGTGAGGGGACGTTTCCTAACGATTTAATTAATGACGATTGATATTCACTGATTTTGGAGAACAAAATAGTTTTCGAGAAAATCGTATTATTCAAATAAAAATCGATCCTGTTTCCAACAAAAAAATATCTCGTCGCATATCCGCTTTTCAAAGAAAATTAAGACGTTTCGACTACAAAAGGGTATTTTTTTAGTAACCAATTAATTAATTAAAAGTAGAAGCCGAAAAATATTGTTACAAAGAAGCTAAGACTAGGAGGAAGTTTAATTTATATACAAGCTGCCCGCGAGGAAAGGGAAAAAAATTAACCACACATTCCTGAGACCAAAAGAAGGAAAAAATATTATGTGACTTTAGGTCAATTTCGCCAAAAAAAAATTTTTTTTTTCTATTTTTGAATGTTTCTTGCACATGAAAAGTAAATGTTTTTAATAAAATTATCGTCTAAAAGAAATTGGTACATTTTTTTTGGAAAAATTTAATTTCTGCATAGTTTTCCTTGTCACTTTGATATCTGTCAATAAAGACGTCTAAACTATGCCCAATAATGGCAACAACGCCATCAGAAAGGCGTTTTGTGCTGAGTTATAATAAAAAGTGTATTTTTTATAAATTGGTATTAACTCTGAAACTAGGCGAATTTCAAAAAAGTTTATATGACATTTTTTTCTCTAAATATGATCTAGAATATACTGTTAAAATCTTCCCCTTTCCTTGTGGGCACCGTGTATACAAGTAAAAACTAAGCACGTCCATGAAAACGGTAGGAAAGATGATTGTTTTCTATTGTTTCTATTATTTAGCTCGCTTTCCGAGAATATGAGACAGATCAAAACACTGTTTACCTATTAACCTTTCTTTGTTATGTATGAAAACGGCTCATTGCATGGATATTTTTATACTAATACGGATGTTTTCAATGTCTTTGTCATTTTTGAGTATAACTAGTATGAACCTACGTTTGAGTTCAAAACTTAGTCAGTCACCGTATTATTTTAACGGCCTCCTAGCCTAGTTAGTAGTTGGCATAACTGGGCACCGTTAATCAAATAGTTAACTTCGTTAATCGTTAATCCGCTACAAAAAAAGTTAGCTTCGTTAAACGTTAAAGCGTTACATTTCAGAAGAATTAACGCAAGTTAGCGTTAATCGTTAATCCGTTAATATGTGTAAAATTGCATTTTTATATCTTTTCATTAGTGAACTTATAAAACCTGTTGGTTAAGGTTCTGTAATTTATAATAACAACAAACAAAACAGTCGTCACTCTAAGCACCGGCGCTAAGTAATGAAATGATCAAACGAAACAAATCTCTTCGCAGTTTTCTCACTCGCACGCGCCGGCAAAATATATCTAGTTTTGTTTTTGTTTCACTCGCTGCCACGCGCCGCCCGGCACTTGTCGTTCGTTTCATACTTGTCTGAACCTGTTTTTCGCGCCGCGCCGCGGTGCCGTGCGGTAAATAGTAGGCATTGGATTAACGATTAACGGACTTCTGCATATTAACGGAAGTTAACGTGTTCGTTAACATTTTTAAAAGTTAACTTAAAAGTTAATCCGTTAATCAAAATGTTAACTTCGTTAATTAACGATTAACGGATTAACGAGTTAATGCCCAGCTATGGTAGTTGGTAGTGACCGCTATAAAGCAGGAGGTCCCGGGTTCGAATCCTGATCAGGGCATTTATTTGTGTGTGTCACGGATATTTGTTCCTGAGTTGTGGATGTTTTATCTGTACTTAAGTATTTAGCGTCCAGATTTCGTCGACTAGTACTCATAACACAAGCCTTATTGAGCTTAATGTGGGGCTAGGTTGATTTGTGTAAGATTGTTCCATAATAATTATTTATTATGAAACTTGTACTGGTACCGGTATTTAAATTTCAACAGACGAGTGTGGCAGCATTATTAGGAAAATCCATGATGAACACACAAATCAATGCTCTTACCAGGATTCGAATCCGGGACCTCCTGTTTTATAAACAGGCTCACTACCGACTAGGCTTCCTAGCCGTCATGTATATTTAACATACATGAGTACCTACCAGTATTAGTACACATATTTATTGTAGTTTTATTTGTCATGTGAATAAAAAATAATTTATTTTTTTATTGTTCCAGATTATGCCGAACACGCCGGTGGCGTCCGGGTTCCAATGGGACAAGATGTCACCAGCCGAGTTCCAGCAGCTTCAAGAGCTCGCCTCTTGTAAGTATACTGTTGTACATCGCTAGAGCTGGCCTCTTGTGTTATATACACGTCGGTGGCACCCGGGTTCCAATGGGATAAGCTGTAACCCGCCAAGTTCCAGCAGCTTCAAGAGCTCGCCTCTTGTAAGTATACTGTTGTACATCACTAGAGCTGGCCTCTTGTGTTATATACACCTCGGTGGCACCCGGGTTCCAATGGGACAAGCTGTCACCCGACGAGTCCCAGCAGCTTCAAGAGCTCGCCTCTTCTAAGCATACTGTTGTACATCACTAGAGCTGGCCTCTTGTGTTATATACACCTCAGTGGCACCCGGGTTCCAATGGGACAAGCTGTCACCCGCCGAGTTCTGACAGCTTTAAGAGTATAAATCGCTCTTACCTAAAACCAGGAACCTACACTTGTGATTTATATAAACGTGAAAACGCTTACGTCATCGCAACGATATCGCCACGACATAATGGTGCGTTCACATGTATGGTCATATCCGACGGGATGCTTACAGCTGTCTCATAGTATGTGAATGGTGCATTATATCGTCACGATAACGTTTACATGAAGTATAAATGCGACCATCACGTTCAGAGAAGAGCAGATTTATTTCAACAAGTCTTCCATTATCTCCCTCCTCATTTTAACAAAGTCCTAAGTCACTATAAAAATTAAAGGCTGATACGACCTTGTATTGCTAAGCTCTTCTTGTTTTTGTCTTAGTACAGTATCAAATGTCTTAACGGTTTTGCGTTGAGCGTTTTCCGAGGCAATTAAGTGGATATGTTTGCTTTTCTGTATACGTAAAAGATTGGAAAACAGGTTTCGCGTACATATTTAAGTGTAGAACCTTCTTTTCAACCGGCTTCAAGATTCGAAGGAGGAAGTTCTCAATTCGTCGGGGTTTTTTTATGTATGTTCAGCGATTATTCGAAGACGGCTGGACCGATTTGGAATTTTTTTTTTTGTTTGACAGAGTATACTTCAAAGTTAGTTCCATTGTCATCTGGTCAGGATCTGATGTTGGGATCCTGGATAAATCGAGGCAACTCTTTGAATATTATAGGCACATATATATTGTAATTATTTTTTACATGTTTTAAAGTGGGCATCTGTTATTTCCGTTGTGACACTTGTAAAAGGGTCGGCGGGAAGGGTATCTAACTCTAGTGGTTGGCACCTAGATGTCGCTTACGGCTGCTATAAAGTCGATGTAAAAATAAATGCAAAAAGATGATTGAAGGCATTGAGAATTTCGTCAGCTCGTTAACTGAACCCATAGCTTAATTGGTAAAGCGATATCGAGCCCCGGTAAGGCGTATCGATGTTGGTTCAAGTCCAACTGGGTTGATTATTTTTTCAATGTTTTCAATGTTTGTATTTGATTGAATAACATACTAATGTATGAGTGGAATACCCACTTTAAAACATGTAAAAAATAATTATGAGTTGATAGCAGGCGCCATCTGTTATTTCCGTTGTGACACTTGTAAAAGGGTCGGCGGGAAGGGTATCTAACTCTAGTGGTTGGCACCTAGATGTCGCTTACGGCTGCTATAAAGTCGATGTAAAAATAAATGCAAAAAGATGATTGAAGGCATTGAGAATTTCGTCAGCTCGGTAACTGAACCCATAGCTTAATTGGTAAAGCGATATCGAGCCCCGGTAAGGCGTATCGATGTTGGTTCAAGTCCAACTGGGTTGATTATTTTTTCAATGTTTTCAATGTTTGTATTTGATTGAATAACATACTAATGTATGAGTGGAATACCCACTTTAAAACATGTAAAAAATAATTATAAGTTGATAGCAGGCGCCATCTGTTATTTCCGTTGTGACACTTGTAAAAGGGTCGGCGGGAAGGGTATCTAACTCTAGTGGTTGGCACCTAGATGTCGCTTACGGCTGCTATAAAGTCGATGTAAAAATAAATGCAAAAAGATGAT
Organism: Pammene aurita; assembly: GCA_947086415.1. NCBI lineage: Eukaryota > Metazoa > Arthropoda > Insecta > Lepidoptera > Tortricidae > Pammene > Pammene aurita. Next base: position 8,972,244 of record OX352312.1, read on the forward strand.
TGAAGGCATTGAGAATTTCGTCAGCTCGGTAACTGAACCCATAGCTTAATTGGTAAAGCGATATCGAGCCCCGGTAAGGCGTATCGATGTTGGTTCAAGTCCAACTGGGTTGATTATTTTTTCAATGTTTTCAATGTTTGTATTTGATTGAATAACATACTAATGTATGAGTGGAATACCCACTTTAAAACATGTAAAAAATAATTATGAGTTGATAGCAGGCGCCATCTGTTATTTCCGTTGTGACACTTGTAAAAGGGTCGGCGGGAAGGGTATCTAACTCTAGTGGTTGGCACCTAGATGTCGCTTACGGCTGCTATAAAGTCGATGTAAAAATAAATGCAAAAAGATGATTGAAGGCATTGAGAATTTCGTCAGCTCGGTAACTGAACCCATAGCTTAATTGGTAAAGCGATATCGAGCCCCGGTAAGGCGTATCGATGTTGGTTCAAGTCCAACTGGGTTGATTATTTTTTCAATGTTTTCAATGTTTGTATTTGATTGAATAACATACTAATGTATGAGTGGAATACCCACTTTAAAACATGTAAAAAATAATTATGAGTTGATAGCAGGCGCCATCTGTTATTTCCGTTGTGACACTTGTAAAAGGGTCGGCGGGAAGGGTATCTAACTCTAGTGGTTGGCACCTAGATGTCGCTTACGGCTGCTATAAAGTCGATGTAAAAATAAATGCAAAAAGATGATTGAAGGCATTGAGAATTTCGTCAGCTCGGTAACTGAACCCATAGCTTAATTGGTAAAGCGATATCGAGCCCCGGTAAGGCGTATCGATGTTGGTTCAAGTCCAACTGGGTTGATTATTTTTTCAATGTTTTCAATGTTTGTATTTGATTGAATAACATACTAATGTATGAGTGGAATACCCACTTTAAAACATGTAAAAAATAATTATGAGTTGATAGCAGGCGCCATCTGTTATTTCCGTTGTGACACTTGTAAAAGGGTCGGCGGGAAGGGTATCTAACTCTAGTGGTTGGCACCTAGATGTCGCTTACGGCTGCTATAAAGTCGATGTAAAAATAAATGCAAAAAGATGATTGAAGGCATTGAGAATTTCGTCAGCTCGGTAACTGAACCCATAGCTTAATTGGTAAAGCGATATCGAGCCCCGGTAAGGCGTATCGATGTTGGTTCAAGTCCAACTGGGTTGATTATTTTTTCAATGTTTTCAATGTTTGTATTTGATTGAATAACATACTAATGTATGAGTGGAATACCCACTTTAAAACATGTAAAAAATAATTATGAGTTGATAGCAGGCGCCATCTGTTATTTCCGTTGTGACACTTGTAAAAGGGTCGGCGGGAAGGGTATCTAACTCTAGTGGTTGGCACCTAGATGTCGCTTACGGCTGCTATAAAGTCGATGTAAAAATAAATGCAAAAAGATGATTGAAGGCATTGAGAATTTCGTCAGCTCGGTAACTGAACCCATAGCTTAATTGGTAAAGCGATATCGAGCCCCGGTAAGGCGTATCGATGTTGGTTCAAGTCCAACTGGGTTGATTATTTTTTCAATGTTTTCAATGTTTGTATTTGATTGAATAACACATATATATTGATTTCAGATTTTTTTAAAGTAGCTCGGGCATTTCCTTTTGGAAAGGTGGAGGCTAAGTGAAGTCGATCGTTTTTTGTTTCAAATTACTGAAAGGCGTTTTAAAATGTTGTCGATTGTACGGATTAATTTCAGAGTAAAGGTTAGGGCTTGATGAGCAGGCGCCGATCCAGGATTTTGTTCAGGGGGGGGGGCACTTTCCTTCACAAAAAATCTCGAGGGCCGCACCTACGGGCCCCGTAGTATACGAGGTTTGCGTTTGGGGGGGGGGGGGGGGGCATTTGCCCCTGTTGCCCCCCCCCCTGTATCCGCGCCTTGATGAGGGCTTGGCGGCAATGCCACCTTCGTTTCTCGATGACTACAAAAACTAAGATTATTTTTTAGCGCTTAAAATATCTTATATGGTAAAAATCTACTAGGTACGAGTATTATCTGCTATAGGTTTTTTTTGTTATAATTAAATAACTGACCTTTAAAGAAATAATCACAAAAAAAGCTCTGACTGCAGTTTTTACAGGCCCAAAAACCAAAGTTATTGCGCTAGCACTTTTATTTCTATATTTTTTAGGGTTCGGCAGCTAAAATGGCAAATACAGAACCCTTATAGTTTCGTCATGTCCATCTCTCAGCCATCGCCTCCCTCAACCTTTCTTCGGGAAAGTGGCGACCTGATCAACGACGCCACCATAAGCAGACACTTTTAAGCGAGCGTCATGTCTGTCTGTCCGTCCGTCCGTATGTCACAGCCATTTTACTCGGAAACTAAAAGACGTATCTGAATAAAATTTACACACAAGGTGTATTTTGTATGCCGCTTCTTAGTTATGTAGTTAAATTGCAGAAAAAAATATTTTTAGGGGGTGCGCTTCATACATGTAACTAAATTTCAAATATTTTTTTTTGCCAAATATCAACATGTGGCACATCAATCGATAGGTCTATAAAAATAACATTGAAATTTTATTGAACATTTTATGTTTAAGTGAATATTCTCTGAAATAATCGCTTCGAAAATCAGAAAAATTGTGTGCCCACCCCCTGTAACTTTTGAACCATAAGTCCACAAATTATGAAAAAAATGAGGAGATGCGCCTTATCACATACTTTCTACGAAAATTGTTTTAAACACTATCGGTTCAACCATTTTTGAGTTATCTCCAAAAAACTTCTTCCATAGGCATCAGATACGACCTTTTGGTCTTAGATTGGTTCTTATTCCATTGAACAACCCTCCATTATGTGTGCTCCGACACGCACTAGGTCGGTTTTTTGTATTATTTACTGATTTATTTTACTTATAACATTATTTTATTGTAAACTGCTCGCAAACAAATACTTTCATATCAAAATAGATTTTGCAACTCCATTATAACTTTTTACCCTACCAATCTAATAAGTTAATGGAATTCCTATATTAAAATGCATTGCAATACAAAGCGGATATTCTCTACATGATATTATTACGAAGATGAAACGCTAAAGGGCAAAGGTTTGAACCCACAGCATGACCTTTGTTGATCAATTACGATTAGCGGCTATTAGGGGATTGTGTTCCATCTATTTACTGAATCGTTATAGAGCCAAAAATAGAACAGTACAGTACCTACATGAGGAATAAACAAATGAATAAGGTGTAAAGAAAATACTGGTGATCCATTTAAGCCTTAAATGGATGGAAACCGGCTGGAATGACGTGTCCCATACAAAAGAAATCCGCGCCCAAAAAAAATTTCTTCTACTTTTTCTTTTTCACAAAACGATACCAATTATACTCTTAAACTTTAAACTTGCAAAAAAGAAAAGTAGGAGAAACATTGTTTGGACGCGGATTTTATTTTTGTATGCGACACGTCATCCCAGCCGGTCAACCCTCCATACAAAACCAATTTTTATTTCACGTGGAAAAAAAAATCTTAGTTTTTTTATAATTAGAATACGATACCAATTATGCCTTGAAATGGAGCGATATTATCTACACTTTCAAATATCGTAAAATATTTTGTTTTAAGAGGCCTTATTCCCAAAACGCGCGAATTTCACGAAATGCTTCATTTTCTTCGAAGGCTATGGCGAAAATACTAAGTTTTTTTAAATCAACTATTGATGCACATAATAGTTCATTTCTTTATCTAGACGGCCATCGGAGCAAATATTACATTTTAACGAGTGAAATATGAAAAAAAATGGTTGTCTTGGAAGGCCTTTCCGGATTTTCCCGTTAGGTGTACCGTTCATTTTCAGATTACGCAAAAAAGGGTAAAAATTCTTATTCAATTTGAATTAAATTCAATTGAGTATATCATGTATGAGACGGCCATGGAAATAAAAATCGAAGATTCATCTTGGATGATTATATGCCAGTTTTTTGATGAAAACACGGTTACATTTAATTTTTTCCACGAAAACCCTATGAATATTTTGCCCTAAAAATATTACCATTGCAAAGTTAGACTATATTTCTATCACGATAAAAAAAACATTACTATAGCAGTAAATTTCAAATTACTATGAATTTTTAAAAATGACACTTAAATCACACTTCACAGGACACTTTTTGTAAGAATCTTATTTTTGGGTACTTCATAATAATAAACATGGTTCAAAATTATTTTTTTGTATTACTAATACTTCAAACTATCTTATAAATAGCATTTTATGCGACTTTTTTCATTAATAGAGTTTTTCGACCTTTTAGGGAATAAGGAGCCTTAAGTTCATAAGATATAGCACTAATTGGTATTTTTACTATCGATCCTTATAGTTAAAACGTCGCCTGTCACTTCATACTTCGAGTCGCGCTTGTAGAATAAACTCGCGCGTCACACGTCAAGATATGCTAGGCGTACAGTAGGGTTAGCATATCTTACGTTGTCGCCTGTCACTTCATACTTCGAGTCGCGCTTGTAGAATAAACTCGCGCGTCACACGTCAAGATATGCTAGGCGTACAGTAGGGTTAGCACATCTTACGTTGTCTCCTGTCACTTCATACTTCGAGTCGCGCTTGTAGAATAAACTCGCGCGTCACACGTCAAGATATGCTAGGCGTACAGTAGGGTTAGCATATCTTACGTTGTCGCCTGTCACTTCATACTTCGAGTCGCGCTTGTAGAATAAACTCGCGCGTCACACGTCAAGATATGCTAGGCGTACAGTAGGGTTAGCATATCTTACGTTGTCGCCTGTCACTTCATACTTCGAGTCGCGCTTGTAGAATAAACTCGCGCGTCACACGTCAAGATATGCTAGGCGTACAGTAGGGTTAGCATATCTTACGTTGTCGCCTGTCACTTCATACTTCGAGTCGCGCTTGTAGAATAAACTCGCGCGTCACACGTCAAGATATGCTAGGCGTACAGTAGGGTTAGCATATCTTACGTTGTCGCCTGTCACTTCATACTTCGAGTCGCGCTTGTAGAATAAACTCGCGCGTCACACGTCAAGATATGCTAGGCGTACAGTAGGGTTAGCATATCTTACGTTGTCGCATGTCACTTCATACTTCGAGTCGCGCTTGTAGTATGAACTCGCGCGTCACACGTCAAGATATGCTAGGCGTACTAATGGAGAACTATGCTTTGACATTATACTGACATCTGAGTTAAACCTTAAACTTTTATATTGCTTATATATCTCGCCAAAGTGCCGTTTCTTAACTTTGAAATGCATAAACAATACATTAAAATTTTTATTTATTTATAGACAAGATTAAATAATAAAACAGCTTTAGAAAATAAATAACACATTTTACAAATAATTTAGACGAATAACCCGCTCCCTGCCGTTCCCGGTGCAAAGGTGCCCATAAGGCTTGCTGCATTTCCACGCTGGATAACTATGGACAGCCTTTGCACCAAGAACGACTCGGAGCGGGGATCCTCCCCCTTTTGCCGGAGTCGACGGCCCAGCTCGCGTACGAATCGTTTAGTGTCTACCCCCCAGCAGCCCGCGGTTTCAACTGCGAGAGGGAAGAATATGTAACTGGATCCTAATGGGGCATATTTATATTAATAATTTATATGCACATTAGAAATAAAATCTATCCGCAGCACAACTCAAACACACCACAAATAATCACCCAATTTTGGAGTCGTTGCATCGAAATAATTTTCAAGTATAATCTGACTCAGACGTTTAGGTGTGAGGCTGTGTTGCATAGTTGGAGTTGGAATTGGATCGTACCGCAATGTGTTTAATGTTAAAATACGGCACAAAGATTAAATGTAACAAAACATGACATAAAAAAGTTTATAACTGAGTATTTTGTTATAGATTCAACAAAGAAGCTCCAAGATGTCCTCAACGAGTTCTGCGAGGTCAAGAAACAAAGTCCAGATGGGGTGAGTATTAGACCCTACGAATGTTTTCAAAACGCTCTGTTACTGTGTAGCTTTTGAAAGAAATGCTATTTGACTTTGTCACTGATATCGTGAAATTTTATTAGTGCGTAATCTATTTTATCTACACCAATATCATGAATCCTCTATTCCGCGTTCGGAAACCGCATGTAATTACCATCATTGCTGCAACCAGTAACGTAATATCAGTGACAGTGTGGTTAAAACGTATGAAAATTCATTACCTACGATAATATGCCCTCCTCCCAGCCTGCCGGCACGTGTCCGCCGACCGCCGGCACAATCGAGTTGGCCATGGCGGTGCAATGTCGGTCATTCTAATGGTTTCCGAATACTTCGTTTAGGATTTATAATATGTGTGTAGATAAAGCAGTGTATGCAACTGTACGTAATAAGGCCTTATTACGTGACAGTTACATAAACTACTATTATCTACACCCATATCATAAATCCTCTATTCTGCGTTCGGAAACCGTATGTAATTAATTACCACCTTTATTGCAACCAGTTAACTAACATCAGTGTATTATCTGTGACAGTGCTGTAAAAATGTATTAAAATTCATAACCATATCGATTTTGGTTACGTACTTAATGAAAATCCAGCCCTCCTCCCCGACCGTCCACACAATCAAGTTCGTAATGGCGGTGCAATGGCGGTCATTCTAATGGTTTTCGAACACGTCATTTAGGATTTATAATCTGTGTGTAGATAAAGCAGTGTATGCAATTGTACGTAATTAGGCCTTAAAACACTTGTGCGATTCTATCACACTCGAACTTTAAGGACCCTTATTACGGAACAGTTACATAAACTACTGTATAAGATGAGTACGATCGTATTTTAAGGTAGAAAAGGGGTTTCTAATCAAGTTGCGAAAGGGTGGCACCCTCATTGAAGCTAAGCCACCTGGCAGCTTAAAGCGGTGGCGTGTGCCGCAGATACACAGGTGTATTTTAATGATCCGGATGTCGACTTATAATAAAATTAATTCACCTATATGATCAACAGTAAGTACAGCCAACGCCATAAATAAATAAATAAATATTATAGGACAATCTTACACAAATCGACCTAGGCCCACAGTAAGCTCAATAAGGCTTGTGTTATGGGTACTAGACGACGATATATATAATAGATAAATAAGGATAAATACTTAAATACGTAGAAACCATCCATAACTCAGGAACAAATATCTGTGATAAACACACAAATAAATGCCCTGACCAGGATTCGAACCCGGGACCTCCTGCTTCGTAGGCAGGGTCACTACCGACTGGGCTAGGAGGCCGTTCAAACCTTGCTCCATTGTAATAAGGTTCAAAACTGTATACATATTGATGGCGTTGACTGTACCAACTCCAACTACGTAATAGTAGTTTATGTAACTGTTACGTAATAAGGCCTAATTACGTATAGTTGCATACACTGCTTTATCTACACTCATATTATCTATATACATATAATAAAGCTGAAGAAGGTCGAAAGTCTGTACATGGAAGATAATCGAAAAAAAGTTGGCTGGGGATACTTAGAATCGATAACAGAATACGTTCCAACAATTTTTAGAATTTTTGTCTGTTTATCTGTTTGTCTGTTTATTTGACCGCGCATCACGTGAAAACGGCTGAACGGATTTTGATGAAATTTTGTATAGAGATAGTTTGAGTCCCGGGAATGGATAATATATAGTTTTAATCCCGAAAATCAACCCCGGTGGGGGTGAAAATGGGGTTGAAAGTTTGTATGGAGAATTTGTAACCGCTGAAACGATTTAGATAGAAATGAGTATGGAGATAATTTGAGTCTCGAGAAATGTCATAGGATAGTTTTCAAACCCTTGTGGGGGTGAAAAGGGGGTTGGAAGTTGGTATGAGGATTTTTTTACCGCTGAACTGATTTAGATGAAAATTGGTATAGAGATAGGACAAAGGATAGTTTCATCTTCAAAAAAGCCCCCCCCCCATCTTACTTTAGAACCGTAGGTCCAAAAAATTGAAAAAAATATTGGAAGTGAAGCCTAAAAGGTACTTTAATAAAAACTATCTATCTATACAAATATAATAAAGCTGAAGAGGGTCGAAAGTCTGTTCATGGAATATATTCGAAAAAAAGTTGGCTGGGGATACTTAGAATCGATAACAGAATACGTTCCAACAATTTTTAGAATTTTTGTCTGTTTATCTGTTTGTCTGTTTATTTGACCGCGCATCACGTGAAAACGGCTGAACGGATTTTGATGAAATTTTGTATAGAGATAGTTTGAGTCCCGGGAATGGATAATATATAGTTTTAATCCCAAAAATCAACCCCGGTGGGGGTGAAAATGGGGTTGAAAGTTTGTATGGAGAATTTGTAACCGCTGAAACGATTTAGATAGAAATGAGTAATTTGAGTCTCGAGAAATGTCATAGGATAGTTTTCAAACCCTTGTGGGGGTGAAAAGGGGGTTGGAAGTTGGTATGAGGATTTTTTTACCGCTGAACTGATTTAGATGAAAATTGGTATAGAGATAGGACAAAGGATAGTTTCATCTTCAAAAAAGCCCCCCCCCCCATCTTACTTTAGAACCGTAGGTCCAAAAAATTTAAAAAAATATTGGAAGTGAAGCCTAAAAGGTACTTTTAATAAAAACTATCTATCTATACAAATATAATAAAGCTGAAGAGGGTCGAAAGTCTGTTCATGGAATATATTCGAAAAAAAGTTGGCTGGGGATACTTAGAATCGATAACAGAATACGTTCCAACAATTTTTAGAATTTTTGTCTGTTTATCTGTTTGTCTGTTTATTTGACCGCGCATCACGTGAAAACGGCTGAACGGATTTTGATGAAATTTTGTATAGAGATAGTTTGAGTCCCGGGAATGGATAATATATAGTTTTAATCCCGAAAATCAACCCCGGTGGGGGTGAAAATGGGGTTGAAAGTTTGTATGGAGAATTTGTAATCGCTGAAACGATTTAGATAGAAATGAGTATGGAGATAATTTGAGTCTCGAGAAATGTCATAGGATAGTTTTCAAACCCTTGTGGGGGTGAAAAGGGGGTTGGAAGTTGGTATGAGGATTTTTTTACCGCTGAACTGATTTAGATGAAAATTGGTATAGAGATAGGACAAAGGATAGTTTCATCTTCAAAAAAGCCCCCCCCCCCCATCTTACTTTACAACCGTAGGTCCAAAAAATTTAAAAAAATTTTGGAAGTGAAGCCTAAAAGGTACTTTTAATAAAAACTATCTATCTATACAAATATAATAAAGCTGAAGAGGGTCGAAAGTCTGTTCATGGAATATATTCGAAAAAAAGTTGGCTGGGGATACTTAGAATCGATAAGAGAACAAGATCCAACAATTTTTAGAATTTTTGTCTGTTTATCTGTTTGTCTGTTTATTTGACCGCGCACCACGTGAAAACGGCTGAACGGATTTTGATGAAATTTTGTATATATGTAAATTTCGTATGAAGTTTGAGTCCCGGGAAAGGATAATATATAGATTTAATCCCGAAAATCAACCCTGGTGGGGGTGAAAATGGGGTTGAAAGTTTGTATGGAGAATTTTTAACAGCTGAAATTCGCGCTCTGTGACTGCGGAATCGAGGACCAGACTATGGAGCACATCATACAGCGGTGTCCACTCCGCGCATACCCAGGAAGCCCAGAAGACCTGATGGAAGTGACGCCCGACGCTGTGCAATGGTTGCAAAATTTGGATGATGCCTTATAAAATCCTCCAAAAATTTCAAGTTTCAAAAATTTCAAAAATTTCAAAAAATTCAAAAATTTCAAAAATTTCAAAAATTTCAAGAATTTCAAAAATTCAAAAATTTCAAAAATTTCATAAGTTTCAAAAGTTTCAAAAATTTCAAAAATTTCAAATATGAAATAAAATTAAATAACAACTTCGTTCCAACCGAGTGTTCCACGACACTCACGTATTTTATTTTTCTCTGACGTTCATTAGTGCAGTGTAATGTGCTTACATTGAAGAACAAATATCATGATCTACATCAATATCATAAATCCTCTATTCCACGTTCGGAACCGTATGTAATTACCACCATTACGAGTACTGCAACCAGTAACGTAACATCAGTGTATTATCTGTGACAGTGTGGTAAAAACGTATGAAAATTCATTACCTACGGTAACGTAATGAATATCCGCCCCCCCCAACCGCCGGCACGCCCCCCCGACCACCGGCACGCCCCCCCGACCACCGGCACGCCCCCCCGACCACCGGCGCAATAAGGTTTGGTCATGGTGGTGTAATGAAACCATTAGAATGACTGCCATGGATTTTTAATATATGTGTGCAGATAAAGCAGTGTATGCATCTGTATATAATTAGGCCATATTACGTAACAGTTACATAAGCTACTATTTATCTCTTTTTAGGGTTCCGTAGTCAACTAGGTTATAGTTTCGCCGTGTCCTTCCGTCTGTCCGCGGTCTTGCTCATTTACCGTTCGCATTAGAAAGCTGAAATTTGGTGAGACCATCAGGACTTTCAATAAAAACTATCCATACTAATATTATAAATGGGAAAGTGTATGTGTTTGTTTGTTTGTCCGTCTTTCACGGCAAAACGGGGCGACGAATTGATGTGATTTTTTAAGTGGAGATAGTTGAAGATTACTAATTCCAATTCAAGAAAATCCCCAGCCAGGTTATACGTAGCCTATAAAAATTCAACGTCTAAAAGGGGGGGGGGGGGGTAGCCACTACACTCGATTGAGTTAAATTTGCATGTGTCATGGACCCCCCCCCCCTCCAAATGCACATCAATTAGAAAAAAATCATTTCTGCATTTGTGACCCCCCACCCCCACCCCCACCCCAATTTCAACCGCGCCTGTTCTTACCTTTCATGCTTAGACTGATTTGACGGAAGGATCGATTTGGATCATATTTGCCGAGGACATGAACGTATAAATACAAAAGTGGTCCTGTATCGTCCGATATACACCTATTACTCTATGTCGTTTAAATCATGCCAAAAAAAAATTATAGGATAAAAAAAAGTATTCAGTTTTGAGTGTGCGAGTAGTTTCATTTAGTGGTAAATGTAAAATATTTTATTAGGACGACTGTCTTCTAGCGTATCCATCTGTCAACTTTACTTCAAGTTCCACCTCCAGGGTAGCAGGAGAGAAATTAGGGGTGAATTAGCCGCTTACTGACACCGACCGAATTCCACGCGGGCGTAGCCGCGGGCACAGCTAGTATATATTAAATTAAGTGTTCGGAAACCATAGAATGACCGCCATTGCACCGCCATGGCCAACTCGATTGTGCCGGCGGTCGGGGAGGCGCGTTCCGTTGGTCAGGAAGGAGCACAGCATTTACATTATGTTATCAAATTCGATGTTCGGAATTTTAAACTCAGATAAAAGTTTTATTAACACCGGTTTCTGAAAATACCCAGTCTTGCGTAGCTTGTGGTTTATCCAAGATATGTACCGTACAGTTAGAAACAAAAAAACCGGCCAAGTGCAAGTCGGACTCGCCCACGAAGGGTTCCGTACCATTATCTATTAAAACGGCAAAAAAATCATGTCTGTTGTATGGGAACCCCCTTAAATATTAATTTTATTCTGTCTTTTAGTATTTGTTGTTATAGCGGCAACAGAAAAACATCATATGTAAAAATCTAACTATCACGGTTCATGAGATGCAGCCTGGTGACAGACTGACACACAGACAGACGGACAGCGGAGTCTTAATAATAGGGTCCTGTTTTTACCCTTTGGGTACGGAACCCTAAACACTAAGTAGGGGTGATGAAAATTAGCTTGACACAACTGTATTGTTAAGACAACAAGAGCGTGTAGATAATTTTGAACACCTTGCCCGAATAGTTATTTCTGCAGCTGACTGTACCCTGTTTCTTATCTCCTAGTATCATTGATTTTATAAACTCAATGAAATTTTTCCTGCTATCTTTCCGCGAGCGAAATAACATAACATAAAAGAAAATTACCGCTCTGTCCTCCTTCCGGGGTCAGCGTTGTTCTATAAACATCTATAAATACTCGCAGAGAACGGCAAAAGTAGCTACACGGGCCAGGTGCTCAAAATGACTATACATGACTTTCATCATGGTTCTAGCGTTTGACCGGCTCTATTGAGTCTGGGGTCCGTTTGGCAGTTGGAGTAGGCACTAATTTTAACGAGAGTGACTGCCATCTGAACTTCCTACCCAGAGGGGCAACTAGGCCTTAGGATTAGGTCCGAATTCCTCACGATTCGCCGGAAAGCCACTGGTAAATATCAAAAGTTGAACAAAAGTCCTGTCATACAATTTCGAGTCCCAGACATCCCCCTAGTTCGGGAGATAGAGGCTCAGTTCCGGTGAAACTGTTTCAAACCTAATACATAAGTCTCCCATTAGGTTTAAGTCAATAAAGATTATTCTTATTAACTTACATAGGTTTTCTCCAGAGATTATACAGTAGGATGACGTGGGCAGTTGGGTCATGAATGGGGAGAGTAGAGATACTAGAGGGGCGAGTTGGTGTTTTTAGACCAAGGTTGTTAAATCGCTACGCAAATAAAATATTCTAAACAAGTCAAGCTATTACGATGTTCATAATCCAATAATTTTAAACAAAAAAGAACTGACTTCACTTAGCATCCAAAAGCAAATGCTCGAGCTGTAATAAAAACTCAAATCATTATAGGTCCTCCAGGATCCCATAATCAGATCCTGACCTGGTTACAATGGGACCAACTGTGAAGTATAATCTTTCAAACCAAAAAAGAATTTTCCAAATTGGTCCAGCCGTCTTCGAATAATCGTGAACATACAAAAACTTTTATCCAGGTTTGAACTTCGATTTTGTCCCTAATCACTCCAATTTGCGGTATATACTCTTCAAAAAAGGAGTACGGATTTATATAGATCGACAAATCGCATGTAAAAGACCTGGAGTTGCAGGGGTCTATAGGCTACGGTAACTGCTTGTTATCATGCGGGCTATATGCTCCTTTGTGTCTGTATCATCCTCCTCTTCCACCGACGTGTTATAAAAAATACCCAATTTCATTGCTCTCGAGTGTAGTAAAACGTGTGTCACAAAAATACACTTTCCCGAATCGGGCTATAATTAAAAATGCATGAGTCGCGCCCTTGTTACAAAACCGGGATTTGCTCAAATTGGGCGCAGCCAAAATAAAGATCGGTGTTAATGTGATTAATGATGTATTTACGATGTTTAAGTGAGAAGTAAATTAAGAGATGTAGTTATAAAATAAAAATAAAACCATAATTAGAATTGTTACAATTTTTTGGTAACAATAGGAAACACCTCTAGTAGGGTTTCAGTGTGGTTTCAGCACAAAAGTGAAAAAAAATGTGCGCATCGAGAAAAAGTTGTGAATTTTTGAGCATGGATAGAGTGCCCTACGATGAATATGCGTGTCCGTAAATTTTTTGGACCTTCACGTCAAAATCAGGGGTCCCGTGCAATATGTTATTACTCTCTGGTTAAGGCTGCTGTGTGGTATCATTTCCGTACAAAACAGATATGCAGAATTCATTTTTGATGTGTTTGGGATGTTTGTTAGAATAAAAACTATAATTCAAACATTTACCATTCTTTACTTAAATATGCAAGTACAAATATATATATATGTAGTCTCGGACACGCGCGGTTTCGTTGGCGGATTAGAGGCAAGAGAGGGTGCCCGCGGCGCTTCCTGGGCGACGTGGTGTATGCGTTAAAACTTCGGCGCTGGCGTCGCGAGCCCTCATTGGTCGTCTAGTATCCCTGCGGTTGGCACAGGGCACTTCAGTGTTGCGAGCGCAAACATACTCCGGGCCGCTGAAAGAATATCTTTCAGGCTTCCTTTTCCTGCGTAGGCAGCGGGCATATTCGGTTGAGTGCTCGCTTGACTAGCCCTCTAGCGGTATTTATGTCTGCAACTCGTGGCACGCCATCTTTCCCGTAGTACAGTTTGACAACTCTGCCCATGCGCCAAAGCATCGGCGGCAGGCCTTCCTCCTTAATGAGTACGAGTTCTCCCAGCTGTAGGTCACGTTGTCTCTCGCGCCACTTGAATCGTTGCTGTAGTAGGGACACGAACTCCGACGACCAGCGCTTCCAGAAGTGTTGGCGCAGCTGTTCGAGTCTCAGGTAGCGATCCAGGCGGTTCGGGTTCCGATCTTGAAGTGGCGGAGCCGGTAGCGACGTCAGCGGCCTAAAAATGAGAAAGTGCCCGGGAGTAAGGGGGTAAAAGTCATTAGGGGAGGAGGAGAGCTGACAGAGAGGTCTACTGTTCAAAATAGATTCCACAGAACAAAACAGAGATGCCAGTTCCTCAAAGGTGAGATGGGTAGTGCCTAAGATTCGTTTGAGATGAAATTTTGCGCTTTTAATACCGGCCTCTGCATAGCCGTTGAAGTTAGGAGCATAAGCTGGCGCAAATTTAAATTTTATACCTTGACCAGCTGCAAAATCAGATATATCATTCTCATATAATTTAAAAAAGTCATTTATCTCTTTAGCTGCAGCTACTAGATTTCTACCATTATCACAGAACAACTCCGCAGGCTTACCGCGCCGGGCGATAAATCTGCGAAGTGCAAGTACAAATGCATCTTTAGGCAAGTCGCTCACAGCTTCTAAATGAACACATTTATATCTTAGACATATAAATAGACACATATAGCATTTGGTGATCTTGCATCCACGTCCTCGGCGATCTGTTATTAAATAAGGACCGGCTAGGTCTACAGCTGTTGACGTGAATGGAAAATCAGCCTTTATGCGTTGTTCGGGCAGGTTGCCCATAATATTTTTTAAAGTGTGACCGGCGGTGCGCCTACAAGTGACACAATTGTGGGCCGTGCTTCTCGCAAGGTTCCTGCCCCCGACCGGCCATATCGTATCTCGTACCGAACATAACAGCAACAGTGGTCCTGCATGTAAGAGACGTCTGTGTTCATGTGTAAAAATGAGTTTGGTTAGTGGGTGTTTAGCACGTAATAACATGGGATGCTTCTTTTCATAACTACAATCAGAAGCATCCAGTCTCCCCCCGACTCTCAAAGTACCTTGAGAGTCTATGAAAGGAGTAAGTGTAGCAATATGCGACTTAGGGCTCAACTTGTGGCCTTTGCTCATCGCTTCAAGCTCAGACGTAAATGATTGCTGTTGTGCAATCTTAACTAATGTGTGCAAAGAGTCTTTAAGTTCCTGTTCAGATAATGAACCAGTTAATTTAGGCAGCCTAGTTTTACAGTTGTTTATGAAGCGACGAACATAAGCCATAGCACGTAGTAACCTGTTATATTTTGAAAATCTACTAAAATCTATAACAGGCGGTTCAGGGTCTACGCTTGTAAGCATAGACGTTACCTTAATTTCAGGCAAGACGTCCGGTGCCTCAGAGTTCAATTCTGGCCATTCAGATTCAGGTTTCAGTAAAAACTCAGGGCCATGCCACCACAGAGCTACACCAGAGACATGTTGTGGATCGACGCCACGTGTAGCGAGGTCGCTTGGATTTTGTTTTGTAGGCACATGTCTCCAGACAGCTCCCGGAGCAAGTTTAGCTATGGCAGCAACTCTGTTTGCCACGAACGTCTTGAGCTTAGAAATATCTGTTTTTAGCCATGCTAGACAGCAGCTAGAGTCTGTCCAAAATATAGTGCGAGAGACAGGGCGTCTCCAGGCCCTTACCACTGCGGCATACGTCTGGGCTGCTAATAAGCATCCTGCCAACTCTAATCGTGGAATTGTGGTTCGCCGTATAGGAGCTACTCTGTCTCTCGCACACAGTAAGTGTACTTGTTGCTCGCCTGAGCCTGAAATGGTTTTTACATAAACACAAGCTGCGTACGCAGTCTCTGCTGCGTCAGAAAAGCAGTGTAATTCAATTGTGGAAGGAGACTCACATAAAACGTACCTAGGTATGTTTAGACTTTTAATGTGATGTAAGTTTTTAATAAACCGCGACCATATTCGCTGTATTTCAGGAGAAACAGTTTCGTCCCATGATTTGCCTTCCTTCCACAAAGTCTGAAGTAGTATTTTAGGCTTAACGGTGCATAGACTTAATAGGCCTAAAGGATCAAAAACTTGGAACGTTTTAGACAAAATCGTTCTTTTAGTAACCTTTTCATCAGAGTCGTCAGTTTTAATTGAGAAATTTAACATATCTTGGCTGGGTTGCCAGCCCAGTCCAAGTGTTTGACAAGATTGACTCAAAGCTAAATGATCATCTTGATTAATAAGATCAGACTGTAATAACGCATTTGAATTTGAGCGGTATTTACGTAAGTTAAAACAACCAGCAGCTAAAGCCTGTGAGACGCCAGATTGTATGCGTAGCAGCTCAGTTTCAGAGTCAGCGCCCACTAGTAAATCGTCACAATAAAAGTTGTTCTGTATAATATTTGTAACCAGCGGGTCCCTGCTCTCAGCTCCCAACTGCCACAAGCAGCGAGCCGCTAGCCAGCTTGCCGAGGCGAAGCCATAAGTGACAGTGTTCAAGGTAAGCGAGCGTATAGGCAGGTGCTCATCTTCGCGCCACAAAATGACTTGTAAATTTCTGTCTGCTTCATTCATTAAAATTTGCCTATACTGTTTTTCTATGTCACCAGAGAGCACATACCTATACTGGCGGAATCTAAGCAATATGTCAAACAGCGAGTTTTGTATGTTTGGACCTACCATCTGGATATCATTTATTGAATAACCAGACGAGGTTGGACAGCTAGCGTTAAACACCGTTCTCAGACGAGTAGACTCACTCTCCTTCATCACAGGATGATGAGGAAGGTGGTTGGCCATGTAGCATTGCTTAGACTCCGATAGATGACCTAAACGCTCATATTCGTTTATAAAATCAACATACATTGTTTTAAGGTCAGGTTGTTTGCTGAAACGTTTTTCTAAGTTAAGTAGGCGTTTTTTAGCTATGTTAAATGTGTTGCCTAGGCAGTCTGGAGAGTCCTTTAGAGGCATTCGAACTACAAACCTGCCGTCAGATTGGCGATAAGTATTTTCAACAAAGTGTTGTTCTATAGGGAGACACTCCAGCTCACTTCCGGATATGAAATCCGCTTCAGACGGCAGCTCTTCTGTCTCCCAAAACTTAGTCATCTGGGCAGACAGATCAGACAAACAAAAATAGCTGCGAGTTGTTACTGAATTTACATGAGTGGAGGCTCCTTGTACTGGGCCCGCTACAAGCCAACCAAGTTTAGAGGGGATAAGGTAAGTGCACTTGCTGCTTGGCAGTTTGTTTGCAATCCCAGTTATAATTTCCCAAAAAGTGGAGACTCCCAAAAGAACATCGATTTGTGATGGGACATTAAAAGTTGGGTCAGCAAGGCTGGTAGACGCGGGTAAGTTAAGGTGACTTATGTCAACATATTTCTTTGGAAAGCGATCAGTTATTTCATTTAGTACTAGAAAGTCGAGATTGGCATTAAAGTCGCTTAGTCTAGATTTGATTTGAGCTGCACAACGTACAGGTTTGTAGGTCAGAGGCGTATTTCCTATTCCTGTAACACTTGAGGCAGTTAGAGGCTGAATATCAAGTTGCAAACGCTGCCTTAATGATTCAGTAAGATAGTTAGATTGTGAGCAGTTATCTACAAGACATTTGACAGTTTCTTTCTTATTATTGTGAGGATTAATTATTTCAATTAGCGCTGTCGATAACAATGCTTCACTGCTAGCGAGTACAGTATTAGCAGTAAAGGTGCCTTGCACCTCGGCACTGTCAGAAGTTAGCATAGTCGATGAGGAGGCTACTGCATCCTTATCACTATCGTTAGGTTGGACGCTGTGATCCTGGGCTGACTCGCTAGATAGCTTATTTGTTAGTTGTGTATTGTGTAAATATGTATTGTGACGTCTCTTACATACACGACAGCCGTTGAGCTTGCACTGACGAGTCTCGTGGTCCGGACGGAGGCAGACGTGGCACAGCTTTAGACTAGAAGCCCGCGACCAGCGCTCGTCGACTGACATTTTTCTGAAGGTAGGGCAGTCGTATACTCGATGATCGGACTGGCACACGAAGCACGGCCGACCCTTGTCACCTTGTTTTTCTGAAATTATGAAGGTTTTTATGTTTTTATCATGTTTAAATGGAGTTTTATTAGCCACAGGCTCTGGCTTGTGGTTAGCTTGCCTATCTCTTTTAGACCGATACAGATTTTCTAAGATATCTGCACGGTTTGTTAGAAATTCCCTAAAATCTTCAAGCGTTGGCCACTCTTTAAGAGTGTTTCTATGTTCTTCCCACTTTGCATTAGTATTAGAATCTAACTTTGCTGCTAATAGATGAACTAAGATGGTATCCCAGTGCTCCGTTGGCTGCCCTAATGTTTTCAGCGCCCGAAGATTTTTAGTTACATGATCACCTAAAAATCTTAGAGCCTTATCAGACTCTCGCTGTAAGGAATCCATATTAAACAAAGCATTTAAATGGTTAGTGATTAGTTGCCTTTTGTTACTGAACCTGTCACACAGCAGCTTCCAGGCTTCAGCATAATTGACAGCGGACACTTCTAAATTTGCTATCACTCGGGCCGCCTCGCCTTCAAGGTATGAGCTTAAATAATGGAACTTATGTATTGGCTTGATATGCTCATTGTTATGAATTAAAGATTCATAAAGATCCTTAAATTCCATCCATTTATAGTAAGATCCATCAAATTTAGAGATTTTAATTTGAGGAAGCTTGAAGCCGAGGTGCTCCGAATGACAGCCGCCTGATGCGCAGGTTTTGACAGAGTCTTCCGTTGATGCCTTTTGAACCTGTGAGCGCTCAAGTATAGTTTGAGCAGTAGCTATAGCTTTATTAATGTGGCTCTCATTAGAATCCCTTTCGTTAAGCTCGTTGTGAAAATTGTCAGCATTAGCTACTTCTATTGAAGTTTGCAGCTCGTCAAGGCGCGTGGATAACTCAATAACTTTATTCAATCTTAAAGTCAGCTCATTAAATTTAACACCGGTCAGCACTTCATCATCTGCGATTGTATTTAAATAACCACGGAATTTAGAGACTTGTCCTTTTATTGAGCCACGTTTAATACGCAGCTCCGCTAGAAGAGCTTCTCGTTTCGTCTCTTCAGACATGCTGAGTTGTGTTTAATTGAGCAGAGAAGTCAAGCAAATAGAATCGTATTAATTTTAATAAGAAGTAAAGAGTTATCCACGTAAGTAAATAAAATTGGCAAAACAGCTCACGCCCCTTGTAAACTTCAACAGCTACGCAGTGTAGGCTCGGTGCGCAGCTTGCGGCTTCACCACGCAGCAGCCCAGCACGTGCTCGCAGGCGTAGACGTGACACGTGGTGCACGAATCGGCAGGTTTTCCACTGAAATTGCGCAAGCGAAAAGTGTGCATATGCGAACACAAACCAAAATGCCAGCGGGTGAGAAGTTAAAAGATAAAGAGACGTTTAGGTCAGCGAAAGTGAACCGAAAAAAGGTGCAATTTAATTTTAAATACAAATGAAATATTTAACTGAAATCTTGAATGCAAATGAATTAAGCGTGAATGCGTGGTCAGAAAATCAAAAATGGTTTCGTCACGAAATAACAAGGCACGTGCAGCTTCACAAAGGTTTGAAATATTAAGTTTTTAAATTAAAAAAAGAACAAAATGAACACTGCACCGCTTAGCTAAAAGCCTTAGTTGACGTTGAAATGCGTTGAAACGAAAATAAGTAAGTAACAAACACGTGGTAAGGTTAGGTCACACTAAGGTCAAAGGTCACGCACTCATCTCACTTTGAAGACGCTGGCTGAAAGTAAAACAAAATGAAGCAATAGCACACAGTAGGCACTCAGATTAAAGTTAAGTTAGAATGGGATTCGTTTAAGTTTAAGTTTAAAGTAAATTGTCAAGTTAGGTACGTTACGTAAGTTCAATGCAATAAAAAGGTTATTTAAGTTCGACGGGGTTTTTGTAATAAGAATTTAAAGGGAATTGCAAATTGGGTAGCTACTAAATTAGAAGGGTAAGATTAAGGAATGTGGGTAAGATTAGGCATAAGGAGTGTGGTAAGTATATTGGAATGCGGGTAAGAAATAGGGGCGGCACTTTCTCACGGTACTCTCCTCGTTTGGCTAGCTGCCACGCGCTGCCGCCTCGCTACCGGCCGTCGATGCCCTGCTCTGCAGTCTTGGCGCCTCGTATCTTGCGCGCCTACTCGCCGCAGCCGTCCCTCTTCGTTCCTCCTCTTCGGGCACGTTGATCTGGGCTTGCGGCGAAGGCAGGCAAAGTTGACCTGCTCGGCTCGGGTCTTGCGGCGGCGTCTGCTCCAAGCCCACGCTCCAAAATGGCCGACCTCTCGGCTTCGGCACTAAAAAATATAATAAAATGCCTATGCCGCGCGTGTCCTGTCACGGTCGCCAATTATGTTTGGGATGTTTGTTAGAATAAAAACTATAATTCAAACATTTACCATTCTTTACTTAAATATGCAAGTACAAATATATATATATGTAGTCTCGGACACGCGCGGTTTCGTTGGCGGATTAGAGGCAAGAGAGGGTGCCCGCGGCGCTTCCTGGGCGACGTGGTGTATGCGTTAAAACTTCGGCGCTGGCGTCGCGAGCCCTCATTGGTCGTCTAGTATCCCTGCGGTTGGCACAGGGCACTTCAGTGTTGCGAGCGCAAACAGATGTTACTTTTCAAAAGGAAATGTCCGACTTACTGTAAAAAAATATTTAAATCATTATGGGTGTACCAATACTATTTGAAGATTTCCCTCGATTTCTCCAGGATCCCATCATCAGATCCTGACCTTGTTACATTGGGACCAACTGTGAAGTATATTCTTTCAAACATAAAAATAACTTTCCAAATGGGTCCAGCCGTTTTCAAATAATCATCCCTGATTATTTGAAAACGGCTGGACCCATTGACACATACATAAAAAAAAATCCCGTCAAATTAAGAACCTCCCTCGAAATCTTAAAGTCGGTTGAAAATCATATTTGAATTACGAATAATCCGTACTAATATTATAAATAGGAAAGTGTATGTGTGTGTTTGTTTATTTGTCCGTCTTTCACGGCAAAACGGGGCGACGAATTGACGTGATTTTTTAAGTGGAGATAGTTGAAGGGATGGAGAGTGACATAGGCTATTTTTTGTCTCTTTCTAACCCCCCAGTTCCCGAAAATGGGGGATGGAAGTTTGTATGGAGCATTCCGGGGGCAATCAGGAAAGGGGAACCGTGTTATCCCGAATTTAACGCGAGCGAAGCCGCGGGCAAAAGCTAGTAAACTATAAACCCATCGTCATCGAAGTACCTATAATTTGAAAACTATACACTACGAAAGCCTAAACAAATACTCAATCCCGAATTTAATATTAAACAAACATTACTTCACAAAACTAAAAGCAACCCTTTAGTGTTGACGACGTCCCCTCTTGCCCCTTTAGCCGTTAACACAGTGAATCCTCCTTTATTTTAAAGGGTCGGCAACGCGCATGATATCTCCGGAGTTGCATACGTAGCTGTATACCATCAGGCGGGTATGCTTGTTTGCCACGGTCGTATAAAAAAAACTCAAGGTAAATTCAGCAGCAGAAATATCTAAGCAGATTCGGCGTTCAAAATTACCTTCAAATGCTTAGATAATAACGTTTAGAAATAAAGGAAAAGTGGCAAAAATCCGCTGCCTCAGGCAAGACTCGAACTTGCTACGGGATACATGCCCATCGTTCTGACCAACCGAGCTGCTGAGACTGACCGGATGGCGTGCTTACATCATTTTGAGGGTTGGGACGGATTTAAGGGCACTTTTTGTTTTTGCAAAGTGTGCCAGAAGTTATCATAAAAAAAGTATTAAAAAAATTTTTTGATTGTTTTAATGTAGCATTTTTTTTACCTGCGATTTAGAGGAATAACCATAAAATTAATTACTTAATTAGTAATGTTTTATTTTTATTTAAGAAAGCTCTTACAATTTTCTCCATACAAATTGAAAGTGACGCAACCCTGCCTCAACATGATTAATGATTTTTCTTTTTTTTCTTCTGGAGTTTGAATATATTTGATTTCTTACTTAATTTGGGAAGTGTTTGACTACTATAACAACAAGATTAGATGGATATTAATATAAAATTTTATCAAAAAACTTTTTGTAGCGCATTTCGTAATCTTATGTAACGACGACCTTAATTATGTAACAAAAAAACTTCACTAACATTCGCCAGTTCCTTAGAAATAATTAATAATTGACTCGTTTTCGGCTATATTTAGTAGTGTACGCACATTTGAAGGGAACGGTCGTGAATTTATCATATTTTATGTGACGCATTATTTAAGTAAGTGTGCAATTTTTGGCTTAATAATATACAAAGATTTATATTGTTACGTCTAATGTAATGTTTTACGTGTCGTAGGTAGTTCTAAGGAAATTCTGGTGTCCCAAAATTAAGATTTTGTGTTGATTTTTCACACATTATCGCCACTTTTATAATCATCATCATCATCATATCAGCCGAAAGACGTCCACTGCTGGACATAGGCCTCCCCCAAAGAGTGCCACAATGACCGGTCCTGCGCCACCCGCATCCAGCGGACTCCCGCGACCTTCACCAGGTCATCAGTCCACCTTGCGGGGGGTCTACCCACGCTGCGCCTTCCGGTTCGTGGTCGCCACTCGAGAACCTTTTCGCCCCAACGGCCATCGGTTCTACGAGCAATGTGCCCCGCCCACTGCCACTTTAGTTTAGCGATTCGGAGGGCTATATCGGTTACTTTGGTTCTGCTGCGGATGGCCTCATTTCTGAAGCGATCACGCAGAGAGATTCCAACCATAGCCCTCTCCATTGCCCTTTGGGTGACTTTGAGCTTTCTTATGAGGCCCATTGTAAGCGACCACGTTTCAGTACCATATGTCATCACTGGCAACACACACTGGTCAAAGACTTTCGTCTTGAGACACTGCGAAATATTGGACAAAAAGATGTGCCGTAGCTTCCCGAACGCTGCCCAACCGAGTCGGATTCGTCGATTGACCTCTTTCTCGAAGTTGGATCTACCTAACTGGACAGTATGTCCTAAGTATATATAATCGTCCACAACTTCGAGTGTAAAGTCTCCGATTGTAACGGGAGTTGGTGCTACATGGGTATTTGACATGATCTTCGTCTTATCCATGTTCATCTTTAGACCAACTCGCTCGGAGGCTTTACTGAGGTCATCGAGCATCGTACTCAAATCCTCCATGGTCTCAGCCAAGACTACTATGTCGTCATCAAACCGAAGGTGAGTGATGTACTCGCCGTTTATGTTGATGCCTAGCCTTCTCCAGTCCAGAGTCTTGAAAACATTCTCCAGTGCAGCGGTAAACAGTTTAGGAGAAATAACATCACCTTGCCTGACTCCCCGCTGCAACGGAATAGGCTTCGAGTTCTGGTCCTGGAGTCGGACTGACATAGTGGCGTTCTCGTACAAACACTTCAGCACTTCGATATAGCGGTAGTCCACTTGGCACCTCTGGAGAGATTGTAGTACAGCCCAGGTTTCGATCGAGTCGAAGGCTTTCTCGTAGTCCACGAACGCTAAGCAGAGGGGCAGGTTATACTCCTCAGTCTTCTGTATAACCTGACGGAGCGTATGGATGTGGTCTACGGTACTAAAGCCTCTTCGGAAACCTGCTTGTTCGGGAGGCTGGAAGTCATCTAGCCTGCGTGCGAGACGGTTCGTAATGACTCTTGAAAACAGCTTATAGACATGGCTCAGAAGTGAAATGGGTCGGTAGTTCTTCAGTAACGCGTTATCACCCTTTTTGAAGAACAATACCACCACACCTCTGTTCCATGCCTTAGGCGTTCTCCCTTCTAGTAAAACGGAGTCGAACAACTTCTGAAGGGCCATAAGGACCGGTTTACCACCCGCCTTCAGAAGTTCGGCTGTAATTCCGTCTTCACCAGGTGCCTTATTGTTTTTGAGCTCAAAAACACTTTTATAATAATAGTAAATAAATAAATAATATATAAATATTATAGGACAATCTTACACAAATGAACTTCTTTTTATGTTAACTATGTAACGCATTTATAAAACTTTTCTGTATTTTATGTAACATTTAAGTTCAGTTTTTTATGTAACATTCCTTGTGGTATACATTTATATAACTTTTATGTAACTGTGACATAAACGCTGAATGTTGCGTTTATGTAATATAATATAAGCCTTTAAATCCGTCCCCACCCTTGAACACTTCACCCGTCTGCTACTTTGCTGCTGTAGGGTCACAAACTGTCGAGCCACTTAGGGTTCACTTTACATTGGACATTCCATAGAAGTACTAAACAAAAGAAAATAGCTTGAACCGTGAATCGCTCAATAATTAAAAAAAAAACGAAACGTTGTATAGTTGGAAAACGGTTTTGGATACTGCGTCAGTGGACAGTGTGGACGTGCCTTTAGCAAGTGACGTCGTTAGTGTGGTATGGTGTGGTCATTTCGAAAAAAATGAAAAAGTGAACGAGGGTAGATCTGTTACAACACCGCCGCCGCCGCAGGCGCGTAGTAGCCGGCGTGCTGCCGTCGCGGAAGGCCGCTCGTGATAATGATTATCGTAAATTGATCGAAACATGTCGAGCAATAATCGACTTAAATTACGTGAGTAAATATTTTTAATATCGAGTCTCACGAAAGTTTTATAGTTAAAATTGCTCAATAATTGAAGTCCGTGACTGTACTTTTAGTTACATAACTACATCGACCTTAAAATTAATTTACAAAATATTATTACTCGTCCTTTGGGACAATAGGGCTGTCGCTTTTGAATTTTAATCACCAAACTTTATCAATTTCGCTGTAACAACAGGGTTGTTAGCGAAAATAAAATGTCTAGAATCGATTGTGAGTCGGTAAACTCGTTTTTAAAGTTGTTTTTTTTGTGTTAGTCTAAGTTCTCATCAGAAGCTTCATTCTATAATACTTAGCTATAGCGATATAAAATAACTGTAGTGTAATTAGGAATATTTTGCCACAGGCTTTCTTAAATCTATAAATGGGACACTAGAATCAAAATGGCTCGCGATTCTGAGTAGAAATCACGTAAAAAATTTCAAATAAAAGAAAAGAAAGCTACAAAAAAAATAAAATTGGCCCAAATAGGACCTTTTTAGGGTTCCGTAGTCAACTAGGAACCCTTATAGTTTCGCCATGTCTGCCCGTCCGTCCGTTCGTCCGTCCGCGGATAATCTAGTGACCGTTAGCACTAGAAAGCTGAAATTTGGTACTAATATGTATATCAATCACGCCGACAAAGTGGTAAAATAAAAAGTGGATTTTTTTTATTTATTAGGGTACCTCCCCTATACGTAAAGTGGGGAGTGATTTTTTTTTTCATTTCAACCCTAACGTGTGATATATTGTTGGATAGGTATTTAAAAATGAATAGGGGTTTCCTAAAATCATTTTTCGATAATGTAAATATTTTCGGAAATAATCGCTCCAGAAGTAAAAAAATATGCGTCCCCCCCCCTCTAACTTTTGAACCAAACTTTTAAAAATATGAAAAAAATCTCAAAAGTAGAACTTTATAAAAACTTTCTAGGAAAATTATTTTGAACTTGATAGGATGAATAGTTTTTGAAAAAAAATTACAAAATAATTTCTGAACTAAGTTTGTAATTTAACCGTATAAGCAGGTGTTTATTGTACCTGTAATTTCTACAAAATTACAATGAAATGACGTGCTTTCAAATAAAGTAAAAACGGTGAAAATCGGTTCACGCAATAAAGAATTATTCCATAAAAATCATCTTCCATACTTTAAGCTCGCGCGCAAAAGTTTACTTAATTTGCCGATAGATGTCGCTGTACGTGGAACTCTCATATCATATCCTACATGGCGGTGTTATTAACTTTTAATTGGGGACACTTACTGTGACGGACGGAAAACTACGGAACCCTACACTGAGCGTGGCCCGACACGCTCTTGGCCGGTTTTTATATGGGTGAGATGATCACCGTTATCGATTTGACAACGTGATAATGATAGTCTTTCAAATGCGCGGCGTCAAAAGTGACATTTACTATCACGTGGACATCCTGCGTCCATCACGTCTGCACAGCAACTCAATGAGTTGTCGTGTCGATCTCTTCTTCTTCGTCGGTCCCTCATTACTGAGGATCGTGACCACTTGGTTTTGCAGTCCTTGTGATTTGTTTCCATCGGTCTCGATCTCCCGTAGCCCTCACCGCTTGATGGAGTTTGCCTGAGGTGGCCTTCTTAATTTGGTCAGACCATCTGGTTGGCGGGGGGCCCTTAGGTCTTTCGCTTTCCACTTTTCCGACCAGGATCATTTTTTCTAGGCCTTCATCACCTCTACGCATAACATGACCAAAATATGAAAGCAACCGATGTCGTGTCGATACACAAGCTTGAATAAAACGAGTAGTCCGTGTCGAACTGAGAACTCGTGGTTTACTTGCAAACGAGTTGACCAATATAACAAGACCCTTATGAAGATCGTTTCGCGCCTAGTAGCTCCATAACCCCTTGATTGATCAAATTTTACTTACAGATATCTCTGCTACAACCTCACCAAATTTTATAAAGATCAGAAAAACGATAATGAAGTTATCGCGGAACAACTATTCAAAATCAAAAAGCCATCGAAATGCACAGACGTCTAGGTAGCCAGCTGACAGTTCCGTTGTGTCCGAAGTTGTCTGTAAGAACTTCACTTCGCTTACGCTCCGCTCGTTCGATAATAGTTGTCACCTTTTTTATCGCTCCAATGATAGCTTCGACCACCTTGTGGCATAATGTCAGTCTTCATAACGACTAATTCATCATTGGCTTACATAGACCTACTATAATGGAATTGTGATAATCGTGAATGCCAAAATATCGCGTGGATTAAGGTGACAAGTTGGTTGAAAATGTCGTATGAAGCGAAAAGCAACGATATTATGTATAGACAGGTCAAGATAAAAATAATAACAAGACCGAACAGGATAGTCTTATGGAATATTCAATAGATATGACAGAAAAGGCGCTATTATCGTTGGTATTTGTACTCACATTGTGATTATTGCTTGCTAGCATTAGACATAGGATATAAGATATAGATGGGGCATGGTAATAACAATACCAAGATCGAACGGGATGGTCTTATTACACTTTCAATAGGGACGACAGATAAGGTGCTATTACCTTTTTTATTACCCTCCACGCCATTAGTTCAAGAATTTCTGTGTTTATTACGAGAAAACCTTATATTTTTCTTAGAAAGTGGTGTCGGCTATGGCCAACAACGGTAAATTAAATTCTTGCTTTTAACTTACTAGGCTAAAAGGGCTTAAGTACAATATAAACGTTTGTTGCCCTCCACCACTTGGAGGGCAACACCGAACCCGACTAAATTATGTAGGCTAGTTACGTATGCTTTCAGCCATCTTGAAACTTGTTTTCAGATTAGTCGCGTTGCGTGTTTGTTGTCCTTCTTGGACGCATGCGTGTTTCAACTATAGAGAATATGAGTACTGTGCTTTAAGCTTTTTATTTAAGCAATACACACGGTAAATGCCATCAAGGCTACTGGAAATCAATATACTGGAGCGTCATCTACGTTAAGCTTTGCACGTTTAACGTCATGAAAGCGACTAGTTGACCTCGATGTCGGAACATGCTTAATGACATCCAATCGCACCAAGAACTGTAATACCTGGACCGACAACGTCAAAGTTTTGTGTTTTACAGTTCCCGATATTTCGACACACATACACTTCAACATATAATCTATGCAGTAACCTGCTTCATTATCAAGGAAAACACGAATATACACGGTAAATATCCCGTTTTAGGGTTCCTACGGAACCTATAGTTTTGTCATGTCCGTCTGTCTGTCTGCTCAGTGATCGTTTACACTAAAAGGCAGAAATTTGGTATGAGTACCTATGTGTATTAATCCCGCCGACAAAACAGTAAAATAAAAACTCAAAACAATTTTTTTTTGGGGGTACCTCCCGTACATAATAGATTGAGGGTATTTTTTATGGTTCCGTAGTCAACTAGGCACCCTTATAGTTTCGCCATGTCTGTCCGTCCGTCCGTCCGTCCGCGGATAATCTCAGTGACCGTTAGCACTAGAAAGCTGAAAATTGGTACTAATATGTATATCAATCACGCCGACAAAGTGGTAAAATAAAAAGTGGAAAAAAATGTTTTATTAGGGTACCTCCCCTATAAGTAAAGTGGGGAGTAATTTTTTTTTTCATTTCAACCCTAACGTGCGATATATTGTTGGATAGGTATTTAAAAATGAATAGGGGTTTAATGAAATCGTTTTTTGATAATGTAAATATTTTCGGAAATAATCGCTTCAGAAGTAAAAAAAAATGTGCCTCCCCCCTCTAACTTTTGAACCATAAGTTTTAAAAATATGAAAAAAATCTCAAAAGTAGAACTTTATAAAATCTCTCTAGGAAAATTTGGGAACTAGGGAACTTGATAGGTTAAATAGTTTTTGAAAAAAACTACGGAACCCTACACTGAGCGTGGCCCGACACGCTCTTGGCCGGTTTTTTTTTAATATACATAGTCAACCGGAAATATCTATAAAAATCGCGTTTCTTCATTACTCAGGATATAACTCTTATCTGGTTTCCTTATAAGGTGCTGAAGCACCATCTATCAAATGAAAATTAAGTTAATTGACAATGACACATGACTGACTAGTGACTGACAACGGTGGATATTGTGTCACGGGGTATTTACGGTGAGGGTTACCGTTTACCGCGGTAAACACGGTAACCGTGTGATTGAGAAATAATGGTAGTGAAGCCTTCTGCGTTGTGGAATGCCCGGAACGCGATTTTGTATAGACATTTCAGTCTAAGTTATTAGTAGGTAGTTCTTGAATACGTTAAGCAAAAATGGCACCTGATTTCTATCCCTGCATTAATTTAAATATCGCTTTGAAAATCTACGCAATTTTAGGGGTAGTTCGTATTTTAAAGGGTAAAAGGGGTTAAAACAGTTTTGTTTGTATTTGTTTTGGAACTCGATTATTCTGGTACCACAGACCACCTGTTATAGACTACGCATACGTGTTTACGAAGACGCCATGCCACCTCACATATTTTACTACACCATTTTAATATTACAATAGCATATGTACAGTCGCCATCAGATATATCGGAGGTGCCAAGGTGGTCACAAATGTGTGAAAAACACCTCTATTGTCTACGCGATAAAGTGCGTGCTCAGATATTTTTGAGTACCTTGGCCGCATCGATATATTTGATGGCGACTGTATCCATGAACAATTTTAGTAGGCAACTTGAAAATCTTGAAATACAAGCGGTAGACTTAAGATTAGTTTAAAAAACCTATACTTGTTTTACAAGTTACATGCTTCCGTGATCTGGGCCCCTAAGGGTTCATTTCTCAAAAAGCTTGTAACTTGTAATACTAGTTAAAGTCACTTTTCGACACCAAGGTACTTGTTTCACAAGTTACATGGTTTTGAGACCCCTGATTGTCAAAGATCACCAACTTAACTGTGATCCTAAAGAGGGTTGCCAACAAGGCTGCCAACGGTCCAAGGTCACACTGACCTTAGTTGGTAGATCATACAATTTTGCTGGGAACAACTGTCTACACAGTCCGTCCAGACCGAGGTCGCTCTGTCGGAGGGGTTTGTTGTATGCCGTTTGGAACACGCTTTCATGCATAGACTAAACCGATGAAACATGGAAGCTCAAAAAAACATTAACGACTATAACGATTGTAACGTCGAAGTTCCGTGCGGGAGCTAGTCAAGTATAGTCAGTGTCATATGGGAACTTTTACCTGGGTTACAGAGAATCTCTTATGCTTCATCTAGTTGACAAGTACTCTGCGTCTGCTGTATATTGGATGGTGTCGAACTTTTAGCAAATATTTGGTGTAAACGGCAGATCCATTGTCTTGCGAATGTTTTACTTGCCTGTATTTTGAAGGTTTGTTGTCGCTTTTATTGCGTCATATATTCCGTCAACTGCTACAACTTTGCCTACGATGCTCAACTTTGCCATTTCAACCGACTTCAAGATTTCGAAGGAGATGTTCACCGATTATTCGAAGGTTGGACCGATTTGGAAAATTATTTTTTTGTTTGAAAGAGTATACTTCACAGTTGGTCCCATTGTAACCAGGTCAGGATCTGATGATGGAATCCTTATTATATTATTATTTTATTCTAATAAAGAAATTTTACTTATCTCATTGGTATCCTGGAGAAATCGAGGGAACTTTTCAACTATTATAGGCACACCTATATTACAGCAGCTCGAGCATTTGCTGTTGGAAAAGTGGATGCTAAGTGAAGTCGGTTATTTCTTGTTTAAAATTATTATATCTTATTCCTGAGATGGGAACAAGGCGGCCTTAGAATCTCAGGATTAAGATATAAATATAAGTAGCTGTTTGGTAAAGAGAACCATGTTTTTCAAGCCAGGCAAAGTTGAGCATCGTAGGCAGAGTTGTAGCAGTTGACGGTACCAGCCTTATTTATTGTCCATAATATTTATTTATCAGCCGACTTTCCGTCTTTCGAAGGAGGAGGTTCTCAATGTTTGTTTTTTTTTGTTTTGCTATATTTTTTTTGTTCACCGATTATTCGAAGTTGGCTGGATTTGGAAAATTCTTTTTGGAACGAAGTTCCTTATCGGACGGTTGAATGAAATAAATAAAAAACCGGCCAAGTGCGAGTCGGACTCGCGCACCGAGGGTTCCGTACAAACCTGTAGGTATATAGGGGTAGTAACTATATAATATTTTTATTATATGATTTAACTAAAAATTTTCGGTTTTCGCGATTTTTCCTTTATCTGTGCTATAAGACGTTGCTTCGTACCAAATTTCAAGATTTTGAGTTCACGGGAAGTACCCTGTAGGTTTTGATCCTTGCGAGTTTCGAAAATTTTGCGGAAATTTGCGGCATAAACGGCTGTATCTTTTGATTGCGTTGGCTTAGAAGTCTGATTTTTTCACAGCTCCAAGGGACAGTAGACCTGAGTATTTGATATAAATTTCAGCTTGATACCTCCACGCGTTCCTGAGAAAAATGGTCTTGACAGACAGACAGACAGACAGACAGACGGACAACAAAGTGATCCTATAAGGGTTCCGTGTTTTCCTTTCCAAAAAAAGTCAAAAATTGAATTTAGATAAGTAACATAAGATCGTTCCAACCGAGTGTCCCACGACACTCACGTATTTTTTTTTGTTTGACAGTCGGTCCCATTGTCATCAGGTCAGGATCTGATGACGGGATCTTGGAGAAATCGAGGTAACTATTCATATACCTATTACAGCACACTCATACTTAGTGTTTCGACTTTTGTATATTATTATATATTTCGGAAAGGTGGAGTAGGCTAAGTGAAGTCTGATCTTTTTCATTTAAAATTATTTTTATTTTATTTATTTTTGATTTATTTAGTGTTATTGCGTCATAGGGCAGACGTAATAGTCAATACGTCATAGTTTGTCTATTCAGACGTCCGTCATTTTGTGGCAATAGGGGATAATGACACTCTTTATGTACTACTAGCTTTTGCCCGCGGCTTCGCTCGCATTAAATTCGGGGTAACAAACCATACAAACTTCCACTCCCCATTTTAAGGAAGTGGGGGGTTAGAAAGAGACAAAAAGTAGCCTATGTCACTCTCCATCCCTTCAACTATCTCCACTTAAAAAATCACGTCAATTCGTCGCCCCGTTTTGCCGTGAAAGACGGACAAACAAACAAACACACACATACACTTTCCCATTTATAATATTAGTATGGATTATTGAAATCCCGACGAATTCTGTTTTTTTTTTAATGAAATGTCAGGACGGGGGTTTCATTACGTCTCTCCATTCAAAGTACTTACCCGTTTTTCCCGATGCGCTTACCGCACCGCCAGGGCTAATGAGGGAAGGGTTAATGGGTGTCCCTGCCGAAACGTACTTATCTACTTGTAATATATCGCTTTTGTTTTGCAGCTTCGGGGTTATTAGTATTAACCTACCTATAGTAAAAGTTGTTCAGTATTTGTTGTATGTCCAGTTGTTATAACGGTGGTAGTTTTTGTCTCTGTGGCGTTCATAAGTGCATTATAATGTGCCTTAATTGAAGAATAAATATATTTTATCTACACTCATACTGTAAGTACTCTAAAATGCGTTCAAAAACCGTAGACAATGACAAGCATTACAACAAACGATTTAACTATGATAAGTTTCTTATCTGCGGCAGTAACGTAATTTTAACTTTGCATGCTCAAATATTGTTAAGCAATGAGTTTCAAATTTGGAAGATCGAATTTGATAACATAATGTTACCGCCATGACCAACTCGATTGGTCCCGCGCGAGCCCCGACACAATCGAGTTGGCCACGCCGACACAATCGAGATGGCCGCGGCGGTGCAATGGCGGCCATTCTATGATTTCCGAATACGGCATTTATAATAAATAATATGAGTGTAGATAAAGCAGTGTATGCAACTGTACGTAATTAGGCCTTAAAACACTCGTGTGATCTTATTATGAAATTCGCCTGCGGCTCATTTCATAAAACCACACTCATGTTTTAAGGACCCTTATTACGTAACAGTTACATAAACTACTATTATCTTTTTTTTTATGAGTCGAAAAATCACCTCGTATATCCACGAAAAAACATTCTGTATACTCTATTTGTACGAACATGAGCTATGAGACCAACTGCCATGCAATATCGAAGGAACTACCGCAAACTCAGAACCAAAACGACCTAACTCACAACAATACCAATAAACATTCTGACCTTTTACCAAAACACGACGCGTTCCACCCATATATCCCGAACTTACGACATCAAAAACGACTTTCTTCTATAAATAGAACACAAACAACAATCGACCTTATCACGTACAACAGAAGTTGAAAATAGATTAAGCTTTCCGTTTTAATCCGTGACGTCATTTGGGGAAAGTGCAGTTGATCTATTTGGAGCCTAAATTCGATTGCGTCTAAGTTTATTTTTGGGTGGGGCGTTAAAGTATGCCGGCAGCGATTACGTCATGGGAAAAGAGGATGGAAGATATGACGTCATAGCTCGCGTTTTAGTGACGTAGCGGTTGTGCAAGCCATAGATTAAAATTATATTTATATCGAGTCGTTGCCTTGTCAATTATCAATATTATCATACTACGAGTAGATAAAATCTAGACACACGGCAGTGTGTCCGCCAAGTTCGAGCAAAAAAAAGCGACACACCGGCCGTGGGTTATATTACACGAACCATTTCGGGCCAATTTCGACCACCCTATAACTCAAAACATATTTTATCTACGCATATGAAATTTCGAGTGTCTGTTGACATCCCCTTAATTGTCTAGAATACAAAATTTCATTATTCTACCTATAGCAGTTCTTGAGATATTGACGTCAGAAAATCGCTATTTTTACTATACACTAACTCACTGACTCATCAAAAACCTAGACCACTTCCAATGGTCGTACTGACTTGAAATTTGGCATGGAAATAGGTCTTAAGGTCAAAGTAAAGGGAAAAATCTGAAAACGGCCGAGTGTGAGTCAGTTTTAAAAATAGCGAAGGTGTAACTTTGTTCTACTATGAAGTCATAATGAACTAAATGGGTCTATCTTCCAATGGTCGTACCGACCTGAAATTTGGCTCGAAGGTTTGTCTTTAGGTCGAAATAAAGTAAAAATCTGAAAACGGCCAAGTGTGAGTCAGTTTCGAAAACAACGAATGTGTAATTTTGTTCTGCTATAAGTAGGTATGGAGTGGAAATGAGATAAGACTTACATATTTAAATTTAGATACATACCAATTTAAGACAATACATGTTTGTCTTAAAGACAAGAACAATAAAATTGTTCACCACTCTGTGTGTGTCTGATGCGGGAACCGAACCCACGATTTACGAAGTGCAAAGCAGGCCACTAGGTACACTAGGTGTGCTAAATCAGTCAAACAAAAATGAAAAGACTATTTTTTCTCGCATAGTCTAAATAATTTCTAATTTTACAACTAATAAAATCGCAGATTCAAGAACATGGAAATCATATATACTCTAAGATGGAATTATATATACTACTGCCCATCTCACCCTCCGATACGCCACGGGATGAGATGGGATGGTGCACTTCTAGGGCTACATAATAGGCCACCAATTATAATACCTACTGGTAGGTAGGTATTACCAAATTATTAATTATCTATGTAGGTAGCGTACTTACAAACAGAATAAAGTACGTTATTGATGTATGTAATTATATGTAAGTAGGTACATTTTATAGGTGTAGGGAGCCAGTTTATTTGTAATAATCACCTATAAATAAATAGTAAAATAGAATTAGACGCTTAGTATAAAGGGTTATACTATAAAGTACATACCTAAGTGGAATGAGACATTTCCTAAAGCAAAAGTGATAAAAAAATAATAAAGAACTTACACCTAACAAAATTAAATGAAATCTCATCAAAAACATAAATGTGAAAGGCTGCCAAGTTCGATACTATGGGAATGCTTCGCCTATAAAAGAAGTAAGATCTGAATAAGTACCAAGTTCCATAAAAATACCTCAAATCATAAATAGTTATAGGAATGCACACTTGATTCCCAGCAGTTTTTAAGGTACACAGTTTTAATATAAAATTATATACTTGACACATTGCAGTCCAAAGGTGTCGATTCATTGCATTGAAAAGGTGTGTGGTGTGTGAAAACTTGCCAAGTAACATCATTAAAAAGTACTGAAAATAATAAATGTTATCAGGAAACTGCTAAAAAAACCGGTGTGCGTTTCTCTGACTATTATAATTTTAGGTATTTCTATGTAACGTGATACTTATTCAAAATGTACCTTAAAAACTGCTGTGTGCATTCCTATAACTATTTATGATTTGAGGT
Source organism: Pammene aurita (assembly GCA_947086415.1). NCBI lineage: Eukaryota > Metazoa > Arthropoda > Insecta > Lepidoptera > Tortricidae > Pammene > Pammene aurita. Next base: position 9,007,088 of record OX352312.1, read on the forward strand.
ATTTTTATGGAACTTGGTACTTATTCAGATCTTACTTCTTTTACAGGCGAAGCATTCCCATAGTATCGAACTTGGCAGCCTTTCACATTTATGTTTTTGATGGGATTCATTTTACTCAGACGAATTAAAATGAGTATTTTTGCATGGTAGTTTTATTGCATATTGTCTGCTATTTTAGATTTGAGATGCGTTATTTTTTTTTATAACAGGTTTCAGAAACATATAGATGTGATATACAAAGGAAAAAGTGACCTAGGCCTCCGCTGCCCAGGGCTGAGATCGAACCAGTGTCTTCTGCGTTCGCGGCAGACGCCCTAACCACTAGGCTACCTGGGTCACAGCGGCACTGGTCGAATTTTCCCATGTATATAATAGTATTGTGTCGACTTAAAATAAACAAATCAAAATATTTATAAAAAATAATTTTATTTGTTCTTCAGTTGAACAGGTTTCATTTTTAGGGTTCCTTGCTCAAAGGGTAAAAACCAGCCAAGTGCGTGTCAAACTAATGCCAAAAGGTAGTATCCGATGCCTATGGAAGAAGTTTTTTGGAAATAACTCAATTTTTTTTTTATATTTAGTTACATCCATGGAGCCCCCCCTGATTTTTTTTGCAATTTCACTACATAACTAAATAGCGGCATATAAAATACACCTCATGTCTAAATTTTATTGAGATACGTCTTATAGTTTCCGAGTAACATGGCTGTGACATACGGACGGACAGATGGACATGACGAAACTATAAGGGTTCCGTTTTTGCCATTTTGGCTACGGAACCCTAAAAACGAGACCTTATTACTAAGACTCCCCTGCCAGTCTGTCTGTCTGTCCGTCTGACACCAGGCTGGGTCTCATGGACCGTGTTAGTTAGACAGTTGAAATTTTCACAGATGATGTAGGGTAAAATGCCAATTACTAGCCACTTTCCAATTACTGGCCACCTATACTAAAATGAATTCTGTGTATAGGTGAATAGAACTCATTTTTGTAAGAGGCGGCCAGTTATTGAACGAGTGGGTTGTGGATAAATTTCAGTTACTGGCCATTTTCCTTATACTGAAAATGAGTTTTATTTATCTGTAAATAGAATTCATTTTTGGAATAGGTGGCCAGTAATTGAAAAGTGGCTAATAATTGGATTTTCGTACCTTATATACTAAAATGAACTTTGTTCACCTATAAATAGAAATCAAATTAAGTGGCCAGTAATTGGAAAGTGGCTAGTAATTGGCATTTTACCCTATTTCTGTTGCCGTTATAACAACAAATACTAAAAAAAAAGAATAAAATTAATATATGAGGGGGCTCCCATACAACAGACATGATTTTTTTGCCGTTTTTATAGAGAATGGTTACGGAAGCCTTGCGTGAGTCCGACTCCCACTTGTTAGTTATGATATTATATGAAAAAATACATTATGTAACATTTACATTATACAACATACCTAAAGTAGTATTTTTGATTTATTACAGTAATCTGACAGCTCCTGCCAAACATGTAAACCACTTTCTATGGACAGACCTGTCAGATTACTCTCTTGAACTAAAAATACTACTTTAGCTGTGCAAATTTTTCGACAGACACTATTGACGCATTTGTATTTAACATAGAACAACAATTATTATGTAATTTAATATCTTAGTAATTTGTTCTTCCAAAATATCGTTCCATATATTTTCTTTTAAAATTAAAAACACTTTGTACTCGTAATGTTTGATTCGACAATACATATTTGAAATTTCAAAATGGCAATTTTTTGCGAATTCTGATGAAAGTATCCGATAGTTAGGTACAGAATGCTTAAAAACATTTACCTCTCAAAGGATTAAAATTATTCAAAAACAGCCCGTGTAACGGTCGCACGCTCGACACCTCCGACATGTCACATGACATGTCAGATCTAAGTATTCGCCAAGGACTGTATACTCCATGCATACCTTAAATATTCTTAATCAGCAAAGCAAGGGCATGCGCGGAATAATAAAGGCAAAAGTGAAGTGAATGGGAAAAACGGAAGGCGGGTTCAGTCCTAAGGATTGTTTGTAAATAGTAAACCGGAGGTCAATAGAAAACTAAGTAAATGTAAATAAACAATTTTACTTTCATTGTTTCGCAATCATGTTCTTTTAAAAATCAACATGGTATCATATCGCCAATTTATAGACATGTTATTTACATTACTTTTTATTTAAAATATCCATTTCTTTATTTATATTTCAGTGAAAAATAATTTCTGTAATTTATTTATCGTATGGCTACATGTCCCTAGACATAGATAGGCATTTCTTATCTGTGGTAGTATTAGTGAGAAAGAAAATCCAGTGAGTGCTGCGAGGTTCAGATGGGGCAGTGCAGCTGCCAAGCTTGTTACTCTTTTAGCACCACCCACCCAGGGATCACGTGTAGGGTTGTCTAAGGTGTTTCCTACGGACGCAGAGTAACATTGATCCCCATTTTCTGTAATAATATTTTGTCATGTGTCAAATGCTTTTTTTTCTTTCAAATGCAGCTGTCAGTCAGCCATGTTTGCTTTCATTTATATACTTTTCTATTGACCCTCGGTGGGTGCGTTTCCACCAGAGCTGCGAGGATGCGTTGCGAGGAATGTGTTTAGCATGAACCATGTAGAAACGCTTAATTTACCTATCCTCGCTCAGCACAGCTGTAGTGGAAACAGCTCAGCGAAGCGAGATTTTTGTACATACAAAACAATGGAAGCATGTGTGCGAGGAATGTGTTGCGAAGCACTAAACTATCAGTTACTAGACGGCGTTTGTCAGAGGCTACACGCTCTCGCAGCGCATCTTCGTACCGCACATCTAGAAAGAAAGAAAGAAAAGAATTTATATATATATCTCTGGTGGAAACACTTTCCACACGTTCCACATCCTTGCTACGCATCCTCACCGCTCAGCTACGCTAGCACATCTCTGGTGTAAACACAGCCTTAGGTAGTTTTCGTTATGAAAAAATACGCGGGTTTCATCACCCGCCCTTTCAACCTCTTTAATAAAAAAATGGGAAAAGACCCCTTGGACGTAGCCGTATACGTTGGTCTGACCAGATCTGCACAACTCTAGACTCGACCTTGCACCACGCCTTCCACACCGCCAGATACTGAAACAGGTGTAGAACGATCGCACGAAAAAAAGTGATGCAGAAGGGAGGTCACGACCGACCGACTGAGGAATACGACACAAGGAGGAGGAATTAAAAAATATATTTCCGAGCCAAGACTTACCTAAACCAACGGCCATATTTAAACTCAAGCATAAATCTGCTTTTTAGACCCAATACAATCAAAATAAGACAAGACTCGAAATCTCGAAATATCTTGGATACTCCTTACCTTAAGACTGTATCGACCGTCCAGCGGCGCCCTCATTGGGGGGATTGTATTTCCTAAATTACGAATCAATTTATGTATAATCCCTGTCTTAGTTTGTAGTCTCACTGATTACGCAACTTTTGATCTTTGTCGCATAGTTTCATTTTGCGTATTTTTTGCTTCATTAGGTACCTAAACGGCAAATGGTGGCCACTTTTTCCGTTTAAGGGATGAAGCCAAAAGTAAGTAATATAAAACTGCATTACATAGATCATAAGTTGCGGAATTAGTAGAACTACTCGTACAACTTAACATGATGGATTATACAGAAATTGATTACTTTATTAGGAAATACAATCCCCCCAATAAGGGCGCCACTGGACGGTCGACGCAGTCTTAACGAAGGGAGGGGCCCTATCGCTCGAACCAATAAAGGATAAATTAAATTGCAGATCAAAACCATATTTTAAAATGTCAATATACCGCTCGTAGGGCGGCATGAAAGTTCATTGAATTCTACACAAAAACGTTTTCCGGGAAAACCGTACGGAATCCCGAATAAGCTGTCAACTCAACACGACTCGAATTTAAGGGATTATCATAAGCATCAGGGATCCGGGATTAGTTGTTTAACCTTAACGTCAACGTCAGAGTTACACAGTCAAACGTATTAAGAGGCAGACCACAGCTAAATTCCCTCCCTATCTTTTTCAGCGCGAGTGAAAGAGAAACACTGTGTTACGATTAGTATGGGAGGCCATTACAAAATTAGCAAAATGATGAATTTAAAAAAACTACCCATTAATTGAGAAATATAAAACAACGAAGTTTTTAGTATTAGTGTGGTAGAATTGTGTCCTTAGTTACAGACGTATAAGTCAAGAAACTAAAGACATACAAATGTTTAAAGCTAATTTTAAGATGTAACTTTGGAATTATTTTCTATCGAGCCAATTTAGTCCAATCGTGTATCGGAATTAAGGAAGTTCTTTCAAATATAACGAATATTAATTTTTTTTTTACTTCCTCAAAACAAGTAGTTATAGCTAAAAAACTGTTTGAGTAAAGTCAATTTCAAGGTCATCGGGTGTTGTAAGCCTCTTAAGAGGCAGACCACAGCTAAATTACTTAGGTCCCGCTCTTTTTTAACAGAAGTGAAGAAACACTGTTTAACGATTAGAGCTAACTGCATTAAAATGAACTTATAGTGTATTACAAATTTATCAAATAATGAATTAAGATTTTATTGTGTGTATGGTGGATTTGTTTTCTAAAAAAAACTATATATTTAAATAAAACTGTTTAAAGCTGATTTTAAAACGGTAACTTCGGTTTTTTTATCAAGCAAATTTCTTGAGAATATCTATACATATAATAAAGCTGAAGAGGGTCGAAAGTCTGTACATGGAAGATAATCGAAAAAAAGTTGGCTGGGGATACTTAGAATCGATAACAGAACACGTTCCAACAATTTTTAGAATTTTTGTCTGTTTATCTGTTTATCTGTTTGTCTGTTTATCTGTTTGTCTGTTTATCTGTTTATTTGACCGCGCATCACGTGAAAACGGCTGAACGGATTTCGATGAAATTTTGTATAGAGATAGTTTGAGTCCCGGGAAAGGATAATATATAGTTTTAATCCCGAAAATCAACCCTGGTGGGGGTGAAAATGGGGTTGAAAGTTTGTATGGAGAATTTTTAACCCCTAAAACGATTTAGATAGAAATGAGTATGGAGATAATTTGAGTCTCGAGAAACGTCATAGGATAATTTTCAAACCCTTGTGGGGGTGAAAAGGGGGTTGGAAGTTGGTATGAGAATTTTTTTACCGCTGAACTGATTTATATGAAAATTGGTACAGAGATGGGTCTCGAGAAAGGACAAAGGATAGTTTCATCTTCAAAAAAGCCCCCCCCCCCCCCCCCCCCCATCTTACTTTAGAACAAAAAAAATGGAAGTGAAGCCTGAAAGGTACTTTCAATAAAAACTATCTATCTATACATCTATCACGTGAAAATGAAATTTGGTATTGAAATAATTTGTAATTTTTTGGTCACGGTGTTCATATTTATAACATGTTACCCGTCGATGCTTTAAATTTACCTTTACCCGCTCTTAAGAAATACTTGAAAATGTCATGAATGTCAAAAGGTTATTGCAGGTTCGAGGACTATATATGACGGACAAAGATGCATGGCCCAGACCAAAAAACTACTACAAAATCATCTAACATTTATAGGACACCGTTTAGGTAGGAAAACATATCAAACGTTTTGTGAAGCAGCCAGATTAGGAAGTTTTCTCTTATAATATTTCTTACTTTTTTTTATACTTAAACAATAGGTACATTACCAGTCTCTCAAGCTATTATGATATGTCTTCTTTTCTTGAAGAACTACGCATTATTTTGTATCTTTAATATCTAATAATGTATTACTTACTGTTTTGAAAAAAATAAGTACCGTCGAGTTTCTTTTCGGTCATAATACTTCTTGGGCCAGAGGTGTAGGGTTAGAAGTGTTAGAACCGGTGGTAGTTTTGGAACGAAGTTCCTTATCGGATGGTTCGCGGATGGGGCTAGGCGAAAAAAAGTCACGTGACCGTCACGAAAATGGAATGAAATAAAAAATATATATAAAATAGAATAAAGTGACGTGAAGTGTAGTGAAAAGTGAAACTGAGAAGTGACAAAGTGATAAAAGTGAAAAATTTCAAAAATGTCGAAAATAAAAAAAATAGCGAAATTTCTAAATTTCAAAAATTTCAAATACTTCAGAAATTTCAAAAATTTCTAAAATTCAATAATTTCAAAAATTTCAAAAATTCAAAAAAAAATCAAATATTCAAAAAAATACAAAAACAATTAAAACCACTAAATTTACGAAAAAGGCAAAAATTAAATAACATAACTTCGTTCGAACCGAGTGTACCACGACACTCACGTATTTTATTTTTCTCTGACGTTCATTAGTGCATTGTATTGTGCTTACCTTGAAGAATAAATATCTTGATCTACACCAATATCATAAATCCTCTATTCCGCGTTCGGAACCGTATGTAATTATTGCAACCAGTAACGTAACATCAGTGTATTATCAGTGTGGTAAAAACGTATGAAAATTAATTACCTACACGGTAACGTAATGAAAATCCCCCCCCCTCCGAAAGCCGGCGCAATAAGGTTGGTCATGGCGGTGTAATGGTGGTCATTCTAATGGTTTCAACTGTTTTGAAAAAAATAAGTACCGTCGAGTTCCTTTTCGGTCATAATACTTCTTGGGCCAGAGGTGTAGGGTTAGAACCGGTGGTAGTTTTGGAACGAAGTTCCTTATCGGACGGTTCGCGGATGGGGGGCTAGGCGAAAAAAAGTCACGTGACCGTCACGAAAATGGAATGAAATAAAAAATATATAAAATAGAATAAAGTGAAGTGTAGTGAAAAGTGAAACTGAGAAGTGACAAAGTGATAAAATTAAAAAAAATACAAAAATTTCAAAAATTCAAAAAAATTCAAAAATTTCAAAAATTTCAAAAAAATTAAAAAAAAATCAGAATTTAAAAAAATTCTAATATTGTAAAAAAATACAAAAAAAATTAAAACCACAAAATTTACGAAAAAGGCAAAACTGAAATAAAATTAAATAACATAACATCGTTCCAACCGAGTGTTCCACGACTCTCACGTATTTTATTTTTCTCTGACGTTCATTAGTGCATTGTGTTGTGCTTACCTTAATAAATACCTTGATCTACACCAATATCTTACTTAAACTACTATTTATCTCTTTGTAGGGTTCCGTTGTCAACTAGGAACCCTTATAGTTTCGCCATGGCTGTCCGTCTGTCCGCGGTCTAGCACAGTTACCGTTCGCACTAGAAAGCTGAAATTTGGTGAGGCCTGATAAGAACTTTCAATAAAAACTATATTGAATAAAATCGGTTCAGCCGTTTTTGAATTATCAGTCTAAATCGCATAGTGAAAGGATGTGCTGGATAATAAAATGACGTAAGCGCCGCCAAATATCCCTTAATAAACGACCTTTTGAACAGATGTTTTGTAACAGGGCGGCATCTACGGAACTCTACAGTTTTCACACACCACACACCTTTTCAATGCAATGAATCGACACCTTTGGACTGCAATGTGTCAAGCATATAATTTTCTATTAAAACTTGCCAAGTTACATCATTAAAAAGTACTGAAAATAATAAATGTTATCAGGAAACTGCTAAAAAAACCGGTGTGCGTTTCTCTGACTATTATAATTTTAGGTATTTCTATGTAACGTGATACTTATTCAAAATGTACCTTAAAAACTGCTGGAAATCAAGTGTGCATTCCTATAACTATTTATGATTTGAGGTATTTTTATGGAACTTGGTACTTATTCAGATCTCACTTCTTTTATAGGCGAAGCATTCCCATAGTATCGAACTTGGCAGCCTTTCACATTTATGTTTTTGATGGGATTTCATTTATTTTTGTTAGGTGTAGGTTCTTTATTATTTTTTTATTACGGACGGCGCGAGCGCGGCGGACGAGTGTAGGCAGCGACGGAGAGTGCGCGAGGCGGGGAACGGAATTTTTATCTAGTATCACTATACATACATATATCGGGATTTCGGGATCGATCGGGCATCGCGAGTACCTATAATCTATGATAAATCCTATTTTACTATTTATTTATAGGTGATTTTTACAAATAAACTGGCTCCCTACACCTATAAAATGTACCTACTTACATATAATTACATACATCAATAACGTACTTTATACTGTTTGTAAGTACGCTACCTACATAGATAATTAATAACTTGATAATACCTACCTACCAGTAGGTATTATAATTGGTGGCCTATTATGTAGCCCTAGAAGTGGACCATCCCATCTCATCCCGTGGCTTATCGGAGGGTGAGATGGGCAGTAGTATATATAATTCCATCTTAGAATATATATGATTTCCATGTTCTTGAATCTGCGATTTTATTAGTTGTAAAATTAGAAATTATTTAGACTATGCGAGAAAAAATAGTCTTTTCATTTTTGTTTCACTGATTTAGCGCACCTAGTGTACCTAGCAGTGTTGGCCGAACGTTAGTGTGATTGAAAATTAAAAATTGAAGATTGAAACACGTTAGTTAAAATTGAACACTAATAGTTTAGTGCAAATTGATTTCAATTAGAATTGAAATTAATTGCAACTAAGGTGTTAATCATTTGCGAATAACTAATAATTGAAGATATTAAATTTTTAGTCTTTCTCAAAAATTTAAACATTAATTTAATTTTTAGTGTAGATTGAATTGGTAATTGACATTAATAATTTACCTAACTAAACACGAATTTAGGTTAAGCTACGAGGTTTTGATTACTTTTACTTTTACCTTGACCTTGACCTTGACTTTCACTTTCACTTTTACTTTCACTTTCTTTAACTTTCACTTTTACTTTCACTTTCACTTTGACTTTTACTTTGACTTTCACTTTGACTTTGACTTTCAATTTGACTTTCACTTCCACTTTGACTTTCACTTTCACTTTGACATTCACTTTGACTTTCACTTTGACTTTCACTTTCACTTTGACTTTCACTTTGATTTTCACTTTGACTTTCACTTTGACTTTGACTTTCACTTTGACTTTAACTTTGACTTTCACTTTGACTTTCACTTTGACTTTGACTTTGACTTTCACTTTCACTTTGACTTTAACTTTCACTTTGACTTTGACTTTCACTTTGACTTCCACTTTCACTTTCACTTTCACTTTCACTTTGACTTTGACTTTGAATTTGACTTTGACTTTGACTTTCACACAAAGAAAGTAAAAGTAAAAAGAAGCTCCAGATTTTGATACCGGTACCATCTGCTCATCAGTACAAGTCGAATGAGCCCAAACAGCATGAGTCTATGATGCGGCAAACCCGAGATCTAGTAGGGATCCCCAGGGTCCAGCATGAGCTCCAGATTTTGATACCGGTACCATCTGCTCATCTGTACAAGTCGAATGAGCCCAAACAGCAAGAGTCTATGATGCGCCAAATCCGAGATCCAGTAGGGATCCCCAGGGTCCAGCATGAGCTCCAGATTTTGATACCGGTACCATCTGCTCATCAGTACAAGTCGAATGAGCCCAAACAGCATGAGTCTATGGTGCGCCAAACCCGAGATCCAGTAGGGATCCCCAGGGTCCAGCATGAGCTCCAGATTTTGATACCGGTACCATCTGCTCATCAGTACAAGTCGAATGAGCCCAAACAGCATGAGTCTATGATGCGCCAAACCAGAGATCCAGTAGGTAGCCCTAGGGTCCAGCATGAGCTCCATCTTGTGATATTGGTCCCGACTTCCGAACCCGAGATGCAGTTTTAAAATTAATTATTAATGTAAGACAGGATTAATTTAGTTACACTAACGTTAATCTAATTAACTGTAATTCTTATTAAATTTTCGAGACGTTAGTGTAACTAATAGGTTAATTCTAATTGACGGTTAGTGTAATTGACGACGTCACAAAATCAATGCGAACTAACGTTAGTAAAAATTGATGTTAGTGTAATTGATTAGTTACGAAATTAATCTTCAATCTTATTGATCAATATTCAATTCTAATTGAAATTATCGGCCAACACCTAGTGTACCTAGTGTACCTAGTGTACCTAGTGACCTACTTTGCACTTCGTAAATCGTGGGTTCGGTTCCCGCAACAGACACACACAGAGTGGTAAACAATTTTATTGTTCTTGTCTTTAAGACAAACATGTATTGTCTTAAATTGGTATGTATCTAAATTTAAATAAGTCTTATCTCATTTCCACTCCATACCTACTTATAGTAGAACAAAATTACACATTCGTTGTTTTCGAAACTGACTCACACTTGGCCGTTTTCAGATTTTTACTTTATTTCGACCTAAAGACAAACCTTCGAGCCAAATTTCAGTTCGGTACGACCATTGGAAGATATACCCATTTAGTTCATTATGACTTCATAGTAGAACAAAGTTACACCTTCGCTATTTTTAAAACTGACTCACACTTGGCCGTTTTCAGATTTTTCCCTTTACTTTGACCTTAAGACCTATCTCCATGCCAAATTTCAAGTCAGTACGACCATTGGAAGTGGTGTAGGTTTTTGATGAGTCAGTGAATCAGTGAGTGAGTCAGTGAGTGAGTGTATAGTAAAAATAGCGATTTTCTGACGTCAATATCTCAAGAACTGCTATAGGTAGAATAATGAAATTTTGTATTCTAGACAATTAAGGGGATGTCAACAGACACTCGAAATTTCATATGCGTAGATAAAATATGTTTTGAGTTATAGGGTGGTCGAAATTGGCCCGAAATGGTTCGTGTAATATAACCCACGGCCGGTGTGTCGTGTTTTTTTTGCTCGAACTTGGCGGACACACTGCCGTGTGTCTAGATTAACATACATACCTGTATATTACCTGCTAAGTCTCCCAAAAAGAATACGGTCGCAGAAAATTGTTTAAGCAATTTTCAAGGTCATAACACATAGAGTTCTAGGAACCCCCTAGGAGGGCTCTCTGTTCGTAGCCGCTTTCCTCTACAAAGCGGGAAAACGCTGGGACCAGCTACTGCGGCGCGAAAACTGTTAAAAACGTCACTATAATATAAGGTAATTTCTATATGTTTTACGTTCGCTAACGAGGTTTTTATAGAAACTAAAGTATAGAGTTTAAAAAAAAAACGGCCAAGTGCGTGTAGGACCACGCATAATGGAGGGCACCGTACCTTTAATGGAATAAGAAGCAAACTAATATCAAAAGGTCGTATCTGATGCCTATGGATGAAGTTTTTTGGAGATAACTCAAAAATGGCTGAACCGATAATGTTCAAAACAATTTTGGTAGAAAGTTTGTAATAAGGCGCATCTTCTCAAATTTATTCATATTTTTTGGACTTACGGTTCAAAAGTTACAAGGGGAGAGACACATTTTTTTTTTCAAAGAATCCTCGATGTTATTTTTAAAGACCTATTGATTAATGTGCAACATGTTGATAATAGGTTAAAAAAAAAGTAATTTAACGTGTATGGAGCGCCCCCCTAAAACTATTTTTTTCTGCAATTTAACTACACAACTAAATAGCGGCATACAAAATACACCTTACGTCTAAATTTTATTAAAATACGTCTTATAGTTTCCGAGTAAAATGGCTGTGACATACGGACGGAAGGACGGACCGTTCAGTTTTCGCCATTTTGGCTACGGCAACGTGCACGTAGCACCCCTGAAGTTGCAGACGTCCAAAGGCTACTGAGACCTCTTGCTGTCAAACGGGCTATATAAAAAAAAAAAATTTTTTCATTATTATTGTTCGGTACATTCGTATGTGTTTCAGACGTTGAGTGATTTAATTTATCTACATCTGAGTAGGGTGTGTTTGTGACATGATACATAATAGAGTACGTGATGTTACGAAGGATAAAATTTATTTAATACTAGCGACCTGCCCCGGCTTCGCACGGGATAAAAAATGGTTATTGTGGTATAACTAACAGGTAGACATATACCATCGCGGATTTTTTTGTAGAACTTTTTTAAGGTGCACAATACTGTAGTACATTATTTTGATCTATCTCGTAGGGTTCAGCCAGCGTTTGCAATATAAGCGCAAAAATATAGTTATTTACGGCATCACATTAGAAACCTCTAAAATTATCAGCGTTTTTCTACTATATTCAATCAATCAATCAATATCTTTATTGCTTACTTTTATGGACACATTTGAGTTACAATAACAATGCTATACAAAACAAAGAGCATAAAACAATGGTTGTAAAAGGATATAGCGAAAGCAAGCAGCTTTCCGTACTAGTTTACGCTGTATTACGGCAAGGTGCCCCCTCCACTCCTCTCCCAGTGGTCCATCCTACCAATGTGATGGTTATCTTCAAAATAACAACATAGCAAGTGATTCAGGTAAGTAACAAACATTAGACTATGATTGCACTTAAATTATGCAAGTTGGTGTTACAAAATGTTATGCATGTGATGCAACATTTTGTGATTGAGTAAATAGTTTCAGAAATAATCGCTTCAAAAGTCGGAAAAATAGCGTCCCCCCCTGTGTAACTTTTGAACAGTAAGTCCAAAAAACATGAAATATGCGCGTTATCATATAGTTTCTACGAAAATTGTTTTTAACATTATCGGTTTAGCCATTTTTGAGCTAGTTCCAAAAAACTTATTCCATAGGCATCAGATACGACCTTTTGGCATTAGTCTGGTCCTTATTCCATTGAAGCTACGGAAGCCTCCATTATGCGTGGTCCGATACGCACTTGGCCGGTTTTTTGTTTAAAATTACATTCCGTCAAAGCATGTACTTGTAGTTCGATCATTCTACTAATAAATTATACACGGTGCCCGTGAGCATTGCGATAGATTTTAACCACGCATTTCTGAGGTCAAAAGAATGAAAAAACATTATATGACTTTTGTTGTAAAACGCCAAAAAAACATTTTTTTTTTACTTTTTTTTTTAATTTTTTTGAATGCTGTTCTACATAAAAAGTAAATGTCATTAGAAAAAAGTAACGGAAAAAGTAAATTGCTACATTTTTTCTCGTAAAAACTAGTCCATGCAAAGTGTTTCTTAGGTCTTTGATATCAGTCAATAAGAGATGTCTAGACTATGCCCCATACCGGTGAGATCGCCATCAAAAAATCATTTTACACTGAGAAACAATTCAAAATGCAATTTTTTGTAAGTAGTATTTACTCTGAAACTATGGCGAATTTCGAAAAAGTTTAAAGGACATTTTGTTCTCTAAATATGATAATGAATACACTGTTAAAGTCTCTCGCAATGCTCACGGGCACCGTGTATACTGGTGGCTAAATGTTCAAAAGTTATTGGCAAAAGTAAAAAGAGGTTGGGTGATTTCTATAAAAAAATTGCCTCATTTTCTCAGAGCTTTCACAGCAGAATATTGGTTAGAGTGGAATGTTTTGATAATTAAAAGACGCTGTTAAATTAATTTAAAAAAGGTGCAAAACACATTTTTGTAACCTAATGATTTACTGTGAATTCTGACGCCAGATGTAAGTACCTTTACTTCTTAATTGCCCAGCCTGCACTTAGCTCGCTTCACTCGCTCGGTCAATCAACTTAACCGTGTAACCCAATTCTATTAATAATGACATACCGGAATCAAAAAACCATCAGTTCCGCGCGATATCAGTGATAACGTATCTCTCCAATATTGCCCTCTCCAGCCTTATCGAACAACAATGCAATTCATAAAAATATTGCGCAAATCTCTATACACGGTGGGGCCTGTAACTAAAGCAAAAAATTAAAATGTACATTCTTCTCCTCAAACTACGCAACGTTTGTTTGACGACTTTGAAAAAAAACTTGCGGTTTGAATTTTATTACATTTTAAAGTTAATTCGAACACGCAATGTACTATGAAATTGATTATGTCTGTAGAGTGACTAGACTGACAGGCGATTTCAATTAGACGGAGTTTTAAGTACATTGAAAATACTATTTACTTTGTTTGAAAAAATAACAATCTAAAAACTTTATGATTTTAAAAAGTTGCTACACAAAAGTTGTCTAGTTTGAGGACTAGAATCTACGTTTTAATTTTTTGCTTTAGTTACAGGCCCCACCCTATATATGAATAGGGTGCTATAAGTTTCTATATATTAATCTGATGGGCACATTCCAACCACGGTAACTCTGAAACTAAAAAAATTAAAAAAAAAAAGAACCATCCAAAAGCAAAAGCTCGAGCTGCTGTAAAAAATACTCAAATCACTACAGGTGTACCTATAATAGTTGAAGAGTTTCCTCAATTTCTCCAGGATCCCATCATCAGATCCTGACCTGGTTACAAATGGACCAACTGTGAAGTAGGTCTAATCTTTCAAGCAAATAAAAAAAATTCCAAATCGGTCTATCGGTCTTCGAATAATCGGTGAACATACATAAAAAAAGCAAAAACAAAGATCCCGACGAATTGATAACCTCCTCCTTCGAAATCTTGAAGTCGGTTTAAAGGTTAACAGTGTTGTTTTTTTAAATTCCGTAGCCAAAATGGCAAAATCGGAACCCTTTATAGTTTTGTCATGTCCGTCCGTATGTCACAGCCAATTTACTCGGAAACTTGGAAATTGGTTCGATTTTGGACCCATTTAAAGGCGTAAATGAATATAAATTGTTACAAAACCATTAGCAGTATTGACTCGTCTCGGACCTATTTACTGCCAAGAAGGCCGCTCTGGATTCCATCAGCTCCATACCGAAGGGTATAACTATAAAAACCAATTTATTGTCTCCTTAAACTTTTAGCACGCCTTATATTCGGTGTGGCATAAGGACGTATCTTTATTTTGCAACATTTTTAACAAACTTTCGTCTATGGACGCAATTTTTTTTGGGAATATTAATTTGAAAGAATGTAAACAAATACCAATATTTTGTATCTAGGTAATTATGTCATAGGCAGAACGACTCATTTTCTTTTTTTACATTATTAAAAATACATACGTACCTATTGACTTCTTGTAAAATTATTTCTTAACAATTCGGGAAGGTATGGTATTTTTGTTTTTGTAGATACTTACTTACATTTACAATATAAATATTAAGATAAAGGTACCCGACCATGCCGCCCTTCTTAGGGACACCCACGCATAATAAATGTATGTTGCAAACATTTTGATATAAGCGTTTGGTAATTTAGTGATGATGAAGATTATATTTATATCAAACTTTATTTACTGCAACTGACTCTATATACTTAATAAAAGTAAAGGATTTGTTATTCCTTTGTTTGCTTGAGTCCAGTAAAGTATTTTTTGATTTCGCTCAACTTTTCGATACTATTTGTCAGTAACTAATAAGACTAGATTAGTTTGTGTACATATATTGAAAGACCGTTTCTTTTTAAACTGTATAATTGGAACGCTTTTTGGATTTCATGTTTCATTTAAGTATACATAATTCACCCTAATCTCACAGCTGAAAAGAGTAAGATTTTTGTTGGGAATAAATATATACAAGGAATAAGTGAAACAGTATTTTTCATTTTCATACATATTTTTTAAACAAGATTTTGTTTACCTACAACAATTTTAAGAAAAATCGCCGAAGTTCAGGTGGTATTTTTGGGAATGTATTGAATTATTTCATAAAAAATTAAATGTAGAAATAAACTTAGCTTTATGCTTTAATCAGAATATATAAAACATATTAGAGGGCATGACAAATAATAACAAAAAATCAAGCGACAAATTTGCACGAATCAACGTCCTCACTGAACAAGCTCTGCAAGAATTAAGTTTAAGGGTATTAAATAACAATAAATGTGGATCAAAAGTATTTATCTACACTCACATTGTAAGCCCTCTAAAACGTGTTCAAAAACGGTAGGCAATGGCTAGCATTACCACAACCGATTTTACTATGATAAGCTTTTTATGTGTGGCAGTAACGTAATTTTAACTTTACATGCTCAACTATTGATGTGTTATGAGTTTTGGTAACATAATGTACACATGCACGCTCCCGCGCGGCCGCCGACACGCTCCCCCCCGACCGCCGGCACTCTCCCTCCCGACCGCCGGCACAATCGAGTTGGCCATGGCGGTGCAATAGCGGCCATTCTATGGTTTCGGAATACGGCATTTAGGATAAATAATATGAGTGTAGATAAAGCTGTGAATGCAACTGTACGTAATTAGGCCTTAAAACACTCGTGTGATCTTATTATGAAACTCACCTGCGGCTCGTTTCATAAAACCACACTCATGTTTTAAGGACCCTTATTACGTAATAGTTACATAAACTACTATTTTGCAATAACAAGACTTCAAGCTATCTTATTAAATGCAATTCATGTGCGTTATTTCATTATTAGCGATTTTCGTTTTCAAATCGTTACCGGACTGTTAAACTCTTCATAAAACTTTTTTTTACGTTTGAACATCATTTGTCTACATCGTCTGTTGTATAAAGCCTTATTATTTTGATATTTTTAAGTATGAGTACATGCAAGTTTAAAACAAAAACATTCTCCGAACAAAAAGTAATAATGTGTCTTTTTTGACATATGCCCTTTTAGCCAAACACGGCAGTTATCCCCTTAACGGCGTACTTCTGTTTTGGGCATTAAGGGTTTATTACGGTTGATTCAATATCTATTCCTGCCTCATAAAAGAGTACGGGTTTCTGGATAAAGTCGGGAAAAGTGGCTTAGAGGGTGAGTTGTTCAAAATGACCTTCACACTCTTGTTCTGTTTACTAGGTTACGCAAAGATCATTTTGTATATTTTAACTGCTTAGCTTCTTTAGTCACGCGAGCCCCCTGCCACAGATTATATAATAGTTCTTACGAACAGATATGAATCACTCATAGAAAAAGCAAATACCGACGGTTTACGTACCTACGCAATAAAACAATGGAGCGGCCTTCAACGCGCGGCACCCCGCACCTCCCGCGCACCCGCGCACCCGCACAATGGCTAGGGTTGCATATGCTTGGATATGTTTTATAGTTAAGTAAATAGGTATTTTGCATTGATTCAGTGTTTAAGTGGTTCGCATGGGGCATAACAATTATAGTTACTTGAGTAATATTGATTGATATTTTGTTGCCGCGATGAGAGTATGATTAATCTTGACAGATTTGTCACGCACTGTCAAAATTAATATGGATTGACAGCTATCTCAATCTTATTCTAATCGCCTTTTAGCAATATCATCATAGTTATTTGAGAGATTTGTATTTCGTTAATAGTCTAAAATACGATAAGCTTCTTTTAATTAGCTTTGCTATTTTTTACACCCATCCACATCGCAATAAATAAAAATATTTCGTGATGACATTGTTCCGAGTTCCGAGTAGCGTCGCGCGCGGTACGACGTGCGTTCAGTGAGCGCGTTGGTAACCCACTGAACTGATTTTAGCTCCCCCGGCGGAGGCGCAAAACGTAGTATACCGAGTGTTGCCTGTAACATGAGCAATAAATTAAAATGTAGATTCTACTCCTCAAAGAAAACAACCTTTGTTCAGCTACTTTGAAAAATAACTTGCGGTCTAATTTTTAGTACACTTTAAAGTTTATTCGAACACGCAATGTATTGCGAAATTGATTATGTCTGTAAGGTGACAAGACTGACAAGCAATGTCAATGAGAAGGATTTTAACGTACATTGAAAATACTATTTAGTTTGTTTAAAAAAGGAACAATCTAAAGACTACATATTTTTTTAAAGTTGTTGAACAAAAGTTGTATTGTTTGAGGAGTAGAATCTATGTTTTAATTTATTGCTCGTGTTACAGGCAACACCCGGTAGAACTCGCTCGCGCGGGCCATGATTCATAGGCCTGCCATTGCGCGCAGACCTCCGCGGCTAATCGCACCATGGCGCCGACTCGCTAAATCACGAATGGACCTAATACTCGTATTTATAACTCGGTCCCATCCGATATAAAAGACACAAACAGTGATACTATATTTAAA
Organism: Pammene aurita; assembly: GCA_947086415.1. Classification (NCBI taxonomy): domain Eukaryota; kingdom Metazoa; phylum Arthropoda; class Insecta; order Lepidoptera; family Tortricidae; genus Pammene; species Pammene aurita. The sequence goes on from OX352312.1 coordinate 9,024,925, forward strand.
AGTAAACTTAAACTGCTGCTCACCGAAAAGGCATAATTCAGCAACGACGAATTTATAAATACGGGGTATTCGTTGACCCAAACACTGTATTCATAATGTAACAAATACAAAATAATTTTAACAATATAATATTATTTATTATAATATAATAGAATATAGTTGTTGTAAATATTGAAATTGACATGTAAAATGTGTTTTTACCAATAAAGATCTGCTGGTGAGTAAGGTTGCCAAAGAGCTCAAAGAGGACCCAGTGTGATGACGATGAAGATCCCTCTTTTTCCTTTAGCCGTCAAGATAGTGAGTCCTCCTTGTAAAGGAACGGCAACGGGCATGTGACACCTCTGGGGTTGCAGGCGTCCATAGGCTACGGCTTACCATCAGGCGGTCCGTATGCTTGTTTTCCACCGTCGTGGTACAAAAAAAATCAAGTAGATTGGGAAAAAAACTTGCCAAGTTGCCAAGGTATGAAGTACTAAAGATATACTCGTAGTGAGAAATGATTTTCCTTCGTAATTTTTCGGAAAATTTCGTATTTACAAATCTAAATATATAAAAGAAGAAACTGATTGACAGACTGACTGACTGACTGACTGACTTACATATCAACGCACAGCCCAAACCGCTGGTTCTAGAGATTCCAAATTTGGCACGTAGGTTCCTTATAAGGTCTAGGGATGCACTAAGAAAGGATTTTTCAAAATTCACCCCCTAAGGGAGTAAAATGGGGGTCCAAAGTTTGTATGGTGAATCAAGATTTGTTATACTATTTTATTCGAAACTTCACAGGAGTATTCCTAACGATAAATGAGTAAACACGTGTTTCAGGTTTTTTGAAAATTCAAGCCCTAAAAGGGGCAAATGTGGTCACACAGTCTGAAAATCAACATGGGTATCGTATCCTTTTTGAGTACTTAGTTATAGTACGCGGGAGAAGCCGCGGGAAAGGGCTAGTCATCTATATATATATATATATATAACTCAAAGGTGACTGACTGACTGACTGACTGACTGACTGACATAGTGATCTATCAACGCACAGTCCAAACCGCTGGTTCTAAAGATTCCAAATTTGGCACGTAGGTTCCTTATAAGGTCTAGGGATGCACTAATAAGGGATTTTTCAAAATTCATCCCCTAAGGGGGTGAAATGGGGGCCAAAGTTTGTATGGGGAAACAAGATTAGTTAGTCTATTTTATTCGAAACTTCACAGAAGTATTCCTAACAATAAATGAGTAAATACGTGTTACAGGTTCTTTGAGAATTCAACCCCTAAAAGGGGGAAATGTGGTGACAAAGTCTAAAAATCAACATGGGTATTGTTTCTATGGTTTATCGGGTCGCTGATTACGAAAACAACAACGATTTTAAAATCTAACGTGGCGGACGTGAAATACCATCTCTCCTGTTGGGGTGCGATGGGGTGGAAATGTTTAAATATCAATATGGGTGTCGTTTTTATGGTTTTTTGGGACGTAAATTACGAAAATGGCATCGATTTGGAAGTTTAATATTGTGGACATGAAAGTGTTTGTGCCAAAGTACAATCTAATCTAAATATATAAAAGAAGAAACTGACTGACTAACTGACATATCATGACTGACAAATGGAGATAGTTTGAGTTCTGGGGAAGGATATATAATAGTTGTTATCCCAGAAGTCATTCCTTAAGCGGTTAAAAAGGAGGGTGGATTACTAAATCCACGCAGACGAAGTCGCGGGGAAAAGCTTCTATTTAAGAGTAGAAATCTGCATTAATCATGATCTCTTAATAGTAGTAAGTCGTTGCTGGCGTAACAATTCAACAATTATTGCAAGCATTTCTTTAAAAAAAATAAGGGAACCGCCTTCACCAAAACGTGGTATACGCATAGCCCGAATATGAGTTTTCATCCAGAAAATCAATCCTTAAAGGGGTGAAAAGTGGGTTGGAAGTTTGTATGGGAAATTTTTAACAGTTGAACCTATTTATGAGATATGAACTGAACCGGTTTAGATAAATCTTGGTATAGATATGGTTTAAATCCCGGGAAATATCATAGGGTAGTTTTCATCCCGAAAATCGACCCTAAAGGGGGTGAAATGGGGATTGGAAGTTGTATGGGAATTTTTTAACAGCTGAACCGCTTTAGATTAAACTTGGTATACCTACAGATAGTTTGAGTATCGGAAAAGGATTAGGATAGTTTTAATCAACACTTCAAGGGGTGAAACGGGGGTCGAAAGTTTGTATGGGGAATTTTTAAACGTTGAACCGATTTAGATGAAACTTGGTATAGTTTAAGTCCCGGGAAGGAACATAAAATGTTTTTAACGTGAAAATCAATCCTTAAGGTTAAGGGGTAAAATGGGGGTTGGAGGTTTGAATGGGTAATTTTTAACCACTGAACCGATTTAGATGAAACTTAATAGAGATAGTTTGAGTATCGGGAAAGGATAAAGATAGTTCTTCTTCCTAATATCAACATTTAAGTAAGTAAATAGGTGAAATAGGGGTTGAAAGTTTGTATGAGGAAAACGTGGTAAAGAGATAGTTTGAGTCCTGGGAAACGACATAGGACAGTTTTTATCCCGAAAATAAATCCCTATGAGGGTGAAGTGGGGGTTGGAGGTCTGTATGGAGAATTTTTACCGCGAACTGATTTAGATAAAATTTGTTGTGGATATAGTTTGAGTCCCGGCAAACAATAAAGGACAGTTTTTGTCCCGAAAAACAATCCTAGAGGGGTAGAAAAGGGGTTGGTAGTTTGCATGGCGAATTATTAACCGCTGAACCTATTTAGATGATTGGTATGGAGACAGTTTGAGTACCTGGGAAGGATATATAATAGTTGTTATCCCAGAGGTTATTCCTTAAGCGGGTAAAAAGGAGAGTGGATTACTAATTCCACGCAGATGAAGTCGCAGGGTAAAGCTACTATTCAAGAGTAGAAATCTGCATTTATCATAATCTCTTTTAGTAGAAAGTGGTTGCTGGCGTATTACATTCAACAATGATTACAATCATTTCTTGAAAAAAATAAGGGAACCGCCTTCACCAAAACGTGGTAAACTGAAACCTCCAGAATGTAAAAAACACTTTTCCGAAAACCGCATCTAAATCGGTTCAGCCAAATGCGAAAAAAAAGCGGACAAGCGGAGGAACATACGGGTCAAACTGAGAACCTTCTTTTTTAGTACTTTTAGTACGCGGGCGAAACCGCGGGCAAAAGCTAGTTTAATAATAAATAAATATTATGGGACATTCTTACACAAATCGACCTAGTCCCACAGTAAACTCAATAAGGCTTATGTTATGGGTACTAGACGACGATATATATAATAGATAAATATGAATAAATGCTTCTTCTTCTTTACGTGCCTTCTCCGTCCCGGAGGTTGGCGACCTTATGTCTATACGTCATTCTATCCGTAGTCATGCGAATTAGTTTCTCTGTACTGTCCACTTCTAACCAGTCTCTTATGTTCCTTGTCCACGATATTCTCCGTCTACCACGTCCTCGTTTTCCTTCAATCTTTCCTTCAATTATTAGTTTTAACAAGTCATATTTTGAGTTTCGATATATATGTCCGAAATATGTAGCCTTCCTTTGTTTAATAGTGGCCACGACTTCCACCTTTTTCTTCATTATTAACATGACTCTTTCGTTACTAACTTTGTCTATCCATTTTATCTTAAGCATTCTACGATAGATCCACATTTCAAAAGCCTGTAATTTATTGATCAAATTTTTCCTTAGCGTCCAGCTTTCAGAACCATACATGAGGATTGGAAGAATATAGCATTTCACCATTCGCCACCTTAAGTTTAAATTGATTTTCCTGTTTGTTAACAGTTTCTTCATATTTTGAAAGGCACTCTTGGCAATACCAATTCTAGTCTTTATTTCCTGCTCAGGGTCCCACGATTCATTCAGCCAGCAACCGAGGTATTTGTATTTACTAACTCTTTCCAAAATATGTGAACCTAGTTTAAGGGGGGGAGTTTGTGCACTTGTTTTGCTAACAACCATGTGTTTTGTCTTTTTAATGTTGATTTTTAGACCGTACTGTTCGAGTGCATCATTTAATTTTTCAAGCATTATTTGAAGGTCATCGAGGGTTTCAGCCAGAAGGACAGTATCATCGGCATAGCGTATGTTATTTATAAGCTTACCGTTTACACGAATGCCTACATCGAGATCCTCGAGTGCCATTCTAAAAATAGTCTCTGAGTATATATTAAATAAACAGGGTGAGAGAATACATCCCTGTCTCACACCTTTTTCTATATTTACTTCTTTTGATAGGTTATTGTTTACTCTTATGTTTGCTTTTTGATTATAATATAGGTTTTTAATAAATTTTATATCATTCCCATCCCAGCCAATTGATTTTAGAATTTGGAATAATTTATCGTGTTGTACGTTATCAAAGGCTTTTTCAAAATCTATAAAGCACATATGGACGTCCTTTTGTACATCTATGCATCTTTGAACCAGGCTCACTACCGCCACTAAAGCATCCCTAGTGCCAAGGCCTGCTCTAAAACCGAATTGTGTTTCGCTTATATTTTCTTCAATTTTTCTATATACTCTGCCATGCAGTATTTTCAGAAACCACTTTAGAAAGTGACTCGTTACGCTGATCATTCTGTGGTCACCGCAGGATCTCGCATTAGCTTTCTTTGGTAAAGGTGTGAATAATGAGACTAGCCAGTCTTCAGGCAGCACGTCGTCAGAATTATAAATTTTGTTAAACAAAAGATTAATCTCTTCTATATTATACTCGTGTATGAGCTTTAGAATTTCCACTATTATTCCATCCGGACCCACAGCCTTTCTAAGTTTCATACGATTTAGGGCGGATATAAGTTCAGACTTGAGTATAGGAGGTCCTTCCATATTATCTTCCGCTGTCCATGTACCCTCTCGTTGGTCATCTTTAAAAAGATCCTGCACATACTCTTCCCATACATTACACGCTTCTTCATCATTAGTTACTAGTTTATTGTTTTTGTTCACTAATGTGTTAGGTATGCGTTTCTTGTTACTACCCGTAAATTCTTTAATTCTTTTATGCAAATTGTAGCAATCATGTTTTCTCTGTAGTTCTTCTATTTCTGTACATTTATTTTCCAACCATTGTGTTCTAGCAGAGCAAATTTTACTTTCAATTAATTTATCTATATTTTTATATTTAACAGGATCTGAGTCTTTATAAAGTCGGCGTTGGTCCATTAGCTGCATTATCTCATCTGTCATCCATTCATGGTTTTTTGTGTTGTATTTTGTAGCAAGGTGTTCCACCGTAATTTCTTTTATTTTTGAAGCCAGTAGTGAACATATAGTTTTAGGATCCTTTCCACTTTGACATATTGGTTTAATGCAGTTATTGAGCTTTACGCTTACTGTTCTTTTAATGCTATCATCTTTAAGCCGATCTGTATCTAGTTTTGGAATTTGAGTGTTCTTAGGTTTTAACTTTTTTAATTTGATTTTTACTTTAGCGATAAGAGGATTATGGTCTGATTTCACATCCGCTCCGGGGTAAGTTTTCACGTTGACAATGGAGTTTTTAAATCTATCATTTATCATTATATAGTCTATCTGGTTTCTGACTATATGAGATGGTTTATCGGCAGGTGATCGCCATGTATAGAGCCTCCGAGGCGGATGTTGAAACCACGTGTTCGCAATTACCAAATTGTGTTCAGTGCAGAAGTCAATAAGTCTTTCACCCCTTTCGTTTCTTGTACCAAGTCCAAAATTACCTACAATTTTTCCTACCCCGCCTTCACCAACTTTAGCATTTAAATCTCCCATCACTATAACGACTTCTTGAGATTTTATTGATATTAATACTTTGTTAACTTCGTCATAAACATCTTCTATGTCTTGTTCTTCGCTATCGGTTGTAGGCGCGTAAAGTTGTATTATATTTATGTTAAATGGGTCGGCATTAATTTTAAGCATCATGCATCTGTTTGAGAAATGGATTATATTAGATATGTGTTTTTTTAATTCATTCCTCACCAAAAATCCCACTCCATGATAATTCGATTTCAAGATTTCTGGGTTCCCGGGTGTAATAAAGTGTAAATTTATCTTTACATATATTTCCACTGTCAACTAATTTAGTCTCACTTAGGCCTAGTATATCAATTCCTAATCTTGCCGTCTCGGCTATTACGTTATCTATTTTACCTGGTTTGTTGAGCCCTCTGACGTTCCATGTACTTATCTTCAAATATTCATCCTTCCTTTTTGTAGTGATTTTCAGACTTTTCGCATTAGATTCTTCACCAGTAACAGATTTAACATCGTTGAGCCCGGCAACTCCACGACGCCGAGTGCTAGTCGGTTTGTATGGCATACTACAGTTCGTTAATGACATGACATAAGGCTTACTAAGGGCAATCGTAACTACAGTGGGACCCCAATTCCTTTTGCATCAAGCATTTCTAGAGTCATTTAGTCTCCAAGGCCGCTGAAGCCTCATCTAACTGGTTTCCCAGTTAGGGGAATGGATATACCGCCATTAGCTCGGTCGCCAGAGCCCTGTCCGTTATCTAGCAGGGAGCACCACGGAAGCCAGTTGGCAACCGCCGCCATCCGGCGCGTGCAGGTAGGGTTGACATTTAGGTCGGATAGATGGTAGTTCCGTTCTCCTCTTACTCCCCTAGAATAAATGCTTACATACATAGAAAACATCCATGACTCAGGAACAAATATCCGTGGTAAACACACAAATAAATGCCCTGCCCAGGATTCGAACCCGGGACTTCCTGCTTCGTAGGCAGGGTCACTACCGACTGGGCTAGGAGGCCGTTTGATTTAAAGCAATTGAAAAACGTTATGTGTGACAGAAACAGTGATCTAAGGCGGCTTGAACACTGCTGCGGTTTCCGCATGCGGTGCGCGAGCGAGATAGCGCATGTATGTGTATAGCGCTGTCACGCTTGCACACCGTCGCCGCATCCGGTTGCGGCGCCAGTGTGATAATCGCCTTAGGAACTTTGAAACAAATTGATTTCCAATTCGATCTTATTTATTTTGTTAGCGATGCCGTTTACGAACTTGGCATTCATTCACATTTATGTTTTTTTACTGCACTGCACACATAGATATAAACAAAAAGGAAGATGAGTGACGTTCATAGTAAATAGAACTGAAATGTGTTCCAGCACCTACACACTTGTAAAATGCTACACACCGCTATAATGTATGTGCATCATGGGCAAAAGAGATAAACCTATATAGTTAACACGGGTATGCAAGGGAGACCTCCATATTTTGCGCATTGCACAAAGTGTGACTGAGAGACTCTGCCACACGACTAATTTAATATAGGTCCCGGAACCTATATTTGATGGCACACAATCGAGCGCCTGGTACCATACCTTCCTTTTTGTATAAATCAATGACTGACTTAATTTTGATATGTGTATATAGCTATTTACTATTATTATAGTGCATAAAATATCCCCTTTAAATATGGGACGAATTTATAAATTATTTCGGTTGTTATTCTATGTAACGTCAATTTCAAATTATAAAACTGAATTGATTTGGAAACAGGTTTTATTATAATTGTTAAAACACACAGTTATCACTATAAAAGATGTAATGATAGATAGACACAATAAAATGATTATTGCCATTACGTTTATTCATAAGTACATACTGATAATATAAATAAATATATTTCTTTTAGGAAATAATTATGTTTCTTTAATTAAAATAGACAAGTAATAAATAATAATGCTATTTGATTTATCTAAAGGGTATTTATTGTTATAAAGTAAATATACTCTTATCATTTTAATTTACTTTTAATGACAATTGATTGTGAACAAACACTTATATATTTTTATATACATAGTTTATTTTTTAAATGCAACTCAAATAATTACAAAATGTACACAATATGGTCAAACAATCAGAGTAAGGTACTTAGCTCTGTTCGTGTCGCTGGTAGCACAACAAGTGACTGCTCCTCAGTGAGCGGTCCGTTTTATACCTGGCTCCGGCAAGTGCCGCAGGTGGTCTGATCGACCCGTTTTATTCGCTTACCCACATTTATAAAATGATTAGTGATTGAGTCAAGTAAATACCTTAAAATGTTACAAATATTAGATGAAATAATCTTAAATCCAACACGGCCATACTGACAAGTACTTCGATCTCGAAGTACAAATCTATAACATTACTTTACATTCCCTTCAAAATGCTAATTTAATTTACTTATATTAGATCGCATTTTTTTTTTATTCCGTAGCCGATTGTCCCCATCTAAACCCCTTCACCTGTTGCCCGTGAAGTTAAGGGAAAAGAACAGACAATCGACCGACCAACAGTATCACATAATTTTTTTTTTTTTTAGTAGCCGATTGTCCCCATCTAAGCCCCTTCACCTGTCGCCCGTGAAGTTAAGGGCAAAGAACAGACAATCGACCTCGACAGTATTCTTTTTTTTTTAGTAGCCGATTGTCCCCATCTAAGCCCCTTCACCTGTCGCCCGTGAAGTTAAGGGCAAAGAACAGACAATCGACCTCAACAGTATTCCTTTTTTTTTTTTTTTTGTAGCCGATTGTCCCCATCTAAGCCCCTTCACCTGTTGCCCGTGAAGTTAAGGGCAAAGAACAGACAATTGACCGCAACAGCTTTATTAGTTATTTTATTGACAGACCAGCATTATTACATTATCTTCTTAAATTTATTATACACATTTCCTTTTTATCATTAATTTTTTTTTATAACATATATATAGCTAAGCCATAGCTTGACATGAATGTATTTTCTTTTTTTTTGTCATGCATATATACTAATCACATACATATATCTATATCCAACACGGCTAAGCTAGAAAGATTGAATTTTACTAAAAATATAATTATTTCCGTACAGATTTCCTATCAGAAAAACGGAAAAGGAATCATGAATTCAAGGAATTACCAGATACCACAAAAAAAAACTATTGAAGAAAGTTTTGAGTGCTGTGCCATAGAACCGACTGCCCAAAAAAAACTGTTATAGCTCGTGTATACAGAACACCTAGTTTTACAAACCTTAGTTTATTTTATGAAAAACTTGACATTATCCTTAAAAAATGCAATTCAAGTAATAAAAAGATCCGTGGAGATTTTAATATTGACATTATGAAGAAAACTCCTATTTCGTTATAATTTGACTATTTTCTCTTAGGTTTTAAATTACACTTAGAAATAAGACAGTCAAAAAGACTTTCTAGCAATACATGTATTGATAATTTTGCGCATAACTTGAAACGAGGTCGAGGCACATATGTATATAACTTTGGTATTTCGGATCACACCGTGCAAGTTTTCAAATATCCAGGAAATAAGATAAATAACATTAAGTCTTGGCACGTTGACAAGTGAACGTGAAGGTCAAAAAATATTTTAAAAGTATCTAAAGTGCTTGTCTTTCTCAAGCACTACACTACCGAAAGATCTGAATAGGCAAGATGCAATATTTTCATTTATGTTTTCATTTGAAAGGACTGCGCGTAGAATAGACCACGAGTGTATTAAAAAATGAAAAAACTATATATAGCCAAAAAATTCTGTTACAAACCAACAATTAAAATGTTCGCGCCTAAACGCATCCATAGTTCCTGTGACGTCACTCTGTGTGTCACTCGCCATATTTGTTCGCCCACAGAGTTAAACCCTTGTTTTTGTTTTTGACCCGGATGCTAGCCCTTTAAGTCGAAACCCATAGACAGTTGCCAACCCCATTAGTTTTCTTAACAGGTGTGACGTCCTCAGACGCTGATTGGTGGATTAAAATACGTTCCGTTTCACATTACTTCAAATCGTAATTATTTTTTTGAAATTAGTATAAACTAAAGTAAAAACGTTTCAATAGCGATTATTTTATGTTTATTCAACACTTTGATCACAAAATAATGGTAAATATTATAGCTGCATCTTCCCTATAGTGAATACAATAGCTTTTTTGACATTCTCCAGTTTCTTATGCTTTGTTCTGAAGATGATTAAGTACCAAAAGGATTAACAATAAAGTAAATTGGATATCACGAAGTACAAAAGCTTGTAGTGAAAAACAGCAGCAACTCTTATGGCAATATAGATGTTCAATAAATGCAGCAAATAAGGGCCTCTCATTAAATTACACTGTTAGATATAAAAAAAGATAGTAAAGCTAGCCCAAAAAGCTCATAATGACTATAAAAATGCATCTGGAGAAAATAAATCAAGAGCGGCTTAGCAGATAATACTGGAGTTGAACAAAAAATCGGACAAAGTACTATAACCAATCCTAAATATGCAAATACCTTGAATACTCAGTACATATAGTATTTTATGAATATGTATATATATATATATATATATTTGATTATGTATTATATGTGTATTTATTATACCTTAGTTTAAGTAGATATTATCTCTTCTTTTTTTAGATATTTGTTTCCGTAAGTACACTAAGTACATAGTGCATGTTTGTCTATCTTATACTTTTCTCTCAATTGCTCAAAGGGTAACTGGAAGAGATTCCTTAAAGGGATAAGTTCGCGTTTGTACTTTGTTTGTTTTTCTTTTATCATGTTTGTTTTGTTACTTTTTATGTACAATAAAGTGTTTACATACATACATACAAATAATGCATACAAGACTCGCCAAAGAATAATTATTTTAACTGTCAAATCACCAATAATACCAATCCATGTTTATAGCCCCATCTACAGCGAATAATATAAAACTGATTATTAAGTCATTAAGAAATACCAGGAGTGTGGGATTTGACAAAATTTGTAGAGTTGTAATAAAATATGTAAATTACAGAATGGCCACACACCTTAGCCACATCATTAATATGTGTATCAGTACGGGTATCTACCCGGATAAATTAAAAAAATATATTATCAAGCCCTTAGATAAAAAGGATGACAAAGAAAGTCATCAGAACTACCGACCCATATCACTTATACGAAGATTTTGGAGGATACTCCAAAATCTTTGAGAAGTTTATTCATCAGTCGCTGTATAACTACATGGAAACTTTTAATTTATTCTGTAAGGAACAGAAAGGGTTCAGGAAAAATATTAGCATTAATATGGGTATTTATAATTTCATAAATATGATAATGGAAAGTGTTAATAATAAAATACACTTATGTTGTCTTTTTACCGATATGACCTATGCATTTGATCATGTAGATCATAAAATACTGCTAAGTAAACTTAACCGATATGGTGTTAGAGGGAATGTACGAAATCTCATTAAATCATATCTAACTAATAGGATGCCATATACCGAAATTACTAGAAGCTGTGCTAAAACAAAAACAGACAAGGTGTTTGCATCAGATCAAATATCCGTAAGGTGTGGTGTACCACAGGGGAATGTAAATGACCTGCCCAAAGCCATACACCATCCTATGATCTTATTTGCTGATGACAGCACCTATATTTAATTATTAAATGTATTAATCAGAATAATTATGAAAATGACATTAATAATCTACTGAATAACAAAATATTGTGGTTTAGTAAAAACAATCTAGGAATTATTTTGACCAAGACCAATATAATGCATGAATATATAAATATATGCAAGTACTCGCAGATATAAGAAAATTTCGTACGCCTACCGGCAAAACAATAGTGGTTCGCAGCATACTTTAATAACCAAAGCAATGTACGTATGTTAAACTCGTAATCAATTCTTTAAGTGGAATTCTAGAAAGCGCTGACACAGATGAGACAGTAATAAATGAGATGTATTTTTTTTTATAGACCTAACTCACTAAAAATCTATTAATACATAAATTAAGAGTTTTGATTGTTAAATCTTATCTCAGAATGCAATTTTTTTATTATTATGTAATTAAATGGAGTTGTATATCTGCTTGTAAGTCAATATTGGAATTATCTTAAATGTCTCATATTCCTTAGTAAGTATAGTGAATTTTTGGACACTTTAGTGTCTGCTGAACCTTTCATAAAGAGCTCGGCCAGTCTGACCAACCTTGGCGACCATGACAACGCCGTTCTATCCAAGTTCTTTGCGTCTCGATGTTGCACTATGGCTCTGCTCCGTTGTCGATAGTGGCAGGGTCGGACGTTGGCAGCGCGACGTTGATCTCCTGCTGACGGTTCCAAGTAAGTGCACCTTGGATGGCAGTCACCAGACTGTTCAGCGGATTTCAATCCATGTTTCTGAAATTATAATTTATTCAGTGTAAAAAAACGTGTAGTTAAAACGTATCCCACTTCTGAACTTAATTTTGATATGTGTATATAGCTATTTACTATTATTATAGTGCATAAAATATCCCCTTTAAATATGGGACGAATTTATAAATTATTTCGGTTGTTATTCTATGTAACGTCAATTTCAAATTATAAAACTGAATTGATTTGGAAACAGGTTTTATTATAATTGTTAAAACACACAGTTATCACTATAAAAGATGTAATGATAGATAGACACAATAAAATGATTATTGCCATTACGTTTATTCATAAGTACCTACTGATAATATAAATAAATATATTTCTTTTAGGAAATAATTATGTTTCTTTAATTAAAATAGACAAGTAATAAATAATAATGCTATTTGATTTATCTAAAGGGTATTTATTGTTATAAAGTAAATATACTCTTATCATTTTAATTTACTTTTAATGACAATTGATTGTGAACAAACACTTATATATTTTTATATACATAGTTTATTTTTTAAATGCAACTCAAATAATTACAAAATGTACACAATATGGTCAAACAATCAGATTAAGGTACTTAGCTCTGTTCGTGTCGCTGGTAGCACAACAAGTGACTGCTCCTCAGTGAGCGGTCCGTTTTATACCTGGCTCCGGCAAGTGCCGCAGGTGGTCTGATCGACCCGTTTTATTCGCTTACCCACATTTATAAAATGATTAGTGATTGAGTCAAGTAAATACCTTAAAATGTTACAAATATTAGATGAAATAATCTTAAATCCAACAACTGCACAATAAAAAAGTAATACAGAAATAGAATTAACAAAATAACGGCCGCCTTATTGCTATAATAGATCTCTTCCGGACTACTCCAGCAAATTAGCAGGAGGTAAAGGAAATAGTTTTAAAAACAGGTACCTAGTGTTTCACATTTTCAAAATAGAATCTTTATTTGTTCCTGAACTTGGAAAATTTCCAGAAATGTGTGCAATATTTTTCCGTAATTGGCACATCTGATTCATACTAGTGTCTGGAATTTTATTCGCACTTATGAATTGTCATACTGAATAAGCGATCTCTTCCAGATAACTTTTGTGTAAGGATAATGTGGCTAACTGGGTCATAGGGCCTATTCCGACCACGAGCGAGCTTTTGATCGCTGAAACTAATAGCAATAGCTGCTTTGTCCATGATATTAATATCTTTTTTCGTTGTTTGCGAAAAATGCTAATGGACGGATTAGTCCCTATGACGGAATTAGCCAGATTGACCTTACCTAGTTAATATGTAGTTTGAAATAGCGTGCAATTTATTTAAATTACCATTGTACCAATAAATTATATACTAGTGGCTAAATTTTCAAAAGTAATTGGCAAAAGTAAAAAGAGGTTGGGTGAATTCTACAAAAAAAATTGCACATTTCCTCAGAGCTTTCACAGCAGAAGATTGGATCGAGTGGAATGTTTTGATAATTAAAAGACGCTATTAAATTAATTAAAAAATGGTGCAAAACTAATTTATAGGTACAATGATTTATTTCGCTCCCAAGTACAAACAGCAACACTCTTAACTGTACATCGGTGGACCTTATTACAAAAGGCTTAAGGTCCACCGATGGGTAGTTAACAGTGTGGGCGATGCTACAGCCAAAAATATCTAATTCACGGCTGTTTTTATAATTTCACCGCCTCTGCGGATGTGAGAGAAGTATATTTAAACTCGGTAATTAAATTGTTCGTCAATATACACTCGCGTGCAAAAGTATCGAATCACTTTGCATTTTTTCGTCTGCATCCGATATCTTTGTAATTTCCCATTCGAATCTGAAAATTATGGTATTAAATGAAAGCTTACAATGTAACGTTTTGGAAAATGTGCCAATTCAATAATATTTCAGATCCAAAGCTGGAAAAAACTCGAATACCGGAAGTAACTCGAAAGCGGCCTTAAAATAAACAAGGGAAACTCGAAATAAAAGGCTTGTTTAAGGGGCGGATATATGACAACATCGTTTTAGACCTCGCTTAGAACAAGGAATTTGTATAGTTAATGCTATGTATTCGCAATAATGTGAATGTCTACGTATTCATAAAGAAGCCGTGCAGAGGCTCCAATTGATATTTTATTTTTTATTAGCTTTGATTATCTATAAACCTACTCCAAAAGTACCAAAAAATCAAAACATGGCGTTCCGTTAGAACACGTCGCAATACAATTTTGTCTTCGACAGTGGTTCAATGGTTATGTTATTTTGAAAGCCAGATAACTAGACTAGTGCATCAGGGCATATTCATATTTTTCATCATAAAGACAACAAAAAAATTGAAACGTAAATATAAACTTTTGAAAAATTCCCATACATTCGCCATATCAGTCAAATTGTCATTGTGACTCAGATGCCCGACGGGCCTCGTCGCAGGCGGACGTCTTGTTGGATGAGCAGCCATGACGTTTCATTTTGGCATTTATTTTGACAGAAAATCGTATACGTACACGAAAAAGGATACCAGTAGCCAGATTGTATTCAAAATATATAGGGAAAATTACAAGGGACCCACAAAAATAGATTTTTTATATTTACACGTCGTAATACTACAAGAATACAACTAAAGATTGAATAAAAGACACTTTTCTACCGAATTCTCGTAATTAATTGCTTCAAAACCTGTTCAAAATTAAAAGAGTTTTTGGATTCCTTTTTAATTACTGGACTTTATTTTTATTACGCTGGTCATAATATTACGACATTTTAACATGACTTATAACGTCAAAATACTTGAATGACAATATTATTATAATAACTCCAATCCAATCTCTATTTTTTTAATATTAAAAGACCTTTTACTTATACAAAAGATATAATCAAATATTGAATGCAATATACGATAATCTGGCGAGGAGAGCAACCAAGTCAGTTTTTTGTGGTCATGATCACGAAGAACGTTGAACGACTCCGTCTGCAGACTATAGGTACAAATTGATACGCGCATTAATCTTTTGTCGTATATACGTTATGGTACCCCAGAGCTACAAAGGGGCATTGAGAGCTCATGATACGCCTCTTGATTTGAGCTACGCTACTAACGTCACTTCAACACATCATCGGAACAGCATCCAACTCCTACCTAATAGAGCCCCGCCATTGAAAGCACGGGAGGACCCAACCTACATACGTTGGCCTCTTGGCGATTTCCAGGCAGATTGTGTGCAGATTTATCTATCGTTACACAAATGTACCCTGATCAAATAAATTACTTCCTTATATTATTAACAATGTTGTTTACTGACTTAAACTTACACAATTTTCACTCCTCATCCTCCTAGCGTTTTGCCCTGGCTTTGTGCCACGGCTCAATTAAACCTGTAGGCCTTATATTATTGGAAATAGATATGGTTTCCTCGCGATGTTTTCCTTCATCAAAAAGCGACTGGTAAAAATATCAAATGATATTTCGTGCATGTGATACAATTTTCATAACTAGTACAGTCACCATCAGATATATCGGAGCAGCCAAGGTACTCAAATATATCTGAACATGCACTTTATCGCCTTGATCATAGAGGCGTTGTTTAGATATTTGTGACCACCTTGGCCGCTCCGATATATCTGATGGTGACTGTACACCAGGAGGTCGGGGTTTGAACCCGAGACCTCCGGATTGAAAGTCGGACGTGTTACCAGGTTACGAGCTCATTTAACTCATTGTTTACATTTAAACGGAACTTTTGAGTTATAACTACCTAGGTGAGACCAAGAACATAACATAATGTAGCGTTCAAATAAGAACAATGTGTTATTTCATCAATGTTCTGTGAATTTACATACTGGACGAAGCATGTACAGAACCATAATTTTAAAACTAAATATTACCCAAATATGGTAACTACAAGTATTGGAGCCATGGGTGTTTATCTAATTTCCTACTGATCGCCTTCCATATTTGTAGTGTTGTAGGAAGCGTTCTATTCATGAACACATTTTCTCATAAAGTTCTTGAAGACTAATCCAGCGAAACAATCCTTAAGGTACGTAATTATACCTACATAGCTAATTTAGATCCATTTCAGTAGCCGGTTTGGATTTAAGACTAATATCATATTTTTAATTTAAGACAATAATCTGACAGCTCCTGGCCTACATTGTAAATCATTTTGTATGGAGAGAACTGTCAGATTACTGTCTTGAATTAATAATACGATATTAGTACAAAATTTTGTCCCCAATTTATTTTTAAGCCTAACGTTTCTAAATTATTAGAGTACTATTTAAAATATACTAACCGAACAAACTTAAACTTTATTAAACAAAAAAATTAGACCATTTCTGAGGCTGGTTTGGATTTTAGGACAATTTTTAAGAAATGGTTTGATTATTCCGAAAATATCGACATACTATTATTTCCATAAAAAATATTTTAACGGCAATACTTAACATACTTTGATATTCATATTTAAAGTCTTAAATTGTTAGTCTTAATGATTTGTATTAAGTCGTTAAATTGATAAAATGATCGTAAAAGTACTGCGGTGTTAGGAGTCTTGAAGCACATTTTATTATATTTTAAGCTTTACTGCACAAAACTGTTTTTACTGGGTTAAACAAATATGCGTCTAGGGTGGTGGGTAAAATTAACAACATATTTATTCTTTAATCATTAAAATTGCTCAGTGATTTGTGTGATTGAAGAGCTCAAAATTTCTAATGACTCTATGTGGAATACCGTTTTAAAAGTCTTCATTACTGCGGACGTTAAGAGACAGAAATGCATGGACCCGTCTGCACATTTTAGATGACGTCGCTTAGCACGATTGGCCGTTAGGTCAAACAAAGCTGTTCAAGCCTTCTAGCTGCCAGATTAAACAGTGGCAACCTCCCAAAAAGCGGATAGAATAGCGGCTTCTGTTCTGAAAACCAATCTGTGCTACATTTGGCCTACATTTCGCTGCTAGGTTTGATAAATACAATTTTATAAAATCTACTCATAAGCGGGTAAATAGGGGGATGAAAATTTGTATGAAAGTAAAAATAGAAACAATACATTTCATAATTATTTTACATGTTTTTAAAGTTGGGCATTCCACTCATACAATAGTATGTTATTCAATCAAATACAAACATTGAAAACATTGAAAAAATAATCAACCCAGCAAGATTTGAACTTGCATCGATACGCCTTACCGGGGCTCGATCGCTTTCGAAAGCGATCGAGCGGGGGCGAAAGCGATCGAGCCCCGGTAAGGCGTATCGATGCAAGTTCAAGTCTTGCTGGGTTGATTATTTTTTCAACGTTTTCAATGTTTGTATTTGATTGAATAACAACAATACATTTGTTTTCATATTTTTTATATATTAATAACCCTTTAACTTCCACGTGATTCAATCATATGTAAATCGCATTTGCCGCTCTATACTTTTTTTTTACGAAAAAAAATGAAGTTGAACATTGAAGTAGATTCTACGCTATCTCGGCCCTGATAAAAGGCGGCACATTTATAAAATCTGCGTGTTGTATATAAAGCGAAAAACAATAATGATAGTTTAACAACTAATATTTTTTCTTACGACATAGTTATACATAGTATACATACATATCAGGTCTGCAAAAAATAACTCTTACCTACTGCAATACTTTCATTGTTTTTTTAAACATACACCAGTTTTAGGCTTTCGAAGTGTAATATGGTACAGTCAAGTGCAAAAATACGTATCGAAAAAATCGTCTCATAAATATGGTACTACGCGCTTATTACAACGGAATAAGATACTACGGGACATATTTTTGAGTAAGATGAGTACACCCATATTTTTACACTTGACTGTATGTGTATCGTACACAATCCTATAATTGTATGATTTCTACAATAATCTTATGTGTCGCCTCAAGCGTGTAATTATATTTTCTGTTCTACAAGCTCCATTTTAGTTTCAGTTGCTTCAGAAAATCTAAATAAGTCAAAAAAGTACATTCTGAAATTTTTACTTTATGTTGCTTATTAAATATCAGAATCATCACAGCGATATCTGATGCATTTTCTAAGTTCGTTAATTTCGTCTCAAAAGCACTTTCTGCTTGTCTGATTTTCTTAATACTTATTAATCATAATAATAAGAACCTGACGTGATTTCTTTTAATGGCTTCGTCAGGGATTTAAATGAAAACAATGAAAAAATTGTAATATATTTCCAAATGACATTCAAATAACAAAATTATATACGTGTATATAAATCCATATATTTTTGTGCATATATAAAAAAAAATCTAAATGAATTCTTCGCACTTATAAGAAAATGATGTCAAGCTGGACCTAGTAATTAATTGTAGGCAAAAATATGTATAGAGCAGACTGGACCTCGGAAGCCGACCATTCCCCGCCACCTTTTTTGGTAGCCACTGATTGATCTATTTACAAGGGAGCTTGATCAGCTTAATTTGACACGACTGACAATCATGCAAAGCGGCGTTGCCTGAGACTGAACTGCAGATGATTTGCATGAATCAGTCACCAAATTTAAGGCCGTTTATAGGATTTGTACTGCACTGGTGGCTATATTCATCATCATCATTATCATCATCATCAGCCTGTATCAGTCCACTGCTGGACATAGGCCTCTCCCAAGGCACGCCACTGAGCTCGCTCTTCAGCTCTCCTCTTCCAATCTGTACCCGCCACCTTACGGATATCGTCGCTCCACCTTGCTGCAGGGCGCTAAGCACTGCGTGTGCATGCCATACGGCTATATTAACCTAACCTCAACGAAATAGGTAACAATAGGTACTAGCTCAAAAACATATCTTACCTTAAGGTCAAAAACGATGAATCTTGAAGCAAATCAAATTATTTTGTTCAATATTTTTTGATTTGCAATTTTTAAGTAGTTACACTACTATATATAAATTGAAAATAGATGTCATATACTTCAGAAAAAGTGACCAAACCCTCCGGTGTCCGAGGCCAGATTTGAACTGGCGTCTTCAGCTTTCGCGGCTGACGTCCTGACCACTAGACCACCCGGTCACGGGTTTGGTCACTTTTTTTCTGAAGTATATGACATCTATTTTCAAGTCAAAAACGATGTCAACAAAAAAAGCGTACGATGACATGATTTTTAAATGAAATATTCAAGTATGATTGAGCTATTTTATTATAATTTTAAAAGAGATTAAGAATTTTATTATATCATGTCAGTTGAAAAACGGACGTATAAACCAAGGCGGTCACGGTTCTTTTGTTTAATAGGTCCTATATACAGTAAAAATTTGGTACAGCAGGCTCAAAAATTAATTTAGAGCTAAAGTTCGTGATTTCAACTGGTCTTAAAGTCCAAACCGGCCAAAATAATGGTTTTACATTCGAAATGTAGGTTATTTGAAGTGCCCGATACCATGCGTTTTAAGTCTAAAGATTTGTACAACACTAAGTATGAGTATATTAATACTATAAAACTTTCGTGAGACTCTTTGTCTAAGTATACTAGCCTTTTCCCGCGGCTTCGCCCGCGTACTATAAGTACTCAAAAAGGATACGATATCCATGTTGATTTTCAGACTTTGTGACCACATTTGCCACTTTTAGGGGTTGAATTTTCAAAAAACCTGAAACACGTGTTTACTCATTTATCGTTAAGAATACTCCTGTGAAGTTTCGAATAAAATAATCTAACAAATCTTGATTCGCCATACAAAATTTGGACCCCCATTTTACTCCCTTAGGGGGTGAATTTTGATAAATCCTTTCTTAGTGCACCCCTAGACCTTATAAGGAACCTACGTGCCAAAATTGGAATCTCTAGAACTAGCGGTTTGGGCTGTGCGTTGATATGTCAGTCAGTCAGTCAGTCAGTCAATCAGTCAGTCAGTCAGTCGGTCAGTTTCTTCTTTTATATATTTAGATTATTATAAACTGAAAAAATAATAATTATAAACTGTAGATATGGAAGAGCGGTGCCTCCTAGCACAGGTTATTTTGTAAATAACTTACAAGGAGACGCCGGTCAATATAAGATATATGTACTTCATGTTAAAGAAATAAAGATTTTTTTTTGATGTTGCCAAAGTTTGGAGCGATGGGATCAAAATATATTTACGAAATTTTTTTCAGTAAGTTACTGAACATATTCTCAGAGTGCATCAGTCTTGATATTATCTATTTGGAGTTATAAGCAGGAAATTATTGTAGGCATTACGCCCGCCAGTGACTTCAGTAATATTATATTCGATTTAGTATAGTATACTTTTACGGCATATCAAACGTTATGTCATGGTAATTAAATATGTATGAGTCTGCAAGTGTGTTTGGGCCATTTAAATATATTTGTGTAAGGGATTTAAAGTCATTAGCTAATTTTCATATAAAAACAATTCTTTCTTAAAAATGGTCTTAAAATCCTAAGCACTTACCGGGTCTTAAATTTGGTATGTAGCTTATTTGAAGTGCACACCGTGTCGCAAATATTTGGAGCGGTAGACTTGAAGATAAATTACATAATGTAGTTTTAGTGTATTTTCAAATTGACGCAATATATGGGTGAATCAACTTTTAGAAAAGTTTTTTTTTTCAAAACTAATAGATTGTTTACAATTCGGCTACATGTTTATTAAGTCAGACAATTAAACTAATACTTTACAAAATATATATTTAACAGTTTAACAAAATATATATTTTTATTTATGTGTCGTATCGTAACGTAACGTAGCAAAGCACTTTGTCCCTATATAACGCTTCATAATTAGCATCATCCTAAACTCGTCTGCTAAGTTTTTCTATCATAAAAGGTAATAAGTGTCCTTCACCCACATACCTACCAGCGACCATTTAGGACCTTCAATAAATTTATAGTATGGCCGGCTCCAGTACTAAAACTAAATTCACACGAAGGTATGCAGAACATTAGTTAGTAAATAAAACCAATAAATTCAATCGTAGAATAGCATTTAGATTTCTTTGCATGGAAAATTGACTAAGCTAGGTATAGATATACCTACCTAATTTACAATTCATCGAAACTCTTAAGAAGTTATTCAGACATATTTCCGTGCACTTCTACCTATAAGCGACTTCTAGTCTACAACGGGCCAACCGCGAGTTCGAAAATCGACGTTTCGTTATCTCCGTTTCTATCGCTCTTGCATATTCGAAAGAGAGTGATGCAAATAGTCGATTCGACGACCGAAGTGGTTCGCGGTTATATGCCAAGTCTATATTATGTATTTGTTCGGCTAGCTAACTTTCCAAAACGTGTATCTCGATAACGTATTACCAAAGTCATTTAATCATTTAAAATCAACCATAATACGTCATATGCGACATAAACAGGATAGACAAGGAAAGCAAGATAAAATATGTTATTTCTCTGTCTGCTTACAAAGGAAAACGTTACAGTTTAAATTTCTCAAAGGAGGTGTGATTAGTATGAAACTAATAATGGCAACCTGTAAAAAAGTATACGCGGTCAACGACCTGTCCCCCGAAAGTGTGGTAGTGTGCGTAAAGTCTGGTTGTGTGTGAATCAGGGTATTTTGACAGAATCTGCAAATTCTCCCACATATACCCGACCCTTAAAATAAAATTCAATTTATTATTATTTATTACGTTAGTAACGGGTATTACTACCCCTAGCCCTACTGACACAACGTAAACGATTTTTCATGGATTTTATTAACTTCCTGATGTAATTTTGAGGAATCGCTTCCCACTCCTCCACCAAGGCAATCTTCAACTCGTCGACAGTAGCTGGAGCAGGATTCCGGGCCCGAACGTTCCTCTTCAGACGGTCCCACATGTGCTCAATGGGGTTAAGGCCCGGGCTCATCGCTGGCCAGACCATGGTAGCGATGCCCACCTCGCGGAGGTAGGCAGCGGTGACCCTTGCGGTATGACAAGGGGCATTGTCCTGCATTAGCATGAACCCCTCATCAAAAATACCGGCATAGGGGACGACGTGGTCTTCCAAAATCTCCGTTATGTACCTGGCAGCAGTTAATCCACCGCCATGACCACCGCCAGGAACAAAAACCAGCTCAGTCCGTGCCTCGTACGAGATGCCGCCCCAGAACATGATTGAGCCACTTCCATAGGCGACTCTTTCGGAGATGCAGCACTGAGCGTAGCGTTCTTCTGGCCTCCTGTAAACTCTTTCTCTTCGGTCGCAGCCATTCAAACACATTCTGCACTCGTCCGAGAACAGAATCGGGGTCAATTGGTCCAGGGTCAAATTCTTGTGAATCCTTGCAAATTCCTTTCGGGCTGTGCGGTGCCTTGCCAGCAACCTGGGCCCTGTCACAGGCCTCCTGGGTGTCATGTTCGCTGCCTTGAGTCTTCTTCTCACGGTCCACTCGCTGGCAACCACTCCTCGCACCTCCCGCAGACGCTGCTGGATGGTAACTCCAGTCTGGTGACGATTTCAAAGAGCCGTCGACACAATGAAACGGTCGTCTCTCTCCGATGTGCACCTTCTGCGGCCGCTTCTAGGTCTTGCAGTAAGTGCTGCTATTTGCTGGAACCTCTGGTACAGTTTACAAACTGTGGATTTGCTCAGGTTCACTTCGGCAGCTACTGATCGTTGACTACGCCCTTCTTGCAGGAGCTGGATGACTACGGCGACTTGAGCTTCGGTAGCTTCCATTTTTTCAGGGTATTCTTCACAAGAAAAGATGCGGAGATGTGTGCAGGTTGACTTCTGGGAAGTGACTGATAAGAAATCCCCCACCACCCCCGTTTTATAGGGGTCAAGGGTAGTGCAACTCGTGGGCGTTAGAAGCCGTAACAACACGAGAAACCGGGAGATTGGCCATAATCTGAAAAATCCTGGGCCAATGCTCATGTTTCATAGCTTTTTATAAAGCTAATATTCCGACAAACATAATTACATTTAGATAATTCAGAAAAATAAACCGATTTACAAAGATATTGGATGCAGACGAAAAAATGTAAAGTGATTCGATACTTTTGCACGCGAGTGTAATACGCTTCCATCGCCTCAGAATATTTATTAAGAGAAAATATTTAATTGTTTAATTAATATATTGATTAACTTATATAGATGTCATATACAAAGGAAAAAGTGACCTAGGCCTCCGGTGCCCAGGGCTGGGATCGAACCAGCCCTGGGCACCGGAGGCCTAGGTCACTTGTTCCTTTGTATATGACATCTATATAAGTTTATAATTCATATTGTAGTGTGTCTACTTAAAATAAACAAATTCCCCGTCCCGGGGTCCCGGGTTCGAATTCTGGTCAGGGCATTTATTTGTGTGTTTATCACAGATATTTTGTTCCGGAGTTATGGATGTTTTCTAGGTAAGTATATAAGTATTTATTCATATCTATCTATTATATATATCATCGTTTAGTACCCATAACACAAGCCTTATTGAGCTTACTGTGGGACTAGGTCGATTTGTGTAAGAATGTCCTATAATATTTATATTATATTTAAAAAAAAAAATAATTAAAAATAATTTGATTTGTTCTTCAGTTGAATATATTGATACTTTATTTCAAAGTAAATTGAAAAATTAATAATATACGAATATAGGGGCGTCCTCGAATATAACTTCGTTCCGTTCGACGTCGAGACCCTTGTCCCGTGGGGTCCCTGTGCACAGGCCCTCTTCAGAGAACTTTCGAAGAGGCTAGTAGATGCCACCGGTGACGTAGAGCTGGCAGCTTCCTTACCTGACGTATTGGTATTGCCATACAAAGGAGAAATGCTGCTAGCATCTACGTTACCTTTAAGTACGGTAAATTTAAGTTTATTATTGTACCTAGTCTTAATGAAATTTTATTTATCACAATTAAAAATGTCAAAGTCCATAAATGAGAATTCAAAATGAAAACTCAAAATTGGCACGAAAATAGATTCGTTTTGATGTAAGGATCAAATGTATGTATAGAACCAATTGCGGTAAAGCAACACCAAAGTCAAAAACCGGCCAAGAGCGTGTCGGGCCACGCTCACTGTAGGGTTCCGTAGTTTTCCGTCCGTCACAGTAAGTGTCCCCACTTAAGAGTTAAAATAACACCGCCATGTAGGATATGATATGAGCGTTCCACGTACAGCGACATCTATCGGCAAATTAAGTAAACTAGCGCGCGAGCATAAAGTATGGAAGATGATTTTTATGGGATAATTCTTTATTGCGTGAACCGATTTTCACCGTTTTTACTTTATTTGAAAGCACGTCATTTCATTGTAATTTTGTAGAAATTACAGGTACAATAAACACCTGCTTATACGGTTAAATTACAAACTTAGTTCAGAAATTATTTTGTATTTTTTTTTTCAAAAACTATTCATCCTATCAAGTTCAAAATAATTTTCCTAGAAAGTTTTTATAAAGTTCTACTTTTGAGATTTTTTTCATATTTTTAAAACTTATGGTTCAAAAGTTAGAGGGGGGGGGGGGACGCATATTTTTTTACTTCTGGAGCGATTATTTCCGAAAATATTTACATTATCGAAAAATAATTTTAGGAAACCCCTATTCATTTTTAAATACCTATCCAATAATATATCACACGTTAGGGTTGAAATGAAAAAAAAAAATCACTCCCCACTTTACGTATAGGGGAGGTACCCTAATAAAAAAATAATTTCCACTTTTTATTTTACCACTTTGTCGGCGTGATTGATATACATATTAGTACCAAATTTCAGCTTTCTAGTGCTAACGGTCACTGAGATTATCCGCGGACGGACGGACGGACGGACGGGCAGACATGGCGAAACTATAAGGGTTCCTAGTTGACTACGGAACCCTAAAAATGAGACTCAAAATCTGGCACTCGCTTTTGTTTCTCAAAACTCTCCTAACAAAATGATATGCAACAGTGACGTCACGGTTGCATAGTCGCCCTGTTTAAAGTAAGGAACAATTATGACAATGCTATTTTGACAGTAAAATATTGCGTTTGCAATACAATTTATTTTACAGTAAAATGTGAGCAATCGAATGGTGTCATTTGTTTTTATGAATTACGTACTTTAAAAAAATCGTAACATTCTGAAATTTTAATTTTTTTTTATGTTCACAGTATTAGGATATATTTATCATTTTGCATTCATTAAACTTAATTTTATTAAAAAATTCAACATGCGTCATCATCCCTATTCTGGACGCCCCATTTCAACAGATCCCTAATTGTAAAGGCACGCTGTATACGCGTCTCGTTACGCTTAACCATTAACTACACCATGAAATATGGCTGCCAATTTGACTCCGTGACGATGCGGTTATTACTCCATCGTAATGAAATTTAACGCCGCTCTATTCTTAGTTACTGGAAACTTATGAACAGTATTTTTTTTAAATTAATAATTAACTTAAGTGTGAAATTTAAATACGCCAGAAAAAATTAATAACAGCGCAATCTATCGTGTCAATTAAGAGCCTTAGCGCCACTGGTAAATAATTGTGATAATTTAAATTTTACGATAACTATTAAAAATAAAACCGGCCAAGTTCGAGTCGGACTCGCGCACGAAGGGTTCCGTACAATTTTCTTTAAAAAAGGCAAGAAAATCATGTCTGTTGAATGGGAGCCCCCTTAAATATTTATTTTATGCTGTTTTTATTTTATTTTTTGATATAGCGGCCACAGAAATACATTATCTGTGGCAATTTCAACGGTCTAACTATCACAGTTCATGAGATACAGCCATGGTGACAGACAAAAACGGCAAAAAAGTCATGTCTGTTGTATGGGAGCCCCCTTAAATGTTTATTTTATTCTGTGTTTTAGTATTTGTTGTTATAGCTGCAACTGAAATGCATCATTTGTGTAAACTTCATCTGTCTAACTATCACGGTTCATGAGATACACCCCGGTGACAGACGGACACACAGACGGACAGCGGAGTGTTAGTATTATGGTCCCTTTGGGTACGAAACCCTAAAAAGGGGGCCGCTATGTACCGGTAGTGCCATTAGGCAGTAAGTCCGGCATTTATATATAATTTAAATTTGTGCTATTTGTAAATTTTCAATAAATAAATTTAATATAGGAACTATCTATATATACACGGTGCCCGTGAGCATTGCGAGAGACTTTAACAGTGTATTCATTATCATATTTAGAGAACAAAATGTCCTTTAAACTTTTTCGAAATTCGCCATAGTTTCAGAGTAAATACTACTTACAAAAAATTGCACTTTGAATTGTTTCTCAGTGTAAAATGATTTTTCGATGGCGATCTCACCGGTATGGGGCATAGTATAGACATCTCTTATTGACTGATATCAAAGACCTAAGAAACACTTTGCATGGACTAGTTTTTACGAGAAAAAATGTAGCAATTTACTTTTTCCGTTACTTTTTTCTAATGACATTTACTTTTTATAGCATTCAAAAAAAGTGAAAAAAAAAGTAAAAAAAAAAATTTTTTTTTGGCGTTTTACAACAAAAGTCATATAATGTTTTTTCATTCTTTTGACCTCAGAAATGCGTGGTTAAAATCTCTCGCAATACTCACGGGCACCGTGTATACTATATGATTTTTAATTTAATTCTTCATTTCCTGCTACCCAAAGGTTGTCTGGGAGAGATCGCAGTTTAGCGATAAGACCGCCTGTTGTTACCTTATTCTAAGTTTATTGTAAAAAAAATATTTTTATTATTCTTGTATTTTTGGAGCAAAAAAGAATATTTACTTACTTTACTTACTATATGTAGTGTATCGCCTAACGTTTCACCGCCATTGCCAACTCGATTGTGCGAACGGTCTGGTAGGAGGATAACCGCGGTCGGGGAGTAGGGCTGGATTTTCATTACGTTACCTTAACCGATGTGGTTATGAATTTTCGAACATTATTGCGACACTGGTACAGATAATACTCTAATGTTACATTACTGGTTGCAATAACGGTGGTAATTATATACGGTTTCCGAACGCAGAATAGAGGATTTGTGATTTGGGTGTAGATAAAATACATAACTAAACCGGACAAGCCATTAGGCGTGTCCACACCGGACGCACCGCCTCGCGAGGAAATTGCCGCGCGAGGCAGCTCGGCTAGTGTGGACGTGCCTCGCCCGAGGCAAACGCAAGCGCGGCCGCAATGCCTCAGCCGAGGCACGTCGACACTAGCCGAGCCGCCTGGCGTGGCAATTTCCTCGCGAGGCTGTGCGCCTGGTGTGGACACGGCTATTGAGTCTGGACACTGTGAAATCTTTTGATTTGTATCCTCCTGAGCAAATTGAGTATTTATGTACACCCATTTTTAGGGTTCCGTAGTCAACTAGGACCCTTTATTTTCGCCATGTCCGTCTGTCCGTCGGTCTTTCGGTCTGTCCGCGGTTTAGCACAGTTATCCTTAGTACTAGAAAGCTGAAATTTGGTATGAGTAAAGTGGTAAAATAAAAACTGATTTTATTTACTTATTAGGGTACCTCCCGTACACATGAAGTGCGGGTGATTTTTTTTCATCATTGTGTGAGGTGTCGTTAATACGGATATTATAAAACATGTTTTAGATAAAACGAATCGTTTCGTAAATAGGTTTACGTTTAAAACAAGTGCGCAAATACTCTAGAAATTAAAGTACATTTAAAAATAATAGATATTACTTAAGTATAAAATAAATCTAATTTACCTGAAGGAAACCACTCCGAGCTGCTCACGGCGCAAAGGTGCCCATCACGCTCGCGCGTTGCAGCGTTGGTTCGCGATGGACAACCTCTGCAGCAGGAACGACCCGGAGCGAGGGTCAAGGCCCCTCTCCTGCAGATAGCGACCCAGCATCCAAAGGAAAACCTCTCCCTCCGCACACGCCACCGCTCACGTCTCTCTCATTTTACATGAAGACCTCCAATTAATTCGCGTAATGAATATGTCAATATCGAACTTGAAATTTAATTACGTACCATTTATACTGGCTGGCTGCCAATTGAAAACAAGCATTGGTATTAATTTGATGGTTCAATTTCACTTTAATTTAAACACTTGAAAAAATATTATTAAATAAATTAGTTTTCACAAGATAATGGGACATGTACATAAAAAGAAAACCTAAAATCTACCTATACTAAATAATTCTAAACTAAATAATTCTAAAAACTACAAACTAGGTAAGGTCACCGAGGTCCGACCCTTGCGGAAGGGTTCCCATAATGCTGCCTGCGTTCCCTCTTTGGACTGCTATACCTAACCGTTGTGCAAGGAACGAGCCAGCTCTACGGTCCCCGGTGACCTCAACTAGTTTTTTCGAAAACCGAAAATAGATGTCATATACTTCAGAAAAAGTGACCAAACCCTCCGGTGTCCGAGGCCAGAGTGGAGGAGTTTTTCGATTTAATTTAAACACTTTTAGTCATAGGCTAATTAGGTTGCAACATTGTGTGAGATATACATGTAGAGGTACAGTCTCAAACAAGATTTACCGGAAATATGGCTCGTGATTTTTTTTTACCGGTCAGTGTTATACCGTAATAAAACTGTCAAAGAAACTGCTGTACGACTCGTTCTTACAGCACTATTGTGGGGGCATTTTTTGAGCTGTTTCTCTATCCCGTTCTTTATTACAGATCAGTGGGTTACAATAACTTACGGAAAACAATATGCGAGCAAAGTAAAGTTAGGTATATGATTTTAGGGTAGAAAGGGAATTTAATGTACGAAACGTAGGCAACACCGTTATCATCAAACTTAAGCCGCCTGTGGCCGATTTGAATCGGTGGCGTTAGGTATACCTAACGATATAAATATATTTACCTGTAACCTGTAATTACATAAATGTTTGGACCCGGGTATGTCCTTAAAGTCCTTAAACTACGTCCGGACACGGGTAATGTCCTCAAACTACGTTTAAACGCGAGGTATGGGTACTGCGAATGTCATCTCGCTGTGTGGTAGGGTAGGGCACAGCACAGCGGATGTCATCTCACTCAAATCTGGAGCACAGACCCCGACTGGGCAAGTACCTCTACCTTACAGAAAACCAAAGCCAAATAGCACCTGACCCTAGTGTTGTATTCCTGCTGGTGAGTAAGGCTGTGTGTTAACATTGTTAACCCAGTGTGTTAACGATGAGGGACCCTCTTGTTCCTTTAGCCGTCAATACAGTAAATCCTCCTTTTTGTAAAGGGCCTGCAACGCGCATGTGACTCCTCTAGAGTTTCAGGCGTCCATAGACTACGGTAGCTGTTTACCATCAGGCGGGCCGTATGCTTATTTGCCACCATCGTCGTATAAAAAAGTGTATGTACAAATATATCAAATATTTTTCTTAATACCACGACGGTGGCAAACAAGCATTATCCGCCTGGTAGTAAGCAGCTAACGTAGCCCATGTTTAGGTACTGCAACTGAAGAGGATTCACATGTGCGTTGCCTACCCTATTGTAGTAAAGTGAAAAAAGAACCCTTATGAATTATGATATCTGTTTTCCAATTAAATCACTGAATTGAATCTAATGAATTATGATTGCATGTAGACACGAGATATAGTATTTTTTTTTAATTGTGACAATGAAGTTGACGTATGTACTTTTGTTCATGGTATTTTTGACTAGATCCTATCAATTTCAATTTACCGTAAAGCAGGATCATACTTATGACTTGAAGTTAGCGCCTAAGTTGTTTGAAGAATTTGTGATGCATTACAAAAGAAATTATACAGGAGACATAAGAGAAAATAAATATAAAGCCTTTTACGATAATTTAGGTTTGTTAAAGTTCACTCTTTATTTATTTCATATGTTTTTAATTTGTTTTTACACCTGCTATTGCCATTTTTTTTTATTTTTCGTAGCTACCAAAAGGTTGTCTGTGATAGATCGCTTATTAGCAATAAGACCGCCTGTTGTTTACCTCTGTTCATAATTATGTAATGTTTATTGTATTATTATGTTTTTAATTATTTGAATAATTAAATATTTACAACTTACAAGATGCACCTACATACTTTCTACGAAAATAGTTTTGAACATTATTGGTTGAGCCATTTTTAAATTATCTCCATAAAACTTCTTCCATAGGTATCAGATATGACCTTTTGGTATTAGTTTGGTTCTTATTCCACTGAAGGTACGGAACCCTCCATAGTGCGTGATCCAACACGCCGGTTTTTTCGTGATCGAGACGTAAAACGCTCGGGACATTTTTTTGATGAGCGTGGTATATTATAGTAGTTTATGTAACTGTTGCGTAATGAGGGTCCTTAAAATACGAGTGTGGTTTTAGATCACACGAGTGTTTTAAGGCCTAATTACGTACAGTTGCATACACTGCTTTATCTACACTCATATTATATATCCTGTGTTCGGAAACCATAGAATGACCGCCATTGCACCGCCATGGCCAACTCGATTGTGTCGGCGGTCGCGCGGGCGCGTGCCGTTGGTCGGGAAGGAGGACAGGATTTACATTATGTTATCAAATTCGATGTTCGGAATTTGAAACTCATAACGTATCAATATATGAGCATGTAAAGTTAAAATTGCGTTACTGACACAGATAAAAAGCTTTATCATAATAAAATAGCCTACCGTTTTTGAACACGTTTTAGAGGACTTACAATGTGAGTGTCGATAAAAGAGCATTATACTTTATTTTAGGAAGAATAAATGCGATTAATCAGAATCTTCCCGGAACCTGGTTCGCTGTGATTGGTCCGTATACGGATTTGACTTATATGGAGTGGGTAAAAGCCAACAACCTAACGAAAACGGATTATACTGATGTTGGTAGTGGTTTCAGGTTCGATTTTTGTGGATATTACTTGAAACTTTGAACCAACCAGAAAATTCAACCAACCGGAGTCGCCATTGACAGGCGTTCCCCTCTGCCGAAAACATATGACCATTGGTTATACACATGTGTGGACTGACGTTTATCTGACGTAGCTATTCGTACGTTACGTACGAATAGCCATACATTTGACGTTCCCCTCCCCCGCAAAAATCGGCAGACTTTTTTTGTATCCGAAATGACATGAGGCATGGCTACTCCATCCGGGTTGAATTCTCTAAGACTTGAAAGCAAAAAATAATGAGGTAATTAGATAATGTACTCCCACCGAACGGGCGGAGTGGGCGCGCGTTTCACTAGCAGTAAAGGAATTTGAACCTTTTGATACAGCAGTTACGTTTCATAGTGTATTGGCAGCGTAATGGTCGCGACATCAAAGCAAACGTCCGGTTTACATGTCAGGTCGCCGGATATGGTTTCCTAATCAGGTCACCTGAAGGCGCATATCATACTAAATACCAGAGCCTGCACACATGGTTTTGCGCGTACGGTTTCAAAACCTAACGTCATGTCAAAATACGTCAAACGGACGAATGCGAGTCTTCCGGGAACCGAATCAGGCTACCGGACGTTTGCTTGGAGCCTAATTCTTAATTTCAGAAACGTCATAAACTGCACTGATCGTCGTGGCTATCTATTCGAAAGGTTCTCGGACAAGGTGAGGGATGACTATGAATCCAGAAATAATGGTTCACAGGAATATGAATACAGTAATGAGGATCTGGAACAGAACGGAACAGCTCAGTATGAATATTATGATAGTGGAGAAAACCAGACGAGAATCGGCAGAAGTAGGGTTAAAATAATCCATAGGCATCGTACTTAGTAATTTAAAGCCTGACCAGAAATATATGATTATTGTCAAGATGGCGCTATTATACTCATTTATATGGTAACAGTTCAGTATATATGGTCATAGAGCGGCTTATTCTCTATGTATGGCGACATTTTGATTTGTTTACCTGTCAGCTCTGATGTTAATTTGAAAATGTTTCACAGCGAAAAAGTTTCATTTTCCGAGCGTATTATTTACAGCAGTTTATTATGTACACTATCTATAATGTTTCGCTCTTGATTTTGGAATTTTTGGGATTTTTTTGTCGTTTATTATTCAATATTCAACACTTTATTATTATTCAAGTAAACCGCCTCAATGACAGTGACAGCGTATCAAATGCACTCACACAATTCACATATGCATATCATTCTGTCATTAAAATTATTGCCAGTGTAAGAAATTAGTTCCAATGAAATTCCGCAACATGGCGCATGATCATATATTTCTGGTCAGGCTTTACATTGTAATTTTGTGATTATTCCAAATAAATAAATTCTATTGATCCTTGCTTTTTTATTTTTTATTATTAAACGGTTTTATTTAGCTTCACCCCGTATATTTATTTTATTTATTTGTTTGTATATTTATACGCATCAAATCTTGCAATCGATTTTTCGACCATTTCTACTTAACAGATTTAGATTAAATTTCGTATGCGTATCAGGTCTCCGTGACAATAACTTTTTCCTGATGCTGCAGAGATACTGCTTACCTGAACCGAGAGTCGTACACATCTGCTAATTTAACTATATTATTGTTGCTAGTAAATAAATCCTTAGTGACTTAATACTGACCATCAACTCTTCAGTTCTGATGCTGCATAGTTACTGCCTGCCATAACTGACCGGGTGGAGACTGTGTCAATTTAATAATAGTGCTCTAGATTTAGGTAGAAATATTTACGTTTCAAATTGACCTCCAACTCCTCGGTCGTGATGATGCAAGGTTACAGCCTGCCATAACTGACATGCTGGAGAATGTGTCAATTTAATAATAGTGTTCTAGTTTTAGGTAGACGCATTTACGTTACATATTGATCTCCAACTTCTCAGTCGTGATGATGCAAGGTTACAGCCTGCCATAACTGACGGTTGGAGAATGTGTCAATTAAATAATAGTGTTCTTGTTTCAGGTAGACGCATTTACGTTACATATTGATCTCCAACTCCTCAGTCGTGATGATGCAAGGTTACAGCCTGCCATTACTGACCGGTTGGAGAATGTGTCAATTCAATAGCAGTGCTCTAGTTTTAGGTAGAGGCATTTACATTTCATATTGATCTCCAACTCCTCAGTTCTGATGCAGCATGGTTACTGCCTTCCGTAACTGACCGGTTCCAGAATGTGTCAATTTAAAAATAGTGCATTAGTATTAGCTAGAGACATTTACGTTACGTTTGATCTCCAACTCCTTAGTCGTAATGCTGCTAGGCTACTGGCTGCCATAAAGGACCAGTTGGAGAATGTATGCATTTAAAAATAGTGTTCTAGTTTTAGGTATAGGCGTTTACGTTTTTTATTGATCTCCAACTCCTGAGTCGTGACCGCTAGGTCACTTAATAATTGGGTTTGGTCCGGTCCATGTCATGCTGCTACTGAAGCAATTCTCGTTGTGATGTTCCGATCGTATGCAATACGCGGTACTCGGCCTTTTAGCTTCGCATAGATTGCGGCTCACCCTCGGGCTCGCTAAGACACTTGACTATTGAGATTTATCAAGTCCATGTCATACTGCTGCTGAAGCAATTCTCGTTGTGATGTTCCGATCGTATGCAATACGCAGTACTCGGCCTTTTAGCGTCGCATAGATTGCGGCTCACCCTCGGGCTCGCTAAGACACTTGACTATTGAGATTTATCAAGTCCATGTCATACTGCTGCTGAAGCAATTCTCGTTGTGATGTTCCGATCGTATGCAATACGCAGTACTCGGCCTTTTAGCGTCGCATAGATTGCGGCTCACCCTCGGGCCTTCGGCCCTCGGGCTCGCTAAGACACTTGACCATTGAGATTTGTCCAGTCCATGTCATGGTGCTGTTGAAGCAATTGTCGCCGTGGCGTACTCGGCCTTTTAGCTTCGCCTTCGGCCCTCGGGCTCGCTAAGACACTTGATCATTGAGATCTGTCCAGTCCATGTCATACTGCGGCTGAAGCAATTCTCGCCGTGACGTACTCGGCCTTTTAGCTTCGCATAGATTGCGGCTCACCCTCGGGTCTTCAACCCTCGGGCTCGCTAAGACACTTGACCATTGAGTTTTGTCTAGTCCATGTCATGCTGCTGTTGAAGCAATTCTCGCCGTGACGTACTCGGCCTTATAGCATCGCATAGATTGCAGCTCACCCTCGGGCCTTCGGCCCTCGGGCTCGCAGATACTTGGCCATTGAGATTTCTCCAGTCCATGTCATGCTGCTGTTGTAGCAATTCTCACCGTGACGTACTCGGCCTTTTAGCTTCGCATAGATTGCGGCTCACCCTCGAGCTCGCTAAGATACTTGACCATTGAGTTTTAATCAAGTCCATATCATGCTGCTGCTGAAGCAATTCTCGTTGTGATTTTTTTTTCAAACATATTACACAGTATTACAGTAGATACTAAGGCACTGTGGTATGCATACAATATTATTATTATTTTAGAATAACGTTAAAATAGAGTTGTGTTATACAATAACAATAATCTTAAATACTAACTGATGAGAGTGATGAGTGATGTTCCGATCGTATGCAATACGCAGTACTCGGCCTTTTAGCGTCGCATATATTGCGGCTCACCCGCGGGCCTTCGGCCCTCTGGCTCGCTAAGGCACTTGACCATTGAGATTTGTCCAGTCCATGTCATGCTGCTGCTGAAGCAATTCTCGCCGTGACGTACTCGGCCATTTAGCTTCGCATAGATTGCGGCTCACCCGCGGGCCTTCGGCCCTCTGGCTCGCTAGGACACTTGACCATTGACATTTGTCCAGTCCATGTCATGCTGCTGTTGAAGCAATTCTCGCCGAGACGTACTCGGCCTTTTAGCTTCGCATAGATTGCGGCTCACCCTCGGGCCTTCAGCCCTCGGGCTCGCTAAGACACTTGACCATTGAGTTTTGTCCAGTCCATGTCATGCTGCTATTGAAGCAATTCTCGCCGTGACGTACTCGGCCTTTTAGCTTCGCATAGATTGCGGCTCACCCTCGGGCCTTCGGCCCTCGGGCTCGCTAAGACACTTGACCATTGAGATTTGTCCAGTCCATGTCATGCTGCTGCTGTTGAAGCAATTCTCGCCGAGACGTACTCGGCCTTTTAGCTTCGCGTAGATTGCGGCTCACCCTCGGGCCTTCAGCCCTCGGGCTTGCTAAGACACTTGGCCATTGAGATTTGTCCAGTCCATGTCATGCTGCGGCTGAAGCAATTCTCGCCGTGACGTACTCGGCCTTTTAGCTTCGCATAGATTGCGGCTCACCCTCGGGCCTCCGGCCCTCGGGCTCGCTAAGACACTTGACCATTGAGATCTGTCCAGTCCATGTCATGCTGCTGTTGAAGCGATTCTCGCCGTGACGTACTCGGCCTTTTAGCTTCGCATAGGTTGCGGCTCACCCTCGGGCCTTCGGCCCTCGGGCTCGCTAAGACATTTGACCATTGAGATTTGTCCAGTCCATGTCATGCTGCTGTTGAAGCAATTCTCGCCGAGACGTACTCGGCCTTTTAGCTTCGCATAGATTGCGGCTCACCCTCGGGCTCGCTAAGACACTTGACCATTGAGATTTGTCCAGTCCATGTCATGCTGCGGCTGAAGCAATTCTCGCCGTGACGTACTCGGCCTTTTAGCTTCGCATAGATTGCGGCTCACCCTTGGGCCTTCGGCCCTCGGGCTCGCTAAGACACTTGAACATTGAGATCTATCCAGTCCATGTCATGCTGCTGTTGAAGCAATTCTCACCGTGACGTACTCGGCCTTTTAGCTTCGCATAGATTGCGGCTCACCCTCGGGCCTCCGGCCCTCGGGCTCGCTAAGACACTTGACCATTGAGATCTGTCCAGTCCATGTCATGCTGCGGCTGAAGCAATTCTCGCCGTAACCTACTCGGCCTTTTAGCTTCGCATAGATTGCGGCTCACCGTCAGGCCTTCGGCCCTCGGGCTCGCTAAGAAACTTGACCATTGAGTTTTATCAAGTCTATGTCATACTGCACCTAAAGCAATTCTCGCTGTGACGTACTCAGCCTTTTAGCTTAGCATACATTTTTAAAATAAAAGAATGTCCTTTACGTTAATTAAGCTATTTCAAGGATTTAGTTCCCCTCCAGGACCCATAGATTTTTCCCACACTTCATACATATATGTACCCTATAATATACGTAGGTACCCAACTACCCAACTTAATGTAGGTACCCTCTAC
Source organism: Pammene aurita (assembly GCA_947086415.1). Lineage (NCBI taxonomy): Eukaryota > Metazoa > Arthropoda > Insecta > Lepidoptera > Tortricidae > Pammene > Pammene aurita. The sequence continues at coordinate 9,061,083 of OX352312.1, forward strand.
TTTAAACACACGAAAGGTCACATACAATTAATATAATACCACTTGAGCTGTCATCACATATAGTTTTCCCACCACATACTACGGTCAATAGGGCTGATTACAAGTACAAAAATTTTATTAAAAACTGAAAAATAAATTAACGTAAAAAATTTTTAAGTTAAACGGTTTTATTTCAATCAAATGTTGTACCAAAAACTAGAAAATAAAAATTTATACGAATTTTAGTCCCACATACATTGCTTCCTAGAGAGTAATCAAGTAATCATGTAAGACGGATAACAGAATAGGCATCTCGAGTCGGATGCTAAAGGCCCTATTTGTCTCTATATCAGTGGATTAAGTCATAATCGGAAGCTTTTATCAGACTAAAATAAAAACGTGGGGCGTTGGTACGACAAAAAAATTTGGTATGCAGGTATTGCTACCAATGAACGAAAATCCTGTGAGTCAAAATCGTAATTACAAGGTAAAACAATAATAAAGAAAATTATAAGACCTAAAAATCATGAAAATAAAAAATAAATAAGAATTGCTAATGCTAGCCCTTATACAAATTAACTCACCATATTTATTTAATTTCACATTTCATTTCGCAAACTAAATATCTAAGTATTTGACCCATTTTATATTTTATATATACATATTTTAATACTACTCGTAGTACTCTCACACTTACGTCACCTCCAACAACATTAAATCATAGCTACGTGACTTTGATTTTAGATTAAATAGTCTGTATTACATACTTAACCCACTCTATACCTTATATTACCACTCTATATTAGACGCCCCACGTTTTTATTTTAGTCTGATAAAAGCTTCCGATTATGACTTAATCCACTGATATAGAGACAAATAGGGCCTTTAGCATCCGACTCGAGATGCCTATTCTGTTATCCGTCTTACATGATTATTGATTACTCTCTAGGAAGCAATGTATGTGGGACAAAAATTCGTATAAATTTTTATTTTCTAGTTTTTGGTACAACATTTGATTGAAATAAAACCGTTTAACTTAAAACTTTTTTACGTTAATTTATTATTGTCATATAGTATCGCCAGGAAATTTGAGGTGAATGATTACGCACACAGCTACATTACGTACTGGTTCCAAAAAAATGAATGAATGGAATGAATGAGTGGAGTGAATGTAAATCTAATTAAAAGCCATTGATTTATTATGTATTCTATGGATGGTACAAGAAGGATATAAATCTCTATGTTACAAAAGTGTCCGTCAAGAGGCGATAAACTGATGGCGCCAGAATGATATTAAATTTGATTAAATTAATTTTGAAATTAAAAAAAAATAAATCCAAAATAATTATTTGCGGAGATGAAAAACACTGAATATTAGTTTTATTTAGAAAGTCATATAAGTATTAAATATCGCTAATTCATTTCAAGTGCTGAACTATACCTAGCGCCACCCGGAGATATTTGGAACTATTGTTTAGTGCTTACCGCTGGACACTTTTTCGACCGTTTTCCTATAAGAGAGTTCCATCCTTCCTATACCATCCATAATGTATTCTACTAGATGTGACATCTAGAACAAATTTTGTGCGCAATGTTTGGCAGTTGACAGCTATGACAGAATCAAAGACTAGTATAGACTTGTAGTAATTTTTCACTACAACTTTTGGGACACAAAAATTCTTAGGGATGCCATATCCTGTTACTCAATGTTAAAAGCGATACGATATATTTTCGAAAATATGGCAAAACAAACAATATACTTATATCAAACTTTTATTTATTATTCAGATACCTCTACATTTAAATAAAACTAAAAGATACAGATAAGTTTCGAATATCATTGCGAACATAAAATTATATAATACGAGGGTCGTATTTTATATAAATGAGCCATAAAACCCTAAATTTTTAAAGTACCTATTACCTAATAGTAGGAGAGCCCATGACACTGAACCTGGTTCGATAAGTCTCCTAGATGAAATATATATACTTAGACGCGTCTTTAATGGGGGAACACGAAATGCTGATGCTGCAATGCAAAAAAAGTGGTGGCGTATTTTAATTTTTATTTGAAATAAATTAAAAAATCTGGTTTCTAGTACGATAAGTCTCCTAGATTTCCGTTGTTTCTCGAAGCAGGGGAGGGGTAGAGCTACACGATAATGCGGTGCTGCAAGCCCCCGTGCGTGGCCTTGTCAGTGGCAGCAGCATCAAAAGATTGTAGATGTATGAAAAAACAAAACGCCTGATCTTTTTATAACAAAAACAAGATGGTATGTAACCTTAACTTAGCGCCTGAACTGCAACAAGATGTTACGTTATTAAAATGATTTTATATTTTAAAATATCATGCGCTTTGTTTTTTCATACATCTACAATCTTTTGATGCTGCTGCCACTGACAAGGCCACGCACGGGGGCTTGCATCACCGCATTATCGTGTAGCCCTACCCCTCCCCTGCTTCGAGGAACAAAGGAAGTCTAGAACCACCACTTTTTTTGCATTGCAGCATCAGCATTTCGTGTTCCCCCATTAAAGACGCGTCTAATTGATGGGGTTGGGGTGAAAAACAAAGTCCAGCGTGGGTCAGTTCGGGCTGCACAGTGTGGTTCACAACACGTAGGGAGCTTAAATACCGCGAGCCATCCGGTTGCCTCGCGTACACTGAAACTACGCGCCATTAGTATACTAATGTATGAGTGGAATACCCACTTTAAAAAAATGTAAAATAATTACGCGCCATTGTTTTAACTACTAGAGAAAAAGGCATGATACAGAATTTAATGGTGTTCAGATTACAAGTAACGCCCTACTCAATGGTCTTGTCAATTCCCATACAGCGTATGTCATAAGTCATATAAGGTGATGATTTAAGTAGTTTAAGATCAAATATCTTAATCTTAGTAAACTAATTATATCATCACAGAAATATAAGAAAAATTTAAACCATACTAAAATTATAAATGGGCTACATTAATATTTGCTATTCGATTTTACTAAGGCGTTTTATTAATTCCTAATGGTGAATGTTAATGCCACGCCGACGAAGTATTTCACTCCTGCCCACCGCTACCAGCTTTACAAGGCACAGGTACGCTCACATATGGAATACTGTTCTCATATGTGGGCTGGAGCACCCCAATACCAACTTCTCCCTCTGGGCCGCATCCAACGGAGAGCGACTCGAATTGTCGGCTGCCAGGATTTTACGGATCGGTTTGATTCCTTGGCGCTGCGTAGAGATATAGTCTCGCTCTGCATCTTCTATCGCCTCTATCTCGGAGAGATCCCTGCCGCCTCTTTCCGCCATCGTCCTACGCGACAGCATTTCCATCATCCCCACTTAGATGATTGGCAGTCCTCAACTGTGCGTTTCTCCAGAAACTTCCTGCCTCGCACAACAAAACTGTGGAATGAACTGTCGTCTACGGTATTTCCGGACCGATACGACCTTCAAACCTTCAAGAAAAGAGCGTATTCCCATCATAAATGCCGGCAACGCGCTTGGTGTTGCGGGCGTCCATCGGCAGCGGTAATTGCTCGATTCGTCTGCTCGTTTGCCTCCTATTTCATAAAAAAAATCTAGTTAATTATATGTTGTTTTTCAGTTACAGAGTCAGAAAAAGTGGTTCTGGATCATGACCCAGAAGTTACCCTGTATTTATTCAGTATGAAAAACTGAAATTTCAATTAGACACGATGAATGTTAAAGTACATATACCAATAGAAAGTATCAACAGGTTTGATAGATACCATATTGAAAAGAAAGATTCAATCAAATGATAAAATTAATGAAACCAATGGTGTATCCAATTTTAATAACCGCAACGGTTATCAATATCTGTTTAATTTTCCACTTATAAGTACTCGTACCTGTATACAAAAATGTACCCGCTTTCTCCCGTGACTTCACCCGCTTAGACATTGTTTAAAATCTGCCTCCCACTTAATAAATTTTAAATAAAAATGAACCCCATATCTTTTTAATTATAAATCTTACAAGCCTTTTTTAGTTAAATTATTTTTATTATCAGCCCTTTAAGGGTGGTACCAAATCGTCTGTCACCGTTAAAACGTTGGGTAAATTTTATTGTATGGACAATTTCATAGTAACCTGCCGGGACTCGCTGATGAGTCCGTCAAAAATGGTTGGTGCACTAGCCCTAAGTCTTAAATTTTAGGGACGCCCAGTGCGTATTAAATACATATATAAATGCATACCTATAAACGTTCATAGCTGAGGCACCATTTGATTCCGTTTTTGCGTGAAGGCTCCGACACCAAAGATCGCCAGGCTTCTCTGTTCACAGCCATCTCTGTCCAGTCTTTATAACATTTGCAGACGATACGTGTGTATTGCTAGACGCAGAAAACCGTGAAATCTTAGAATCGAAAATAAAAAACGCTATTTACAGTCTATCACACTGGTTCTCTGTTAATGGTATGCAATTAAACATAGATAAAACAAACATCATGCACTTCAAATAACCAATCTGAATATCTTACTCGACGGGGTCATAATTCCACAAGTTGATCAGGTCCAATACTTAGGCTGTACCATAGATTCCGGCCTCACGTGGTCTGCTCACATCCAGTCGCTGTGTGACAAACTATCATCAGCTTGTTTTGCACTTTCTAGACTTGCCCCTAGCCTATCAACTAATAATATCGAAAAGGCTTGCTATGGATATTTTCACTCTCTATTAATCCAAGCAGTAGATATGTGGGGCACAGCGGCTGACCGTGAAAAAGCTTTCATAATCCAGAAGGCTGCAATAAGAATCATAACACGCAAACCGTTCGACCATCCTGCAAAAGACCTATTTAGGGAGGCCAAAGTACTTACGCTGCCAGGAGTTTACATTCTAACCGCTTGTAAGTACGTGAGAGCAAACCTTCTCAGCTATGGCAGGTCCCACGCCCACAACAGAAGTACTCGTAGGCGCAACCTTTTAATAGTCCCTGAACGTAGACTCGCCAAGTCTCGGAAGTCTCTCCGTGTCATAGGGGCCAAATTATACAATTCACTCCCAACCGAAATATGGGAGGAACAAAGTGATAGTTTGTTTAAAAGCAAACTTAAAACGCTACTAACAAATATGGCTTGTTATACCATTGATGAGTTCTTCGGAAATGTTGGCTGACCGGAATAATTTGGTACCTACTAAATAATAATAATGTAGACAATGTAAAAAATATAAAATTGTGTAAATTAATTTTACTATTTTGTGCTGGCATTGTTGTACATATATATATATAAGTTGACTTGTAAATTTTTTTATCAATAAATAAATGAATGAATGAATGAAAAGTCAACGGCGCCAAGCGCGGTGAGGTCCTTCAGCACCTCGTCTTTCCAGCGGTACCTAGGACGCCCAGATCGTGGTTCCCACGAAAGATGAACAAACAACCAAATAACGAAACATCTAAACAAACAAACTTCTTCATTCATAAGTTTAGTAGCGGAGTCTGTTCGGAAAGAAGCGTCCGACACTTCACTTGCCAAACAAACTGTTCATTGAATCACAAGGTGCCATTCTACGTTTGAAGCTCTGACAATTCAGTTGTTTATCACAATGAGTTTTGTATCTTCACAATGAGGTTTTGTCTCATTATATCAGTAATTATCTGGATCCAAATTTATTGTGACGATGATAAGAAGAACTACAGATACGACTTGCGTTTAGCCCCTCAGTTATTCGAAGAATTCCAAAAGAATTACAACAAGACATATACTGAGAAAGAGAAACGTGATCGTTTTAAAATATTCAAAACCAATATGAAAATAGTTAATGCATTAAATCAGAATGTAAGACATAAATGGATAGCTGTTTTGGGACCGTACACTGATCTGACTTATTCCGAGTTTGTTGATAAATATAATTTAACGAGATATGAACCAAATGGAGGGAGAGAAGACAGGTTTTTATTTTATATTATTAACACGAGACACACATACATCCCTTTTGTCACACTGTCTGCTTCTTTTCCTTTTGTATTGAGTAAGAATATGTTGTATTTTATCAGTGGCGTAGTGAGTAGTGGGGCAGCCAGGGCACGTGCCCTGGGCGCAATCAAGAGGGGGGCGCAAAAAACTAAGTTTGGTAGTTAGCAAATTGAAAAATAATTCCATCCAAATCGGCAAACAAGGCGAAAAAAAAGTTTTTTTAAAATAATTTCATTGATTTCTTTCTGAATATACTGCGAATTAATGTATAATACCTACTATACCTAGGTACTTACGGACCCATACAATACAATCAGTAAAATTTGTAAACCTAAATATTTAGACGTAAAATTTTGATTCTTATTATTTAGTGAAGTTATGCGATTAATTTCGTGAGTAATGGTAGTTGAGCTTAAAAAGACACATCTATCAAATAATTAGCAACATGTAGATTTACATAAGTACATACATTTTCTTAAACATCAATCGATTCTATGTCCCGTGACATTCAAATTTCAAATATCGTCAAAATCGAAAAATTAAATAATTGCCAAAATCTGAAAAAAATATGATTATTCGTTTTTTGACAAAGTTGCGTTCGGCGCTCGAGGTCACCAACTTGGATCATTTATTGGGCCAACATCACGAACAAGTCTGCAAAAAAATCAGATCTACTAGATTTGACGCACACAATATATATAAATAAATAAATATTATTATGACATTCTTACACAAATGATTGTATAAAGTTACTGGATCAATACCCAATTTATGAATGAATTTATTGATAAATTGGGTATGCAATTATGAACCCGATTGTACCTGACGTAACTTTATAGAAGAAATAGGTATGTTTTTAGGGAATTTATGATATTTGAGGCATGAAAAAATGCGGTAAAGTATTAATAAACTTTTTTGTGTTGTTAGAACACATTTTTTTTTATAAAATTATGCATGTTTAACTCCAATATATTTATATAAGCAACAAATTTTTGCGAATTATTGTAGGTTTCGACTTTTTTTGCATTAATTTAGTCATTGTTGAACGTAGCCTATTCGTGAAAGAAACACGGTGAAATATTTTTCAACAATGATTTCCATATTCTTAATTAAAATCCATCCGCGATTGTCGTGGTGTCGGTGTCATGAAGTGAGGCGCCGCACCGCATCGTGAAATCCATGAACACTGTGCTAGGTAGTGTGTTTTGTTATAAGTACACATTTTTACCTAATTATCTGATAATACCAATAATTAACCGACTTTGAAAAAAAGAGGACAGTTCGGGTGTATAATAACTATTTTCACCTATTTCTGTTCTGACCCCCCTCGACCCTCTGACTCATACTATTTTGCCTATGATTTTATGATGGGTTCCATGTAGAATTGCGAAAGCTCCTAAATGTTTAAATGCTCATTGCGTAGTAATATCGGTGCTATCTCTGCGTGCCCAATTGGTGGTTGCTTCCGGAAACCGAAGAGTTCCGTTCCGTACATAACTCAATTTTAATATTGTTTTTTTCGGTGTACTGCCATTTCGCCGAAAATTCTTTCATCCAATTTCATTTTCCAAACAACTTATCGCATAACGTTTAGTTAGCATACCAACATTTAGCAAATTAATGTTTCGCATAGTTTTATTTGGCCGAATTTTTTATTTGGGTTAGGTTAGTATGCCAAATAAAAATATGCATAAAATAGGTATGCGAAACAATATTTTGCCATCTGATGCTTCTGCCAAATGAAACAATGGGAAAAATAGTTTGGGAAGTGATAATTTGTCATACAATACAATTTTCGGCCACATATAGTAGTTACAAATTTTGCGCATGCGGTAGTGACCTCTAAAACTTGTTTAATAATTCTGAAAAAAATACGTCCATCATCTGTGCGTCTGCTTGTGCCACGAAAAATATAATTAAATTGATAAATATGAAAAAAACTATTTATGTCACTACCACTTGCGGAAAATTTGTAATTATTCAATTAAGAGTTTTAAAAAAACTTTTGTTTTTGTATAGTAAACAAATTAGCGTCTGCTTTTGACAAAGTTAATAAAACAACAGTCTTTTTTTTCGGTTTTACTTGGCACCAAGTGGCACCTTTTTAAGGGAAATTAATGTCAGAAATACCTTTGGATTTCCATATACTACATTTAACCTAATCGGTTCAGTAGCTTATGAGCAAATTGAATCTGTGACAGACGGACAGGAACCCTAAAAATCATCAGCCGACTATATTGTGGTGAAAATAGAATCAGCTATTAATCAGCATTATGGCAAAATAGCATTAACGCCGTATGTTCATATGACCAGCGATGGTATTTTCACCACGATACAGTCGGTTGACAATTTTTCATTTTTATAAAAGCATCTAAATTATCATCTGATAAATTTTCCATTGGGATGCGAGGGCAATTGTTGAGTGATTAAATGGCTATCGTTCCTCAACCCACCAACAGAGCGGCAGCTAACCTTCACGAGGCTTCATTATACATCGCCCTTAAACACTTCACAAGTTCTCGCTGTGGTCGGGGACGTTATTGGTCGTGAAATTTATTCCTGGCTTATTAGTTATTGTTATTACGGTCCATTACATACAGTCAATTTGTAGAATATTCAACAAAAAAAATTACAAGGGGGCGAAGTTTAGATGCGTGCCCTGGGCGCCGTTTTACCTCACTACGCCCCTGTATTTTATACCTGTCTCTCTGTGTGTAATCAAATCTTGCAAGTTAAATTTGACCCACTTCCCGGTTTCCAATTGAGCTGAAAATGTGTTTACTTTATTGCTTCTTGCATGGTACGTGACAATAAACCTTTATTCTATTCTTCTTCTTCTTCTTCCTCTTAGCATTTGTCCCGGCGTGGGGTCCGCTTGACAACCTAATCCTATGAATTGGCGTAGGCACTAAATTTTACGAAAGCGACTGCCATCTGACCTCCCAACTCGGAGGGGAAACTAGGCCTTATCGGGATAAAGTCCGGTTCCCGTACGATATTTTCCTTCACTGAAAAACGACTGGTAAATATCAAATAATATTCCGTACATAAGTTCCGAAAAACTCAGTGGTACGAGCCGGGGTTTGAACCCGAGACCACCGGATTGAAAGTCGGTCGTTTTACTGCCAGACTACCAACGCTCTTCTATTCTATTCTATTAACATTAAAAGACCATATAATACCTTGACAGTGTCTATACAGGGTGTAACGAAAATACTGGTGATCCGTGTAAGGACATAATCGGTAACGTATTGTGACTAAGAAAAAGTAGAAGAAAATTTTTTGGGAGCAAATTTTTTTTTGTATGGGTCTTGTGGTTCCAACCGGCCAACCCTCTATGAACACTTTTCCGGTAAAATTTTTTTTTTGTTTTACATAATTAGAATCCGATACCAATTATGCCCTTAAAAGATTCACCACCATTTGTTACATTCTGTAGAGATAATTAAAATTTACACGATTAAAAAAATTGTCTACATTTCAACCCAGCCCTTTCATCTAGTCTCTGCATTGAAAACATAAGTGCATAATTGGGTACTTTCCTGGGTAAAAAAAAATATAATTCTATTTAGTCCGTCAGTTAGATTATCAAAAAATATTGGACACGTATTTTTTATTTTCTCAGTTAAACAAAAATTGGTTAAGATATAGCCCGTTAAAGTTCCGAGTGACGTCACATTATACTAAAAATTGTACTGAAATGTGACGTCAGGCGGAACTTTAACGGGCTATATCTTAACCAATTTTTGTTTGATTGACAAAATAAAAAATACGTGTCCAATATTTTTTGATAATCTAACTGACGGACTAGATATATTTTTTTAGGAAAGTAGACAATTGTGTTTTTCAGAAATTTTAAACAAGTTTTAGGGGTCGCTACTAAAATGGTTACCGTTTCTGAAGTAAGACCAATAATATTAACGAGTAGACTCTACCTACAGGGTAGCTACAACCAACGTCAAGATTGAGGGTTGATAGGCTTTCAGATCAATCCAACTGGAACCTATTAAAATGGCATAGTTTTAGAGATATTGGCATTTTATACCTTTATTATAAAGCTTATAAAAGTGATTTTGCCAGTATCTCGCAAAAAAATATATTATAGGACAACCTTACACAAACCGACCTAGTCCCACAGTTAGCTCAATAAGGCTTGTGTTGTGGGTACTAGACGACGATATATATAATAGATAGATCTAGATAAATACTGTGATACACACAAATAAATGCCCTGACCAGGATTAGAACCCAGGACCTCCTGCTTCGTAGGCAGGGTCACTACCGACTGGGCTAAGGGGCCTTATCCCACCTGACATAATTAAATATGCACTAAGATCTGTATCTTATCTGATCTTTAACGGCCTCCTACTCCTCCTAGCCTAGTCGGTAGTGACCCTACCTATGAAGCAGGAGGTCCCGGGTTCTAATCCTGGTCAGGGCATTTATTTGTGTGTTCATCACGGATATTTGTTCCTGAGTTATGGATGTTTTCTATGTATTTATCTATATCTATCTATTATATATATCGTCGCTTAGTGCCCACAAGACGAGCCTTATTGAGCTCACTGTGGGACTAGGTTGATATGTGTAAGATTGTCCCGTAATATTTATTTATTTATTGATTTATTATATATATCGTCGCCTAGTACCCACAACATAAGCCTTATTGAGCTCACTGTGGGACTAGGTTGATTTGTGTAAGATTGTCCCATAATATTTATTTATTTATTTATCTGTATTTTTTTTAGGAAAATTTTAGACTGCACCCATGAAAAAGTGTACCTCTTCTTGAGATTTTCCGAATACACAAAGTCCCTTTACGATAAATGGGGTTCCTGGCAACAACCTGTGGAATACTATGAAAGCAATGAGGGACTTAACGATTATCATAGTGACTATAAACATAATGACTACTATTAAAAAAAGAAAGATTTTTTTTTATTTGGTGGTACAGAAAATATGTAGTAATAACATATCAACTTAATCTATTTACATCTTAATCCTAGTACAGAGCACCAAAAAGGATGCCGCTCAGCATATGCCGATAGCTAAAGATTAGCCATGGCGCTGGTTTATTAGGGCCCCATTTGACTTGGGAAACATGTCATCGACTACGTGGTTTGTACTTTGTATTGAATTCGATTTATTAAATTTTTAACTATTATTGTATTTTATTTTTGATGACAGATTTAGGATTTTTATAGTTAGTATTTAGGATCAATTCATTTCGTAGAAAAATCCTTATTGATGGTTATCTATGTAAAATATTCGTCAATAATACTTTAAAACATTTGCTTTCACGGTATAGACGGAGAGCTGGCCACGTCAGAAATTACACAATAATGAGAGCAACGAAACCCCTCTAGTTAGTTTGCTATACCATGCTTGTTTCTAGATCCGGACATCTGGCAGATGTAAAGTGGTGGAGGTCAAAGAATGCGATACCTTGAAGAAAACAAAACTTCTGAGTTCTGGGTTTATTGCAATATTATGGGAAATTGTGTAATTAATGAGATTATTACATATTAACCAGAAGGTGTTGTTGAAGGAAAGTAGTTTCAAATTATGTATAATGCAAAAAGATTAAAAAAATATAAAAGATATTTATTCTTCAATTTAGGCACATTAAAATGCACTTATGAACATCAGAGAAAAAAATATTACCATCGGTTCTAAACCTACACCTCTGACCCGAGAAGTATTATGACCAGCAAGAAACTCGGCGGGACTTATTTTTTCAAAACAGTAATACATTATAATGTAAAGATATACAATAATGCGTAGTTCTATAAGAAGACATATCAAACCAGCTTGAGAGACAGACAATGTTTAGTTAAAATAAAATAAAATGAATTTTTAAAATTTTAAAATTCCTTAAAGCTTAATACAGCCAGCCTCGTGCAGCCTGTGGGTGGACTATACTCAAAGGGCAGTTAGCGCCTTACGAGTACAGTACAATAATACGCTCAGGATGCTGTTGGGACTGCCTAGATACTGCAGTGCATCAGGCATGTTTGCGGAAGCGCGGGTGGACGGTTTTCACGCACTTATCCGAAAGCGAGCTGCCTCAATAATGTGCCGCATACGTGGGAGTGACAACAGCATTCTGCGTGTCATTGCCAGTAGCTTAGACTGTCCCATTGCCAAGCATTGGGACAGTCTACATGTCAACATCTAATTTTAAATAAAAAAAAAATTAAAAAATAATAGATAGTGTATAATGATTTTATTGTATTTTTATTGTATGTGTATTTTTTTTATATTAGCCTAAAATAGTGTCCCACTGCTGGGCAAAGGCCTCTCCCGCTGATAACCATAACTCTCGGTCCCGTGCTGTTTCCGGCCAGGTGCTGAGGAAAGCGTCCAAATCATTCCGCCATCTCTGTTTAGGCCGGCCCCGTCCGCGCCTCTTTTGCGGCATCCACTTGGTGGCTACACATGCCCACCTATCCGGATGCATGCGGCAGACGTGACCCGCCCAATCCCACTTGAGTCTGGCAGTCTTCTTGCCAACGTCAGCTATGCGTGTTTGGGAGCGCAGCGTAGTGTTCCGGATACGATCCACCCTGCTGACACCTAGAATGCTGCGCTCCATTGCTCGTTGGCAGACCTTCAATTTGGACTTCTGACTCTCGGTGAGCGACCAGGTTTGAGCACCGTAGGTTAGGACAGGCAAAATACAAATTAACCAGAAGGTGTTGTTGAAGGAAAGTAGTTTCAAATTATGTATAATGCAAAAAGATTAAAAAAATATAAAAGATATTTATTCTTCAATTTAGGCACATTAAAATGCACTTATGAAGATCAGAGAAAAAAATATTACCATCGGTTCTAAACCTACACCTCTGACCCGAGAAGTATTATGACCAGCAAGAAACTCGGCGGGACTTATTTTTTCAAAACAGTAATACATTATAATGTAAAGATATACAATAATGCGTAGTTCTATAAGAAGACATATCAAACCAGCTTGAGAGACAGACAATGTTTAGTTAAAATAAAATAAAATGAAATAATATTATAATAAAACCCAAATATCTGATTGCTTCACAAAACGTTTGATATGCTTTCCTATCTGAACTGTGTCCTCTAAATGTTAGATGATTTTGTAGTAGTTTCTGGTTTGAGCCATGCATCTTCGTCCGTCATATAGTCATCGACCCTGTAATAACCCTTTCACAAAGTTTTTTTCAAAAACTTCTTAAGAGCGGAAAATGATAAATTTAAAGCTTCGACGGGTAACTTGTTATAAATGTGAATACCTTGACCAAAAATGACTGATATGCTTCGCTGATACGACTACTTCTGGTAGCAAGCTTGTTTTTATTTCTAGCGTTAAATCTGTTTGTAGTGTGCAATTTATTGTTAGTCGCCTACTGTTTTTGTTTCCGCATTAATATACAATGTTTTTTCCTAATGTTAAAATATAGGACCTGCCCTTTATAAATTACACAACTTCGGCAGTTTTACCTATTTTCGTATTACTTTTTTTCAACCGAAAAATTTTGCTGGTCTGTCACTCTGACCTCCACCCATTAAAAGCTGCCAGCTACCCATAAGGATGGTAAAACAATCTAACTACACAGGTTTGATTGCTTTCATTATCGTAAATATCTGATGTGGCCAGCTCTTAGTTAAGTAGTAGCTATACCATACATTTAAACAATTCGTATTACTCGTAAATATTAAAGTATAATCTTTAAAAAAAGTACACACAGAGTTTAAATTCCTTAAACAAAATTTTCTATCCAGCGCCCATTGTTTTTCCACCCTGTATACTTGAACTTTATTATCCTTGACACTTGGTAACCAAGGTAACCACAATAATCAAAATTCCACGGACGCGGTCTCTTTATTGCGGCGATTACAACTCCGCGTTTCCGAACTTATCGTCCCGCAGCGACAGTGACCATAAATTCCAAGAATCTGGGGCACTTGTCTGATAAATACGATATCCTTAAGTCAGAGATAAGTAAACGGGCGAAATATCTATTTAAGAGAATCATCATCATCCTATCCAGGCCGATTTCTACCATGGCGACAGGTTTGCGCTGGCTAGTGAGAGCTACGTTTGTGGGCTCTCAGGTGACTGACGTAGCCTATTTTAGCAGTAAATGTACGGCCACATTCACTGCAGGTCAGCATCCCTCCGACGAAATGATAGTTTATAGCCGCAGGTGGTCGGGCCTTCAACTCGTCACGCTTCGCTTAAGAGAATACCTAGTAGGATAACATACAACTGGAAAACAATAGTAGTTTATGTAACTGTTACGTAATAAGGGTCCTGTTTTAAGGCCTAATTACGTACAGTTGCATACACTGCTTTATCTACACTATTATTATTTCGAATTCCGAAACCATAGAATGGCCGCCATGGCCAACTCGATTGTGTCGGCGGTCGCGCGGGCGCGTGTCGGGCTGTCGGCGGCCGCGCGGGAGCGTGCAGGTGTACATTATGTTATCAAAACTCATAACACATCAATAGTTGAGCATGTAAAGTTAAAATTACGTTACTGCCACACATAAAAAGCTTATCATAGTCAAATCGGTTGTGGTAATGCTAGCCATTGCCTACCGTTTTTTAACACGTTTTAGAGGACTTACAATGTGAGTGTAGATAAACCAAATTATTTAAGTAAAAAAATTCATTTATTGCTTTTTGAGTTGAAAAACTACTATGTAATTTATAATCTTAAATAGATGTCATATACAAAGGAAAAAAATACCAAGGTCACAACTATGTACACATAGATTTTTTTTACCACTACACGCCATGAGGATCCTATTCTAATCATAAGGATAGTTGTTTTCTTTAAAAAAAAATGGTGCCTTAATAATAAGCTAATTCTGCTGCTGATTGTCGCCATCAAATATATCGGAACGGTCAAGGTATTCAAAATTATCTGAACATGCACATTATCGCCTTGAAAATAGAGCCGTTGTTCAGATATTTGTGACCACCTTGGCCGCTCCGATATATCTGATGGCGACTGTAATAAGGCACGGTAGATGAGTAAACGTTACTTGTAGTTTGAACATTTTATTATTTTTATTAGAACTATTAATATTTTAGGAGAGGAAAAGTGATAGCACATACGATACAGCTTTTTTACATTTTGGATGGCATAGACGACGCGAGAAAAGGCAAAGAAATTTGCTTCTCCTTGAATAAATACTTAAACTTACTTATGACTTAGACGTGAAAGAGTGACTGGTCACGACACGTGCTATGAGGAAATCAGGAATCAAGTAAAATAATTAAGAATAGATAAGAGCTGCGATTACTCCTCTAACAAGAGCTTAGCTCTTAAATATTGATAAATCAGTCTGAACGTCCCAAATGTAACCATAAAAATGTATACAAAGGATTTATTTAGTAAGTAGCATAGGTTGGAATGGGTGAGCCGTTTTACCAATTCACCTAAAAAATATTGCTGTCAAGCTGTTGCCATTGTAATTAAACTTTAATATTCCGTAATAACATGACATAACATAACATAAATACTCTTTATTGCACACCTCAAATTAAACAAACAAAGTATACACAAGTTATAAACAGAAAAGTAGAGGTAAAACAATTAGCGGTCTTATCGCTAAAGAGCGATAATAAGTAATATAAATAATATAATAAAGAAATAGTAATAATTAGTAATATTATTATTACGGTCATATAACACTTATGTATGGTTTAATTATAATCGCAACAGCTTAATAGTAATGTTAATCAGGTAATAAAACAACTAAAAACGGATTATATCGCGTGTACTGAGCTTAAATTTCATCACTAAATTTGTTTAATATTTAATATGTGGGTAGGTTTGCATATTGTGATAGTTTTTGAACGGAGGTAATTGTATATTTTTCCTCAGTCGACCCGTTGACCACGAACGCTGTAAAGTGTTCGAAACGTCGGGATGTAATTTAAGCTCAGTGCATGCGATATAATCCGTTTTTAGTTGTTTTATTTCATGAATAACTATCGCGACAACCGAAGACAATGTTAATCAGGTAAATAGATTAAATAGTTCACCCTTTCCGACTTCTGTAAGTAGCACTTTTACACGTCAAGTAAACTAGTAAAAGAAAAAACAACACCGGTTCTAAGCCAAGAAGATGACCGGCAAGAAACCCGGCGGGATGTTTACTCATGGTTACCCTACTTTACGAGCTAACTTTACGTCTTGATGCTGACTTTGGGATTCATCATTTTAATACCTACCTACTTTATTAGATACTTATCCCACTTCGAAATCCCCGTTGTTTCTTGGTACAGTCTTCATGAAATATATCAGAGCGGCCAAGGTACTCAAAAATATCTGAACATGCACTTTAGCGCCTTAACAATAGAGGCGTTTTTTCAGATAAAGATAAAAGATATTTATTCTTCAGATATTTGTGGCCACCTTGGCCGCTCCGATATGTCTGATGGCGACTCGAATCGAGTTCTAAAATAAAGATGACATATAATTGACAAAAATATGAACACAACCTTATTTTTAGGAGTTTAAGGTCATAAACGTCCTCCGGTACCCAGGGCTGGGATCGAACCAGTATCTGCATTCGCGGCAGACGCCCTACCCAAGTCACAGCGGCACCGGTCGAATTTTCCCGTGTATATGCAATCTTTGTAAATGCTAAGGCGCATTTTGACAATTATCTAAGGTACGACATTATGAGTTCATACCTACATTATAAATTTATTGAAGATACATTACATTATGAATTCGTAACTAACGCTAATGTTTGAACGGAACGGTAATGAGGTACCCACCAGAAAGAAACAAATATACTGTTTTAAACTCACACGATTTTCACTCATTAGCCATTATAAAAACGGGAGTTAATCGCGTACACTTACTTTCATTATTAGCACGCTCGAAACGCCAGGAAAATAATGAAAGTATACTGAAATAAATTAAGTCCAACTAAGATTTTTATCTTCAGAATCAGAAAGCGATTTATTAAATTTATAAATACATACATCAATTAAATTTAACATACTAACTATTTATACAATTAATAACTGGATAAAATTGTTTGAAATGGCCTCTCCTTCGATGAAGGAGGGATGGTAATAAGACTCCATGGGTTACCAGCCCTTCTAGGAGAATTTGAATTAATTACGTCTTTATTATTTTAACTCATATATATGTCTTATTGTAATTCATTTTGTGTTTTTTATATATTTAACTAGTTAGATAGACACCAATTTCCTTAAAGCTTAATACAGCCAGCCTCGTGCAGCCTGTGGGTGGACTATACTCAAAGGGCAGTTAGCGCCTTACGAGTACAGTACAATAATACGCTCAGGATGCTGTTGGGACTGCCTAGATACTGCAGTGCATCAGGCATGTTTGCGGAAGCGCGGGTGGACGGTTTTCACGCACTTATCCGAAAGCGAGCTGCCTCAATAATGTGCCGCATACGTGGGAGTGACAACAGCATTCTGCGTGTCATTGCCAGTAGCTTAGACTGTCCCATTGCCAAGCATTGGGACAGTCTACATGTCAACATCTAATTTTAAATAAAAAAAAAATGAAAAAATAATAGATAGTGTATAATGATTTTATTGTATTTTTATTGTATGTGTATTTTTTTTATATTAGCCTAAAATAGTGTCCCACTGCTGGGCAAAGGCCTCTCCCGCTGATAACCATAACTCTCGGTCCCGTGCTGTTTCCGGCCAGGTGCTGAGGAAAGCGTCCAAATCATTCCGCCATCTCTGTTTAGGCCGGCCCCGTCCGCGCCTCTTTTGCGGCATCCACTTGGTGGCTACACATGCCCACCTATCCGGATGCATGCGGCAGACGTGACCCGCCCAATCCCACTTGAGTCTGGCAGTCTTCTTGCCAACGTCAGCTATGCGTGTTTGGGAGCGCAGCGTAGTGTTCCGGATACGATCCACCCTGCTGACACCTAGAATGCTGCGCTCCATTGCTCGTTGGCAGACCTTCAATTTGGACTTCTGACTCTCGGTGAGCGACCAGGTTTGAGCACCGTAGGTTAGGACAGGCAAAATACACATGTCAACGAGTTTGCGCTTCAGTGACATAGGAAGGTCGCCCTTCATTAGCTCCTTCATGGACCAGTAGCTTTTCACACGGGGAACACGGCGCTCAATTTCTTTGTCTTGCCTGTTGCTGAAAGAGACTAACTGGCCCAAGTAGATGTACTCGTTGACATACTGTATGATCTGCCCGTCTACCTCAACCCTACGTTTCGTGCTATTGGTCATGACCTGAGTCTTCGCGCGATTCATTTGAAGTCCAACTTGAAGGCTTGCGTTGCTCAGATCTTGGAGCATAAGCTGAAGTTCATCGGCTGAGGAGGCGAAGAGAACTATATCGTCGGCAAAGCGAAGGTTTGACAACCTTCTGTCACCGACGACTATTCCCTTTTCCTCCCAAGAAACCACCAGACTCCTGAAGACTTCTTCGAGTGTGCTCGTGAAAAGTTTTGGAGATAGCGGGTCCCCTTGCTTGACGCCACGCTGTATCCGAAATGATGGACCGGAAGATTGGAGTTTGATGTCTGCTGTACTACTACTATAAATGGTTTTGATTAGATTTATGTAAGTTGGATCGATGTTTTGGTTTTGCAGGGCGGTAATAATAGTAGGATGGGTAATACTGTCAAAAGCTTTGGTGTAATCGACGAATGCTAAATATAAAGGGATTTTAAATTCGGTGCATTTTTCAACAATCTGGTTAACTGTGTGTAGATGATCTACTGTGGAAAATCCAGGGCGGAAGCCCGCTTGACTGGGAGGCTGTTGTCGGTCGAGTTGCCCAGCAATGCGACCCTCGATTACCTTTATGAAAGTCTTATAGACGTGGGACACCAGGCTTATAGGGCGATAATTGCCTATGTCGCTTTTATCCCCTTTTTTATGTAGCAGTATGATACTAGAATGAAGCAGTTTTGGAGGAATGTGGCCTGTTCTTAAAATACTGTTGAATAGTTTGCATAGGGGATGTAAAAGATTTTGTTTTCCAAAAACGAGCGCTTCAGTGCTTATCCCATCGATCCCTGGGCTCCTATCGAGCTTCATTGTGGACAGCACCTTCGCCACTTCGTCGATTGTTACAGTAGGAATAGTATCAGGGCAGAAGTATTCGCCGGGACTAAGTACGAGTGTATTGTGCGGTTCTGCATAAAGGGAAGTATAAAATTGCGTGCATATGTCCATAATTTTATTTCTATTGCAATGTTTATGGCCGTTTTCATCTTTTAGACTTGTGATCCATGTTTTACCCCTTGAAATTCCGTTTCTAGCTACCCTGAGGGATTTGTTTTTAAGTAGTGTTGTTTTGACTAAATTGGTGTTGTGGTTTCGAATATCAGTTCGGATGCTGCGTTTAGTTTTTCTATCTATTGCACGGTATTCAGCTGAGCCTATTTCCAATGTGGTTCGTTTTTCTATTAAATTTATAGTGTTTGTAGACAATACTGTACGTTTCTTATCGATGGCTGTGACTTTATTACTTGCTGTCTTAATTGCGTCTATTATATTGCTGTACTGGGTCTCTGTATCGCATTCGTCTATATTTAACGAGCTGAATTTGTTTTGAAGTTCTAAGTTGAATCTGTCTTGGTTAGCTGTTAATGTGTCTTTGTCCAATTTTTTGAAGCGTTTTAAAAATGCGGTCTTACGAAGTAGTTTGAAATTGAATTTTATTGTGGTCCGGAGTGGTCGGTGGTCTGAACTGAATTTAATTTTATTTAGAGTGCCTACATTCTTGATTATGTCGTTGTTAGATGCTAGTACAAAATCTATTTCATTTTTGGTTTGCCCATCAGGTGATACCCAGGTCCATCGGCGATGTGGTTTCTTGAGAAAGTAGCTATTACAAACCTTCAAACTTTGACCAAACGCGAACTGGATCAGACGGGAACCACGTGTGTTTCGGTCTCCCAACCCGTATGGCCCTAGGAATTGTTCATTGTCCAGTTCTTGCCTGGGACCTATCTTGGCGTTGAAGTCGCCGAGAATAATGTTCCATGATCCTCGATGATCGTCGCAGGCCTTGTTGAGAAGGTCGTAAAATTCTTCTACCTCGTCGTCGCAGTATGCAGATGTAGGTGCGTATACCTGTATCACCGTTAGGACTTGCTTTGGTGTTAACTGTAGTTTTAGAATGGCGATCCTATCAGAGTAACTACAAAATTCTACTATATTATTTTTCCACTTTTTAGCCACGAGGAACCCCACACCGCCCTGTCCACTGGTATTCCCAAAGTGGTAAAATAAACAACTATTTCTTTCTTCTATCTCTTCGCCCGGTCGTCTCACCTCTGACAAGCCCACTATATCCCATTTAATACTTTCAAGAGCGTTCTCCAGCTCTATCAGTCGCTCATCTTTTAACAGGGTCCGGACGTTGTATGTTAGAATATTAAGTGTTTCGGTATCCGTTTTACGTGCCAAGGTCGTTTGATTTATGATGGGTGTCCTCGCTCGGGGATTCTTAGCACCCCTGGCTCTGGGGATGCTCTCCCCAGCACCGCCGAGCACTCGGGGCCTATTCGGGGAGTTGTAATTCATGGGGAGGGTTGGACTATAATCCCACCACGCTGGTCCAGTGCGGGTTGGTGGGTCGCCAGTTATGCCTCGTTAGCTATTTCGCAGGGTGCACCGCGGGCAGGGGAGGTTGGCTTGGGTTCCGTGAGATGATGTATGGAACCCCTTACACCCCTGTATGTGTATTAATTAATTATTATTTTTATTGAAATTTTGATTTTTTAAATTAAACAACTATATTTTTTTTTTCAACGAAATAAAAATAATAAATATCATAAAAAAATGCACTTCACTATTAAAATAATAATTATTTTGACACAGTTGAATTAATTACTAAAAATTACTAAAGCCTAAAATTTAAACTCATATTTATACGATACAAGAGAAATGCATTTGATTATTAAAATAAAATGTTGAAAGATTTTATCTTAGTTGCTAATAAAATGTTTGGAATGAAAATATATTTATTTATTATATCTAAATATATGATAACTTTTACTAAGTGCTCTTAGCTTCAACAAACAAGAACATATTAAGCTCATATGCAGTCAAGATGCGTGTTACATTAAATAAGATCTTCATGGAAGCAAACATATATTTTTGTCAGTGTAAGTGCATCAAAATAATAAGAAACAAATATGATGGCTAGAAGGAAACAAATATGCAACTTATGTAACGACATTACTTTAATTAACGTCTTTTTAGGATTCCGTACCTTAAAAGGAAATAACGGAACCCTTATAGGATCACTTTGTTGTCCGTCCGTCTGTAAAGAACCCTTTTCTGAAGAACGCGTGGAGGTATTAAGCTGAAATTTATATTAAATACTCATGTTTACTGTCCCTTGGAGCTGTGAAAAAATCAAACTTCTAAGCCAACGCAATCAAAAGATACAGCCGTTTATGCCGCAAATTTCGGCAAATTTTCGAAACTCGCAAGGGAATCAAAACCTACAGGGTACTTCCCGTGAACTCAGAATCTTGAAATTTGGTACGAAGTAACGTCTTATAGCACACATAAAGGAAAAATTTCGAAAACGGTATTTTTTTGTTACATCATATAAAAAAAATATTTTTAATAATTTTAAAGTTACCTAAAGCTACCTATATATGTACCTACAGGTTTGTACGGAACTCTCGGTGCGCGAATCCGACTCGCACTTGGCCGGTTTTTTTGCTTACCGCACGGCCTGGACAAAGTAAAAACCGTCCCCCAGGAGTTATAAATATGAAAATCATATTCCCAAAGTAATTTATTCATTGCCCCGAAGTTATAAAACTTCGGAGGCAAAAATGTAGGTCTGCTTCAAATTAAATGTTGATAAATCAGCATGTTGCATAATTTATCGGTTTTCCTGTGTCTAGAAATTTTAAGGAGACTTAACTTTTTTTAAGGTTCCGTACATAGAAAGGAAAAAACGGAATCTTTATACAGGGTGTAACAAAAATTCTGGTGAACCGTTTAAGGGCATAATTGTTATCGTATTCTAATAACGAAATAGTAGTTTATGTAACTGTTACGTAATAAGGGTCCTTAAAACATGAGTGTGGTTTTATGAAACGAGCCGCAGGCGAATTTCATAATAAGATCACACGAGTGTTTTAAGGCCTAATTACGTACAGTTGCATACACTGCTTTATCTACACTCATAATAATAATAATAATAACATACTCCCCCCCCTCGAGGAGGTAGATCCTCGAGGATGATGAAAGCTCCTTGAATGTTGAATAAGGCACCGCTGATGAACCGCTTGTCACATTGAGCCTATAAGTTGTCTTCCCGTTTACGGGTAGATCTTCTTTTAGATCTTATATAATATATCTTCTTTTACATTGACCACGTCGTTAATATGCTCTTCAGTATCGACTTTCAATTCATTACGTTCATGGTATTGGTTTAAGTAATCTCTCTGGATCCTCATACAGATGACTCGGAACTTCCGTCGCATCTTTTGCGTAGAAGACGTTGATAAAAAGAACTCAGTAACATCATATGTATATTCACTGGCAACCTTAGCCAGGTGTCACTTGACTGGCTTGATCCGATTTCCCATTTTCCCCCGAAATGTGGAGAGCAAACCGGCGAGAACACGAATTCTATACCCTCATTGTCAAAAGTGAAATTAAGGGATTATTACTCAATATAGCTAAAAAGTTGAGGGTTAATTTTGGTACTCGCATCTCCAAAACTTTGGTTATTACCAGTCTGACACAGATAATTATTTTGATGAAAGTTTATTCGTATATATTTATTAAATTACGTAACAAGCGTTTGATTAATAATGACCAACCTTTAATTCTACAGTGTAAACTCATATTTAAATGGTAACGAAAGAGTCAAGGCATATTTTTAAAACTTGCAGACACTCAAAGTTGGTGATAACAAAGCCTGACTGAACTCTATATTATAACTGATTCAAGGTAAGTTAAATAACATTTACCTTAATTTAATAATTGTATAATTCTGTAATCTAGTTTATTCTAATCCTGACGCATGAGTTATCTAAACGAAACTCCTAGTTAAACCTGAACCCCTAAAGGTTAGAAATAATTGCTTATGTAGCATTAAATCATTTCGATACAAGTCTAGGAGAGTCGGATGCGTGACATCTTTTTAAGACTATCACAATAGACTAACCCATGTATTTATTTATTTATTTATATTTATTATGACAGCTAAAAGCTCCGAACATGGAACTGAGGTCGTTGAAAGCAACTAGACCTTTGATTTTGGTGTGTAGCTAGTATTAAACGTCGGTAAATTAGTAATAAGTTAGGCAAATATTTATATTGATATTATTAAATAAATTATCTACATAACAACAATAAAGTTGTATAAAAAGTAAAATATTATAGCAAAATACGAAAGAAGTTGCATATATTTTCTTCTTCAAACTCTACTTATACTTGTCAATACGCAGGACATTGGCGGTACATGTAAGAACTGATGTGATTTAAGTTTTTCTCTTCACAAGAGTGTTCGATGGAGTAATTTTTAAACTTCGAGTTGTAATAAATTTTAGACAATACTACACTTTTGATATTATTTTGTCCCTTTGACACAGTTGACATTTTTTTATAGGGCTTCGAAGAGCCCCTAGGCCTCCCCCCCGTAGGGCTAGCCGCTACTTCATTTATCTTGAAAACCTTATTATTGATGCCTGAAATCTGATGATTTATTTTTGCTGTATTGCAACTGGTAAACTTCTCCGTTAAAAAGCAGCATTTACTGGGATTGTCTGGACGGGCACACTGTACAAATTTATTGCGTTTTCTGGTGTCCTCGACAAGCACAGTAGAAAGCAAAGCTTCATTAGAACCAGCTGGCGGCATAGTAAAAGTAGCAAAGGATAATATCGCCGGTTCAGGTTTAACTGTGTTTCTTGAAGATGAAGGGGCTGCTGCTAATACATCTGAAACAGCGGCCACCCGGCCGGCTTCGCTTTGCAACTGATTAGGTAATTGTTTGTGCAGCAATGTGCTGTGATATCTTTTACAAATACTGCACCCAGCATTGGCGCGACAGTTATATGTTGTATGGCTAGGACAAAGACAATTCTTACATAGTTTCCACTGGATCACTTGCAAGTAACGCTCATCTACCGACAAGGATTTAAATGTGGGACAGTTAAGCAGCCTGTGATTCTGCTTGCAAAAGATGCAGGAATATGACGCAACGTTAACGGAGGGTGTCGAAGACTGATCAGACAATGACGCATTAAAACAATCGGTTCTATGAAAAGTCTGATTTGTGTAATTTTTGCTTGCACCTATATCTTGACGTTTGTCATTGCTGGCATTAAATAATGTTTCTAAAACAATAGCCCTGTTGCGTAGAAACTTATAGAAATCCTGCAAAGACGGAGAAGTGATGTCACTTCGAAACTCTTCCCATTTCGTAGCCGTGGCACTGTCAAGTTTTGACGAGGCCATATAAATAACTAAAGTGTCCCACTTGTCGGTCTCTTCACCTAGAGACTTGAGCGCCTGCAAGTTTTTAGATAAATTACCAATTAATTGACGTAGCCCCTTATCGCTCTCTTTCGACATTGGCTCTATGCTGAATAAACCTTTTAAATGTTGGTTTATCAATAAACGTTTATTATCGTACCGCTCGCGTAGAAGTGACCAAGCGATAGAATAATTTTCAGCTGAGACGGACACAGAATTTATGACCAAGCTTGCATCGCCTTGCAGGTAAGACTTGAGGTAATGGAACTTGCATATATCGTCAATACTCTCATTGTCATGTATTAAAGACAGATAAAGGTCCCTAAATTCTAACCACTTATCTGTCTTTCCATCAAAGGGAGGAAGTCGTAACTGCGGGAGCTTCACATTTTTTACTCCTGTGCGCTGGCGGCTGCTCTGGCTAAGCAATTCTTCCCTCTGATGGTTCCCTTCGTTAAAAGCGGCAATTATTTCTTGGGCTTGGGCCATTAAACTATAAAACTCATTTTTCGTGTCCTCTCGCCCATCCAGCTCACTGCGAGAATCATCAGTAATGATCCCGCGCTTCGTAGATCCCACTAATTACTTACGCAAAAATGTTTGGATAGTTGATGGGTAGGTTCCAGTAACAGCATTCGCGCTCTCACCAGCTTATACTCACAACATCAGGTAATCATTTAGTGGGATGATAATAGGATACTCTCCGAGCAATCTTCACGCAATCTTCATAACAATTTGCCATTCACATCACGTCGGGGTCACCAAATATGTACGAGCCTGAGGTAGGAACTGTACATAGGATTGTACATTGATGAAAAATATAAGTTTTGACTCAAAGATAAACGTTTTATTTTGGCATAACTTCACAATATTATATTAATGAAAAATTAACAATATTTCTTCTAGGTTTTTTTACTAAAGATTATTACGACATATCTTGTCATGAGAGAAAATTGGAATCAACAAAACGTCATAAAATTCAAAAGGATCGCGGCCAGAAAGCACACGGAGGTAGCGCCGAAGGAGGCGCTAACATACTCCAAAAACAACAACCGCTGACAATGACAGACGTCTTGTAATCAAATTTTGCTAAAAATATATTTTTATACGTGTTATTTTGCCTAAACTTGGTCAAATTTAATTTAAAGTGATCCCTAATATAACCCCAAGATGTGGAATACCAACATACTCGAGTTGAAATGCAATTACGGATCACGAACGTACAAAACACAGCACGTTGACAGCTTGTGCTCAAACCTGATCTAGGCGAAACACGTATATGGTTGCATAGCATGATAACGAGAAGTCGGACAAAAGCGGAATCCACCAACGCACGCCCACCATCCGCGCCCGCCTCGTCAGTCTCCTCGCCATCGTTGTCGGGCGATAAGTACGCTACTGCGCCCGGCACCAGCGAGTCGAGCGACGAGTGCGGGCCGCCGCCGCCGCCGCCACGACCACCTGCGCGACGGGGACGGCCACCGCTGCCGGCACGCTTGGGGCTTGCGGGACATCCTGCCCCGCCCAGGGCCCCCGCTGCCGGTGGTATAGTGCGTCGCATGCAATGGACTTCATCCATTAATGAGAACGTCATGCGCGCCTATTATGGGGCTACAGAGGGGGGAACTAATCTGTGCGCGTATCGTGACCGGATACTTCCTCTGTTTCAGCTCCTTGAACCAACCATCAACGTGACTGCGCAACGACTATCGGATCAGGTCCGAGTCATCCAGCGGGATAAACGGTTGGATGACTCGACACTTGATCGGCTCCGCCTGGAGGCTCTCTCTGCTCACGCGGCCTCCATCTCGACGCGGGATCCGCCCGCCACGTCGCCGGATCCGATGCCCGCACCCGACCTGGCATTGGGGGCGCCGCGGGTTGATTCCAGTGTCGATGAGGAGGAGATCGCGAATCAGAGTGTGAGTAGTACAGCCAATGAGCAACTGAGGAGGACTTTGGAAGAGGTAATTACGCAGTATCGCTCCACAAACATCCCTAGGCCACGATTACCACGCTTACCTATGAATAGACGCAATCTAGCGCTAATGGGAGCCCTAAATGATTTGCTAGATCCATTCCTGCGGACTAGTAAAGATTTAGATGATACGCACTCGATCATGTACTGCGGGGCCATCGCGGCGTGCCGTGTTGCTCGAGTCAAGTTTCCGGACGCTGAACGTGCACCTAGGACCGCCGGGGGTATCCCCGCATGGCAGGTGCGGATCGAGCGTCGTATCAACTCATTTAGGACTCTCATTGCAAAGCTGATCTGCTTCAGGGGGGGCAATAACCGCCCCCGAGTAATGCGCTTTGTGCACCAGGCGTTCGCGGGGACGGATATCGAGCCCCGCGACTACATGGCCAATGTCATAGAGCGCATCGACTTTCTGAAGCAGAAAGTTTATGCATGGGCAAGCCGTATTCGCCGTTACAGAGAGCGTGTGGACCGATTCAAGCAGAATCGTCTTTTCCAAAGTGACCAAAGGAAGGTATACCGAAGGTGGGAGGAAACTGACCCCCGTGTGTCCGATATGCGACTGCCGGATGCTACTGCCATGACTGATTTCTGGCGTAGCATCTGGTCGGCGCCCGTTGAACACACGGAGGGCGAGTGGATGAGTGTTGTTGAACGTGGGTGTGAGTCCATCGAACCAATGGGGGCTATCACCATCAGCCCCGCCGACGTAAGTTGTGCAATCCGTACGGCCCAGAACTGGAAAAGTCCTGGCCCGGATGGGTTGCACAACTTCTGGCTAAAATGGTTTCGATGCTCGCACTCGCGGCTGGCAACACAATTTCAACAAGCCCTTGAACTTGGCTCCCTCCCGCCTTCCTTAACAACTGGTGTAACCTCCCTGCTCTATAAGTCCGGTAGTACCACGGAAGCGAAGAACTACCGACCCATCACGTGCTTGCCTACGCTCTACAAGCTTCTTACATCCATTTTGAGAGCAAAAATAAACGCGCACATGGTCGCAAACAACATTTTGGTCTCCGCTCAAAATGGATGTAGGGTTGGGTCCCGTGGTACTAAAGAGCTCCTCCTCATAGACATGACCATTTGCCAAAGAGTCCGGCGGAACAGAGGGGCCCTCTCGTCCGCTTGGATTGACTACAAGAAGGCCTATGATTCGGTGCCTCATTCATGGCTGAAGAGGATCTTGGAGCTGTATAAAATTGATGCAGCTTTAAGATCCTTCCTTGGCGCGTGTATGAGGCAGTGGACCACAGTCCTTCGTCAACCAGGAGGCGGGGATGACACCCCTGGCCCGCAGGACTTTATAAGGATTGAGCGAGGAATATTTCAGGGCGACAGTCTGAGTCCCCTGTGGTTCTGCCTAGCTCTAAATCCGCTCAGCAATCTGCTGAAGGATTCGGGGCTAGGTTGCCGGCTTCGGAGAGAGGGTGAAGTCATATCTCACCTTCTGTACATGGACGATCTCAAATTATTTGCACCAAATAACCGAGACTTGTTGGAACTACTGAAGACCACTGAAGTGTTCAGTAGTTCCATCAAGATGGAGTTTGGTGTTGATAAATGTGCAGTTATGCATGTACAGCGGGGGAAAGTAGTAAATTCAACAAATCTACAGCTTTCTGAGACAATGACGTTCAGATCTATCTCTGAATCAGAAACCTACAAATACCTTGGTATGTCACAGTCTTTGGGCATTGAGGATGTGGGTATTAAACAGGCGTTGAAGGAGCGCTTCTTCGGTCGGCTGACAAAAGTACTTAATAGTCTTCTGTCAGGTGGCAACAAGGTGCGTGCCTTCAATGCCTGGGTGATGCCCCTACTCACATACTCCTTTGGCATACTAAGGTGGACACAGACCGAGCTGGATGCCCTGGATCGGAGAGTCCGTCTATTGCTCACCACACACCGTATGCTTCACCCGCGCTCGTCTGTTATGAGATTGTACATCCCACGGAAGTGTGGAGGTCGGGGCTTTTTAAACGCCAAAAATCTCCACAACCGTGAGGTGTACAATCTCAGGAATTATTTCCTTAACAACGAGTGTGAGATGCATCGTGATGTGGTGGCAGTAGATAAGGGTCTCACGCCGCTCTCCTTGGCAAACGAGAACTGGCGCAAACCTGTGGTGCTAAGCACCGAGGATCGCAGGGCGGTATGGAAGAGCAAGGAGCTACACGGGCGGTTCTACAGGGCCCTCACGGGACCCGACGTAGACCTGCTCGCGTCGGTGACCTGGTTACGATTCGGGGACCTCTTTGGAGAAACCGAAGGTTTTGCCTGTGCAATTGCGGACGAAGTTATCATGACGAATAACTACCGGAGATATATCCTGAAGGACGGTACGGTCGACATTTGTCGGGCATGCCGCCGTCCCGGAGAGTCACTCAGGCATATCATCTCCGGTTGTTCTCATCTTGCTAACGGCGAGTACTTGCACAGACATAACCTCGTAGCCAGGATTATACACCAACAGCTTGCTCTCCTATATGGTCTTGTGGACCACGAAGTGCCGTACTACAAGTACACACCTACACCAGTTCTCGAAAATGGTCGTGCCACGCTCTATTGGGATCGATCTATTATCACGGACAGGACTATTGTAGCCAATAAGCCTGATATCGTGGTAATAGATCGACCGCAACGCCGGGCCATGCTCGTCGACATCACCGTCCCATGTGACGAGAACCTCGTGAAGGCCGAGAAGGACAAGTCCAGCAAGTACCTAGACTTGGCTCACGAGGTAACCGCCATGTGGGAGGTTGATTCGGCGATCATTGTACCGATAGTTGTTTC
The DNA here is from genome assembly GCA_947086415.1 of Pammene aurita. Taxonomy (NCBI): domain Eukaryota; kingdom Metazoa; phylum Arthropoda; class Insecta; order Lepidoptera; family Tortricidae; genus Pammene; species Pammene aurita. The sequence continues at coordinate 9,090,255 of OX352312.1, forward strand.
TGCGAACGGTCTCATAGCGAAGAGTCTAGACCAACATCTAGAGAGACTTTCGCTACGGGGTTGTGGTTGGATCAAGGGTCAGATTCAGAAGGCGGTTATCCTGGACACGGCGCGCATAGTCCGAAGGTTCCTCTCTCTGCGGCCCTGACCACCGGCAGCCTGGGCCTTGCTCCGTTGCCGGGGGCACCCTAGGTTAGGTTTTTTATAATGTTTTTATTGTTTTTGTATGTTTTAGATGTATTTTTATATTTTACTTTTATAAAAATATTGTAAAAACCTAATCCTAAGAAGGAAAATAAATAAAGAGAAATAATAATAATAATAAATACTCTTTATTGCACACCTCATACAGTTACAAGCACAAATTATACAATTAGATAAATTATTTATTCTAATTGCCTCATTTGGAAACCATAGAATGGCCGCTATTGCACCGCCACCATGGCCAACTCTCGTGTGCCGGCGGTCGCACGGGCGCGTGTCGGGCTGTCGGCGTCGACGTCGGGAGGGTGCAGGTGTACATTATGTTATCAAAACTCATAGCACATCAATAATTGAGCATGAAAAGTTAAAATTACGTTACTGCTACGGATAAAAAGCTTATCATAGTAAAATCGGTCGTGGTTATGCTAGCCATTGCCTACCGTTTTCGAACACGTTTTAGAGAACTTACAATATGAGTGTAGATAAAACTAAAAAAAAATTTTATGCGAAAAAAAAATGGTTTTGTATGGAGGGTTGACCGGCTGGGATGACAGGTCCCATACATCTTTATTTTATTTCTCGAGTCCACATTTTTTTCCTATTTTTCTTAGTTGCAATATGTTACTAATTATGCCCTTAAACTGATTACCAGTATTTTTGTTTCACCCTGTAGGATCACTATGTTGTCCATCTGTCGGCCTGTCTGCCCCCTTTCTCAAGAACGCCTGGAGGTATCAAGTTGGAAAGAACATTAACTATATAAGTTTGCGGTCTCGTGAAGCTGTAAAAAAATCTTCTAAGTCGACGAAATCCAAAAATCCAGCCATTCGAGCCTTATTTTCTAACAGTTCATAATAATTCATTTATTGCGTCATAATCATGTGTTACATAAGGTCTTACAAAAAGGCTTACTGCTAACGTTCACATGAACCCTGTTAGGGTATAGCAATGTGTGCATTCTTACTAAACTACATCATCATCATTACCTCTTCCTAGCTGATACGGCTACAGCGACTGCTGCTGGTATCATGGGTTCCTCAGGTGTACTCGAATGTGACTCACATATCCAACTTTAACTAAAGTACATAGTAGTTAGGTAAATAATGTATCTAAAAATATTTCATTTATCAGGGGAGTCCAAACCTGTTGGGTACTTAGCCTATTGGGCGCAGGTCTTTTTTTCGTGCGTAAGGTTACGGTTAAACTCAACTACTGATATATTTTTTAACTCTACATCTGTGTGGCTCTATCAGAATGTATTATATCGTACAGTATAACTGTACTGTATCGTACAGTACTGTAATTCCTATAGATACCTAGAATTATACAATTTGACAAGAAGGAAGGTCTTACAGCACAAGTCAAGTAAAAAGTCCTAAAATGTTCTAGCTGAGTGGAAACCCTTTCAGTAACGCTTTATTTAAAATGTTCCTGTAACAATTTGATGTTTTTTTTTTGTATTACCAAGCGTCCTGAATAAAATTATTCTTATTCTTAAAATTGTCAATTTGTTCTTCCATTACAAAAAAGAAAAAATAGGCATGATGAATTTTTTTCATGTATGGTATCAATCGATTCGTTTTGTTGTGAGGGTGAAATGTCTATATCCGGCCAATTGCGTTAAAGCAACACAAAAGTCAGAAATTACACTTAAAGTCTGAGATTTGCATTTGTTTCTCGAAACGCTCCTAACAAAATGACGTGCAAAAGTAACGTTACGATCATATAGTCGCCCTGTTTAAAGTATGGAAAAATTATGAAATTGCTATTTTTACAGTGAAATGCTGCGTTTATATACATAAATTAATTAATTGTATGGTAACCATATGGTTACCATACAATTTATTTAACAGTAGAATGATAAAAATCGAATTGGTATCATTGTTTTTTTTAAATTTCGTACTCTAAAAATTTTTGATATCTTTGAACCATTTCAATAGATTTTTTTAATTTTTACGTTATTTGGATATATTGGTAATTTTGCATCCTATCAACTACGTTTGATTTCATAATTCAACATGTCTCATAATCCCTATTGTGTGATGCACGGAACCCTTAGGGCGCAAGTCCGACTCGCACATGGCCGGTTTTTTTAATGTAAATAATAACAGGACATAAATTGAGGACTTTACGCTTAACAGAGGTTGTATCGTGCTTAAGTAGGCAACTTAAGAGTGATATCTTACTTGAAGTCTGTATAAGTATTAATGAGTCTAAAGGTGGTACATTTATGCGTCTAGACATATCGAAAATCAATAAAGTGTTTCACACGTCGTTAAATTTCAATTCAGGTATAGATGCCATCAGATATATCGGAGCGGCAACGCCTCTATTATAAATTGCATGTCAGATATTTTTGAGTACCCTGGCCGCTCCAATATATTTGATGGCGACTGTTCATAAATTCATCCAGGTTCTATATTATCTGTCAAAGGATAAAAATTACGATATAAATTAATAAATATTATGGGACAATCTTACACAAATCGACCTAGTCCCACAGTAAGCTCAATCAAGGCCTGTGTTGTGGATACTAGACTACGATATTTATAATAGATCCATCCATCCATAACTCAGGAACAAATGTCTATGATAAATATAGAAATAAATCCCCCTACCAGGATTCCAACCCTGGACCTCCTGCTTCATAGGACTACCGACTAGGCTAGGAGGCCGTTAAACGCTAGGATAACGCCATACCTATACGAAAACCATAATTTTATTTGTAAAAGCTAAGCATACCTTAGTTTCCTATACATTACTTGTTTTCTGCAAATAAACTTTCAACGAATCATTACTTTATAAGGTATAAGATAATTAAGTTTTTCTCACCCTCCAACCATGGACTTATACCGCCATCTGTATTCATGTCTCATCTATATGCATATTGTTTCGACATCAAGGACAATAAAAAACATGATCTACTGCCGGGTGATTCCTGTAATAGGAGCAATAAATTAAAACGTAGATCATCAAATATTAAAACTTTGTTCTACAACTTTTAAAAAAATGTATTTCTTAGAATGTGTTTTTTATATACAAACTAAATAATATTTTCAATGTACATCATAATCCATCTAATTGACAATTGACATAATCAATTTCGGAATACATTGCGTGTTCAAATAAACTTTAAAGTATACTAAAAATCAAACCATAAGTTATTTTCAAAAGTTGCTGAACAAACGTTGTCTGGTTTGAGGACTAGAATCTCCGTCTTAAATTATTGCTCAAAATTGCGTTCCTCTAAAATTCAGGATATATGTACAGTCAGTAGTAAAAGTAGCTAAGGGGGTGAGGTATGCCTGCGCTTCCTTATACATAGACAGAGAGCTGGCCACGTCAGATATGACACAATAATGAGAGCAACGAAACCCCGGTAGTATGTTTGCTATACTATGCTTATTTCTAAATCCGGACATCTGGCAGCTGTAAAGTGGTGGAGGTCGAATAATGCAAATAACTTGAAGAAAAATCCTCCTGTCTAAAAATGACACTACTTTGGCATTTTTTACCTATTTTGGTATTACTTATTTCCAACTTAAAAACTTTGTTGGTCTGTCACTTTGACCTCCACCCATTAAAATCTGCCAGATGCCAGGATCTAGCAATAAGGATGGTACAGCAGTCTAACTAGACAGGTTTCATTGCTCTCATTATTGTGTCACATCTGACGTGGCCAGCTCTTAGACCATTAGGCACTATGTTTATTACAGGCGTGCAGGCTTGTACAGGCGCGGATTCGGATTTCATTCCATAGCAAACTGTTGCCCCCTATATCCGCGCCTGGGCTTGTGCTATGGGTTGTGGGTAATGGAGAACATGCGTGAAAAAGATTTAATTGAATTTGTTCAATAAACACGTTCAACAACACCAAATTGATATAAATAAGTGGAAATCCGTATTAATTTTTAAAAGTTTTTTAAACATATTGCGGTTTTAAAACGTAAAATTTTTGGCATTTTTTTAATACCTCAAATGTATTTTCGAAACCTCAGTTCGATTACTTATGTTCTAACAAGAAAAAAAATGTATGACAACTATATAGCTAAACGCATTTTTTCGTCCTAAAATTACAAAAATCTTCCAAAAGCTTGTTCTTTCCAAACAGTTTTCTGCAACTTTGAGTTCGGTGACGTCACAAACCTCACACTTTTTGTATGGGGCGTGTTGACGCGCGGCGCAGACACCTAACGTATTTTCACATTTTTGACGTTTCAGGGCTATCGTAGATAGTAGGTTTATTAGAGACAATTGAATCTACAGGGAAATAGAATCGAATGAGGTCTTCCAAAAAAATCATGCATGTTCCTAATTGTCATTGTCAGTATAATAATCGTCATTATCATCGTCATCATCGTCACTATAATAATCGAAATGGATCAGTGATGGCAGTGTTTGTAGTCATTGTCAGTCCAGTTACCATTATGCTCCTTTTTCGACATGAATACGGGTGCGAACACTGTATAATTTCGCAAATTTACTTTAAAACAACATACAATGTTTTATGAGCAGGCATTCAGCGTGCAACATTAGTACAAAGGATAGGGTTTATACAAAAAGGAAGTTCCTGTATCGGTAAATTAAATTATTGATATAAGTTACCCTTCCAAGTTTTTTAATGACAATTTGGCCTATTTTCAACCGACTTCAAGATTTCGAAGGAGGAGTTTCTTAATTCGTTGCGATCTTTGTTATTGCAATTTTTTTTCTTATATACGAGTATGTTCAGTGTTCACCGATTATTCAAAGACGGCTGGACCGACTTGGAAGTTTCTTTTTTGTTTGAAAGAATATACTCCACAGTTAGTCCCATTGTAACCGGGTCAGAATCGGATGATGGGATCCTGGAGAAATCGTGGGAACTCTCAAATATTAGGTATAGGCACACCTATAGTGAGTTAAATATTTTTTACAGTAGCTCGGGCATTTCCTTTTGGAAAGGTGGAGTCTAAGTGAAGTCGGTTCTTTTGTGTCATATGTAAATATCTATAAGCAAAGATAATTTAAAAATCTAATTGAAAAGGGAAAAGCATAACGAAAAATACCTTTATCTACACTCATACTGTAAGTACTCTAAAATGCGTTCAAAAACCGTAGACAATGACAAGCATTACAACAAACGATTTAACTATGATAAGTTTCTTATCTGCGGCAGTAACGTAATTTTAACTATGCATGCTCAAATATTGTTAAGCAATGAGTTTCAAATTTGGAACATCGAATTTGATAACATAATGTTACCGCCATGGCCAACTCGATTGGTCCCGCGCGAGCGCCGGCACAATCGAGTAGGCCATGGCGGTACAATGGCGGTCATTCTATGGTTTCCGAACAATTAATTTAATATATATAATATGAGTGTAGATAAAGCAGTGTATGCAACTGTACAGTCACGTCTAAAAATATGTATACAAAAACAAGGTTGAATAAATATGTAGTCATACATTGTATCAAAAATATGTATCTATTACTGACACCAACAATTGTATTCATTAAACTATTTCAGTATTATGTAATCACAAAATGCTTCAGAAAGTTGCATACTAAAATGAATTCCATTTACATGTATCCACCTCGCAGTGAAAAATAAGTAAACATGAATGGTTTCCGTTTACATGTAACCACACCAATTTGTCAAATATTTATATACGCCGTTTGATTCATAAATATGTATTCAGACTGCAACAACAAACCTTGCCTGACTGGCATAGAATCGTAAGTTGTATATTTAACTGATTTGACAATTCACGAAAACAGTGCGGACTTGTCACTGCATACGTTTATCTCACGATTCTTTCACGATTATTCTATGACGCACTTGACAGTCCAAATTTTTGGATTGAATTGACTTGTAAATATTGTGTATTTCAGTTTAGGGTCATTCTCAGAAAGGTGCCCTAAGCATTTTTTTGTTTTTATTTTAATAATATCAAGTTTTTTCTACTCAGTCAAAATCGGAACGGCATTTTGCAACTAACAGGAGAAAAAATGTCCCTAACATTTTATTGTCGCCATCACAAATATCTATATTATTCAGGGTGCTCAAAAATATCTGAACATGCACTCTAATGTCTTGAAAATAGAGTCGTGTTCCGATATTTTCAAGAACCGAACCTATATTTTTATAATTGTCATCGAATTATATTGATAGACAGCTGTCTATCTTGAATTCTATTATTTATTAGCAGCACTTCAAACCCAAGCGTCACGTATTTATGTGGTTATAAATGCGAATGTAACTCTGTCTGTCTGTTCCGTTTTCACACTTAGGTATACGGCTGAACGGATTTTGATAAAATTTGGCATGGAGATACTTTAAGACTCTGTGCAGAATTATAAGTAATAAAATTAAAACTAACACTAGATTAAGATATTTCTTCTATTTCTATTTCTTTTGTTTTACTCACACACTATGGATACATTTGTTTGTCCGAAATAAATATATTTGAATTTGAACTTGAACATAGGATAGTTTATATCCCGAAAATGAATTAAAGGAATAAAACAGGGGGTGAAAGTTTGTATGGAAATTTTTCTGCGCGGACGAAGTCGCGGGCGGAAAACTAGTGGGATATAGATTGGAAAAAAACGCATGTCTCACTATTTCCTTTTTGTATTTCCATGGAAATAGGATACACGACGTACCCGATTCACCCAGGTGAATCAAGCTAAGTGTTTCAAGTATTCTGTAAAAATGGGGTAAGTAGGGATCGCGGGGGGAGTAGGGATGCAGAACTTCTTTTTTCAGTAGCTACTTTAATTTTTGGGATTTAGGTTGCTTTTAACATATTCGCCGCCACGTCAAAAAAACAAAAGCCTGCCGCACTCGCCAGCTGTCACAGACGTCAAATGCGATATTGAACCTCTTTAGAAGGCACGTAGGTTGCTATTTGACAGAAGCAACAGGCTCGATATGAAGTCGACGGCATGTGGGACACGATACCGACTGACTTCATATCAAGCCATTGGCGGTGAAAGGGTTAAAGAATTGAAAATTGATCTTAAAAACTATTCGTCATAAAAAAAAATTTCACAACTTACAGAAAACATGAAATCGGTTTATGTAGGAGCATAAATAAAAATAAAACACAATTTTGCTACATTAATAAAATATTCTTTTGACAAATCAAGCTATTGTCATTATCCGAAAGTGTCAACCCTTGCAATTTTCCCATCTAACCATTGCTATCCCTTCTAATATTGGCAAGGCACTATCTGTCAAAAAGTCGGCAAAGCTGTAACGTGAAGTGTCTAAACAGAAATAGTCGGCAAACAACGAAATTCGGTAAACCCCGAACTCATCAAAATTACATAACTACTAAAACTTTTTCTTTATTTCGAATTGCCCTATGAAAGTAATAAGAAAAAATGCAAATTTACAAGTGCTATTTACTTAATTATGCTTGACAAACAAAACATTTCTTTTCTCTTTCAGTTATAAAATAGTAGTTTTAATTTTAGTAATATAAAATAATAATACTTATGAGTTTCATAAACAGCCACCAATAAATGAATGCAATGTTAAAATTTTGGAGGTTAAATCAAATAAATCATACTCAAATGAAGCTTAAAGTTAAAACCTTGTGTACCCCCCTTCTGCATTATCTACTATTTCTAGCCGCTCGGGCATCGAATTAACAAGGTTCGTACACAGTGAGGACCCTCTAAACGGATTCCATAACTCATGCACATGTTGACGTAATGATTCTCGGTCTCGTACTTGTGACGAGTCCCACTCCTGTACCATCATGGCCCAGAGGTTCTCGATGGGATTGAGGTCGGGTGACTTCGGTGGCAAGGCAAGTTCACGCAAGAGCTCCTGGCGATCTATCCAAGCTTGTACGATTCGAGATCTGTGTACAGAACAGCCATCTTGCACACATTCTATGGGCGTTTCTTCTCCATATACCACAGCGGCTGACGGCACGAGCACCTCCGACAAGATATCGATGTACAAAGCAGAGTTTAATCTAGTAGAAACTTCTACCAGTTCCCCTGGACCTGCTGCCGACATCCAGCCCCAGAAATTTAACGATAGTCTCCCACTGTTACGATTCGGGAGAACGTTTTGTTCTAAATAACGTGTATTATTTGGTCGCCATAGTGACACTCTGCCATCCTGACTGGTGACAAATGTCTTTTCATCCACGAATATCACCTTGGAAAAATCATGATGTTTGTAACGGTTCACCCAGTTTACCCTTTGTATCTTTTGCTGCGGAGTCAGAAAAGGTTTTCTCGCTGGGCACCTATGATGCAAACCTGCGTCGTGCAGGCGTCTTCGTATTGTTGCTGGCGAAAGGTTATACTCTTGTGCTAAGTCCGGAACTCTTATGAAGCCTCCGTTCCTTACCCGTTCCACCAGATGGCTGTCGGTTTCAAAGCTCGTTTTTCTTGGCCGCCCAAAAGAGACGTGGTTTCTGAGCAGTCCTTCTCCTTCGAAACGGTTGCACCGTAAATAAACAGTCCTCCTCTGCAAAAAAATAGTCAATTTTAAAACGATATGTAGTTAAAAATATAACGTAGGTCTAGTTGCTACGTGAGGAAATACTAATAGAATAAAGACAATTTTGCAGATCACTGAAGGCGTAATGAAAAAGTATTTCTTACCGTGATTCCCATCGATTCAGCGATTTCTGAGACCGTATATCCTTCATCTTTTAAAAATATAATTCGATGTTTCGCGTGATCATCTAAACGATACATCGTTTCGTCCTGATATGATATTTTACATAAATCGTCCCCACCGTAACCTATCTCGAGTGGCACTTGAAGTAATAGTGGTATCTATATTCAATTATTCTAATTCTTGACGTTTCCTTTAAAATTCAAATTAGGTTTAAAATAAGAAGTGACGTGACTGTTCTTGCTGCCAGTAAAATTTGAAAATCTGTTAAAACTTTATATGTACGTTTTTTCTCTCCTGCTCTGACGGTTGAGTTTTCAAAGGTAGATATGCGATAGGTACAGTCAGCGTCATATAGTTAGCAGCAGTCAAAGTATCTAAAAAGTTCGCCACATCCAAAAAGTGTCATTAACTTGCAATCAGTCTAAGTAAGCTAATAGTTCGTACTTTCCATTCTGAAATATACCAGGACATGCACATCGTCGAATACTTGAGAGTATTCGAAAAACATTTGATATCGTAACAACAACAACGTCACTCATTTCGTAGCACCCAGTTTTTGTAATCTCCGTAACGAACTCTTCAACACTATATAGGAGAAAATTGACAGGAAATCTGATAAATTTACAGTATGACTGGCTCCAGTAGTATCTGGGGGCATGTAAGGTATTCAATAGATGGTTGCAGTCAAAGAAACTGAATGTTTTACGTCGGGGGTCAAAAATTACGCTTGAATAAATAATATCAATGAATTAATCAAACAAAAAAATCACAAATTATAGATATTTCAAATAATTTTATTTACCTAAGCTAGTTACATATTCGACACAATTACAATTAGTTGTATGACGACATTCTATAAAACAGGGACTAGCACATAATTTACAAAATAAAAATACGGGTTGAAGTTCTTCTTCTTCGTAAATGTCTTTATCGTCCAAAAATGCATTATAATAGCACTTAGTGCATATTCCAATAAACAATACCATTTCTTTTTCAAAGTTAAACATAAATGTTAAGTGCTCGAGTACATCCAGGAAAACATCGCGTAATATGCATTTGGGCAGAGGCAGCTGAAAAATCTTTGTTTTCCATGTTTTGATAAGGTTCCATGATATATCTTGGGTATTATCGTTTACGATAGCTGTAATTTTTTTAAACACAATGAATATAAAGAATTGACAACAAGAGGCATCATTTGCACTTGTCAACACTTCCAACACTTCACATTGAAGTGAATAGATAAAGATGTATAGACTAAAGATTAGCGAAAACAACACTACCTATTTGTAACTTCAGATAGGTTACATATTATAAAAGAAAGTCACTGGCCACATGGAAGAAACTTCATTTTAAAATCAATTACTTACATATAATTAGACGCATCAAAATATCAAATCGTGTTTACATATCTATGAATCAAACGGCGTATACAAATATTTGCCAAATTGGTGTGGTTATATGTATATGGAACCCATTCATGTATACTTATTTTTGACTACGAGGTGGATACATTTAAATGGAATTTACTGAAACAGTTTAATGAATACAATTTTTTGGTGTCAGTAATAGATACATATTTATGATGAAAATGTGTGGCTACATATTTTTCAAATCTTGCTTTGTATACATACTTTTAGACGTGACTGTACGTAATTAGGCCTTAAAACACTCGTGTGATCTTATTATGAAATTCGCCTGCGGCTCATTTCATAAAACCACACTCATGTTTTAAGGACCCTTATTACGTAACAGTTACATAAACTACTATTATTGATGTACTTGTTTAAGTTTTAAGTAACAGAGTTATTTAAAAGCTTTTATTTACTTTCACCCGTTCCGTTGTCGAAAATCAAATCTTGCAAGTTAAAGACTCACTTCCCGGTTTCCGATTGAGCTGAAATTTTGCACACATATGTATATCGTGTGATAATGCAATATTATGATGACATGGAGCTGATTTGATGATGGAGACGGAAAGTGGTCATGAGAACTCCATGATAAAACAATCATTGTGTTTGGGTTTATTAGAATCATCTCGTTGAGCAGTAGATAACTTTTGCAAGGAAATTACAGTCGGTGTTAAAAGCTGGTATTAAAAAATATTGGATTAACTTTATTTTACTTTATATGTCATAGATATAACATCTAAGCAGTTGGCGATCTCTGCCAAAAAAAACCGGCTAAGAGCGTGTCGGGCCACGCTCAGTGTAGGGTTCCGTAGTTTTCCGTCCGTCACAGTAAGTGTCCCCACTTAAGAGTTAAAATAACACCGCCATTTAGGAATGATATGAGCGTTCCACGTACAGCGACATCTATCGGCAAATTAAGTAAACTATTGCGCGCGAGCTTAAAGTATGGAACATGATTTTTATGGAATAATTCTTTATTGCGTGAACCGATTTTCACCGTTTTTACTTTTTTTGAAAGCACGTCATTTCATTGTGATTTTGTAGAAATTACAGGTACAATAAACACCTGCTTATACGGTTAAATTACAAACTTAGTTCAGATATTATTTTGTAATTTTTTTTCAAAAACTAATCAACCTATCAAGTTCAAAATAATTTTCCTAGAAAGTTCTTATAAAGTTCTCATTATGACATTTTTTTCATATTTTTAATACTTATGGTTCAAAAGTTAGAGGGGGGGGGAACACATTTTTTTTTACTTCTGGAGCGATTATTTCCGAAAATATTTACATTATAAAAAAATGATTTGAGTAAACTCCTATTCATTTTTAAATACCTATCCAACAAATCACACGTTAGGGTTGAAATGAAAAAAAAAATCACTCCCCACTTTACGTATAGGGGAGGTACCCTAATAAAACATTTTTTTTCACTTTTTATTTTACTACTTTGTCGGCGTGATTGATATACATATTAGTACCAAATTTCAGCTTTCTAGTGCTAACGGTCACTGAGATTATCCGCGGACGGATGGATGGACGGGCAGACATGGCGAAACTATAAGGGTTCCTAGTTGACTACGGAACCCTAAAAATGGAGTAGTCCCTCATCACAGAAAGGTTGAGAATCGCTAGCCTGGACGTTATTTTCGACAAATGAAGATCATGTTTTATGTCAAATTTTTCAAGTTAGAATGTCGCTCAAGCAAATCTTTCAGATACCTAGACTGCCAACGACCCCTCGAGAAATATAGTTTATATAGTATTTTATTAACAACCAAAACATGAAGCTTATCCTGAAATCACCATTTCAATGGCGCTATCTCAAACCCTCATATCTGATAACGGCTACACATAAAAAATCAACCTTAAAACTTCGCATTAAAGTTTACAATCCAATAACTGCTCAAGTGGAAAACAAAAGAAAAACCAACGTTTGATTTTAATCCATCGAGGCTTGAAATAAGGTTAATTTTAGATCGTTAGTAGATTTGATATAGACATTGGTCCATTACACCAATGTGTGCTCTATTTTTGATGCCTTAGGGTGTGTTTTGGTTTGTAACAGTAGAAGGATACGCCGACCCAGTGGTATTTACGTGACCTACTTAAGGTTTGTTATGAACCCTTACTATAAGCAAAAATAGGCCTAAATGCAAAGCGTTGTGTTTGGATATAAGCCCATTTTCGTTTGTAAGTTTTGCACTATGTTGACAGTTTTTGAAGAAAATAGCTATTTATCCGGGAATTTATAGATGTTTTGTTGTGATACGATAAGTACCAATGAAAAAAAAATAAAGAATTGTTTACCAACTTACTTAACGGTTTACTGAAGCTTCTTATACGTAGTTTTTGAAATTTTACGAAATTCAATTAATTTGGCAAATAAATTATTTATGTTATTTATCTAAAATAAGTAAGTTGTATATAAATTTGTTTGGTGAAAATTATGCTGTATATAAATTGCTACCTGATTCTCTTTAGGTTACCTGCATGCTAGATAGAAAGCAACCTGTACGCCTAGCATATCTTGACGTGTGACGCGCAAGTTCATACTCCAAGCGCGACTCAAAGTACGAAGTGACAAGCGACAACGTAAGATATGCTAGTACTACTATATGCCTAGCAATATCTTGACTTGTGACGTGCGAGTTCATACTTCAAGCGCGACTCGAAGTATGAAGTGACAGGCGACAACGTAAGATATGCTAGCACTACACTACGCCTAGCATATCTTAACGTGTGACGCGCGAGTTCATACTACAATCGTGACTCGAAATATGAAGTGACAAGCGACAACGTAAGATATGCTAGCACTACTGTACGCCTAGCAATATCTTGACGTGTGACGCGCGAGTTCATACTTCAAGCGCGACTCGAAGTATGAAGTGACAGGCGACAGCGAAGATATGCTAGCCCTACTGTACTCCATATTTACCATCATAAACTATACCTATGTTTTTACAAATAAATATTCTGATTCTGATTCTAAGTAACACAGTTGTGGGAAACGCTATAACATCTAGTCGCTTAAGTGTACCAATAAATAACATTAGCATAACAGTAGAATAACTATAGTTATTAACTATCTCACCTGCAGACAAACTGTGGAAACAGTTTTGCAGGGAACTGTATAAATTAACGTGTACTTTTCGAATACTAAAGCAATATCTCTATCTATCTAAGAAGAAATATAAAAAGTTGAGTTTAAGGTCGTCAACAAAATGTCATTCCTTTCTCTGCAGCACAGGGCTTGTAACCGGTATTTTTCGCCATACTAAACTACCGGTTTTTTTTCGTTCTTTCATTTACTATTTCATATTTAAACGAAAAATCTTACAATATAAAGTCATAACCTAAAAACAATACGAGTTCTACGTAAAAAACCTTGTAAAAATCATAAAATATGATAACATATTGGGTTATTTCGTGGGTTTTTGCGAAAACCGGTTACAAGCCAGGGCTTGTCGCAGCAGGCTGCGGGATGCGGGATGCGGAATCCTGCCGACTGCGCCATATAAATGTATTTCTCCGCTGCTATTTACGGATACAATACTCGGTTTTGAATGCCTTTTAGCTGCCATTTTTACGCGTTAGCCATGCCAACACCGTTCCATTCATACCCCATACTACCTATTGTGACGTCATCGCGACAAATATCCGGGGTCTAGTAATATCGGCAACTCAACAAAACAAATACACGTGGTATATATCCCGTTTTAAATTGTTTTTGCAACGTTAATGACGATGTTAGCTTAAAATCGATTTTGCAATATCCTTTCCCTCTTAATTACACACATTTTTTAATGAGAATAGTTAAAAAACATGTTGAATCAGGTAATAATTCCCCAGGAAATAAGCTGTTAATTACACTCCCGCTGCGCTTGCATGTAGGGTTGCCAGGTGTCCGGCTTTAGCTGGACATGTTTGGCTTTTTACGGGTGTGTCCGGCCAAATAATTCCTCGTCCGGCCTGTCCGGCTTTTGCTAGGCTTTCTGACTTACGCTACGCACCAGTCACGCCAGTGGCACGATTCTAAAAAGGCATGTCCGGCTTTTGGGATCAAATGTCCGGCTAAATTAAGCGCGGAGTCCGGCTTTTTTCATTTTTGGGCCTGGTAACCCTACTTGCATGGAATGTTAAAAATAATGATAATTGTCTACAAATTGTATGGGAAAACGTGACTATAACTCCCTTGTACAGTCAGCAGCAAGCAGCTAAGCGGGTGAGGTGGTCAAAATGACCTCCACATCACGCTCTTATTCTCCTAACAATATAGTCGTGTCAAGATCATTCTTAACACCTCGCCCGCTTAGCTACTTCTTCTGCTGATTGTACCAGGAACAAATGTTTCAAATCAAGGATGATTAAGAAGTCTTAATCATCCTTGTTTCAAATATATGTAACATTAAATTATTTATGGAGTGGACGATACCTTTTGAAGTAGACTGTCACATATGGTCCTCCTGTGCAGTCGCCATCAAATGTGAGCGGCCAAGGTACTCAAAAATATCTGAACATGCACTTTATCGCCCTGATAATAGAGGCGTTGTTCAGATATTTGTGACCACCCTGGCCGCTCCGATATATCGGATGACGACTGTACCTATCTATTGTATTTGTTTGTGACGGCCTCCTAGCCCAGTCGGTAGTGACCCTGCCTACGAAGCAGGAGGTCCCGGGTTCGAATCCTGGTCAGGGCATTTATTTGTGTGTTCATCACAGATATTTGTACCTGAGTTATGGATATTTTCTATGTATTTAAGTATTTATCTGTATCTATCTTTTATATATATCGTCGTCTAGTACCCACAACACAAGCCTTATTGAGCTTACTGTGGGACTAGGTCGGTTTGAGTAAGATTGTCCTATAATATTTATTTATTATTTATTTATTTATTACTGAAGTATAACGATGAACAAAAATATCACTTTCGAATTTTTTTGTACGTCTAAAGACGATTAGAAAACCGGCCAAGTGCGAGTCGGACTCGCGCACGAAGTTTTCCGTACCATTATCTATAAAAACGGCAAAAAAATCATGTCTGTTGTATGGGAGCCCACTTAAATATTTATTTTATTCTGTTTTCTAGTATTTGTTGTTATAGCGGCAACAAAAATACATCATCTGTGAAAATTTCAACTGTCTAACTAACACGGTTCATGGGATACAGCCTGGTGACATACAAATACAGCAAAAAAATCATGTCTGTTATATGCGAGCCCCCTTTAACATTTATTTTACTCTGTTTTTTAGTATTTGTTGTTAAATGTCTAACTATCACGGTTCATGAGACACAGCCTGGTGACAGATGGACAAACAGATTGACAGCGGACTCTATCACTAGATAGGGTCCCGTTTTTACCCTTTGGTTACGGAACCCTAAAAACGACTAACCTTTTTTTAATACTATAAATAATATAAACGAATAACATTAATCTTTTTTTGATGTCCAGTGCAATAATCGGTTATTAATGTTAGAAACTACATCCATACTGGAGTGTTCGCCATTAACACTCAGGTAAGAGGAGAGACGTGTCAACTTGAATGGAAACTTCAATCTTGCCCGTTATCGTATCGAGCGAAATGCTTGACATTTTGAAAGATTCTCTCACAAATTCTCTAGCAGTTTTTTTAAATATACTTAAAAAACTGCTAGAAAACTTCATAGGCTTAGTCCTAATAAGTACATACTAGAATATCGTAAGTAAGATGAATATCCCAGTGCTCGTTACTTTTCCAGTGTGTACTGTTGTCATATTTAAACTTGAATCATTAGCATTAAAGGTGAAAGTAGGGTGTCAACTATTGGGCAGTATAGTGTCAATCATTAGCACAGTGACCAGCATCGGACTTTTACCTTATACTCGTGAAGATCTCACTCCAGATTTCTCATGTGATATTATTATAAAACTCACTTAGTCCCTTTCATATAACCACACTCGTGCTTTAATGCCCTTCATTACGTAGTAGTCACATAAACAACTACTTTTATTATTGCACATCTCTTAACAAATAAATACTACAAATACATGCAACAAAAGTAAAAGTAGAGGTACAAAATGGGCGGTTTTATAGCTAAAAGCAGACCCTTCCATACAAACTTCGGAAAGTAGAAACCAATGAACAACCTAACTTCAAACAATGTACGTCTCTCAGAACATCGTAAAAGCTTAACATTATTCTATTTTTGCGTAAAGCAGTTCATTTAAAAGTAATAGAAATAAATGTGAGTTCGGATCCGGGCCGAGCCACCAATCTTCATTAGTGGAGGGGCTGTCTCTCACACCAATACCAATTCTCTTTACCCGTTACAGAATGGAGAGGTAAAAAAGATACAACATAATATCTACTCTTCAATTTAGGCACATTACAATGGGACAGCCCTATGCTAGCCTGGTGGACGTCGATGCACGTTGTTAAAGATAGCATATGAGAGTAATTTAAAACGTGTTAGTTTAGTCTCATTATAGCTTAGCTACTAACATTAGATTATAAGCAATTACTGTAACTTGAACGACCATGTATGTTAGGTACTGGCAAAATACCAGCGATGTGACTTGCTGCATCACAATGCTGAGCCAGCGCCGTTTCTCTGCCATGACACATGGCTTCCTGTTGACCAGCAAAAATGTTATTTAAGTTGTACGCCTTTTTATTTTCTTTTTGTAATTTTGCTTTGATGTTTATGCCATTTATGTTGTGGGAATGAATAAAGAAATCATCTATCTATCTAACTAACAAGATGTATGGACTATGTATTTGGCTGAAATATAATTTTATATACTATTATTATTCTCTTTATTATTATTTTTTTCTTAGGCTAGGTCATTTTATAATATTTTTACAAAAGTAAAATATAAAACTACATCTAAAACACACAAAAATAATAAAACCATTATAAAAAACCTAACCTAGGGTGCCGCCGGCAACGGAGCAGGGCTCAGGCTGCCGGTGGTTAGGGCCGCAGAGTGAGGAACCTTCGGACTATGCGCGCCGTGTCCAAGATAACCGCCTTCTGAATCTGACCCTTGATCCAACCACAACTCTGTAGCGAAAGTCTCTCTAGATGTTGGTCGAGACTCTTCGCTATGAGACCGTTCACAGAAACAACTATCGGCACAATGATCGCCGAATCAACCTCCCACATGGCGGTTACCTCGTGAGCCAAGTCTACAAGTCTAGGTACTTGCTGGACTTGTCCTTCTCGGCCTTCACGAGGTTCTTATTATTATTTATTATAATACTGGCGCATTGGATTCATCAAAGTAGGTATTGTAAACTGGTTATAATATTAAATAATTTTAAACAAAAAAGAACCAACTTCACTTAGCCTCCACCTTTCCAAAAGCCAATGCTCGAGCTGCTGTAAAAAAAAACTCAAATCACTATAGGTGTGCCTATAATAGTTGAAGAGTTCCCTCGATTTATCCAGGATCCCATCATCAGATCCTGACCTGGTTACAAAAGGACCAACTGTGAAGTATAACTCTTTCAAACAAAAAAATAATTTTCCAAATAGGTCCGACCGTCTTCGAATAATCGGCGAACATACATAAAAAAAAAGCAAAAACAAAGATCCCGACGAATGTACCTACCCGCTCATACCCCCTTATAAACTAAACGTAAGGAGCGCGAAACCCCTTAACATGGCCTTGGCCTTAAGTTGTGCGTAGTTCCCAAATTATTTTAATGAAAAACTGGCAAATCCTCCGGACTCTCGACTCACAATTACAATTTTAATAGCTTAATTTTACAGACAAGTTATTCAATGAAAGTTTAAATGTTGAATGGTTTCTAAGAATTAAAGTAGGATGAAGAGTAAACAGAGTTAAAAGTTTATTATAAAAATAGTTGATTTTACAGACTGTAGAGCAAAATATTGGCTTAACGTAGTAAAAGATAGTAAGTAATCTTATAAAATATTATTTATTTAAAAAATAATATCATCAAACGCCTCCTAACGGTGACCGAGTACATGCGACAACAGGTCCTTATAGTTTGCATGGATATTTCCCTTTCAAACCCATTATCCTCCTAGCTAGCTAATAGGGAAATATATTTGTCTTGGGCAAAATATTTTATCTACTACATTTTAATAATGCAAACACCAGCTTGTCGTCATGGACGGATGATGTATGGTCACGCTAACCTAATACCCAATTTATTTTGTATTATTGTTATTAGGTATTCCTAGACACCACAACATAAATAATCAGCGTTTCGTATCCTAGTTTTAAATGAGAAGAAACGCTAAAACAAACTAAATAATGTCAATCTTTTTTGACATTCCCAATAAATATTCTCAACATATTAAAAGCTGATATTTCTAGGTCTATCTAAAACAAAGGTAAAATACTAAAGTAGTGACCTAAACAGAAGAGTCAAATCAGCGATTTATAGTATCAGTTTGACATATTACCAACGCACTGCATCGTTTGGCGTCAGGAGCAAGCCAGTCGTCCATCTCGGACTGACTTACTATCCCAAGATAAAAAATGAATATGACCGGACACTATATTCCAGAGATACCTTGCCCTTGCATTAGGAACCCAGAAATATAAAATTACAAAGATTTTCTTTTAGAACAATGATCTCATTTACTAATACCAAAAGATTTCAAAGTCAAAAACCCACCATATAAGTATAGTCGGTGGTGTACACTTATTTATACTGAAAATGATGATGATGGAATTTCCATTTGCAGAGCTAATCCTTTAGGCTCTAAGATTAATTTAAGAAGGGGAGCCAATCAAATTTTTGATGCAAATTTTTGACGAAGTGGGGGGTGCCCCCCATAATTAATAAAAAATAAAATAGACCTATATAGTCAAGTTTGATATAATTTTCATGTAAAGCAAGGATGCCGAATTCATTTTTGGTATTTTATTTATATATATTATTTATATAAGAAAACTGAGATAACATAAAAAATATGAAATCAACGTTTGATATTTTTTTGAATAAATGCCTATATTTTTTTTATTTATGTTCGTAACCTGTAAAATATATTTTTATGATAAAGCCATGTTATTCCCCTTTATAAAAAGTATATAAATCCTATATTGGTTATAATATCTTTAACGAAAAAAATAATAATAATAGGCCTGTTATCAACACAACCACAATCTAATTATGTACGAAAAAATATGTGGTTTGAGCTCTAATGCTTGCCTAGTTATATCTTTCACAACTAAATCGACGTCAACCATTTCAAACGCTATTATTTACCTTGCCTTTGTATGCTTGTTATAATCCGTAAGTAAAATAAAGAGTTCGTTTAGAAGATAGCGGAACCGGTTACCAATAAAGGGGTATCAAGTATTTGGTAGGTAGTTTTAAAAAACTATCAATTTAGTAAGCACATCATTGAGTTACCCGAAGGTAAGCGCTTGGCGGGTACGGATTGGAGGAGGACAGCAGAAGATCGAGCACAGTGGCGTGCCATGGGAGAGGCCTATGTCCAGCAGTGGACTGATAGGTACTGGCTGCTGCTGCTGCTGCTGATAATGATAATGTAGCGCTTACCGAAATGAAAATCTAAAATGACGTTTACCTATCAAGCTAATTTCATCTCTATTGCTAAGACATTAGACAGGGACATAACATTGAATATAGGGTAACCATATATTTTTGTAACCAAATAACAGCGTTATCAACAGGGTTCTCCAGTCCCTGTTATCTAGTGACATTTTGAAGTGAAAGGTACATCATTGCGGGTTATCAATAAGGGCTTGTTCATTTTTTAGAGAGAAAACTTAAGCGGTAGGTATACATCTTCAACTGAGGATAGTCTGTTGGCGAATAGTGCGCTCTAAAATAAAAATAACAATTCTGTGTTATACCTACTTAGACATTACACAAACTTATTTGAAAATTTGTTGAAAACTAATATTTACATAACTAAATACAAGTCTGCATGCTTCATCCCACATCTCCATAATTTTGTGGTTCAAATTATACGTTCTGTTGACAAATTGATCCGATATCTGGTGCACAAAGTATCTGGTGGTGATAAAGTATGCCTTCGGCGAGTTTAAAACGACACAAACAAGTAAAGTCAAGTACGCTAAGTCCTGTACCTGCTCTGGTATTATTATTATTAATTGTAAAAAATGAGCATAAAATGACATAAATTGTACCTTTTTAGAAAGCTTATGAACTGAGAAAATAAATTCTGTAATTTGTACGCGAAGTGTTATTACTTTTTTTTTAGTTATGCCTTAAAATGTAACAAGATTTGAAAAAAAAAATACAAAAACTTCTGACTTCAGATGCTTTTATTTGCAAAATTTTGATATGTTTTGTACTTTTTTTATTATTTTACGTAATCAGTGATTCATTGGCTATTCGGAAAATCTTTTTTTTTATTTGAAAAATACGTAGTTTAAAAAAAAATACTAGTTTTAGGTTAAAAAGCGGGTATTTATTAAAAAAATCTGAAATCTTGAATAACTTGAAAACCAATGAGTTTTGACCTCTGCTTGACTGGACTTAAATCACTCCAAATAAGCTGTAGAATAACCCCCTTGAAGGAATACGACGAATTACCAGTCACCCTGTATATGAACTTAGGTTAGGTACGCTACGCTAGTGGTGTGATGAGTGGTACCTAGGACCTATCGATTATTTTAGCCTTGAGTACATTACCTGCATCATTATTATCATTATTGGGGATCAACGTTACTCTGCGTCCGTAGGAAACAGCTTAGACAACCCTACACGTGATCCCTGGGTGGTCCTAAAAGAGTAACAAACTTGGCAGCTGCACTGTCCCATCTGGACCTCGCAGCACTCACTGGATTTTCATTATCATCTGCTTTCCCACTACTACCACCCCAGGGCAGAAATGATTATATCCAGTGACATGTAGCCATACGATAAATAAATAAATAATCATTATTTTCAATTAAACCGTTTAATATACGATTTTTATCATACTAATTTAACTACTATTGGCAACGGGGTGTTAACCTAACTCAAATATACATGGTAAATACCATACCAATAATAATATTTTAATAGTATCTAGTCAAAACAGAAAATAATTATTTTACTTATTTTATTTATGGCCTGGATACGAGACTTTCAAGTCAAATCTTTATTGAATAACTCTGCACTATAATGTGTTACATTCATATATTTTTTGCAAAAACGGTTGAAGTTACCACAAAACTTTCCATAAAGGAAATATTCTTCATGAAGTTCTCTACAATTCTTGCCTTTGAAGTATGTTGCTAATACTTATAGTTTTCAATCTATGTGTCGCGAAAATTTTAACCCCCCCCCCCCTTTTTACCCCCACCGCACCATAAATTTAGGTGGCTCTGCTTCCTAAAATGGCCTATGGGTCCTAAAGTCTCACTATGCAAAAGGTGATCCCATCATCACTAAAATGCGTATATTGCCCTTTGTTGTCGTGTGCACCACCGACTATTAGTAAATATATTGCTTTAAAGAACCACCTGATTTCAATAAAATCATGAAAACCTGAGGCAAAAGGACAAGGAGATTAAGAGACGCATACAGCTAGGCTGGGCAGCATTTGGGAAACTACGTTGAGTCTTTTCATCGCCCATACCACAGAGCCTAAAAACAAAAGTTTTTAACCAGTGCGTCTTGCCTGTCCTAACATACGGAGCTGAAACGTGGCCACTCACTGTGCAACGTGTGCGCCAGCTCAAGGTTGCTCAGCGAGCTATGGAAAGAGCTATGCTCGGAGTTTCTCTTAGGGATCGAATCCGGAACGAGGGACATAGCTCAGCGAATAAGCAAGCTGAAGTGGCAGTGGGCAGGCCACATATGCCGAAGAACCGATGGCCATTGGGGAAAGCTGGTTCTTGAGTGGAGACCGTATGACAGCAAACGCAGTGCTTGGCGCCCTGCAGCAAGGTGGAGCCACGATATCCGTAAGGTGGCGGGTACAGATTGGAAGAGGAGAGCTGAAGATCGAGCTCAGTGGCGTGCCATGGGAGAGGCCTATGTCCAGCAGTGGACCGATACGGGCTGATGATGATGATGAGGAAAAATCCTACCTAACTTTCTCAGAAAGTGTGTGTGACTCTACCCTAATCTATTGTTCCTAATCTAGTACATTCAAAATACCAGCCGTTCTTACCATCAGCTTAGTACTTTGAAATATACATAATGTATCCCTAAGAAATCTGTATAGTTCGATGGGCGAAGTCGAGATAGCAAAACTATAGGCCCATGTCAGTGAGTCCCCCATTCACGGCCGCGGCCAGGGTGGTGAATAGTAACTCGGCCCTATCCGGTGTATATAAAGAAATATATAAACATATTTAACAAGACCTGGCACAAATTACTGCAGACATCAGCGGGTCCGGATATCCCGCTTACTTAGTATAAAATTATGTGGCCCCCGCCTTTGTCTAACAGCTGGACTTTGGAACCAGGGATGGCACCTTAAGAGGTGTTTCAATCCTTATGTTGATAAAAAAGGATTGCCAAGCACCATCAACTTGGAAACAAAATGGACCCCAAGCTAGCCACGTTTTTGTCACCGTGAGGTTATAGCTAGCTTATCAAACGACTTACGTCTGGACAGTTTCTGGTTTTTAAAATATAACAAAACACATAGACTTTAAGTTTACATAAAAGGAATAAGAAAATAAAACAAACTTTAAAACAATAAAGTGCAACACTCCACATATTATATCTGATGTCAAAGTTCCCCGCTACAGAAACCTCGCTGGTTCCTGAATCGGAGAACAGAGACACATCTCCAAGTCACAGCATTACGACAATATAGATATTGCACATAAAACCAAACACAGAGATAGAAAAATATAGCAGAATTTTGCACTTACCAATAGATTAGTAAACCAGTCACTTGTCGGTCCGAGCGTAGAGATTTGAATGAATCAACAATAGCTGGCGTCGACCCTTTTATACCAAACTTCAGAGCATCAAATTGAGCGAAATGCTTGGAGAACGAGCGATTTAGTTAGGGATATGGCGAATTTGTTTGAAATGCAGCGAAATGCTTGGAGAACGGGCGTTTTAGTTAGGGAATTGACAAATTTGTTTGAAATCGGGCGAAATTCTTAGAGAGCGAGCGATTTAGTTAGGGATATGGCCAATTTGTTTGAAATGCAGCGAAATGCTTAGAGAACGGGCGTTTTAGTTAGGAAATTGACGAATTTGTTTGAAATCGGGCGAAATTCTTAGAGAACGAGTGATTTAGTCAGGGAATTGACGAATTTGTTTGAAATCGGGCGATATTCCTTATATCAATCACGTTAAGGTTCAATTTGTTCAGTCTATTACACATGAGTTGACAGCTGTCAATATGACATGACAAACATCTTGCTATGAAACTAAGCTGTTTGAGACATACAGATAAACTGTAGTAATAGTATGACAGACTCTAAGCCGCAACCTGACTTAAGGTTCTGTTAATAATTTGTAAGATGTCGCTACAAGACTGGCAAATGTGTTCTTCTCCTTGAACTTATTGTTAGAATGAAACAAAAAATAAAGCATGTCCGTAATGTTTATAATTAGATGAGTATGTTGTGAGTTTACTATATTATTTTTATCCCAGTAATTAAATACGAAGAAAGCCTCCCGTTTAGGTACACGAATTGATAACCTCCTCCTTCTAAATCTTGAAGTCGGTTGATAAATAGCGAAGTTACGCGTCGTAGGCAAAAAATCTAAGCGTAGGTATGGTACCATAAAAGGAGATCAATATTTATTTGGCACAGTCGGTAGGATTCCGCTTACAACTTCATTTTCAACCGACTATTATACATTACTAAATTAAATTAGATTCTAGTTGGTGTTGTGTGCGTGTGTGTGTGTGTGTGTGTGTTTGTGTGCGCGCGCGTGTGTGTGTGTGTGTGTGTGGTGTGTTTGTGTGTGTGGTGTGTGTGTATGCTTTAATTTAGACTAATCATGATTATTAACTATGAGTTATGTTTAGAAGTAAGTGTATAAGGTATAAACTGTACTATGTATTATTATTACGAGTATTAGCTCGGTATAGGAGTTTTCTGTTTCCTCATACGTGAGAGCTAGAGAAAATTATTAATAGCTGATATCTCTCGCTCTCATTGTCTGTTGTGATTCGCAGCGCAATTTTCTTATATATGTATTTTAGCCCAATGGTACATAAGTGTCGCTTAACTTCAAACTCGGGTAAATCCATCTGTCAGATTATGCGATTTTGGTATTAACAAAAGGTAATAGGGTAGATATTTGCTGAGAGGGTCGAATGAATTTACCTGAGTTTGAAGTTAAGCGACACAATAAGTACTCTACAATAATGAATCTATCCATGCAAACTGTTCGGTGTGAGAGTGTGCCGGAGGGCCATTCCCACCCTTTTAAATTTATCTCCTCCTCGCGGTCAGGATACAAATAAGAGCCTCGCGTAATTACCACACGAGCATTGCTATTCCAAACATACCACCTGCACAAACCAGGGTAAGTTTGAACCCCGATTATAGGTAGTTACTGCTTAAATAGAGGTCATTCTTACGCCGGTTCTTCAAAAGTTTATACGTATAAATATAGTAGACATGTTGAGGATGCTAGATTACTTTCTGAAAGATTGCTTTGAAATTTATGATAGGAATGTGATCTAGATGTTGCTTGCAACAGTTTAATATGGAGTCATTAACTATGAAAGAGCTTTTTAATACATTTTTCTGGCTTGTGCGTTTAAAGAGGTTTCATATTCAAGGATAGCAAATAAAGCCTGACCAGAGAGAGATTGTCAAGAGGACTCTTATTTATATGGCAACAGTTCTGTATAATCATAGACCGTACTATTCTCTATGGTATAGTGACACCTTGATTTGTTTACCTGTCAGCTCTGATGTTAACTTGAAAATGTTTCACAGCTAAATAGTTTCATTTCCCGAGCGTATTATTTACAGCAGTTTATTATACACTATTTACAATGTTTCGCTCTTGACTATGGATAATTTACGGATTTTTTTGTCGATTATTATTTAATATTCGACACTTAATTATTATTCAAGTAAACTGCCACAATGACAGTGACAGCCTATCATGCACTCACACATGCATAATCATCCCGTCATTAAAATGATTGCCAGTGTAAGAAATTAGTTCCAATGAAATTCCGCAACATGGCGCATGATCATTCTGGAGAGGCTTTATATATTTCTTACCATCCCTATTCTTTTCCTCCGTCCCAACTTCTTTATTATACCGCGACCGTGACAAACAAGCATGTAACCCGCAGCTACCGTGGTCTATGGGCGCCTACAAATCCAGAGGTGACACATACGCATTACCGACCCTTCAATACAAAGGAGTATTCACTGTGTTATCGGCTAAAGGGACAAGAGGGTCTGCATCCTCTTTGAGCTCTCTGGCAACCTTACTCACCGACAGGAACACGTCACCAAGTGACTCATTTTTCTTCACCTTGAGTATATTTCTTTACTTACCCGGTCAAGTTATGCACAAATAAGTCTTGCTCGAATTACAGCAATACGAGTAAATACACAATGAAATAAAATATGAATATTTACGAAGCAACAGCAAACAATATGAAACATACCTCTCTGATCCCTGTTTGTTGTGTACTAAATAAGCACCGGGTACAATGGCATAAATATTTGATCCGCTTATGCCTTGATTACACCTACCGAGTACAGTGGCAAGACATCAATAATATTAATATGCCACTCAACCGAGACAGTATAGTGGCCAAGTGACTGTTTACACGCGTTTTTGTGGCGAGTCAGTCAGTTTGTTTATTAAAACGTGCATCAAAGCTTAACTTACTCAATTGTAAATAGGAATAAAATATGCATGGTTTCAGAATATAAGTATAGATATTTTTTTCCTAAAATAGGAATTTGTGGACTCGTTGGAGTAGAAGAAATGTCGTTTTTGGACGGGAGGACCTGAGAATACTGAAGGGATCTTGATCTTGGTACTACAAGTACTATTTTAAGTTAATTGCAATCAGAGAACCGTATCATTTAGAGCCTTTTGATGATAAATAATTATCATGAACATAAAATCAAATGATGGGTAACATGTACGAAAGAACAGGTCAGTTAGCAGCGAGTGGGTGCGGCGGGTGAGCGCGCGGTTTACACCTGGCGAGTGAGTCGGCGAGTCAGTGCGGGGAGCACGGAGGTGAACACTCGGCCTAGTAAAGAGATTGGGTAGCAAGCGACTGTGTCAGTCATTTTCTCGGCCGAGTATTTGGCCGAGCACTCGACGATATGTATACACTGGGTCGAGAGAACTGACTCGCCACTGTACTCGGTAGGTGTAATCAGGGGTCTTTTGTAACTTTGGGTCGTGATGAGCGCGCGAGTCGAATGCACAATTGAACCAGTATTGGACCAGAACCAGGCTTCGTTTACACCACGCAGCGAGGGGTGTGTTTGTTGTTGGGAATAGAATCTCTTCATTTACATCCTCGCTCAAATGAAGTGATTCGATTGGTTCTATTGCTGCACACACATTTTTGTATGTTTTTACAAATATTACGAAATGCGAAATGAAAAACCAACATGTTGAAGAAGATATTATAGAACCAATATTAAATTAAGGAGTGTAATTAATTACCAATCTAACCGTGGGTTTCGTTGCTGTCATGATTTTGTCATATCTGACGTGGCCAACTCTTAATCCGGCGGCGGTGTGCGAGCGAGACCGTGCTTTACATGTTTATAGCGCTGTCTCGTTCGGTGCCAGTGTGATTATCGCGTTAGTTTGAGAAGTAAAATCACGTCTTGACGGTGATTTGTTACAATTATCCTTTCAATAATTTTTTTTAGATGAATATTTGTATACAAATCAAAATAAGACTACTAGATAAATTTTATGTCTGTTTTTGGAGAAATATACAAATATATGTACTTAAAATTAGCCCTTAAAAACCTCACAATATTATAATAAAAGGTCACAAAGAAAGTAAAGGCCATGATTAACTGGCCCGCTAGTAAACTGGTCTCACCCAACCAATTGAAATGTACCCTATTGTAGGTTTCACAAATGATTCCCAAGGGAATGAAAATAACAGGCGATTTCTTGGAATACGATTTGAATACGTCCAGAGTTACAGATTGTCTTACTGATTGTGTGCTTGATATAGCACGAGGGTATTTTAGACGAAATAAATTTGTTGCCCCGTCTGAACATTTGACTATATATCATACACAAATGGACTAAGAACTGGCCACGTCAGATATGACACAATTATGAGATCAACAAAACCCGTCTGGTTATAATGCTATAATATCCTTAGTGCTAGATTCGAGCATCTGGCAGCTTTTAATGGGTGGAAGTTAGAGTGACAGACCAGCAAATTTTTGAATATAGTAATAGTTTGGAATATAGTAATACTAAAACAGGTAAAAACTGCCGAAGTTGTCTCAGTTATAAAGAACAGGGCCTATATTTTAACATTAAAACAAAAACATTGCGTAATAAATATTACGGAAACAGAAACAGTAGGCGACAAATTATGAATGAATTACATAATATGTCGTTTGTCACTACTTTTCCCCAACAGAAACCTTTGGCGATAATATAATCTAATTTTTCATAATATTGCATCAAACCCAGAACTCCAGGATTGGTTTTCTTGAAGTGGTTTGCATTCTTTGACCTCCACCACTTTATAGCTGCCAGGTGTCCACATCTAGAAATAAGCATAGTTTAGCAAACTGACTAGAGGGGTTTCGTTGCTCTTATTATTGTGTCATATCATATCTGACGTGGCTAGCTCTCAGTCTAAAATAAACAGACTGTTATATTCAAATTGATGTATTGGTCTGAAATTCTGGCATACGGCCCGCCTGATTGTAAGCAGCTATCGTAGGCTATGGACGGCTGCAACTCCAGAGGTGTCATCAAAAGGAGGATTCACTAACTTCTAAGACGCAACACATACTTTGTGAAATTCAGTCAACCATAGACTTTCAGGCTTCAGACTCAGGCTTAAAAGGTGTTTTTTTTTGTATCGAGCCCATAGACAGTTTTTCATCTTCCCGCTGAATATTATTTATGGTTGACTGAATTCCGCTTTAGATCTGGGCTCCATTCTGCTAAATGATCGATGTCAGTGTCAATTTCCTTAATAATAACAAGGGTGTGCATCTTTGTCAAAAAAATTGAGATTGACAACTACTATCCGATACGTTTGCCTAAGTGAGAAAGAGAACTTGTCATGCGTTAAGAAGGGACAACATGATTCGTAACGTCAAAGTGGGACCTCTGTATAGTACTATTATTTATCTACACTCACAACATAACATAACATAACATAAATACTCTTTATTGCACACCTCAAATAATGGACACAAAAAGCAGAGGCAAAACAATTGGCGGTCTTATCGTTAAAGAGCGATCTCTTTCAGACAACTTGATTTTATTTTGTAATTTTTTTTCTGTGGCAGTAACGTAATTTTAACATTCCATGCTCAAATATTGTTAAGTTAAGAGTTTCCAATTTGGATCGATTTTAGTAATGTAATGAAAATCCAGCCCTCCTCCTCGACCGCGGTTGCCCTCCTCCCTGACCGCGGTTGCCCTCTTCCCCGCCCGTTCGCACAATCGAGTTGTTCATGGCGGTGCAATGGCGGTCATTGTAATGGTTTCCGAACACATCATTTAGGATTAATAATATGTGTGTAGATAAAGCAGTGTATGCAAGTGTACGTAATTAGGCCTTATTACGTAACCGTTACATAAACTACTATTACTCGGTGATAATGAGATACGATCTACCTAGAACGTTCCGTACGACTCAGCAATGTTGATGCGACTAGCATTTATCAAACAAATTGATAATGACATTAATGGCATCCAACACCGCGCCAACAATGCTGTCCTAATCGGAATGTAACCTTATTTTAATGTCAAAGACCATAGAAACCTGGACTGTACTCGTAGTTATACAACAAAGTCGCGGTTGAGTAATTCCGGCAGACTCTCTAGAGCCGTCTATCACGTTAATACCGCGACTAGTATCATTCCTGTGTTACGTCAAATGGCAAGGGATATGTTTTTTCCGTATTAAACTATACTTCGTTTTTTTTTTGAGATTAGAAAAACGTTGACAGAACGATGTACAGGGTTCTTTATTAGGCACGATAAATGTCACAACTGTCAAAGTGCCTACGCCGTCATTAAATAATTAAACATACTTAAATATATTTGTATTTATAGTAAAGCCATGCCTACGTATTTGTAAATGTTATATTGAGTATTTAACAGTATTTTGGTAGTTGTTATATGCACTAAATATTTTATTTCTTATCATTGTTAATGTTCTTGTGAATGTTACACAATAAAATACCTAGAGATGAAGAGGTTGGCAACGAATGAAAATATTTAAAAATCGAACGATTTTTAAATATTTTCTCGCGTCGTCTGTCATTAGTATCTCTCAGCCATACCTGGATAGTTTTTAATGTTTAAAGCTTATTGTGATTCTTATTTAAGTAAAGGTATTTGCTGGCTCTATTATTGTGCGTTTGGTTGGAGGGTTATGGAGCAATCATAGGCAGGCCCGAGTGGCATACAACAAGAAAAGCCACCTCGTAGTGCACCAAATCTTTTACTATCACCTAAGACAGTTGCTTTATTATTTATTATTATTTATACAATATTATTATTATATAATAAAAAATAAAATAAAATAAATATTATAGGACAATCTTACACAAATCGACCTAGACCCAAGGTAAGCTCATTAAGGCTTGTATTATGGGTACTAGACGACGATATATATAATAGATAAATATGGATAAATACTTAAATACATAGAAAACATCCATAACTCGGGAACAAATATCTGTGATAAACACACAAATAAATGCCCTGACCAGGACTCGAACCCGGGACCTCCTACTTCATAGGCAGTGTTACTACCGACTAGGCTAAGAGGCCGTTCAAAAAAACTATTAAATAACGTTTAGACGCATTTTTATTTACGAAGATTGATTAATAAGTGCATATTATGATTGTCAATTAAATAATTTTCGTGAATACTGATAACAAAAACTGGATCTTAAGTTTTCGTTTTAAAACGTACGTGCGTCACTGTCAGGTCAGTTTTTCATTTTTCACGTGTCTCTAACGTTGGCATACAAAATCTAAAACGATATCGTGTATTTATTGTTATGTTGGATTATTTAATCTGCAAATTGTTATTATTTTTTTACAAATGTGAACTCGTGATCATGTTAACTAATCCTCTGTTGGTGTGCTTGCAGTGTGTACGTATTCGCTGTGTGCATGATTTTGGGTAGGGGTTAAATCTTTTTTTTTTATTTTATGAATGGATTGTACTCCTTGCTATATGAAATGTCTCTGGCTGATTCACTATTTTGACAGTTGACCTACATAGTTCAGGTGACATAGGTGATGTCAAATATTATAAAATTTGATATTGACAAGAGCCCTTGCAAAAGCTCAAACAGGACCCAGTGTGTTGACGATGCACATAGCACATAGCGAATAGACTAACAAGTTATACAGAACGAGGCCACGAGGAACGAGGGTTGGGGGGGGGGGGGCATAATGGGGCAGTGTATATGCTTGAAATGTCTTTAACAACTTCTAATACCGCCTGACCAGAAATATATGATCATGCGCCATGTTGCGGAAGTTCATTGAAACTAATTTCTTACACTGACAATAATTTTAATGACAGGATGATTATACATGTGTGAGTGCATGATAGACTGTCACTGTCACTGTGGCAGTTTACTTGAATAATAATAAATTATTGAATATTAAATAATAATCGACAAAAAATCCCAAAATTATCCATAGTCAAGAGCGAAACATTGTAAATAGTGTATATAATAAACAGCTGTAAATAATACGCTCGGGAAATGAAACTATTTAGCAGTGAAACATTTTGATATTAACATCAGAGCTGACAGGTAAACAAATCAAGATGTCACCATACCATAGAGAATAATACGCTCTATGATTATACTGAACTGTTGCCATATAAATGAGAGTTATAGCGCCCTCTTGACAATAATCATATATTTCTAGTCAGGCTTTTAGTATGATAATCGTCATTGGAAGCTACTTATTTTATTTTTCTTTTTCTTTATTGGAGAAACAACAGAAGCATGCGACAATAAGAATTAGGCGTTCTCTTAGTGCAAAGATTAGAATTTCGCAAAGTAGGTAGGACGTCAGTCATTTATTACGTATGACAATTTTTGCCTTATCTATTGAACTTTTTTGCCTAAAATTGTGCTTAATGTTTAAAAAAACCTATTGGCGAATGTCCTCTCCGCCATATTCGAACGTGAGACTTAAGAAAGTAACAAACTATTTGCTTACAAAAGAACAATTTTTTAATATATATTTTTTAAAGCCATTATATTATTTATCTGTATTTATTATGTATATTTATTTTTATATTTATCATCAGATGTATAATTGTGTACAAACTATGTAGTGTAAATAGGTAACTGTACATATTTCTTAGTTACAAATTAGTATATTAGGCAAATTTCACAATCTCATTTCCTCGCTGCACCCAACTTAGAAAATCTCTGTTTGGCCCTATGGTTGACTGGTAGAGAATGCCTCGAGGCATTAAGTTCGCCTTTTGTACATTTTTATTTTTGTGCAATAATTTTTGGAATAAATAAATATATTAGTACCTATTTATTATATCATTTTGCAATCGCTGCGGCTTATCTATCTTATTAAATGTATAATATTTAATCATGACATCTGCTCATTTCTACAATCTTACGTACGCATATTATACTATGTAGACTCCGACAAATTGTAAGAAATTCGAGACTATCTACCCATTCACCTTTAATAGTCTTACGAATGCGTATTAAATTAATGGCCCCGAGGTAGCTAGAAAATCGGATGTGAATCTGTGAGGTAAATGCAACTTGACATAAACGTAGCCAACGTTAGTGGCTCCGTTAGAGGCTTACGTTTAACTAAACTGACAACCTCTTTGCCGTCTTTGATTTATTTTATTTCAGAAAGAGGGTTTTCGCGATCGAGTCTTTCACTAGATAGCAACACCGTGGCGACATGTCTTTGACAGCAGCTGTCAATCAAAAAAAATATGTCTTTTTTGTTTTTATTAATGGCTTTTACTTCTCGCCGGTTTTAGCGAGGTGAATTCTGCCAATATCAGGGTGTACTTATGATTTTATTCGTCACTACATACCTAGTATGAAACAAAGCCGCTTTCCGCTGTCTGTCCCTATGTATGCTTAGATCTTTAAAACTACGCAACGGATTTTGATGCGTTTTTTTAAATACAGTGTTTCAAGAGGAAGGTTTATATGTATAATACATGCATAATATAGTAGAGAAACACTGATAATTTTAGAGGTTTCTAATATGATGTCGAAAATAAACACTTTTTTCACGCTGGCTGAACCCTACGAGATAGATCAAAATAATGTGCTACAGTATTGTACACCTTAAAAAGGTTTAAGCTCTTAAGGGATAGGTAACCAACAATAACCATTTTTTTATCCCGTACTAGCCTTTTCCCGCGGCTTCGCCCGCGTACTATAAGTACTCAAAAAGGATACGATACCCATGTTGATTTTCAGACTTTGTGACCACATTTGCCCCTTTTAGGGGTTGAATTTTCAAAAAACCTGAAATACGTGTTTACTCATTTATCGTTAGGAATACTCCTGTGAAGTTTCGAATAAAATAACCTAACAAATCTTAATTCGCCATACAAACTTTGGACCCCTATTTTACCCCCTTAGGGGGTGAATTTTTAAAAATCCTTTCTTAGTGCACCCCTAGACCTTATAAGGAACCTACGTGCCAAATTTGGAATCTCTAGAACCAGCGGTTTGGGCTGTGCGTTGATATGTCAGTCAGCCAGTCAGTCAGTCAGTTTCTTCTTTTATATATTTAGAAGAGAAGATGAAGCCGGGGCGGGTCGCTAGTTTTGAATTAAATTAAATAAAAGCAACGTTGTTCGGTTGAGATCTTGTTGATTGTAAAGTGATAGCCTCCTTACAAACACGTGGGTGGCCGAGACCCCGGATAACCGTTTGTTCAACTAAAGGGTGGTTACACGCGTTTCGAGACTAATTTTTCATTAGCTGCACACTTGTTCGTTAGGTCACCGCACAATAAGCTATCAACATTACACACGAAACTACGTAAATGAACAAAAAACTGTTCTAAAGCCTTTTGCCACGGTGAATTTGTATCTTACATAGATTATAATATGTAAAATTTCAATTTATGATTATAGGTATTGTTAGTAAAGAACGGATAGTGTGGTTGCCATTTTATCGCCTGTCACGTCATGCGTCACTTTCGCACTCACATACTGGTTAGAACGTGACCGCTATGGTGACAGTGACAAAGGATAAAAACCCGACCCCATTAGACTAGCAAGTATGAGTTAGCTATATGATCCTTCCCTGTAGATTTTAGGTAATACAACTACACAATACTTAAATCGCTATAATGTTTGAAGAATTCCCTCGATTTCTCCAGGATGCTATCATCAGATCCTGAGCTGGTGACAATGGAACCACTCTTTCAAACAAAAAAAGACTTTCCAGCCATCTTCGAATAATAGGTAAACATACATAAAATAATTTTAAACAAAAAAGAACCGACTTCACTTAGCATCCACCTTTCCAAAAGCAAATGCTCGAGCTACTGTACACAATACTTTAATCGCTATAGGTGTGCCTCCCTAGGTAGTTCCCTCGATTTTGCCAGGATCCCATCATCGGATCCTGACCTGGTTGCAATCGGACCAACTGTGAAGTATACTTTCAAACAAAAAAAATATTTTCCAAATCTGTCCAGCTGTCTTCGAGTATTCGGTGAACATACATAAAAAAAAAACCAAAAAAAAAAAACAAAGATCCCGACGAATTCATAACCTCCTCCTTCAAAATCTTGAAGTAGGTTGAAAAAATAAAAATAAATATAATAAAAATTGAAAAAACAAAGATCCCGACAAATTGAGAACCTCCTCCTTCTAAATCTAGGCACTATCATAGAATATGTAATAGCACAAGTACAGAAGATTCTCCTTCCTGAATTTGGCATTTAGCTACAGAGATGAAAACGTTAGCTGTCATGCGCTCTGATAATGTACATGTCATGGCTGAAATGATAATATGTGATGTTTTCAATCAAAGGTAAACATCATTGTCGGTTGTCAATAAGATGTTAACTCCCATAAAAAATAATTTAGAAATAAACTCTATTAACAACCGACAATGTACCAATGTACCGATGTAATGAACATGTACCAATGACTTGAAAACATCCCATATTCTCTATCCTTTCCTCATTAGCCTTCATATGCGGTAAGCGCATCGGGAAAGACGGGTACGATGAAAAGAGACATAGTGAAACCAATCTTGGGCCCCTTTCTGACATTTCATTAAAGAAAATCTAAATATATAAAAGAAGAAACTGACTGACTGACTGACTGACTGACTGACTGACTGACTGACTGACATATCAACGCACAGCCCAAACCGCGGGTTCTAGAGATTACAAATTTGGCACGTAGGTTCCTTATAAGGTCTAGGGATGCATTAAGAAAGGATTTTTCAAAATTCACCCCCTAAGGGGGTAAAATGGGGGTCCTAAGTTTGTATGGCGAATCAAGATCTATTAGACTATTTTATTCGAAACTTCACAGGAGTATTTCTAACGATAAATGAGTAAACACGTGTTTTAGGTTTTTGTAAATTCAACCCCTAAAAGGGGCAAATGTGGTCACAAAGTCTGGAAATTAAAATGGGTATTGTATGATTTTTGAGTACTTATAGTAAGCGGGCGAAGCCGCGGGAAAAGGCTAGTAAAGATATAATGTAGTAAAGATATAATGTCAGTATTCGTCGGGATTTTCAATAATAGCGTATAGATAGTATGTACGGTCAGCCAATTTGATTCCTAGGCCACTGAGAGAAATAGTGAAGCACTATTGTCATGCCTAAACAGGTTTTAAAAACACATTGTACCTTCTGTACGCAGTACTACCTACTTATATAATTTAGTATTCTTTGGTTCAGCTCCCTTGGGCCCTTAAGGTTTGCATAATCGCTCAATACCTCCAGGCGTTCCCTGAAACCTTACAAGTTCTGTTTAATTTGTCAAACTGCAATCCCGAACCGGGAATTTCGGTGTAATTGAGTCTTAAAGCGGAAGTCGAGTTACCTCGAGGTTGAGAAAATATAAGATAACGATATATTCTTAAATTTAAGTGAAATTAAGATGAGTAAGGTTATCAGAGAGCTCAAAGCTCTTGTCCCTTTAGCCAACAATCAACTCCAGAGTTGTCACATGCGCGTTGCTGACTATATACAGGAGGGTTTACTGTGTCGACGACTAAAGGGACAAGATGATCCTCCGTCATAAACACACTGTATCCTCTTTGAGTTTCCTAAATTCACCGATATAATGATATTAAAATGTTCATTCAACTACTGTTTCAACCGACTTCAAGAATTCGTCGGAATCTTTGTTTTTGCAAATAAAAAAAATATGTATGTCACCGATTTTTCGAAGACGGCTGGACCTATTTGGAAAATTCTTTTTTCGTTTGAAAGAGTTATACTTCACAGTTGGTTCCATTGTACGAGTAACCAGGTCAGGATCTGATGATGGAGAAATCGAGGGAACTCATCAACTATTATAGGCACATCTATAGTGATTTGAGTATTTTTTACAGCAGCTCGAGCATATGCTTTTGGAAATGTAAGTGAAGTCGGTTCTTTTTTGTTTAAAATTATATACAATGTGTAACAAAAATGCCGGTGATCAGTTTAAGGGCGTAATTGGCATCGTGTTCTAATTATGAAATAAGAAATGGTTTTGTATGGAGGGTTAGCCGGCTGGGAGGACATGTCCCATACAAAAAAAAACCGGCCAAGAGCGTGTCGGGCCACGCTCAGTGTAGTTCCGTAGTTTCTCGTCCGTCACAGTAAGTGTCCCCACTTAAGAGTTAATAACACCGCCATGTAGGATATGATATGAGCGTTCTACGTACAGCGACATCTATCGGCAAATTAAGTAAACTATTGCGCGCGAGCTTAAAGTATGGAAGATGATTTTTATGGGATAATTATTTATTGCGTGAACCGATTTTCACCGTTTTTACTTTATTTGAAAGCAAGTCTTTTCATTGTAATTTTATAGAAATTACAGGTACAATATACACCTGCTTATACGGTTAAATTACAAACTTAGTTCAGAAATAATTTTGTATCTTTTTTTTCAAAAACTATTCAACCTATCAAGTTTAAAATAATTTTCCTAGAAAGTTTTTATAAAGGTTTACTTTTCAGATTTTTTTCATATTTTTAAAACTTATGGTTCAAAAGTTAGAGGGGGGGGGACACATTTTTTTTTACGTCTGGAGCGATTATTTCCGAAAACATTTACATTGTCAAAAAATGATTTTAGTAAACCCCTATTTATTTTTAAATACCTGTCCAACAATATATCACACGTTAGGGTTGAAATGAAAACAGGTACAGGGGAGGTACCCTAATAAAAAAAAAGTTCCACTTTTTATTTTACCACTTTGTCGGCGTGATTGATATACATATTAGTACCAAATTTCAGCTTTCTAGTGCTCACTGAGATTATCCGCGGACGAACGGACGGGCGGACGGACGGGCAGACATGGCGAAACTATAAGGGTTCCTAGTTGACTACGGAACCCTAAAAAACATATATCCCGACGAATTGATAACCTCCTCCTTCGAAATCTTGAAGTCGGTTGATGAAACTTTTAAACTGAGCACACAACTGCATTGATTCAATGCTTTCATCCTCTTAGACGTTTCCTATTGTAGTCACTCGGACTCAAACGACTCAGTAGATTGTAGATAAAAGGATAGGGATTGTTGAGTAAATGCTTCGTGAATAAATACGAGTAGCTTAGGGTGGGGCATGTTGACCAGACGAGTAAGTTGATCAATTACGATATCTTTTGTTTTTATTTTTTTTATACCACGACGGTGGCAAACAAGCATACGTCCCGCCTGACGATAAGCCGCTACCGTAGCCTATGGACGCCTGCAACTCCAGAGGTGTCACATGCGCGTTGCCGATCCATTACTAAAAGGAGGATTCACTGTGTTGACGGCTAAAGAAACAAGAGGGTCCATCATTGTCAACACACTGGATCCTCTTTGAGCTCTTTGGCAACCTTACTCACCAGCAGAAACACACCAACATGAATAGGGTCTAGTGCTATTTATGTGTAAGGTGGAGGTACTTCTCCAGTCGGACTCTGCTCCAGATTTGAGCGAGATGACATTCCTTGTGCTGTGCCGTACCTCACATAGCGAGATTACATTCGCATTACCCATACCTCTCTTTTGGATGTAGTTTAAGGACATACCCGTGTCCGGACGTAGTTTAAGGACATACCCGTGTCCGGACGTAGTTTAAGGACATACCCGTGTCCGGACGTAGTTTAAGGACATACCCGGGTCCGGACGTAGTTTAAGGACATACCCGTGTCCAGACGTAGTTTAAGGACATACCCGTGTCCGGACGTAGTTTAAGGACATACCCGTGTCCGGACGTAGTTTAAGGACATACCCGGGTCCAAAAGTTTACACCAGTAAAGAGTAGAACCAAGGACTAGGTATAATACGAAGGAAGTCGCTGTAGGCCATTCATTGTGTGCAATGAGCGAATTTTTGAAAGGACGATACAATCTTTTACCCTTATGCAATACAATGATATTACCTATACAAAGATAGTACCTACTACTTAAAGATGCCCCAAATCGCAGAATGGTAACTCGGCACGAAAATAGACTTGATCTTCCAAAATCAAATTTAGGAATGCACTCAGACAGCCCATACGTGCGGTTTATTAATAGTAGTTTATGTAACTGTTACGTAATAAGGGTCCTTAAAACATGAGTGTGGTTTTATGAAACGAGCCGCAGGCGAGTTTCATAATAAGATCACACGAGTGTTTTAAGGCCTAATTACGTACAGTTGCATACACTGCTTTATCTACGCTCATATTATTTATCCTAAATGCCGTAGTCCGAAACCATAGAATGGCCGCCATTGCACCGCCATGGCCAACTCGATTGTGTCGGCGGTCGGGGAGGCGCGCGTCGGCGGTCGCGCGGGCGCGTGCAGGTGTACATTATGTTATCAAAACTCATAACACATCAATAGTTGAGCATGTAAAGTCAAAATTACGTTACTGCCACAGATAAAAAGCTTATCATAGTAAAATCGGTCGTGGTAATGCTACCCATTGCCTACCGTTTTCGAACACGTTTTAGAGAATTTACAATATGAGCGTAGATAAAATATATAATAAAGCTCCTGTCAAAATAAAAGCCGAGGAAAAAAACACATATTTAAACAAAAATTAAAACGCTTGCTTATACAAAAAGCCTATTATAAAATTGACGATTTCCTAAACGACACAGAATTAGGTTAATTTGACATGTGTTTAATTAATTTGAATTATTATTATTTGTAAAATTGTAGCTTCGTCACTTGATGCCTACCTACTTAATGAAATTATAAATTATAATGTAATAGCTACTTTATAACTATCTTAAATATGCATGTTTATAAATATAATTGTTGCGCCCTACCAGGGCCCATATGATCCAAAATGTACCTATTTATACCAACTGTACAAACTATGATTTGCATTTTGCAATAAATTATATGACTATGACTATGACTACCTACATACATAGGTACAATCATTGTATTAAATACAATCTCTCATTAGAGTAAATCGGTATATTCAGAGCAATGACTCGTAGTTGCCGAATCCTAGAGGCAGCTGGATGACTCGGTATTTGGGCTCGGGTAACTTTTTGCTACCTTATTTATTTACTCTAGTACTCCGCCTCGAACTGAGAACTCCGATTTACTTGCAAACGAGATTACCAATGTCACAAGACCCTTTTGAATTTTTTCCGCCGTCTAGCTCCACAACACCTTGCTCGATCCTGCTCATATACGAACTCTCAAATTATATGTATCTCTGCTACAACCCCAACATATTTCATAAAGATCAGAAAAACGTTACTAAAGTTATCGCGGAACAAATATTCAAAATCATAAAGCCATCGAAATGCACAGACGTCTAGGTAGCCGTAGTTGTTTCAAAGAACTTCACTTCGCTTACGCTCTGCTCGTTCGACTATGTTTTTTCCTAAAATTTAGTATTTAAAGCTCAACTACTAACCCTCTATCCATGAACCTGTTATGTAATCCGGACAGTACCTTAATTTTACTTAGTTGAGATTAGGTCCATTTTTTACACGATGTTTTCCTTTGCTAGTCCCCATTTTGTTTTATACAACTTTTTTTAAAATTGGGACTTTAGCTGATGAAGTACTTGATGGAACATAAAATTATAAGAAATCATACAACCTCCAAGCATTCAGGCTAATGCCTTTTAAAGAGAATTTCTCCTGAAATGTATTTATAACCTCAAAGATGGCGGCATCTGCTTCCATGGGGACGGTTGCTAGGCAACGAACTTCACACCGGTACAGTTAAAATATTACACCTAGTACTGTGACTTTAGAAAAACGCCCCTATTTGTGCAATGAGATTATACAGACTTCACAGATTTTTTGGTTTATGGTAAAGCCTCATCATTGTCAAGAAGGCGCTATTATTCTCATTTATATGGCAACAGTTCAATATAGTAAAAAAGGACATTATTTTCTATGGTATAGGGACATTTTGATTTGTTTACCTGTCAGCTCTGATTTTAATTTGAAAATGTTTCGTAGCGAAATAGTTTCATTTTCCGAGCGTTTTCTTTACAGCAGTTTATTATCGAACGAGCGAAGTGAGTTCTTACAAACAACTTCTGGCTAGTGGGACGTCTCAGCATTTCGATGGCTTTTTGATTTTGAGAGTTTGTTCCGCGATAACTTTAGTAACGCTTTTCTGATCTTCATGAAATTTGTTGTGGTTATAGCAGAGATACATATAATTTGAGAGTTCGTATAAGAGCAGGATCGACCAAGGGGTCATGGAGCTAGAAGACGCGAAAAAATCATCATATGGGTCTTGTTATATTGGTCCATTCGTTTGCAAGGAAATCGCGAGGTCTGAGTTCGAGGCGGACTACTAGTATACATTAATTACAATTTTTCGCTCTTGGCTATGAATAGTGTTAGCCATTTTTTGTGATTTATCATTAAATATTCAACTCAAACTGTTATTCAAGTAAACGCCACAGTCACACTGACAACAGTAACAACCTCATTCATTCATAAATAAAATAATTTGTAATATGACATTTTTAATAATTTTGATATCTAGCTTAATGCTATAATCGAACGAGCGGAGCGTAAGCGAAGCAAGTTCTTACAAACAATTTCTGGCTAGTGGGACATCTCGGCATTTCGATGGCTTTTTGATTTTGAGAGTTTGTTCCGCGATAACTTTAGTAACGTTTTTCTGATCTTCATGAAATTTGTTGGGATTGTAGCAGAGATACATATAATTTGAGAGTTCGTATATGAGCAGGATCGACCAAGGGATCATGGAGCTAGAAGACGCGAAAAAATCATCATATGGGTCTCGCTATATTGGTCATCTCGTTTGCAAGGAAGTCGCGAGTTCTGAGTTCGAGGCGGACTACTAGTAATTCTACTGACATGACATATTGTATATAAATTGCTTGCTTGCTTGCCGCTTGCTCTACTTATCATTGCATGCCTACTATAAGGTAGAACATAAGGACACCTGTTTATTATAAGACCAATGTAAACACTATGTTCTAGCAATAAAATATTTCATTTGATTTCATTTCATTTCATCATTAAAATTATTGCCAGTTTAAAAATATAGTTCCAATGAAATTCCGCAACATGGCGCATGATCATATATTTCGGGTTAGGTTTTATATGACTAGTCTCTTACAAACGTCTTACAAATCTCATTTCACTAATAATCGTTTGTCCTTATTTGTCGCTTTGACAATTATGTTTGTTAGAAACAGACAAAACATAATTTAACTAAATGAGGTTTGAAACACGTTCCTGAATAACGGGATAGTCTTAAGTGAAACTTAATGTTTATTTCCGGCTTTATCAGCGGATAAAGCGGCGTTTGTTTCGAATCAAAGTACTGTTTCTAACATTTTCGCAATAACTTTGGGACACAATTAAAAGAGAATTAGAATATGAAAGTCGTGATAATATTATATTTAAGCTTTCCTTGAAGCGGGGTTGTAAGACTTTTGCTCACTAATTTTAGTCAGAAGTAAAGTAATTAAAAGTAAATTCAATGTTAAAAAGTATCCAGAACTGAGTCGAAACATACGCCCTATTGGGATTAGATCCGGTTTCCTTACGACGTTTTCCTTCCCGCAAAGTGAATGCCAAATACCAAATGATTATTACGTACGAAAACGTCATTGGTTTGCCGGGGTTTGAACCCGTGACCTCCGGATTGAATGTTGGACGTACCAGGCTACAAGAGCTTAGAACCATTACCACAACCGATTATACTATGATAAGCTTTTTATCTGTGGCAGTACCGTAATTTTAACTTTACATGCTTAAATATTGATGTGTTATGAGTTTTGATATCATAATGTACACCTTCACGCTCCAGCGCGGCCGCCGACACGCGCCCGCGCGACCGCCGGCACAATCGAGTTGGCCATGGCGGTGCAATGGCGGCCATTCTATGGTTTCCGAATACGGCATTTAGAATAAATAATATGAGTGTAGATAAAGCAGTGTATGCAACTGTACGTAGTTAGGCCTTAAAACGTAACAGTTACATAAACTACTATTATGTAACTGTTGCGTAAGGCCTAAATGTACAGTTGCACACACTGCTTTATCTACACACATATTATAAATCCTAAATGACATGTTCGGAAACCATTAGAATGACCGTCATTGCACTGCCATGGCCAACTCGATTGTGCGAACGGTCGGGGAGGAGGATAACCGCGGTCGGGGAGGAGGACCGGATTTTCATTACGTTACCAAAATCGATGTGGTTATGAATTTTCGAACATTATTACGACACTGGCACAGATTATACACTAATGTTACATTACTGGTTGCAATAACGGTGGTAATTACATACGGTTTCCGAACGCAGAATAGAGGATTTATGATATGGGTGTAGATAAAATCATTTTGAATATCTCGCCTGCTTCCCTACTACCTGCTGATTCTACAACGATTATGAATTCAGAGTATCTTCATCATAATCGTATTAAGAGCTTACATAATTTTCATCCCATTATCTTAAAGGTCAGAGCGGAAGTTAACGCCTCCAACGTCCATCAAGCTGAAAAACTGAACCACATGTTTCATAATATAAATTTAATTTTCACCATTTCACTTAGACTATCGTGTTCCACAATTCAAACAAATCTAAATCTTATTGCAAGGGCTTTAAGTCTTAATTCATATGCAGTATGTATAGCGTTTCCATAGCGTACAAAAAGAGTAATTTTACGTAATAAGTTAGGCTCTCCTCAAAGCAACGTTCATTTGTTAAAATATCAAACGTATTTCTAACTCTTAAGGTTCATTTTCTAATAAGGTACAATATTAAGTAAGGATATTATTGCATTGTGAACCGTATTGGTAAGACGTTAGAGTTGATTGTGCGATGTAGTGTAGAATATTAACTTGGGGTATTAGAGCGATTAAGTGCGGTCGACCATCCCTTTGCAAATGAAGGCGAGTCTAAGGCTGTAGATAACCAGTAAAAGAGTAGGGTTATATAATGCAACCGGTAAATGTTTTGAGTGAGTTATACCTTTACCGATTTACCGGTTCATACATATTCAAATCTATGTCCCGGTAATTTATCACACGATAAACTACCGACCTCGCAACTAATCACCGATTTTCAATACATTGCGGTCTTTGATCCATTGATTGAATTCGTTGCACCTACCTAGACGGCAACGTATCGAAATCGCCGGTGATTTTTGGGTCCAAATTGCGCTGAGTATAGAACTCTTAAAGCAAAGTCATTGGATGAATGTACGGACAAAAATCTGGCCACGTTAGATATGCAATAATACTATACTTATTGCTAGATAGGCATCTGGCAGCTTTTAATGGGCGGAGGTCAGAGTTACAGACTATTAGCAAAATTTTTTTGTTGGAAAAAAGTAATACCAAAATAGGTAATATGCAACCATCTTATTTGTATGACAAATTGAAATTTTCTAAACGACCAGTCCGGGGCGCCCAACGGCTTATTGGCCTGAAACACAGTGCATCAGCTTTTCGTGGCAGCTTCCGGTACGCTGCGACGAAGTGTTGGAATAATCTGCCACCACCGATTAGAAACTGTACGTCGTTAGCTTCCTTCAAAATTAACATTAAAAAGTATTTAATCGACCTTCAAACTACAAACACATGAGCTGATGTTTCTGGTTTCTGGTTATCTACTGTTCTTGTTCTAGATATTAAGATAACTTATTTACGCGCTTGTTTTTCCTGTATTCTAGGTATAGTTTCCTTGTTTGTTGTGTGTTTTAATTAAATTGCGTTCCGACCTCTGTATTGAATTGTTAATTTTAGGTTGTTAGCTTTAGTTGAATTTCATTCTCTCCTCTTGGTTGCCCTGAAAACCAGCGCCATGGCTAATCTTTAGCTATCGGCATATGCTGAGCGGCATCCTTTTTGGTGCTCTGAACTAGGATTAAGATGTAAATAGATTAAGTTGATATGTTGTTACTATTTTCTGTACCACCAAATAAACAATTTTCTTTCTTTCTTTCTTTCTTTCTTTCTTTAATAACTGCCGAAGTTGTCTTATTTATAGAGGACGGGGACTATAGATATATTAGCATTAGCACAAAAAACATTGCGTATTAATTCGGAAACAGAAACAGTTGGTGACAAACTATGAATTACATTATACGTCGTTTTGGACTACTTTTCCCCATCAGAAAGTTTTGGCATCAAATTCAAATATATAATTATATTTATCTACACTCACATTGTAAGTTCTCTAAAACGTGTTCGAAAACGGTAGGCAATGGCTAGCATTACCACAACCGATTTTACTATGATAAGCTTTTTATCTGTGGCAGTAACGTAATTTTAACTTTACATGCTCAAATATTGATGTAAGTGTTGATAACATAATGTACACCTGCACGCTCCCGCGCGGCCGCCGACACGCGCCCGCGCGACCGCCGGCACAATCGAGTTGACCATGGCGGTGCAATGGCGGCCATTCTATGGTTTCGGAATACGGCATTTAGGATAAATAATATGAGTGTAGATAAAGCAGTGTATGCAACTGTACGTAATTAGGCCTTATTACGTAACAGTTACATAAACTACTATTGATATTTGAGTTATTTATATAATTTCTCATAACACTATATCATAACCCGAACTCTAGGATTAGCATTCTTAAATTAAGATAGCCCTTGAGATCGCTCCAGTTAATACTCATATTGATAACTATTACGCTTTTAATATTGATTACATTATTATTTACGTTGTAATTATTATTTAGTTCATTGCGAGATCCGCGTTGTAAAATAAACATCTCATCTTTTTAGTTAGTAACTCACTGAGACC
Organism: Pammene aurita; assembly: GCA_947086415.1. NCBI lineage: Eukaryota > Metazoa > Arthropoda > Insecta > Lepidoptera > Tortricidae > Pammene > Pammene aurita. Next base: position 9,135,067 of record OX352312.1, read on the forward strand.
ATTGCTATAGTTTAGGAAATGGCAGGTGCTTACGCTAATTATTATTTTTTAAATATGGAGTTACGTTAAGAATTTTATGAAAAAAATCAAAAGTGGTTATCGTATTTTAAGGTAACTCACAAAAAAGTAACAATGCATAACGTAAGTCACAAGGTTTACAGAATATGGACTTAGGCTACAAGGAGTCGAATATTGAAAATTCACCCTTAATTACTTGTAATAAGGTTTAATTAAAAAAAAAATCATTTTGCTTGTAAGTATAAGGTTAATAAAAAATTACAGTTTTTAAGTAAGAAATGTAGTTTTTTTTAAAAACAAAAGCTTACAAGAAATATTTTTCTTAGTCTTCTGACATTTTACAACGCAATATATTTTTTTTAGAAAGCAACATTTTTCCCTTAAAACAGTACAAAATAAACAAAACAAAATTATCTGCTCAATTCGTAACAATCTCTTAATCCTACTGAGATCATTTTACCTCTAGATATGTTTTCAAACTAAAGGTATCAACCACATTGTCGGTCGGTGATCAGGTGCTAATGCCATAAATATTCATTCGTAAAAGATCATTATTACCGGTACTGCGCATTTTGAATCTGAAAACGTTACATAGTTTTGACTTATCTATCAGTTGGTAACGATATAAATAATAAACAAAATTACGCAGAAAAATCAAAATTATTTGCAAAATTCTTAATCCTTACTTTTCTTGTGAGTTACCTTAAAATACGAGAACCACTTTTGATTTTTTTCATAAAATTCTTACCGTAACTCCATATTTTAAAAAAAAATTGTGTAAGCGCCTGCCATTTGCTAAACTATAGCAGTGGTCTCAGTGAGTTACTAATTATCAAATAGACCTCATACATTCATAGACAAATAGCATAAACATCGTTGCAATAGGATAAGTAACTAAAAATTTACAACATACTTTATGATTGCTCAATTCGTGTTTTGCCTCTCCTGAAAAATCGTCATTTGGCGGTTACATTAATTCATATTACAACCGACGTTATGCGAACAAACATACCTTTGTCGCGCTCGCCGTCTAAAGTTTTTAAAAGAAAGAGATACTACACCAGCTTCTAACCAGTGACTTAGCGTAAGCACAACATTCACTGAAATTAACCACCAAAACGTGAGAAATGCGAAAGAAAATGATAAGGTAAGAGTCATTAGTTTTACTCCAAGTACGAAAAAGTTAGCGTTACCGCCAAATTTGAGCATTAAGGTAAACGTTCCCTTGCAGTAAAGACACTTGAGACAATTATTTCGTTGTTTTTGTAATATTTATATGTAATGTACATTATACATAGTTTGAAAAATTGTTTTAAACCAAATCAGGTTTAAATAATATTACCTGTAAATTATAGTCGTAAAATCCAAGATATGCGGCGTTTGATGTAAAAGTCATTTCTATTTTTTATTTCATGTTGACGTTAGCGTAACAGTCAAAAATGAAATATATTTTAGAAATCGAATAGCGTAAGAGTCATTGTAATGCAAATGACTCTTACATCATTGATATTTAATAAAGTAAGGTGAATACATTTGAAACTAATTACAAATTTGTGTTTACGTTAAGATAACTGTAGATGATTTTTTGAAACCTTGACATACATTAAAAAAAAAGTTGAAACTGAATAAAATGGCTGAATTATTGTTAACGTACTCGACATTTTTTTCAAGATATCAAAATGTTATATACACCATTCGATAGAGCGGGAAATTTGCAGTAGAACTGTATACTTAACTCAATTTCGTAATTTTGGCGGTTACATTAATTCATATTACAACCGACGATAAATGCTTTAATAGAATATCCAATTCAGTATTCCATTCCCGCCTTTTTACTTTTTTTCACTTTCAAGAAGCGTTTTTCTGTTGTTTGCTTCAAACCGACTCATTACTTAGAGGCGTTTTTGATAGAAAACCACAAACGGCTAAAAAAGTAAAAACGCCTTAAGGGTGAATAAATGGTTTTGAAGTTTCTTTTTTTTTAAAACAGGTAGTAGGCCCGATAAACAACCTTATTTTATTTTTGAAACATAAAGTTGTGCCAAAAAAGACCTTTTAATGTTTTTAATGAATGCAATGACCTAACTGGACAATTTACTGTCCAACTAATGACATTTCATCGCTACAATAACATTACTGTAGTGGTGGTTCAGGTGCGACAGCAAATGCTTACTTTCCAGCTTGGATTTTGACCATCTTTTGTCACATTTCCGAACAGTAGCGTGAAAAATGCTTTTTCTTTCTTTCTTTCATTAAAAAAAAGTGACAAGATATTTTCATTCCCAGTACATTGCACGTAATGTACGTGTATCCTATAGAGAATCGAACTCTATAGTGCGATGATAGTGCGTCAGGTACTTCGCCATTTATTTTCCAACCTTCGTTGTAGCCTTTAAATTATTAAGAAGTCTGAACTGTAGAGTAGGAACTGCCATCTAGTAATTTTAAATATTTAGCAAAATTTCGAAAAATTCGAAAATATTATCTTGTTACGGTAGAGATCATTTTACTCTAGTTATTCCGATATCTCAACTGAGAATGTTTGAGAACCGTAGTAAATAATTGAGTGGCTACATTATCCTTCTATATTACAGTATAGCACAGTCAACAACAGAAGTAGTTCAGTGGTTGAGGTGTTCGTAATGTCCTTCACACGTTCTTATTCTCTTAAGAGTCCGGTTTGAAAACGAAATTCGTTAATAACGAAATTACGCACATGAATCTCATTTGATAAGATAGTTTGAAGTCTTGTTATTGTAAAAAAGTTATTCGGGTCTATATATATTAATATTTAATATCCTAAAACTGAATTCTTACAGAGCTTGTTTAGTGAGGACATTGATTCGTGCAATCTTGTCGCTTGATTATAAATTAATTAAAAACTATCTTAAATAAATATACACTAAAACAAAAAATCCCCCCGCGGCATGGTACCGTAGATGCTGGCAGCATTTCCCTGTTGTATGGCAATACCGATACGTTGGGCGAGGAAGCTGCCAGCTCTATGGTCACCGGTGGCATCTATTAGCCTCTTCGAAAGATCTCTGAAGAGGCCCTGTGCACTGGGACCCCACGGGCCAAGGGTCTCGACGCCGAACGGAACGAAGTTATATTCGACGCCGAGGCCCCTATATTTGTATATTTTTAATTTTTCCGCTGCCTCTGCAGCCGCACCGGCTCTGGCGGAAGTTCCGTGGAGATGAGAGGGGGCTAGCGTGTCTACACATGTGGCGTCCCACACCAGCACCCGACCCATCCTCCACGGAACCAACGCCATCCCATCCGGCCTCTTGCCATCGCCCCTGAAAATTCCGGCGGGCTCCAAAAGAGCTCGAACATTAACGCTGGCAAGAGACCGGCGTAGGATATCATTAAGCGCGGCATGCCTGGAGAAGCGTCCTGCGCTTCTTTGGCAAGACAGCCCGTGGTGTCCGAGGACGTCTACGTCTGCGCCGCAGGGGCACCTATGCGGTGCGCAAACCCGGACGCCGAGCCGCAGACAGGCCGCAACGCGCAGAGTGTGGGGATCCAAAAAAGTGCCAGTGTGTACGGACGGAAAAGCCTGCAGCCAGGCACCGGCTTCTTTGGTTCCCACAGCCAGGAGTCTGGCACGTTCGGAACCTGTGCTGTGGCTTAGGACAGTGTCGTAAGTAATTTTGCATGAAATGTCGTCCCAGGTCCTTTGGGATGTCAAATTATCGGGAAAATCCTTACTCGGGCGGGCAATGGACCAGGCATTGTTGGCCTCCGTCAAGCCGTCAATCTCATAGTTTGAAGGGCAGGCCCTTAGGATTTTTCCTACGAGACTTGCCGAGCTATGAACGGAAGACAAAAACGCCGGTACAGAAACACTTGAAATTTTGCGTATCCCTATCCCACCATAGCGGATAGGAAGGGAGGCTTGGGTCCAGGGCCCTTATTCGAGATGCCAAACTGTAAGACGTTGCTCTCACAGTTGTCTCACTAGGTGATAGAGTGATACACCTAACTGTCAAGCTGTCAGTAGGTCTCGCTAGAGCGTTTTGTCTATGGCTATGGCCACCATTTTAGATATGTTGACAGGACGTAGGGAATCCCATGGCAGAGAGTTTGGTGGTTTTTTTTAGTAGGTATACGTAGGTATCGAACCATGGATGTATAAGAAGTGGATCTCATTCTTCGGTCACAAAGTGAGGCCGACAGAGAAGCTTATCTAAGGAAGTGTCTCGTTTTGACTAAGGAGGTAATGACGTCAGCAGACAATCAAAATGTGAATATGTGTCAAATGTGACAATTTTGTAACGAGTGCGAGTGAGGTATCGCCCCCCACTATTATGCTCTCTATCGGACCGTTTTTAGTACTTTTAAGGGTTCCGTAGCCAAAATGGCATAAACGGTACCCTTATAGTTTCGTCATGTCCGTCTGTCTGTCCGTCAGTCCGTCTGGTAATTAATGTCACAGCCATTTTACTCGGAAACTATAAGACGAATAAAATAAAATTTAGACATAAGTTGTATTTTTCATGCCGCTATTTAATTATAGTCTGGCAAACCATTTTTTCAGTAGAAAAGTGCGGCAAATTCAAAATACGTACATGTGCCGACCCTTTGCGATGAGACACCGTGTTCGTGACGAACATTTCAATTCACATATCTTTTACATTGAATTTGTTTCTAGTGCATTTCACTCTCTCGTCTTAAGCGCGAGTGAGATAGAACTCCTGCAACGTTTTACATTGAATTTAAATTCGTTTTTATGGCATATGTCAATTGCCTCAACCAGATTATTTGTTACAGTTGATGACAGATCAGACGAAATATATCCGTCTCCTTTTTACACACCGTGAATGTCACGTAATGAAAGGGGTGGAAATACCAACTAAAATTAAAAACATAGAATTTGATGATCATTGCTGCTTTTTTCACTGATTCTTAGTGTTGTCATACTTTTGGTCGCTGTACATTGCTACTGCGTTCGTTGGCTGGACAGACTATATGTAGTTAAATTGAAGGAGAAAATATTTTTATGGGGGGCGCTCCATGTAACTAAATTACAAAAAACAATTTTTCCCCTAATATCAACATGTTGCACATCAATCGATAGGTGTTTAAAAATAACATTGCGGTTTTTTTGAACATTTTGTGATTTAGTGAATATTTTCAGAAATAATCGCCTTGAAAGTAAGAAAAATTTAGTGAACGCCCCCCCCCCGTAACGAACCCTAAATCCATATAATAAACTTAAAAAAATTTAAGAAGATTATCTTATTTTTCTATTACATACTTTTTACGAAAATTATTTTGAACATTATCAGTTCAGCCAGTTTTGAGTTATCTCCAAAAAACTTCTTCCATATGTATCAGATACGACCTTCTGGTATTAGTTTGGTTCTTATTCCATGGAAGGTACGGAACCCTCTATTATGCGTGGTCCGACACGCACTTGGCCGGTTTTATGCTACTCGCCTATGAACGACTCTTTTACTCGGTAATAATTTTCAACTGTGGCTAGGGCACCGAGTAAACAATAGTACTATACAGAGGTCCCTCTTTGACGTTACGAATCATGTTGTCCCTTCTTCACGCATGGCAAGTTCTCTTTCTCACTTAGGCAAACGTATCGGATACTAGTTGTCAAATTCAATGACAGAAATGCACATCCTTGGTTAGGGACAAGGTTTAAGAAAAAGATCCACTTCATATAAATCCGTGATACGAACACAGATTACACCTTGTTAGCCCGCCCCACTGTAAATTTATCAAAAATCTTATCGGTTGGCTTCCATATAGCGATATGGAGCCCATCTTCGAGATCATGAAAAAATAAGTCTTACTAGGTCTTAAATGGGCGCTAGTATGTATAACACGATGTAAATTGTTCTTGAATAAATATCATATCATATCATATGGCGTCAAGTTGAAAATACAAGAAAATAACGTTAATTAATCAGTGGTTTTACCGCTCCAAATTTGTACTTACGGTAAAGTCTACTTCAAATAACCTACATACCAAATTCCGGTGGGAGCATACAATATAGGCATGCAAGCGCCTAGCGCGCGAATTTTTTTCATGTATGGTATCAATCGATTCGTTTTGTTGTGAGGATCAAATGTCTATATGGGGCCAATTGCGTTAAATAAAGCAACAGAAAAGTCAGAAATGAGACTTAAAGTCCGAGATTTGCATTTGTTACTCAAAACGCTCCAAAATGACGTGCAAAAGTGACGTCACGATCACATAGTTGCCCTGTTTAAAGTATGGAAAAAATATGAAATTGCTATTTTTACAGTGAAATGTTGCGTTTATGTGTATGGTTGCCATACAATTTATTTTACAGTACAATGTTAAAAATCATTTCAATTCACACTTTAAAAAATCGTAAAATTTTGAAATTTTGCAGCTTGATATCTTTGAGCCACTTCAAAAGAATTTATAAATTTTCACTTAACTTGGATATATTGATCATTTTGCATCCTATCAACTAAGTTTTATTGCATAAATCAATATGTGTCATCATGCCTATTTTAAGATTGGAATCTAATCGCAATTTTTGCATTTGTATTATTTTTGAGCTAACACTCCAAATTTTTTGACCATTAACTAGGCACTTCACCGCCTTATTTTAAATTTTAAACCGTAAAAGTTAACCTTGCGGGACAGTTTTGAAAAAAAATACTTTGAATAGTTTCAAATATTTACTTAATTGGCACACGGATAACTGGATATCCATGTTTAAGTGGCTTATAGTTTAACATGCCGTTATAAAGTGTATAACAGGTATGTTTTTTTTTCCTTTTTTTTATTGTTTTTTTTTCTCTTGTTTTGATTAATGTATTCTTACTTTGGGGATGTGATCGTGGCGTTAATGCGCCGTGTCGTCAAATGGTTGCAACGGAAGACCAGCGCTGGCCCTGCCGGCATTTAACGCTGAGTTGCGACGATTTCGTGGCAATTAATGTTTCGGGTTGTATATGTTATTGTTTATTATGTTTTTTGTAATTGTCATGAATAAATCTTTCATTCATTCATTCATGTTTCTAAAAGAATGCTTTAAATGTTCATCCTTATATTTTTTTATTTTTGAAAAAAAAATGGTATTTTTTTTATTTTTTTATTTATTTATTCGTTCTAAACAATAGATATTGTGTTGAACATAGTAACATGTGACATAAAATAACAAGCAAAAAGCTTATATAAATACAATCGAAACAAACTGACGATGTACAAATTAATCGTAGGTACCGCAGATGTAGAACTAAAGAAATAAAAATTAAAATCAATCTATTAGTGTTATGTCAACTTAATTAAAATAATAAATGTTAATGTAATTATAAATCCTAATATAGAATAGTAAAATATCGTCAATTTAGTACTACATGTCCCTTAATTAGCAAAATAATTATACATTATTGCAAGATGTCAAGAAATATAAATATAATTATTATTTACAACTATCAGCTACAAAGTCGGTTATGGAATAATACGACTTTTTTAAAAGAAAAGTCTTGAGTCTAGCATTGAAAATTTTACTACTTGTAATTGTTTTGAATTCTGTAGGTAATTTGTTATAGAGAAACTCAGCCTGATAACTCGCGGAGTGCTTCACAATGTTGAGCCTCGGGACGTCAAGTGTGTATTTAATGTCCTTACGTCTGGTTGACAGCCTGCTATCCCTCTCACTCGTGCTTTCGCTCTTGTTTAGGTGCTTTACGAAGTCTGTTAAGAGTAACAGCAAATAGAGACAAGGAGCGGTAAGAATACTGAGATTTATGAAATGCTCTACACACGAGGTTATTTGAGGAACGCGAACGATTGTCCTAACTGCCCTTTTTTGAATTATAAAAGCAGCATTAACATTGTAATTATAGCTGTTACCCCATAATTTAATACTATAGCGCAACTTTGACTCTACTAGAGCATGGTATACCATTTTTAACTGAGATACATTAATTAGGTCTCGCAGACAACGTAGGGCATAACAAGATGAACTAATAGCATTTCTCAGTGCTTGCAATTCATGCTTCCAGTTAAGTTGTGCATCGATGTAGACCCCTAGGAATTTTACTGCCTCAGCTTGCTCAATATTTATATGACTTGCTCAAAATTTATTCAATATTTATATGACGTTCTAAATAAATCAATTTTTTTTAACGTCGTAGAACGCAATTTTTTTATGGAAGTTACAAAAACTATTTAAAACGGGGTATTTACCGTGGGTATTTGTTTTGTCGAGGTTCCGATATATATTATATGTATCGACATGTTAGAAACTAGCAAACGAGGATGGTGGCAGCATTTCTCCGCTGTATCGCAAAACTTATGAGTTGAGCGAGGAAGCTGCCAGCTCTTTGGTCACCAATTGAGTCGACGAGCCTCTTTTTGCGTTCTTTAAAAAGTTACTGAGCACTGGGTCCCCACGCGCCAAGGGTCTCGACTACGAAAGGTATAATTTTTTTTATGGGTCTTCAGTTTTTCAGCTTCTTTGGCCACCGCACCTGCTTGTTTATTGGTTCCGGTGAAGTGAGAAGCCGCCAGTGTGTCTACGCATATAGCATCCCACAGGCACGCATGTGGTATTTACTTAAGTACCGCAATAACACCTGTGTGGAGCACAAACACGGACTCAAAGCCGGAATCAGATTTCAATCAATCAGGTGCCGGTCCAGGTACTATACGGTTTAAGACATTTATTTCTCAAAAAGATTTACATAAATCACTTACTGAGAAAACAATATTTATCTTAAAGCTAAATGGGTGAGGGTAGAATGCAAAAACTGGTGGATGAGTTAAGAACAAAGGCGCTCGGTAACACCAAGCGCAAATGCAACAATGTAATGTTGTGCATAGGGACCAGTTAAACCGAACTACCCGGTGCGTTCACTGGTTAACTTACATATGATGTGTGTGTATTCATTAAGTGCATATTTTGTGGAAAAGCCTTAGAAGACGTTTTTATTTTAGTTTTTAACTTTTTTATGTTATAGATTTTTGTACATTTATATATTTTTTCTTTTTCTTTTTTTTTAAGTATTTTAATTATTTAATGTTATTATTATTTGACTTATTTCTATCCATTAATAATGTCAATATTTCTGTACCCATCCTTTTCTATGTATATGAATGAAGGATGAGCAAGATGAGTAGAGAATTAATGTCATTATTACTGACAGTGTCTGGAAAAGCTGTCCACACTGTAAGCCGATAGCCAGTGCTGCGGCTTAGGAGTGAGTGACTCATAAGAAATTTGGCACAATACGTCTTCCCAGCTCCATTGACAATTTGGATGGGTAAAACATCCTAACCCGCCAACCACTTCACCAAGCTTTTTTGGCCTCCTCTAAGCCCACAGTTCCATGGTTTGGGGGTGGGGGTCCTGTAAGATTTTAGTGACTTTACCTACGAGGCTGGCTGAGCCGTAGACTGAGGAGTGTCTTACAGTTGATGTTATGAAGCCGACTATTTCTTAAAATGGTCCTAAATCCTTATGCGCCCACCGGTATGGTCTTAAATTTGGTATTTTCTTACTAAACGGGTCTTATAGCTTCTGTAAAAATTTCGAGCAGTAAGCTCAAAAATAAATTAAGGCTCAACAAATTGCGATTTCAACTGGTCTTAAAACCTTATACGCCCACCGTAATGGCCTTAAATTTGGTAAGTATGTAGATTTTGTGGGTGGTTAAGTAAGTGGGCTTCGCCGTGTGTCAAAATTTAAGCGTAACGATAAATTAACGTATTAGGGTTCCGTAGTCAACTAGGACCCTTATAGTTTCGCCATGTCTGCCCGTCCTTCCGTCCGTCCGTCCGCGGATAATCTCAGTGACCGTTAGCACTAGAAAGCTGAAATTTGGTACTGATATGTATATCAATCACGCCGACAAAGTGATAAAATAAAAAGTGGATTTTTTTTTATTAGGGTACCTCCCGTATACGTAAAGTGGGGAGTGATTTTTTTTTTCATTTCAACCCTAACGTGTGATATATTGTTGGATAGGTATTTAATGAATAGGGGTTTACTAAAATAATTTTTTGATAATGTAAATATTTTCGGAAATAATCGCTCCAGAAGTAAAAAAAAATGTGTCCCCCCCCTCTAACTTTTGAACCATAACTTTTAAAAATATAAAAAAAAGTTCAAAAGTAGAACTTTATAAAAACTTTCTAGGAAAATTATTTTGAACTTGATAGGTTGAATAGTTTTTGAAAAAAAAATACAAAATAATTTCTGAAATAAGTTTGTAATTTAACCGTATAAGCAGGTGTTTATTGTACCTGTAATTTCTACAAAATCACAATGAAATGAAGTGCTTTCAAATAAAGTAAAAACGGTGAAAATCGGTTCATGCAATAAAGAATTATCCCATAAAAATCATCTTCCATACTTTAAGCTCGCGCGCAATAGTTTACTTAATTTGCCGATAGATGTCGCTGTACGTGGAACGCTCATATCATATCCTACATGGCGGTGTTATTTTAACTCTTAAGTGGGGACACTTACTGTGACGGACGGAAAACTACGGAACCCTACACTGAGCGTGGCCCGACACGCTCTTGGCCGGTTTTTTTTTTGTATTTTTAACTTGACGCCACACATACTAGCGCCCATTTACGACCTTTCAGACTTATGTTTTCAATATCTCCGTGATGGGCTCTACAACGCTGTCAACGCTATATGGAAGCCGACCGGTAATTTTAGATTTTTGATAAATTTACAGTATAGCCGGCACCAGTATCTATAATGTTTAAGTAGTGAAGTATCAGATGTCAAACAATCCTTTAAGGCACTGACTACCAGGCTACCGATAGTAATGATGGAGGCGACCTCTAGTAATTGCCCCCACGAAACTTTTGCGCGAAGTTGATTTCTGACTATTCAAACTAGGTAAGATACCTCTAGAAGTATTATATTAAAATTGATATGGTTTTAAGACATTTTCACTGAGAGCACATTAATATTTATAATTTTTATGATTATTAATTGTAGGTATTTATTAAAAATATATAACTGTTAAAATATAATATGATTGGCATTACCTATTTAACCTAAAGTTCAATTAATATGCCATAAAAGAAATGTCGATATCTGGCCGAGGAGCGAATGGATAGACATCAAAAATTGCGATGAGTTATACGGTTCTTCCACCCTGCTGTTGAGAATATCTCTACAGTACCCTGCATTCACTGTGCTCTGCATTATTTTGTGTAATTTGGATGCTATGTTAGAGTAGATTTCCTCAGATTAAGCAAGCCACTAGCAATAAATCTCCTACAACGCCTTGACTGTATGCGGCTGTATAGCCATTCCCCATGTGCATGTGCATACTACATGCGTAGACACACTGGCGGCTTCTCACCTCACCGGATCCAATAAACATACAGATGCGGTGGCGAAAGCAGCTGAAAAATTGAACACCCTTTAAAAAAAACGATGTTTAAAGAAACAAGTATGTATAGTTTAAAGTGCCATGTGTAACCATATCAATTCATTATATAAGAAATATAATATGATATAATATTGGAATATAACTTACACGTAAGTCAGTCAGATACACAATTACATTTACTTGCAGTAAACGTCAACTTCTTTTTTGAAATGAAGACCCATTGGTTTTCATATCCCGAGTCTCCTAAATAGTAATTCAAAACTTGGGTCTTGTTAGTGGCAATTAGTTATAATCATGAGGATTATGACTAGTACTACTGTGCACTGTATTTATTTACCTGATATGTTTATATTTCCATAACATCCTCAACTCTCAGGATTAGGAATACCTTTGTAATATAATAGAGTCTTACATTAAATTAGAATCTATGAAGAATATGTGTAATATTGTTTGAAGTGTCTAAAACCTTAGTTAAGTTAGGAGGCAGTAGTAGGAGCCAAGTTTGAACCCGCGATCCTTAGAGCGTAAGTCGGGCGTCTGGCCGCCAGGCTACCAGAGTTTGTTTTGATAATTACTATACTGTTGCTCCATTTTTCTACTATGTTTATCTGCGTGAAGTATCAAATGTCAAACAATCCTTTAAGGGCTTTAAGGCACTGACTACCAGGCTACCGATAGAAATAACGGCCTCCTAGCCCAGTCGGTAGTGACCCTGCCTACGAAGCAGGAGGTCCCGGGTTCGAATCCTGGTCAGGGAATTTGTTTGTGTGTTTATCACAGATATTTGTTCCTGAGTTATGGATGTTTTCTATGTATTTAAGTATTTATCCATATTTATCAAATATATATATATATATATCGTCTAGTACTTACCCATAACACAAGCCTTACTGAGCTTACTGTGGGCCTAGTTCGATTTGTGTAAGATTCATTTATTTCTCGAATTTAATTTCTTTTCTGATGTTTTTAAAATGCCTCAAACTTTCCATAGACGTTGACGTAACAAAGACTGCAGCACTATAAGTAGGTATTAAAACAGACAGAAACATTGCAAAATTAAATAATTATATTATTAGTAGTTAGGTTTTCTTATTAAAATTATTTTCTTGTGTGTGAATGCTTTTTCACCACATCAGCACCACCACCTATCTTGATTTTTTTAAAGCGTCAGTAAAATTGTTTTTTTTTTTCACAAGGGAGAACAGTTATTACTTTACGTTATAGAACGATGATTTTGAACCATAAATATTTGGCAGAATTAATTTGTTTTGTTTTATGTATTTACCTAAGCTTGTATTTTTTTGCCGTGGCGTGGTGAAAAATGTTGTAATACTCTCGGCAGCAGTTTGTTTGCTTCTAGTGCCCCCCGCAACGCTCAAGATACAACTTTATTAACCATACACTAGTTATAATTTTGTAATCATTCCCTTTTTCGGGTCTCGATATAAACACGTGAGATAGATATCAAGGTTGTATTCTTGATATTATAATTTATTTACACTAAACCTATTCTACATAATATTGGATCTACGTGGTCGGTTTACAAGTCAATATATTGTTTTATTTCTTGTGACAAAAACATTTATTGGTTACAAGAAATCTTAAAATCATTCATACCAGTCATTTTTATTCAATATGTAATATTTGTCACATATCTTTTACCCAAAGCACAGGTTTCGTCATCGTTGCTACACCCAAAAATGCATCGTCAAATCTAAAAAATTGCTTGTAAGCCGTCTATGTAGACTACCCTAATTCTAGCCTAGTATTGTAGCACGAAAATACACGTATGATTTACACACATACTCATACACGTATTTAGTTTCAGAAGACATTCAGAGATGTCGCTTTCAAATGAGTTTTCATAAAATGCTTCAAGGCTCTCTTTACCTACTAGAGGTAAACAAATGCCTTACGTGGGATTCCCATAATTTACTGACGTCAACGTCAAAACAATAAGATGGCGCCCATGCCAATAGAGAAATTCCTCTAGTGAGACCTGTTGATTTTGACGTAGGTGGTTAGGTGAATCAACTGTCACAAAAGTGTGATATCATAGTTGTCTCGCATGCGACTGTCAGTTATGCCATGTCGAATAGACTCCCAGGACTCTTCGCTTAGCTGTAAATTCAAAATAGATTCTACATTAGCCTTAATCAAGTCGTCCTATACCTATGTATTAATAAATTTTGAAAACTGACAGCAGCGAAGTATATATGTTAATTTTGGTACAAAAAGGCAGAATTTTAGAATAGTTAAAGCAAAATGGGGACTAATTTCCAGCAGACGACTTTCGAAATTTTTGAATTTTATAACAGAATCTGAAATGTGATTCGAAAAGGATTCTTCAAAGATGGGGGACCCTAGGAGGCACAGAGAGGTTTTGTTTACAATTTTTATGTTAGGCGTCAAATAATCGAATTTTCGTTTTACATCAGTAAAGTTCAAAGACGTGTTATGAATATATAGTTCACATTTTGCATAGTTTAGGTCTAAACCAATTGAACGAAATTTAGATTGGATGGTCGAGAGATCTGACAGCACGGACTCCAGGTCACCTCCCAGGGTTCCATCGTCTAAATACCACGCATTAAAATTAGATTTTAAATTTTGAATGATTGGGTGAATTGCCAAACTAAATATTGCCGGCCCGAGAGGATCACCTTGCTGACAGCCTACTTCCGAAGATAGAACATTTTCGCGGTAAACTAGATTGGTAGGGTCAGCGTAGCAATGTAAAAGATAGTTATAAATTTCTGGCGTGTTGCTTTTAATTTCTGTAAGCAAGGTATCCCTATTGACTGAATTGAAAGCGTTCCGAACGTCAATTTTGACCAGCACATCACACGGTGAATTTAAGAGGTAAGTGCGTAAGGCATGGACGGCTGCCTCACAACCTCCTTTAATGCCGAAACCGAGCTGGACAGGTTCGAAAAGGGGTTTTAATTTGGGAAGTATATACCTTACTGCAATTTTGGAAGCGAGACGTCTGAGTGTAGAACCAACGGCTATGGGTCTCACCCCTCCGTCCTTTTTGGTAAGGGCGATGAGGTTAGCCCCGTACAAAATGGGAACTATTTCAGGATTGACGTTGCCAGTATACATAAAGTTGATTAATTTCGTAATTGAGTCGACAAGGCGCTCACCTGCATCGCCCGCAGTGTGAGATGTGAGGTCCTTCAAATGTTGGGGTGAGAGTCCATCCAAGCCTGCAGCAGAACCGATTTTGAATGATGAAATGCCTTCCATAACGTCTCTATTTTTTATTTGTAGGCAGGCCTGGTTTGCCGTTGGTGGGTCCAAGAAGTGCGGGATAGAGGGACCTGGGGGATGTTTAGATTGTAAGGCCAAAAGAGTGTCGGGGGTCTCCGGCGATAACACGTCGCTTGAAAACAGAAGGCGGGCAGCGGGCGGGCTTGATTACTAGTTATTATTTTGTATGGCCCCTAATATGTTTTATATTATCTGATTAAAGCATGAAGTACAGTTTATTTCTGTATTTTTATTTTTCTGAAATGCTTTAATACCTTCTCAAAAATATCACCTAAACTTCGGCAATTTTTCATAAAATTGCTTTAGCTAAATATACATAACATACTCTCCCATAAAAAATATATATAAAAATTAAAAAAACTGTTCCACTTATTCCTCAGACGACTCATTTTCCAACGTATTTATGTATTTTATGTACTAGTATAACTTAATTATAATCAATAAAAACCTTAGTCTTTTCACCTCTCCAAGCAAAAATCGCGAAATAGGTGTTAAATTATTGTAATTTACTTATAAATGAAACAAGAAAATAAAAAAGCGTTCCACTTATACAATTAAAAAAGAAACGTACTTTCAAAATGTGTATACAAACTGATAGAAGTTTCGTTAGTTACTGAAAATTGTATAAAAAAGTTAAGCAAAATCGAATAAAAGTTTACCGTACTCTTAACAATAAAGTCGTGCCAAGTTCATTTTGAACATCTCATCCGCTTAGCTACTTCTGTTGCTGACTGTACGTAATTACGTGTTACAAATGTACGGATATAAAACTGATAAATAGCAGCTATTTAGAACCGTAACCGCATATACAAGGTGCCTACGAAGAACCCGACAGATTTTACCCACGCATTTCTGAGGGGTGTGTATAATATAATTTAATTAAAATAATATAATTAAAATTTTCATATCAACGAATTACATCATTTCAATTTGTATAATGGATTACATAGCATAATAGTAGTTTATGTAACTGTTACGTAATAAGGCCTAATTACGTACAGTTGCATACACTGCTTTATCTACACACATATTATAAATCCTAAATGACGTGTTCGGAAACTAGGGAATGCTCTCGGTTCTGATTTTGTATGGCGAGAACCGGGAATTCCCGGTTCCGGTACTGAATTTGTATAGAAAACGAGTACCGGGAGCAAACCCTATCGGAAACCATTAGAATGACCGACATTGCACAGCCATGGCCAACTCGATTGTTCGAACGGTCAGGGAGGAGGATAACTGCAGTCAGGGAGGAGGACTGGATTTTCATTACGTTACCAAAATCGATGTGGTTATGAATTTTGGAACATTATTACGACACTAGCACAGATAATACACTATTGTTACATTACTGGTTGCAATAATGGTGGTAATTACATACTGGGTTCCAGAATAGAGGATTTATAATATGGTGTAGATATACTTATAAACAAATGCATAACAACTTTTTTTCATATTTTCATTAATTATAATACTCGTTTTGCATTATGTTAAATTGTAGGGCACATACCCCGGTTTTGGCCACTTTAAGGAGAGTTTGTCTATTCAGACGTCCGTCATTTTGTGTTTATAAGGTACTATGACACTCTTTATGTACTGAGTCATTGAAAATATATTACTATATTTATATTAATCTCCACTGTTAAGATTCTGACATTAGATCAATTTTTTTTCTTAAATTATATGTCAGGAAGGGGCCCAGGAGCCAGTTTTGGCCACTTTTTTCCATGGCTCCTGACAACTGAATGCCAACAATTACATGACAGATGGCAGTGCCATCTGTACTGCCATAACTTATTCTTATATTAACTATAAACCATAGACTTGTAAATTTGTCTATACCTCAATAAAGTTGAAAATGGCCAAAACCGGCATCTGCCCTATAATAAACCATTGACATAATAGTTCACTTTGTATAAACAAGAATAGCATCATATTTAAATAGTAAAAAAGATTAAGTTGTATAAAAACAAATTGCTTAAGAATAATCATAACTTATTAGTCGATATTCCGAGCTAGATATCGGGCATATCGTAAAATATTGCGGTATTTTTTGGAATACTAAAAAAATAATTTAGCCGTGAATATCACGGAATTCTTAGGCCGATAATAAAATTCCTAGGCATATTAAAACACAAAGTAACAAAATAAATCGGTTCTGGCGCTCGCCGGCCGCTACCGCGGCAGGCTTGCTTCGCTCGCTCGGCTGCGCGCACTGTTTGTTCACAGTTCACCTAACACGCTTCTCCTCGCTTTGCTCGTCGTCACCTATATTGATTCAGTCAAATGATTGGACAACAACTCCGGATTGAAAGTCTGTCGTCTTACCTGGGGTACCAGCGTATCTTTTAAGAGTCCGGTAAAGTTTTATTTCGATTTCGCTCAACTTTTCCATACTATTTTACAATAACTAATATGACTAGTATTTGCTTGTATACAAATATTGAAAGATAATTTCTTTTTAAATTGCATAAGTGGAACACTTTTTTGATTTTATGTTTCATGTATAAATACTTCACCTGTATCTAAAAGCTGTTTCGCGATTTTTGCTTGGAGAGGTGAAAAGAGTAAGATTTTTATTGATTAAAATGATGTTAAACTAGTATGTAAAATATATAAATACGTTGGAAAATTAGTTGTTCAAGGAATAAGTGGAACAGTTTTTTTTCATTTTCATACATATTTTTAAGCAAGATAGAAGAGAAGAGAGAAAGAAGGTAAACACCTAGAGCAATTTTAAGAAAAATTGCCGAAGTTTAGGTGGTATTTTTGTCTAAAGGTTTTTGTGTAAAGGTTGTCTGGTAGAGATCGCTTTTTAGCGATAAGACCGCCTGTTGTTACCTAGCTTTTATCACTATATCACTGTATACTTTTCTTTTTTCATGTGGTGTACAATAAAGAATATTTATTATTATACTCTTTATTCATTTTTCTTCTTAGGATTAGGTTTTTTACAATATTTATATAGAAGTAAAATATAAAAATACATCTAAAACATACAAAAACAATAAAAACACTATAAAAAACCTATCCTAGGGTGCCGCCGGCAACGGGGCAAGGCCCAGGCTGCCGGTGGTTTGGGCCGCAGAGTGAGGAACCTTCGGACTATGCACGCCGTGTCCAGGATTACCGGCTTCTGAATCTGACCCTTGATCCAACCGCAACCCCGTAGTGAAAGTCTCTCTAGATGTTGGTCGAGATTCTTCGCTATGAGACCGTTCGCAGAAACAACTATCGGCACAATGATCGCCGAATCAACCTCCCACATGGCGGTTACCTCGTGAGCCAAGTCTAGGTATTGTCTACAATAGTCCTGTCCGTGATAATAGATCGATCCCAATAGAGCGTGGCACGACCATTTTCGAGAACTGGCGCAGGTGTGTACTTTTAGTACGGCACTTCGTGGTCCACAAGACCGTATAGGAGAGCAAGCTGCTGGTGTATAATCCTGGCTACGAGGTTATGTCTGTGCAAGTACTCGCCGTTAGCAAGATGAGAACAACCGGAGATGATATGCCTGAGTGACTCTCCGGGACGGCGGCATGCCCGACAAATGTCGACCGTACCGTCCTTCAGGATATATTTCCGGTAGTTATTCGTCATGATAACTTCATCCGCAATTGCACAGGCAAAACCTTCGGTTTCTCCGAAGAGGTCCCCGAATCGTAACCAGTTCATCGACGCGAGCAGGTCTACGTCGGATCCCGTGAGGGCCCTGTAAAACCGCCCGTGTAGGTCCTTGCTCTCCCATACCGCCTTGCGGTCCTCGGTGCTTAGCACCACAAGTTTGCGCCAGTTCTCGTTTGCCAAGGAGAGCGGCGTGAGACCCTTATCTACTGCCACCACATCACGATGCATCCCACACTCGTTGTTAAGGAAATAGTTCCTGAGATTGTACACCTCACGGTTGTGGAGATTTTTGGCGTTTAAAAAGCCGCGACCTCCACACTTCCGTGGGATGTACAATCTCATAACAGACGAGCGTGGGTGAAGCATACTGTGTGTGGTGAGCAATAGACGGACTCTCCGATCCAGGGCATCCAGCTCGGTCTGTGTCCACCTTAGTATGCCAAAGGAGTATGTGAGTAGGGGCATTACCCAGGCATTGAAGGCGCGCACCTTGTTGCCACCTGATAGAAGACTATTAAGTACTTTTGTCAGCCGACCGAAGAAGCGCTCCTTCAACGCCTGTTTAATACCCACATCCTCTATGCCCGAAGACTGTGACATACCAAGGTATTTGTAGGTTTTATGATTCAGAGATAGATCTGAACGTCATTGTCTCAGAAAGCTGTAGATTAGTTGAATTTACTACTTTCCCCCGCTGTACATGCATAACCGCACATTTATCAACACCAAACTCCATCTTGATGGAACTACTGAACACTTCAGTGGTCTTCAGTAGTTCCAACAAGTCTTGGTTATTTGGTGCAAATAATTTGAGATCGTCCATGTACAGAAGGTGAGATATGACTTCACCCTCTCTCCGAAGCCGGCAACCTAGCCCCGAATCCTTCAGCAGATTGCTGAGCGGATTTAGAGCTAGGCAGAACCACAGGGGACTCAGACTGTCGCCCTGAAATATTCCTCGCTCGATCCTTATAAAGTCCTGCGGGCCAGCGGGGTCACCCCGCCTCCTGGTTGACGAAGGACTGTGGTCCACTGCCTCATACACGCGCCAAGGAAGGATCTTAAAGCTGCATCAATTTTATACAGCTCTAAGATCCTCTCCAGCCATGAATGAGGCACCGAATCATAGGCCTTCTTGTAGTCAATCCAAGCGGCAGAGAGGGCCCCCCTATTCCGCCGGACTCGTTGGCAAATGGTCATGTCTATGAGGAGGAGCTCTTTAGTACCGCGGGACCCAACCCTACATCCATTTTGAGCGGAGGCCAAAATATTGTTTGCGACCATGTGCGCGTTTATTTTTGCTCTCAAAATGGATGTAAGGAGCTTGTAAAGTGTAGGCAAGCACGTGATGGGTCGGTAGTTCTTCGCTTCCGTGGTACTACCGGACTTATAGAGCAGGAAGGTTACACCAGTTGTTAACGAAGGCGGGAGGGAGCCAAGTTCGAGAGCTTGTTGAAATTGCGTTGCCAGCCGCGAGTGCGAGCATCGAAACCATTTTAGCCAGAAGTTGTGCAATCCATCCGGGCCAGGACTTTTCCAGTTCAGAGCCGTACTGATTGCACAACTTACGTCATCGGGGCTGATGGTGATAGCCCCCATAGGTTCGATGGACTCGCACTCACGCTCGACAACGCTCATCCACTCGCCCTCCGTGTGTTCAACGGGCGCTGACCAGATGCTACGCCAGAAGTCAGTCATGGCAGTAGCATCCGGCAGTCGCACGTCGGACACATGGGGGTCGGTTTCCTCCCACCTTCGGTATACCTTCCTTTGGTCACTTTGGAAAAGACGATTCTGCTTGAATCGATCCACACGCTCTCTGTAGCGGCGAATACGGCTTGCCCATGCATAAACTTTCTGCTTCAGAAAGTCGATGCGCTCTGTGACGTTGGCCATGTAGTCGCGGGGCTCGGTCTCCGTCCCCGCGAACGCCTGATGCACAAAGCGCATTACTCGGGGGCGGTTGTTGCCCCCCCCTGAAGCAGATCAGCTTTGCAATGAGAGTCCTAAATGAGTTGATACGGCGCTCGATCCGCACCTGCCATGCGGGGACACCCCCGGCGGTCCTAGGTGCACGTTCAGCGTCCGGAAACTTGACTCGAGCAACACGGCACGCCGCGATAGCTCCGCAGTACATGATCGAGTGCGTATCATCTAAGTCTTTACTAGTCCGCAGGAATGGATCTAGCAAATCATTTAGGGCACTCATTAACGCTAGATTGCGTCTATTCATAGGCAAGCGTGGTAATCGTGGCCTAGAGGATGTTTGAGGAGCGATACTGCGTAATTGCCTCTTCCAAAGTCCTCCTCAATTGCTCATTGGCTGTACTACTCACACTCTGATTCGCGATCTCCTCATCGACACTGGGGGATCAACCCGCGGCGCCCCCGATGCCAGGTAGGGTGCAGGCATCGGATCCGGCGACGTGGCGAGCGGATCCCGCGCCGAGGTGGTGGTCGCGCGCGCAGAGAGAGCCTCCAGGCGAAGCCGATCAAGTGTCGCGTCATCCAACCGCTTTAGCCGCTGAATGACGCGCACCTGATCCGATAATCGTTGCGCAGTCGTGTCAATGGTTGGTTCAAGGGCCTGAAACAGAGGAAGTATCCGGACACGATACGCGCACAGATTAGTTCCCCCCTCTGTAGCCCCATAGTAGGCGCGCATGACATTCTCGTTCATACTCTGAGACCATCTCATGCGACGCACTACACCACCGGCAGCGGGAGCTGTGGGCGGGGCGGAATGCCCCGCGAGCCCCAAGCGTGCCGGCAGCGGTGGCCGCCCGCGTCGCGCAGGTTGTTGTGGCGGCGATGGCGGCGGCCCGCTTTCGTCACTGGATCCGTCTGTGTCGGGCGCTGTTTCGAAGTCGCCGCCCGGCGACGAAGTGGACGGAGAAGAGGACGAAGCGGGCGAGGGTGGTGGTCATGCGTGGGTAGTATCCGCTCTTGCTTTACTCCTTGTAATCATGTTTTAAGATGTACGCGCTTTGCCGTAATTGATTTGAGTACTCTGTCAACTGGTTGTCTATATCTGATTTTGACCCGTCGTAATATTTAAAGACAATAACTGTATCAGTCTTCATATTGTCTGTCTTTTTAGGGTTCACTGTGTAGTAAATACGATCAAATAGAGGCAAAAAACACGTATAAAAATAAATCTTTAGCAAAATAAATTAACAAGGCGAGTGTCAGCGGTTTTTTTTTTATTATTATTATTATTATTATTATTGGGAATCTATGAAAGTAATTCATAAAAAATTACATGTAGAAATAAACATAGCTTTAAGCTTTAATCAAATAATATAACATATTAGGAGGAGGGCATGACTAATAATAATAAAAATCAAACTACAAGTTTGCACGAATCAACGTCCTCACTAAACAAGCTCTGCAAGAATTGAGTTTTCACGTATTAAATAATAATAAATGTGTACCAAATAGTAGTTTATGTAACTGTTACGTAATAAGGGTCCTTAAAACATGAGTGTGGTTTTATGAAACGAGCCGCAGGTGAGTTTCATAATAAGATCACACGAGTGTTTTAAGGCCTAATTACGTACAGTTGCATACACTGCTTTATCTACACTCATATTATTTATTCTAAATGCCGTATTCGGAAACCATAGAATGGCCGCCATTGCACCGCCATGGCCACCTCGATTGTGCCGGCGGTCGCGCGGGCGCGTGTCGGGCTGTCGGCGGTAGCGCGGGAGGGTGCAGGTGTACATTATGTTATCAAAACTCATAACATAACACATCAATAGTTGAGCATGTAAAGTTAAAATTACGTTACTGCCACAGATAAAAAGCTTATCATAGTAAAATCGGTCGTGGTAATGCTAGCCATTGCCTACCGTTTTCGAACACGTTTTAGAGAACTTACAATATGAGTGTAGATAAAGTATTTTTTTGCAACAACCTGACTTCAAACTATGTTACCAAATGCAATTCATGTGCGTTATTTAATTATTAGCGATTTTCATTTTCAAATCGTTACCGGACTATTAAAATATTGCCTACTAAATATATTTTTTTATATTTTAACCCTGTTTCATTTTTAAATAACCATGAGTGCCTTCGTTCTATTCTATAAACGTAAATATCCAGACAATACCTATTTCAAATGATTTACTAACTAAACTGCAAAAACAATCAAACTATGTTGAATAATTAAATAAGTTTATAGACTTTACGTCTCAAGAGAATAATATTGGATTGACTAAAGCAAAACTATAGTGCCTCGACGAGCAACTAATTTGAAATGACTAGGGGACAAAGATAAATATGAACTTAACTGCGAAGAGATTAGTTATGCGTCATTTATCGTATTTAATGACCAGCATGTTCTATTTGAATGGTGTTCGTATGGTCGTGGTTGACAAAACAGGAGACGGATGATACTTCTATTTTTTAAACCACGACGGTGGCAATCAAGCATACGGCCCGCTTGATGGTAAGCAGCTACCGTAGCCTATGGACGCCTGCAACTCCAGAGGTGGCACATGCTCGTTGCCGACACTTTACAAAAATGAGGTTTCCTTGAGTTGGCGGCTGAAGGAATTACAAGAGGGTCCCTCATCGTCAACACTATGGGTCCTTACTTAAGATTTGAGCGAGATGTCATTCGCTGTGCTGTGCCCTGCTACACATAGCGAGATGACATTCGCAGTACCCATACCTCTCTTGGACGTGGTTTAAGGACATACCCGTGTCCGAACGTAGTTTGAGGACAAACCGGGGTCCTAAATAAAACTATTAATAAAATATGGACCATTCTAACATTATCAACATTATTAATATTACAAACTTGAAAATGACCTCCGATGTTTCGAATACGATATCTTATTTTTTTATTATATTGTCTTGACCTTGTCCGTTGTTCCGAAATGTCGCAAGTGCGAATCTTGAATTTTTCCATTTTTCTTTCAATTATAAAATTGAAATGTTGCTTGCTGACGTTTCTATTTAGTACAAAATTAATTTAGTTTGGGTTAGCGCATTGTTATCGATGTTATTCCAATATGACTTGGAACTTCGATGCCGTTAACGTGTATATACACTTACGGTTGATGTCGCTACGAGTACACGTCTTCATCTGACGTAAGCAATGAAGAAACTGATGGAAAGATTCAACAACGGTTAGTAAGAGAGAAAAGAAAAATACATTTATTAACGTCAAGCGTCACACCCATTAAATGAACAAAGGAACGAAAATTATGGACGATAAAAGGGACCCCCACTCAGCATAATGCCGCAGCAAGCCACAGTGCTGGTTTTCGGTGGGGTATATTTTCGGTGGGTCATAGTACTTAAGCGTCGATAGCTCTATTGGTCAGAGCGATCGGACCGGTGTTCCGAAAGGTCGCAAATTCGAACCATGCTCGACGCGGTGAATTTTTAAATTTTTCTTTCAATTATAAAATTGAAATTTCGCTTGCAGACGTTTCTGCTTAGTACAAAATTAATTCAAATGTATTTTGTTCTTGTTACAGGACATCGACTTCGAAGGCTTCCGTTGGTTCCTGGATAACTTCCTGGAGTGCTCAGCGCCAGATGAACTCTCTAGGTATTTCATATCTACTTATTACTCAAAGCAAGAATCTACTAGAGACCGCACACGCTTACTGCCATAAGGGATAGACATAGATGACGAGAAAATCACTTCTAAAACACAAAACAAAACAATTTACCAATGTTTTCCTTAGCCGCCACAACTTTCTAAGAAAAATATCAGGTTTACTCGCACTAAACACAGAAATTCTTGAAGAAATCGCGAATGATATAAGCGCTATAAGTAATGGCGTGGAGGGTAACAAAAAAAGGTGAGACTATGACAAGGACCATTTCTTTCAGATTAATAGCACCATTTCAGTCGTACCTATTGAAAGTGTAATAAGACCATCCCGTCCGATCTTGGTATTGTTATTACCATGAAAGGTCTATGGCTACCCAACTAGCAAAATAGTCCATTAACCTAGCAGTTTATCACTAAAAAGTCATTTTAAAGCGTTATAAAGGTATTCGTTATGACCATGTGTTCTATAAAAGTATCTTTTATCACTAATTCAGCTGTATAATTTTATACAGCACTTTAGTACTATTAAGTAGTGATGTAAACGTTTACATGACATGCCTAAATCACACCTTTAACGCAGCACTATAAGAGATACTGTTTTACCACTATAGAGCTTCCTGGTCCTATTAAAGTTCTAGATAGTACCTCTTTAGGACACACTTGTGTTATTGTCGCTTCCAAATGAATATTTTAGTGCAAGTGTCAAAATTGTTACATAAACTCAGTTATAGGATAAAGGTTAAACACGCCAAAACTTGGGCACGCAAAATTTGTTTTTAAACCAGTTTGAAAATAAATAACTGCATTATGAATACCACATTTAATGACAAATTTAATGAATTCTAAAATCACATTTTTAATTTTAATTAATGTTTACACAGTAAGCCATAGATCGAACTTTTCTACGCACACGGCTCATAAGACTTTGCACCATCTCTTTAGAAAAGATTTTTGTCGCCCAGGTCCATATTTTTTGTAGCTCAGGGACCGATTTTACTTCTCCGCCTTACTTTTTTAGAATTCCTTTCATAATACTCCAGTACTCTTCAACAGGCCGCAGTTCCGGACTATTTGGCGGATTGCATATTTTGGGTACCACCATTATCCTGTTAGCGTTGTACCATTCCATAACTGATTTTGCGTATTAGCAACTGGCTAGATCTGGCCAAAACAGCGGTGGTGAGGCATGCTGTCTTATAAAAGGCAGCAAACGCTTCTGTAAACAATCTTTCTGATAAATATCGCCGTTTATTGTCCCGGTGGTGATAAACGAGCGACTTCTTTTACCACAGCTACATATTGCCTGCCAAAGAAGGTATTTTTTTGGAAATTGCCCTCATTTTTTTAATTCAAAATCTTCAGGAGTATCTGTTCGAGATTTGCTAGTATAAAACTCTTGACCAGGTATTTGTTTACAATCCAATTTTATATACGTCTCGTCGTCCATCACCGCGCATTTAAATTTTGTAAGAAAATCTTCATAGAGTTGTCGCGACCGTATCTTTGCGGATAAGTTCTGTTTTGAGTCTCGATCTGGTGCGGCCTGGGCTTTATAACTCCTCAGTCCTGCCATCTGTTTCACTTTTTGGACATAGGACTAAGACATTTTCACTTTTTTAGCAACATCACGAGGTGAAATCGTATGATTTGAGGCAAAAATCTTTAAAATACTCTTTCCTGTTTCTTATTCTTGACTCCCTGCAACCCACCACTTCCTGGCTTTCTATCTATTGTCAAGCGTTCACGGAAACTTTTTAATACGTGACCAACAGTAGATTGTGGATATTTCAGCCTTTTCGCGATATCTATGTAGCTTAACATGAGATTTTTTACATGTTCGTGCAAAATGCGTTCACGTTTTTGATATCGTACGCTCGACATTTTGCCAACGAATAAATAAAAGAAAATAAAACTATCATCATTTTATAGCCCAGTTCCTTGTGAGAAAATTGTTGTTTCAAAAGTTTAAATATCTCCATTTTTCGAATAACTATAGCTATTTTTATATGCCCAGGTTTTGGCGTGTTCAACCTTTAATAATGCCCTATTGTTGATTTTTGCAACACTGTTATGTTTCAAATTTGCGCTATAAGTATTCCCTAATCGCTACTATAGGACGATTGCTATAGTAGCCCTGAGAATACTATTTTAACACTGAATGGTTCTAAAATGGGTTATTTGGTGACTAGTATGTCTCATAGTTGAGTTATAGAGTTTGTATCACTTTTAATGAGCTTTTCTGATATATAAAAGTAGCATTTCACTACTTATAATCAACCGAAATGTCCAATAGCGGAAATTTTGAAATCCATACTTAATATTATAAATGGGAAAGTGTGTGTGTTTGTTTGTTTGTTTGTTTGTCCGTCTTTCACGGCAAAACGGGGCGACGAATTGACGTGATTTTTTAAGTGGAGATAGTTGAAGGGATGGAGAGTGACATAGGCTACTTTTTGTCTCTTTCTAACCCCCCACTTCCTTAAAATGGGGGGTGGAAGTTTGTATGGAGCATTCCGGGGGGGCAAAGGGGAACCGTGTTACCCCGAATTTAACGCGAGCGAAGCCGCGGGCAAAAGCTAGTCTTTTATATAACAAGATGGTAAGAGCGCAGCAAGGCTGGGTTCCGTACAAAATAATAGTTCGATATGTCTATGATTTATTATTACACTTTTATTTAGCTTGACCCATTCATTAACAGGAGATGACATCCCTTAGATATTATTTGCACCAAAAGTTACTTATAGTAAAAATATGCTTAAAATCACTAAGTGTCTAAGCTACTCTTTGGTTCAGTGACAGCTGTCAACCGCCAAACATGGCGCACAATCTTTTTTTGCAGATCATAGCCCATCTAGTAGAATCTTAGAGCATTTAACCAACCGGAGTCGCCATTGACAGGCGTTCCCCTCTGCCGAAAATTTATAACCGGCGGTCATACATTACGTCATTTATTATATGGACTGACGTATATCAGACATGGATATTTGTACGTTACCATACGTTACGTACGAATTCTCTCTAGAATAGTCTCGAAATCGGCAGACTTTTTTTGTATAGAAAATGAAGAACACGGCTACTCCGGTTACTCTACGAGTAGAATAGGTACATAATATAATAAATTAATGGCTTGGCCCCGTATATTTATGTAGGTATGTGTTCAAATCCTGCAATGCATATAGAGACATAGACAATGCTATCCTAGGTACAATAAAAGTGTGTATACCTATACAAAAAACGAATTTTAGTTACTTGTTTTTTCACTATTTTTAACACCATTATCAGAGACTATACATATATAGACAACCACAGTCTAAGTACTTTTTAAAGCTCAAACTCTGAAGGGCCACCTGAACGAGATCAGCGTACCGTAGTAACGCTACTCGTCACTAGATGGCACTGTAGTGCAAATGTCATTTTCTCTTACATTTTGGTTATCTTTAGGTTAATCTCGTTCAAACCCTACTCATAGTGTTGCGTTCCTGCTGGTGAGTAAGGTTGCCAAAGAGCTCAAATAGGACAGTGTGTTGACGATGAGGGACCTTCTTTTTCCTTTAGCCGTCAACACAGTGAATCCTCCGTTTTTTAAAGGGCCGGCAACGCGTATGTGACACCTCTGGAGTTGCAGGCGTCCATAGGCTACGGTGGCTGCTTACCATCAGGCGGGCCGTATGCTTGTTTGCCATCGTCGTGTTATAAAAAAAAAAGATGGCGCGTTAGAGTTGGAGCTTCAATAAGTTCTTAGACTGTCCTGATCTATGAAACATATACTCTCTGCCATTATTGAATACAAATCGCAACATGAAAAACCTCTGTTAAATTTAGTATCCTCCTAACAAATACAAACGCAAAACCATTAATGGACATACTGAAAGTTTTTTTTAACTATGAGACCAATACAAAATTTTCTATAAGGGTTTTCACGGTGAATCTGAAATGTATAGGAAGAGCCGTGGATCTGGATAATTTTATACATTTGGGATTGGGATTGTAAACCCTACATATAACTTTCCGATTAATATGAAAATAAAATTTAATATGACGCGTGCTTGAACAATAAAAGGGTAGCACAGATCTCCCTATCCCCCATAAGTTGCCAAGTGTAAGTCCACTAGTCTTACAGGCAGACCCTCCAACGCACACGGTTCCTATACTTACAGCGTAAGAGCTGGTTCCCACTTGTCGGATGTCGGGCCCTGATTTTAATCGGATGTTCCAGTGGCAGAACATTTTATATGAAGCTGACCACACTAAATCGGTGTCGGACGAGTGTGAATAGCTGCATATAAAATGTTCTGCCACTGGAACGACCGATTAAAATCCGGATCATCCGACAAGTGGGAACCAGCTCTAAGGCTTCCCTGTTTTACTTCAGTTAACATATTTTTCCAGGCATTTATTCCTGTCCTTCGTCCGGCGCGACATCAGGCGGCCGGCATTGCGAGAAATGGCTGCTGCCAGCTCGGCCGCCG
Organism: Pammene aurita; assembly: GCA_947086415.1. Classification (NCBI taxonomy): domain Eukaryota; kingdom Metazoa; phylum Arthropoda; class Insecta; order Lepidoptera; family Tortricidae; genus Pammene; species Pammene aurita. The sequence continues at coordinate 9,163,390 of OX352312.1, forward strand.
CGTGTGCTGCTGTCACTGCGCATGGCGATCATCAGGTAACCAGGGGAAACCAGGTAGCCTAAGATGGTTTATTCTGCCACCATAGCGGCACAGGGCGGACACGTCATACTAAAAAACTCGTTTGAGCGCCTTTGTGTGAACAGCACATCTGTACACGCTTCAATATGTGTGAGCTAATATATTCTTAGGGCGCTGTTTCCGCTGTCGTAAATGACGTTTGACAATACACCGACATTTTGTTTTTATCGATGCGCTGCCAACCTGACAGATTAGCCTACTAGTTCCCTAACAATCGGCCGCCGCGGGGTGAGGCAATTCTGTTCGGGGCGGGGCGTAGCGTGGCCATTCTGTATGAAATACTATTATTCATTCTGTAGTGGTGGTCACGTTCTAACAAGTATAATAATAAATAAATAAATAAAGATTATAGGACAATCTTACACAAATCGACCTTGGCCGGCGTATGTTAGTACGTAAATGAAGCATGACGTCGCAGGCGATAAAATGACACCCTATCCGTTCAGGAGGTTCTTAAACTAGACAACTTTGTATGCAGACAAAACCACGATGTTCGGTTTTTACCCCAACGGGACGGAGACGGTATTGCAATGAGGGTGTCCGCGATCGAGTTTTCACTTGATGGCAGCACTGTGGCGAGAATTCTTTTTGACAGCAGCTGTCAAAATCCACCAATATAAAAAAATATATTAAACATTGGATTCTGACAGCATGACCTCTCGCCACGGTGCTGCTATCTAGTGTAAATCTCGATCACGGAAACCCTTAGGGTGAAGAGGCTGTTTGATTGTTAGTTCGTGTATTTGTGTAAACAAACGACTGTTCCCATTTATCTCAAAAGCGGCTTCTCTGATTTGTTTGCGAATTCCAACAAAGATTAAGGAATATTCCAGCAATGTTCCTTAAATAGGTTTACTTTAACTAAGAACGCTGTTAGTATTTTATCGGGATTATTAAGTGTCTTTTTGTATTGATTTTATTAACTAACTCGCTTTTGCCCGCGGCTTCGCTCGCGTTAAATTCGGGGTAACACGGTTCCCTTTTGCCCCCCGGAATGCTCCATACAAACTTCCACCCCCCATTTTAGGGAAGTGGGGGGTTAGAAAGAGACAAAAAGTAGCCTATGTCTCTCTCCATCCCTTCAACTATCTCCACTTAAAAAATCACGTCAATTCGTCGCCCCGTTTTGCCGTGAAAGATGGACAAACAAACAAACAAACACATACACTTTCCCATTTATAATATTAGTATGGATGGATGAACAAGTTTATTCGGTAATAAACAAAGGTTAATTCAAATTCATCAATTGATTCACCTTTACGCGTCATAAATACACAATGAACAATACGTGCACATAAATTCGAATTAATCACGGATTAAGTAAATCAGATTCATTTTGATTTATACTAATCCTATAATGAACTGATTTAATAATGGAAATTTGTTAAATTTGTAGCTGCATTGTGTGTACTGTACTCTGATTCTGTAGTCTGATTCGTAATGAGATTCCACAAAACTAACCTCACTCGATAACTTTTCGTTGGTATTTCTCTGAATAAAGGTAAATGAAATTGCTTTTATACATCAAAGGATAAAATATACCTACCAGTAAATACATTATATCATTTATATCAGTGTAGATTATTAAAAAAATACATAAATACATGAAACCGGTGAAAAAGTGAGGTTATTCTTTTGGAATCTAATGAGGGTTTTCGCGATCGAGTTTTTCTCTAGATGGCAGCACCGTGGCGAGAGGTCTAGCTGTCATCATCCACCGATCATGTTTAATCTTTTTTTTTGGAGTTATCCGGTTGAGCTCAAGATGGCTGTGCCGTCTTTAGAATAGTTTTTTGTGTTTTGCTCATTACGTGTGTAATATTGATAGTTTATTGTGCGGTGACCTAACGAACAAGTGTGCAGCTAATAAAAAAATAGTCTCAAAACGCGAGTAACCACCCTTTAGTTGAACAAACGGATATCCGGGGTCTCGGCCACCCACGTGTTTGTAAGGAGGCTATCTATACCTTACAATCAGCAAGGCCTCAACCGAACAACGTTGCTTATATTTTATAAAAAAAATATATATTAATATAATAAGTATACACCTCGACATTGGCAGAATTCACCTCGCCAAAATCGGCGGCAGCAGCAGGAGTAAACGCCATATACATATATAAAAGAAAAGAAAAACTTTTTATTGGTGGATTTTGACAGCTGCTGTCAAAAAGACCTCTCGCCATGGTGCTGCCATCTAGTGAAAAACTCGATCGCGGAAACCTTCATTACGAATCAGAGTTTAGGGCGGAATCGATTTAGCGGCGCCGCTAATCGTTTTCGTTGACTTGTCCGTGGTATGAAGCCGTCACAGTGCGTAGCTAGTCCAACTGCTCTCACGCACATTATCTACCTTCGCGTTCTCTCCGTCACGCCGTTTCGCGTTCGGTCCGCTAGTCAGTAGTTTCACATCTCGCTGTTGTCGCCATTGTACCGCGTACACGGAAAGAGTGTGAAAGCAGATTAGCGGACCAACCGCGGAACCACGCGTGACAGAGATAACACGATGGTACATATGCGAGTTAGAGCTGTCGTATGCTCCATTGTTTCACGCACCATTGCACGGACAACTCGGCGCAATTGTGTAGCAGTGCCGCGGTTACAGTTCCGCGGCGGAGATGTGCTACGGCGTTGAAACAGCTACACGGGCGAGGTCTCCAAAGTAATGTATACACGCTCTTGTCTTGCTTGACAAAGTCGTGTCTAGTTCTTTTTGAACATCTTGCCTAGGCTACTAATGCCTACTTTTTTTTTTATAGCGAATGCCTTAACAATTGCCTGTGTTGACAGACGAAGCACACGTCCCTGGCCTCGAAGATCCATGGGCTTGCTGAGCGGCTGCAGCAGCTGGGGAAGGGTTCCGGAGATTCTGTGGATGGCAGTGATAAGGGATCCAGGAGTCGAACTGGTGAGTGACGTAGCTACTGTGTTGACAGACCGCCTGGCCTCGAAGATCCACGGCTTGGCTGAGTGGCTGCAGCTTGGCAAGGGCTCCGGAGACTTAGGACGACAGCAATAAGGGATCTAGGAGTCGAACTGGTGAGTAAAACCACAGGCTACCTGGGGGCCTAGACAAAGGGAAAATCGTGTACTTACTCGTAAATCGCCATAGAAACGTAATCCCGAGTAAATTTGCCAGAACTCAAAGAGGATGCAGTGTGTATTAACGACGGGTGGCTTTTTTGTCCCTTTGACCGTCAACACAGTGAATCCTCCTTTATATAAAGTGTCGGCAACACGACACCTTTGGAGTTGCACGCTTCCAAGAAAACAAAACAGGGGTAACCATTAGAAGAGGATGACATTTCCCTTAAATTTTTTTCATACCTTGACGCTGACAAAGAAGCACACGGCCGACCTGATGGTAAGTAGCTACCGTAGCCCATGGACGCTTGCAACTCCAGAGGTGTCGCATAACGTCTCAGTCTAAAATACGGCACGCAATACGTTCCCATTTATCGTAGAAGTCTGAAATAAATGCATTCGCAGAAAAGGGGGGTGTTCCAAGGTTTGCCTAAGGGGGAAATCGATTTGTGTAGGCTTTGGCTGCTCTCGTTCTATTTATAGAATACAGAGAACTGTTATTGGAATAGCTTTACTATGCACAGAGCAGGGCTTTAGTTAAAATAGTAAGTATGGTAGGCGTTTAAGAATTTAGACAGTGGTGAGCGTGGATATTTGTTTCTGAACAGATAATTAAATAGTGCGGTGTTTTAAATTTAAGTAAAGCCTGACCAGAAATATATGATCATGCGCCATGTTGCGGAATTCCATTAAAACTAATTACTTACACTGGCAATAATTTTAATGACAGGATGATATGCGAGTGCATGTGACAGGCTGTCACTGGTTTCAGTGTCATTGTGGCGGTTTACTTGAATAATAATAAAGTTTTGAATATTAAATAATAAACGACAAACAAATCCCAAAATTATCCATAGTCAAGAGCGACATTGTAAATAGGTTATATAATAAACTGCTGTAAATAATACGCTCGGGACATGAAACTATTTCGCTATGAAACATTAGCAAATTAATATCAGAGCCGACAGGTAAACAAATCAAGATGTCACCATACCATAGAGAATAATACGCTCTATGACTATACTGAACTGTTGCCATATATATGTCGCAGGGAAATGATTAAAACAGAGATTTGAACAAATCTCTAAGGAATATGATCAAATTACGCAGGATGTTAAAATAGAGACTCCATATCATCATTTCCCTAGAAAAAATCAGTAATTTCACCAAATCACTGACTCTGTTTAGTGGGAAGACAAAATCGAGCAAAAAAACGCGACATGCTTTTTCATTTCACTAGATTTGTTTAGGAATTTGACAAAATCCCTAACCGCTACAGTAAGTTGATGAAACGAACTCAAAAAGTCGACTAGTTTTATCATTTCGCTAAACAAGTTTACTGAAATGATAAAGTCTCAACTGGAAGATGGTATATGGTGATTTGATTAAATCTCTGAACTGGTTTAGTGAAATGACGAAAGGAAGTACCGAATACAATATTTTACTTTTATCAAATCTCTGACTAGATAAAGTGAAACAGATATTAAATCAGAGATTTTAACAAATCTCTAAGGGATATGATCAAATCACGCAGGATGTTAAAATGGAAAATCCATATCATCATTTCCCTAGAAAAATTCAGTAATTTCACCAAATCACTAACTCTGTTCAGTGGAAAGACAAAATCGGCCGGTGCAGTATTTGTGAACATCCAGTGCATGCAACATGCGGAAGTACTGTTGGAGAGGAAGGTTAAGGCTTAGTTGTTAAATGCCAATTTTGTCAAAAAGAAAGCAATATTAGAGCTGAGAGGGAAAATGCAGCAAAATTTTTGAACATATACTAAAGAAAGATTGAAGATATGACTTGAAGATATAGACTAGATTACGTGAAATTGTTGCATAAAATGTCAAAAGTAGGTATCAAAGTTGTTTATGCCATCAAAAACAAAACTTGTAAAAAAAACAAGTCTCGCAACTCAGTTCTTCTACCGTAAAAAGTTGTGAGATCCATCTAATACTAAGTCGGTTGATTTATTCAGTCCCTACTTAAGGGACCTTCTGTCTTAAGTTATTACGTGATTAGCTAATCTAACAACATCTTATAGTGACCGTGAGCATGCACTGGATTTTCACAAATAACGCACCTTCCAATTATGTCTTTCCACTAAACAGAGTCAGTGATTTGGTGAAATGACTGAATTTTTCTAGGGAAATGATGATATGGGTTCTCCATTACAACATCCTGCGTAATTTGATCATATCCCTTAGATATTTGTTAAAATCTCTGATTTAATATCTGTTTCACTTTATCTAGTCAGAGATTTGATAAAATCGCTTAACTGTAAAGTAAAATATTGTATTCGGTACTTCCTTTCGTCATTTCACTAAACCAGTTCAGAGATTTAATCAAATCACCATATACCATCTTCCAGTTGAGACTTTATCATTTCACTAAATTTGTTTAGCGAAATGATAAAACTAGTCGACTTTTTGAGTTCGTTTCATCAACTTACTGTAGCGGTTAGGGATATTGTCAAATTCCTAAACAAATCTAGTGAAATGAAAAAGCGTGTCGCGTTTTTTGGCCGATTTTGTCTTCCCACCAAACAGAGTCAGTGATTTGGTGAAATTACTGAATTTTTCTAGGGAAATGATGATATGGAGTCTTCATTTTAATATCCTGCGTAATTTGATCATATCCCTTAGAGATTTGTTCAAATCTCTGTTTTAATCATTTCCCTGCGACATATATATGGTTTAAGAGCTTTATTCTCAATAAGAATTTACAATAAATATGCAACTATATACAACTTAAAACTAACATGCAGAGAATGCAAATTTACATTCTACAATTTCTACATCTAGGTTATTCAGGCAACTAGTTAGTTTTGACCTTAGGTTATTATTATAATTTGTTTTGCTGTATTATTTTATTTTATTTCTGTTTATTTATGATTTTTTAGTACGTCTTTTGATATAGTATATACATATTTATTTATTTGCATTTTTTTTAATAAAGAGAGTAATAGCGCCCTCTTGGCAATGATCATATATTTCTGGTCAGGCTTTACATTATTTGTTATTAAAGTAATCTTATGTCCTCAAAATGATATCTAAAAACGCTGTTATTCTGACAAGAAACGTTACCAAAACTTTTAACATACTATATTGACGTTAACTAATCTCGTTTTGACACCTCTTTGACATGAACTTGATAACTACTTAATTGATAAAAAGAAAGTCCCTCAAAACCAAACGGGGTAATTAATTGCACAGCGTAACGCAAGTTACCAATGAGGGTTTCCGCGATCGAGTTTTTCACTAGATGGCAGCACCGTGGCGACAGGTCTAGCTGTCACAATCCACCAATCATGTTTAACCATATAATTTTTGATTGGTGGATTTTGACAGCTACTGCCAAAAAGACCTGTCGTCACGGTGCTGCCATCTAGTGAAAATCCTAATCGCGGAAACCCTCAATCTTTATTAATGGTGCACTATAAGAAAAAAACTGGCCAAGTGCGTGTCGGACCACGCATAATGGAGGGTTTCGTACCTTCAACAGAATAAGGAAAATGGTCTTATCTGCCTATGAAAACACTTTAACTTAAGCAATACAATTTTCGTTGAAAGAGTATGTCCTCAATTTTTTTATATTTTTTGGACCTACAATTCAAAAGTTTTGGGCACAATTTTTTAGTTTTTATTATTTATGAAAATATTCATAAAATGAAAAATTATCAAAGAAACCTCGATGTTATTTTTAAAGACCTATCGATTGATGTACAACATGTTGATTTTTAGTTTAAAAAACCGGCCAAGTGCGAGTTGGACTCGCGCACCGAGGGTTCCGTACAATGTAGGTATTGTAGGTATATAGGGGTAGTAACTTTAAAATTATTAAAAATATTCTTATTATATGATGTAACTAAAGATTTACGGTTTTCGCAATTTTTCCTTTATGTGTTCTAGAAGACGTTGCTTCTTACCAAATTTCAAGATTCTGAGTTCACGGGAAGTACCCTGTAGGTTTTGATTCCCTTGCGAGTTTCTAAAATTTGCGGCATAGACGGCTGTATGTTTTGATTGCGTTGGCTTAGAAGTTTGATTTTTTCACAGCTCCAAGGGACAGTAGACTCAGGTCTACTCAGGTAATACTCAGGTATTTGATATAAATTTCAGCTTGATACGTCCACGCGTTCCTGAGAAAAAGGGTCTTGACAGACGGACGGACGGACGGACGAGCGGATGGATTGACGGACAACAAAGTGATCCTATCAGGGTTCCGGTTTTTCCTTTCGAAGTACGGAACCCTAAGAAACTGCTTTAGCTTTAGCTACTAAATAATTATTGCTTTAGCTACTAAAAAACATATTAGGCTTTAGGCAAACGTATATGGGATCAAATCCCGGTAAGAACTTTTTGAACAATGACAAGCGCGAATATGTTTCTGTTTTCTATACATTATGACAAACAGAAAAGTAAAAATACCCTTGACACAAGACTTTTTTCTCCCTCCATACAAACTTACCCATTTTAATTGCTCTTGTGTATCTACAAGGCGATTGACCTTAGTTAATCTTATCACCCGTAAACGTTATTGCTATTAAATAAATTCAGGCGCCAAAATGTAATGAAATAAACCAACATATAATCTTTCTTTGAAGCCCGCCGTTCAAATATTCCACCGAACTCGCGAATTTGATATTTATTCGTAAACGCATCGGTGGTTCCGAATCGTGATTTCTCTCATTTCGTATTCCGAATAATCGTGTTTAGCAAGGACCATTTATTTACCTGGAGTGAATCATCTCGAATCCTCCTAGCGTTTTTCTCACGGCTTTTGTCACGGCTCAATTGAGCTTTTAGTCTGCTTTGCAACTTAATTCCATGCAGTGCCTACGCTAATGCACTTGTTTTTACGAAGGGACTGCCATATGACATTCCAATCCAAGATGACAATCGTTAACAGAAAACGAATCGAAACGCTAGCTATCCGTCTCTCTATCACACTAATATGTGAGCGAGAGCGTGTAGCGTTTCGTTTCGTTTTCTGCAAACAATTGTCATTGCCTACAGGGCCAGATGCCACATCGCTATCTATCGAATGGAAATTAAGTTATTCTGACAGCGTCAAATCGTCAAACAAAGTGTATGGAACTGAAGCCTACTGCGTTAGTGATGCGATAGATGGAGCTAGTGTTTGCCTGAATTACGGCAACGCAGATTTGTACAAACGTTGACAGTCCAGGTATTAATGGTCTTTGTTTGAAATAAAATAATCGTGTTTAGCAAATTATACACCTTTTTTAACGAAAAGCAATTACGATGTTGGGATTGGGGAATGAATTTAACGCGTGAAAACCGCAGTGAAAACTGTATTTTAATGGGCGGTTTTAAATACATTTAGGTAAATACCTACAAATTACGCTATGTTATTTTATTTTGGTTTATCAGCGGTAATTTAAAACATTTGTGGTTTTGTGGTACTTGTTTACCTACATATACTTGTTTGTACTGATATTCTCCGCTGTTTTCTCTCCGATTTCTGTTTCATGTAGGTAGAATTTATAAAAGAAGTGGAATATAAATAGTCAGTAGATGTTTTTCTGTTTTTTTTTTCTCCACACCACGACGGTAAAGAAGGTTGTTTTAATTCTATACGACTATCGATTATACTCAACACATAACCTGCCCTAGGATGGAATCTACGTGCAATATGTCTACAAATTTTCTAAACTATGAACTACCTTGCGTTTTTCTTCAAATAAATAAACTCCTCTTTTTATTGTAATTTATACGATTATACCCAACACATAACCTGCCCTAGGATGGAATCTACGTGCAATATGTCTACAAATTTTCTAAACTATGAACTACCTTGCGTTTTTCTTCAAATAAATAAACTCCTCTTTTTATTGTAATTTAGTAATACTACTTACTAATCGTCGTCGCCGTTTGGGAACGGGATGACCGGGAATGATAGGGGAACGAATGAATGAATGAATAAAAAATCAGTTCAATAGCTTTTCAATGTAGGTTTAAAGGACTACCTGGTATATGTTATATCTGAAGAATTTAACGAACGAAATATAATATATACTGGTTCCTGCTTTTTTCAGGGAGCGTGCACCCCATGTTCACCGTGACTACTCATCCATCCTACTCCTCTCATGAGCTGTGCCTAGGACGCACGGAGACCAGCCCCAGCCACAGTCAGATGTCCAGGAACTCAAGCAGGAAGAGCAGCAACTCTTTAAGGGTCAACCAGTCCACCAAGATCGAAGGTAAGGTGTTCCATATAATACAGGGTCCAATGGGCCATCACTTGACTAGGATGCTAGGAATGTCGAACACAGTAAGAGTACGAATACAGTAAGAGAGGATCTTGAATCTTAAGCAGCCCGTTACGGACACAGTTTTGATAGCACTATTAGCTGCTACTTTGTTCCTGATTAGTGCGAAGGGTGCCCCAGTGGCCTAAGAATGTACTGTGACCGTAAGGGGCTTGCAATGCTGACCACACACCTCTACTACTTCTCTCTTGAGCTGTGCCTGACGTACGGAGACCAGTCCCAGCCTCGCCTAGCCAGTAATTCGTTGAAGGTTTACTAGTCCCGTAAAATTGAAGGTAAACGATGTTCCATACATTCGTAGACCTGACAAACGTATGTGGTCGCGAAATATACGGTAGCAGCATTCACCATGTGTTGTCGTACAATTGCCATTCCAAATCCGGGAAAGGGCTATTTTGTATCATGTACCTCAGTATTATGGTGGTTCATAGATACATTCCCCATTTCCTTAATTTTATCTGTTATTTTTCTACTTACAACATTACTAGAAATCGTAATGTTCCCTAACTTCGAGTCTAACTGATCATCATTTCCATGATTCCAGATTTCAAACACCTCATGCGAAGGTCGTCAACGCTGGAGGTTCACACTGCCAGGGTCTCGCTAAAGGACATCGTGTGCTACCTCTCTCTGCTGGAAGCGGGGAGACCAGAAGACAAGCTGGAATGTAAGTATATTCCAGGTGTAAGGTTTTATGTGTCTTTTAAAATAAAAAATATTATGAGACTGATCGGCGACTGATGTCTCACCTGATGGAAAGTGAGGAGAGCGCCTAAGATAGAGCTCACCGGTACTGTAGTAGCCTATTCACTCTTGCTTTAAAGAGACCGAGATTGTATTTGTCAGGCAATACAGATGTCGAGAGCGCATTCTATTCCATTCCAGTGTCTAAAATCAAACAAAGAAAAACTTGGCTGATAGAAACAAGTTGATATCCAAGCTTTAAATAGCTCGATTGTGAATGATTTTATCTACCCTACTACGGTGAAACCAAAAAAAAGGGTGAAAGAAAGGGGAGGTATGATCTTAGCGGTATATATAAGTAATTTATGTTTGTATTTACGTATGTTAGGGACCTCCGTAGAACCTAAACAGGTCAATGGTCATCTGATTTAGATTTATAAAGGTGTCAATCGATTCGTTATTATGGCCCGGGTAACATCTGCTACATTTTCACCGATTTCAACATGTTTTTTTTCCGTAGTCTAGGGTTACAGGTTATTTCCTTGTTTCAGTTATGTTCCGCCTGTACGATACGGATGGTAACGGAGTGCTAGACACCAACGAGATGGACTGCATCGTCAACCAGATGATGACGGTCGCCGACTATCTCGGCTGGGAGACGTCAGAACTGAAGCCGGTGAGACATTATACTTCATTTTATTTGAAATTAGAAAAATGTTGAGAGAACGATGTACAGGGTTCTTTATTAGGCACGATACATGTCACAACTGTCAAAGTGCCTACGCCGTCATTAAACATATATATTTGTATTTATAGTACTAACTAAACTAACTACGTATTTGTGAATGTTAGATTGAGTATTTAACAATATTTTGGTAGTAGTTATATGCACGAAATATTTTATTTTTATCATTGCTAATGTTCTTGTGAATGTTGCACAATAAAATACCTAGAGAAGAAGAGGTTCTAAACGGATGGTTCGATTTTAAATATTTTCTCGCGTCATCTGTCAATAGTATCTCTGTCATACCTGGATAGTTTTTAATGTTTAAAGCTTATTGTGATTCTTATTTAAGTAAAGGTATTTGCTTGCTCTATTATTGTGCGTTTGTATCGAGCAATCAGAGGCAGACCCTAGTGGCATACAACAAGAAAAGCCACCTCGTCGTCCACTAAATCTTTTATCATCACCTAAGACAATTGTTTTATTATTTAGTATTATTTAATAACGTAGTATTAAATAACGTATTAGTACTATTAAATAACGTATAGAAGCACTTTTATTTACGAAAATGTATTAATAAGTTTGGTAAAACTAGATGTTAAGTTTTCGTTTTAGAACGTACGTGCGTCACTGTCAGGTCAGTTTTTCATTTTTCATGTGTCTGTAACGTGATAATCAAAACGAAATTGTATTTTTATTGTTGTGTTGGATTATTTATTCAGCAAATTGTTATTATTTATTCACAAATGTGAACTGTTAATCATGTTAACTAATCGTTTGTTGGTGTGCTTGCAGTGTGTTTAAATTGCACATTTAGAACAGGTTGGCAACTACTGTTTCTATGTTTACTCAATTTCTAATCTCAAAAAAAAACGAAGTATAATGAAATAAACGAAAGAAATAGATAATTAGATGAATCGGATAAAACAGTCGCCGGATAAAACAGTTAAATTAGATGAATGAGATCAATGAGCTGAATAAGGTGAATGAACTGAACGAAATTGAATAGGTATTTTTAGATCATGCATTGATATAATTATTCCGACGACTTTAGATCATAGTTCATGATTGTTATTTCTATTTTCCAGAGTTTCGGAACAGATACTATACCAATTAAAATTACTTTTGGATGGTCTTTAAGCAATATAAGTCCTAATGGACCGTAAGCCAGAAACAAATCTCATGATCAATTGCGTCCCAGGCGATAACTTGTGAAGTGGTTAGGGGCGTGAAGGTCAGCTGCCGCTCCGTCGGTGGATCGAAGAACGGCAGCCATTTAATAATTAAAAAAAACTCATCGCGTCCCGATTGAAAATTTGTCAGATGATAGTTTATATGCTCTTCAAACATGAAAAATCGTCAGCCGTCTGTACCGAGCTGGAAAAACCGTCAGCTGATGCCCTGAAGATCGTATGTTCACGTGATCAGCTGACGTTCTTTTCACGGCCATACAGCCGACTGATGATTTTTTATATTTATAAATAGGATATCTATCATCTGACAAAGTTTCAATCAGGGCGCGATGACTATTTATTTTTAATGGATTTAATCGCTGCCGTTCCTCAACCCACCAACGGAGAGGCAGCTGACCTTCACAAGGCTTCATTACAAATCCCCCTTAACCACTTGACAAGTTATCGCCTGGGACGCGATGACCAACGAAATTTGTTCCTGGCTTACGGTCTACCAGAAATTTAGCTCAAGATATATTCTAAATTAAGCATATATAACAATTCAATCCCAGTCCAATGCAATAAAATAATTTAAATATTAGCAAACAATAATTATTTAATTTTCAGATCCTACAAGACATGATGGTGGAAATAGACTACGACGCTGATGGAACTGTGTCGCTGGACGAATGGAAAAGGGGAGGGTAAGTCAAACCATTAAAAACATGTCACTCTACTAAGATCCTCCTGTTTGGTACCTAGGTGCAAAGCTTTAAAGGGAATGACCGCCGAGTTACTTTTGAACATTTCTAGCCATAAGGATTAACATGTCTTAGACTGCTGCTCGATGAACAATGCGCGCTGCTTGCATTGGCAGAACCAGTGCCCACCGCCAGACACATATGTACCAGTCTCGGAACAGCTACCCGGTCACAAAGAACTATAGCCCATTTGAAAGGCGCTGAACAGGCTCAGGTCCCAGGTTGGTTGCTGCAGACAGAACATGGTCGCATGGGGACTACTTCGTGACCATTCCACCCAATGCGCTTGCGACACTGCAACGCAAACATGGCGCACCTGCTGCGGTGCCCCGCATACCCGTACTCCTGCTCGGAACTTGACCTGAGGGACGCGACGGCCAGGGCTGTCAACACCGCTGCCTTCTGGGCATCCATCGTATAGGAACCGTCGCCACGAAAGAAGACGATATGTTTTAGACGAAATTTGGTAGTTTTTATTGAAAATGTAGGATTTAAACAAAATGTGAAAAGAGCTTTCGGCCGAGGTTTTCCCAAGGGACCTGTAGTATTGGGTTCCTCAAAAAGAAGTGTACAACATTTAAAGGGTCGAGAGCAGGTATCCATACGCTACCGTAAGCGCTTACCATTGCGGGATGTCTGTTTGTTTGCCACCAACGTGGTTTTTTTTTTCAGGATGACGACCATCCCACTCCTAGTGCTGCTGGGATTAGACACGAATGTGAAGGAAGATGGTGAACACGCGTGGAGGCTGAAGCACTTCAGCAGACCAGCATACTGTAACCTGTGCCATAACATGCTGGTCGGGCTTGGCAAGAAGGGCCTGTGTTGTATATGTAAGTCCCTCGTTATCATCATCATTGTCAGCCTTTTATCGTCCGTTGGAGTTGCATGCGACCATAGGCCAATATGAATGAATGAATGAATGATTTATTCATGACAATTACAAAAAACATAATAAACATATACAACCCGAAACATTAATTGCCACGAAATGGTCGCAACTCAGCGTTAAATGCCGGCATGGCCAGCGCTGGTCTTATAATATAATATAATGTAACGCTCCGGCTGTGGAAAGAACTCCCTGCTGAGGTTTTCCCAAAGGGCTACAGTATGAGGTTCTTCAAAAAATAAGTATATAGGTTCTTAATGGGTCGGTAACGCGCATGTGAATCCTCTGGAGTTACAGACGTCATAGGCTACGGTAACTGCTGATTATCAGGCGGGCCGTATGCTTGTTTGCCACCGTCGTGGTAGAAAAAAAAGCTGCGGTGATTACTAAACATCGGGTGGGCTGTACGCTTTTTCCCACCTTTGTGATATACAAATAGTCGGGGTGAGAGGCACGTTTATTTTACGGGAAACAAGAGGTATTAAAATGTTCTTCTGACCCCTGCCGTAAGACGGTAGTTTTGAATATCTGTAGGTATCGTTAACAATAGAAGTCCCTCATCATTGATTGTCATAAGGTGCTGCATTAATAAATAAACCTCACCAATAACCGACAATAAGGCACCTTTTGTCTCAAAATGTCACATATAACGCGTTGCCGCTTAAAGTACTCTAAAGTTTTTCTTTACATAAATGTGCAATGGGCAAAAATGTCTTATTCAAACAAATATCGCTAGTCGCGCACTGACATGCGAGAGATGCGGACGTGCCTGGACGTACTAATGAGCTCCCGTCACTCGCGTGAGACAGAGACAAACTGTAATTTTCTAACAATAAGAGTGACAAAATAAATAAACAAGAGAATCGTTTGCCTGGTTATAAAATAACTCTGGAAGTATTTTTTGTGCTCATTTTGTTAGAGTATAACCTATCCATAGTAAATATTATTGATTGCAGTCTGCAAGTACACAGTCCACGAGCGTTGTGTGCAACGAGCTCCGGCGTCGTGCATAGCTACGTACTCTAAATCGCGGAGGGCTTCCGCCGCCCTAGCTCATCACTGGGTTGAAGGTTTGTTGTTTACTGGTAGTCCGCCTCGAACTGAGAACTCGCGATTTCTTCGCAAAAATGTTGACCAATATAACAAGACCCCTCTGATAATTGTTTCGCGCCTTCTAGCTATGGAGCTAGAAGGCGCGAAAGGGGAAGAAAGGGGATATGGCCCCTTGATCAATCCTGGTCATATACGAACTCTTAAATCGCATAGATCTCTGCTACATCCCCAACAAATTTCATAAAGATCAGAAAAACGTTACTAAAGTTATCGCGGAACAACTATTCAAAATCAAAAAGCCGTCGAAATGCAGGGACGTCTTGTCACTTCGCTTACGCTCCGCTCGTTCGATTAGGTCCCTAACACACATCCCTAAGGCAATCAGCATATCTTTGGTGACGATAGAATCAAATGCAAAGGATACTCCATCAATGGCCTATACAATCTAAAGCAAAGATCTATGCGATGCACTAGTTTGAGGACAAGCTTATAGGTGCAGAGTTTGTACTCTAACAAATTCCCTAAAGTAATCTGAAAATCTTATACATGCTGATAGAATCAAGGCATAAAACGAACCTATCACTGGTTTGAAGGTGAAGTTTATGGGTATAAAACGTATACTCTTAACACATTACCTTAAGGTAATATACAAATTTAATCTTCAAGGCAGTTTGAATAAAGATTATAGGTATACTCGTATAGTGTGTACCCCCGCACAGTTTTTAGAGGCAGTTTGCAAGTGCAATGACCAGACGTTCACAAAAAAATATATGGGTTCACCTACACATTCATTCATTGTACAGGTACCTTAACCCTTTTAACGCCAAGAGCCTTTAAATGGTTCGTGTGCTGTCGTGCCTGCCACGCCAGCGGACGCTGTCAAAGCAATTGTCCTGCTGACAGATAAGGTTTATATTCGTTATTCACTAGTCGAGATATTGGCGTGTAGGCCACGTCTTGACGCGAGAGGATAAGCGTTCAAAAGGTTAAAAACAGATTTCTTGTCTTAATGACAGCAATATTACAAGATGATGAAATGATGATCAGATTAGTATAGAAGGTTCTAATTTTTGACAGGGAACTGCCACGGCAAATGCGCTCGGTGTCGGAAGAAGATCAAGGGATACAACGGGATCACGGGACTCCACTGTCGCTGGTGCCACGTCACGGTATGTAAAGTTTTGCTGTACTTTTCATCTCCCTCATTACGCTTGTTTCATCATCATCATATATTAAATAACTGGGCTCTTTAATATTTGTTATAGCAATTTCAAGTCTGCCCGTCTCCTTAACAGCCTGATATGACACGACTTTGAATTTTTGATCATGTATCCTCCTTAGCTTTATGGCTACCGTTTTTCTGTGTCTCTCCCTTGTATCATATTTTTGATAAATCGTCGTGTCGTAACAGATACTATATTTCTTCCTCTACTGTCTACGGCTCTCAACAAATCTCTTTTACTCTACCGAAACTCGTTAATTTTCTTTACTTTTCAACAGTTCATATCCACATTTCGCACGCTTCTTTATATTTATTTATTTATTTACGTTACGGAGATCCAACAGCTATCAAAACAAAATAGCACTAATTAATAAGAGATGGAAAGTCAATTACAGGATCACACTTATAGCTACAGATTATTACATTCAAGTTTTACTTAAATAAAAAGTGACAACGCTCGAACAAAGCAACACACAACATAAGAAAACAATCAATATTAGGTATATAAACCAGGAGTGGCAAATTTTAAACACCTAGTGACAAGCTAATTTACAATAAAAATAAAATACTTTGCTAAGCAGGACAAAGCACCCAACGTTTGTGAACAAATATTTTTAAGCATTCTCAATCCAAAAAAGGCAATTTATTTCAACACAACAACACACAACAATAAAAATATAATAAACACTAAACTACTTAAAAGTAGAGATAAAAAATTTGGTCCAGATCACTGTCAACGGGCAGGGTGCCCAGAAGGCTGGCCGTATTGCCACGTTGAATGGCGACAGCTATACGTTGTGCTAAATAGTAGCCAGCCCTCTAGTCACCAGAGGCCTCTATTAGACGCGCCGATAGATCTTTGTACAGTCGGCGCGCGCTTGGCCCCCACGGCCCCAAAGTTTCAACGCCAAACGCCGCAAATATGTAGCTACTTCCTAGAGCAACACTTGTGGCGCTTGAGGTCTTCGGCCGAGGATGCCGCAGCGCCAGCTTTGATTTGGTGCCTGGAATATGGGACGATGCCAAGGTATCAACGCAAGTAGCGTCCCAAACTAGCGGCCGTCCCATACTCCAAGGCACCAGTGTCATGCCGTCGGGCCTCTTGCCGTCGTCTCTGGCCAAACCGCTAGGTTCCAGGACTGCCGGCAGTTTGGCGCTGACAAGGGCCCTTCGGATGACGTCGTTAATGCTGGCGTGGCGGGGAATCCTCCCAGCACTTCGGGCGCAAGAAAGACCGTGGTGGCCTAGGCTGTCCACCATGACGCCGCATTGACAGCGATGAGGGTGGTTTGTTGGTGGCCCTAAACGTTTTAACGTCATATTGTGTCTAATAACAGGTATCATTACTGTTAAATACATCGATGTCTAATTCGGTTTATATTTTTGAAATAATTATGCCAGCGCTATTATCCATCGCTTACCTATTTATATAAGGTATTTCTTAACTCTAAATATGTAAAAGCGTACTTGATAAAGGTAACTACAACTGGTACCTCTTTTTCTCAGCTCCACAACCGCTGCGTCGCCAACAACGCTGGCGGGACGTGTTCTCTGGGCCGCCATGCTCGGCACATCTTGCCACCGACAGCCATCCGTCCGCTGGTACTCGACCGACAACGGTCGTTACCCCACCGCCCGCATCACGATCAGGTAAAAAGAAAATACTAAGTTTACTAAAAATTATCGAGAAATAATAATTATGGCTTGGGCTAATGAAAGGTGCGACCACACCACTGCCTAAAATACGGCGACGTTACGGAATCGCAGTGACGCATGACGTTGCGTCTGCGTATTTTAAGCAGCGGTGTGGAGGGCATGCGGTAAAGACGTGACGTTTACGGCACGTCATTGCGATTCCGTGCCGTCAGCGTATTTTGAGCAGTGGTGTGGAGAGCATACGATAAAAACGGTACGTATACAATGCGTCTCTGCGATTCCGTAACGTCGCCGTATTTGAAGCAGCGGGTGGTCGCATCTGAACTTGACATCATGTTTTCACACTGCGCTTACATAGCCAGCGCAGAATTAGCATGAACTCTTACTACTAGCAGTAGTTACCTGATATGAACCCTGTGTTACCTGATATGTCATGTGTTGGTCCTAGGACTTTCCGGTTTGTTTATACAGTCACCATCAAATATATCAGAGCATCCACGGTACTCAGAAATATCTGCACTTTATCGCCGTAATAATAGGGGCGTTGTTCAGATATTTGTGACCACCTTAGCCGCTCCGATATATCTGATGGTGACTGTACTGTTCACTCTGAACAATTCAGTAATAAATTGCGTAAGTTTATACGAGGATTCTACCCACTCCCAGCGCTATGTACGTATATACTCGTGTCGCGATGTTCAAGTCGCACACTGAAGTGGGATTCGTATCAGCATCCGATGTCAATTCCGTCTTAACCATTATGTTCATTAATAATACAGGGGCTTACAAAATTATTTCTGTTTTTCAGCCAACCCTTCCAACCTCCATATCCCTCCCCATCTCCATCTCAGCTCCTCCAGAAGAGAAGAAAGAAGAGAAGAAGGAACACCGAGCTCCTCCCATCTCCTTCCAGATCACCCCTCCTGATGGCAGCTGTCCGCTCCTGGTGTTTATCAATCCGAAGTCTGGGGGGCGTCAGGGGTCAAGGGTGTTGAGGAAACTCCAGTATATTCTGAATCCGAGGCAGGTGCATGATATTGCGAAGGGTGGACCCATGCAAGGTTAGTGCTTATGCTGCTTCTTCTTCCTCTTAGCGTTTGTCCCAGCTTTTTTCTTTATAGAGCCTGGGGTCCGCTCGGCAACCTAATCCCAGGCATTGGCAAAGGCACTAGTTTTTCCGAAAGCGACTGCCATCTGACCATTCAACCCAGAGGGGAAACTAAGCCTTGTTGGGATTAGATCCGGTTACCTCAGGATGTTTTCCTTCACCGAAAAGCGACTGGTAAATATCGAATGATATTTCGTACATAAGTTCCGAAAAACTCAGTGGTACGAGCCGGGGTTTGAACCTGCGACCTTCGGATTGAAGGTCTGACATCTTACCACCAGGCAAATATAAATACTTTATTACAGTACTGCGCCACGGTAAAAACTTACTACTTCGGGTCGGTGTCTTTATTTGCAGTCTGTCACCCCATACAACAGTTTCCACA